>JALAZF010000005.1:15000000-17500000 GCA_022829125.1 Lathyrus tuberosus | reverse complement strand
CAAGCGCGAAGCAGACCTGTTAATGCAAGGAATTCATGAGGGACAATTTGGGACTCACGCCAACGGCTATGCCATGTCCAAGAAGTGTTTGAGGGCTGGATATTATTTGTTAACTATGGAATCTGATTGCATCCAATATGCCAGAAAATTCCATAAATGCCAAATATACGCTGATAAGGTGCACGCGCCTCCAACATTGTTGAATGTTTTAACATCTCCGTGGCCTTTCTCAATGTGGGGCATTGACATGATTGGAGGAATCGAGCCCAAGGCTTCCAACGACCATCTTTTCATCTTGGTTGCCATCGACTACTTTACAAAGTGGGTGCAAGTGGTTGCTCACTTCATCAAGAAGGACATTATCTGTCGTTACGGAATTCCAAGCAGAATTATCACAGATGATGAAAGAACTTTGTGAGTCCTTCAAGATAGAACACCATAATTCTTCGCCTTATCGTTCGAAGATGAATGGGGCTGTTGAAGCTGTCAATAAAAACGTTAAGAAAATCCTACAAAAGATGGTCAAAACCTACAAGGATTGGCATGAAATGCTACCCTTCGCATTGCATCGATACCAGACCTCCATCCACACTTCAACAGGGGCAACCCCATTCTCTTTAGTCTATGGTATGGAAGTAGTTCTCCCAATGGAAGTGGAGATTCCATCCCTGAGAATCCTGATGAAAACCAAGTTGGAAGAAGCATAATGGATCCGTAGCAGATATGACGAGTTGAATCTCATCGACGAAAAATAGATAACAGCCATGTGCCATTGGAAGCTATACCAGAGGAGGCTAAAAAGAGCATTCGACAAGAAAGTTCGCCTGGGTGAATTCAAAGAGGGAGATCTAGTACTCAAGAAAATCTTGCCATCACAAAGATATGCGCGAGGAAAATGGGCTCCCAACTACGAAGGCCCGTTTGTTGTAAAAACAGTATTCTCATGAGGATCCCTCATACTTACAACAATGGATGATGAGCAGCTTACACACCCCGTAAACGCCGATGCAGTCAAGAAATATTATGCCTAAATAAAACCCGCTAGGTCGAAATACATAAATGGCGACTTAGGCAACAATGGGTATCTCGGTGGATCTAAACCTAAGAAGGAGATCCAGGCAAAAGTTAGGGATAAAGATAAAAAATAAAAAATCTCGCTAAGTTGAAAACCTGAAAGGGCGGCTTAGGCAAAAGTGAGCGTCCCGGTGGATTGAAAACCCGAAAGGGCGATCCAGGCAAAAGTTAGGGACAAAGGGATTTGACTGTATCAAATAGCGTTTACCAACACTAAAGAATCAGCAGAAGATCAATCCAGTCGCTCTCATCAGAAGCAAGGATCTGGGGCATCTTAGTTATTTGGGATTGTATTGGTTGTTGGATTCAATGTAAACCTTTCCCTATTGCCTTTTTCATAATTGTAATACTCCATGGAACTTTTTCCATTTTCAAGCTACCATTCTTCAATAAATACAAATTTTTCCAATCACTTTATTGTCATTTATGCTTTCCTTTACCTTTTCTTGTTATACAAAACGCCATCTATTTGTTAATAATGGGCTTTGAAAATAAAAGGTTTTTGAAAAGAAAATGTTTTGAAAACGTTTTAACGAAACATTAAATCTCCTTGATACATGGGAGAATCAAAAGGAAGTTTCCATATATCCCCAAAAGCTTCAAGGTGGAAAAGGAATTGTCATACAAATTGCAATATCCCACTGACAAGGAAACTAACGATACTATTGAATTAATCTGTTGATTATAATCACCAAGTTTAAGGAAATTCTCAGTACTCATCCCATTGGTACTTGCTTAAACTAGTGATGTGGAGGATTCATTTCCCCTGTGAAGGTTTCCCCACTAAATTTTTGTCTCTTCCTGAGTCAACATTTGCATGCCGTGATCATATTCATCATGTTCAGCATATGCATTTTGCATTAAGCTTTTAGCTTAGGTTGGGTTATCACCCATTTGTCTTCCCCATAAAGTCCAGTTATCACATTGCCCCGTGATTACTTTATCTTTTCCGTGGTCGTCGCCATGTATATTATTCCTTCCCCAATCGTCACTGGCGTTCACCAGTCTGTTTTGTCCTTGGTGTCTTGGAATATTGTTTATTACCAATATTTCCTCCCCCAGTAGATCTGCTTGAAATCCGATTGTCACTGGTAAATTCGCCTTGGTCGACACCAATATCCTTTTGAGGTCTAGTTGTCACTAGCATCAATCCACTGAATGTCAGATGTTACCTTGCTTACAATCCAAGTCCAATCAAGTTAGCACGTACAGAAGAGTCGTTACCCTGTACCTTTCCTGATGGTTCCTAAAGATCTCGTTTGAACTCTTCATTTTAAGGAATTTCTAGAAGATTGGATGTTTGAAAACTCTAATATGATGTGTTGCCGATCTATGGTTATAAGGATCTCCTTTTGGCTCAGTAATCCTATTGTTATGAGGATTCTAACCATCTGCCATCCCTGTTGTTATGAGGATATAATCAACACATTCCTTTTAAGGATTTCATCCTATTGTTATGAGGATCCAATTTGCAGATTCTATTGTTACGAGAGTCTATGTCCCTTATTGTTATGAGGAGTCTTTGCATGATTCTATCGTTATAAGAATCTATTCTATTTCCTATTGTCATGAGGAATATTGAGATCAGTCCTATTGCTATGAGGATTGTATTTTGTTGTGCTTATCCTATTGTTATAAAGATCCTGATTTCATCTCTTGTTCTAGAGTGTCAGCCGGTCACGTTTGAACCTACTGATCAACTACTCTAGATATCCCACGGTGGAGACCATCCTGTGTTGTTTTTGTTTTGAAATCCCCTTTGATCTCTTGTGAGAAAATCTTATTCCTGTCTATCATTCCCTAGTGATCTCAGGTCATGTCTGGACTTGTTGATCAATCACTTTGGGCATCCCTAGTGGTGTTTCTTAGGATGTTCCCAGTGTGGTCCTTTCCTTTCTCCAGCTGGTCTTTGCTTTTGGTCTTTTGGATCTACGTTGTGCATTCAGCATTTATCATTCCATAATGGAGCATCATACTAGAGTTCATTGCATGTATGCATTGTTCCTAGCTTTTTATAAGTTAGTTTTGTTTATAGCATAACATACCATTGCATCTAGGGGCAAAATTTCCGGTTATTTCTGTATTTAAATACCTTTCACTTTGATTCCCTGAGGGTTGTCACCACTCAAGTAATCCAGTGAAGTTATTCAAATAGGGGCAACTATCATACCCCAAATTTTGACCGTAGATGTCATTATCATTCTAGGAGAATCAAGTATTGCATTGCTAACCCTAACCATTGTTCAAGATGTTTCTTGTTTGGTTTTGTCTGAAATTAGGGTTTTGGCTCAAGGAAATCAAGGGAATCCTCATATGATCAGTCAATATTTTGGAATGATCATCAACCCACTAAGCTTATATGCACTCAAGAGGCTTCTCCTTGTCAAGAACCAAGTGCAAGATAGTCTCATTACAAGTTCTATCAAGCCCTAGTTCATCTGGCCACATATTAGGGTTTCATCAGGAAAAAGTCAACTATGCCTTGACTTTTGATCAAATCATGATTCCAAGCCTTGGGACATGATCCAAGATACTCATAAACACCCTTGGATTCCATCCATGATGATTGGAAGATTCAAGAATGCAAGAGCATGGAAGATCAGACAGTTAAATTCATCTGATAACACAAGCTTCATCTGACAAAGTCAACCCTTTGACTTTTAGGGTTTTTGGTCGAAATTGAAGTAATCAAGCCAAATTTCATCAAGACATGTTTGATCAATGAGTTTGAGAATTAAAAACCAAGATTTGGAAGGTTTCTTGTAAAAGGGGTAAAGTTAAAGAAACTTGAAATTTTTCTAAGTATGGAAAAAACCTAATTTTGAGACCAACTTTGAAAGATCATAACTCCCAATCTACACAGACATTTTTTGATCCAAAACTCAAAATTAAAGCCCTTAGAACATACAAAAACTTTGTATGAGAGGTGGAAACCTCAAAAAACGCTTAGATTTTCAGTTATGAAGCTTCAAAGTTTGAAGAAATCTTTAGACACTTAGAAAATTTTCAAGGCAGCTTTTAATCTTTTGAAACATCAATCTTTGAGGCCAGTTTTCATTATGATCCCTTTAGATTCATAATTTTTGTTAAACATGAAAGTTTTAGAGCATGCTTGGGGATTTTCAAAAAGTATAAGAACTCCTCCATAGCCTTCTTGCGCTGAGAGTTTCGAAGAGAGGAAGCTGGGGTCACAAGGAGGGATTTCATGCCATTTTCACAAACTTGTCTTGAGCAAAACTCCAAGCCATGCCCTATAATCCTACATTTCAGGACTCATTACTTCTAAACCATTCCATAATCAGAAGATTGCATGATTTAAGGGAGCATTACACATTAATTTGAAGCTTTGTCCATTGAATCATTATATTTTTGGAAGAAAGGTGTGACTTTCACTTTGATAAAGCTACTTTATCCACAAGTCAACTTGTCTTGAGCTATGTAATTGTTTCCTCTGCAATCAAGAAAGTTTTGTACTGAGAAGCAAGACCTCAAGACACTACCAACCACCCTAGAGGCATGGTACTTTGCTTGGAAATGACACAAACTCCATGTAACCATCAAGTTGTAACTCAACCAAGCCAAAGATTGAGAACTTGGTGATTCTGACCAGAGCTTTCCTCCACTCTTTCCCTATAAATAGAGGGAAGTCTTAGGCTCAAAAACACACAATTGCATCTAAAACACCTAAGCTTTCTCACCTTCCATAGTTTTTGCAAAAACACCTCAGTTTTGCAAAAGCACTGGCCATACTCATTTGAGTCATGCATCTAGCAAGCTAGCACCCCAAACCTTCTCTATACACTCAATAGAACTTGTACCAATCCTTGAACAAGTTCTGTAGCAAGCCATACACGACCTTTCATTTCTCACTTCCATTTTCCAAAAGGATTCGTGTTTGGTTCTTGAGGCAATCTCCAAGTCTTTCAGGCATCCAAACCATTTCCATAAGGGTCAACTAAGCTAAGGAAGCCATCCTTGCATTTCTGGAAGAGCCCTAGAAGAAGCTTTGGACTGACTCCAAAAGGTAAGGTTCTTGAGATTTCCAACTCTTATTCCATGTATTTGATTAGCTCATGTTTGAAGCATAAATGTAGTCTGTATTATACACAACTTGTTTGAAGCCATGCTTGCATTGTATGAACTGAATGTGTGATGTTTTAACATATTAAAGTTCATGTGTGTTGCACTGTTGTGGGGTAATTTGTGAATTACACAGTTGGTTTTAGTTTAAACCAATGAGAAAGATATTTGGAGTTGAAGTTCTGCCCATAGAGTGAGTTAGGGCACGGGGAGAGAGAAAGAAAGAAAAAGAAAATGAGGAGGAAGAAGATGAGATGGCGCTGAGTTCGTGCCCAGGTGGCGCTAACTTGGCCATTTCATTGTGTTTTTAAAATATATATCATTTGAATCCATTTAATTAACGAATGAGGGCGTAGCACCGCTGGTCAAGGAGGTTTGTGTGTTTGTTTGCCAAACATAAGGATTGGGGTTCGAATCCCCCTCGCCCCAGTCCTTTTATTTTTTTTTCTGAACTTCATTTGATTTCAAATATATTTTTCTGGTTCCACCATTTGACACCACGTGCATGTGGTTGGATTGGCTAGAGTTTTGAGCTGTGAGCGAAGTGTCTTGGGTTCAAGCCCCATGGTTGACACTCCATTTATTTTTTATGACTTAATTTATTCACTTTTCTTTGCAATTTCAAATGGTCGTAATTTCTTCATCCCTTAGGCTTTTTGACCCATTTTTTTTTGCTATGGATTCATATTGATGCCCATTTTATTGTGGTGGAAAAAGTTTCCCAAAAATATTTATTCTTGTACCACTTATTCATGTTTTAAGTAAGAGGACTTTTTAGGGTTTTCTTAAGGACTATTTTGGTTTCTTGCTTGATTCCTTTGATGTTCTTTGCCATTATGGACATATTTGAACCATTTGCAACCTGTGAACTTTGTAAAAGTTTGTCAACTTGTATCTTTAAGTTTTGACTTGATTTTTGGCTTACTTATGTATGTTTACATGTTTTAATGCCTTAAATTTTGTGACCTATGCCATGACCCACTTTGTGTACTTACCTTAACCTTTCACACACATCCTTGGATGAGCACCAAGAACCATAGCATGCACTTTAGGGTGTCACCAAAGTCTTAAGCCATATACACCTTTGCTTCCATGTTAAGTGATGTTTTAACTTACACATGTTTACATGGACTTTTATAAATGTTCTTGCTTGTTTGTAACCATGTAGAACCCTAACAAGCATGTTTAGGTTGTTACTTACTTGTGTTAACATGTTCAACTTGTAACCATGCCTAAAATGTCCAAGTAATGTTTTAACTTGTTCATATGATGTCTAACTTTCAATATGCCATCTTTAAGCATTTTCACATGCCATCCTTTGTATGCTTGCATGTTCATCCACATGTTATTGTCATAAACATGTCATTCTTGTTCAAGTATGTTTGTTTGTCACCATTTGCTTGTTTTCACATTATATCCATGATAAGTAATGTCTTAAGTTATCTATGTATGCTTTGAATTTTAATTGTATTCATGAATCATGCATGCTTTATCCCATCTTTGAACTTCATTCATGTTTAGGTATTGTTATAACCTTTACACATGTTATCTTTGAGCTTTCATCCATGTTTAAGTAATGTCTTAACTTATGCATGTCCACTTTGAACTCTTGTTTTATCCATGTTTAAGTGTTGTCATAACTTTCACATGTTAATTTGAATTTGAACCTTACCATGTTTAAGTGTTGTAATGACTTATCCATGCTTTGAAATGTTAAATTGTATTCATGATTAAGTGTTGTTATAACTTATCATACTTACATTGTCTTCATGATTAAGTGTTGTTACAACTTATTTTTCTTTGTCTTGTATTCATGATTAAGTGGCGTTAGTAAACCCTAAAGCCTGTTGCCTTATCCATGATACTTTAGTCTTGTTAGAACTATATCTCATGTTTGTTTAGATGTTGTAACATCTTGGTTTGATTGAACTTACCTTGGTTGTCACCATGTTAGTTGAAAGTTCTTTGAAGCTTTGAACTTACTAGTTACCATGTTTGGTTCATGACTTTGTTAAGTCCTTGCTCTAAATGGTGTTACATTTATCCTTATGCTTTGGTTGTAACCAAATACTTTACCCTTACCATACTAAAATCATGTTTGAATGTTACTTTGTTACTTTCCATTGATATCACGTTTGAATATCATGTTTGTTCATATCATGCATACTTAATCATACTCTTTTTTCAACTTTGGAAAGTTATTCCCCCAAGTGATGCTAGCTTGTTAGATTCCATCCTCAAGTTGCCCTCTATTCCTCAATCCAAGGGAAAGTCTCTATATTGACTTCATGTCATAGATAGCTTAGCATCACCTATTTCCTTTGACCTTGTTAGAGTCATTAGGTTTTTGAGGTTTAGACTTAAGTTAGAATTTACAACTCTTTTGACTTTGTCAAGTCAAGCAAGTGTTAAGACATAACACTTAGCTCCCCTTTGAACCTTGATCATAATCAAAGTGTTCATTCATCCTTAGTAAGGTGAACTACAATTGCTCTGATTCCATCCTTGTAAGGGTATGTAGGCACAAGACCGCGAAGTTTTGGCGAGCATACTTAGTGACTAAACCTTTAGATTCCTATCTCTCACCATATAATCCAAACACAAAAAAAATAGCAAACAATATCACAAGTGCTAGTAAGAGGTTCCTATAGAATACTATAGATGCATAGGGTGCTAATACCTTCCCTTTGTATAATCAATCCCCGATCCCCCAAAATCTCATAGCATTGTTGTTATATTGTAAACTTAGGGTTTTTTACAATCTTTACCCTTTCCCTTGGATAAATCAAAGCTCAGTGGTGAATCTTTAAAAGATTTATAATTCAAGTTTAATCAATAGCTTGATATCCAATTCTCACCGCAACACTTTGCCTTAACATGATGATTTTCTTCCATGATTACATAATTTCAATATGTTTATATGCCCATGTGTTGATCACACCATGTCTATATGCTCCTAAAACATTTGAACCTTGCTTTGAAAATGTTTTATACATGTTCATTTGTATGAACTTTGTGATGTTTTCACTTTATCCAAACCCAGGTTTAAACCCTAACATGAATGTTTGATTGTTATCAACTTATATTAACATGTTTAAATGATATCCTTGTTCAAGTTTTATTTTCACAAGCTTTCACCATGGTAGAACCATCTCTTTAAAATACACATCATCTTTCAAATGAAATTTCAAAATCACCTTTCAATTTCATAAATCATGGGCCTCTGTTAGAGTGTAAAACCCATCACAATTTTAAAAACTCTTTAGGCCTTTGTTAGAGTGTAAGACCCATCACAATTTCAAAAATCTTGGACCTCTGTTAGAGTGTAAGACCCATCACATTTTCAATTCAACAATGCATTTCAAAACTCTTGGGCCTCTATTAGAGTGTAAGTCCCTCCCCTCCTCCTCAAAACTTTCTTCAATTTCTCAAAGCTTTCAATCTTTTAAATCTCAATCTTCAACTCTCATCAAACACAACCTTAGTGGCACTCATATCTCTTAAACTCTTTGGGCCTCTGCTAAGAGTGTAAGACCCAACACCATTTTACATAGAATAATCTTGGGCCTCTGTCAAGAGTGTAAGACCCACCACCTTTTTTTTCTTTTCAATAACGCATGGGCCTCTGCTTAGAGTGTAAGACCCAACACCTTTGTGAATAGAATAAAACACAAATATAAAATATTCAACACATCAAACCCTAAAGATGCAAAATCTTCCATGAATTCAAACATGTCATATCAATTCTATACTTGTTAAAATCTCCAATCATGTTTGTTCATACTTTGTTAAGTTTCTCTTGACATTTATATCATCCTTAGTTTAGACATAAGTCAGGCAATAGGATCCCTTCAATCACAACTTAGTTAAAACAACTAGTTCCCTGGCATCCTCTTGGGCCTTATGCAAGAATCATTGCCTCCTCTAGGGCATCATACAAATAATCTCCCCAGTTAGATATCCTCCTCTTAGGCTTCATACAAGGAGACTTGGGAAGTCTCACTCAATCCCCTAAACCTCCTCTTGGGCTTTATCCAAGCATCACAGCTTCCTCTTGGGCTTCATACAAGAACCCTCAGGCTTCTTAAAAGCATCAATAAAATCTTTTAGCCTCACCATCATGGGCTTTGTACAGGATACAATAAAATCTTTTAGCCTCACCATCATGGGCTTTATACAGGATACAATAAACTCTTTTAGTCTCGTTCATCTCGCGCTTTGTACAAGATACAAATAAAATCCCCAAAAGAGTCAGTCAAATACTCAGTATTGAGTCAGTCATTTCAAACTTCCTCAACAGTCATTAGCCTTCTCTCAGGCTTTCATACAAGATAATTTCTCCAATCAATCAGCCTCAATCTTGGGCTTTATACAAGACAGATAAAACTCCCCAATTGAGTCAATCTTTTTTCAGCTTCATATCTTGGGCTTCAATCAAGATACCTAAATAAACTCATCTCCTCACACATAAGACCTTGAGCCATCTCTGTAGGAAGATATATTTTTCTAATCACTACAATTCAAACAATCAATCAAAAACTGTTTTCCAGATAATTGTTGTAAGTGGCACACTTGTTGATTCAATATATAAGCTGGAGTCCTTCTCTTATCATGGTCCAAAAACTTTTCTTTCATCTAATTGATGTAAGTGGCACACTTGTTGATTCTATATCCAAGTTAAGGTCCCTCTTTTAGTATGTAAAGAATTCATAAAGGAAAAAGTGGCATTGCTTAAAACAATAAGCTTAAAGCTCTTTCCCTTATGACATCACTCTCAATTGATTACAGTGAATAAGTGAGATATCTCCCTTAAAGATGAGAATTTATCAAATCTTTCAAAAACTCTTTTAGCTTCATCATCTTGGGCTTTAAACAAGATACAAAACAAACCTTTTTCCTATCATAAATTAGGAGGAACTACGAACGCTCTGATTTCCCCAAGTCTCTTTATGGGAATATGTAGGCATAAGATTGAGAAATCTTAGCGAGCACGCTAATAAAAAACCTTAGGTTAAATACCTTCCAAAAACAATAGAAAACCCAAAAACAACAAAAACATTTCCACAGCTTTCACACAGGAGAAACTTTCCCAATCAACAACAAACAAACTTAGGCAACCGAGTGATTCAACAGTAGAAGTATATGCAAATAAAGGTTCTTATAGATTACTATAGATACTCAGCGTGTTAATAGCTTCCCTCAGTATAACCCACCCCCGATTCCAAATCTCTTAGTATTTGTAAGAAATACATTTGCGAGCAGGGTTAGTTTATGATATTTTCCCCTTCCTTTTAAGCATCATAGGATAAATATTAGAAATCAGAAAGTAGCATTAAATGCGGTAGTGGTCGCGTCACAAAACCGGAGCTACAGAAAAATGGCGACTTCACTAGGGATATTCACTTTTTTCTAGGAGGGTTAAACCTTGCATTACATTTTTTTACTGTTTATTTGCTTTCTCATTTGATATCATTTAATATTTTCCATCTTACTATCTGCTTATTTGCCATACTTGTTAATTTACTGTTATCCGGGAATATGATTAATACACGTGTGGTGAGTCAAAAAGTCCTCAGTGGGCTTGAGAGCATATTTTAAGATAGGAGGTGGCAGACTCAAGAAGGCTTATAGGGAGTGAATCCCGACCAAGCTAACTTGAAAGTCCACCAAATCAGTAGAGGTACCCTTTTGGAATTACTGATGTTAAGCGAGCAAGTCATGAAAGCGTTACTTTTTCCACTGGGCACCTGTGAAACTGAGGATTAATAAACATTTAACCATTCGGCCATTTTAGTACGTAGTACGGTGACTATCGGGAATAGTTGATACGCTATACTACACTCGAATGAGATCCATCTTAGGGATATTATAGCTCTCATGAGTCAGTCGGTTTGCTGGTAATGTTCTTAAGAGGGGTTAGTGATTTTTGGAACCTTGTTAGAACTCGTTCTACAGGGAAAGAAAGAACCCCTAGTACATAATTTTGGGATGGGTAGATCCATGGCTCCATGCTCGTGACAATAAACCCTTAAACCCATGTTTGTAAATATTTGCATTCATGTATTCATGCATTCATTAAAAAATTTCAAATTTTTTCAAAAGAATTAAAAAAACAGGGTGTTGCAAATATCAGAAATTGTGTTATGGATTATGGTAGAAGAAAAGCTCAGAAGTACACCTTCAGAAGTCCAAGACTTGAAGACCTGAGAAAATTGGGAAGGTTGATTACTAATCCTGAAGCTTTGAAAGCTAAGTATGGGGGACTCTTATCCCTTTAGAAGGTCAACATGGTGGAAGGAGTCTTATCTACATTGGTCTAGTTCTATGATCCAGTGTACCACTGCTTCACATTTCCAGATTATCAGCTCACACAAACATTGGAAGAGTACTCTCATCTGATTGATTTACCTATCACTGATCAAGATCCATTCTCTGGACTGGAAGAAATTCCCAAATGTCATACTCCAAATTTTGACCACCAAGATTTCCCATCATTGTGCAAATCATTGCCACAATATGGATGTACTTCCATGCCTCATCAATCTCCTCAAAGATGGTTGAGTATTCACCACAATCAAGAATTAGGGTTTTAAGCCCTCCCAGAGCACTTAGACAAAGGATCAATCAAGAAAGGACATGATCTCTAACTTGTCTAACCTCTCAAACACCCATGAAAGATTAAGAGGTCCCCCATATCTAGAATCAAACACAAGATTGCAACATTCCAAGTGGATCAAGCCTCGAGATCGCCAGTGTCACCAAATTAGGGTTTTGGTCGACCAAGGCCTTCAGATGAAGATTTTCATCTGGGCATGAGCCAATACTTCAAAGAATAACCCAAGATACTCCAAGGAACCTTATGAGTTCCATCATCAAGTCAAAATAGCCTCAGGGGATGCATTCATAAAAAATCAGGAATTAGGGTTTCTTGACCTAATTCACCCCTAAGTTGACTTTTGGAGCAAAGCATGAGCCAAGACCTCAAGACATGATTTAAGGGCCTCAAATATACTACATTGATCCATTTGCAATAATAGATTGATCCAAGAAGCTTGATTCACAAGTTTCAATTTCATCTGGACCACAATTAGGGTTTTGAAGAAAAAGTCAACTGTATCTTTGACTTTTGACCAAGACATTCTCCCAAACCTTGGGACATGATTCAATACACCCTAAAATACCTATGGAATCCATCCATTAGGTTTGAATTGGTTCAAGAACTTGATTTCCTAAAGGATCACACAGTTTGGATTTTATCTGACAAAAGTCAACTGTGCCCAAAATCAAGTTTGACTTTTTGGAATTTTTCACAAATATGGTTCCCCTAAGTCAAATACAATGTTAACGTATGATTTTGATCATCATTTATCAAGAAAAATCAAAAAAAGTTTGCAAAAGAGGCAACCTTGAGAAACCAAATTTTTTCCAAGTTATGGAACAAAAGTGATTTTGTACCAACTTTGCAAGGTCATAACTCCTAAACCACAAGGCCTATTTCTACCATCCAAAGCTCAAATGAAAGTTCACATGACATATTTCAAATATGTCAACTACAAGAAATTCCAAATCCTTATGGATTTTGATTTATGGATTGATCAAAATTACAAAAATGGGATATGGCCACTTTTTCCAACACTTAGTGAAATTTTCAACAAAGTCAGAATCTGTTTCACTTTTTCCAAACTTTGAGGTCATTTTTCACCTTGATACAAGCTGAACCAAGTCCATTGTTGGACATCAAAGTTAAAGTATGTCATGAGGGCTTTCCAAAATGCCCAATAACTCAATCAAACTCCATTTGAGCTAGGAGTTATGGGTCTCACAAGTGGCATAAAAACAAACTGTTTTTTTGACAGCATTTGGTACAAACTTGCATCCCAAGATTCCTTAGGCTAATTTTGGGCACTTTGATCATTCAATTTCTGTCCAATTACAACACAAATGAATGAGGAATCTGATCCATAACACAAAATGCCAAAAACCTAGCCTTCCATGTGCAAATTCATCATGAAAGGAACCTTGAAATTCAAATTTGGCATCAAGCATTCAATGGATAGATCAAGGTGGCATAGACTGAAGCAAACCCAACTGAATGAGTCAAGCCTTATCCCTACAACAGAAAACCATAGGCCTGTGCTCTAATCTCAAGTTAATGGCTAGAGGAGACTTGAGATTCCTTTTGAAAGCCATTGGATAACAAGTTGTACCAGTTTCCATTCACTATTGATGCCAAAACAAACTTGTTGCACTATAAATAGACATCAATTATGATCAGTTTGAGTACAACAAAGCACTCAAACTGATGCTTTACTCAAAATCTCTCCTTCACTTCAAATTTGCCTTCCATTTCAAGTCACTATCGGATTTTGAAATTGGAAGTGATTCAAACCAAACCAATCATGCCAACACCTCATATACATCATATATGAGTGATCCATGGCCTTGAAACACATCTGAAACACCTGAATCACAAAATCACCAGTCAGTTGCTCAAGCTTTTGACAAGGTTGCAGTTGAGATACCACAAGGTGATCCAAGCATCTCCAATCAAGGCCAAGCATCTCAACACACTCGATAGGGTATAATGAAGTTGTCCAGGTCCTTACAACACATCTGTAACATCTCCATCATCAAGCTCGATCACCAGCTGCAAGAGGTAAGCCTGATGCCTTCAAACTCCATATTACATGCATCATAAATGAATTTTTGAGTTACCATCTTGTTTATGCATGTATGTAGAGTAATAACCCTCAATCAATTGCCATGAATCAATCGTGTATGGAATTTCATTATGTTCATGCTGAAATTAGGGTTCTTGAGGTTATCCATTGATTTCTCACTCCACACTTAATATAAATGCAATTAATCTATATGGTTGTGATCCTTGTTAAAAAACGAGCAAGATTGGTGTTTGAATCATGCAAAACCATTGAGTAATCAGAGAGAAAAGTGAGAAAATGAAAATTGGAGCAAAACAAGGCACGCGGGCAAGAACAAGGTGTTCTTGGCGCCCTTTTTCAAACTTTTGAATTTTTGAATTTTGGTTATTTTATTTAATTGATTCAAAAACTAATTTCTTTCTGAATTTTTATGTTTTTGAATTAATTCTTTTTTTCAAAATTCATAAAAATGTTAAAATATTTTATTCTACAAAAATTTCACAAAAATATTATTTATTTTATATATTTCATATTTTCATAAAGAATTTATATTTATTTGTTTTTTTAACATTTGAAAATATTTTTTTTTTCTTGATTTTTCCAGCTCAAATGATTTTTAAATCATTCTAGGGATAAAACATGTTTTTTCAAACATTAATCCAAGATCACAAATTGTTTTTCATACATGTTGATCATTTTAATTGAATTTTATTCAATTAAAATACATTTTTAATCAAATTAGGGTTTTGATCATTCACACCCTCACAAATCTTTTTCAAAACACTTTTGGGCCTATAATAGAGTGTAAGACTCATCCCTTGTTGTAAATACAAAAATTTGGGCCTCAGTCATTGTATAAGTCCCACTGTGTTTCTAAAACCGCGGAGCGATCGTCGCCTTTTAAACAAAATCATTATGGGCCTCCTTTGTGTTGTAAGTCCCATCTTTCTTTTTTCAAACATTTTTTAAGGCCTCTAATAGAGTATAAGACCCACCCCTTTGTAAATAAAAACATTTTTGTGCCTCAGTCATTGTATAAGTCCCGATACGATTTTCCAGAACAATGGTGTGATCACTGTTATTTTTGGGCCTCTCATTTAATTGTAAGCCCCATCTCTTGTATAAAAATAAACTTCGGGCCTCTAATAGAGTGTAAGACCCAACCTCTTTTGTAAATACAACAAATTTGGGCCTCAGTCATTGTATAAGTTCTGGTACAATTTTCAGAATAACAGTACGATTGTTGTTTTTCATCTGGGCCTCTCCTTGAGTATAAGCCCCAATCTTCTCTTCAAAACAACTTTCCCTTTTGACTTAGATTCAAATTCATAGTTGTTATCAAAACTTTCTTTAATTTCTTGAATAACTAACCATACAGTTGTAGTACTGGAAGCTTGCTCACCTATAAGTTCTATCAGCTTTCTTTTACATACTTGTATATATTTCATCTGTATATATATATATATATATATATATATATATATATATATGCCTGTATATCTGCTTAGAGTTTTCCCCGACAATTAGGTCTAGGATTAGATTAAACCAGTGGTCACTCTTTCAACACAGTCAAAACTAGTTCCCCATAGGAAATTCCAGATACAGTTTTGCCTCCTCTTGGGCTTATACAATATGGAACATAGAAATGCATTATTCCCGGTGAAACTTTTCTCAAGACTGTCACTACTAGAAATTTGTCTAAGAGATTCATTCCCCCTTGAGAGGATTAATTCCCGGTGAAACCTCTCTTGAATTTGTTCTAACCCTAGAACTGTTCATTAAAGAAAGGATTATTCCCGGTGAAACCTTTCTTGAACTTTTCTTAGGTTTGGACGCACAGGCTTCCTAAAATCATCCCCAGCCTCCTCTTGGGCTTTGTACAAGGACCCTCAGGCTTCTTAGAAGTTCTCATGCCTCCTCTTGGGCTTAATACAAGGACCCAAAGACCTCCTACAGGTATAGGACAAAACTTAGTCATCTTTTGATAGTTCAATCCTCCAGAGAGTCGGAATCTTAAAACATCAGAACAATTTAGGGTTGATTCGCATCCCTTAAAACACCAGCCTCTTCTTGGGCATCATACAAAGATAAACCTTTTCATACCAGTAGACTTGGATAGTCTCATCTCCTTTTGGATCTCCAGAAACCCTCAAGTTTCCTAAAAATCACAGGAAAAACCCTGATCAATCACCAACAGAGTTAAAACCTCTATAGGTTTTTTAAAACTCAATCTTTAGACTCTCATTCTAAATTTCACCAGTTAGCGTCAAATCACTATCAATAAACCCTCAATCAGAACCTCAAGGCTTCTGATATTTCAGCTCTTCTGCAATCCTCAGCAAGAGTTGATTCCTCAATTTGGACCTGCCTCTAGATATCAATAATCCTCAGCAGAACTTAGCCTTCTCTTAAACTTTATATAAGAAATTCTCCAACCAGCCTCCTCTTAGGTTTTGTATAATGATCATCCCTCAACACTTTTTAGCCTCAATCTTGGGCTTTGTACAAGACACCCATACACATTCTACAGCTGAGTCAATCAATCCTTTTTAGCCTCAATCTTGGGCTTTGTACAAGACACGTATAAAACCTCCCCAGTGGAGTCAATCCTCTTTTAGCCTCAATCTTGGGCTTTGTACAAGACAGATAAAACCTCTCACTAGTAGAGATCAATCCCTTTTAGACTCAATCTTGGGCTTTGTACATGACAGATAAAATATTTCCCCGGAAGAGTCAATTCCTTCCAGCCTCCTTTTAGGCTTTGTATAATGAATCTCCCTAAAAGAGTCAGTCTATTTTCAACCTCAATCTTGGGCTTTGTACAAGACAAAAATAAAAACTCCCTAGTAGAGTCAACCTTTTAGCTTCATCCTTGGGCTTTGATCAAGGCACAAAAAAAAAACGAACATCCCCTCAGAGAAAATCAAGAGTTCTCTCTGTAGGAAGGCATTTCTCTGTACATCACACATCAAAACAGACAAATCAAACAAACCTAATTCCAGATAACTACTGTAAGTGGCACACTTGTTGATTCAAATATCCAAGTTGTTGTCCATCTCTTATCCTGGTAAATCCCCTTTCTTTCATCTAATTGTTATAAGTTGCAAGCCTCTGGATTATTTACATCCAAGCCAATGTCCCTCTCTTAGCATGAAAGATTCCTGAGGAAAAATGGCATTGCTCTACACTGAGTTAAAGTTTTCTCCTTCAGGATAAATCCCTTATAAAGGAAATTATGGCATTGCTGGATTCCATATATTCCAGTTAAAGTAATTCTCCTTTATAATCAGTCACCCAACAATTGTGATAAATAGATGAGATATCTCCCTTTAGAGATAACAAATTCTATCTTAGTCAATACCCCTTTAGCTTCAATCTTGGGATTTGAACAAGACACAAATACCCTTTAGCTTCAATCTTGGGCTTTGAACAAGACACCAAACATCTTTTTCCTCCCATAGAATAGGAGGAACTACGATTGCTCTGATTTCCCAGATCTCTTTACGGGAATACGTAGGCATAAGATTGCGAAATCTTAGCGAGCACACATATCAAAAACCTTAGGTCCAGTACCTTACCAAAAACATCGAAAAACCCAAAAACAACAAAAAATACTCTCTCTCAAACATTCCCAAAGGAGAAACTTTCCCAACCCATGACAGATAAACACCGATAAGTAGATAACAGTAGAATTTGCTAAACGATCTATGGATAACCATATATAGGATGGGTAATTGACAACTCCCCATTGTTTAACCTGACCCCAGACCCCTCAATCTCTTAAGTATTTGTTAAAGAAAACATTTGCGTGCAAGGTTAGTTTTAGATAGCTTCCCTTTCCTTTCTTGCTACATAGGATAAATAAGAAATTAGAAAGTAGCACCCAATTCCAACCAAATGCGGTAAGGTGGTCGCGTCACTGAAAAAAATCGCACGCTACAGAAAAATGGCAACTCTGCTGGGGAGTCAAACTAGGATTAGAATTCCTAAGAGGTCTAGGTTGTTTAGCATACTATATATATATATATATATACTGTTATTCCTACTTGATATCCGTGTTTATTTTTCTGTCAATGGGAATGCGATTAATACGCATGTGGAAAGTTTGAGAGAACATTAAGATAAGGGGTGGCACAGATGGGAGAACTTATTGGGAGTGAATCCCGAACAAGGGATCCTGGTAGCCCACCAAATCAGCCGAGGTACACGTGTGGATACTTAATGTTGAACGACCAATTGTCGTGAAAGCATAGTTTTCCCAGTGTGGCACCCGTGGCCCTGAGGATTTAGTAGACATTAACCATATGACCATTTAGTAGTGCAGTGACTATCGGGAATTGTTGATACGCGATACTACACTCAAATGAGATCTACCCTAGGATATTACAGCTCGCTCAAGTGAATTAGCTTGCTGTTGATATCCCTAGGGGGTCAATGATTTTGGGAACCTGGAACCCGTTCTACAGGTACAAAAATTGACCAAAATAGTACAACCTTTGGGGATGGGTAGAGCCATGACTCCATGCTCGTGACGTTGAACCCTTGAACCCATGTTTTTTCAATGTTTTTGTGTGCTGCATTCATGCATTCATCTAAAAAACTCTTTTTAAACAAAGAAAAAATATTTTTTCAAAATAAACTAAAACAATGATTGCAAATATCTGAGAGATTGCGTTATGGATTTCGGTAGAAGAAAGACGCACAAGTACACCTTCAAGGCTCCGAAACTAGAGGATTTAAGGAGGTTGGCAAGGATGATTACCAACCCTTAGGCTTTTAGAGCGAAGCATGGATGACTGTTGTCTCTATTAAGGGTCCACGTAGTTGAAGGAATCCAGTCTACGCTGATTCAGTTCTACGATCTGGTTTATCATTGTTTCACATTTCTGGATTACCAACTGGCACCAACACTGGATGAGTACTCTCATCTTATTGATTTACCTATCACTGATTGAGCTCCATTTTCTGGACTGGAAGAAATTCCAAAGGAACAAACCATTTCAAGATCGATCTCTTTGGACGAGTCAGAAGTTATGACTCACATGACCACCAAAGGAGGAATCTAGGGTTTACCAGCTAAGTTCTTGACAGAGAAAGCTCTATACTTTGTCAGTATAGGAAACATAACTGCTTTTGAAGATATCTTTGTCCTACTCATATGTGGGTTATTCCTCTTTCCCAACATCGACAACTTCGTTGATACCAACGCTGTTAAGATATTTCTGATTGGAAACCCCGTACCAACCCTGCTCGCAGATTCTTATCATTCTGTACACTTATGGAATTTGTACAGCGGAGGAATGATCACATGCTGTGTACCCTTACTCTACAAATGGTTCATTTCCCATTTGCCCAAGTCTGCTGCTTTTTGGGATCACAAGGGTACTCTACGTTGGTCACAAAGGATTATGTCCCTTACCAACTCTGACATAGATTGGTATAATAGGATTTACGAAGGGATATAGATCATCGATAGATGCAGAAATTTCCCTAACGTACCCCTCATTGGAACTAAAGGAGGAATCAACTATCATCTAATTTTAGCTCGCCGTCAACTCAGATACCCGATGAAGAATATCTCACATAATGTTCATCTGGAAGGTCTTTTCTTCAAGGAAGGGGAAAATGACAGGGCACTAAAGAAGGAAATAGTGCATGCCTGGCAACATATTCACAGAAAAGGAAGAGAGTCTCTAGCAAGACCAAACTGTACCTCCATGGAGCCTTATCTCCACTGGGTGCAAACTAGAGCCCTCAAGCTGAAGATGCCTTACCCTCGCCAAGAAGTTTTTCCGCTAAAGGAATCTGTCCTTTATTTCATGTCTGATACGGAAAAACTCCAGGTAGCTCTCAACAAAGTTCAACGTGAGAAGAGCTCTTGGAAAAACAAGTACCGGATCCTCAATGTAGAGTCTACCAAGATTCAGGAACTGTTAAAAGAGAAGGATGCTCTGATTAAAATATTAGAATAGCATGCTATAGAGAGTAAAGAAGACCGAAGAAATTTGCTTGCTCCTTTCACATGGCAAAGGACTGACGACCTGACAACGGCTGAAGAGCCCCGGTCAAAGAAAAGGAAAATACAGGAACTAGCATCTGAGCTCTCCTCAGAGAGGACTCAGGATCTATAAGCTTAGCCATTTTCTTTACAGCACTTTGTAAAATACTGTACTGTTCCTTGTAACATACTGCAATATTTCGAATTCAATAAAAGGGGTCCCCCCCACTGTATGATATTTGTAATCTTTTTGTTGAAGTTCTTTTTGATTAAAACAAAAACTAAAAAGATACATCTTTTCATATCATTCATCATTCTCACATAACGCATTGATAGCACCTGTTGTTTGGCTAAATTTTGCTAATACATTCTGATGATAAACTTGAAGAATCTGCAGAAGAAAAAGATGTCGAAGGGAATGTCTCGACATCCTGACTGAATTGGTAAGTTAGCAGGTTTTAGTCTGTTGCAAGAATTAAGGAGCGGATGAAGGAAACACAGGATCAAAGATAGAACGCCCAAACAAAAGACTATATAAGGAGACTTAGACCTAGGGTTAACATACTGTACTGTAACTTTTGTATTGCTTATAACTTTGTTACCTAGTTCTCTTGTGTAGAATAAGGGTTTAGGGTTTGAGAGTCCTTGGCTCTCTTAGGAGTTGTAAGTATCTACTCTGTAATATGGGATGTAGAGTGGAAGGCATAGGTACATGGAGACAACCAGGAGCCTGTAGGTAATGGTTGTTGTATTGTTCTTGGACGAAGCTTTGAAGCAAGTTCAAGATAACTTGAAGGTCAAGACACCGCGTCTGGTTCTGTATTGGCAAAAGACAAAGATATTGTAGCGCGATTTTTATGGTCTTGAGTCACTATCGCTTGGGTACTACAGTTCGATTCATTTTTTATCCTATTGAGCTGATTAAGGAAGGGAAATAGATGTCTCCAATTAACCCTGCTTACATACTTAGCTTAAACAACTGTCTGTTAGGTTACAGATGCGGTTAAGATGTGGGCCCCTCTTCGGTTTATTTTGTTTAAATTCAGAATGTCTGGACTATTTGCGAGGTTGTTGGTAGGATGTTAGGATTTGGTGCTTTTCGATCGATGTGTGAAAGTACGGGATTTTGGGTTTTTGATTAGTATGCTTGCTAAGATTTTGCAATCTTATGCCTACGTATTCCCATTTAATGAAACAGGGAAATCAGAGCGATCATAGTTCCTCCTATTCAATGGGGGGAAATAGATGTTTTGGTGTCTTGTTCAAAGCCCAAGACGTGAAGCTAAAGGTGTTTGTATCTTGTTCAATGCCCAAGATGTGAAGCTGAAGGGTTTTGGATGAAAGAGAATTTTTCATCTCTAAAGAGGAGTTGTTGATGTTTGTATGTTGTAAGCAAGGAACAAATTTGATGCTAAAAGGTTGATTGACTCAACCGAGGTTTCCTTATACAAAGCCTAAGAGGATGCGATCGACCCAACAAGAGGGTGCCTTTTATTTGTTGTCTCGTACGAAGCCCGAGATAGAGGCTAAAAGGGTTGACTCAACAAGAGAATCTATGTGACGGGTGATTGACTCAACAAGAGAGTCTTTTATACTCAACAAGACAGTGTTTTGATGTCTCGTACGAAGCCCGAGATAGAGGCTAAAAGGAGATCGACTCAACAAGAGAGTCTTTTATACTCAACAAGAGAGTGTTTTGTATGTGTCTTGTATGAAGCCCAAGACAGAGGCTAAAAAGGTATTGACTCAACAAGAGAGTCTTTTATACTCAACAAGAGAGTGATATAGTATATGTGTTGTACGAAGCCCAAGACGGAGGCTAAAAAGGGGTCTGACTCAACAAGAGAGTCTTAAAAGGTTAGCTCCACTGGGGAGCGTCATTTGTACAAAGCCCAAGAGGAGGTTACCTTACCGCTGTGGATTCTGGAGATCCCGAAGCGGGTCCAAGTGTGGGGAACTCTCATGAGAGAGACCGGGTTTCTGCCTATGTTTGAAGGGAACTTGAGACTGTCTTTGAGACTCAAGGGTCTTAGACTGTCCAAGTCTAGAGTTTTATCTATTGTACAATGCCCAAGAGGAGGCACGGGTATCAAGGGATGAGTATCAACCCTATAATGGCCGAAGTTTTGACGCTGGAAAGACTGCTCTAGCGAAGGATGACTAAGTTCTATCTTATATGTTTAAGAGGTCATCAGGGTCCTTGTATTAAGCCTAAGAGAAGGCATGTGAACTTCTAAGAAGTCGAAGGGTCCTTGTACAATGCCCAAGAGGAGGCGGGGATGCTTTTAGGAATCCTGTGGGTCCCCAAACCAAGAGAAGTTCAAGACATGCTATTCATCGAGAATAGATCAAGCCAGGAAAGTTCAAGAATTTGGAAGAAACTCAAGAGATGCCATTCACGGAGAAAAGATCATCTCTGGGGAGTTAGAGTTTCTTTGACAATTTCTAAGAGTGACAGTCTGAGAAAGGGTTCACCGAGAATGTTGCCTTTCACGTTTCCATATTGTTTAACCCAAAGAGGAGGGAAGACTGTATCTGGTAATTCTATGGGGGATCTAGTTTTGTTTGTATTTAAGAGTGACCAACAAGGCTTTACCGAGTGCTAGACGTAGTTGCCGCGGAAAACTCTAAATAACTATACTAGTATTACACAGTGGATATGTGACAAGTACATAAAGAATGTGAAAGAAGACTTACAGTGAAGCAGCCCCACAATACAATTATATACATATGAAAGCGATAAATGAAAGCGGATAAACACTTACCCGTTGTAGAGCTTCCATGCTGTTTTGTTAGTTGTTCAACAAAGAAAGCTTTGATAACAGTATTATATTCAAAATCAAAGGAGAAAGTGATTTGAAAAGTTTTTTGGGGCTTACAGCTCAAGGAGAGGCCCAATAGTTTGTTTTTGTACAAGTGCTGGGGCTTACAGCTCAAGGAGAGGCCCAAGTGATTATTTGTTTGAAAACTGGCGATCACACCAAGGTTTGAAAACACAGTGGGTCTTATACGATAACCGAGGCCCAAAAGGGGGTGTATTTTTAAAGGGGTTGGGTCTTACACTCTATTAGAGGCCCAATTAGGTTTTTAAAGAAAAGAAATGGGGCTTATAACACGAGGGTAGGCCCAAGGTGTTTTGAAATGGCGATCACGCCGAGATTTTTGAAATCGCAGTGGGTCTTATACAATAACTGAGGCCCAAAAGGTTTTGGTTTCAAAAAGGATTGGGTCTTACACTCTATTAGAGGCCCATGAGAATTAAAAAAAGATTTGTGAGGGTGAAAATCAAAGAACCCCTAATTTTGTTTTCCTTTAAAAGTAAATATTTAAAGAAAATCAATAAAAATGATAAAAATACCAAATAAGTTGAAATAAACCACTTGTGATTTTTATTTAAGGTTTGAAAAATGAGGTTTTAATCACAAGATAATTTAGAACTCATTTGGTTTTGATTTTCAAAATGAATATTCACTTTTAAATGTTTAAAAACAATTAAAAATGAATTTATTCACAAAAATACTAATTATATTAAATAAATAATATAAATTTGATTTTCTTGTGGAATAAAATATTTCAACATTTTTGTGATTTTTTTCAAAAAGAACCAATAAAAAATAATTAAAATTAAGGGAGTTATTAATTTTTCAAATCATTAAAAATAATATGAAAAACAATAAAAAGTGAAAAAAATTAAAAAGGGGTCTGGGGCGACGGGGATTCGAACCCCTGACCTCTTGTGTGCAGCATGCGTGCCTTACCACTGGGGTGGTGATACATCCGTGTATTGAAACACAACCACAAATATACAAGGCTTGCCTTGTTTTTGGCCTGGCCCAAGGCAAGGCAAGGCAAAATTTTTGGTCAGAAACGTGAAGGTCATAACTTCTTCATTTCTCCATGGATTTGGAATCTAATGGTGGTGGTGGTTTTTCCAGAAAATCAATCCTCCTCAAAACCCGATAGTGGTTTTGAAATACGCCATAGTGTGCATTTTCTGTGCTATCTCTTGTTATAGGCATGAATTACATGATTAATTGGTTCAAACATAACACATATAACATGTATGAGATGTGCATGATTAGTGGACTTCAAATCAATGCATATTTTAAAAAGTTCCAGTTGAGATGCTTACCTCTTTAGGAGCTTTTTGGGCAATCTGTCAAGTGCCTTGTTCCAGAAATGTTTTGATGCTTTGAACACTCTCAAATGATCCCTTGGAAGCTTTTAGGAAGATTGGAATCAGCTGGAAACCTCAGGAATGGAAATTGGCCCTTTCTTGCAAAAGGGGCAAAAGTGGCCAAAATAGCAACTCTCTCAAATGATGTTCTAGATGTGTGGAACCATTTGGGACAGTTCAAGGATGATATTTGGAGTGTGTTTGAGGTTTTATCTGGTTATAAAAGTGACTAAATCAAGACATGGCTTGAAAAATGCACAAAAGTCTTATTTTGAGGTTTTGAGAGGGGACTTTGTGATTTTGGTGTTACAGGTCACTTGTGAGAGTTTGGACAGCTTAGATGTGACATATTGGATGTGTTTGAATCATGAGCTTTGATGGAAATGCTCTCTAACTCAAAAACTCAGAGTTACCTTGCTAAAGAAGGTATTTTTGCCTAGAGAAAGAGATTTTGAGGTAAGCAAGTGTTGTAGTGCTTTGGTGTACTCAAACTGAGCACAAATGAGCTCTATTTATAGTAAAGCAAGTTTGTTTTGGCTGCAATAGTGAATGGCAACTACAGCATAGGTTTGGCCAATGTTGATCAATAGGAATCCAAGTCTCCTCTAGCCATTGACTAGAGGTTAGAGCACAGGCTGCTGGTTCCCTATTTCTTGGATCATCCTTGACTGAATTCAGTTGGAAAGGGCTCAGTCCATGCCACCTTGGTGCATCCATTATATGCTCCAAACCAAAATTGGAGTCTTGTCCCTCTTTTAGGCATTTCTAGGTTTGGCATGCTACTTTTGGTTCCAAGGACTTTGGAGGCTGATGGATCAGTGTTTGTTCCTCCTTGGTCTCCCCTTGACGTATTCATATGGATAAACTTGTTTTTCATTTGCAAAATTTGCTCAAATCGAGCAAAATACACAAATATGCCTTGCCATGACAGTTTGCAGCAAGGCATATTGGCATGGTCATATCTCATGGCTCAAATGGAATTTGATGGAGTTCTTGGCCATTTTGGAAAGCCCTCATATGATACAACATATGTGTGATCATAGTTTGTTTGGATACCTTTTGGATCCAAGTGAAAAATCCCCCTGCTTTTGGGAAAAAAACAAGACAGATTCTGACTTAGTGAAAATTTCACTAAGTGTTGGAAAAAGTGACATTTCATGTTTTAAGCCATTTTGATCATTCCATAGTTTAAAATCCATGAGGAATTGGAATGAGTGGCAGTTGAAGCTTTTGTAGAGGGCCATGAGAGCTACAAATCCAGCTTTGAATGGGGGAAAATGGCCTTGTGGTTTAGGAGATATGATCCTCCATAGTTGGTACCCTAGCCACTTTGTTTCACAACTTAGAAAATTTCTAAGTTTTTTATGGTTACCCCTTTTACAAGTTATCCCACTTTTCTTGATTTTTCTTGATGAATTATGATTCCAATCACACATTAACATCATTTTAGGGTTAGGGAACTATAATTGATCAAAAAATCAAAAAGTCAAACTTTGACTTTTGCGCACAGTTGACTTTTTATCAGATGAATTCCAAACTGTGCGATCCTCTATGAAATCAAGTCCTTGACCTAAATCAAACTTGATGTACATGTTCCATGGGTGTTATAGGGTGTATTGAATCATGTCCCAATTTTTGGGAGCATGCCTGGGTCAAAAGTCAAAGGCACAGTTGACTTTTTCTTCAAAAACCCTAAATGTGGTTCTGAAGAACTTGAAACTTGTGAATCAAGCTTCTTGGATCAATCCATTGTTGCAAATGGATCAATGTGGTGTGTTATAGACCCTCAAATCCTCTCTTGAGGTCTTGGCTCATGTTTTGTCCCAAAAGTTAACTTAGGGGTGAATTAGGTCAAGAAACCCTAATTCCTGATTTTTTAGGAATGCCTCCCCTGATGTTAAATTGACTTGATGATTGGGTTCATGATGTCCCTTGGAGCATCTTAGGTTGTGCTTTGAAGCATTGGCTCATTCCCAGAGGAAAATTTCCATCTGGAGGCCCTGGTCGACCAAAACCCTAGTTTGGTGACACTGGTGACCTTGAGGCTTAATCCACTTGGAATGTTGCAGCCTTGTGCTTGATCCTTGATGTGGGAGTCCTATTGATCTATTGGAGATGTTTGAGAGGTTTAGACAAGTTGAAGATTATGTCATTCCTTGATTGATCCTTTGTCTAAGAGCTCTGAGAAAGCTTGAAACCCTAAATTTGATTGTAGTGGATGCTCACCCATCTTTGGGGAGTCTAATGAGGTATAATGGACCATCCCTATTATGATGATGATTTGCACAATGATGGGAAATCTTAGTGGTCAAAATTTGGGGTATGACAGATGCCCCTATTTAATCTTCTTGGACCCGAAGGTGTGAATGGCGAAGGTATTCGGGCATTCAGGGTGCAAGAGGATTAAATATCAGAATACTCGAAATTTTGATGGTGGTTATGAATGTCAGCTTGCTCATCCATCTTCTTTTGCTAAGCAATGATACTTAGAAAAGGTAAAAATTTCCCCTCGATCCTGGTTTCCCACCGAGGAACTGGTTTTAGTTTCTCAAATGAACTTCCCCTCGATCCTGGTTTCCTACCAAGGAACTGGTCTTAGTTGCTGAAATAAACTTCCCCTCGATCCTGGTTTCCTACCAAGGAACTGGTCTCAGTTTCTTAAATAAACCTACCCTCGATCCTGGTTTCTTACCAGGGAACTGGTCTTAGTTTCTGAAATGAACTTCCCCTCGATCCTGGTTTCCTACCAACGAACTGGTCTCAGTTTCAGAAATAAACCTCCCCTCGATCCTGGTTTCCTACCAGAGAACTGGTCTTAGTTTCTGAAATAAACCTCCCCTTGATCCTGGTTTCCTACCAGGGAACTGGTCTTAGTTTTTGAAATGAACTTCCCCTCGATCCTGGTTTCCTACCAAGGAACTGGTCTTAATTTCTTTTGTCAATAAACTTTGTTGACAAGGGACGCTATTCGTAGCGGTTTTCCTCAAACTTCTCGCCGAACTTTCCTGGGGAGATGCCATTTGATGAAAAAAGTTTTATGTCAGAGTTTCTGGGGAACCCAGCTGTCTGAGTTGTAGAGGTGTACAAACTTTTCTGTTGGAGACGCCATTTATCGACTCTTCTGGAGAAAGCAAATCTCTTGAAAGACCGCTTTCGCTTGGGGTGTTACATCATACTTTTCTCGGGATCTTCTCGGAGAAATGCCATATGATGTGATCCAATTTTGAGGTGCCGATGACCTTTTCGTCAGCGAAATTTTTTGGAGAAAAATCGTTGCATTGCCGAATCTCTGATCAAGAGGCTTTCTCTGGGGATTTTCCTTAATCCGGGAAAGTGAAGACATCATCTTTGATGGCTAAGAGTGATGTTTGTCGAAGGTCCTCTGGCCTTTCAGAGGTTCAAGTTATCAAAGTGGTCCAGGGACCCACTTCAATTCAGCAGCAAAGTGGAGGAGCGGTTGGTCAGACGCCACCTTTCCTGACGAGGAAAGAACTGACAACTCAGTTGAAAAGACGTTTATCACTAGGGAACAAGACCGACTAGAGCGATAGTGATGTAATATGAATATGAATGTAAATCAATAATGCATGGTGTATGTATGTATATGCTGACAAAACTGACACGCCATACAGACTAGTGGATGAACATGAATAGATACTCGGCCACAACGGGAGATAAAAAGTATCGCTGGTTCAGAAAATAGCAATTCTGCCTTGCTTAGGAGGGATAGTCCATGTTGGGAGCTACGTTGGCCGGGCTTAGGAGATGAGAACTCTGCCGAGGATGCCAGACGAAATATTCGCATCTGACACAGCTGATCCTTCATTCAGACGCACTGATTTAGAAGGAGTACTTTGATTCTGCCCTTTGAAGCTTAATTGCTTCTGGAGAAACGATCGATGTTCTTTTGATGTTCAACAGTCAAAAGAAATTTCCACCTTTATTTTAAAAGCGGAAAAGTTTGACAAGTAAATTCATTTTTGTTTTATTTCAAGAATCGTTAATCATGTTAAAACGTCACTCTGTAAAGCTAAAACAAATGAGAATTATAAACAAAAGCACTAGGGCTCAAATTTTATTGATAGGATGGAAATCAGCCAAACGCGTGATTCCATGGAGTATTTACAAAGTTTAGAAAATGGTAATTTAAGGGAAAAGGGCTACATTGAAACATAACGACCGTTATCCTTCTTCTACCAAATTTGAATTCTGGACATCCTGAGCTTCCGTCGAAGATGACCTTGACTGGAGTTTTCCTGATGGATGGCATGACTGCTGCTGGGGGATTTGCCCGTGTCAGACATAGTTACTTTCCATTATCCCTAACTTTTTCCTGGATTGTACTTTGAGATTTCCAATCCACCGGGATGATTTTTGATTATGTCTCTAATTTTTGCCTGGACCTCCCTTTCAGGTTTTCAATCCACCGAGACATTTTTTTTTATTATTTTTTTATTTAGGCGAAGTATTTCTTGACTACGTCAACATTTATGGGGTAGGCAAATTCCTCTCCATCCATGGTTACGAGTCTCAAGGCGCCACCTGAGAAAGCTTTCTTGACCACATAGGGGCCATCAAATTTCGGAGTCCATTTGCCCCGGGAATCAGTGAGAAATGATTGTATCTTCTTGAGCACGAGGTCTCCTTTCCTGAAGATGCGAGGTCAGACCTTTTTGTCAAACGCCTTCTTCATCCTTTGCTGATACAACTGACCGTGGAATAGTGCCGCCATTCGCTTTTCTTCGATTAGGTTTAGTTCGTCGTGTCGACTTTGACACCATTCAGCTTATGTTAGCTTATCTTCCATCAATACCCAGGTTGATGGGATCTCTACTTCTATAGGGAGCACTGCCTCCATGCCATATACTAGAGAGAAAGGGGTTGCCCCTGTTGAAGTACGGACAGATGTGCGGTAATCGTGAAGAGCAAAGGGTAACATCTCATGCCAGTCTTTGTAGGTTACAACCATCTTTTGAACAATCTTATTGATATTCTTGTTAGCCGCTTCTACTGCTCCATTCATCTTGGGTCGGTAGGGAGATGATTTATGGTGTTCGATCTTGAACTCTGCGCACAACTCTTTCATCATCTTATTGTTCAAGTTAGATCCATTATCAGTCATGATCTGGTTTGGAACACCATAACGACAAATGAGATTGTTTTTGATAAAGCGGACCACAACTTGTTGGGTTACATTAGCGAATGACACTGCTTCAACCCACTTGGTGAAATAGTCAATGGCGACTAGAATGAACCAATGTCCGTTTGAAGCCTTGGGTTCAATCATGCCAATCATATTGATTCCCCATATAGAAAAAGGTCATGGGGAAGAGAGAACTTTGAGATGCGTTGGCGGTACATGGATTTTGTCTGAGTATATCTGACACTTGTGACATCTCCTCATGTACATGTAGCAGTCGGATTCCATGGTCAACCAATAGTACCTTGCTCTTAGAATTTTTCTCGCCATTGTGTGTCTGTTGGCTTGAGTGCCAAAGGATCCTTCATGAATTTCTTTTATCAGCATGTTTGCTTCTGGTCTGTCTACACATCGAAGCAAGACCATGTCAAAGTTCCTCTTATAGAGTGTATCACCGCTCAGGAAGAAGCTGCCTGCCAACCTTCTGAGGGTCTTTCAGTCCTTTCTGAATGCCCCAGGAGGGTACTCTTGTCTTTGAAGGAAGCACTTGATATCATGATACCAAGGTTTGTCATTTATGACTGCTTCAATCGTGAAGATGTAAGTGGGCCGTTCAAGGCGCATTATGTCAATATTAGGTATGTCATTCCATTGACCTACACTAATCATGGAAGAGAGAGTGGCTAATGCATCAGCCATGTGATTCTCTTCACGAGGGATATGATGAAACTCGATTCTGTTGAAGAATGGTAACAACCTTCTCGCGTAGTCTTTATAAGGAATCAATCCTGATTGGTATGTGTTCTAATCTCCTTTGATCTGATTGATAACCAGGGCCGAGTCACCATATACATCCAAGTTCTTGATCCTTAAGTCGATCGCTTCTTCGAGACCCATGATACAAGCTTCGTATTCGGCCTCGTTTTTTGTGCACTTGAATGTTAGTCGGGCGGTGAAAGGAATGTGGGTACCCTGAGGGGTAACAATGATTGCCCCAATTCAGTTTCCGTAATGGTTGACAGCTCCTTCAAAAATTAGTCCCCATTGGGAACCTGGTTCCGGCCCTTCACTGGGTAGTGGTTCATCGCAATCTTTCATCTTTAAATACATGACATCTTCGTCTGGGAAGTCGAACCCGACTGATTCCTGATCGTCAATCGGTTGATGAGCCAAATGATTAGCTAAAATACTTCCTTTGACGGCTTTCTGAGCATGGTACTCAATGTCGTATTCTGATAACAACATCTGCCAACGGGCAATCCTTCCCATGAGAGCAGGTTTTTCAAAGACGTACTTGATTGGATCCATTTCAGAGATTAACCAAGTAGTGTGACGAATCATGTACTGGCGAAGACGTTTGGCTACCCAAGCCAAACACAGCATGTTTTCTCAAGCATAGTGCACCGATTCTCGCAGTCGGTGAATTTCTTGCTCAGATAGTAAATGGCAGACTCTTTCCTTTTTGTTTCGTCTTGTTGGCCAAGTACACATCCCATCGAGTCTTCCAAGACTGTTAAATAGATGATTAGTGGTCTTCCTTCTATTGGAGGTTATAGAATCGGTGGGTTCAACAGGTATTCCTTGATACTGTCGAAGGTGGTTAAGCAATCTTCTGTCCAAACGCAGTCCTGATTCTTTTTGAGTAATTTGAAGATTGGCGCACATGTCGCGGTCATGGGGAATATAAATCTGGAAATGTAATTCAAACGTCCCAGGAATCCCCTGACTTGTTTTTCAGTCTTTGGAGAAGGCATTTCTTGAATGGCCTTGACCTTGTCAGGATCAACCTCAATCCCTTTCTGGCTGACGATGAACCCTAAAAGTTTCCCTGAACGGACACTGAATGTGCACTTATTGGGATTCAAGCGGAGTTTGTATTTTCTCAACTGCTCGAATAGTTTCGACAGGTGGGTCACATGCTCCTCTTCTGTCTTAGATTTGGCAATCATATCATCGACATATACCTTGATTTCCTTGTGTATCTTATCATGAAACAGAGTAGTCATGGCCCTTTGATAGGTTGCCCCGGCGTTCTTCAAACCGAACGGCATTACCTTGTAACAAAAGGTACCCCATGGGGTGATGAACGAAGTTTTCTCCTTATCTTTCGGCGCCATTTTGATTTTATTATATCCCAAGAATCCATCCATGAAGGAGAAGACTTTTAACTTTGTTGTACTATCTACCAGCATGTCAATGTGTGGTAAAGGAAAGTCGTCCTTTGGACTAGCCTTGTTTAGATCCCGTAGTCCACACACATTCAGACCTTTCCGTCCTTTTTCAAAATAGGTACGATGTTGGCTGGCCATTGAGGATATTCTGATGTGGCGAGGAAACCTGCGTCAATCTATTTATGTACTTCCTCTTTGATTTTGATGGCCATGTCTGGATGAGTTCGCCTCAACCTCTGTTTTACTGGCGGACATTCTGAACGTAATGGTAGATGATGTTCCACGATGCTGGTATCCAACCCTGGCATGTCCTGATAGGACCAAGCAAATACATTGGGAAATTCTTTGAGAAGCTTTTTCAAACTCTCTTTGGCAGTTGAAATGAGTAGTGCCCCAATCCTGACCTCTTTTCTCTCTTCCTCTGAGCCCAAGTTGACCGTTTCCAATGGCTCTTTGTGAGGTTTAATGGACCTTTCCTCTTGTCTGAGTAATCGGGAGATCTCTTCTGGAATTTCTTCGTCCTCTTCTTCTTCAGCCCCAAATACCGGGAATTCAAAGTTGGGAGAAGGCATCGGATCGTATGTTTCAACGGGGTTTAAAACAAGCAATCTACATGACGTGATGATTTGTGTTTAGAAGAGATAGATAGAAATGCAAGAGTGTGTGTAGTGTATTTTTGAAAAACTGCTTGTTTTTATTATTTGTTGTCTTTTAGGACTACTATTTTCTGAAAAAGAGAAAAGAGAAAACAACAATAAATGTGGAAATTACAGAATGAAATTTATTTATTTATTTATGATTTTGTCGATTCTTGAAACTACAGCCCTATAAAACAAAACTCAGTCGCTTTGGGCGAAGCGAAGAGGGATATTTACAGAAAGTGAGCCCTATCAAAACATCCGTTTCACCTGGGCAGGGTGAAAGGTTAAAACAAAGATGGCAATTACTTTGACTTATGAATGATCTTCGGAACATCGACTGCAACCCGTTGGCGGCGAACTCCTCGATGAATCACAAAGTCTGGTACCTTCCTTGATTTGTCTTCAGAAATAACACTGATTTCTGGCGGAGCGGGATCATTGGAATCTGTCTCCCAGGCAGAGTTGTCGTAGGAGGATTCCTCAGTTGTATTTTGTATAGTATTTGTGCTCTCAGGTGTATCTCCCCATCCAGTAGGCTGGATATCTTCGAACCTGATACGAGAGCTTTCAGGAGCAGTGTACTTGACCATGAAGTCGTATTTGCCATTCGGTTGTCCCAAGGTGTCCCACACTTCTTTGGGACTGGAGGAGTCATCCCTCTCGATGACAATGATCTCGGGAAAGGCATAGTTAATGAATTCTAGTCCTGCAAATTTTGCAAATTCATCGCTGCGTGGAGGTTTTTTGAATGACCTGAGTGTTAATCCCATGATATGGTGGGGACGCAGGTATTCTTTTTGATGATGCTCAGCTGATAAGCATCGTTGGGCTGATTCTCTTGCCCTGAGTCTCCTGGGTATGGCTGCCACATAGGCAGGCCATCCATTGGGCCATAATAGTCGTGGTCAAAGTTGTATTTCATCGGAGTGTCTTCCACCAATGAGTTTGGTGGAGCACGGCATCCTTCTAGATCACAATCTCCGTATATGATTTCGACGTCTGACCTTGGTATAAATCTCGGACTCTGTGCGGGATAGCAAAATGGCATAGGCACCTCTTCCTGAGACATATAACCGTCCCCGTTAAGATAGGACTTCCATTCTTCATCTGTATCGGAGGAATCTCCCTCGTTGATGATATGTACTTCTTGAGACACTGGGTGAAGGAAACCTCAACTATGGAAGAAGTTCTGAATAGGATGAAGACTTTTGCCGTTAGCAGCAGTCTGGGTGTAGGTTACAGGAAAACCAAGACCCTTCTTTGTTTTATTGTCAGTATGAATGACAGGTTGTCCCCATCCTTTTGCGTTGTTACTTTTGATCACTTCGAGAGCATCTTTGTATGAGGAAATCGATGTTCCTTTTTCTGACTGATTCTCACTGTTCACCGAAAGTGCTTGGAATTGAGTCCTAACAACCTCCTCGGGCTCTACACAAGTAGATAATGAAAGGTTACTCACGATCATGGCTTGTTCTCCATAGACCGTGACGAGTTGATCGTACTTGACGAACTTCAGTTTCTAGTGCAGTGTCGAAGTGACTGCCCCAGCCTAGTGTATCCAAGGTCTTCCTAATAATCAACTATATGTTGCCCGGATGTCCATGACTTGGAAATTGACTTGGAAAGTGTGAGGACCGATAGTTATTAGAAGGTCGACTTCACCGATAATTATTTTTCTGGACCCGTCAAATGCTTTGACGACGACCTCACTGCCTCTCATCAGAGATCCTTTGAATGATAGTCGCATTAGAGTGGACTTCGGCATGACGTTGAGAGCCGATCCGGTGTCTACCAGTACGCTGGCTAAAGCATCATCCTGGTAGTTGACTATGATATTGAGCGCCATATTGTGACCTTTGCCTTCTTCTGGCAATTCCTCATCACTGAACTCTAAGTTGTTGCAGGAAGTGATATTAGAGATAATGTTGTCAAATTATCGTATTGACACATCCTGTTACACAAAGGCCTGCTCTAAGACTTTCTGTAGAGCCTCTCTATGGGCTTCGAAACTAAGTAAAAGAGAAAACACAGAGATCTTTGAAGGAGTTTGTAACAGTTGTTCAACAATGTTGTATTCATTCCTTTAGATGAGCTTCAGCATCTCATCATCATTCTTTGAAAGGTCGGGATCACTGGACTGACCGACTGGTGGATTGGGAACTTCCGTTTGAGGTTCCTTTTCTCTGTTAGGTTCTCTAACTCCTCTGTTGAAGATTTGACCGCTCCGTGTTACTCGACTGATGTCTGCAATATTCACGACGAAGGGTAATGGAATTTCCTTTCCATTCTCAATTATTGTTATACCGTATTGGTAAGGGATTGCCTTAGTTGATTCATACGGCACTGGTCCTGGAAGATAAATAACTACAGGAACCTTCTGATTTTTCTGACTGTCGTAGGTAACTTCAATCAGTTCCTGGTTAAGAACCTTTGATTCGTCCAGTAGAGGGATGATGGTACGAACATCCTTGGTCCTTTCGTGATCAGAGATTATGAAAACATCCTTAATCTGATCAGCGAAATAGTTTGGTGTCCAATTGATTGACCCAGAACTTGGACACGGTTGAATCTCCTTGTGGTCCAGCTGACTTTGAAGGGCTTCTCGCACGAGGTAACATCCTTGATTATTTTCCGAGCAGACTCTACATCACTCGTAGTTATGTGGTGGCACCTGGCCATGTCTGCTTTGAATTCCGTGTAACCTCACTAGATCTGTTTCCAGAGATCGGACATCCTGACCTCGATACCTAGTAGGGTTCCCATTAACCACATTTATTTGTTGCGTGTCTTCATCCATATAGATCGGAAGCCACCAGTGGTTTAACAAGTGTTGCAAAGTTCTTTGAACGAGAGCGCACCCTTGGTTACTTTCACAACAGATTGTACAGTTCCGATACTCATGCGAAGTCAGAAAACCGAGTTGGACTTGCTTAGCGTGTAATTCTACCTAGCTGGTATTCATCAAGCGAATATCGAAGATTTGAATCATGTTGATCTGATAGGGATTTTTATCATGGTAGTCCTGGATCCACCCAAGATCCATTTGATGCTGGAGGGCCTCTTGTACAAAAGAGCATCCCTATTTGTTTACCGAGCAAGTCAGACAGGAATTGTAATCATGCCGTGGCAGATTATGATACCGGCTTTGCCTTGAGTGCATTGCCACCAAGTTGACATTCATTGTACGGATGTTGTGGTTCTGAATGATGTTGGAACTCGTATATGTCATGTTAACTCCGCGAATTCGATGCTCTTGGATCCACCCGAGATCCAATTGTTCCTGTAGAGCTTATTGCACCACAGAACACCCCTGATTGTTTTTAGAGCAGATATCACACTGGTGATAGTTATGAGGTAGCACATGGCCGTATCCACTCTGTCTACAATGCATCTTGACCAAGTTGGCCCTCAATAAGAGTACATCGTGAATTTGATATCTGTTGTTAGACTCTCCTTCTATCAAATTTATCGCAGCTTTCTCGTGTTGAGGCAACGGGTTTGTGAAAGATTAGACCCCGCTCCTAACAAGCTTTTTTACATCGGATTTGAAACTGAGACAGTTTTCTATGTTATGCCCCGATCCTCTTTGATGGTAAGGGCAAGTATGATCCGCCTTAAACCAAAAAGGCATATTTTCCGGTACTGTAAGAGGAGACTTGGTTTGGACGTGTCCCTTGACCAGTAATAACGGAAACAGTTCTACGTACAACACTGATATAGGATCAAACACTAGTGGTCGCGTTGTACGGTTGTTGTTGTATTTAGGACGAGCCTGCTGAAGAGGCTGTTGTGTCCTTTGCTGATATTATTGTTGATTCGGTTGGCTCTGAGCAACCTGAGTTTGATATGTAGGAACAGGCGTGGAGTTGATAGCAGGAGTTATAGCTGCTACTGGTTGGTATCGTTGCCTTTGCTTCCTGAGAGAGATATTCCCAATATCTTGCTCTTTTTTCCTAGGGAGAGCACTACAGTATCATTTCGTATTACTTGATGATCCAGCATCTTTAACTAAACGTCCTTCTCGGATTGCTTCCTCAAGACGAACTCCCATGCCCACCATCTCGGTGAAGTCACTGGGCGCACTGGTGACCATTCTGTCGTAGTAAAATGAGCTTAAGGTTTTCAGAAGATCTTTGTCATCTCTTTTTCCTCAAGAGGTGGACAAATCTGGGCGGCAATTTCACGCCATCTCTGAGCGTACTCCTTAAAGGTTTCCTTGTCCTTCTGCGACATCGATCTGAGTTGATCTCTGTCTGGTGTCATGTCCAGGTTATACTTATATTGTTGAACAAAGGCAGGGCCAAGATCTCTGAAAGTGCCGATCTTAGTGCGGTTTAAACCCATGTACCATTTGAGTGCGGCACCGGTTAAACTATCCTGAAAATAGTTGATCAGTAGCTCCTGGTTCTTTGTCTGAGCTGACATTCCCCGAGCGTACATCACCAAGTGGCTTTGAGGGCAAGAGTTACCCTTGCACTTTTCAAAATCGGGCACCTAGAACTTGTGCAGAACTTTCACATTGGGGACCAAACACAGGTCCATGACATCATTTCCAAATAAATCCTGACCGCGAAGGGCTTGCAGCTCTTTCTGCATCTCCAGGAATTGTTCCTGGAACTCATACATTCTGTCAAACATACTTTCGTTTCCACCAGAAGGTATCTGTGGAATCTATCCTTCTGGGACAGTGTGTACCACGGGCGGTGGTATAGTCATTATGTCCGAGACTCTCGGTGCCTCCCGAAGTTTGTAACCTTCAGGAGTTGCTGTCATGCCCTTGGCATCTTTGCTTTCCCGAAGTTTGTAACCTTCAGGCCCAGCGGCTCCTGTTGAAGTTTCTGGATCTTCAGTGATCAGCGGAATATATCCCTCCGGGATATAGTTGAGTGGCATGTCCTATGGACGATCTTTCGGCATTTTGTACCTAGGATCATATTTTTCCACTATGGGCGTTGATGTGATCTCTGAGATCACAGTCCTTTGTTGTTGCATCTGAGCTTCTGCCAGAGCTTGCATGTCGTTATGAAGTTTTCTTAGATCCTCTTTCAGAGTTTCGATCTCTTCTCTCAACTCTCTGTTCTCTTTCTCGAGATCATCCATCTTTTTCTGACGATTGGCCCGAGTATTGTACGAATGAGACAGTTTGACTCTAGAATCGAGACGCAAACGTGAGATTTGGAGGTAAGAAGAATGCGTTACACGAGAATGATGAATGATATGCAATGATTATATTATGTGTTTTTGTTTTTTTTTTGTTTACGCAAAGTAAACTTCGATAATTGGATTGCAAATATCAAACAGTGGGGAAACCCCGTTTTATTGAATTCAAAGATTGCAGAAATGGAAATACAGTAATTTACAAAGTGTTGTAAAAGGAAATCTAAACTAATGGATCCTGAGTCCTCTCTGAGGAGAGCTCAGGTGCTGGTTCTGGTACTTTCCTTTTCTTTGACCGGGGCTCTTGAGCCATTGTCGGGTTGTCATTCCTTTTCCAAGTGAAAGGAGCGAGCAAATTCCTTTGGTCATCCTGATTTTCTACAGCATGTTGCTCTAAAATCTCAATCAAAGTATCTTTATCTTTCAATAGTTGCTGTATTTTCTTGCACTCCATATTGAGAATCCGATACTTGTTCCTCCAAGACCTCTTCTCCAGCTGAACTTTGTTGAGAGTAACCTGAAGTTTTTCCGTCTCAGACATAAAATAAAGGACAGAGTCCCTTAATGGAAGAACTTCCTGATGAGGGTAAGGCATCCTCAGCTTGAGAGCTCTAGTTTGTACCCAGTGGAGATAAGGCTCCACCGAGACACAGTCTGGTTTTCCTAGAGACTCTCTTCCTTTCCTATGAACGTGTTTCCAGGCATGCACTATTTCTGTCTTTAGTGCTCTGTTATTTTCTCCTTCCTTGAAGAAAAGACCTTCCAGATGAGCATTACGCGGGACATGCCTCATCGGGTATCCAAATTGACGCCGAACTAAAATTGGATGATAGTTGATTCCTCCCTTAGTTCCTATAAGGGTTACATTTGGGAAATTTCCACAACGGTCAGTGATTCTGATCCCGTCATAGATTTGATTGTACCAATCGATGTCAGAGTTGGTAAGAGACATGATTCTCTGTGACCAACGGAAATTATTCTTTTGATCCCAAAATGCAGCAGACTTGGGCAATTGGGAAATGAACCATTTGTACAGCAGGGGTACACAACATGTGATCATTCCTCCGCTATACAAATTCCTTAAGTGTACCGAATGATAAGCATCTGCAAGCAAGGTCGGTACAGGGTTTCCAATCAGAAAAACCTTAATAGCGTTGATATCTACAAAGTTATCGATGTTGGGAAACAAAAATAAACCGTAGGTGAGCAAAACAAAGATGCTCTCGAAAGCGGCAACGTTCCCTATACTAGCAAAGTATAAAGCTTTCTTTATCAAGAACTGGTCTGGCAAACCCTGGATTCCACCCTTAGTGGTCATGTGAGTCCTGACTTCTGACTCGCCCAAATAAATTTCCCTTGCAATGGTTTGATCTTTTGGAATTTCTTCCAGTCCAGAAAAGGGAGCTTGGTCAATGATATGTAGATCAGTCAGGTGAGAGTACTCCTTTAGTGTTGGTGCTAGTTGATAATCCGGGAAGGTGAAACAGTGATAGACCGAATCTTAGAACTGGATTAACGTGGACATGATTCCTTCAATTACATGAACCCTTAACAAGGATAGCAGTCCTCCATACTTGGCTCTGAAAGCCTCGTGGTTAGTGATCATTCTCGCCAGACCTCTTAAATCCTCTAGTTTTGGAACCTTGAAGGTGTACTTATGAGTTTTCCTTCTACCGAAATCCATAACGCAATCCCTTTATCTAACATTTGTAATCATTGTCTTAGTTTAATTTGAAAAAGAGAGACTAGAAGAGAAGATTTTTCTTTGTTTTTTTAATGTTTTTTAATGAAATGAATACATGAATGCAGCACACAAAAACATAGAAAAAACATGGGGTCAAAGGGTCTGTGTCATGAAGTCAAAGCTCTACCCCCCGCCCCCCACCAAAGGTTTATACTAGTGATTTTTTGTACCTGTCCACAAAATCATTGACCCCTCTTGGGATAACAACAGCAAGCGGATCGCCAGCGAGCTGATGTATCTTAGAGTGATCTCAAATGAGGGTAGTATCGCACGATAACTATTTCCGATAGCTTCCGCACTACAAAATGGTTTCAGTCTACTAAAAACCTCAGCTTCTCAGATAACTCAGTCGACCACACTACTTTTAACAACCGAAGTTATATAGGCAATGTATCTGCAAGGGAGTCTCCACTGAGTTTGATGGTTGACCGGGGACTCTTAACTGGGATTCACTCCCTGCAAGATTACTCGTATTGCCATCACTTATCTTAGGTGTATACTCAATCTTTCCACATGCGACATCACACGCATTCCCATTAGCAGAAAAATAAACACAGATATCAATTAGGAAAAGCAGTATATATATTTGTCTTAATCATCCTAGACTTCTAGTCTTATGATCCTATACAGACAATGACTCCTCAACAGAGTCGCCATTTCTGTGGCACTTTGTTGAATTTAAAGGTTTCCACCAAAGATTGTAAGAAAGAGAAGAAGGCCCCACAGTGGGCGCCATTTTTCTATAGCGTGATTTTTGTGGTCCTGAATCACTATCGCTTGGGTACTACAGTTCGATTCATTTTTTATCCTATTGAGCTGATTAAGGAAGGGGAAAAGATGTCTCCAATTAACCCTGCTTGCATACTGAGCTTAAACAGTTGTCTGTTAGGTTACAGATGCGATTAAGACGTGGGCCCCTCTTCGGTTTATTTTGTTTAAATTCAGAATGTCTGGACAATTTGCGAGGTTGTTGGTAGGATGTTAGGATTTGGTGTTTTTCGATTGATGTGTGAAAGTATGGGATTTTGGGTTTTTGATTAGTATGCTCGCTAAGATTTTGCAATCTTATGCCTACTTATTCCCGTTTAACGAAACAGGGAAATTAGAGCGATCGTAGTTCCTCCTATTCTATGGGAGGAAAGAGATGTTTTGGTGTCTTGTTCAAAGCCCAAGACGTGAAACTAAAGGTGTTTGTATCTTGTTCAATGGCCAAGATGTGAAGCTAAAGGGTTTTGGATGAGAGAGAATTTGTCATCTCTAAAGAGGAGTTGTTGATGTTTGTATGTTGTGAGCAAGGCACAAATTTGATGCTAAAAGGTTGATTGACTCAACCGAGGTTTTCATATACAAAGCCTAAGAGGACGCGATCGACCCAACAAGAGGGTGCCTTTTATTTGTTGTCTCGTACGAAGCCTAAGATATAGGCTAAAAGGGTTGACTCAATAAGAGAATCTATGTGACGGGTGATTGACTCAACAAGAGAGTCTTTTATACTCAACAAGAGAGTGTTTTGTTGTCTCGTACGAAGCCTGAGATAGAGGCTAAAAGGAGATCGACTCAACAAGGGAGTCTTTTATATTCAACAAGAGAGTGTTTTGTATATGTCTTGTATGAAGCCCAAGACAGAGGCTAAAAAGGTATTGACTTAACAAGAGAGTGATTTAGTATGTGTCTTGTACGAAGCCCAAGACGGAGGCTAAAAAGGGGTCTAACTCAACAAGAGAGCCTGAAAAGGTTGGCTCCACTGGGGAGCGTCATTTGTACAAAGCCCAAGAGGAGGCTACCTTACCGCTGTGGATTCTGGAGATCCTGAAGCGGGTCCAAGTGTGGGGAACTCTCATGAGAGAGACCGGGTTTCTGCCTATGTTTGAAGGGAACTTGAGACTGTCTTTGAGACTCAAGGGTCTTAGACTGTCCAAGTCTAGAGTTTTATCTATTGTACAATGCCCAAGAGGAGGCACGTGTACCAAGGGATGAGTATCAACCCTACAATGGCCGGAGTTTTGCCGCTGGAAAGACTGCTCTAGCGAAGGATGACTAAGTTCTGTCTTATACCTTTAAGAGGTTGTCAGGGTCCTTGTATTAAGCCCAAGAGAAGGCATGAGAACTTCTAAGAAGCCGAAGGGTCCTTGTACAACGCCCAAGAGGAGGCGGGGATGCTTTTAGGAAGTCTGTGGGTCCCCAAACCAAGAGAAGTTCAAGACATGCTATTCACCGAGAATAGATCAAGCCAGGAAAGTTCAAGGATTTGGAAGAAACTCAAGAGATGTCATTCACGGAGAAAAGATCATCTCTGGGGAGTTAGAGTTTCTTTGACAATTTCTAAGAGTGACAGTCTGAGAAAGGGTTCATTGAGAATGCTGTCTTTCACGTTTCCATATTGTTTAACCCCAAGAGGAGGGAAGAACGTATCTGGTAATCCTATGGGGGATCTAGTTTTGTTTGTATTTAAGAGTGACCAACATGGCTTTACCTAGTGCTAGATGTAGTTGCCGGGGAAAACTCTAAATAACTATACTAGTATTACATAGTGGATAAGTGACAAGTATATAAAGGATGTGAAAGAAGACTTACAGTGAAGCAGCCCCACAATACAGTTATATACATATGAAAGCGATAAATGAAAGCGGATAAACACTTACCCGTTGTAGAGCTTCCATGCTGTTTTGTTAGTTGTTCAACAAAGAAAGCTTTGATAACAATATTATATTCAAAATCAAAGGAGAAAGTGCTTTGAAAAGTTTGTTGGGCCTTACATCTCAAGGAGAGACCCAAGTGATTATTTGTTTGAAAACTGGCGACCGCGCCGAGGGTTGAAAACACAGTGGGTCTTATACGATAACCGAGGCCCAAAAGGGGGTGTGTTTTCAAAGGGGTTGGGACTTACACTCTATTAGAGGCCCAATGAGGTTTTTAAAGAAAAGAAATGAGGCTTATAACACGAGGGTAGACCCAAGGTGTTTTGAAATGGCAATCGCGCCGAGATTTTTGAAATCGCAGTGGGTCTTATACAATAACTGAGGCCCAAAAGGTTTTGGTTTCAAAAAGGATTGGGTCTTACACTCTATTAGATTCCCATGAGTATTAAAAAAATATTTGTGAGGGTGAAAATCAAAGAAACCCTAATTTTGTTTTCCTTTAAAAGTAAATATTTAAAGAAAATCAATAAAAATGATAAAAATACCAAATAAGTTTGAATAAACCACTTGTGATTTTTATTTAAGGTTTTAAAAAAGAGGTTTTAATCACAAGATAATTTAGAACTCATTTGGTTTTGATTTTCAAAATGAATATTCACTTTTAAATGTTTAAAAACAATTAAAAATGAATTTATTCACAAAAATACTAATTATATTAAATAAATAATATAAATTTGATTTTTTTTGTGGAATAAAATATTTCAACATTTTTGTGATTTTTTGCAATAATAACCAATAAAAAATAATTAAAATTGAGGGAGTTATTAATTTTTCAAATCATTAAAAATAATATGAAAAACAATAAAAAGTGAAAAAAACATTAAAAAGGGGTCTGGGGCGAGGGGGATTCGAACCCCAGACCTCTTGTGTGCAGCATGCGTGCCTTACCACTGGGGTGGTGATACACCCGTGTATTGAAACACAACCACAAATATACAAGGCTTGCCTTGTTTTTGGCTTGGCCCAAGGCAAGACAAGGCAAGATTTTTGGTCAGAAACGTGAAGGTCATAACTTCTTCATTTCTCCATGGATGGAGACAAAATTTATATGCATCTGGCCTAGAATTTCCTAAGGAATCCAATGGTGGTGGTGGTTTTTTCAGAAAATCAATCCTCCTCAAAACCCGATAGTGGTTTTGAAATAGGCCATGGTGTGCATTTTCTGTGCTATCTCTTGTTATAGGCATGAATTACATGATGAATTGGTTCAAACACAACACATATAACATGTATGAGATGTGCATGATCAGTGGACCTCAAAGCAATGCATATTTTAAAAAGTTCCAGTTGAGATGCTTACCTCTTTAGGAGCTTTTTGGGCAATCTGTCAAGTGCCTTGTTCCAAAAATGTTTTGATGCTTTGAACACTCTCAAATGATCCCTTGGAAGCTTTTAGGATGATTGGAATCAGCTGGAAACTTCAGGAATGGAAATTGGCCCTTTCTTGTAAAATGGGCAAAAGTTGCCAAAATATCAACTCTCTCAAATGATGTTCCAGATGTGTGGAACCATTTGGGACAGTTCAAGGATGATATTTGGAGTATGTTTGAGGTTTTATCTGGTTTTAAAAGTGACTGAATCAAGACATGGCTTGAAAAATGCATAAAAGTCTTATTTTGAGGTTTTGAGAGGGGACTTTGTGATTTTGGTGTTACAGGTCACTTGTGAGAGTTTGGACAGCTTAGATGTGACATATTGGATGTGTTTGGATCATGAGTTATGATGGAAATGCTCTCTAACTCAAAAACTCAGAGTTACCTTGCTAAAGAAGGTACTTTTGCCTAGAGAAAGAGATTTTAAGGAAAGCAAGTGTTGTAGTGCTTTGGTGTACTCAAACTGAGCACAAATGAGCTCTATTTATAGTAGAGCAAGTTTGTTTTAGCTGCAATAGTGAATGGCAACTGCAGCAGAGGTTTGGCCAATGTTGATCAATACGAATCAAAGTCTCCTCTAGCCATTGACTAGAGGTTAGAGCACAGGCTGCTGGTTCTCTAGTTCTTGGATCATCCTTTACTGAACTAAGTTGGAAAGGGCTCAGTCCATGCCACCTTGGTGCATCCATTAAATGATCCAAACCAAAATTGGAGTCTTGTCCTTCTTTTAGGCATTTCTAGGTTTGCCATGCTACTTTTGGTTCCAAGGACTTTGGCGGTTGATGGATCAGTGTTTGTCCCTCCTTGGTCTCCCCCTGAGTTGTTCAGATGGATAAACTTGTTTTTCATTTGCAAAATTTGCTCAAATCGAGAAAAATGCACAAATCTGCCTTGCTATGACAGTTTGCAGCAAGGCATATTGGCATGGTCATATCTCATGGTTCAAATGGAATTTGATGGAGTTCTTCGCCATTTTGGAAAGCCCTCATATGATACAACATATGTGTGATCATAGTTTGTTTGGATACCTTTTGGATCCCAGTGAAAAATCCCCCTACTTTTGGGAAAAAACAAGACAGATTCTGACTTAGTGAAAATTTCACTAAGTGTTGGAAAAAGTGACATTTAATGTTTTCAGCCATTTTGATCATTCCATAGTTTAAAATCCATGAGGAATTGGAATGAGTGGCAGTTGAAGCTTTTGTAGAGGGCCATGAGAGCTACAAATCCAGCTTTGGATGGGGAACATGGCCTTGTGGTTTAGGAGATATAATCCTCCAAAGTTGGTACCCTAGCCACTTTGTTTCACAACTTCGAAAATTTCTAAGTTTTTTATGGTTACCCCTTTTACTAGTTATCCCACTTTTCTTGATTTTTCTTGATTAATGATGATTCCAATCACACATTAACATCATTTTAGGTTTAGGGAACCATAATTGATTAAAAAATCAAAAAGTCAAACTTTGACTTTTGGGCACAATTGACTTTTTATCAGATGAATTCCAAACTGTGCGATCGTCTATGAAATCAAGTCGCTGACCTAAATCAAACTTGATGGACATGTTCCATAGGTGTTATAGGGTGTATTGAATCATGTCTCAAGGTTTGGGAGCATGCCTGGGTTAAAAGTCAAAGGCACAATTGACTTTTTCTTCAAAAACCCCAATTGTGGTTCTGATGAACTTGAAACTTGTGAATCAACCTTTTGGATCAATCCATTGTTTCAAATGGATCAATGTGGTGTGTTAGAGACCCTCAAATCCTCTCTTGAGGTATTGGCTCATGTTTTGTCCCAAAAGTCAACTTAGGGGTGAATTAGGTCAAGAAACCCTAATTCCTGATTTTTTAGGAATGCATCCCCTGAGGTTAAATTGACTTGATGATTGGGTTCATGATGTCGCTTGGAGCATCTTAGGTTGTGCTTTGAAGCATTGGCTCATGCCCAGAGGAAAATTTCCATCTGGAGGCCCTGGTCTACCAAAACCCTAATTTGGTGACACTGGTGACCTTGAGGCTTAATCCACTTGGAATGTTGCAGCCTTGTGCTTGATCCTTGATGTGGGAGTCCTCTTGATCCATTGGAGATGTTTGAGAGGTTTATACAAGTTGAATATCATGTCATTCCTTGATTGATCCTTTGTCTAAGAGCTCTGAGAGGGCTTGAAACCCTAAATTTGATTGTAGTGGATGCTCACCTATCTTTGGGTAGACTAATGAGGTATAATGGTCCATCCCTATTGTGATTATGATTTGCACAATGATGGGAAATCTTACTGGTCAAAATTTGGGGTATGACAGATATCACAGGTAGTGATTAGGATGTGAGTGGGGTATCTCATATCAGGGTTCTAAACGTTTGAGTTTAACCTTGGTAAAGATGTTCATTGTGTAGATGTTAGGATAAAGTTGTAAACGGGGGAGTTTAGCTTTGTAACAGTTCTACTGATAGTGAAGTTCTCATCCTGGATTGGTATCTCCCAGATGTAGGTGAGTTGCACCGAACTGGGTTAACACATACTGTCTTATTTAACATTCTGCAATTTACAGTTTTGTTATTGTTCTTGACTGACATGTTGGAACAGATGTCATGACATCTGTGAGTGGGAAGTTCTGATATTCAATGTATCAGTCTGCTGTTGCGACTCTGAGTTTAAATGATTATGTAGCACAATGTCTTGACATGTGTTAGGACATCTGTTGTCTACATAGGCCATAATTTTAATTGGTATCAGAGCAGGCATCCTGTCTGGTTCTGGATGAGATTTTTGGGAGATACTTTCTGGCGTTTAAACAAGGTGGAGTTTTGAAGATCAGACCAATCAACTCAGACATACCCAAGGGTATTAATGGATGAGATGGATGTTCTGGATCGAAGGAAGCAACCCGGAGGTTGTTCATGTTGCTGAGGAGATTCTACAACAACTACAGGAGAAGTGGCTAGTTCTCTTGTTGGTGTGTCTTATAGGATGTTGTGACATCTTATTAGGGCAAGCAAGATTTGTTCCTTGGTGGTTCCGCTGCATGTGTTTCTAATGGAAGAGCTCTAGAATTATGGGATTCTGGAGTTGTTACTGAAGACTGTTAGTGAAAGGTCTCAATCGTCGACTTCTATATCCAAAGATATTTGCATTCTTTTATTCCAAAGTCGGGACCGATAGAGTGAAAGGAGTTGTGGTTAGATATCTGGTATGGTGACTTGGTACCTGGAAGCTTGGTTTCTTGATGCAGTTGAAGTCAGTTGAAGAGGAGAGAAGTTGAGTTTAAGTTTATTAAGTTCTTGCTCTAGGAGTTTGATAAATTATTGGTCAGCTAGGTTGCCAAAGATACTTGAGAACTCTCTCAAGTCTACTCATAAAGGCATCTATGCCATGTGTCTGGAGTCTTCTAGTTACTCTTCTGTCTAGAAGGTGTTTCTTTGAAACACAATCTGAAGAAAGTGGGGGTGATTTATTTTCACCATTCAAAAACAGCAAGGAAGGATTCATCTCTCTTGACCCTAAGAGTGTATCCAATCTGATTGAAGAATCGTTGAGGTAAATAAGATTTTTTCAGAGAAAGTCTTAGTTACTTGAGTCAAGGGTGGCAGCCTTGGTATATCAACATTGTCCTTTGAAGAAGATACTTGCAAAAAGATTGAATACTTTATAAGTGTTCATGACATGATCTGTTGGAGCTCAGCTACAGCAGTGAAGAAGGGTTATTGGACAAGGATTTAAGATTAATTGTTATTTGTGGAGTTCAAAAGTATTTAATTTATTATCCTTGAAAGTCAAGATTGCTGATGTTCAACAAGATGTTGGAACATCTCATCATCAGAGTTTGTGCATAATCATGGGAGGGGTACTGCATACGCTTTAGCATCTGTCTAGTCTGGACTTTGATGCTGTTGAAGATGAAGATGAAGACATCAGAATCTTGATGGTTACAGCTTGGATCAGTTTATTTCTGATCTAGGTGCTTTGGAGCATGGATCTTGCTCTGTTTGTGAAGGTCGAGGATAAGTGGTAGTTATCTCTGGCTTTCTACTGACGACTCTACTAAGGAAAGTGGCATTCTTTAGTATGGCTATGGGGTAGTCTTGGACTACTTATTTTCTGAAGATTCAGACGTGGCAGGTTTGAAGTCTTTGGAGTTTCAAAGCAAGATGGAGGTTGTCTTCTTAAACTTGGTTATTGAATTAAGTCTATGAGAGCATGAAACTCTTGTTCTGTGAAGGGAGGAGGTTCTTCTAAGTGGCAGAAGGAGGATCTGAATTCAACAGTTGGATGTCATATCAGAATGTTCTGACATCTAGCTTAACATCAGAGGTCTCAACTAGCGATGTGGCACATTAGCTTAAGATAAGGTGATCTACAGGAGAATGGAAGTTGTCTATCTCATGCAGTTTGCAGGAGCTGTGGATGGGAAGATGTTACATGACTAAGAGGCTTGGTGGATCCAAGATGTCTTGCTATGGGGCAAGTAGTTCATGTGACTTGAAGGTCTGATTTCATTATTAGATCAGTGTATCTTGTGGGAGTTCTGAAGATGAGTGAGAACAATCAAAAGGTGGCATTTGGTTGGTTTCACAATGTGCATTCAAGAAGGATGCTTGAAACTGATTGCTCTTGTACATAAGAGTAGTTAGTTGAAATTGTAAGGAGGTTCTAGTTCTCTGAGAGCTTGTGGCAGAAGTTCTGGGTTGAGAATGGAAGCATACCTTCTTTGGTGGATGAGAGTTTATTTCTCTCTGGGTTTCTGAAGTTTTCTTTGTTCAAGGTGGTGACGCAGTGTTGTGTGAAGATCTTCAGTGTGGATTACTATGCTGATAGTAAGTCCAGTGGTGGAGCATATCAAGAACCATGGTGTGTGGTGTCTGTGATGTGTGGAAGATGTCTTAACTGATGTTAGAACATCTTTGGGTTAGTTATCCTTGGTGAAGGATTTCAAGTTTTGTGATGAACTGATTACTTGCATCGTGTCTAAGAAGTATCTACATTGTCGTACGGGAGAATGATGGAGTAGAAAAATGGTCTTGGAGGTGTGATGTAAGGTTTTGGAAGACTGGAGTGGATCTTGGGTTGATTGCATGAAGGTCTGGTTTCTGATGCATTCAGAAGAGGATATTCACCAAAAATCGGAAGTATTCCTGGTTATCATACGGGAGAATGATAAGGAATGACTATCTTGGATTGTGGGGCGTCTATCTCTATTGGTGGCTGGGTAAGGTCAGTGGAAAATCTTGCGAAGGGGATGTTGTCCTGGCTGCAAGTCATGCTAGTAGTGGATCAGTTTAGAAGTTGTGAAGTTATGGAGCATGCATATGATAGCTGACATCGTTATAACAAACTAAGGGGCCCTATGCGTCTCTTTGAGGAATGTGAAGCATTCTGATTCAATTGGTTTGTGCCTCAAGCAGCTGGAGGTCTATACATGACAATTCAAGAGGAGTTCGTGTGGTGTGTAGATGGTTGCAGGATGGGGGGATCAATGGGACTTTGATCTCAAGCCAAGAGTTTGTTATGGTTGGTATACATTTCCTCACGGGTAGCATGATGGTGATCATGTGTGAGTGATTATTGTTTCTTGTTAGAGGGAGCCATAAGAGAGTTGGTTATTGTGTTCAGCTGGTAAGTTGAACGTAGGGTGAGCTCTTGAAGACATGAAGATGCGTCTTATGTTTTCCTTTCATTAGCTTGGGTGTTCTGTGGAGGAGCACTAGTTACCTTAGATAGAGGGAGATGCCCCTTGATCTAAGATGAATTACTGCGAGGATGAGGTTGAAGTTCCAGTTTGCATTTGTGCGTCAAGCAAACTGAGATGTCAAGGAGGATGTCTTGACATTGTTGTATTGTTGCAAGTTATGGGAAACTTGGCAGTACATGTGTTTTGGTAACAGTTCTTATTGGATACTTAAGAATCATTGATTGAGTCAGGGAGAATTTATTTTGCTCTGCATACTGGGATCATAATTATGTGAAGAAATCTATGTGGTGTCAAATCAGAAGAAGAATCTGGGGAGAATGGACAATGTCTGACATGATGTCAGGACATTGTTATAAAACATTTGTGCATGTAATAGGTTCTTTGGTCGGATTTTTTCAAAGAAGAAACAGTCAAAGCAGTCTTGGTCAGTGCGGTACTGGTGGAGTTATTGCCTTCGATTAATGATCCTTTGAATTGAATAGCGTTATTTTCTGTGGATTGTTACTTTCTAAGAAAATGGCTCGGCTATAAATAGGATTACTTTCATCTTCTTTAGTCTCAATACTCTCCTTAGGTTGGTGATAGATGGGGTTCTTCAAAATCTGGGTATGTTGCGTCTGGGTTTGGGGCTGTCTTGGTCACTTTTGCCAAGTTTTGGCTAAAAAGGGGGAGAATGGTTTTTTGATGCTTTCTGGGTTTGGGTACATTCCTGCAGTTGTTTTGCAAGAATGTTGGTTAAGATGTTCTGACATCTTAACAATATTTATTTTCCTTGTGTCTTGTGATCTGAGTTGTGAAGCAGGTTGTGTCTTATGACCTGAGTTACGCAATCTATGTTCTCAGTGTTACGAAGCCTACAACTGTTGTTTCTTTTTTGGAGGAGTCTTATGGTTTCCAAGACCTCTCTTAGAAGGAGGGGGAATATGTTGAGGGGGAGACTCTCTCAGACCTTAGCTCCAATCAAGTCTCAAGATAAAGGAGTCTTGATGAAGGAGCCTTGCTATTTACAGAATGCAGAAGAAAATGTTTGTTTCAGCCAAAATTTGTCAAAAGGGGGAGTTTGAAAGCACCTGTTGTTTGACTAAATTTTGCTAAAACATTCTGATGATAAACTTGAAGAATCTGCAGAAGAAAAAGATGTCGAAGTGAATGTCTCGACATCCTGACTGACTTGGTAAGTTAGCAGGTTTTAATCTGTTGTAAGAATTAAGGAACGGATCAAGGAAACATAAGATCAAAGGTAGAAAGCCCAAACAGAAGACTATATAAGGAGACTTAGACCTAGGGTTAACATACTGTACTGTAACTTTTGTATCATTTATAACTTTGTAACCTAGTTTTCTTGTGTAGAATAAGGGTTTAGGGTTTGAGAGTCGTTTGCTCTCTTAGGAGTTGTAAGTCTCCACTCTGTAATATGGGATGCAGAGTGGAAGGCATAGGTACAAGGACACAACCAGAAGCCTGTAGGTAATGGTTGTTGTATTGTTCTTGGACGAAGCTTTGAAGTAAGTCCAAGATAACTTGGAGGTCAAGAAACCGCGACTAGTTCTGTATTAGCAGAAGACAGAGATATCACAGGTTGTGATTAGGATGTGAGTGGGGTATCTCATATCAGGGTTCTAAACGTTTGAGTTTAACCTTGGTAAACATGTTCATTGGGTGGTGAAGATGGCTGGTTTCTACCTGAGTGAATCGCACACTCAAAGATAACACAGAGTCGCCGTCGAACTTTATTTAGTCTCAAAGGACAGGGAAAATATCGATAAAACCCAAGGGGAAGAGAAACGGGAACGGGGGGTCGGTTATGCGAAAGGAAGGTATTAGCACCTAACGCATCTGTCGTACTCGACTGGAACCATTTCACTTGCTTCTAGGCTTGGATGGGTTATCTATCTAAAGGCTTCTAGCTAAAAGGAAAGGGGAGAGAGAGAGAGAGAGAGAAAGGGGAAAAAGAAAGAAAAGAAAGAAAGTGCTCGCAGAGGAACAAAGTCCTCGTGCCTACGTACCCTCATAGTGCAATGAGGAAGTCAGAGCGCTGTAGTTCATGGAACCAGGGGATGAAGAGAAGGAAAGAAAGGAGAGGAAGAGGAAGACGGAAGAAAGGATGGAAGTGTGCTCGCCGAGATCATTGCGATTCAATGCCTACGTATCATACATTTAAAAGAATGCAGAATCAGAGCTTCCGTAGTTCGGGGAACTGAACGGAAAACAAAACAAGGGAGAAACAAGGGGATGAAAGATGTGGTGTCGAAACCAAGAGCAAAAGTGAAAGAAAGACTCTACTGGGAAAGACCCCATAGTAAGAGCGTTTGCACAAAAGAATAGGAAAAGAATGGTGTCAAAACCGAGAATGAAAGAAACTCCGATGGGGATAAGAAATAGAATTGGTGTCGAAACCAAGAAAGTAAGAGCAAAGGGAAATGGAAAGGGCTCCGCTGGGGATTCAACTAAAGGGATGGTGTCATAACCAAGAGAAAAAAGGGACTTGGTATATTAACTGGCTGGCAGTGGTTAACCGAGGAAATAGAGTAGACCCTGGAGGGGAAAAGAAGCTGGTGTCAACAGACGGACTGTGATGAAACAAGAGAGAGAGTGCTGAACCAAGAGAAGGTGTTTGACTCTGAAGGGGGCCTCGGTATATTAACTGACTGGCAGTGGTTAACCGGGGAAGAAAAGACTGCAACTCTGTGGGGATAGAGAAGCATTGGTTTTAACAGAGAAAACTGTGATCAACCAGGAAAAACGGGTGTAGGACCGAACAAAGATCGTGACCCAAAGGGGTTCGGTAAACTGATTGAACAAACAGTACTCAACCGAAGAAAGGATATTTGAACCAAAGAAAGATTACTAACCCAAGGGTTCAAGTATTCGAACTAAGAGGAGGTTGCCAACTACGGGGGATTCGGTGTTTACGGACAGACTGTGACCAACCGAAGAGAAAAGCGGGTGATTAACCAAGAGACGGTGATTAACTCGAAAGGGTTCAATATTTTAACAGACGGACTGTGGTTAACTGAAGAAAAGGGTGATTAACCAAGAAGAGGTGATTAACCCAAGAGGTGCTCAATGATTAACAGACGGACTGTGATTAACTGAAGAGACAGGTGATTAACCAAGAGAAGGTGATTAACCCAAGAAAGGAGAAGAACCATGAGAGGATTGCGAACTCCTGGGGAAGAATGGTCGTGACAGGAAAACTGTGTTAGACCAAAGAAAGAGAAGTGAGACTCTTCAGGGGAATCAAAAAGCAATGATTGATTGCAAGAAGAAAGGAGTGATGGAACAAAGAGAGATTGCTAGCGCAAGAATAATGATCTCAACCAAGAAGGATGGTGATTTATCAAAAGGAGAGATTGAAAGAGATCACAAGTGATCAAGGATGAAAGAGATTGCAAACAGAGAAAAGTGATCAAGGATCGACTCGATAGGGGAATGAGAAACACTATAGCTGGAGGATAGAGGTGACTATTCTCGAGGAGAGGACAAGACACCCTTACCAAAGACATAGCCAGAATGAGGGCAGAAAAACTTCATCCTCATTCCTTCTCTAGCACCCAAAATATAGTGTGGAAAGTGAAACGGACAGCGCACCCGCTCCAATGTTGTACTGTGCTCCTGCGTAGAGAAACTGACAGCATAACGGCGTCAATTTGTACAGTGCTCCGATGCAAGGCACAGCGCGAAACTCCAACTCCACGGGGGGAAGAGAGAGAAAGCTCTAAAGGAAGCCTAAAGAGAGGAAAAGGGAAGATCGATTAATCGAAACAAAGTTTTGATCAATTAATCAAGGGATAAACATGCTAACAACTTTCCAAAGAGGATGAAAAGTTATTAAAGCAAAAAGGAGTGAATTATTGATTTTACAAGATTAAGTTTATCCATGAAGAATAAACTTAATGCAAATAGAAATGGAAAGTGCAAAACAGTGCCAAATGATCATCAAAGTGGCACTCAAAATCATGCATCATGTGAACAAAGATAGTGCAAGAATTGCTATGTTCATACGATGCTAAGAACATGAAACAATTGAATAATCGAAAATGTGCATCGAAAGTTCATGAACATGCTTCAACCAGAAGTGAAATGACATTAAAGACATCCATAAAATCAAGCATGACAATCAATGGAGGTTAAAATGAAGAAAGCATGGCAAACACACTTGAAAATGCAAGAAAATGGCCATTTTGTTCAGTGGTAACCGGTTACTCACCATGCGTTAACCGGTTACTTGCTTGAAAATTAGCGTTCTTGAGGAAAATTGCAGTGAGTAACCGGTTAACCACCAAACGTTAACCGGTTACCACTGAACAAAATGGCCATTTTCAACACATAATCACTTATGCAAACTACCACATGCTAGGAAATGAAATTGTGCACGAAAATTGAACTTGAAAACAACAAATAAACAGTGATAGAATCAACTAACACAATAGGATCATGGATCAAACAAATGCAAAATCAAATCACACACAACAATTATCGACTACATTGCGAACGATATGAAAATGCGCGAAATGGTAAAAATAGTTAGATCCACCAACCTACAAGCCGGAGATTTGGCTTGGTAAATGTTGCAAAGGATTCTTGATGCAGAAAATCAAAGAAAACCAGAGGAATCTTCAACTTGTAGATGAACCGTATCGAAACCGAGCAAAATACGATAAAGCTCCAAAATGCGAATTCGAACCGTTGGAAGTTGCAGCAAATACTCAAGATTAATCCAAAAGCTGAAATAACTCCAGAAATCCAAGTGTAATAGCAAGAATAATGAAGGTTGAGCTCAAGAAATAATCACGTTTGATGTAAAAGTGATTATCCTTCAAAGTAGAAATGAGCTTTGGTGAGGTTTTGGAAGAGAATTGAGATGAAGATGAAGATGTAGTAGAGAAATTCAGAGGGAATGTGGGAGAATTGAGAGTGAAATGGAGCAAATGGTTGAAGGTCCTTGAAAATGAGTGAAGGTGAGTTTATATAGATTTTAGGTTTGGAGTGTGAGATGGTTTGGAATTTGGTTTGGAATTAGCTTTGGGTTTGGAACTAGGCTAGGAGTTAGTTGGACTTGACTCACCGAGTCAAGGTGGTTAACTCGGTTAGTTTGAACCAACTCGGTAACAATCCCAAGGTGCACTCCATCATCCAAAGGTTGATATACTAGGAAAACAAGGAACATGGTGCACTTGAATTAGAGTGAAACATTGGAATAAATGCACTTGGAATGTCTTGAAATGTCTAGAATATTCCACACACTGCTAGAACACTGTAGAATCAATGACCAAAGAGAGTGCATGGCTGCTGTCCCAACAATGCAGCAGGAATTGCAAATTTGCACTGAGTAACCAATTACTCACCATGCGTTAACCGGTTACTTCAGTCAATTTTTGCCCAAATTGCTCAGGAAATGATACTGGAGTCCCGGTTGTGGTTTTCCACCTCTTGTCTTGATGAATAGGTATGTAAACCTTCATTTTGTGCTTGCTTTGATGACGCGATGATCCTATGAGGATATGATTAATCGGGCTTGGAAAACCTGAATATCCTGCGGCAAGAAACACACAGAGAAAAGTGCGAATGTGTATGCTAACGATGCGGATGCGTATGCTTATGCAAAAGGCAAAAGAGGGAGGTCAAATTTCGGGTTACGACAGCTACCCCTATTTAATCCTCTTGGACCTGAATGTATGAATTGCGCCAGCTTTTCGATGATTCGAGGTATAAGGGGATTAAATAAAAGAGTAGCTCGAGAATTTGGCCGACGGCGCCAAACAGAGCGGTGCATAGGTAGAAATGATAAAGTGTAATATTTGGCTGAAAATATGCTGGGAGATAAGTCAGGCAAAAAGAGAAGGAGTATGATCGATGCATATGCTATGTATGCGTTTCTACATGATGCTTGATATCATGCAATGCAAAGGCTCAAGCTGAGGCACAATGTGAAGTGATTAGGCAGAAACCGTAGCAAAACGACTTCGACATCCTCGGTCGGGGAGAGAACCCGCAGATGAAGACAATCTCTGCTGGAGACAACAGTTCACAAAGGATGATGATTCCGCCGGGGAAAGAAACCGAGGACGTCTCAGCTTTCTAAATCACCATGGCTGTCTCTGTTGGGGATGAAAGAACCAAGTCAATCCTTCCTACCAAGACTGGCTCTGCGTGGGGAAAAGAGATTCCTGAATCATATTGACTCAGCTGAGGAGAAACCACTGCTGCTGGTGACAGATAGTTCCTGATCATTGGAGATGATACACAATCCTTGCTGGGGAAAAGTGAACAAAGATGTCTTTGCTGGGGAACACCTTGGCAACCTGCTAGGAGAATGATGACTCTGCTGAGGAACTGCTGAGGAAACAACAACTTCTTCACTGAATCAAAACATTGTCGTCCAGGCATTAGGCTTACCAATGGATATTATCGCTCACCCTGCAGGAGTTACCAGTAACACATGCAATGCATATTGCTTTCTCGGTGGATTTAGCTTTTTATTGTTCTCAATGTTTTTTAGTATTATGTGATCACAAATAATTGTTTATTTTGCAAACAAAATACTGGAATGAAAACAAATTGTGGTAACAAAAATGCTTTTATTGAATGTGAAATTTTTGTACATAAAGTGTGTACAAGGATGCAAAATCCTTGATGAGGAAATTTGTAATAAAATTGAAAAACAAATGTAAATGGCAAAGGGAAATTATGCTTGGCATTGATTACAACATTGGCCACCATCCACTGTGAGTCTAGGTTCCAACACCTTGCCCCAGTTGATGATGATTGGACTGCTATGTGTCATACCCCAAATTTTGACCACTAGGATTTCCCATCATTGTGCAAATCATCATCACAATATGTATAGGCCATCATACTTCATCAGTCTCCCCAAAGATGGGTGAGCATCCACTACAATCAAGAATTAGGGTTTCAAGCCCTCTCAGAGTTCTTAGACAAAGGATCAATCAAGGAATGACATGATCTTCAACTTGTCTAACCTCTAAAATATCCACAATGGATCAAAAGGACTCCCACTTCAAGGATTAAGCACAAGGCTGCTCCCTTCTAGGTGGATTAAGTCTCAAGATCGACAGTGTCACCAAATTAGGGTTTTGGTCGACCAGGGCCTCCAGATGGAAAATTTTCATCTGGGCACAAGCCAATGATCCAAAACCTAACCTAATATACTCCATGGAACCTCATGGACCCAATCATCAAGTCAATTTTGCCTCAGGGGATGCATTCATAAAAAATCAGGAATTAGGGTTTCTTGACCTAATTCACCCCTAAGTTGACTTTTAGGGCAAATCATGAGCCAAGACCTCAAGAGAGGGTTTTAGGGTCTCTAATGTACTACATTGATCCATTTGCAACAATGGATTGATCCAAGAAGCTTGAGCAACAAGTCTCAATTTCATCTGCACCACAGTTAGGGTTTTAAGGAAAAAGTCAACTGTAACTTTGACTTTTGTCCAGGACATGCTCCCAATCCCTATGACATGCATCAATATACCCTATGACACCCATGGAACATGTCCATCAAGTTTGATTTAGGTCAAGGACATGATTTCATGAAGAATTGCACAGTTTGGAATTCATCGGATAAAAAGTCAACTGTGCACAAAAGTCAACTTTGACTTTTTTGAGATTTTTCACCAAAATGGATTTTTAACCCTAAAATGATGTTAATGTATGATTTGAATCATCATTCATCAAGAAAAATCAAGAAAAGTTGGGTAACTTGTAAAAGGGGTAACCATAAAAAACTTAGAAAATTTTCTAAGTTAAAAATAAAGTGGCTAGGGTACCAACTTTGGAGGGTCATAACTCCTAAACCACAAAGTCATTTTATTCCATCCATGGCTTGATTTGTAGATCTCATTGCCCTCTACAAAAACTTCAACTAGACCTAATTCCAATTCATTGTGGATTTTGAGTTATGGAGTGATCACAATCAAGAAAAGTCACTTTGTTCCAACACTTAGTGAAAATTTCACTAAGTCAGATTTTACCCTACTTTTTGCCAAATGTAGGGGGATTTTTCACTTGGATTCAAAAGAGATCAAAACCAAATATGTTCAAACAGTTGTTGTATCATGTAAGGGCTTTCCAAAATGACCAAGAACATTACCAAATTCAATTTGAGTCATGAAATATGTTCGCGTGATGAATACCAACCTGGTAGAGTTACATGCTGAGCAGGTCTGACTCGGATTCTTAACATCACATGACTATCAAAGCTGTAAAGCGGGTTGCGAAAACGATCAGGGTTGTACACTTGTCCAGGAGGCACTTCAGCACTTGTTAAATCACTGGTGGATGCCAATTTATATGGATGAAGATACTCAGCAAATTAGTATCAGTAACAGGAATCCTACTCGGCGTCAGAGTCAGGATGTCCGATCTGTGGAAGCTAACCTAGTGAGGTTACATTGTATTCAAAGTGGGCGTGGCCAGGTGCCACCACACAACTATGAACGTTGCGGCGTCTGTTCGGAAAGTAACCAAGGGTGTTACCTTGTGAGAGCAGCTCTTCAGGGTCAGGTGGATCATGGAGAGATTCGCCCATATCCGAGTTCTGGACCCATCAACTGGACGCCGAACTACCTTGCCAAGAAAGTCGAGGATGTTGTCACGATCTATGGTCATCACCAGACCAGGGATGTTTTTGCCATCATCCCTCTACTTGACAAATCTAAAGTTCCCGACTGGGAACAGATCGAGATTACTTACGATGGTCAAAAAAATCAGAGGGCTCCCGTAGTCATCTATCTGCTGGGACCACTACCGTATGAATCAGCTAAGGCAACCCCTTACAAATACGGTGCAATAATAGTTGAAAATGGAAAGGAAATTCCATTACCCTCCGTCGTGAATATTGCAGACATCAGTCGTGTAACACGGAGTGGTAGAATCTTCAACAGAGGAGTTGGAGAGTCCAACAAAGAAAAGGAACTTCAGACAGAAGCTCCCGATCCACCAGTCGGTCAATCCAGTAATCCCGACCTTTCGAAAAATAATGATGAGATGCTGAAGCTCATCCAAAGGAGTGAATATAACATTGTTGATCAACTGTTACAGACTCCTTCAAAGATCTCGGTATTATCACGGTTACTCAGTTCAGAAGCGCATAGGGAGGCTCTATAGAAAGTCTTGGAGCAAGCCTTTGTGGAACAAGATGTAACAATCAAACAGTTCGATAGCATTGTCTCTAACATCACTTCCTACAACAATTTGGGATTTAGTGATGAGGAATTACCCGAAGAGGGTCGCCGTCATAACATGGCGCTCAACATTACAGGTAACTGCCAGGACGATGCTATAGCCAGCATACTGGTAGACACAGGGTCAGCCCTGAATGTTATGCCGAAGTCCACTTTGATGCAATTATCATTCAAAGGCCCTCCGATGAGAATCAGCGAGGTCATCGTCAAAGCGTTCGACGGATCCAGAAAAACAGTTATCGGCGAAGTTGATCTTCCTATAACTATCGGTCCTCATACTTTCCAAGTCACTTTCCAGGTCATGGATATCCGGGTAATATACAGTTGTTTATTAGGAAGACCTTGGATACATCAGGCTGGTGCGGTCACTTCGACCCTCCACCAAAAGCTAAAGTTCGTCAAGAACGATCAACTTGTCATAGTTTATGGGGAACAAGCCTTGCTTGTAAGAAACTTGTCATCGTCTACTGGTATAGAGCCCGAGGAGGTTATTGGAACTCAGTTCCAAGCATTGTCGGTGAGCAAGAACAATCAGCTCAAAGGAGGAACCTCAATTTCCTTATACAATGATGCTATTAAAGCGGTCGAGAGTACCGATACAACAGGATGGGGACAGCTTGTCATTCCTGTTGACAATAAAACAAAGAAGGGTCTTGGTTTTTCTGCAACCTGTACACAAATAGCTGCCAACGATGAAAGTCTTCATCCCCTTCAAAACTTCTTCCACAGTGGAGGTTTTCTTCACCCGTTGTCTTAGGTAGTACATGCTATCAATGAGGAAGATCCCTCTGACACAGATGAAGAATGGAAGCCTTACCTTAATGAGGACAGTTATATGTCTCAGGAAGAGGTGCCTACGCTGTTTTGCTATCCTGCACAGAGTCCAAGATTTATACCACGGTCAGATGTCGAAATGATATACGGAGGTTGTGATCCGGAAGGATGCCGTGCTCCGCCAAACTCATTAGAGGAGGACACTCTGATGAAAGACAACTTTGACCACAATTACTATGGCCCAATGGATGGTCTGCCAATGTGGCAGCCTTACCCAGGAAACTTGGGGCAAGAGAGTCAGTCGAACAATGAAAATCAGCTGACCGTCTTTGAATAGAATACATGTGTCCCCACCATGTCATGGGATCAACACTCAGGCCATTCAGAAAACTACTCAACATGAAGATGAATTTGCAACGTTTGCAGGACTTGAGTTCATTAACTATGCTTTTCCTGAGGTCAACGTCATCGAGAGGGATGACTCCTCCAGTTCGAAAGAAGTGTGGGACACTCTGGGACAACCGAGTGGAAAATACGACTATATGGTCAAGTACACCACTCCCGAAAGCTCTCGTATCAGGCTCGAAGATATCCAGCCTACTGGATGGGGAGATACAGTTGAGAGCACAAATACTATGCAAAATGCAACTGAGGAATCCTCCAACGACAATTCTTCCTGGGAGACCGATTAAAATGATCCTGCTCCACCAGAAATCAGCGTTATTTCTGAAGAAAAATTAAGGAAGGTGCCAGACTTTGTGATTCACCGAGGAGTTCACCGCCAATGGGTTGTTGTTGATGCTCCGAAGGTCATTCGTCAGTCAAAGTAATTGCCATCTCTAACCTTTCACCCTGCCCAGGTGAAACGGATGTTTTGATAGGACTCGCTTTCTGTAAATTTTCCCTCTTCGCTTCGCCCAAAGCGACAGAGTTTTTGTTTTATAGGGCTGTAGTTTCAAGAATAGACTTGTTCATTAATAAAATAACGTCGTTCTGTAATTTCCGCATTAATTGCTGTTTTCTCTTTTTGCTTTTTCAGAAAATGGTAATCCTAAAAAATAATTCAATAATAAAAACAAGCAGTAGAATAAATACATTGCACACACTTGAATTTTCTCTATCTCTTCTAAACACGAATCATCACGTCATGCAGATTGCTCGTTTTAAACCCCGTTGAAACATACGATCCGATGCCTTCTCCCAACTTTAAGTTCCCGGTATTCGAGGCTGAAGAAGAAGTTGACAACGAAATTCCAGAAGAGATCTCTCGACTACTCAGACAAGAGGAAAGGTCCATTGAACCTCACAAAGAGCAGCTGGAAACGGTAAACTTGGGTTCAGAAAAAGAGAGAAAAGAAATCAGGATTGGGGCACTGCTCAGTCCAACTACCAAAGAGAGTTTGATAAAGCTTCTCAAAGAATTCCCCGATGTATTCGCTTGGTCCTATCAGGATATGCCAGGGTTGGATACCAGCATCGTGGAACATCACTTACCGTTGAGATCGGAATGTCCGCCAGTAAAGCAAAGGTTGAGACGTACTCACCCGGACATGCCCATCAAAATCAAAGAGGAGGTACAGAAACAGATTGACGCGGGTTTCCTCGCCACATCTGAATATCCTCAATGGTTAGCCAACATCGTACCCATTCCCAAAAAGGACGGAAAAGTCAGAATGTGTGTCGACTACAGAGACCTAAACAAGGCTAGTCCAAAGGACGACTTTCCTTTACCACACATTGACATGCTGGTAGATAGCACAACAAAGTTCAAAATTTTCTCCTTCATGGATGGATTCTCGGGCCATAACCAGATCAAAATGACGCCAAAAGACATGGAGAAAACTTCATTCATTACCCCATGGGGTACCTTTTGTTACAAGGTAATGCCGTTCGGTTTGAAGAATGTCGGGGCAACCTATCAAAGGACCATGACTACTCTGTTTCATGACATGATACACAAAGAAATCGAAGTATATGTCGATGATATGATTGCAAAATCTAAAATAGAGAGTGGGCACATTGAACATCTGTCAAAATTGTTCGAACGTTTAAGAAAATTCAAGCTCCGCTTGAATCCCAACAAGTGCACCTTCGGTGTCAGTTTAGGGAAACTACTAGGGTTCATCGTCAGCCAGAAAGGAATTGAGGTTGATCATGACAAGGTCAAGGCCATTCAAGAAATGCCTTCTCCAAAAACTGAAAAACAAGTCAGAGGATTCCTGGGACGTTTGAACTACATCTCCAAGTTCATATTCCTTATGACCGCCACGTGTGCGCCGATCTTCAAATTACTGAAAAAGAACCAGGATTGCGTTTGGACGGAAGATTGTCAAACCGCCTTCGACAGTATCAAGGAATATCTGTTAAATCCTCCGATTCTATCACCTCCAGTGGAAGGAAGACCACTGATCATTTACCTCACAATCTTAGAGGACTCAATGGGATGTGTACTTGGCTAACAAGATGAAACCAAATGGAAAGAGTCTGCCATTTACTATTTGAGCAAGAAATTCACCGACTGTGAAACTCGGTACACGATGCTTGAGAAAACTTGTTGTGCTTTGGCTTGGGCAGCCAAACGTCTTCGCCAATACATGATTTGTCATACTACTTGGTTAATCTCTGAAATGGATCCAATCAAGTACGTCTTCGAAAAGCCTGCTCTCACGGGAAGAATTTCCCGTTGGCAGATGTTGTTATTAGAATATGACATAGAGTACCACGCTCAGAAAGCCGTTAAGGGGAGCATTTTAGCCGATCATTTGGCTCATCAACCGATTGACGTTCAGGAATCAATCGGGTTTGACTTCCCAGACGAAGATGTCATATATCTAAAAATGAAAGATTGCGATGAACCATTACCCAGTGAAGGGCCAGAACCAGGTTCCCAATGGGAACTAATCTTTGACGGAGCAGTTAATCATTATGGAAACGGAATTGGGGCAATAATTATTACCCCTCAGGATACCCACATTCCTTTCACCGCCAGACTTACGTTCAAGTGTACAAACAACGAGGCCGAATACGAAGCATGTATCATGGGTCTCGAAGAAGCGGTTGATTTAAGGATCAAAAACTTGGATGTATATGGCGACTCAGCCTTGGTTATCAATCAGATAAAAGGAGATTGGAACACATACCAATCAGGATTGATTCCTTACAAAGACTACGCAAGAAGGTTGTTACCTTTCTTTAACAGAGACGAGTTTCATCACATCCCTCGTGAGGAGAATCGCATGGCTGATGCATTAGCCACTCTCTCTTCCATGATTAGTGTAGGTCAATGGAACGACTTACCTAAGATCGACATAATGCACCTTGAAAGGCCCGCTTACATCTTCACGATTGAAGCAGTCATAGACGACAAACCTTGGTATCACGATATCAAATGCTTCCTTCAGAAATAGGAGTACCCATCTGGGGCACTCAGAAAAGACAGAAAAACCCTCAGAAGATTAGCTGGAAACTTCTTCCTGAGCGGTGACACTCTCTATAAGAGAAATTTTGACATGGTCTTGCTCCGATGCGTCGACAGACCAGAAGCAGACATGCTTATGAAAGAAATTCATGAAGGATCCTTTGGCACTCATGCCAATGGACACGCAATGGCGAGAAAAACTCTCAGAGCAGGGTATTACTGGTTGACAATGGAATCCGACTGCTACAAGTACACGAGGAGGTGTAACAAGTGTCAGATATACTTCGAAAAAATTCATGTACCGCCATCACATCTCAAAGTTCTCTCTTCCCCATGGCCATTCTCGATACGGGGAATCGACATGATTGGCATGATTGAGCCCAGGGCTTCAAACGGACATCGGTTCATTCTAGTAGCCATTGACTATTTCACCAAGTGGGTCGAAGCAGCGTCATACGCTAATGTAACCCGACAAGTGGTGGTCCAATTTATCAAAAACAATATCATCTGTCGTTATGGTGTTCCAAGCGAGATCATTACTGATAATGGATCTAACTTGAACAACAAGATGATGAAAGAGTTGTGCACAGAGTTCAAGATCAAACACCATAACTCATCTCCCTACCGCCCAAGATGAACGGAGCGGTAGAAGCGGCTAACAAGAACATCAAGAAGGTCGTTCAAAAGATGGTTGTAACCTATAAAGATTGGCACGAAATGCTACCCTTTGCTCTTCACGGTTATCGCACATCTGTCCGCACTTCAACAGGGGCAACCCCTTTCTCTCTAGTATATGGCATGGAAGCAGTGCTCCCCATAGAAGTAGAGATCCCGTCAATCCGAGTATTGATGGAAGCTAAGCTCACCGAAGCTGAATGGTGTCGAAGCCGACACGACGAGCTTAATCTGATCGAAGAAAAGAGAATCACGGCTCTATGCCATGGTCAGTTGTATCAGTAGAGAATGAAGAGGGCGTTTGACAAAAAGGTCTGACCTCGTGTCTTCAGGAAAGGAGACCTCGTGCTCAAGAAGATCCAGTCATTTCTCACTGACTCCCGGGGCAAGTGGACCCCAAATTATGATGGCCCCTATGTGGTCACAAAAGCTTTCTCAGGCGGCGCCTTGAGACTTGCAACCATGGATGGAGAGGAATTTGCCTACCCCACGAATGTTGATGTAGTCAAGAAATACTTCGCCTAAACTAAGAAAAAAAAACGTCTCGGTGGATTGAAAACCCGAAAGGGCGGTCCAGGCAAAAGTTAGAGACATGAAAAAAAATCATCCCGATGGATTGGAAATCTCATGGTACAATCCAGGCAAAAATTAGGGATAATGGCAAGTAACTATGTTCAACAGAGGCAGGTCACTCAGCAGCAGCAGTTACATCATCCGCCAAAAAACTCCAGCAAGGTCATCTTCGACAGAAGCTCAGGATGTCCCGAATTCAAAGTTGGTAGAAGGATAGTGATCGTTATGTTTCAACGTAGCCCTTTTCCTTGTAAATTACCATTTTCTAAGTTTGTAAATACTCTTTGGAATCACGCGTTTGGCTGATCTCCATCTTATCAATAAAATTTGAGCCCTTGTGCTTTTGTTTGTAATTCTTATTTGTTTTAGCTTTACAGAACGACATTTTTAACATGATTAACGATTCTTGAAATAAAACAAAAATGAATTTACTTGTTAAAAATTTTTCTGCTTTTTAATAAAGACGGCAATTTCTTTTGACTGTTGAACATCAGAAGAACATCGGTCGCTTCTCCAGAAGTAATCGAACCTCAAAGTACTCCTTCTAACCCAGTACGCCTGAATGAAGGGATCGACTGTGTCAGAGACCTTGTTTCGTCTGACACGCCTCGGCCGAGTTCTTATCTCCTAAGCCCGATCAACGATATTCCCCGCAGGGACTATCTCTCCTAAGCAAGGTGGAATTGCTATTCTGAACCAACGGTACTTCTTCTCCCCGCGATGGCCGAGTATCCAGTCGTGTTCACCTGTCAGTTTGTATGTCGCGTCAGTTTTTTCAGCATAAACATACATGCATCATTGCATTATTGATTTGCATTCACATTTCATATTCCGTCACTATCACTCAAGTCGGTCTTGTCCCTTAGCGATAGGAGTCCTCTCAATTGAGTTGTCAGCCCTTTCCTCGTCAGGAAGTGTTACGTCTGAACATTCTCTCTCCTCCAGTTTTATTTCTGGATTAAAGTGGGGTCCTCGACCACTTTGATAACTTGAACCTCTGAAAGACCAGAGAGCCCTCAGTTAACATCACTCTTCGCCATTGAAGATGATATCCTTGTTTTCCCGGATTAAAGAAAATCCCGAGAGAAAGCCTCCTAAATTGGAGATTCGGCAGTACGGCAGTTTTTCTCCAAAAAACCCACTGATGAAAAGGTCATCGGCACCTCAAAATTGGATCACATCATATGGCATTTCTCCGAGAAGATCTCCGAGAAAAGTATGATGTAAAGACCCCAAGTGAATGCAGTCTCTCAAGGGACTCGCATTCCTCAAGTAGAGTCAACAAATGGCATCTCCAACAGAGAAGTTTGTGCACCTCTACAACTCAGACGACTGGGTTCCCAGCAAGTCTGACATCGAAACTTTTTCCACTCAAATGGCATCTCCCCAAGAAAATTCGGCGAGAAGTTTGAAGGAAAGCCGCTACGAATAACGTCCCTTGTCTGTAAAGTTTATTGACGAAAGAAACTAAGACCAGTTCCTTGGTAGGAAACCAGGATCGAGGGGAAGTTTACATCAGAAACTAAGACCAGTTCCTTGGTAGGAAACCAGGATCGAGGGGAAGTTTATTTTAGAAACTGAGACCAGTTCCTTGGCTGAAGACCAGGATCGAGGGGAAGTTTACCTTTTCTAAGCATCATTGCTTAGCTAAAGAAGATGAATGCGTAAGCTACCATTCATAACCACCATCAAAATTTTGGGTATTCCGATATTTAATCCTCTTGCACCCCGAATGCCCGAATACCTTCGTCATTCACACCTTCGTGTCCAAGAAGATTAAATAGGGGCATCTATCATACCCCAAATTTTGACCACTAAGATTTCCCATCATTGTGCAAATCATCATCACAATATGTATGGGCCATTATACTTCATCAGTCTCCCCAAAGATGGGTGAGCATCCACTACAATCAAGAATTAGGGTTTCAAGCCCTCTCAGAGTTCTTAGACAAAGGATCAATCAAGGAATGACATGATCTTCAACTTGTCTAACCTCTAAAATATCCACAATGGATCAAAAGGACTCCCACTTCAAGGATTAAGCACAAGGCTGCTCCCTTCTAGGTGGATTAAGTCTCAAGATCGACAGTGTCACCAAATTAGGGTTTTGGTCGACCAGGGCCTCCAGATGGAAAATTTTCATCTGGGCATAAGCCAATGATCCAAAACCTAACCTAATATACTCCATGGAACCTCATGGACCCAATCATCAAGTCAATTTTGCCTCAGGGGATGCATTCATAAAAAATCATGAATTAGGGTTTCTTGACCTAATTCACCCATAAGTTGACTTTTAGGGCAAATCATGAGCCAAGACATCAAGAGAGGGTTTGAGGGTCTCTAATGTACTACATTGATCCATTTGCAACAATGGATTGATCCAAGAAGCTTGAGCAACAAGTCTCAATTTCATCTGCACCACAGTTAGGGTTTTAAGGAAAAAGTCAACTGTAACTTTGACTTTTGTCCAGGACATGCTCCCAAGCCCTATGACATGCATCAATATACCCTATGACACCCATGGAACATGTCCATCAAGTTTGATTTAGGTCAAGGACATGATTTCATGAAGAATTGCACAGTTTGGAATTCATCGGATAAAAAGTCAACTGTGCACAAAAGTCAACTTTGACTTTTTTGAGATTTTTCACCAAAATGGATTTTTAACCCTAAAATGATGTTAATGTATGATTTGAATCATCATTCATCAAGAAAAATCAAGAAAAGTTGGGTAACTTGTAAAAGGGGTAACCATAAAAAACTTAGAAAATTTTCTAAGTTAAAAATAAAGTGGCTAGGGTACCAACTTTGGAGGGTCATAACTCCTAAACCACAAAGTCATTTTCTTCCATCCAAGGCTTGATTTGTAGATCTCATTGCCCTCTACAAAAACTTCAACTAGACCTAATTCCAATTCATTGTGGATTTTGAGTTATGGAGTGATCACAATCAAGAAAAGTCACTTTGTTCCAACACTTAGTGAAAATTTCACTAAGTCAGATTTTACCCTACTTTTTGCCAAATGTAGGGGGATTTTTCACTTGGATTCAAAAGAGATCAAAACCAAATATGTTCAAACAGTTGTTGTATCATGTAAGGGCTTTCCAAAATGACCAAGAACATTACCAAATTCAATTTGAGTCATGAGATATGACATTGGAAAGTTGCCTTCCTCAAATCTGCCAAGGCAAGGCAGAATTTGCATTTTTGCTCGATTTGCCAAAATCAGCCAAATCCAAATGCTCCTATCCACTTGGACACCTCTGAGGATTGAATCTAAAGGGGACAATCACTGAGCCAAACCTCCAAAGTCTTTGGAACAAGAAATAACACGTTGAACCTAGAATGGCCAAAATAGGGACAAGACTCCAATTTTGGATTGGAGCATTCAATGGAAGCATCAAGGTGGCATGGACTGAGCCATTTGCAACTGAATTCAGTCAAGACTTATCCAAGACCAAGGGAACCACAACCCTGTGCCCTAACCTCTAGTCAATGGCTAGAGGAGACTTGCATTTCCATTGGCCAACATTGAACAAACACCTGCTGTAGTTGCCATTCACTGTGGATCCCAAAACAAACTTGCTCTACTATAAATAGAGCTCAATTGTGATCAGTTTGATTACACCAAAGCCATCAAACAGATGTTTTCCTCAAAATCTATTCTTTCACTCCAATTTTGCCTTCTAAGGCAAGTCACTATCGGGTTTTGAGTTTGAGAGCTTTTCCAATCAAACCTATCACTCACACACCTCACATACATCATATAGAAGTGATCCAAACACTCACATAACATCTGGAACACAGATTTCACAAAATCACCAGTCAATTGCTCAAGGTTTTAACTAAAGTGCAGTTGAGATGCCATGAAGTGATCCAGCCATTCTCAGTCAAGTCCAAGCATTCAAACACACTCCATAGGGTGTAGGGAAGCTGTTCAGATCATCACAATTCATCTGTAACACCTCCTACTCAGAAATCAATTTGCTCTTGCTGTCACGACCTAGAGGTAAGCCTAAACTTGGTCATCTCTCAATCTATGCATATTTCCTCACACAATACTTTTGCCAAATGTTCATAATCATGCATGGAATGTTTCCCCTCAAGTAATTGCTTTGTTTGAATCGTGTATCAAAAATCCTAGCCTTCATGCAGAAATTAGGGTTCTTGAGGATTTTTCATGATTTCTTGTTATATGTTTAATTTAAATGAAATTAAATACCATAGACATGATCGTGAGGTTGAAACGAGTTGATTGGTATGTGGATTACATGATATGATTAAGTATTCAGTGAGATTGGAGAAAAAATGCAAATCTGGGCCAAACTGAAACACGCGCGTGTTCTTCAGCTGTTCTTGGCGCCATTTTTGATAAATTTAAATATTTGAATTTTGTGATTTTTTTTAATTGATTCAAAAATTAATTTCTCTCTGAGTTTTAATGATTTTGAGTTGATTCTTTTTTTAATAATTCACAAAAATGTTAAAATATTTTATTTTCCCAAAAAATCCCAAAAATATTATTTATTGAATATAATTGATATTTTTGCAAAGAATTAATGTTTTAATTGTTTTTGACATTTGAAATATTTTTTCCACCTTGATTTTACAACTTTTAATGCTTTCTAATTATTTTGTAGGTCAATACTTAATTTTTGAAGCATTAATCCAAGATCACAATTTATTTTCCATATGTTAAACAACTTTAATCATTTTAATTGAATTTTTATTCAATTAAATACATTTTTGAAAATAAATTAGGGTTTGTGGATTAATTCAACCCTCATAAATCATTTTCAAAACATTTTGGGCCTCTAATAGAGTGTAAGACCCAATCCTTTTTTGACCAAACCATTTTTGGGCCTCAGATATTGTATAAGTCCCGATACCGTCAAAAACAAACGGCGCGATCGTCGCCTTTTGAAAAAAATCAACTGGGCCTCTCCTTGAGCTATAAGACCCATTCAAAACTTTTGGGCCTCTAAAACTTTTGGGCCCCTCTGCGTTAAAAGAAAACTTCGGCGCGATCGCCATTTCAAACGGAAAAATCATCTGGGCCTACCCTCGTGTTATAAGCCCCACTCTTTTTCTTTAAACTTTTTGGGCCTCTTGAGAGAGTGTAAGACCCATCCCTTTGTACAGAAAACAATTTTTTGGGCCACAGTCACTTGTATAAGTCCCTCTGTACAAATTCAAACAGTGCGCTCACTAATAAAACCCTGGGCCTCTTCTTGAGCTGTAAGCCCCAATCTTTCTTTTTCAAAGCACTTTCTCCTTTGATTTTGAATATACTGTTGTTTTCAATCTTTCTTTGTTAAACAACTAACCAAACAACATGGAAGCTCTACAACCGAGTAAGTGTTTATATGCTTTCATTTACCGCTTTCATATACATATAACTATATTGTGGAGGTGTTTCGCTGTAAGTCTTCTTTCATAAACTCATATCAACTGTGTAATAATAGTATAGATATTTAGAGTTTCCCCGACAACTACGTCTAGCATTAAGCCCGTTGATCACTCTTAAATAGTCAAAACTAGATCCCCATAGGATTACCAGACACAGTCTTCCCTCCTCTTAGGGTTAAACAATATGGAGATATGAAAGGCAGCATTCTTTGTGAACCCCTTCATAGATTGTCACTCGTAGAAGTTGTCAAAGAAACTCTACTCCCTAGAGAAGATCTCTTCTCCGTGAATTGCATCTCTTGAGTTTCTTCCAAATTCTCGAACTTTCCTGACTGGATCTATTCCTTGTGAATAGCTTGCCTTGAATTTCTCGGGGTTTGGGGACCCACAGGCTTCCTAAAAGCACTTGTCAAGAAACTCTACTCCCTAGAGATGATCTCTTCTCCGTGAATTGCATCTCTTGAGTTTCTTCCAAATTCTCAAACTTTCCTGACTTGATCTATTCCTTGTGAATAGCTTGCCTTGAATTTCTCGGGGTTTGGGGACCCACGGGCTTCTTAAAAGTATCGGCCTCCTCTTGGGCATCGTACAAGGACCCACAGGCTTCCTAAAAGCAACCCCACCTCCTCTTGGGCATAGTACAAGGACCCTACGGCTTCTTAGAAGTATTCACAGCCTCCTCTTAGGCTTCGTATAATGATCTCTTCCTCCGGGAATGATAGCCTCCTCTTGGGCATCATACAAGGACCCATCGGCTTCTTAAAAGCTTCCAGCCTCCTCTTGGGCTTCATACAAATTATCCCGACGACCTCCTAGAGGTATAGGAACAGAACTTAGTCATCTGCATAGAACAGTCCTTTCATAGAGTCTACTACCGTTTCTCAAAGCACAGTACAAAAGATGACACTCTAGACTTGGACAGTCTAATCTCCTTGAGTCTCAAAGACATTCTCCAGTGCCCCCTTCGTTAAATAGGAAGGAAACCCGTAGACTCGGACAGTCTCAATACCCTTCGGATTTCCCACTTCCTTAAAGAACAGGAATAACCCGGATCCTCGAACCAAATCCTTGAGTACAGTATTGCTCATATAAGAACTGATTTTCTCTTTAAATCAGTATACTGGACCTACACTTAACTGAACAGTCGCCACAGCCTCCTCTTAGGCTTTGTATATTGATCCTTCTCCCGTGAAGTTAGCCTCCTCTTGGGCTTTGTACAATGATCCTCCCCAGCGGAGTCAGACAATGTTCAGCCTCTCTCTTGGGCTTTGTATGAGACACATAAGAGACTCCCTCGTTGAGTCAATCACCCTTTTGCCTCCATCTCGGGCTTTATACGAGATACAAAAAGGTTCTTATTGAGCCAAACAAATTTTCGCCTCCATCTCGGGCTTCGTACGAGATACAAAAAACTCTATTGTTGAGTCAAACAACCTCCATCTCAGGCTTTATACGAGATACCAACAGACTCCATCGTCGAGTCAAAACTTTTTAGCCTCCTCTTAGGCTTTGTATAAGGAAAACCTTTTAGCCTCCTCTTAGGCTTTGTATAAGAAAACCACTGGTTGATCCAATCAACCTTTTAGCATCAAAACTGTGCCTCGTTCACAGTACACAAACATCAACAACTCCTTCCCCTCCATCTAATCGCTGTAAGCGGCAAGCTTCTGGATCATCTACATCCATGCCAATGTCCCTCTTTTAGTATGAGAAATTCCTAAGGAAAGATGGAATTGCTCTAAACTGAGTTAAAGTCTTCTCCTTCAGGTTAAAATCCCCTATAAAGGAAATTATGGCATTGCCGGATTCACAAATCCCGGTTAAAGTAATCCTCCTTTACAGTCAGTCACCCAACAGTTGTGACAAACAGACCCCTTTAGAGATGACAAATTCTCTCTAAGGTCAATACTTTCAGATTCACATCTTGGGCTTTGAACAAGATACAAACCACCTTTTGCTTCACGTCTTGGGCTTTGAACAAGACACCAAAACAACCATTTCCTCCCATAGAATAGGAGGAACTACGATCTCTCTGATTTCCCTGTTTCGGTAAACGGGAATACGTAGGCATAAGATTGAAAGAAAAATCTTAGCGAGCACACTAAACAAAAACCCAAAATCCCATACTCTCATACATTCGTCCTAACATCCTAACCGATAGCCTAAAGCACCCCTCGTCAACAAAATAACCTAGGACAAACCCCGAATCTTTGTAGCATCTGTAACCTAACAGGATAAAAAATGAATCGAACTGTAGTACCAGAGCGATCGTGCTTCGCAACCACATCCAAAAATCACTCGCTACACTCTATTACCGTTCGAGGTCTAGCCGTGAGGAAAAGAGGCCCAAGTGTTCACAATCAATGCCTTTATCCCTAATTCTTGCCTGGACACGTTTTCACATTTTTTTTCGTCCACCGGGATGCCCATTTTTGCCTAAGTCGCCCTTTCGGGTTTTCAACTTAGCGGGCTATTATTGTTTTTTCCATTGTCCCTAACTTTTGCATGGACATTTCTTTTTTTTTGGTCCATCGGGACGTCCATTTTTGCCTAGATTGTCCTTGCAGATGTCAATCTAGCAGACTTTTATCCATTTTTTTTCAGGCATAATATTTTTGACTGTATCGGAGTTCACAGACGATGGCAACTCCTCCCCATCCATTATGGTGAGGATCAGGGCTCCGCCTGAGAAGGCCTTCTTGACAAAAAAAGGGTCCTTCGTAGTTGGGAGTCCACTTGCCTCGTGGATCCGAGTGAACAGGTGAATATCTCTTGAGCACGAGTTCTCCTTCGCAGAACGTTTGAGGGAGAAATTTCTTGTCAAAAGCTCGCTTGAGGCGTCTCTGATACAATTGACCATGAAAAACGGCTGCAAGGCGCTTCTCTTCGATGAGATTTAGCTGGTCGTATTTGGATTGAACCCATTCGGCTTCATCAAGACCTGCTTCTATGACGACTCTGAGCGAAGAAATTTCGACTTCGATGGGTAGAACAACCTCCATACCATACACAAGTGAGTACAGAGTTGCCCAAGTGGAAGTGCGAACTGAAGTTCTGTAGCCATGTAGTGCAAAGGGAAGCATTTCATGCCAATCCTTGTAAGTCTTAACCATTTTCTGGACAATCCTCTTGATGTTTTTGTTTGCTGCTTCAATGGCGCCATTCATCTTGAGCTGATATGGTGAAGAGTTGTGGTGCTCGATCTTAAATTCTTGACACAACTCCTTCATCATATTGTTGTTCAGGTTGCTTGCATTGTCAGTGATAATGTTGCTAGGAATGCCATAGCGACAGATTATCTCTTTCTTGATAAATCTAGCAACCACTTGTCGTGTAACATTTGCATAAGAAGCATCTTCAACCTACTTGGTGAAGTAATCGATAGCAACCAGAATAAATCGGTGACCATTGGAAGCCTTCAGCTCGATCATTCCAATCATATCTATACCCCACATCGAGAATGGCCAAGGTGAAGTCAAAACATTCAATGGAGTTGGAGGCACATGGATCTTGTCTCCGTAGATTTGGAACTTGTGACATCTTTTGGAAAAGTTGTAACAATCTACCTCCATTGTCATCTAGTAATACCCAGCCCGAAGGATGTTCTTAGCCATAGCAGGACCTTTAGCATGTACACCCTCGTAGCCCTCATGTATGGACCTTATGATCGTGTTTGCTTCGTGTCTATCCACGCATCTGAGTAACACTGAATCATAATTCCTCTTGTACAGTACACCACCACTTAAGAAGAATTTGGCACAAAGCCGTCTAAGAGCCTTCTTGTCAGTGATAGTGATATCCTCAGGATATTCGTGTTTTTCCAGATATCTTTTGATGTCGTAGAACCAAGGTTTGTCATCAGACTCATCCTCGATTGCTAAACAGTGTGCTGGTTCATTCAAGTGATCAATGCGGATATGAGGAGCTTCATTCTTCCACTTGACCTTGAACATAGATGCTAGAGTGGCAAGAGCATCAGCTAGTTGATTTTCCTCTCTGGGAATATGATGAAAAGTGATCTCATCAAAGTAAGGAATCAAATTCGCTATGTGTTGTTGGTACGGAACCAGCTTGGAATCCCGAGTCACAAAATTCCCTCTGACTTGACCGATGACCAAGGCAGAATCTCCATAGACCTCAAGAATCTTGATTCTCATGTCAATTGGAGCTTCAATACCATAGATACATGCTTCATATTCAGCCATATTATTGGTGTATGCAAAGCATAATCTGGCAGTGAAGGGAAGGTGAAAACCCGTTGGAGAGATGAGGATAACACCGATTCCACGACCTTTAGAATTGGAGGCACCGTCAAACACGAGCGTCCATCACGTCCCTGGTTCGAGTCCTATATTAGGGTCTGGAGTCTCATAATCTCTGATAAACAGAACATCCTCATCGGGAAAGTCAAACTTCATTTGTTGATAACCCTCTACAGGTTGATGAGCAAGGTAGTCAGATAAGACGCTCCCTTTTATTGCTTTCTGGGTAACATGTTGAATATCATACTCAATTAACAGCATCTGCCACCGAGCAATCCTTCTAGAGACAGCAGGCTTCTCAAATATGTACTTTATCGGATCCATTTTGGATATCAACAAAGTAGTATGGCAAATCATATATTGTCGTAGGCGTCGAGCAGCCCAGACCAGAGCACAACAAGTTTTTTCCAAGAGTGAGTATCTGGTCTCACAATCAGTGAACTTCTTGCTCAGATAGTATATTGCATGTTCTTTTCTGCCAGTGTCGTCATGTTGACCCAATACACATCCCATCGATTCATCGAGAATGGTGAGATACATGATTAAAGGCCTACCAGGAACCGGCGGTACTAAGATCGGTGGTTCTTGCAAGTATTGTTTTATTTTGTCAAATGCTTCCTGATAATCATTTTATCCATTCAATCGATTGATTTTTTCTTAGTAATTTGAACACTGGTTCACAGGTAGCCGTCAAATGAGAAATGAATCTTGAGATATAATTAAGTCTGCCCAGAAAGCCACGGACTTATTTTTCTGTTTTGGGAGGCGGCATGTGTCGCTCCCGGGATTTTCATCCTAGTACAAACGCGAAAGTGGCACCGAAACAGAGTCGCCAGCAATGTGTATTTATCCCAAGAGAGGGAAAGGAAACACCGCATAAACCTGACGGAAGGAAAAGACATGGTCTTGCGACCAAGAGAAAGGGTTCGGGAGTCGGTTACGCGAGAGGAAGGTATTAGCACCCACTCGCGTCCATCGTACCCGATGGGATCCACGCTTGCTTGTCTCGATCAAAGGGTATAAGAAAAGGATACTGGAAAAGGAACTGAAAGAAAGAAAGGAGAAAGAATGGAAAAGGAACGAGAAACAAATGTAGGGAAAATAAAAGAAGTGCTCGAATGGGCCCTACCCCACTGCCTACGTATCTCATCGGGAACATGAGAATCAGAGCGACGTAGTTCCCCTCACTAGGGATGGATTGTTTGTGTTTTTTAGTGGAATACATCAACGTTCGCGTCCTAGCAGTTTAGGTGTTGCAGCTCGCTGTAGGGAGACTTAGGCGTTACCTGTTTGCGGTAGAACGGAAATGACGCATCCTTAAGGAAGGAGAGTGAATGAGATGAGAAAAGAATTCCCGAAGGAAAGACGTTATTGTTTGTTTTTGTTTATTAAGAGTTTTTTCCATTTGTTTGCATATGATAGTGTATCTAAATCTTAATCATTGGAATGTGTACATCCTCACATTCCAAGATGGAATGAGTAAGAAAGCACACTAAGGGTGAAGAAGACCCCCACACTTAGTTCCAATTGTCAAGGTTCAAACACACTAGCATACTTGTATTTATTAAGTGTTTTTGTTGATTATGAAATGAAGAAGTGTTTTTTATTTGTACCTTCAACAAGTATTGCATTTAAGTCCCTCATACAAGATCAAATGTTTAACACAAGATAGGCTATATGCTACACATTTTAAGTTTATAAGAAAAAACCCCTTTATAATCTTTTCTTTATATGAAAGGCCTAAATGCAATAAATGCCTACCTTTATTAGATATTTTGCATTTTCTTTGAGATGAGAAGATGAAAGACTCAAGAGAGGAGAAAAGGTAAAATCTATGTGATCTAAGACTCAATCCTAATGGATTAGTTAAGGGAGTGATCCTAATGGTTTGTGAGGTTTCAAAGCCTAAAGTCTAAAGAAAGAATGAATTAAACAATTCACTTCCAAGGGAGAAGATGAATTGTAATTCAAAAGGGAAAGTGATGAGTTATTAAAAGAAAACACATAAGTGTTTAACAAACACAAGATTGAATTGTAAAAGATGAAGGGATAGAAGTTTGAATGTGGATTCCTTATCCACACTCAATTTCAACTTACCAAAGCCCCTATATGGTTAGTGAACATGTATAAGAAGTATAAGAAGCAAAAGAACACTTAATGCACCATAAAGATCAAAAGAATAAGATGAAAAAACAAATCCTAATGTCACAACTAGAATGTGCATCACATGGAAAACAAATGATTATCATCAAGCAAGTTCAAGTGAATGAGCAACAATCATCATCCATGGCATTAGACATGTTTCCATAAGAAAAAGAATATGAAAGATGAAAAGAAATGAAAGAAATATGCATAAAGGGAATATGTAATCCAAGGATCAGAATTGAAATGAAATGAGAAATGATTCACAAACATCTCACAAGTATTCATGGATCAAACATCAAGACATTCAAGAAGTTAAACAAGGAAAAGAATTGAAATGGAAGTTCAAAAGAAAAGATGCAAACCAATACATGTTAAGGATGCACAAAGTTCAAAAGGGAAATGAACATACAATGACAACACATAATATGTACCAATGACCTATAATATCACAAGAATAGCTCATACAATATGCAAATGATCATACAAATATGCACAAAGCAATCATGTAAACATGCACAAAGATTACAAGGATATGACATGTTATTATGCTTCAAATGAAATGTTTTGAACAAAAATAAAAATGGGTTTATGAAAATTATTCAAGCATGATTTAAAGATACACAAATCAGAAGTGAATCATATACCAAAATAGCATGCAAGAAATCAAGGCAAAAAGGCTTTATACAATGCATTTAAGTCAAGTTGGATACACATGCAAAGTAATGCAAAGATGAACATCCAAACATGTCATAAAATGATCTAAAAAATCAAATAAAAATCATAGGACATACTTCAAGATGTTAATGACTCAAATAAAAAAGAAGCAAATCAAAACTATTTTTAAGGATCAAGAACAAAAATGCACAAAATCATGTACCACATTAAGAATGCACACAAAAGAAAATCAAAGAAAATTTTGGAAAAGGGGTAAAAAGTCATAAAATCAAGAGATAAAAACATCAAAAATTTCCTAAATGACTTATTGATGTTCATGAATTTTTGTAGAATTTTATGAAGCAATTTGGTATTTTTAAAAATTAAAAAGCAAACGTGTATAAAAATGGAAAAAATAAAATGAAATGGAAAAAGGAAAGGGGGTGCAAGCATAGCAATATATCAGTTCAAATCATTTGGGCTTTGGAACAGGGAGGTGCGAATAGCAAAATAGTCTAGGTCCAAGTCTGTGCAATCCACACTATCAACCATGTACACTCAGTCAACACAAGGTCAAAGTAATTACAGCCATCAGATTAAGTCAAGTCAAACAAGCAGTCAAAGTAACCACAATCAATGCACATACGCGAGGGAACACATTATCTACAATGCACTGCACCACACCATGTTTAATTGAAATCAGAAAAATGGCACATGACTTGCACGCTGATTTTAATGTGTTGGCACATTCTTGGCCACACGATAATGATCATCCAACGGTCCTCATTCAAACTGCAACAAAACCCTAAAATAATGACCACCGGCCGGAGAGGGACCTCCGGTCACCTTCTCCGGTCAATCACCACCGTCTGCAACTTTTAATCTCTCCAGAAATCCACAAAATGTATATCAAAATGAAGCTGAGCTCGTGTACATCATGAATATGCTCATAAAAACCACGAAACACACACACATAGCAAGAACAGAAGAGATCAAATCATGCCCTAAGTTTTGCAACTACGCCTTTAGAAGGCCTATCAACTAGCCAGAGTTCAAACGCTTCTATTAAGCTCAAATCATCATGAAAACAATAAAATGAACAAGTAAACGTGAGAGAAGAGTTTGTGAGCTTTGGAACCTGATCTTGCAGTTCTTGTAGAGTTTTAGAAAACTAGAGGAAATACTTGCTTCTTCAACCTTGGAGCTTCAAAACTAAGCAAAATAAATGCTATCTTGAGAGCAAAGAGATTCAAAGCTTGCTGAAGTATACTTGAGAAAATCGTGTGGATTCAATCATGCTCCATTGATGATGATGAAGATGAAGTAGATGAAAATCTCGTGCAAGAGAAGAAGTTTTTGATGAAAAAGAGTTAGAGAACCAGAGAGAAAAGTAGAGAGTGTTTTGGAGTGAAATGAGAAGAATGGAGTTGGAAATGAAATTAGAGTGTGATTTTTCTATTTATAGTGAGCTTTAATCATGGTTTAGTGAGTTGATTTAAATGAGTTAGCATGGTTAAACTGAGTGCACCCTAACTAACTGAGTCAAGTTAGTTAGGGGCGAGTGAGGTTGGTTGGGATGTTATGGTGATGACTCATGGTGTGTTATGGTGAGACTTAATGGAAAAGAGTGGCGGTGATGCAGTTCTGATGTAGCAGAGCAACTTGTTGGGCAAGTTTCCTTCCATTCTCATGTAGTAAGTGAGGCACGTGCAACTCAAGTTTGTAAGGGGATGTTGGTTTAAATGAGGAAAAGAATGAAGAGTGATGCATAAAGCATGTGTTCAAACTGATATGGATTCAACAACATTGTTATTATTTAGTTTTGTGAAAGTTTGGAACATGGAGTTTTGGGGATGGAATTCTCACACACTAATGCATGGAATCATGAGCATTTGGTGTCATTGGAAAGAGGAGATATCATAGAACAACATTGGTGTTGGACTTGAGTTGAAATGAGGTGTGCAAGAGGCTTGAAAATAGCTGTGAACATCAAAGTTTGGGGACTGTGTGGTAGGCGTGTGAAGCAGGTCATGTCATGGTAGTGGAATGCATGAAACTTCAGCCTAATCAACCTAACTTGAGACCAAGATTTCTCCCTCATAAATTGATCAAAAGGAATTTTGTCCAACATGGATATTGAAGATGACACTACAAGGAACAACTTTGATGTTGAAAATTTCCTCATTTGGAGCTTCCTTCTTAATGAAAAATAGGTGGACATTTGGCCCACCAACTGTTTGAGAAAATGATGTGCGCGTGACATGAAAATCCTTGGTCATGCCCTGGTTTTTGCCCTACTTTCCTCCAACTTTGATCAATCATATCTCTCTCAATTTTGATCCGATGGAGATGTTCTACACATGGATTTGAAGCTTAAGGAAAGATCTTTTGTTGTGGCCGAGTGGAGTTTTCATTTGATGCTCCAATTTTAAATGGCCTTGGTTCAAACTCTGATGCAAAATGGCAAAAACTTGCCTTTTTTAGCAACCCTACTTCATCCAAAAATGGCAACTTTCTACATCTTGATTTTTTCATGATTCCTTTGGAGTTTCTTGATCAAATTTTGCACATTGGTCACATATAACATAAATTTCATGAATTTGGCCTAAAAAAGTCAAGAGTTGACTTTTTCCTCTGATTATTTGACTTGGCCCCAAATTCTCTGATTTTTTATCTTTCTTCCAATTGAACCACTTCTAAAACCAATTGAGAGGCAATTTTCCACACTCATACACTTAAGGACATGTAGAATACCATGATAACAAGTCTTGTCCAAAAAATCAGAGATTCCCTGATTTTATTGGAAACCCTAATTTTGACCCCCTCTGGTTAGGAGGAAAAAGTGCAGTCTTCAATTTCAAATTCCTCAGAGTATGTTGTCTACCCTCTTAAAGGATGGTGAGATATGCCATTTGAGGGTGACTTTGGATCAATGAGATATCTCTTTTGAGGGTTTTCCTTCAGTTTTTGAACCTCTTGCATGATGAAGTATGTATTGTTTCAATCTCCTGTTGAATCTCACTTCCCTGAGATTGTGGATGATCAATTGAGATAGTATGAGACATGAAAGACCTCTTGGCTTTTCTTGAAGCAACTTGATTGACCTTTTTGTGCTTTGAGTGATCCCTTGATTGCCCACCTTCCACCTGATCACATGCCTTGATGGTAAGAGGGATGCTATGCTTCATTTTTCTATGTTAAATGCAATGCAAATGCTAATGAAATGGATATGATATGATAAATGATAATGCTATGCTATGATGACAAAAGAGAGAGCAAATTTTGGGGTATTACAGCATGTTCTGAATTGCCCGAACCTTATCATGATCAACTTCAATGCCCTTCTGACTTACAATAAAGCCCAACAGTTTACCAGATCGAACTCCGAAGGTGCACTTCGCAGGATTCAACCGCAATCTAAACTTCCAGAGTCTGTCAAACAGCTTCTTCAGAAGAACCAAGTGATCATCCTCAGTTCTGGACTTGGCAATCATATCGTCCACGTAAACCTCAATCTCTTTATGAATCATATCGTGAAAGAGGGTTGTCATGGCACGCTGGTATGTTGCCCCTGCATTCTTTAGACCGAATGGCATGACTTTGTAGCAATATGTACCCTATGGCGTGATGAAAGTAGTCTTCTCCATATCAGCTGAGGACATCTTGATCTGATTATATCCTAAAAAACCGTCCATGAAGGAAAAGACAGAGAACTGCGCAGTGTTGTCTACCAAGACATCAATATGAGGCAAAGGAAAACCATCCTTCGGACTCGCCTTGTTGAGATCTCGATAATCCACACACATTTTGACTTTGTCGTCCTTCTTGGGAACCGGGATGATGTTGGCAATCCATTCAGGATAATCGGAAGTGGCGAGGAACCCAACGTCAAGCTGCTTCTTTACCTCTTCTCTGATTTTGAGTGCCATGTCGGGTCTAGTCCTTTTGAGTTTCTGCTTGACAGGAGGACATTCGGGCTTGAGTGGTAAGTGATGCTCAACGATGTTGGTATCCAACCCAGGCATATCTTGATAGGACCAGGTGAAGATATCAACATACTCTTTCAACAACTTGACCAACTCGGAGTGTACATGCTTTGCGAGGGATGCGCCAACCTTGACTTCTCTTCTGACCTCATCAGTACCAAGATTGACAACTTCCACTGGCTCTTTGTGTGGCTGAATCTCTCTATGCTCGTGCTCAAGGAGCCTTGCCAGTTCAGCCGGTAATTAACAATCTTCCTTACCATGTTCTTTCGCTTGGTTAATTGGAATTCCAGAATTACAATGGATGTTTGCCATGTTGTTATCAATGCTTTTATTAGTTCTACATGTTTATGAATATGTTTAGAATGAGCCATTTTAAAAGTGAAACAGAAAAGAAACTTTTGCCATTTGTTTTTGTGAAAAGTAAAATAAAGAAAGAAAATAGAGCATGATTTTGAATGCAAAAAACTTTTATTTATTGATCACATAATATTGCAAAAGCGTGAGGCCCTTTACAAGCTATCCACTCGTCTCGGGCGAGGACGAGGGAATGAAAAAGCAAAATGCATTACATGTTATATGGGAAAACCACAGGAATCACGGTAGACGTCCAATTGTTGAGCTTGAAACCCGGCGGACACTTGCGTACAAAGCTCGATATCTGATTACTGGGACTAGCATCATCAGCATCTGCCACAATGTCACCCTGCTGGAAACCCGCGCTATGGAACTTGACAAAGTTGCATTGCTTCTGATCAGAGGAACCAGATTGACGACCAGGATGATAGCCCAATCCAAAACGATTATGCTTCTCAACCACATCAATCACGTGCCTCCAACCTGGCAAGGCACCTCTATCGATGGTCTCTTTAGCACTCTTAGCAGACACTAAAGTCAATTGTGGTGATCTACTTTGACTAGTTGAAGCATAGATGACATCTTCAAACTCGAGACACTGTAACGGCACCTCAGCTATGCCTTCTTCGGTCTCGACATATCGAAAAGATGATAACTCGCTTACAATCAAATCCTCTTCACCACAGACAATGACAAGCTGATCGTCAAACATGAATTTCAACTTATGATGCAAAGTGGAGGTAACTGCCCCTGCAGTGTGGATCCACGGACGACCCGGTAGGAAACTGTACACTGGATTGATATCCATTACTTGGAAAGTAATGGTAAACAGATGCGGCCCAACGTTGATGGGTAAGTCTACTTCTCCAATGACCTGTCTTCGAGAACCGTCAAAGGCTCTGACAACTAAGGCACTTGGTCTCATCTCAATTCCTTCCACTGGTAATTGACTCAATGTGCCCTTGGGCATCACATTGAGAGAAGAACCAGTATCCACTAGAACACGAGATAATAGGATATCTGTGCAGGTTACAGGTATGTGCAGCGCTTTATTGTGGGCAGTTCCTTCAGGAGGCAATTCCGATTCATTGAAACCCAAATACCGACTTGCAGTTATATTGGCCACTACATCATCGAATTCGACGACGGATATATCTTGCATAACGTGGGCGCTGTTCAAAACTTTCAACAAAGCTGATCTGTGCGCAGGTGAACTCATGAGTAAGGACAAAATTGAGATCCTCGAGGTAGTCTGACCCAGCTGATCCACAATCTTAAAGTCACTTTTCTTGATCAGCTTAAGGAACTCTTGACCATCAAGGGTCTCCTTGCTCTTAGAAACACCCTCAGACGGGATAGTCGGTACTGAAACAGTAGTAGATGCCTCTTGTTGAACCACAGGGGTTGCGAATGCAGGTGTCTCCTTAGGAGAAACAATAATTGGAACTTGCACGACCTTCGTAGTGACCTTTGGGGCGAACACTCGTCCACTAAGAGTCATACCTCCACCGGCTGTAACATTCACGATCTCTGATTCGGCGAACCTTATCTCTTGACCTCCAGAAAACACAGAAGACCCATACTTCCAAGGTATTTCTTTAGAATTCTGATACGAAAACGGTTTCGGCGGGCAAACAACGTTGGGTTGCGCCTTCTTCTGTTTAGGGGATTCCATAGGAACCTTCCCATAGACGATGGTAAACGGCTCAATAGCAGCAACTTCCTCAACAGGTTTAGATTTGGCGAATTGCACTTCGCCACGGTTCATCAGAATCTGGACACAACCCTTCAGCCTTTGACACTGGTTGGGATTATCGTCGCAAATCTGACACTTACTATGCAACCCTTTTAACAACCCATGTTCATTCAATCTCTTGAAAACCACATCCATCGGGGTCTTTACTTCGTCAACATCCATGATCAATTCAGCCCTGTAATGATCCTCAATCATGTTAACTGCAGGTCCACTGTGATTTGGCAACAGATTACTCTGAATGTTGGGTCCTTCCTCAGCAAAAGTCAGAACCTTCTTATCAATGAGTTCCTGAACCTTGGTTTTGAAAACAAAGCAATCCTCTGTCGCATGCCCTATGTATCCAGCATGATAGGCACAGGATGCATTTGGGTTATGCTTTGGGCCAAATGGAGGAATCGCAGGTGAAATCTGCTTGGGGACAATTGCCCCTTGGTGAACCAGATAAGGAAATAATTCCGTGTATGTCACCGGAATTCTATCAAAATTCGAACGCTTACGGTTTCCTTGACTGTTGTTGTTCTGACGGTTCTGATTCTGCTGACTTTTGTTCTGTTGATTCTGTTGCTGATTCTGAGCATTCTGAACTGGTTGTTGCGGATGATACTGATATGGAGGTTGTTGATAATGTGTAGAAGCAATGTAAGGATATGGATGGTACAGCAAGGGAGCCATGGGAGCTTGATACTGAGGAGAAACTTGAGCTGTCACAGCGTTGGTTTCACCTTCCTTTTTCTTGGAATGACTGTTCTGACACTTTCTAGCGGTCGGTTGCTGGGAAGCAGCTCCATGAATCTTTCCAGTCTTCAAACCATTCTCAATTCGTTCACCAATCGTCACAACATCAGCGAATTTCGATGAAGAACTACCCATCATTTTCTCGTAGTAAGACCCTTGCAAAGTACCCATAAAGATGTCAACCAACTCATTATCAGAGAGCAGGTCGCACACGAGATGCCTTCTCACGCCATCTTTGTGCATACTCCTTGAATGTTTCAGCTGAGCAATGTGACTGATTCTGCAATTGCAATCTAGTTGGCGCCAGATCAAGGTTATATTTGTATTGTCTCACGAACGCTTCAGACAAATCTCTCCAAGTACGAATTTTGCTATGCTCCAAGCCCATGTACCAATCTAATGAAGTGCCAGACAAACTATGTTGAAAACAATGAACAAGCAATTCGTCATTATCAATATGGGATGCCATCTTCCTGCAGTACATAGTGATGTGACTTCGCGGGCAGCTCAAGCCTTTATACTTTGGCAAATCAGGTATCTTGAATTTCTGCTGCAACACAACATTCGGAACCAAACACAAATCTTTGGCTTCCATGCCAAAAGAAGAGAACCCTTCAATAGCTCTGATACAGTCCTCTAACAACTTGTAGTCAACAGATATATTCTGATTAGTGGGCCTAACAAGAATCTGAGGATTTGGCAGCTGAGAAGCGGCCGGAGCGTGAACTTGTGGAGTAGCAAACTGAGAAGGATACACCAAACCAGGATTAGCCATATGACCAACATTCTGACCCATTAGAACACCATACGGATAATTCGGAGGAGGTACTACAGCATCTGAGGAAGATGTCCCCGGATAGAACATCCCAGGATGAATATTTGGAACAACAGTTTGAGCAGTCTGAGACGAAACCGGAACATGAATAGGACGACCTCTATACACATACTCTTCTTCACTAGGAATTTCAGTGTCAACCAATCCGGCAGTTTGATGAGTTTGAGCCTGAAGATTCTCAGGATCATCATTCACCACTTGAGGCGGGACTGGAGTAGGCATGACCCATGGATAGGCGGCATCATTCCCATTAGGCATGGGTGCAACAAAAGGCTGATATGGCATGAAGGAATTACCATTATTTGCAAGCTGAGGAGTGTAATTCGGAGGCATGCCCCAAGGGAAACCAGTGGGCATCTGGTTCAAACTAGGCTAAACAGCAGGCTGATTCACAGGCTCAACTGGTACTTCAACTCTAGCAGGAGAAGGAACAACAACAGCAGGAGTAGCCATATCAATAGGAGGAACAGTCACAACAGGAGTGACAACAGTTGCATCAGTAGTGGTTGCAACAACAGTGGCAGCAGCAGCAGCAGCAGTATCCCTCTGAGCATGAAGGAGCTCCATAATGACATCCATGTTCATCTGAAACTGATCCATCCGTCCTTGGAATTGTGCCAGAGTTTCCTTGTAAGCAGCGTTCTCAGCTTCAAAGTCAGCCATGATTCTGGATTTTTTTGAGCGGGTAAAATACCGATGTCGAGTCATCGTCTTGCTACAAGGAATGCGGATAAGGATGAGCAACGGTTTCGGATGAAGGGACGTGCATATGCGGGCATGAATGAATGCAATTTATGCATAAATAAAGTTTTAAAATGCTTATGCAAAAAATTATTTGACATGATGAGATGATGTGCAACATTGGAATCAACAAGCCAGCATAGTCTGAATAGTCAAATCTGAACGTCTGCAAAGGTAGTGTTGCGTTGGTGCGAGATCTGAAGCAATGAGAGAATAAAGGTTGGAAGAGTACTGCAGAAAAACCCAATATCCCTCTCACAGGTAGTTCCTAGAAAGCGGGATTCTCAGTTTCGGATTCTCGATTTGAGAAGCAATAGTACATTCATCCCTCGGGGTACAATACTATCGCCAAACAAAGAGGTCGTCCACTGATTCCCCCAAAAGGTCATCCTATGGCAAGTTCCCAGCTTTGGGTCCTCGGATCAAGGAAGCGTAATGGGTTTGCCATTTCTGGTCTGCCATTATCGCTCCTTGGGAGGAGTGCCTCAACTGAGTCCTCGGGACTGGTCGCCAGAGTAGACAACTCTCTAGATCAACACCTTGAAATGCGCAACACACGCACGTTAGAGCATCTCCCAAGAAAACCTCGTCTGGATGTGAATTTCGTGAATATCAGACACACTAAGATGGCACGTAGGTCCCACTACTTTCCACTCTAATCCTAGGTGTATACTCAAGCCTGTGTAATGGGCTTATCTCTTAAGTAGCAACCCAACCGAAAACAGCAAAGAAAATAGCAGATATCCAGAATATGCAGCATATGAATATTCAAAGCAGTAAAGAAATGCAATAAATAAACATAAAGCGAATAAAGCGTAAAGATAAAACTAGTAAAGCACAGAAGATAAACACCCAAACAAGCAAGAAGGCAAACAATACTAGGCGAGACCCCTCAAGGGATGGACCAGCAAGAGGTTAATTTGTCCCCAGTAGAGTTGCCAGCTGAAGATGGTTGGTTTCTACCTGAGTGAATCGCACACTCAAAGATAACATAGAGTCGCCACCGAACTTTATTTAGTCCCAAAGGACAGGGAAAATATCGATAAAACCCAAGGGGAAGAGAAACGGGAACAGGGGGTCGGTTATGCGAAAGGAAGGTATTAGCACCTAACGCACCCGTCGTACTCGACGGGAACCATTTCGCTTGCTTCTAGGCTTGGATGAGTTATCTATCTAAAGGCTTCTAGCTAAAAGGAAAGGAGAGAGAGAGAGAGAGAGAGAGAGAGAGAGAGAGAGGGGAAAAAGAAAGAAAAGACAGAAAGTGCTCGCGGAGGAACAAAGTCCTCGTGCCTACGTACCCTCATAGTGCAATGAGGAAGTCAGGGCGCCGTAATTCATGGAACCAGGGGACGAAGAGAAGGAAAGAAAAGAGAGGAAGAGGAAGACGGAAGAAAGGGTGGAAGTGTGCTCGCCGTGATCATTGCGATCTCATGCCTACATATCATACATTCAAAAGAATGCAGAATCAGAGCTTCCGTAGTTCGGGGAACTGAACGGAAAACAAAACAAGGGAGAAACAAGGGGATGAAGGAGGTGGTGTCGCAACCAAGAGCAAAAGTGAAAGAAAGACTCTACTGGGAAAGACCCCGCAGTAAGAGCATTTGCACAAAATAATAGGAAAAGAATGGTGTCAAAACCGAGAATGAAAGATACTCCGCTGGGAATAAGAAATAGAATTGGTGTCGAAACCAAGAAAGTAAGAGCAAAGGGAAATGGAAAGGGCTCCGCAGGGGATCCAACTAAAGGGATGGTGTCATAACCAATAGAAAAAAGGGACTCGGTATATTAACTGGCTGGCAGTGGTTAACTGAGGAAAGAGAGTAGACCCTGGCGGGGAAAAGAAGCTGGTATCAATAGACGGACTATGATGAACCAAAAGAGAGAGTGTTGAACCAAGAGAAGGTGTTTGACTCTGAAGAAAAAACTGACTCTCAGTGGTTAACCAGGGAAGAAAAAACTGCAAATCTCTGGGGATAGAGAAGCATTGGTTTTAACAGAGAAAACTATGATCAACCAGGGAAAGCGGGTGTAGGACCGAACAAAGATCGTGACCCAAAGGGGTTCGGTAAACTGACTAAACAAATAGTACTCAACCGAAGAAAGGGTATTTGAACTAAAGAAAGATTACTAACCCAAGGGTGCAAGTATTCGAACCAAGAGGAGGTTGCCAACTGCGAGGGATTCGGTGTTTACAGACGGACTGTGACCAACCGAAGAGAAAAGCGAGTGATTAACCAAGAGACGGTGATTAACTCGAAAGGGTTCAATATTTTAACAGACGTACTGTGGTTAACTGAAGAAAAGGGTGATTAACCAAGAAGAGGTGATTAACCCAAGAGGTGCTCAGTGATTAACAGACGGACTATGATTAACAGAAGAGACGGGTGATTAACCAAGAGAAGGTGATTAACCCAAGAAAGGAGAAGAACCAAGAGAGGATTGCGAACTCCTGGGGAAGAATGGTCGTGACAGGAAAACTGTGTTAGAACAAAGAAAGAGAAGTGAGACTCTTCAGTGGAATCAAAAAGTAATGATTGATTGCAAGAAGAAAGGAGTGATGGAACAAAGAGAGATTGCTAGCGCAAGAATAATGATCTCAACCAAGAAGGATGGTGATTGATCAAAATGAGAGATTGAAAGAGATCACAAGTGATCAAGGATGAAAGAGATTGCAAAGAGAGAAAAGTGATCAAGGATCGACTTGATAGGGGAATGAGAAACACTATAGCTGGAGGATAGAGGTGACTATTCTCGAGGAGAGGACAAGACGCCCTTACCAAAGACATAGCCAGAATGAGGGCAGAAAAACTCCATCCTCATTCCTTCTCTAGCACCCAAAATATAGTGTGGAAAGTGAAACGAACAGCGCACCCGCTCCAATGTTGTACAGTGCTCCTGCGTAGAGAAACAGACAGCATAACGACGTCAATTTGTACAGTGCTCCAATGCTTGGACAAACCAACAATTTGTCCCCGAAGAAGATGTCATAAGAGGATTTTACAGAAGATTTAGCCTCTTCAAACTCCTGCGACTTCGCTGGGGATAATGACCATCAGTTTCGGTGTCGACGAGACCACTCTTTTGGGGAACCTGTGACTGTTATCGACACAGAAAAGCTTGTAGCTGTTGGAAGTACTGTATGAGAGAATCGACTTAATAAGATACGACGGTACCCAGTTGAACTTAATTCAATGATATCGAACCGTTATGAACAATCGTCGACCGAACGATGAATGCCGATCTCCTTACCCATAATTGCCCCAGTCTTTTGCGTGGGGTGATTTATTACTGGTCTTGTGCTTAACATCATCTGCACCTACTACCTGCAACCAAAGAGTATGCACACATGCCCCGAATATTGCGTGGCTAGAATCCACCATCCGGGAATATTCAACATTCAAAGTAATTTCAATTGTTTTTTTTTTCGCGCATGTTATTGCAAGGCCGCCATGTTTTCAAATGCAATGTTTTATCAAAATTAGGACGTTTTTGCAAACAAAGCAATAAAACAAAAATAGGAAGCTTTTTATTGAAATTCAATTTATTGACTGAGAGCCCAGAATAGGCAATTACATCCGGAAGCAATCCCTGGAAAGAGGTGATCGCTGAAAATTGAGAAAAGAAACTATCCTAATGGCAATGTGAAAACGGATTTCCACTGAGTTTCCATTCTGTTATGACCAGTATGTCTTCAAAACTCCCCGACCTTGCCTTCTGAGGAATGATCAGACCGATTCCTATCTTTCAGAATGTCAGTTGTTCAAACGATAATGGGGTACAGATAACTCAGACCGTAGTCATTCGCTTAAATCCCTCTTTTGTGTGGACCGCCCTTTCAGGTTTTCGATCCACCAGGATACCCTTTTTTGCCTAAGTTGCCCTTTCGGGTTTTCAACTTACCGGGTGTACAATTTTCTTTTCAATTATATCCCTAATTTTTGCCCGAACCTTATTCTGTTTTTGGTTCGCCGGGATGCCCTTTTTTTGCCTGGATTTTTTTTATTTTTATTATCCAGCGGGTCTATTCATGCGAAGTATTTTTTGACTACGTCCGAGTTGACAGGGGATGAAAAGTCTTCGCCATCCATGGTTGTAAGCAATAAAGCTCCGCCCGAAAAGACCTTTTTAACCACGAATGGACCTTCATAGTTAGGAGTCCATTTGCCCCTGTGATCTGTATTGGGAGGAAGGATCCTTTTGAGTACCACATCTCCGACTTTGTAAACCCGAGGACGCACCTTTTGGTCAAATGCCTGCTTCATTCTGCGCTGATATAGTTGCCCATGGCATACAGCCGCCAATCGCTTTTCCTCAATAAGGCTCAACTGATCAAATCTGGCTCGTACCCATTCAGCCTCATCTAGCTTAACATCCATCATGGCTCTGAGGGACGGAATCTCCACTTCAACTGGTAGTACTGCCTCCATACCATATACAAGTGAGAATGGGGTTGCCCCAGTGGACGTACGTACCGATGTTCGATACCCATGCAAAGCAAATGGTAACATCTCATGCCAATCTTTGTACGTGACAACCATCTTCTGCACAATCTTCTTGATATTTTTGTTGGCCGCTTCGACCGCGCCATTCATCTTTGGGCGGTACGGAGAAGAATTGTGATGTTCGATTTTGAAGTCCCGGTATAACTCAGCCATCATCTTATTATTCAAATTAGAACCATTATCAGTAATGATTCTTTCGGGAACTCCATATCGGCAAATGATATCCCGTTTTAAGAAACGAGCGACCACTTGTTTTGTAACATTGACATAGGATGCGGCTTCAACCCATTTGGTGAAGTAATCAATTGCCACCAAGATGAAACAATGACCATTAGAAGCTGTAGGCTCAATCTTTCCGATCATATCAATGCCCCACATGGCAAACGGCCAGGGCGACGCCATGATACTCAACGGATTTGGAGGCACATGCACTTTGTCTGCATAGATCTGGCATTTATGGCATTTGCGGGCATATTTGCAACAATCTGACTCCACAGTCAACCAATAATATCCCGATCTTAACAACTTTTTAGCCATTGCATGTCCTCCGGCATGGGTACCGAAAGAGCCTTCGTGCACTTCAATCATCAACAAGTCTGCTTCATGTCTATCCACACATCTAAGCAGGACCGTGTCAAAATTTCTTTTATACAGCACGCCATCTTTGTTCAAGAAGAAACTACCAGCTAACCTTCTCAACGTCTTCCTGTCTTTGGACGATGCCCCGGGCGGGTACTCTTGACTTTTCAAGAAACACTTAATGTCATGAAACCATGGCTTGTCATCAGACGCTGCATCGACCGCAAACACAAATGCTGGTTTGTCAAGGCGAGATACTTCAATCTTAGGTACATGGTTCCATCCTTGCACTTTGATCATGGAAGACAAAGTGGCCAAGGCATCGGCGAACCTATTCTCATCCCGAGGAATATGGTACAGTTTCACTGTTGTGAAAAATGTCAGCAATCTCCTTGTATAATCTCTATACGGCACTAGATTTGCTTGGTGCGTGTACCAACTCCCTTTCACTTGATTGATTACCAAAGCTGAATCACCGAATATATCAAGGGTTTTAATCCGTAGATTAACCGCCTCCTCGATCCCCATTATACAAGCTTCGTACTCTGCTTCATTGTTGGTGCATCCGAAAGTTATTCGGGCAGTGAAAGGCATATGAACACCTTCCGGCATGATAAGAACTGCTCCAACTCCGCACCCATTCATATTGACAGCCCCATCAAACATCAGACTCCATTTGGATTCAGGGTCTGGCCCCTCCTCCGGAAGTGGTTCCTCGCAGTCTTTAGCTTTGAGAAACATGATGTCCTCATCAGGGAAGTCAAATTTCATGGGTTGGTAATCATCAATCGGCTGTTGCGCAAGATAGTCGGACAAGATACTTCCTTTGATGGCCTTTTGTGAAGTGTACTGAATGTCATACTCTGTCAAGACCATTTGCCACCGTGCAACTCTGCCTGTCAGTGCTGGTTTCTCGAAAATGTACTTGATAGGATCCATTTTTGAAATCAACAAGGTTGTGTGCCTAACCATATATTGCCTCAATCGCTTAGCGGCCCATGCAAGCGCACAGCATGTCTTTTCAAGCATTGAGTATCGGGACTCACAATCATTGAACTTTTTGCTCAGGTAGTAGATAGCATGCTCCTTCCTACCTGTCTCGTCATGTTGACCGAGAACACAACCCATGGAACCTTCAAGCACTGTCAGATACATTATCAGCGGGCTCCCTTCAACTGGAGGCATTAGAATCGGAGGTTCCTGCAAGTATTCTTTTATCTTATCGAATGCCAATTGGCAATCGTCATTCCACCTGACCGTTTGATCTTTCCTTAACAATTTAAATATTGGCTCACACGTGGCTGTTAGGTGAGATATGAACCTTACAATGTAGTTCAATCTACCCAAGAAACCACGAACCTCTTTTTCTGTTCTCGGTTCAGGCATTTCTTGTATTGCTTTCACCTTGGCAGGATCAACCTCGATTCCTCTTTCGCTCACAATGAAACCCAATAACTTTCCAGAACGCACCCCAAACGTGCACTTGTTTGGATTTAATCTCAGACGAAACTTTCTCAACCTTTCAAACAGCTTTTTCAGGTTAACCAGGTGTTCCTCTTCTGTTCTCGACTTGGCAATCATATCATCTACATAACATTCGATCTCCTTATGAATCAAGTCATGAAACAATGTCACCATCGCCCGCTGGTACGTTGCCCCTGCGTTTTTCAACCCAAAAGGCATTACTTTATAACAATATGTACCCCACGGAGTAATGAATGTGGTCTTCTCCATATCTTCAGGTGCCATCTTGATCTGATTGTACCCGGAGAACCCGTCCATAAAGGAGAACACAGAAAATTGAGCTGTATTATCGACCAGCACATCAATATGAGGTAGTGGAAAATCATCTTTCGGGCTAGCTTTATTAAGATCTCGATAATCCACACACATTCTCACTTTTCCATCTTTCTTCGGTACTGGCACGATGTTGGCTACCCACGGAGGATACTTTGTCACAGCAAGAAACCCAGCATCCCACTGCTTCTGGACTTCCTCCTTAATCTTTAAAGCCATGTCGGGGTGAGTCCGACGAAGTTTCTGCTTGACTGGCGGACATTCTTCTCTTAATGGCAGCCTGTGCACGACAATATCCGTATCCAACCCCGGCATGTCTTGATACGACCAGGCGAAGATGTCAACATACTCGCGCAACATTTCCGTCAAAGTTTGCTTCACATCTGCTTGCAAGCTGGCACCAATCCTGATCTCTTTCTTGGCGTCCTTGGTACCAATATTGATGATTTCTACAGTCTCCTGATGAGGCTGGATGACCCTTTCCTCTTGTTTCAACAATCTGGCCAGTTCTTCAGAGAGTTCACAATCTTTCTCATCCCCTTCTTCGGCTTGATAAATCGGATTGTCAAAGTCATACATAGCCATATCAAAATCGTTATCAGTGGTATCCGGAAGATCAAGTCTGCATGAACGGGTTCATGCCTTATTTTAGAATTTTATTTTTAAGCAAAACAAAAGAAAATGAAACATTGCCATTTTATTTTTGTGCAAAAATAAAAACTGAAAGACAGAGAACAAAATTTGATTGCAAAACGTCCTTTATTAATGATTAAAAGTTGCAAATGCAACCAGGGTGGCCCTACAAATGAATCTATACGCCTTGGGCAAGGCGTAAGATTTTGACATGCATTATGGTTAGAAAAAAACAAAGAAAAATTACTCTGTCTGAAGAGTAACCCGGATGACTTCTTCAACGGACCAGTTCTGCACTTGTTGTCCCGGAGCATGAGGGCGTACCCAGTTGTCCAGGTCACAATCACTGTCAACACTATCCTCTGTGGCTGCACAAGACTGGTCCGTGTAGATAATTCCCCCACTATTGAAAGTAATGGGTCCCCTGCTCCCCGCATCTGAAGTTGTAGAGGGATGATCACCAATACCAAATTTGTCTTCCTTCATTGGGGTCTCTATCAACCTGCCCCAACCTTGGGCGTTGCCTGCCCTGACGACTTCGACAACTTGTTTGTAAGATGAAATGGAGGTACCGGCCCCAGCTGGTACAGAAGAAGACTCAGGTGTATCGTCAATATTGACTGCTTCAAATGATTGGCACAGCATCTCATGAATTTCCCCATCCATTTCAATGTACTTGAACGTGGACAGGTGACTCACAAAGATGTCTTCTTCCCCGCACACCGTCACAACCTGCCCTTCAAACTCATACTTCAACTTTTGGTGTAAAGTGGAAGTAACAGCCCCGGCTCCGTGAATCCAAGGGCGTCCCAATAGGCAGCTATATGCAGGTTGTATGTCCATTACATGGAACGTGGATTTGAATACCTGTGGTCCAATTTGTACGGGCAATTCCACCTCACCAAACACAGATCGTCTGGTCCCATCGAATGCTCTGACCACCAATTCACTAGGCCTTAAGATCAAACCATCAACTTCCAGCTTCATCAATGCCTTCTTGGGCAAGACATTAAGTGATGAACCAGTGTCTACCAGTACATGAGATAACACTGCGCCCTTACACTCCATCGTGATATGCAAAGCCTTATTGTGGTTTCTTCCTTCAATAGTCAGATCTCTACTTGTAAATCCCAAGCCATGGCTAACATTAACATTAGAGATTACGTCCTCGAGCTGATTAACAGTAATTTCCTGTGGCACGTATGCACTCTTCAATACTTTCAACAACGCCTGCCGATGCGCATCAGAGCACATCAATAGTGACAAGATTGAAATCTTTGAAGGGGTCTGATTCAGTTGGTCCACAATCTTATAATCGCTTTTCTTGATTATCTTCATAAATTCTTCCATTTCCTTATCAAAAGTAATCTTTGTCTCTGCTTCAGGTGTAGGCGCATTTTCAATCACCTGTTTACCTTTAGCCTTTGCTGCAGCTTCTGCCTCTTTACCACTTCTCAAGGTTTGGGGAGCGAACAACCTTCCACTCCTTGTAAAGCCCCCTACACCCCCTACGTTATCAATATTTGGGCTGACTGACGACTCAACTTCCTGCTTTTTACCTTCATAATATACATCTGCCCCATAGTGCCATGGGATAGCCTTCGTAGATGTGAACGGAATTGGTCCTGGCACCGTGATAGTGACAGGACTGGGCCTTTCTGGCGCAACACTCGCCACGGGAACTGTATTGATCGGCATTTGAATCTCAGCGGGGGTGTAATAGATGGTCACGGTTGATACTTCATCAGTGTCTTTCACGACTCTGTCGAACTGTAGACATCCTTCATCGATCAGATTCTGTAAACCCACCTTCAACTTATTACAGCCATTCTCCTTATTCATACACTCGGAACAATCTTGATTGCAGCCCGGGAACACCTGTCCCTTCAATAAACGATCTTTTACAACCAACAAAGAAGTTTTCACTTGATGAACGTCTAACACCAAATTCAATCTCCTCCCATCTTCAATAGCGTACACATTTGCTGCACTATGATCAGGCATGGGATGCTGAGTAATATTAGGAGCGGGAGAGAAATTGATGGCTTTAGCATCAATCAAATCTTGTACTTTATGATGGAAAGCCCAGCATTTTTCAATGGAGTGCCCCTGAGCACCTGAGTGGAACTCACAACGAGCATTAGCATCGAAGTTAGGTGGCAGGTTTCCAGCAACCGGAGCTTTCATAGTACGGAGTTCTACCAACTTTAACTCGAGTAGCTGGGGCAACAGCGCGGCATAAGTCATAGGGAGAGGATCCATCTTACGATCCCTCTGCCTAGACCTTTGCTGAAAAAAAAGTTGTTGCTGTTGAACTTGTTGTTGGGGTTGTTGTTTCTGAACAGACGGTGTGGGGATTGTTACAGCATCTACCTGATAATAAGCTTGAGAACGCCCTCTGCCTCGTCCTCTAAACACAGCATTCGTATCACCTTCTCTTCTTTTCTGGTTACTAGCAAACGGTTTCTTCGTCCCCGAAGAGCCAGCCCCACTCACATCCTGGATCTTTCCAAGCTTTAACAGACTTTCTATTCTTTCTCCCGCAATCACAATATCAGCAAATCCAGTTGACGGACAAGCAGCTAATCTATCAAGATAGGCCCCTTGCAAGGTGCCCATAAACATATCTGCCATTTCCCTGTCTGACAAGGGAGGTTGAACCTGGGCAGCCATTTCCCTCCACCTCTGTGCATATTCTTTGAAACTCTCCTTGGCATTCTGGGATAACCCCTGCAATTGGGTGCGGTTGGGCGCCATGTCAATATTGTACTGGTATTGCTTCAAGAACGCTTCTGCCAGATCTTTCCAACTCTTCACAACAGCTCTATTCAACTTCATATACCAGGTCAAGGATGCCCCAGCCAGACTGTCCTGAAAATAGTGCATCCATAGCTTCTCGTCAGCCGTATGGGCTGAAATCTTCCCAAAGTAAGCTTGAAGATGCGTTTGGGGACACGCATTGCCGTGATACTTATCAAAAGTAGGAGGTTTGAATTTAGGGGGAATTCTGACTCCTGGGACCAGCCCCAAGCTAGTAACATCAATGCCCATAGAGTTCTTGCATTCTATGGCCCTGATCTTTTCTGCTAACTCATCATACCTTCGATCACCTTGATTACCCACATCAGCATCCAGCAGAGTAAATTGGTCTTCCAGAGCATCTTCAAGAGTAACACCAGCATGCCTACCATTTCCATTACCCCGATTGTTACCACCAGGAGGAGGGTTGCCACCGGGAGGAGGAATGCCATGTCCCTGTGAATTGTCATGATGATCACCTTCGGGCCCATTGTCTGGACGCTCGACCAGAAGCCTCAATCTCTCCTGATTTTGCGCCATGCCAGTCATGAGGGTCATGAACTGGTCCATACGCGCCCTCATTTCAGCCAAATCACTTTGCACTTGATCCATGATTCTTACTTGATTTCTTCGCGTCGAATATCGGTGAATATGATTCTCAGCTATACTGCCTGAAACCAAATAAAGGTTAGAGACCCTGCAACAAGTACCTGAAAAGCAAGTAACAAAAATGCAAAATGATATGCAATGCCATGTTTGTCATTTCCGAGGTGCTTTATACCCTGATTCCAATCCAACCACAGAAATCTGAAGACCAGAAATCGTGATATAAAGAGACGTGTCGTGGTCATGTGCTTGTGTGCAGCTATCTGATAAGGAATAATTCTGAATAAAACTGCTCATACTCATTCAACGAAGTATTCAAGTACATCTAAGAAAGGTTCAACCGCAAATGCAATACAAGGAAAAATGGATCCATCAACAAGCCTGATGGTAACCATTAACAACAAAATACAGGGAAAAGAACATCAGTCTGACAATTCCACATCCTTCAGCTTATCACTTGAGTATTTGATTTCCTCAAAAAGTATACGGGTACGCTGGTGATTCGGCTTTTCAATCATTTCTTTGATCAAGACTTCCCTTTTCTCAAGAGCTTCAGTTAAAGAACCCATATGCAGCATCAGAGCCTCGTCATCACACACTCCTTTGTGTCTCTTTATGCCGGCTTGCGTCTTGAGTATCTCCCTTTCTATCATGACTTCTTCAAGCTCTTTCTTGGTATTCCTCAGCTCACCTCTAGCTTCTTCTAGCTGTTCTTGACTCTTACCGAGGCTTTCCCAATACTTTCTCCTCTGCTCATGCGCCTTTTCAAGTTCTTCGTCCTTAATCTGCAACTGTTCCTGTAATTCAGCATTCTCTATCCTAACTTCGTCCCAAGCGTGCTGAAACTTTGTTAACTTTTCTTTGGTCTGTGCTAACGCCTGTTTGGTTTGCTTGTGGGCTTGAGTAGCATCATCAGCACCTTTACTAATCTTCCGGAAATGTTGGGCTCTTCCAGCGAAGTCTTTCTCTTTTGCAGTTAGGATTTGTTCAGCATCTTGGGCTTTTCGCTCCAGCTCTTTGTTGGCATGTAGAGCATTCTGAAGACGGCTACTCAACTCGGAATTCTCTCCTTGGAGCTTTTTCACCAAGGCTTGCAACTTGTCAACTTCTTCCACAGTAGCAGTGCTTCTTGCTTTCTCATTCTCCGGATACAAAAGAGGTGCCTTACCAAAAGGCAAGAGAAAATCTTCAACTCTTTTCTTCACCCACTCTTCATATGCTGGATAAACCCGGTTGTTAGGCTTGCCTAGAGTAACTTTCTCCTTTTTCAGTATGCTACCCCAGCTTTCAGAAGCTTTCTGTGCTGCTTCCCATCCATCTGATGTATGAAAATAGAGGGACTCCTCCACATCTCTCTTAATAGGTGGACCTGTCAGGGCATACCCAAATTGTCGAATGGCCAAAGAAGGATTGTAGTTAATCCCACCCATTCTTCCTATCAGTGGAACGTTAGGGAACTTACCACAGCTGTGGATAATATTCTTTCCAATCAGCCCATGATCTACCCATACGATGTCCTTGGCCACCAATCCCATTAAACGCTGTTTCCACTCTAGAGAATCTTTGGAATCCACAAAAGCCCCTGATTGTGGTAAACGGCATGCAAACCACTTATAGAACAAAGGTGCACAACAACGAATTATCCCTCCTCTTTTCTTTTCGTTTCGGTTGTACAACGAGTAGTGAAGATCTCCCAGTAGCGTTGGCACCGGGTTCTTCATCATGAATATTCGTATAGCGTCCGTATCAATAAAATCCGGCTCATTGGGAAACAACACTATGCCGTATATACAAAGGGCTAGCAAAGCATTAAAAACAAGCCAATTCTCGCCTTTAGCTGCTTCCTGGGCCTTCTTAATCAGATATTCCAGCTTGTAACCACGAATCTTTCCTTTGTTGGAGACATTGGCGTCTAACTCTGATTTGCTCAAATAAAGAGCACCAGCCACCTTTCCAAAGTCAAGATCCCCCACCGATCCAAAGAAAGGGGGCTCCTCCTTGATAGCAATCCCCAACATGTTGGAATACTCCTCCAAGGTAGGAACCAACACATAGTCTGGAAATACAAAACACCTCAGAGGTGGATCATAGAACTGCATCAACGTATGGAGACCTCTGGCTTCATAATCACTGACATTACGGACCACAGATAAAATCCACCCATATTTCTCTTCAAAAGCTTCTCGTACTGCAGGGCTCGCCATTCCCTTCAGCATAACAATAGGGCCTAAAGTAGGCGTAAGGAACTTATAGCTGATGATATTCTTCCTCTCTTTAGTGTTCATCTTTGCAGGGACCTGATGACTGGAATCAAGGGTAATATATGCACCTGGAAATGAATAAACATGTATGTTAGGATATGATAATGCAATGCAAAGGGCAATGTGATCAGGTAATCAGGTGTCTGTGCTGAACTGTGAACGGTGTCAGTGTAGCTCTGAGACTAATATGGAACCATAGATAAGAACCATCTGAATACAATAGGATGAAACTTCCTTTTGTACGATGATGATAGAAAATCGGGTATGTAGGAGGTCATGGTTACCTGCAAACCTGTAAACATCCCGCCCATACTCACATGTGGGTACTAGGATGTTCAGTATCCCGGGCTCTCAGGTCGAGAAATGATGATACGTTCACCATTTCTGGTTTGGCATCATCATCAATCGAGGAGGCCTCAACTGATTCTCCAAAACAAAAGGTCCTCAGCTTTTGGCACTGAGGTCGAGAAGCAATAGTACATTCATCCCTCGGGATACAGTACTACCGCCAATCGAGGAGTGCCTCCACTGATTCTCTTTCAAAAAGGGATGTCCTATAGCAAGTTCCCAGCATTGGGTCCTCGGATCGAGAATGTACAATGGGTTTGCCACAGAATGTGGTCTGCCACTGTCACAACTCGGGAGGAGTGCCGCAACTGGGTCCTCGGGAATGGTCACCAGAGTCGACAGTTCCTCAAGAGAATAACTACTGGCCTGCATAACATGCAGTAGCAGAAAGCTCCTGATAGAACCTCGTCTGGTTGTGGGTCTCATGAACAACAATGCGTGGTCACCACCACGCAAGCGTCACGACTATCCACTCTAATACCTATGTGTGTACTCAAGCCTTGGTAGTGGGATTATCTCTCAGAACACCCATCCCGCCAAACAGAAAACCAGCACAGTCCAGTATAATAATGATATGTAATGCAGTAAATGCGATAAATACAGTAAAATACAGTAAAGCAGCAATACCATAAATAGCAATACAATACAACAGTAAATACAGCAACATACTGCATCAAAGTAAACACCCAATGAAAGAAAAACAGACAGGCGCTAGGATTGACTTGCTAAGGAAACCAGAGATTCTGGGTTCGATCCCCAGCAGAGTCGCCAGCTGTCGCTCCCGGGATTTTCATCCAAGTACAAACGCGAAAGTGGCACCGAACAGAGTCGCCAGCAATGTGTATTTATCCCAAGAGAGGGAAAGGAAACACCGCATAAACCTGAAGGAAGGAAAAAGCATGGTCTTACGACCAAGAGAACTGGGTTCGGGAGTCGGTTACGCGAGAGGAAGGTATTAGCACCCCCTCACGTCCATCGTACCCGATGGGATCCACGCTTGCTTGTCTCGATCAAAGGGTGTAGGAAAAGATACTGGAAAAGAACTGAAAGAAAGAAAGGAGAAAGAATGGAAAAGGAACAAGAAACAAATGTAGGGAAAATAAAAGAAGTGCTCGAATGGGCCCTACCCCACTGCCTACGTATCTCATCGGGAGCATGAGAATCAGAGCGACGTAGTTCCCCTCACTAGGGATGGATTGTGTTTTTTAGAGAACGGCTTACGTTCTAGCTCAGGTGTTGCAGGCTCGCTGGTCCGAGTGCGTTACCATCTTGCAAGAGAACGAGTAGGAGCACATTCATACGTTGAGAGTGAGTGAGGTGAGAAAATAATTCCCGAAGGAAAGACGTTATTGTTTGTTTTTGTCTTTTAAGAATTCTTTCATTTGTTTGCATATGATAGTGTGTCTGAATCTTAGTCATTGGAATGTGTACATTCTCATATTCCAAGATGGAATGGGTAAGAAAGCACACTAAGAGTGAAGAAGACCCCCACACTTAGTTCCAATTGTCAAGGTTCAAACACACTAGCATACTTGTGTTTATTAAGTGTTTTTGTTGATTAAGAAATGAAGAAATGTTTTTTTATTTGTTCCTTCAACAAGTATTGCATTTAAGTCCCTCATACAAGATCAAATGTTTAACACATTGACCCAAGATGGGCTATATGCTACACATTCTAAGATTATAAGAGAAGACCCCTTATAACCTTTTCTTTATATGAAAGGCCTAAATGCAATAAATGCCTACCTTTATTAGATGTTTTGAGTTTCCTTTAAGAGATGAGAAGAGAGACTCAAGAGAGGAGAAAAGGTAAAACCTATGTGGACTAAGACTCAATCCTAATTGAAGATTAAAGGGAGTGATCCTAAAGGTTTGTGAGGCTTCAACCTAAAGTCTAAAGAAAGAAAGAATTAAACAATTCACTTCTAAAGTAGAAGATGAATTGTAATTCACAAAGGGAAAGTGATGAGTTATTAAAAGAAAGCACATAAGTGCTTAACAAAACATAAAATGGAATTGTAAAAGAGAAAGGATAGAAGTTGAATGTGGATTCCTTATCCACACTCAATTGAAACTTACCAAAGCCCCTACATGGTTAGTAAACATGTATAAGAAGTATAAGAAGTAAAAGAACATGTAATGCATCATAACACTCAAAAGAATTAAATGAGAAATCAAATCCTAGAGCCACAACCAGAATGTACATCATATGGAAAACAAATGGTTATTATCATGCAAGTCCAAGTGGATAGGCAACAAACATCATCCATGGCATTAGAACATGCCACCATAAGAAAAGGGAGAATGAAAGATGAAGGGAAAAAGAAGAAATGTGCATAAATGGAACATGTAATCCATGGATCAGAATTGCAATGAAATGAAAAATGATTCACAAACATCTCACAAGTATTCATGCATGACACATCAAAGCATTTAAGAAATGATAGAAGAAGTAGGATTGAAATGGAAGTTCCAAACAAAGGAAAGTGCAAACACAACATGTTAAAGGTACACAAGGTTCAAATGATAATCAACAAGCAAAGATGACATATAATATGTACCAATGACCTATAATGTCAAGTGAATGGTTCACCAAATATGCAAATGATCATGCCATTATGTACAAAAGAAGTCATGTAAACATGCACCAATATTGGGATGATATGACATGTTATTATGCTTCAAAGGTAATGCCTTAAACAAAAATTGGATGGCCTCATGAAAATTATGAAAACTTGGTATTGAAGTTCACAAATCAGAGATGAATTACATATCAAAGTAGCATGCAAGAAACCAAGGCAAAATGATGTCGAACAATGCACTTAGGTCAAATAGGCATATCATACAAAGTAGCACAAAAGTGAACACCAAACATGCCATAAAATGACCTAAAAAATCAAATAAAAATCACTTAACATACCTCAAGATGCTAATGACTCAATGCAAAAAGAAGAGCATCAAAACAATTTTTAATGATCAAGAACAAAATTAAACAAGATCATGTACCACATTAAGAATGCACACCAAAGAAATTCAAAGAAAAATATAGAACAGGGGCAAAAATGTCATAAAATCAAGAAACAAAATCATGAAAAATTTTCTAAATGTTTTAAGAAGGCTCATGAATTTTTGTGGAATTTTATGATGCTATTTAGTATTTTTAAAAATTAAAAAGCAAACGTGTAGAAAAATGGAAAAATAAAATGCAATGAAATGAGGGAAGGGGGTGCATGCCTAGTAATTATTCAGTTCAAAATTATTGGGCCTTGAAAACATGGGGTGTGGATATCAATCTGGCTTAGGTCCAATAAGCGCGCAAAACACCATAACTAGCATGTTCTTCAGTCAACATAGTCAAAGCAATCCAAGCCATCAGATTAAGTCATAGTCAAACAAAAGTCAAAGTACACAGATCCAACACACGCGCATGAGGTCACACACAAATTATCATGTACTGCATCACACAATGTTTAAGTAAAATCAGAAATTAGGCACATGACTTGCACGTGAATTTTAATGTGCTGTCAACATGGTAGCCACACGATCACACACATCCAACGGCCACGACTTAAAATGCACTAAACCCTAATTCAAACCCTCACCGACCGGAGAGGGACCTCCGGTCACCTTCTCCGGCCACTCTCCGGCGACTGCAACTTCCAAACCATCCAAAAAATCACGTGGCATACATCAAAATAAAGAGGAAATCACGTACATTCCAAATCCATCAATGAAATCATCAAACCATTCACATACAGCAAGAAACAAGCACGAACATATTGCCCTAAGTTTTTGGATCTAGGCTTCTAAGAAGCTCTATCAACTAGACAGTGTTCAAATGCTCCTAGTGAGCTCATATCATCATGAAAATAACAAAATAATCAAGAAAATGCGTATGAAATGTTTGAGTGTTTTGGAACCTGAACTTGCAGTTCCTTGAGATTCTTGAGAAAATCAGAGAAACACTTGGTCTGGAGCTTGATTTGGCCAAATAAAGGCGTATGCTCTTGAAATCGTGCAGAAAACCAAATTGAAGCTTCAACTGAATTGAAGTGAAACTGGATTAATTGAACTTATCCACTCTTGTTCTTGATCAAAACTGAACAATGATGATTGTGGAGATGAAATGTAGAAGGAAAATTTGATGAATTCATGTGAGCTCAAAGAGAGAGAGAGCAGAGAAAAAGTTCAGAGAAGAGAGAGTGTTTGTGAGAGAAAGAGTGAGAATCAAGTTGAAAATGAATTTGTGAAGAGAAGTTTTGTTTTATACTATGAGTTAACCATGGTTTAGTGAGTTGGTTAATTGAGTTAAGGTGGTTAAAGTGAGTCCACCCTAACTAACTGAGTCAAGTTAGTTAGGGGGCGAGTTAGATTGGCAATGATAAGGTGGTGGTGGTTCATGACAGTTATGGTGGAATTGAAAAGGTGAGGGCATGGCTGTTATATCAGAAACTTGCTTAGCAAGTTTGCTTTTTCCAATTTCATGCAAGGCACGTGCTAGTGTGCATAGTGTAGGTGAAATGTGTTTGGTTGAAAGAGGAAATGGTTGGACAGTATGAGCAATGCACGGGTGAGTGCTATGACAATCAACAACAACATTTGTTTTTTTTGGTTTTTCATGACAGTTAAGAACAAATACAGCAGTGGTTGTTTGAAGATGATTTTCTCTCTTGTTAGTGAATGATTCAATGAGGTTTAGGTGCCAAATGAAAGATAGAACATCATAGAACATGATTGATGTTGATTTTGGATTGAATTAAGGCTTGGAAGTTGGTGAAAAATAGCTTGGAACATCAGGGTTTGGAACTGATTTGTGGGCGTGGCAAGCAAGTCATGGCATGGCAACTTGGCACACAAAATTTCAGCACAATCAACATGACCTTGAACCAATATATCTCCACTATAACTTGATCAAATGGAATTTTGTCCAACATGAGTATTGAAGATGACACTACAAGGAACAACTTTGATGTTGAAAAGTTTTCCATTTGAAGCCTCTAATCATGAGTAATTGATCAATACATTTGGCCCACCAAGTGTTTGAGAAAATGACTGCGCGCGTGCCTTGAAAATCTTGGTCATGACCTAGTTTTGGACCTACTTTGCTCAAACTTTGATCAATCATATCTCACTCAATTTTTATCCAATGGAGATGTTCCACATATGGATGTGAAGCTTAAAACAAGATCTTTTGTTGTGGCTGAGTGGAATTTTCATTTGGTGCTTCAATTTTAAATGGCCTTGGTTCAAACTCTGATGCAAAATGGCCAAAACTTGCTATTTTTAGTAACCCTTCCTCTTCCAAAAATGGCAACTTTCCACCTCTTGATTTTTTCATGATTCCTTTGGAGTTTCTTGACCAAATTTTGTACATTGGACATATGTAACATGAATTTCATGATTTTGGGCTCAAAAAGTCAAGAGTTGACTTTTTCCTCTGATTATTTGACTTGGCCCCAATTTTCATGATTTCTGATTTTTCTCCCAATTGAAACACTTCCAAAACCAATTGAGAGGCAATTTTCCATACACATACACTTAAGAACATGTAGAATACCATGACATCAAGTTTTGTCCAAAAAATCAAAGATTCCCTGATTTTATGGGAAACCCTAGTTTTGGTGCCCACCTCCTAGGAGAAAAATGTGCAGTCTTCAATTTCAAATTCCTCAGAGTATGTTGTGTACCTTCTTAAAGGATGATGATATATGCCATTTGAGGATGATTTTGGATCAATGAGCTATCTCTTTTGAGGGTTTTCCTTCAGTTTTTGAACCTCTTGCATAGTGAAAGATGTAATGCTTCAATCTCCCATTGTATCTCTCATCCTTGAGGTTGTGGATGATCAATTGAGATGGTATGAGACATGAAAGACCTCTTGGCTTGCTTTAAGGAAACTTGATTGACCTTTTTGTGCTTTGAATGATCCCTTGATTGTCCCTCTTCCACCTGATCACATGCCCTGATGGTAAGAAGGATGCCATGCTTCATTTTTCTATTTTAAATGCAATGTAATGTTAATGAGGTGGATATGATATGATAAATGATAATGCCATGCTATGATGACAAAGAGGGAGAGCAAATTTTGGGGTATTACAGCCGCAATTATCAAATTCACGATGTACTCCTATTAGGAACCAATCTAGTCAGGATGCATTGCAGACAGAGCGGGTACGATCATGTACCGCCTCACAATTATCACAAGTGTGATATTTGCTCAAAGAATAATTAGGGGTGTTTCGTAGTGCAATCAGCTTTACAAGAACAAATGAATCTAGGCTGGATTCAGGATCACCGAATCCGTGAAGTCAACATGGCCCATGCGCATCCCAACATTGTTCAGAACCGCAACCTTCTTGCGATGAACGGCAATTTGGTGGCGATGCATTCAAGGCAAGCTCAATATCATAATCTGCCACGGCACGATTACAACACTTGTCTGATCTGCTCAACAAGCAATCAGGGATGCTCTTTTGTACAAGAGGCCCTCCAACGTCAGGTGGATCTCGGATGGATCCAAGACTACCGTAAGAGAAATAACCATCAAATTAATATGGTTCAGATCTTTGAAATACGCTTGATGAATACCAGTCTGGTAGAATTACATGCTAAGCAAGTCAGGCTCGGCTTTCTGGCTTCACACGATTATTAAGATTGTGAAGAATGTCGTGAAGACGACCAAGGGTGTACGCTTATCCAAAGAACACTTCAGCACTTGTTGGACCACTGGTGGCTTCCAATCTACTTGGATGAAGCTACACAACAGATTAGTATTACTGACGGGAATCCTGGTAGGCATCAAAGTCAGGATGTCCACTCGATGGAAACAGATCTAGTAAAGATGCACTGCATACAAAGCGGGCATGGTCGGATGCCACCCCACAACTATGAGCACTGTAGAGTTTGTTCAGAGAATAACCAGGGATGCATTCCTCGTACGAGCGGCTCTTCAAAATTAGTTGGGCCAAAAAGAGATTCGACCGTGTTCAAGTTCTGGGTCGATCAATGTGATACAAGACTATCTTCCTGATCAAAGCAAAGATGTTGTCATAATCTCCGATCATGGGAGGACCAAAGACGTTTGCGCCATAATTCCTCTACTCGATGAATCAAGGATCCCTCTTGATAGTAGAAAAGTTCCCAACCTGGAACTGATTGAGGTTTCCTATAATGGTCAGAGAAACCAAAAAGCTCCTGTAGTTATCTACTTGCCAGGTCCAATACCGTACAAATCGGAAAAGGCTATCCCTTACAAGTACAACGCAACTACTATCGAAAATGGAAAGGAAACTCCACTACCCTTCGTCGTGAACATTGCCGACATCAGTCGAGTAACACAGAGCGGCCGGATCTTCAACAGAGGAGTTGGAGAACCCACCAAGGAGAAGGAACCTCAAACAGAAGTTCCAAATCAACAAGTTGGACAATCCAGAAATCCAGAACTGGTAAAAAACAACGATGAGATGCTGAAGCTCATCTAGAAAAGCGAGTACAACATTGTGGACCAACTGTTGCAAACTCCATCTAGAATCTCTGTGCTATCTCTCCTGCTTAGTTCCGAAGATCACAGGGAAGCTCTGCAGAAAGTTTTAGAGCAAGCTTTCATAGAACAAGATGAGACGGTAAGACAGTTTGACAGCATCATTTCCAACATCACTTCCTGCAACAACTTAGGATTCAGTCATGAAGAACTGCCGGAAGAAGCCAAAAATCACAATATGGCACTTAACATTACAGTCAACTACCAGGATGATGCTCTAGCCAGCGTACTGGTAGACACGGGATCATCTTTGAATGTTATGCCAAAATCAACTATGATAGGACTATCATTTCAAGGAGCCCCAATGAGAGGCAGCGAGGTCATCGTCAAAGCCTTTGACGGATCTAGAAAAATAGTTATCGGCGAAGTTAATCTTCCCATAACTATCAGTCCTCACACTTTCTAAGTCACTTTCCAGGTCATGGACATCCGGGCAGCATACAGTTGTTTATTAGGGAGACCTTGGATACACGAGGCTGGGGCAGTCACTTTGACACTTCATCAGAAGCTGAAGTTCATCAAGAATGACAAGTTAGTCACAGTATGCGGAGAGCAGACCTTAATAGTGAGCAACTTATCATTATTCTCCTATGTAGAACCCGAGGAGGTTGTTGGAACCCAGTTCCAAGCACTCTCGGTGAGCAATGAAAATCGATCAGAAAGAGGGACGTCGATTTCCTCATACAAAGATGCTCTCGAAGTGATCAAGAGTAACGACATAAAAGGATGGGGACAGCTTGTAATTCTTACGGATAATAAGACAAAGAAGGGTCTTGGTTTTTCCTCAGCCTGTACCCAGACTACTAAAGATGAAAGTTTTCATCCCATTCAGGACTTCTTCCACAGTGGAGGCTTCCTCCACCCAGTGTCTTAAGAAGTACACACCATCAACAAGAGTGACTCCTCCGATACGGACGAGGAATGGAAATCTTATCTCAATGACAACGGTTATATGTCTCAGGAAGAAACACACATGCCACTCTATTTTCCCAAGCAGGGCCCGAGATATATACCAAGATCAGACGTTCGGATGATCTATGGAGATTGTGATCCTGAGGGATGTCGTGCTCCACCTAACTCATTAGAAGATGATCTGATAAAGAACAACTTCGATCAGGACTATTATGATCCTCTGGATGACTTGCCTATCTGGAAGTCATACCAAGAAGACTTGAGGAAAAAGAGTCAGCCAAACGATGCATATCAGCTGAGTAATATTGAAAGGAATACCCACGTCCCCACCGGGTCATGGGATCATTACTCAGGACATTCCAAAGATGTCCAACACCATGGTGACAAATCTGCAAAGATTGCAGGACAAGAGTTCATCAACTATGCTTTTCCTGAGGTCAACTTCATTGAGAAGGATGACTCCTCTATCCCCACAGAAGTATGGGACACCTTAGGACAGCCGAGTGGCAAGTACGACTTCTTGGTCATGTACACCACTCCTGAAAGCTCTCGCATCAGATACGAGGACATCCAGCCAACTAGATGAAGAGATCCTCTTGAGAGTGAAACCATTAGGGAAGATACAACAGAAGAGTTTGTTTATGACAACTCTGCATGGGAGGAAGACTCTAATGATCCTACTCCTCCAGAAATCAGCGTCATTTCTGAGGACAAACTAAGAAAGAAGGTACCAGACTTTGTGATTCACCGAGGAGTTCGTCGCCAATGGGTTGCTGTTGATGTCCCGAAATTCGTCCATAAGTCTAAGTAATTGCCATCTTTGTTTTGACCTTTCACCCCGCCCAGGTGAAACGGATGTTTTTATATGGTTCAGTTTTCTGTAAATTTCCCTCTTCGCTTTGCCTAAAGCGACAGAGTTTTGTTTTATAGGGCTGTATTTCAAGAATCGACAAATCATAAATAAATAACGTCGTTCTGTCATTCCTGCATTTATTGCTGTTTTCACTTTTCGTTTTTTCAGAAAATGGTAATCCTAAAACAACCCAAAATAAAAACAAGCATTTTTCAGAAAATACACTGCACACACTTTTGCATTCTCTCTATCTCTTCTAAAAAACAAATCATCACGTCATGCAAATTGCTTATTTTAAACCCCATCGAAACATACAATCCAATGCCTTCTCCCAACTTTGAATTCCCGGTATTTGAAGCTGAAGAAGAAGAGGACGCAGAAATTCCGGAGGAGATCTCCCGACTACTCAGATAAGAGGAAAGGTCCATTGAACCTCACAAAGAGCCGTTGGAAACGGTCAATTTGGGATGAGAGGAAGAAAAGAAAGAAGTTATGATTAGGGCACTACTCAGTCCGACTGTCAAAGAAAGGTTGATAAAACTTCTCAAAGAGTTTCCAGGTGTATTTGTTTGGTCCTATCAGGACATGCAGGGTTGGATACCAGCATCATAGAACATCATTTACCGCTAAAGACAGAATGTCCTCCGGTGAAATAAAGGCTGAGACGGACTCATCCGGATATGGCCATCAAAATTAAAGACGAAGTGCAGAAACAGATTGTCGCAGGTTTCCTCGCCACCTCAGAATATCCTCAATGGCTAGCTAACATAGTGCCAGTTCCGAAAAAGGACGGAAAAGTTAGAATGTGTGTAGACTACAGGGATCTGAACAAAGCAAGTCCAAAGGATGACTTCCCTTTACCACACATAGACATGCTGGTAGACAGTACAACAAAGTTCAAAGTCTTCTCCTTCATGGATGGATTCTCGGGCTATAATCAAATCAAAATGGCGCCGAAAGATATGGAGAAAACTTCATTCATCACCCCATGGGGCACCTTTTGTTACACGATAATGCCATTCGGTTTGAAGAACGTCGGGGCAACCTATCAAAGGGCTATGACTACTCTGTTTCACGACATGATGCACAAAGAAATCGAAGTGTATGTCGATGACATGATTGCCAAATCCAAAACAGAAGAAGAGCATGTGACACACCTGTAGAATTTATTCGAGCGTTTGAGGAAATACAAACTCTGCTTGAATCCCAACAAATGCACGTTCGGTGTCCGCTCAGGAAAACTATTAGGGTTCGTCGTCAGCCAAAAAGGAATCAAGGTTGACCCTGACAAGGTCAAGGCCATTCAATAAATGCCTTCGCCAAAGACTGAAAAACAGGTCAGAGGATTTTTGGGACGTCTGAATTACATCTCAAGGTTTCTATTCCTCATGACTGCGACATGCAAGCCAATCTTTAAACTATTCAGAAAAAATCAAAGCTGTGTATGGACAGAAGATTGCCAAAAAGCTTTCGACATTATCAAAGAATATCTATTGAATCCACCAATTCTGTCTACTCCAGTGGAGGGAAGACCACTGATCATCTACCTAACAGTCTTGGAAGACTCTATGGGTTGTGTACTTGGCCAACAAGACGAAACCAAAAGAAAAGAGTATGCCATTTACTATTTAAGCAAGAAATTTACCGACTGTGAAACTCGGTACACTATGCTTGAGAAAACTTATTGTGCTTTGGCTTGGGCAGCCAAACATCTTCGCCAGTACATGATTTGTCACACTAATGGATTAATCTCCGAAATGGATCCGATCAAGTATGTCTTTGAAAAGCTTATTCTCACAGGAAGGATTGCCCTTTGGCAGATGTTGTTATCAGAATACGACATCGAGTAGCATGCTCAGAAAGCCGTCAAAGGGAGTATTTTAGCCGATCATTTGGCTCATCAACCGATTGACGATCAGGAATCAATCGGATTTGACTTCCCAGGCGAAGATGTCATGTACTTGAAAATGAAAGATTACGATGAACCACTACCCAGTGAAGGTCCAGAACCAGGTTCCCAATGGGGATTAAATTTTGACAGAGCTGTCAACAATTATGGAAACGGAATTGGGGCAATCATCGTAACACCTCAGGGTACCCATATTCCTTTCACTGCTCGACTGACTTTGAAATGCACAAACAACGAGGTCGAATATGAAGCTTGTATAGGCATGGCAACGGGGTGAGTCGGGGGCGGGTTTAGCTAGCCCCGCACCCGCACCCGCCTCTCTGTTATAGACCCGCCCCCGCCCCCAAACCCAGTCGGGGTGAAAATTTACCACCCAGACCCGCCCCCGATAGAAACGGGTTTTCCCGCACTCGCACCCGCCCCCACACGCAAAAATATATTTTTTTAAATAGTAATAAAAATTAACAATTTTATTAAAAACTTAACCATTTTAATAATAATCTTGTTTCTAAAGATGTGAGTTTGAGTGAATGGTGAGAAATGACTAATGATGATTTTTAATTACTTCTTCAAAAATGAATAAATGTGATATAAAATAGTTTAAATATGGGTATTAAAGTAAATATTATAAGATCGGGCAGGGGCGGGGTCGGGGGTGGGTGCGGGCGGATAGTAGCATCCCCCGCCCCCGCACCTGCACCCGCAATTACAAACCGGGTTTTACCCGCACCCGCACCCAATCAAATCTGGTTTCCCCTATTAATTTCGGGCCGGGTCCGGGCGGGCCCCTGCGGGCCCGGGTTTTCTTGCCATGCCTAGCTTGCATCATGGGTCCCGAGGAAGCAATTGACTTAAGGATAAAGAACTTGGATGTGCATGGAGACTCAGCCCTGGTTATCAATCAGATCAAAGGAGATTGGAACACATACCAATCAGGGTTGATTTCTTCCAAGGTTTACACGAGAAGGTTGTTACCATTCTTCAACAGAATCGAGTTTTATCATATACCTCGTGAAGAGAATCACATGGTTGATGCACTAGCCACTCTCTCTTCCATGATTAGTGTAGGTCAATGGAACGACGTACCTAAGGTTGACATAACGTGCCTTGAAAGGCCCGCTTACATCTTCGTGATCGAAGCATTCATAGACGACAAACCTTGGTATCATGATATCAAATGCTTCCTTCAGAAACAAGAGTACCCACATGGGGTATCAAGAAAAGACAGGAAAACCATCAGAAGATTGGCAGGAAACTTCTTCCTGAGCGGTGATACACTCTATAAGAGAAACTTCGACATGGTCTTGCTCCGATGCGTAGACAGACCAGAAGCAAACATGTTGATGAGAGAGATTCACGAAGGATCCTTTGGCACTCATGCCAACAGACACACAATGGCGAGAAAAATTTTGAGAGCAGGATACTATTGGTTGACCCTGGAATCCGATTGCTACAAATACATGAGGAAATGTCACAAGTGTCAAATATACGCTGACAAAATCCATGTACCGCCAATGCATCTCAAAATTCTTTCTTCTCCATGATCTTTTTCTATATGGGGAATCGACATGATTGGCATGATTGAACCCAACGCTTCAAACAGACATCGGTTCATCTTGGTAGCCATTGACTACTTCACCAAATGGATCGAAGCAGCGTCATACACCAATGTGACCAGACAAGTGGTGGTCCAGTTTATCAAAAATAATCTCATCTGCCGTTACGGTGTTCCAAGCCAGATCATTACTGATAATGGATCAAACCTGAACAACAAGATGATGAAAGAGTTGTGCGTTGAGTTCAAGATCGAACACCATAACTCATCTCCCTACCGACCTAAGATGAATGGGGCGGTAGAAGCGGCTAACAAGAACATCAAGAAGATTGTTCAAAAGATGGTTGTAACCTACAAAGACTGGCATGAAATGCTGCCTTTTGCTCTTAACGGTTATCGCACATCTGTCTTCACTTTAACAGGGGCAACCCCTTTCTCTCTAGTATATGGCATGGAGGCAGTACTCCGCATAGAAGTAGAGATCCCATCAATCCGTGTATTGATGGAAGCTAAGCTAACAGAGGCTGAATGGTGTCAAATTCGACACGATGAATTGAATTTGATCGAAGAAAAGCGAATAACGGCTCTGTGTCATGGTCAGTTGTATCAGCAAAGAATGAAGATGGTGTTCGATAAAATGTTCTGACCCCGTGTCTTCAGAAAAGGAGACCTCGTGATTAAGAAGATACAATCATTCCTCACTGATTTCCAGGGCAAATGGACTTCGAACTATGACGGCCCCTATGTGGTCAAGAAAGCCTTCTCAAGAGGCGCCTTAAGACTCGCGACCATGGATGGAGAAGAGTTTACCTACCCGACGAATGTTGACGTCGTCAAGAAATGCTTCGCCTAAATGAAATAAAAAAAACGTCTCGGTGGATTGAAAACCCGAAAGGGCGGTCCAGACAAAAATTAGAGACACAAGTAAAAAATCATCTCGATGGATTGGAAACCTCGAAAGATAATCCATACAAAAGTTAGGGATTCATGGCAAGTAACTACGTCCGACAAGGTTAAATCCTCAGCGGTAACACAGTTCGTCGAAAAACTTCCAGTCAAGGTCATCTTCGACAGAAGCTTAGGATGTCCAGAATTCAAAGTTGGTAGAAGGATAATGGTTGTTATGTTTCAATGTATCCCCTTTTCCCTTAAAATTACCATTTTCTAAACTTTGTAAATACTCTATGGGATCACACGCTTGGCTGATTTCGATCCTATCTATAAAATTTGCGCCCTAGTACTTTTGTTTTAGCTTTACAGAATGACATTTTTAACATGATCAACGATTCTTGAAACAAAACAAAAAATGAATTTTACTTGTCAAATTTTCTTCCACTTTTAAAATAAAGATGGCATTTCTTTTTAAACTGCTGAACGCACAAAGAACATCAATAGCTTCTCTGAAGGTGATTGAACCTCAAAGTGTAGAATCAAAGTACTCCTTCTAAACCAGTGCACCTGAATGAAGGAATAACCGTTATCTGACATTCCCGGCATAGTTCGTACCCATAAGGACCAATTGATAGTTCTTTCTTCCCACAGGGTCTACCTCTCCTAAGCAAAACAGGATTGCTATCATGAACCAATGGCCGAGTATCCAGTCGTGTTTATCCACTAGTCTGTATGTCGCGTTAGTTTTGTCAGCATAAACATACATACATCATGCATAATTGATTCACATTCATAATCATATTGCATTAATATCACTCTGGTCATACTCATTTCCCAAGTGATAAAGTCATATTGTAAATCAAGTTGTCAGTTGTCCTTTCCGTGTCGGATAAGACAAAATCCCGGTTTAAGTTCTTTTCTCGTCAGGAAATATATCATCTGAGCAATATCTCCCCCAGTTTATTTCTGGATTGGAGACGGTCCTCAACCGCTTTGATAACATTAACCTCTGAAAGGCAAAAAGACATTCGACAGACACCTCTGGAACATCACTCTTCACCATCGAAGATGATATTTCTCGCTTTACCGGATTAAGGAAGATTCCCCGAGAAAGCCTCTCAACCGAAGACTCTCAGCAATACATCGGTTTTTCTCCCAAAAAATTCGATGTTAATGAAGTCATCAGCACCTCAAAATTGGATTACATCACATGGCATTTCTCTGAAAAGATCTCAAAGAAAAGTATGATGTAGTATCCCCAAGTAAAAAGCAGTCTCTCAAGAGATTTGTTTTTCCCCAGTAGAGTCAACAAATTGCGTCTCCAACAGAGAAGTTTGTATACCTCTAAGGCTCAGACTAATGGGTTTCCTCAGCAAGTCTGACATCAAATCTTTTTCCATCAAATGGCGTCTCCCCAGTAAACCTCGGCGAGAAGTTTGATGAAGACCGCTATAAATAGCATTCCTTGTCAAGAAAGGAACTCGACAAGAAGAAACTGAGACCAGTTCCATGGCTGAAGACCAACATCGAGGGGAAGTTTATTTCAAAAGAAACTAAGACCAGTTCCGTAGCTAAAAACCAGGATTGAGGGGAAGTTTACTTCAGAAACTAAGACCAGATCCTTGGATGAAGACCAGGATCGAGGGGAAGTTTATTTCCGAAAACTGAGACCAGTTCTGTGGCTGAAGACCAGGATCGAGGGGAAGTTTATTTCAAAAGAAACTAAGACCAGCTCCGTAGCTAAAAACCAGGATCGAGGGGAAGTTTACTTCAGAAACTAAGACCAGATCCTTGGATGAAGACCAGGATCGAGGGGAAGTTTATTTCAGAAAACTGAGACCAGTTCTGTGGCTGAAGACCAGGATCGAGGGGAAGTTTTACCTTTTTTTGAGTATCATTACTTAGCAAAGAAGATGGATAAGCAAACCACTAACATTCATAACCACCGTCAAAATTTCGGGTATTCCGATATTTAATCCTCTTGCACCCTGAATGTCCGAACATCTTCGCCATTCACACCTTCGGGTCCAAGAAGATTAAATATGGGCATCTGTCATACCCTAAATTTTGACCACCAAGATTTCCCATCATTGTGCAAATCATTGCCACAATATGGATGTACTTCCATGCCTCATCAATCTCCTTAAAGATGGTTAAGCATTCACCACAATCAAGAATTAGGGTTTTGCGCCCTCCCAGAGCACTTAGACAGAGGATCAATCAAGAAAGGACATGATTTCCAACTTGTCTAACCTCTCAAACACCCATGAAAGATCAAGAGGTCTCCCATATCAAGAATCATGCACAAGATTGCGACATTCCAAGTGGATCAAGCCTCGAGATCGCCAGTGTCACCAAATTAGGGTTTTGGTCGACCAAGGCCTCCAGATGAAGATCTTCTTTTGGGCATGAGCCAATGCTTCAAATCATAACCCAATATACTCCAAGGAACCTTATGAGTTCCATCATCAAGTCAAAATAGCCTCAGGGGATGCATTCATCAAAAATCAGGAATTAGGGTTTCTTGGCCTAATTCACCCCTAAGTTGACTTTTGGAGCAAAACTTGAGCCAAGACCTCAAGACATGATTTGAGGGCCTCAAATACACTACATTGATCCATTCGAAACAATGGATTGATCCAAGAAGCTTTATTCACAAGTTTCAATTTCATCTGGACCACAATTAGGGTTTTGAAGAAAAAGTCAACTATATCTTTGACTTTTGACCAAGACATGCTCCCAAACCTTGGGACATGATTCAATACACCCTAAAATACCTATAGAATCCATCCATTAGGTTTGAATTGGTTCAAGAACTTGATTTCCTAAAGGATCACACAGTTTGGATTTTATCTGACAAAAAGTCAACTGTGCCCAAAATCAAGTTTGACTTTTTGGAATTTTTCACAAATATGGTTCCCCTAAGTCAAAAACAATGTTAATGTATGATTTTGATCGTCATTTATCAAGAAAAAACAAGAAAAGTGAGGTTTCTTGCAAAATGGGCAACCTTGAGAAACCAAAATTTTTCTAAGTTATGGAACAAAAGTTATTTTGTACCAACTTTGCAAGGTCATAACTCCTAAACCACAATGCCTTTTTCTACCATCCAAAGCTCAAATGAAAGTTCACATGGCATACTTCAAATATGTCAACTACAAGAAATTCCAAATCCTTATGGATTTTGAGTTATGGATTGATCAAAATCACAAAAATGGGAAATGGCCACTTTTTCCAACACTTAGTGAAATTTTCAACAAAGTCAGAATCTGTTTCACTTTTTCCAAATTATGAGGTCATTTTTCACCTTGATACAAGCTGAACCAAGTCCATTGTTGGACATCAAAGTTAAAGTATGTCATGAGGGCTTTCCAAAATGTCCAAGAACTCAATCAAACTCCATTTGAGCTAGGAGTTATGGATCTCACAAGTGGCCTAAAAACAAACTATTTTTTTGACAACATTTGATACAAACTTGCATCCCACGATTCCTTAGGCTAATTTTGGGCACTTTGATCATTCAATTTCTGTCGAATTACAACACAAATGAATGAGGAATCTGATCCATAACATAAAATGCCAAAAACCTAGCCTTTCATGTGCAAATTCATCATGAAAGGAACCTTGAAATTCAAATTTGGCATCAAGAATTTAATGGATACCTCAAGGTGGCATGGACTGAAGCAAACCCAACTGAATGAGTCAAGCCTTATCCCTGCAACAGAAGACCATAAGCCTGTGCTCTAATCTCAAGTCAATGGCTAGAGGAGACTTGAGATTCCTTTTGAAAGTCATTGGATAACAAGTTGTACCAGTTGCCATTCACTATTGATGCCAAAACAAACTTGTTGCACTATAAATAGACATCAATTGTGATCAGTTTGAGTACACCAAAGCACTCAAACTGATGCTTTACTCAAAATCTCTCCTTCACTCCAAAATTGCCTTCCATTTCAAGTCACTATCGAATTTTGAAATTGGAAGTGATTCAAACCAAACCAATCATGCCAACACCTCATATACATCATATAAGAGTGATCCAAGGCCTTGAAACACATCTGAAACACCTGAATCACAAAATCACCAGTCAGTTGCTCAAGCTTTTGACAAGGTTGCAGTTGAGATACCACAAGGTGATCCAAGCATCTCCAATCAAGGCCAAGCATCTCAACACACTCCATAGGGTATAATGAAGCTGTCCAGGTCCTTACAACACATATCTAACATCTCCATCATCAAGCTCTATCACCAGCTACATGGGGTAAGCATGAAGCCTTCAAACTCCATATTACATGCATCATAAATGAATTTTTGAGTTACCATCTTGTTTCTGCATGTATGTAGAGTAATAACCCTCAATCAATTGCCATGAATCAATCGTGTATGGAATTTCATTATGTTCATGCTGAAGTTAGGGTTCTTGAGGTTATCCTTTGATTTCTCACTCCGCACTTAATATAAATGCAATTAATTTATATGGTTGTGAGCCTTGTTCAAAAACGAGCAAGATTAGTGTTTGAATCATGCAAAACCATTGAGTAATCAGAGAGAAAAGTGAGAAAATGAAAATTGGAGCAAAACAGGGCACGCAGGCAAGAACAAGGTGTTCTTGGCGCCCTTTTTCAAACTTTTGAATTTTTGAATTTTGGCTATTTTATTTAATTGATTCAAAAATTAATTTCTCTTTGAATTTTTATGTTTTTGAATTAATTCTTTTTTACAAAATTCATAGAAATGTTAAAATATTTAGTTTTACAAAAATTGCACAAAAATATTATTTATTTTATATATTTAATATTTTCTTAAAGAATTTATTTTTATTTGTTTTTTTAACATTTGAAAATATTTCTTTTTCTTGATTTTTCAAGCTCAAATGATTTTTAAATCATTTTAAGGATAAAACATGATTTTCCAAACATTAATCCAAGATCACAAATTGTTTTTCATACATGTTGATCATTTTAATCGAATTTTATTCAATTAAAATACATTTTTAATCAAATTAGGGTTTTGATCATTCACACCCTCACAAATCTTTTTCAAAACACTTTTGGGCCTCTAATAGAGTGTAAGACCCATCCCTTGTTGTAAATACAAAAATTTGGGCCTCAGTCATTGTATAATTCCCACTGTGTTTCTAAAACCGTGGCGCGATCGTCGCCTTTTAAACAAAATCATTCTGGGCCTCCTTTGTGTTGTAAGTCCCATCTTTCTTTTTTCAAACATTTTTTGGGCCTCTATAAGACCAACCCCTTTGTAAATAAAAACATTTTTGGGCCTCAGTCATTGTATAAGTCCCGATACGATTTTCTAGAACAATGGTGTGATCACTGTTATTTTTGGGCCTTTCTTTGAATTGTAAGCCTCATCTCTTGTATAAAAATAAACTTTGGGCCTCTAATAGAGTGTAAGACCCAACCTCTTTTGTAAATACAATAAATTAGGGCCTAAGTCATTGTATAAGTCCCGGTACAATTTTTAGAATAACAGTACGATTGTTGTTTTTCATCTGGGGCTCTCCTTGAGTATAAGCCCCAATCTTCTTTTCAAAACAACTTTCCCTTTTCACTTAGATTCAAATTCATAGTTGTTATCAAAACTTTCTTTAATTTCTTGAATAACTAACTATACAGCTGTAGTACTGGAAGCTTGCTCACCTGTAAGTTCTATCAGCTTTCTTTTATATACTTGTATATATTTCATCTGTATATATATATGGCTGTATATCTGCTTAGAGTTTTCCCCGGTAATTAGGTCTAGGATTAGATCAAACCAGTGGTCACTCTTTCAACACAGTCAAAACTAGTTCCCCATAGGAAATTCCAGATACAGTCTTGCCTCCTCTTGGGCTTATACAATATGGAACAGAGAAAGGCATTATACCCGGTGAAACTTTTCTCAAGACTGTCACTACTAGAAATTTGTCTAAGAGATTCATTCCCCCTAGAGAGGATTAATTCCTAGTGAAACCTCTCTTGAATTTCTTCAAACCCTAGAACTGTTCACTAAAGAAAGGATTATTCCCGGTGAAACCTTTCTTGAACTTTTCTTAGGTTTGGACCCACACTCTTGGGCTTTGTACAAGGACCCTCCGGCTTCTAAGAAGTTATCATGCCTCCTCTTGGGCTTAATACAAGGACCCAAAGACCTCCTACAGGTATAGGACAGAACTTAGTCATCTTTTGATAGTTCAATCCTCCAGAGAGTCAGAATCTCAAAACATCAGAACAATTTAGGGTTGATTCTCATCCCTTAAAACACCAGCCTCTTCTTAGGCATCATACAAAGATAAACCTTTTCATACCAGTAGACTTGGACAGTCTCATCTCCTTTTGGATCTCCAGAAACCCTCAAGTTTCCTATAAAGCACAGGAAAAACCCTGATCAATCACCAACAGAGTTAAAACCTCTATAGGTTTTTTAAAACTCAATCTTTAGACTCTCATTCTAAATTTCCCCTGTTAGGGTCAAATCACTATCAATAAACCCTCAATCAGAACCTCAAGGCTTCTGATATTTCAACTCTTCTGTAATCTTCAGCAAGAGTTGATTCCTCAATTTGGACCTGCCTCTGGATATCAATAATCCTCAGTAAAAGTTAGCCTCCTCTTAGGCTTTATATAAGAAATTCCCCAACCAGCCTCCTCTTAGGCTTTGTATAATGATCATCCCTCAGCACTTTTTAGCCTCAATCTTGGGCTTTGTACAAGACACCCATAAACATTCTCCAGTTGAGTCAGTCAATCATTTTTAGCCTCAATCTTGGGCTTTGTACAAGACACATATAAAACCTCCCCAGTGGAGTCAATCCTCTTTTAACCTCAATCTTGAGCTTTGTACAAGACAGATAAAACCTCTCACTAGTTGAGTCAATCCCTTTTAGCCTCAATCTTGGGCTTTGTACAAGATAGATAAAATATTTCCCTGGGAAGAGTCAATTCCTTCTAGCCTCCTCTTAGGCTTTGTATAATGAATCTCCCTAAAAGAGTCAGTCTATTTTCAGCCTCAATCTTGGGCTTTATACAAGACAGAAATAAAAACTCCCTAGTAGAGTCAACCTTTTAGCTTCAACCTTGGGCTTTGATCAAGGCACACAAAAAAACCAATATCCCCTCAGAGAAAATCAAGAGTTCTCTTTGTAGGAAGGTATTTCTCTGTACATCACACATCAAAATAGACAAATCAAACAAACCTAATTCCAAATAACTGATGTAAGTGGCATACTTGTTGATTCAAATATCCAAGTTGTAGTCCATCTCTTATCCTAGTAAATCCCCTTTCTTTCATCTAATTGTTGTAAGTGGCAAGCCTCTGGATTATTTACATCCAAGCCAATGTCCCTCTCTTAGCATGAAAGATTCCTGAGGAAAAATGGCATTGCTCTACACTGAGTTAAAGTTTTCTCCTTCAGGACAAATCCATTATAAAGGAAATTATGGCATTGCTGGATTCCATATATTCCAGTTAAAGTAATTCTCCTTTATAATCAGTCACCCAACAATTGTGATAAACAGATGAGATATCTCCCTTTAGAGATAACAAATTCTCTCTCAGTTAATACCCCTTTAGCTTCAATCTTGGGCTTTGAACAAGACACAAATACCCTTTAGCTTCAATCTTGGGCTTTGAATAAGACACCAAACATCTTTTTCCTCCCATAGAATAGGAGGAACTACGATTGCTCTGATTTCCCAGATCTCTTTACGGGAATACGTAGGCATAAGATTGTGAAACCTTAGCGAGCACGCATATCAAAAACCTTAGGTCCAGTACCTTACCAAAAACATTGGAAAACCCGAAAACAACAAAAAATACTCTCTCTCAAACATTCCCAAAGGAGAAACTTTCCCAACCCATGACAGATAAACACCGATAAGTAGATAACAGTAGAATTTGCTAAACGATCTATGGATAACCATATATAGGATGGGTAATTGACAACTCCCCATTGTATAACCTGACCCCGGACCCCCAATCTCTTAAGAATTTGTTAAAGAAAACATTTGCGTGCAAGGTTAGTTTTAGATAGCTTCCCTTTCCTTTCCAGCTTCATAGGATAAATAAGAAATCAGAAAGTAGCACCCAATTTCCAACCAAATGCGGTAAGGTGGTCGCGTCACCGACAAAAATCGCACGCTACACCAAAGATCAACCCATTGCAAGAGTCATCTCTTTGGAAATATCAGATATCAAAACCCACATAACCACCAAGAGAGGAATTCAAGTTCTACCAGCTAGGTTTCTGTTCGAAAAAGCCATATACTTTGCCAGCATAGGAAACATAGTTGCTTCTTAGGATATCTTTGTTCTACTCATCTATGGGTTATTCCTTTTTCCCAACATTGACAATTTCGTTGACATCAACTCTATCAAGATATTCTTAATCGGGAACCCGGTCCCAATCTTGCTTGCAGATGCTTACCACTCAATGCATCTAAGGAATTTGTACAATGGAGGAATGATTACATGTTGTGTACCATTACTCTACAAATGGTTTATTTCCCACTTACCCAAATCTGATGCTTTTTGGGATCTCAAAATTGGTATACGATGGTCGCAAAATATTATGTCTCTCACCCACTCTGACATAGATTGGTACAATCGGTCTATGACAGAATAAAGATCATTGACAAATGTGGAAGTTTCCCCAATGTACCTCTCATTGGTACTAATAGGGATATCAATTATCATCCAGATTTAGCTCGTCGTCAGCTCGGATACCCGATGAGGGATGTACCTTACAACATTCATCTAGAAGGTCTTTTCGTCAAGGAAGGAGAAAATGACAGAGCACTCGAGGAAGAAATTGTGCATGCCTGGCATCATGTTCATAGGAAAGGAAGAGAATTTTTGGGAAAACCAAACTGCATCTCTTCGGAGCCTTATCTCCAATGGGTACAAGCCAGAGCCATCAAGTTAAAAATGCCTTACCCTCATCAGGAAGTATTTCCCCTAAAGGAATCTATCCTCTACTTCATGAACGACACAGAGAAACTTCAGCTTACTTTTAACAAAACTCAACGTGAAAAGAACTTGTGGAGGAACAAGTATCAAATTGTCAGCTTGGAGTGCACAAAGATTCAAGAGTTACTAAAGGAGAAAGATGCTTTGATTGAGATACTGGAGCAGCATGCTGTAGAAAGTTGATGACACTGAATTTCACCGTATTTTTGACTCCGATTTCGCATGCATTCTTAGTCTTTTAATGTCATTTTATTATGTTATTATTATGTTTTTCTTTGTTTTCAGGTTTTTAGTCTAATCGGAGCCCCGAGTGAGAAAGGGAGCGAAAAAGGAGCCGAAATGAGCTAAAATAGAGAAAATCAGCATTTTGCACTTATGGCATCCACTCTGGCGGCCGCCACAGGGTCTTCCATGACGTGGCCATGTCTCAAACTCCTCCCAACTATTTTTCCCCACGATCTCCAACTGCCCAAGCAATTTTACACTCATGGCGGGCGCCATGGTGTTGTGGCGGGCGCCACAAGAGCAAAACAAGTTCCCGCCCAAATTCAAATGCTAGGGGCATCCTTGTCTTTTCCACATGTTTCCTTGCCTATAAATAGGACTTTAGATTTTCGTTTTTCTTCATCCAAGCTTAGTTGTTCATAAGCATATATCAGTGTAATAGTGGTAATCGCTTCACATCGAGGTGTTACCACATTCGAGAGATCGAGTCTGTAAGAGCCTGTGAGATTGAGTCTTGGAGCACTCTAGAAGGAAGTTAATCCTGCCGCCATTTTACTTTCAGTTCGCATTTTATTCAACCACTCCGATTGGAGCAGGTTTTTATTACTTTACCTTTTGTCAACTTTATTTCTTACACTGTCTTTTAATTTCATTTATTTTCCGCACTGCTTTACTTTCATTTACTTTCCGCACTCGCACTACTTTCATTTACTTTCCGCACTCGCACTTAAATACTTTTTTATGAAAAATCTAAAAATGAACTTTTACTTTACCATGTCTGGCTAATTTTATAAAGGTTAGAATGTGAAGATCATAACTGAACCGATAATCTGTACAATTGTTAGTGGAAACACTTAAGGGCTATTTTAACTTTCAATATAAGTTTTCCTGTTCTTAAATTTCGTTGGGTAAGATCGAAAGCCGTCCAACGCCTATCTAAACTTAATTGTTTTTAAACTATTTCAAAAACAGCGAAAGCGCTTTGTTTAGTTTATTAGGAGTTTTTAATTTAAAAGGAAAAGAGATTTTAAAACCATTTTCGGACGCGTTAAGAAGTTTAAAGTCTGGTTCGTAAGAACCTCTTTTTTTTAGAAAATCTAGGTTAAAATACTTTTCAACTTGGTCAAGATACTATATTTCTTAAAAATAGGTTTACTACTCTAACGCAATGCGCGCCTTTTTATCCGTGACAATAAGAGGGTTTGATTAGGGGGTACAACTCGGTTCTGAATACGCGAAAGCGACAATTCCTGTCAAATTAGTTCTTTTCAAAGTAGAAAACATTGCCCGTAAGTAGTTCTATTAGCAAGTACTTGGATTATCAATTGGTTGTGTGAATTGCATTCGAACCTGTCTTTATCAGTTAATTTTAATTACTTTATTTACTACCGTGCACTCTTCAAAACTACTATTTTCAATCACCTTAGATACACACCTTAACAATAGATAGCGATAGATTGACACTTGGTCTCTGTGGATATGATAATCTTTTATATTACTCTGACGCGTTCGTACACTTGCGAAAAAATACGCATCAAGTTTTTGGCGCCGTTGCCGGGGACCAATTTCGTCAAATTTCGTACCCTGTTGTTATACCGTTTAGACTAAGGAAGTTACCCGCCGGTCAATGCGAAAAACTCGTAGTACCGAAAGTTTAGTAGACCCTCTAGCTGAACCAGAACGTTACGCTCGCGCACGTTTATATTTCCGTAAACTTAGGAAAGCTATGGCCGAAGATCAAAATCAAAGACCTCTTAAGGATTTCGCCCAACCATCCAACGAGGAACCTAGTTCTAGTATAGTAAATCCAGCCATACCAACTAATAATTTTGAACTTAAACCATCCCTGCTGCAGTTAGTACAGCAGAGGCAATTTGCAGGTCTTGCTACAGAGAACCCAAACCAACATTTGAAAAACTTTCTCCAACTAGCAGACACCTTTAAAACCAATGGAGCCCCTCCTGAGGCGATTCGCTTAAGATTATTTCCTTTTTCCCTCAGAGATAAGGCCCTATCTTGGTTAGATTCCCTCCACCAAATTCCATAACAAGTTGGGAAGACCTTAGAAAAGTATTCCTTGCCAGATATTTTCCCCCGAGTAAGACCGCTGTTCTTCGAAACCAAATAACTAGATTTACCCAAAACCAAGGAGAATCGTTGTTCGAAGCCTGGGAGAGATATAAAGAGCTGTTAAGAGCATGCCCACATCATGGTTTAGAAAATTGGTTAATCATTCAAACCTTCTATAATGGACTTCATTATAACACTAAGATGACCATCGACACCGCCGCAGGTGGCGCACTGATGAACAACCCTTACCCTGAAGCTAGTGCCCTTATCGAAGATATGGCCCAAAACCATCAATCATGGGGAGTAGAACGAGCGACAGTGGAAAAGAAGGAAGCCCAAGGAGGAATACATGAGTTAAGCTCTATAGACATGATGCAAGCTAAAATGGATGTATTAGCCCTAAGAGTTGAGCATATGAGTACAACCCCGAATACTGCAGCCGCAGTTTCGTCAGATTGTGAGATATGTGGGACGAAAGGACACCAATCCGCAGAATGCAGTCTGTTAAACGAGACCAGCTCTGAACAAGTGAACTACATCCAAGGGAACCCATTTTCAAATACCTATAACCCTGGATGGAGGAATCACCCAAACTTTTCCTATAAGAATAATAACCCTATCCAAAATACTGCCCCTCCGAGACAATCAAGTTATCAAGCCCCAAGATCAAATCAACCTATGCAACATGTACCACCAAAACCGAGCCTTGAGAAAATCGTGGATAATTTTGTCGCTGCTCAAATCCAACAAAACAAGGAGTTCATGAACCAAAACGTTCATGTTAATGAACTAATTACCCAGTTAGGAACCAAGGTTGACCAAATAATCACTCACAATAAGATGCTTGAAACCCAAATCTCGCAGGTAGCTTTAAACCAAGCCCCTCAGACCACACCTGGAGGACAATTCCCTGGACAACCTCAACAAAACCCGAAAGGACAAGCAAATGCCATTACCCTACGAAGTGGGACCGCTTATGATGAACCTTGTAACCCAAGGTTGAGTGATCCCAAAACTTCTGAGGAAGATGACAACATCCCAGATAAAAAGAAGAAACCAGAGGAATCTGTAAACCAGGAAAGTCAAGAAAAAGGAGAAGAACCCAAAGACAAAACCTATATACCACCCCCGCCATACAAACCACCAATATCATACCCGCAAAGACTTAAACAAACCCAGATCAATAATCAGTATCAGAAATTCATTAAAGTTATAGAAAAACTTCACGTAGAAATCCCGTTCACAGAAGCCATTACCCAAATACCATCCTACGCAAAGTTTCTCAAAGACATCCTTACCAATAAACGTAGACTTGATGATCCGAAACCCTTGGAATGTAATTCTATTGCCGAAAATAAATTAGCAAAAAAAGATAAAGATCCTGGAAACTTTTCCATTCCTTGTATTTTGGGGAGTCATGTCATCGAAAAAGCTTTTCTAGACTTAGGAGCTAGTGTGAGCTTAATGCCCTTAGCGGTTTGCGAAAGGTTAAACTTAGGAGAGTTGCAACCTACCAAGATGTCACTTCAATTAGCCGATAGATCTGTTAAATATCCGATAGGCATACTTGAAGACGTCCCTGTTAGGATAGGTCAGCTGTTTATCCCTACTGATTTTGTTGTCATGGACATTAAAGAAGACGATGACATACCAATTCTTCTAGGTAGACCATTCTTATCGACTGCTGGAGCCATAATAGATGTCAAAAAGGGGAAGCTAACCTTTGAGGTAGGGAACGAGAAGATAGAATTTATACTTTCAAAATTTCTTATGGCACCTGTGATAGGAGACGCGTGTTATGCGATAGATATCATTGATGAATGTGTTAGGGAGTTAGAGCAAGAAGAAGTCATTGAAACAATTAAGCTGCCATCAACTCTTTTTTGGGAAGATGACAATTATAAGAAACCCTACATCGATGATAACCTTTACGAATGTTTATCCCTTACCCCAGATCCTATGCCTTGCCCTATTAAACCAGCCTTGGAACTTAAGGAACTGCCTAAGAACCTGAGATATGAGTTTCTTGATGAAGAAATGAATCGTCCAGTTATAGTTAGTGCTGCCTTGAGACAAAAAGAAACAGATCAACTCTTGGACGTTTTACGAAGATATCCCTCAGCCTTAGGATATAATATCTCTGATCTGAAAGGTATAAGTCCATCCGTATGCATGCATCGGATTTCGCTCGAAGCAGATTCAAAACCTTCCAGAGAACACCAGAGAAGGATAAACCCTATACTGAGTGATGTTGTCAAGAAGGAAGTTCTGAAATTGCTAGAAGCAGGTATAATATATCAGATCTCGGACAGTAAGTGGGTGAGCCCTGTGCATGTGGTACCCAAGAAGGGAGGCATCACAGTTGTGCAAAATGAGAAAGGTGAGCAAATAGCAAAGCGGATAGAAGGAGGTTGACGTATGTGCATAGACTATAGAAAGTTAAATAAAGAAACTAGGAAGGATCATTTCCCTTTACCGTTCATAGACCAGATGTTAGAACGTCTTGCCAGACATTCTTACTTCTGCTATCTAGACGGGTATTCGGGATTCTTCCAAATACCTATACATCCAGAGGATCAAGAAAAAACTACCTTTACATGCCCTTTTGGAACTTTTGCCTACAGACGAATGCCTTTTGGACTCTGTAATGCCCCTGCTACTTTCCAACGTTGCATGATGTCAATCTTTGCAGATTATCTAGATGGAATCATGGAAGTACTTATGGATGATTTCTCGGTTTGCGGTTTTGATTTCCAAAATTGTCTTATCAACCTTGAGAAAATCCTGGAAAGATGTGTGGAGGTGAACCTTGTACTGAATTGGGAAAAATGCCATTTCATGGTGACTGAAGGAATTGTTTTAGGACATATAATCTCCGAAAGAGGTATAGAGGTAGATAAAGCAAAAATAAAAGTTATAGAGAACCTAAAACCACCCAAGACTATCAGGGAAGTTAGAAGTTTCCTTGGACACACTGGATTCTACCGCCGTTTCATCAAGGACTTCTCCAAAATAACAAAACCTTTAACTGGCCTGTTAATGAAAGATGCTGAATTCGTCTTTGATGAAAAATGCAATGAAGCATTCAACCTTTTGAAGCAAGCATTGATTTCAGCACCCATTATGAAACCCCCTGATTGGTCTGAACCGTTTGAGATAATGTGTGACGCCAGTGATTATGCTGTAGGAGCCGTTCTAGGTCAGAGAAAAGATAAAAGATTACATGTAATATATTATGCCAGTAGAACCCTAGACGCCGCCCAGCTCAATTACGCAACAACCGAGAAAGAACTCCTAGCGGTAGTTTTCGCTATAGACAAATTTAGATCATATCTAGTAGGAGCCAAAATTATAGTTTACACCGATCATGCTGCCATCCGTTACCTGCTAAGTAAAAAAGATGCTAAACCCAGGTTACTTCGATGGATTTTGTTACTACAAGAGTTCGACTTAGATATCCGAGATAAAAAAGGCACAGAAAATGTAGTAGCCGATCACCTATCTAGGCTAGAATACCTGAATCCTGAATTAGTACCCATAAATGATGATTTTTCCTATGATAGACTGATAGCCCAGTTGGAAACCATTGAAGATAAAAAACCAGACCCTCATGAGCACTTTCAAAAATCCTTAGCTGTAAGTAACTTGCCCTGGTACGCTGATTTTGTTAATTACCTAGCTGCTGATATCATACCCCCTGATCTTGATTACCACAAGAAGAAGAAGTTCTTAAGTGATGTTAGAAACTTCTATTGGGATGAGCCACTTCTTTTCAAGAGAGGTAAATATGGCATTTTCCGCCGTTGCGTTCCAGAAGACGAGGTAGAAAGTATAATTCAGCATTGTCACTTTGCGCCTTATGGTGGACATGCAAGCACCTCTAAGACCTACGCCAAGATTCTTCAAGCTGGCCTATTCTGGCCTACCATGTGGCGTGATGTCCATGCTTACATTGTCAAATGTGATAGATGCCAACGCACAGGAAATATTTCAAGACGCGACGAAATGCCTTTAAGAAACGTCCAAGAAGTAGAACACTTCGACGTATGGGGTATAGATTTCATGGGACCATTCCCACCATCTTTAGGAATCAAGTATATCTTAGTTGTTGTAGACTACGTGTCTAAATGGATTGAAGCGGTAGCTGCACCCACAAACGACACTAGAGTAGTGATTAAATTATTTAAAAATTATATATTCCCTTGATTTGGAACACCCCGTTTAGTTATAAGTGATGGAGGATCTCACTTCATATCAAGAATATTTGATAAGCTTTTAAGCAAGTATGGAGTTAAGCATAGAGTAGCAACACCATATCACCCACAGACTAGTGGCCAAGTGGAAGTATCTAATAGGGAGATTAAACAAATTTTAGAAAAAACTGCCTCTATATCCAGAAAAGATTGGTCGCAAAAGCTTCAAGAGGCTTTATGGGCCTACAGAACCGCTTTCAAAACCCCTATAGGAACAACCCCCTACCAACTAGTCTATGGAAAATCTTGTCATTTACCTTTTGAGTTAGAGCATAAGGCCTATTGGGCCATTAAAACTTTGAATTTGGATTACCTAACTGCTGGTGAGAAACGTATCCTTGACATCCACAAATTGGAAGAACTCAGACAGCAAGCCTACGAGAATGCCATAATATACAAAGAAAGAACAAAAGCTTGGCACGACAAAAGAATCGTAAGAAAAGACTTCAACTTAGGCGACCCTGTTCTCCTGTTCAATTCTAGGCTACGGCTCTTCCCAGGAAAGCTCCGTTCAAGATGGACTGGCCCCTTCAAAGTATCAAAAATTCTGAGGTCTAGAGCTGTTGAAATAAAAAATGAGACATGTAAACCATTCATCGTCAATGGACAAAGACTGAAGCTCTAGGAAGGAGGAGACATTCCAACAACCTACTCCAGCCACACTCTAAGAGATCCACCAATCCCGACAAGAGATGTATAAGTTCTAGTCGTCAAGCTAACGACGTTAAACAAGCGCTGCATGGGAGGCAACCCATGATTTTCTTACCTTATTTACTTTTTCTACATTTTGTTTTATTTTATTTCTTGTTATATTTTGTCAGGACTAATGTTTGAAATGTTTGTGTTTTACAGGACCTTCTTCCTAACTCTGTGCAGAATGCAGAATTTTGACGACATGCATGTGACTTTCAGGAATGACGCCCAGAGAGAGCGTTACTTTGTCCACTTCAGGCGTCCTAAGGCACCTACGAGGGCACCAGTGGTCCACATCAGTAGTTTTATAGGTTACTCTCCTTATCTTATTTCGAAACATTGGGGACAATGTTCGATTTAAGTGTGGGAGGGGATATTATTGCTTTCTATTTCCATTTTTAGTTAGTTGTTTATTTCTTGTTTTTGTCTATGTCTTTTTTCTAGAAAATGCATGAGTCTGACGAGTCACCAGTACAGTATATCCCTAGTGCACCCTCATTTTTCCCCATTTCTTTAGCCCTACAAAAAAATTTTTTGCAAAAAGAAAACATTGTTGTTCTACACGTTTTTTTTGGGCTTTAAGACAGGTTTGGATTAGGATGTGGTGACTTAGGTGAACTTTTTGAAACATTAGTATCGTTTTAGCACCGTGGACTTCACGAATATAGGAATCATTCCAAAACCCCATGTACCATGGCCTTAATTATCATTTCCAAATTTGTCCTAAGTAGTTTATTTCAGCAGTCAGCTCCGGCCTAAGCATGTTCTACGTAGGGGACTGATGAACATAAGTGAATGATCCAGTAAAATAAATAAAGAAAAAGGCAAACTCCGGATAGATGACCCTCACAAGGTCGTTTAAACCAAAAAGTTGAATTGTTGCCACAAAAAAAAAAAATATATATATATATATATATAATTTTAGCTCACCCATTGTTAGTTGGTTCAGAGGTATCTGGCGCTGAACTCGGTAGGGCAGATTACGATCTGATCCCCCACAACTGCATTTGGGTTAAATAAAAGGGTTTACACAGTCTTATGTGCCAGAAACCCTATGTTTTGGATCAGAATCACTAACAGGTCACTCTACTATGAAACATGTACGGATAACGGGCTTAATGTGATTGCGCCTGAATGAAAAGGACCCAAAAAGAGATGAAGAGGTAGGCCTAATTATTGTGGGATGATACGGTTGATTAATATAAGAATGAAGTTTATGTCCGCCTCTGCGGATAAGTGTCATTACGATACCCTTGGTTCACTTAGTACCTGTCACTGCATCCTGACTTGAACTTAGAAGCCCTTTTTGCCCGAATCACGTGTCAGCACTAGTTTTCTTACTTTGAGCTTTAAATGTTTTGCTTGAGGACAAGCAAAGGTCTAAGTGTGGGAGAATTTGATGACACTGAATTTCACCGTATTTTTGACTCCGATTTCGCATGCATTCTTAGTCTTTTAATGTCATTTTATTATGTTATTATTATGTTTTTCTTTGTTTTCAGGTTTTTAGTCTAATCGGAGCCCCGAGTGAGAAAAGGAGCGAAAAAGGAGCCGAAATGAGCTAAAATAGAGAAAATCAGCATTTTGCACTTATGGCATCCACTCTGGCGGCCGCCACAGGGTCTTCCATGACGTGGCCATGTCTCAAACTCCTCCCAACTGTTTTTCCCCACGATCTCCAACTGCCCAAGCAATTTTACACTCATGGCGGGCGCCATGGTGTTGTGGCGGGCGCCACAAGAGCAAAACAAGTTCCCGCCCAAATTCAAATGCTAGGGGCATCCTTGTCTTTTCCACATGTTTCCTTGCCTATAAATAGGACTTTAGATTTTCGTTTTTCTTCATCCAAGCTTAGTTGTTCATAAGCATATATCAGTGTAATAGTGGTAATCGCTTCACATCGAGGTGTTACCACATTCGAGAGATCGAGTCTGTAAGAGCCTGTGAGATTGAGTCTTGGAGCACTCTGGAAGGAAGTTAATCCTGCCGCCATTTTACTTTCAGTTCGCATTTTATTCAACCACTCCGATTGGAGCAGGTTTTTATTACTTTACCTTTTGTCAACTTTATTTCTTGCACTGTCTTTTAATTTCATTTAATTTCCGCACTGCTTTACTTTCATTTACTTTCCGCACTCGCACTACTTTCATTTACTTTCCGCACTCGCACTTAAATACTTTTTTATGAAAAATCTAAAAATGAACTTTTACTTTACCATGTCTGGCTAATTTTATAAAGGTTAGAATGTGAAGATCATAACTGAACCGATAATCTGTACAATTGTTAGTGGAAACACTTAAGGGCTATTTTAACTTTCAATATAAGTTTTCCTGTTCTTAAATTCCGTTGGGTAAGATCGAAAGCCGTCCAACGCCTATCTAAACTTAATTGTTTTTAAACTATTTCAAAAACAGGGAAAGCGCTTTGTTTAGTTTATTAGGAGTTTTTAATTTAAAAGGAAAAGAGATTTTAAAACCATTTTTGGACGCGTTAAGAAGTTTAAAGTCTGGTTCGTAAGAACCTCTTTTTTTTAGAAAATCCAGGTTAAAATACTTTTCAACTTGGTCAAGATACTATATTTCTTAAAAATAGGTTTACTACTCTAACGCAATGCACGCCTTTTTATCCGTGACAATAAGAGGGTTTGATTAGGGGGTACAACTCGGTTCTGAATACGCGAAAGCGACAATTCCTGTCAAATTAGTTCTTTTCAAAGTAGAAAACATTGCCCGTAAGTAGTTCTATTAGCAAGTACTTGGATTATCAATTGGTTGTGTGAATTGCATTCGAACCTGTCTTTATCAATTAATTTTAATTACTTTATTTACTACCGTGCACTCTTCAAAACTACTATTTTCAATCACCTTAGATACACACCTTAACAATAGATAGCGATAGATTGACACTTGGTCTCTGTGGATACGATAATCTTTTATATTACTCTGACGCGTTCGTACACTTGCGAAAAAATACGCATCAAAAGTCAAGAGGAACGGAAAAGTTTACTCTCTCCTTTCACTTGGCAAAGGATCATCGACCCGCCAACGGTTGAGGAGGCCCAATCAAAGAAGTAAAAAAGGAGTTAACAACCAGCATCTGGACCTTCGTCAGGAATTCCTTAGGATTCAGAGGCCTAGTTTTCCTTCCTGCACTTTGTAAAATAATGTACTTTTCCCTATAAGATATTGTAATCCTTTAAATTCAATAAAAAGTTTTCATCACTGTATGATATTTGCAACATAATTGTTAAAAGGTTCTTTTAAAAAAGAGAGCATTTGCATTCTTTGCACATCATGCATCATTCTAGCATTTCACACATTTTTCATTGAAACTTACACTTTCATCGCACTTTAGAGTCAAACTGTCTCATTCATACAATACTCGAGCCAATCGTCAGAAGAAAATGGACGATCTTAAGGAGGAAAACAGAGAACTAAGAGAGGAAGTTAACACTCTGAAGGAAAGTCTGGAAAGACTCAACGTCATGATTGAATCACTAGCAGCAGCTCAGGATCAACCACCTCAAAGGACTGTGATCTCAGAAATTGTGTCTACGCCAACATTTGAGGTACCCGTCAGTCTTCCTTAGTATAACATTCCTAAAGATTTTCCCTGGGGCATGCCTTTCAATTTTGTACCTGAAGGATATATACCTCCGGTCATTGAAGACCTAGGGGCCACAACCAGAACCTCCAGACCTGAAGGTTACAAAATTCAGGTGAATGAAGACGCAACGCCTACGACAGAGACTCCTGTACCTGAAGGTTACAAACTTCAGGTCACTGAGGCACCAAGAGTTACCGCAGTAATGTCAATACCATAACCTGTGATACATACTATCCCAAAGGAACAAATCTTTCATGCCACCCCTGGCAAGGATGTAGAAGTATATGAAAGAATGAATGAATTCCAAGAAAAGTTCTTGGAAATGCAGAAAGAACTTCATGCCATTCGCGGATAAGACTTGTTTGGGAAAGATGTTGTCGATCTCTGCTTGGTCCCAAATGTCAAAATACCGCACAAGTTTAAGGTGCTTGACTTTGAAAAGTACAAAGGCAACTCTTGCCCTCAAAGTCACTTGGTAATGTACGCTCAGAAGATGTCTCCCCAGAAAGAAAACCAACAGCTACTAATCTACTACTTTCAAGACAGTTTAATCAGTGTCGCGCTCAAATGGTACACGGGGTTAAATCGGGCAAAGATCAGTACCTTCAGAGATCTTGGGACAGGTTTTGTTCAGCAGTACAAGTACAATTTGGATATGGCGCCTAAGAGGGATCAACTCAGAGCTATGTCCCAGAAAGATAAAGAAACCTTCAAGGAGTATGCTCAGAGATGGCGTTAATTTGCCGCCCAGATTTGTCCTCCTCTCGAGGAGAAAGAAATGACAAAAGTCTTCTTAAAAACCTTGAGCTCGTTCTAGTATGACCGAATGGTTGCAAGTACGTCTAGTAACTTCACTGAGATGGTAAACATGGGAGTACGCCTTGAGGAAGCGGTTCGAGAAGGTCGATTGGTCAAGGACGCAGAGCCATCTAGTAGTAGAAAAAGGTATGGAAGCTCTTTCCAAAAGAAGAAAGAGCAAGATATCAGCTCTATATCATAGGGTTAACAAAGACGAAGATACCAACCTCGAAAGGTAGCAATGGTATCTCATGTTATCAACTCAGCACCAGTTCCGACATATCAACCGTAGATTTCTCAAAATCTGTAGAATCAACAACCATAGTATCAGCAAAGGCAGCAACATCCTCTTCAGCAGACTTGCCCGCAATACAAAAACAATCGTACCTTAAGGTCACCAGATTTTGATCTGATCCCAATGCCATATGCGGAGCTATTCCCAGTTTTACTAGCAAAAGGAAACATTCAAACCAGAACTCCTCCCGCCATTCCTGAGAATCCCCCTTATTGGTTCAAGGCTGACCAATTTTGTGTCTATCAACAAGGAGCACCGGGCATAACATCGAGATTCGTTTTAGTTTTAAATCCGATGTACAAAAACTTGTCAAAAGTGCAGTTTTGTCTTTCAAAAACATTAATCCAAATGTTCAAAGTAATCTATTACCTCAGCATGAGAAAACCTCTGTCAACTTAATTGAGAAAAATCATGGCAACAGTTATCAGATTCACGATGTGCGCTTACTAGGAACAAATCTAGTGAAGATGCATCGTAGACAAAGTGGGTACGGCCATGTGCCACTTCACAACTATCATCAGTGTAATACTTATTCCAAAGACAACCAAGGGTGCAGCATTATACAGGCAACCCTTCAAGAACAAATGGATCTGGGTTGAATCTAAGAACACATAATCCATAGAGTAAACCTAGTTTACAAATGTACCGATATCATTCAGAATTTTGAAATTTGCGCAATGAATGTAAATCTAGTTACGATGAACTCCAGATAAAGTCAACATTACAATCTGCCATCGCACGACTACAACGTCTGCCCGATTTGTTCAAAAGATAATCAAGGATGTCTTTTTATACAGGAGGCCCTCCAACGTCAAATGGATCTAGGGTGGATCCAAGACTATCACAGAAGGAACGGTCATCAGATCAACATGATTGATGAACGTCCAAACAGAGTTCAAATCTTCGACGTTCGCCTGATGAACACAAGTTTGGTAGAATTACACGCCAAACAGGTTCGACTTGGCTTTTTAGCATTACACAATTATCAGGGTTGTAAAGTTTACTCTGAGAATGATCACGGTTGCGCACTCGTACAAAGAACTCGTCAACGTTTATTAGATCACTGGTGGTTCCCGATATACCAGAACACAGAAACTCGTCAAGTCGACATAGCTGATGAAGGCCCTAGCAGACACGGAAGCTGCGACATTCGCTTATTAGAAATAGACTTGCTAAAAATGCACTGCATACAGAGTGGATACGGTCGAGTACCTCCCCACAATTATGAGTGCTGCGGGATATGCTCAGAAAATGACCAAGGATGCTACCTTGTACGAGAAGCTCTCCAGAATCAGATAGACCAAGGAGAGATCCTACCAAACAGAATGGGGGATTATCAATTAATCAATATGGTACAAGATTGCCTAGGGTAGTATGCAGTTAATGATGTCAAACACATTGAAATATCATTGGTCAAATTTCAAAAAAGCTTGTGTGGACTTAACTACTTTGGTCCAGAACACCATGATCACTCAGCTTGCAGAAAATGCCGCAGAAGCCAACAGGGTTGCCTCCGCTTCCAAAATGAGATTCTGGGACGGTTAGACCAGAGAACAATCATAATCTTCAATGAAACAGAATCCACTAATTATGGAGTTGATGAAGATGTCTTCACCATAATTCCTCTGCTCAGTGAACCAAAGCGCTTGGAGATCCCTTTCGACAGTGGAAAAATTCCTGAAATCCCCAAGCTTGAACCAATAGAGATTGCATACGACTTTCAAAAGAGTCACGTAACTCTTTTGGTTATCTACTTTCCAGGCCTGGTCCCATATGAATCAGAGGTAGCCATTCCTTACAGATATGGTGCCACGATGATAGAGGACGGAAAGGAAGTCCCGTTGGCATCCATTGTCAACATCGCTGATATAAGCCGTGTTACCCGAAGTGGTCGAATCTTCAACAGAGGAATAGAAGAGCCCACAAAAGAAAAAAACCTCAGATTGAAGTTCCTGATAAACAAATTGGCCAGTCAAGTGGTATAGATCAGGTGAAAAACAACGATGAAATTTTAAAGCTAATCCAGAAGAGTGAATACAACATTGTGGATCAGTTATTGTATACTCCTTCTCGAATATCTGTGTTATCCCTTCTGCTGAGTTCGAAAGCTCACAGGGAAGTTTTACAAAAGGTTTTGGAATAAGCCTTCATTGAACAAGATGTAATGGTGGATAAATTTGATAACGTCGTTTCTAACATCACTTCCTGTAACAACTTAGGTTTCAGTGATGAAGAGCTCCCGGAGGAAGGAAAAAATCATAACATGGCACTTAATATTAGAATCTGCTGTGGGAATGATGCCTTATCAAGTGTACAGGTAGACATTAGCTCATCCCTAAATGTCATGCCAAAATCAACTCTTGAGCGGCTATCTTTTCAAGGCACCCCAATGAGAAGCAGCGAGATCATAGTCAAAGCTTTTGACGGATCCAGGAAAACAGTTATTGGCGAAGTAGACCTTCCCATAACCATTGGTCCCCACACTTTCCAAGTCACCTTACAAGTCATGGATATCCAAGCAGCATACAGTTATTTATTGGGACGGCCGTGGATCCAAGAAGCAAGAGCAGTCACCTCAACACTTCACTAGAAGCTGAATTTTGTAAAGAACAACAAGTTGGCCACGGTATGTGGAAAACAGGCTTTAATCGTGAGCAATCTATCATCATTCCCCTATTTTGAACCAGAAGAAGTTGTTGGGACTCAATTTCAGGCGCTTTCTGTAAGTAACGAAGGCAATAAAGAAAAAGGAACATTAGATTCCTCATATCAAGACGTTGTTCGAATAATGGAAAACATTATCACTAAAGGATGGTGACAAATTGTGATTCATATCGATAACATAACTAGAAAAGGTCTCATTTTTACACTAATATCTACCAAGACTACAAAGAAGGACGAGGCCACTCGCTCTATTCAAGATTTCTTCCACAGCGGGGGTTTCCGCCATCCTACTTCTCAAGAGGTCCACGCCATAGAGGGAAATGATTTCAGAGACAATTCTTCCGATCCAGAAGAATAGTGGAAGTCATACCTCAATGATGAAGGATACATATCATAAGAAGAGACATACATGCCATTTTACTATCCAAAGTAAAACCCCAGATATATACCAAAATCGGATGTTGAGATGATCTACGGAGATCATGGTATTAAAGGATGTCGTGCTCCTCCTAATTCATTAGATACTGATACTCTGATGAAAGATAATTTTGACTATAGCTCGGATGATCCCATGGATGATTTACCCATTTGGGAGCCTTACATGGAGGATCCAGGATATCAAAGCCAGTACGAGAATGCATATTTTCCAGATAACTCTGAAAAGGATTCATCGGTTCCTTCAGAAGCATGGAGGCCTTACTCAGAAAATCCCGAGCATATCAAACACCATCTCAATGAAGTCGCAAGGATTGCTGGACATGAATTTATCAACTTTGCACTACCAGAAGTCAATGTCATCGAGGAAGACAATCCCTCAGAAACTTGGGATACATTGGGACAACCAAGCGGAAAGTTTGACTTTTTGGTTAAGTATACTGCTCCTGAAAGCTCTCGCATCATGATTGAAGACATTCAGCCCACGGGATAGGGAGATCCTCCTGATCAAGAAGATGCATGTGGAAAGGCAACAAAAATTATCTTTGCTAATAACCTTGCATGGGAAGAAGACTCTAGTGATCCAACTCTTCCAGAAGTTAGTGTCATTACTAAAGACAATCTCGAAAGGAAAATACCTGACTTTGTAATCCACAGAGGAGTTCATCGCAATTGGATAGCTGTTGATGTCCCAAATATTGTTCACATCTCAAAGTAATTGCCTTGTCTTTATTTTGACTTCTCACCTCGCCCGGGTGAAAGGATGTTTTATAGGGCATCGTTTCCTGTAAATATTTCCTCTCTGCCTCGCCCAAGATAGATGAGTTTTGTTTTATAGGGCTTGTGTTTCAAGAATCGAAAAATCATAAATAAAGATGTCATTTTGAATTCCCGCATTTATTGCTATTTTAACTTTTTGCTTTTTCAGAAAATGGTAATCCCAAAACAGACAAAAATAACAAACATTTTTCAAAATACACTGCAGACCACTTTTTGCATTTCTTATATCTTTTCTAAAACAAGAGTATCCCGAGGGTATAACCATCACAGATAAGAAGGCTCTAATACGGATTTGCACCAAATTCTTCTTGAGTGGTGATGTGTAATAAAAAAGGAATTATGACTCCGTGTTGCTCAGATGCATGGATAGACACGAAGCAAACATAATCATAAGGTCCATACATGAGGGCTATGAGGGTGTACATGCCAAAGGACCTGTCGTGGCTAAGAAGATCCTTCAAGATGGTTATTATTGGAAAACAATGGAGGTTGATTGTAAAACTTTGCCAAAAGATGTCACACATACCAAATCTATGGTGACAAGATTCATGTGCCACCAACTCCATTGAATATTTTGACTTCTCCTTGGCCTTTCTCTATGTGGGGTATTGATATGATTGGAATGATCGAGCCAAAAGCTTCCAACGGTCATCACTTCATTCTAGTTGATATCGATTACTTCACCAAGTGGGTTGAAGTTGCTTCATACGCAAACATTACACAACAAGTGGTTGCATGATTTATCAAGAGAGAGATAAATTGTCGCTATGGTATTCCTAGTAGCATTATCACTGACAATGCCAGTAACCTGAACAATAAGATGATAAAGGAGTTGTGTCAAGAATTCAAGATCGAGCACCACAATTCTTCATTGTATCGGACCAAGATGAATGGCTCCGTCGAAGCAACAAACAAAAACATCAAAGGGATTGTCCAGAAAATGGTCAAAACTTACAAAGACTGGCATGAGATGCTTCCATTTGCATTGCATGGCTACAGAACTTCGGTTCATACTTCCACTAGGGCATCTCTTCACTCAGAGTCATTATGGAAGCAGATCTCAATGAAGCTGGATGGATCCAATCCAGGTATAACCAGCTTAATCGCATTGAAGAGAAGCCCCAGAAAATCGTCTGCCACGGTCAACTGTACCAGAGACGCCTCAAAAGAGCTTTTGACAAGAAATTTCTCCCTCGAGCATTCTGCAAAGGTGAAATCATGCTCAAGAGATACTCTCCTATACACTCGGATTCGCAAGGCAAGTAGATTCCCAACTACGAAGGACCCTTTGTTGTCAAGAAGGCCTTCTCGGGCGGAGCCCTAATCCTAACCACCATGGATGGGGAGGAGTTGCCACTACCCGTGAACTCTGACGCAGTCAAAAAATATTATGCCTGAAAAAATGATGAGATAAAGAGCCTGCTAGATTGACATTCGCAAGGGAGATCTAGGCAAAATGGGTATCCCGATGGACCAGAAAAATAGATGTCCATGCAAAAGTTAGGGATGAATAAAACGTATATACAAACCCGCTAAGTTGAAAACCCGAAAGGGCGACTTAGACAAAAATGGATGTCCTGGTGGTTGAAAAATAAAAATAAAATGTCCAGAAAAAAGTTAGGGATAAAGGCATTTGACTGCAAACACTTGAGCATATCTTCATCATAATTGGCCCTCTGACGGTAAATGAGCAATCCAATCATCGTCAACGGAATCAAGGTGTTAGAACCCAGATCCTACAAGGGATGGAAGCCAATGTTGTAATCAATGCAAAGCACAATTTGCCATTGCCATTTACCTTTATTTTTCAATTTTTTGCAAATTTCCTCATCAAGGATTTTTGCATCCTTGTACACACCTTATGTACAAATTTTTCATATTCAATAAAATTCATGAATTGATTTCTCCATTATCTCTTTCAGTATTTTGTTTGCAAAATAAACGATTATTTGTGATCACATAATATTATAAAGCGTTGAGAATAAAAAAAGCTAAATCAACAGAGAAAGCATTATGCATTGCATGATGTACTGGAAGTCTTTAAGGGATGATCGATAGTCTCCATTTCAAGCTTGATACGCGTTGAGCATCATCATGGCCACCCGGAAGATTGTTTGTCTTCCATTTCCCCAACAGAGCCATAATTGACCTCTTTTTCCCTAGCAGAACTATGTCTTCGTAACATCCTCAGTAGGTCGGAGGTGTCATTTTCCAGCGGTGGTGGTTGTTCGAGGATAGTTTGTGCCCCATTCTTCCTCGAGCAGCGGTCGTTGTTCGAGGATCATCTGTATTCCTTTCTCCTCAGCAACAGTAATGGCAGTAGCTTGGGAACCGTCTGTGATACTTTTTTCCCAGCTAAGGGTGTCGAGTCGAAGTTTTCCTGCCCGCAACACTATACCTTAACCTGCGTTGTTGCATAGCACAATATCACGCATCACGTAAGATTAAGCATACATTGCATTCCCCATATGTATCTCCTTAACAAAAGACCTCACACAAAGGCCTCTTTGTCCTATTCAATGTAATCCAATTCTCAATACATACCCTTTTCAATGCACTTCCACTACCAACGGCCAAATTTTTGGGCTACACTTATATTTAATACCTTTCCACCTCGAATACTCGAAAAGCTATCGCAATTCATACATTCAGGTCCAAGAGGATAATATAGGGGCAACTGTCGTAACCCAAAATTTGACCTTCCCTTTTAGCGTTTTGCATAAGCATCTGCACTTGCATTCCCAGCATATGCATCAGCATTTTTGTCAGTGGATTCATTGCAGGTATATTTTTAAATCCTCATAGAATCTCGAGGTTATGATCATATCCCCCATAAAGTCATCACAACATGAATACAGGCACAAACAGAAGGATTCCTATGCCTAATTATCAAAGTAAGAGGTTGAAACATGGAACTGCGGCCAAAGCACTTCATTTAAAGCCAAAAAAGTGAAACTTTCTTTTGTTAATCGATTAACAGGATATGGTTAATCGACTACACCTGCAAGTTTTGCAGATTTTTGGTGATTTCTTAGCACTGCAGCATCCCCCACTCCATTCCTTTGGTCTACATCATTCTAGCATCTTGTGGAAGGTTCTAGACATGTGATTACACCAGAAAATATCAACTACATTTGCTACACTACCTCACTATCATTATTGCTCACCATACACCCTCATTTCTAATCATTTGAACCACTAAATCATTGAGGTGCTTTGGGATTCTCCAACTGAGTTAACCAATAACTAACTGAGTTAGACCCTAACTCAGTGAGTTGGACCTAACTATCTCAAAACCAAACGACAAACCTCATTTAACTACCTCCAAACCATGTTTCAAACCTCCACTCACTCTAAGCCTATACTCTATATAAACAAACCCTCACCTTGATGTAAAGGATCCTTGATCATTCTCTCATTTTTTCTTTGAAATTTCACTCTCATTCTCTGAATTTTCTACAACACTCTCTCAATCATCATCTTCTTCCATAAACCTCACTAAAGCTCATTCCACCATTTAAGCTTAGTAGGATTTAAATTGAATCTTGCTATTCTTTGAGCTAGACCTCTATTCCTCTTTATTTCACTTCTGAATTCTGCAGAAACATCATCATTTACTTCAATTCAAGCTTTGGAAGTTGATCATTGAAGGAGTTTTGGTGCAAATTCGGTTTTGAAGCAATTATCATATTATCTTCGGTTTTCTCACTACAGATTGCTAGAGATCTCTATATTTTTTGGTGTTCTAAGCTTCACTTCATCACATTGTGATTACAACAATTACCAAGGCAAATCTCAGCCTTGTAGGTTGGTGAATCTTGCTTAATTTATAGTTTCGATCGATTTTATGTTTTCGCAATGTAGTTCTTAATTGAAGCTTTGCTACTTGAATAATTGTCTTTCATGTTTGATTCTATTAGCTTTCAATTGCTTTGAAATAACATGAAATTTGCATCTACTTCTATGCTATGATCCACTGCGATTGCATGCAATAAGTGATTCCAAAAAGTGCTTTTCGAAATTCTGTTTTTGTTGTTTTTACATTGGTAACTGATTAGCACCAGTAGGTTAATCAATTACACCTTGCCCTCAGAACACAGTTTTGACACTGTGTAATTGATTAACAGCATGATGTTAATCGATTGCACCTAACAACTTTTGCAAAAATCATGTTGTTTGGGACTGTTTTGCATAGTTTTCTTGCGTGCTTTCCCCATGCTTACTTGTATTCATGCCAATGCTACTGTTTTAGGACATTACCTACTTACAATGACTTTTACTTGATTAATTGCATGATTTTCTTTGATTCTTTTGTAATTTTATCACATGTTTGAAGCACTTTTTTGAACATTTTTGCTTATGTGTTAACATATATTTATGCTTAGTAATGCATTCTAGCTTGTTCTTGTTAATGCTTTGCAATTTCAATTTGATGAATTATATTTGTTTGTTTTTGAGAAAATTTAATCTTGTTCAACATTATTTTTCACACTTGCTTTGATGCCCTTTCGATTCGCTTGAAAGATAATTGGCATTTTTCTTCCCTTTGATTGATTGATCAAAACCCCGTTTCGATTAGTTAATTGGATCCCGCTCTCTTCTTTAGGATCTCTTTAGAGATTTTCCCTCTTGGTCCCCTGCTGAGCTGGACGTCTGCACAACAAATTAGAGAACTGTACAAACTGCTCTGTTACTCTGTCAGTTTCAATCTCTATAGTACGCTTTGAGTGCTAGAGAAGCAATGAGAATGGACAATTTCTACCCTCATTCTGATTATTTTCGGTAGGGACGAATGACACTATGCCTAAAGTAGTCATCTCTATCCCCAGACTGTAGTGTTTCTTTAGTCGATCCCTGGTCACTCATGCCTACCCTGAATCTTCCTCTTTGGATTAGCAACCTTCTCTTGGTTCAACACCCTTTGGTTAATAACAGTCCGTCTGTTAAAGGCAATCTTCCTCTTTGGGTTAACAACCTTATCTTGGTTCAACACCCGTTCCTTTGGTTAATCACCATCTGTCAGTTAAAACACCAATCTTCTTCTTCCCTAGCGAAGTCGCAATCTTTTCTTTCTTCGGTTAACCATAGTTCGTCTATTAACATACCAAAATCCCATGTGGAGTAAGCAACCTTCTATTAGTTCAAATCCCCTTTTTGTTGGTTAACCACCGCTTGTAAGTTAAGAGACCAACCAATCCATTCTTTTTCGGTTAACCATAGTCCATCTGTTAAAGCACCGAACCTTTGTTAGGTTACTCACCTTTTGGTTAAAACACCTTATTTCCCTTGGTTAATCACTGCCTGTCAGTTAAAAGACCAACCTCTTCTTTTCCTCAGTTAACCATAGTCTGTCTGTTAACATACCGAGTCTCTTTCCGGGTTAGCACCTTCCCTTAGTTCAACACCTTTTTCATTGGTTAACCACTGTCCGTCGGTTAAAAAACAAAATTCTATCCTCTTTTTGGTTAATCATTGTCTGTTAGTTAAAACACTAAATCCCTTGTGGGCCAAACATCACCTTTTGGTTAAAGTACCTTGTTCCTTGGTTAACCACTGCTTGTTAGTTAAAAGAACAATTCTCCTCTTCCTCAGCAGAGACCAATTGTTTTCATTCTCCCTAGTGGAGTCAAACTCTCTTTCTTCGTTAACCACTGCCTGTCAGTTAATATACAGAGTTCTCTTTCCTTTTCTTTTTCCCAACCAGGGTTAAGATCCTTTTCTTTCTTTCCTCAGTAGAGTAACTTCTCTCTTCTTTTTTAGGTTAAACACCGAGTCTCGGTTATAACACTATTGCCCCTACTCCTTGACTTTTTCCTCATTTCTGCCTCTTATGCCTCTTCTCTTGGTTTCGACGCCATTTCTTTGCTTTTCGCTCTAGGTTTTGACACCATTTCCCTTTCTTTCTCTGTCTTAGTTCTCCGAACTACGTAAGCTTTGAATTCCTCATTGCACTATGAGGATACATAGGCACAAGATTGCGAAATCTTGGCGAGCCCGCTTTCCCCCTTCTTTCCCTAGTTCCATGAACTGTGAAGCTCTAAATTCCTCATTGCACTGCGACGATACGTAGGCACGAGGGCCCGAATCTTCCGCGAGCACTTTCTTTGTCCCTTTTCCTTCCCTCCTTAGCGAGTAACCTTTAGATAGAACACCCATCCGAGCCTAGAAACAAGCATAATGTTTCCCGTCTAGTATGACGGATGCGTGGGGTGCTAATACCTTCCTCTCGCATAACTGACTCCCTTACCCGTTTCTCTTCCCCTTGGGTTTTATCGATATTTTGTATGTCCTTTGGGACTAAATAAAGTTCAGTGGCGACTATGTTGTACATTGAGCATGCGATACACTCGGGTATATGTCATACCCCAAATTTTGACCACTAAGATTCCCATCATTGTGCAAATCATCATCACAATATGGATGGACCATTATACCTCATTAGTCTCCCCAAAGATGGGTGAGCATTCACTACAATCAAACTTAGGGTTTCAAGCCCTCTCAAAGCTCTTAGACAAAAGATCAATCAAGGAATGAAAAGATCTTCAACTTGTCTAAACCTCTCAAACATCCACAATGGATCAAGAGGACTCCCACCTCAAGGATTAAGCACAAGGCTGCAACAGTCTAAGTGGATTAAGCCTCAAAATCGCCAGTGTCACCAAATTAGGGTTTTGGTCGACTGGGGCCTCCAGATGGAAATTTTCCTCTGGGCATGAGCCAAAAGCTTCAAATCACAACCTAAGATGCTCCAAGGGACATCATGAACCCAATCCTCAAGCCAATTTTGCCTCAGGGGATGCATTCATAAAAAATCAGGAATTAGGGTTTCTTGACCTAATTCACCCCTAAGTTGACTTTTGGGACAAAACACGAGCCAAGACCTCAAGATATGGTTTGAGGGTCTCTAACACACTACATTAATCCATTTGCAACAATGGATTGATCCAAGAAGCTTGATCAACAAGTTTCAAATTCATTAGAACCACAATTAGGGTTTTAAAGGAAAAGTCAACTGTATCTTTGACTTTTGACCAAGACATGCTCCTAAACCTTGGGACATGATTTAATACACCCTATAACACTCATGGAACATGTCCATCAAGTTTGATTTAGGTCAAGGACTTGATTTCACAGAGGATCGCACAGTTTGGAGTTCATCTGATAAAAAGTCAACTGTGCACAAAAGTCAACTTTGACTTTTTGAGATTTTTCACCATTATGGTTCTTTGACCCTAAAATGATGTTAATGTGTGATTGGGATCATCATTCATCAAGAAAAATCATGAAAAGTGGGATAACTTGTAAAAGGGTTAACCATAAAAACTTAGAAATTTTCTAAGTTATGGAACAAAGTGGCTAGGGTACCAACTTTGGAGGATCATATCTCCTAAACCACAAGGCCATTTTTTCCCATTCAAAGCTGGATTTGTAGCTCTCATGGCCCTCTACAAAAGCTTCAACTACACCTCATTCCAATTCATCATAGATTTTGAGTTATGGTTGGATCAAAATGGCTGAAAACATGAAATGCCACTTTTTCCAACACTTAGTGAAATTTTCACTAAGTCAGAATCTGTCTTGTTTTTTCTCCAAAAGTAGGGGGATTTTTCACTTGGATCCAAAAAGTATCAAGACAAACTATGATCACACATGTGTTGTATCATATAAGAGCTTTCGAAAATGGCCAAGAACTTCATGAAACTCCACTTAAGCCATGAGATATGACAATGACAATGTGCCTTGCTGCAAACTGTCATGGCAAGGCAGATTTGTGCATTTTGCTCGATTTGAGCAAATTTTGCAAATGACAAACAAGTTTATCCATCTGAGAACCTCAGGGGGAGACCAAGGAGGGACAAACACTGATCCATCAGCCTCCCAAGTCCTTGGAACCAAAAGTAGCATGCCAAACCTAGGAATTCCTAAAAGAGGGACAAGACTCCAATTTTGTTTTGGAGCATTCAATGGATGCACCAAGGTGGCATGGACTGAGCCTCTTCCAACTGAATTCAGTGAAGACTTATCTAACAACTAGGGAACCACAGCTCTGTACTTTAACCTCTAGTCAATGGCTAGAGGAGACTTGGATTCTCATTGATCAATAATTGCCAAACTTCTGCAGTAGTTGCCATTCACTATTGCTTGCAAAACAAACTTGCTCTACTATAAATAGAGCTCATTTGTGCTCAGTTTGAGTACACCAAAGCCATCAAATAGATGCTTTCCTCAAAATCACTTTCTCTAGGAAAAAATACCTTCTTTAGCAAGGTAACTCTGAGTTTTTGAGTTAGAGAGCATTTCCATCACAGCTCATGATCCAAACACATCCAATATGTCATATCTAAGCTGTCTAAACTCTCACAAGTGACCTGTAACACCAAAATCTCAAAGTCCCCTCTCAAAACCTCAAAATAGGACTTTTGTGCATTTTTCAAGCCATGTCTTGAATCAATCACTTTCCAAACCAAATAAAACATCAAACACACTCCAAATATCATCTTTGAACTGTCCAAATGGTTCCCCACATCTGGAACACCATTTGAGAGAGTTTCTATTTTGGCCACTTTTGTCCCTTTTGCAAGAAAGGGCCAGTTTCCATTCCTGAGGTTTCCAGCTGGTTCCAACCACTCTAAAAGCTTCTAAAGGATCATTTGAGGGTGTCCAAAGCATCAAAACATTTCTAGAACAAAGCACTTGGTAGATAGCCCAAAAGCTCCAAGAGAGGTAAGCATCACAACTTGAACTCTCTGAAATATGCCTTGCTTTGAAGTCCACTGATCATGCATCTCTTATACATGTTATATGTGTTGTGTTTGCACCAATTTATCATGTAATTCACACCTGTACCAAGAGGTAGCACAGAAAATGCAAAACATGGCCTATTTCAAAACCACTATCGGGTTTTGAGGAGGATTTGTTTTCTGGAAAAACCACCACCACCATTGGATTCCTTAGGAAATTCTTGGCCAGATGCATATAAATTTTGTCTCCATCCATGAAGAAATTAGAAAGTTATGGCCTTCACGTTTCTAGCCAAAATCTTGCCTTGCCTTGCCTTGGGCTAGGCCAAAAACAAGGCAAGCCTTGTATATTTGTGGTTGTGTTTCAATACACGGATGTATCACCACCCCAGTGGTAAGGGCGCATGCTGCACACAAGAGGTCTGGGGTTAGAATCCCCCTCGCCCCAGACCCCTTTTTTAATGCTTTTTCCACTTTTTTTTTATTATTTTTCATATTATTTTTAATGATTTGAAAAATTAATAACTCCCTCAATTTTAATTATTTTTTATTGGTTCTTTTTGCAAAAAATCACAAAAATGTTGAAATATTTTATTCCCTGAAAAAATCAAGTTTATATTATTTATTTAATATAGTTTGTATTTTTGTGAATAACTTCACTTTTAATTATTTTTTAAACATTTTAAAATTGAATTCTCATGTTGAAAATCAAAACCAAATGAATTTTAATTCATCTTGTGATTAAAACATCATTTTTTAAACCTCAACCAAAAATCACAAGTTGTTTATTCAAACTTATTTGGTATTTTATCATTTTTTATTGATTTTCTTTGAGAATTTACTTTTAAAATGATGAATTTAGGGTTTCCTTGATTCTCACCCAAACAAAACTTTTTTAAATAATCTTTGGGCCTCTAGTAGAGTGTAAGACCCAACCCTTTTTGAAAACCAAAATGATTTGGGCCTCAGGGTATTGTAAATGTCCCGATACCATCAAAAAGTTCGGCGTGATCGTCGCCTTTTTAACAGAAAAACCATGGGCCTCTCCTTGATTTGTAAGCCCCATCTCTTGTACAAAATAACCTCTTTGGGCCTCTAATAGAGTGTAAGACCCAACCCCTTTTTAACCAAAACTATTTGGGCCTCAGATATTGTATAAGTCCCTCCGCATTTAAAGAAAAATCTTGGCGCAATCGCTAGTTCAAAAATCAAATCATCTGGGCCTACCCTCGTGTTATAAGCCCCATTCCTTTTCTTTAAACACCTTTGGGCCTCTCGAGAGAGTGTAAGACCCATCCCTTTATAAAGAAAACCTTTTTGGGCCTCAGTCACTTGTATAAGTCCCTGTACAAATTCAAAACAATAGTGCAGTCACTGATAAAACCTTGGGCCTCTCCTCGAGCTGTAAGCCCCAACAATCTTTTCAAAACACTTTCTCCTTTGATTTTGAATCCAAATATAGGTTTTTATCCAACTTTCTTTGTTGAACAACTAACAAAAAGCATGAAAGCTCTACAAAGGGTAAGTGTTTATCCGCTTTCATTTACCGCTTTCATATGTATATAACTGTATTGTGGGGCTGTTTCACTGTAAGTCTTCTTTCACATCCTTTTATATACTTGTCACATATCCACTGTGTAATACTAGTATAGTTATTTAGAGTTTCCCCAGCAACTACGTCTAGCACTAGTTAAAGCCTTGTTGGTCACTCATAAATACAAACAAAACTAGATCCCCCGTAGGATTCCAGATACAGTCTTCCCTCCTCTTGGGGTTAAACAATATGGAAACGTGAAAGACAGCATTCTCGGTGAACCCTTTCTCAGACTGTCACCCTTAGAAATTGTCAAAGAAACTCTAACTCCCCAGAATTGATCTTTTCCCCGTGAATAGCATCTCTTGAGTTTCTTCCAAATCCTTGAACTTTCCTGGCTTGATCTATTCTCGTTGAATAGCATGTCTTGAACTTCTCTTGGTTTGGGGACCCACAGGCTTCCTAAAAGCATCCCCGCCTCCTCTTGGGCGTTGTACAAGGACCCTTCGACTTCTTAAAAGTTCTCATGCCTTCTATTAGGCTTAATACAAGGACCCGGATGACCTCTTAAAGGTATAAGACATAACTTAGTCATCCTTTGCTAGGGAAGTCTTTCCAGTGTCAAAACACCGGCCATTTGTAGGGTTGATACTCATCCCTCAATGCCCGTGCCTCCTCTTGGGCATAGTACAGAAGATGAAACTCTAGGCTTGGACAGTCTACACCTCTTGAGTCTCAAAGACATTCTCATGTTCCTCGAAAACATAAGCAGAAACCCAGTCTCTCTCATTAGAGTTCCCCGCACTTGGACCTGCCAAGGAATCTCAGGGACCTTCGACAGTAAGACAGCCTCCTCTTGGGCTTTGTACAAATGATCTTCCCCAGTGAAGCTAACCTTTTTAGACTCTCTTGGTGAGTCCAAACCCTTTAGCCTCCGTCTTGGGCTTCGTACAAGACACACATGAAAACTCTCTTGTTGAGTATAAAAGACTCTCTCGTTGAGTCAAACCCTTTTTTTTAGCCTATGTCTTGGGCTTCGTACAAGACACATAAAAAATCTCTTGTTGAGTATAAAAGGATATCTTGTTGAGTCAATCCCCTCTTATCCTCAATCTTGGGCTTCGTACGAGACATCAAATAACTCTCTTGTTGAGTATAAAAGACTCTCTTGTTGAGTCAGTCACCCCTTTAGCCTCCGTCTTGGGCTTTGTACAAGACACGTGAAAATCCTCTCTTGTTGAGTGAACCCTTTCAGCCTCGATCTTGGGCTTCGTACATGACAGAAATAATATTTTCCCCGGAAAAGTCAAACTTTCAGCCTCCTTTTAGGCCTTGTATAAGGAAATCCCCGGTTGAATAAATCAACCTTAAAGCATCAAATCACGCTTTGATCACAGCATACAAACACCAACAACTCCTCTTTAGAGATGACAAAATCCCTCTCAGTCAGGATCCCTTTAGCTTCACATCTTGGGCTTTGAACAAGATACAAATCACCTTTAGCTTCTCGTTTTGGGCTTCGAACAAGACACCAAAACATCTCTTTCCTCCCATAGAATAGGGGGAACTACGATCGCTCGGATTTCCCTGTTTAGCTAAACGGGAATACGTAGGCATAAGATTGCAAAAATCTTAGCGAGCATAATAAATAAACACTCCCAGTCTCTTCATATATCAACCAAGGAAAACCCAGCCTAGTATCCTAACCAAAAAGCCTCCTATACCGTAAAAACACTTTCGTTCTTAAAAGCATAACCCTAAGAAAAACTCCCTTTTTGACAGCATCTATAACCTAACAGACCGCTGTTTAAACTCAGTATGCAAGCAGGGTTAATTGGAGACATCTATTTCCCTTCCTTAATCAGCTCAATAGGATAAAAAATGAATCGAATTGTAGTATCAAAGCTATAGTGATTCGAAACCATAAAAACCGCGCTACCGAAAAATGGCGACCACAGTGGGAGGCATTCTTTCTTGCCTCTCTTGGGATGAGATTTTAATTTCACAAAGTGTCACAGAAATGGCAACTCTGCTAGGGAGCCAGTGTCTGTTAGGATCATAGGATTCAGAGGTCTAGGATGTTAAGACAAATATATATACTGCATTTCCTAATTGACATCCGTGTTTATTTTTCTGCTATTGGGAATGCTTGTGATGCCGCATGTGGAAAGATTGAGTATACACCTAAGATAGGTGATGGCATTATACGGGTAATCTTGCGGGGAGTGAATCCCAGTTAAGAGTCCCCGGTCGACCATCAAACTCAGTGGAGACTCCCTTTGTAGATACATTGCCTATACGACTTCGGTTGTTGAAAGTAGTGTGGTCGACTGGGTTATCTGAGAAGCTGAGGTTTTTAGTAGACTGAAACCATTTTGTAGTGCGAAAGCTATCGGAAATAGTTGTCACGCGATACTACCCTCATTTGAGACTACTCTAAAAGATACACGAGCTTGCTTGGTGATCCGCTTGCTGTTGGTATCCTAAAGAGGGGTCAATGATCTTCAGGACAGGTACAAAAAATTTCCAGTATAAACCTTTGGGGACTTGTAGAGCCTTGACTTCATGACACCGACCCTTTGACCCCATGTTTTTTCTATGTTTTTGTGTGTTGCATTCATGCATTCATTTCATTAAAAAACATTAAAAAACCAAAGAACAATCTTCTCTTCTAGTCTCTCTTTTTCAAATTAAACTGAGACAATGATTGCAAATGTCAGATAAAGAAATTGCGCTAATGGATTTCGGTAGAAGGAAAACAAACAAGTATACCTTCAAGGTTCCAAAACTAGAGGATTTGAGAGGGTTGGCAAGGATCATCACCAACCCTGAGGCTTTCAGAGCTAAGTACGGAGGTCTGCTATCTCTGTTAAGGGTCCATGTAATTGAAGGAATCCTGGCTACGTTGATCCAGTTTTACGATCCGGTCTATCACTGTTTCACGTTCCCAGATTATCAGCTAGCACCAACGTTGGAGGAATACTCTCACCTGACTGGTTTACCCATCACTGACTCGTCAAACGCTGGAGGAATACTCTCCCTTTTCTGGACTGGAAGAAATTCCAAAGGATCAAACTATTGCAAGAGCAATATATTTGGACGAGTCAGAAATCAGGAATCACATGACCGCCAAGGGGGGAATACCGGGTCTACCAGCCAAGTTCTTGATAAAGAAAGCTCTATACTTCGCTAGTATAGGGAACGAGATTGCTTTCGAGAGCATTTTTGCCTTGCTCACTTACGGGTTATTTTTGTTTCCCAACATTGATAACTTCGTGGATATCAACGCCATTAAGGTTTTTCTGATTGGAAACTCGGTACCAACTTTGCTCGCGAATGCGTATCATTCTGTACACTTGAGGAATTTGTACAGCGGAGGAATGATCACATGCTGTGTACCTCTGTTATACAAATGGTTCACTTCCCATTTATCTAAGTCTGCTACATTTTGGGATCCTAAGAGTTCTTTATATTGGTCGCAGAGAATCATGGCTCTTACCAACTCTGACATCGATTGGTACAATCGGATCTATGACGGGATAAGAATCATTGACCGTTGTGGAAACTTCCCTAATGTACCCCTTATAGGAACTAATTTAATAAAATAAAGTGCTTTTAAAGTTCTTTACGTTCACTACGCCAAAATTGATCTTTTGTATCGCCTAATTTAATAGCGCTTTTAAAGAAAGTGCTATTAAAAAGGGAACATAGACATCTATAATATCACTTTATAGACGGACGCTATTATAGGATGCAGACAATGTAATTTTGATAGCGCTTTGTTAAAAAACGCTATTAATAAATTTCACTAAATTAGCGCTTTTTTAAAAACGCTATTAATATTCTCAATTAAGATAGAATTTTTTTAAAAACGCTATTAATATGTTCAATTAAGATAGCACTTTTGTGAAGAGCGCTATTATATGTTGTTATTAATTTAAAAAACTAGGCCTATAGTAGCGCTTTACATAAAAAAGCTATCATAGATAGCACTAAAAAAACAAACAAAATATAAATTCTACTCGCCTACAGGAGTTGAACCTAGGACATGATCCTACTTTAATTACCATTTTGCTGCTGGGTCTAAGATAGCGCTTCAGCATAAGTGCCATCATAGATTTTATTCAAGAAAACAATAAATTTAAATAATTCACTGCAAGGAAGACTCGAGCTCATGACCTTCTGGTACCTAAAAATTTATTTCACTACTGAGCTATTTTTGTAATTGTAAATAATTGTTAGAACGTTTTTATATATTCCAAAAAACTCAATTTACAAGCACACAAAATAAACATTTAAAGAAAAGATTTTTTCCATCCTCAATTACCCGCGTGTTATTCATCTAATACTTTTTGATAAACTCTCATACTTTTTGACAAAATCACATTCCCGCTTACAACAAATTAATCCAATCTTATAGAAATTTCAAAATTTTTCTTTTAATTCAAAGTTCACTATCTTCAACGCCTTATTTTGTTCCGTGGAACCCTAAAATTGTATCAATTTACTGTGTTACCTCTAACCCTAAAAGTCCATCCATTTGAGTTACCTCAACCCCTACATCAACATTGATTTGTTGTGTGACTTTCTCCTAATCCCTATTCAAACAACAACGACGCTAATACTTATGTAGTAGTAGCTTATAGCTCCATTTGCACCAGAATTACTGTTTCGAAGGAAAACAGAGGTATGTCTTCAAGCATACTAGCATTGCTATTTTTTATGTTCTTGTAACTGATATGAATGTTAGATGTTCGATTAAATGCCTCATAGAAATAAGTTGTTAATTATTCAAATTGATTGCGATCTTGTTTCATTGTCATAGCTTAAGAATGAGAGTTTGTTGTTGCTATCAACAGAGTTGTATGTAGTAAAAACTAGGTTAGTTTCATTTACGAATTTATCATAGCTTTTGAATTCACCGGTGCTGGAAGTTGAACCAGAACCTTAGCTGGTGAAGTCTGTCAATTGATGTCATGATTTTGTGACATCTTTTAGATTATAGTTGCAGTATGAACAAATGATATGAAACTCTCTATATAGATTTATTTGGTTACTAAATGTGGAGTTGGTTCTCTTATAGCAAAGAGACTTTACCTGGTGGGTTAGTTGTGAACAGAAAAAGAGCTGAGAGAAAATAACGTTGTGTTTTTTATTGGTGTATGAAATTGGGGTTTTTGTTAGGTGGAAAGTTGGTTTATCAGACGACTAAGAAGAGAGAGTGGACCTAAGTGTCCTGTTATTGGAAAGAGGATCCAAGGGGTATGAATCTATATATTTTGTTTCTTCATTTTTTTTTCTTACTGTGATTTAGGTGAATAAGTCTGCATCTAAATTATATGTGATATATGATTGAAAATTTTAGGATTGTTTTGTATTGTGATTAATGTTAATTGGAAACTTAGCTTATCCTGAATTTTTATACAGATTCTCTAATGTTGTTCTATCATAACCTATTGAGCAACTAAAGTTATATACGTACAGTCTTATCAATGATTCTATGCTAGCGTGTTATAATTTTATTTCTGACAGACAATAACGGGGGAGTCGATACTGTCAAAATACCAAAAGGAAAGAAAGTCATTAGAGAAAATACTGCAGGTACCCTTGTGAGATTTCTGAGAACTGCATATGACAAGCATGACACAAAAGCTTTGAGAAGTGGAAGTGAGTTACTGTTAGAATTTACAAAATAATGCAGGTACAGTTACTCTTGCCTTCGCTATTTCGGTACTTGTAGATCGCTATTGGAATGACTTTGTGTTTTTCATGCAGAAATGGTGTGGCAAACTTAAGTGAAGATACTTGCAGTGTGTTGGTAAGTCTCCTAGAGTCAGAAGTGATTGGCGAAGCTCTTGCCATACTGGAAGTTTTGTCAAACCATTGGTCTGATAAAGCTAAGATTGCAGCTTCCAGTGCACTGACCTCTGTTTCAAAGAGTCTTGATTCTGGTAACAAAGAGTACCACCGAAAAGCTATTAGAATAATACGCAATTATTTGAGGGCGTAGGTGTGGTGTTTTGATGGGATCTCGCTGTTGGTGTTTTGGTGGGATCTCGCTGTTGGTGTTTTGGTGGGATCTGGGTGGTCTAATTGCTTATTGTTGCAGCAAGTTTCATATAGTGTGGAGCCCTTTTATTAGTTGATTTTTGGTTTTTCTTCTGGGTGTGCTAGTTGAGGGCACTGAGGTGTATCTGTTATTTATTGTCTTTGGATTTGGTTGGTTGGTTTCCTTCGCCGATTTCATCCCGTCAATTAATTGATGGCTCAGGAGTGGAGTTAATCGGAATTGATTTCGATCATTAATTGACCAATAAGTAGCCTTGAAGTGGGTGGAGTCTGGCCTGAGTATCTTGGCTATTTTTTACTGTCAGTAGGTGCATTGTCCTGTTGTAACTGAGGTGTTTTAGTGTTTGGATGTTGTTTTGGTTTCGTTACCAGAATCGATAGTTATTAATTTGTAAATTAATGTAATTTAATTCTAATACAATTGTTGATGTTTTTAGTGCAGAATTGAGATTGAAGAGAGCACTGTAAGTGGATCCTTCAATATGAACTTTTTACGTCACCATATAGCATTGGGATAGAGAAACTATACTAATATTCTTATGAGGTATATTTGTAGTGGTGAATCGTTACTTTTAGGACTCAATCATGTACTTATCTAGTATATTTTACTGTAGGATATCATTTATAGACTCCAAAGATACTTATCCATCGGTTTTCGTATACGTATATGCCAATACAAATCTGAGTTTTCTGTTGTAATACACAGGATGTTTTTCCTATTATTCCTAGAGATACAAATTATAGGATATTAAGACATTGATCATTAGTGACTTTGAGAATTAAGACATTGATCATTATCAAATATTCTGAGGGTGGCTATCAGTGTAAGGTTGTGATGAACTTGAATATTCACATTTTCATAATTCAACGATACTGGTTCAAAACGGAAAAAACAATATATGATTAAAAGATGATTATGAAAATGCTCTAGACCTAGACCATATTTCTTACTTTCCAGTTTTTTGTTTGGTTTTTTCAACAATTGGAGCATTAACCAGAACATTATGATTCACTGAACTAGGAAAGTTCTTGATTGGGAATCATAATTTTGTTTTATTTGAAATGATGTAGGCCCTTTAAGGTGTCAGTAGTTTCTGGTGTTCCTTTCTTAATTTGTAGTTGAATGATACTTGAGCAGGTTTCTTTCAATGTCAGAGTTAGGCATAAGATAAAGTGCACAATTGCGGAGTTGCAGCAGTTGAGAGCTGTGCCAGAAAACATTCCCTTGGATATAGTTTTTGAAGATGAGCATTTGCTAGTCATAAATAAACCCGCTCAGATGGTAATTCTAAACCCTTGCTTTAAGTTATTTTAACATCTCACAATCCACGTGCATAATTCGACAGTAGATAGTGTGACTGTACAAGGTCCTTGTTTTTTGTTTATAAACTGACTTCTTTTGATTTTCAAACTATTAAAAGTTCAATACTTGATTAAATTCAGGCTGTTCAGACTAACCAACTGTTTCATTCTGTTCTGCTATTGCTAGAAGCTATTTTTTAAAATTGATTTATAATCCTGTCATAAATTTTCAGCAGGCAAATGGAAACAAACTCAAAATATTGATATTGAGAAATGCCATTATTTGGTCTCTAACCTAGGTTGTGCATCCAGCACCTGGAAATACGTCTGGGACACTGTCAATGGCATCCTTCACCATTGCAACCTGCCAAATGTCAAATATTCTAAAGAGGAAGCTATTTCAGATACAGGTAGCTGAAATAGAAGCTTCAATTCAGGTAAAAATTTAGAATCTCCCACTTCTTCTAGTTTTTTATCTGCGAACACTTCTTCTTTTATGAACCTTGTCTGTAGGATTTGGTGTGTGTTGTTGTTGATGATTAGAGTGTAGTAGAATGTAATGGAGGTTGAGCTCTGTTGCAGCAAGCTTCAAGGTGAAGCTTGCACAACCATAGAGAATTCGAGCTTTTGTGAGTGGTAGGGAGAAGATGAATTGAGAGATAGTGATGAGAGGAAAGTTGCAGAATATGATCACGGTTCTTTGAGATTGAAGAGAGTATGAGATTATATAGAGGAATTTCGCAATTAAATTGGGCAGTGATCCCGGCAGGGTTTGTGGAATTCAAGAGAAAATTAGTTAGATGAGTTAATAGAGTTAGTTTCACTGTTAGAAGTGTTTGATTGAGTTAGTGAATTTGGTTAGTTAGTTAGTTGCAGTTGGAGAATTGGTTATGACAGTTAGGGTGGAGTTGGTTGTGAATTATGTTACGACGGTTACGATTTGGTTAGGTTAGTTGGAGTTGAGTTAGAAAATTTTGATTAGTGAAGGATTATATTTAACTTTTGTTAGCAGCTCATTGTATGTAAAACCAATTATGAAATTCTGTTAGCATTAAGTTATAGGAAAACCTGTTGGAAGCCTCGAAATAATTCTTATGCAGTGGAGATGTTATGGATGTTTGTTAAGGAACTGAGTTAGTTAATTGATAGAACTTTAATGTGAACATGAGTTGTTTTGAATGAGACCCCTTTGAAATGTTAATGCACTTGTCTTATTGTTTAATGAAACTGAGATGATGAACTAGTTATATTAATGATGAAAATAGTTAATGAAATTTTCAAATGAACTAGCTTATGGACTATTATGGAATGAATCAGTGAAATGGACTGTTTGTGAAATATATGAAATTGAACGGCTATTAATCTTATGAAACTGACTTGGAACTTATGGTGGTTTAGGAGGTCTGTTGCAGGTTCCTTTGTGATGATTGAATAGTGGTACAAAATTCTACTCTGGACAGCACTAAAAGAACTTCACCAGCTTCAGGACTGCATCATTCTTCAGCAGTGCTTGTTCAACCTTCCTATTATCATTGTCATGAGCTAAGCAAACAAAAATTGAATCTAGTGCAGCCATAGACCAAAACTCAACCTTAAGAAGGTTCAAATAGACATCCAAACCACCATGAGCCCTTCACTGCTCCCTTGAGTTAAGAGATGCCCGTACCACGTCACACAACAGAGGCAATGCATACAGTTTCAAGGGAGAATTTGATGTGATGAATTGCATCAGATGGGGAATGATTCCATTTCAATTGCTGTTGTAAAATTCTCTTTTCCTAAATCATTGGAGTTGTTGTGTGAAGCCTTGTTCGTGGCCGGTGAACTTTCTTGCAAATGGGAAGATGACGCGGTCTTAAATCGGAGCCCAGAAGATGACACTTAGAGTGTCGAAAAGGGAGAGAGAAGCTGATGGGATTTTGAAGTGAGGGCCAATGAGTTGGTCCATTGTGTTTCCTTGTAAAACAAACATGGTGTTCATTTGACTGTATACGATTGCAAAGGCGATTAGAGTTGCCCAAACTGGAAGTAAACGGATTATGTATTTGAGTTCCTCAACTTGTGTTACGTTACAAAGCCTCCAAGGATTTGTCAGACATTTCGTGCGGTCTAATTGCGTCTCTATTGCTTCCTTATCCCAACACCTTAAGTTGTCTGTATGATCAAGTTTACGGCTTCCTTTGAGGACAGATTCGACATCTGTAGTCTCATGAAGAAGAGACTTATCATCTGGAAATTGAAGCCTAAGCTTCCTAGAAGCTGCAACTAAGACTTGGCAAATCCGCGTAAGAGGACTTCCTCCGGGTATTTGAAGTATATATATATATATTTTAGTTGGTTAATCATTATTTTAGTTGCTTTAGATGATGTCAAATATTTTAGTTGGTTAATCATTAGCTTTTATGAATTCTAATGTCATAAAATGCAAATGCCATATATATATATATATATATATATATATATATATACCAAAAGTATGATTTTGTGTAAAAAAAAAACTGTATTACAATAGCCCTTATCTTTCCTCAACATATGCTATGATATTTGTAAACGAGTGGATTTGGTTTAAAATGTTATTTGGTATTGATGGATCATAATATGTATGCAATGAGTAACTTCAAGCGTTATTTGGTATTGAATTGAATGTATCTTTTTGATAATTGCAAACCAAAAGAATGATTTTGAGTAAAAAAAAAAACGTGTACTATAATAGCATTTTGTAGAGAGTGTTATTAATAAAACATCCTATAATAGCACTTTTAAGAGAGAGTGCTATCTATTGCTCCCGGGATTTTCATCCAAGTACAAACGCGAAAGTGGCACCGAAACAGAGTCGCCAGCAATGTGTATTTATCCCAAGAGAGGGAAAGGAAACACTGCATAAACCTGAAGGAAAGATAGAGCATGGTCTTGCGACCAAGAGAACTGAGTTCAGGAGTCGGTTATGCGAGAGGAAGGTATTAGCACCCCCACGCGTCCATCGTACCCGATGGGATCCACACTTGCTTGTCTCGATCAAAGGGTGTAGAAAACTGGAGCTCTGCTGCTACTGGAAAGGAAAAGGAACGAGAACGGAAAGGAACAAAGAAACAAATGTAGGGAAAATAAAAGAAGTGCTCGAATGGGCCCTACCCCACTGCCTACGTATCTCATCAGGAACATGAGAATCAGAGCGACGTAGTTCCCCTCAACGAGGGTCGCTTTGTTTGTGTTTTTTAGGGAACGGCTAATGTTCTAGCTCAGGTGTTGCAGGCTCGCTGGTCCGAGTGCGTTACCATCTTGCAAGAGAACGAGTAGGAGCACGTTCGTACGTTGAGAGTGAGTGAGATGAGAAAAGAATTCCCGAAGGAAAGACGTTATTGTTGGTTGGAAGCTTTTTTAAACAAGAAGTGTCTTTTACAGTTATTTGTAACTTGCATTGAACTAAAGTCTTAAATACAGGAACAAATACTTCGCGCATCGTCCCCAACAGGACGTACACTAGGTATCCTAGAAGAATGAGAGGAAGCCCCTCGTTCCCCACTTCCCACATAGAAGGCTCAAGCGCAATACACATTAACCTTTATTAAGTGTTTTTTACTTTTATTTTGAGATGAGAAGAGAGAAAACCCGAAGGAAACTCTAAAGGGAAACTAAGAGTCCTAATGCTATCATGCATGGATGTCCTAGAGTTAGTGAGGTTTAGAAGAAAAGACTACCTAAACCTAATTCTAATCCTACTCCAAGCTTAATCAAAAATTAAGTTGGACTAGGTAGCTCTAAAGGGAAAGAATCCTAGACTTGAACAAGTCTTGAGATTCATGGGATGAGAAAGAGTGAAAGAGAAGAAAAGAGAAGAAGAAGAAAAGAGATGAGATACAATAAGTGGCAGCAAGCACATCATATCATAAATGTCCAACTCAAATCATCAAACATGTTTCAAAGATCAATGCAAAACAATTCAAGTAAACATGCAAAGATAAACATGAAAGAATGCAAGCATACTTGTATGAAATTCACAATTAAGCATACATGGACTTCATATCAAAATGAAATGAGAAAGGCAAGATGAAGATGAAGACAAGTCAGAACCAAGATCATATTATCATCAACAATTCATGTGTGCAAAAAGTGATTCAAAACATGAAGCATTAAGATCCAAAGAAGTTCACAAAAGGAAAGGTAATGATATTCATCATACAATTCAAACCAAATGCATTCAACTATGCTCAAGTAACATGAAAACCAAGTATAGAACTCAAGAGGCAGTAGCATATGCATCAATATCATATCAAAACCAAACTCAAGTCATACAAGTTCAAACATCAATCAACAACTTCAAAACATGCATCAAAGCAAACTACAAAAAGAGGACAAAGTTCCAACACTTAAGCATACTCAAACATGATTCAAACATGATCCACAAATTGCAAAAATTAGTCTCAAAGGACCTCAACCAGGGTTAAACATCATATCAAAAGCTCATTCAAAGAATCACAAAGGAACTCAATCAATTGAGCATGGCAAATCAACTTGTGTAAAGAGATGTCAGGAGATGATCACACATAAGTCACTTAAGCACAAATAAGCAAACATGTATCATATTACATTCAACAATTGTGAAATTAAAACTCCAATGATCTAGGTCAGAAGACAATCACATGCTAAAATATCTCACAAAAATTCACAAGTTAAGCAACTCAAACAATTAAGCAAAGATCACATAAGCACCATGATTTAATATGCACAAGATAGGGACCAAAATGCAATGTGAAAAAGTTTTAAAAATGAAACAAAATTTTTTTTATGCACTTAAATATGTCATCTAACAAATCCAAAAAGAATGAGTTCAAGATCATGTATAGATGATGAGAAATAAATTCTACAAGTAGAAGTGTGCACATGTGAGACAAATCAAAAAGAAAATCAACTAAACAATTAATTAAGACACCAAAAATAAAATAAAATAAGAAAATAAAATTTATCAAATTTTTATAAAACTAAAAAGAAGCTTCATGAATTGTTTTATGATTTTTGGATGCATAAAAATGATTTTAAAAAATTAAAACGCAAAACAAATGCAAAGAAAATAAAATAAAAAGAAAAGGAAATAAGGGAGGTGCAATCAACAACAATTCACGTTGAAAATGAAAATGGGCTCAGACTGGGGGTGGGAATAACAAAGCCCAAGCCAAAGGTCCACTAGCGAAGTCAACTAATCCCATGGAATTCAGTCAAGCATTCAGATTTAATCAAGACCACACAATTAATCCAACGCGTACCATCAGTCAAAGAAATTAAAAGGTAATAATGATCAACAGCTCAGATCCACACTCACACCATAATTATCATACGCACGCGCACACAAAATTAATCAGAGATTAAAAAAAACACACGCGAGCCTCACATGCATTTTTAATGCGCTGTCAAAATAATGGCCATCAGATGGATCCTACGCATGAGAATAAGTCAAGCCAAATTAAACTATGCAAGATGAGAGGTCAGGATGAAAGGCATATGATAATAATCGTGGACTATCACACACACAAACAATAAAATAAGAACAAAATTAAAAGGACGTGTCACGCTAAGATCTGTTAGATCACCAAAATGAAGGGCTGAGATTGCGTCTTCCTCCTCCATCCTCTTCGCCGGACTGAACAAGACCAGTCGCCGGAGCTAGGGCTCCGGTCACCCTCTCCGGTGAGCTGCAGCTCCAAATTCTCCAGAAATTGCTCATGAGTATAACATTTTGATCAGAAAAACAAGAGGATCAAGAATATCATGCTCATTTCAACAAACACTCAACATACAATGCAAATCGAGCAAAAGAAAATTTAGATCCAAAACTTTAAACTCAAAATACACACAATCTACACGTCCAAATTTCAAACAAAACACATCATCATGCTCAGTGAACCTCATAGATCATTATGCACACTTAAAATTCAAGTTCTAAGAGCATGAAAATTTCACTAACCTGAGATCTTGAAGAGCTTAAAATACTCCTAGAAAACCAGAGATAAGCTGCAGATCTAGCCTTAGGAACCTCTAATTGCAAAATAAATGCAATTAGAGCTTGAATATGGTCTGGATATTGAGTTTTGAACTTGGATCCTCTTGAACTGAACTTGGTGAAAACCTTGGTATGAGCTTCAATCAGTGGTTGATTCTTGTTCTACTCTCTTCACTGATCAAGAATATGAAAGAATTTCTCAAGAAAACCTTGTGGAGAGGGAGAATCGAAAATGAGAAAGTGAGGAGTGAAAAATGGATTCTGAGCCAAAATGAATGCATGACCTAATTTTGGAGGCATGAGTTAGCTTATATACTCTCCATTAGTCCACTGATTGTCATTAGCAAGTGATTAAACCTTTGATTAGTGAGATTGGAGTGATTTTGCAATTTTGCATTTTGTGTTATACACCCCCCTTCACACGTGCAAAGTCCTTGATGAAAGCATGATTCACTCACAATTTACTTACTAATCCCATTTGAATTGAACTTGGGCCTTGCACTTGCTTGGTTTTTGAGTTTTTGATCAATTTGCATAATTGTACTTTGTGAAAATAATGAGAAATATGGCATGAAATAATTTGATTCAAAGGCCAAAAATGATCCTCTTGACTTGTATTTTAATGTTGTAATATGAAATGAAGCAAATGGGAACATTAGAAGTCTTTTTGTGCCAAAATGCAAAAGGTGGAAAAATGGAATCATATGAAAACCTTAAAATGCACCTTGCTATCTTTTGACCATAACTAGAGTTCCACAAATGATATGGAGATGTTCTAGTACTTTTTGGAAATGGTAGAAAAACATCTTCAACTTTCATGTTGGAGGAAAATTCATTTGGAGCTTCCTTGATGATGAAAAGTCAAGTTGAATGTGGTGGAAAAATTGCCAAAAATGGAAAGTTCTCATTATAGGTCATTTTCCAAATTTGGTAACTTTTGTACAAACTCTTGATTCTTGATGAATGATGTGAAACTTGACCCTTGAAGACCATATGATGATATTAGACCTTGAAAACCATGAGAAGAACCTCAAAATTCCACAGTTGACTTTCTCCTTTTGAACTGTTGACTTTTGCTTATTACACAAGTAACTGATCCATTGAACATCTTCACTAGAGAACCAATGACCAAGATTCCATCCATGAACACTTAAGAACATAAGGAATACCATGAGATCAAGTCTTTCCCAAAAAATCAGAAATAAACTGATTTTAGGTCAAACCCTAATTTTGGCACCCTCTGGTTAGGAGGAAATAACACATCCTCCAAATCCAAATTCCTCTGAATATGATGTGTATCCTCTCAAACAATGATGCGATATGTCCTTTGGAGATGATAAAAACTCAAAGAGCTTGCCCATTTGAGGGTCAGATCCCAACTTTGGACTGCCTTGTGTAGGAAATTATGCACTGTCCAATCTTCTTGATGAATTCTCCTCTTCCCATGACCTGTGAGATCAAATGGAGATGATACATGATCTAAGAGATCCTTGAGCTTGTGAGAAACACTTGGTCTTCTTCTTTAGCTTTGGATAGTCAACACCTTAGAGGATCACCTGATCACATGCCCTTATGCAAGATGCAATGCTAAATGCTTGATGCTTTATTTTTCTATGCTTGATTGCAATGCAATGCAATGAAAGCTCATGCTAAAAGATATGAAGAAAAGAGAGGGCAAATTTTGGGGTATTACAACTGCCCCTATTCAATCACTGTAGACCTGAACGGCTGATAGCGATTGATGTCAGACTTTCAAGGTATGGAGGGATTGAATACCAAAAATAACCCGAAAATTTGCACTCTGCAGGGAAGAAGAAAAGGGATATAAACCCAACCAAACAAACTCTGCTTGAATAAAACTCTGGTGATGAATACTACCACTGGAAAGATGTCTTTTATACAACGCCAGACGACTACTGGCCTGCCACACTACGGGTGGACCTTAACAACGTCTTTTGTACAACGCCAGACGACTACTGGCTTGCCACACTACGGGTGGACTTTAGCAATGTCTTTTGTACAACGCCAGACGACTACTGGCTTGCCACACTAAGGGTGGACTTTAGCAATGTCTTTTGTACAACTCCAGACGACTACTGGCTTGCCACACTACGGGTGGACTTTAGCAATGTCTTTTGTACAACGCCAGATAACTACTGGCTTGCCACACTACGGGTGGACTGTCTTTTTTTGAATGGAGCCAGAAGACTACTGACCTGCCACACTACGGGTGGACTTTTGCTAATCTACGGTTGGACTTGGCAGCTGAAATGCCACACTACGGGTGGACTTTTGCCAATCTACAGTTGGACTTTGCCTTGTTTTGCCACCCTTGGATGGTCTTTCGCCAATCTACGGTTGGACTTAGCTGCGGTCTTTTAAAAGGGAGTCAGAAGACTACTGACTTGCCACACTACGGGTGGACTTTAAGAATTTACCACCCTTGGATGGACCTTTTGCCAATCTACGGTTGAACTTTAAGAATTTGCCACCCTTGGATGGACCTTTTGCCAATCTACGGTTGGACTTTGAGAATTTGCCACCCTTGGATGGACCTTTTGCCAATCTACGGTTGGACTTTAAGAATTTCCCACCCTTGGATGGACCTTTTGCCAATCTACGGTTAGACTTTAAGAATTTTCCACCCTTGGATGGACCTTTTGCCAATCTACGGCTGGACTTTAAGAATTCCAATACTAGACTACTCTCTTCATTCGTGTCAGACATCTCTGCTGACTCTACTGAGGAACAATAATCAATGATTTGATCTTAGAGACTCCTGAAAGGATAATATCTCTGCTGGAGAATGAATGAACAATCCGTCTGCTTCGAATTATCATGCTTGCCAAAAATAAATTGGACTTTGAGATATGAGGGGAGTGATGATTCTGCCAGGAATTACTTCATCTGCCTGGGGATGACTTCTGGCCATAGCAACTCCGCTGGGGATGATAATTTCTTTGCATGACGTCTTGCTAGGGAAGAAAAGTCATTAAAACTCTGCTTGAGGATCTACCAAACCCGAGATCCTTTGCAAGAAGAATCAACCTTCTACTCGGCTGGGGAAAGCATGTACTATCACCTTGCTGAGGAATAGATTCTGTTGACCTGCTAAACTTCTGCAGGGAAGAAAACAACTCATCTGGGGAGTATTGTTGACAAGATTCAATGCTAAACTCTGTGGGGAATACAACTATCAGAGATACGATCTTGCTGGGAATCAGGGCTACTCTGCCGGGGATATGCAAATCCTGGTTAGAGCATTCCGTCGCCACTTGCTGGGAAAGAGTCCCTGGAGATCTGCTGGGGAAACCCAAAGCAATTCCACGATAGTCTGCTAAAGAATAAAACCTTCGAGCTTAGGATAAGCGTCACAATGCCCCATGCTAGGCGAACTTTCCGTTTGGCGATTCCGTTGGGGATGATGAGTTTATAACAAACTCTGCTGAGGAGAACTGCTTTAAAGCGTCTTGTGCTGGGGAATGCCTTTTAAGAGGATTTTACAGAAGACCAAGCATCTTCAAAATCTATTGGGGATAATAGATCTAGAACATCTCCTGTTAGGAAAAATCAAAATGCCCCATGCTTAGGAAGGTCAACAACTTGCTTCCTGCTCCATGATACAAGACTTACCTGAAGAAACGTCATAAGAGGATTTTACAGGAGATTAAGCATTTTCAAACTCCTGACGACTTCACTGGGGATTAGCCATCGACTTCGGTGTCTGCGAAGCAACTCTACTGGGGATTCACAACCGTTATCGACACAGAAAAGCTTGTAACTGTTGGAAGTACTGAACAAGAGAATCGACTTAATAAGATACAACGATACCCAGTTGAACTCAATTCACTGATATCGAGACGTCGTGAACGACCGTCGACCGAATGATGGACTCAATCAGTAAACGTTGTGACAAAAGGGTGACAAGTGAACCCTTCCCAGAACATGATTGCCCTAGTCTCCTGCGTGGGAATAAGTGATTACTCGTCTGGAAGAAACGATCCATGATCTTGAAAAGGCTCCCATCTTGCTTTTGAGCCTAGTATGAGGCTGCTACCTGCAAACAAAGGATATGCACGTATGCCCCAGGGTGTAACTGAGAAAATCTAACGCTGAACCACCACTTGTTGGGGAGAAAGGTTTTGATGCATCTCTGGCTGGGAACATTATTAGTGAAGCCTGCTGAAGACGGGAACCACAAATGCCTTGGGTGGGAATACCCCTTTGTTTCAAACCTTCTGGCTGATTGGCTGCATATATGTGAACAACAGTTTTTCTTTCATTTGCCCCAGACCAACATGGTCCACCAAAAGAAATTGTCCCAAGAGGATTTTACAGAAGACTTGACATCCAAAACGTCTCAATGTCTTCAAACTCTTGGAGAAATTTGTTGGGTCTCGAAGTAACTATCTCAACCCGTATGGTCTACAGAGAAACTCGCCTCGAGAAGATTCATAAACAATCTCATATCCCCACAAGATATTCTTCCCCAATACTCTGAACCCTGGATATGCTGATCAGTCGTCTGGATGGACTAACTTCCTGTGCTCTTGGGATGGCCTGCCCCAGTATGAACCTTGAAGTGGCTTCTCGACGTGATTGGCTCAGATTGGCTACACCTTAAAGAAAGGATTCGACGTGACTGCCCCAGATCGACTACGTCTTAGCACACCTTGTTGGAAAAGACCCCGCTCAACAAAGTTTCCTGAGGAAGTACCATTGGATGTGGTTGTCCTTCGAGAGTCTCAGCATTCTCAACTCGGCAAGATTAAGCTTCTAGACTGAATTTCCATATGTAAACTTCTTTTGATGTCAAACAAATGTATGCGAGCAGAAAATGTTTTAATCTGAGAATGACAATTCTAATGCAACACACATGTTGATCTTGAAGTTTTACTGACAAGATGTCGCAAAGCTGTGAACGAATAACTGCTTAAGATACGACATTAATTTTTGAATGAAAGAAACGCAATGCACATGCAACACCAACAAGATCTTTTAGCATCACTCATAGGAGTCAGGAACGATATCTCTTGGTAGTATGCTTTTGAAATAACCCTGTTTCAATTAGGACTCCTGAGGGTTGTATCGTGGACTGGTTCACAGTTTTGAGAAAAATGGTTTATGGCTCAAAGTTTATTGGTGCCCACCCACTCTTCGTGATGTTCTCCAGTCCTACGTTCAGCTAATTTGCACAAGCGTTCGCCTCTCAAAATGATTTTGTGATCTTTAAGGAACCCATGATACTGATGGTTTGAGACCCAATGAGGCTCTGGAGTAACAGTCACCCCTTTTGTCTTTTCTTCGTAGTCACACGACTTTGTTCTTGCTCGAGGATTTTCTTTTGTAATCCTTTTGTTTTTCGCTTTTTCATTCTTTTGCTTATCCCTAACTTTTGCCTAGACAGATTCTTTTGAATCTTTGATTCTGAAGTCCAGCGGGATGCCCTAACTTTTGCCTAAGTTGCTTGTTTTCAAGTTTCAACTTAGCGGGCTTTTTCTTTTTTTATTTTATTCTTTTTTTCCTCGAAACAAATCGTGCGACACTGGCTTGTCTTGACTTTGTTGAAAGGGTTGTGACTACCTTACTCTTTGATTGTTGATGGAGAACCATTGTGGTTTCACATCTCTTGACCTCTTGATGGTGGAATAGAAGGTAATGGATCCTCAGATACACACTCCTTTTGAAATCTGAACGCTTGGTCAAATTAACTGACGCCTACCCTGCCCCTGGGTTGACTGCGATGGTTTTTTCCTACGAAAAGAAACTCCTACTTCAAGGCTGAAAGAGGTTAACGAGGGTCTATCTCCCTTATATCTTCAGTGTTTGGGGAGTTGAAACAATGCCTGTACATCCTCAACAGGGTTCTGTTCAAAAGCACACCATTAGAGATTTTTGCGTTTTTACCTCATCATCCTCCCTCATAGAGTTTAAGTAAGAAAATTGGTATTACAGTGCACATTAGCATTAGATGAGTGAACACAAATGAAATTATTCAAGAAAACATATCCATTGCATTAAAATCATTAAACCAAATACAAACAAGTTTTAACATGCAAACAATGTCTGAACAAACAAATAAAGACTACATATGAAAATGCAGCAAAGAAACTAAATGATTGCCATTGTTGAGGAGGCTTGACTCCGTCTGGACTTATTGCTTCTGATGATGTCTTCCCTTTTTTACGTGCTTGCTTGGGAAGCGTACAGACCATCTGCAGTGAAAATAATGATCCCAGCGTCAATCAGATCTTGCACTTTATGTCTGAACACCTTACAATCTTCAATGGCATGCCCCTGTGCCCCTGAGTGGTACTCGCACCTGGAATTCTTGTCATAACCTGGCGGAAGAGGATACGGGACAGGAGCAACTTCCCTTAACTGAATCAAAGAGTCTTGAAGTAAACGGTTGAGCAGCTGCCTGTGAGGAACAGTAATGGGATCAAATTTTCTCTCAGGCTTTCTAGGTCTTTGACATCTCCTCTGGGAGCTAGTCTGCTGCTGATACTGATTCGGATTCTCCTCTTTTCCCAGCACTTTTCTTTGCAAACTTGGCCTAAGATCGGGAACAAGTTGCTGATATGGGGATTTTGAGACCAAAGACTGCAAGATATGCCCTTGACTTGATGCCGCTTTAAGAGGGAATGTCGGGGAATTCACATTTCCTGCAGCAGTAGGAGTAGAATTACTCTGTATGCTTAAGTCGCCCGGCGCGAAATCTATCGCCTTTGAATCAATCAGATATTGGACCACATTATTGAAGGCTTTACATTTTTCCACATTGTGCCCCGGCGCACCAGAGTGAAAATCACAATGGACACTTGCATCATAATTGAGTGGGAGCTTTCCACTAGGGCGATTTACCGTCCAAAGTTCAACCAATTAGAGTTGAAGTAGGTACCTCAACAGCTGAGCATAAGGCATAGGAAGCGGATCAAAAATTCTGTCAGTTTTCTCCAACTTTGGTAGGTACTTCCTAGCCTTGGAGCCGTATGGGGAAACAAGAGGTAACTGCTGGTGAGTAAGTTTCAGAACTCCAGGTGGTGCAGAAAATCCGTGAGGCACATCACTCTTGGGGATAGGTTCCACAGGCAATGGTGGAACGACAACTTCTGTTATAGCCTCAGGTGTGGGATTATCATCTTTCCTGAGCACACTTCTCATAACTTTCATAACAAAACTCATCTGGGTCTTCACTTGATTGACCTCTTCTTTCAGCATTTTCTGGCCCTGAATCAAAGCTTGCATGTCCACCATAAAGTGTCCCAGTTGGGCCTTCATCTCATTCACCTCCGCTCGGAGTTGTTCCATATCTGAACCTTGACTGTGGTGAATCGAGTAGTTGGAAGAAGTCATGTTTGCTGTCTTGCAGAGAATACCCTGTCAGAATGAGAAATCCGCTCCGGAACACCTGTTATGCAAAAATGCTTATGATTATGAGGATGCAAATGAAAAATGCAAACAATCATATTCAAACATTTCCAGGCCGAATCTGCTTTGATTCCAGCTTTGAAATCGGGCAAGGGATCAGACACAACATCGGAAAATAAATCCGAATCCAGAAATATTGCAGAATCAATCAAAAGATAACCCCTTTCAAACAACTGATAGCCATTGAGACAAATGTTGCAATATCATAGCACAAGAAGTCAAACAAATAGGTTCAATACAATCAAAAGTGATTCCATCAACAATCCTGATGGTAATCACAGCAAAAACAAACAACAGAATTACTACAAGTTAATTCCAAGTAAACCGGTTTCAATCCCCTCAAGAAGGTTCACAGTATCTGGATGAGTAGGTCTTTCTAGCAAGCCCTTGATCAGTCTGTTTCTCTTCTCGACATCCTGATTCAGCCTTGCAATCTGCTCTTCAACATCGTTGCCTTCGTGCTTTGACTTCTTGATTCCCGCTTGCAGTTTGAGCTCTTCAATTTCTTTCTGTGCTTCTTTCCACTTGGCGAAGTAACGATCTTTCCTTGCTTTCACTACCTGAAGCTCTTCTTTCAGCTCTTCATTCTCAATCTTGGACTCCTTCCACATATCCTGATACGTGGCAAGCTTGTCTTCTGCTTTAGTCAAAAGCTTCTTATTTTTCCTCTTAGCTTTGACTGACGATTCAGCAGCCATACTGACCTTTTTGAAGTGTTGAGCCCTATCAGCAAAATCCTTCTCTTTTTTCTCTAGATGCGTAGTCATGTCTTAAACTTTCCATTTCAACTCCAAGTTGTCCTGTAGAGCACTCTGTAGCTGACTACTCATGTCGGAGTTTTCCACCCTCAGATCAGATACCAACTTACGCTGTTTATAGAATTCTTTGAATGGTACAATGAGTCTCTCTTCCACAATCTCTGGATATATGGGAGGCGCCCGATCAAAAGGCAAATAGAACTCTTCTTCACCCATTCAACATATGGAGCAAAAGCTTGATTATTGGGCTTACCCAAGACAGTTTTACCTATCTTTTGTCTGCTGAGCAAAGCTTGAGAAGCTTCTTGTGCAATAGCCACACCATCAGTCATATGAAAATACAAAGATTCTTCCAAATCTTTTCCAGCTGGAGGATCTTTTAGTGCGTATGCAAACTGCCTGATAGCCAAAGACGGATTATAGTTAATACCTCCTTTTCTTCCGACCAAGGGTACATTAGGATACTTGCCACAACTATGCAAAATATCAGTCCCTACTAATCCCTTGTCCACCCAAAGAATATCTTTAGCAGCTAAGCCCATCAGACGCTTACTCCACTCTAAAGAAGTCTTTGAATCAATAAAAGCACCAGATTGGGGCAACCGTTTGGCAAACCACTTGTAAAAGAGAGATGCGCAACAACAAACCACCCCACCTCGTCTTTTCTCATTCCTGTTGTATAGAGCGTATTGGAGATCACCTAACAAAGTCGGCATCAGATTCTGAGCTGTAAATATCTGAATAGCATCTGTATCGACGAAATCCGACTCATTAGGGAATAACACAATGCCATATATACACAGAGCCAATATTGCATTGAAAGCCATCCACCTCTTTTCCTTTGCTTCTTCTTGAGCCCTCTTCACTAAGTACTCCAAGTGATAGCCTCGAGATTTTCCCTTCTTAGAAAAGTCAGCCTCCACTGTAGATCTGCTCAAATAAAGAGCCTCAGCCACTACTTGGAAATCACAATCTCCTTGGGAACCACAGAAAGGAACACCTTCTTTGACAGGAATCCTCAAAATGTTGGAGTACGTCTCCAGGGTAGGAACCAACACATAATCTGGAATCACAAAGCACCTCAAGGAAGGATCGTAAAATTGCATCAAGGTGTGTAGCCCATTGTATTCATATTCGCTGAGACTCCGAACCAGGGATAAAATCCAACCATACTTCTCTTCAAAGGCTCCTAAAACTTCTGGACCAGCTATACTCTGCAAACTGTTCAACGGGCCAAGAGTGATCTTTGGGAACTTGTAGACGATGATGTGCTTCTTATCCCTTTTAGTGTCCATCCCTATGAATGCCCTCTGACTGGAATCAAAGACAGATACTACCTGAAACTGAAAAAATATGAATGTTAGAGAAAAAGATGCAATGCAGGGCATGTGATCAAAGTATCCACACAAACTGGCTGCACTGCGCTGACTGAACAAATCAAGGCTCTGTACCAAAACTCAGAACAACAACCACCATAGTGATAAAACCAGAAAACCAGGTAGGTTGAAGGTCACGGTTACCTGCAAACCTGCAAACACCCATCCCTCTCACATGTGGGTACTAAGATCCTCAATATCCCAGGCTCTCAGGTCGAGAAATGATGATACGTTCACCACTTCTGGTTTGGCATCATCACTAATCGAGGAGGCCTCAACTGATTCATAAAAACGAAGATCCTCAGCTTCAGAGGTTTGAGAAGCAATATCACATTCAACCCGAAGGATACAATGCTATCGCCAATCAAAGAGGTCGTCCGCTGATTCACTTCAAAAGGAAATCCTATAGCAAGTTCCCAGCATTGGGTCCTCGGATCGAGACTGTGCAATGGGTTTGCCACAGAACGTGGTCTTCCACTGTCACATCTCGGGAGGAGTGCCATTACTGAGTCCTCGGGAATGGTCATAAGAGTTGACAATTCCTCCAGAGAATAACTAATGGCTTGTATCAACATACAGTAGCAGATAGCTACGGATAGAACCTCGTCTGATTGTAGGGATCGTGATCACCCGCACGTGGCCAACACCATGGGAGCGTCACACCTGCCCACGCTAAAACCTATGTGTATGCTCGAGCCTGGGTATTGGGCTCATCTCTCAAAACCTCCCAACCTGCCAAACAGAAAAACAGAACAGCACAACACAGTCCAGCATAACAATGCAATGCAGTAAAATGCGATAAAACAGTAAAGCAGTAAAGCAAAAATACAGTAAACAACAATACAATAAAAACAGTAAATAGCAAAACACAACACCAGAATAAACACCCAATGAAAGAAAACAAACAAGCGCTAGGATTGACTCGCTAAGGAAACTAGAGATTCTGGGTTCTTATCCCCAGCAGAGTCGCCAGCTGTCGCTCCCGGGATTTTCATCCAAGTACAAACGCGAAAGTGGCACCGAAACAGAGTCTCCAGCAATGTGTATTTATCCCAAGAGAGGGAAAGGAAACACTGCATAAACCTGAAGGAAGGATAGATCATGGTCTTGTGACCAAGAGAACTGAGTTCGTGAGTCGGTTACGCGAGAGGATGGTATTAGCACCCCCACGTGTCCATCGTACCCGATGGGATCCACGCTTGCTTGTCTCGATCAAAGGGTGTAGAAAACTGCAGCTCCGCTGCTACTGGAAAGGAAAAGGAACAAGAACGAACAGGAACAAAGAAACAAATGTAGGGAAAATAAAAGAAGTGCTCGAATGGGCCCTACCCCACTGCCTACGTATCTCATCAGGAACATGAGAATCAGAGCGACGTAGTTCCCCTCAACGAGGGTCGCTTTATTTGTGTTTTTTAGGGAACGGCTAACGTTCTAACTCAGGTGTTGCAGGCTCGCTGGTTCGAGTGCGTTACCATCTTGCAAGAGAACGAGTAGGAGCACGTTCGTACGTTGAGAGTGAGTGACATGAGAAAAGAATTCCTGAAGGAAAGATGTTATTGTTGGTTGGAAGTTTTTTAAACAAGAATTGTCTTTTACAGTTATTTGTAATTTGCATTGAACCAAAGTCTTAAATACAGGAACGAATACTTCGCGCATCATCCCCAACAGGACGTACACTAGGTATCCTAGAAGAATGAGAGGAAGCCCCTCGTTCCCCACTTCCCACATAGAAGGCTCAAGCGCAATACACGTTAACCTTTATTAAGTGTTTTTTACTTTTATTTTGAGATGAGAAGAGAGAAAACCCGAAGGAAAATCTAAAGGGAAACTAAGAGTCCTAATGTTATCATCCATGGATGTCCTATGGTTAGTGAGGTTTAGAAGAAAAGACTACCTAAACCTAATGCTAATCCTACTCCAAGCTTAATCAAAAATTAAGTTGGACTAGGTAGCTCTAAAGGGAAAGAATCCAAGACTTGAACAAGTCTTGAGATCCATGGGATGAGAAAGAGTGAAAGAGAAGAAAATAGAAGAAGAAGAAAAGAGATGAGATACAATAAGTGGCAGCAAGCACATCATATCATAAATGTCCAACTCAAATCATCAAACATGTTTCAAAGATCAATGCAAAACAATTCAAGTAAACATGCAAAGAAAAACATGAAAGAATGCAAGCATACTTGTATGAAATGCACAATTAAGCATACATGGACTTCATATCAAAATGAAATGAGAAAGGCAAGATGAAGATGAAGACAAGTCAGAACCAAGATCAAATTATCATCAAATATTCATGTGTGCAAAAAGTGATTCAAAACATGAAGCATTAAGATCCAAAGAAGTTCACAAAAGGAAAGGTAATGATATTCATCATACAATTCAAACCAAATACATTCAACTATGCTCAAGTAACATGAAAACCAAGTATAGAACTCAAGAGGCAGTAACTCAAGTCATACAAGTTCAAACATCAATCAACAACTTCAAAACATGCATCAAAGCAAACTACAAAAAGAGGACAAAGTTCCAACACTTAAGCATACTCAAACATGATTCAAACATGATCCACAAATTACAAAAATTAGTCTCAAAGGACCTCAACCAGGGGTAAACATCATATCAAAAGCTCATTCAAAGAATCACAAAGGAACTCAATCAATTGAGCATGGCAAATCAACTTGTGTAAAGAGATGTCAAGAGATGATCACACATAAGTCACTTAAGCACAAATAAGCAAACATGTATCATATGACATTCAACAATTGTGAAATTAAAACTCCAATGATCTAGGTCAGAAGAAAATCACATGCTAAAAGATCTCACAAAAATTCACAAGTTAACCAACTCAAACAATTAAGCAAAGATCACATAAGCACCATGATTCAATATGCACAAGAGAGGGACCAGAATGCAATATGAAAAAGTTTTAAAAATGAAAAAAAAATGTTTTTATGCACTTCAATATGTCATCTAACAAATGCAAAAAAAAAATGAGTTCAAGATCATGTATAGATGATGAGAAATAAATTCTACAAGTAGAAGTGTGCACATGTGAGACAAATCGAAAAGAAAATCAATTAAACAATTAATTAAGACATAAAAAATAAAATAAAATAAGAAAATAAAATTTGTCAAAATTTTATAAAACTAAAAAGAAGCTTCATGAATTTTTTTATGATTTTTGGATGCATAAAAATGATTTTAAAAAATTAAAATGCAAAACAAATGCAAAGAAAATAAAATAAAAAGAAAAGGAAATCAGGGAGGTGCAATCAGCAACAATTCACATTGAAAATGAAAATGGGCTCAGACTGGGGGTGGGAATAACAAAGCCCAAGCAAAAGGTCCACTAGCGAAGTCAACTAACCCCATGGAATTCAGTCAAGCATTCAGATTTAATCAAGACCACACAATTAATCCAACGCGTACCATCAGTCAACGAAATTAAAAGGTAATCATGATCAACAGCTCAGATCCACACTCACACCATAATTATCATACGCACGTGCACACAAAATTAATCAGAGATTAAAAAAAACACACGTGAGCCTCACATGCATTTTTAATGCGTTGTCAAAATAATGGCCATCAGATGGATCCTACGCATGAGAATAAGTCAAGCCAAATTAAACTATGCAAGATGAGAGGTCAGGATGAAAGGCACATGATAATAATCGTGGACTATCACACACACAAACAATAAAATAAGAACAAAATTAAAAGGACGTGTCACGCTAAGATCAGTTAGATCACTAAAATGAAGGGCTGAGATTGCGTCTTCCTCCTCCATCCTCTTCGTCGAACTGAACAAGACCAGTCGCCGGAGCTAGGGCTCCGGTCACCCTCTCCGGTGAGCTGCAGCTCCAAATTCTCCAGAAATTGCTCATGAGTATACCATTTTGATCAGAAAAACAAGAGGATCAAGAATATCATGCTCATTTCAACAAACACTCAACATACAATGCAAATCGAGCAAAAGAAAATTTAGATCCAAAACTTTAAACTCAAAATACACACAATCTACACGTCCAAATTTCAAACAAAACACATCATCATGCTCAGTGAACCTCATAGATCATTATGCACACTTAAAATTCAAGTTCTAAGAGCATGAAAATTTCACTAACCTGAGATCTTGAAGAGCTTAAAATACTCCTAGAAAACCAAAGATAAGCTGCAGATCTAGCCTTAGGAACCTCTAATTGCAAAATAAATGCAATTATAGCTTGAATATGGTCTGGATCTTGAGTTTTGAACTTGGATCCTCTTGAACTAAACTTGGTGAAAACCTTGGTATGAGCTTCAATCAGTGGTTGATTCTTGTTCTACTCTCTTCACTGATCAAGAATATGAAAGAATTTCTCAAGAAAACCTTGTGGAGAGGGAGAATCGAAAATGAGAAAGTGAGGAGTGAAAAATGGATTCTGAGCCAAAATGAATGCATGACCTAATTTTGGAGGCATGAGTTAGCTTATATACTCTCCATTAGTCCACTGATTGTCATTAGCAAGTGATTAAACCTTTGATTAGTGAGATTGGAGTGATTTTGCACTTTTGCATTTTGTGTTATACACCCTCCTTCACACGTGCAAAGTCCTTGATGAAAGCATGATTCACTCACAATTTACTTACTGATCCCATTTGAATTGAACTTGGGCCTTGCACTTGCTTGGTTTATGAGTTTTTTATCAATTTGCATAATTGTACTTAGTGAAAATAATGAGAAATATGGCATGAAATAACTTGATTCAAAGGCCAAAAATGATCCTCTTGACTTGTATTTTAATGTTGTAATATGACATGAAGCAAATGGAAACATTACAAGTCTTTTTGTGCCAAAATGCAAAAGGTGGAAAAATGGAATCATATGAAAACCTTAAAATGCACCTTGCCATCTTTTGACCATAACTAGAGTTCCACAAAGGATATGTAGATGTTCTTGTACTTTTTGGAAATGGGAGAGAAAGATCTTCAACTTTAATGTTGGAGGAAAATTCATTTGGAGCTTCCTTGATGATGAAAATTCAAGTTGAATGTGGTGGAAAAATTGCCAAAAATGGAAAGTTCTCATTATAGGTCATTTTCCAAATTTAGTAACTTTTGCACAAACTCTTGATTCTTGATGAATGATGTGAAACTTGACCCTTGAAGACCATATGAGGATATTAGACCTTGAAAACCATGAGAAGAACCTCAAAATTCCACAGTTGACTTTCTCCTTTTGAACTGATGACTTTTGCTTATCACACAAGTAACTGATCCATTGGACATCTTCACCAGAGAACCAATGACCAAGATTCCATCCATGAACACTTAAGAACATAAGGAATACCATGAGATCAAGTCTTTCCCAAAAAATCAGAAATAAACTGATTTTAGGTCAAACCCTAATTTTGGCACCCTCTGGTTAGGAGGAAATAACACATCCTCCAAATCCAAATTCCTCTGAATATGATGTGTATCATCTCAAACAATGATGAGATATGTCATTTGGAGATGATAAAAACTCAAAGAGCTTGCCCATTTGAGGGTCAGATCCCAACTTTGGACTGCCTTGTGTAGGAAATTATGCATTGTCCAATCTTCTTGATGAATTCTCCTCTTCCCATGACCTGTGAGATCAAATGGAGATGATACATGATGTAAGAGATCCTTGAGCTTGTGAGAAACACTTGGTCTTCTTCTTTAGCTTTAGATAGTCAACACCTTATAGGATCACCTGATCACATGCCCTTATGCAAGATGCAATGCTAAATGCTTGATGCTTTATTTTTCTATGCTTGAATGCAATGCAATGCAATGAAAGCTCATGCTAAAAGATATGAAGAAAAGAGAGGGCAAATTTTGGGGTATTACACTATCAAACATGTGCCATATGTTAGCACTTTCGTTGAAAGTGCTATCAAACCTGTGTCATATATTAGCGCTTTGTTTGAAAGTGCTATCAAACATGTGCCATATAATAGCGCTTTCGTTGAAAGTGCTATCAAAAAACGTGCAAAATACCCACTACGGTAGCGCTTTTCTCAAAACGCTATTAAAAACTGGTACTTTAATAGCGCTTTAAAAGTGATATTAAACAAAAAAACATTTACAATAGCGGCGCGGTTAATAGTTCTTTTAAGCGCTATCAAAAACAAAAAAAAAACGCTATTAAATAGCTTATTTGGCGTAGTTCAACTATCATCCAGTGTTAGTTCATCGTCAATTTGGATACCCGATGAGGCATGTCCCGCGAAATGCTCATTTGGAAGGTCTTTTCTTCAAGGAAGGAGAAAATGACAGGGCACTAAAGACGGAAATAGTGCATGCCTGGAAACACGTTCACAGGAAAGGACGAGAGTCTCTAGGAAAACCAGACTGTGTCTCGGTAGAACCTTATCTCCACTGGGTACAAACTAGAGCTCTCAAGCTGAGGATGCCTTACCCTCGTCAGGAAGTTCTTCCATTAAGGGACCCTGTCCTTTATTTTATGTATGATACGGAAAAACTTCAGGTGACTCTCAACAAAGTTCAGCAGGAGAAGAGGTCTTGGAGGAACAAGTACCGTATTCTCAATGTAGAGTGCAAGAAAATACAGCAATTATTGAAAGATAAGGATGTTCTGATTAAGATTTTAGAGCAACATGCTATGGAAAATCAGGGTGACCAAAGGAATTTGCTCTCTCCTTTCACTTGGAAAAGGAATGACAACTCGGCAACGACCCAAGAGCCCCGGTCAAAGAAAAGGAAAATACCAGAGCCAGAGCCCGAGCTCACTTCAGAGAGGACTCAGGACCCATAAGTTTAGATTTCCTTTTACAGCACTACGTAAAATACTGTATTTCCACAATCTTTGAATTCAATAAAATGGGGTCTTCCCCACTGTGTGATATTTGCAATCCAATTATTGAAGTTTATTTTGATTAAACAAAATTAATTGACATATAATTATTGCATTCATCATTCTCACGTAACGCGTTCTTCTTGCTTACGAATCTCACATTTGTGTCTCGATTCTAGAGTCAAAACAGTCTCATTCGTACAATACTTGGGCCAATCGTCAGAAAAAGATGGATGATCTCGAGGAAGAAAATAGAGAGTTGAGGGAAGAGATCGACACTCTGAAAGAGGATCTGAGAAAGCTTCATAACGACATGCAAGCTCTAGCAAAAGCTCAAATGCAACAGGAAAGGACTGTGATCTCAGAGATCACATCAACGCCCATTGTGGAGAAGTATGATCCTAGGTACAAAATGCCAAAAGATCGTCCCTGGGGCATGCCTATTAACTATATCCCGGAAGGATATGTTCCACCGATCACTGAGGATCAAGGAACCGCAGCAGGAGCCTGTAGCGCGATTTTTGTGGTCCTGAGTCACAATCGCTTGGGTACTACAGTTCGATTCATTTTTTATCCTATTGAGCGGATTAAGGAAGGGAAATAGATGTCTCTAATTAACCCTGCTTGCATACTGAGTTTGAACAGCGGTCTGTTAGGTTACAGATGCGATAAGATGTAGGTCCCTCTTCGGTTTATTTTGTTAAAATCAGAATGTCTGGATCATTTGCGAGGTTTTTGGTAAGATGTTAGGACTTGGTGCTTTTGGGTTGATATATGGGGGTACTGGATTTGGGGTCTTTGATTAGTATGCTCGCTAAGATTTTTTGTAATCTTATGCCTACGTATTCCCGTTTTACGAAACAGGGAAATCAGAGCGATCGTAGTTCCTCCTATTCTATGGGAGGAAAAAAAAAGTTGTTTTGGTGTCTTGTTCAAAGCCCAAGATACATATAATTTTGACAGGTGGGTCACATGCTCCTCCTCTGTTCTAGATTTGGCAATCATGTCATCGACATATACCTCGATTTCCTTGTGTATCATGTCATGAAACAAAGTAGTCATGGCCCTTTGATAGGTTGCCCCGACGTTCTTCAAACCGAACGACATTACTTTGTAACAAAAAGTCCCCCATGGGGTGATGAAGGAATTCTTATCCATGTCTTTCGGCGCCATTTTTATTTGATTATAGCCCGAGAATCCATCCATGAAGGAGAAGACTTTAAACTTTCCTGTACTGTCAACCAGCATATCAATGTGCGGTAAAGGAAAGTCGCCCTTTGGACTAGCCTTGTTTAGATCTCTGTAATCCACACACATTCTGACCTTTCCGTCCTTTTTTGGAAGTGGTACGATGTTGGACAACCATTGAGGATATTCTGAAGTGGCGAGGAAACCCGCTGTCGTACCTCGAAAAATACGATCCTCGCGATGGACGCGGAAAAAACTGTTCGAAACAGAGTCGCCACCGAACTTTATTTATCCCAAAAGAGGGAAGGGAAAATATCGATAAAACCTTTAAAGGGAGATAAGAACATGGTCATCGCAACCAAATTGCGGGTTCGGGAGTCGGTTACGCAAGAGGGAAGGTATTAGCACCCTCTACGTCCGTTGTACTCAACGGGAACCTCTTGATTCAATTCGTGAGAAAGTTAGCTAGGTTTGTTTGTTTATCTTCAAAGGTAATCAATTTTAAGGGGAAAATGGGGTGTTTTTTTATTTATTAGGGTGCTCGGCAAGGATTAAGAATCCTCGGGCCTACATATTCCCTCGTGCAATGGGAAAGTCAGAGCATTCGTAGTTCGGGGGACTACGGTTGGTTGGTTCGTGTTTTTTAAACGAACGAACGTTTAATTCGCATTCTAACTGCTAAACTTTGGCTTGTCTGCTCGTCAAGGGAGGCTGAAGCACTAGTTCATATGCGCGAGAGAATGGACTAAACAATGTTCTTTTTGTGAAAAGTTGTTTGAGTATGAATTAAGTGTATTGAGGATTTGATTGAGAAAAAGAGTTGAATTTGGAAGTGTTTTAGGGTTTCGGTCGCACGGGGGCGAGGAAAGGATAAATTTGATCGTATTGGATATTTTAGAGGCAACAATTGCTCACACACGAGTAAGAGAACTCGCACCCAAGCAATAACTGACGATTGCTCATACACGAGTAAGAGACCTCGCACACAAGCAACCGACAAATTAAGGTTTATGTCTTTTAGAAGTGTCAATTATTCACACACGAGTGAGAGAACTCGCACCTAAACAATCGAGGAGAAAGACCAGAGACTTGATCCCCCTCACATCACCTTTTAAGAAATTGTGTTTGAATATATGATTAAGTGTTTTGATAGTTTGATTTGAAAAGATTTGAATATTGTCGAGTTCGTGTGTTTTAGAGGCGTCAATTGTTCACACACGAGTAAGAAAACTCGCACCCAAACAATTGAGAAGTTAAAGTTTAAGTTTTTAGAGGCGTCAATTGTCTACACACGAGTAAGAAAACTCGCACCCAAACAATTGAAGAGAAAGACCAAAGACTTGATTCCCCTCCTTTTCACATTTTTTAAAAAATGTGTTTGAATAAAGATTAAACGTATTAATGATTGATTAAGAAAAGGAGTTTGAGTGTTATCGGATTATATGTATTTTAAAGGCGTCAATTGCCCACACACGAGTAAGGAAACTCGCACCCAAGCAATTGAAGAAAAAGACCAAAGACTTAGTCCCCCTCTTTTTCACCTTTTAAGAAATGATATTTAGTATAATTAAATGTATTAATTTAATTTAAAAAATACTCGACGTTGGATCGAGGTTTGGATTTGCGTGTGGAATGGTTTGAGAACTAATGAAAAAGAGGTCCTATGGTTTAAGGTAAGGTCGATTGTGAGGCAAAAGCGCTCGACTTACAAGAGGTAAAGGGACTTGATATGTGGATCAAGTGAATGCTTAAGGATAAATTAATTTGATTTGGAAAATACTTGACGTTGGATCAAGCTTGTTTATTGTTGTAAAAAAGGGTTGATTTTAATCTTATGGGAGAGGGATTTAATTAATCAAATGGGAATAATCGAGCCATGATTAAAGTGAGCCAATCACATACACGCATACAAACCAAAGTGAAATGTGCAACAATTATCGTTGTATAAAGCCCAAGAGGAGGCATTGTGAGGTCGATTGCGATCGTGAAAACGATCGACTTACAAGGTATGAAAATGGCTTGACATTAAGTCAAGGTATTAGTTTGAAAAAGATTTTTGGTTTGGACAAAAGTAATATGAATAGCATACATATAATCAAGACATGAAATAAATCCACAAGAGAAAATTATAAACACCACACAAAGATTATAAATCAAACAAAGTGGAGAGATAAATATAATCAAGCATGTTAGTTAGTTAGTATCCTAAATTCCTAAGATTAATCTAAGGAGGGGAGTCCTAAACTAAAAGAGTTCTAGGTTTCTTTTTGAATTAGGGAAAATAACTTAACATAATTAATTAAATTAAAATCAATTATTTAATAAAGTTAATCATTAAGTAGATTAATTAGTATTAAATAAAAGATTTTAATTAAATTAATCATATAATAATATTTTTTATGTTACTTAAAACAGAAAATAAATAAAATGTTTTTTTATGATTTTTTTTTTGTAAAAAAAAATATTATTAAATAAAATATCAAATCTAAATAGAAACAAAAATTAAAAAAAGGGGGTGCATTCAAAATAGGGCATTAAGCCCATCACAACCCAAGCCCACACGTTGAGGGTTTATGAGATAAACCCTGGTCAACCGGCTGACAGCAGGAAAAAAGTGGTGCCTTGGATAAAGTATAGAGTCAACGTTGACTCCTAATCTGATGGTTAGGGAACGTATGCCCACGGTAAGGAAAGGAGGAAGGCTACATGGGATTATAATGGAGCTCTTATACCGGTGACACTTGTCCAAGACGGTGACAAGTGTCATCGACCAGGCTTCACAACAAGGCGACATCAAAATTAAAAACAAGGGAGAGGAAAAGCTACAACATTCAACTCAACGCTCTCTTCTGTCACTCTTTTCCCTCTCAACGCTTCTCTCTCTCTCACACTTCCTCCCGCCGGAAACCAAAACCCGCCGGAGAAGCGGCGGCGCGCGGTGGCCGCCACCGTCTTCTCCGGCGACACCACCACCAAATCCTACAAGCTCAACACAAACCCAAGCTATTTTCTCATCCTCTTTCCAAATCCAGAAACAGTTTACCCTAAAACTCGCTCAAATCTCCAAATCGAAAGTTAACCGAAACCCTAGATCTATCAAGCAGCAAAGGAAGCAAACAATTAACAGAGGTTTTCGACTCAGAGAAACAAAGGGAGCAAAGATACAGAATCCAAATGCTTTAGAGACGAAGATAGTTACCAAATCAAAGCTAGTCTGATGTTCAGAATTTCAGCAAGGTCATGTATTTGCGTCCTGCTCCACTTTTCGCTTCTGTGTTCTGTTCCTCCTACTCTTGACTCTTTCTTTTGCGTTTGAATACTCTTGAAGAACCTCTCTTGAACGCGTCTCTGATCGTCTCAGGTACTTTCTCTTCCTCTTGCTCCATGCTCTCTCTTCACTCCTTCTTGCTACTATTTTCTTGTTTCTAAGCTTGTATCCTTCTGAACGGCTTTTTTAGCTTCAACCATTTTGAGTCTCAGTGTGAGACTAAAAAATGCTTCTGAAATGAGCTTTTTGGTTAGGGTTTGAGAGTAGGAATATTTTTTTAGGGTTTTTTCAGGTCGTCTTCCTCTCTTTTGTGTGAATGAATAGTGTAGAATATATAGGGACTGATTTTTTTTTTGGTATGAAAACTTGGCGAGGAAGAATTTGTTACTGATGGTACCAATTCTGAAATTTTGGGTGGAACGTGTAATGGTACGAACCTTATTTTGTGGGATATTCAGAATGTGTTATTTTTGTCTGTTCTGTGAGCTGGATTTCTTCTAGAATGTGATTTTGTTTGATTTTTTTTACTGCGTGGTATTTGTGATTTTCACTGCCACTGAGCTTTTTGATGATATGGCTTTTATTTGACTCAAAAATCAAGTTCTGACTTTTGCTTTTTGTAACATTCATCGTGACTTTGTTTCCAAGCACTTGTTCATGACTAATTTATACATGTTCTGCCTGTACATTATGCTAATCCTTTGTCTCGATTTCTGTTCATGTACATTGGCTTGAGGAGCTTCTTGGCACGAAGAAAGAAATGAAAAAGAGGAATTAAATGAAAGAGCTTGACACTTGACAGAACACAGTGGATGGTATGATTTTTAGTCTGAACACGCCTTTAATCATGCCCTTTTTACCACTGTCTTTGAATCCTGTTGCCATATTTGATGAACTATGGTTTTGGTAACTTAATGAGTCTTACTTTTGCCGTATTAATCCTCAATATTTGCTTTATGGACAATATTTGCTTTGGTACCTTATGTATGCACTGCAATTTCACTTGGTTTCAAACATATGCCATACGTGGTACACAGTTATGCATAGGTCTTGCTTTTTGGTATATGTTGGGTATGTTGAAAAGTGATGGCAATATTTGTTCACATTATTACTTTTGATTCTATCATGTGTATTGTACTTGGGGATTTGGATGAGGGCATGGTAATACTTGGAGATTTTGATGGCTGGAGGTTTGTAGCAGCTTGGCGTGTTTGAGGGATTTATATGAAGACAACATGATGTGAGGCCATGGTGATGGATATCATAGTGCAAGATCATGATAAGATACCACAAGAGAAGACTCGTAAGACAAAAGACCAATAAAGTCAAATGGAGCTCTTTCTATTTTGTGTGTATTATTTGAAATGGAACAAATATGATGTAAATGCAAGAACATGGAAATGTAATGTATAAACATTCACCCATTTATTAAATTATGCAACGGCCATTGTAATCAACCGTGTGTATGTTAAGATCCAAGTGAAAATTCATATGATCCAACCAAACTAAACCTTAAGTGCACAAAGTCTTGAAAATATTTGAGACGTGTTGTTTTGCATTTTCCATAAGCGTTTCTCTCATTGCACCAAAATAAGACCTTTTTTATGGCTAATACTTCCAACATGGCTTACCGACACAATACAATCATGGCCTTTGTCTTGAAAATCTTCTTAGCAAGCTTGTTTTATGATTTGGAAATGAAAAATCACGTGTATAAAACCAAAACTTGTAATGATGCTTAGAATTCAAGGTGCCTTGGTCATAACTTGAATAAGTTCTAAATATGGCCTTGAATCGTAATTGAAACGCATGGTTCCCATTTGAAATAACTTAACCAATTAAAAAAAATATGGTTGTTAAATCAAGCATGTCTTAAGTATGGTCATAACTTGCAAAAGCTTGAGACAAAATTTGATAGGTCATAATCTCATTACATGTAAAAATAATCCAACTTATGACTTGAAGTAATTCCCACATGACTTGAAAATGATCCAAACATTGCCTTAGTTACGCTTTAAAAATGCATGATCATAACTTGAAACCAACAAATTACATTCAATTTTGTCAGTAATTGATCTTGAAACTAACCATAGCTTGATAAAATGACCATGTCTTGAGATGAGTTGGTCATACAACCTGGACCACTGACTTTGTCACAGTTGCCTAGTCATGAGAATAAAGACACATTTCTCCATCTGAATCTAATCACACTTGCAAGGGTGTGTAATTACACTAAGCACAAACAAGACCTCCATAACCTGAATTTCAGAGGATCAAGACTACAGGCCAGATGATTATCTTGAGAGAGATCATGAGGCAACACACATGCTTGGTATAAGAAAAATAAGAGGGTAGGACAAATTTGGGGTATGACAGATGCCCCTATCTAATTGCCTTGAACCCGAGAAAATGAATTGCTGAATGGTGTTCATTTTTAGGGTAGAAGTCAATTAGATATAAGAAGACCCCAAAATTTGTCTGTCAAAAGGAACATGTACTTATGGAGTAAGAACTGGCAGAATGAGGTAGCAAGGTAAAAATGGACATAATACTTGAGGTTCTTTGGGTGGTCGAAGCAGTCCCTTATCCATTAAGGTTCCTCGATGATACCAAAGCAGTATCTCTGAAGGCAGAAGACTCTCTGGGTCGTCGAAGCAGTCCCTCATCCGTTAAGTTTCCTCGATGATACCAAAGCAGTATCTCTGAAGTAAATTTGCTGAAGGATGGTTGAGCAAGATTCCTGTCGGAGGAAATGTGTTGGCTCTGCAGGGAAAAAGCTCACAAAAAACTTTCTAGGATATTCTATGCTTGGGGAGTAAATAAAAGCAACAGCTGTTGGGATTGTCATTATCAGTTGCATGGTTGAAGAATGACTTGCTGGGGAATAGAATTCCTTGAGCACGTATAGGGTACCAACTCCTTTAGAAGAACATTGCTGACTTTGAAGGAGGACTGGCCATGATGCTTGCGAACTGATCCTGGATCCCGTTATGCTATGTTGCTGGGGATGAATATGCCATGCATACAGGAATGCAAATGAACTTGTTTATTAGATGCATATGGGAATGCAAACAGAGGATTGGTCTTACTTCTGGTTTCCAAAGAAGGATTAATGGGGATTAGATGAAGCAAGGTGAAAGACTCACTGGGAATACTGGCATATCAACTCGGGGGTTGAGAAAAGGAAATACGATATCGACTCGGGGGTCGAGAAACATTAAGATAAACTGTCGTCAACTCGCGGGTTGAAAGAAAGGTAAAGGTAATATCGACTCGGGGGTCGAGGAAATAAAGACAAGGTAATCTATCAACTCGGGGGTTGAAGGAAAAAAAAAATATCAACTCGGGGGTTGAAGGTGAAAGCAGATATCGACTCGGAGGTCGAGCGCAGAGATAAAGGCAATGTCGACTCAGGGGTCGAAGAAATAAAGACAATATATCATCAACTCGGGGGTTGAAAGAAAGGTAAAGGTAATATCGACTTGGGGGTCGAGGAAATAAAGACAATATCGACTCGGAGGTCGAGGAAATAAAGACAATATCGACTCGGGGGTCGAAGAAGATAAAGACAATATCGACTCGGGGATCGAAGAAGATAAAGATAACAGTGACTCGGGGGTCAGTACAAGCAACAAGATGTCAACTCGGGGGTTGAAGATGTAATAATGATATCGACTCGGGGGTCGAGAAACTAAGGCAATACCGACTCGGGGGTCGAGAAAATAAAAACAAAATATCATCATCTCGGGGGTTGAAAGAAAGGTAAACATCGACTCGGGGGCCGAAGAAAATAAAGACAACATTGACCCAGGGGTCAAGAACAAATCAATACATATCAACGCGGGGGTTGAGGAAGGAAAAAGGTTATGCTATGTATGCATATGGTGCACGTATGCTGTATGTGATTCATATGCGAATGCGAGCAGAGGATTGGTTTAATGAAGGTGCCAGCGAGGTGGACTTTAGGAGGTGCCAAGCAGGGTTGGACTTTTAGTGGTTGCCAATGAAAGGTTGGACTTTTGGTTTATGATGATGCCAGCATGGTGGACTTTAGGAGGTTGCCAAGCAGGGTTGGACTTTTGGAGGGTGCCAAGCAGGGCTGGACTTTTGGATGTGAAAGAATTTGATTTCCCGACACTTAGTATCTGATAGTGCCATTATCAGAGGATAGCTGTGGATGCTCTTGGTGCCCCAAGTTTGATCCTTTGCATAATTTGCTTACCTGTTCCTGAGAGAACCTCACTTCTAGCTGATATGCCATAATGGCTTGCAAATGGTTGTATGAGCGCAGCGGCATAACCAATGCATGTTGATTGTGTGAGCGTAGCGACTTATCCAATGCATTCTGATGATGCATTTGCTCTGCACCAAGGCTTTTAATACTTGTTGAATTCAAGGGTCGCTTAGTGCATGACATGGCCAGCTTGACCAACTTGAATGTATGAAGGGAATCTGCCCCTGTCTGGAGGGTAATGAGATGATCTGCCCCAGTGTCTGGATCAGTGGTATGCCCCTGCGTCTGGATTTTGCAGTGGTCTGCCCCAGTCTTGGCTTTTGAAAGACTTGCCTCAGATTGACTAAGTATTGCTTTGAAGGACTTGCCCCAGATTCACAAGATTATGAGATAGTCTCGATTCGAGTCAGTGCCAACGCATGCTCAAGTTTCTCTCTGATTGCACTTTGTTGGAATTTTCATAAATGTCAAATGCTGATTTACAATTAAAATTGATCATTCAAAAATGGTAATTTTAATGCGACCTTCATGCAAGATTTGAAAAATCATTTATTGGAATGATGTGTCATTGTGTGACGAGTGAACCATTAGTCCAAACGCGGTGCTGATTTACTGGTGTGTGAGATATAGCAAGAATATGACACAAACTTAGAAGATTAGCAAATATGTAGGAGTCTGTTTACGCAACCTTGCTGTAGTATGCTTTCAGAATAAACCCCGCCTTAATTAGGTCTTTTGAGGGTTATAACGTGGCCTGGCTCATGGTTATAGAAACAAAGGATATAAGGCTCAAAGTTATATTTGTACCCACCCCTTCTTCGTGATGATCTCTTGTCCTACGTTCAGTTAAATATACACACATACTCAGATTTTGACGTTGTAAGAATAAAGGTTCAAGATTCGCTTGAAATGGCAGTCATCTTATTTTGCTTCGCTTGAGGATTTAAGGATCTTCTTTTTTTGTTTTTCTATTTTTGATCCCTATTTTTGCATGGACTGATTTTATTCTACAAGTCCATCGGGATTGCCCTAATTTTTGCCTAAGTCTCCTTTTTGAGGCGTTTGACTTAGCGGGCTTTTGAATTTTTGTTTTTGATTTTGATTTGGTTGTATGATTGTAACTGCCAAGTCATGGGTTTTTGATGAACAACCGTCATGTCTTTTGGTCTTTGGCTTTATGATTCGAGTGCCTATTTGGATTAACTGAACACTACCCTGCCCCAGGTTGAGTGTAAGGGTTTGAATCCGAAGGAAACTTCTACTTCTAGGATCGAAGTGGCTAACTAGGGATTAACTCCTTATCTCTCCAGTGTTTGGGGATTTGAAACAATGCCTGTACATCCTTGGCAGGATTCTATCCGAAAGCATACCATCAACAATTATGGGTATCTCGTTTTCGTCATCCTCCCTCCAACACTTGCTAAACAATAATTTGGTAAAATGGACGAGAGGTATAGGGATGATTTTTTCTTTTTTTTATATAAGTGAAGAAAATGTGAGCGAATGCGACGTGATTAGTTCAAAAACTGCATGATCACTTCATTAATATTACCATTAATAAACAACAATGTCTAAAAGCAAATAGCACTTAACATAAAAGAAACGACAAATGCATAGAAATGACATGATCTAAAAATTGCCAGCATTGGGGACTGGGATTTTCTTTCTTGACCCACTATTGGACTAGCATTCTTGTTCATCAAGACCGGTATAATAACCTTCTTCACACCTACTCTCAGCAGCTTCTTCCATAACATGGGCGGATGGACCTGCCTGATCAGATGAATAATTGATGTTGATTTGAAGACCTAGAGGCGTAAATGAGATTAGCTTGGACTCAATCAGATCTTTAATCTTGTTTTTGAGCTGTTTGCAATCCTCAGTTGAATGCCCCATGGCGCCAGCATGGTAGCCACATCGTGCATTGGCGTCAAAGCCTGGAGGGTATGGAGGAATAACAGGATCCAAGCCCTTTGGCACTATTAGCCCGCTACTAATCTAACGTGGCAATATATGACTGAATGGCACTGGCAGATGATCAAAATGCCTTTTTGGCCTTTGACTATAGTAGCGTCGGGGTTGTGAAGAATGCTGTTGTGCAATCTGTTGTTGACGAGGGAGACCTCTATTGACAGGAGTATATTGGCCATGTGGAGAGGATGGAATCACAGAGGGAGACCCATAGGATTGCTGACTTTGAACAGTTGAGATGCTTGGGTACTGAGGATAAGGTACCGGATATGGAGCTTGTAGAGTGTCCCAGATTGCATTAATTTCATCCTCCTCTTCCTCTTGAGAACTGATAATGGATTCAGTCTCTCTAGCACGGATGCTCGAGGCGTCTTGGATCTTTCCTCTTTTGATATGACTCTCAATGCATTCTCCTACTAAAACCAAGTCAGAGAAGTTTGATGTCCCATTGCTCATCATTTTTTCTAGGTATGGGCCTTGCAAAGAACCTATGAACAGGTCAACCAACTCTCTATCTAAAAGTGGTAGTTGAACGCGAGCAGCTACCTCTCTCCATCTCTGAGCATACCCCCTGAAGGATTCGTTCTCCTCTTGAGATAAGCCTTGCAATTGTATGCGGTTGGGAGCCATGTCAAGATTATATTGGTATTGCTTCAGAAATGCACCGGCTAGATCCAACCATGATTGGATGTGGCTACTCTGTAGCTACATGTACCAACTCAACGATGCCTCACTCAGACTGCCTTGGAAACAGTGGATCATAACTTTATCATTGAGAGCATTTGAGGTCATCTTTCTGCAAAACCTTACCAAATGCTGCTTTGGACAACTATCTCCTTTGTATTTCTCAAATTTTGGCATCTTGAACTTTGGAGGTATCACAAGTCCAGGTACCAAACACATGTTCAAAGCATTCAGATCAAAAACATCACGCCCCTTTATGGTTTCAAGCTTCTCTTCCAACACACGACATCTTTTAGCGAACTCAACATCTTGAGGTCGTTCAGTATTCACCACCAGGCTTGTCCCTCGGGAATTCGGAGTAGTGAATGCAAAGCTATGGTATTCAATTGCATCATGAGATGAGGCATGTTCATCTTGAATAGTGTGACATTCTTGTATGACCTGGTTCCCAACAGGGATCCGCATAGGCTGAAATTGGGCAAGATTATTCACTTGAGGCAGAATGACGTCCTTAGCGACTGTAGGCCTTTGAATGTTGTTCTCTTTCCTTGCCATAGCTTCCACACGTTGGTCTAGCTGGTTCTTCATCAAGTCAACATCTGCTCTTGACGCAAATTGGTTCTGTTCTCCTGAGTCCATGATTCTTCCAAAAGCGGCTCAATTCTGATATGGGTGTCGGGAAATAAACTGCGGGTTATGGACAAAGGATGGATGAGTTGTTGGAAAATGATATGCTAATGAATATGCAATGCTTATGCACGGTTCCAGGATCAAAACCACATCTGATTCTGAGGAAGGAGTTAGACACATGATATCTCTAATCATCGGATTCCCCATAGGTAGGCTCTAATCCGGTAGGTGCCTAGAGTTACAGATATCTTTCAAAGACATTATGGCCATGACAAAGGAACATCAGACGATAATATCCTTAAAAAGATCTCGTCTAGGTGAGGTCTTCGTTTCTTCCCCACGAGAAAGATTCCTCGGAGGCGCCCACTACACAACCATCGACACACGGGTTTAGGGTTCTCAGAATCTTAGATCGAGGTCGAAAATATTACTGTCAGGAAGTAATACATTCGAGGGATCTCATCTGATTGTGGCATTCGCATCAACTCACATAGAATCAACACTACCAACCACCATGGGTAATTAGGTTTTGGTTCTTGGGATCAACGATTCAGGCTCGAAAACATTACCGTCATGGCAAAGTTTCACCACAACAATAATATCTCCAAGGGAACCTACTCCAAGCGGGGTTTTCGCTTCAACTCACGCGGAAGAGACCACGCAAGCCTACACTACACAACCACCATTCTAATCCTAGGGTTATACTCGGACTCGGGTGTAGAGCCATCTCACAAAGTTCCCAATGATCAGAGAACCCCCACAGTGTCATACAAGATAAAAGTATGATATAATAAATAAGCAAGCAAATAAATAACAGATAATCAGACAAGCAAATAAACCAGAGAAGATAAACAAACAAGCGGATCTAACACTCACGGTTCGAGTCAAGTTAGGCTAGACTCTCTCTAGCATAGGGCGATTTATATCCCCAACAGAGTCGCCATCTGTCGTACCTCGAAAAATACGATCCTCGCGATGGACGCGGATAAAACTGTTCGAAACAGAGTTGCCACCGAACTTTATTTATCCCAAAAGAGGGAGGGGAAAATATCGATAAAGCCTTTAAAGGGAGATAAGAACATGGTCATCGCAACCAAATTGCGGGTACGGGAGTCGGTTACGCAAGACTCAACGGGAACCTCTTGATTCGATTCGTGAGAAATTTGGCTAAGTTTGTTTGTTTATCTTCAAAGGTAATCAATTTTAAGGGGAAAATGGGGTGTTTTTTTATTTATTAGGGTGCTCGGCAAGGATTAAGAATCCTCGGGCCTACGTATTCCCTCGTGCAATGGGAAAGTCAGAGCATTCGTAGTTCGGGGGACTACGGTTGGTTGGTTCGTGTTTTTTAAACGAACGAGCAATTAATTCGTATTCTAACTGCTAAACGTTGGCTTGTCTGCTCGTCAAGGGAGGCTGAAGCACTAGTTCATATGCGCGAGAGAATGGACTAAACAATGTTCTTTTTGTGAAAAGTTGTTTGAGTATGAATTAAGTGTATTGAGGATTTGATTGAGAAAAAGAGGTGAATTTGGACGTGTTTTAGGGTTTCGGTTGCACGGGGGCGAGGAAAGGATAAATTTGATCGTATTGGATATTTTAGAGGCAACAATTGCTCACACACGAGTAAGAGAACTCGCAACCAAGCAATAGCTGACGATTGCTCATACACGAGTAAGAGAACTCGCACACAAGCAACCGACGAATTAAGGTTTATGTCTTTTAGAAGTGTCAATTATTCACACACGAGTAAGAGAACTCGCACCTAAACAATCGAGGAGAAAGACCAAAGACTTGATCCCCCTCACATCACCTTTTAGGAAATTGTGTTTGAATATATGATTAAGTGTTTTGATAGTTTGATTTGAAAAGATTTGAATATTTTCGAGTTCGTGTGTTTTAGAGGCGTCAATTGTTCACACACGAGTAAGAAAACTCGCACCCAAACAATTGAGAAGTTAAGGTTTAAGTTTTTAGAGGCGTCAATTGTCTACACACGAGTAAGAAAACTCGTACCCAAACAATTGAAGAGAAAAACTAAAGACTTGATCCCCCTCCTTTTCACCTTTTTTAAAAAATGTGTTTGAATAAAGATTACACGTATTAATGATTGATTAAGAAAAGGAGTTTGAGTGTTATCAGATTATATGTATTTTAAAGGCGTCAATTGCCCACACACGAGTAAGGAAACTCGCACCCAAGCAATTGAAGAAAAAGACCAAAGACTTAGTCCCCCTCTTTTTCACCTTTTAAGAAATGATATTTAGTATAATTAAATGTATTAATTTGATTTAAAAAATACTCGACGTTGGATCGAGGTTTGGATTTGCGTGCGGAATGGTTTGAGAACTAATGGAAAAGAGGTCCTATGGTTTAAGGTAAGGTCGATTGCGAGGCAAAAGCGCTCGACTTACAAGAGGTAAAGGGACTTGATATGTGGATCAAGTGAATGCTTGAGGATAAATTAATTTGATTTGGAAAATACTTGACGTTGGATCAAGCTTGTTTATTGTTGTAAAAAAGGGTTGATTTTAATCTTATGGGAGAGGGATTTAATTAATCAAATGGGAATAATCGAGCCATGATTAAAGTGAGCCAATCACATACACGCATACAAACCAAAGTGAAATGTGCAACAATTATCGTTGTATAAAGTCCAAGAGAAGGCATTGTGAGGTCGATTGCGATCGTGAAAACGATCGACTTACAAGGTATGAAAATGGCTTGACATTAAGTCAAGGTATTAGTTTGAAAAAGATTTTTGGTTTGGACAAAAGTAATATGAATAGCATACATATAATCAAGACATGAAATAAATCCACAAGAGAAAATTATAAACACCACACAAAGATTATAAATCAAACAAAGTGGAGAGATAAATATAATCAAGCATGTTAGTTAGTTAGTATCCTAAATTCCTAAGATTAATCTAAGGAGGGGAGTCCTAAACTAAAAGAGTTTTAGGTTTCTTTTAGAATTAGGGAAAATAACTTAACATAATTAATTAAATTAAAATCAATTATTTAATAAAGTTAATCATTAAGTAGATTAATTAGTATTAAATAAAAGATATTAATTAAATTAATCAAATAATAATATTTTTGATGTTACTTAAAACAGAAAATAAATAAAATGTTTTTTTATGATTTTTTTTTTGTAAAAAAAATATTATAAAATAAAATATCAAATCTAAATAGAAACAAAAATTAAAAAAAAGGGGTGCATTCAAAATAGGGCATTAAGCCCATCACAACCCAAGCCCACACGTTGAGGGTTTATGAGATAAACCCTGGTCAACCGGCTGACAGCAGGAAAAAAGTGGTGCCTTGGATAAAGTATAGAGTCAACGTTGACTCCTAATCTGATGGTCAGGGAACGTATGCCCACGGTAAGGAAAGGAGGAAGGCTACATGGGATTATGATGGAGCTCTTATACCGGTGACACTTGTCCAAGACGCTGACAAGTGTCATCGACCAGGCTTCACAACAAGTCGGCATCAAAATTAAAAACAAGGGAGAGGAAAAGCTACAACATTCAACTCAACGCTCTCTTCTTTCACTCTTTTCCCTCTCAATGTTTCTCTCTCTCTCACACTTCCTCTCGCCGAAAACCTAAACCCGTCGGAGAAGCGGCCCTAGCTATTTTCTCATCCTCTTTCCAAATCCAGAAACAGTTTACCCTAAAACTCGCTCAAATCTCCAAATCGAAAGTTAACCGAAACCCGAGATCTATCAAGCTGCAAAGGAAGCAAACAATTAACAGAGGTTTTCGACTCAGAGAAACAAAGGGACCAAAGATACAGAATCCAAATGCTTTAGAGACGAAGATAGTTACCAAATCGAAGCTAGACCGATGTTCAGAATTTCAGCAAGGTCATGTATTTGCGTCCTGCTCCACTTTTCGCTTCTTTGTTCTGTTCCTCCTACTCTTGACTCTTTCTTTTGCGTTTGAATACTCTTGAAGAACCTCTCTTGAACGCGTCTCTGATCGTCTTAGGTACTTTCTCTTCCTCTTGCTCCACGCTCTCTCTTCACTCCTTCTTGCTACTATTTTCTTGTTTCTGAGCTTGTATCCTTCTGAACGGCTTTTTTAGCTTCAACCATTTTGATTCTCAGTGTGAGACTAAAAAATGCTTCTGAAATGAGCTTTTTGGTTAGGGTTTGAGAGTAGGAATATTTTTTTAGGGTTTTTTCAGGTCGTCTTCCTCTCTTTTGTGTGAATGAATAGTGTAGAATATATAGGGACTGATTTTGTTTTTGGTATGAAAACTTGGCGAGGAAGAATTTGGTACAGATAGTACCAATTCTGAAATTTTGGGTGGAACGTGTAATGGTACGAACCTTATTTTGTGGGATATTCAGAATGTTCTATTTTTATCTGTTCTGTGAGCTGGATTTCTTCTAGAACGTGATTTTGTTTGATTTTTTTGACTGCGTGGTATTTGTGATTTTCACTGCGACTGAGCTTTTTGATGATATGGCTTTTATTTGACTCAAAAAAAAAGTTCTGACTTTTGCTTTTTGTAACATGCATCGTGACTTTGTTTCCAAGCACTTGTTCATGACTGTTTTATACATGTTCTGCCTGTACATTATGCTAATCCTTTGTCTCGATTTCTGTTCATGTACATTGGCTTGAGGAGCTTTTTGGCACGAAGAAAGAAATGAAAAAGAGGAATTAAATGAAAGAGCTTGACACTTGACAGAACACAGTTGATGGTATGATTTTTAATCTGAACACGCCTTTAATCCTGCCCTTTTTACCACTGTCTTTGAATCCTGTTGCCATATTTGATGAACTATGGTTTTGGTAACTTAATGAGTCTTACTTTTGCTGTATTGATCCTCAATATTTGCTTTATGGACAATATTTTCTTTTGTACCTAATGTATGCACTGCAATTTCACTTGGTTTCAAATATATGCCATACGTGGTACACAGTTATGCATAGGTCTTGCTTTTTGGTATATGCTGGGTATGTTGAAAAGTGATGGCAATATTTGTTCACATTATTGCTTCTGATTCTATCATGTGTATTGTACTTGGGGATTTGGATGAGGGCATGGTAATACTTGGAGATTTTGATGGCTGGAGGTTTGTAGCAGCTTGGCGTGTTTGAGGGATTTATATGAAGACAACATGATGTGAGGCCATGGTGATGGATATCATAGTGCAAGATCATGATAAGATACCACAAGAGAAGACTCGTAAGACAAAAGACCAATAAAGTCAAATGGAGCTCTTTCTATTTTGTGTGTATTATTTGAAATGGAACAAATATGATGTAAATGCAAGAACATGGAAATGTAATGTATAAACATTCACCCATTTATTAAATTATGCAACGGCCATTGTAATCAACCGTGTGTATGTTAAGATCCAAGTGAAAATTCATAAGATCCAACCAAACTAAACCTTAAGTGCACAAAGTCTTGAAAATATTTGAGACGTGTTGTTTTGCATTTTCCATAAGCGTTTCTCTCATGGCACCAAAATAAGACCTTTTTTATGGCTAATACTTCTAACATGGCTTACCGACACAATACAATCATGGCCTTTGTCTTGAAAATCTTCTTAGCAAGCTTATTTTATGATTTGGAAATGAAAAATCACGTGTATAAAACCAAAACTTGTAATGATGCTTAGAATTCAAGGTGCCTTGGTCATAACTTGAATAAGTTCTAAATATGGCCTTGAATCGTAATTGAAACGCATGGTTCCCATTTGAAATAACTTAACCAATAAAAAAATATGGTTGTTAAATCAAGCATGTCTTAAGTATGGTCATAACTTGCAAAAGCTTAAGACAAAATTTGATTGGTCATAATCTCATTACATGTAAAAATAATCCAACTTATGACTTGAAGTAATTCCCACATGACTTGAAAATGATCCAAACATTGCCTTAGTTACGCTTTAAAAATGCATGATCATAACTTGAAACCAACAAATTACATTCAATTTTGTCAGTAATTGATCTTGAAACTAACCATAGCTTGATAAAATGACCATGTCTTGAGATGAGTTGGTCATACAACCTGGACCACTAACTTTGTCACAGTTGCTTAGTCATGAGAATAAAGACACATATCTCCATCTGAATCTAATCACACTTGCAAGGGTGTGTAATTACACTAAGCACAAACAAGACATCCATAACCTGAATTTTAGAGGATCAAGACTACAGGCCAGATGATTATCTTGAGAGAGATCATGAGGCAACACACATGCTTGGTATATGAAAAATAAGAGGGTAGGACAAATTTGGGGTATGACAGATGCCCCTATCTAATTGGCTTGAACCCGAGAAAATGAATTGCTGAATGGCGTTCATTTTTAGGGTAGAAGTCAATTAGATATAAGAAGACCCCAAAATTTGTCTGTCAAAAGGAACATGTACTTATGGAGTAAGAACTGGCAGAATGAGGTAGCAAGGTAAAAATGGACATAATACTTGAGGTTCTTTGGGTGGTCGAAGCAGTCCCTTATCCATTAAGGTTCCTCGATGATACCAAAGCAGTATCTCTGAAGGCAGAAGACTCTCTGGGTCATCGAAGCAGTCCCTTATCCGTTAAGGTTCCTCGATGATACCAAAGCAGTATCTCTGAAGTAAATTTGCTGAAGAATGGTTGAGCAAGATTCCTGTCGGAGGAAATGTGTTGGCTCTGCAGGGAAAAAGCTCACAAGAAACTTTCTAGGATATCCTCTGCTTGGGGAGTAAATAAAATCAACAGCTGTTGGGATTGTCATTATCAATTGCATGGCTGAAGAATAACTTGCTGGGGAATAGAAATCCTTTAGCACGTGTAGGGTACCAACTCCTTTAGAAGAACATTGCTGAATTTGAAGGAGGACTGGCCATGATGCTTGCGAACTGATCCTGGATCCCATTATGCTATGTTGCTGGGGATGAATATGCCATGCATACAAGAATGCAAATGAACTTGTTTATTATATGCATATGGGAATGCAAACAGAGGATTAGTCTTACTTCTGGTTTCCAAAGAAGGATTAATGGGGATTAGATGGAGCAAGGTGAAAGACTCACTGGGAATACTGGCATATCAACTCGGGGGTTGAGAAAAGGAAATATGGTATCGATTCGGGGGTCGAGAAACATTAAGATAAACTGTCGTCAACTCGGGGGTTGAAAGAAAGGTAAAGGTAATATCGACTCGGGGGTCGAGGAAATAAAGACAAGGTAATCTATCAACTCGGGGGTTGAAGGAAAAAACAAAATATCAACTCGGGGGTTGAAGGTGAAAGCAGATATCGACTCGGAGGTCGAGCGCAGAGATAAAGGCAATGTCGACTCGGAGGTCAAAGAAATAAAGACAATATATCATCAACTCGGAGGTTGAAAGAAAGGTAAAGGTAATATCGACTCGGGGGTCGAGGAAATAAAGACAATATCGACTCGGGGGTAGAGGAAATAAAGACAATATCGACTCGGGGGTCGAAGAAGATAAAGACAATATCGACTCGGGGATCGAAGAAGATAAAGATAACAGTGACTCGGGGGTCAGTACAAGCAATAAGATGTCAACTCGGGGGTTGAAGATGTAATAATGATATCGACTCGGGGGTCGAGAAACTAAGGCAATATCGACTCGGGGGTCGAGAAAATAAAGACAAAATATCATCAACTCGGGGGTTGAAAGAAAGGTTAACATCGACTCGGGGGCCGAAGAAAATAAAGACAACATTGACTCAGGGGTCAAGAACAAATCAATACATATCAACGCGGGGGTTGAGGAAGGAAAAAGGTTATGCTATGTATGCGTATGGTGCACGTATGTTGTATGTGATGCATATGCGAATGCGAGCAGAGGATTGGTTTAATGAAGGTGCCAGCGAGGTGGACTTTAGGAGGTGCCAAGCAGGGTTGGACTTTTAGTGGTTGCCAATGAAAGGTTGGACTTTTGGTTTATGATGATGCCAGCATGGTGGACTTTAGGAGGTTGCCAAGCAGGGTTGGACTTTTGGAGGGTGCCACGCAGGGTTGGACTTTTGGATGTGAAAGAATTTGATTTCCCGACACTTAGTATCTGATAGTGCCATTATCAGAGGATAGTTGTGGATGCTCTTGGTGCCCCAAGTTTGATCCTTTGCAGAATTTGCATACCTGTTCCCGAGAGAACCTCACTTCTAGCTGATATGCCATAATGGCTTGCAAATGGTTGTATGAGCGCAGCGGCATAACCAATGCATGTTGATTGTGTGAGCGTAGCGACTTATCCAATGCATTCTAATGATGCATTTGCTCTGCACCAAGGCTTTTAATACTTGTTGAATTCAAGGGTCGCTTAGTTCATGACATGGCCAGCTTGACCAACTTGAATGTATGAAGGGAATCTGCCCCTGTCTGGAGGGTAATGAGATGATCTGCCCCAGTGTCTGGATCAGTGGTCTGCCCCTGCGTCTGGATTTTGCAGTGGTCTGCCCCAGTCTTGGCTTTTGAAAGACTTGCCTCAGATTGACTAAGTATTGCTTTGAAGGACTTGCCCCAGATTCACAAGATTATGAGATAGTCTCGATTCGAGTCAGTGCCAACGCATGCTCAAGTTTCTCTCTGATTGCACTTTGTTGGAATTTTCATAAATGTCAAATGCTGATTTACAATTAAATTTGATCATTCAGAAATGGTAATTTTAATGCGACGTTCATGCAAGCTTTGAAAAATCATTTATTGGAATGATGTGTCATTGTGTGACGAGTGAACCATTAGTCCAAACGCGGTGCTGATTTACTGGTGTGTGAGATATAGCAAGAATATGAAACAAACTTAGAAGATTAGCAAATATGTAGTAGTCAGTTTACGCAACCTTGCTGTAGTATGCTTTCAGAATAAACCCCGCCTCAATTAGGTCTTTTGAGGGTTGTAACGTGGGCTGGCTCATGGTTATAGAAACAAAGGATATAAGGCTCAAAGTTATATTTGTACCCACCCCTTCTTCGTGATGATCTCCAGTCCTACGTTCAGTTAAATATACACGCATACTCATATTTTGACGGTGTAAGAATGAAGGTTCAAGATTCGCTTGAAATGGCAATCATCTTATTTTGTTTCGCTTGAGGATTTAAGGATCTTCTTTTTTTGTTTTTCTATTTTTGATCCCTATTTTTGCATGGACTGATTTTATTCTACAAGTCCATCGGGATTGCCCTAATTTTTGCCTAAGTCTCCTTTTTGAGGTGTTTGACTTAGCGGGCTTTTGATTTTTTGTTTTTGATTTTGATTTGGTTGTATGATTGTAACTGCCAAGTCATGGGTTTTCGATGAACAACTGTCATGTCTTTTGGTCTTTGGCTTTGTGATTCGAGTGCGTATTTGGATTAACTGAACACTACCCTGCCCCAGGTTGAGTGTAAGGGTTTGAATCCGAAGGAAACTTCTACTTCTAGGCTCGAAGTGGTTAACTAGGGATTAACTCCTTATCTCTCCAGTGTTTGGGGATTTGAAACAATGCCTGTACATCCTTGGCATGATTCTATCCGAAAGCATACCATCAACAATTATGGGTATCTCGTTTTCGTCATCCTCCCTCCAACACTTGCTAAACAACAATTTGGTAAAATGGACGAGAGGTATATGGATGATTTTTTCTTTTTTTTTATATAAGTGAAGAAAATGTGAGCGAATGCGACGTGATTAGTTCAAAAACTGCATGATCACTTCATTAATATTACCATTAATAAACAACAATGTCTAAAAGCAAATAGCACTAACATAAAAGAAACTACAAATGCATAGAAATGACATGATCTAAAAATTGCCAGCATTGGGGACTGGGCTTTTCTTTCTTGACCCACTATTGGACTAGCATTCTTGTTCATCAAGACTGGTATAATAACCTTCTTCACACCTACTCTCAGCAGCTTCTTCCATAACATGGACGGATGGACCTGCCTGATCAGATGAATAATTGATGTTGATTTGAAGACCTCGAGGCGTAAATGAGATTAGCTTGGACTCAATCAAATCTTGGATCTTGTTTTTGAGTTGTTTGCAATCCTCGGTTGAATGCCCCATGGCGCCAGCATGGTAGCCACATCGTGCATTGGCGTCAAAGCCTGGAGGGTATGGAGGAATAACAGGATCCAAGCCCTTTGGCACTATTAGCCCGCTACTAATCAAACGTGGCAATATATGACTGAATGGCACTGGCAGATGATCAAAATGCCTTTTTGGCCTTTGACTATAGTAGCATCGGGGTTATGAAGAATGTTGTTGTGCAATCTGTTGTTGACGAGGGGGACCTCTATTGACAGGAGTATATTGGCCATGTGGAGAGGATGGAATCACAAAGGGAGACCCATAGGATTGCTGACTTTGAACAGTTGAGATGCTTGGGTACTGAGGATAAGGTACCGGATATGGAGCTTGTAGAGTGTCCCAGATTGCATTAATTTCATCCTCCTCTTCCTCTTGAGAACTAATAATGGATTCAGTCTCTCTAGCATGGATGCTCGAGGCGTCTTGGATCTTTCCACTTTTGATATGACTCTCAATGCGTTCTCCTACTAAAACCAAGTCAGAGAAGTTTGATGTCCCATTGCTCATCATTTTTTCTAGGTATGGGCCTTGCAAAGAACCTATGAACAGGTCAACCAACTCTCTATCTAAAAGTGGTGGTTGAACGCGAGCAGCTACCTCTCTCCATCTCTGAGCATACCCCCTGAAGGATTCGTTCTCCTCTTGAGATAAGCCTTGCAATTGTATGCGGTTGGGAGCCATGTCAAGATTGTATTGGTATTGCTTCACAAATGCAACGGCTAGATCCAACCATGATTGGATGTGGCTACTTTGTAGCTGCATGTACCAACTCAACGATGCCTCACTCAGACTGTCTTGGAAACAGTGGATCATAGTTTATCATTGAGAGCATTTGAGGTTATCTTTCTGCAAAACCTTACCAAATGCTGCTTTGGACAATTATCTCCTTTGTATTTCTAAAATTTTGGCATCTTGAACTTTGAGGTATCACAAGTCCGGGTACCAAACATATGTTCAAAGCATTCAGATCAAAAGCATCACACCCCTTTATGGTTTCAAGCTTCTCTTCCAACACACGACATCTTTTAGCGAACTCAACATCTTGAGGTCGTTCAGTATTCACCACCAGGCTTGTCCCTCGGGAATTCGGAGTAGTGAATGCAAAGTTATGGTATTCAATTGCATCATGAGATGAGGCATGTTCATCTTGAATAGTGTGACATTCTTGTATGACCTGGTTCCCAACAGGGATCCGCATAGGCTGAAATTGGGCAAGATTATTCACTTGAGGCAGAATGACATCCTTAGCGACTGTAGGCCTTTGAATGTTGTCCTTTTTCCTTGCCATAGCTTCCACACGTTGGTCTAGCTAGTTCTTCATCAAGTCAACATCTGCTCTTGACGCAAATTAGTTCTGCTCTCCTGAGTCCATGATTCTTCCAAAAGCGGCTCAATTCTGATACGGGTGTCGGGAAATCAACTGCGGGTTATGGACAAAGGATGGATGAGTTGTTGGAAAATGATATGCTAATGAATATGCAATGCTTATGAACGGTTCCAGGATCAAAACCACATCTGATTCTGAGGAAGGAGTTAGACACATGATATCTCTAATCATCGGATTCACCATAGGTAGGCTCTAATCTGGTAGGTGCCTAGAGTTACAGATATCTTTCAAAGACATTATGGCCATGACGAAGGAACATCAGACGATAATATCCTTGAAAGGATCTCGTCTAGGTGAGGTCTTCGTTTCTTCCCCACGAGAAAGATTCCTTGGAGGCGCCCACTACACAACCATCGACACACGGGTTTAGGGTTCTCAGAATCTTAGATCGAGGTCGAAAATATTACTGTTAGGAAGTAATACGTTCGAGGGATCTCATCTGATTGTGGCATTCGCATCAACTCACATAGAATCAACACTACCAACCACCATGGGTAATTAGGTTTTGGTCCTTGGGATCAACGATTCAGGCTCGAAAACATTACCGCCATGGCAAAGTTTCACCACAACAATAATATCTCCAAGGGAACCTACTCCAAGCGGGGTTTTCGCTTCAACTCACGCGGAAGAGACCACGCAAGCCTACACTACACAACCACCATTCTAATCCTAGGGTTATACTCGGACTCGGGTGTAGAGCTATCTCACAAAGTTCCCAATGATCAGAGAACCCCCACAGTGTCATACAAGATAAAAGTATGATATAATAAATAAGCAAGCAAATAAATAACAGATAATCAGACAAGCAAATAAACAAGAGAAGATAAACAAACAAGCAGATCTAACACTCACGGGTCGAGTCAAGTTAGGCTTGACTCTCTCTAGCATAGGGCGATTTTATATCCCCAGCAGAGTCGCCATCTGTCATACCTCGAAAAATACGATCCTCGTGATGGACGCGGAAAAAACTGTTCGAAACAGAGTCGCCACCGAACTTTATTTATCCCAAAAGAGGGAAGGGAAAATATCGATAAAACCTTTAAAGGGAGATAAGAACATGGTCATCGCAACCAAATTGCGGGTTCGGGAGTCGGTTACGCAAGAGGGAAGGTATTAGCACCCTCTACGTCCGTTGTACTCAACGGGAACCTCTTGATTCGATTCGTGAGAAAGTTAGCTAGGTTTGTTTGTTTATCTTCAAAGGTAATCAATTTTAAGGGGAAAATGGAGTGTTTTTTATTTATTAGGGTGCTCGGCAAGGATTAAGAATCCTCAGGCCTACGTATTCCCTCTTGCAATGGGAAAGTCAGAGCATTCGTAGTTCGGGGGACTACGGTTGGTTGGTTCGTGTTTTTTAAACGAACGAGCGTTTAATTCGTATTCTAACTTCTAAACGTTGGCTTGTCTGCTCGTCAAGGGAGGCTGAAGCACTAGTTCATATGCGCGAGAGAATGGACTAAACAATGTTCTTTTTGTGAAAAGTTGTTTGAGTATGAATTAAGTGTATTGAGAATTTGATTGAGAAAAAGAGTTGAATTTGGACGTGTTTTAGGGTTTCGGTCGCACGGGGGCAAGGAAAGGATAAATTTGATCGTATTGGACATTTTAGAGGCAACAATTGCTCACACACGAGTAAGAGAACTCGCACCCAAGCAATAGCTGACGATTGCTCATACACGAGTAAGAGAACTCGCACACAAGCAACCGACGGATTAAGGTTTATGTCTTTTAGAAGTGTCAATTGTTCACACACGAGTAAGAGAACTCGCACCTAAACAATCGAGGAGAAAGACCAAAGACTTGATCCCCCTCACATCACCTTTTAGGAAATTATGTTTGAATATATGATTAAGTGTTTTGAAAGTTTGATTTGAAAAGATTTGAATATTGTCGAGTTCGTGTGTTTTAGAGGCGTCAATTGTTCACACACGAGTAAGAAAACTCGCACCCAAACAATTGAGAAGTTAAGGTTTAAGTTTTTAGAGGCGTCAATTGTCTACACACGAGTAAGAAAACTCGCACCCAAACAATTGAAGAGAAAGACCAAAGACTTGATCCCCCTCCTTTTCACCTTTTTTAAAAAATGTGTTTGAATAAAGATTAAACGTATTAATGATTGATTAAGAAAAGGAGTTTGAGTGTTATCGGATTATATGTATTTTAAAGGCGCCAATTGCCCACACACGAGTAAGGAAACTCGCACCCAAGCAATTGAAGAAAAAGACCAAAGACTTAGTCCCCCTCTTTTTCACCTTTTAAGAAATGATATTTAGTATAATTAAATGTATTAATTTGATTTAAAAAATACTCAACGTTGGATCGAGGTTTGGATTTGCGTGCGGAATGGTTTGAGAACTAATGGAAAAGAGGTCCTATGGTTTAAGGTAAGGTCGATTGCGAGGCAAAAGTGCTCGACTTACAAGAGGTAAAGGGACTTGATATGTGGATCAAGTGAATGCTTGAGGATAAATTAATTTGATTTGGAAAATACTTGACGTTGGATCAAGCTTGTTTATTGTTGTAAAAAAGGGTTGATTTTAATCTTATGGGAGAGGGATTTAATTAATCAAATGGGAATAATCGAGCCATGATTAAAGTGAGCCAATCACATACACGCATACAAACCAAAATGAAATGTGCAACAATTATCGTTGTATAAAGCCCAAGAGGAGGCATTGTGAGGTCGATTGCGATCGTGAAAACGATTGACTTACAAGGTATGAAAATGGCTTGACATTAAGTCAAGGTATTAGTTTGAAAAAGATTTTTGGTTTGGACAAAAGTAATATGAATAGCATACATATAATCAAGACATGAAATAAATCCACAAGAGAAAATTATAAACACCACACAAAGATTATAAATCAAACAAAGTGGAGAGATAAATATAATCAAGCATGTTAGTTAGTTAGTATCCTAAATTCCAAAGATTAATCTAAGGAGGGGAGTCCTAAACTAAAAGAGTTCTAGGTTTCTTTTAGAATTAGGGAAAATAACTTAACATAATTAATTAAATTAAAATCAATTATTTAATAAAGTTAATCATTAAGTAGATTAATTAGTATTAAATAAAAGATTTTAATTAAATTAATCAAATTATAATATTTTTGATGTTACTTAAAACAGAAAATAAATAAAATGTTTTTTTATGATTTTTTTTTTTGTAAAAAAAATATTATAAAATAAAATATCAAATCTAAATAGAAAAAAAAATTAAAAAAAGGGGGTGCATTCAAAATAGGGCATTAAGCCCATCACAACCCAAGCCCACACGTTGAGGGTTTATGAGATAAACCCTGGTCAACCGGCTGACAGCAGGAAAAAAGTGGTGCCTTGGATAAAGTATAGAGTCAACGTTGACTCCTAATCTGATGGTCAGGGAACGTATGCCCACGGTAAGGAAAGGAGGAAGGCTACATGGGATTATGATGGAGCTCTTATACCGGTGACACTTGTCCAAGACGGTGACAAGTGTCATCGACCAGGCTTCACAACAAGGCCGCATCAAAATTAAAAACAAGGGAGAGGAAAAGCTACAACATTCAACTCAACGCTCTCTTCTTTCACTCTTTTCCCTCTCAACTCTTCTCTCCCTCTCACACTTCCTCTCGCCGGAAACCTAAACCCGCCGGTGAAGCGGCGGCGCGCGGTGGCCGCCACCGTCTTCTCCGGCGACACCACCACCAAATCCTACAAGCTCAACACAAACCCTAGCTATTTTCTCATCCTCTTTCCAAATCCAGAAACAGTTTACCCTAAAACTCGCTCAAATCTCCAAATCGAAAGTTGACCGAAACCCTAGATCTGTCAAGCAGCAAAGGAAGCAAACAATTAACAGAGGTTTTCGACTCAGAGAAACAAAGGGAGCAAAGATACAGAATCCAAATGCTTTAGAGACAAAGATAGTTACCAAATCGAAGCTAGTACGATGTTCAGAATTTCAGCAAGGTCATGTATTTGCGTCCTGCTCCACTTTTCGCTTCTTTGTTCTGTTCCTCCTACTCTTGACTCTTTCTTTTGCGTTTGAATACTCTTGAAGAACCTCTCTTGAACGCGTCTCTGATCGTCTCAGGTACTTTCTCTTCCTCTTGCTCCACGCTCCCTATTCACTCCTTCTTGCTACTATTTTCTTGTTTCTGAGCTTGTATCCTTCTGAACGGCTTTTTTAGCTTCAACCATTTTGAGTCTCAGTGTGAGACTAAAAAATGCTTCTGAAATGAGCTTTTTGGTTAGGGTTTTAAAGTAGGAATATTTTTTTAGGGTTTTTACAGGTCGTCTTCCTCTCTTTTGTATGAATGAATAGTGTAGAATATATAGGGACTGATTTTGTTTTTGGTATGAAAACTTGGCGAGGAAGAATTTGGTACAGATAGTACCAATTATGAAATTTTGGGTGGAACGTGTAATGGTACGAACCTTATTTTGTGGGATATTCAGAATGTGCTATTTTTGTCTGTTCTGTGAGCTGGATTTCTTCTAGAACGTGATTTTGTTTGATTTTTTTTACTGCGTGGTATTTGTGATTTTCACTGCCACTGAGCTTTTTGATGATATGGCTTTTATTTGACTCAAAAAACAAGTTCTGACTTTTGCTTTTTGTAACATTCATCGTGACTTTGTTTCCAAGCACTTGTTCATGATTGTTTTATACATGTTCTGCCTGTACATTATGCTAATCCTTTGTCTCGATTTCTGTTCATGTACATTGGCTTGAGGAGCTTCTTGGCACGAAGAAAGAAATGAAAAAGAGGAATTAAATGAAAGAGCTTGACACTTGACAGAACACAGTGGATGGTATGATTTTTAATCTGAACACGCCTTTAATCCGGCCCTTTTTACCACTGTCTTTGAATCCTGTTGCCATATTTGATGAACTATGGTTTTGGTAACTTAATGAGTCTTACTTTTGCTGTATTGATCCTCAATATTTGCTTTATGGACAATATTTGCCTTGGTACCTTATGTATGCACTGCAATTTCACTTGGTTTCAAACTTACGCCATACGTGGTACACAGTTATGCATAGGTCTTGCTTTTTGGTATATGCTGGGTATGTTGAAAAGTGATGGCAATATTTGTTCACATTATTGCTTCTGATTCTATCATGTGTATTGTGCTTGGGTATTTGGATGAGGGCATGGTAATACTTGGAGATTTTGATGGCTGGAGGTTTGTAGCAGCTTGGTGTGTTTGAGGGATTTATATGAAGACAACATGATGTGAGGCCATGGTGATGGATATCATAGTGCAAGATCATGATAAGATACCACAAGAGAAGACTCGTAAGACAAAAGACCAATAAAGTCAAATGGAGCTCTTTCTATTTTGTGTGTATTATTTGAAATGGAACAAATATGATGTAAATGCAAGAACATGGAAATGTAATGTATAAACATTCACCCATTTATTAAATTATGCAACAGCCATTGTAATCAACCGTGTGTATGTTAAGATCCAAGTGAAAATTCATAAGATCCAACCAAACTAAACCTTAAGTGCACAAAGTCTTGAAAATATTTGAGACGTGTTGTTTTGCATTTTCCATAAGCGTTTCTCTCATGGCACCAAAATAAGACCTTTTTTATGGCTAATACTTCCAACATGGCTTACCGACACAATACAATCATGGCCTTTTTCTTGAAAATCTTCTTAGCAAGCTTATTTTATGATTTGGAAATGAAAAATCACGTGTATAAAACCAAAACTTGTAATGATGCTTAGAATTCAACGTGCCTTGGTCATAACTTGAATAAGTTCTAAATATGGCCTTGAATCGTAATTGAAACGCATGGTTCCCATTTGAAATAACTTAACCAATTAAAAAAATATGGTTGTTAAATCAAGCATGTCTTAAGTATGGTCATAACTTGCAAAAGCTTGAGACAAAATTTGATTGGTCATAATCTCATTACATGTAAAAATAATCCAACTTATGACTTGAAGTAATTCCCACACTTGAAAATGATCCAAACATTGCCTTAGTTACGCTTTAAAAATGCATGATCATAACTTGAAACCAACAAATTACATTCAATTTTGTCAGTAATTGATCTTGAAACTAACCATAGCTTGATAAAATGACCATGTCTTGAGATGAGTTGGTCATACAACCTGGACCACTGACTTTGTCACAGTTGCTTAGTCATGAGAATAAAGACACATTTCTCCATCTGAATCTAATCACACTTGCAAGGGTGTGTAATTACACTAAGCACAAACAAGACCTCCATAACCTGAATTTCAGAGGATCAAGACTACAGGCCAGATGATTATCTTGAGAGAGATCATGAGGCAACACACATGCTTGGTATAAGAAAAATAAGAGGGTAGGACAAATTTGGGGTATGACACCCGCGTCAATTTGTTTTTGCACTTCCTCTTTGATTTTTATGGCCATGTCTGGATGAGTCTGTCTCAGTCTCTGTTTTACCGGAGCACATTCTGATTTCAACGATAGATGATGTTCCACGATGCTGGTATCCAACCCTGGCATGTCCTGATAGGACCAAGCAAATACATCGGGAAACTCTTTGAGAAGCTTTGTCAAACTTTCTTTGACAGTTGAACTGAGCAGTGCCCCAATCCTGATTTCTTTTCTCTCTTCCTCTGAACCCAAGTTGACTGTTTCGAACGGCTCTTTGTGAGGTTTAATGGACCTTTCCTCTTGTCTGAGTAATCGGGAGATCTCTTCCAGAATTTCATCGTCATCTCCTTCTTCAGCCCCAAATACCGGGAATTCAAAGTTGGGAGAAGGCATTAGATCACGTGTTTCAACGGGGTTTAAGACAAGCAATATGCATGACGTGATGATTCGTGTTTAGAAGAGATAGAGAAAATGCAAGAGTGTGTGCATTGTATTATTATTTTTTACTGCTTGTTTTTATTATTTGAACTGTTTTTTAGGATTACCATTTTCTGAAAAAACGAAAAGAGAAAACAGCAGTTAATGCGGAAATTATAGAACGACGTTTATTTATTTATGATTTTGTCGATTCTTGAAACTACAGCCCTATAAAACAAAACTCTGTCGCTTTGGGCGAAGCGAAGAGGGACATTTACAGAAAGTGAGCCCTATCAAAACATCCGTACAATGTTCCTAAGCGGAGGCTAGTGACTTTTTCGGGGAAAATGTTCTTTCTGTCTCGTACAAAGCCCAAGATTGAGGCTAAAAGGAAGTTGACTCAACAAGAGAGTCTTTTATACTCAACGAGAGAGTGATTTTATATGTCTTGTACAAAGCCCAAGACGAAGGCTAAAAGGTGATTGACTCAACAAGAGAGTCTTTTATACTCAACCAGAGAGTGATTGACTCAACAAGAGAGTCTGAAAAAGGTGATTGACTCAACAAGAAAGACTTTTATACTCAGCAAGAGAGTGTTTTGTTGTCTTGTACGAAGCCCGAGATTGAGGCCTAAAAGGGTTTGACTCAACAAGAGTGTCTTTTATACTCAACAAGAGAGTGTTTATGTGTCTTGTACACAGCCCAAGACGGAGGCTAAAAGGAGATTGACTCAACAAGAGAGCCTTTTTATACTCAACAAGAGAGTTTTTGACATGTCTTGTACAAAGCCCAAGACGGAGGCTAAAAGGTGTTTGACTCAACAAGAGAGTCTGAAAAGGTTAGCTCCGCTGGGGAGAATCATTTGTACAAAGCCCAAGAGGAGGCTGCCTTACCGCTGTGGATTCTGGAGATCCTGAAGCGGGTCCAAGTGTGGGGAATTCTCATGAGAGAGACCGGGATTTCTTCCTATGTTTGAAAGGAACTTGAGAATGTCTTTGAGACTCAAGGGTCTTAGACTGTCCAAGTCTAGAGTTTTATCTTTTGTACAATGCCCAAGAGGAGGCACGGTTATTAAGGGATGAGTATCAACCCTACAATGGCCGGAGTTTTGATGCGGGAAAGACTGCTCTAGCAAAGGAAGACTAAGTTATGTCTTATACCTTTAAGAGGTCGTCAGGGTCCTTGTATTAAGCCCAAGAGAAGGCATGAGAACTTCTAAGAAGCCGACGGGTCCTTGTACAACGCCCAAGAGGAGGCGGGGATGCTTTTAGTAAGCATGTGGGTCCCCAAACCCCGAGAAGTTCAAGACATGTTATTCACATAGAATAGATCAAGCCAGGAACGTCCGAGAATTTGGAAGAAACTCAAGAGATGCCATTCACGGAGAAAAGATCATCTCTGGGGAGTTAGAGTTTCTTTGACAATGTCTAAGGGTGACAGTCTGAGAAAGGGTTCACCGAGAATGCTGCCTTTCACGTCTCCATATTGTTTAACCCCAAGAGGAGGGAAGACTATTTCTGGAAATCCTATGGGGATCTAGTTTTGTTTGTATTTAAGAGTGACCAACAGGGCTTTACCTAGTGCTAGACGTAGTTGTCGGGGAAAACTCTAAGTAACTATACTAGTATTACACAGTGGATATTGGACAGGTATATAAAAGTTTGTGAGGGTGAGAATCAAAGAAACCCTAATTTTGTTTTTCTTTAAAAGTAAATATTTAAAGAAAATTAATAAAATGATAAAAATACCAAAAAGATTTGAATAAACCACTTGTGATTTTTGTTTAAGGTTTGAAAAATGAGGTTTTAATCACAAGATGATTTAGAATTCATTTGGTTTTGATTTTCAAGATAAATATTCACTTTTAAATGTTTAAAAACAATTAAAAATGAATTTATTCACAAAAATGGCAACTATATTAAATAAATAATATAAATTTGATTTTTTGTGGAATAAAATATTTCAATATTTTTGTGATTTTTTGCAAAAAGAACCAATCAAAAATAATTAAAATTGAGGAAGTTATTAATTTTTCAAATCATTAAGAAATAATATGAAAAATAGTAAAAAGTGGAAAAAATAGCAAAAAGAGGGTCTGGAGCAAGGGGGGTTCGAACCCCAGACCTCTTGTGTACAGCATGCACGCCTTACCACTGGGGTAGTGATACATCCGTGTATTGAAACACAACCACAAATATACAAGACTTGCCTTGTTTTTGGCCTGGCCCAAGGCAAGGCAAGGCAAGATTTTGGCTAGAAACGTGAAGGCCATAACTTTCTCATTTCTCCATGGATGGAGGCAAAATTTATATGTATCTGGCCTAGAATTTCCTAAGGAATTGTTTTTCCAGAAAATAAATCCTCCTCAAAACCCGATAGTGGTTTTGAAATAGGCCATAGTTTGCATTTTCTGTGCTACCTCTTGGTACAGGTATGAATTACATGATAAATTGGTGCAAACAAAACACATATAACATGTATAAGAGATGCATGATCAATGGACTTCAAAGCAAGGCATATTTCAGAGAGTTCAAGTTGTGATGCTTACCTCTTTTTGGAGCTTTTGGGCTATCTACCAAGTGCTTTGTTCCAGAAATGTTTTGATGCTTTGGACACCCTCAAATGATCCCTTAGAAGCTTTTAGAGTGGTTGGAACTAGCTGGAAACCTTAGGAATGGAAATTGGCCCTTTCTTGCAAAAGGGGCAAAAATGGCCAAAATAACAACTCTCGCAAATCATGTTCCAGATGTGTGGAACCATTTGGGACAATTCAAGGATGATATTTGGAGTGAGTTTGAGGTTTTATCTGGTTTGGAAAGTGACTGAATCAAGACATGGCTTGAAAAATGCACAAAGGTCCAATTTTGAGGTTTTGAGAGGGGACTTTGAGATTTTGGTGTTACAGGTCACTTGTGAGAGTTTGGACAGCTTAGATATGACATATTGGATGTGTTTGGATCATGAGTTGTGGTGAAATTGCTCTCTAACTCAAAAACTCAGAGTTACCTTGCTAAAGAAGGCATTTTTGCCTAGAGAAAGAGATTTTGAGGAAAGCAAGTGTTGTAGTGCTTTGGTGTACTCAAACTGAGCGCAAATGAGCTCTATTTATAGTAGAGCAAGTTTGTTTTAGCTGCAATAGTGAATGGCAACTGCTGTAGAGGTTTGGCCAATGTTGATCAATGGGAATCCAAGTCTCCTCTAGCCATTGACTAGAGGTTAGAGCACAGGCTGCTGGTTCCCTAGTTCTTGGATAAGTCTTGACTGAATTCAGTTGGAAAGGGCTCAGTCCATGCCACCTTGGTGCATCCATTAAATGCTCTAAACCAAAATTGGAGTCTTGTCCCCTCTTTAGGCATTTCTAGGTTTGGCATGCTACTTTTGGTTCCAGGGACTTGGGAGGCTGATGGATCAGTGTTTGTCCCTCCTTGGTCCCCCCTTGAGGTGTTCAGATGAATAGATTTGCTTGCCCTTTGCAAAATTTGAGCAAATCGAGCAAAATCCCCAAATCTGCCTTGCCATGACAGTTTGTAGCAAGGCATATTGGCATGGTCATATCTCATGGCTTAAGTGGAGTTTCATGGAGTTCTTGGCCATTTTGGAAATCCCTCATATGATACAACATGTGTGTGATCATAGTTGGTCTTGACACTTTTTGGATCCAAGTGAAAAATCCCCCTACTTTTGGAAAAAAAGAAAGACAGATTCTGACTTAGTGAAAATTTCACTAAGTGTTGGAAAAAGTGACATTTCATGTTTTCAGCCATTTTGATCATTCCATAACTCAAAATCCATGATGAATTGGAATGAGGTGTAGTTGAAGCTTTTGTAGAGGGCTGTGAGAGCTACAAATCCAGCTTTGAATGGGGAAAATGGCCTTGTGGTTTAGGAGTTATGATCCTCCAAAATTGGTACCCTAGCCAGTTTGTTCCATAACTTAGAAAATTTATAAGTTTTTTATGGTTACCCCTTTTACAAGTTATCCCACTTTTCTTGATTTTTCTTGATGAATGATGATTCCAATCACACATTAACATCATTTTAGGGTTAAAGAACCATAATTGTGAAAAATCTCAAAAAGTCAAAGTTGACATTTGTGCACAGTTGACTTTTTGTCAGATGAATTCCAAACTGTGCGATCCTCTATGAAATCAAGTCCTTGACCTAAATCAAACTTGATGGATTGATTTCATAGGTGTTATAAGGTGTATTGAATCATGTCTCAAGGTTTGGGAGCATGCCTAGGTCAAAAGTCAAAGATACAGTTGACTTTTCCCGCGAAACCCTAATTGTGGTTCTGATGAATTTGAAACTTGTTGATCAAGCTTCTTGGATCAATCCATTGTTGTAAATGGATCAATGTCGTTTATTAGAGACCCTCAAATCATGTCTTGAGGTCTTGGCTCATGTTTTCTCCCAAAAGTCAACTTAGGGGTGAATTAGGTCAAGAAACCTTAATTCCTTATTTGTGGCAAATGCATCCCCTGGTCGACCAAAACCCTAATTTGGTGACACTGGCGTTCTTGAGGCTTAATCCAATTGGAATGGAGCAACCTTGTGCCTGATTCTTGATGTGGGAGTCCTCTTGATCCATTGTGGGTGTTTGAGAGACTTGACAAGTTGAAGATCATGTCATTCCTTGATTGATCTTTTGTCTAAGTGCCCTAAGAAGGCTTGAAACCCCGATCCTGATTGTAGTGGATGCTCACCCATCTTTAGGGAGACTAATGAGGTATTATGGTCCATCCATTTTGTGATGATGATTTGCACAATGATGGAAAATCTTAGTGGTCAAAATTTGGGGTATGATAGAGCCGCTAGGCCTGAAGGTTACAAACTTCGGGAAAACGAAGATGCCAGGGGCATGACAGCAACTTCTGAAGGTTACAAACTTCGGGAGGCACTGAGTGTCTCGGCCGTAATAACTATACCACCACCCGTGGTGCACACTGTCCCGTAAGGATAGATTCCATAGATACCTTCTGTTGGAAACACAAGCGTGGATGACGTAATGAAGGAGTTCCAAGAACAGTTCCTGGAAATGCAGAAAGAGTTGCAAGCCCTTCGCGGTCAGGATTTATTTGGAAAGGACGCCGCGGACCTTTGTTTGATCCCTAATGTGAAAGTTCCACACAAGTTCCAGGTGCCCGATTTTGAAAAGTACAAGGGTAACTCTTGCCCTCAAAGCCACTTGGTGATGTACGCTCGGCGAATGTCAGCTCAGACAAAGAACCAGGAGCTACTAATTCACTACTTTCAAGATAGTTTAACCGGTGCCGCATTAAAATGGTACATGGGTTTAAACCGCACTAAGATCGACACTTTCAGAAATCTTGGCACTACTTTCGTTCAACAATATAAATACAATTTAGACATGGCACCGGACAGAGATCAACTCTGATCAATGTCACAAAAGGACAAGGAAACCCTTAAGGAGTACGCTCAGAGATGGCGTGAAATTACCGCTCAGATTTGTCCACCTCTGGAGGAAAAAGAGATGACAAAGATTTTCTTAAAAACCTTGAGCTCATTTTACTACGATAGAATGATTGCCAGTGCGCCCAGTGACTTCACCGAAATGGTCGGGATGGGGGTACGTCTCGAGGAAGCAGTCTGAGAAGGATGTTTAGTTAAAGACGCTGGGTCATCAAGTAGTACAAAACGATACGGTAGTGCCCTCCCTAAGAAAAAAGAGTAGGATATTGGGAATATCTCTCTCGGAAAGCAAAGGCGACGATACCAACCAGTAGCAGTTGTAACTCCTGCTATCAACTATGCGCCTGTACCTACGTATCAACCTCAGGTTGCTCAAAGCCAACCAAATCAACAACAATTCCAATAAAGGACACAACAGCCTCTTCAGCAGGCTCGTCCCCCGTACAACAATAACCATACAACGCGGCCACCAGAGTTTGATCCTATACCCATGTTGTACGCAGTGCTATTTCCGTTACTGCTAGTCAAGGGGCATGTCCAGACCAAGGCTCCTCTCACAATACCAGAAAATCCGCCTTTCTGGTTCAAAACGGATCAGACTTGTCCTTACCATCAAGGAGAACCAGAGAATTACATAGAGAGTTGTCTCAGTTTCAAATCCGTTATGCAAAAGCTTGTTAGGAGCGGGGTCTTATCCTTCAAGGATACAAATCCTAACGTTCTCACGAACCCGCTGCCTCAACATAAGAAAGCTACAGTCAATTTGATAGAGGGAGAGTCTAACAACATCTATCAAATTCATGATGTACTCTTATTAAGGGCCAATTTGGTCAGGATGCATTGTAGACAGAGTGGATACGGCCATGTGCCCCCTCGTAATTATCACCAGTGTGATATCTGCTCTAAAGACAATCAAGGATATGCTGTGGTGCAATCAGTCCTACAGGAACAGTTGGATCTTGGATTGATCCAGGAACACCGAGTTCGTGAAGTCAACATGACCTACACAAATTACAATATTATTCAGAAACACAACATTCTGGCAATGAAGGTCAATTTGGTGGCAATGTACTCAAGGCAAAGCCAGTATCATAATCTACCGCGGCACGATTACAATTCCTGTCTGACTTGCTCGGTAAACAATCAGGAATGCTCTTTTGTACAAGAGGCCCTCCAGCGTCAGATAGATCTTGGATGGATCCAGGACTATCATGATAAAAATACTTATCAGATCAACATGATTCAAATCTTCGATATTCATTTGATGAATACCAGCTTGGTGGAGTTACACGCCGAGCAAGTCCAACTTGGTTTTCTCACTTCTCACGATTATCTGAGCTGTAAAGTATGCAGTGAAAGCAGCCAAGGGTGTGCTCTCCTTCAATGAATTTTCCAACACTTGTTAAACCATTGGTGGCTTCCGATCTATCTAGATGAAGACACGCAACAAATCAGTGTGACTAACGGGAACCCTACTAGACGTCAAAGTCAGGATGCCCGATCTATGGAAATTGACCTAGTAAGGTTGCACTGCATCCAAAGCGGACGTGGCCAAGTGCCACCACACAACTATGAACGCTGTAGAGTCTGCTCGGAGAATAACCAAGGATGTTATCTTGTGCAGGCAACTCTTCAAGGTCAGTTGGATCGTAAAGAGATTCACCCATGTCCGAGTTCTGAGCCAATCAACTGGACGCCGGACTAATTCGCTGATCAAATCAAGGACGTTGTCATAATCTCTGATCATCAACGGAACAAAGATGTTTGTTCCATCATCCCTCTACTTGATGCTTCAAAGGTTCCTAACCAGGAACCAATTGAAATCACTTACGATGGTCGGAAAAATTAGAAGGCTCTTGTAGTTATCTATCTGCCAGGACCACTACCGTATGAATCAACTAAGGTTATCCCTTACAAATACGGTGCAACGACAATTGAGAATGGGAAGGAAACTCCATTACCCTCCGTTGTAAATATCACAGACATCAGTCGAGTAACACGGAGCGATCGGATCTTCAACAGAGGAGTTGGAGAACCCAACAAAGAAAAGAAACCTCGGGCAGAAGTTCCTGATCCACCAGTCGGTCATTCCAATAATCCCAACCTTTCAAAGAACAACGATGAGATGATGAAGCTCATCCAGAAGAGTGAGTACAACATTGTCAATCAACTGTTGCAAACTCCTTCAAAAATCTCAGTGTTATCACTTTTACTTAGTTCAGAAGCTCACAGGGAAGCTCTGCAGAAAGTCTTAGAGCAAGCCTTTGTGGAGCAGGATGTAACGATCAGACAGTTCGATGGCATCATCTCCAACATCACTCCCTGCAATAACTTGGGATTCAGTGATGAAGAACTGCCAGAAGAGGACCATTGTCACAACATGGCGCTCAATATTACAGTCAACTGCCAGGACGATGCATTAGCCAGCGTGCTGGTAGACACCGAATCAGCTCTCAACATCATGCCGAGGTCCACTCTAATGCGACTATCATTCAAAGAATCTCTGATGAGAAGCAGTGAGGTCGTCATCAAAGCATTTGACCGGTCCAGAAAAACAGTTATCGGCGAAGTCGACCTTCCCATAACTATCAGTCCTCACACTTTCCTAGTCATTTTCCAGGTCATGGACATCCGGGCAACATACAGTTGCTTATTAGGAAGACCTTGGATACACCAGGCTATGACAGTCACTTCGACACTTCACCAGAAGCTGAAGTTTATCAAAAACAACCAACTCGTCACGGTCTGCGGAGAACATGCCTTGATCGTGAGTAACTTATCGTCATCCACCTGTGTGGAACTGGAGGAGATAATCGGAACCTAGTTCCAAGAACTTTTGGTAAGCAATGATAATCAGGCAGAAAGAGGAACCCCTATTTCCTCATACAAAGATGCTCTCGAGGCAATTGAAAGTAACAATACGAAAGGGTGGGGACAGCTTGTCACTCCTACGAATAACAAAGCAAAGAAAGGTCTTGGTTTTTCCTCAACCTGTACCCAAACTGCTGCTAACGATGAAAGTTTTTGTCCCGTTCAGGATTTCTTCCGCATTGTAGGTTTCCTTCACCCAGTGTCTCAAGGAGTACATACCATCAATGAAGGTGATTCCTCCGATATGGAGGAAGAATAGAAGTCTTATCTTAACAAAGACGGTTATATGTCTCAGGAAGAAGTGCCTACGCCATTTTTCTATCCCGCACAAAGTCCGAGATTTATACCAAGGTCAGATGTCGAAATGATATACGGAGATTGTGACCCGGAAGGATGTCGTGCTCCACCAAACTCATTAGGGGAAGACACTCTAATGAAAGACAACTTTGACAATGATTATTATGGCCCGATGGATGAAAACCAGCCGAACAATGAAAATCAGCTGAGCATCATTGAAAAGAATACCTGCGTCCCCACCATATCATAGGATCAACAATCAGGGTATTCTAAAAATACCCTGCACGACGATGAGTTTGCAACGTTCGCAGGATTAGAGTTCATCAACTATGCTTTTCTAGAGGTCAATGTCGTTGAAAGGGATGACTCCTCCAGTTCCAAAGAGGTGTGGGACACCCTGGGACAACCAAGTGGTAAATACAACTTTATGGTCAAATACATCGCTCCTGAAAGCTCTCGTATTAGGCTCGAAGTCAACCAGCCTACTGGATAGGAAGATCCACCTGAAAGTACAAAAACCATGCAAAATACAGCTGAAGATTCCTCCTACGACAACTCTGCCTGGGAGACTGATTCCAATGATCCAGCTCCGCCAGAAATCAGCGTCATTTCTGAGGACAAGCCAAGAAAGAAGGTACCAGACTTTGTGATTCACCGAGGAGTTCGCCGCCAATGGGTTGCGGTCGACATTCCGAAGATCGTCCATAAGTCAAAGTAATTGTCGTCTTTACTTTAACCTTTCACCCTGCCCAGGTGAAACAGATGTTTTAATAGGGCTCACTTTCTGTAAATATACCTCTTCGCATCGCCCACAGCGACAGAGTTTTGTTTTATAGGGCTGTAGTTTCATGTTTCGACTGATCATAAATAATGTAACTTCGTTCTGTAATTTCCGCATCTATTGTTGTTTTCTCTTTTTGTTTTTTCAGAAAATGGTAATCCTAAAAAACGATTCAAATAATAAAAACAAGCAGTTTTTCAAAAAAAATACACTTCGCACGCTCTTGCATTCTCTATATCTCTTCTAAACACAAATCATCACGTCATGCAGGTTGCTTGTTTTAAACCCCATCGAAACATATGATCCGATGCCTGCTCCCAACTTTGAAGTCCCGGTATTTGAGGCTGAAGAAGAAAATGACGAAGAAATTCCAGAAGAGATCTCCCGACTACTCAGACAAGAGGAAAGCTCTATCGAACCTTATAAAGATCCGTTGGAAACGATCAACTTGGGTTCAAAAGAGGAAAGAAAAGAAGTCAAGATTGAAGCACTGCTCAGTCCAAATGTCAAAGAGGGTTTGATAAAGCTTCTCAAAGAGTTTCACGATGTATTCGCTTGGTCCTATCAGGATATACCAGGGTTAGATACCAGCATCGTGGAGCATCATCTACCGCAAAGATCAGAATGTCTGCCAGTAAAACAAAGGTTGAGGAGGACTCACCCGGATATGGCTATCAAAATCAAAGAGGAAGTACAGAAACAGATTGACGCAGGCTTCCTCGCCACATCAGAATATCCTCATGGCTAGCCAACATAGTGCCAGTTCCGAAAAAATACGGAAAGGTCAGAATGTGTGTGGACTACAGAGATCTAAACAAGGCTAGTCCAAAGGATGACTTTCCCTTACCACACATTGATATGCTGGTAGACAGTACCGCAAAGTTCAGTGTATTCTCCTTCATGGATGGATTCTCGGGCTATAATCAGATAAAAATGGCGCCGAAATACATGGAGAAAACTTCCTTTATCACCCCATGGGGGACCTTTTGTTACAAGGTAATGCCGTTCGGTTTGAAGAACGTCGGGGAAACTTATCAAAGGGCCATGACTACTCTGTTCATGACATGATACACAAAGAAATCGAAGTATATGTCGATGACATGATTGCCAAATATAAAATAGAGGAGGAGCATGTGACCCACCTGTCAAAATTATTCGAACGTCTAAGAAAATACAAACTCCGCTTGAATCCCAACAAGTGCACCTTTGGAGTCCGTTCAGGGAAACTGCTAGGGTTCATCGTCATCCAAAAAGGAATTGAGGTTGATCCTGACAAGGCCAAGGCCATTCAAGAGATGCCTTCTCCAAAAACTGAAAAACAAGTCAGAGGATTCTTGGGACGTTTGAAATACATTTCCAGATTCATATTCCTCATGACCGCGACATGCGCGCCGATCTTCAAATTACTCAAAAAGAATCAGGACTGCATTTGGACAGGAGACTGTCAAACTGCCTTCGACAGTATCAAGGAGTACCTGTTGAACCCACTGATTCTATCACCTCCAGTGGAAGGAAGACCACTGATCATTTACTTAACAGTCTTGGAAGACTCCATGGGTTGTGTACTTGGCCAACAAGACGAAACAAAAAGGAAAGAGTCTGCCATTTACTATTTGAGCAAAAAGTTTACGAACTGTGAAACTCGGTACACTATGCTCGAGAAAACTTGTTGTGCTTTGGCTTGGGCAGCCAAATGTCTTCGCCAGTACATGATTCGTCACACTACTTGGTTAATCTCCGAAATGGATCCAATCAAGTACGTCTTTGAAAAACCTGCTCTCACTGGAAGGATTGCCCGTTGGCAGATGTTGTTGTCAGAATATGACATAGAGTACCACGCTAAAAAAGCCGTTAAAGGAAGTATTTTAGCCGATCATTTGGCCCATCAACCGATTGATGATCAAGAATCAATCGGGTTTGACTTCCTAGACGAAGATGTCATGTATTTAAAAATGAAAGATTGCGATGAACTGCTACCCAGTGAAGGGCCAGAACCAGGTTCCCAATGGGGACTTATCTTTGACGGAGTTGTCAATCATTATGGAAATGGAATTTGGGAAATCATCATAACACCTCAGTGTACCCACATTCCTTTTACAGCCCGACTGACATTCAAGTGTACAAACAATGAGGCCGAATACGAAGCCTGTATCATGGGTCTCGAAGAAGCAATTGACTTAAGGATCAAAAACTTGGATGTTTATGGCGATTCAGCCCTGGTTATTAATCAAATCAAAGGAGATTGGATCACATACCAATCAGGACTGATTCCTTACAAAGATTACGCAAGAAGGTTGTTACCTTTCTTCAACAGAATCGAGTTTCATCATATCCCTCGTGAAGAGTATCACATGGCTGATGCCTTAGCCACCCTCTCTTCCATGATTAGTGTAGGTCAATGGAACAACTTACCTAAGATTGACATAATGCGCCTTGAACGGCCCGCTTACATCTTCGCGATTGAAGCAGTCATAGACAACAAACCTTGGTATCACGATATCAAATGATTCCTTCAGAAACAAGGGTGTCCTCTTGGGGAATCTAGAAAGGACCAAAAGACCCTCAGAAGACTAGCAGGAAGCTTCTTTCTGAGCGGTGATACCCTCTATAAGAGAAACTTTGACATGGTCTTGCTCTGATGTGTAGACAGACCAGAAGCCGACATGCTGATAAAAGAAATTCACGAAGGATCCTTTGGCACTCATGCCAATGGACACACAATGGCGAGAAAAATTCTAAGAGCAGGGTACTATTGGTTAACCATGGAATCCAACTGCTACAAGTACATGAGGAAGTGTTACAAGTGTCAGATATACTCAGACAAAATCCATGTACCGCCGACGCATTTCAAAGTTCTTTCTTCCCCGTGGCCTTTTTCCATATGGGGAATCGACATGATCGAACCTAAGGCTTCAAACGGACATCGGTTCATCCTGGTAGCCATTGCTTACTTCGCCAAGTGGGTCGAAGCAGCGTTATACGCCAATGTAACCCGACAAGTGGTGGTCTGATTCGTCAAAAACAATATCATCTGCCGTTATGGTGTTCCGAGTCAGATCATTACAGATAATGGATCCAACTTGAACAATAAGATGATGAGAGAGTTGTGCGTTGAGATCAAGATCAAACACCATAACTCATCTCCCTACCGACCCAAGATGAATGGAGCGGTAGAAGCGGCTAATAAGAACATCAAGAAGATCGTTCAAAAGATGGTTGTAACCTATAAAGACTGGCACGAGATGCTACCCTTTGCCCTTCACGGTTATCGCACATCTGTCCGCACTTCAACAGGGGCAACCCCTTTCTCTCTAGTATATGGCATAGAAGCAGTGCTCCCCATAGAGGTAGAGATCCCATCAATCTGGGTATTGATGGAAGCTAAGCTAATGGAAGCTGAATGGTGTCAAAGTCGACATGACGAACTGAACCTAATCGAAGAAAAACGAATAGCGGCACTATACCACGGTCAGTTGTATCAACAAAGGATGAAGAAGGCGTTTGACAAAAAGGTTCGACCTCCCGTCTTCAGGAAAGGATACCTTGTGCTCAAGAAGATACAATCATTTCTCACTGATTCTCGGGGCAAATGGACTCCGAATTATGACGGCCCCTATGTGGTCAAGAAAGCCTTCTCAGGCGGCGCCTTGAGACTCGCAACTATGGATGGAGAGGAATTTACCTACCCCACAAATGTTGATGTAGTCAAGAAATACTTTCCCTAAATTAAAAAAAAAACAACGTCTCGGTGGATTGAAAACCCGAAAGGGCAGTCCAGGCAAAAATTAGAGGCATAATAAAAAATCATCCCGGTGGATTGGAAATCTCACAGTACAATCCAAGTAAAAGTTAGGGATAATGGCAAGTAACTACGTCTGACAAGGTTGAACCCCTCAACAGTAGTGCCATCCATCCGAGAAAAACTTCAAGTCAAGGACATCTTCGACAGAAGCTCAGGATGCCCCGAATTCAAAGTTGGTAGAAGGATAGTGGTTGTTATGTTTCAATGTAGCCCTTTTCCCATAAAATTACCATTTTCTAACTTTGTAAATACTCTATGGAATCACGCGCTTGGCTGATTTCCATCCTATCAATAAAATTTGAGCCCATGTGCTTTTGTTTACAATTCTTATTTGTTTTAGCTTTATAGAATGACGTTTTAATATGATTAACGATTCTTGAAATAAAACAAAAATGAATTTACTTGTCAAACTTTTTCTGTGTTTAAAATAAAGATAGCAATTTCTTTTGCTGTTGAACATCGAAAGAACATCGGTCGCTTCTCCCGAAGTAATCGAACCTCAAAGTGCAGAATCAAAGTACTCCTTCTAAACCAGTACGTCTGAATAAAGGATCAACTGTGTCAAAGACCATGTTTCATCTGACACCCCCGGCAGAGTTCTTATCTCCTAAGCCCGACCAACAGTTTTCCCCGCGCGGACTATCTCTCCTAAGCAAGGCGGAATTGCTATCGTGAACCAGTGATACTTTTCACTCCCACTGTGGCCGAGTATCCAGTCATGTTTATCTATCAGTCTGTATGTCGCGTCAGTTTTGTCGGCATAAACATACATACATCATGCATTATTTATTTACATTCATATTCATATTGCATCGCTATCACTCTAGTCGGTCTTATCCCCTAGTGATAAAAGTCCTCTCAATCGAGTTGTCAGTTCTGTGCTTGTCAGGAAACGTTGCGTCCAAACAGTCCCTCTTCCTGTTTATTTCTGGATTGTAGGGGGGTTTCGACCACTTTGATAACTTGAACCTCTGAAAAGGCAAGAAAACATTCAATAAACGTCACTCTTCGCCATTGAAGATGATGTCTTCGCTTTCCCGGATTAAGGAAAATCCCCAGAGGAATCCTCTTAACCGAAGACTCTCAGCAGCACATTGGTTCTTCTCTCCAGAAAGTCAATGTTAACAAAGTCATTGGCACCTCAAAATTGGGGTACATCATATGGCGTTTCTCTGGGAAGACCTCGAGAAAAGTATGATGTAATATCCCCAAGCGGAAGCAGTCTATCAAGAGACTCGTTTTCCCCGGTAGAGTCGACCAATGGCGTCTCCGAACAAAGAAGTTTGTGTACCTCTACAGCTCAGACAGATGGGGTCCCCGGCAAGTTTGACATCAAAACTTTTTCCATTAAATGGCATCTCCCTAGGAAAATTCGGTGAGAAGTTTGAGGAAGACCGCTAAGAATAGCGTCCCTTGTCAAGAAAGCTTATTGACAAAAGAAACTAAGACCAGTTTCTTGGTAGAAAACCAGGATCGAGGAGAAGTTTAAATTAGAAACTGAGACCAGTTCCGTGGCTAAAGACCAGGATCAAGAGGAAGTTTATTTCAGAAACTAAGACCAGTTCCTTGGTAGGAAACCAGGATCGAGGGGAAGTTTATTTCAAAAGAAAACTAAGACTAGTTCCGTGGCTGAAGACCAGGATCGAGGGGAAGTTTATTTTAGAAACTAAGACTAGTTCCTTGGTAGGAAACCAGGATCGAGGGGAAGTTTATTTCAAAAGAAAATTGAGACCAGGTCCTTGAATGAAGACCAGGATCGAGGGGAAGTTTTACCTTTTCTAAGCATCATCGCTTAGCAAAAGAAGATGAATGTGTAAGCTACCATTCATAACCGCCATCAAAATTTCGGGTATTCCGATATTTAATCCTCTTGCACCCTGAATACCCGAATACCTTCGCCATTCACACCTTCTGGTCCAAGAAGATTAAATTGGGGCATCTGTCATACCCCAAATTTTGACCACTAAGATTCCCATCATTGTGCGAAATCATCATCACAATATGGATGAACCATTATACCTCATTAGTCTCCCCAAAGATGGGTGAGCATTCACTACAATCAAACTTAGGGTTTCAAGCCCTCTCAGAGCTCTTAGACAAAAGATCAATCAAGGAATGACATGATCTTCAACTTGTCTAAACCTCTCAAACATCCACAATGGATCAAGAGGACTCCCTCCTCAAGGATTAAGTACAAGGTTGCAACTGACCAAGTGGATTAAGCCTCAAGATCGCCAGTGTCACCAAATTAAGGTTTTGGTCGACTGGGGCCTCCAAATGGAAATTTTCCTCTGGGCATGAGCCAAAGGCTTCAAAGCACAACCTATGATGCTCCAAGGGACATCAGGAATTAGGGTTTCTTGACCTAATTCACCCCTAAGTTGACTTTTGGGACAAAACACGAGCCAAGACCTCAAGATATGGTTTCAGGGTCTCTAACACACTATATTTATCTATTTTCTACAATGGATTGATCCAAGAAGCTTGATCAACAAGTTTCAAATTCATCAGAACCACAATTAGGGTTTTGAAGGAAAAGTCAACTGTATCTTTGACTTTTGACCAGGACATGCTCCCAAACCTTGGGACATGATTCAATACACCCTATAACACCCATGGAACATGTCCATCAAGTTTGATTTAGGTCAAGGACTTGATTTCACAGAGGATCGCACAGTTTGGAGTTCATCTGACAAAAAGTCAACTGTGCACAAAAGTCAACTTTGACTTTTTGAGATTTTTCACAATTATGGTTCTTTGACCCTAAAATGATGTTAATGTGTGATTGGGATCATCATTGATCAAGAAAAATAAAGAAAATGGGATAACTTGTAAAAGGGGTAACCATAAAAACTTAGAAATTTTCTAAGTTATGGAACAAAGTGGCTAGGGTACCAACTTTGGAGGATCGTATCTCCTAAACCACAAGGCCATTTTCCCCATTCAAAGCTGGATTTATAGCTCTCATGGCCCTCTACAAAAGCTTCAACTACACCTCATTCCAATTCATCATAGATTTTGAGTTATGGTTGGATCAAAATGGCTGAAAACATGAAATGCCACTTTTTCCAACACTTAGTGAAATTATCACTTAGTCAGAATCTGTCTTGTTTTTTTTTCAAAAGTAGGGGGATGTTTCACTTGGATCCAAAAAGTATCAAGACAAACTATGATCACACATGTGTTGTATCATATAAGAGCTTTCCAAAATGGCCAAGAACTCCATGAAACTCCACTTAAGCCATGAGATATGACAATGACAATGTGCCTTGCTGCAAACTGTCATGGCAAGGCAGATTTGTGCATTTTGCTCGATTTGAGCAAATTTTCCAAATGACAAACAAGTTTATCCATCTGAACACCCCAAGGGGAGACCAAGGAGGGACAAACACTAATCCATCAGCCTCCCAAGTCCTTGGAACCAAAAGTAGCATGCCAAACCTAGGAATGCCTAAAAGAGAGACAAGACTCCAATTTTGTTTTAGAGCATTCAATGGATGCACCAAGGTGGCATAGACTGAGCCTCTTCCAACTGAATTCAGTCAAGACTTATCCAACAACTAGGGAACCACAGCTCTGTGCTCTAACCTCTAGTCAATGGCTAGAGGAGACTTGGATACTCATTGATCAACATTTGCCAAACTTCTACAGCAGTTGTCATTCACTATTGCTTGCAAAACAAACTTGCTCTACTATAAATAGAGCTCATTTGTGCTCAGTTTGAGTACACCAAAGCCATCAAACAGATGCTTTCCTCAAAATCATTTTCTTTAGGCAAAAATACCTTCTTTAGCAAGGTAACTCTGAGTTTTTGAGTTAGAGAGCATTTTCATCACAGCTCATGATCCAAACACATCCAATATGTCATATCTAAGCTGTCCAAACTCTCACAAGTGACCTATAACACCAAAATCTCAAAGTCCCCTCTCAAAACCTCAAAATAGGACTTTTGTGCATTTTTCAAGCCATGTCTTGAATCAGTCACTTTCCAAACCAGATAAAACATCAAACACACTCCAAATATCATCCTTGAATTGTCCCAAATGGTTCCCCACATCTGGAACATCATTTGAGAAAGTTGCTATTTTGGCCACTTTTGCCCCTTTTGCAAGAAAGGGCCAGTTTCCATTCCTGAGGTTTCCAGCTGGTTCCAACCACTCTAAAAGCTTCTAAGGGATCATTTGAGGGTGTTCAAAACATCAAAACATTTTTGGAACAAAGCACTTGGTAGAGAGCCCAAAAGCTCCAAGAGAGGTAAGCATCACAACTTGAACACTCTGAAATATACCTTTCTTTGAAGTCCACTGATCATGCATCTCTTATACATGTTATATGTGTTGTGTTTGCACCAATTTATCATGTAATTCACACCTGTACCAAGAGGTAGCACAGAAAATGCAAAACATGGCATATTTCAAAACCACTATCGGGTTTTGAGGAGGATTTGTTTTTTGGAAAAACCACCACCACCATTGGATTCCTTAGGAAATTCTAGGCCAGATGCATATAAATTTTGTCTCCATCCATGGAGAAATGAGAAAGTTATGGACTTCACGTTTCTAGCCAAAATCTTGCCTTGCCTTGCCTTGGGCCAGGCCAAAAACAAGGCAAGCCTTGTATATTTGTGGTTGTGTTTCAATACACGGATGTATCACCACCCCAGTGGTAAGGCACGAATGCTGCACACAAGAGGTCTGGGGTTCGAATCCCCCTCGCCCCAGACCCACTTTTTAATGCTTTTTCCACTTTTTTTAATTATTTTTCATATTATTTTTAATGAATTGAAAAATTAATAGCTCCCTCAATTTTAATTATTTTTTATTGATTCTTTTTGCAAAAAATCACAAAAATGTTGAAATACTTTATTCCCAAAAAAAAATCAAGTTTATATTATTTATTTAATATAGTTGGTATATTTGTGAATAACTTCACTTTTAATTATTTTTTAAACATTTTAAAATTGAATTCTCATGTTGAAAATCAAAACCAAATGAATTTTAATTCATCTTGTGATTAAAACATCATTTTTCAAACCTCAACCAAAAATCACAAGTTGTTTATTCAAACTTATTTAGTATTTTATCATTTTTTATTGATTTTCCTTGAGAATTTACTTTTAAAATGATGAAATTAGGGTTTCCTTGATTCTCACCCAAACAAAACTTTTTTAAATAATCTTTGGGCCTCTAGTAGAGTGTAAGTCCCAACCCTTTTTGAAAACCAAAATGATTTGGGCCTCAGCGTATTGTATAAGTCCCGATAGCATTAAAAAGTTCGGCGCAATCGTTGCCTTTTTAACAAAAAAACCATGGGCCTCTCCTTGAGTTGTAAGCCCCATCTCTTGTACAAAAATAACCTCTTTGGGCCTCTAATAGAGTGTAAGACCCAACCCCCTTTTAACCAAAACTATTTGGGCCTCAGATATTGTATAAGTCCCTCCGCGTTAAAAGAAAAATCTCGGGGCAATCGGCAGTTCAAAAATCAAATCATCTGGGCCTACCTTCGTGTTATAAGCCCTATTCCTTTTATTTAAACATATTTGGGCCTCTTGAGAGAGTGTAAGACCCATCCCTTTGTACAGAAAACCTTTTTGGGCCTCAGTCACTTGTATAAGTCCCTGTACAAATTCAAAACAACAGTGCAATCACTGATAAAACCTTAGGCCTCTCCTCGAGCTGTAAGCCCCAACAATCTTTTCAAAATACTTTCTCCTTTGATTTTGAATCCAAATATAGGTTGTTATCCAACTTTCTTTGTTGAACAACTAACAAAACAGCATGGAAGCTCTACAACGGGTAACTGTTTATATGCTTTCATTTACCGCTTTCATATGTATATAATTGTATTGTGGGTCTGTTTCACTGTAAGTTTTCTTTCACATCCTTTTATATACTTGTCACATATCCACTGTGTAATACTAGTATAGTTATTTAGAGTTTCCCCAGCAACTATGTCTAGCACTAGGTAAAGCCTTGTTGGTCACTCTTAAATACAAACAAAACTAGATCCCCCGTAGGATTCCAGATACAGTCTTCCCTCCTATTGGGGTTAAACAATATGGAAACGTGAAAGGCAGCATTCTCGGTGAACCCTTTCTCATACTGTCACCCTTAGAAATTGTCAAAGAAACTCTAACTCCCCATAGATGATCTTTTCTCCATGAATGGCATCTCTTGAGTTTCTTCCAAATCCTTGAACTTTCCTGGCTTGATCTATTCTCGGTGAATAGCATGTCTTGAACTTCTCTTGGTTTAGGGACCCACAGGCTTCCTAAAAGCATCCCCGCCTCCTCTTGGGCATTGTACAAGGACCCTTCGGCTTCTTAAAATTTCTCATGCCGTCTCTTGGGCTTAATACAAGGACCCTGACGAACTCTTAAAGATATAAGACAGAACTTAGTCATCCTTTGCTAGGGCAGTCTTTCCAGTGTCAAAACACCGGCCATTTATAGTGTTGATACTCATCCCTCAATGCCCGTGTCTCCTCTTGGGCATAGTACAGAAGATGAAACTCTAGGCTTGGACACTCTACACCTCTTCAATCTCAAAGACATTCTCAAGTTCCTCTAAAACATAAGCAGAAACCCAGTCTCTCTCATGAGAGTTCCCCGCACTTGGACCTGCCTAGGAATCTCAGGGACCTTCGGCAGTAAGATAGCCTCCTCTTGGGCTTTGTACAAATGATTTTCCCCAGCGAAGCTAACCTTTTCAGACTCTCTTGGTGAGTCCAACCCCTTTAGCCTCCGTCTTAGGCTTCGTACAAGACACACATAAAAACTCTCTTGTTGAGTATAAAAGACTCTCTCGTTGAGTCAAACCCTTTTTTTTAGCCTCCGTCTTGGGCTTCGTACAAGACACATAAAAACTCTCTTGTTGAGTATAAAAGGCTCTCTTGTTGAGTCAATCCCCTCTTAGCCTCAATCTCGGGCTTCTTACGAGACAGCAAATCACTCTCTTGTTGAGTATAAAAAACTCTCTTGTTGAGTCAGTCACCCCTTTAGCCTCCGTCTTGGGTTTTGTACAAGACACATGAAAATCCTCTCTTGTTGAGTGAACCCTTTCAGCCCCGATCTTGGGCTTCGTACAAGACAGAAAGAATATTTTCCCTGGAAAAGTCAAACTTCCAGCCTCCTCTTAGGCCTTGTATAAGGAAATCCCCGGTTGAATCAATCAACCTTTTAGCATCAAATCACGCTTTGATCACAGCATACAAACACCAACAACTCTTCTTTAGAGATGACAAAATCCCTCTCAGTCAGGATCCCTTTAGCTTCACGTCTTGGGCTTTGGACAAGATACAAATCACCTTTAGCTTCTCGTCTTGGGCTTCAAACAAGACACCAAAACATCTCTTTCCTCCCATAGAATAGGAGGAACTACGATCGCTCTGATTTCCCTGTTTAGCTAAATGGGAATACGTAGGCATAAGATTGCAAAATTCTTAGAGAGCATAATAACTCCCAGTCCCTTCATATATCAACCAAGGAAAGCCCAGCCTAGTATCCTAACCAAAAAGCCTCATATACCGAAAAGACATCTTCGTTCTTAAAAGCATAACTCTAAGAAAAATCCCCTTTTGATAGCATCTATAACCTAGCAGACCGCTGTTTAAACTCAGTATGCAAGCAGGGTTAATTGGAGACATCGATTTCCCTTCCTTAATCAGCTCAATATGATAAAAATGAATCGAACTGTAGTATCAAAGCGATAGTGATTCTAAACCACAAAAACTGCGCTACAGTATAATCCTGCTAGCTTCAATACTGACAGAGATGTTGGGCAGCCCAATGTAATACCCTAATTTTTACCCCCAATATCCCACATATCATTTGCATCTCATACCACAAACAACATCACCAGCTTTAGTTCTCTTATCCTTCTTTGTAGGTTTGTTCTTGAGGGAGATCACCAAGCACCCCTGTTTTCTTGTTTGCTTTATATTTGTTTATGTTTATGTTTACTAACCCTTAATTAAAATCCAAAAATATGTTTATTTTTTCCTTAACTAACTTTTTCAGGAAGAATTTGGATCAAGAATGTCAAATACCAGTTCCTCAGCTCGAATGAAATTCATCTGAACAAAGTCAAAGTTGATCTGCAAATAATTCAAAATCATTTGATCAAGAGTTTCCAAGATTTAATTGATTATTATTTAAGAGACTCCAAGGTTCATGTGTTTATTTGCATGCCTTCTTTGACAAGCAAGAAGAATCGAGCCAGAGCTAAGACAACACATCAAAAAGTCATTTTTCACACTTTTTCACTGTGTTAATCGATTAACACATTTGCACATGCAAATAGTTAATCGATTAACTAGTGCGTTTTTGTGAAAAATGAACTAAATTCAAATTCTGCAGCATTTGGTACCAAATTTCACTTTGTTTCATGAAGAGAATATTCTAGACCATCTCATTTTAATTCCCCTACCTCATCATAATTAATTCCCACCATACACCCTTATTAATCACCACTTGATCTTGATTTTGCCTCCAAATTAAAATTCCAAGCCTAACTTTGGCTCCAAACCAAGCTCCAAGCCACCGAAATTTCGAAGCCTAAATCCTATAAATAAAGGCCACATTTCATTCATTTCACAAGCTTTTGATAGCCAAATTCACCTTGCAAAATTTTCTCTCAATTCATCATCTACCCAAATTCACCAAAGCTCTTTCTTCCATTGAGAGTTAGTAAGCTCTTCATTGGAGTTTACTAATCTTTGAGCTAAACCAGCATCCAAACATTTTTTCATCTTCAATTTTTGTAGATCAAGGCTTTGGAGTGTGGTTCTTGAAGTTGATTTGATGCATTTTCAAATTTGAAGTGGTAATTCACTCATTCCACTTATCTCTTGTTGATTCTTGTTGCTTGATCTTTGGATCTTGCAAATTGTGTTCCATTGGTGTAATTTGTTGTTGTTTCACTTGAATTTTCATGCTAATTTTCATTCATGATCATGAGGTGTTTGAAGAAATGATTGGATCATGAATGTTGATTTTTTTCAAATTTTTTTGCTATCATAGCAGTGTTAATCGATTAACACATTTGCACATGCAAATGGTTAATCGATTAACCAAAGCCAGATTTGTGTTTTTGGTTCAGTTTTGGGACTGTTTTGGTTCCTTTCCTCCTTCTTCCTTTTCCTTTTGATATTTTCCTTGGTTTGCAATTTTAAAGGTCCTATTCCTCTTTAAATTTAATGGACTTAGGGTTTAGATAAATTTGGATAAACATTCACTAATTCAAATCTATCTTTAAAGTGAATTGTTCAATTCATTTTAGGTGATTTGAGTTAATGATATGTTTAGTGCTTTAATCCACCAAGATGAGTGGTTGAACTTAAAGATGGAATGATGTTAGAATTTTAATTCAATTTGGCTTTCCCCTCCCCTCTTCTTCTTTTTCTTTTGATCGATGAAAATCTTCGATATCATTGGAACTTATTTTAAGTTCTTGATGAAGATGAGATCGTTACCCGTGGATGTTAGTTGGCATACTCGTTGATTTTATCCGAGTTGGAGCCCTCCCCATGGTAATGTATGAGACCATGTTTTCATTCTAATGGACGTCTAGTCGAGCATTTCCGAAAACACAACAAAACTTATTTTCTCATTTTGGATCACTTTTGCTCTATATTTTTATCTTGGTCAAGTTATTGCAAGAGGATGTTGATATCTTCGCCTGGTCTTATCAAGATATGCCTGGTTTGGATACCAACATTGTTGAACATCACTTACAACTCAAGCTCGAATGTCCTTCTGTCAAGGAGAAGCTCAGAAGGACCAGACCTGACATGGCACTTAAAATCAGAGAAGAGGTAAAGAAACAGTTTGATGCTGGGTTCCTAGCCACTTCTGAATATCCTGAATAGGTTGCTAACATCGTCCTGGTTCCTAAGAAATATGGGAAGGTCAGAATGTGTGTGGATTATCGGGATCTCAATAAGGCAAGTCTGAAAGATGATTCCCTTTGCCTCATATTGACATCTTGGTGGACGACAATGCACAGTTCTTAGTCTTCTCATTCATGGACGGTTTCTCAGGATACAATCAGATCAAGATGGCTCCAGATGACATGAAGAAAACCACCTTTATCATGCCTGGGGCATGTACTACTACAAAGTCATGCCATTCGGTTTGAAAAATGCAGGGGCAACCCTCTTTCATGATATGATACATAAAGAGATTGAGGTTTACGTGGACGATATGATTGCCAACTCCAAGACCGAAGATGATCACTTGTACCATTTGAGGAAACTATTTGCTAAGCTCCAAAAGTTCAAGTTGCGGTTGAATCCTGAAAAATACACCTTTGGAGTCCGATCTGGTAAACTATTAGGCTTTATTGTGAGTCAGAAAGGCATTGAAGTTGATCCCGACAAAGTTCGAGCAATTCAAGACATGCTACCTCCCAAAACTGAAAAAGAAGTCTGAGGCTTTCTGCGCCGGCTTAATTACATCTCCAGATTCATTTTTCATTTAACGGCTACCTGTGAACCGATATTCAAATTTCTAATGAAAAATCAATCGGTTGAATGGAACAATGATTGTCAAGAAGCATTTGACAGAATTAAAAAATACTTGCAAGAACCACCGATTTTAGTACCACTAGTTCCTGGTAGGCCTTTAATCATGTATCTCACTATCAACACGACGACATGGGCAGAAACAAACACGAAATCTACTAAATGAGCAAGAATTCACAGATTGTGAGACCAGATACTCACTCTTGGAGAAAACTTGTTGTGCTCTGGTTTGGGCCGCTCGACGCCTAAGACAATATATGATTTGCCATACTACTTTATTGATATCCAAAATGGATGCGATAAAGTACATATTTGAAAAGCCTGCTGTCACTGGTAGAATTGCTCAGTGGCAAATGTTGTTAACTGAGTACGATATCCAACATGTTACCCAGAAAGCCATAAAAGAGAGTGTTTTGTCTGACTACCTTGCTCACCAACCTGTGGAGGGTTATCAACCAATGAAGTTTGACTTTTCAGATGAGGATGTTTTGTTTAGCAGAGATTATGAAACTCTGGACCTTGAGATAGGACCTGAACCAGGGGCACGATGGACACTCGTGTTCGATGGTGCCTCAAATGCTCGAGGTCGTGGAATTGGTGCTATCCTCATTTCACCGCCAGGTTTTCATCTTCCCTTCACTGCCAAATTATGCTTTGAATGTACTAACAATATAGATGAATACGAAGCATGTATATACGGAATTGGAGCGGCCATTGGCATGAGAATTAAGATTCTTGAGGTCTTCGGGGATTCTGCTCTGGTAATTGGCCAAGTCAGAAGGACTTTTGAGACTCGGGATTCCAAGCTGGTTCCATATCAAAAACACATTGCAAAGTTGATTCCTGTAATACCTCAAAATTTGCCCTCTTATTTATTATCTTATACTATTAGCTTATGCTTCATTCATTTGCATTTCATGTAAGTCATACAAAATTATACATACATCATTGGTTGCACAAGGCATGGGATCAGTTATCTCAAGGTATAGATAGTTCAAAGCCAAAGGATAAGAGTCAAACTTCTCCAAACAAGTCACAAGGGCTCCTCATGTCTAAATTCATCTCATTTGAGCCCTCAAGTCACCAAGAGATGGGAATTCAACAAAGGATTGAAGCAGCTCATCATCTCCTAGCAAGCAGTTCCAAATTAGGGTTTTGGATAAAATGCAATGCAAGTGTGATTTTTGGTCAAAGCTTGGTTTCAAGGTTTTCCATATGGTTTCAATTGTCCAAGGGTGAAGTATTGTCCATTGGTTCATTTCAGAAGGTATTCAATTGATCAATTGGTTGAGGATCAACCGAATTGGGGAAAAGTCAACTGTGTAGAGGAAAAAGTCAACTCTTGACTTTTTGAGGTCAAATTCATGTTCCTCATCTCAAATATGTCCATTGGTGAAGATTTGATCTGGAAATATCAAGGGATTCACCAAAAATTAAAAGATGTGGAAAGTTGCCAATAATAGAAATCAGGGTTTCCTAATTTGGTAAGTTTTGGCAAGGTGAGAGGTCACTTTTGAAGCATTCTTTCTCTATGATGCAAGCACCAATTTGAGAGTTTCAAGAGGCCTAATTGAAGTTCACACTCTAAGCTTCAAAACCATACCAAGAACATATCCATTGGATCAAAGTTGAAGGGGACATGGTCATTTAAAGTTGAGAGATTTCAAGGCACTCTAGGGCAAGTCATGACCAGCCAGCACGCAGTCATATCATCAAACAGTTGGTGTGCATGTTTTGCCAAAGTTCATAGTCAATTATCTCCATGATGGAGGCTCCAAATTAAAAAGTGTTCAACATGGTTTTTGTTCCTCTTGATCTCCTCTTCAACTTTGATGTTGAAGGATTTCTCATCTGATCAACTCATTGAGAGTTATAGTGGATCAAGGTTAGGGTCATCACACTTGAATGACATGCGCATGGGCTAGGCATGGCCAGGTCAGGTTGGCCTGCCAACTCAGCTATGTGCCAACACTTTCATGAATGTTTTAAGCATCTTAAGGGATTCAATTGTGTTTGCTTTCCACATCAATTTTGTTGTCTTCCATCCCCTCTTTTCAAAGAGCCGATGATCACTTCATTTCACCCATTGATCATCAAGATATACTTGCACAAAGTCACCATCATGCCAGCTGACTTTCTTCCATGCCAAGTAAAAACCAGTTGCATTGTTGTTTGTTTATCCCACGCATGCTTCACATACTTCACACATTACATTACTTTTTAAAGCCAAACATACTTCTTGCACACATACATGATCATGTACTTCCTTGCCATATTTGTTTAAACCAACAAAGAGTGAAACTTACATGACAAGTTATTGCTGCTACAACCTCAGCATCACATAATCATCACCCTTCATCCTTAATCCACACCATGATATCATGCACCCTCTCCACATTGAATCAAACCCGTGCACACTTCATTTTTCACAATTTCACTCACTCTCATTCCATTTATTTTGAACTCATTCACTCTCTAACTTCACAAACCCTGGTTCTAACTGTTAACCAAGGTGGTTAATAGTTAACCAAGCATATAAAATCAAATCCATAACAGAATTGCAACTAACTTCATTCATTCTTCACTTCACACTCTCTCTCTCTGAATTTTTCTCTCTCTCGAAGCCTCTGAAACCCTCACTCTCTGCACATTGCTTCATTCTTCTTCATCAAGAATCAAGGAAGCATTGAAGCAGCCATTGCATCTTCCATTTCCACATCAATCTTCATCTTCATCACTTGATTTTCAAGGAATTTGAGGTTTCAGTTTGCCTTTATTTGGCCAATAATCACTTCAAAGATCAAGTGCTTCACCTCTGGCTTTCGTATTTTGAAAGGATTCATCAAAAAGTGCAGGTTTCATTCAATCTTTCCCCTGCAATTTTAATTGATTTGAGCTTGTTTTTGGTGATTTTGAAGCTTAATAGAAGCCATTGAACCTCTGGCTAGTTGATAGGCACATTAAGTGCATAGTTGAAATTTCTAGGGCAAACTTCCTTGCTTCGATTTGCTTTGTGTGTGAACTGTTTGTGTTCTACAAAATGAGAGGAACATTTTGGTGTATGGTTTATTAATTTCTGGTAGCCTGCAACTTTTGGCACGGTGTGAGTGGCCGGAGAAGATGACCGGAGTCTTCTCTGGCCGGTGGTGTTCATCAGCCTCATAAACCCTAGATACTTTGCCAGGTTAAAACGTGACCATTGATTTGTTTTGATCCAACGCTTCTCATCATGCCAGCGCATTAAGGAGACACCGTCCCTAGCACGTGCTCTCTTTTCTAACTATTTTTGAAATATGTGATTCCATGTGTGTGCATCATCATTGCTTAACATGTGTGTGCGTTGTGAGTCAGGTGATTTGATTACTTCTATGATCATCATGGTTGACTTAAATCCAAGGGCTCTCAGAGAGTCAATGTTTGACTGAATAACATGCTATGCACCTCTCAAAGAGTCAATGTTTGACTGAATAGCATGCTATGTTTCAACTAGCTCTTACGCTGGACCAATTAGGACTACTTGGATTTACAAGGAGAGGGAAAAACCTTACAAGGGGCATGGGGGCAAAAAAAAAGGGGGGGGGGGGGGGGAGGGAAAGAATAAGGAAAAAGAAAAAGGAATAAAAAAAAGGAAAAAGGAAAGAAAAAACAGAAAAGGGGAAAAGGGTCAAGCCTAAAGACTTAGTTGTGCCTGTTGAGGATCTATTATCTCACCACAAGGAGGATAGGGAAGTGCAAGGGCTCAAGAAAGGATACTTGGAGGAGTTTAAGGCTCATTTGAAGAAGGCATTGGGGGCATCTATGTAGTTTACGCCTTCTTAAATTTAGGATTTTCCATTTTTGGGATTGTTATGGGTTATTCCCGAGGAACTATTGTTATAAGTTTGGAAGTCATTTTGGATTTGGGATTGGCTAATGGATTTGGATTTTACATTCTATGTGTATGGGTTTCATCCTTTGGATATATTCATCTCTAACTAAAATGGATTTTGGAATTCCCCCCAAATAAATTTTTAAAATTATCTAGCATACATCATGCATATTCATACATTCATCATCGACATGCATTCAAAACAAGGAGAAAGGAATAAAGGAAAAATCATCTTTTTTTAAAAACTTCGTCTCAGGGTCATTGAGCATAACAATCTGACTTCCTGACCTCACACTCGAGCGTACCAAAGGGAAGCTATGGATCAGATGGAGAAGGATATGGTTACTCTATGAAGAGAAATGGATACTGTTAAGGAGAACGTGGAAGGTATGAAAAGCCAGATTGATCAACTGACACTTGCCATCCAGCATTTGATAGCCAGAGGAACCGAGTCAAGTCGTCAAAGGAAGGTTCCCACTCTTATCCCCCATGTTGAAGACAATAACCCTCCACTAGGGTTTGTCCATGATCTGGAACGTGAGGAGGCCGAAACTGCTAAGCACAAAACTGTTAACCAACCTCTCGAGGGAACCGTCTCTCCACTTATTTCCAATGGGGCACCTTGTACTACTTACATACCTATTTCGCGTGAGGTGTAACACCCCCAATCTATACCCCCAATCAAATAAAGCGATAAAAATTTCATCAGAGTATAATTAAACATTCATGGCATAGACGGAGGCGTCACATCAATTGAGACAAAACACAATAAACCTGCTCATAAAGATATGCAACAATCAGGTAGCAAATAACAGAGGAACTTAGTTCCTACTACCCACAAATCAGATACAGAATAAAAGCGGAAAACCTGCAACTGAATCTCATATATATATCACATAAAAAGTTTGTCTGTCATACACAGATCCATACATATACAATCCAAAAGATATATATATATACATATACACATAAATCACAATGATCTCCCCGACTACCCGGTGCTACATATCAGAGCCGACCGACAAAAGAATGAAGACCTAAGCTTCACAAAAAGACCTCCAGCATCTAATCTGCAATGCCTCATAGAGCATTCAAAACAGCAGAAGGGTGAGAAATACAATCATAATATAATTGCATACAATTATATAATAATACCAAAAATACACATGTAAAATATTCTCACCACAACTTATACTAGAATTCAAACACAAAACAACACAATGCATATCTCATACATCCATCACCAAGGCATATATAATCAAGCTCAATGCATTTATCAACAACATATATATATATATATATATATATATATATATATATCAACTCATCAATTCCATTCACAATTCCACACAAAATCAATCCATTCATGATTCATACAAATGCAAAGAGACCGGCACAATGACTCTATGCAAATGTGGTACCATCCATCCGTCAATCTCATCATTAGCTCACTCAGGAACTATTGGAACCATCGCTTGTTACTTAATGTAACTCCCCGTCGGGAAAACGATGTTCCCCGTCGCTCACACCTCTTTGTATAAAGCACACTACGTTTATCGATCGCTCACACCTCTTTGTATAAGGCACACGACCCGATCGCTCACACCTCTTTGTATAAGGCACACGATCGTCTATAATCACCGCTCACACCTCTTTGTATAAGGCACACGATGTTATAGCGGATTCCCTTTGGAACCGATTCGTCGCTCACACCCACTAGGGCACACGACATCACAAGAATGCATATCATGATGCTTGGCATACAATGACTCATGACATTCAAATGCACACATATACACATCCATAATCATGCATATATAACCAAATACAACATATTGCATTTACTTGCCCTTAGGCCACAAACCATCATCACAACACCTCATCATATGCATTTTCATCACACAACAGCACACAAGTCATACGATATCCATATCAACAGCACATTGCATGATACACCTCAATTACACACAATTACAACGACAAAAGTCGACAAAACGACACTATTTCAAATTTCTGACATAATTAAATCGTCCAACAATCTCAAAACCATTTTAATAAGAAAGTACATTTTATTATCTTTCCAACGATACCAAGAATGTTCAAAACGGATAATCGAAACACAAGTTACGGACGTAAAAAGAAATGGAATCGCGAAAAGACAACATTTTGCACCCTTGTTGGCCATACGCGTATTGCCCTGAGCCATACGCGTATTGCCCAAACTCATACGCGTACCATTACGCATTTCAGCAGATGGCCGAGAAAAATGGAATTCATTACGCGTATTGCCTCATTTTGCGCCTCCCATACGCGTATTGCCCAAGCCAATACGCGTATGGACATGCCTGATACGCGTAACGGCAGAGGAAACCCAGAATTTTTCTGCAGAATTTTTTCTGCGAAATTCACTCAAAACCCACTCCAATTTTCACCTACACACCAGAAAATTGCCAATAGATAGCACAACAACATATATCTAACATGTATCAACAATAAGGGACCTGAAAACATGATTTTCGACACAATTTAATCGAATTCTAACAATTTCAACATATTATGGTTTTTGTTCTACATCCAATTTCAACTCAAAAACAACCAAATACATACATACATAATCATACACAAGTATAAGATAATCGAGTTTCGCACCCTTACCCGATTTAATCGTGTTTTCAATAGTCGGTTGATCGATTTCTTCCTTTCCTAGTTTTTCTCTCTTTTCTCCTTTCTCTTCTCTTTTCTTTCCCTTTTCCTTCTTCTCTTTTTCTTTCTCTCTATTTTTCTCTCTTTCTATTTCTATTTTTACTAACTTAAGAAAAATAAAGTGAAATGACCAAAATACCCCTACACTCAAATATCTCGCAAACGTTCCCAAAACGGGATAAAACATACTCACGACGAAAAATAGTATATTATCAAATAAAAGTCAAAAATAAAATAATATAATAATAGAAATAATTAAATCGACTCGATTAAATAAAACTAACAAAAACTGGGGCGTTACATGAGGATCGCGCAGATTGGAACCTCCAATACGAGGGTGAAAATCCAAGACAAATGGCCCTCGAAAATAAAGGAACCGCTGTTATAGATAGGAAAGGGGATGACGATAAGTACAAATCACTTGAGGAAAGGTTGAAGGTCATGGAGGGATTCAATATTTTTGGAGTGGATACTTTGGAAATGTGCTTAGTGCCTGATGTGGTCATACCTCCCAAGTTTAAGGCTCGGAACTTTGAGAAATACAAGGGTGTCAGTTGTCCTAAGAATCACCTTAGGATGTTTGCTCGAAAAATGGGTGCCCATGCTACTAATAAGAAGCTGATGATGCAAACTTTCCAAGACAGTCTTAGTGGGGCATCTTTGGAATGGTACGTGCAATTGGAGAGGATTCACATTAAGACTTGGGAAGACCTTGCAAGCGTCTTTCTGAAGCAATACCAATACAACATGGACATGGCTCCTAACCGCACGCAGTTGCAGAACATGTCTCAAAGAGGGAATGAGTCCTTCAAAGAATATGCCCAAAGATGGAGGAAACTAGCTTCTCGTGTGCAACCTCCATTATTGGAAAGTGAACTTGTGGATATGTTTATGGACACCCTACAAGGAACATACTACAAGAGGGTGATTGGGGCAGTTTCAACAGGATTTGCTGACTTGGTTATCATTAGAGAGAGGATTGAGAACGGTTTAAAGACAGGAAAGATTGGGCAGTCATCCTCCGATCAACATAACAATAAAAGGTATTTCGGAAATCACGATGTCGGTGTTGTAGACCTTGAAGGACCAAATCTGGGAGATAATGCATTACTGGGGCAAACAATGGGAGTTACCTGAGGAGAAGGGTTTGTTTGGGCTGGGTTACAAACCAGCTAATGAAGGATTAGAAGGCAATTTCCATGGTATGGGATTTGGAATTTGGGATCATGTGGCCTTAATGGAAGAGGAAGAAAGGAATGCCTAATTTCGACAATTGGAGAACCATCGGGATTTCTGAGATGATTTTTGTTTCGAAGTAATTTACTTTTTTCTTAAAATAATAATAAGTCCCTTGCTATGCCCAAGGCAAGTGGACAAAGCTTTATAGGGCCACCTTTTATTTCATTGGATTATCTCTATCAATAAAATTACATTTTGTTTTTAATCAAGATCTATTTTTCTTTCATTTTCTGTTTATTCATAATGGCAATATACCTTCTTTCAATATTTTCATTTCTAGCACTTCATTCCAAAAGGGATAAAAAAAAAGAAAAAAAAGAAAAATTTTCTTCCCCATGCAAATTCAAAAATGAACCTATTAAAAATGACACCGCTATAATCTCGAATGACTTCGAATTACCGATTAACCAAGCATAGGAGGGTGATGAGGACGAGTGTGATTTTCCCGAAGAGTTAGCCAGACTGTTGAGGCAAGAGGACAAGGAAATACAACCTCATCAGGAACCAGTGGATGTGATCAATCTGGGAACTGAGGAAGATAGGAAAGAGGTCAAAGTCATGCTTCTCCGGATAAGGATATAAAGGAAAGACTGATCGTGCTATTGCAAGGATACTCCGACGTGTTTGCATGGTTATACCAAGATACGCCAGGACTTGATACATGCATCGTTGAGCACAAACCACTACTCAAACTAGAATGCACGCCAATCAAGCAAAAGCTGAGGAAGACTAGATCAGATATGATCCTCCAGATCAGGGAAGAAGTCAAGAAACAGTTCAAATTTTTGTTACAAGGTAACGCCTGTTGGGTTAAAGAACATTGGAGTAACTTATCAAAGGACTATGGTAATATGGTGTATAAGGAGATAGAGGTTCATGTGGATGATATGATTACCAAGTCACAAAAAGAAGAAGATCACACAACTGACTTACAAAAGTTGTTGGATCAGTTAAGGAAATTCAAGTTACGACTAAATCCTACAAGGTGTATTTATGGGATCAGATCCAGAAAATACTAGGGTCCATGGTCAGTCAAAGGGGAATAAAGGACAAAATTCAAGGGATGCCAGCTCCAAGGACAAAAAAGGAAGTTCGTGGATTTTTGGGGAGATTAAGTTATTACGAGGTTCATCTCACACCTTACAGCTACCCGTGAGCTAATCTTCAAATTACTCAGAAAAGGATTAAATCATTGAATGGGATGAGGGTTGTCAAAAGGATTTCGATTGGATCAAGGAATATTTGCAAAAATCCACCTATATTGGTGCCACCAATCCCAAGGAGACCGCTCATTATGTACTTAACAATATTTGAGAATCCAAAGGATTGTGAAACTTCAGACTCCTATGAAGGACCTGGACCTGGATCTCGATGGAAACTTATATTTGCATAAGGATATGGGCTATCAATCGGAATTTAGGGCCATAAAGGAAGCTAAACTGGATAAGGCAGAATGGGTGCAAAATAGAATTGATCAGTTAAACCTCATATAAGGGAAACGTGTGGCTGTGGGCAATTATATCACAGGGAATTAAGAGAGCGTTCGACAAGAAAATTCGTCCTCGCCTACTCGAAGAGGGAGACTTGGTGTTAAGAAAATTATTACCCATCCATAAGGACCACCATGGTAAATGGACCCCTCCCTATGAAGGGCCATATGTCGTGAAGAGTGCCTCCTCTGGCGGAGCACTAATATTAACAACCATGGATGGAGCGGATTTACCGTGACCGGTGAACTCCGATTCGGTCAAAAATGTTATGCCTAGAAAAAGAGGATAAAAGCCCGCTAAGTCGAAAACCCTAAAGGGCGACTTAGGCAAAAATTAGGGCGTCCCGGTGGATTGAAAACTCGAAAGAGCGATCCAGGTAAAAATTAGGGGCTTGGATAAAAATGATACCCGACAAGTCGAAAACCCTAAAGGGCGGCTTAGTCGAAAAAAATGGTATATCATCCCGGTGGACTAAGACTCTAAAAAGAGCGATCCAGGCAAAAGTTAGGGATATCCAAAAGGCATATGACTGAAAACACTCAAGTCACCCCGTAACAGGAATTCAGAAGGGAACGATCATTCCAGCCGTCATCTTTAGAAGCGAAGTGTCGTGATCTTGGAGTCTTAGGGATATTAGCTGGTGTTAAATTTAATAGGAACATAAATAAATTTGTTTTCTTATTTCCATTTTACATTTTTCTGGATTTACGGTAATATCTCCTTATGAGAATTACCCTCCTTACTTATCATTGCCCATTTTCGGGCCAATTCTCAATAAATTTACTTTCCAAATACATTTCTTTGCCTCCTAAATTATTCTGCTTGATTACAAGGTTTCGATTAATTGCGAAATAATGCATTGGAATATCGGGTATAAATAAAAGCTTTGAAAAGGGAAAATGGATTTTACTTCGATTTTTTGAATCATCAAAGGGATCATATTCGTCCAAAGCAGGATATATGGTCTATACACTGACAGGAATATACGTTACAATCTAACAGACATGGGAGATTCTTTAACGGCATGTTACGTATTAAACAGGAATCAAGGGTATCATGGCTTACTACAAATTATCAAGGTTTCAAGGGTCAAGGAGTCAGGACGTTATGGAAAGTATTATTTCAGACAACGACATACATTGCATATCATAAAAGAGGCGTTAGCCCAAATAATGCATCATACATAAAAGCACGCATACATGCACTCATATATACGCAAACATGCATACATGCATAGGGTTCATAATCACCATTAAGGATTTAATTCTTGACTATATCGTGAGAACAACACTTCAGTAAAGGATTTTTCAAGATTCATCATCTATCAGTGAGTAGGTCTTCACCTTTCACTTAGGTAACTTATCTCACCAGCGGAGGGTGTGCCATCAAAAATATCAAGGTTATTATTAGGAGTTGTACTAAAGGATTGTCTCAAAAGGGTTTATTGAAAAGGGGTTTTACCGAATTCTATCTAACAGACATGGGATTCATAAAAACGATTTCATCAGGGATTTATAAAAAAAGGTTTCACTGGAATCTCCTATCCAAGGAATTCATCGATGGGTTCTACCGGATTTTATCCAAGGGGTTATATCGGAACTGTATACTAGGGGTTATATCAAAAAGGGGTCTTACCGGATTAAAGGGATTTTCAAGGGATTGTATCAAGGAGTTCTACCGAATTCTTAGGGATTCATTATAGGGTTTTAATTAGGAGTTCAAAGGGTTCCATTCAGGGGTTTCATCCAGAGTAAACAGGATATCACTAAAGTCCTACTTGATTCCAATAATATGGTCGGATGATTATAGGAAGCATAGACAAGGTCCACCCGAAAGGGTCAAAACGGATTGTCAGGGATTGGCTAAGGGGTTCTACCGAGCTTTACAACCTCGTCAAGATTTGTTAGGGGTTCCATCAGGAAGCATCACAGGGATTCCTCAAAGACTAGGACTTCATTAGGAGTCCTGTTGGGGGTAGTCATTATGAAGAAGGGCATCCAGCTCAGGGATATCGCATAAGGGATAACAGGATATTAACGGAGTACCAATGCCAGAGTCGGGTCAACGTCGTATTTTTCGTGGTTCTGCAGTCCAAATTTGGGTCCTTCTTGTATTTAATCGTCTCCTCCTCAAGAAGAGGAAGGCTCATCGACGTCATCCTTCTGACTCGAAGACGATTAAATAGGGGCAGTTGTCGTACCCTAAATTTTGACCCGCTTTATATGGTTTCTAGTGCCACTTTATTTCGAATAAATAAAACGGCACAATTGGTAGAAAGAGGGGTATAAGGGCTATAAGTATGAGAGGTTGTGAGTTCAAATCCCACCTTCCTCACTTTTATTGTTTTATTTGTTTTTTCTTTATTACTAACTTTTTCTATTTTATTTTTAATAAATAAAATCATAAAAATATCATTTTTTAATATTTAATTTTTAATTTTCGTATTTTTATTTAATGCATTTTTAAAAAATATGATTTTTTCATTAAAATCATTATTTTATGAAAAAATCTCTGAAAAATCATAAAAATTAAAAAAAAAATCAAATCTTTTTTCATTATCATTAATAAACTCTTTTTTCTCTCATTATTATTATTTAAATTAATTCTTTATTTATTTAAATTCACCAAGCCATGAATCCATCCAGATTCATTGGCATGGGCTCTAAGAAATAAATAAAATCAGGTCAAATTAAATCTTTCCTAAACTGATAAATCACATTCAATTTTCTTGACCTAATTTTATTTATAAATAGAGGTTGATTTCCACATTATTTCTCACCCACAAATTCACAAAAAAATAGTATCCAAAAGTTGTTGCTCTTCACATCGAAGAACAACAACAATTAAACCTTAGCCTCCATCAATTGTTCGAGAGGAATCGAGGAGGGAAAAGGAGAGGAAAGGGAGAACACGAGGAACGCAAAGGAGAAGGGAAAAATACAACAGAAAAGGAATCAAAGGAAAAAGTTAGGAGAAACAAAAGGGATTATCTAAGCTCACCGGGATAAACCTCGATCCCATAGGTTGGTTTATTCTCATTGCCTCAAACTTTACTTGATATTTTCCTCGATTAAATTTTTGTGTGTTGCGGGTTCATGCTTAGGATATTAAATCTTTTTATTCTGTTTTAAATTTTCGTTTAGTCCACCAATCGAATTGTTTCATTATAAATTTATTTTAATTCTAATCACACAAAAAAAATCATAAAAGAACAACTTTATATACAAAAATTTCATTTTAATATTTAACTGGTTAATTATCTTTATGATGTACCTGTAAACCAACAATTGACCACAAACAAAAAAAATACTCTCATGAGCCCAGTGGCTTATTCAACATAAAATACACCTCGTTTTTATTTTACATAATTAAGTTAATTACTTAGTTTAATTATGTAATTGGGTTTTAAATGTTAATTAGGGTTTAGGGTTAATTTAATCAATTAAATTGATAACTTAATTTAATTGTTTAATTAGGTTAAATTTTTATTTAGGGTTTTTAATCAATTAAATTGATAACTTAATTTAATTGTTTAATTAGGTTAAATTTTTTAATTAGGGTAAGAAGTAGGTTTTTAGGGTTTTTATAATTAAATTAATAACTTAATTTAATTATTTAATTAGGATAAATATTTAGGTTTTTATTTTATTTCTTTAATTTTTAATTATTTTCATAATAAATAGTGTTATACATTTAAAGTGTTTATTTTTAAATGGGAATTTAACTTTGTTTAGGATTTTTATTTAGGAATTTTTGGGTTAAGTTGGGGTTGGGTTTAAATTTTTGTGTTTAACATACTTGGGTTTTTCTTGTAAAAAAAAATAGGAATTAATTTTTATCTAGGAGTTTTATTTAGGGTTTTAGGGAGAATTTTGGGTTGGGTTTTAATACATATATTTAAAAAATGTTTATTCTTAAATATTTTTTTAGGGATTAAAATTCTGTTATTTTAGGATTCATACTGATTTAAAAAATATTCTTTGGGGTAATTTAGGGTGTTGTTTTTGCTATCTTTTTAGCATAAATGGTATTTTGGATTTTTATAAATTTTATGGAATTTGAGGATTTTTATGTTTTAAGTAAGGGATAAAAGGATTTTTTTTCTAATGGGGATAATGCTCTTGGTCCGAGAACCTAAATAAGGGATAGGATATAGGGATAGAACTCTTAGGTTCCAAGAGTATAAATATAGGTCAAGGGATAAGAGATTTTGGGATAGAACTCTCCATCCGAGAGTATAAACAATGGATAAGGGATAGAACTCTCCATCCGAGAGTATAAACAGTGGATAAGGGATTTTAAGGGATAGAACTCCTTATATAGGAGTATAAATAATAGATTTGGGGATAGAACTCTTTATCCAAGAGTATAAATAGTGGATTAAGTTTGGGAATAGGGTTAGGGGTAGGAATAAGGGAGGTGAACTACGGTTACTCTGATCCTTCAAGATTGAAGGTACGTAGGCATAGGGTTGTAAACCCTAGCGAGTACATTAATAAAAAACTTAGGATTCTTTTGTAAAAATAAAAAATTAGACGACAAACAAACCCTAGAATCTAAGGAGGATCCCATTGAGTACAATGGAGGTGAGGGGTGTCTAACACCTTCCCCTCACTTAACTGACTCCCGAACCTTAGGAATCTCTGTCCTTAGGATTAGGATCTTAGGTTTATCATTATTTTCCTTAAAAAATATGTTGGCGACCGAATATTTTTGCCGGCCGCGACACGTATAAAGCATAAGGCAACATCTCATGCCAGTCTTTATACATTACCACCATTTTCTGCACAATCTTCTTGATATTCTTATTTGCCGCTTCAACAGCCTCATTCATCTTCGAACGATAGGGAGAAGAATTGTGATGTTCATTCTTAAAGCTCTGACATAGCTCTTTCATTATCTTGTTGTTTAAATTTGAACCATTATAGTAATGATTCTCTCTGGGACTCCATACCGGCCGATGATGTCCTTCTTGATAAACCGAGCTACCACTTGTCTGGTGACGTTGGCATACGAGGTGCTTCCACCCACTTCGTGAAGTAATCAATGGTAACCAGGATGAAACGATGCCCATTGGAAGCAGTAGGCTCAATCCTTTCAATCATATCAATGCCCCACATGGCAAAGGGCCAAGGCGATGACAACACATTCAGTGGAATAGGCGGCACGTGCACCTTATCTGCATAAATATGGAATTTATAACATTTCCGGGCGTAATTGAAACAGTCAAACTCCATAGTCATCCAATAATACCCCGCTCTCAACAGCTTTCTAGCCATAGCATTCCCATTGGCATGGGTACCGAAAGAACCCTCATGAACTTCTTCCATTAATAGGCTTGCCTCGTGTTCATCAACACAATGTAGCAAGACCATATCAAAGTTCCTCTTGTACAACACATCGTCTCTATTCAAAAAGAAATTCCCTGCCAACCTCCTCAGAGTTTTCTTATCTTTGGTTGACGCACCTTCCGGATACTCTTGACTCTTCAGAAAAAACTTAATAACATGATACCAAGGTTTACCATCTGATACACCTTCCACCGCAAACACAAAAGCTGGTATATCCAGACACATGATTCTGATTGAAGGAGTTTCGTTCCAACGATTCACCTGATAGATTGAACACAATGTTTCCAACGCATCTGCCATCTGATTCTCCAACCGGGGTATATGATGGAAATCGACTCTGTTAAAGAAATGTAACAACCTTCTGGCATAGTTTTTATAAGGCACCAAATTCGCTTGACGAGTTTCCCATTCACCTATAATCTGATTAACAACCAACGTGGAATCACCATAAACATCGAGGTTCTTGATTCTCAAATCAATTGCTTCTTCTAACCCCATGATGCATGCTTTATATCCGTCTTATTGTTGGTGCATATGAACGCTAATCGGACAGTGAAGGGTATATGAGAACCCTGTGGGGTCGTAATGATTGCCCCGATTCTGTTACCGTATGAGTTAACAGCCCCATCAAAGACCAGCTTCCATTGGGATCCAATTTCAGGTCCTTCATCATGCAAAGGCTTTTCACAGTCTTTCATCTTCAGAAACATGATATGTTCATCAGGAAATTCAAACTTCATTGGTTGATAATCCTCAATTGGTTGTTCAGCAAGATATTTGGACAAAACACTTCCCTTAATGGCCTTTTGAGAAACATATTGAATATCGTATTCTGCCAGAACCATCTGCCAACGGGCTATTCTTCCAGAAAGCGCCTACTTTTCAAACACATACTTGATCGGGTCCATCTTCGAAATCAAGAGGGTTGTGTGGTTTAAACCTCAGTATGAACTTTATCAACCTTTCAAACAGTTTCTAAAGATTCACCAGATGCTCTTCCTCCGTTTGTGACTTCACAATCATGTCATCAACATAGACCTCGATCTCTTTATGAATCATATCTTGAAAGAGAGTCACCATTGCCCCTGATAGGTTGCCCCACCATTTTTCAATCCAAAGGGCATTACCTTATAACAGAATGTTCCCCACGGTGTTATGAACGTCGTCTTCTCCATGTCCTCTGGGGCCATTTTGATTTGGTTATACCCAGAGAAGCCATCCATGAAGGAAAATACAGAGTATTGAGCAGTGTTGTCCACTAACATGTCAATGTGAGGAAGCGGGAAATCATCTTTCGGGCTTGCTCTATTCAGATCTCTGTAATCAACACACATCCTGACCTTTCCATCCTTTTTAGGTACAGGCACAATGTTAGCAACCCACTGAGGATAATTTGTCACAGCCAGAAATCCAACATCTATCTGTTTCTGAACCTCTTCTTTAATCTTGACAGACATTTTCGGTTTCATCCTTCTCAGCTTCTGCTTAACTGGAGTACATCCTTCTTTGAGCGTCAGCCAGTGTACCACAATGTCAGTGTCAAGCCCAGGCATGTCTTGGTAAGACCAGGCGAATATATCAACATACTTTCGAAGCATTTCAATCAATCTTCTTTTCACACTGTCTTCCAAAGCAGCCCCAATCTTTATTTCTTTCTTTGCGTCCTCGGTCCCCAAGTTAACAATCTCAATCTCCTCTTGATGAGGTAAAATGACCCTCTCCTCCTGTTTCAACAGTCTGGCCAATTCCTCAGATAAGTCACAATCTTCATCAACCTCTTCTTCAGCCTGATAAATGGGATTGTTGAAATCGTACCGAGCCATAGCTGAATCATGATTGGTGGTATCTGAACAAGGAAACCTGCATGATTGATGATTTATATTTATTATGTATGAACAAACAAAAACACATTTCCATTTTGATGTGAGTTAATGTAAAAAGTAAAAACAGAAAACAGGGATAAAAATATTTGAATGTGAAAAACGTCCTTTATCAATGATAAAGAAAACACACAAAATATTCAAGCCCTACAAACAAAAATCACTACGCCTTGGGCAGAGTGTAGGATTGTCATAACAGGAAAACAAAGGCAATTACACTGGGTCGGTCACTTGGATGGCTTTCTCTGATGACCAGTTGCAAGGACTTTGACCTGGAATGCAGGGGCGGATCCAATTATCCATATCGCAATCGCTATCCCCTTCCTTATCATTAGCATTGATTATGTCAAAGAACACACCAGCACTGGTAAAACGAACCGGACCATAAAGCTTGGGAGGATCCTCAGGACTCCTGGGTGGCTTATACCCCAGCCCGTAAGTATTATGCTTTTTCTGGACCTCAACAACCTGACCCCATTTCTGCGAACTGCCGGCTTCAACCACAGCCCGTGCATCCTTGAAGGAAGACATGGAGACCTCTGGCTGATATACTACTACAGGCTGAACCATTTCAGATTGGCTAGCTTCCTTGGGAGATTCTTCAGTGATCTTCACGGCTTCAAAACCTTGACATGAAGTTTCATGTATTTCGCCATCTACCTCCATGTACTTGAAAGTAGATAGATGACTTATCATGATATCCTCTTCTCCGCAAACCGTCACCACATGTCCGTCTACCATGTACTTAAGTTTTTGATGCAAGGTTGACGTGACTGCCCCATCCCCATGAATCCATGGACGACCCAGTAAACAACTGTAAGCAGGCTGAATGTCCCTGATGTAGAAGGTAGCATCAAAAACCTCTGGACCAACCTTAATTGGCAGCACAATTTCCCCGAAGACAGATCTCTTGGAACCGTCAAAAGCACGCACCACCAAATCACTTGGTGTGCAAATTAACCCATGGGTGTCCAATTTCATCAGTGCTTTCTTCGATAAAACATTCAAATATGACCCAGTGTCGACCAGCACATGCGACATTAATGATCCTCGGCACTCAACTGAAATGTGCAAAGCATTATTATGATTTTTCCCAGCTGGAGTCAAATCTACATCAGTAAATCCCAAGCCATTTCCTGCATTAACATGAGCCACTACCCCCTCAAGCTGATTAACTGAGATCTCCTGGGGTACATACGCAGCATTCAACACTTTCAACAGCGCGTTTCGGTGTGCCTCTGAGCACAATAACAGAGACAAAATGGATATCTTAGACGGTGTTTGGTGCAGCTGGTCAACAATTTTGTAGTCGCTTTTCCGAATCAGCCTCATAAACTCTTCTACATTCTCTGAGAACGAGTTGTCACCTGTCCTTGCTGCGGAATCATTCACTACCGGCGTCTGCACCAAATTATCCATAACCTGCTTTCCTTTGTCTGGTCTAGAACCACCAGCCTGATCATCAGATGGGATAAAGACTCTACCACTCCGGGTAATAGCTCATGCTTCATCATTACTTTCAACATTGGAGTTCATCACTGACGTACCCATCAACTTCTGCTTCTGCCCGTTAACAAACACTTCAATACCGTAATTCCAAGGAATAACTTTTGTGCTCTCATACGGAACGGGCCCAAGAGTGGTGATAATGACCGACGCTGGTCTTGCCGGCACTGAAATGGTTATTATTTTGAAAGGGATAGTAACAGTGGCAACCTCATTCCTTCTACCAGTAACTTTCTTCTGTCGGTCACACCTATCAAACTGCAACCGACCTTCGTCAATCAGCTTCTGAATCCCGGATCTCAACAGATCACAACCATTAGGCTGCAGCATACATTCTGAGCAACTCTTATCATAACCAGTGAATACTCCACCCTTCAGCAGTCTCTCTTTCACTACCAACAATGGAGTCTTTAGTTCATTCACGTCCAGAACCAAATTCAAAGATTCACCCTCTTCTATAACAGCATTAACCCTCGACCCACCGTGGTTCGGCATTGGGTTTTGGATGAAATTTGGCACGTCGTTGGAAAAGTTGATGGCCTTCGACTCCAACAAATCTTGGACTTTATGCTTAAAAGCCTTACAGTTCTCAATTTGGTGCCTGGGTGCCCCAGAATGAAATTCACAGTGGGCATTGGGATTGTAACCCGGAGGTGGATCACCAACAATAGGAGCTAGAGTCCTCTTCTAAATTAACTGCAATTGCATCAAATGTTGAAACAACTGAGAATAAGGCAACAATGGAGTATCAAAGTGCCTATTCTGCTTAGGCCTTCTTTGATGCTGAGGCGCTGCTTGATGTGGAAGTGCTGCAGGGATAGTTACTGAGGCCACCTGCTGATTATAGTTCTGACGCTGCTTTCCCTTACCGTGATCTGATGAAACAGAATACGCTTCCTCTTTTTTCTTATAATTCACATAAGGTTTCTTCCCTCCACTAGAAGAAGACCCATCACTGCCTGACACCTTTCCAGTTTTAATTCCATTTTCCAACATTTCCCCAACCAAGATCAGATCAGCAAACTTTCCCGACATGCAAGGCAACAGCTTCTCGTAATAATGACCCGGCAAGGTAGCCATGAACATATTCAGCATCTCCTTATCCAACATGGGAGGTTGTACCCTCGCTGCCAGTTCACGCCACCTCTGGGCGTATTCCTTGAAGTTTCACTGTTCTTCTGAGACATACTCTGCAGCTGAGTCCTATTGGGAGCCATATTAGTATTATACTGATAGTGCTTGACAAAAGCCTCTACCATTTCTCTCCAATTGCGGATGTTACATCTCTCCAGTTGCATATACCATTCCAGTGATGCCCCAGACAGGCTATCCTGGAAGAAATGCATCAGTAATTTCTTGTCCCTAGAGTATGCAGCCATTTTCCTCGCGTATACCCGGTCATGAGTCTTTGGGCAAGTGGTACCATTGTATTTCTCAAAGGTGGAAACCTGAAACTTGTCCGGAATTATGACACCGGGGACCAGCCCGAGATCATCCAAATCCATACCCACAGAGTTCTGATTTATAACCCCTTTCAGCTGTTCCTCAATCAACCTGATCCTCTAATCATCAACAATCGGGGGAACACCCTCCCCACCATGTACAGAAAATATGTCATCTTGTTGGTCATCATATTGACGGCCATGAACAGCACATACACTATTTCCTCCTCCTACGACAGAAGGAATCACAACCTGCTCTCCTCCGCCTAGAGGGATAACAATAGAAGGAATGGGAACACCTCCGCCCAGAGGACCAGTAGGAATACCATTACCATTAGCAACTCCGCCCGGAGGAATAACATCGTTCTGGAGTCCACCATGTAGTACACCATCCTCATCTACTCTTGCCACCAAGGATTGAACGAGGGTTCTGAGCTGCTCCTGCCCCTGTACAACTCCTTGCATCAGTTCCATGAACTGGGCAATGCGAGTCTGCATGGCAGCCATCTCAGCTTGCATCTGCTCCATAGCTCTGGCTTGATTTTGTCGAGTCGCGTAACGATGAACATTGAGATCAGCTATTCTGCCTGCAACCAAATAAAGGTTAGAAAATCCCTGGACGAGTACCTATTATGCAAAATGATATGTTATGAAATGTATGCATATGCCATGTCTTTCATTTATAGGGCATTTCACACCCTGATTCCAGTCTTAAACACAAGAAGCTGAGTGATAGACATATTTTTGTTGAGAAAATTTTGTGGAGAAGAAAAGTGTTGTGATAATGTGCTTGTGAATATCAACATTGCCAAGGAATCATCTCTGACTAAACCAGTCAATTCGAATTAAGGGGAAACCAATGTGTTCCGAAGCATTCTACAACGAGTTCATAAAGTGGAAATACATCAAAAGAGTGGCTCCATCAACAGGCCTGATGGTAACCACAATACATCAACAAAAACTGCATTAGGAAAAACGAAAGAGAACTATCAATCATTTAGCTCCAAATCTTTCAACTGCTTGCTAGAATGCCTGATTTCTTCAAAAAGTATTCTGGTGCGCTGATGGCCTGGTCTTTCAATCATTTCCTTGATCAAAAAATCCCTCTTCTTCAAAGCTTCAACTAAGAGTCCATGTGCATTAAGAGAGCCTCATCATTACTCACTTCTTTAGGCCTTTTCACACCTACTTGTACTTTGAGCTCTTCCATCTCTGCCATAGCATCTTCAAGTTCTTTCTTGGAAGCTTTCAACTCGTCTTTAACCTTCTTCAACTGCTCTTGGCTTTTACCGAGGTCTTCACGATGTTTCCTTCGTTGTTCATGTGCTTTCCAAAGTTCATCGTCTCTGGTCTTTAATTGCTCTTGCAACTCTGAATTCTCAATTCTAACTTCGTCCCATGCTTGCTGAAGTTTAATGAGCTTAGCTTTTGTTTCGGCCAAAGATTGTTTAGTCTGCCTGTAAGTCTGAGCAGAAGTTTCGACAGCCATATTAACTTTCTGGTAATGTCGGGCTTTGTCGAAAAAATCTTTTCTCTTGCGGTTAAGATCTTTTCTACGTCCTGGGCTTTGCATTCCAGTTCCCTGTTGGTATGTAAAGCGTCTTGAAGACGGCTGCTCAAATTAGAATTCGCCACTCTAAGCTCTTTCACTAGAATCTGTAATTTGTTGAATTCCTCAATGGCCACTGTGGTAGGTTGTTCCTGTATCACTGGGTATAGAGGGGGCTCTCTTGAGAAAGGCAAGAGCACCTCTTTTACCTTCAGCTGGATCCACCTTGTGTAATCAGGGTAGGCTCTACAGTCCCCTTTCCCTAAGACAGTTTTTCCTGTCTTGTGCAAATGCATCCAAGCGCTCACCACTTCCCTTAGCACCTCTTTGTCTTCAACCCCATTAAAGAATAAGGATTCTTCGATGTCTCGGTCAGCAGGAGGATTCCTTGAGGCATATCCAAATTGCCTGATAGCCAGGATTGGGTTGTAGTTAATTCCCCCTTTCCTGCCTATCAGAGGCACATTCGGAAAGTTCCTGCAGCTGGTAATAATCTCTACTCCTCGCAACTGATGATCGAACCAAACAATGTTATCAGCAGTCAACCCCATTACCCGTTTAGACCACTTCAGAGAATCCTTCGTGTCTACAAAGGCGTCGGCCTGAGGTAAATGCTTCAAAAACCAGTGGGATAAGAGTGGAGTGCAGCAGTTGACCTGTCCTCCCCTTCTCTTCTCATTCTTGAAATGCACAGAGTGGTAGAAATTACCCAACAAAGTAGGAACGGGATTTTTCAGGACGAAAACCCTTACTGCGTGCATATCCACAAAGTAATGTTGGTTAGGAAACAAAATGATACCGTAGATGCACAAGGCCAGGATAGAATTATAGACCTCCCAATTCTTGGCGTTGGCACACTATTGAGCTTGGTTGGCAAGAAACTCCAAGTGAAATCCCTTAACTCCATTCTTACTAGCAACATTTCTCTTCAACACTGGTTGTTCCACCTGTAAGGCAGTTGCAATTTCTTCTATGCTAGGATGATCCTCAGAAAAGAATGGTACTGTTGACTTGATTGGGATACCCAAGATGAATGAAAACTCCTCCAATGTAGGCATCAAGATATACTCCGGAAAGACAAAGCATCTTAACGACGGCTCATAGAGCTGCAATAATGTGTGGAAAGCGTCATGTTCATACTTTGTAATGTTACAGACCATTTTCACCAATCTCCCATACTTCTTTTGGAAGATGATGAGAACACCCGGGTCAGCTATGGCTACCACCTTGTGACGTAGGTATAAGGTTGGCTCTGGAAATCTGTAAGCAACATTATTCTTCATCTCAGCATTTGTCTCTGTCGAACCCATTGACTGGAATCAGAGGTAAAGGAGCACCTGTAAATGATAAACATGAATGTTATGACATGATAATGCAATGCAAAAACCATGGGATCAAGGTGCCGCGTGTCTGTGCTGGACTTTGAAGGGTGTCAGTGTAGATCTGAGAATATCACGGAACTGTGGACAAGAACCATATGAATATAGTAGGATGAATAGTCCTTTGGTGCAATAGTACCAGAAAACCGGGTATGTGGGAGGTTATGGTTACCTTCAAACCTGCAAACACCCGCCCATTCTCACATGTGGGTACTAGGAAATGAAAAGGTCCCCAGCTTCTGGCACTGAGGTCGAGAAGCAACAGTACATTTATCCCTCAGGGTACAGTATTATCGCCAATCGAGGAGTGCCTCCACTGATTCGCTTTCAAAAAGGATATCCTATAACAAGTTCCCAGTATTGGGTCCTCGGATCAAGAATGCGTAATGGATTTTCCATTTCTGGTCTGCCATTACCACATCTTGGGAGGAGTGCCACAACTGAGTCCTCGGGAATGGTCCCCAGAGTCGACAACTTTCTAGGTTGATCTTCCGAAATGCACAAGACGCGCAAATCAGAACATCTCCCAAGAAAACCTCATATGGGCGTGGATTTCATGTAAACCGTATGTACCAAGATGCTACGTTGGCCACACTACTTTCCACTCTAGTCCTATAAGTGCACTCAAGCCTGTGTAATGGGCTTATCTCTCAGAACACCCTGCCCGCCAAACAGCAGACAACAGCACAGTCCCGCATATAATGACAATGAAATGCAGTGCAATAAATGCGGTAAAAATAGTAAAACAGTAAAACAGTAATATACAACAAAGATAAAGCACCACAATAAACACCCAATGAAAATAAACAACCAAGCGCTAGGATTGACTCGCAAAAGGGGATGGACCAGCAAGAGGTCAACCATTCCCCAGCAGAGTTGCCAGCTGTCGCTCCCGGGATTTTCATCCAAGTACAAACGCGAAAGTGGCGCGAAAACAGAGTCGCCAGCAATGTGTATTTATCCCAAGAGAGGGAAAGGAAACACTGCGTAAACCTGAGGGGAAGGAAAACGCATTGTCTCGCGACCAAGAGAAACGGTTAAGGGAGTCGATTACGCGAGGGGAAGGTATTATCACCCCCACGCATCCATCATACTCGATGGGATCCATGCTTGTTGTCTCGATCAAAGGGTGTCATCATTTGGAGCTCCACTGCTACTAGAACGAAAAAGGAACGGGAATGGAAAAGAACGGAGAAACGGAGGGGAAAAGAAAAAAGAAGTGACTCGATAGGACATCGTCGTCCTACGCCTACGTATTCCCTCGTGCAATAGGAAAGTCAGAGTCAACGTAGTTCAGACACGAACTAAGGGGGAAGGTTGCTCGCCAAGACATCGTCGTCTTGTGCCTACGTATCCTCAATCTAACCAGAGAGAGGAAATCAGAGCAGTCGTAGTTCGACCTAACGAGGTCAGAGTGTTTTTTATGAGCGACGTTAAGTTCGCGTCCGGCAGTTAGGGTCGATGCCTGTTTGAGACGAGACGGAAGATAACGTGCCCTTTTCTGAAAATAGTTGAACTTGAACGATCTCGAAGGAAGAAAAAGGTATGAGTTTGTTTTTGTGTTTTTTAGACAGAAGTGGATTGAAGTTAATTCATAACTTGCATTGCACCTAAGTCTACAACATAGGATCGAATGCGTCGCACATCGACCCAAGACGGGACGCGAGCTAAACACTCTAGGAAAGTGAAAGGAAGCCCCCACTCTCCATTTCCCATGTAAAAGGCTCATACGCAATACACGTTAACTTTTATGAAGTGTTTTGAAGTGTTTGTGGGATGAGAAGAGAAGACTCAAAGAAAAAGAAAACACTAAGGAGAATTCTATCCTAGAGTTGTCATGCAAAAGATTGCCCTAAGGTCAAGGTTTAAGAACCTAAGTCTAAGAAGAAGAGAGGGATATTAATACCTAATTCTTATCCTACCTCACCTTAATCAAAAATTAAGGATGAGCTAAGATCCCAAAGGGTGTAAGAAAGTTGTACACAAAGCATTATATCATGATATTCACAAAAGGAAAAGACAAGTAAGATAAATGAGAAATGAAAGAAGAGAGGAACATTGATAACCATACACATGTTCAAGTACCTTACCTCTGTCCCTACACAAAAGGTTAGCATAAAATCACAAGAAATGAATATAAGTGCGAGAAATAAACCAAACAATGCTAGTTGTCTCAAGAAGATAACTTAAGAAGCAAACAAGGTACAAATCAAAAGGGAAAAGTCCTAATAGTTAAGGGACAATCCAAGTCAGTAGGTACATGCTAAGGGATCCTACTAATGTAAACATGCCATATGAAATCAAACAAAAGCAAACTATGTACCAAACAATCATGCAAATGCAAGTTGTGTGCTACTAATGCAAGATGATGCACATGGTTCATAAACATTGATGAATGCACATGTAAACATAAAAGTCAGAAGTGAATGACATTTAAGAATGCATAGAGATGTCATTAAGATAGCATGAGATTCATAAATACAAACATTAATCAAGTAAGAAGAAGTAGTAGCAAACATCATTCAAGTTCCAACAATGAAGCACACTTGTAATGCAAGTAAGAAATGAAGATGTAAGATGAACAATCATGCAAATGGAAGCAAGTCAGAAGCATATGATAGTTGAAATTACATTTAAAAGTCAAGAATGCATGTACGAAGTCCACACAAGCACCATGTTGACGCACAAAGAAGATTAGAAGCAAACTAGGTTCAAACAATTTCAACTAAGCATGTAAAAGTTTATGAACTTAAGAGGCATGTGATGTGCAATTATAGGTCATGGAACATGGTTAAGAATGATCACAAACAGAAATGGAATCATGTCAAAGTGAATGTGCAAAACCATACAAGGGTTGATACAAACATGTGCTCAAAGAAAGTTAAGTGAGAATTCACAATTACACAACACATTTCAAGTTAAAACATGTGCATATAAGTCATGTAAGGATGAACAAACAATTACCTATAATTTGATGTGAATGACCTATAATGTTCATACAATCATATGTCAAAAGGTCTCAACAAGTACCAAATAGGATTGCACACAATGTATCTCAAAACCCTAGAACATGATCCTTTTACAACATACATATGTAGATGCACTCAAACAATACACAAAACCAAGTCAGGAGAATGATAAAATTCCCATATACAAGTCAAATGAAGTTCAAAGAGTATGTACACATTTCCCAAAAGTATGGTTCAAAAATCACTAAGAAACATGTTCAAATGCACTCCACAAGTTCATTCAAGCCACACAACAATAGTGTACAAATATAGGGTTCAAACACCATTCAAAAATGATTTTAAAAATCCACAAAAACTGAATGAAGTGCATCAAGATATCATACAAGTTTGTGCCAAGTCTCAGAAGCAAATTCATTTTGGAACTATGTCAAATAAATCTAAAACAATGCATGCATATGAACATAGGATCATACAAAAAGAAAATAAAAGGAAATTATGGAAAAAACATTAAAACATATCAAAATCCGGATTAAAAATATGAAACAATTATTTAAATGCATTAGAAAGCTTCATGAATTTTTTCGGAATTTTATCATGTTTCTAAGTATTTTTAAAAATAAAAAATGAAACAGATATGAAAAGAAAAATAAAAAAACAAAGAAATACAGCAGGGGGTGCATCCAAAGCAATTATCTAGTTCAAACAGGCATTGGGCTTAATGTTGGAGGGTTCGAATAACAAAAAATACAAAGCCCAAAGCGTGCATAAGTCTGAGGGTTCATACCATATGACTTAGTCAAACATTGACTCAATCACAACCATTGGATCAGTCAATCATGAGATGATCAGGAAAGTATGCACATCCAATGATTCATAATGCAAGCACATGTTAAGACAATAATGGATCATACGCATGCAATCACAACATTCAACAAATAATCAAAAATCAAGCACGTGATGGAGAGGATCTTCATTAATGCGCTGGCAACACTAGGTGCGTTAGATAGAAACAAATCAACGGTTGTGACTTAACCTGGCAATCAATTAGGGTTTATGAGAGATTGGACATTCAGGTGACCGGAGAAGACTCCGGTCGTCTTCTCCGGCGAGCCTCCGTCGTGTGCAGTCTCCAAACATTCCAGAAATGTGCAAATCTTATATCAAAATAAACCTCTCACCACGTAGATCATGATTCTAGGCTTAGAAATCTCAAACAGTCCACACACAGAGAGAAACGAAGGTCTACATTTTGCCCTAATTTTTAGATCTATGCTCCTACAGAGCCTATCAACTAGCCAGATCCACAAAAGATTCTACTAAGCTCCAAAACACCCAAAAAACAACTTAAAATTCACAACACATATTCAATGGAGTTGAGAAGGAAAAACCTGTATAAAGAGAAGCTTTAGATTCAAGAAAACCAGAGATGCGATTACTTTTGCTTACTTGATCTCAATGCTTGGCCAAATAAAGGCAAGATGAAATTTAAATTTCTTGAAAAGCAACTGATGAAGATGGACAAATTCAAGCTGCAACTTCTATAGATCCAGTCCTTTGGTCACATACACTTCATAGATGTTGATTGATGATGAATGAAGATGAAGAAAATAGAGGGAATGGAGATTTCAGAGCTTCGAGAGAGATCCTTGAGAGAAAAAGTGTGAGATTTTGTGAAATGTGCAAAATGAAAAAATCCTCTTCCAAATTCTGTTAGAAGTTTCTATTTATATGCTTGGTTAACTTCTAACTGTCTTAGTTGACAGTTAGAACCACAGTTAACTGAGTGAGGTTAAAAGATGAATGGAAAGAGAGTGAGTGAACTCGGGTTCATGCTCATGTATGGAGGGAACATGTGATCTTATGGTGGTGATTAAGATGAAGGGTGATGATGGTTTAAATGCTGCAACAACAACTCACTATGCTTCCCTTCTCTTGTGTTTGTGTAAAATAATGAAAAAGGTACATGTGTATGTATGGCTTGAAATGGTAATGTTGGAAGGTGGCATGCATGATGTAAGTGTTTGCATGGTTAATTAAGGTAAATGATGATGGTATAATGCACATGATGGTAATGGTAGCAAGGTTTTGGCTGACTTTTGATTGCTCGATGTTAAAGAAAACAAGTTGCATGAGGTGGATTTTGGAAGGCATTATCTCACTGATTAATGGATGAAATGCCAAGGTCTTTAGATCTTTGGAAAGGGGAGATGAAGGAGGACAAGATTGGTGTTTGGAGCAATCACAATTGAAGCCTTTAACATGCTTAAAATTGGTCATGAAAATGCTTGGTTCCAAATGCCTTGGCATGCCAGCCTGACTTAGTCGTGCATGGCTCCTATGAATGTGAAATGAATCAGCTTAAGGCCTTACTTTGGACCAATATATCTCTCACATGGTTGATCAGATAAAAAATCTTTCAACACCAAAGTTGAAGAGGAGATGGAGATGAACAAGATTGATGTTGAACATTTTTCCATTTGGAGCCTCCATCAATGAGATATTTGGCTATGAACTTGTACACAACATGCACATAAGGTGTTTGTTGAAATTACTGCGTGTTGCCTGGTCATGACTTGCCAATTTGCCTTGATTTGCCTCAACTTTGATTGATCATATCTCGCTCAATTTTGATCCAATGGGCATGTTCTTGGTATGGTTTTGAAGCTTGAAATGTGAACTTTTTGTTATTTCTGTGCTTTTTTGGTTGGCATTTATTTTGCTAAAACTATTATAGCAGCAAGATGTTGCATCATAATGTTCTAAGTGGCTGCTTTCAACATGTCGAATGAAGATGTTCCATGACTGCTCATAGGACATCGCGCTGTTCAGTCCAGATTAATGCAGATTCTGTTACTATGATTTGTTACTGAATATTCTGTGTATATTTGGTTATCCTATGTGGCATCCAAAGCATTTTTGGATTGTGGTTATTTGTTGGTTTTCAGATTTGCTGCTGTTTCTAATTATGGAGACATAATAGGAAACTTTGGATTGAAGACCTATTTTGTTGGAGTTATTTTTGCAGATTTGTGAGCAGTCTAATTGCTGCGTTTTTGGAAGCCCAATTCAGTCCAGATTAATTGTTATATATTGACTGATGTAAACCTAGTTTTAGGTGTCAAACTTACATGTATTTTTAGGGTTGTGTGCTTGTATTCTGTGAGCCTAACTGGTATCTTATGATAACAGTATAAGGACTGTAGTGTAATTTGTGTAAGGTTGCTCATAAGCTTTTAAGCATTGAGTAGCTGTGTGTTAATTCTCATAAGCTGTGAAGTATTGAGAATTTGTGTTTCGACCATTGTTACTTGTCTTGTAAGGAACCAGACACGGGTTATGATTGAAGAGGGATTTGAGGAGGGCCTCATACCTAGGGGAGTCTTAGGTAGAAGTCATAGGAAGGGTAGTGATTAAGTGAGCTGATTGAACTGAGTGTGGTTATCAGCGAATTGGTACTATCGAATATTGATTTCATCCCTGGCTTGGTAGCCCCCAGATGTAGGATAGTTAGATCCGAACTGGGTTAACAATTTCTGGTGTTCTTTACATTTTCTGCACACTATTGTATTGAACTTGTTCATTGTTGTCGTATATCAGTGTCTCGACATCTCGATAGGACATCTGATATATAGGCCAGAATTTCAATTGGCATCAAGAGCTTGCACCCTTATTTGGTTCTGGGTGAGATTTAGGGAAGGTACTTTCTGGTACAATGGACAAGGATGGAGGAGCTCTGAATAAACCATCTCTGCTGGATGGTTCAAACTATGAGTATTGGAAACCTAGGATGATAGCTTTCATCAAGTCCATGGATGATCAAGCATGGAAAGCTGTTCTCAAAGGTTGGGAGCCTCCAAAGGTAAGAGATGGAGAAGGAAATCTTACTGATGTTCTGAAGGAAGAAGAGGATTGGTATAATGCTGACTACAAAGGGTCTATTGGAAATTCTAAAGCCATGAATACATTGTTCAATGGCGTCAACAGAAACATCTTCAGGCTGATTGAGCATTGTACTATTGCCAAAGAGGCTTGGCAGGTCTTAAAAGTCACACATGAAGGAACCTCAAAGGTGAAGATGTCAAAGCTTCAACTCATCACTTCCAAGTTTGAAAATCTGAAGATGAAGGAAGATGAGAGTATTCATGACTTCCACATTAATATCATTGAGATAGCAAATGCCTCAAGTGCTTTAGGAGAAAAGATGTCTGACAGCAAGCTGGTCAGGAAGATTCTCAGGTCTCTACCTAAGAGATTTGATATGAAGGTCACTGCTATAGAGGAAGCTCAGGACATTGACAAGATGAAGGTGGATGAGCTTATGGGATCACTCCAAACTTTTGAGTTAGGATTCAGTGAGAAAGCTGAAAAGAAGAAGAGTATAGCATTTGTGTCGAATGCTGATGACTCAGATGATGAAGGAAAGCTGGTCAAAGATGAAGATGTGTCCAAAGAGCTAGTGTTGCTTGGAAGACAATTTAATAAAATGTTGAAAAGGATGGACTGGAAGTCAAGAGAAAATGTTCAAAATAAGTCTCTCGACATCAACAAAGACCAGGATGGAGGCAGAAGATCCAGAACTGAAGAAGACTCTAATCAAGGGAAGAGAGTTCAATGTTATGAATGTGAAGGATTTGGGCACGTAAAAACTGAGTGTCCCACTTATCTTAAAAGACAGAAGAAGGGATTATCTGTGACATGGTCAGAAGATGATTCTGAAACTGAAGCTGATGAGAAATCTGCAAAGTTGGTGACAGCATTAACAGGAGTATGTGAATCAGATGAAGAATCTGAAGAGCTTACTTTTGAAGAGCTGGCTATCTCTTATAAGAAGTTGTGCATTGAACATGAAGAAGTATGTTAGCAGAAAGAAGAACAAGCATGCATTATTGTTCATTTAAAAGCTGAGAATACTGAGCATGTGTCTACTATAGCTGATCTACAAAGTGAAGTAAATGTTTTGAATTCAAAACTGGACAACATGATCAAAAATGTCAGAATGTTAAATGGGAGTTCTGATGTACTTGATGAAATTTTGAAGTCAGGAAGAGATGCTAGAAATGTCAGTGGTATTGGATTTGAAGGTACAAATGAATTAGATGAAGGAAAGAAATCTGAAGAAGTACCCGTTCAAGATAAGAGAAGTTTGAAGATGTTGAATAACATGTTGCAACAACCTCCCAGGCATCAGAAGAAGTTCATAAAGAAAAAGAATCAAAGATGGAAATGCTACCATTGTGGGAAGTTTGGTCATATAAAAGCTTTTTGCTACAAGCTACATGGTTATCCCAAACCCCTGCAACAGCATAGTAGAAAAAAGAGCAGGGTTGAAACAAAAAGGATATGGACTTCAAAGGATATTGTAAAAGAACATAGGGACTACAAGTCTTTCAGAGTCTCTACAGATGAAAAATGGTTCTTTGATAGTGGATGTTCTCGACATATGACTGGTGTTAATAGATATATGTTAGATGTTAAGTATCATGCTCCTAATGAGGTGATTTTTGGTAATGGATCAAAAGGAAAAGTGCTTGGTGTTGGAAGAGTGGATTGTCCAGGACAGCCAATTCTGGAAGAAGTATTGCTTGTTGAAGGATTAGATACTAACCTAATAAGCATAAGCCAGTTGTGTGATCAAAGTCGTAGGGTCATCTTTACAAACTACGAATGTTTAATAATGGATGAAAAGAATTATGTTGTTATGAGAGGTGAAAGAACCTCAGAGAATTGCTATTTGTGGAAAGATGAAAGCACTATTGTGGAAGTGTTAAACCAAAGAACTTGTGAATGGCACGTGTATAAGGACCCATTTCCAAAACTTATAAATAGCCCAGCTAACACATTTCAGCTTCAATCCTACAGTGCAAAAACTTCATCTGACTTATTCTTTCAAAACTCTTCTCCACTAGGGTTTGCTCTTACTCTCTTCAATACTGCATTTTGTGAGCAACAAAAAATGTCTCAACATCATGATTCTCCTGCTGATTCAAGAACTTCTCAAGTCAATGATGAAGACTATGATCCTCACCGAATGATCAAACTCACAGGCCTTGTTCTTGATATCGCGCCGTTGAATGTTGTTCCTGCTGACACTAGAGGTGAGCAACCAGTTTCCCACTCTGTGAATGAAAGTATGTCAAGTAAGAAGTCTAAACCCCTTTCATCTATGAAGAAAGACAAAATGATTACTAGGTTTTATTCTGATAAGATAAACCCTAGAAAAAATGTTACTGATAAGAATTCAAATAGGAGGATGGATGAAACTAAGAATGATAGTAGGACTCTTGATAATAATGTTTTCAGTAGAGATCAGAGTCTTAGAAGATTTGCCACCATTGCTGTTAGTGAAGATGATAAAGATGTCGGGTCTGATGTCCCAACATCCATGGGTGGAAATACAAATAATAGTCCTACTGATAGGACTTAGAGTTGTATACCAGTTCAGGTGGCTAAGGAAAGAAGAAGCAAGAAGAGGGCTGAGATGTGTAGTAATGTTGCTGAGAAAAACTCTGATGAGGAACCAATAGCTGACATACTACAAAGAATCAAGAGTAGAAAAGAGAATACCATTGTGGCTGAGAATTCAAAGGATACAGAAATGATTAGGAAATCTGCTAATGTAGAGAGTAACAAAAGAAAGGCTGGAGCATGTCCCTTTAAGCAATGGAGTAAAGTTGTGGTTCCAATCAAGAAAAGGAGGGTCACAGGCCTGAATGAGTCAAATGCTGGAACTGATGTCCAGGACATCAGTGGGAGAAGGGAGGATCAAACTGTCAGGTCTCAGAGGCAAACTGATAGGTGGAAAATTGTCAGCCAAAGAAGAGTAGCTTTAGAGAGAGAACTGGGAAAAGACTTCAACAAGTATAAGGAAGTGGTTGATCTTATTGAAGCTGCTGGGTTTATGAAGACTGTGTCTGACATAGGACCATGTTATGAGAAGTTGCTTAAGGAGTTTGTTGTGAGTATCCCTGAAGACTGTAATAGCAAACTCAGAAAAGTCTATGTAAGAGGTAAAGCTGTAAAATTTTCTCCCAAAGTGATTAATAACTTTCTGGGGAGACCTACGGACCATTAGGCTGAGTTAGGAGCAATAGATGATGAAATCTGTGAGGAGATAACAGGTGGTTGCATCAAAGTTTGGCCAAATGAAGGAAAGCTCTCTTCTGGGAAGCTAAGTGTCAAATATGCTATCCTTCACAGAATTGCGGTGGTAAACTGGGTTTCTACCAACCATACTTCCACCATCTCATCCATGCTTGGAAAATTCATCTATGCTATTGGAAAGAAGGTCCCTTTCAACTTTGGAGCATATATCTTTGAACAAGTTTTGAAGCAAGCTAGCTCATCTGCTGTTAAGCTACCCATATGTTTTCCATCCTTAATCTGTGGAATGATCCTGGACCAATTTCCTGACTGCTTAGTAAGAAGTGACAAAGTTATCAAGAGAAAACCTCCAATGACTTTGCATTATAGGCTGCTAGGTGGAGTTCATGTGTCTGATGTTGTTGGGACATCCTCCTCAACTTCAAGTCATGCCACTCTTGATGATGAAGCCATTGCACAGATACAAGAAACTTGCAAAGAGCTGGAAGAATCTATCAGGAGAGATACAACAAGGAAGGCAAAGCTCGAGCAGCTGATTAAGGCTTTGAACAATATATTGCTGTAATATGTTTACATTTGTCTATGACCTGTCTTTGTCATATTTGTGGCTAAAAATGGGGAGTAGTAAGTGTGAGGGGGAGTAGTATGTTGTGTGGTTGCTTGTGTGGGGAGTGTGTGTGCTGCAGGTAGATTGTGTGTGCTGCAGGTAGATTATGTGTGCTTGTGTGCTGCTGCAGCTGTTGAGGGGGAGAATGTGGAAGGTTACTGCTAGTTGAGGGGGAGAATGTGGATTGTTGCTGCTGTTGAGGGGGAGTTTTTTTTGCTGCTATGATGAGTTATTTGCTGTACTGAGTGTTTATATGCAGCTGAAGAGGAGTGCTGCTATGCTGGATTTTTTTGTGTTTTCGCTGCTGTCTGATCTCTGGATATTTTTATTTGTGCTTCTTCACAAGTTTGTTTGTGTGTGTGTAGTTTTAGCCAAAATAAGCCAAAGGGGGAGATTGTTATTTCTGTGCTTTTGTGGTTGGCATTTATTTTGCTAAAACTATTATAGCAGCAAGATGTTGCATCATAATGTTCTAAGTGGCTGCTTTCAACATGTCGAATGAAGATGTTCCATGACTGCTCATAGGACATCGCGTTGTTCAGTCCAGATTAATGCAGATTCTGTTATTATGATTTGTTATTGAATATTCTGTGAATATTTGGTTATCCTATGTGGCATCCAAAGCATTTTTGGAATATGGTTATTTGTTGGTTTTCGGATTTGCTGCTGTTTCTAATTATGGAGACATAATAGGAAACTTTGGATTGAAGACCTATTTTGTTGGAGTTATTTTTGCAGATTTGTGAGCAGTCTAATTGCTGCATTTTTGGAATCCCAATTCAGTCCAGATTAATTGTTATATATTGACTGATGTAAACCTAGTTTTAGGTGTCGAACTTACATGTATTTTTAGGGTTGTGTGCTTGTATTCTGTGAGCCTAACTGGTATCTTATGATAACAGTATAAGGACTGTAGTGTAAGTTGTGTAAGGTTGCTTATAAGCTTTTAAGCATTGAGTAGCTGTGTGTTAATTTTCATAAGCTGTGAAGTTTTGATAATTTGTGTTTCGACCATTGTTACTTGTCTTGTAAGGAACCAGTCACGGGTTGTGATTGAAGAGGGATTTGAGGAGGGCCTCATACCTAGGGGAGTCTTAGGTAGAAGTCATAGGAAGGGTAGTGATTAAGTGAGCTGATTGAACCGAGTGTGGTTATCAGCGAATTGGTACTATCGAATATTGATTTCATCCCTGGCTTGGTAGCCCCCAGATGTAGGATAGTTAGATCTGAACTGGGTTAACAATTTTTGGTGTTCTTTACATTTTCTGCACACTATTGTATTGAACTTGTTCATTGTTGTCGTATATCAGTGTCTCGACATCTCGATAGGACATCTGATATATAGGCCAGAATTTCACTTTTGATAGGCCTCCCTAACCTTTGAGTTTGAAGCTTGGAGCATGGAGCAAGAATGCTCCAAATATGGCCCTTCAACTTGACAAAACTTGCCATAAATGGAAACCCTTCATTGCTATTTTTGGCAACTTTGCACATTTCTTGATTTTTGATAAAATCTCTTGATAATTCTTGATTAAATCTTCACCAATGATCATACTTGAGATAAGGAACAATATCTTGACCTCAACAAGTCAAGAGTTGACTTTTCCCTTTGCACAGTTGACTTTTCCCCAATTCTCCTGATTTTCAGTCAATTGATCAATTGAAACTCTCCCAAACCAAATTGATGGACAATCTTCCCACCTTATACACTTAAGGACCTGAGGAATACCATGAAATCAAGTCTTGCCCAAAAAATCAGAAATAAACTGATTTTATGGCAAACCCTAATTTTGGTGCCCTCGGTCTAGGAGAAATCAACACATCCTCCAAATCCAAATTCCTCTGAGTATGATGTGTATCCTCTCAAACAATGATAAGATATGCCATTTGGTGAGGATAAAAGCTCAAAGATCTTGCCCATTGGGGTGTTAAACTCAAGAATCCCCAAAACCCTAATTTGAGCAATCATGTTAGGAGAGTATGATTCATTTGAAATCTCTTGTCAAGCTTGATCATATGATGAGGTGATGGCTTCAGTTAAGATCTCTTGAGGCTCAAGGCTCCTTTGATTTGACTGAGACACCCTGATCCCATGTTAAGGCCAATGATATGCAAAGATGATTATGTAAAAATGAAATGAAACATAAGCCAGTTAAAGCTAAAGTATGAGGGCAAATTTTGAGGTGTTACAGCTGCCCCTATTCAAACTTCTTGGATCTGAGGGTATGATAGCAACGGCTTTCAAACAATCACGATACACGGAGTTTGAATACCAAAATAACCTATAAATTTGCAACCTGTAGGGGTAATCAAATAAGGCAATTACGAGGGCGGCCGAAGGCGAACTCGAAAAGAAAGACCAGCTGAAGGCGGATTCCGCGGGGGGTAGACCGTCCGAAGGCGGACTAACAAACAAAACAACACGAGGACGGCCGAAGGCGAACTCGAAAAGAAATGCCAGCCAAAGGAGGAATTTCAAACAAAGGTAGACTGGCCGAAGACGGGCTAACAAACATTAACAACACGAGGACAGCCGAAGGTGAACTCAAAAAGAAATACCAGCCAAAGGAGGAATTTCAAAAAAAGTTAGACCGGCCGAAGACGGGCTAACAAACATTAACAACATGAGGACAGCCGAAGGTGAACTGGAAAAGGGTAGACCGGCAGAAGGCGGACTATACTGGGGAGGAAGACAAGACCGGCCGAAGACGAGCTAATCAGCCAAAGGATACGAGAACGGCCGGAGGCGAACTCGAAAATGAAAGAGTGGCCGAAGGTGAACTTTCAAACAAAGATACGAGGACGGCCGAAGGCGAACTCGAAAAGGGAGACCGGCCGAAGGGGGACTCCAACAAAATAAATCGAGAACGGCCGAAGGGGAACTCGAAAAGGGAGATCGACCGAAGGGGGTCTAACCAACAAAAGAATACGAGAACGGCCGAAGGGGAACTTGTAAAGAAGGACCAGCCGAAAGGGGGTCTAACCAACAAAAGAATACGAGAACGGCCAAAGGGGAACTCGTAAAGGGAGACCGGCTGAAGGGGGACTCCAAAAAAAGAACACGTCGAGAACGGTCGAAGGGGAACTCGAAAAGAAAGACCGGCCGAAGGGGGTCTAACCAACAAAAGAATACGAGAACGGCCAAAGGGGAACTCATAAAGGGAGACTGGCCGAAGGGGGGCTCCAACAAAATAAATTGAGATCGGCCGAAGGGGAACTCAAAAAGAAAGACCAGCTGAAGGGGGTCTAACCAACAAAAGAATACAAGAACGGCCGAAGGGGAACTCGTAAAGGGAGACCGGCCGAAGGGGGTCTAACCAACAAAAGAATACGAGAACGGTCGAAGGGGAACTCGTAAAAGGAGACCGGCCGAAGGGGGTCTAACCAACAAAAGAATACGAGAACGGCCGAAGGGGAACTCGTAAAGGGAGACCGTTCGAAGGGGAACTCCAACAAAAGAATACGTCGAGAATGGCTGAAGGGGAACTCGAAGAGAAAGACCGGCCGAAAGGGGTCTAAACATCAAAAGAATACGAGAACGGCCGAAGGGGAACTCGTAAAGGGAGACCGGCCGAAGGGGGACTCCAACAAAAGAATACGTCGAGAACGACCGAAGGGGAACTCGAAAAGAACGACCGGCCGAAGGGGGTCTAACTAACAAAAGAATACGAGAACGGTCGAAGGGGAACTCGTAAAGAATAGTAGAATCAACAGATCTACAAAGATAACTCCGCTGGGGAAAAGAGAAATCTAAACAGACAACTCTGTAGGGGAGTATAAGAAGGAGTAAGAAGGACGAATCCACTAGTTGCGGTGTAATGCCAAACAACAACTCCTGAGTTTATTACTTTCTGCTAGGGAAAGAAACCGGTAGAAGATATCAAACTTGGCTTATGCTTCGAATGCATATGTTTGAATTTTTTCTATGGCGTAATGCTCCATACAAAATGGAAATGTTACGCGCTTAGGAGGATGCCATGCAAACATGCTTATGAAATGCAAAAGAAGCGCTCCAGCAAAATAAATGCTGAAGACGAAGGCAGCTCCACGGGGATGACAAACTAAATTGTCCTTTGAATTAAAAGATCCTGCTGAGGAAGATTTCACTGAACGACTTCCTGATCACAAACTCTGCTGGAGATGAAGACTCTGAGAGAAAATCCACTCTGTTGGAGATGGATAACGATGAATATTGAAGATGGAACCCAAGAAATTTCTCTCCGTTTGAGGGTTACCAATGACTTCTACCGAAGACAGAACTCAAAACCTGGATCTGAAATATGCCAATAACAATTGGACTTAAAACCCACTGGGGATGTCAACAGCCGTTGAACAACCCACTGTGAAGATCACCACCAAACTCTGCTTAGGGGATAAATCAATAATACCGACCCTGCTTGGGGATATTACTGAACTTAACCTGCTGCTGGGAGACATATGTACCTTCACCCTGCGGGGGAATATCAGCCTCCATTAGCAAACCTGCTTAGGGAATGGTGATTACGACATCAACTCAGCTAGGGGATACCATCAAGCTTACTCATCTGTTGGGGATTAGATTATACCGTTGATGATGAGAAAAACACTTCCTGACTTGCTAAGAAAGTGGGTGTTCAGGCTCTGTGGGGAAAACAACCTCTTTGTCCAAAGAAGGTATTCCAACAGTCTCTTGCTGGGGATGCAGAAGTATCAACTTCTGGCTGCTTGCTAAGAGAGTAATCGATCACAACTCTAGCTGGGGAAATAATCCTCTGTACTCTGGCTGGGGAGAGCAACAACCCGCTAAGGAGGATGAACTTTCAATGCTGAGGAGAATAGCTCTACTGAGGAGCAATCCTGCTACCCGGCAAACAAAATCAACAGTATATGTAAAATGGCCAACTAGATTACCATCCTAATGACTGTTGTCTGAGCAACTTCCACTTTTTTCCAATATGCTTCGCATAGCTTAACATTTTCGCATGCAATGTTTATCAAAAATATCGGACATTTTCACAAACAAAAGCGGTAAGAGTAAAAACACAAATGGAAGGCTCTTTGAATGAAAATGAAAATTTTATTGAATGAATTGGCCTGTAAATAGTCATTTACATCCGGAAGTAATTCCTGAAAGGAGGTAATTACACAAAAGAAGTAAAAGAAAATACACATGTCGACAATGTGGGGAACAGATATCCACCATGATTCAATTCAGCTATGACCCAATATGGCTCGTTTATCCGTAGATGCTTTAACCTTTGAAGAGACTAACTGGACTGATTCCTTTCCTTCGAAATTTCCAAGTATCAAAAGTGTTCACAGATCGAACCAGATCGTAGCCTCTTGCTTTCAAATCCCTAACTTTTGCTTGGATCGCCCTTTTCGGGTTTTCAATCCACAGAGATACCCATTTTTGCCAAAGTTTCCTTTTCAGGTTTTCAACTTCGCGGGTTTATTCTTCTCTTTTTTCCTTTTTATCCCTAATTTTTGCCCGAACCTTTTTCTTTTTATGGTTCGCCGGGATGCCCTTTTTTGCCTGGATCTTCTTTTTATTTCCAGCGGGTCTCTTTTATGCAAAGTATTTTTTAACTACGTCTGCATTCACAGGGGACGCAAAATCTTCGTCGTCCATAGTTGAGAGTAACAAGGCTCCGCCAGAGAAAACCTGTCTTACTACATATGGCCCTTCGTAATTTGGAGTCCATTTGCCCCTGTGATCTGTTTGAGGAGGAAGGATCCTTTTCAAAACCAATTCACCAATGATCATTTCTTGATTTTTGATGAATCTCTTAATAATTCTTGATCAAATCTTCATCAATGATCATACTTGAGATAAGGAACAATATCTTGACCTCAAGAAGTCAAGAGTTGACTTTTTCCTCTGCACAATTGACTTTTCCCCAATTCTCTTGATTTTCAGTCAATTGATCAATTGAAACTCTCCCAAAACAAATTGATGGACAATCTTCCAACCTTATACACTTAAGAACATGAGGAATACCATGAAATCAAGTCTTGTCCAAAAAATCAGAAATAAATTGATTTTATGGCAAACCCTAATTTTGGTGCCCTTAGTCTAGGAGAAATCAACACATCCACCAAATCCAAATTTCTCTGAGTATGATGTGTATCCTCTCAAACAATGATGAGATATGTCATTTAGTGAGGATAAAAGCTCAAAGATCTTGCCCATTGGGGTGTTAAACTCAAGAATCCCCAAAACCCTAATTTGAGCAATCCTGTTAGGAGAGTATGATTCATTTGAAATCTCTTGTCAAGCTTGATCATATGATGAGGTGATGGCTTCAGTTAAGATCTCTTGAGGCTCAAGGCTCCTTTGATTTGACTGAGACACCCTGAATCCATGCTAAGGCCAATGATATGCAAAGATGATTATGCAAAAATGAAATGAAACATAAGCCAGTTAAAGCTAAAGCATGAGGGCAAATTTTGAGGTGTTACAGGTTTTAATCACAAGAGGAATTAAAACTCATTTGGTTTTGATTTTTCAAGATGAATATTCACTTTTAAAATGTTTAAAAACAATTAAAAATGAATTTATTCATAAAAATACCAAATATATAAAATAAATAATATAAATTTGATTTTTTTTGTGGAATAAAATATTTCAACATTTTTGTGATATTTTGCAAAAAGAACCAATCAAAAATAATTAAAATTGAGGGAGTTATTAATTTTTCAAATCATTAAAAATAATAAGAAAAATAATAGAAAATGAAAAAAAACATTAAAAAGGGGTCTGGGGCGAGGGGGATTCGAACCCCAGACCTCTTGTGTGCAGTGCGCGCCTCCTACCACTTGGGTGGTGATACATCCGTGTATCAAAACCACCCTAGAAGTACATAAGGCATGGTGTGTTTTTGGCCTGACCAAGGCAAGGCAAGGCAAAGTTTTGGCCAAAAACGTGAAGCTTGTAACTTTCTCATTTCTCCTTGGATTGGGACAAAATTTAGGTCTATCCTGCCTAGAATTTCACAAGGAATCCAATGGTGGTGGCGGTTTTTTCAGAAAATAAATCCTCCTCAAAATCCGATAGTGGTTTTGAAATAGACCATAATTTGCATTTTCTGTGCTACCTCTTGTTGCAGGCATGAATTACATGATGACTTGGTCCAAACATAACATATATAACATGTATGAGATGTGTATGATCAGTGGACTTCAAAGCCATGCATATTTCAAAGAGTTCAAGTTGTGATGCTTACCTCTTTAGGAGCCTTTTGGGCAATCTGTCAAGTGCTTTGTTCCATAAACAATTTGATGCTTTGGACACCCTCAAATGATCCCTTAGAAGCTTTTAGGATGATTGGAATCAGCAGGAAACCTCAGGAATGGAAACTGGCCCTTTCTTGCAAAAGGGGCAAAAGTGACCAAAATAGCAACTCTCTCAAATGGTGTTCCAAATGTGGGGAACCATTTGGGACAGTTCAAGGATGGTATTTGGAGTGTGTTTGAGGCTTTATCTAGTTTTGAAAGTGACTGGATCAAGACATGGCTTGAAAAATGCAAAAAAGTCCTATTTTGAGGTTTTGAGAAGGAACTTTGAGATTTTGGGGTTATAGGTCACTTGTGAGAGTTTGGACAGATTAGATATGACATATTGGATTTGTTTGGATCATGAGCTGTGATGGAAATGCTCTCTAACTCAAAAACTCAGAGTTACCTTGCTAAAGAAGGCATTTTTGCCTAGAGAAAGAGATTTTGAGGAAAGCAAGTGTATTAGTGCTTTGGTGTACTCAAACTGAGCACAAATGAGCTTAATTTATAGTAGAGCAAGTTTGTTTTGCAAGCAATAGTGAATGGCAACTGCAGTAGCTCATTGTCCAATTGCATCACTTTGGAATCTTAAGTCTCCTCTAGCCATTGACTAGAGGTTAGAGCACAGGCCTATGGTTCTTTGGTTCAGAGCTTATCCTTGACTCATTCAGTTGGAAATGGCTCAGTTCATGCCGCCTTGGTGCATCCATTGAATGCTCCAAAACAAAATTGGAGTCTTGTCCCCTCTTTAGGGTTTTTTAGGTTTGGCATGCTATTTTTAGTTCCAAAGACTTGGGAGACTTATGGATCAGTGTTTGTCCCTCCTTGGTCTCCCCCTGAGGTGTTCAGATGGATAAACTTGTTTGTCATTTGAACAAATTGCTCAAATCGAGCAAAATGCACAAATCTTCCTTGTTATGACAGTTGCAGCAAGGCATATTGCCACTGTCATAACTCTTAGCTCAAATGGAATTTCATGGGGTTCTTGGACATTTTGGAAAGCCCTCATATGATACAACAAATGTGTGATCATAGTTTATTTTGAAACTTTTTGAATCCAAGTGAAAAATGCCCCTACATTTTGAAAAAAGTGAAACAGATTCTGACTTAGTGAAAATTTCACTAAGTGTTGGAAAAAGTGACATTTCATGTTTTCAGCCATTTTGATCCAACCATAGCTCAAAATCCATGATGAATTGGAATGAGGTGTAGTTGAAACTTTTAAATTATGCCATGAGAGCTACAAATCTATCTTTGGATCAGCCTAAATGGTTGCTTGGATCTCAAGTTATGATCCTTGGAAGTTGGTACCCTAGCCACTTTGTTCCATAACTTAGAAAAATTCTAAGCTTTTATGGTTACCCCTTTTACAAGTTATCCCACTTAATTTGATTTTTCTTGATTAATGTTGACTCAAATCACACATTAACATCATTTTAGGGTCAGGGAACCATAATTGTTAAAAATCTCAAAAAGCCAAACTTTGACTTTTGTGAACAGTTGACTTTTTACCAAATAAATTATAAACTGTGCGATCTTCCATGAAATCAAATCCTTGACCTAAATCAAACTTGATGGACATGTTCCATGGGTGTTATAGGGTGTATTGAATCATGTCCCAAGGTTTGGGAGCATGCCTGAGTCAAAAGTCAAAGGTTCAGTTGACTTTTCCCTCAAAACCCTAATTGTGATCCTGATGAAATTGAAACTTGTGCACCAAGCTTCTTGGATCAATCCATTGTTGTAAATGGATCAATGTAGTTTATTAGAAACCCTCAAATCATGTCTTGAGGTCTTGGCTCATGTTTTGTCCCAAAAGTCAACTTAGGGGTGAATTAGGTCAAGAAACCCTTATTCCTGATTTTTTGGGTAAATGCATCCCCTGAGGCTAAATTGACTTAATGATTGGGTCCAAGAGGTCCCTTGGAGTATCTTGGGTTGTGCTTTGAAGCATTGACTCATGCCCAGAGGAAAAATTCCATCTGGAGGCCCTGGTCGACCAAAACCCTAATTTGGTGGCACTAGCGATCTTGAGGCTTAATCCACTTGGGATGCTGCAACCTTGTTCTTGATTCTTGATGTGGGAGTCCTCTTGATCCATTGTGGATGTTGGAGAGGTTAGACAAGTTGAAGATCGTGCCATTCTTTGATTGATCCTTTGTCTAAGGGCTCTGAGAGGGCTCGAAACCCTAAGTTTGATTGTAGTGGATGCTCACCCATCTTTGGGGAGACTAATGAGGTATGATGGTTCATCAATGTTGTGATGATGATTTTTACAGTGGTGGGAAATCTTAGTGGTCAAAATTTGGGGTATGACATCTAGTAGAAGTATGAACTGAAGTTCTGTAGCCATGTAGTGCAAATGGAAACATTTCATGCCAATCTTTGTATGTCTTGACCATTTTCTGGACAATCCTCTTGATGTTTTTGTTTGCTTCTTCGACGGCACCATTTATCTTGGGCAGGTATCGTGAAGAATTTTCGTGCTCGATCTTGAATTCTTGGCACAACTCTTTCATCATTTTTTTATTCAGGTTGCTTGCATTGTCAGTGATAATGCTGCTAGGAATACCATAGCGACAGATTATCTCCTTCTTGATAAATCTGGCAACCACTTGTCGTGTGACATTTGTGTAAGAAGCAGCTTCAACCCACTTGGTAAAGTAGTCAATAGCAACTAGAATGAATCGGTGACCATTGGAAGCCTTCGGTTCGATCATCCCAATCATATCTATACCCCACAAAACATTCAACGGAGTTGGAGGCACGTGAATCTTGTCACCATAGATTTGGCACTTGTGACATCTTTTGGAAAAGTTGTAACAATCTATCTCCATTGTTGTCCAGTAATACCCAGCTCAAAGAATCTTCTTGGCCATGGCAGGACCTTTAGCATGTACACCCTCACAACCCTCGTGTATAGACCTTATGATTGTGTCTGTTTCGTGTCTATCCACGCATCTGAGCAACACAGAATCATAATTCCTCTTTTACAATACACCACCACTTAAGAAGAATTTAGCTTAAAGCCGTCTAAGAGCCTTCTTGTCAGTGATAGTAATACCCTTAGGATATTCCTGTTTTTCCAGATATCTCTTGATGTCATACAACCAAGGTTTGTCAACGGACTCGTCCTCGATTGCTAAACAATGTGCTGGTTCGTTCAAATGATCAATGCGGATGGAAGGAGCTTCATTCTTCCACTTGACCTTGAACATGGATGCCAGAGTGGCAAGTGCATCAACTAATTGATTTTCCTCTCTAGGGATATGATGAAAAGAGATTTCATCAAAGTAATGAATCAATTTCGCGATCTGCTTTTGGTACGGAACCAGCTTGGAATCCCGGGTCACAAAATTCCCTCTGACTTGGCCGATAACAAAGGCAGAATCTCTGTAGACCTCAAGAACCTTAATTTATCTGTCAATTGCCTCTTCAATACCGTAGATACATGCTTCGTATTCATCCATATTGTTGGTGCATGCAAAGCATAATCTGGCAGTGAAAGGAAGGTGAAACAACAAGCTTTGCCACCAAAGCATAATTCTGGGTAACAAGTTGGATATCATACTCAGTCAATAGCATTTGCCACCGAGCAATCCTTCCAGAGACAGCAGGCTTTTCAAATATGTACTTTATCAGATCCATCTTGGATATCAATAAAGTGGTATGGCAAATCATGTATTGTCTTAGGCGTCGAGTGGCCCAGACTAGAGCACAGCAAGTTTTCTCTAAGAGTGAGTATCTGGTCTCATAATCAGTGAACTTCTTGCCCAGATAGTAAATTGCATGTTCTTTTCTGCCAGTGTTGTCATGTTAACCCAATACACATCCCATTGATTCATCGAGAACGGTGAGATACATGATTAAAGTCCTACCAGGAACCGGCGGTACTAAGATCGGTAGTTCTTGCAAGTATTGCTTTATTTTGTCAAATTCTATTTGACAATCATTGTTCCATTCGACCGATTGAGTTTTTCTTAGTAATTTGAACATCGGTTCACAGATAGCCGTCAAGTGAGAAATGAATCTGGAGATGTAATTAAGTCTGCCCAGAAAGCCACAGACTTCTTTTTTTTTGTTTTGGGAGGTGGCATGTTATGAATTTCCCAAACCTTGTCAGGATCAACTTCAATGCCCTTCTGACTCACAATAAAGCCCAAAAGTTTACCAGATCGAACTCCAAAGGTACACTTCGCAAGATTCAATCGCGGTCTAAACTTCCAGAGTCTGTCAAACAGTTTCTTCAGATGGACCAGGTGATCATCTTCAAACTTGGACTTGGCAATTATATCGTCCACATAAACCTCAATCTCTCTATGGATCATATCGTGAAAGAGGGTTGTCATGGCTTGTTGGTATGTTGCCCCTGCATTCTTCAAACCGAATGGCATGACTTTGTAATAATATGTACCCCATGACGTGATGAAAGTAGTCTTCTCCATATCAGCTGGGACATTTTGATCTGATTATATCCTGAGAAACTGTCCATGAAGGAAAAGACAGAGAACTGCGTCGTGTTGTCTACCAAGACATCAATATGAGGCAAAGGGAAATCATCTTTTGGGCTTGCCTTATTGAGATCTCGATAATCCACATACATTCTGATTTTCCCATCGTTCTTAAGAACCAGGACGATGTTGGCAATCCATTCAGGATATTCGGAAGTGGCCAGGAATCCAGCATCAAGCTGTTTCTTTACCTCTTCTCTGATTTTAAGTGTCATGTCGGGTCTAGTCTTCCTTAGTTTCTGCTTGACAGGAGGACATCCGGGCTTGAGTGGCAAGTGATGTTCAATGATGTTGGTATCCAACCCAGGCATATCTTGATAGGACCAGGTGAAGATATCAACATACTCTTTCAATAACTTGACCAACTCGGAGTGTACATGCTTTGCGAAGGATGTGTCAACCTTAACGTCTCTTCTAACCTCATCAGTACAAAGATTAACAACTTTTACTGGCTCTTTGTGTGACTGAATCTTTTTCTGTTTGTGCTCAAGGAGCCTTGCTAGTTAGATGGTAATTCACAATCTTCCTCACCGTCTTCTTCGACTTGGTTAATTGGAATCCCAGAATTACAATGAATGTTTGCCATGTTGTTATCAATATATTTATTAGTTCTGCATGTTTATGAATATGTTTAGAATGAGCTATTTTGAAAAGGTAAAAATAAAAGAAACTTTTGCCATTTGTTTGTGAAAAAGTAAAATAATGAAAGAAAATAGAGCAAGATTTTGAATGCAAAAAACTTTTATTTATTGATCACATAATATTGCAAAAGCGTGAGGCCCTTTACAAGCTATTCACACGTCTCGGGCGAGGACGAGGGAATGAGAAAGTAAAATGCATTACATGTTTGTTGGAAAAACCACAGGAATCAAGGTAGATGTCCAATTGTTGAGCTTGAAACCCGGCGGACATTTGCGCACAAAGCTTGAAATCAGGTCACTAGGACCAGCATCATCAATGGTTGCCACGATGTCACCCTTCTGAAAACCCGCACTGCTGAACTTGATCAAGTTGCATTGCTTCTGACCATGTGAATTAGACTGCTGACCAGGACGGTAACCCAATCCAAATCGATTATGTTTTTCAACCACATTAATCACATGCCCCCAGCCCGGCAAGGCACCTTTCTCGATGGTCTCTTTAGCACTCTTGGCGGATGTCAAGGTCATTTGCAGGGATCTACTTTGATTAGTTGAAGCAGAGCTGACATCTTCAAACTCATGGCACTGCAATGGCACCTCGGCTATGCCTTCATCGGTCTCGACGTATCGGAAAGATGACAATTCACTTACAATCAAATCCTCTTCACCACAAATAATGACTAGTTGATCGTCAAACATGAATTTTAGCTTCTGATGTAAATTGGACGTGACTGCCCCTACGACGTGAACCCATGGTCGACCCAATAGGCAACTGTATGCAGGATTGATATCCATCACTTGAAAGTAATGGTAAACAAATGCGGTCCAACCTTAATGGGTAAATCCACTTCTCCAATAACTGGCCTTCGAGAACCATCAAAGGCTCCGACGATTAAAGCACTTGGCCTCATCTCGCTTCCTTCCACCAGTAATTGACTCAATGTGCCCTTGGGCATCACATTGAGAGAAGAACTGGTATCTACTAGAACACGAGATAACAGGATGTCTATGCAGGTTACGGATATGTGCAGTGCTCGATTGTGGGCAGTTCCTTCAGGAGGTAATTCTGTTTCATTAAAGCCCAAGTATCTGCTTGCTATTATGTTAGCCACCACATCGTCGAACTCGACAATGGATAGATCATGCATCACGTGAGCAGTGTTCAAAACTTTCAACAAAGCTGATTTGTGCACGGGCGAGCTCATGAGTAAGGACAAGATTGAGATCCTTGAGGGAGTCTGCCCCAACTGATCCACAATTTTAAAGTCACTTTTCTTGATCAGCTTTAAGAACTCTTGGTCATCAATTGTTTCCTTGCTCTCTGTGATATCCTCAGACAGAATAGTTGGCATTGGTACTGCAGTAGATGCCTCTTGCTGAACAACAGGGGTTATAGATGTGTCCTTGAGAGGAACAATAGTTGGGATTTGAACTGGCTTCGTAGTGACCTTCAGAGCAAACACCCATCCACTACGAGTCATACCCCCAATGGTGGTAACATTTACAATCTCAGATTCTGCAACCCTTATCTCTTAACCTCCAGAAAACACCATTGATCCATATCTCCAAGATACCTTCTTAGAATTCTGATACGGAAATGGCTTTGGCAGGAAAACAACGATATGATGTATCTTCTTCTTAGGAGATTCAACAGGAACCTTCCTATAGATGATGGTGAATGGCTCGATAGTAGTAACTTCTTCAACGGGCTTAGATCTGGCAATTTGATCTTCACCTCGGTCCATCAAAATTCGGACACAGCCCTTCAGTCTTCGACACTGGTTGGGATTATCGTCACAAATCTGACACTTACCATGCAGCCCTTTCAACAACCCATGTTCATTCAATTTCTTAATAACCACAGTCATCGAGGTCTTTACCTCGTCAACATCCATGATCAATTCAGCCTTTGGATTATCCTCAATCATGTTCACCGCAGGTCCATCGTGATTGGGCAATGGATTATGCTAAATGTTAGGACCTTCATCAGCGAACGTCAAAATCTTCCGATCAATGAGTTCCTGAACCTTGGTTTTGAAAACAATACAGTCCTCTGTTGCATGTCTTATATATCCAGAGTGATAGGCAAATGATGCATTTGGACTATGCTTTGGGTTGAACGTAGGAATTACAGGCGCGATCTCCTTGGGAACAATTGCCCCTTGGTGAACCAAGTAAGGAAATAATTCAGTGTATGGCACCGGAATTCTGTCGAAGTTTGGACGTTAGTGATTTCCTTTATTGTTGTTGTTTTGACAATTTTGATTCTGCTGATTTCTGTTGTTGACGTTGCGGTTGTTGCTGACTCTGTGCATTCTGAACTGGTTATTGTGGATGATACTGGTATGAAGGTTATTGATATTGTGCAGCAGCAATGTACGGATATAGATAGTAAGGCATGGGAGCCATGGGTGCTTGAGATTGAGGAGAAACTTGAGTTGTCATAGCGTTGGCTTCACCTTCCTTATTCTTTGACTGACTGTTCTGAGATTTTCTGTTGGTCGGCTGCTGGGAAGCAGCTCCAAGAATCTTTCTAGTCTTCAACCCATTCTCGATTCGTTCACCAATGGTTACGATGTCAGCAAAGTTCGATGAAGAACTAGCCACCATTTTCTCATAGTAGGATCCTTGCAATGTACCCATAAAGATGTCAACCAACTCGTTGTCAAAGAGAGCAGGTTGCATACGAGATGCCATCTCACGCCATCTTTGTGCATACTCTTTAAATGTTTCAGCTGAGCGCTGAGACTGGTTTTGCAACTGCAATCTAGTAGGCGCCAGATCAAGATTATATTTGTATTGTCTCAAGAATGCCTCAGACAAATCTCTCCAAGTACTGATTTTACTGCGTTCTAAACCCATGTACCAATCCAATGAAGCACCAGACAAACTATCTTGAAAATAATGAACTAGAAATTCATCGTTATCAATATAGGATGCCATCTTTCTGCAATACATAGTGATGTGACTACGTGGGCAACTCAAACCATTATACTTTGGAAGCTCAGGCATCTTGAATTTCGGCAGCAACACAACATTTGGAACCAAACATAAGCCCTTGGCCTCCATGCCAAAAGCATAAAACCCTTAAATAGCTCTGATACGGTCTTTTAATAACTTGTAATTTTCAGGTCGACCTTGATCAGCAGGTCTGACAAGGATCTGAGGATTTGGCAGTTGAGATGCGGCCGGAGCGTGCACTTGCGGAATAGTAAAGTGAGAAGGATATACCAATCCTTGATTAATGTAGCATGCGATTTTTGTCGTTGACGCCACCACCTTATTGCCATTTGGTTTTTCCTCACCGCAATGGTAGGGATTGGGTGCTACTTTCTGATTTCTTATTTATCCTATGAAGCTGGAAAGGAAAGGGAAGATATCTAAAACTAACCTTGCACGCAAATGTTTAACTGAACAAATGCTTTAAAGAGATCAGGGAGTTTGGGGTCAGGTTATACAATGGGGAGTTGTCAATTACCCATCCTATATGTGGTTATCCACAGGTTGTTAGCGATTATCCTTACTGCTTTCTACTTGCTGGTGTTTATCTGTTGTGGGTTGGGGAAAGTTTCTCCTTTGGGAGGTTTTTTTGAGAGAGAGAGAGTTTTTGTTGATGTCGAGCTTGCCGATGTTTTTGGTAAGGTACTGGACCTAAAGTTTTTTATTGGTGTGAAGGTATTGGACCTAAAGTTTTTGATTGGTGTAAAGGTACTGGACCTAAAGCTTTTTATTGGTGTACTCGCTAAGATTTCGCAATCTTATGCCTATGTATTCCTGTTAAAGATAAACAGGAAAATCAGAGTAATCGTAGTTCCCTCCTACTCTATGGGAGGAAAAAATATGTTTTGGTGTCTTGTTCAAAGCCCAAGATTGAAGCTAAAGGTGATTTGTGTCTTGTTTAAAGCCCAAGATTGAAGCTAAAAGGTTTGACTGAGAGAGAATTTGTCACCTCTAAAGGGAGACATCTTGTCTGTTTATCACAACTGTTGGGTGACTGATTATAAAGGAGAATTACTTTAACTGGGATATGTGAATCCAGCAATGCCATAATTTCCTTTATAGGGGATTTGTCCTGAAGGAGAAAACTTTAACTCAGTGTTGAGCAATGCCATTTTTCCTTAGGAATCTTTCATGCTAAAAGAGGGACATTGGCTTGGATGTAAATAATCCAGAGGCTTGCCACTTACAGCGATTAGATGAAAGAGGGATTTACCAGGATAAGAGATGGACTACAGGTTGGATTTTTGAATTAACAAGTGTGCCACTTACAGCAGTTATCTGGAATTAGGTTTGTTTTGATTTATCTGTTTTGATGTGTGATATACAGAGAAATATCTTTCTACAGAGAGATTTTGGTTTCCTCTGAAGGGATGTTGATTTTTGTGTGCCTTGATCAAAGCCCAAGGTTGAAGCTAAGAGATTGATTGACTCCACTGGGGAGGTTATTATACAAAGCCTAAGAGGAGGCTGGAAAAGACTGACTCAACAAGATAGTGTTTATCTGTCTTGTACAATGCCCAAGATTGAGGCTAAAAAAGAGACTTACTCTCTTAGGGGATATCATTATACAAAGCCTAATAGGAGGCTGGAAGTTGACTTTTCCGGGGAAATATTTTATTTGTCTTGTACAAAGCCCAAGATTGAGGCTAAAAAAGAACTTTTGATTCCACTGAGGAATATTTGTATGTGTCTTGTATAAAGCCCAAGATTAAGGCTAAAAGGGGACATTGACTCTACTGGTGAGAGGTTTTATTTATCTTGTACAAAGCCCAAGATTATGGCTAAAGGAAGATTGACTCTGCTGGAGAGTATGATTTGTCTTGTATAAAGCCCAAGATTTGAGGCTGAAAAGAGGATTGACTCTGCTTAGGGAGATGTTATATGTCTTGTACAAAGCCCAAGATTGAGGCTAAAAGATATTTGACTGACTCAGCTGAAGATATTTATGGGTGTCTTGTACAAAGCCCAAGATTGAGGCTGAAGGAGACCGACTCAACAAGAGAGTGTTTTTATCTGTCGTACAAAGCCCAAGATTGAGGCTGAAGGAGACCGACTCAACAAGAGAGTGTTTTTATCTATCTTGTACAAAGCCCAAGATTGAGGCTGAAAAAGGTTGACTCAACAAGAGAGTATTTATATGGTGTCTTGTACAAAGCCCAAGATTGAGGATAAAAGAGGTTGACTCAACAAGAGAGTGTTTTAAAAAAAGAAGATTGACTCAACAAAAGAGTGCTTTTTAGGCTAACTCTGCTGAGGAAAATCATTATACAAAGCCTAAGAGGAGGCTGTCTTCTACTGAGGATTATTAAAATCCAGAGGCAGGTCCAAAGTGGGGAATCAACTCTTGCTGAGGATTTACAGAAGAGTTGAGGTATCAGATACCTTGAGGTTCTGATTTGGGATAGTGTTATACTAATGATAAGCTGACCCTAGCTGGGGAAATTTAGGATAAAAGATTGAGTTTTAGAACCTATGAGGGTTTTAACTCTGTTGGAGATTGATCAAATGATCAGGGTTTCTCCGGTGTTTGTAGGGAACTTAAGAATGTCTTTGAGATCCAAGAGGAGATTAGACTGTCTAAGTCTACTGGTATGAAAAAGTTTATCTTTGTATGATGCCCAAGAGGAGGCTGTATTCTTTGAGGGATGAGAATGAACCCTTAAATTAGTCTGAGGTTTTGACTCTTCGGAAAGACTGCTCTAACAAAGGATGACTAAGTTCTGTCCTATACCTTTAAGAGGTCTTCAGGGTCCTTGTATTAAGCCCAAGAGAAGGCATGAGAACTTCTCAGAAGCCGGAGGGTCCTTGTACAAAGCCCAAGAGGAGGTTGGGATGCTTTTAGGAAGCCTGTGGGTCCAAACTCAAGAAAAGTTCAAGAAAAGTTTCATCGGGGATAATCTTTTCTTTAGTGAACAGTTCTAGGGTTTGAAGAAATTCAAGAGAGGTTTCACCATGAATTAATCCTCTCTGGGGGAAATGAATTTCTTTGACAATTTTCTAATAGTGACAGTCTGAGAAAAGTTTCACCGGGAATAATGTTTTTCTCTTTGTTCCATATTCTATAAGTCTAAGAGGAGGCAAGACTGTATCTGGAATTCCTATGGGGAACTAGTTTTGACTGTGTTACAAGAGTGACCACTGGCTTTATCTAGTTCTAGACCTAATTGTCGGGGGAAAACTCTAAGCAGATATATACAAGTATATATATACAGATGAAATATATACAAGTATGTAAAAGAGGGTAGAAGGACTTACAGGTGAGTAAGCTTCCAGCACAAACAAATATATATATATATATATATATGTGTGTGTGTGTGTGTGTGTGTGTGTGTGTGTGTGTGCAAGTATGTAAAAGAAAGCTGATAAAACTTACAGGTGAGCAAGCTTCCATTGTAACAGTTGTATGGTTAGTTGTTCAAGAAATTAAATAAAGTTTTGATAACAACTATGAATTTGAACCTAAATCAAAAGGGAAAGTTGTTTTGAAAAGAAGATTTGGGCTTATACTCAAGGAGAGGCCCAGATATAACAGTGAGTGCACCGTTGATCTGAAAATTGTATCGGGACTTATATAATGATTGAGGCCCAAATTATTGTATTTACAAAGAGGTTGGGTCTTACACTCTATTAGAGGCCCAAAGTATTTGAAAAAGAAAAGAAATGGGACTTTCAACACAAGGGTAGGCCCAGATGATTGTGTTTTGAAATGGCGATCGCGCCGAGATTTTATCGTACTGGGACTTATACAATGACTGAGGCCCAAAACGGTTTTATATTTACAAGGGATGGGTCTTACACTCTCTTAGAGGCCCAAAAGTGTATTATGTGAAGTTTGAAAAATCAAAATTTAGAGAAAACCCTAATTTTTTAATTTTAAATATAATTTTCAAAGGAAATTAGATAATAAATGATATAAAATACCAAATTTATTCAAAAACAAGTTGTATACTTTGAAAAATATTTTGAAAAATCATGTTTAATTACATGAAAGTTTGAAATTCATTTGGAATGAAAAATCAAAATGGGAATTTCATTTTAAAATGTTTAAAAACAAATAAAATGAAATTAATTACAAAAATTCTAACTATATTAAAAATTAATATAAATTGGATTTTTTTTTGTAAAATAAAATATTTAAACATTTTTGTGAATTTTGAGAAAAATAATCAATTCAAAAACACAAATATTCAGAGAGAAATTAATTTTTGAATCAATTAACAAAAATATCAAAATATTCAAAAATTTGAAAAATGGCGCCAAGAACACTAAGTTCTTGCCCGCGTGCCCTGTTTCTGCAGATTTGCGTTTTCTCACTTTTCTCCATGATTTCTCAATGGTTTTGCACAATTCAAGTACCAATCTTGTTCGTTTTTGAACAAGGATCACAACCATATAGTTTAATTGCATTTATATTAAGTATGGAGGAAGAAATCAACAGAAAACCTCAAGAACTCTAATTTCAGCATGAACACAATAAAATTCCATACACGATGGATTCATGGCAATTGATTGAGGGTTATTACTCTACATACATGCATAAACAAGATGGTAACTCAAAAATTCATTCATGATGCATGGATCATAGAGTTTAAAGGGTTCAGGCCTACCTCTTGCAGATGGTGATCGAGTTTGATGATGGAGGTGTTGCAGATAGGTTCCAATGATCTGGACAGCTTCCTTAGGTGCCAAGGAGTGTATTTGAATGCTTGGAGTGGATTGAAATGAGCTGGAACTTGTTGTGGTACCTCAACTGCAACTCTGTCGAGAACTTGAGCAATTGGCTGGTATTTTGTGAATTTGATGTTCCAGATGTGATTTTGTGTTATGGATCACTCATATATGATGTTTATGAGGTGTGTACATAATTGGTTTGGTCGGGATCACTCTCAATCTCAAAATCCGATAGTGACTTGAGTTTGAAGGAAAAACTGGAGTGAAGAAGAGATTTTGAGTAAAGCATCAGTTTGGGTGCTTTGGTGTACTCAAACTGATCACAAATGAGCTATATTTATAGTAGAGCAAGTTTGTTTTGGCTGCAATAGTGAATGGCAACTGCAGCAGGTCTGTTGGCAAATGGTGATCAAATGGAATCTCAAGTCTCCTCTAGCCATTGACTTGAGGTTAGAGAACAGGCTAGGGGTTGTCTGATTCAGAGATAAGGCTTGACTGGACTTAGATAACATTGCTTGATGAATGCCACCTCTATGCATCAGTTAAATGCTTGGAAACAAAATTGACCATTTGAAGCATCTTGAATTTTAGGAGTGTCATGCCTAAACATAGATCCATGGACTTGTGAGGCTGGTGGATCAGTGTTTGTCCCTTGGTTGTTCCCCCTTGAGGTGTGCAGATGGATAACCATGCTTGTTATGGGAAAAATTGATCAATTCGAGCACAAATGCACAAATCTGCCTTGCAAAAATCAGTGAAAAATGCCATTTTCAATGGATCATATCTCCTTGCTCAGGTTGGGTTATGGGAGGCTCTTATACTTTTTAAATAGCCCTCATATGGTATTATCCATGTATAATCATAGTTTGTCTTGAAACTATTTGGATTCCATTGAAAAATCCTCATGAACATTGGTGTTCAAGGCTGGTAACTTAGGCAGATTTTCACTAAGTGTTGAAAAATGTCATTTTCTTCATTTTTGTCACTTTGATCACTCCATAACTTAAAATCCATGAAGAATTGGAGTTTGAGGTAGTTGAAGCTTTTGTAGAATGTAGTAAGACCTACAAATTAGGCTTTGGATCACTCAAAATGGCTGCTTGGATCACAAGTTATGATCCTTGGAAGTTGGTACAAAAATCATTCAAATTTAGTAACTTAGAAAAAATTTCAATTTTTCAAGATTACCCCTTTTACAAGTTATCTTGGTTTCTTGATCAATTCTTGTTCAAATGGCATTATAAATCATATTTTATGAAAATATGAGTCATAAGGATCATTTTTGCCAAAAAAGTCATGTTTTGACTTTTGGCTCCGAAGCGGTTCGGCGCGTAAAAATCCTAATTCCCGACTTTTGGGGAATGCATCTTATGAGGGTAATTTAGCTTTGCAAATGGATCCTTAGGGTTATTTTTAGCATATTGAGTCACATGTTGAAGTCTTGTCTCATCCTCCTGTGAAAATCTCACTCTGGAGGTCCCAGTCGTTCAAAACCCTAATTTGGCGACATCGGGTGTTTCGAGGCTCAAAACACTTGGAATGTCACAACTGTGTGCTTAATTTTTGATGTGGGGGTCCTCTTAATCCTTTGTGGATATTTTAAGAGGTTATACAAGTTGAAGATCATGTCATTTCTTGATTGATCTTTTGTCTAAATGTTTTAGGAGGGCTAAAAAACCCTGATTCTTGATTGTGGTGAATGCTCAACCATCTTTGAGAAGATTGATGAGGCATGAAGGTACATCCATATTATGGTAATGATCCTCACAATGATGGGAAATCTTGGTGGTCAAAATTTGGGCTATGACAGATACCCCTATTTAATTTTCTTGGACCCGAAGGTGTGAATGGCAAAGATATTTGGACATTTAGGGTGCAAGAGGATTAAATATTGGAATACCCAAAATTTTGACGGTGGTTATGAATGGCAGTTTGCTCGTCCATCTTCTTTTGCTAAGTAAGGTTACTTAGGAAAGGATAAAACTTCCCCTCGATCCTTGTCTTTTAACCACGGAACTGGTCTCAGTTTCTGATATAAACTTCCCCTCGATTCTGGTCTTCAGCCATGGAACTGGTCTCAGTTTATTTTGAAATAAACTTCCCCTTGATCTTGGTCTTCAGCCAAGGAACTGGTCTCAGTTTCTAATATAAACTTCCCCTCGATCCTGGTCTTCAGCCAAGGAACTAGTCTCAGTTTCTTTTGAAATAAACTTCCCCTCGATCCTGGTCTTCAACCAAGGAACTGGTCTCAGTTTCTTCTTGTCAAGTTCCTTCCTTGACAAGGGATGCTATTTGCAGTGGTTTTCGTCAAAATTCTTGCCGAGTTTTCTACTGGGGAGACGCCATTTGACGGAAAAAAATTGAGGTCAAACTTGCTGGGGACACCCATTTGTCTGAGCTGTAGAGGTGTACAAACTTCTCTGTTGGAGATGCCATTTGTTGACTCTACTGGGGAAAAACAAGTCTCTTGAGAGACTGCTTTTTGCTTGGGGATACTACATCATTCTTTTCATCGAGATCTTTTCGGAGAAATGACATGTGATGTAATCCAATTTTGAGGTGCTGATGACTTCATTAACATCGAATTTCTTGGGAGAAAAACTAATGTGTTGTTGAGAGTCTTTAGTTGAGAAGCTTTCTCTGGGGATTTTCTTTAATCCGGGAAAGCGAAAATATCATCTTCAATGGTGAAGAGTGATGTTTGTCGAATGTCTTCTTGTCTTTCGGAGGTTCAAGTTATCAAAGTGGTCGAGGACAGGCTCCAATCCAGAAATAAACTGGGGGAGAGATTGTTTAGGCAATACATTTCCTGACGAGGAAAGAACTGACAACTCGATTGATAAGAGGACTTTATCACTTGGGAGATGAATATGACCAGAGTGATAGTAATGCAATATGATTATGAATGTGAATCAAATATGCATGATGTATGTATGTTTATGCTGACAGCACTGACATGACATACAGACTAATGAATGAATACGATTGGATACTCGGCCACTTCGGGGGATGAAAAAGTACCATTGGTCCAAGATAGCAATTCTGCCTTACTTAGGAGAAGTAGACCCTGTGGGGAGGAGAAAATTGCCAATCGGTCCTAAGAGGTACGAACTCTGCTGGGGATATCAGATGAGACATTACATCTGAAACAGTTGATCCTTCATTCAGGCTTACAGGTTTAGAATGAGTACTTTGATTCTACACTTTGAGGTTTGATCACATCCGGAGAAGCCATCGATGTTCTTTTGATGCTCAAAGTCAAAAGGAATTGCCATCTTTATTTTAAAAGCAGAAGAAAATTTGACAAGTAAATTCATTGTTTTTGTTTTATTTCAAGAATCGTTGATCATGTTAAAAATGTCCTTCTGTAAAGCAAAAATAAATGAGAATTGCAAACAAAAGCACTAGGGCTCAAATTTTATTGATAGAATGGAAATCAGCCAAGCGCGTGATCCCATAGAGCATTTACAAAGTTTAGAAAATGGTAATTTAACAGAAAAGGGATACATTGAAACATAACGACTGTTATCCTTCTACCATCTTTAAACTCTAGACATCCTAAGCTTCTGTCAAAGATGACCTTGACTGAAGTTTTCTTTATGGATGGCATGACTGTTGAGGAGTTGAACTAATCAGACGTAGTTACTTGCCATTAATCCCTAACTTTTGCCTGGATTGTACTTTGAGATTTCCAATCTATCGGGATGATTTTTGCTTGTGTCTCTAACTTTTGCCTAGACCGCCCTTTCGGGTTTTCAATCCACCAAGACGTTTTTTTATTTAGTTGAAGTATTTCTTGACTACATCAACATTCGTGGGGTAGGCAAACTCTTCTTCATCCATGGTTGCGAGTCTCAAGGCGCCGCCTGAGAAGGCTTTCTTGACCACATAGGGGCCGTCATAATTCGGAGTCCATTTTCCCCGAGAATCAGTCAGGAATGATTGTATCTTTTTTAGCACAAGGTCTCCTTTCCTGAAGACGCGAGGTCGGACCTTTTTGTCGAACACCTTCTTCATTCTTTGCTGATACAACTGACCATGGCACAGAGCCGTTATTCGCTTTTCTTCGATTAGGTTTAGTTCATCATGTCAACTTTGACACCATTGAGCTTCTGTTAGCTTAGCTTCCATCAATACCCGGATTGATGGGATCTCTACTTCTATGGGAGCACGGCTTCCATGCCATATACTAGAGAGAAAGGGTTGCCCCTGTTGAAGTGCAGACGGATGTGCGATAACCGTGGAGAGAAAATGGTAGCATCCCGTGCCATTCTTTGTAGGTTACAACCATCTTTTGAATGATCTTCTTAATATTCTTGTTAGCCGCTTCTACCGCTCCTTTCATCTTAGGTCGATAGGGAGATGAATTATGGTGTTCAATCTTGAACTCAGCCTATAACTATTTCATCATATTGTTGTTCAAGTCAGATCCATTATCAGTAATGATCTGGCTTGGAAAACCATAACGGCAGAAGAGATTGTTTTTGATAAATTGGATCACCACTTGTCGGGTTACATTGGCGTATGATGCTGCTTCGATCCATTTGGTGAAGTAATCAATGACTACATGGATGAACCGATGTCAGTTTGAAGCCTTGGGTTCGATCATGCCAATCATGTCAATTCCCCATATAGAAAAAGGCCATGGAGAATAAAGAACTTTGAGATGCGTTGGCGGTACATGGATTTTGTCTGCGTATATCTAACACTTGTGACACTTCCTCATGTACTTGTAGCAATCGGATTCCAGGGTCAACCAATAGTATCCTGCTCTCATAATTTTTCTCGCCATTGTGTGTCCGTTGGTATGAGTGCCAAAGGATCCTTCGTGAATTTCTTTCATCGGCATGTTTGCTTCTGGTCTGTCTACGCATCGGAGCAAGACCATGTCGAAGTTTCTCTTATAGAGTGTATCACCGCTCAGGAAGAAGTTGACAGCCAGTCTTCTGATGGTTTTCCTGTCTTTTCTTGATGCCCCAGGCGGGTACTCTTGTTTCTGAAGGAAGCATTTAATATCGTGATACCAAGGTTTGTCTTCTAGGACTGCTTCAATCGTGAAGATGTAGGCAGGCCGTTCTAGGCGCATTATGTCAATCTTAGGTATGCCGTTCCATTGACCTACACTAATCATGGAGGAGAGAGTAGCTAGTGCATCAGCCATGTGATTCTCTTCACGAGGGATATGATGAAACTCGATTCTGTTGAAGAATGGTGACAACCTTCTCGCGTAATCTTTGTAAGGAATCAATCCCGGTTGGTATGTGTTCCAATCTTCTTTGATCTTATTGATAACCAAGGCTGAGTCTCCATTCACATCCAAGTTCTTAATCCTTAAGTCAATTGCTTCTTTAAGACCCATGATACAAGCTTCGTATTCGGCCTCGTTGTTTGTGCACTTGAATGTCAGTTTGGCAGTGAAAGGAATATGGGTACCCTAAGGTGTTATGATGATTGCTCCAATTCCGTTTCCGTAAATGTTGACAGCTCCGTCAAAAAATTTTCCCCATTGGGAACCTGGCTCGGGCCCTTCACTGGGTAGCGGTTCATCGCAATCTTTCATTTTTAAGTACATGACATCTTTGTCTGGGAAGTCAAACCCGAATGATTCCTGATCGTCAATCGGTTGATGAGCCAAATGATCGGCTAAAATACTTCCCTTGACGACTTTCTGAGCATGGTACTCAATGTCGTATTCTGATAACAGCATCTGCCAACAGGTAATCCTTCCCGTGAGAGCAGGCTTTTCAAAGATGTACTTGATTGGATCTATTTCGGAGATTAACCATGTGGTGTGACAAATCATATACTGGCGAAGACGTTTGGCTGCCCAAGCCAGAGCATATTAAGTTTTCTCGAGTATAGTGTACCGAGTTTCACAGTCGGTAAATTTCTTGCTTAAATAGTAGATGGTAAACTCTTTTCTTTTTGTTTCATCTTGTTGGCCAAGTACACAACCCATTGAGTCTTCCAAGACTGTTAGGTAGATGATCAGCGGTCTTCTCTCCACTGGAGGAGATAAAATTGGTGGATTCAACAGATATTCCTTGATACTTTCGAAAGCTTTTTGACAATCTTCTGTCCATACGCAGCTTTGATTCTTTCTGAGTAATTTAAAGATTAGCGTGCATGTCACGCTCATAAGGGATATGAACCTTGAGATGTAATTCAGACGTCCCATAAATCCTCGGACCTGTTTTTTAGTCTTTGGAGAAGGCATTTCTTGAATGGCCTTGACCTTGTCAGGATCAACCTCAATTCCTTTCTGGCTGACGATGAACCCTAAAAGTTTTCCCGAGCAGACACCAAGCGTGCATTTGCTAGGATTCAAGCGGAGTTTGTACTTTCTCAGACGCTCAAATAATTTTGACAAGTGGGTCACATGCTCCTCTTCTATTTTAGATTTAGCAATCATATCATCGACGTACACTTCAATCTCTTTGTGCATCATATCGTGAAACAGAGTTGTCATGGCCCTTTGATAGGTTACCTCGGCGTTCTTCAAACCGAACGGCATTACCTTGTAACAAAAGGTGCCCCATGGGGTGATGAACGAAGTTTTCTCCATGTCTTTCGGCGCCTTTTGATTTGATTATAGCCCGAGAATCCATCCATAAAGGAGAAGACTTTGAACTTTATTGTACTGACTACCAGCATGTCAATGTGTGGTAAAGGGAAGTCATCCTTTGGACTGGCTTTGTTTAAATCCCTCTAGTCTACACACATTCTGACTTTTCCGTCCTTTTTCGGAACTGGTACTATGTTGGCTAGCCATTGAGGATATTCTGAGGTGGCGAGGAAATCCGCGTCAATCTTTTTCTACACTTCCTCTTTGATTTTGATGGCAATATCTGGGTGAGTCCGTCTCAGCCTTTGTTTCACTGACGGACATTCTGATCTTAACGGTAGATGATGTTCCACGATGCTGGTATCTGAAGGTGTGAGAAAAACATAAGAAATGGGGGTTTGAATTGGGTTTTCTACTTTTAAAATTTTTTGTGAAACTCAAGCAAAGATTATGAATAAACTAACAATGAGAAAGACACACGATATATCCTGGTTCACTTGAAAACTATCAAGCTAATCCAGTCCACCCGCCAAGGTGATTTTGCCTCTCTCAAGCGAGGACTTAATCCACTATAACCAAACTGATTACAACTGCACTAGCATACTACTGGCGACTAACAACCTCTAAGACACACTAGTCCTAGACTTCCTAATAATCCTGACCCAACTGGTCGATTAGGGAACAATGCACAAGCTAACTGCAAGTGACTAACTACCCTAAGACACACTGCCTTAGTCTCCCTAAAAATTCTGACCCAACTGGTCCTTTAGGGAACACAAACAATCTGTTTGTTACAAAGATTTATTTACAGTGATGCTTCTACACAAGCTGATAAGTAAACAGATTTTAAGAACAAATTGACTTAAGAATGTTATTAACAGTAGAGCGTATGAACAGTGAAAGTTGCAGTAACATTTCTTAAAGTCTCCATGCCTTTATATAGCCATGCATGATATGATCGTTGAAGGATATTTCTGACATTTCAGAATTACGGTGGCCTGTAGGATCGTGGGGGACAAATAGTACATTTGCGTCCGTCCTATCCGGAGTGGAGCAGTGCGTCCTTGTACTGTTGTACTATTGTGCCGTTGCTTAGTCTTATCAACTTCCAAACTTTAGAGGCTTCTGAGAGCATGAGTTAGAAGAAGGGAAAACGTAATTAGGATCTTAAGAACTTCAAGTCTTCAGAGTCTGCAGAGCTATATCTTCAGAGTCTTTAGCACTTGGTCTTCATAACCCATGGTCTTCATAATCATAAGTCTTTAGCATCTGGACTTGTACATCAGAACTTCTGTCTTCAGATCTTTAGAACTTGTTTTCTTAAGTCTTCAGCATCTGGACTTGTTCATCAGAACTTCTGTCTTCAGATCTTCATAACTTGTTTTCTTAAGTTAGTGTATCAGAGTCATACAATTTCAGATACTTCTGAAGTAAATGCTACAGTTCAGCAGAGCAATGCGAAGCGCAGAAGCGGAACAATTTTCTTCTAATAACTTAGCCACGCTTTTTATCAGAAACAGAACCTGTTTGTTAAATTCTCAAAAATAACAAACATTAGAATACCAAAATTGTTCACACAAACATACTTGTTTGTTATCATTAAAACTCAGAGGTATTATTGCAGAACCAATCCTTGTTCTAACAATCTCCCCCTTTTTGATGATGACAAAACTATGTATTTTGATGACACAATTTTGTACATAACATAAAATGTAATCAGAGTAAGAAGGTTAAGGAATACTTATCCTTCCGATGAAAATCTCCCTCTGAGTCTCAGACTGTATGAGGATCAAATATCCTGACTTGCGAACCTTCTGGGTGAACTCCCCCTGGTTGCAATAGGTCAAATATTAAGATCTTTAGAGTCTTTACTCAGTTTCCAGAGGCTAATTGTGCCAACTGAAATCTTTATATCTCAAAGTTAGACATCTTGATTTCCAAAAATATTTAGATTCCATATTTCCTGAAAAAGAAAACAGGAAGGCAAATCTAACAGAAACAGAAGTTCATTGGTTAGAATGTAAGCAGCTTATTTTTCAGAAAATTATTATGTGAATCAAAATATTACGTTCATATTATGGTTCTCCCCCTTTTTGTCATAATCAAAAAGACTGCATTAAGGAAAATGATTTTCAAAACAAAGTTCTAAGACCCGGAACATGAAGGAAAAACAAGAATTTCAAAATCCTAAGACCAGAAGTGCCTAAGTTCCTAGGTTCCAGAGGATGAAGGGTTCGAAAACAACTTGTTCAGAATTTGATGAAGCATATTCTGTAGAGAGTTATTGACAATTTTTTGCTCAGAAAAGCTTTCTCTAAACATCGCGTGTTCGTTCTTTATTGTCTATTGATCCTTTATGAGTCCATCAATAGCTAGTGCCAAATGCTCAAAAGCAGATTCAGAAGAAGTGTTGACAGTTAAGACAGTTGCGGCTTCTACTGCTTGATTATTAGCTTTTGTAGCTAATCTTTCAATCAGTTCCTTTTCAGCTTCCTTCTTCTCTTACAACCTTTTCGCAGCTTCTTGAACAAAATAACCTTTTGTCTGAACACAACGATCTTGAAACTTCTGAAATTCTTCAGCCATCCACTGATTGAACATATCCTATGAAGCACCCAAATTAGAGGGATCCTCACTAGAATTTGATTCATCAGAGAGTGCCTTGAACCTTGTTACCACACTGTTCTTAAAAACAGATATTTCTTCATCTAGGTTGAGAGGGAGGTCGGAGATTTGATTTTCAGACAATGCTAGTTCATCTTAAACAGAGTCATCAATAATGATGATATCGTTGGCTAGATAAAATTCATAATTATTAATTATGGATTTTGGAGTAGGTTTTGAAGTTGGTGAAACAGATGAGACAAGTGCTGGTTGGATAACAATGGTGGAGGTTGGTTGAGATGAGGTAGTTTCAAACCTTGGTGGAGTCAATTGTAAAAATTGAGGTGAAATGGTGATTGTTTCAGAGACTGGTATTGGATAGGTGGTGACAATAGTAGAGAATATTGGTGGACTAGTGGATAAACTTGGTTGGGTTGATGAGATGGGAAGAAGTGAACCAGATGCAATGTCAGAGGATGATTCAAGAGACTTACTATGTTTTATCTTTATCTTCTTTGCTGATGGTCCTTCATCATCACTTTTCTTTTTCTTTCCTTTCGCTCTTTTCTGAATAATTTCAGGGAGAGCATCTGGTAGACTTTCCAGATCAATCCATGCATCTAGTAATTCCTCTTCTTCAAATTTAGCAAAATATTTTGCTAATTCTTTTGGATTATAGTCATTTGAAAAAGGTGGGAATCCAGGGATTTGAAATCGAATAAAGTCAAGTTCAAACTGGTTTGGAAAAGCAGGTTGAGCGGTTATCCTCTTGAGAATCCCCGTATTTTTTAAGTTCTTTGCCCAAAATGTTCGACCAAAAGATTTGTATAGTTCTTTAGTGAACCCATCAACCAATAACTCTTCAACTAAACCTGATTCAATGAAAATATCAGACAATAGTCTGCCATACGGAATATGATTTCCCTTCTTTGTGGAGCCAGTTCTTGAGTTAATTATAGACTCTCTCAAAAAGTTGAATAAAATACAGGGGAGATGGATTTTCTTTCCATTCAACAGAGAGTATAAAACACATTATGTGACACATTAATATAATCCGATGAATGAGAGGAAGGACGATGATACATAGTTCCCAACATGATTTTAAACCAAACTCTTAAAGTATCCTTTAAGAGCGCTGATGGTGGATCCTTTTTAGATTCAAGACCAGTTCCTTCTTTGAAAATAGCGGCTGTGGCCTTAGCTTCCCTTTGCTTATTTGGTTGGACATTGACAATTCTTAGTCCTTTTCCATCGTGAGAGATTAGGTCACTGATTGTCTTTTCAATGATGATGATTCGTCTTCCAAGCACAATAGAGACAATGACATGTCTACTAGTGATTGCATGAATCCAGAAATCTTTGACCAGGATTGGAAGTGATGATCCTTGCAATCTTTTAAAGTAACCATCCCATCCTTGAGAAGTTATAGTATGAGTAAGATCACATCCATTATCCCTGAGATTTTTGAAGTTCCCTGAGATTTTTGAAGTAAACCATGGATTCACTAAGAACTTGAAGTTCATCTACAGGCGTGTCGAGAGATATAGGACATTTCTCAGGAATAGCACACTGATATTCAAGTAACTTGGCTTTGGAAATAGCTTGAGATGATTCCGCCATTGATAAAGATAAAGGAGTTTCAGAGAACTGAAAGGGTTTTAGGGTTTTAGGGTTTCTAAGAATGAAGTGTGGAATGAATTATTGTGAGCGAACATATAAAGTGTAAGTGGAGAGAAGTTGAATAGACGTGACAATTAGACATAATAATGGGGATTAATAAATGAACGTAATCATGATTTAACCATTTCTAAGAAAAGTATTGCTCACGCGTAAATCACCCTTTAATTAAGTGACATGTATTGATATCCTTTGAGTCTTGGACAACCCAAAGGTTTCCTTCTGATCAGAGACACTTATGACAAAGCATCTTCTGATAGCTGAGGTCAAAACAAATGCTTCTGAGGTTAAATGAAAATCTAACATCTTCTGACTCTGACTAAACACATCTGATTCTAAGGAAATCTTATTCTGGACAATAGTCCATTTTCAGATGCTTCAGAATAAATAAGAATCTATCTTCAGCCAAGAGTTTTGTAAAAATATCAGCCCATTGATGGTCTGAGTCTATAAATTTTAAACATAAAGTTCCCTTCTGAACATAGTCTCTAATAAAATGATGTTTAATTTCTATGTGTTTAGCCCTAGATTGTAAGATTGGATTCTTACTTAAATAGATGGCAGCAGTATTATCACAAAAGATAGGGATGATACTCTCATGTATCTGATAATCTTCTAATTGATTCTTCATCCATAGCATTTGTATATAGCACAAAGATGCGGAAATGTACTCTGCTTCTGCTGTTGAGAGAGTAATTGTTGATTGCCTCTTACTTGCCCATGAGATCAGATTCTTCCCGAGGAACTGACAGTTTCCAGAAGTGCTTTTTCTTTCTAATCTGTCTCCTGCATAATCTGCATCACAATAACCTGAAAGAGAGTACTCTGATATTTTATCATACATCAAGCCAAGGATAATAGTTCCTTTCAGATACCTTAGAATTCTTTTAACAGCAGTTATATGAGATTCTCTAGGATCTGATTAAAATCTAGCACACAGATGAACACTGAAAAGAATATCAGGTCTAGAAGCAGTTAAGTACAGAAGAGAGCCTATCATACCACGATAGAGCTGCTGACAAACCTTTCCACTTACCTCTTCCTTTTCCATAATACATGTTGAATTTCTTCAGAAGTTCTTTGGTATACTTACTTTGATGAATGTAAGTAGCCTCTGATCTTTGGTCAATTTGAATTCCCAAAAAGAACTTTAATTCACCCATCAGACTCATTTCAAATTCTGCCTACATTAGCTTAGAAAACTCTTCACAAAGAGAGGGATTAGCAGAACCAAAAATAATGTCATCAACATAAATCTGATCTATAAGAATGTCATTTTTGAACATTTTACATAAGAGAGTGGTGTCAACATTTCCTCTGGTGAAGTTATTTTCTAATAGAAAACTACTCAATCTGTCGTACCAAGCTCTGGGAGCTTGTTTCAGACCATAAAGAGATTTTTTAAGTTTAAAAACAAAATCTAATTTTTCAGAGTTTTCAAAACCAGGAGGTTGTTTGACATAAACTTCTTCTGTAATATAGCCATTCAAAAATGCACTCTTAACATCCATCTTATATAAGATGATGTTATGATTTACAGAAAAAGAAATTAATAAACGTATGGCTTCTAACCTAGCGACTAGAGCAAAAATTTCTGTGTAGTTTATTCCTTCTTGCTGACTATAACCTTGTGCAACCAGTCGTGCCTTGTTTCTGACAACCTCACCCTTCTCATTGAGCTTGTTTCTGAATACCTATTTAGTTCCAATAACGTGGACACCTTTAGGCTTCTGAACAAGATCCCAAACACCGTTCTTTGAGAACTGGTTAAGTTCTTCTTCCATTGCCAAAACCCAGTCTTTGTCAAGTAGAGCTTCATCTACAGATGTTGGCTCAATCAAGGACACCAAACCCAGAAGTGTTTCTTCAGAAGGTTTGAAGGTTGATCTGGTTCTGATAGGTGCATCCTTACTTCCAAGAATCAATTCTTCAGGGTGTGAAGTTGCAATTCTGGTTTTCTTTTGTTGTGAAGGATCAGTAGGAGCAGTAACAATATCAGAAGTAGGAGCTTCTGAATCTTTGGGTTCTTCTGGTTTTTCTTTAGATTCTGAAAAACTGATCTCCAAATCTGCAAACTTTTCAACTAGCTTTGACTTTTCAGATTCAAGCTTATCATCGAATCTGACATGAATTGATTCTTCCACAATTCGTGATTCTGTGTTATAGACTCTGTAGCCTTTTGAGCGTTCAGAATATCCTAACAACAGACACTTATGTGCTTTGGAATCAAACTTGTCCAGATTCTCTTTAGTGCTTAACATAAAACAGACACATCCAAAAGGATGAAAGTAAGAAATGTTGGGCTTTCTATTCTCCCACAATTCATAAGGTGTCTTACCCAAAATAGGTCTTATTGATATTCTATTTTGAGTATAACATGCTGTGTTAATTGCTTCTGCCCAAAAGTGCTTAGCCATGTCAGTTTCTTGGATCATGGTGCGAGCTATTTCTTGCAATGTCCTATTCTTTCTTTCTACAACTCCATTTTGTTGTGGAGTTCTAGGACAAGAGAAATCATGGGATATACCATAAGAATAAAAAAGTTTTTCAAAATCTTTGTTTTCAAATTCTCCACCATGATCACTTCTGACTCTGACAATTTTGCAATTCTTTTCATTTTGCACTTGGGTGCAGAAGGAAGCAAACACAGAGTGTGACTCATCCTTGTGCCTTAAGAATTTTACCCATGTCCAACGACTGTAATCATCAACAATGACTAGTCCATATTTCTTTCCATTGACTGAAGCAGTCTTTACTGGTCCAAATAAGTCAATGTGACAAAGTTCTAATGGTTTAGAGGTAGAAACAATCGTTTTTGCTTTAAAAGAAGTTTTTAAAAACTTGCCTTTCTGACATGCTTCACAAAGAGCATCTGAAGAATACTTCAGATTGGGCAAGCCCCTGACAAGTCCTAGCTTGTTCAGTTGAGAGATTCTTCTCAAGCTAACATGACCCAGACGTATGTGCCAGACCCATTGCTCTTCATTAACAGACAAAAGACATTTTACATTCTGATTTTTCAAATCTGATAATTTAATTTTGTAAGTATTGTTTTTCCTCTTACCATTGAATAAGACTGACCCATCCTTCTGACTCACAGCCTTACAGGATGTTTGATTAAATACAACGTCATAACCATTGTCACTAAGTGGACTAATTGACAATAAGTTATGCATTAGACCCTCAACTAAAAGAACGTTATTGATGGAAGGAAGTTTACCATTACCAATTGTTCCAGAGCCAATGATCTTTCCCTTCTGGTTTCCTCTGAAACCAACGACGCCTCCAGACTTAAGTTCCAAATCTTGGAACATACACCTTTCTCCCGTCATGTGTCGCGAGCATCCACTGTCCAGGTACCATGACTGGTGTTTCAGTGGCACCATCAAGGATGTCTGAAACATAGATATCTCACTCTTAGGTACCCATATACTGGGTCCTTTCTTGTTAGTCTTGCCAGAGGTTCTTACAGCTTTGGATTTTCGTGCAGCTGAATAATTGAGTGGAATTTGTGCATGATATTTATGCTTAGAAGTTTTCTTCTGTGTATGTGATTGTGGGGCAACAGGCTTATAACCTTCTAGTTTAGAACATTTCAGTTCGGTGCCAGCAGGCACAAAATGTTCATACAGAGGTTTTAGTTTAATACTCAGAGTCTCATCAATCGATTTTGATGGTCCTGAATATCCTAGACCTCTACTTCTGTTTCTGTTAACTCCATAGATCATTGAAACCATCTTGCTTCTATCTATGCTTTTAGCAAGGAAGTGCTGAAAAGCTCTATCATATCTGGTTACTTCATCAGTAACAGATATGTTAGAAATAATTTCTTCTTCTAGTTTAGAAACTTTAGTTTTTAGAGCAGCATTAGACTTTTCTAAAGAGATAATTTTTTCATTTAATTCAGAAGTATTTGGCTCGCTCTTAGTAGAGTTCTCAGAAGCAACCACAAAAGTCTTTTTTAGAATTTTGTGTTTACTTAGAAGAAGTTGATACCTTTTTATAAGTTCTGATAAACCTAATTCAAGTTCAGAACGAGATAAGGAAGAAAGTACCTCTTTGTCGTCATCAGAGTCTAACTCTTCATCAAGTGTCAGTTGATCCTCTGATAAGTCTTCTCTTATACTGGTCTTTGCCATGAGTGCCACGTTGGCATGTTCTTCATCAGAATCTTCTTCTTCTGACTCTAAATCGTTCCAAGTTGCCATAAGACCCTTTTTGGCTTTGAAAACCTTCTTAGGTTTTCTATCTTTCTTGAGCTTTGGACACTCGTTCCTATAATGTCCAGGTTCCTTACATTCGAAACACGTAGCTTCTTTTATAGAAGCTTTCCTTTGACCAGATGCAGATTCAGATCTACCTTTTCTTCTGAACTTACTCTTTTTGTGTTTCCACAGCTGGTTTATCTTTCTTGATATGAGAGACAGTTCATCTTCTTCTTATTCTTCTAAGTTCTCCTCTGCTTGGTAAGCCTTTGTCTTTTCAGATTAAGACTTCAGAGCAACAGGCTTACCTCTTTTCTGAGGTTCATCTTCTTGAAGTTCTATTTCATGACTTCTTAAAGAACTAATCAGCTCCTCAAGACTTGTGTTGTTCAGATCTTTTGCCATTTTCAAAGCAGTTACCATTGGTCTCCATTTTACAGGCAAGCTCCTAATAATCTTCTTGACATGATTAGCAGTGGAATAACCTTTGTCCAGAACTCTGAGTCCTGCAACAAGCATCTGGAATCTTGAAAACATATTTTCCACAGATTCGTCGTCTTCCATTATAAAGGCCTCATACTTATGGATTAGAGCCAGAGCTTTTGTCTCCTTGACTTGAGCGTTGCCTTCGTGAGTCATCTGAAGAGAGTCAAAGATAGATTTTGCAGTTTCTCTATTTGTAATCTTTTCATACTCTGTGTATGAAATAGCATTCAGCAGAATCGTTCTCGCTCTGTAATGATTCTTGTAAGTTTTCTTTTGAGCCTCTATAAATGAGCTTCTGGCAATCTTTTTGCCTTCATTGTCTACTGGATGTTTGTAGCCATCAACTACCAAATCCCATAGATCTAAATCAAATCCCAGAAAATAACTTTCAATTCTGTCTTTCCAATAGTCAAATTTCTCGCCATCAAAGATAGGAGGTTTTGCACTATATGAGTCTCTTTCATTATTATCAGAAGTACTAGCTGGTGCCGCCATTGTTTTTCACAGTTTGGATCGGTACTGTCGCACCCTAATTTTTTACCCTAAGATCCCCGCTTTGCTCTTTGCATAGCATATTAGGTCGGTCTTTCGTGCATAACTAACCGCTTTACCTAGTTGTTGTCGGTTTGTTTCATTTATGAGCACAGGTACTGCTGCAGAAGGCTCAAAGATGTGAAGGTTATTATGGAGATTCTCTGGTCCTTGCAAGATGCGTGTGGATTCCTGTAAGATCGTGCCCTTTCTCTTTCAGGCCCCTAAGCCACTACCAAGTCTTTTCTTCCTCCAGATTCCTCAGTTCTCCCTACAGAAGATCAGATCTTTTTACCCACTGATATGGAAGTTAGTCCCTAAAGGCTAGCCACTGGTTGTGTGGCAAAGTTATACTGCAAGGAGGCATCTTCCCCCCATCTGTCAGCTCCTCAGGATTTAAGATGTGTTTGCCCTGTGATGCTATGTTCTTAAATAATGAAAGTTCAGGTTGGAAAGGAATTAGAAGTTGAGTTCCAAAGTGCAAGTTCAAAACCTTTGATTCGTCACAAGTTCCCAATACCAAGTTTGAAACTCCTCCATGATTCCGATTTCACATTTGGTCAAAGGCCTTTGACTTTGGAGTGGATTCACAATTTCGATTGGTCCATTTTCAAGTTAAGGCATGCCGCTCCGTTTCATGGAACGTTCGACGTGGCAATTCTATTAAAGTCGTAAGAGAGTTTAAATCCAAGATTCAAATCCAAGGTTCAATAATTCCAAAGTCTCGTCCACTTTTAAAACCTCGGGATGACTCTAAGATCCAGGTTCACATCTTACAAATTGGATTCTTGCATTTCAAGGCGTTTCCCCATGAAATTCGCATGTTAAGTTCATATGTTCTTCACAATTAAAGGTCCACGACAGCGTGACACGGAAAGACCATATTAGCTTTTGTGAAAAAGATTAATAACAAGAGTATTAATCTTGATAAGGACATGTTATACTCTCTAAGTAAAGTGGGCTCATACATCAAGATTTCTAAAGAAATACAAGTGTGCAACTATAGAAACATCGAAGCCATAAGCTTAGCAACCGTGAAAGACAAAAAGTAAGACTTGACGAGATGTCCAACAAGCATACAAAAAAAGAATTTGTGTTGTCATTACAAGAATTACGAATTCATTTCATACAAAGCAAGACAACCACAGCCATACATTTACGAGCCGTCACGCACCTACCAAATAAGGATTCTAAACTAATTCTAATACAGCCTCCTAACTTCCAAACCTATGCCACCAGGATATAACACCTTTGTCACCTAACATCCTCCTTTTAACCCGCAAATCTCCATATAAACCATCGTGCAGCTGCCATTTCCCGGCCATCTTATACACGAGCCAAGCTTTGAGCTGTGAAACTTCCAAACAGATGTTATGCAATACGATACGCAAGAAATCAATGCCTTGAATAGAGTTGAGAAAAATCGAGAACATCACATACTGTTTTATCATTAGTTCACGATCAATGGAAGTTAGCAAGCATTTTATATGATGAAGAATATGAGAATCTGTACACCCAATATGAAAGAGCTGGAAAAGCAAAGAAGGTGGTCCAAGTAGAGTCTCTGGTTTGCAATTTTGAAGTCACAGATAGAAACTGGAAATCTTTACATGCTTTTAAGGATGCTTGCAATAGGAAGAGTAACCAGCAGAATCCCACCATGAAACCACTACCTCCAAGATTCCTGCAAGATCAAAAAACGAGTGTCAATGCAAATCCAAATCATCTTTTCAAAAGTCCAGAGGGTCCAAATTAACAAGACTGAGATTCAAAAACCCCAAGACTCATTAAGGCCAGGCTTAAGAATTCAACACCACATCCATCATTTCAAATTTCAAAATGGGATTAAGGTCTACAAGCGTGGATAAAATTATTCGTGTGATTACATAATAAGGAACTCAACATTACAGTCATATATTACGAACTCACCACGTCAAAGTCTCGCTAGAAACAACATCCAAGGAGCTCTTCGCGCATATAAATGTCAGTCCAGAATCACAAACACAAGAGTTTAATTAATGCATAGTCATGGTTTCGACAATTAAAACATACAGTAACTGAAAGAAGAAGCTATGCCGAGTTACCACATTTACAGAGTCAATTCATGCCGGATTTTTGTAAGAGATTAAAGGAGTAAACTCACTTTTGGTTCATGGAATTTGTTGCTGAGAACTTGACTTACCAATAGTGATGATTCAAGATCTACCTAGCAGTAACGTGCATAGTCAAGAAGAAAAGTCAGCCATTTCATTGCAAATTAGAAACAACACGCATAGAATATTCATCAAAAAAGACCTGTCCAAACATCATCAGACAACAGTTAAGAGCTTTCCAAAACCAGAAAAAAAAACATGATCATACATCTTAACTTATTTCCAAAACCACACCAGGCACAATTCAAATTCTTTCCAAACGAGATTCAGACATGTTCAACAAATATGGAATCCTCATCATCACACAATCACTAGCAGCATTTCCTTCACATTCAATTCAAAATGGAATATAACCTATAAAAGGAGGCGACATCTACAAAGAAATGGACGGTATCTCTTAAGTCAATCCACTAAACCAGAAAACCACACACCACTCGATTTCAGAAGAAAAGTCACACCAATTCAACTCACACCAAAAACCACAAAACTACATACCAGTACATATTCATCAGAGAAGAGCCATACAAATTCGAAAAGGCCACTACCTCAAACCACTTCACGATTCAAAAACTAAATATACCAGCTCATATTCCAAAAATACAAAAACACCCACCATTCACAAGCATCAGAAATCCATAAAACAACAAAAGCAACATCACGCACGAAAACCCTAACAAGGCCTTGTGCAGTTCAGAAGCAAAGAAGAGGAACTAGAGAAAGATTGCAAGAAAAAACGAACACGTACCAGGAGAGGACCTGAATCGTGCTCCTTCGTCGTAGGTGCATCCTCGCGACCACCATCAGCGGCGAACATCCCGTCTTTGCCTTTTTTTTCCCGTTGTTTTTTTTTCTTTCCGCTTTGTATCTTGTAATCAGAATCATAATGAAAATTGGGGATGGGATCTTTGGGGTTTTAGGGTAGTTAGGGTTATTTGTTTGATTGATCGAGAGACACAGAGAGATTAGAGGCGATTGTGAGTTGCGTGCGAGCGGCGGTGATAAGGGTTTGCAAAACCCTAATTGACTCTGAGAGAAGGGAGAACGAGAGAGATAGAGTGCGAGAGTGAGATGAGAGGCACTTGTGTCTCGTTTCCCTTTTGTTTATCTGTTTTATCCTATACACACGCACACATATGCACTATCGTGAACCCTTGGCACATAACGTTAGATCATGACCCGGTTTGATCTGTGGCTGTGATCTGAGGGTCCGCGATAGACCCTCTTCCTTGTGTAGCGTACGTTCCCTCCGTTTTAAATCCTTTTTTTATCAATTTAATCCTTTTATTAAATAATTCCATTATAATTGAATTTGGTTTTTATTATAACCTTTCTTTTATCTAAAAAACAAATATAGGTTTTTTTCTTTAACGACCCTTTTTGATAAAAATCTTTTTATTTATTTTATTTTATTTTATTTTTTTTAAAAATCACCTTTTATAAAAATAACTAAATTAAAACTTATTCTCTTTTTTTAGTTATAGTAAAAGATTTTCATAATAGAAACTTTTACTTATTAGAATATTAAATTTAAAACTTTTCTAAATTAATATGAAAATCTTTAGTAACTTTTTCTCTAATTAACCTTTTTCAATATAACTTTAAAGCTTCAATATAATAAAAAACTTTTTAAGTAATCAAACCCCTTTTAAGAAGCCTTTTATTTATTAACTTTGTTAATATGAATTTAAATAAAATAATAATAAACTTTAAGAAAATAAATACTTTTTGATAAAACCTTTTAAAAATCAGCAAAACTTTTCATAATAAAAACCTTTTTTCTCTTTTGTTAAAATATTAAAATTAACCTTTTAATTAGTTAAAAAAACCTTTGATATAACTTTTTTTCTTTTCTTTAAATTAGTGTAGTCTTTTAATAATATAAACCATTTATATTAATCTTCTTTTAGAATTATCAATTTCTCTTAAATAAACTCAACTCTCCTTAAATCATCTCCGTCTAGAAAAACTCCCGCTTAGTCATAGATTCGTGAGTGTCCGTTTGTTTGCCTGATGTGATTGTTGGTGCTTTTCATCTGATTCATTATTTCTATGCAAACCTTTTCAAAAACTAAAAAATCCTCGATCCAACGTCGAGCCCATTTTCTACCCATATAAGTCGATCGCCTTAGGGCATCGCATTCGACCTATTGATCACAAGACACAAGTCTAGCATCACTTTGCTAGCACCCTCACCTAAATAACAATAATTAACCGCATTAATATCCAAGGGAAAATCCCATGCATGATAACCATGTTATTGTGCATGGTGCATATCATTTGCATCATAATCGACACCCTTAAGTTAAGTCAATTAGATAACTTAGGATAGATTTCCTAGGTTAGTCCCCCCTTTAATTTTGATTTTTTAATCAAACTTTAGCCTACCTAATTCTCCACACAAGAGAATTAGATGTTAATCATCTTAAAGAAAGGGACATACAATCCCATACCCCACAAAATACAAACAATTTTTAAAAAAACTGTGGTGGTTTCTTAAGATGACGACTCATCTTTTCTCCTAAACCTTTAAAACATTTAGTACCCTTAATAGTAAGGAACTACAAGTGCTCTAATTCCCTCCTGACAGGATATGTAGGCACAAGATGTGATATCTTGTCGAGCACACTTAGGAATAAAAATAATAAATTACCTACCCTTAAACCTTAGCAAAACAAATAACAGATAATATAAAATGAATCAAGAGGTTCCTGTAGAGTACTACAGATATCTAGGATGCTAATACCTTCCCTAGGTATAACCAACCCCCGAACTTAGAATCTTAGTGCATTTGCATTGCATTGTGGGAATTCGGTTTTTCTCCCGTCCCTTGGATAAAATCAAAGACCGGTGGTGACATTAAAAAATGCGATCCTTGTTAACAAATAACTATGGTATCCAATTTTCACTGCGACAGAAATGGCGACTTCACTGGGGATTCTCATAAGAGGGTTCCCCCTAACTTGATTATTTATTTGTTATATATTTGTTATCTGTTATGTTTGCTTGGGCTATTACTTGTGTGGTGAGACAAAGTCCTACACCCGGACTAGAGTGAAATTAAGATAGGAAAACGGTGAGACTTCAATGATACTTTGAGGGAGTCGATTCCTGAAAAAGTAAATTGAGACTTCACCACTCAGTCTAGGCCCTCTCGAATAAAATATTTGTCCAACGAGTTCATTCGTGAAGACGATATGGTTTCGATCTAAAGGCCCTTGGGACTGGGGACCGTAGTTACCTTTAACCCAACTTGGCCTATTAGGATGTAGTGCGGGGACTATGCAGGAGTCTATTTCTGCGATAGTCGCTACGCGATACTACACTCAGACGAGATTCTCTTGAGAATATTATTGACTACCAAGTGATTTGGGAAATCGATAATATCCGAAAGATGGTTTGTAGACTCTGGGAACTTTGTAGAACCCGTTCGGCAGGTACATTTAAAACCATAGTACACACCTATTGGGATGGTTAGACCTTGGCTCCATATGTTGTGACCTTTCAAACCTAGGACCTTTTGTCTGTTTGATTGCTTGTGTGTGCTTTGTGCTTTGTGTGTTTGCATCCCTGCATTCATGAACATCATATCATATGGATTCATGGAACTTAGTCTTGTTTATAAATATCATAAGGATATCATGGACTCTAAAAAAAAATAAAAAATAAAACGTTGAAGTACCTTTACAAGAGTCATAACCTGGACGATCTAAGGGGATTGGAGACCTTATTAACGGATAAAGAAAGGTTCAAGACCTTATATGGGGAAGCCCTTATTGATAAGGAAATACTATCTACTCTACTCCAGTCCATCACTATTGGTGACAACTCTTGAAGAATATTCTCAGCTAATGGAGTTACTTATTCAAGACAAGAATCCATTTACTATCTTCGGCAAATGTTTGAGCTAATATGACTACAAAAGGAGAAATTTTGGAAAGAAGTTACTCTAGTCCTCAATTGGAAGAAGAAGGCAAACGAAGACCGTTGGAAGAGTCTCCTTAGATCCATCACTATTAGCTTTTATTTAGCTTTTCCGTTATGACTCTTGGAAAGTGTACCAACGCGTTGTAAACAATGTTAATAAATCAATCTTTTAGTATTCCGATACTAATAGTTGTGACCTCTTTAATAAAAAAAAATGAGTCTTTTGATATTCCTTGGTAATTATAAATAGTTGAGTTCCATGAATCTTACTGCATTCGCATTGCATCTTTAGCATTGCATCATTTTTGCATGCATCCTTTCTCTACCTCGGCTCATTCAGTCCCATTTTCGTGTCGCTCAGCTGATCTTCCGGCAACCGAACTTGAAGTGTTTACTGGGGATAATGGATAGAACACAAAATATGGATCCCATGTCAAGCTTCAGAGTGATGACTAACCCGATGTACGGTTTTCATATTGACGACAATGCTCCACAAGTGGATGTTCCTTTTCGACCTCAGCCTGTGCAAAATAATCTGGTTGGTCAAGTTAATGAAAGAGATTCCCATTTTCTAACTTATATTCTAAATTCTCAGAACGTCCGTCCTGTGACAAATGTGAATAATCCTAGATTGGGAGAAATTGAAAAAGGATTTCGTGACCTCCAAGAACAAGTGAAGATGTTGAAAGGACTTAATGCATCTGGTCTTAAGGCTCATAACTTGTGTCTAGTTCCGAACGTGGTTATTCCACCAAAGTTCAAAATGCCTACCTTCGAAGTATACAAGGGTGTTAGTTGTCCAAGGTACCATTTGACAATGTTTTGTCGAAAGATGACCACTTATGTCGACAATGACAAGCTAATGATTCACTGTTTTCAAGAAAGTTTATCTGGGGAATCCTTGATGTGGTATATGAAGCTAGAAAGGAACCATATTCAGTCTTGGGAAGACTTAGCTAACGCTTTTGTGAAGCAATACAATTACAATGTGGACATGGCTCCAGACAGTGACCAATTGATGAACATGAGTCAGAGAGACAACGAATCCTTCAGGGAATATGCACAACGGTGGAAAGAATTGGCAGCCCAAGTTCAGCCACCACTTCAAGAGAAGGAGCTGGCCAAGATGTTTCTAAAAACACTGTCAGACTCTTATTATGTCAGAATGATAGGCGTAGTGCCATTAGAGTTCTCTAGAATTGTGGAAGTCGGAGTAAACAACGAGAATGCACTCAAAAGTGGGAAAATTAAAGACGTCTCAAATAGACAAGCTAATGAAGAGAAGTCTGTTAGAGATTCCCGAAGGGAAAGGAGTGTTGAAGTTAATGCAATTTTGGGCTCTCCTCAGACTTTGCAAGCTCCAGTTCCGGTGCCTTATCATAAACGTCGGTTTGCAGCGCCTGTTCAGTGCCCGCAATCACTACCTCATGGACGTTCGTACAAACGACGAAGGTTGACTCCTCAGAACCAACGTCAAAATCCACGTATTCAGAACATGAATCACCGGAATCAACGTCAGGATCAACAGAGACCCCTGAATAGTCCAGAAGAGAAGACTCGTTGGTTTGACCTAATCCTAATGACTTACAGTCAACTGTGGTTTTACTTTTGCCGAAAATCAGTGATGGCGCCTAGAAAGACCAGAGCCATGAAATCTCTCCCTCCTTGGTTCAATCCAGATACCAGTTGTGGATTTCATGACGGAGTGTTGGGGCATTCGATTGAAGATTGTAAGGTTTTCCAAGAAAAGGTCCAAGAGATGATCGACGATGAAGTGTTGACCTTCAAGAGAGGAATCCCAGTCATGAACGGAACACCATTATGCTGATGAATATTAAGACCATTAAGTTGTTTATTCATTTGCTTGCATCTTGTTGTCATTTCTTTGATTATGAGCATGTTTGCGTGTAAGAACTTGTTATTTTGAATAAGTAATACAACTAACAATGTTTATCTTGAAGAAATTCATTCGTTTCACTCGTTTTAAAATGCTTTTTTCTATTTTATAATGCCAATGCTGCCCAATCTCTTGCCTCGGCGGAGAATTGAATGGAGGATGACGAATCCCAAACGCAAGATCTCTTCTTGTATGCTTTTGAATAAAACTCCGCTGGTGATATAAGGCATTATTTCAAAAATCCTAAACACCGGAGATATAAGGAGATAAACCCTTGTTAACCCTTTTGAGCCTTTGAAATAGGAGTTTTCTTCTTCCAAATAAAAACCCTCATTCTTAACCTGGGGCAGGGTAATTAAAAAAAAGGAGTAAAACATCACGAACATTGGGTGGGCATGAACAAACTTTGAGCCTTATATCCTTTGTTTCTTAAACCTTGAACCAAACCACGATACAACCCTTAAAAGTCCTAATTGAAGCAAGGTTTATTTCAAAAGCATACTCATTGAGATATCGTTTCCTGACTCCTATGAGCTATGCTCAAACTTGCGTCGGCATTATAAAATCGATAATTCAACTACAAAAATATTTTAAATAAAAGTTTTAAGACAAACATCTGTTGCATTAGCAATTTCAGAATTAACATTTTCTACTTGTTAACATTGCTTGACATCATAGAAATTAACATACGTGCGGCATTGATGAGCTAAAATTTAGTACTGTTTCAAGGAGATGATAGTATCCAGGGGCATGCTACCTGAAGACTCTACTAAGCAGGGGCAAGTTGTTGCCCAGTTGTTTCTTTCATAGTCTGACCTCAAGGGGCAAGTCTGAAGACTCGGTTATATAGAGCACCGTCAATCTGGGGAAGTTACGTCGAGATTTGGTAAATCTCTCAAAGAATTTGAAGAATCGGTTACAGAACATAGTCAATCTGGGCCAGTTACGTCGAGATTCGACAATCTCTCCAAGAGTTTGAAAACATCGGGACAGTTGGACGCCAAGTTTTCTGTAAAATCCTCTTGGGATGACTTCTTCTTATAAACCAAGTGATCTGGGGCATTTGAGAAGTGAAGATTGCTTCTCATCCACAACAATTATTGTTCAAAATGACGATTACTATGCAGGCTATCAATACAGAGTAACATCAGTCTCACGACTTTATTCACTCATACCTCAAAGGGTTTCTATCCTAAGTGATGTGACGATTCCCCAATAAGTTTTACTTCAGGTCGTCATGACTATTCCCCGTGAACCTCTACTTCAAGAAGTTATGGCACGTTTGACGCAAGATTTCCGCAGTCGACAACCTAAGAACTCTCGACGAACTTCTTCGATTTCGACCTTCCCCAGCAGAGCGAGTGTTTATTTCACTCCTCATCGTACTATATCAATCTTCTCCAGTGAAAGCGGATGTTTATTTCATCCCCTCGAAGTTTTTATCTCCGACATTTCAACTATTACCAATTCAGGCTTCCCCGATGGAGTGGATAATTATTTTATCCAGTTAGAACTTTCATTCAAGATTATTTTAGTTCGCAGCGGATATTTATTTTATCCCCCATGGAGCCTCCTCGATCATGAGTTTGATTCGTTCCCAGTGAATCTTTCTCATCCCCAACAGAATCACAAGGTTCATCTTGACAATCCTAAGTGAGGTCATGATGTTCATCCCCAAGTGGAGTGCTCTCTTTTCCCCAGAGTTTGGAGCTTTGAAGTAGGACCGTGTCCCTATATATGGCTTTCCATTCATCCCCAGTGATGCTTCTTATATTGCCAAGATTGACCGAGTATTCGTATCGAGTTGCTTGATTTCATCTCCAGTTTGTTTCTTGTCATTGTTTTGTAAGCATAAGCATAGCATGGCATCCTTGCATGTAGATTCATGGCATGTGCGCATTTTTTGCATTTTTCACCTTTGTGTTGTTTGTTCTTTCACTTTGGCTGTGTTTATCCCCAAGTGATATGGGTTTGTCTGCTCCCTCCAAGTAGAGTCGTTAGCCCTAGGCAGAAAAAGCACATACTTTCTAATTCCCCACTGAGCTCGATCCTCGTGGAAGATGGTTGTTTTAGTTTTCTTTTCCATTTTTGGATAAAGGTAAACCCCGTTTGAGTTCATTCCTCATCAATTTGAGTCTTGCTTGACCGTTTCTTTTCAGTTATTTCCTGAATTGGATTTTTGGTCCTTGAGAATCACAAATTTTGGATATCTCTAGGTTGTTGAACCTAGATCAAGCGTGCATTTATTTTGCACTTTGTCTCCCCAAGAAGAATTTATTCAAAGATCTCTATGGAAGATAAAAGTTATTCCTCCAACACTATTATGAGATTTAAATCCAGACAACAAGTGGTAGCTCTTTATTTGAGCTCAGTTTTCTATCTGGATGACAAATAGCAGTCTCCTCAGGACAATTTGTCTATCCCCGGTGAAGTTGTCAAGATTATCGGCTTATTCTCCAGAGAAAGTTATTGAAGACCTTCCAGGTGTTTCTCTTTATTTGAGAATCCTTTTTGCAAGAATTTTATCAGCTTCAACGTTATTCTCAGCTACAACAATTTTACTTCTCGGTGGCATTCTCCCCAGTGAGTCCACAATTCAATTTAGTTCTGTCAAATGGCATCTCTTCGAGAAGTTTGATGAATATTCAGATGATCTTACTCTTTATTTGAGAAGACATATTTTACAAGTCAGCCGGCCCACATCTCTTTTGAAGATCCCCGGTGAAGCTTCCAGGATCTCGGTAGTAGATTCCTTGGTTTATTTCAAATTTTGAGAAACAGTCATTTCTTTCCAGGATCTCGGCAGTAGATTCCCTGGTTTATTTTAAACTTCGACAAACAGTCGTTTATTTTCCTGGTTATTCTCGGCAGTAGATTTCTAGAAGACCTCGGCAGTAGGTATCTCATTTTATATTTCCTGGTTATTCTCGGCAGTAGATTTCCAGAAGACCTCGGCAGTAGGTATCTCATTTTATATTTCCTGGTTATTCTCGGCAGTAGATTTCCAGAAGTCCTCGGCAGTAGGTATCTCATTTTATATTCTCTGGTTATTCTCGGCAGTAGATTTCCAGAAGACCTCGGCAGTAGATTCCTCAATTTTTTTTCTCTCCTTCTAAACAAGGTATTCAGAGGAGAAGCTGAGTCATTATTTTGATCATTGGAAGCTTATTTTGGTTATTATCTTTGCTCAGGCTATCATATGTTTGATAGTAGGTAATATACCGATATATTTGGTCAGATGCCTAGCTTAGGCTACCGTGGTGGTAGTAGGTCATCTTTCCTTTTGTGTTTACCTTGCTCAGGCTACCATTTGTTTGGTAGTAGGTAATACACACCCTTTTATTTCAAATGGAAATATTTGCTTAGGCTACCAGTTATTGTTTGAACCATCATCATTGCCTAAGATATCTTTGTGATTGTCAGTTGGCAGTCTCTTTCCACCAGTGGAGTTAGATCTTTCCCCGTGGAGTCTTGCTTTGCTAGTCGTCCTTGCCGAGTCTTTCTTTCTTTGCGTTTCAACCTGTTGTCCCCTGGGACATTATTCCTCATAGGATCCTTGTCTTGCATTTCATTTTCATACCATATCATGTGTATTTGGCGGCATCTTAGGGCCAAAAATTTTGTGCATGTTTGTATTTAAGTCCCTCTTATCTCGTCGAGACGAAGATTTCAATCTCTATATCTCCGAATAGGAGAAACTTAAATAGGGGCATCTGTCGCACCCTAATTTTTTACCCTAAGATCCCCGCTTTGCTCTTTGCATAGCATATTAGGTCTGTCTTTCGTGCATAACTAACCGCTTTACCTAGTTGTTGTCGGTTTGTTTCATTTATGAGCACAGGTACTGCTGCAGAAGGCTCAAAGATGTGAAGGTTATTGTGGAGATTCTCTAGTCCTTGCAAGATGCGTGTGGATTCCTGTAAGATCGTGCCCTTTCTCTTTCTGGCCCCTAAGCCACTACCAAGTCTTTTCTTCCTCCAGATTCCTCAGTTCTCCCTACAGAAGATCAGATCTTTTTACCCACTGATATGGAAGTTAGTCCCAAAAGGCTAGCCACTGGTTGTGTGGCAAAGTTATACTACAAGGAGGCATCTTCCCCCCATCTGTCAGCTCCTCAGGATTTAAGATGTGTTTGCCCTGTGATGCTATGTTCTTAAATAATGAAAGTTCAGGTTGGAAAGGAATTAGAAGTTGAGTTCCAAAGTGCAAGTTCAAAACCTTTGATTCGTCACAAGTTCCCAATACCAAGTTTGAAACTCCTCCATGATTCCGATTTCACATTTGGTCCAAGGCCTTTGACTTTGGAGTGGATTCACAATTTCGATTGGTCCATTTTCAAGTTAAGGCATGCCGCTCCGTTTCATGGAACGTTCGACGTGGCAATTCTATTAAAGTCATAAGAGAGTTTAAATCCAATATTCAAATCCAAGGTTCAATAATTCCAAAGTCTCGTCCACTTTTAAAACCTCGGGATGACTCTAAGATCCAGGTTCACATCTTACAAATTGGATTCTTGCATTTCAAGGCGTTTCCCCATGAAATTCGCATGTTAAGTTCATATGTTCTTCACAATTAAAGGTCCACGGCAGCGTGACACGGAAAGACCATATTAGCTTTTGTGAAAAAGATTAATGACAAGAGTATTAATCTTGATAAGGACATGTTATACTCTCTAAGTAAAGTGGGCTCATACATCAAGATTTCAAAAGAAATACAAGTGTGCAACTACAGAAACATCGAAGCCATAAGCTTAGCAACAGTGAAAGACAAAAAGTAAGACTTGACGAGATGTCCAACAAGCATACAAAAAAATAATTTGTGTTGTCATTACAAGAATTACAAATTCATTTCATACAAAGCAAGACAACCACAGCCATACATTTACGAGCCGTCACGCACCTACCAAATAAGGATTCTAAACTAATTCTAATACAGCCTCCTAACTTCTATACCTATGCCACCAAGATATAACACCTTTGTCACCTAACATCCTCCTTTTAACCCGCAAATCGCCATATAAACCATCGTCCAGCTACCATTTCCCGGCCATCTTATACACGAGCCAAGCTTTGAGCTGTGAAACTTCCAAACAGATGTTATGCAATACGATACGCAAGAAATCAATGCCTTGAATAGAGTCGAGAAAAATCGAGAACATCACATACTGTTTTATCATTAGTTCACGATCAATGGAAGTTAGCAAGCATTTTATATGATGAAGAATATGAGAATCTGTACACCCAATATGAAAGGGCTGGAAAAGCAAAGAAGGTGGTCCAAGTAGAGTCTCTGGTTTGCAATTTTGAAGTCACAGATAGAAACTGGAAATCTTTACATGCTTTTAAGGATGCTTGCAATAGGAAGAGTAACCAGCAGAATCCCACCATGAAACCACTACCTCCAAGATTCCTGCAAGATCAAAAAACGAGTGTCAATGCAAATCCAAATCATCTTTTCAAAAGTCCAGAGGGTCCAAATTAACAAGACTGAGATTCAAAAACCCCAAGACTCATTAAGGCCAGGCTTAAGAATTCAACACCACATCCATCATTTCAAATTTCAAAATGGGATTAAGGTCTACAAGCGTGGATAAAATCATTCGTGTGATTACATAATAAGGAACTCAACATTACAGTCATATATTACGAACTCACCACGTTAAAGTCTCGCTAGAAACAACATCCAAGGAGCTCTTCGCGCATATAAATGTCAGTCCAGAATCACAAACACAAGAGTTTAATTAATGCATAGTCATGGTTTTGACAATTAAAACATACAGTAACTGAAAGAAGAAGCTATGTCGAGTTACCACATTTACAGAGTCAATTCATGCCGGATTTTTGTAAGAGATTAAAGGAGTAAACTCACTTTTGGTTCATGGAATTTGTTGCTGAGAACTTGACTTACCAATAGTGATGATTCAAGATCTACCTAGCAGTAACGTGCATAGTCAAGAAGAAAAGTCAGCCATTTCATTGCAAATTAGAAACAACACGCATAGAATATTCATCAAAAAAGACTTGTCCAAACATCATCAGACAACAGTTAAGAGCTTTCCAAAACCAGAAAAAAACATGATCATACATCTTAACTTATTTCCAAAACCACACCAGGCACAATTCGAATTCTTTCCAAACGAGATTCAGACATGTTCAACAAATATGGAATCCACATCATCACACAATCACTAGCAGCATTTCCTTCACATTTAATTCAAAATGGAATATCACCTATAAAAGGAGGGGGCATCTACAGAGAAATGGACGGTATCTCTTAAGTCAATCCACTAAACCAGAAAACCACACACCACTCAATTTCAGAAGAAAAGTCACACCAATTCAACTCACACCAAAAACCACAAAACTACATACCAGTACATATTCATCAGAGAAGAGCCATACAAATTCGAAAAGGCCACTACCTCAAACCACTTCACGATTCAAAAACTAAATATACCAGCTCATATTCCAAAAATACAAAAACATCCACCATTCACAAGCATCAGAAATCCATAAAACAACAAAAGCAACATCACGCACGAAAACCCTAACAAGGCCTTGTGCAGTTCAGAAGCAAAGAAGAGGAACTAGAGAAAGATTGCAAGAAAAAACAAACACGTACCAGGAGAGGACCTGAATCGTGCTCCTTCGTCGTAGGTGCATCCTCGCGACCACCATCAGCGGCGAACATCCCGTCTTTGCCTTTTTTTTTCCCGTTGTTTTTTCTTTCTTTCCGCTTTGTATCTTGTAATCAGAATCATAATGAAAATTGGGGATGGGATCTTTGGGGTTTTAGGGTAGTTAGGGTTATTTGTTTGATTGATCGAGAGACACAGAGAGATTAGAGGCGATTGTGAGTTGCGTGCGAGCGGCGGTGATAAGGGTTTGCAAAACCCTAATTGACTCTGAGAGAAGGGAGAACGAGAGAGATAGAGTGCGAGAGTGAGATGAGAGGCACCTGTGTCTCGTTTCCCTTTTGTTTATCTGTTTTATCCTATACACACGCACACGCATGCACTATCGTGAACCCTTGGCACGTAACGTTAGATCATGACCCGGTTTGATCTGTGGCTGTGATCTGAGGGTCCGCGATGGATCCTCTTCCCTGTGTAGCATACGATCCCTCCGTTTTAAATCCTTTTTTTATCAATTTAATCCTTTTATTAAATAATTCCATTATAATTGAATTTGGTTTTTATTATAACCTTTCTTTTATCTAAAAAACAAATATAGGTTTTTTTCTTTAACGACCCTTTTCGATAAAAATCTTTTTATTTATTTTATTTTATTTTATTTTTTAAAAAAATCACCTTTTATAAAAATAACTAAATTAAAACTTATTCTCTTTTTTTAGTTATAGTAAAAGATTTTCATAATAGAAACTTTTACTTATTAGAATATTAAATTTAAAACTTTTCTAAATTAATATGAAAATCTTTAGTAACTTTTTCTCTAATTAACCTTTTTCAATATAACTTTAAAGCTTCAATATAATAAAAACTTTTTAAGTAATCAAACCCCTTTTAAGAAGCCTTTTATTTATTAACTTTGTTAATATGAATTTAAATAAAATAATAATAAACTTTAAGAAAATAAATACTTTTTGATAAAACCTTTTTAAAATCAGCAAAACTTTTCATAATAAAAACCTTTTTTCTCTTTTGTTAAAATATTAAAATTAACCTTTTAATTAGTTAAAAAAACCTTTGATATAACTTTTTATCTTTTCTTTAAATTAGTGTAGTCTTTTAATAATATAAACCATTTATATTAATCTTCTTTTAGAATTATCAATTTCTCTTAAATAAACTCAACTCTCCTTAAATCATCTCCGTCTAGAAAAACTCCCGCTTAGTCATAGATTCGTGAGTATCCGTTTGTTTGCCTGATGTGATTGTTGGTGCTTTTCATCTGATTCATTATTTCTATGCAAACCTTTTCAAAAATTAAAAAATCCTCGATCCAACGTCGAGCCCATTTTCTACCCATATAAGTCGATCGCCTTAGGGCATCGCATTCGACCTATTGATCACAAGACACAAGTCTAGCATCACTTTGCTAGCACCCTCGCCTAAATAACAATAATTAACCGCATTAATATCCAAGGGAAAATCCCATGCATGATAACCATGTTATTGTGCATGGTGCATATCATTTGCATCATAATCGACACCCTTAAGTTAAGTCAATTAGATAACTTAGGATAGATTTCCTAGGTTAGTCCCCCCTTTAATTTTGATTTTTTAATCAAACTTTAGCCTACCTAATTCTCCACACAAGAGAATTAGATGTTAATCATCTCAAAGAAAGGGACATACAATCCCATACCCCACAAAATACAAACAATTTTCCAAAAAAACTGTGGTGGTTTCTTAAGATGACGACTCGTCTTTTCTCCTAAACCTTTAAAACATTTAGTACCCTTAATAGTAAGGAACTACAAGTGCTCTGATTCCCTCCTGACAGGATATGTAGGCACAAGATGCGATATCTTGTCGAGCACACTTAGGAATAAAAATAATAAATTACCTACCCTTAAACCTTAGCAAAACAAATAACAGATAATATAAAATGAATCAAGAGGTTCCTGTAGAGTACTACATATATCTAGGATGCTAATACCTTCCCTAGGTATAACCAACCCCCGAACTTAGAATCTTAGTGCATTTGCATTGCATTGTGGGAATTCGGTTTTTCTCCCTTCCCTTGGATAAAATCAAAGACCGGTGGGGACATTAAAAAATGCGATCCTAGTTAACAAATAACTATGGTATCCAATTTTCACTGCGACAGAAATGGCGACTTCACTGGGGATTCTCATAAGAGGGTTCCCCCTAACTTGATTATTTATTTGTTATATATTTGTTATCTGTTATGTTTGCTTGGGTTATTACTTGTGTGGTGAGACAAAGTCCTACACCCGGACTAGAGTGAAATTAAGATAGGAAAACGGTGAGACTTCAATGATACTTTGAGGGAGTCGATTCCTGAAAAAGTAAATTGAGACTTCACCACTCAGTCTAGGCCCTCTCGAATAAAATATTTGTCCAACGAGTTCATTCGTGAAGACGATATGGTTTTGATCTAAAGGCCCTCGGGACTGGAGACCGTAGTTACCTTTAACCCAAATTGGCCTATTAGGATGTAGTGTGGGGACTATGCAGGAGTCTATTTCTGCGATAGTCGCTACGCGATACTACACTCAGACGAGATTCTCTTGAGAATATTATTGACTACCAAGTGATTTGGGAAATCGATAATATCCGAAAGATGGTTTGTAGACTCTGGGAACTTTGTAGAACCCGTTCGGCAGGTTCATTTGAAACCATAGTACACACCTATTGGGATGGTTAGACCTTGGCTCCATGTTGTGACCTTTCAAACCTAGGACCTTTTGTCTGTTTGATTACTTGTGTGTGCTTTGTGCTTTGTGTGTTTGCATCCCTGCATTCATGAACATCATATCATAAGGATTCATGGAACTTAGTCTTGTTTATAAATATCATAAGGATATCATGGACTCTAAAAAAAATAAAAAATAAAATGGTGAAGTACCTTTACAAGAGTCATAACCTAGACGATCTAAGGGGATTGGAGACCTTATTAACGGATAAAGAAAGGTTCAAGACCTTATATGGGGAAGCCCTTATTGATAAGGAAATATTATCTACTCTACTCCAGTCCATCACTATTGGTGACAACTCTTGAAGAATATTCTCAGCTAATGGAGTTATTTATTCAAGACAAGAATCCATTTACTATCTTCAGCAAATGTTTGAGCTAATATGACTACAAAAGGAGAAATTTTGGAAAGAAGTTACTCTAGTCCTCAATTGGAAGAAGAAGTCAAACGAAGACCGTTGGAAGAGTCTCGTTAGATCCATCACTATTAGCTTTTATTTAGCTTTTCCGTTATGACTCTTGGAAAGTGTACCAACGCATTGTAAACAATGATAATAAATTAATCTTTTAGTATTCCGATACTAATAGTTGTGACCGCTTTAATAAAAAAAAACGAGTCTTTTGATATTCTTTGGTAATTATAAATAGTTGAGTTCCATGAATCTAGCTGCATTCGCATTGCATCTTTAGCATTGCATCATTTTTGCATGCATCCTTTCTCTACCTCGGCTCATTCAGTCCTATTTTCGTGTCGCTCAGCTGATCTTCCGGCAACCGAACTTGAAGTGTTTACTGGGGATAATGGATAGAACACAAAATATGGATCCCATGTCAAGCTTCAGAGTGATGACTAACCCGATGTACGGTTTTCATATTGACGACAATGCTCCACAAGTGGATGTTCCTTTTCGACCTCAGCCTGTGCAAAATAATCTGGTTGGTCAAGTTAATGAAAGAGATTCCCATTTTCTAACTTATATGCCGAATTCTCAGAACGTCCGTCCTGTGACAAATGTGAATAATCCTAGATTGGGAGAAATTGAAAAAGGATTTCGTGACCTCCAAGAACAAGTGAAGATGTTGAAAGGACTTAATGCATCTGGTCTTAAGGCTCATAACTTGTGTCTAGTTCCGAACGTGGTTATTCCACCAAAGTTCAAAATGCCTACCTTCAAAGTATACAAGGGTGTTAGTTGTCCAAGGTACCATTTGACAATGTTTTGTCGAAAGATGACCACTTATGTCGACAATGACAAGCTAATGATTCACTGTTTTCAAGAAAGTTTATATGGGGCATCCTTGATGTGGTATATGAAGCTAGAAAGGAACCATATTCAGTCTTGGGAAGACTTAGCTAACGCTTTTGTGAAGCAATACAATTACAATGTGGACATGGCTCCAAACAGTGACCAATTGATGAACATGAGTCAGAGAGACAACGAATCCTTCAGGGAATATGCACAACGGTGGAAAGAATTGGCAGCCGAAGTTCATCCACCACTTCAAGAGAAGGAGCTGGCCAAGATGTTTCTAAAAACACTGTCAGACTCTTATTATGTCAGAATGATAGGCGTAGTGCCATTAGAGTTCTCTAGAATTGTGGAAGTCGGAGTAAACATCGAGAATGCACTCAAAAGTGGGAAAATTAAAGACGTCTCAAATAGACAAGCTAATGAAGAGAAGTCTGTAAGAGATTCCCGAAGGGAAAGGAGTGTTGAAGTTAATGTAATTTTCGGCTCTCCTCAGACTTTGCAAGCTCCAGTTCCGGTGCCTTATCATAAACGTCGGTTTGCAGCGCCTGTTCAGTGCCCGCAATCACTACCTCATGGACGTTCGTACAAACGACGAAGGTTGACTCCTCAGAACCAACGTCAAAATCCACGTATGCAGAACATGAATCACCAGAATCAGCGTTAGGATCAACAGAGACCCCTGAATAGTGTAGAAGAGAAGACTCGTTGGTTTGACCTAATCCCAATGACTTACAGTCAACTGTGGTTTTACTTTTGCCGAAACTCGGTGATGGCGCCTAGAAAGACCAGAGCCATGAAATATCGCCCTCCTTGGTTCAATCCAGATACCAGTTGTGGATTTCATGACGGAGTGTTGGGGCATTCGATTGAAGATTGTAAGGTTTTCCAAGAAAAGGTCCAAGAGATGATCGACGATGAAGTGTTGACCTTCAAGAGAGGAATCCCAGTCATGAACGGAACACCTTTATGCTGATGAATATTAAGACCATTAAGTTGTTTATTCATTTGCTTGCGTCTTGTTGTCATTTCTTTGATTATGAGCATGTTTGCGTGTAAGAACTTGTTATTTTGAATAAGTAATACAACGAACAATGTTTATCTTGAAGAAATTCATTCGTTTCACTCGTTTTAAAATGCTTTTTTCTATTTTATAATGCCAATGCTGCCCAATCTCTTGCCTCGGCGGAGAATTGAATGGAGGATGACGAATGCCAAATGCAAGATCTCTTGTTGTATGCTTTTGAATAAAACTCCGCTGGTGATATAAGGCATTATTTCAAAAATCCTAAACACCGGAGATATAAGGAGATAAACCCTTGTTAACCCTTTTGAGCCTTTGAAATAGGAGTTTTCTTCTTCCAAATAAAAACCCTCATTCTTAACCTGGGGCAGGGTAATTAAAAAAAAAGGGAGTAAAACATCACGAAGATTGGGTGGGCATGAACAAACTTTGAGCCTTATATCCTTTGTTTCTTAGACCTTGAACCAAACCACGATACAACCCTTAAAAGTCCTAATTGAAGCAAGGTTTATTTCAAAAGCATACTCATTGAGATATCGTTTCTTGACTCCTATGAGCTATGCTCAAACTTGCGTCGGCATTATAAAATCGATAATTCAACTACAAAAATATTTTAAATAAAAGTTTCAAGACAAACATCTGTTGCATTAGCAATTTCAGAATTAACATTTTCTACTTGTTAACATTGCTTGACATCATAGAAATTAACATACGTGCGGCATTGATGAGCTAAAATTTAGTACTGTTTCAAGGAGATGATAGTATCCAGGGGCATGCTACCTGAAGACTCTACTAAGCAGGGGCAAGTTGTTGCCCAGTTGTTTCTTTCATAGTCTGACCCCAAGGGGCAAGTCTGAAGACTCGGTTATATAGAGCACCGTCAATCTGGGGAAGTTACGTCGAGATTTGGTAAATCTCTCAAAGAATTTGAAGAATCGGTTACAGAACATAGTCAATCTGGGCCAGTTACGTCGAGATTCGACAATCTCTCCAAGAGATTAAAAACATCGGGACAGTTGGACGACAAGTTTTCTGTAAAATCCTCTTGGGATGACTTCTTCTTATAAACCAAGTGATCTGGGGCATTTGAGAAGTGAAGATTGCTTCTCATCCACAACAATTGTTGTTCAAAATGACGATTACTATGCAGCCTATCAATACAGAGTTACATCAGTCTCACGACTTTATTCACTCATACCTCAAAGGGTTTCTATCCTAAGTGATGTGACGATTCCCCAGTAAGTTTTACTTCAGGTCGTCATGACTATTCCCCGTGAACCTCTACTTCAAGAAGTTATGGCACGTTTGACGCAAGATTTCCGCAGTCGACAACCTAAGAACCCTCGGCGAACTTCTTCAGTTTCGACCTTCCCCAGCGGAGCGAGTGTTTATTTCACTCCTCATCGGACTATATCAATCTTCTCCAGTGAAAGCGGATGTTTATTTCATCCCCTCGAAGTTTTTATCTACCACATTTCAACTATTACCGATTCAGGCTTCCCCGATGGAGTGGATACTTATTTTATCCAGTTAGAACTTTCATTCAAGATTATTTTAGTTCGCAGCGGATATTTATTTTATCCCCCATGGAGCCTCCTCGATCATGAGTTTGATTCGTTCCCAGTGAATCTTTCTCATCCCCAACAGAATCACAAGGTTCATCTTGACAATCCTAAGTGAGGTCATGATGTTCATCCCCAAGTGGGGTGCTCTCTTTTCCCCAGAGTTTGGAGCTTTGAAGTAGGATCGTGTCCCTATATATGGCTTTCCATTCATCCCCAGTGATGCTTCTTATATTGCCAAGATTGGCCGAGTATTCATATCGAGTTGCTTGTTTTCATCTCCAGTTTGCTTCTTGTCGTTGTTTTGTAAGCATAAGCATAGCATGGCATCCTTGCATGTAGATTCATGGCATGTGCGCATTTTTTGCATTTTTCACCTTTGTGTTTTTTGTTCTTTCACTTTGGCTGTGTTTATCCCCAAGTGATCTGGGGTTTGTTTGCTCCCTCCAAGTAGAGTCGTCAACCCTAGGCAGAAAAAGCACATACTTTCTAATTCCCCACTGAGCTCGATCCTCGTGGAAGATGGTTGTTTTAGTTTTCTTTTCCGTTTTTGGATAAAGGTAAACCCCGTTTGATTTCATTCCTCATCGATTTGAGTCTTGCTTGACCGTTTCTTTTCAGTTATTTCCTGAATTGGATTTTTGGTCCCTTAGAATCACAAATTTTGGATATCTCTAGGCTGTTGAACCTAGATCAAGCGTGCATTTATTTTCCACTTTGTCTCCCCAAGAAGAATTTATTCAAAGATCTCTATGGAAGATAAAAGTTATTCCTCCAGCACTATTATGAGATTTAAATCCAGACAACAAGTGGTGGCTCTTTATTTGAGCTCAGTTTTCTATCTGGATGACAAATAGCAGTCTCCTCAGGACAATTTGTCTATCCCCGGTGAAGTTGTCAAGATTATCGGCTTATTCTCCAGAGAAAGTTATTGAAGACCTTCCAGGTGTTTCTCTTTATTTGAGAATCCTTTTTGCAAGAATTTTATCAGCTTCAACGTTATTCTCAGCTACAACGATTTTACTTCTCGGTGGCATTCTCCCCAGTGAGTCCACAATTCAATTTGGTTCCGTCAAATGGCATCTCTTCGAGAAGTTTGATGAATATTCAGATGATCTTACTCTTTATTTGAGAAGACATATTTTACAAGTCAGCCGACCCACATCTCTTTTGAAGATCCCCGGTGAAGCTTCCAGGATCTCGGCAGTAGATTCCTTGGTTTATTTCAAATTTTAACAAACAATCATTTCTTTCCAGGATCTCGGCTGTAGATTCCCTGGTTTATTTTAAACTTCGACAAACAGTCGTTTATTTTCCTGGTTATTCTCGGCAGTAGATTTCCAGAAGACCTCGGCAGTAGATTTCCAGAAGACCTCGGCAGTAGGTATCTCATTTTATATTTCCTGGTTATTCTCGACAGTAGATTTCCAGAAGACCTCGGCAGTAGGTATCTCATTTTATATTTCCTGGTTATTCTCGGCAGTAGATTTCCAGAAGACCTCGGCAGTAGGTATCTCATTTTATATTCTCTGGTTATTCTCGGCAGTAGATTTCCAGAAGACCTCGGCAGTAGATTCCTCAATTTTTTTTCTCTCCTTCTAAACAAGGTATTCAGAGGAGAAGCTGAGTCATTATTTTGATCATTGGAAGCTTATTTTGGTTATTATCTTTGCTCAGGCTATCATATGTTTGATAGTAGGTAATATACCGATATATTTGGTCAGATGCCTAGCTTAGGCTACCGTGGTGGTAGTAGGTCATCTTTCCTTCTGTGTTTACCTTGCTCAGGCTACCATTTGTTTGGTAGTAGGTAATACACACCCTTTTATTTCAAATGGACATATTTTCTTAGGCTACCAGTTATTGTTTGAACCATCATCATTGCCTAAGATATCTTTGTGATTGTCAGTTGGCAGTCTCTTCCCCCAGTGGAGTTAGATCTTTCCCCGTGGAGTCTTGCTTTGCTAGTCGTCCTTGTCGAGTCTTTCTTTCTTTGCGTTTCAACCTGTTGTCCCCTGTGACATTATTCCTCACAGGATCCTTGTCTTGCATTTCATTTTCATACCATATCATGTGCATTTGGCGGCATCTTAGGGCCAAAAATTTTGTGCATGTTTGTATTTAAGTCCCTCCTATCTCGTCGAGACAAAGATTTCAATCTCCATATCTCCGAATAGGAAACTTAAATAGGGGCATCTGTCGCACCCTAATTTTTTACCCTAAGATCCCCGCTTTGCTCTTTGCATAGCATATTAGGTCGGTCTTTCGTGCATAACTAACCGGTTTACCTAGTTGTTGTCGGTTTGTTTCATTTATGAGCACAGGTACTGCTGCAGAAGGCTCAAAGATGTGAAGGTTATTGTGGAGATTCTCTGGTCCTTGCAAGATGCGTGTGGATTCTTGTAAGATCGTGCCCTTTCTCTTTCTGGCCCCTAAGCCACTACCAAGTCTTTTCTTCCTCCAGATTCCTCAGTTCTCCCTATAGAAGATCAGATCTTTTTACCCACTGATATGGAAGTTAGTCCCTAAAGGCTAGCCACCGGCTGTGTGGCAAAGTTATACTGCAAGGAGGCATCTTCCCCCCATCTGTCAGCTCCTCAGGATTTAAGATGTGTTTGCCCTGTGATGCTATGTTCTTAAATAATGAAAGTTCAGGTTGGAAAGGAATTAGAAGTTGAGTTCCAAAGTGCAAGTTCAAAACCTTTGATTCGTCACAAGTTCCCAATACCAAGTTTGAAACTCCTCCATGATTCCGATTTCACATTTGGTCCAAGGCCTTTGACTTTGGAGTGGATTCACAATTTCGATTGGTCCATTTTCAAGTTAAGGCATGCCGCTCCATTTCATGGAACGTTCGACGTGGCAATTCTATTAAAGTCGTAAGAGAGTTTAAATCCAAGATTCAAATCTGAGGTTCAATAATTCCAAAGTCTCGTCCACTTTTAAAACCTCGGGATGACTCTAAGATCCAGGTTCACATCTTACAAATTGGATTCTTGCATTTCAAGGCGTTTCCCCATGAAATTCGCATGTTAAGTTCATATGTTCTTCACAATTAAAGGTCCACGGCAGCGTGACACGGAAAGACCATATTAGCTTTTATGAAAAAGATTAATGACAAGAGTATTAATCTTGATAAGGACATGTTATACTCTCTAAGTAAAGTGGGCTCATACATCAGGATTTCTAAAGAAATACAAGTGTGCAACTACAGAAACATCGAAGCCATAAGCTTAGCAACAGTGAAAGACAAAAAGTAAGACTTGACGAGATGTCCAACAAGCATACAAAAAAATAATTTGTGTTGTCATTACAAGAATTACAAATTCATTTCATACAAAGCAAGACAACCACAGCCATACATTTACGAGCCGTCACGCACCTACCAAATAAGGATTCTAAACTAATTCTAATACAGCCTCCTAACTTCCAAACCTATGCCACCAGGATATAACACCTTTGTCACCTAACATCCTCCTTTTAACCCGCAAATCGCCATATAAACCATCGTCCAGCTACCATTTCCCGGCCATCTTATACACGAGCCAAGCTTTGAGCTGTGAAACTTCCAAACAGATGTTATGCAATACGATACGCAAGAAATCAATGCCTTGAATAGAGTCGAGAAAAATCGAGAACATCACATACTGTTTTATCATTAGTTCACGATCAATGGAAGTTAGCAAGCATTTTATATGATGAAGAATATGAGAATCTGTACACCCAATATGAAAGGGCTGGAAAAGCAAAGAAGTTGGTCCAATTAGAGTCTCTGGTTTGCAATTTTGAAGTCACAGATAGAAACTGGAAATCTTTACATGCTTTTAAGGATGCTTGCAATAGGAAGAGTAACCAGCAGAATCCCACCATGAAACCACTACCTCCAAGATTCCTGCAAGATCAAAAAACGAGTGTCAATGCAAATCCAAATCATCTTTTCAAAAGTCCAGAGGGTCCAAATTAACAAGACTGAGATTCAAAAACACCAAGACTCATTAAGGCCAGGCTTAAGAATTCAACACCACATCCATCATTTCAAATTTCAAAATGGGATTAAGGTCTACAAGCGTGGATAAAATTATTCGTGTGATTACATAATAAGGAACTCAACATTACAGTCATATATTACGAACTCACCACGTCAAAGTCTCGCTAGAAACAACATCCAAGGAGCTCTTCGTGCATATAAATGTCAGTCCAGAATCACAAACACAAGAGTTTAATTAATGCATAGTCATGGTTTCGACAATTAAAACATACAGTAACTGAAAGAAGAAGCTATGCCGAGTTTCCACATTTACAGAGTCAATTCATTCCGGATTTTTGTAAGAGATTAAAGGAGTAAACTCACTTTTGGTTCATGGAATTTGTTGCTGAGAACTTGACTTACCAATATGATGATTCAAGATCTACCTAACAGTAACGTGCATAGTCAAGAAGAAAAGTCAGCCATTTCATTGCAAATTAGAAACAACACGCATAGAATATTAATCAAAAAAGACCTGTCCAAACATCATCAGACAACAGTTAAGAGCTTTCCAACACCAGAAAAAAACATGATCATACATCTTAACTTATTTCCAAAACCACACCAGGCACAATTCGAATTCTTTCCAAACGAGATTCAGACATGTTCAACAAATATGGAATCCTCATCATCACACAATCACTAGCAGCATTTCCTTCACATTCAATTCAAAATGGAATATCACCTATAAAAGGAGGGGGCATCTACAGAGAAATGGACGGTATCTCTTAAGTCAATCCACTAAACTAGAAAACCACACACCACTCGATTTCAGAAGAAAAGTCACACCAATTCAACTCACACCAAAAACCACAAAACTACATACCAGTACATATTCATCAGAGAAGAGCCATACAAATTCGAAAAGGCCACTACCTCAAACCACTTCACGATTCAAAAACTAAATATACCAGCTCATATTCCAAAAATACAAAAACACCCACCATTCACAAGCATCAGAAATCCATAAAACAACAAAAGCAACATCACGCACGAAAACCCTAACAAGGCCTTGTGCAGTTCAGAAGCAAAGAAGAGGAACTAGAGAAAGATTGCAAGAAAAAACGAACACGTACCAGGAGAGGACCTGAATCGTGCTCCTTCGTCGTAGGTGCATCCTCGTGACCACCATCAGCGGCGAACATCCCGTCTTTGCCTTTTTTTTCCGTTGTTTTTTCTTTCTCTCCGCTTTGTATCTTGTAATCAGAATCATAATGAAAATTGGGGATGGGATCTTTGGGGTTTGAGGGTAGTTAGGGTTATTTGTTTGATTGATCGAGAGACATAGAGAGATTAGAGGCGATTGTGAGTTGCGTGCGAGCGGCGGTGATAAGGGTTTGCAAAACCCTAATTGACTATGAGAGAAGGGAGAACGAGAGAGATAGAGTGCGAGAGTGAGATGAGAGGCACTTGTGTCTCGTTTCCCTTTTGTTTATCTGTTTTATCCTATACACACGCACACACATGCACTATCGTGAACCCTTGGCACGTAACGTTAGATCATGACCCGGTTTGATATGTGGTTGTGATCTAAGGGTCCGCGATGGACCCTCTTCCCTGTGTAGCGTACGATCCCTCCGTTTTAAATCCTTTTTTTTATCAATTTAATCCTTTTATTAAATAATTCCATTATAATTGAATTTGGTTTTTATTATAACCTTTCTTTTATCTAAAAAACAAATATAGGTTTTTTTCTTTAACGACCCTTTTCGATAAAAATCTTTTTATTTATTTTATTTTATTTTATTTTTTAAAAAAATCACCTTTTATAAAAATAACTAAATTAAAACTTATTCTCTTTTTTTAGTTATAGTAAAAGATTTTCATAATAGAAACTTTTACTTATTAGAATATTAAATTTAAATCTTTTCTAAATTAATATGAAAATCTTTAGTAACTTTTTCTCTAATTAACCTTTTTCAATATAACTTTAAAGCTTCAATATAATAAAAACTTTTTAAGTAATCAAACCCCTTTTAAGAAGCCTTTTATTTATTAACTTTGTTAATATGAATTTAAATAAAAAAATAATAAACTTTAAGAAAATAAATACTTTTTGATAAAACCTTTTAAAAATCAGCAAAACTTTTCATAATAAAAACCTTTTTTCTCTTTTGTTAAAATATTAAAATTAACCTTTTAATTAGTTAAAAAAACCTTTGATATAACTTTTTTTCTTTTCTTTAAATTAGTGTAGTCTTTTAATATAAACCATTTATATTAATCTTCTTTTAGAATTATCAATTTCTCTTAAATAAACTCAACTCTCCTTAAATCATCTCCGTCTAGAAAAACTCCCGCTTAGTCATAGATTCGTGAGTGTCCGTTTGTTTGCCTGATGTGATTGTTGGTGCTTTTCATCTGATTCATTATTTCTATGCAAACCTTTTCAAAAATTAAAAAATCCTCGATCCAACGTCGAGCCCATTTTCTACCCATATAAGTCGATCGCCTTAGGGCATCGCATTCGACCTATTGATCACAAGACACAAGTCTAGCATCACTTTGCTAGCACCCTCGCCTAAATAACAATAATTAACCGCATTAATATCCAAGGGAAAATCCCATGCATGATAACCATGTTATTGTGCATGGTGCATATCATTTGCATCATAATCGACACCCTTAAGTTAAGTCAATTAGATAACTTAGGATAGATTTCCTAGGTTAGTCCCCCCTTTAATTTTGATTTTTTAATCAAACTTTAGCCTACCTAATTCTCCACACAAGAGAATTGGATGTTAATCATCTCAAATAAAGGGACATACAATCCCATACCCCACAAAATACAAACAATTTTCAAAAAACTGTGGTGGTTTCTTAAGATGACGACTCATCTTTTCTCCTAAACCTTTAAAACATTTAGTACCCTTAATAGTAAGGAATTACAAGTGCTCTGATTCCCTCCTGACAGGATATGTAGGCACAAGATACGATATCTTGTCGAGCACACTTCGAAATAAAAATAATAAATTACCTACCCTTAAACCTTAGCAAAACAAATAACAAATAATATAAAATGAATCAAGAGGTTCCTGTAGAGTACTACAGATATCTAGGATGCTAATACCTTCCCTAGGTATAACCAACCCCCGAACTTAGAATCTTAGTGCATTTGCATTGCATTGTGGGAATTCGGTTTTTCTCCCTTCCCTTGGATAAAATCAAAGACCGGTGGTGACATTAAAAAATGCGATCCTAGTTAACAAATAACTATGGTATCCAATTTTCACTGCGACATGTACTGAACACTGTCAGGTGCTTGATAAAAATTCAACCTTTTTATCTACTCAGATCCGAAGCTCTGATGCCAATTGAAGGTGTGAGAAAAACACAAGAAATGGGGGTTTGAGTTGGGTTTTCTACTTTTAAAAGTTTTTGTGAAACTCAAGCAAAGATTATGAATAAACTAACAATGAGAAAGACACACGATATATCCTGGTTCACTTGAAAACTATCAAGCTAATCGAGTCCACCCGCCAAGGTGATTTTGCCTCTCTCAAGCGAGGACTTAATCCACTATAACCAAACTGATTACAACTGCACTAGCACACTGCTGGTGACTAACAACCTCTAAGACACACTAGTCCTAGACTTCCTAATAATCCTGACCCAACTGGTCGATTAGGGAACAATGCACAAGCTAACGGCAAGTGACTAACTACCCTAAGACACACTGCCTTAGTCTCCCTAAAAATTCTGACCCAACTGGTCCTTTAGGGAACACAAACAATCTGTTTGTTACAAAGATTTGTTTACAATGATGCTTCTACACAAGCTGATAAGTAAACAGATTTTAAGAACAAATTGACTTAAGAATGTTATTAACAGTAGAGCGTATAAACAGTGAAAGTTGCAATAACATTTCTTGAAGTCTCCACGCCTTTATATAGCCATGCATGATATGACCGTTGAAGGATATTTCTGACATTTCAGAATTACGATGGCTTGTAGGATCGTGGGGGACAAATAGTATATTTGCGTCCGTCCTATCCGGAGTGGAGCAGTGCGTCCTTGTACTATTGTACTATTGTGCCGTTGCTTAGTCTTCTCAACTTCCAAACTTCAGAGGCTTCTGAGAGCATGAGTTAGAAGAGGGGAAAATGTAATTAGGATCTTAAGAACTTCAAGTCTTCAGAGTCTGCAGAGCTATATCTTCAGAGTCTTTGGCACTTGGTCTTCAGAATACATGGTCTTCATAATCATAAGTCTTTAGCATCTGGACTTGTTCATCGGAACTTCTGTCTTCAGATCTTTAGAACTTGTTTTCTTAAGTCTTCAGCATCTGGACTTGTTCATCAAAACTTCTGTCTTCAGATCTTCATAACTTGTTTTCTTAAGTCAGCGTTTCAAAGTCATGCAATTTTAGAGTCTTCTGAAGTAAATGCTACAGTTCAGCAGAACAATGCGAAGTGTAGAAGCAGAATAATTCTCTTCTAATAACTTAGCCACGCTTTTTATCAGAAGCAGAACCTGTTTGTTAAATTCTCAAAAATAACAAACATTAGAATACCAAAATTGTTCACACAAACATATTTGTTTGTTATCATCAAAACTCAGAGGTATTATTGCATAACCAAACCTTGTTCTAACAGTATCCAACCCTGGCATGTCCTGATAGGACTAAGCAAATACATCAGGAAATTCTTTGAGAAGTTCTATCAAGCTTTCTTTGATAGTCGGACTGAGCAATGCCCCAATCTTGACTTCTTTCCTCTCTTCTTCTGAGCCCAAGTTGACCGTTTCCAACAGCTCTTTGTGAGGCTCAATAGACATTTCCTCTTGCCTGAGTAGTCGTGAGATCTCTTCTTGAATTTCTACGTCCTCTTCTTCTTTGGCTTCAAATACCGGGAATTCAAAGTTGGGAGAAGGCATTGGATCGTATGTTTCAACGGGGTTTAAACCAAGCAATCTGCATGAAGTGATGATTTATTTTTTAGAAGAGATAGAGAGAAATGCAAGAGTGTGTGCGGTGTATTTTCTGAAAAATGCTTGTTTTTATATTGGGTTGTTTTTAGGATTACCATTTTCTGAAAAAACGAAAAGTCAAAACAGCAATAAATACGGAAATTACAAAATGACGTTTATTTATTTATAATTTTGTCGATTCTTGAAACTACAGCCTTATAAAACAAAACTCAGTCGCCTTGGGCGAGGCGAAGAGAGACATTCACAGAAAAGTGAGCCCTATGAAAACATCCATTTCACCTGGGCAGGATGAAAGGTTAAACCAAAGATGGCAATTACTTAGACTTATGGACGACTTTCGGGACATCGACAGTAACCCATTGGCGACAAACTCCTCGGTGAATCACAAAGTCTGGTACCTTCTTTCTTGGGTTGTCCTCAGAAATGACGTTGATTTCTGGCGGAGCAGGATCATTGGAGTCTTCCTCCCATGTAGAGTTGTCGTAATCGAACTCTTCTGTTGTATTCTGCACAGTGTTTTCATTCTCGGGCGGATCTCCCTATCCAGTTGGCTGGATGTCTTCGAGCCTGATATGAAAGCTTTCAGGAGCGGTGTATTTGACTAAGAAGTCGTACTTGCCACTCGGATGCCCTAAGGTGTCCCATACTTCTGTGGGACTGGAGGAGTCATCCTTCTCGATGACATTGACCTCAAGAAAAGCATAGTTGATGAACGCTTGTCCTGCAATCTTTGCAGATTCATCATTGTGCTGGATATCTTCAAAATATCCTGAGTAATGATCCCATGACTTGGTGAGTACGCAGGTATTCTTTTCAATATTGCTCAGCTGATAAGAGTCATTTGGATGACTCTTTTGCCCCAAGTCTTCTGGGTATTCATGCCAGATATGCAAGTCATCTAGTGGGTCATAATAGTCGTAGTCAAAGTTGTCTTTCATCGGAGTGTCCTCCTCTAATGAGTTGGGTGGAGCACGACATCCTTTCGGATCACAATCTCCGTACATCATCTTGACGTCTGATCTTGGTATATATCTCATATTCTGCGTGGGAAAGCAAAATGGCGTATGTGTCTCTCCCTGAGACATATAACTGTCCTCATTGAGATAGGACTTCCACTCTTCGTCTGTATCGGAGGAGTCACCCTCATTGATGGTGTGTACTTCTTGAGACACTGAGTGAAGGAAACCTCCACTGTGGAAGAAGTCCTGAATGGGATGAAAACTTTCATCTTTAGTAGTAGTCTGGGTACAGGCTGAGGAGAAACCAAGACCTTTCTTTGTCTTGTTATCCATAGGAATGACAAGCTGTCCCCATCCTTTTGCGTTATTATTCTCGATCACTTTGAGAGCATCTTTGTATGAGGAAATAGATGTCCCTTTCTATAATCAGTTCTCATTGACCACCGAGAGTGCTTGAAACTGGGTTCCTATAACTTCCTCAGGTTATACACAAGAGAATGATGATAAGTTGCTCACGATTAATGCCTGATCTCCACAGACTGTGACTAGCTTGTCATTCTTGACGAACTTCAGCTTCTGGTGAAGTGTCGAAGTGACTTCCCAAGCTTCGTGTATCCAAGGTCTTTCTAATAAACAGTTGTATGCTACCCAGATGTCCATGACCTGGAAAGTGACTTGGAAAGTGTGAGGACCGATGGTTATGGGAAGATCAACTTCGCCGATAACTATTTTTCTAGATCGGTCAAAGGCTTTGACGATCACCTCACTTCCTCTCATTGGAGATCCTTGAAATGATAGTCGCATCAGAGTTGATTTTGGCATAACATTCAGAGCTGGTCCCGTGTCTACCAGTACGCTGGCTAGAGCATCGTCCTGGAAATTGACTGTAATGTTAAGCGCCATGTTGAGATTTTTGCCTTCTTCTGGCAGCTCTTCATCACTGAATCCTAAATTGTTGCAGGAAGTGATGTTGGAAATGATGTTGTCAAACTGCCTTACCGTCACATCTTGTTTTACGAAATCTTGCTCCAAGACTTTCTGCAAAGCTTCCCTGTGAGCTTCGGAACTGAGCAAGAGAGATAGCACAGAGATTCTCGAAGGAGTTTGCAACAGTTGGTCTACAATGTTGTACTCGCTTTTCTGGATGAGCTTCAGCATCTCATCGTTGTTTTTTACCAGTTCTAGATTACTAGATTGCCCGACTGGTTGATTAGGAACTTCTGTTTGAGGTTCCTTTTCCTTGGTGGGTTCTCCCACTCCTCTGTTGAAGATCCGACCTCTCCGAGTGACTCGACTGATGTCGGCAATGTTTACGACAGAGGGTAATGGAGTTTCCTTTCCATTTTCGATTGTTGTTGCACCGTACTTGTAAGGGATAGCTTTATCGAATTTGTACGGTATTGGTCCTGGCAGATAGATAACCACAAGAGCCTTTTGATTTTTCTGACCATCGTAGCCGGCCTCAATTGGTTCGAGGTTGAGAATCTTTCTACTATCAAGAGGAACTCTTGATTCATGGAGTAGAGGGATTATAGCGCATATGTCTTTGGCCATTTCATGAGATAACTCTTTGCTTTGATCAGGAAGATAGTCTTGCATCATGTTGATCAAACCAGAACTTGAACATGGTCAAATCTCTTTTCGGTCTAACTGATTTTGAAGAGCTGGCCGTACAAGATAACATCCTTGGTTGTTCTCTGAACAAAATCTACAACACTCGTAGTTGTGTAGTGGCACCCGACCACGCTCGCTTTATATGCAGTGCATCTTTATTAGATTTGTTTCCATCGAGCAGGCATCCTGACTTTGATATCTAGTAGGATTCCCATCAGTCATACTGATCTGCTGTGTAGCTTCGTCCAAGTAGATTGGAAGCCACCAGTGGTCCAACAAGTGTTGAAGTGTTCTTTGGACGAGTGCACACCCTTGATCGTTCTCACGACACTTTTTACAGTCTTGATAAACATGTGAAGCCAGAAAATCGAGCCTGACTTGCTTAGCGTGTAATTCTACTAGACTAGTATTCATCAAGCGAATATCAAAGATCTGAATCATATTGACTATGGTTATTTCTATCACGGTAATCCTGAATCCATCAGAGATCCATATTCCGTTGGAGGGCCTCTTGTACAAAAGAGCATCCCTGATTGCTTATTGAGCAGGTCGGACAGGTATTGTAATCGTGCTGTGGCAGATTATGATATTGACTTTGCCTTGAGTGCATCGCCACCAAATTGACGTTCATCGCAAGAATGTCGTGGTTCTGAATAATGTTGGGATTTGTGTGAGCCATATTGACTTCCCGGATTCGGTGATCTTGGATCCAACCGAGATCCATTTGTTCTTGTAGAGCTGATTGCACTACGGAACATCCTTGGTTATTCTTTGAGCAGATATCACATTGATGATTATTGTGAGGTGGTACATGACTGTACCTGCTCTGTCTACAATGCATTCTGACCAGATTAGTTTCTAATAGGAGTACATCACGAATTTGATAACTGCAGATAACCTCTTCCTCTATGTTTTCTCATGTTGAGGCAACGGGTTCGTCTGAACATTCGGATTAGTATCTTTGAAAGATAGGACCCCGTTCCTGACAAGCTTCTGCACATCAGACTTGAAGCAGAGACAGTTCTCAATGTTGTGCCCCGGTCCTCCTTGATGGTAAGGGCATGTTTGATCCACTTTGAACCAAAAAAGGCGGATTTTTCAGTACTGTAAGAGGAGACCTGGTTTGGACGTGCCCCTTGACCAGTAGAAGTGGAAATAGTTATGTGTACGACATTGGTATAGGGTCAAACCCTGGTGGTCGTGTCGTACGATTGTTATTGTTGTACTGAGGACGAGTCTGCTGAAGAGGCTGTTGCGGCCTTTGTGATATTATTGTTGATTTGGTTGGCTCTGAGAAACCTGAGGTTGATACGTCAGAATCGGGGTTGGGTTGATAGCAGGAGTTACCGCTGCTACTGGTTGATACCTTCACCTTTGCTTTTCGGGAGAGATATTACCAATATTTTTCTCTTTTTTCTTTGGGAAAGCACCACCGTATCTTTTGGTACTGCTTGATAATTCTGTGTTTTTGACCAAACGTCCCTCTCGGACTGCTTCTTCAAGGCGTACCCCCATGTTTACCATTTCAGTAAAGTCTCTGAGCGCACTTGCAACCATTCGGTCGTAATAGAATGAGCTCAAGGTTTTCAAAAAGATCTTTGTCATCTCTTTTTCCTCAAGAGGGGGACAGATCTGAGCGACAATTTCACGCCATCTCTAAGCATACTCTTTGAAAGTTTCTTTGTCCTTCTGCGACATTGCTTAGAGATGATCTCTGTCTGGTGCCATGTCCAGGTTATATTTATACTGCTGAACGAAGGCTGCGCCAAGATCTCTACAAGTAGAGATCTTGGTGCGGTTTAAACCAATGTACCATTTGAGTACGGCACCGGTTAAACTGTCTTGGAAGTAATGGATCAGTAGCTGTTGATTCTCTGTCTAAGTTGACATTTTTCGAGCGTACATCACCAAATGACTTTGAGGGCAAGAGTTGCCCTTATATTTTTTAAAGTCAGGCACCTGGAATTTGTGCGGTATTTTCACGTTAGGGACCAGACAAAGGTCTGCGGCGTCTTTTTCGAACAAATCCTGACCGCGAATGGCATGCAGTTCCTTCTGCATCTCCAGGAATTGCTCCTGGAACTCATTCATCCTTTTGTACATGTCCTTGTTTCCCCCAGAAATTACTTGTGGGATCTGTCCTTCCGGGACAGTGTGTACCACTGGTTGTGGTATAGTCATTACGACGGTGGCTCTTGGTGCTTCTATGCCCCAAAGTTTGTAACCTTCAGGAGTTCCTGTCATAACCCTTGCGTCTTCGCTTTCCCGAAGTTTGTAACCTTCAGGCCCAGCGGTTCCTGCTGCAGTTTCTGGGTCTTCAGTGACTGGCATAATGTATTCTTCAGGGACAAAGTTGATAGGTATGCCCCAGGGGGGATCTTTAGGCATGTTGTACTGAGGATCATATGTTTCCACTATGGGTGTAGATGTGATCTCTGAAATCACAGTCCTTTGTTGTTGCCTCTGAGCTGCTGCCAGGGATTGCATGTCAATGTGAAGTTTTTTCAGATCTTCCTTCAGAGCGTCGATTCTTCTCCCATCTCTCTGTTCTCTTCCTCGAGATCGTCCATTTTCTTTTGTCGATTGGCCCGAGTATTGTATGAGTGAGACAGTTTGACTCTATAATCGTGAACCATACGTGAGACTCGAAGATAAGAAGAATGCGTTATGTGAGAATGGTGAATGATATGCAAAGTTATATATATTTATTGTTTTTTGCTTTAATAAAAAAGAAACTTCAAAAAATAGATTGCAAATATCATACCGTGGGGAGACCCCTTTTATTGAATTTGAAAGATTGCAGAAAGGGAAAATACAGTATTTTACAAAGTGCTGTAAAAGAAAATGTCTAAACTTATGGATCCTGAGTCCTTTCTGAAGAGAACTCAGATGATGGTTCTGGTATTTTCCTTTTCTTTGACTGGGGCTCTTCAGCAGTTGTCGGGTTGTCAGTCCTTTTCCAAGTGAAAGGAGCGAGCAGATTTCTTCGGTCTTCTTGATTCTCCATAACATTTTCTTCTAGTATCTTAATCAGAGCATTTTTTTCTTTTAGCAGTTCCTGAAATTTGGTACACTCCACATTGAGGATACGGTACTTATTTTTCCAAGAGTTTTTCTCCCGTTGAACTTTGTTAAGAGCTACCAGGAGTTTTTCCTTTAACGGAAAAACTTCATGATGAGGGTAAGGCATCCTTAGCTTGAGAGCTCTAGTTTGCACCCAGTGGAGATAAGGTTCCACGAAAGTACAGTTTGGTCTTCCTAGAGACTCTCTTCCTTTCTTGTGAACATGTTGCCAGGTATGCACTATTTCCTTCTTTAGTGCCCTGTCATTTTCCCCTTCCTTGAAGAAAAGACCTTCCAGATGAGCATTATGTGGGATATGCCTCATTGGGTATCGGAGTTGACGGCGAACTAAAATTGGATGATAGTTGATTCCTCCTTTAGTTCCTATGAGGGGTACATTAGGAAAATTTCCACAACTGTCGATGATCTCTATCCCATCATAAATTCTATCATACCAATCTTTGTCAGAGTTGGTAAGAGACATGATCCCTTGTGAGCAACGTAGAGTACTCTTGTGATCCCAAAAAGCAGCAGACTTGGGTAAATAGGAAATGAACCATTTGTAAAGAAAGGGTACACAGCATGTGATCATTCCTCCGTTGTACATATTCCTTAAGTGTATAGAATGATAAGCATCTGCAAGCAGAGTCGGTACAGGGTTTTCAATCAGAAATATCTTAACAGCGTTGGTATCAACAAAGTTGTCTATGTTGGGAAAAAGGAACAACCCGTATGTGAGTAGGACAAAGATATCCTCGAAAGTAGTAACGTTCCCTATACTGGCGAAGTACAGGGCTTTCTCCACCAAAAACTTGGCTGGTAAAACTTAGATTCCTCCTTTGGTGGTCATGTGAGTCCTGACTTCTGACTCGTCCAAACAAATGGCTCTTGTGATGACCCGATCCTTTGGAATTTCTTCCACTCCAGAAAAAAGAGCTTGATCAGTGATAGGTAGATCAGACAGATGAGAGTATTCTTCTAATGTTGGTGCCGGTTGGTAATTCGGGAATGTGAAACAGTGATAAACCGGATCGTAGAACTGTATCAGCGTTGGCAGGATTCCTTCAACTACGTGGACCCTTAATAGAGATAATAGCCCCCCGTGCTTAGCTCTGAAAGCATCAGGGTTGGTGATCATCCTTGCCAACCCCCTTAAATCCTCTAGTTTTGGAGCCTTGAAGGTGTACTTGTGCGTCTTTCTTCTACCGAAATCCATAACGCAATCTTTCTCTCTGATATTTGCAATCATTGTTTCAGTTTAATTTGAAAAAAGAGAGAGGAGAAAAGAAGATTTTTCTTTGTTTAAGAGTTTTTTAAATGAATGCATGAATGCAGCACACAAAAACATTGAAAAACCATGGGTTCAAGGGTTCAACGTCACGAGCATGGAGTCATGGCTCTACCCATCCCCAAAGATTGTATTCTGGTCAATTTTTGTACCTGTAGAACGGATCCTAAGGTTCCCAAAATCATTGACCCCCCTAGGGATATCAACAGCAAGTTGGTTCACCCGAGCAAGCTGTAGCATCCTAGGGTAATCTCATTTGAGTGTAGTATCACGTATCAACTATTTCCGATAGTCATCGCACTACCAAGTGGTCATATGGTTAATGTCTACTAAATCCTCAGGTTCACAGGCGCCGCATTAGGAAAACTCTACTTTCACAACGATCGTGTTTAGCAGGCTGAATCCTACGGGCCCTCACCTGATTTGGTGGTCTACCAGGTTCGCTTATTTGGGATTCACTCCCTATAAAACCCCCCGTCTATGCCACCCCTTATCTTAGGTTTTTCTCAAACTTTCCAGATGCGTATCAATCGCATTCCCATTGACAGAAAAATAAACACGGATATCAAGTAGGAAAAGCATTATATATATATATATATATATATATATATATATATATATAATATGTAGAAAATTTCTAACAACCTAAACCTCTTAGGAATTCTAATCCTAGTCCTAGACAAATTGTCCCCAGCAGAGTCGCCATTTTTCTGTAGCGTGCGATTTTTGTCGGTGACGAGATCACCTTATCGCCATTTGGTTTTTCCTCACCGCAATGGTGGGGATTGGGTGCTACTTTCTTATTTCTTATTTATCCTATGAAGCTAGAAAGGAAAGGGAAGCTATCTAAAACTAACCTTGCACGCAAATGTTTAACTGAACAAATGCTTTAAAGAGATCGGGGAGTTCAGGGTCAGGTTATACAATGGGGAGTTGTCAATTACCCATCCTATATGTGGTTATCCACAGGTTGTTAGCAATTATCCTTACTACTTTCTACTTGCTGGTGTTTATCTGTTGTGGGTTGGGGAAAGTTCCTCCTTTGGGAGGTTTTTTTGAGAGAGAGAGTTTTTGTTGATGTCAGGCTTGTCGATGTTTTTGGTAAGGTACTGGACCTAAGGTTTTTGATTGGTGTGAAGGTACTGGACCTAAAGTTTTTGATTGGTGTGAAGGTACTGGACCTAAAGTTTTTTATTGGTGTGCTCGCTAAGATTTCGCAATCTTATGCCTACGTATTCCCATTAAAGATAAACAAGGAAATCAAAGCAATCGTAGTTCCCTCATATTCTATGGGAGGAAAAAAGATGTTTTGGTGTCTTGTTCAAAGCCCAAGATTGAAGCTAAAGGTGATTTGTGTCTTGTTCAAAGCCCAAGATTAAAGCTAAAAGGTTTGACTGAGAGAGAATTTGTCACCTCTAAAGGGAGACATCTTGTCTGTTTATCACAACTGTTGGGTGACTGATTATAAAGGAGAATTACTTTCACTGGGATATGTGAATCTAGCAATGCCATAATTTCCTTTATAGGGGATTTGTCCTGAAGGAGAAAACTTTAACTCAGTGTTGAGCAATGCCATTTTTTCTTAGGAATCTTTCATGCTAAAAGAGGGACATTGGCTTAGATGTAAATAATCCAGAGGCTTGCCACTTACAGCGATTAGATGAAAGAGGGATTTACCAGGATAAGAGATGGACTACAACTTGAATTTTTGAATCAACAAGTGCGCCACTTACAGCAGTTATTTGGAATTAGGTTTGTTTTGATTTATCTGTTTTGATGTGCGATATACAGAGAAATGTCTTCCTACAGTGAGATTTTGGTTTCCTCTGAGGGGATGTTGATTTTTGTGTGCCTTGATCAAAGACCAAGGTTGAAGCTAAGAGATTGATTGACTCCACTGTGGAGGTTATTATACAAAGCCTAAAAGGAGGCTGGAAAAGACTGACTCAACAAGAGAGTGTTTTTCTGTCTTGTACAAAGCCCAAGATTGAGGCTAAAAAAGAGACTGGCTCTTTTAGGGATATCATTATACAAAGCCTAAGAGGAGGCTGATAGTTGACTCTTCTGGGGAAATATTTTATTTGTCTTGTACAAAGCCCAAGATTGAGGCTAAAAAAGAACTTTTGATTCCACTGAGGAATATTTGTATGTGTCTTGTACAAAGCCCAAGATTGAGGCTAAAAGGGGACACTGACTCTACTGGTGAGAGGTTTTATCTGTCTTGTACAAAGCCTAAGATTGTGGCTAAAGGAAGATTGACTCTGCTGGAGAGTATGATTTGTCTTGTATAAAGCCCAAAATTTGAGACTAAAAAGAGGATTAACTCTACTTAGTGGGATTTTATATGTCTTGTACAAAGCCCAAGATTGAGGCTAAAAGATATTTGACTGACTCAGCTGAAGATATTTATGCGTGTCTTGTACAAAGCCCAAGATTGAGGCTGAAGGAGACCGACTCAACAAGAGAGTGTTTTTATCTATCTTGTACAAATCCCAAGATTGAGGCAGAAAGAGGTTGACTCAACAAGAGAGTATTTTATATGGTGTCTTGTACAAAGCCCAAGATTGAGGCTGAAAGAGGTTGACTCAACAAGAGAGTGTTTTGAAAGAAAGAAGATTGACTCAACAAAAGAGTGCTTTTTAGGCTAACTCTGCTGAGGAAAATCATTATACAAAGCCTAAGAGGAGGATGTCTTCTTCTGAGGATTATTGAAATCCAGAGGCAGATCCAAAGTGGGGAATCAACTCTTGCTGAGGATTTACAGAATAGTTGAGGTATCAGATACCTTGAGGTTCTGATTTGAGATAGTGTTATACTGATGATAAGCTGACCCTAGCTGGGGAAATTTAGGATAAAAGAATGAGTTTTAGAACCTATGAGGGTTTTAACTCTGTTGGAGATTGATCAAATGATCAGGGTTTCTCCGGTGTTTGTAGGGAACTTGAGAATGTCTTTGAGATCCAAGAGGAGATTAGATTGTCCAAGTCTACTGGTATGAAAGAGTTTATCTTTGTATGACGCCCAAGAGGACGCTGTATTCTTTGAGGGATGAGAATGAACCCTTAAATTGGTCTGAGGTTTTGACTCTTTGGAAAGACTGCTCTAACAAAGGATGACTAAGTTCTGTCCTATACCTTTAAGAGGTCTTCAGGGTCCTTGTATTAAGCCCAAGAGAAGGCATGAGAACTTCTAAGAAGCCGGAGGGTCCTTGTACAAAGCCCAAGAGGAGGCTGGGATGCTTTTAGGAAGCCTGTGGGTCCAAACTCAAGAAAAGTTCAAGAAAAGTTTCACCGGGAATAATCTTTTCTTTAGTGAACAGTTCTAGGGTTTGAAGAAATTCAAGAGAGGTTTCACCGGGAATTAATCCTCTCTGGGGGAAATGAATTTATTTGACAATTTTCTAATAAAACAGTCTGAGAAAAGTTTCACCGGGAATAATGCCTTTCTCTTTGTTCCATATTGTATAAGCCCAAGAGGAGGCAAGACTGTATCTGGAATTCCTATGGGGAACTAGTTTTGACTGTGTTACAAGAGTGACCACTGGCTTTATCTAGTTCTAGACCTAATTGTCGGGGAAAACTCTAAGCAGATATATACAAGCATATATATACAGATGAAATATATACAAGTATATAAAAAAGGGTAGAAGGACTTACAGGTGAGTAAGCTTCCAGCACAAACAAATATATATATATATATATGTGTGTGTGTGTGTGTGTGTGTGTGCAAGTATGTAAAAGTAAGCTAATAAAACTTACAGGTGAGCAAGCTTCCATTGTAACAACTGTATGGTTAGTTGTTCAAGAAATTAAAGAAAGTTTTGATAACAACTATGAATTTGAACCTAAATCAAAAGGGAAAGTTGTTATGAAAAGAAGATTGGGGCTTATACTCAAGGAGATGCCCAGATATAACAGTGAGCGCACCGTTGATCTGAAAATTGTATCGGGACTTATACAATGACTGAGGCCTAAATTATTGTATTTACAAAGAGGTTGGGTCTTACACTCTATTAGAGGCCCAAAGTATTTGAAAAAAAAAAAGAAATGGGACTTACAACACAAGGGTAGGCCCAGATGATTGTGTTTTGAAATGGCGATCGGGCCGAGATTTTATCGTACTGGGACTTATACAATGACTGGGGCCCAAAAAGGTTTTATATTTACAAGGGATGGGTCTTACACTCTATTAGAGGCCTAAAAGTGTATTATGTGAAGTTTGAAAAATCAAAATTTAGAGAAAACCCTAATTTTTGAATTTTAAATATAATTTTCAAAGGAAATTAGATAATAAATGATATAAAATACCAAATATATTCAAAAACAAGTTGTATACTTTGAAAAATATTTTGAAAAATCGTGTTTAATTACATGAAAGTTTTAAATTCATTTGGAATGAAAATTCAAAATGGGAATTTCATTTTAAAATGTTTAAAAATAAATAAAATGAAATTAATTACAAAAATTCTAACTATATTAAAAATAATATAAATTGGATTTTTTTTTTGTAAAATAAAATATTTAAACATTTTTGTGAATTTTGAGAAAAAGAATCAATTCAAAAACACAAGGGTTAAATAAGTATTAGGTCCTTGAAAATAACCCAACATTCAAGTTTGGTCCCTAAAAAAATTTTCTTCAAGGTTTGGTCCTCCTAAAGTTTTCCGTTTGTAACTGTAGTCCCTCCCGTTAGTTTCCACTAACGGAGGATGATGTGGCACGCCATGTGGAATTTTTTTGATGTCGTGACTTACATGTGGCAATGCCTACGTGGCAAAAATTGCTGACATGTATGCCACGTGGCAATAGTTTCAATTTTAATTTTTTTTTATATTTATATCATATTTGAATCCAGAAATTGTAGCCAATTTGCAGCTACTTTCTAGCTAATTCCTAACTAATCTCTAGCTAATTAAACACAGCATTTTTGTAGCTAATTCATAGGTAATCTCTAGCTAATTCATAAAATCTCCAGATTCTTTTTCCATTCATATTGAACACTCACCTTAATTTGATTAGACTTCTGATGAAATTAAATTCAAGATCAAGTAATTAAGGTCCAAAGTAGAAATAGTTTTAAGTAAACTACATAGACCATTTCATGTTTCTAGCCACTGCATCTGTCAATAGACATTTTCAGTAGTTGTGATGAAGTTAACTGAACTCATTGTAACACATGCAATTCAATACAGAACAATTAAGATTATATATTAAAAGTTTTAGATCAAACATCAAACACTGCAACTGTTTTATTTTCAAAATACATAGAAACTTTTAGCATAGAACTAGAAAGCTAGACATGACAATGATGTTAAGCAGGAAGACCAGCTTCTTCCAGCAGCTGTTTCACCTTAGTGATGTAATCACTCATTGCTTCATCCTTGATTTGCCTGCAAAATAAATAAATATAATTTTGACATCTATACGGAAAAAAACTGTTGCACTGAAACTATAGATTGACGATGTCTAGTTGTCGTGTTTGTGTCGGTATTTTATAGCGCAAAAGCACCATAACGAAATAGATATAGATTGCATAACATAACACTTATAACCAAATCTTTTAACATTTTTTACCTTCAACGGCCTTCCACGCATCCCATTTAGCTCCTCTGTCTTTCTGGCTGAAAATTCCAGGACGAACTGTAAATCATACACAAAATCATGAACAATCATAATTCATAAGCCTTATTGCCTAGGGCCTTTTTGTATTAGCCTTAATGCTTGGAGTAATCATTTACTTTTACTTACTTATAAGCATAATATCAAGTACATGCAAAATTTTGATACAAATTACTATATTTCTATGAAAATGAAAACATCACATGTTTTTAACTTGACTCATGAATGATTACATGATGAAAGTAACTCCCAACAACGGTTTTATTGAAAAATTGGTTTTTGATATTGAGCTCAATGGTACTGTGCATATTGTCGAACCATCTAGTCAGAATAAGAGATAGACTTGGTGTTGTTGCTCTTATCAGTTATACATTTAAATTGTCTTTATAATAAGAAATGTTCATTATTGTTGAATTTTGATGTAGATCATGATTGTTTTCAAAAACTAATTGACTTAATATATTAATCTGCTAGTTGAAATAAAAATAGTTGTATATCTAACATGCCTCCTCATACATAAGCCCAATATTACACTGCATTGAAATACAATATCTTATAGAATGAGTATATACCTGCAGCCATTCTTGACCACCCATCGAGCACCCACATGGCAGAAAGCTTTTCATCAAGTATATATTGAGTATATATTCAACTTTCATGTAATGAATCAAGTGCAAAGCATGAAAGCTTTTCATCAAGCAAAGCAAGAATTATATATCAAACTAGACACATTTCCATCTTCATCAATTCAAACAACACACCAACAAGGCAAAAAAGGATTTAATAAGTAAATCATCTAAATAAGGGGATTTACAACTGTAAGATTCACGAGATATCCCCAGAAAAACGAAGATGTGATCAGGTGCTTTCCCTAAAAAACAAAACCTGCTCCATTGTAATAAAATAAGTTGCCATGCACAAACAATCATCAAAACAAAACTCACATTAAATCAAATGATCTCAATAAGAAGATTAGATTGGAGAAAATATTGCAGACCATTCTACCTTCCTTGGCCCATTCAAAGACACATTAGGCTACGCTGCACAGCCTTCCCACAAGTCCATGTATTATTTCTGTTATGATAAAACAACAAAATCGAAAAACAATAACCATCACAACCACTAAAAAAACAGATTAGTAACTTCAGAAAAGGAAATTGCTCTTGTATCAGATTAGATATTGGAACTCCACTACTTGCCATATCCCTCAAGAGACAAGCGCCAAGGAGCAAAAATCTGTATTCCAGAATTAGCATCAGTCTTTTAGACAACAACAAAACTTCAAGAAGCATCACAATACAATAAATATAAAGTTTTCAACATAAAACTCATGCAGATAGACATATGTAATCGATCCATATTATAAGATTCATTATGCCTCGTGATGAAGCGCAAATATTACAAAAACCTTCTAAAACAGTGATGCACGTAATATGCTCATCTCTTTCTACCACCACGCTCTCTCAATGCTAGGGACAATGTTTCTCCTCCACTAAGATTGTAATGTGCGAGAGACAAACTGTCCTTGAGAAAGCCCGGCTTTCCACTTAATTTCTGCTTGTTAGCAAGGAGATGGATCTCCCCAGCAATTTTTTCTTTCAGGCTGCCAACAGTTTCAGACAGAGATTGCACAGTTATTTCCAGAACTTGTCCTTTGAGATTTCCTTCATCAACGGCAGTTAGGATGAGTTTAAATAGTCTTATAACTCTGGCAGAAAATGCGATTTACATGTACAATTGGTAGTATTATCTATTAAAGAAAAAAATTATGAATGTAATCTTGGTAACTCTCCATACCGGATGTTGAGCCAGAAACTTATCCTCAGGGATCAGAGCAGAATCATCATGCTTCTTCATCTTGGTAACTCCCCAATCCAAACCTACACAACTAACCTAACTAACTTTAACAGAATTTCTAACCTCCCTAACTCTTCTAACCAATCCTAACAGAACCTAACTATATTCACAAAGCCTTTCCCTATAAATTCACATTCATCACCAATTTTAGGAAGACCGGTTCATTATTTACAGAGAATTCACAAATCACTCAGGAAAAAAATCATTCCTAAATCATTTTACAAATCATCATCAACCTCCCAGATTAATCCCACAAAACATACTTCATCAAATCTTCATCACACTCTTAAAATCCTATCGAAATCTCTCTATGACACACTCATTTTTCTACAATCTCACCTTTCATTCTCAAATACTCTCACCTCACTCACCCCCACTTCATCATTCACAAACTCATAACTGTTTCGTCATCTTCCGCCTCCCTAAATCACCACCACTCATCTTCATCTTCAAGTTTCAACCTCACTACAACCAATCAAGAAATCTCACCTCAAACCCTCTTACGTACAAGCCACAACAATTCAAGAAATACCTCAACACGACGCATAATTGAAAGCCAGAAACGAGAGTGAAAGAAGAAGAAGCAGTACGAAAGAAGAAGAATGAAGGAGAAGAGCGATCAAAAGTAGAAGAACAAGAGAAAGAAGACGAAAGAAAAGAAGTAAAGTACCTAAAATCAAGCATCCTCCTAATTTCTATTCGTCGCCGCCGTCAAGGTTGATCGAATCTTCAACCCTTTCGTGGTTTCTCAACACTAAGCAGTCGTTTGGGGACCTACGATTACTTCCCCATGTTTATTCCCCATGTTTATTACATGATACGAACACCTCGTCTCAGATCTTGTAGCTGCGGCCTTGGACGGAGGAGGACGGTGGGTTTTTAGGGTTTAGGCATTTGTTTAGTTGCAGAGACAGAGAGGAGTATTCAAGGAGAGGGATAGGCGGAGAGAAGAGGCTTTTATTAAGTTGGATAGAGAAAATCATTTCTGACGTGGCATAAGAATACACAGTTGGCAAGGGATTATTGCACACTTGGCGTGCCACATCATCCTCCGTTAGTGGAAACTAACGGGAGGGACTACAATTAGAAACGGAAAATTTTAGGAGGACCAAACCTTGAAGAAAATTTTTCTAGGGACCAAACTTGAATGTTGGGTTATTTTCAGGGAGCTAATACTTATTTAACCCAAAACACAAATATTCAGAGAGAAATTAAATTTTGAATCAATTAACAAAAATATCGAAATATTCAAAAATTCAAAATTTGAAAAAGGGCGCCAAGAACACTAAGTTCTTGCCCGCGTGCCCTGTTTCTGCAGATTTTTGTTTTCTCACTTTTCTCAATGGTTTTGCACGATTCAAGTACCAATCTTGTTCGTTTTTGAACAAGGATCACAACCATATAGTTTAATTGCATTTATATTAAGTATGGAGGAAGAAATCAACAGAAAACCTCAAGAACCCTAATTTCAGCATGAACACAATGAAATTCCATACACGATCATGGCAATTGATTGAGGGTTATTACTCTACATACATGCATAAACAAGATGGTAACTCAAAAATTCATTCATGATGCATGGATCATAGAGTTTGAAGGGTTCAGGCCTACCTCTTGCAGTTGGTGATCGAGTTTGATGATGGAGGTGTTGCAGATAGGTTCTAATGATCTGGATAGCTTCCTTAGGTGCCAAGGAGTGTATTTGAATGCTTGGAGTGGATTGAAATGAGCTGGAGCTGGTTGTGGTACCTCAACTGCAACTCCGTCAAGAACTTGAGCAATTGGCTGGTGATTTTGTGAATTTGATGTTCCAGATGTGATTTTGTATTATGGATCACTCATATATGATGTTTGTGAGGTGTGTGCATCATTGGTTTGGTTGGAATCACTCTCAATCTCAAAATCCGATAGTGGCTTAAGTTAGAAGGCAAAATTGGAGTGAAGAAGAGATTTTGAGTAAAGCATCAGTTTGAGTGCTTTGGTGTACTCAAACTGATCACAAATGAGCTCTATTTATAGTAGATCAAGTTTGTTTTGGCTACAATAGTGAATGGCAACTGCAGCAGGTCTGTTGGCAAATGGTGATCAAATGGAATCTCAAGTCTCCTCTAGCCATTGAGTTGAGGTTAGAGCATAGGCTATGGGTTCTCTGATTCAGAGATAAGGTTTGACTGGATTGGATAACATTGTCTTGATGAATGCCACCTCTATGCATCAGTTAAATGCTTGGAAACAAAATTGACCATTTGAAGCATCTTGAATTTTAGGAGTGTCATGCCTAAACATAGATCCATGGACTTGTGAGGCTGGTGGATCAGTGTTTGTCCCTTGGTTGTTCCCCCTTGAGGTGTGCAGATGGATAACCATGCTTGTTATGGCACAAATTGATCAATTTGAGCAAAAATGCACAAATCTGCCTTGCAAGAATCAGTGAAAAATGCCATTTTCAATAGATCATATCTCCTTGCTCAGGTTGAGTTATGGGAGGCTCTTGTACTTTTTAAAGAGCCCTCATATGGTACTATCCATGTATGATCATAGTTTGTCTTGAAACTATTTAGATTCCATTGAAAAATCCTCATGAACATTGGTGTTCAAGGCTGGTAACTTAGGCTGATTTTCACTAAGTGTTAAAAAATGTCATTTTCTTCATTTTTGTCACTTTAATCACTCCATAACTTAAAATCCATGAAGAATTGGAGTTTGAGGTAGTTGAAGCTTTTGTAGAATGTAGGAAGACCTATAAATCAGGCCTTGGATCACTCAAAATGCCTGCTTGGATCACAAGTTATGATCCTTGGAAGTTGGTACCAAAATCATTCAAATTTAGTAACTTAGAAAAATTTTCAAATTTTCAAGATTACCCCTTTTACAAGATATCTTGGTTTCTTGATCAATTCTTGTTCAAATGACATTATAAATCATATTTTATGAAAATATGAGTCATAAGGATCATTTTTTCCAAAAAAAAGTCATGTTTTGACTTTTGGCTCCGGAGCGGTTCGACGCGTAAAAACCCTAATTCCTGACTTTTGGGGAATGCATCCTCTGAGGGTAATTTAGCTTTTCAAATGGATCCTTAGGGTTATTTTGAGCATATTGAGTCACATGTTGAAGTCTTGGCTCATCCTCTTGTGAAAATATCACTCTGGAGGTTCTAGTCGTTCAAAACCCTAATTTGGCGACATCAGGTGTTTCGAGTCTCAAAACACTTGGAATGTCACAACTGTGTGCTTAATTTTTGATGTGGGGCTCCTCTTAATCCTTTGTGGATGTTTTAAGAGGTTAGACAAGTTAAATATCATGTCATTTCTTGATTGATCTTTTGTCTAAATATTTTGGGAGGGCTCAAAAACCCTGATTCTTGATTATTGTGAATGCTCAACCATCTTTGAGAAGATTGATGAGGCATGAAGGTACATCCATATTGTGGTATTGATCCTCACAATGATGGGAAATCTTGGTGGTCAAAATTTGGGGTATGACAATAACCATCTGACCAGCATTCTGACCCATCTAAACACCAAACGGATAATTCTGATGAGGTACCACGGCAGCTGAAGATGCCCCAGGATAGAGCATTCCAGAATGAACATTCTGAGCAACAGTGTGTGCAGCTTGGGATGAAATCGGAACATGAAGAGGAGGACCCCTATACACATGCTCATCGTCATCAGGAGCTTCAATATCATCCAACACAGGAGTCTGACGAGTCTGAAGGTTCTCATGATCATCATTCACTACCGGAGGTGGAATTGGAGTAGGCATACCCCACGGATATGCAACAACATTTCCATTAGGCATAGGCATAACAAAAGGTTGATATGGCACAAAGGCACCACCATTTGCAATCTAAGGAGTGAAATTCGGAGGCATGCCCCAAGGAAAAGCAGCAAGCATCTTGCTCAAACCAGATTAAGAATTTGACGGATGAACAGCAGGCTAAATCATAGGCTCAACCGCCACTTCAATAGTAGTAGGAGACGAAACAATAGCAGGAGTAGCTGTAACAACAGGAGGAACAGTCACGACAGGAGTGATGACGGTTGCATCAGTGGCAGTTGCAACAACAGTGGCAGCAGCAGCGACGTCCTTCTGAGCACGAAGGAACTCCATAATAACATCCATGTTGGTCTGAAACTGATCCAACGACCTTGAAATTGAGCCAGAGTTTCCTTATAGACAGCATTCTCAGCTTCGAAATCAGCCATGATCTTGGATTTGCTTGAGCGAGTGAAATAGAGATCTCAAGTCGTCGTCTTGCTACAAGTGGAGACGGACGGGGTAAGAAATGGTTTTCTGGATGAAGGGACGTGCATATGTGTGCGAATGAATCTATGTTATGCTTGCAAAAATAAAGTTTTAAATTCCAGGAATTCTTAAACTTATCTTTGTTAACAGAAATCATATAGCATTCAAGTAAAGGTGCAAAGATAAAACTGGAAAGAAACTTCATTCATTCAACAATAAAGGAAAGAAGTACAAGTCGAGTACAAATCAAATATTTGCCTTTTGGGCTACAACAAGATCAACCTGGATCCTATCAAAGACCACCCTACAAACAGACAAGAAGTGGAAAAAAGCCCAAGGAGTCTTGTGCAATAACACATCAGCATATACATCCCTCAACAACCCTGGCAAGTCCTCAAGTGCGTGCTCAACAAATCTGGCTAGACGGTCGTGCCTCTCACTCCAATACTTCGCATCCTTCATGAGGTTGTGCAGCAAAGAATGGTTAGGTCTCTAAAGCATATCCTAAAGAAAGGCCTCTTTCTGATCCAAGAGGACTTGCAGATGACGGCTCTGAGGCTCCCAATGAGTATTCTCTGTGTTGAGCTGACTGATCTCCTCTCGGCTCTGATGTGCTTGATCCTGCAGCTTCTAGATCTCACCAAAGGCTTTGTCAAGCTTGGCTTGACACTGAGAAAAGTCCTTTGCTATATGGTTAGCACATTCTTGTTCATTTTGCAGCTTTGTCTTGTACTCTGATAACTTCCCTCGAAACTCTTCAAGTTGCTTCTTGTAGCTCAACTCATCCTTGTAGGCTTGATACTGAGTGTCGGCGAGTTGTCTCTTCTTTGAGGCAAGTCCATCATAGGTACTCTTCAAAGCATCACCCACTTTCCTTCGCTTATTCTGTTCAGCTTCCACCTCTTTGAGCATGCACTCGCGCTTCTGATGGAGCTCACTCTGTAGGCTTTCCTTCTCGGATGTGACTCTATCAAGGTTGAGATGAAGATCAGCATTCTCCTTCTTCAATATCTCAATAGTCCGCTTGAGTTGGTCGACTTCTGATGGAGGAATAATGGCAAGTTCAGGAAGCCTGACGTTCATGGAAGGTTCGGGATAAAATGGCAACAAGATCTCTTTGACGCGCTCTTTGACCCAAAGTGTGTAAGCTTCCTTGGCTATGCAATTCTTCTTACCCAAATCAGCTCTTCCTTCAAGGTGAATCTGAGTCCAAGCGGCACTAAACCTCTTCAGCAATCCCATGTCATCAACCCCCTCATGAAAGATGAACTCTTCCACTACCTCAGGATCTGGCTTGGCAACCATAGGATATCCCAACTGACGGAAGGCGAGTCTCAGATTATAGTTAATTCTACCCTTTGTACCTAGGAGAGGTACTTTAGAGAATTTACCACAATGAAGAATGTTCTTAGTATCGTCGAAGACTCGAGAATACCAAGAGATGACATTAGCAGTACGAGACATGATTCGTTGAGACCACTTGAGATTTCCCTTATTCTCAACAAAAGGACCCTTCTGTGGAAGGTGAGACATGAACCATCGGTACAATAGAGGAGCCTAACAGGCAATGGTTCCCTTCTTCTTTTCATTCCTCGAATGAATAGAATGGTAGGTATCAGCAAGAAGTGTCGGAACAAGGTTCTTGGACAAGAAGATACTGATGGAAGCTTGATCTACGAAATCCTCCATGTTTGGAAACAAGACAATCCCATATATCAGTAAAGCAAGAACGACGTTGAAAGCCTTCCAGTTCCCATCTGCAGCAAATGACGTGGCTTTGTCAACCAGAAACTTTGAAGTAAATCCTCGAATACCATTCCCTTTAGTCTTGATATTAGCTTCCACATTTTTCTTACTAATGCAAAGAGCATCAGCAATAAGGGGAAACTTCGGACAACCGCTAGTGTAGACAAAGGGAACCTACCTCTTGATCTCAACCCCCAAAATATGAGCATACTCCTCGAGTGTAGGTGCTAACTGATAATCCAGAAATGTGAAGCACCTAAGTGGTGGGTCATAGAACTGAACCAGTGTATGAATGGCAGTAATGTTGACTTCAGTGTTGAGGATGGACAACAAATTACCATAACTGTCTTTGAAAACCCCTATGTTATCTTCAACCACACGGGATGCTAAACCTCTCAAAGTCTTCAGCTTAGGCTCCACAAACTTGTAGCTAAAGATACCTCTGCAACCAGTACTCGTCTCTATGATAATGTCAACGAAGAATAAGCCTTCAAATAACCTGGAAATGTACATGCAAAAATTAATTTACATGATGAAATGATATACAACACAAGAACAAGAAGCCAGCACAGTCTGAACAATCAAATCTGAACAATCTGGATATCTGCATATATAATTCTGTGTCGGTGCAAAATAATCTGATGTGCATGAGAGAATAAAGGCATGAAGAGGCTTGGTTTCCTACAAAAACCCATATCACGCTCACAGGTGTGATCTAGACACAACAAGGTGGTCCCTAGAAAGGTCGCCCAAACCATAGGACTCAGAATGACAACCCCCCGCCGTAGCGAATTCTCGCAGGACGAAAGTATTCTCAAGCGGGTCACGATCTGGGATGTGGCTCTCGTGGTAACCCAACACGCAAAACGCATGCCTCACGACTATCCACGTTCTAGTCTATGTGTATGCTAAGCCCGGTGTTAGGACTTTTCTCTCCAATAATATCTACCCATCCCAACAACAGCAGAATATACAGCAGATATCTAGAATATGCAGCATATGAGTATTCAAAGCAGTAAAGAAATGCAGTAAATAAACATAAAGCTAAATAAAATAAAGCGGATAAAGCGCAAAAGATAAACACCCAAACAAGCAAGAAAGCAAACAAAACTAGGCGAGACCTCAACTTGCAAGAGCAAGGACTCCCCAGCAGAGTTGCCAGCTGAAGCTAGCAGGATTATACCTGAGTGAATCGGACACTCAAAGATACAACAGAGTCGCCACCAAACTTTATTTAGTCCCAAAGGACAGGGAAAATATTGATGAAACCCAAGGGGAAGAGAAACGAGTCAGGGGGTTGGTTATGCGAAAGGAAGGTACTAGCACATTACGCATCCGTCGTACTCGACAGGAACCATTTCGCTCACTTCTAGGCTTGGATGGGTTATCTAGCTAAATGAAGAGAAGAGAGAGAGAAGAAAAAGAAAGAAAGATAGAAAGTGCTCGCGGAGGATTAGGGCCCTCGTGACTACGTACCCTCATAGTGCAATGAGGAAATAAGAGCTTCGTAGTTTATGGAACCAGGGACAGAGAAGAAGAAAAGAGGAAGGTGGAAGAAGGGTGCTCGCCAAGATCATCGTGATCTCGTGCCTACGTATCTTACATTTGAATGAATGAAGAATCAGAGCTTCCGTAGTTCGGGGAACCATGACGGAAAAGGAAAAGGAAAGTGGTGTCAAAACCAAGAGCAAAATAAGAGAAAGATCCATTGGGGATTCAAGAGAATTGGTGTCAAAACCAAGAAAAACGTGCAAAGGAAAAGATAGTATTTGTGCTGAGGATAAAGTGCAAGAATGGAGTCAAAATCAAGAAAATAAAGGAAGAAAAGGAATAGAAGGGACTCCACCGGGGAGGTAAGATAACAAAGGATTGTGCGGGGGACCAAAGGGTTAACGACCCTATTGGGGACCAAAAGAATAAGGGTTCGGTATGTTAACTGACTGGCAGTGGTTAACCGAAGAAAAAGAGAATAAAACTCTGTGGGGAAAAGGATTTGGTGTTAACAGACAGGTTGTGATGAACCAAATGAAAGAGTACTGAACCAAGAGAAGGTGTTTGACTCTAAAGGGTCATCGGTATATTAACTGATAAACAATGGTTAACCGAGGAAAGCAAAAAATTGTAACTCTGGGGGGAGAAAAGCATTGGTTTTATTAGTATGACTGTGATCAACCAAAAGAACGGGTGTAGAACCAAGCGAAGGTTGTGACCCAAAGGACGGGTGTGGAACCAAGCAAAGGTTGTGACCAGAAGGGGATGTCGGTACGGACTAAACAAACAATATTCGACCAACGAAAGGGTATTGAACCAAAAGAGGTTGCTAACCGCTGAGGATTCGGTGTTAACAGAGAAACTGTGATTAACTGAAAAGAAACTAGTGATTAACCAAGAGACGGTGATTAACTCGAAAGGGGGCTCAGTGTTTTAACAGGCAGGTTGTGGTTAACTGAGGAAAAGGTGCAAATTGGTGTTTTAACTGGCAGGCAGTGATTAACCAAACAAAGGAGAAGAACCAAGAGAAGGTTGCGAACTCCGCCAGGGTTTCGGTATTTAACACGAAAACTGTGTTTAACCGAAGAAGAAGATTGTGACTGTCAGGGAAAAAGAGAATTGGTTTTAACAGTACGACTGTGATTAACCAAAGAAAGAATGATTACGACTCTCATGGGGAATCAACAAAAGAAGTGACTAACCACAAGAAAAGGTATTTGAAACTCTCTTGAAGGAAAAGAGGACAAAAGAAGGATATTGAAACAAGAGCAAGAGATTGACTCTCCGTAGATTGCTAAATGATCGTGAATGGAGGGAACGGTGATGGATCAAAAGACAGATTGAGAGAGATAAGAGTGATCAGGGATCGACTCAACTGTGGAAGGAGATACGCTACCGCCTGGGGATAGAGGTGACTAAGCCAGGCACAACGTCATTCGTCCCCTACCTGAAGTAATCAAAATGAGAGTAGGAATTCTCCATTCTCATTCCTTCTCTAACACACAGGGTGTAGTGCAGAAAATGAAACAGACAACGTAACAGGTCCAAGTTGTACAGTGCTTTAGTGTCGCGTGAAAACTCCGACTCCGCGGGGAAGAGAAAGAAAGCTCTAAAGGAAGCCTAAAGAGAAGCGCCCAGGGGAGATCAAATAATTGAAACGGAGTATCAATTAATTAATCAAAGGGAAGAACATGCTAACAATTTTCCAAATGAATGAAAAATTATTAAAGCAAAAAGGGAGCATTATCGATTATACAAGATTAAGCTTATTCCTTGAAGAACAAACTTAATTCTAACATGAATGGAAGCTGCAAAATAGTATCAAATGACATTTAATATGCTTCACAAATCATGCTATTATGTGAATAAAATTGTGCAAGAATGATTATGTTCATACAATGCCAAGAATGTGCACAATCATAAAATCGAAAGACCGAGCATTGGAAAATTCACAAACATGCTTCAAACTGAAGTGAAACAGCACCTAAAACATCCATAAAAATTAATTCTATCAATCCATGGAAGTTAGAGGAAGAAAGCATGGCAAACACACTTGAAAAAGCATGAAAATAGCAAACTGGAGCAGTGTTAATCGATTAACACTTTGCAGTGCAAAAGTGTTAATCGATTAACACTTGCAGAAACGCAGATTTTTGCTGAAAGTGCAGTGTTAATCGATTAACACTTTGCAGTGCAAAAGTGTTAATCGATTAACACTGAAGCAGTGGCTGGAATTTGATTTTTTAAAAGCACTTTTGGCCACTTATTGATTGTGCAATCACTCCTATGCTAGGGCAAACAATTATGCACGAAAATCAAGTTTAACAACAGCAAAAAATCAGCAATGGAACCAATTAACTCATCAAGATCATGGATCAATCAATGGCATAATCAATTCACACACAAAAAGTATCAAAACTACATCGCGAATGATACGAAAATGTTCGAAACAGTAAAATGTGCAAAGAAGGACCAACCTACAAGGCTGAAATGTGCCTTAGATGTTGTTGCAAATGAATCTTGATGAAGATAATCAAAGAAAACTAGAGGAATCTTCAACCGTAACCGAATCGTATCAAAACCGAGCAAATTGCGACGAAATCTCCAAAATACGAATTTGCACCATAGAATCTTGAAGCAAACACTTGAGATGAATCAAAAGCTACTAAAACTCCAGAAGATTAAGTAGAATTGCAAAATGATGAAGGTAAAGCTCAAGAAATAATCACTTCCAAGGTGGAAGTGACTACTCTACAATGGAGAAGTTAAGCTATAGTGAGGTTTTGGAAGAAAATGGAGATGAAGATGAAGAAGTTGCAGAAAAATTCAGAGAGAATGTGAGAGAATTAAGAGAATTGAGAGTGAAGTGTGATGAAAATGGTGAATTGTGGTGAATCCCCCGTCAACAAAGTGAAGGTTCCTTTAAATAGAGTTTTGGTTTGGAGTGTGAGAGGTTTGGAATTTGGTTTGGAGCTAGCTTAGGGAGGTTTGGCATTAGGCTAGGAGTTAGTTACATCTAACTCACTGAGTTAGAGGTTAACTCAGTTAGTTATTTGTTAACTCGGTGGGAACATCCCAATGTAAGCTTAAAATCCAATGGTTCACATGTTAGGAAAATAAGGTGCATGGTGGTCTTGAGTGGAAATGATACATTGTAACAAATGTAAGTGAATTCTTGAAGAGTCTAGAATATTCCACACATTTAGAACCAATTGGGATCAAAGACCAAAGAGAGTGCAAGGTTGTTGTCACGAAAAGTAGCAGAATCTGCCAAATTTACCTGTGTTAATCGATTAACACTTTTTGCACTGCAAAGTGTTAATCGATTAACCAGGCTAAAATTTGCCTAGATTGCTTAAAAATGGTGTTGTGGCCACCATGATTCCGATTTTCAACCTCTTGCTTTGACGAATGCACATGCTCATGCAGAAGACAAAAAGGGAGGTCAAATTTCGAGTTACGACAGGATGCAATTGAGAAAGTGCTAACTCCAGCCTAACAAATATCCCCATCTGAAGGTTGCTGAAAGGCAAGTGCAACCCTAACTCCTTGAAGGCGAACTCATACATCGCGACATGTTCCCCCTTGAAGGTCGAGCAAATTTGATCGTCTTTTTAGGTTTGTATACCGCCTAGCTAAGTGGAGCCTCGGAGTGCTCCATCTCCTCGACGATGGTAAAGGCGTCCGAAGGGTCGTTGACAAAGCGCAAAGCGATCCCGCGGGGTTCCGCCCCGACCTAAGATAAGAGGGGATCAGTGATGGTGTCGACCAGGAAGGGTTCCTCAGCGTGACGAGCCATTTTAACCTGAAAAGCATAGGAAAATAGTGAATTCGACGGTCAAATCAAGTACACCTTTCCACTGCAAATCAAGTGAAAGGGCGAGGAGTAGAGCGGGGACATGGTTCCGACCAAAAGCCCTTTGTTCAAATGGTAAGCGCAGAAGTCGCGGGGAAAGCTCCTCGACATAGAAACTTATCGCAATTGTTTAAATGGCAAGTGCGAAAGTCGCGAGGATCCGCTTCTCGACACATAAACTTATTGCAAAAATCAAGTCTTCGCGAGGAAGAGTCTCCTCGGCACGAAGATTCATCATCAAAATCTTCACGGGGAAGTATCTCCTTGACACGAGACTTTTTCAGACGGGGAAGAGTCTCCTCAACACAAGGTTTTTCCATAGAGTTTCTACGCCCTCACGAGAAGGAATCTCCTCGACACGAAGCCCGGCAAAAGCTTTATGAATTTCACCAGAAAGTTCGTGAGCTTCATCTGAAACTTCATGAGCTTCATCAGAAACTTCATGAACTTCACCGGAATCTTCATGAGCTTCATCGAAAACTTCATGAACTTCACTGGAATCTTCATGAACTTCGTCGGAAACTTCATAAACATTACTGGAAAATTCATAGGCCTTGTCGGGAAACTCATAACTCCATTGCAAAGTTTGTGAGTGTCGTCGGGGAATGCACAGATTGCCAGCTTCTTACTCAAAGCACGACGACGGTCGACGCTTGAGGATGGCAGAACCACCACCAAACACCAACATTCGCTAAAACTGGACTCTAAAGGACAGAAAAAAATCAACGAAATCCCCTTCCCAAAGCTAACAATAGCCACACAAATCAGGGAGAGTAACGGAGACTTACTTGGTTGAAGAGGATTCTTTGATTCTACGGAGGTGGAAAAGCCGTTGACGACGGATTCGACGGCGGCGTGACTAGCGATTGGAAGAGAGAAACGAACTTTGAAAATGAAGCGAGCGTACCAAATGACCCCACATACTTCCAATTTATAAGCAATCTCGCAGCATGGGCAAGTGTGACCCCGTTTGGCTCTTAAGCACCCCTACGTGTAGGTCATCATTGCGCATTAAATAGCTACGACACGTGGCTCGAGGTTCTTCGTTCCAAGTCCTATCAACGTTCTAGATCCCAAGACGTCGAGCACGAGGCTTAACTTTCCACATTCCCTCTCGAGCATTTCCTCATAGAATGGCTTGAAACAAGTTACGTTGTTGAGCATAGACAACTTTGGCATCCTCACGAGCACATGACCTTGGTGATAAACTCGAAGCCAGATCATGTTGTCGAGCACACGCGACTGCTTAGCATCCCTGCAAGCAGAAAATTGATGAAAAAATTTTAACAGGCTCGTGCTATCGAGGACGAGAGGTAACTTCCATGCTCCCTCGCGAAGGTAGCTCCGCGAGCTCGCAACCACAAACCCGAATAAACGCTCTCCTCGTGCAGATTTCCTTTGTCCTTCTTCAACATAAGAACTGACTCTAAGTTATTACTCCTCTGTCTTGGAGCAATGACTTGGGGGCTCCTATTCTGGAATGGGCCTGAGGCTGACCCATAGTTGGGCACAACCTAGTCCAGCTCCGCGTTGAAGAAGGCCCAACACAAAGGCCCAATCCATTGTAGTCGTCGGAGAACACATTCCCCACGTGCTCCTCACTCGATGATACGTGGCCAACTGATCCCGGTCACCTCGCGGAAACGTTTTGCCCTTTGTAACGGGGAAGTCTTCCACTCCGGGGAATACGGGGCAGTTGACCCAGGATGATGAGCACGAGCTGCTCATCCCTACCTCGACTTAGAAATCCTGGAAGTTATCCATTATGGGCCTAATCACCTAGCCCATAATGGAGACTGTTGGCCCAACGCTGGGGGCTCTCTATAAATACCCTCCTTTGAAGGGGGGGGGGTCAGGTATTCAATTCACTTCTTACTTTTGTACTTGCCTTCTTTCACTCTGAACTGACTTTAGCATTGAAGTGTCTTGCAAGTACCCCCCATTTTCCTCACCTGACATTGGAGATCACGACGTGTAAAATAGTAATTGAATATTATTTTCAATATTTATCAAACTTTCTCTTTATTACAACCATTTCTTTAATCACATTAGCTTGAAGGCATATTTTGATCCTCTTTAACTTTTATTTTTCAGTTGAAACACACTTATCATATCGTATCTTAGCTCAATCTTTTTTTCTTCAAAATTAACTAAATTTATTTTTAATGGCCAACTAAAGCCCACTTGCCCCGCCGGCCCAACCCATGAAAAACATAGGTCCGATGGGCTGGGCCAAAATGATAAATTGTGTTTTTTAGGTTTTTTGCGGCCCATCCCAGTGGGTCGGCTTGACGAGCCGAACCCATTTGACAACTCTATAGCAAACCGTCTGATGGGCATGGGCATCGGATTTGTCGTTGAATTACTTTAGTGTAAATTTGATTTGTTTTCATTAATGTCTACTAAAAGATTTGAGTTAATCTTCATTCAATTTAAATCTTTCATTTAAATTGATTTAATCTTATTAATCTTTTTAGTCGATCTCCTTTAAATTCATAAAAAATACAAAATATAAACGACAGATCTTCTTGTTATCAATCAAAAGCACACTCATATTTACTCACTAAATCTATTGTCTAAACTGAGGAAAGATGCTCCACTCATGCTGTAACATTTGTCTCACATATAAATGCCGTAACAATAAAAATGAAAACAACACTAATAATAATTTAAATAAAAAAAATATAGTATAATTTTTTAATTTGTATAAGATAGTTAAATGCCATTAGTGTTGTGAGATAAAAGATACTTGTATTATGATGTCAAATTACTCCTTCTGTTTATTATTATAAACTGTTTTGGAGTAAAATTTATATTAAATTATAAATTATTTTATATTATCAATAAATTATTTATATTTTTTTGTATAAGCAAATTTGAATATATATATATATATATATATAAAATGTCAACAATTTAATAAATGTGAAAATGTGAAAGTATGAAAATAATTTATACTGAAAAGTCATTTAGAATCTTGTTAATAGACCGAAACAAGTTCAAATTAATAGTGTTACATACTAGTGTCTAGTTTGCACATTTAGAATTGTTTTTATCCAAATAATTAAAATTTTCAAATTTTTTTTCTTAACAACTAAGTTTTTCTACTAAATATTTCAAATAAAAAATTAGAGTTAGTACGAATAAAATTAACTATTACATATGATTTAATCAATTAAATTTATGCATCACTCCCTTTGTTCCAAATTATAAGTTATTTTGTTCAAAAAATTATTTTAAATTATAAGTCATCTTACATTTTTAATGCAATATTAATGACATTTTCTCAAATATGCCATCAAATATTTCAACTCTTTTAATTTTTTTTCCTATATAATTATGAGGGACATTACTGTAAAGTTATTCATAATTTAATTTTTTTATAAAATAATAATTAAAATTTTTTAATTCTTATAAAATATTTAAAACATTTTATAATTTAGGATGGAAAAAACATCAGAGGAGACCTTAATTAAATTGGCGTTTGTATAAAAAAAATGTACAATTGTCAATTCATTTGACTTTATGGGTTAATGACTGCACTTCCTTTTTATACATAGGTGTCAATTGACACTTTTTCTTAAACATTAAACACAAACAAGAATTCAATTGATTAAATTATATGCGATCATCAATTAGCTCTATAATCTTAAACGCATTTCAATTAGATTAACATGTGCTATGCATTGTCAAGTTTTTTTTATTTAAAATATAGGTACATATGGAATTATTGAGAAAAGTTGATTATTAAAGAAATTTGTTTGAAAAACTTAATTAATTAGATAAAAAAACTCGCACAGGCAAATAAAAATATGAGCAGGGGGCCGGGCCATGCCATGAATGAGATAGAGAAGCAGTCACTTCAGCAGCTAGTTAGGTACCATAGGTAAGAGTTGATCTCATTAGTCAAATGAATTGACAAAGACAAAGTAAGAAATCTTGGAAGCGTGGGTTGATTGATATATATATACACGATATCATCATTAGCTACTGAATTCAGAATTAGGTTTGTAGCAGTAGTAGCGTTTGCTTGACTTATTGCTATATCTATATCTGCTTTCTTTACGTCTATCTACTCATTATTTCCATGTTTGCGTAAGATGAGTTGATCCGACTCCTTTCAACAAAAACGGCTGATTTGACTATTGCAGTCTTTAAATGTCTCTAAGATAAGTTACATTAACCTATAAAATCTAAAATTTATCACAAGTAATTAATTAAAATTTCATATTTAACTGTAATTTGTGTACCAAGTTTTGTCATGGTTTAACCACGTTACTTCAATTGAACAATGATAAAACTTTGTTTGAATAAGTATTACTGATGAGGTTAAGACTGTGCTGTGTCCCTTGTTGCTCTGCTGTGCTGCTGCTACTGCGATGTTGTATCTGTGTGGGCAGACAGGCACAGAAAGGTGATACAGTACGATATGATCGTTGCAATCCGTTTTTTTTCATTACTTTACTCTGTCCGTCGTCTTGTCTGTTCTTAAGTTGAGGTCAAGCCCCTCTTTGTCTGCACCTTCAAATCTCTTCGGATCTTCCCCATTTATACTTAAATACTGTTTTTTTTGTCTTCATTCATTTAAAAATTTATTTTCTAATCTAATTTTAGGAAATTAAGTTTTAAAATTTTTAATTTTTACTTTTGAAATTTGAGAAGAGAAAAAACCATAGAAAAATAATAATTTATTTGTGATAAATTTGATTAAACGATCAATGATGCGTGCTGAATTGTGATTTGGATGAAGATAAATTATTTGTTTGTAACATGTGATTTTTCGGTAGGCTATGACCAATTAGAGTCATAAACAACATTATGCGGATTTAAGCTGACACTCCCCACTTAGACCTGACACCCCGCTAATTATGCCGAAATTACCTTGTGACTCTTCAAAAATTTTCAAAAATTATGAAATTTAAAATGGTATACTGCAAATTTCGTAATATATACCGAAAATTTTGGAATTTTTCTATATTTATATCAGAAATTTTAGAATTTTTGATAAAAAATGAAGAATACTGAAAATTTCATTTTTTTTTAATGGCAATTTAGAAATTTTTGAAAAAAAATGAAATTTTTTTACACTATCAAAAATTTCAAAATTTCTAAAATTGTAGTGAAAATTTCAAATTTTCCGATACAGTATTGAAAATTTTGAAATTTCTATTAGTGTAAAAAAAATTCGAAAATTTTGAAATTTTTTCACTACCAAAAATTTCGAAATTTACTAAATAATACTGAAAATTTTGAAATTTCCAATATTCTTCATTTTTATTTTTCGGAAATTTTCATTTTTTAATTAGAAATTTAAAAATTTCTGATCAAAAAATAAAATTTCCGATAACTTAAAATTTTTTCACTTGTTTCAAATTTTTTAAAGGACACTTTTAGGATTATGAAAGTTTGAGGGATGTTAGGTATAATTTGGGGTGATAAGTTAAATTTTCCAGCATTCCAAAGAAGAGTTTTGGATCATTTCTTGTGGTTTGGTGGACTTTATAGTTTTTTGAAAAAATTTAAATTGAGTTTGTTATACGATGAGGGATATATATATTAGTGATAAATTTGATTAAACGATCAATGATGCGTGCCGAATTGTGAGTTGGATGAAGATAGATTATTTGTTTGTAACATGTGATTTTTCGGTAGGCTATGACCAATTAGAGTCATAAACAACATTATGCGGATTTAATCTGACACGCCCCACTTAGACCTGACACCCCCGCCAATTATGCCGAAATTACCTTGTGACTCTTCAAAAATTTTCAAAAATTATGAAATTTAAAATGGTATACTGCAAATTTCGTAATATATACCGAAAATTTTGGAATTTTTCTATTTTTATATTAGAAATTTTAGAATTTCCGATAAAAAATAAAGAATACTAAAAATTTCATTTTTTTTAATGGCAATTTAGAAATTTTTGAAAAAAAAAAAAAGAAATTTTTTTACAATACCAAAAATTTCAAAATTTCTGAAATTGTAGTGCAAATTTCAAAATTTCCGATACAGTATTGAAAATTTTGAAATTTCCAATATTCTTCATTTTTATTTTTCGGAAATTTTCATTTTTTAATCAGAAATTTAAAAATTTCTAATCAAACAATAAAATTTCCGATAACTTAAAATTTTTTCACTTGTTTCAAATTTTTTAAAGGACACTTTTAGAATTATGAAAGTTTGGGGGATGTTAGGTATAATTTGGGGTGATAAGTTAAATTTTCCAACATTCTAAAGAAGAGTTTTGGATCATCTCTTGTGGTTTGGTGGACTTTATAGTTTTTTGAAAAAATTTAAATTGAGTTTGTTACACGATGAGGGAAAAATTTAAATTGAGTTTGAGGGACTTTATAGTTTTTTCCAAAACTATATATATATATATATATATATATATATATGGGTTATGCTAATGCACACCCATGTAGGTGTGCATTAGCAACATACACCTTAGTGTATTTTTGTGCGGGGTCCACCAATTTTAGGTGGGACCCACATTAGAAAGATGAAGAAAAAAAATAAAAGTAGTGTATTTTTGTGCGGGGCCCACCATTTTTGGGTGTATGTTAGCATTTCCATATATATATATATATATATATATATATATATATATATATAGAGAGAGAGAGAGAGAGAGAGAGAGAGGGAGAGAGAAAGAGAAGGATTTGTTTAGGAATTTCCCCAATCGACCTCGCTGTGGGTACGTCTGTCCTCAAATCGAAATCGAATTGAGATAGTTGCAATAAACCTTACTTTGCAAACAATGTATATAAGATGAAGAACTCTAACCTTACAAACCCTATGGTTTGTTGTTGATTCTACCACCTCAAAAATCCTTGATCAAAGTCTGATCAAGTCACGCTGCTTCAATCCACTAATTCTTGTTACTACTTTGCAAGACCTTCCATCTCAAGGTTTTCGCTCGCTCGGATTAATCACAATCATGCATTTGTTGAACCCAAGATTCACGAACACGGTCCATTGTCTCACGCTACTCCCTTGCAAGGTACCACCTACTTTGTCCCAAGGCCTTCACTCAATCGAATTCATATTTATGTGATCTTGTCCAAAACCTTCAAATCCTCAATGATCTTGAAGGAAAACCCCAGCTTGGTCTTCTTATTTGAAACACACAAAGAACCTAACCCAATATTCTCGGTTACACAAACCTAATTGGATGTTATCAACCCTATTCTAGATGGTCACCCAATCAAAAAATGATTATGTGTAGATTAATTGTGTGTATGCATAGAAAAGAGGTTAAAGATGACGAGTTTACTTTGTAATTCTGGTTTTGTTTAGGTTTTACACTAGTACCTTACTAGAATGAGGTGTATGTATGAGTATATATATGTATGAGAGATATGGAGCAAAGGAAATGCAAATGGATGGAGGAAAAAATAAGATTTTTTGAAGGAAGGCATTGTGCGTGTCGACCTATGTAAGTCATAGGTCGGCCTATCAAAGCAAATGAGCCGACCTGAAAAGGTCTTAGGTCGACCTATCACAGTCTTGTGTCGACCTATGTTGGTCAATACATTAGACAAAAGCTACAGTTTTAATATTGATGCATGGGTGTCGACCTGAACAATTATGTGTCAACCTATACTAAAGTGGAAACTTCTATAGGCCGACCTATACTTGCATGTGTTGGCGTATGCTATAGTGTTTTACCAAAAAATCATGTTTTCAATGCATTTATGCTGTATGAATCTTTTCTAAACCATTTTAATGTTTCCTAATGCTAAGATGCATATCTAGAAGCAGAGGATATCGTCCAATATACATTAACGCTACACTATCCTAGTTTTGACATCATTCAATATTCAAAAGTAGCGCTCACAAACTCCCCCTTTTTTATGATGGCAAAACATGAGACGATGCATTTCGTGACGTTTGTGTCTTCATGAAGACTCCCCTTGAATATGTGCATCCAACTTCATCTTGTATACTTTCCCCCTTTGACAACATCTAAAAGAGAACAAGCAAACTATGAGAAGTATCTTAAATCACATACAAACGAAAATACTACACAGAGGCAATTTGCAAAGATAAGAATATCAACATGATAACACTCACATAGAATGCTATACACATTGAAAAAGATTGCCTAAACATAAATACAAGCATACCAAGCAACAACAGAATATAATTGTCACACTTAATGCCAAATAACATAACACAAACATGAACAATGAAGGATACAATGCAATCACAAATCTTGAGTTGCTACAAAAGTGACACGATTATATGACATATGCCTTTGGTGCTCCCGAAATGGCTGCATACGCATGTGCTCTAGCAAGGAAATACACAAAGTTATCACCACTTAAAGTGGAAATAGAGATGTTATCATAACAATGACACACAACAAGAGTTCAGTTAACATCATAACATGTTCAACCATAGTTCATGCGATAATACATAACAAGCCAACTGCACCAAGAGTATATTTCAAGCATATATATGGAATAACACAACATCACTATAAACATATAATTGACATACATCAGTAGAAATTTTTGGAAGTGAATATTTATAAACTACTTCATACATCAAAAATATTAGACATTTGGAACACTAGAAACATGCAAAGTTAAAAGCTTACTTACAAAGGAAAAGGAAATGGAACAATATTACCTCTCTTATGAGTTGATGAATGATGCACTCTTAAGTAGTAGAATTCCAAGGAAGGTTAGAGCAAGAGTATATAAAATGCATGCAACAAATCATATGCCAGGTAAGATTTGAGATATCAAGCATCCCCAATTCCCTTCGAATGTTGAAACATGGTTCGGACGCAAGTGGTTTTGTAATAATATCTACAAGCTGATTTTTACTATCAACATGCTCAAATACGACATCGTCTTTTTTAGCAAGGTCACGTAGGAAGTGGTGACGTGTCTCAATATGCTTAGTGCTAGAATGTAACACAGGATTCTTGGTTAAGTTGATAGCGCTAGTGTTGTTGCACATAATAGGAATACGTTGAATTTTATATCAAAATCAAGTAATTGTTGTTTAAGCCACAAATTTTATTCACAACAACTAACGGCCGCAACATATTCCACCTCGACAGTTGACAAAGCAATAGAAACTTGTTTCTTACTATGCCAACTTACTAAGGCATTTGAAAACATGTGGCAAGTTCCACTAGTACTCTTCCTATCCGATTTGCAACCGGCAAAATCGGAATTGGTATAACCAACTAAGTTACAATCGATTCTCTTAGAATACCAAAGGTCGTGTTGACAAGTACCATGAAGATACCTAAGAATACATTTTATGGCTTTTAAGTGAGATTCCTAAGGAGCCGATTGATAACAGGCACACATACACACGGTAAACATGATATCAGGCCTAGAGTGTAAGAACAAGATTTGGTTCCGCATCTTATCTCTATGTTTTGATGATAACAATGAAGTATTTGTGTGAGAACAATTTTGGTGCTCTAACGTTTGTTATTCTGATTGTTTTAACAAACAGGTTCTAACTATGATAAGACCATGTGCTACGTCACTCTGACATTCTCTATGGTCACTTCCGTGTGAAGAAGCAAGATTGGTTCTAATCTACTGTGCGTCATAAAGATTCTGAGAAGACACTATGTTGCTGTTGTAACGCCTCTTGGATTCTAATTTATGAGTGTGACTCTGATGTTCTATTTATGAAGCTTGTATAGCTTCTGAGGTCGTTAACTTATGAAGACTAAGTGCTGAAGATTCTGAAGACAAGGTTCTGCTGGACGAAGTTCTGAAGACTCTGATGACTTAAGGATTCTGAAGATTAAAGATTCTAAAAACTAAGTGATGAAGATTCTGAAGACAAGGTTCTGCTGAACGAAGTTCTGAAGACTCTGAAGACTAAGTATTCTGATAACAAAGGGTTCTGAAGTAGAAGTGCTGAAGACTCTGAAGACAAGGTTCTGCTAAACAAGTTCTGAAGACTCTAAAGACTCAAGATTCTGAAGACCCAATGATTCATTCTTCTGATCATGCTTCAATCAAATCAACTCAGAAGCCTCTAATAAATAGAAGAAGATGAAATGTTTGCTTGGGAAAATAGTACATAGTACCGATAAAGCACGTTCTTTTCCACTACCCTGATTTGGAGGTACAAAGGACAATTTCAGTGTACAATTTTCAACCCAGCATAACGACATTATTTCAAGTCGTCAATACTCTTATCATATTACTGATCTACCCTTCAACAGATCTTTTTCTGGCTATATATAGACTTGATCATTCAACGAATCAGAGATGCGTGAACGCATGTGTGCATACGATTGAATGAATGTGAGTGAGCAACTAACGATGTAGTACTCAGTGTCAAAAGGAAAAATATCAAAAACACTGATTCACATGAAGAAAGAACTCAAGAAACAGAAGAATATATGAGTGAACAGTAAAGCACCACAATACAAAGAAGAAGAATGTTTTTACTGTATAGTTTCGCTCTAAGTTAGATTGAGCTTAAAATGTATGTTTACTCTGCTTGTGTAGAAGCATTATAATTGTAAACAAACCATTGTAACAAACAGATTGTTTGTGTTTCCTTAAGAGACCAGTTGGGTCAGAATTCTTAAGAAGACTAAGACAATGTGTTTTAGTGTTGTTAGTCACTTGCAGTTGGCTTGTGCGTTGTATTCCTAAAGAGACCAGTTGGGTCAGAATTCTTAAGAAGACTAAGACAGTGTGTTTTAGTGTTGTTAGTCACTTGCAGTTTGGCTTCTGCATTATATTCCTTAAGGGACTAGGTCAGAATTATTAAGAAGTCTAGGACTAGTGTGTCTTAGAGGTTGTTGTTAGTCACCAGCAGTTTGCTAGTGCAGTTGTAATCAGTTTGGTTATAGTGGATTAAGTCTTGTGTATAAGGCAAAATCACCTTGGCGGGTGGACTGGATTAACTTGATAGTTTTCAAGTGAACCAGGATATATCGTGTGTCTTTCTCTATTATTAGTTTATTTATAATCTTTGTTTGAGTTTCATAAAAAGCTTTCATTTTGGAAAACCCAATTCAAACCCCCCCTTTCTTGTGTTTTTCTCACACCTTCAATTGGTATCAGAGCTCCGGTTCTGATTGTGAGAAACGTTTTATCAGCACTTAACAGTGTTCAGTACCGATTCAGTATTTGTGTGAGATATCATGGCAGCTCTTGCTAAAACCACTACTGAAGAGAAAGATCATTACAGTGCCAGACCACCAGTATTTGATGGTGAAAAGTTTGACCACTGGAAAGACAAAATAGAAAGTTTCTTTCTTGGTTATGATGTAGATCTTTGGGATTTGGTAGTTGATGGCTACAATCACCCAGTTGATGCTACATGTGCTAAAATATCCAGAAGTGATATAATCAACCAACAGAAGAAAGATTATAAGAATCATGGTGCTAAATGTTATCTCTTATACTAAGTATGAGAAGATGATGCCAAATCCATTTTTGATTCTCTTAGGATGACTCATGAAGGAAATGCTCAAGCTAAGGAGACAAAGGCGCTTGCCTTAATCCAAAACTTTGAGGCATTCAGAATGGAGGATGATGAAATAGTTGAGACCATGTTTTCAAGGTTTCAAATGCTAGTCGCAGGACTCAAGTTCTGGACAAAGGTTACTCAACTGCTGAACATGTGAAAAAGATCATCAGATGTCCTCCTAAGAAATGGATACCTATGGGAACAGCTCTAAAGCTATCAAAAGATCTCAATAGCATAAGCCTTGAAGAGCGTGTTAGTTCTTTGAGAAGTCATAAGATAAAGCTGAAGAAGAAGAAGAGTGAATCTATCGTTCTTAAGTCTAAACCTGGAAAGGAAAAGACTTATAAAGCTGAGGAAGAATCAGAAGATGAGATATCCCCAATCTCTAGAAGAAACATAACTCTGGAAAGAAGGTTACCTGCTATGAGTGTAATGAGCCAGGTCATTACAAGAACGAGTGTCCAAAGGTCAAGAAGGATAAGAAGCCTAAGAAGAACTTTTCTAAAGCGAAGAAAGGTCTAATGGCAATTTGGGACGACTCTAATTCTAAAGAAAAAGAATCTGATGAAGAACAAGCAAATGTTGCGCTAGTAGCTCAGATGAATTTTCTGGAGAACCAGAAGACTAAATATCATCAGAAACAGAATCAGACTCAGACTCAGACTCTTGCTCAGAAATACCATTAGCAGGTCATTTGAAACACCAGTCATGGTAACTGAACAGTAGTTGCTCGCGACTCATGATGAGAAGAAGGCATATGTTTCAAAGTCTGGAACTTAAGCCTGGAGGCTTCACCAGTTTCTGAGGAAACCAGTGAGAAGAAATCATTGGCTCTGGAATCGTTGCTCAAAAGTGTTTATTGTTGGGATATTCTGAATGCTCTAAAGGCTACATAATCTATACCACAGAAACACGAATTATAGATGAATCAATTCATGTCAGATTCAATGATAAGCTTGACTCTGAAAAGTCAAATCTAGTTGAAAAGCTTGCAGATCTGAAGATCATGTCATCAGAATCTAAGAAGTAGAAGATTCAAGAGAAGAAGACAAAGATGCAAATTCTCCAGATCCAAATACAACCTTATCAGAAAGCTGAGAACAACTCATCTCATCAGAAGAAGAATAGATTAAAGACTTCTCATTCTGAAGAATTGATTCTGGGAGATAAAGTTGATTCAGTCAGAAACTGTTCATCCTTCAGACATTCCGAAGAAACTCTTCTGGGTCTAGTGTCTCTGATAGAGCCAATAACAGTTGATGCAGCTCTAAAAGAAAATGAGTGGATTCTGGCCATGCAAGAAGAACTAAATCAATTCACCAGAAATGACGTCTGGGATCTTGTTCAGAAACCCAAAGGTGTTCACGTCGTTGGAACTAAATGGGTGTTCAGAAACAAGCTAGATGAGAAAGGCTGAATTCTAAATGAATCTGATGGAAGAATTCAGACTCTTTCTGGGAATTCAAAATTGATCAAAGATCAGAAGGAACATACACTCATCAGAGCAAGTATGCAAAAGAACTTCTGAAGAAATTCAACATGATGGACTGTACACCAGCTAAGACTCCAATGCATCCAACATGTATTCTGGAAAAGGAAGAGAGTACTCTCTTTCTGGCTATTATGATGCAGATTATGCAGGTGACAGATTGGAAAGAAAAAGCACCTCTGGAAACTGCCAGTTTCTCGGGAAGAATCTAATTTCATGGTCAAGCAAGAGGCAATCAACAATTGCTCTCTCAATAGCAGAAGCAGAGTACATATCCGCGTCTCTATGCAGTACGCAGATGCTATGGATGAAGAACCAGTTAGAAGATTATCAGATACATGAGAGTAACATTTCTATCCTTTGTGATAATACTGCTGTTATCTGTTTAAGTAAAAATCCAATCTTACATTCTAAGGCTAAGCACAAGGAAATTAAACATCATTTTATTAGAGACTATGCTCAGAAGGGAATTTTATGTTTAAAATTTATAGATACAGACCATCAATGGACTGATAATTTTACAAAACCCTTGGCTAAAGATAGATTCTTATTTATTCTGAAGCATTTGAAAATAGACTATTGTCCAGAGTAAGATTTCATCAGAATCAGATGTGTTTAGTCAGAGTCTGAAGATATCAGATTTTCATTTAAACTTAGAAGCATTTGTTTTTAACCTCAGTTATCAGAAGATGCTTTGTCAGAAGTTTCTCTGATCAGATGGAAACCTTTTAGTTTTCTAGACTCTGAGGATATCAAGACGTGTCTAAAATCAAATCATATCTACTGTTGAAAAGACACCTAGAGCATTGTGATTTAGTGAGACTAGGATTCAAGTAATTATTACCTATATCATGTTTAACACAGTGGATTTGAAAATTTACTTGAAAATTGTTTAAATATTTACATCTTCCTTCCTCTTTAGGCATTCATAAATGTGTATATAAGACAAAGACTTCTTGGAATTAACACTTGTCTTCCTTCCTTATTCTCTGTCAGACTATGCCCTCTCATCTTCGAGTATATATTTATTTGTATTTATTGACTGATGTCATAATATCAATAACGTATACTAGTCCATAATATTTTGGAAACTGATACACTTCTTCATCATTCCTATTCTTGTTTGTATTCCTTGTATTGGAAATGATGAATTTCTCATCTCAATTCATCCAAGTCTTTATTGCTATTTATGGCTATCACTCCTTTGTTGTCTTTATATACCACACTTTTCCTCTCAATTCTTCATCCATTTATATTGGCTGTTCACTTATACTCCTATTGCTTTCACCATGTCTATCAAAACCTTTGCCGGCAATGAAGAAACCTTGGAAGTCATTAATGAGAAAAGGCCATGTCTCTCTAGACTGAAAGATGCAGGCATTTGCATTTCCACCAGCATGCAAATCCAAGGATGGTCAGGATACTTTGCAAGTCTCCATGGACCCATTTTTCCTGTGATGATAAAAGAGTTCTGGAAATACGCAAAGATTGGCGAAGACAACAACTCTGTTTGGTCTTCCGTTTTCAGTGTTCCGGTCATAGTAACACCCACCTCCATCGCCCAAGCTATTCACTGTGTTCAATCAGGAGTGACTGTTGATGAATTCCATCTGAACTATTCCTTTGTTGGAGATCTCATTAGAATTCATGATGTATCTCGAGATAAGTATGAACCTTATGATCCTGAAGGACTCCTCCCTGATGGAAAGTTGTGGTTTAAACTACTGCTCACTAACTTTCGCCCCAGAGGTTTGGCCAAAAGTACCTTGACTCATGATGATAGACTGTTTATCTATTTCATGATGTACAACGTCTGGGTGAATCTTCCACAAACCATCTTCAATCATTTGAAGAACTGTGTTGAAATCTCCAGAAATCAACATAAGTTCTTCATACCTTATGGAAGAATTCTGTCTGAGTTATTCTACAGGGCTGAAATCATCACTTTAGCCAGAATCCTTGGACCAGAAGATGCTACTTCTGAAGAAAGGTGTGAAAGGGTTGATGAGGTGGAGGATTTTTGATAGCTGGTTGGTGAATGTGTCTCTTGGTTTTTTGGGTTGCTTGGTGTTTGGTCGCTCCTTCGTTTATCATTGTTTTTCTTGTTCCTTGTCCTTGTTATTGTTTGTTTCTTTGTTTTATGAGTCTGTTTCTGTAATGCGCTCCGGCGTTTTGTTGGTTGTCAATGAAGTACTTTCCTTATTTTCATTTATCTTGTCTTACTGCATTCCATAATGATTACTATAAAAAGGAAGAAAGTGACTAACTTTAACTTATCTAAACTTTTTCAAATCTAAATAATTTAGTTTAAATTTTGATAATATGTGAATGGTAATGGTAACAACTGTCTGACACATTGGGTTTCGTAAACCTCTTGAGAATAGGCTAAAATCTTTATGTATTCCCTATGACTGTGCATTCATAAATGATAAGACGTATGTGAGTTAAATTTTCTTGAAAATAAGCTATACTCTCTTCTATCCTTACTATGTGTCAATTTTCAATATACATTTATTCTTAGTTATTGACTCCTGTCAAAACTTAAATAATGTATCCCTATTTGTGACTTTTTGGATATTCAGTTTTAAGAGACTGCTACACTCCTTTCCTATTCCTTGATATTCTTGTCTCTTACTCTGCCACTGTGTCCTTGGCATATCTTATGCGTGATACGCATCTTGACCTATGTCATTTTCTCAGTAAGTCACGTCTCTCATTTCCTACATATATATTTCATTTCTCCTCCTATGTTCTATATAGTACTTGATCTTACTAGTTCAAAATTATCTTTACTGTCCAAATCTTCTCATCATGTCTCTAATCACTTTCCAAGGAGATGAGAACCTTCTTGAGGTCATATCATAAGAACAAATCAACCTTCTTCATCTTGGAAACAGAGAAATTGCTAGCAGTATCACCTCAATCATGCACTATCAAGAATGGGCAAAATACTTTATCATTTTGGATAAACTAATCTACTTAAATCTTGTAAAAGATTTTTGGAAACATGCCTACATCAATGATGACAGTCGCTCAATTTCTTCTCGTGTTTTTGGTGTCCCCATAAACACCACTCCCTTTACCATTGCTCTAACAATTGGTTGTGAGAACATTGGCTTTACTATTGAACATGTTAAGTCTAGGTATCTTATTTCTGAGGAACTAGCCTCTCTTCACAACACATCGTCCAAATATGAACCTCTCAATCCTGAAAATCTTCTTCCCATTCCCAAAGCTAGGTTTAAGCTTTTGCTGACTAATTTTGGTCCTCGGGAAGAAAACAAAAATATCCTATTTCATGATGATCGGGTCTTCATTTTTCTCCTGATGGCTCAGATGCGAATTAATCTACCTCATACTATCTTCAATTTTCTGCAAAAATCCATTACTGATTCCAGAAATGGTGATTTCATTAAGCCTTACATACCTTTTGGAAGAGTTCTATCTGAAATCTTCTTTAAAGAAGGAATTGTTGAACTTGTACAGTCAGAAGGTCTAGAAAACAGTCTGTTGAAGAAACATTGTGAAGTCTTTGATGGTTAATCTGTAGCATGTCGTATCTTGTGCACTACTACAAAACGTCCAAACAACAACGTCAGGTTTACAACGACATCCTATACACCGTTGTTATAGTGCGTACTGGATGCGCGCGCATTATTTTAATTAGAAATTTGAAGGGTATAATAACGGTTATTGTGAACACCGTGGTGATAGAATCAAGCTTTCATGGGTTCGAACCTCATCGCCCTCAAATATTTTATTCCTTTGACGTAAATGCGCCCTTTTTAAGTTTTATTTATATTTAACTAAAAAATAATAAGGATATCACTACGGTTATTTCTTAAAACTGTTGTTACAAACTGAAGCTTCTTTTTATGTATTAATTTAAACACCAAGTATATATCAATTTATCCACTGAAAAAAGAAACAAGACGAAACAACCCTAACACCAACGCCGTCACCATTGTCGAGAACAAGACAACAACAACAAGAAAGTGTTCTACTTTAAGGTGTTGCAATGTCGCATTTGAAGACAAAATCATCCCAAGGTGTTTCTATGTCTTCTTCCGCTGTAAAATCTCGATCTGGAAATTTTTGTGGTTGTGATGGTCGTATGGTTTCGTACCAATGCAAGAAGGGACAAAATAAAGGAAGGATTTTTTTGGAGATGTCCATTTTGGAGGAGCGATGAAACATGTAATTTGTTCATATGGGATGAAGACGTGGGAGAAAGAGATGGAACTGAAGATGAGAGCATTATGAAGTCATAGTTGGAAGTTGTGGGCTATTTGAAGGTTATGTATGAGGATTTAAAGAAAAAGAAAAAGAATTTGAAGAACAAACGCAATCAGAGATATTTTCTGGAAATCTCAAGATGTTATGTTTTCTTGTCTCCTTTATGTTTAATGTTTACTTTGTTATGAAATGTAATAGTTGAATTAGGGTTTGAATTACATTGTTGATGTTTAAACTACAGATGCATTGTGAATTACATTGTTGATGTTTGAATTACATTATGAAGACAGGAATGCAACTAATAAAACTTTCGTCGGTTCGAACCTCAGCGCCATAAAATATTTTATTCCTTTAACGTTAAGGCGCACCTTTTCTTTTTTATTTATTTTAAAATTCACAAATAAAAGGGTTATCACTACGGTTCTTCTGGTTAGCCGTAGAGATATATTTATAATAAATAAATACCTATCTAAACGGTTGGTATTGTTAACCGTTGTGAAATAGTTTACCCATATATAAGCGAAATAACTTTCACTTATTGACAGTAGCGCCGTTGCCTTCAAAGTGAAACCCTAGAACCCATTTTTTCTCTTCGTTTTCACCATTAGCCGTGAATATTGTGCTTCATACATTAAGGTATTCTTCTTCTTCCATCTATTGTTAGATATTTCCCATTATCTCGTTTGTTGCATGTTGTTTTTGTTGATTGTTCTCATTTTTTCAGATTCTTTTTCACTACCTTAACAAAGACCATACTTTGGAAACTTCATAATGTTTGTGTTGCTATGGAAAAATGTATAAGAAGCATGAAGCTATGATGGAAACTTCATCCACCTTATACTTTTTTTCATAGCATCACGAATAAGATGTTAGTAAATGAAGAAACAACAGTGTAAGCAAACTTCATCTAGTTTTAGAAACAATGAAAAGAAATATAAGAAGTATGAAGCTTTTGTGTAAACTTCTTCCTCCTTATATTTCTTCTTCATTGATTCCCAAACTAGTTGAACATCATAATTGATTCCTGTTCCGCGATTAGTTTCATTAAAAGGTGCGTTATTCCTGTTCCCCTCTTTACTCTTCACTGCTTATGGTTTTAGGGTTTGTTTTCAACTGAGGATGCTCATTTTTGAAGTTTACTGTGTTTCCTTACAGGTTAAGGGGATGATACAGGGTGATGATACTGGTGGTAGCAAGCGTATTATATGAGTTTATAATATCTGGATCTGGTATAGAATGTTGTTTGAGTTTATTATATTCTATTTAGATTGTTTGTTTCACTAACCCTCACTTAAAGTTTGCTGGTGGTAGCAAACGTATTATATGAGTTTATAATATCTGGATCTGGTATAGAATGTTGTTTGAGTTTATTATATTCTATGTAGATTGTTTGTTTCACTAACCCTCACTTAAAATATGTTCATTTAATTTGACATAGATACTTATAATCTGCAAATTAAGTTTTATTTGAAAACCAACTTATATGAATCAATGTTTTCGAATTGCATCCCTCTCATCATTCACCTCACGTTGTTTGATATATATTTATTATGGTATATTGATCTAGCTCCTTAGATGCATCGCCATCTTCCATTATAGTTAAATTTCATTAACAACAAATTATTAGTTAATCTGCCTCTCCATCAACACTTATAATTGTAAAACTTCCGATTATAAAAATTATAATGAGAAGTAATGATGATGAGGCAGATTATCCAATGTCTTGTTCTTATGGAAATTTAACTATAATCGAAGATAGCGATATATCGAAGGAGTCAGATCAATAAACCACAATATACATGTAAAATAGCGTGAAATGCACGATGAGACGAATGCAATCAGAAAACATTGGTTTGTTTAAGTTGGTTTTCAAGAACAATATAATTTGCAGATTATAGACTTCTTCATCAAATTGATTCCATGTATATTTCTTTAGTGAGGTGTTTGGAAAACAAGCAATCTACATTTAATATAATAAACTCAGGGGTACTTACAACAACGATTATCTATTGATAAAATAGTTTACAAGTACAAGTAAGAATGGGAAGGAGAGGTGGTAGGGCAAACCGAGGGCGAGGGGGACGGGGGCAACCACACTTGGTACCGCCGTCGCCGGAGGGTCTCATCTCACCGGTAGTATCACCAATTCCATAGAATTTGAATGCTAGCCAGGATAATCTTGACAAGGTAGAGCAAGAGAAGGAGATTGAGGAAAATGATGAAGATGAAGATAAAACCCTAAAACCCAAAGAGAACCCTTCGATCCAAACACAACCATAGAAAATCACTGAAGATCGCAAGCTATGGGTGGATATTGTAAGAGAGAACAGGAATCCTTCAAAGGGACTTACACTTGAGTATGTAGCACCGTCATTGGTCAATGGAGAGGTAGAAGTTGAAACTCAAGAAGAAGACATTGAATCTGAAGTGAAATTTTGGAGTTCATCACTCATTCTTTATGCACTGGGAGAGGATCTAAGTATGAATTCAGTCAAGAAATTCATGGAGAAGATGTGGAATTTTGTCAAGCTTCCAGACATGTTCTTTCATGAAGATGGATATTTCATTCTAAGATTTCATTCGTTTGCTGATAGGGATGCGATTCTGCTGAAAGGTCCATACACCTTAAGAAATGTTCCTCTCCTATTGATGGAGTGGAAACCTGATATCAATCTGCAACAGGATATGCTGAGAACCCTTCCATTGTGGGTGAAGTTGCCACAACTTCCTTTACACCTATGGGGGAACAAGAGCCTTAACAGAATTGGTAGTGCTATTGGAGTGCCTTTGATGACAGATGAATGCACAGCGAGTAAGATCAGAGTATCGTATGCACGTATGCTTGTTGAAGTTGATATCATAAAGGAGTTGGCTAAGGAGATACCAATTAATGACTGTAATGGAAAAAGAATAATTCAGACTGTGGAATATGAATGGAGGCCGAAATATTGCAATAAGTGTCAGAAGATGGGACACCAGTGCAAGACAAAGGTCACTCAAGGAGAACAACAATGGATAATAAAAACAAAACCACCAGAAATAGTAAAGGAGAATGAGATCAGAGAAGGTGGGCAGAGCAATGAAATTAGAAGTACAAGCGAAGTCAGAACACCTAAGGAGGATTAAGTGACTCACCAACAAGAAATCAATTGGACAACAGTCAACAGAAAGATAGGTATGACTGATGGAAACACCCCTGTTATTAGCTATGTTAATCATTTTGATGCTCTTAGGGTTTTGAATGACCCTCAAGTGCCCCAAGATAAGGGACCATGATTATATCATGGAACATAAGGGGGCTGAATAAAACAGGCAAACTTAGAGAGATAAGCTCCCGTCTCTACAAGTTTATGCCTGATATCTTGATCCTGATAGAAACTAGAGTGAAGAAAGAAAAAGCTGACAAGATTAGAAGTAAACTAAAGATTCATAGGAAGTACTTAGACAATTACCAAAATCATTATAATGGTAGGATCTGGTTAACTTGGAATGACAGTAAAGTAAACATACAGTTTGTGAGCAGCTCAGATCAGTTCATTCACTGTGGTGTGTCTGATAAACAGGGTGGTTTTAAATACTGGTTAACTGCAGTTTATGCCCATAACCAGGTGGAGGATAGAAAGAAATTGTGGAAAGATTTGATTCAACTGCATCAAAGGCAACAGGGGCCCTGGTGTGTGATAGGTGATTTCAATAATGTTACAAAAGCTAATGATGGAATTGGGGGTAGAATGGTGTCTGAAAATGAGTACAAAGATCTTATTGATATGATGAATATTACAGGGCTCAGTGAAATGGATAGCTTGGGTGACTACTATACTTGGAGTAACAAGCATACCAATGGAACTATTTATTCTAGAATAGATAGGCTCATTGGTAATGCAGCCTGGTTCCAAGGAAACATTAATAAGCAACTGAAGGTCCTTTCCCCTAGTGTCTCTGACCATGCAATGTTATGTGTGGAGGATGCTACTCATTCTATGAAAAGAAAAGGTAGATTTAGATTCAATAATTATATGGTGGAGATGAATGGATTTGAAGAAGCTGTCAGAAATAGTTGGAATAAACAAACTCATGGGAACCCCATGTCAGTGCTGTGGCAGAAACTTAAGAGACTCCAAAGAGACCTCAGTATATTTAGTAAGCAAAACTTTAATGTGAGACACCAACTTGAGAGTGCTAGAAAGGAGTTGGTTGATGCTCAAGAGGCTCTTATTCATAACAGAATGGATAGAAGGCTGATAGAGAAAGTGAGAAACGGTACTACTCAAGTAATGCATTGGAATGATATTGAAGAAAGAATGTTGGTTCAAAGGGCAAAGATTGAGTGGCTGAGATTGGGGGATGGAAATAATGCTTATTTTCATGCCTCTATTAAAGCTAAGCAGCATGCCAATACCATGAATAGGATTTACAGAACTGATGGCAAGTGTTTAGAAGACCAAAAGGAGATACAACATGAGGTTTTGGAGTATTACAAAGGGTTGATGGGTACCAAAGCAAATACTACAAGACATATTGATGTTGAAGCCATGAGAAAGGGTAAACAAATTACTAAAGAGGATGGTGATAGATTGATAGCTAAGATCACTGATAAGGAAATTACAGATGCATTAAAAGATATAGGTGATCTGAAGTCTCCAGGTATAGATGGTTTTGGGGCCAAATTCTTCAAGGCAAGTTGGGCTATAATCAAGAAGGATTTTACTGTAGCTGTTCATGAGTTTTTTGAAAAAGGTACTTTGATTAAAAGATTCAATTGCACTGTAGTGACTCTGATTCCTAAAAATGAGGATGCCAAGTATGTTAAGGACTATAGACCTATAGCTGGGTGTACTACCTTCTATAAAGTCATTTAAAAAATAATGACCAATAGACTTGGTAGGGTGCTGCAGAAGGTGATTCACCATAGCCAGGCTGCCTTTATCCTAGGGCAAGTTATTCAAAACCACATCTTATTGGCTGTTGAATTAATGAGAGGGTATGATAGAAAAGGGGGGGACTCCAAGATGTATGCTACAGCTGGACCTCCAAAAAGCTTATGATATGATAGATTGGGAGGCTCTGGAAACAATTCTCAATGAAATTGGTATGCCACACAGGTTCACAGATTAGATTATGAAGGTTATAAACATAGTCAGTTATAGATTTAATGTCAATGGTGAGATGACTGATATGTTGAATGCCAAGAGGGGTATTAGGCAGGGGGACCCTATTTCTCCTCTCCTATTTGTTATCATGATGGAATATATGAATAGAGTGATGGCAAAGATGCAGAAGAATTCAAACTTCAATTATCACAGCAAATGTGAAAAACTTGGTTTGACACATCTGTCATTTGCTGATGATATATTATTGTTTAGAAGAGGAGATAAAGTTTCCATTGATCTAATTCTTGATGCCTTTCAGCTGTTCTCTGATTCTACTGGGCTGATCATCAATCCAAACAAATGCAAAATGTTCTGTGGTGGTATGACAGATGATTTAGTTCAAACTATAAAGCTGCAAACAGGTTTTGAACAAGGCAAGCTGCCCATCAGATATCTTGGTGTGCCACTGTCGAGTAAAAAATTTAAAGTTACTCATTACATGCCTCTGATTGACAAGATTACAGCTAGATGCAAGCACTGGTCAGCTAAATTACTTAGCACTGCAGGAAGAATTCAACTTGTAAAGAGTATCTCTCAAGCCATAGCCCATTACTGGATGAGTTGTTTTCCTCTCCCTAAGATGGTAATTCAGAAAATTGATGCTATTTGTCGTTCATTTATCTGGACAGGAAAGGAAGAGATCAGTAGGAAGAGCCCTATCTCTTGGAAAAAGATGTGCAGCCCAATAAAAAATGGTGGCATGAACATTATAAATATTGAGATATGGAATGTTGTAGCTCTGTTGAAGTGTTTATGGTGTATTGGTCTTAAAAGTGACAATTTATGGGTAAAATGGATTCATAGCTATTACTTAAAAGGTGGAAATGTAATGAATTGCACAAAGGATAAAGGCAGATGTTCATGGATATTGGTTAAAATTCTGCAACAGAGACAGCTGATTGGGAGAATTCAAAATCTATGGGATACAATGCTTATGAATAAGAAATTCCACATGATGAAAGTGTATTTGCAACTGATGGAAGATAACAATCACAGCAGCTGGAATTCCCTGATAAGACACAACTTGGCACGTCCGAGAGCAGTGCATACTCTTTGGGTGGCATGCCATGGTCGATTGGCTACAAAGGATAGAATGAAAAAGCTTGGATTTATACATAATGATTGGTGCAGCATATGTAATGAAAAGGTGGAAACAGTAGAGCATATCTTATTTGATTGCAGGGGAACTAAAGACATTTGGCAGCAGTTGCTAGATTGGATTGGGGTCAATAAGAGAATTAAGACCTGGAGTGAAGAACTGATATGGATTGTGAAAGCTACAAAAGGCAAAGGTTGGAAAAAAGACATTTTGAAGATGGTGTTTACTGAAGCTGTTTATGGCACTTGGAATTATAGAAATAGAATAATATTTGAAGGGCAATGCGATAAAGACATAGTGATTAGGAATATAAAAGATAGTATAGTGTATAGAGTTTGGCAAAAGATCAGATATAGAAGTCATATAGCCAACTTGCTCATGTAATGTGGGTAGGGGTGGATTACTAGTGCTTATGTTAGGCTGGACCGATGGGTCTCCATTATCGAGTTGTACTATTTTTTTGTAATATATATATTTCTTTATTTCAAAAAAAAAACAACGATTATCTATTGTAACCGAGATCATAGGTAATTTATTTTTTACATATTTCGCTTCTAATGGGGTTTCGAACCCAGTACCTAAGTGTATGTATCACAACGGTTTATTATCATAACCGTTGTGATATATGGCGCGCATCCTGCCTTTCAATAACGGTTTCCAGACCGTTGTAGAAACAGCGAACTTACAACAAAAATTTACATAACAACGCCTTCGCCCGCGTCAGTATATGTCATTCCCAACCGTTGTTAAATGGGTTTTTCGTAGTAGTGGTGTTTTCTGTCTCGTCTTTAGGATGCTTTGTATTCGAGTTATGTCAATGTATTTCGATCCATTATTAATGAATCTGTCTTTGTTTATGAGTGCTATGGCCTATCTTAGAAATTTCTTTCTCACATATTTATCATTCTATTGCACTGTTTATTGCATTATCTTTTTTATTATGACAAAAGGGGGAGAAAGTAAAATGATTTTGATAGTACTTATTCTCAGAATCTCGAACTCAAACATTACATAATGCTTATATAATGCTTTTTGCAACTAACTGTTTATTTGATGTTTCAATTAAGGAACTCCGAAAAAGTTCACTTAGCATTCTAGACAGGTTGAATATAAAGATCCTACTCTCTAAAGATTGAAAATCTTTTGGATAATTTCAACTCTGATACTTCATGGTTAAGAAGTTGTACACTTTGAGAATATATGGTTATTCAAACAGATATTCCAATACTGTTCAGAAGTTGTGAACTTTCTGAAAGTCAAGAAATCTTGTTTGATATCATAGTGTTCAAAAGTTGTAAACTTTCTGAAAGTACGAAATTCAGACTCAAAGCGTCAGAAGCAGAAATCTCCTTAAAAATAAGTCAAGTCAATTCTCTGAATCAGAAGACACGCTCTGCAACGGATGATATTCTGATAAAATCAGTCAGGCTCTGAATCTGATAAGATTGGTGAATCTAAGAAAAGATGGACAAAAGAGAAGTCACTTCCAATCAAACTCTGATACTTAAGAAGTTGTGATTCTCCATCAAAATCTGATAAGAAGTTATGATACGAGATGCGCAACATCATCCAATCAGATTCAAAATCAAGCTTTGATTTTTAATCAAAGTTCTGATAGTAACCAGGTTCTAAGATGAAGACCTAGTGTTCTAGTCAGACTCTGATGAGTTGTTATAGGGAAGTATTCATTCTCTATTGTCATGTTCTGAAGAACTCAAATTTTATTTTGAGTCTTGGGATCAAGGGGAGACTCTAAATAAGCATAAATGAAATTCTGAGATTAACAGATTCAGGGGGAGCTGAGAGCTTAAACTCTGAATTTGTAGAGTATGGTGATTACCCTGTATAAATTGTTCTATCAAAATACATGGTTTTGTCATCATCAAAAAGGGGGAGATTGTAAGAACAAGATTTGGTTCCGCATCTTGTCTCTATGTTTTGATGATAACAATGAAGTATTTGTGTGAGAACAATTTTGGTGCTCTAACGTTTATTATTCTGATTGTTTTAACAAACAGGTTCTAACTCTGATAAAGACCATGTGCTACGTCACTCTGACATTCTCTATGGTCACTTCCGCGTGAAGAAGCAAGATTGGTTCTAATCTACTGTGCGCAGAAAGATTCTGAGAAGACACTATGTTACTATTGTAACGTCTCTTGGATTCTAATTTCTGAGCATGACTCTGATGTTCTATTTATGAAGCTTGTATAGCTTCTGAGGTCGTTAACTTCTGAAGACTAAGTGCTGAAGATTCTGAAGACAAGGTTCTGCTGAACGAAGTTCTGAAGACTCTGATGACATAAGGATTCTAAAGATTAAAGGTTCTAAAAACTAAGTGCTGAAGATTCTGAAGACAAGGTTCTGCTGAACAAAGTTCTGAAGACTCTGAAGATTTAAGTATTCTGATAACCAAGGGTTCTGAAGTAGAAGTGCTGAAGACTCTGAAGACAAGGTTCTGCTGAACAAGTTCTGAAGACTCTAAAGACTCAAGATTCTGAAGACCTAATTATTCATTCTTCTGATCATGCTTTAATCAAATCAACTCAGAAGCCTCTGATGAATAGAAGAAGATGAAACGTTTGCGTGGGAAAATAGTACATAGTACAGATAAAGTACGTTCTTTTCCACTACCCGGATTTGGCGGTACAAAGGACAATTTCAGTGTACAATTTTCAACCCAACATAATGACATTATTTCAAGTCGCCAGTACTCTTATCATATTACTGATCTGCCCTTCAACGGATCTTTTTCTGGCTATATATAGACTTGATCATTCAACGAATCAGAGATGCGCGAACGCATGTGTGCATACGAATGAATGAATGTGAGTGAGCAACAAACGATGTAGTACTCAGTGTGAAAAGGAAAAATATCAAAAACACTGATTAAAGAACTCAAGAAACAGAAGAATATATGAGTGAACAGTAAAGCACCACAATACAAAGAAGAAGAATGTTTTTACTGTATAGTTTCGTTCTCAGTTAGATTGAGCTTAAAATGTATGTTTACTCTGCTTGTGTAGAAGCATTATTATTGTAAATAAACCGTTGTAACAAACAGATTGTTTGTGTTTCCTTAAGAGACCAGTTAGGACAAAATTCATAAGAAGACTAAGACAATGTGTTTTAGTGTTGTTAGTCACTTACAGTTGGCTTGTGCGTTGTATTCTTTAAGAGACCAGTTGGGTCAAAATTCTTAAGAAGACTAAGACATTGTGTTTTAGTGTTGTTAGTCACTTGCAGTTTGCCTTGTGCATTGTATTCCTTAAGGGACCGGTTAGGTCAGAATTCTTAAGAAGTCTAGGACTAGTGTGTCTTAGAGGTTGTTGTTAGTCACCAGTAGTTTGCTAGTGCAGTTGTAATCAGTTTAGTTATAGTGGATTAAGTCCTTGTGTATAAGGCAAAATCACCTTGGCGGGTGGACTGGATTAACTTGATAGTTTTCAAGTGAACCGAGATATATCGTGTGTCTTTCTCTATTGTTAGTTTATTTATGATCTTTGTTTAAATTTCATAAAAAGCTTTCATTTTGGAAAACCCAATTCAACCCCCCCCCCCCCCCCCCCCCATTTTCTTGTGTTTTTCTCACACCTTTATAGAGTAGTGAGATATAGAAAAGAGTCTATCATACCTCTATATATCTTGACATCTACATCCTTACCATTTGCGTCTTTTTCCAAGTTCCCATTTGTGGCCGTAGGAGTATCAATGGATTTTGCCTCTTCCATGCCAAATCTCTTTAGCAAGTCTTTGCAATATTTGGTTTGACACACCAATGTACCCTCTTTAAGTTATTTGATTTGAAGACCAAGGAAGTAATTTAAATCTCCCATGAGGCTCATTTTAAACTCTCTCTGCATAAGCTTAGAAAAGACTTTTACAAGTTGCATATTAGTTGATCCAAAAATAATATCATCGACATAAAATTGAACTAGAAGAGTGCGTTTTCCTTGGCGTATAATGAATAATTTAGTATCTACTTTTCCCCTTGAGTATCCTTGATTGATTAAAAATTTACTTAGTCGCTCATACCATGCCCTAGGGACTTGTTTGAGACCATGTAAAATCTCTCTTGAGCTTGTAAACATAATTTGGATACCTGTGACATTCAAAACCGGGGGGTTGAGCTACATACACTTCTTCATTAATATAGCCATTTAGAAATAGACTTTTCATGTCCGTTTGAAATAAATTGAAATTTTTGGTGCAAGCATAGGCTAGTAGAAGGCGTATAGCCTCAAGGAGAGAAACCGGAGCATAAGTCTCCTCATAATCAATTCCCTCCTCTTGGTTATACCCTTGAGTCACTAGTCGGACTTTATTGTGGGTTATTACCCCGTTTTCGTCAAGCTTGTTCCTAAAAGCCCACCAGGTGCCAATTACTTGATGATTTTTAGGACGAGGGACAAGGTCCCAAATGCCATTCCTTTTGAATTGGTTTAGTTCATCTTGCATGGCCATAAGCCAATGCTCATCAAGTAATGCATCTTTAGCATTTTTTGGTTCAACTTGAGAAACAAACGCAAAGTGATAACAAAAATTACTTATCTTAGAGCGCTTTGTCACACCTTTGGTGATATCCCCATGTATGTTGTCAATAGGGTGATCTTTGGATGTTTTCCAAGTTAAAGGTAGATCTTCCACTGCAGCTGGACTCTCAACCTTCACCTCTTCACGATTTTCATCTTCTTTCTTCTCATTTTCCACTGCTTTAGGTTGATCAATTCTTTTTTTGGTTCCATCGAGAATTTCTTGTGAAGATACACCTACATTATAAAAAGAAATACCTTTCCCAACGTATTTTGAGTAAGAATCATCAAACGCAACATGTACGTACTCCTAAAAAATAAGTAATCTCTTGTTATAAACCCTATACGCTTTACTAGATTGTGAGTATCTGAGGAAGATACCCTTATCGTCTTTTGCATCGAATTTACCAAGATTATCCCTTCCATTGTTCAAAATATAAAAATTACATCTGAAAACGTGTAGATGAGAAACATTAGGTTTTCTAACTCTAAGTAGTTCATAGGAGGTTTTTGTCTAAAATAGGACGTGTGTGAGTCCTATTCATGACATAACAAATCGTGTTAATGGCGTCGACCCAGAAATACTCAGGAAAATTACCTTCACTAATTATAGTCCTTGCTAACTCCTATAAAATCCAATTTTTACGTTCCACAACACCATTTTGTTGTGGGGTTCTAGGAGCAGAAAAGTTATGCTTAATGCCATGTTTGTCACAATATTTCTCAAAGAGGTGATTTTAAAATTCTCCTCCATTATCACTTCGGATGGAAATGATTTTCAAATTCATTTTATTTTGGAATAATCTAGCAAATTATTTAAAAGCCGGATAAGTCTCATCTTTACTAAACATAAATAAAACCCAACAAAATCTTGAGTAATCATCTACAATAAAAAATCCATAATAGTTTCCACCTATGTTGTTGGTCCTTGATGGACCAAAAAGGTCCATATGGAGAAGCTCAAGAGGTCTCGAGGTAGAAATAAGATTTTTCGATTTAAAAGAGGTTCTCGTTTGCTTCCTCATTTGACAAGCTTCACATAGATGGTCTTTAGTGAACTTTATTTTAGATAGACCAATTACTAAATCTTTTGAGGCTAATTTGTTTAGTAATTCAAGGTTAAGGTGAGCTAGGCATCTATGCCATAACCAAGAGTTTTCATTCATGGTAGCTAGACACTTAGTTCCAACCAAGGACACCTCGTATAAGTTAAGCATATAAGTATTATTAACCCTCAAGCCTTTAAACAAACACTCATTATTTTCATCATGCACAAATAAGCAACAAGTATTTGTAAAAGTAACTTTAAAACCCTTGTCACAAAGTTTACTAATTCTTAGAAGGTTATGTTTAATTCCATCGACTAGCATAACATCAGAGATAGTAGTAGATAAGGGATTAACTACACTACCTTTTCCAAGTATAGCTCCTTTGTTATCATCTCCATAAGTGACTAACCCCTTTTTATTTGGCACAAAGTCAATGAAGAGAGATATGTCACCTGTCATGTGCCTTGAACATCCACTATCAAGATACCACATCTTTTCAGTAGAGTCAAGACATTCAACCTGTGGAATCAAACAAAGGAAATAGGTACCCAATTTTCATTAGGTCCTTGAGAGTGAGTGAAATCAAAGTTGCATTTGGGAAACTATTGAGTTGCTCCTTTAGGAACCAAAAGTTTCCTAAATTTCCACCTTTCAATAGTATGACCTTTCTTGCAACAATAATAACAAGATATGTTTTTATGAGATGTACGCTTTCTATTTGAGTCCTTATGAAAATATCTATGCTGTTTATTCACATGATTCAAGGATTTTCCAAACTTTGAAGGATCAATAGCAAATGAAGTCTTAGGTTGTAAGGCATCATCCAATTTGACTTGAAGAGATTTTACCTCCTCTTGTCTATTATGACAATGTCCACAACCAAACCTAGGAGGTTTTATATCCTCATTCTTGTCACTTTGATATCTATCATAGATTTCTTAATAGCTTCGAATTTCCTTTTGGATTCTAACACTTTAGCTTCCAAATTTAAAAAGACTTTTTCTTGTGAAGCTAACTTGTTAAAAACTCTTAAGGCCTGTCTATGGAGATCTTCAAAGGATTTTTGTAATTGGGAATAGGATAAATCATTAATAGATTCAAGCTTATAGAGACTTATGTTTTTCTTTTTCTATCTATTTTCCATAAGGTAAATTTGAGCCGATTCAACACTTGAAGTTGTGCTTTCATCACTAGAGAATCACTTGCACTCTCCCAAGCGCCATAAGCTCTTCTAGATTTGCTCGATTTCTTGTGGTGACTCTTTTCTTTGTCTTTCTTCCTTATAGGACATTCCGGTCTATAGTAACCAACTTCACCATAATGATAACAAGATCTTCTAAGCTTACTCTTCCTATCCTCATCATCCTTTGAGGAATTGGTTAACCTTGTAAATTTGGCTATGTTCTTGTCGGAGTGTCTAACTTCATTCCTCCTAATATACCTTTGGTATCTTTTGACAAACAACCCCATATCCTTATCATAGGAATCCTTGTCATCTTCACTTTCACTATCACTTAGCTCATAATGTGAGGACTTTGAGTGAGAAGTCTTTAGAGCTATTGACTTCTTCACTTCTTTCTTTTCTTTAAATTTCTCCTTCTTCATCTTCTTTTCATTCTATTTTTCATACTTTGCTAAATAAGTGAGTTCTTGCTCATGCTCTTCTAATTTACCGAACAAAACTGTGATATCAAGCACTAGAGATTATTTACCTCATTGATGGCGGTGACCTTGGGTTACCATTCCCTACTTAGACATCTCAAAACTTTGTTAGTAGCAATTTTATTGGAAATAGGCTTACTGAGTGGTTTTAATTGATTGATAAGATATGTGAACCGTTTTCTCATGTCTGCAATGGTTTCACCATGCTCAATACGAAAGTATTCAAACTCTTGATTTAATGTGTTGATCCTAACTTGTTTGACATCATTAGTACCCTCATGGGCAACCTCTAATGCATCCCACGTAGCCTTGGCGGTCTGACAATGAGAAGCGTGATAATACTCATCAACACCTAAAGTGGAAGTGAGAATATTTTTCGCTTTCCAATCATGTGACCACAAGTTCCATTCATTAGCGTCCCATTGTGCTTCCAGTTTAGTTAATGTAACACCTTCATCATTGGTCACAATTATTTCCTTCGAACTATTTTGAATGGCATCCCATATACCTTTGTCGACGGAGTTGACATGAATACGCATACAAGCTTTCCAATAGCCGTAATTTTTGCCGGTGAAAATTGGTGCTCTACTATATGCTCCCTTAGGTTCGGTATCCATTCTTCTAAAACGTAAATCTTAAGCACGAAATTAATCAGAGCTTGTGATACCACTTTTTAGACGATAGGCTTCGATCTAGAAGGGGGTGAATAGATCACAAATTAAAAAATTGAACTTTTGGCGAAAATAGTTTTCAAAGGTTTTATGGCACAGTGGAAACCACCCGAATCGAATCGTCTAACTGAAACTACAATAAAAAAGGTCGTATATGCATAACGTTACACAATTGAATAATAATGAACACAAATTGTTCAACAACAATTAATCACAAACTAATTAAATGCTAAGCTACACGTAGACCTTATTTCCAATGATAAAAAATATATTAAAAACAATTAAGACAATTTATCAAACACCTTGGGTGCACTTGATAACGTTTGAAAGTTTAATTTGATTTGTTTATGTAAAAGTCAATCACAATCAAAGTGATTATGATTATATCAAGAAAACGTTATTCAAAACATAATCAAAAAGTTGATTTCCAAAAGAATTAATCAAAACAGCAAAGATTCGATAATTTGCAAAAAATAAAATTGAAGATATATATATATATATATAGAGAGAGAGAGAGAGAGAGAGAGAGAGAAGGATTTGTTTAGGCAGTTCCCCAATCGGTCTTGCAATGGGTACGTCTGTCCTCAATTCAAAATAAAATTGAGATAGTTGCAATTAACCTTACTTTGCAAACAATGTATATACAAGAGATGAAGAACTCTAACCCTACAATCCCTATGGTTTGTTGTTGATTCTACCACCTCCAAAACCCTTGATCAAAGTCTGATCAAGTCACCAACAATGTTGCTCCAATCCACCAGTTCTTGTTACTACCATCCAAGACCTCCGGTCTCAAGGTTTTCGCTTGGTCAGATTAATCCCAAGCACGCACTTGTTGAACCCAAGATTCACGAACACGATCCAACGTATCACGCTACTCCCTTGCAAGGTACCACCTACCTTGTCCGAAGGCCTTCACTTGATCGAATCTCTATTTGCGTGATCTTTTCTAAAACCTTCAAATCCTCAATGATCTTGAAGGAATACCCCAACTTGGTTTTCTTATTTGAAACACACAAAGAACCCAACCCAATATTCTCGATTACTGATCCGCTGTAGCGCACGGATCAAAAACGAGTATTTTTGAAAATATAGTTACGGTAACGACAACTCGAGTATAATTCTCAAGGATTCTTGTACTATTATTAACCAACAATTGGAACAATGGGGGGTTTGAATTTTGATTAACAGAAAAAAATAATGAAAATAAGTGATTATAGAAAAAGTGATTATCCAAATAAGCTGAAACGGTTAATCTGCTGTTTTGGGTTCCCAACTTATCATCGATCCAAATAATTCCCAATTCCTAAGCGGATTGAAATTCTGGCACAGATATCAGATGTCCTACACAGATGTTGAGACACTGATATCCAACACAATGAACAAGATAAGAATAATAATAACAGTGCAGAAAGTAAAGAACACAGTGATATGTTTACCCAGTTCAGATCAACAATCCTACTTTGGGGGCTACCAAGCCAGGGACGAAACCAATATACGATAGTATAAATTCACAGATCATATAATAACCAAATCCTGTTATAATCGGCTCACTTAATCACTACCCTTCCTATGACTTCTACCTAAGACTCACCTAGGTATGAGGCCCTCCTCAAATCCCTCTACAACCACAACCCGTGATTGGTTCCTTTCAACACAAGTAACAAACCGAAAGTCACACTTTCAAAACACACAATTCTCAATACTTCAAAGCTTATGAGAATTGACACACAAGAAACTCAATGCTTAAAAGCTTATTAGTAACTGACAGAACTTACAACACAAAAACCAGTCCTTATACTGTTATCAGAATGATACCAGTTAGGCTCACAAAATACACTCGAAAACCCTAACAAAAACACACGTAAGTTCCACACCTAAACTAGGTTTACACCAGTCAATATATAGCATTAAATCTGGACTGGATTGGGCTTCAAAAACGCAGCAAATAGACTGCTCACAAATCTGCAAAATAAACTCCAACAAAATAGGTCTTCAATCTAAAGTTTCCTAATATGTCTCCATAATTAGAAAGCGTTGAAAATCCGAAAACCAACACTAAAACACAATCCAAAAATACTTTGGATGCCACATAGGATAACCAAATATTCACAGAATATTCAGTACAATTAACAACAACAAAATCTTCTGCAAAACTGAGTTTAGGAGCGATGTCCTATGAGCCAGTATGGGACATCTTCATCCGACATGTTGAATGCAGCAAGTTAGAACATCTTAGAACATCTTGTTTCAACATCTTGCTGCTAGAATAGTTTTAGCAAAATAAATGCCAACCACAAAATCAACGAAATAACAATCTCCCCCTTTGGTTTATTTTGGCTAAAACTGCACACCAAACAAATCTTGTAAAGAAGCTCACGAAAAAAACCATATCAGAGACAGTAGCGAAATACCAACACACAACACTCCCCTTCAACTGCATAAAAAAACCAGCAAACTCCCCCTCAACTGCAGCAACACAAACATCACACATTCTCCCCCTCAGCTGCAGCACACACAACACACACAAGCACACTACTCCCTCTTTTTAGCCAGAAATATGAAAAAAGGCAAGAGAGTAGTTCAAAGTAAAAACACAACAAAGGTTAAAGTTCAGAAGTAGAGACATAGTAAAGTTATTCTAGGTGTTCAAACAAAAACAAGATAAGCAAAAAAAATCTTCTGCAGAAATTATGTCATTATTCTGCAGCACCATCATCGTCAGATTCTGCAACGTCTTCACTCTCTCCATCAGTCTCAGCCTCAGTATCACCACTCCTAGATCCCGAGTCATCTGAACTCTGTTCACATTCTCTATCAGATTCTCCAGGGGCATCACCTTCAGCAGTTCCTTGGTCTTTACCAGCTGTTCCAGCAGAAGCATTCCTTTTCTCCATGAAGGTTTTGATTAACTGTTCAAGTTTGGCCTTCCGAGCAGTGTCTTTTCTGATGGACTCTTCCAGTTCCTTGCACGTCTCTTGCAGCTGTGCAATGACTTCATTATCAAGGTTAGCATGGCTGGAAGTTTGAGAAGATGTTCCAACAATGTCTGAGACATGCACTCCACCAAGTAACTTGTAGTGTAGGGACAGAGGAGGTTTTCTTTTGAGAGCAGTGTCACTCCCTAGCACAAGATTAGGACACTGATCTAAAATAACACCACAGATCAAGGATGGAAAGCAAATAGGCATCTTGACAGCAGTTGAAGTTGCTTATTTCAGAACCTGTTCAAAGATGTATAACCCAAAATCAAAAGAAACCTTTTTCCCGATAGCATAGATGAATCTACCAAGTATGGAGGAGATAGTAGATGCGTGATTGGTAGAAACCCAATTCACAACAGCAATCCTGTGGAGTATGGCATATTTAACACTCAGTTTTCCAGATGACAACTTTTCTTCATTTGGCCAGTGTTTCATACAACCACCTGTAATCTCCTTGCAAACTGCATTGTCTGTGACCTCTAACTCAGGTTGAGGTTCCTTAGACCTACCCAGAAAGTTGTTGATAACTTCAGGGGAAAAAGTGACAACTTCTCCTCTCACAGACACTTTTCTGAGGTTGTTATCATCACACTCTTCAGATATATTCACCACAAATTCCTTGACTAAATTCTCATAACAGGGTCCTATCTTAGACACGGTTCTTATCAATCCAACAGCTGCAATAAGATCCATGATTTCTTTGTATTTATCGAAATCCTTCCCCAACTCTCTCCCCAGAGCAATCCTCCTTTGATCCATAATTCTCCATCTATCTGCATTTCTCATAGAACTTTCAGCATAAGTCTTTTTGCAGGTAGAGGTTTTCACACCAATGATGTCTTGAACATCTGTTGCAGCCTCATAGTCAGACTCACTGTGATCAGTGATTTTTCTCTTCTTAGTTGGCACAACAACCTTACTCCATTGTTTAGGAGGCCCTGCTCGAACTTTTCTCTCCCCACCTCCAGATTTTCCATGCAGTTTCGCAGACTTTGAGCCTTCACTCATCACACTTTTCTCTCTTCTTCTCTTAATTTTCCTTAACATTCCAGCAATGGGTTCCTCATCAGAAGTGAGGTCATCAACATTAATAACATCATCAGTCCTTTTTACATCAGCTTTCTTTTTACTCCTTCTTTCACGGCCCACATAAATGGGGACACCATCATCAGTCCTATCTGTAGGGCTATTATTGACATTTCCTGTCAAGGATGTTGGAACATCAGACCCGACATCTGTCTCTACTCCACTCAGAATCGTGGCAACAAACCTCCTAAGTTCCTTATCCTTTTTGACTACATCATCATCAGCGGAATTCTTGTTTATACCACATGATTTAGTATCTTTCTTCTTCTCAACCAAACCAGACTTAGACCCCTTTTCAGACACGGTTTTTCTAGGGCTTATTTGGTCAGCATACAGACTAGTCATCGAATGAACTTTCTTCCTAGGTGAAAAAGGTTTAGACTTCTTACCAGGAATATTGACGTTCGTTGTGTGAGAAGCTTGCCGCTTTCCTTTAGGATCAGTCGGTACTACATTCAAGGGAGCAATATCAAGCACAAGATCAGAGAGGTTGATCATTCGAAGAGATTCATCATCTCCAGCATTGGTGCGAGGAGATCCTGAGTTATCAGAAGAGCCATGCACGGATTCTGAGCCATGATGTTGAGACATTTTTGATTGATCACACGGTACAATATTGAGAATTTTAGGAGAAAACCTTAAGGCTCGTGAACTTTGGAGAGAAGGGGCAAGAGGAATTTTTGTAGAATAAGTTTGCTGTAGGTAGAGTGTGTTTGCCCGCCTATTTATACTTTTGAGGACTGGGCCCAGAGAAGCGCAGTATTCACAGACTTTAAGTACCCGATTCGCCTCAAATGTGCATTCATCAAATTCTCCTTCTAAATTTACCTTGCTGACATACTTACTAAGTTTAATCTTATTATTACAGTTCACCATGCAAACATTATGAGTTGCTTTACAATTAATCAGCACCTGTTCTAACTCAATAGTCTTTCCAATAGCTTTCTTAGTTTCCAAGCATATTGCAGTGTTCTCAAAACTCCACAGATAACAATTATCTGATGCTCTCTCGCCTCTCATGATAACCTTACCCTTCTCATTTGTTATCAGACATTCAGAATTGGTAAAGTTGACCTTGAGACCTTGATCACATAGTTGACTTATGCTTATCAAGTTTGCATCTAAGCATTCAACAAGTAACACCTCCTCTAGATTGGGTTGACCTGTACAGTCCAGTTTTCCAACACCTATTACTCTCCCTTTTAATCCATTACCGAAGGTCACATAGTTAATAGAATGAGACTTAACATCTGACAGACATCCCTTGATACCAGTCATGTGCCTGGAACATCCATTGTCAAAGTACCACTTTTCCCTAGCAAAGACACTGAAAGACTTATGAGCTATGTGTTCTTCCGCAGTACTCTTGGGAGTCCACACTTTCGTTGCTCCACCCCACTCTTGTTTCCTACTAGACTGTAACCCAGTCTTGGGGTAGCCATATAATCTGTAGCAGAAGGGTTTTATATGGCCAAACCTTCCACAATAGTGACATTTTCATCTTTGATTCTTTCTTCTTGTGAAATTCTTCTGATGTCTGTGAGGATGTTGCAACATGTTATACGACATCTTTAATTCTTTCTTAGATTGAGCAGGTGTCACTTCAGGCCATTTTCCCTTGTCCATCTCACTGGAACTTTCAAACCCAAGACCACTAACATCTCCAACATCTCTCCCTGAATTCAGAATCTCATCAAGCACATCAGAGCTACTATTAAGCATTCTGACAGTCTTGATAACATTATCCAGTTTAGAATTCAGAACTACCACTTCACTTTTCAGATCAGAGATAGTAGCCAAATGCTCTACCTTTTCAGCTTTTAGATGAGCAATAACTTTCTTTTGTTCTTCTTTCTGCTGACATACTTCTTCACTTTTAATGCATAAGTTCTTATAGGAAGCAGCTAGCTCTTCAAAAGTAAGATCTTCACTAACTGACTCTTCATCAGACTCACACACACCTATTAATGCTGTAACCCTCTTTCCAGACTTCTCATCAGTTTCAGTTTCAGAATCATCTTCTGACCATGAGACTGATAGCTCCTTCTTTTGCCTCTTGAGATATGTGGGGCACTCAGATTTTATGTGCCCAAAACCTTCACACTCATGACACTGAGCTCCTCTCCCTTGGTTGGAATTATCTTCAGTACTGGTATTTCTCCCAGCATTCTGATTTTTACTGATGTCAGATGGCTTGTCCCTAACATTTGATCTTGACTTCCAATCCACCCTTCTGAGCACTTTGTTGAATTGTTTGCCAAGTAACACTAGATCTTCTGAGAGGCCTTCATCTCTGTCTAGATTACTTTCGCCTTCTGAATCACTTGCCTTTGACACAAAAGCTATACTATTCTTCTTTTCAATCTTTTCACTGATCCCCTATTCAAATGTTTGAAGTGATCCCACAAGTTCATCCACTTTCATCTTATCTATGTCCTGAGCTTCCTCTTTAGCAGTCACTTTCATGTCAAATCTCTTAGGTAGAGATCTGAGGATTTTTCTGACCAGTTTGCTGTCAGACATCTTTTCACCTAGGGCACTTGAAGCATTAGCTATCTCAATAATGTTCATGTGAAAGTCATGAATGCTCTCATCTTCCTTCATCTTCAAATTTTCAAACTTGGTAGTGAGAATCTGAAGTTTTGACATCTTCACCTTTGAGGTCCCTTCATGAGCAACCTTTAAGACCTGCCAAGCCTCTTTTGCAATGGTGCAGTGTTCAATCAACCTGAAGATATTTTTGTTAACACCATTAAACAACGCATTCATGGCTTTGGAATTTCCCAAGGACCCTTTGTAGTCTGCATCGTCCCAGTCTTCCTCTTCCTTCACCACATCAGTAGATTTACCTTCTCCATCTCTAACTTTTGGGGGTTCCCATCCTTTTATAACAGCTTTCCATGCTTGATCATCCATGGATTTTATGAATGCTATCATCCTTGGTTTCCAATAGTCATAGTTGGAACCATCAAGCAGAAGTGGTTTGTTCAAAAATCCTCCATCCTTATCCATTGTACCAGAAAGTACCTTCCCTAAATCTCACCCAGAACCAAACAAGGGTGCCAGCTCTTGATGCCAATTGAAATTCTGGCACAGATATCAGATGTCCTACACAGATGTTGAGACACTGATATCCAACACAATGAACAAGATAACAATAATAATAACAGTGCAGAAAGTAAAGAACACAGTGATATGTTTACCCAGTTCGAATCAACAATCCTACTCTGGGGGCTACCAAGCCAGGGATGAAACCAATATACGATAGTATCAATTCACAGATCATACAATAACCAAATCCTGTTATAATCTGCTCACTTAATCACTACCCTTCCTATGACTTCTACCTAAGACTCACCTAGGTATGAGGCCCTCCACAAATCCCTCTACAACCACAGCCCGTGATTGGTTCCTTTCAACACAAGTAACAAACCGAAAATCACACTTTCAAAACACACAATTCTCAATACTTCAAATCTTATGAGAATTGACACATAAGAAACTCAATGCTTAAATGCTTATGAGTAACTGACAGAACTTACAACACAAAAACCAGTCCTTATACTGTTATCAGAATGATACCAGTTAGGCTCACAAAATACACTCGAAAACCCTAACAAAAACACACGTAAGTTCCACACCTAAACTAGGTTTACACCAGTCAATATATAGCATTAAATCTGGACTGGACAGGGCTTAAAAAATGCAGCAAATAGACTGCTCACAAATCTGCAAAATAAACTCCAACAAAATAGGTCTTCAATCTAAAGTTTCCTAATATGTCTCCATAATTAGAAAGCGTTGAAAATCTGAAAACCAACACTAAAACACAATCCAAAAATACTTTGGATGCCACATTGGATAACCAAATATTCACAGAATATTCAGTACAATTAACAGCAACAGAATCTTCTGCAAAACTGAGTTTAGGAGCGATGTCCTATGAGCCAGTATGTGACATCTTCATTCGACATGTTGAATGCAGCAAGTTAGAACATCTTAGAACATCTTGTTTCAACACTTGCTGCTAGAATAGTTTTAGCAAAATAAATGCCAACCACAAAATCAACGAAATAACACGGACTATATCCCCTTTTCGATTATAATAACAACCAAACAAGCGCAATTGATATTATATGATACATATTCCTAATTTCCGAATTAAGCAATCAGATGAGATATAACAACCGTGAATTAAGCAAACACAAGAAACATATACGGATTAAGCAAACGTGATTAAATTATAAGAACATGCAATCATCGAAATAAATCAATCAACCCTAAGATAAATTGAATTAAGCAAATAAGATATCACAAAGAGGGATTGAAAGGAAATAGATTTTATTGGAACTTAAAAGAACCTCAAAGTGTCGGCGGAAACCGAATACAGCAGATTCATCCTCGGGATTAGTTCTCCATTTAATTGTACAAAAGCAAAAACCAAAATTGTGAATAGTCAAAAGAACGTCATGAACAGTAGCACGGTTGCTACTAGGTATAGGGAAGCACGCAATATCCGGTTCTAATCCAACTGGGTCGAAAAACATAAAAAACACGGCCCAAAATTAAATATTCCTAAAGGAAGAATTCGGGTCCTGACTTCAACGAATTATTCAAGCCTTCTACACTTCGAATCAGCTTCTGCGTAAAACATCAAAGTTGTAGCTCTTTGTCTCAGCTTTCCAACGTCTGGTAGAATGAATAAATCCGATTCTCGTAGCTGCAATTATGATCTGAACAGTGGACAGGTATCAAATAACAGCTAATGCTAAAAAATATGCTGCGAAAATGGATTAAAGGCAAACAAAGACTTAATTATAAAAACATAATAAAACAGTAAAATAAACAAAACAAACTAAGAAAATGCCTAAGTACAAACATAAGAGAATGTGTATTAAAACGCATTGATCAAATTCCCCCACACTTGAACTTTTTCACTATGAGCAAAATAGTATTAAGACTCATGAAAAACAATAGCATTCGGAAACTCATTCTAGGCTACAAACTCTTCTTCGGTCAAGATTGCATCGATAGGTACTAATTTTGCACACTAAGGATATCGTAGGAACACAAATCCGCAATTGTGCGGTCATAAACCTCATTCTAATGCAATCACATTAAGCCCGTTATCTATTCACACACATGGTAAATAATCTTGTTAGTGACTATGATCCATATCTTGTCAACAATTCCAAATTAACCACTTTAGCAACAACAATATTTTTTTTTCTTCTTTTTTTTTGATGGTTTCACAACCGTTAGCCTAAGTGACCGGGTGAGGGTCACCTAACTTAAAAAGCAAATTCCTATTTAGATTTCTTATTAACCATGTGGTCATTCACTTATTTGCATAAGCTTAATTACTTAGTGTGTGATTTCTAAATGGTGCTGACTGCTAGATAAACTACTTAAGAGCTATTAAAGGATAAGAACTCAAGGCTATGTCATAACAAGTATTTAAATCGATTTCCATATTCGGGAGACTTAAGGTGTTAAAACGGTACCGATCTTATGAATTTTTCCCAAGTCTCCACAATCTAACCTCAAATTAATCTATAGCCTAAAAATTTCAAAAGATGCATTGTGTTTCTAAGTAATATTTTTTTTTTAAATTTTTTTTTCACTTAAAGAAAACTGAAAGAAATAAAACAAAGTAAATGGTTCCCTCCCCCACACTTAAAACACACATTGTCCTCAATGAAAGAACAAAAATATAAAATAAGAGTGATAGAAAGGAAAGAACACACCTGAGTAGTTAAGGAGGATATGTGATCACATAAGCAGCCTTTCCCAAAGAGAGATCTTCTACAGTCTCCTCTTCCAAAGTGGGGATCTCATAGAGGAACTTTGGGTAACATGCATTGACTTTGAAATATTCATTAGTGTCTTTGCCATTTATTCTAGGATCAAAGAAGAATCTTCGATAAGTGAAAGTATCGAATGGGCATGAGAAAGTGATCTTCTTTTCCACAACATCAGAGATTAAAGGATTAAGGGGCTGCCTCACTGCTTTTCTTCCATCTTCCATCGAGGTCCATCCAATTCCCTTCTTATGTTTCTTCAAAACCTGCAAAAGCTTATTTTCTTGATCAAAATCAAGGTTAGAAGAAATTATAACTGGAAGCTTTTCATCCATCTCTAAATAAGCATATTTCAGATTATTATGAAGTGGTTTAAGCTTTAAGGAAGGAGGTTGTTCAATGGAAGGCATGGCAGAGGCAGCAGGGATGTCAAGAGCTTCAGATGCATAAACAACATCATGAAAATCATCACCCTGCAATGCAACATTAATCTCAGCACAAACAGAGCAAATGTTAGTGTCAGTACATAAATCGCAAGAGTAAGTATCATCATAATCTAATAAAGATGGAAAATCAGATAACAACTCAGGATAAGTATCATCAACTAAATCAGACAGTAACTCTTTTGGATTCACTACTGTTTAGGCAGGTAGTGTAACGCCCTAGTTTAAGTTAATTTTATTTAATTGAGTCGTTTTGATTATTTTATTATTATATTATTTTATTTTTTACTTTTATGTGAAAATATATTATTTTTCGTCGTAAATATGTTTTATCGCATTTTGAGAGCGGTTGCGAGATATTTGAGTGTAGGGGTATTTTGGTCTTTGTCGGGTAGATATTATATTTCTCATAGAAATAGAAATAGAGAGAGAGAAAAGTAGAAAGAAAAGAAAAGAGAAGAAGAAAAGGAAAAGAGAAAGAGAGGAGGAAAAAGAAGAAAAAGAGGAAAAACTTGTGGATTTAGGAACCGACTTTCTACACGAGATTTAATCGGGTAAGGGTGCGAAACTCGATTATCTTATCGTTGTGTATGATTATGTGTGTGTGTGTGCATGTTGTCTTGCTTTTTCCATAGTTTTCGATTTTAGGTCAAAAACGAGTAAACGAGTAGAAATCGATGTTTTCGCGGTCGAAAATCGATATAATTTGCGTTGTATGATCACAATGTGTTTATGAGTCATTGCTGATAATTGTTTTGCTGTTGGAATTGATTTTGGAATGAAAAATGAGATTTTGGGGGTTTTGGATCAATGTAACCCGTAACAGAATTTTTCTGGTTCTGGTATGATTCGCCAGGCGAATTTGGGATTCGCCAGGCGAATTAAGTCTCGCCACACGTTCGCCAGGCGAAGTGCTGGCAAAGGGGGATTTGTCAGGCGAAATCGTAAGTCGCAAGGCGAAATCGGAAAGACATAATTGGGGTAGCTTCTGTAACTTTTGGTTTTTCTAATTTTTGGATTCGCCACTAGTTCGCCAGGCGAAGTGCTGGCGAATGGGGATCCGCCAGGCGAAATCCTAAGTCGCCAGGCGAATCTGGCTATTTCGCAATAAATTATTTTCTTCGAAAATTCATAACTTTTGATCCGTAAGTCGGATTGGGCCGTGGTTAGGTGCGTTAGAAAGCTTTTGAGTTGTTCTTTCTTATTAAAATGGTTTGGAGATTATTGGCCGATTTAATTATGTCGGGAATTTGGAATATGTTGTTTTGTCGACTTTTGCCGTTTTAATGGTGCAAACTTGATGTGTATATGTAATATGCTGCTGGTGTGGATATTGTATGACCTGTGTACTGTTGTGTGATGAAATTTCATGAAATACATATTGTGATGATGATTGGTGGCCGTAGGGCAAGAAAATACAATGTGTGAAAATTGAAGATATATGCATGACTATGAATGTGTATATGTGTGCATTTTGAATGTCATGAGTCATTGTATGCCAAGCATCATGATATGCATTCTTGTGACGCCCTGAGTGACGAATTGATTCCAGAGGGAATCCGCTATAACATCGTGCGCCTTAAAAATAAGAGGACTGAAAGTGATCTGATTGGACCGTGCGCCTTAAAAATAAGAGGACCGAAAGCGATGATTATAGACGATCGTGTGCCCATGTGGGGTGTGAGCGATCGGATCATGAGCCTTATACAAAGAGGACCAAAAGCGATCCATAAACGTCGTGAGCCTTATATAAAGAGGACCGAAAGCGACGGGGAACATCGTATGCCCGACGGGGAGTTACAGTGATGTAACGAGCGATGGTTCCAGCAGAGTTCCTGAGTGAACTAGTATCGAGAAATGTTGGAAGTCGGTACCGCATATGCATTGCATAGAGTCGTTGTGTCGGTCTCTGTGCATTTGCATAAATCATGGATTAATTATGTATGGAATTGTGAATGTGATTGATGAGATGGAATATGTATAATTGTATCAATGATGAGTGTATTGTGTATGACTGATGTGTATTGGTATTGGGTACCTGAGAATTGTAGTGTGTTGTGTTGTATTTGATTGTGGTGCATTTGTGGTGAGAATATTTTACTTGTGCATTTCTGTGTTAATATATAATTATATGCAACTGTATTATGATTGTGTTTCTCACCCTTCTGCTGTTTTATAATGCTCTATCAGGCATTGCAGATTAGAGTTGCTGGAGGTCTTTTTGTGAAGCTTAGATCTTCATTCTTTTGTCGGTCGGCTCTGATATGTGACATCGGGTAGTCGGGGTGATCGAGTGTGATTATTTTGTATTATGTATATGTATCTTTTGGATTGTACATGTATGATGTTGTATATGACAAACAAACTTTTATGATATATATATATATATATGAGATTCAGTTACGGATTTTCCGCTTTTATTCTGTAATTGGATTGTGGGTGTATTACTACCTGAATTGTTGCATATCTTTATGAGCAGGTGTTGTAGGTTTGTTTCAAATTGATGTGGCCCCCCGGTCTATGCTGTGAATTTTTAAATATACTCTGATGAAATTTTGAATTTTTTTTATCGCTTTCTATAGCTTGGGGGTATAGATTGGGGGTATTACATTAAGTGGTATCAGAGCCAGTCCGTGTCAGTTTGTGTCAGTCCTTGTTAGTCTTTGTGGTTCGGTGAGCTGTTTGTTTAACCATAGTTTCTGTCATTGGAAATGAACAGAATATGGCTGGTAGGAATGATGCTGCTTTGGCTGCAGCGATGCAAGCTATGGCTCGGGCTGTGCAGGGTGCACCTAATGCTGCTGATAATGATGAGTTCAGGAAGAACAAACCGCCTATCTTTAAAGGGAGACATGATCCTGATGGTGCACAGATTTGGTTGAAAGAGATCGAAAGGATCTTCCGAGTAATGGATTGTGCTGAGGACAGTAAGGTGAGACTGGGAACTCACATGTGACAGGAAGAAGCGGATTACTGGTGGGTTAGTACTCGTCAGGTGTTGGACGCTGGGGATGAAGAAGTTACTTGGGAATTGTTTAGCCGGGAGTTTCTGAGGAAGTATTTTCCTGAAGATGTAAGAGGAAAGAAGGAAATTGAGTTCTTGGAATTGAAGCAAGGTAATATGTCTGTTGTTGATTATACTGCTAAGTTTGTGGAGCTTGTGCAGTTTTATCCTCATTATGCTGAAGCGACTGCAGAGTTTTCTAAGTGTGTGAAGTATGAGAGCAGATTGCGTCCTGAGATTAAACAGGCAATCGGTTATCAACGAATTAGGAGGTTTTCTGATTTGGTGGAATGTTGTAGGATTTATGAAGAAGATAGTAAGGCTCGTTCTACTCACTATAAGAGTGTGAGTGACAGAAAAAGGAAGCAACAGTTCCGTAGTGGTCCGTATGTAACACCAGCTGATAAGGGTAAACAAAGGGGTACTTTTGATCGGAGGTCAAGTGGTGGAGGTATGTCTGGTCCTCTGAGGTGTTATAGGTGTGGTGAATTGGGGCATCGTCAGTTTGAGTGTAGGAAGAATTTGGGGAAGTGCACCAATTGTGGAGGTGTAGGACATGTTGCAGCTGAGTGCAAAAGGAAGAATGTGGTGAAGTGTTTCAACTGTGGTGACCCTGGTCATATTAGCACGAAGTGTCTGAAACCGAAGCAAGTTCCATCTGGTGGGAAAGTATTTGCCTTAGCAGGGACTCAGACTACTAATGCATATCGTCTGATCAGAGGTACTTGTTTTATTAATAGTACACCTTTAGTTGCTATTATTGATACTGGAGCGACTCATTCGTTTATTTTGTCTGAGTGCGCGAAGCGTTTGAATCTTGTGTTGTCTTTGATGGATGGTGAGATGGTTATTGATACTCCAGCAATGGGGTCAGTAACTACTTCTTTGGTTTGTTTAAGTTGTCCTTTGACCATTTATGGTAAAGACTTTGAGATGGATTTAGTGTGTTTGCCGTTGGAGGGATTAGATGTGGTTCTGGGAATGAATTGGTTGCAATTGAATCGGGTTCATATTAATTGTTATCATAAGTTAGTAAGGTTTCCTTCTCTTGAGGAAGGCGAAGACTCGAGTTTCTTATCTACCAGAGAGTTGAAGAAACTTTTGGCGGATGAAGCTCAGTTGTTTGGGTTGTTTGCGTCGTTGACTGTGGATAGTCAAGTGTCGCTTGATGTGTTTCCTGTTGTGTGTGATTTTTCGAAAGTGTTTCCTGAGGAGATTTTAGACTTGCCGCCAGAGAGAGAGGTGGAGTTTTTGATAGATCTAGTTCCTGGTACTAGACCTGTATCGATGGCACCTTATCGTATGTCGGCATCTGAGTTGGTGGAGTTAAAGAAGCAATTGAACGAATTGTTGGAAAAGAGGTTTGTAAGACCTAGTGTTTCTCCTTGGGGTGCTCCAGTTTTATTGGTGAAAAAGAAAGATGGAAGTATGCGATTGTGTGTTGATTATCGCCAGTTGAATAAGGTGACGATTAAGAATAAGTATCCTCTTACGAGAATTGATGATCTGAGGGATCAGTTGGTTAGTGCTTGTGTGTTCAGTAAGATTGACTTGAGGTCGGGGTATCATCAGATTAGGGTGAAAGAGGAAGATATTTAGAAGACGGCTTTTAGGACACGTTACGGTCATTATGAATATTCTGTGATGCCGTTCGGGGTTTCTAATGCGCCAGGTGTGTTCATGGAGTACATGAATCGTATTTTTCACGAGCATTTGGATCGATTTGTTGTTGTGTTTATTGATGACATATTGATTTATTCTAAGTCTTGGGAGGAGCACGCGGAGCATTTGCGTATTGTTTTGCAGGTTTTGAAGGAAAAGAAGCTTTTTGCCAAATTGTCCAAGTGTGAATTCTGGTTGTCGAAAGTGAGTTTTCTTGGACACGTAATTTCAGGTAATGGTATTGCTGTGGATCCATCTAAAGTAGAAGCAGTTCTACAATGGGAGGCTCTGAGATCTGTTACTGAAATTCGAAGCTTTTTGGGTTTGGCCGGATGTTATCGAAGGTTCATTGAAGGTTTTTCTAAGCTAGCACTTCCTTTGACCCAATTGACTCGTAAAGGGCAAGCGTTCATTTGGGATATTCGGTGTGAGGAAAGTTTTAATGAGCTGAAGAGAAGATTGACGACAGCTCCGATTTTGATTTTGCCGAATCCTATTGAACCGTTTGTAGTGTATTATGATGCGTCTTTGATTGGTCTAGGTGGTGTTCTGATGCAAGAAGGTAAGGTCGTGGCTTATGCTTCGAGGCAGTTGAGAGTGCATGAGAAGAATTACCCTATGCATGACTTGGAGTTAGCGGCTGTGGTGTTTGTATTGAAAATTTGGAGGCATTATCTTTTTGGTGCGAGGTTTGAAGTCTTTAGTGATCACAAAAGTTTGAAATATCTGTTTGATCAGAAGGAATTGAATATGAGGCAGCGTAGATGGTTGGAATTTTTGAAGGACTACGACTTTGGCCTGAATTACCATCCTGGTAAAGCTAATGTGGTAGCCGATGCGTTGAGTTGGAAATCGTTGCATATGTCCTCTTTAATGGTTAAGGAGTGGGAGCTTTTGGAATCGTTTAGAGATTTGAGTTTGGTATGTGAAGTGACGTCGGATAGTGTGAGGCTGGGTATGTTGAAGGTTACTAATGATTTTCTGATGACGGTAAGTGAGAAACAGAAGTTGGATGTGAAATTGGTGGATTTGATGTTGGTTGGCGGAAAAGATGCGAGTGGTGATTTTCAAGTGGATGTTAATGGTGTGTTGAGGTTCTGTGGGCGAATTTGTATTCCGGATGATTCGAATTTGAAACGGATGATTTTGGAAGAAGGGCACCGGAGTAATTTGAGTATACATCCGGGAGCGAACAAGATGTACCAAGATTTTAAAAAGATTATCTGGTGGTCTGGATTGAAAAGAGATGTGGCTCAGTTTGTGTATGCTTGTTTGACGTGCCAGAAGTCGAAAGTGGAACATCAGAGGCCTAGTGGTTTGTTGCAACCGTTGGATATTCTAGAATGGAAATGGGATATCATTTCTATGGATTTTGTAACGGGGTTGCCGAATACTCAGCGAGGGCATAATGCTATTTGGGTGGTTGTGGATAGGCTGACTAAATCGACACATTTCATTCTGATTAACATCAGTTTTACTTTGGAGAGGTTGGCTGAGATTTACATCAGTGTGATTGTGAAGTTGCATGGGGTTCCGTTGAGTATTGTTTCTGATCGAGATCCGAGGTTTACTTCAAGATTTTGGGAAAGTTTATAGAAGGCGTTGGGATCTAAATTGATATTGAGTTCGGCTTATCATCCGCAGACGGATGGACAGACCGAGAGAACAATTCAGTCTTTGGAAGATTTGTTGAGAGCTTGTGTTTTGGAACAAGGTGGTGCGTGGGATAGTTATCTTGCGTTGGTGGAATTCACGTATAATAACAGTTTCCATTCAAGTATTGGAATGGCACCGTTTGAAGCGTTGTATGGACGAAGGTGTCGAACACCGTTGTGTTGGCACGAATCTGGTGAGAGTTCGGTGGTTGGACCAGAGTTGGTGCAACAGACTACGGACAAGGTGAAGTTTATTCGTGAGAAAATGAAGGCTTCTCAGAGTAGGCAAAAGAGTTATCATGATCGAAGGAGGAAAGATCTCGAGTTCCAAGAGGGCAATCATGTATTTTTGAGAGTTACGCCGGTAACGGGTGTTGGTCGTGCATTGAAGTCGAAGAAGCTTACTTCTCGGTTTATTGGTCCTTACCAGATATCTGCGAGAGTGGGTGCTGTGGCTTATAGGATGGCGTTGCCGCCGAATCTGTCGAATTTGCATGATGTGTTCCATGTTTCACAGCTTCGGAAGTATGTTCCGGATCCGTCGCATGTGATTCCGATGGATGAGGTAGAAGTAAGGGAGAACCTTACGGTTGAGGCATTACCTGTTAGGATTTTGGATCACGAGGTGAAGCGGTTGAGGGGCAAGGATATTGCACTTGTGAAAGTAGCGTGGGGAGGCGCTGCTGAGGGCAATTTGACTTAGGAGTTAGAGAGTCGGATGCGGGAGTCGTATCCAGAGTTGTTCGTTTCAGGTAATATTTTTGAGGACGAAAGTTTCTAAGTGGGGGAGAGTTGTAACACCCTAGTTTGAGTTATTTTTATTTAATTGAGTCGTTTTGATTATTTTATTATTATATTATTTTATTTTTGACTTTTATGTGAAAATATATTATTTTTCGTCGTAAATATGTTTTATCGCATTTTGAGAGCGGTTGCGAGATATTTGAGTGTAAGGGTATTTTGGTCTTTGTCGGGTAGATATTATATTTCTCATAGAAATAGAAATAGAGAGAGAGAAAAGTAGAAAGAAAAGAAAAGAGAAGAAGAAAAGGAAAAGAGAAAGAGAAGAGGAAAAAGAAGAAAAAGAGGAAAAACTTGTGGATTTAGGAACCGACTTTCTACACGAGATTTAATCGGGTAAGGGTGCGAAACTCGATTATCTTATAGTTGTGTATGATTATGTATGTGTGTGTGCATGTTGTCTTGCTTTTTCCATAGTTTTCGGTTTTAGGTCGAAAACGAGTAAACGAGTAGAAATCGATGTTTTCGCGGTCGAAAATCGATATAATTTGCGTTGTATGATCATAATGTGTTTATGAGTCATTGCTGATAATTGTTTTGCTGTTGGAATTGATTTTGGAATGAAAAATGAGATTTTGGGGGTTTTGGATCAATGTAACCCGTAACAGAATATTTCTGGTTCTGGTGTGATTCGCCAGGCGAATTTGGGATTCGCCAGGCGAATTAAGTCTCGCCACATGTTCGCGAGGCGAAGTGCTGGCGAAGGGGGATTCGCCAGGCGAAATCGGAAAGACAGAATTGGGGTAGCTTCTGTAACTTTTGATTTTTCTAATTTTGGGATTCGCCACTAGTTCGCCATGCGAAGTACCGGCGAATGGGGATCCGCCAGGCGAAATCCTAAGTCGCCAGGCGAATCTGGTTGTTTCTCAATAAATTATTTTCTTCGAAAATTCATAACTTTTGATCCGTAAGTCGGATTGGGCCGTGGTTGGGTGCGTTAGAAAGCTTTTGAGTTGTTGTTTCTTATTAAAATGGTTTGGAGATTGTTGGCCGATTTAATTATGTCGGGAATTTAGAATATGTTGTTTTGTCGACTTTTGCCGTTTTAATGGTGCGAACTTGATGTGTATATGCAATATGCTGTTGGTGTGGATATTGTATGACCTGTGTACTGTTGTGTGATGAAATTGCATGAAATACATATTGTGATGATGATTGGTGGCCGTAGGGCAAGAAAATGAAATGTGTGAAAATTGATGATATATGCATGACTATGAATGTGTATATGTGTGCATTTTGAATGTCATGAGTCATTGTATACCAAACATCATGATATGCATTCTTGTGACGTCCTGAGTGACGGATTGATTCCAGAGGGAATCCGCTATAACATCGTGTGCCTTAAAAATAAGAGGACTGAAAGCGATCTGATTGGATCGTGCGCCTTAAAAATAAGAGGACCGAAAGCGATGATTATAGACGATCGTGTACCCAAGTGGGGTGTGAGCGATCGGATCGTGAGCCTTATACAAAGAGGACCGAAAGCGATCCATAAACGTCGTGATCCTTATACAAAGAGGACCGAAAGCGACAGGGAACATCGTATGCCCGACGGGGAGTTACAGTGATGTAACGAGCGATGGTTCCAGCAGAGTTCCTGAGTGAACTAGTATTGAGAAATGTTGGAAGTCGGTACCGCATATGCATTGCATAGAGTCGTTGTGTCGGTCTCTGTGCATTTGCATAAATCATGGATTAATTGTGTACGGAATTGTGAATGTGATTGATGAGATGGAATATGTATAATTGTATCAATGATGAGTGTATTGTGTATGACTGATGTGTATTGCTATTGGGTACCTGAGAATTGTAGTGTGTTGTGTTGTATTTGATTGTGGTGCATTTGTGGTGAGAATATTTTACTTGTACATTTCTGTGTTAATATATAATTGTTGTACCCTAAATTTTCACCCCTTAGATGTCATATAGCTTGTGTGCATTTCAGAATCATATGTGCATTTGTGTGAACTAACCTATATTTTGTAGTTTGTTTCTTTGTGTTCAAATTAGGTTTATATATCATCATGAAGCTCCACAAGACGTTTGAAGCAAGTCAAGTCAACAAAGACCTCCAATGCAAGGACTTTGGAATTAGGGTTTGCTCTGAAGAAATCACTAAGAATTTGGCTCTATCAAGCCAAGATTTGTGTGGTTCACTTACCTTATGAAGTCATCCACAGTCAAGGGACATCATTCAACAAGAGAAGTTTAGGCCTCAGCTTCACTGTGCCTCCAAGTTAGGGTTTCTGTGACACTTATCAGTCAATGGCTTTGATCTTCATCAAGATGGACTCCCAAACCCTAGTTCTTGATCCTATTGGTTTATCAACATCCTTAAGGGTCTCCTAAGACCTTTAGATGAGAAAGAAGAAGCAAGATTACAAGATTCAATCTCAGTACATTCACAAGCAAAATTAGGGTTTGTCAGAAACCCTAATTTTTGGGGATTTTTGGTTCAGATGGAGAATTAATGTTTCTAATCATCATAGAATGTCTCATGAAGTATTCCAAGCATCCATATCAAGTTTCATGAGGTTTCTTGCAAGAGAAGTAGGGTTTTGAACAAGAAAAGTATCATTTATGAGATTTTTCCCCTAATAGCATAATTTGGAAGGACCATAACTCCTAAACTACACATCTAATTGGAGTGATTTAAAGCTCATTAGAGAGCTCTCTTCAAGATCTTCAATTGTTTCAATATGACTTTTCTCCTAAAAATGCTTAATTTTTGAGTTATGGAGCTTATAAGCCAAATTGACCAAGGACTTAGTAAAATTCTGCATGTTTTCCCTTCATGAGCAGCCGACTTCAACCCTATTTTTCACCAAGCTACATTAAGATTCAGAACTCGAGTCCCACATGAATATTGTAGAGGGCATTAAGGGCTTTCTAAAGAGTACAAGAACTTCCCCATCCATGGAGTGAGCTGGGAGTTTCGAATTGTTGAAGTTTAGCGTTCATTTCATGATTTTCAAGTTTCCAACTTTTGTGAAATGGTACATAACTCTTCTAATCCCCAATTAACTCACTTTTCTGAGGTTTAGTAGCAAGTTTAACATATCTTGAACCTCTCCCACGAAAATGCAAGTTGCAAACATCAAATATATTAGTTTATGTCAAGAGTGTGCAAGTGGTTTTCAAAGGAGAGAGAAACTTTTCCAACAATTCATTTGCCTTGCAACTTGGACTCTGAGCCTCTCAAATCAGTCCACATTGCTACAGAGGTCTATGGCTAGGGCAATGAAGACTCCATGCTCATCAGCCAGCTCACACGAAAAGATTTCAAAATAAGGGCAGTCTTGGCATTTTTCAAAATCTGACCATGCTGCAAACCCTAATCCTTTCCTATAAATAGAGGTTTGATCCTCAGTCCAAAAGACCCCAGAATCACTCCAAATAGAGACTGATTACTCACTACTTTCTTCCACTCTCAAGTTCTTGCAAAATTGCAAAACACTTGCTACAACTCTTTCCACTCGAGAACTTGCCCTCAAATTCCACAAACCACTTATAAACACCACATAGAGAAGTTCCAAACACCTGAAACATCTCTGTAATAGCCACAACCACCATTTCCATTTCAACACTCTAATTTGCAAAAGCATGGATGCAGCTCATTTGGCTCGTGCGTTTTCTCATTAAACTTCATAAACCTTCTCTAAACATCATATAGAGAAGCTTCCAACACCTAAACACTCACTGAAACTGCTCCATCTTCATCTGCCATTTTCAACCTCAACCTTGCACCAAGTATCGGGTTTGGAGTTCAAGGCCATTTCCAAAGGATCCAAGCAACTGAACGTGTTCTAATAGGATCATAAAGCTCCCAGGAGTTGCTATTTCTCATCTGCAAGTGATTTAAAGAAGCCTTGGACTTTCTCCAAGAGGTAGGTTTTCTTGAATTTTAAACTCCATAATCATGCGCATGTTGTTACTATTTACACGTTAGAAATGTAGTATGTTATTGTTTTGTTGTTGCTGAATACATTTGGTTGATGTTTGTTCACAATATTGCATGATGTCGTGTTTGAAAGTTTCATGTGTGTTGCACTGTTGTTCTTAAGATTCTGGTTTGTGTGTTGCATATTAATGTAAACTAATGACATATTCAGAAACTAGGGAATTTGTACTTCATTTTTGGCTTTGATTTTATGTGATTTGATGAAGAAATGAGTGAGAACGAATCATTGGAAAATTTGTCTGTGTTTGTGTTATTATGGTCGTGAGAGAAAGAGAATGATCGTGAGAGAAAGAGAATGATCGTGAGAGAAAGAAGAAAACGAGAGAAAAGGAGAAGGGTGGTCCCCAGCCGTCCCATGTGGCGCTGAGGTGGCCATCCATGCTTGATCTTAAAATAAAAATAAATTGAAGCATGTATTGTTTGGATGTAATGACCGTCCCAACGGTTGCGCGCTTGCCTTGTACACGTTTGGTCATGGGTTCGAACCTGGTGGAGGGCATTTCCCATTTTTATTTTTATCTTTTGTTTTCTTATTTTCTTTATGTTTATGCCATGTTTTCAAGCCTTCATAACTTGCTCATCTTTTACTCTTTTTTATCCATTCTTTTTGCAAGATGTTCCTTAACATGTCTATTTTATGAATATGGAAAGAAATTGGTGAAAATGATTATTTTTGAAGCATTGGTTTATGTTACAAATGAAGGACTTTTTAGGGTTTCATAAAAGGATACTTTGATTTCTCTTAATCCTTTTACCATGTTTTCTTGTTTACATTGATCAAATGAAACCTAAAGAATGTTGTTTAAACCTTGTATGATGTCTTGACATTGTATGTTTTGTTTCACTTGATTTCACTGAGTTTTGATTTGTGTTCTTACATGAAAATAACCTTTGAAATACCATGAGATCTCCTTAGATCATTTGTCTGATAACATGAATTGTTTGACCAAGTATGTAACATGTTTATGTCTTGAACCTTGAATGCCATGTTTTGAACTATTTTTGATTGCCTACATGTTTGGTTTATCATGATAAATGCTTAAGCTTTCAAAGAAGTTGTCACTTTCACTTATACCACCTGTTTGTTTTGCATAGAGCATCTTCACATGTAATCCCCATGAAATGCCTTGATCCTCATCATACTTGTATCTTACCTGTGATATTTATCTCATAGCTTTGTTAAATGTTCCCCCCAAGTGAGGTTAGCTTTTTGGCTTCTCCTCCTTAACACTCTTTGTGTTCCCCCATTCCAAAGGAAGGTAATCATTGTTGACTCATAAGTCATGACCTCCCACCTTTAACCTAAGTAACCTCTTAGGAGAAACCCTATTTCTTGGCCTCATCAGAGCCATAGAAATTACAACTAACTTTAGGAGAGAGTTCTTAAACTCTTAGTGATATTCATCATAATGAATCATCATTTTCCCCTCCTAACTAAAACATAATCATAGGTCTATTACAACTAGATTTAGAGAGTTCTTGAACTCTACAAGGAGCTTGTACTCATTTCCCCTCTGAATATTGACCATAGTCAATAGTTCAGTAGAAGTAGAACTACGCGTACTCTGATTCTATTCCCGAGGATACGTAGGCGTAAGGTGCGATGCCTTATCGAGTATACTTAGATACTAACCCCTAGGGTTTCAACCTTTTAGCATAGAATCTTTAGCAAACATTAGATAACATTAAAACAAGAGGTTCCCGTAGAATACTACGGACGTCTAGGGTGCTCATACCTTCCCTAGGCGTAACCAACCCCCGAACCTTAGATCTTTCCCTTTCGATTTTTTTAACGATCTTGAACCTTTCCTTTGGATAAATCAAAGTCGGTTGTAAAAGAAATATGATGCAAGTTAATTAATAATTTGTTATCCAATTTTCACCGCAACAGAAACGACGACTTCACTGGGGATATCGAGACCTATTGCTGGTCCTCTCCTATGAGGGTTAAGCCTATCTTGTTTTATGTTATTCATGTTTGCTTATCTACTTGTATGATTGCCTATATGTCATATCTGCTTGTATATCTGTTCTATGTTTTGATTATCCTGTTTGATTTGGGTTGATATCTATGAGTGAGATAAATCCTATACCCGGATTTGAACGTACACTTATTATAGGACGATGGTATATTCAAGGAGGCTTTGAGGGAGTCGATTCCTGAAAAAGTTGAATTGAGAACACCATCACTCAGTTGAGGCCCTCTCGAGAGTCTAGTTATGTTGAACGATCCTATTCGTGAAAGTGTGCTACTCTCGACCTAGGAGCCCATGATATTGAGAACCGTAGTTACCAAACCCCACTTGGCCTTTTAGGATGTAGTGCGGTGACCATGATGGAGTCGATTTCTGAATTGGTTGTCACGCGATACTACACTCAGACGAGATCCTCTTGAGAATTTTATTGATTACCAAGTTATCTGGGAAGTCGATAAAATCTAAAAGATGGATTGTAGACTCTGGGAACTCTTTAGACCCTTGTTCGGCAGGTGAAAACTATAGTACATACCAAAAGGGGGGTAAACCGTGACTCCATGCTTTCATCCCCAAACCCTTTATGTGTTCATATATTTGTGATGTGTGTATATGTGTTTGTTTTGCATCCATACATCATAAACATTCATGGCATATCTGTTTCATGGAACTCAGACTCTTTTTTGTAAAATGTCAGAAAAATATCATGGACGAATCAAGAAGGAAAACAATAAAATACACTTTCAGGAGTCCTAGATTGGTTGACCTAAAGGGATTAGGAGATTTGCTTACAGACCCTAAAGGATTCGAGGACAGATACCGAAATTTATGGACATTATTGAGGAAAGGTGTTGATGAAGGACTCCTCTCAACTTTACTCCAATTTTATGACCCGAAGTATCATTGCTTCACTTTTCCTGACTATCAGCTCTTACCTACACCTGAAGAATACTCTCACATAATTGGTTTGCCTGTTAAGGATGATTCACCGTTTCCAATTTTCAACAGAGATCCTAAAGAAGAAGAGATAGCCAAGGAAACCCACTTGGAGTTAGTTGACATAAAAAACAACTTAATCTCTAAGGGAGGGATTTTTGGGTTGACTGTTAAGTTCTTGTTTGGAAAGGCCCACTACTTTGCCAAACACTCCAACAGAGACGCCTTTGAAGCCGTTTTTGCTCTGCTTATTTATGGACTCTTCCTGTTCCCGAACATCAACAACTTCGTGGACTTACATGCAATCAAGATTTTCCTAAAGCAAAACCCTGTACCTACCTTACTTGCTAAAGCCTACCATTCAGTCCATACAAGAAATGCCCATGGTAACGGACATATCATTTGCTGTGTCCCTGTTTTATACAGATGGTTTGTTTCACATTTGCCTAAGAAGGGTGCATTTTGGGATCCTAAGAAGGGATGGTGGTCTAAGAAGGTTATGGCCCTTTCTCACACAGATATTGACTGGTACAACCGGGTATATGACAAGATCTCAATAACAGATAGTTGTGGCCAATACAACAATGTGCCTCTTCTTGGCATCAAAGGTGGAATCAGTTACAATCCGGTGTTGGCACGCCGTCAATTGGGATACCCTCTGAAGGATAAACCTCTAAACATCCATATGGTGGGAATTTATTTTGAGGAGTACAAAGAAAGTGAAGAACAAAGGGATTTAATTTTGAAGGCTTGGGGTAGTAGGTGTAAGAGAGGGAATATCTCTTTGGGGAAACCAAACTGTGTTTCATTGGAGCCATATCTTCAGTGGGTCCGCAAGCGAGCCATTGAATTGAAGATGCCATACAAAAGGGAGGAACCAATTCCCATGAAAGAAGAGCCCATTCTGTACTTCATGTCAAAGGAAGAGGAATTGGAGATATCATTGAAACAGACCCAGCGATCAGAGGAAGCATGGAGACTCAAGTATCAGGTGGTTGTTGAGGAGAACTTTGAACTCCGAAAATAACTACGTGCTAAGGATGAAGAGTTGACCTCTTGTAAGAAAAGGAAGGTTCAAGAATGCCCAAGTTCTTCTACTGCTCAGCCTACAGCTTGGAAGACGATCGTCGACAACCTTGTCGCAGAAAGAGATCAGATGGAGGAAGAAAACAGAAGACTCAAGCTACGACTCCTAGGAGAATCCCCTTAGGACTTTCTAGGCTTTTATTTGGCTTCTTTTTCTATGACTCTCAGCAGTGTATTAACTATTGTAATCTGTTTTCAATGAAAATGAGTTTTTCGATATTTCACGGTGTTCTGCAAAAATGTCTGAATTCCATGAAACTTTGCATTGCATCTTGCATCTTCGCTAAACCATCAAGACACTAACTTTGTTTTTCAGACTTTGTAGACAATGGACGCTACCAAAAGGATAAACTGGCCCTTTACCTTCCTGAACCCTGATGTTGAACCGTTGATAGAGATTGGAGAAAAGATTGAAGACCCGCCAGGTTTTATCGACAGATATGGAGACCTCCTGTCACTAATGAAGTTACAAGTAAGGGAAGGATTGCTGGAAACCTTGGTACAACTGTACCATCCCGATTACCGTTGTTTTCTTTTTCCTGAGTTTCAGTTGGTACCAACCTTGGAAGAATTTTCTGCTCTAATTGGAATTCCTGTTAAGAAGGCTCAAATTTTCTCTGGAATCAGGATGATGCCTTCCGTCAAGGAAATTGCCAGAGTCACGAGGATCAGAGTATCAGACATTCAAGAGAATTTTACTATCAAAGGAGGACGACCTGGACTCCCCGCCTTATTCCTGATGGCAAAGGCCCTTTACTTTAAAGATCAGGGAAACGAGGCGTTGTTTGAGTCAACTTTTGCCTTAATGGTCTATGGCTTGTTCCTGTTCCCGAGTGACAAGAATTTTGTGGATATCCAGGCCATTCAGATATTCTCCATCAATAATCCGGTCCCTACTTTACTAGCAGATGTTTATCACTCAGTTCAGTACAGATATTTGAGAGGTAGTGGACAAATTGTCTGCTGTGCGACCCTTTTCTACAAGTGGTTCACCTCCTACCTGCCAAAAAATCCTGCCTTCTGGGAGGTTGCAGACTGTGGTTTATGGTCCAAGAAATTGATGAAGTTAAAACACACAGACATCGAATGGTACAACCCGACAGATGAAGGGGTTACTATGATCGTTAGCTGTGGGGACTGCCCCAATGTGCCTTTGATGGGTAGAGATGGCTGCATCAATTATAATCCTGTTCTCGCCCGCCGCCAGTTAGGCTACTTGAAGAGAGAACCTCCCAGAAACGAGGATATGATCAAGATGTACTACGAAAGAGATGAAGGATCTGAGATGAAAAGAAGACTCGAGTATGCATGGCGTAATATCAACAGACAACTCTGGAAGGCTGAATGCCAAGCCTCTGAGACCCATCTGCAGTGGTCCCGTGGCATTGCTCAAGTGATAAGGAAGCCATTTCCTCGACATGATTCACCCTCTAAAGCCAGGCAGAAGATGGCAGAAGCAATGGCTGATTTGTTCTTTGAAAGGGAAAGGACTAGGAAGCGCATTGAAGAACTCACAAGGAAGATTAATGGAGAAGAAGAATCATCCTCTTGTGGATCAAACTTTTAGAAGTGCCACCTGTCGTTTTCTATCAATATTGTATTTCTCATTTCAGTTTAGGATCGTCCTTACCTTTTGAACCCCAATGTAACAGTTAACAATCTTAATGAAGAAGTTTATTTTGAGGAAGGCTCCATTTGTCTATAATGTTTGTAAATATTTGTGGTTTCTTGATAGTTTAGTTTGCATCTGCATTTTTGCATATCATTTTGCAGGTGCATGTGCATTCTTCCGCGTCTTATTGTCGTCTTGTTCTCTTTAGAACCCGTCACCTTGATTTTCCAAACGCAAGCACCCAAGTCCAAACGCAACAAAGGATGCCTGAGCGATACTGTGAAATGGACAGAGTCAACCATGAATTGAGAGAGCTCCAAAGAGGAATGAAGCAGTTTCTGGAAATCTTGAAGGTCACGCGGACAATGATTGAGAGAATTATGGAGTACCAGAACGAAATGGGAGAAAAGGTTAGGATCCTCAGGTGCCAGATGAATTGGGTTCTGGAAACTCTGTTGAAAAATGAGAATTACATTCATCCCGTCAAACCAGCTTTCAAGAGTGCTCGTGTGCCACATCAGCGTGAATGACAGAGGCCAAGGAAGCCAGAGAGGAATTTCACTCCATTGCCATTGGCATACAGTCAGTTGTTGCCGGTTTTGATCAAAAGTGGATAGATAGAGCCAGAAGAGAGAGATCCAACGCCTGTTCCAGACCCGTCGGGCCTTGACACTGACATTCGCTGTGACTACCATGCCGGGGCACATAAGCATTCAAATGAAGATTGTAGAGCACTCAGAGACAAGGTTCAGACTCTGCTTGACTCCAATATGTTATCATTTACACCACAAGGCATTCAAATCAGCTATCCTTTACCATCTCCTAAGGATCTCTCGCGTCCAGAATTTGTGTTTGGAAAAGCCTCATGCCATCTGAACGTTGGTCCTATTCCTGCATCCAAACGTAATCTTCGTCAAGTTTTTACGAAGAGGGGTTTTCAGTCTCCAACATATGTTTCTCCTCAAGATAAGAAGAAGTGTGCTACCAAAAGAGGAAAATTTAATCACCAGCCTATCCCGGTGCCGTTAAGCAAACTTTTCCCGCTGTTGATGCAAAACAAGCTAGTAACTCCACGACTTCTCACACCTTTCCAAGGACCTTGGTATGATCCCAACCTAACCTGTGAATTCCATAAGGGAGCTGAAGGGCATGACTTGGACAATTGCCGAGCTTTAGAAAATTTTGTGCGAGAGCTGATCCACGACAAGGACTTGATCTTCGAAGAAGACCACCCAAGGACTGAATGCAAATTTCACACTGGGACTATCGGACATCCCATTGAAGAATGCAAGGAATTTGAAGAGAAGCTGATGAGCTTGTTGAAGAATCTGAAACCTCAAGAAGGTACTTCAGACGCCGGTACCTCAACTTCTGAAGCAAAAGGTAAAGGACCTGCAAGACCTCTCAAAGTTCGATACCACAAAGAGCAAGTGATTGTTGGTGAATACATTTCCCCATTCGGACCCGAAAACTAAGATCTTTGAGATGATTCGCCAAAGTTGGCTGTGTTTTATATTTCAGTTGTATTTCCTTTAATTGTACTGGTATTTGCTTATAAGCTTTGTTGTACTGTTAAATTGGCAACATTAATGAAATATTTATGCATCTTTTGGTTAAGTCCATTCGTTTCACTCAGTTATTCTTGTGTTCACAAATATATATCTGTTTCACCCTTTTTTCAAGCAAAGATTAGGGAGGATGATGAAAACCTCATGTTCATAATTGTTGTGGTATGCTTTCAACTAAACCTCGCCAAGGATGTAAGGAATTGTTTCAATTTATCCTTCGTTAACCCTTCGAGCCTAGAAGTAGGAGTTTTCTTTCCTTACACAAAAAACCCTTCAATCTCAACCTTGGGGCAGGGCAGTTCTCAGTTTAACTCGGTTATGCATTCAAACACGAGCGCTTCATATAAGGCGCCAGTCGGCTTTCAAATCAAGTGACTTCCTATTTTCAGAGATTTGAACGTATATCTTGAGTTAACTGAGCGTAAGATTTGAGCCTTTATCTTTTACTTCATAAACCTTGAACCATACCACATTACACCCCCTAAAAGACCTAATTGAGGTAAGGTTGTTTTGAAAAGTACACTACAGCAAGGTTGAGTAACCTGACTCCTAATAATCTTTGCTATTTCGCGTGTGTTGATCACTTCTTCTGTAATAATCAGATCCACCTTTGTTCTTGATTTAATCAATCAGAGTGTTGTTTTCCATCAAAAGGTTTTGTTTTCAAAAGTTTGCATTAAATGTTGCATTGAAATTGCCAATTTTAATGAATAACGCTCGTTTGCAATACCGTTCGATATCAAGGAATCCCAATAAACGCGGCCAGTCAAGGAATTGAACTTGACAAAGGAGATTTGACTCAGTCAGGGGCAACCAAGTGTGGGGGTTTGCCAATCCATCATCCCGAGAGTTGGTGAATCAGAGGTAGAATTCTGCAAATACAGAATATTGGGGCAAATATTCTTGAGATCATCTTACGACTATTTTTGTCTTCAGTAACCCATCAGCAGGGGCAAATCCGTTCCCTAGTAATTTCTACTACAGTGCGAGTATCTCGAGTATAACTGAACAGAAACAGCTACGTCAAGATTCAAGTTGGAAGTTTTTGAATTATCTGATTATTTCAATCCTTCCGTAAAATTCTTTTGATTATTCAAGTTGGAAGGTATTGAATCATCTGGCATTTCAATCCTTCCGTAAAATTCTTTTGATTATTCAAGTTGGAAGGTATTGAATCATCTGACATTTCGTTTCTTCCGTAAAATTCTTTTGATTATTCAAGTTGGAAGTTATTGAGGTATCTGGTATTTCAACCCTTCTGTAAAATTCTTTTGATGATTTATCCCCTAATTTGGGACAGTGGCCGAGAAATCAAAATCAGAATTACCAGCAGAGGGTGCTGGCTTGTGTTATCCTTTCTTTTTTTTCCTGTTTTGCGTCGTTCGCGTCGTTTCTAGCATATAGCTAAGCATATGCATCATACCCTAGCATCTTTGTATCCTTGTGCTTTGTTTTGCTCGTGGTCTTTTGTTTGTGCATGTCTTTATTTCCCCTATGAAGTAAGGACATCCCTGGCTTTTCTTTGTTTGTGACGTGCTTGTTCGGTCTTCACCTTTGTGCGCCAGATGGGAATCTTTACACCTTTTCTGTTCCCTAAGAAGCCTGACCTCTTGTTTCCAAATTTGTTCTTGTTTGAATCGAGTCAAACCTGAACCGAGCTTTGTTTGAATCGAGTCAAGCATTGCCTCTTGTTGCTTTCTTTTGTTCTTGTTTGAATCGAGTCAAACCTGAACCGAGCTTTGTTTGAATCGAGTCAAGCATTGCCTCTTGTTTTTTAACATTTGTTCTTGTTTGAATCGAGTCAAACCTGAACCGAGCTTTGTTTGAATCGAGTCAAGAATTGCCTCTTACTTTCTTTTGTTCTTGTTTAAATCGAGTCAAACCTGAACCGAGCTTTGTTTGAATCGAGTCAAGCTTTGCCTCCTGCTTTCTTTGTTCTTGTTTGAATCGAGTCAAACCTGAACCTAAACCTTAAGCTATCGTGAGCTCGTTATTTATCCCTTACCTCAGCTTTCTTTTGTTCTTGTTTGAATCGAGTTGAACATGAACCTTTTCCCCTTTTTTTTTCGGAAGCTTGTTTTAGGCCAAACTTATTGGAACAATTTACTTTATTAAGACTCATATCTGGCGCACAGAGTTTGTCTCTGTTTTTCTGGTTTTTCTTGAAGATCCCACTTTAAACTCTTCAGTTTAGGAATCCCCGGAAAGCCTTTGCTTGGTCGTCTGTCTTCTTTAACTGATCCCTGGTGATCGGGTCCTTCTTTTTGGTTTCGTGCCTAGAAGAGTGTGAGTTTATCTTGTCCCCAGTAGTCTATCTCCTTGGATCTGTCCCTGGTGGAGATTGTCTTTTTGTTTTTCCCCAGTGTTTCTTTGGAGTCTTCCCGGTGGGTCTCTTTCGGTGGATGGCCTGTATCCCCAGTGAGTTTGTTTCTCTTGGATACTAGCCTTCGTCTTTCCCCAGGAAGCCTTTCTGTTGTTTTCTTTTCGTGTGTGCCCCGGTGTCTGGTTTGTCTGCATCTTTGCATCCTGGCATCATATCATTAGGATTAGAGTTCATGACATGTCAGCATTTGCATGTCTTTCGCTTGTCCTTAGCATTTGCATTCCATCTAACGGCAAAATTTTTGGTTTGCTATATTTAGATATCTTTCACCTAGATGTCCCTGGAATCTCCGTTCCTTGTGCCATCGGGTGAAGCTATCTAAATAGGGGCAACTGTTGTACCCTAAATTTTCACCCCTTAGATGTCATATAGCTCGTGTGCATTTCAGAATCATATGTGCATTTGTGTGAACTAACCTATATTTTGTAGTTTGTTTCTTTGTGTTCAAATTAGGTTTACATATAACCATGAAGCTCCACAAGACGTTTGAAGCAAGTCAAGTCAACAAATACCTCCAATGCAAGGAATTTGGAATTAGGGTTTGCTCTGAAGAAATCACTAAGAATTTGGCTCTATCAAGCCAAGATTTGTGTGGTTCACTTACCTTATGAAGTCATCCACAGTCAAGGGACATCATTCAACAAGAGAAGTTTAGGCCTCAGCCTCACTGTGCCTCCAAGTTAGGGTTTCTGTGACACTTATCAGTCAATGGCTTTGATCTTCATCAAGATGGACTCCCAAACCCTAGTTCTTGATCCTTGGTTTATCAACATCCTCAAGAGTCTCCTAAGACCTTTAGATGAGAAAGAAGAAGCAAGATTACAAGATTCAATCTCAGTACATTCACAAGCAAAATTAGGGTTTGTCAGAAACCCTAATTTTTGGGGATTTTTGGTTTAGATGGAGAATTAATGTTTCTAATCATGATAGAGTGTCTCATGAAGTATTCCAAGCATCCATATCAAGTTTCATGAGGTTTCTTGCAAGAGAAGTAGGGTTTTGAACAAGAAAAGTATCATTTGTGAGATTTTTCCCCTAATAGCATAATTTGGAAGGACCATAACTCCTAAACTACACATCCAATTGGAGTGATTCAAAGCTCATTAGAGAGCTCTCTTCAAGATCTTCAATTGTTTCAATATGACTTTTCTCCTAAAAATGCTTAATTTTTGAGTTATGGAGCTTATAAGCCAAATTGACCAAGGACTTAGTAAAATTCTGCATGTTTTCCCTTCATGAGCAGCCGACTTCAACCCTATTTTTCACCAAGCTACATTAAGATTCAGAACTCGAGTCTCACATGAATATTGTAGAGGGCATTAAGGGCTTTCTAAAGAGTACAAGAACTTCCCCATCCATGGAGTGAGCTGGGAGTTTCGAATTGTTGAAGTTTAGGGTTCATTTCATGATTTTCAAGTTTCCAACTTTTGTGAAATGGTACATAACTCTTCTAATCCCCAATTAACTCACTTTTCTGAGGTTTAGTAGCAAGTTTAACATATCTTGAACCTCTCCCACGAAAATGCAAGTTGCAAACATCAAATATATTAGTTTATGTCAAGTGTGTGCAAGTGGTTTTCAAAGGAGAGAGAAACTTTTCCAACAATTCATTTGCCTTGCAACTTGGACTCTGAGCCTCTCAAATCAGTCCACATTGCTACAGAGGTCTATGGCTAGGGCAATGAAGACTCCATGCTCATCAGCCAACTCACACGAAGAGATTTCAAAATAAGGGCAGTCTTGGCATTTTTCAAAATCTGACCATGCTGCAAACCCTAATCCTTTCCTATAAATAGAGGTTTGATCCTCAGTCCAAAAGACCCCAGAATCACTCCAAATAGAGACTGATTACTCACTACTTTCTCCCACTCTCAATTTCTTGCAAAATTGCAAAACACTTGCTACAACTCTTTCCACTCGAGCACTTGCCCTCAAATTCCACAAACCACTTATAAACACCACATAGAGAAGTTCCAAACACCTGAAACATCTCTGTAACAGCCACAACCACCATTTCCATTTCAACACTCTAATTTGCAAAAGCATGGCTGCAGCTCATTTGTCTCGTGCGTTTTCTCATTAAACTTCATAAACCTTCTCTAAACATCATATAGAGAAGCTTCCAACACCTAAACACTCACTGAAACTGCTCCATCTTCATCTGCCATTTTCAACCTCAACCTTGCACCAAGTATCAGGTTTGGAGTTCAAGGTCATTTCCAAAGGATCCAAGCATCTGAACGTGTTCTAATAGGATCATAAAGCTCCCAGGAGTTGCTATTTCTCATCTGCAAGTGATTTAAAGAAGCCTTGGACTTTCTCCAAGAGGTAGGTTTTCTTGAATTTTAAACTCCATATTCATGCGCATGTTGTTACTATTTACACGTTAGAAATGTAGTATGTTATTGTTTTGTTGTTGCTGAATACATTTGGTTGATGTTTGTTCACAATATTGCATGATGTCGTGTTTGAAAGTTTCACGTGTGTTGCACTGTTGTTCTTAAGATTCTGGTTTGTGTGTTGCATATTAATGTAAACTAATGACATATTCAGAAACTAGGGAATTTGTACTTCATTTTTGGCTTTGATTTTATGTGATTTGATGAAGAAATGAGTGAGAACGAATCATTGGAAAATTTGTCTGTGTTTGTGTTATTATGGTCGTGAGAGAAAGAGAATGATCGTGAGAGAAAGAGAATGATCGTGAGAAAAAGAAGAAAACGAGAGAGAAGGAGAAGGGTGGTCCCCAGCCGTCCCATGTGGCGCTGAGGTGGCCATCCATGCTTGATCTTAAAATAAAAATAAATTGAAGCATGTATTGTTTGGATGTAATGGCCGTCCCAACGGTTGCGCGCTTGCCTTGTACACGTTTGGTCATGGGTTCGAACTTGGTGGAGGGCATTTCCCATTTTTATTTTTATCTTTTGTTTTCTTATTTTCTTTATGTTTATGCCATGTTTTCAAGCCTTCATAACTTGCTCATCTTTTACTCTTTTTTATCCATTCTTTTTGCAAGATGTTCCTTAACATGTCTATTTTATGAATATGGAAAAAAATTGGTGAAAATGATTATTTTTGAAGCATTGGTTTATGTTACAAATGAAGGACTTTTTAGGGTTTCATAAAAGGATACTTTGATTTCTCTTAATCCTTTTACCATGTTTTCTTGTTTACATTGATCAAATGAAACCTAAAGAATGTTGTTTAAACCTTGTATGATGTCTTGACATTGTATGTTTTGTTTCACTTGATTTCACTGAGTTTTGATTTGTGTTCTTACATGAAAATAACCTTTGAAATACCATGAGATCTCCTTAGATCATTTGTCTGATAACATGAATTGTTTGACCAAGTATGTAACATGTTTATGTCTTGAACCTTGAATGCCATGTTTTGAACTATTTTTGATTGCCTACATGTTTGGTTTATCATGATAAATGCTTAAGCTTTCAAAGAAGTTGTCACTTTCACTTATACCACCTGTTTGTTTTTGCATAGAGCATCTTCACATGTAATCCCCATGAAATGCCTTGATCCTCATCATACTTGTATCTTACCTGTGATATTTATCTCATAGCTTTGTTAAATGTTCCCCTCTGAATATTGACCATAGTCAATAGTTCAGTAGAAGTAGAACTACGCGTACTCTGATTCTATTCCCGAGGATACGTAGGCGTAAGGTGCGATGCCTTATCGAGTATACTTAGATACTAACCCCTAGGGTTTCAACCTTTTAGCATAGAATCTTTAGCAAACATTAGATAACATTAAAACAAGAGGTTTCCGTAGAATACTACGGACGTTTAGGGTGCTTATACCTTCCCTAGGCGTAACCAACCCCCGAACCTTAGATCTTTCCCTTTAGGTTTTTTTAACGATCTTGAACCTTTCCTTTGGATAAATCAAAGTCGGTTGTAAAAGAAATATGATGCAAGTTAGTTAATAATTTGTTACCCAATTTTCACCGCAACAATAATTATATGCAACTGTATTATGATTGTGTTTCTCACCCTTCTGCTGTTTTCTAATGCTCTATGAGGCATTGCAGATTAGAGTTGCTGGAGGTCTTTTTGTGAGGCTTAGATCTTCATTCTTTTGTCGGTCGGCTCTGATATGTGACACTGGGTAGTCGGGGTGATCGAGTGTGATTATTTTGTATTATGTATATGTATCTTTTGGATTGTACATGTATGATGTTGTATATGACAAACAAACTTTTATGATATATATATATATATATATATATATATATATATATATATGAGATTCAGTTAGAAATTTTCCGCTTTTATTCTGTAATTGGATTGTGGGTGTATTACTACCTGAATTGTTGCATATCTTTATGAGCAGGTGTTGTAGGTTTGTTTCAAATTGATGTGGCCCCCCGGTCTATGCCGTGAATTTTTAAATATACTCTGATGAAATTTTGAATTTTTTTTATCGCTTTCTATAGCTTGGGGGTATAGATTGGGGGTGTTACAGGTAGTTGGTTTGATTCTTGAGCTTGCTGCATGGCATTCACTAAAGTGACAAACTGTCCAATCTGTGACTGCAAAACCTGAATACTAGAATCTGTTCGTTGCTGAAATTAGATATCATTCATAGCCATTTGCTTGACAAGGTCCTCTAGTGAAGGTTCGGAAGGTGTAGAGCACACAATTTGGAATTCCTTCAGATGCTTATTCGGATCCTCACCTACAAGACCATTAAACCTTGGCAACAAGTGTATTAAACCAGAATTCGATTCGAAAGGTACAGTAACAACAAGATATTCAATACATAAAACATTATAATTCACATCATGGGCACCAAGCTCTCTTAATATTCTTTGTTCAGCCATGTTATCAAAAGGGAGAAAAAAAAGTTAACAAAGAATGAGAAAGCACAAAACCAATTCAGCAGTTCAATAAATGCAGAAATACCAACAATGTCCCTATTGAGAAAAAGAGTGGAAAATAGGAAAGCGGTTAAAATAAAATCTAAAAATTATAAAAATATGACTAAAAGTAAAATAAAATCAGAATAAGTTCCAACAAAAAATTTCGGATTTTTTTGAAAATATAAAAATAGAAAATAAATAAAATAAAACAGAAAAATAAGGAATTTGCGATTTTCAGAGTCGAAATCTTTGCGAATTCTAATCTAAATGAGTAATGTTCTTCGATTTTTTTTATTTTCTGGAAAAAATTCGGAGCAAATAGAAACACTAGCTTCCTGATGCGTATTTTTTCGCAAGTGTACAAACGCGTCAGAGTAATATAAAAGATTATCGTATCCACAGAGACCAAGTGTCAATCTATCGCTATCTATTGTTAAGGTGTGTATCTAAGGTGATTGAAAATAGTAGTTTTGAAGAGTGCACGGTAGTAAATAAAGTAATTAAAATTAATTGATAAAGACAGGTTCGAATGCAATTCACACAACCAATTGATAATCCAAGTACTTGCTAATAGAACTACTTACGGGCAATGTTTTCTACTTTGAAAAGAACTAATTTGACAGGAACTGTCGCTTTCGCGTATTTAGAACCGAGTTGTACCCCCTAATCAAACCCTCTTATTGTCACGGATAAAAAGGCGCGCATTGCGTTAGAGTAGTAAACCTATTTTTAAGAAATATAGTATCTTGACCAAGTTGAAAAGTATTTTAACCTGGATTTTCTAAAAAAAAGAGGTTCTTACGAACCAGACTTTAAACTTCTTAACGCGTCCGAAAATGGTTTTAAAATCTCTTTTCCTTTTAAATTAAAAACTCCTAATAAACTAAACAAAGCGCTTTCACTGTTTTTGAAATAGTTTAAAAACAATTAAGTTTAGTGTCATCACTTCCAAACGTACATGTTAGGCTGAAACGCTTACCACTGCACTGCAACCTTGAAAATCAACAAGAAAAAAAAACTCTAACAAAAATCTAAAATTAAAATTCTAAAATTGGTTAAAATCAACGAGAATACCCGACAACGGTGCCAATTTGATCCGCTGACGCGCACGAATAAAAAACGAGTATTTTTGAAAATATAGTTACGGTAACGACAACTCGAGTATCGTTCTCAAGGATTCTTGTACTATTATTAACCAACAATTGGAACAATTGGGGATTTGAATTTTGATTAATAGAAAAAAAATAATGAAAATAAGTGATTATAGAAAAAGTGATTATCAAAATAAGCTGAAACGGTTAATCTGCTGTTTTGGGTTTCCAACTTATCATCGATCCAAATAATTCCCAATTTCTAAGCGGACTATATCCCTTTTTCGATTATAATAACAACCAAACAAGCGCAATTGATATTATATGATACATATTCCTAATTTCTGAATTAAGCAAATGGATGAGATATAACAACCGTGAATTAAGCAAACACGAGAAACATACGTGGATTAAGCAAACACGATTAAATTATAAGAACATGCAATCATCGAAATAAATAAATCAACCCTAAGATAAATTGAATTAAGCAAACAAGATATCACAGAGAGGGATTGAAAGGAAATAGATTTTATTGGAAATTAAAAGAACCTTAAAGTGTCGGCAGAAACCGGTTACAGCAGATTAATCATCGGGATTAGTTCTCCATTCAATTGTCCAAAAGCAAAAACCAAAATTGTGAATAGTCAAAAGAACATCATGAACAGTAGCACGGCTGCTACTAGGTATAGGGAAGCACACAAAATCCGGTTCTAATCCAACTGGGTCGAAAAACATAAAAAGCCCGGCCCAAGACTAAATATTCCTAAAGGGAGAATTCGGGTCCTGACTTCAACGAATTATTCAAGCCTGCTACACTCCGAATCAGCTTCTGCGTAAAACATGAAAGTTGTAGCTCTTTGTCTCAACTTTCAAACGCCTGGTAGAACGAATAAATCTGATTCTCGTAACTCCAGTTATAATCTGAACAGTGGACATGTATCAAATAACCGCTAATGCTGAAAAATAAGCTGCGAAAATGGATTAAAGGGAAACAAAGACTTAATAAAACAGTAAAATGAACAAAACAAACTAAGGAAATGCCTAAGTACAAACATAATAGAATGTGCATTAAAATGCACTGATCAGTTACACCAACCTAATTGGATGTTATCAACCCTAATCAAGATGACCACTCAATAAAAAAATGATTATGTGTAGTTTGATTGCGTGTATGCATAGAAGAGAGGTTGAAGTTTATGAGTTTATTTTGTAATTCTAGTTTCATTTATGTTTTACACTAGTACCTTACTAGAATGTGGTGCATGTATGAGTATATATATATATATATATATATATATGTATGAGAGATATGGAGAAAAGGAAACACAAATGGATGGAGGAAAAAAATAAGATTTTTGAAGGAAGGCATCGTGTGTGTCGACCTATGTATGTCATAGGTCGGCCTATCAAAGCAAATGAGCCTACCTAAAAAGGTCTTGGGTCGACCTATCACAGTCTTGTGCCGACCTATGTTGTTTAACACATTGGACAAAAGCTACATTCTTTAATATTGATGTGTGGGTGTCGACCTGAACAGTTATGTGTCAACCTATACTAAAGTGGAAACTTTTATAGGTCGACCTATACTTGCATGTGTCGGCCTATGCTGCAGTGTTTTGACAAAAACTATGTTTTCATTGCATTTATGTTGTATGAATCTTTTCTAAACAATTTTAATGCTTCCTAATGCTAAGATTATCTAGAACCAGGGCATACCGTCCAATATACATTAACGCTACAGTATCCTAGTTTTGACATCATTTAAAATTCAAAAGTAGCACTCACAGACTTTAACGCTATATAGTTTGATGTGGTTTGAGTAATTTGAAAAGAGCGAAATAGGCATATTTTCTAAATTAAAGTGGAGAAAATTGCAGGCTTTATCTAAAATGGTAAAGTTTTTGTCGTTTTAGTGATTAAAGTCGAAATATGTTAATTTCAATTATGATTACCAATTTTGGAGGTTAAATCCTTAAACTTGCTTATCAACTATTATGTAGACCGTTTTTTGTTGTTTTATTTTTCCATAATTTTGGTTTTTTTTTCTTATCATTTTTTATACATTTTGTGTTGTAGTAAATAATATATATATATATATATATATATATATATATATATATATATATATATATATATATATATATATATATATATATATATATATATATATATATATATATATATATATATATATATATATATATATATATATCATTTTGACTTAAAAAAAATAAAAATCAAACATATTAAAAGTTATAACTATATTATTTTTATACAAAACTTATCTATTTTTTAACAATAAACTAAATACATTTATTAACACTTTTAATGTTAATTATTTATTTTTAAAAAGAGGAGAAGTGAGGATGAATACATTCATTATAAATTTAATATAAGTAATTTTATAATGAACATATTGGAAAGGAGTCTCACTCTTGGAGCCAATATTGTTGATCCGTTTGATTGGTTTGAGGATAATTTTTGGAGAAAAATGGGTCTTGAGAGTCTTACATTCTTATGGAAGGACAACTCAAATTTTAATATTATATATCTTTTGTGTAAGATTTTTAGGCTCTTTAGTATCTATGATAAGTAGGACTGGCCTGTTAGGCCAGTGGGAGTTTTAATTAATTGTAATCTCACTCAGGATTTTAAGTTGAAGAGACTCTTATTTGATTATCAACATGAGATGGTTACTAATCTCTTGCTAATAATTAGGGATGATACTCTCTTAGAAGATCATATGTTGTTATGGGGTCACTCTAAGGTTGGTGTTATTTTTGTTGCTTTAGTCTACCTAGGTCTCTCCCAAAGAAGATGTTTTGTTTCTTATTTGAAAATCCTTGTGAAGTTGGTTCTTCCTTTTATTTTGGCTAATTAAACTCCCTTTAAAGTGATTGTCTTCTCTTAGAAACTCCTTGTAGCGTGCGATTTTTGTTGGTGACGCAACCACCTTACCGCAATGGTTGGAATTGGGTGATACTTTTGGATTTCTTATTTATCCTATGAAGCTGGAAAGGAAAGGGAAGATATCTAAAACTAACCTTGCAAGCAAATGTTTTCTTTAACAAATGCTAAGAGATTAGGGATCGGGGTCAGGTTATACAAAGGGAAGCTATTAACACCCAGTGTATATATGGTTATCCATAGGCCTTTTATTGCATGTTTCTCTGTTAATTTGAAATGCTTTCTTATGTTTATCTATTGTAGCTTGGGAAAGTTTCTCCTTTGGGAGAATTGAGAGACTGTTTTTGTGGTTTTCGGGTTTTCTATTATTTTTGGTAAGGTATTGGACCTAAAGTTTTTGATTTGTGTGCTCGTTAAGATTTCGCAATCTTATGCCTATGTATTCCCGCAAAGAAATCTGGGAAATCAGAGCAATCGTAGTTCCTCCTATTTCTATGGGAGGAAAATGTCTGGTGTCTTGTTTAAAGCCCAAGATTGAAGCTGTTTGAGAATTTGTGTCTTGTTTAAAGCCCAGGATTGAAGCTAAAGGGGGTGATTGAGAGAAAATTTGTCATCTCTAAAGGGAGAACATCTCACCTATTCATCAAAAAAGTTGAGTAATTGGTTATAAGGGAAATTACTTTAACTGGGATATGTGAATCCAGCAATGCCATAATTTCCTTTATAAGAGGGATGTCATGTAGAAAGAAAACTTTAACTCAGTGTAGAGCAATGCCACTTTTTCCTTATGAATCTTTCATGCTAAGAGAGGGACATTGGCTTGGATGTATGGAATCCAGAGGCTTGCCACTTACAACTGTTATATGAAAGATGAATTTTTAGCCAAGATAAAGAAAGGACTCCAGCTTGGATTTTGAATCAACAAGTGTGCCACTTACAGCAATTATCTGGGAAAGGTTTTGATTGTCTATTTTAAAATGTGATGTATAGAGAAAATATCCTCCTACAGAGTAGACTCATGGTCTCATCTGAGGGGATGTTGATTTTTGTGTGCCTTGATCAAATCCCAAGGTTGAAGCTAAAGGAAACTGACTCCACTGGGAAAGGTTTTATCTGTCTTGTACAAAGCCCAAGATTGAGGCTGACTGACTCCACCGGGGGAAATTCTTATATGATGCCTAGGAGGAGGCTAACTCTTGCTGGGGATTTATTGAAATCTAGGAGCAGGTCCAAATAGTATTGGGGAATCCAAAGGTTTTACTCTTTCTGGGGATCAGAGAAGAGTTGAGATATTAGATGCCATGGGGCTCTGATTCTCTTAGGGGATTTGTTGAGGGTAAATTGACCCTGGATGGGATTTTTTAAAATGAAAGCTTAACCCTTGTTGGGGGGTCAGATGGGTTTAAAGTGGCGTTTGAAAACCTATAGAGGTTTTAACTCTGCTGGAGATTAGTATATTGATGAAATGATTGTCATACCCCAAATTTTGACCACCAAGATTTCCCATCATTGTGAAAGTCATCATCACAATATGGATGTACCTTCATGCCTCATCAATCTCCTCAAAGATGGTTGAGCATTCACCACAACCCAAGAACTAGGGTTTTGAGCCCTCTCGGAGCACTTAGACAAAGTATTAATCAAGAAATGACATGATCTTCAACTTGTCTAACCTTTCAAACACCTATAAGGGATCAGGAGGACTCCCACATCAAGAATCAAGCACAAGGTTGCAAAATTCCAAGTGGATTAAGCCTCAAGATCGTCAGTGTCACCAAATTAGGGTTTTGGTCGACCAAAGCCTCCAGATGGAATTTTTCCTCTGGGCATGAGCCAATGCTTCAAAGCATAACCCAAGATACTCCAAGGGACATCATGGACCCAATCATCAAGTCAATTTAACCTCAGGGGATGCATTTACCAAAAATCAGGAATTAGGGTTTCTTGACCTAACTCACCCCTAAGCTGACTTTTGGGACAAAGCATGAGCCAAGACCTCAAGACATGATTTGAGGGCCTCCAGTACCCTACATTGATCCATTTGCAACAATGGATTGACCCAAAAAGCTTGGTTCACAAGTTTCAATTTCACCAGGACCACAATCAGGGTTCAAATGTACCTTTGACTTTTGACCAAGACATGCTCCCAAACCTTGGGACATGATTCAATACATCTTATAATACCTATGGAATCCATCCATTAGGTTTGATTTAGGTCAAGGACTTGATTTCACAAAGGATCGCACAGTTTGGATTTCATCCGATAAAAAGTCAACTGTGCACAAAATCAAGTTTGACTTTTTGGAATTTTTCACAAATATGGTTCCCCTAAGTCAAAAATAATGTTAATGTATGGTATTGATCATCATTCATTAAGAAAAATCAAGAAAAGTGAGGTTTCTTGCAAAAGGGGAAACCTTGAGAAACCAAAAATTTTCTAAGTTATGGAATAAAAATGGTTTTGGTACCAACTTCCAAGGATCATAACTTGAGATCCAAGCAACCATTTTGGGTGATCCAAAGCTGGATTTGTAGGTCTTGTTACACTATACAAAAGCTTCAACTACCTCAGACTCCAATTCCTCATGGATTTTGAGTTATGGAGTGATCAAAATGACAAAAACATGAAAATGACACTTTTTCCAACACTTAGTGAAAATCTGCCTAAGTTACCAGCCTTGAACATCAATGTTCATGAGGATTTTTCAATGGGATCCAAATAGTTTCAAAACAAACTATGATCACACATGTTTTGTATCATATGAGGGCTTTCTAAAAAGCACAAGAGCCTCCCATAACCCAACTTGAGCAGGGAGATATGAATCCCTCAAAATCACCATTTCCAACTGTCATAGGAAAGGCAGAATTTGGTGTTTTTGCTCGATTTGACAAAATTGAGCAACTCCAAGCCTTGTCATCCATTTGGACACATCTGAGGATAAAACAAAAGGAGAATGATCTGATCCCCAAGCCTCCAAAGTCCAAGAATCTACACTTAGCCATAACAAACCTAAAAAGGCTAAAAAGGTGCCAAGACTCCAATTTTGTTTCAATGCATTTAATGGATACACCAAAGTGGCATGGACTGACACATTCCTAACTGAATGAGTCAAGAATAAGCTCTGAATCAAAGGACCATAGGCCTGTGCCCTAACCTCAAGTCAATGGCTAGAGGAGACTTAAGATTCCTTTTGCTCAACATTGGCCAAAGGCCTGCTGCTGCTGCCATTCACTATTGATGCCAAAACAAACTTAACACACTATAAATAGAGCTCAATTGTGATCAGTTTGAGCACACCAAAGCACTACAACTGATGCTTTCCTCAAAATCTATAAGGTATCTCTGAGTTTTTGAGTTAGAGAGAAATTCCACAATAGCTCATAATCCAAACACCTCTAATATGTTATATCTAAGCTGTTCAAACACTCACTTGTGACCTGAAACACCAAAATCACAAAGTCAACCTCTAAAACCTCAAAAATGGACTTTTCTGCATTTTCCAAGCCATGCCTTGATTCAGTCACTTCCAAAACCAAACAAAGCCTCAAACACACTCCAAATAATATCCTCAAACTATCCCAAATGGTTCCCCTTACCTGGAACACCATTTGAGAGAGTTGCCATATTGGTCACTTTTGCCCCTTTTGCAAGAAGTGCCAAAACTTGTTCCTGAGGATTCCAGCTGGTTCTAATCATCCTAAAAACTTCTAAGGGATAAATTGAGAGTGTCCAAAGCATCAAATTACTTCTGGCACAAGGAACTTGGCAGATAGCACAAAAAGCTCCAAGAGGTAAGTGCATGACAACTTGAACTCTTTGAATTATGCATTGATTTGAAGTCCACTGATCATAAACATCTCATACATGTTATATATGTTGTGTTTGAACCAATTGGCCATGCTATTAGTGTGTGTATGATGTGTTAGCATAGAAAATGCAAATTTTGGCCTATTTCAAAACCACTATCGGGTTTTAAAATGGGGACCTCATCTAAAAAAAACAAGGGCACCATTGGATTCCTTGTGAAATTCTAGGTCAGATGCACCTAAATTTTGTCCCAATCCATGGAGAAATGAGAAAGTTAGAGGCTTCACGTAAATTGCCAAAACTTGCCTTGCCTTGCCTTGGCCAGGCCTGAAAACTTGGCACCCCTTATGTATTTATGGGGTGGTTTTGATATACGGATGTATCACCACCCCAGTGGTAGCGCGCATGTGTGTTTGGCTTGATGGTCGTGGGTTAAAACCCCACCCAGACCATTTTGCCATTTTCTATGTTTTTGCTATTTTTCATGTATTTTGTGGTTTTTATTAATTAATTCAAAAATTAAGTTCTCTCTCAATTTTAATTATTTTTTATTGGTTCTTTTTTTGAAAATTCATAAAAATATTAAAATATTTTATTCCATGAAAATTTCACAAAAATATTATTTATTTCATATATTTGGTATTTTTGTAAAGAGTTATATTTTTATTTGTTTTTAAACATTAAAAATATTTCTTTCTCTTGGTTTTGCAAAGTTCAAATGATTTTTAAATCATCCCATGAATGAAACATGATTTTTCAAATATAAATCCAAGATCACAATCTTTTTTCACATGTTTGATTATTTTAATTGAATTTTTATTCAATTAAAATACATTTTAAAACCAAAAATTAGGGTTTTGATCATTATCACTCTAACAAATCTTTTCAAACATCTTTGGGCCTCTTGACAGAGTGTAAGTCCCACCCCTTTGTAAATAAAAACCTTTTGGGCCTCAATCATTGTATAAGGCCCACTGTGTTTTCAAAAACCTCGACGCGATCGTCGCCTTTTCAACAAAATAACTTGGGCATACCCTTGTGTTGTAAGTCCCATTTCTTTTCTTTTTCAAACTTTTGGGCCTCTCCTTGAGTTGTAAGACCCATCCCTTTGCACAGAAAACCTCTTTGGGCCTCAGTCATTGTATAAGCTCCAATACAGTTTACAAAACAACGGTACGATTACTGTTTTTCATCTTTGCCTCTCCTTGAGTATAAGCCCCGATCTTTTCAAAAATAACCTTCCCTTTTGATTTAGGTTCAAATTCATAGTTGTTATCAAAACTTTCTTTAATTTCTTGAACAACTAACCGTACAGCTGTTACAATGGAAGCTTGCTCGCCTGTAAGTTTTTATCAGCTTTCTTTACTTGCCTTCATATATATATATATATATATAACTGTATTACTGGAAGCTTGCTCACCTGTAAGTCCTTCTTTCGTATCTTTTTTAATACTTGTCATATATCAACTGTATATATGCTTGTATATCTGCTTAGAGTTTTCCCCGGAAACTAAGTCTAGAACTAGGTAAAGCCAGTTGGTCACTCTTAAATACAGTCAAAACTAGATCCCCATAGGATTTCCAGATACAGTCTTGCCTTCTCTTGGGTTTAAACAATATGGAAAAAGAGAAAGACATTATTCTTGGTGAAACTTTTCTCAGACTGTCACTATTAGAAATTGTCAAAGAAGTTCATTTCCCCAGAGAGGATTAATTCCCAGTGAAACCTCTCTTAAATTTCTTCAAACCCTAGAACTGTTCACTAAAGAAAAGATTATTCTCGGTGAAACTTTCCTTGAACCCTTTGTCATACCCCAAAATTTGACCACTAAGATTTCCCATCATTGGGCAGATCATCATCACAATATGGGTAAACCATCATACCTCATTAGTCTCCCCAAAGATGGGTGAGCATTCACTACTATCAAAGATTAGGGTTTCAAGCCCTCTCTGAGCTCTTAGACAAAGGATCAATCAAGAAATGACATGATCTTCAACTTGACTAACCTCTCAAACATCCACAAGGGATTAAGAGGACTCCCACTTCAAGGATTAAGCACAAGGCTTCTCTCTTCTAGGTGGATCAAGCCTTAAGATCGCCAGTGTCACCAAATTAGGGTTTGGTCGACCAGGGACTCCAGATGGAAATTTTCCCCATGGGCCTGGGCCAATGCTTCAAAGCATAACATATGATTCTCCAAGGGATCTCATGAACCCAATCATCAAGTCAATTTAGCCTCAGGGGATGCATTCATCAAAAAATCAGGAATTAGGGTTTCTTGACCTAATTCACCCCTAAGTTGACTTTTGGGACAAAACATGAGCCAAGACCTTAAGACATGATTTGAGGGTCTCAAATAAATCACATTGATCCATTTTCAACAATGGATTGATCCAAAAAGCTTGATCCACAAGTTTCAAATTCATCAGAACCAAAATTAGGGTTTCGCGAGAAAAGTGAACTATGCCTTTGGCTTTTGACCAGGACATGCTCCCAAACCCTAAGACATGATTCAATACACCCTATAACACCTATGAAATCAATCCATCAAGTTTGATTTAGGTCAAGGACTTGATTTCATAGAGGATCGCACAGTTTGGAATTCATCTGATAAAAAGTCAACTGTGCACAAAATTCAACTTTGACTTTTTGAGATTTTTCACAATTATGGTTTTTTAACCCTAAAATGATGTTAATGTATGATTTGAATCATCATTCATCAAGAAAAATCAAGAAAAGTTGGATAACTTGTAAAAGGGGCAACCATAAAAACTTAGAAAATTTTCTAAGTTATGGAACAAAGTGGCTAGGGTACCAACTTTGGAGGATCATAACTCCTAAACCACGAGGCCATTTTTCCCATCTAAAGCTGGATTTGTAGCCCTCTTGGCCCTATACAAAAGCTTCAACTACACCTCATTCCAATTCATTATGGATTTTGAGTTATGGAATGATCAAAGTGGCTGAAAACATGAAATGCCACTTTTTCCAACACTTAGTGAAATTTTCACTAAGTCAGAATCTGCCTTCACTTTTTTCCAAATGTAGGGGCATTTTTCACTTGGATCCAAAAAGTATCAAAACCAATTATGATCAAACAGTTATTGTATCATATGATGGCTTTCCAAAATGGCCAAGAACTCCATCAAATTCCACTTGAGCCATGAGATATGACAATGGCAATATGCCTTGCTGAAAACTGCCAAGGCTAGGAAGAATTTTGCACTTTTGCTCGATTTGGAAAAATAAGATAATTCCAAGCCTTGTCATCACTTTGGACACATCTGAGGATCAAATCTAAAGGGAGAAAACACTGATCCAAGCCTCCAAAGTCTTTGGAACAAGAAGTAGCATGCCAAATCTAGAAATCCCTAAAAGAGGGACAAGACTCCAATTTTGGATTGGAGCATTTAATGGATGCACCAAGGTGGCATGGACTGACACATTTGCAACTAAATTCAGTCAAGAATGATCCAACAACTAGGGAACCACAACTCTGTGCTCTAACCTCTAGTCAATGGCTAGAGGAGACTAGAGATTCCAAAGTGCAACCATTGGCAAAACCTCTGCAGCAGTTGCCATTCACTATTGCTTGCAAAACTAACTTGCTCTACTATAAATAGAGCTCATTTGTGCTCAGTTTGAGTACACCAAAGCACTACAACATATGCTTTCCTCAAAATCTCTTTCTCTAGGCAAAAATACCTTCTTTAGCAAGGTAACTCTGATTTGTTGAGTTAGAGAGCAATTCCACCACAACTTATGATCCAAACACATCCAATATGTTATATCTAAGCTGTCCAAATTCACACAAGTGACCTGTAATCCTTAAATCTCAAAGTCACCTCTCAAAACCTCAAAATAGGCCTTTTTGTGCATTTTTCAAGCCATGTCTTGAATCAGTCACTTTCTAAACCAGATAAAACCTCAAACACACTCTAAATATCATCCTTGAACTGTCCCAAATGGTTCCCCCCATCTGGAACACCATTTGAGGGAGTTGCTATTTTGGCCACTTTTGCCCCTTTTGCAAGAAAGAGCTCGAACTCATCCCTGAGGTTTCCAGCTGATTCCAACCATCCTAAAAGCTTCTAAAAGATCATTTGAGAGTGTCCAAAGCATCAAACCATTTCTGGAACAAGAAACTGGGCAGATTGCACAAAAAACTCCAAAAGCTCAAAAAGAGGTAAGCATCATGACTTGAACTTTCCAAAATATGCATTGCTTTGAGGTCCACTGATCATGCACATCTTGTACATGTTATATGTGTTGTGTTTACACCAAATTTCCATGCAATTCTTGCCTGTATCATGAGATAGCACAGAAAATGCAATTGGAGGCCTATTTCAAAACCACTATCGGGTTTTAAAACGGGGACATGATCTTGAAAAACTACCACCACCATTGGATTCCTTGTGAAATTCTAGGCCAGATGCATATAAATTTTATCCCCAACCATGGAGAAATGAGAAAGTTATCGCCTTCACGTTTCTGAGCCAAAACTTGCCTTGGCCAGGCCTAGGACACAAGGCAAGCCTTGTGTATTTGTTGGTTTGTTTCAATCAACGGATGTATCACCACCCCAGTGGTAAGGCGCGCGTCCTATAACCTTGAGGTCGTGGGTTTGAACCCCACCCAGACCATTTTGTGTTTTCTCACATTTTGCTATTTTTTCCAATATTTTCATGTTTTATTAATTAATTGGAAAATTAATAACTCCCTCAATTTTAATTATTTTTTATTGGTTCTTTTTGCAAAAAATCACAAAAATGTTGAAATATTTTATTCCCCAAAAAAATTAGATTTATATTATTTATTTAATATAATTAGTATTTTTGTGAATAAATGTCTTTTATTTGTTTTTAAACCTTTTAAAAATAAATATCCATTTTGGAAAATCAAAACCAAGTAGGTTTTAATTCATCTTGTGATGAAAGCTTCATTTTTCAAACCTAAAACCAAAATCACAAGTTGTTTATTCAAACTTATTTGGAATTTTTATCATTTGTATTAATTTTCTTTGTATAATTATATTAAAAAAATGATGAAATTAGGGTTTTATTGATTTTCACCCTAACAAACTTTTCCGAACAATCATTTTGGGCCTCTAATAGAGTGTAAGACCCAATCCTTTGGAAATACAAACCTATTTTGGGCCTCAAATGTTGTATAAGTCCCGTTGTATTTCAAAAGTTCGGCACGGTCATCGCCCGTTTAAAACAAAGCATCTGGGCCTCTCCTCGAGCTTCAAAATCATTTTGGACCTCTAATAGAGTGTAAGACCCAATCCCCTTTTAACCAAAACAATTTTGGGCCTCAGATATTGTATAAGTCCCTCTGCGTTAAAAGAAAATCTCGGCGCGATCGCTAGTTTAAAAAACAAATCATATGGGCCTACCCTCGTGTTATAAGCCCCATTTCTTTTTCTTTCAATCATTTTTGGGCCTCTTGAGAGAGTGTAAGACCCATCCCTTTGTACAGAAAACCTTTTTTGGGCCTCAGTCACTTGTATAAGTCCCTGTACAAAACGACAGTGCGATCACTGATAAAACCCTGGGCCTCTCCTTGAGCTGTAAGCCCCAATTTTCCTTTCAAAAACACTTTCTCCTTTGATTTTGAATATAATATTATAATCAAAGCTTTCTTTGTTGAACAAAGTAACCAAACAGCATGGAAGCTCTACAACCGAGTAAGTGCTTACCCGCTTTCATTTACCGCTTTCATATGTATATAACTGTATTTTGGGGTTGTTTCACTGTAAGTCTTCTTTCATAAACTCATATCGACTGTGTAATACTAGTATAGATATTTAGAGTTTCCCCGACAACTACGTCTAGAACTAGACAAAACCTCGTCTCCTTACATACGACGTTCTCCTGGATATTTCAACATAACCTAAACCATGAGAATTTTCTTTTACAACAATTTTAGATAACTAGATCTAAGAAATCTCCCCCTTGAACATTTCATATACAGAAGGCCAATGTTCCAAGTGAAACCCCCTCTGGAACTATTCATCAGCCTCCTTTTGGGCTTAGTGCAAGGACCCACAGGCTTCCTAAAAGCATCCCCGCCTCCTCTTGGGCGTTGTACAAGAACCCGTCGGCTTCTTAGAAGTTTTTCACAGCCTCCTCTTAGGCTTCGTAAAAAGATTCTTCCTCCAGGAAGATAGCCTCCTCTTGGGCTTCATACAAATTGTCCCTTTGACTTCTTAAAAGTTTTTCTCGCCTCCTCTTGGGCTTCGTACAAATTGTCCCGACGACCTCTTAAAGGTATAGGAACAGAAATTAGTCATCTTAATAGAACAGTCTTTCAAAGAGTCTAGATCTTTCTACCGCGAACGGACTGTATCTTAATTCTCTTAAGCATAGTACAAAATATAAAACTCTAGACTTGGACAGTCTAATCCCCTTGAGTCTCGAATACATTCTCAAGTTCCTTTCAAAAATAGGAAAAAACACCCGTAGACTTGGGCAGTCTCAATACCCTTTGAATTCCCCGTTTCCTTAAAGAACAGGAAATAATCCCGCTCCTCAGATATAATATATGAGTACAACATTACCCATATAAGAACTAATTTTCTCTTTTAACCAATATACTGGACCTGTCACTCAACTGAAACAGTAACCATAGCCTCCTCTTGGGCTTTGTACAATGATTCTCCCCAGTGGAGCTAACCTTTTCAGCCTCCATCTCGGGGTTCGTACGAGATACAAAATCACTCTTTTGTTGAGTATAAAAGACTCTCTTGTTGAGTCAAACCTTTTTCAGCCTCCATCTCGGGCTTCGTACGAGATACAAAATCACTCTCTATGTTGAGTATAAAAGACTCTCTTGTTGAGTCAAACATTTTTTAGCCTTCATCTCGGGCTTTGTACGAGATACAAAACACTCTCTTGTTGAGTATAAAAAGATTCTCTTGTTGAGTCAATCACCTTTAGCCTCCATCTCGAGCTTCGTACGAGAAACAAATCACTCTCTTGGTGAGTATAAAAGACTCTCTCGTTGAGTCAAACCCTTTTAGCCTCCGTCTTGGGATTCGTACAAGACACATATAAAAACACTCTCTTGTTGAGTCAACCCTTTTAGCCTCTATCTCGGGCTTCGTACGAGACACAAAAACTCCCTCTTGTTGGGTCAATAGCCTCCTCTTAGGCTTTGTATAAAGAAATCCCCGTTTGGTTCAATCAACCTTTTAGCATCAAATCATGATTTGGTCACAGCATACAAACATCAATAACTCCTTTTCCCTCGTCTAATTGCTGTAAGCGGCAAGCCTCTGGATTATTTACATCCATGCCACTGTCCCTCTTTTAGCATGAGAAATTCCTAAGGAAATATGGCGTTGCTCTAAACTGAGTTAAAGTCTTCTCCTTCAGGTTGAAAATACCCTATAAAGGAAATTATGGCATTGTTGGATTCGCATATCCCAGTTAAAGTAATTCTCCTTTATAATCAGTCACCCAACAATTGTGATAAACAGACCCCTTTAGAGATGACAAATTCTCTCTAAAGTCAAAACCCTTTAGCTTTACATCTTGGGTTTCGAACAAGATACAAATAGACCTTTAGCTTCATGTCTTGGGCTTTGAACAAGACACCAAAACACCATTTCCTCCCATAGAATAGGAGGAACTACGATCGCTCTGATTTCCCTATCCCGGTAATACATAGGCATAAGATTGAAAAAGAATCTTAGCGAGCACACTAATCAAAAAACCCCAAAGTCCCCTACCTCTAGCCAATCAAGCACAGTATCCCAAAAAATTCCCCATGAACAGTCCCGATATTTCGTTCTGAACAAAATAAGCAGAGAGAGACCCACGAACTAAAGCCGCATCTGTAAACCAACAGTTTTGACTGTTTAACCTCAGTTTGCAAGCAGGGTTAATTGGAGACATCTATTTCCCTTCCTTCATCAGCTTCAATAGGATAAAAAATGAATCGAACTGTAGTACTAAAGCGATAGTGATTCGAAACCACAAAAACCGCGCTACAGAAAAATGGCGACCACAGTGGGAGGTGCCATGGTAAGATCTTGTCGTCCCTATTTTCCACAGAAAAATGGCAACCACAGTGGGAGGTACAATGGTAAGATCTTGTCGTCCCCATTTTCCACAGAAAAATGGCGACCACAGTGGGAGAGACTTGTTTTTTTCCCGTCTCTTAGGAGGAAACCTTAAGTTTAGAAAATTTCATAGGAAAAATGGCGCCCACCGTGGGGCCAAACAAAGGAATCTTGTCTCTCTTATCTCTCTGGTTAAAACCTTCTCTTGGGACGAGTCCTTGGGTTCACAAGGTATCACTGAATGACAGTTTCATCGGGGAATGTCATTATTGCTAGAATCGGCCCTCACTAGGATCTTAGGTCAAAAACCTTTAAGTTGGGAAGGTACCATAGAATGGCGACTCCGCCGGGGAGCCATTTTCTATTAGGATCATAGGATTCATAACTCTTAAAAAGTCTAGGACATTAGGAAAAATATATATACTGCTTTTCCTAATTGATATCTGTGTTTATTTTTCTGCTAATGGGAATGCGTGTGATGCCGCATGTGGAAAGATTGAGTATACACCTAGGAAAAACCTCTTTCAATAGTGCGGAAGCTATCGGAAATAGTTGTCACGCGATACTACCCTCTTCTGAGATTCTTCGAAATACATCACCTAGCGCGGTTCCCGGCCCGCTGATGTTATCTCGACAAGAATCGATGATTTTGAGAGACAGGTACAAAAATCACTAGTATAAACCTTTGGGATGGGTAGAGCCTTGACTTCATGACACCGACCCTTTTGACCCCATGTTTTTTCTATGTTTTTGTGTGCTGCATTCATGCATTCATTTTAAAAACATCAAGCAAAATTTTTTTTCTCTTCTAGTCTCTCTTTATCAAATTAAACTAAGACAATGATTGCAAATGTCAGAGAGAAAAGGATTGTGCTAATGGATTTCGGTAGAAGAAAAACTCACAAGTATACCTTCAAGGTTCCAAAACTAGAGGATTTGAGAGGATTAGCAAGGATGATCACTAACCCTGACGCTTTCAGAGCCAAGTACGGAGGTCTGCTACCTCTGTTAAGGGTCCATGTAATTGAGGGAATCCTAGAGGCACTCATTCAGTTTTACGATCCGGTCTATCACTGTTTCACATTCCCGGATTACCAGGTCGCACCAACGCTGGAGGAGTATTCTCATCTGATTGATCTACCCATTACTGATCAAGCTCCCTTTTCTGGACTGGAAGAAATTCCAAAGGATCAAATCATTGCAAGAGCAATCTATTTGGATGAGTCCGAAATCAAGACTCACATGACCACCAAGGGAAGAATCCCAGGTTTACCAACCAAGTTTCTGGTAAAGAAGGCTCTGTACTTTGCTAGTATAGGGAATGTGACTGCTTTTGAAAGCGTATTTGTTTTACTCACCTACGGGTTATTTCTGTTTCCCAACATTGATAACTTCGTCGATATCAACACCATTAAGGTTTTTCTCATTGGAAACGCCGTACCAACCTTGCTCGCAGATGCGTATCATTCTGTACACTTAAGGAATTTATACAGTGAAGGAATGATCACGTGCTGTGTACCCCTGCTATATAAATGGTTTATCTCCCATTTGCCTAAGTCTGCCGCTTTTTGGGATCATAAGAGTGCCTTACGTTGGTCGCAGAAAATCATGTCTCTTACCAACTCTAATATAGATTGGTACAATAGGATTTATGACGGGATCAGGATCATTGACCATTGTGGAAACTTCCCCAACGTACCCCTCATAGGAACTAAGGGAGGAATCAATTATCATCCAGTTTTAGTTCGTCGTTAATTTGGATACCTGATGAGGCATGTCCCGCGTAATGCTCATCGGGAAGGTCTTTTCTTCAAGGAAGGAGAAAATGACAGGGCACTGAAGATGGAAATAGTGCACGCTTGGAAACATGTTCATAAGAAAAGACAAGAGTCTCTAGGAAAACCGGACTGTGTCTCGGTGGAGCCTTATCTCCATTGGGTACAAACTAGAGCTCTCAAGCTAAAGATGCCTTATCCTCGTCACGGAGTTCTTCCGCCAAGGGAATCTGTCATGTACTTCATGACTGAAATGGAAAAACTTCAGGTTACTCTCAACAAAGTTCAACAGGAGAGGAGGTCTTGGAAGAACAAGTACCGCATTCTCAATGTGGAGTGTACCAAAATACCGCAACTGCTGAAAGATAAGGATGCTCTAATTGAGATTTTGGAGCAACATGCTGTAGAAAATTAGGATGACCAAAGGAATTTGCTTGCTCCTTTCACTTGGCAAAGGAATGACAACCCGACAAAGGCCCAAGAGCCCCGGTCCAAGAAAAGGAAAGTACCAGAATCAGCACCCGAGTTCTCCTCAGAGAGGACTCGGGACCCATTAGCTTAGGTTTCTGTTTCCGCACCTTGTAATTTATTGTATTTCCATTTCCGCAATCCTTTGAATTCAATAAAACGAGGGTTTCCCCACTGGTTGATATTTTCAATCTAATTATCGAAGTTTATTTTGATTAAAAAAAAAAACAATTAATATAATCATTGCATTCATCATTCTCACGTCACGTATTCTTCTTACCTACTAATCTCACACTTGTGTCTCGGTTATAGAGTCAAACTGTCTCATTCGTACAATACTCAGGCCAATCATCAGAAAAAGATGGATCATCTCGAGGAAGAGAACAGAGAGTTGAAAGAAGAGATCGACGCTCTGAGAGAGGATATGAGAAAGCTTCGTAACGACATGCAAGCCATGGCAGAAGCTCATCTATAAAGAACTGTGATCTCAGAGATCACCTCAACGCCCATAGTGGAGAAGTATGATCCTAGGTATCAAATGCCGAAAGATCGTCCCTGGGGCATGCCTGTTAACTATATCCTGGAAGGATATGTTCCGCCGATCACTGAAGATCAGGGAATCATAGCAGAAGCCGCTGGGCCTGAAGGTTATAAACTTCGGGAAAGCGAGGATGCCAGAGGCATGATGAGGACTCCTGAAGGTTATAAACTTCAGGAAGCGCCAAGATTCACTGCCGTAGTAACGGTACCACCCCCTGTGGTGCACGCTGTCCCGGAAGGACAGATTCCACAGATACCTTCTGGTGGAAAGGAAAGTAGGTTCGATAGAATGGATGAATTCCAGGAGCAGTTCCTGGAAATGCAGAAGGAACTGCAAGCTATTCGCGGTCAGGATTTATTTGGAAAGGACGCCGCAGACCTTTGCTTGGTCCCCAATGTGAAAGTCCCGCACAAGTTCCAAGTACCCGATTTTGAAAAATACAAGGGTAACTCTTGCCCTCAAAGCCATTTGGTGATGTACGCTCGGCGAATGTCAGCTCAGACAGAGAACCAGGATCTACTGATTCACTATTTTCAGGATAGTTTAATCGGTGCCGCATTAAAATGGTACATGAGTTTAAACCGCAATACGATTAGCACTTTCAGAGATCTTGGCATTGCCTTCGTCTAACAATATAAATACAATTTGGACATGGCACCAGACAGAGATCAACTAAGATCAATGTCACAAAAGGACAAGGAAAACTTTAAGGAATACGCTCAGAGATGGCGTGAAATTGCCGCTCAGATTTGTCCACCTCTTGAGGAAAAAGAGATGACAAAGATTATCTTAGAGACCTTGAGCTCATTTTACTACGACAGAATGGTTGCCAGTGCGCCCAGCGACTTCACCGAAATGGTCGGTATGGGAGTGCGTCTCGAGGAAGTGGTTCGAGAAGGACGTCTAGTCAAAGACACTGGGTCGACAAGCGGTACTAAAAAACACGGTAGTGCTCTCCCTAAGAAAAAGGAGCAAGATATTGGGAATATCTCTCTCGAAAAGCAAAGGCGACGGTACCAACCAGTAGCAGCTGTAACTCCTGCTATCAACCCGGCGCCTGTTTCTACGTATCAACCTCAGGTTGCTCAAAGCCAACCGCATTCGCAGCAATTTCAGCAAAGGACACAACAGCCTCTTCAGCAGGCTCGTCCTCAATATAAAAACAACCGTACAACGCGGCCACCAGGATTTGATCCTATACCCGTATCGTACGTAGAACTATTTCTGTTACTACTGGCCAAGGGGCATGCCCAGACTAAGTCTCCTCTTACAGTACCGGAAAATCCGCCTTTTTGGTTTAAGGTGGATCAGACTTGCCCTTACCATCAAGGAGGACCAGGGCATAACATAGAAAACTGTCTTAGTTTCAAATCCGACTTGCAAAAGCTTGTTAGGAGTGGGGTCTTATCTTTCAAAGATACGAATCCGAATGTTCTCACGAACCCACTGCCTCAACACGAGAAAGCTGCAGTTAATTTGATAGAGGGAGAGTCTAACAACACCTATCAAATTCACGATGTACTCTTATTGAGGGCCAACTTGGTCAAGATGCATTGTAGACAGAGTGGATATGAGCATATACCATCTCATAATTATCACTAGTGTGATATCTGCTCTAAAAGCAATCAAGGATGTTCTGTGGTGTAATCAGCTCTACAGGAACAGATGGATCTTGGATGGATCCAAGAGCACCGAGTTCGTTTAGTTAACATGGTTTATACGAATTCCAACATCATTCAAAACCACGATATTCATGCGATGAATGTCAACTTGGTGGCAATGCACTCAAGGCAAGGCCAATATCATAATCTACTGCGTCACGATTATAATTCTTGTCTGACTTGCTCGGTAAACAAACAGGGATACTCTTTTGTACAAGAGGCCCTCCAACGTCAGATGAATCTTGGATGGATTCAAGACTACCATGATAGGAATCATGATCAAATCAACATGATTCAAATCTTCGATATTCGCTTGATGAATACCAGCCTGGTGGAGTTGCATGCTAAACAGGTCCGGCTCGGGTTCCTGGTATCACATGATTATCAGGGCTGTAAAGTGGGTTGCGAAGACGATAAGGGCTGTGCCCTTGTCCAAGAAACACTTCAGCACTTGTTGAACCACTGGTGGCTTCCAATCTATATGGATGAAGACACCCGGCAAATTAGTATCACTAACGAGAATCCTACTAGATATCAAAGTCAGGATGTTCGGTCGATGGAAACAGACCTAGTAAGGTTACACTGTATTCAAAGCGGACGTGGCCAAGTGCCACCACACAACTATGAGCGATGTGGAGTTTGCTCAGTGGATAATCAAGGATGCTACCTCGTGCGAGCAGCCCTTCAAAGTCAGTTGGACCGCAAAGAGATTCAACCATGGTCAAGTTCTGGATCAGTCAACTACGTCACTGATCAAATCGAGGACGTTGTCATAATCTCTGATCATCAGAGGGCTAGGGATGTTTGTACCATTATCCCTCTACTTGACGAATCGAGAGTTCCCAACCGGGAACGGATCGAAATTACTTACGATGGTCAGAAAAATCAGAAGGCTCCTGTAGTTATCTATCTACCAGGACCATTGCCGTATGAATCAGCTAAGGCGATCCCTTACAAATACGGTGCAACAATAATTGAGAATGGAAAGGAAATTCTGTTATCCTCCATCATGAATATTGCGGACATCAGTCGAGTAACACGGAGCGGTCGAATCTTTAACCGAGGAGTTGGAGAACCCAACAAAGAAAAAGAACCTCAGACAGAAGTTCCCAATCCACCAGTCGGTCAATCCAGTAATCTCGACCTTTCAAAAAGCGATGATGAGATGCTAAAGCTCATCCAAAGGAGTGAATACAACATTGTTGATCAGCTGTTACAAACTCCTTCAAAGATCTCGGTATTATCACTGTTACTTAGTTCAGAAGCGCACAGGGAGGCTCTACAGAAAGTCTTGGAGCAAGCCTTTGTGGAACAGGATGTAACAATTAGACAGTTCGATAGCATTGTCTCTAACATCACTTCCTGCAATAACTTGGGATTTAGTGATGAGGAATTACCTGAGGAAGGTCGCCGTCATAACATGGCGCTCAACATTACAGTCAACTGCCAAGACGATGCTTTATCCAGCGTACTGGTAGACACAGGGTCAACCCTGAATGTTATACCGAAGTTCACTTTAATGCGACTATCATTCAAAGGACCTCCGATGAGAACCAGCGAGGTTGTCGTCAAAGCATTTTACGGATCCAGAAAAACGGTTATCGGCGAAGTTGACCTTCCCATAACTATCGGTCCTCACACTTTCCAAGTCACTTTCCAGTTCATGGACATCCGAGCAACATACATTTGTTTATTAGGAATACCCTCGATACATCAGGCTGGGGCGGTCACTTCGACCCTCCACCAAAAGCTAAAGTTCGTCCAGAACGGCCAACTCGTCACAGTCTGTGGAGAACAAGCCTTGCTAGTGAGCAACTTGTCATTATCTACTTGTGTAGAACCCGAGGAGGTTGTTGGAACGCAGTTCCAGGCACTTTCGGTGAGCGATGAGAATCAGTCAGAGAAAGGAACCCCGATTTTCTCATACAGAGACGCTCTCGAAGTGATCAAAAGTAACAATACCAAGGGATGGGGACATCTCGTCATTCCTACTGATAACAAAACAAAGAAGGGTCTTGGTTTTTCTTCAAACTGTACCTAGACAGCTGCTAATGATGAAAGTCTTCATCCCATTCATAAATTCTTCCACAATGGAGGCTTCCTTCAATTAGTGACTCAAGACGTACATACCATCAATAAAGATGATTCCTCCGATACGGAGGAAGAATGGAAGTCCCATTTCAACGAGGACGATTATACGTCTCAGGGCGAAACACAGACTCCCTTTTGCTATCCCGCACAGAGTCCGAGATTTATACCAAGGTCAGATTTCGAAATGATATACAGAGATTGTGATCCTGAAAGATGCCGTGCTCCGCCAAATTCATTAGAGGAAGACACTCCGATGAAATACAACTTTGACCACGACTATTATGGCCCAATGGATGGCTTGCCTATCTGGCAGCCGTATCCCGGAGACTTGGGGCAAGAAAATCAGCCGAACAATGAAAATTAGCTGAGCATCATTGAACATAATACCTGTGTCCCCACCATGTCATGGGATCAACACTCAGGTCATTCCGAACTTATCCAGTACGGCGATGAATTCGCAACGTTTGCAGGACTAGAATTCATTAACTATGCTTTTCCCGAGGTCAACGTCATCGAGAGAGATGACTCCTCCAGTTCCAAAGAAGTGTGGGACACCCTGGGACAACCAAGTGGAAAATTTGACTTCATGGTCAAGTACACCGCTCCTGAAAGCTCTCGTATCAGGCTCGAAGGCATCCAGCTAACTGGATGGGGAGATACAGCTGAGAGCACAAATACTACGCAAAATACAACAGAGGAATCCTCCTACGACAACTCTGCCTGGGAGACAGATTCCAATGATCCTGCTCCGCCAGAAATCAGCGTCATTTCTGAAGATAAATCAAGGAAGGTACCAGACTTTGTGAATCACAGAGGAGTTCGCCGCCAATGGGTCACAGTCGATGTTTCGAAGATCGTTCATAAGTCAAAGTAATTGCCGTCTTTAACCTTTCACCTTGCCCAGGTGAAACGGATGTTTTGATAGGGTTCACTTTCTGTAAATTTCCCTCTTCGCTTCGTCCAAAGCGACAGAGTTTTGTTTTATAGGGCTGTAGTTTCAAGAATCGACTTTTTCATTAATAAAATAACGTCGTTCTGTAATTTCCGCATTAATTTTTGTTTTCTCTTTTCGTTTTTCAGAAAATGGTAATCCTAAAAAACAACTCAATAATAAAAACAAGCAGTAAAAGAAATACACTGCACACACTTTTGCATTTTCCCTCTATCTCTTCTAAACACAAATCATCACGTCATACAGATTGCTTATTTTAAACCCCGTTGAAACATACGATCCAATGCCTTCTCCCGACTTTGAGTTCCCGGTATTTGAGGTTGAAGAAAAAAATGACGACGAAATTCCAGAGGAGATCTCCCGACTACTCAGACAAGAGGAAAGGTCCATTGAGCCTCACAAAGAGTTGCTGGAAACAGCCAACTTGGGCTCAGAAGAAGAGAGAAAAGAAGTCAAGATTGGGGCACAGCTCAGTCCAACTGTCAAAGAAAGTTTGACGAAACTTCTCAAAGAGTTTCCCGATGTATTCGCTTGGTCCTATTAGGACATGCCAGGGTTGGATACCAGCATCGTGGAACATCACTTACCGTTGAGATCGGAATGTCCGCCAGTAAAACAAAGGTTGAGACAGACTCACCCGTACATGGCCATCAAAATCAAAGAGGAAGTACAGAAACAGATTGACGCTGGTTTCCTCGCCACGTCTGAATATCCTCAATGGTTAGCCAACATCGTACCTATTCCGAAAAAGGACGGAAAAGTCGGAATGTGTGTTGACTACCGAGATCTGAACAAGGCAAGTCCAAAGGACGACTTTCCCTTACCACACATTGACATGCTAGTAGACAGTACAGCAAAGTTCAAAGTTTTCTCCTTCATGGATGGATTCTCGGGCTATAATTAGATCAAAATGGCACCGAAAGACATGGAGAAAACTTCGTTCATTACCCCATGGGGTACTTTTTGTTACAAGGTAACGCCGTTCGGTTTGAAGAATGTTGGGGCAACCTATTAAAGGGCTATGACTACTCTGTTTCACAACATGATGCATAAAGAAATCAAAGTATATGTTGATGATATGATTGCAAAATCTAAAATAGAGGAGGAGCATGTGACCCACCTGTCAAATCTATTCGAGCGTTTACGAAAGTACAAACTCCGCTTGAATCCCAATAAATGCACCTTCGGTGTCCGTTCAGGGAAACTCTTAGGGTTCATCGTCAGCCAGAAAGGAATTGAGGTTGATCCTGACAAGGTCAAGGCCATTCAAGAAATGCCTTCTCCAAAAACTGAAAAACAAGTCAGAGGATTCCTGGGACGTTTGAACTACATCTCCAAATTCATATTCCTCATGACCGTGACATGTGCGCCGATTTTCAAATTACTCAAAAAGAACCAGGACTGCGTTTGGACAGAAGATTGCCAAACCGCCTTCGACAGTATCAAGGAATACCTGTCGAACCCGCCTATTCTATCACCTCCAGTGGAAGGAAGACCACTGATCATCTATTTAACAGTCTTGGAAGACTCAATGGGGTGTGTACTTGGCCAACAAGACGAAACCAAAAGGAAAGAGTCTGCCATCTACTATTTGAGCAAGAAATTCACCGACTGCGAGACTCAGTACACTATGCTTGAGAAATTCACCAATCATTTGGCTCATTAACCGATTGACGATCAGGAATCAGTCGGATTTGACTTCCCAGACGAAGATGTCATGTATCTAAAAATGAAAGACTGCGATGAACTGCTACCCAGTGAAGGGCCAGAACCAGATTCCCAATGGGGACTTATCTTTGATGGAGCTGTCATTCATTATGGAAACATAATTGGGGTAATTATCATAACACCTCAGGGTACCCACATTCATTTCACCGTTAGACTTACATTCAAGTGCACAAACAACGAGGCCAAATACGAAGCTTGTATTATGGGTCTCGAAGAAGCGATCGACTTAAGGATTAAGAACTTGGAGGTATACGGCAACTCCGCTTTGGTCGTCAATCAGATCAAAGGAGATTGGACCACATACCAATCAGGATTGATTCCGTACAAAGACTACTCGAGAAGGTTGTTGCCATTCTTCAACAAAATCGAGTTTCACCATATCCCTCGTGAAGAAAATCACATGGCTGATGCATTAGCCACTCTCTCTTCCATGATTAGTGTAGGTCAATGGAATGACATACCTAAGATCGACATAATACGCCTTGAACGGCCCGCTTACATCTTCACGATTGAAGCAGTCATAGACGACAAACCTTGGTATTACGATATCAAATGCTTCCTTCAGAAACAAGAGTACCCACCTGGGGCATCCAGGAAAGACAGAAAAACCCTCAGAAGGCTAGCAGGTAGTTTCTTCTTGAGCGGTGATACACTCTATAAGAGGAACTTTGACACGGTCTTGCTCCGATGCGTAGACAGACCAGAAGCAAACATGTTAATGAAGGAAATTCACGAAGGTTCCTTTGGCACTCATGCCAATGGACACACAATGGCGAGAAAAATTCTCAGAGCAAGGTACTACTGGTTGACCATGGAATTCGACTGCTACAAGTACATGAGGAGGTGTCACAAGTGTCAGATATACTCTGACAAAATTCATGTACCGCCAACACATCTCAAAGTTCTTTCTTCCCCTTGGCCTTTTTCTATATGGGGAATCGACATGATTGGTATAATCGAACCCAAGGCTTCAAACGGACATTGGTTCATCCTAGTAGCCATTGATTACTTCACCAAGTGGGTCAAAGCAGCGTCATACGCTAATGTAACCCAACAAGTGGTGGTACGATTTATCAAAAACAATATCATCTGCCGTTATGGTGTTCCAAGCCAGATCATTACTAATAATGGATCTAACTTGAACAATAAGATGATGAAAGAGTTGTGCACAGAGTTCAAAATCGAACACCATAACTCATCTCCTTACCGACCCAAGATGAACGGAACGGTAGAAGTGGCTAACAAGAACGCCAAGAAGATCGTTCAAAAAATGGTTGTAACCTACAAAGACTGGCACGAGATGCTACCCTTTGCTCTTCACGGTTATCGCACATCTGTCCGCACTTCAATAGGGGCAACCCCTTTCTCTCTAGTATATGGCATGGAGGCAGTACTCATCGAAGTAGAGATCCCATCAATCCGGGTATTGATGGAAGCTAAGCTAACAGAAGCTGAATGGTGCCAAAGTCGGTACGATGAACTAAATCTGATCGAAGAGAAGCGAATCACGACACTATGCCATGGTCAGTTGTATCAACAAAGAATGAAGAAGGCATTCGACAAGAAGGTCTGACTTTTCATCTTCAGAAAGGGAGACTTTATGCTCAAGAAGACACAACCATTTCTCACTGACTCTCGGGGCAAGTGGACTCCGAATTATGACGGCCCCTATGTGGTCAAGAAAGCTTTCTCAGGCGGCGCCTTGAGACTTACAACCATGGACGGAGAGGAATTTACCTACCCCACAAATGTTGACGTAGTCAAGAAATACTTCGCCAAAATAAAAAAAAAACGTCTCGGTGGATTAAAAACCCGAAAGGGCGGTCTAGGAAAAAATTAGAGACATGATCAAAAATCACCCCGGTGGATTGGATATCTCAAAGTACAATCCAGGCAAAAATTAGGGATTCATGGCAAGTAACTACGTCTGATCAGTTCAACTCCTCAGTGATAATGCCATCCATCAGAAGAAAAACTCCAGTCACGGTCATCTTCGACAGAAGCTCAGGATGTCCAGGATTCAAAGTTGGTAGAAGGATATTGGTCGTTATGTTTCGATGTAGCCCTTTTCCCTTAAATTACCATTTTCTAAACTTTGTAAATACTCAATGGAATCACGCGTTTGGCTGATTTCCATCCTATCAATATAATTTGAGCTCTTGTGCTTTTGTTTGCAATTCTTATTTGTTTTAGCTTTACAAGACGACATTTTAACATGATCAACGATTCTTGAAATAAAACAAAAATGAATTTACTTGTAAAATTTTTCTGATTTTAATAAAGATGGCAAATTCTTTTGACTGTTGAACCTCGAAAGAATATCGATGGCTTCTCCCAAAGGCGGACAAGCTTCAAAGTGCAGAATCAAAGTACTCCTTCTAAACCAGTGCACCTGAATGAATGATCAACTATGTCAAAGACCATTGTTTCATCTGACACCCCCGGCAGAGTTCTTATCTCCTAAGCCCGACCAACGTAACTCCCCACAGGGACTACTTCTCCTAAGCAAGGCAGAATTGCTATCATGAACCAGTGATACTTTTTATCTCCCACTGTGGCCGAGTATCCAGTCGTGTTCATCTATTAGCCTGTATGTCGCGTCATTTTTGTCAGCATAAACATACATACATCATGCATTATTGATTTACATTCATATTCATATTGCATCACTATCACTCTAGTCGGTCTTGTCCCCTAGTGATAGAGGTCCTCTCAATCGAGTTGTCAGTTCTTTCCTCGTCAGGAAATGTTGCATCTGAGCTACCTCTCTCCTCCCGTTTATTTCTGGGATGAAGTCGGCCCTTGATCACTTTGATAACTTGAACCTCTGAAAAAACCAGAGAACCCTCAGCCAGCATCACTCTTCACCATGGAAGATGATATCTTCGCTTTCCCGGATTAAGGAAAATCCCTAAAGAAAGCCTCACAACTAAATACTTTCAGCAACACATTGGTCCTTCTCTCCAGAATGTCAATGTCAACAAAGTCATCGGCACCTCAAAACTGGGGTACATCGTATGGCATTTCTTTGAGAAGCTCTCGAGAAAAGTATGATGTAATATCCCCAAACAAAAGCAGTCTCTTAAGAAGACTCGTTTTCCCCAGTAGAGTCGACAAATGGCGTCTCCCACAGAGAAGTTTGTGCTTCTCTATAATCAAAACTTTTTCCATCAAATGGCATTTCCCCAGGAAAATTCGGCAAGAAGTTTTGAGGAGAACCGCTACAAATAGTGTCCCTTGTCAATAAAGTTTATTGATAAAAGAAACCAAGACCAGATCCTTGGTAGGAAACCAGGATCGAGGGGAGGTTTATATCGGAAACTGAGACCAGTTCCTTGGTAGGAAACCAAGATCGAGGGGAAGTTTAATTCGAAAACTGAGACCAGTTCCTTGGTAGGAAACAAGGATCGAGGGGAAGTTTATTTCAGAAACCTAGACCAGTTCCTTGGTAGGAAACCAGGATCAAGGGGAAGTTTTACCTTTTCTAAGCAGCATCGCTTAGCAAAAGAAGATGAATGCGTAAGCTACCATTCATAACCACTGTCAAAATTTCGGGTATTCCGATATTTAATCCTCTTGCACCCCGAATTCCTGAATACCTTCGTCATTCACACCTTCGGGTCCAAGAAGATTAAATAGGGGCATCTGCCATTCCCCAAATTTTGACCACTAAGATTTCCCATCATTGGGCAAATCATCATCACAATATGGGTAAACCATCATACCTCATTAGTCTCCCCAAAGATGGGTGAGCATTAACTACTATCAAAGATTAGGGTTTCAAGCCCTCTCTGAGCTCTTAGACAAAGGATCAATCAAGAAATGACATGATCTTCAACTTGTCTAACCTCTCAAACATCCACAAGGGATCAAGAGGACTCCTACTTCAAGGATTAAGCACAAGGCTTCTCCCTTCTAGGTGGATCAAGCCTTAAGATCGCCAGTGTCACCAAATTAGGGTTTGGTCGACCAGGGCCTCCAGATGGAAATTTTCCCCTGGGAATGAGCCAATGCTTCAAAGCATAACGTATGATGCTCTAAGGGATCTCATGAACCTAATCATCAAGTCAATTTAGCCTCAGGGGATGCATTCATCAAAAAATCAGGAATTAGGGTTTCTTGACCTAATTCACCCCTAAGTTGACTTTTGGGACAAAACATGAGCCAAGACATCAAGACATGATTTGAGGGTCTCAAATACATCACATTGATCCATTTTCAACAATGGATTGATCCAAGAAGTTTGATCCACAAGTTTCAAATTCATCAGAACCAAAATTAGGGTTTCGTGAGAAAAGTCAACTGTGCCTTTGGCTTTTGATCAAGACATGCTCCCAAACCCTAAGACATAATTCAATACACCCTATAACACCTATGAAATCAATCCATCAAGTTTGATTTAGGTCAAGGACTTGATTTTATAGAGGATCGCACAATTTGGAATTCATCTGATAAAAAGTCAACTGTGCACAAAAGTCAACTTTGACTTTTTGAGATTTTTCACAATTATGGTTTTTTAACCCTAAAATGATGTTAATGTGTGATTTGAATCATCATTCATCAAGAAAAATCAAGAAAAGTTGGATAACTTGTAAAAGGGGTAACCATAAAAACTTAGAAAATTTTCTAAGTTATGGAACAAAGTGGCTAGGGTACCAACTTTGGAGGATCATAACTCCTAAACCACAAGGCCATTTTTTCCCATCCAAAGCTGGATTTGTAGCCCTCATGGCCCTCTACAAAAGCTTCAACTACGCCTCATTCCAATTCATTATGGATTTTGAGTTATGGAATGATCAAAGTGGCTGAAAACATGAAATGCCACTTTTTCCAACACTTAGTGAAATTTTCACTAAGTCAGAATCTGCCTTCATTTTTTTCCAAATGTAGGGGCATTTTTCACTTGGATCCAAAAATTATCAAAACCAATTATGATCAAACAGTTATTGTATCATATGAGGGCTTTCCAAAATGGCCAAGAACTCCATCAAATTCCACTTGAGCCATGAGATATGACAATGGAAATATGGCTTGCTAAAAACTGCCAAGGCTAGGCAGAATTTTGCACTTTTGCTCGATTTGGCAAAATCAGATAATTCCAAGCCTTGTCATCACTTTGGACACATCTGAGGATCAAATCTAAAGGGAACAAACACTGATTCAGGCCTCCAAAGTCTTTGGAACAAGAAGTAGCATGCCAAACCTAGAAATCCCTAAAAGAGGGACAAGACTCCAATTTTGGATTGAAGCATTTAATGGATACACCAAGGTGGCATGGACTGACACATTTGCAACTGAATTCAATCAAGAATGATCCAACAACTAGGGAACCACAACTCTGTGCTCTAACCTCTAGTCAATGGCTAGAGGAGACTTGAGATTCCAAAGTGCAACCATTGGCCAAACCTCTGCAGCAGTTACCATTCACTATTTCTTGCAAAACAAACTTGCTCTACTAAAAATAGAGCTCATTTGTGCTCAGTTTGAGTACACCAAAGCACTACAATAGATGCTTTCCTCAAAATCTCTTTCTCTAGGCAAAAATACCTTCTTTAGCAAGGTAACTCTGAGTTTTTGAGTTAGAGAGCAATTCTACCACAGCTTATGATCCAAACACATCCAATATGTCATATCTAAGCTGTCCAAATTCACATAAGTGACATGTAATCCTTAAATCTCAAAGTCACATCTCAAAACCTCAAAATAGGCCTTTTTGTACATTTTTCAAGCCATGTCTTGAATCAGTCACTTTCCAAACCAGATAAAACCTCAAACACACTCTAAATATCATCCTTGAATTGTCCCAAATGGTTCCCCCCATCTGGAACACCATTTGAGGGAGTTTCTATTTTGGCCACTTTTGCCCCTTTTGCAAGAAAGAGCTCGAACTCATCCCTGAGGTTTCCAGCTGATTCCAACCATCCTAAAAGCTTCTAAAAAATCATTTGAGAGTGTCCAAAGCATCAAACCATTTCTGGAACAAGAAACTTGGCAGATTGCACAAAAAACTCCAAAAGCTCAAAAAGAGGTAAGCATCATGACTTGAACTTTTCAAAATATGCATCTTGTACATGTTATATGTGTTGTGTTTACACCAAATTTCCATGCAATTCTTGCCTGTATCATGAGATAGCACAGAAAATGCAATTGGAGGCCTATTTCAAAACCACTATCGGGTTTTAAAATGGGGATATGATCTTGAAAAACTACCACCATCATTGGATTCCTTGTGAAATTCTAGGCCAGATGCATATAAATTTTGTCCCCAACCATGGAGAAATGAGAAAGTTATGGCCTTCACGTTTCTGAGCCAAAACTTGTCTTGCCTTGCCTTGGTCAGGCCTAGGACACAAGGCAAGCCTTGTGTATTTGTTGGTTTGTTTCAATCAACAGATGTATCACCACCCCAGTGATAAGGCGCGTGCCCTATAACCTTGAGGTCGTGGGTTCAAACCCCACCCAGACCATTTTGTGTTTTCTCACATTTTGCTATTTTTTCCAATATTTTCATGTTTTATTAATTAATTGGAAAATTAATAACTCCCTCAATTTTAATTATTTTTTATTGGTTCTTTTTGCAAAAAATCACAAAAATGTTGAAATATTTTATTCCCCAAAAAAATAGATTTATATTATTTATTTAATATAATTAGTATTTTTGTGAATAAATGTCTTTTATTTGTTTTTAAACCTTTTAAAAATAAATATCCATTTTGGAAAATCAAAACCAAGTAGGTTTTAATTCATCTTGTGATGAAAGCCTCATTTTTCAAACCTAAAACCAAAATCACAATAGACTTGGGCAGTCTCAATACCCTTCGGATTCCCCGTTTCCTTAAAGAACAGGAAATAATTCTGGTCCTCAGATCAAATCCATGAGTACAACATTACCCATATAAGAACTGATTTTCTCTTTTAACCAATATACTGGACCTGTCACTCAACTAAAACAGTAACCATAGCCTCCTCTTGGGCTTTGTACAATGATTCTCCCCGGCGGAGCTAACCTTTTCAGCCTCTATCTCGGGCTTCGTACGAGATACAAAATCACTCTCTTGTTGAGTATAAAAGACTCTCTTGTTGAGTCAAACCTTTTCAGCCTCCATCTCGGGCTTCGTACGAGATACAAAATCACTCTCTTGTTGAGTATAAAAAGACTCTCTTGTTGAGTCAAACATTTTTTAGCCTTCATCTCGGGCTTTGTACGAGATACAAAACACTCTCTTGTTGAGTATAAAAAGACTCTCTTGTTGAGTCTATCACCTTTAGCCTCCATCTCGGGCTTCGTACGAGATACAAATCACTCTCTTGGTGAGTATAAAAGACTCTCTCGTTGAGTCAAACTCTTTTAGCCTCCGTCTTGGGCTTCGTACAAGACACATATAAAAACATTCTCTTGTTGAGTCGACCCTTTTAGCCTCTATCTTGGGCTTCGTACGAGACACAAAAAATCCCTCTTGTTGGGTCAATAGCCTCCTCTTTGGCTTTGTATAAAGAAATCTCCGTTTGATTCAATCAACCTTTTAGCATCAAATCATGCTTTGGTCACAGCATACAAACATCAACAACTCCTTTTCCCTCGTCTAATTGTTGTAAGCGGCAAGCCTCTGGATTATTTACATCCACGCCACTGTCCCTCTTTTAGCATGAGAAATTTCTAAGGAAAGATGGCGTTTCTATAAACTGAGTTTAAGTCTTCTCCTTCAGGTTGAAAATCCCCTATAAAGGAAATTATGGCATTGCTGGATTCACATATCCCAGTTAAAGTAATTCTCCTTTATACTCAGTCACCCAACAATTGTGACAAACAGACCCCTTTAGAGATGAAAAATTCTCTCTAAAGTCAAAACCCTTTAGCTTCCCATCTTGGGCTTCGAACAAGATACAAATAGACCTTTAGCTTCATGTCTTGGGACTTGAACAAGACACCAAAACACCATTTCCTCCCATAGAATAGGAGGAACTACGATCGCTCTGATTTCCCTATCCCGGGAATACGTAGGCATAAGATTGAAAAAGAATCTTAGCGAGCACACTAATAAAAAAACCCCAAAGTCCCCTACCTCTAGCCATTCTAGCACATTATCCCAACAAATTCCCCATGAACAGTCTCGGTATTTTGTTCTGAACAAAATAAGCAGAGAGAGACCCACGAACTAAAGCTGCATTTGTAAACCAACAGTTTTGACTGTTTAACCTTAGTTTGCAAGCAGGGTTAATTGGAGACATCTATTTCCCTTCCTTCATCAGCTTCAATAGGATAAAAATGAATCGAACTGTAGTACCAAAGCGATAGTGATTCGAAACCACAAAAACCGCGCTACACCCTTCTTAGGTTTGGGACCCACAGACTTCCTTAAAGCATCCCCGCCTCCTCTTGGTCTTTGTACAAGGACCCTGAAGACGTCTTAAAGGTATAAGACAGAACTTAGTCATCCTTTGCTAGAGCAGTGTTTCCAGAGTCAAAACCTCATACCAATTTAGGGTTGATTCTCATCCCTTAAAACACTTGCCTCCTCTTGGGCATCATACAAAGATAAAATCTTCCATACCAGCAGACTTGGACAGTCTAATCCCCTCTTGGATCTCAAAGACTTTTTCAAGTTTCTTACAAACATAGGAGAAACCCTGGTCATTTTAATAAATCTCCAGCAGAGTTAAAACCCTCAGGTTCTAAAACCCAGTCTTTCTCCTAAAATTCCCCAACCAGGGTCAGCTTACCATCAGTATAACACTATCCTAAATCAGAACCTCAAGGCATCTGATATCTCAAACTCTTCTATAAACCCTCTACAAGAGTTATTTCCCAATTAGGACCTGCCTCCGGATCTCAATAATCCTCAGCAGAAGATAGCCTCCTCTTAGGCTTTGTATAACAATCCTTCCTTTCCTCAGCATAGTCAGCCTCCTCTTGGGCTTTATACAATGATTTTGCCTAGCTGAGCTAACCTTTTCAGACTCTCTTGTTGAGTCAATCATCTTTCTACACTCTCTTGTTGAGTCAACCCTTTTTTTAGCCTCAATATTGGGCTTTGTACAAGACAGATAAAAACACTCTCTAGTTGAGTCAATCATTTACTTTTTAGCCTCAATCTTGGGCTTTGTACAAGACACCATATAAATTTCCTTAAGCAGAGTCAATCCTCTGATCAGCCTCAATCTTGGGCTTTGTACAAGACACCTAAAATATCCTCAGCCGAGTCAGTAAAGTCTCTTTTTAGCCTCAATCTTGGGCTTTGTACAAGACAGATAAACACTCTCTTGTTGAGTCAACCTTTTCTAGCCTCCTCTTAGGCTTTGTATAAAAACTTCCCTAGTGGAGTCAATTAATCTCTTAGCTTCAACCTTGGGCTTTATCAAGGAACACAAAAACTAAAACCCCCTCAGAGGAAACCAAAATCTCTCTGTAGGAAGACATTTCTCTATGTTATCACACATCAAAACAAACAAATCAAAACAAACCCTAATCCCAGATAACTGCTATAAGTGGTGTAACACCCCGATTTATTTTAATTATTTTTCGTAATTAAAATTGAATGATGCGGTGTAATTCTGTAGGATTATGTGTGGGTTGGTGGAGGTTGGGTTTCTTTAGTATAGAGTGGAGACCTTGGAATTATTTGGATTTAAAATAATTAGATTAATTATTTTATTTAATTTAAATTGGATAAAATGAATAGGAAGATGAGGAGGGCAATATGGTCCAATTATGAGGAATAGTAGGAATAAGAAGGGGAAAAGCATAATTAGGGTCCAAGGGTCATATTTGGAATAAGGAAAATTGGAAAAGGGAGAAGAGGATGTTGATCGATCATTTTGGGAGAAGGCGCTCTGAGGAAAAGGGAGCAGCAGAGCTGAGGCCTAGAGACATCAGAAGAATCTTCATCTGAGGTAAGGGCGGGGTTCTTTAATCTCTAAGGGCTGCATATTATTTGTATGAGGGTAGATAAAATATTAGGATTTCCCTGTTGTGTTGTTTGTGAAAATTTGGGAATTGGGATCGTGTATGTCTGAGGGTCTGATTAGAGGGATAATATGAAAATTGATTAATTGACTCATGATTTTGTGTTTCTAAATGTGTATATGAATAATTGTGGTTGTATGTGCATGATTGGGTTGTTTGGGGACCAAATTTGAGAGAAATTGGGTCTGGAATGGTGCGATCGTCGCTACTGCAGAAGTGCAGGTTCGCGATGTTTGCTAAACGAATGAACGATTCGCTGAGCGAAGATTTGCCCCAGATTCGCTAAGCAAATCTCCTGGCGCAGCCCCGATTTGCTGGGCGAATGGGTAGCGAGTGAAGAAGGAAAAGTGGAACTCTCTGATTTTTTTATGGAAGGAAGGCCTTCGCTGGCAAGCTCGCTAAGCGACCTCTGGCGAGGTGTTCACTGGCCAGTTTGCTAGGTGAACCTCTAGCGAACGGGAGTTCGCTGACCGAACTCGTGGCGAGGGGTGGCAGTGCTGGTTTGATGCTGAACGGACAGAACTTTCTTAAACTTCAAAGATTCGTAACTTTTAATTCGTACGTCCGTTTTAGCCGCCGTTCGAAGCGTTAGAAATCTGGTTTCATGTACTTCTTGTTAAAATCAATTTCAATACCAGAATTCCAACTCTTAAATGCGTTAATTAGGTTTCATGTCGTTGATGTATGTGTTGTAGTCGTGGATAGTCGTTGTTGTTGTGTCGTAAGTTGAAGTGATGGATTCAGTGGTGTGCAGGTGTGTTGTGGTTGTATATCATTGTTATAGTATGAGCTGGCAGGTATTAACTGCGTGTTGTATAGTTGTAGTGTAATTCACTTGATGCATTGATAGTTATGTGTATGTAGTTATTGTTGTACTTTATTGTTGAGCTGTTGTATGTAGTTGTTGTCGTATTTTGTTGTTGAGCTGTTGTATATAGCTGTTGCTGTATATGGCTATTGTTGTATGTAGTTATTGTTGTATGTAGGTGTGGTGATATGTTGTTGCTGTATGTGGCTGTTGTTGTATGGGGTTGTTGTTGTATGTATGTGGCTGTTGTTATGTTGTTGTATGTGGCTGTTGTTGTATGTAGTTGTTGTTGTATGTAGTCGTGGTGATATGTTGTTGTTGTGTGGTATGATGATTAAGGTAGATACCATTATACGTTATATCATACGTTGTTGTTGTGTGGTGTCGTTGTATGCATGGCATGTTGCATAAGTATGGGATAAGTCGTGTGCCCGTGTGGGGTGTGAGCGTCTTATCCGGATTCTTTAAAATGGAATCGTTGTTGAGGTAATCGTGTGCCCATGTGGGGTGTGAGAGATTACGGGTGATCGTGTGCCCATGTGGGGTGTGAACGATCACAAATGTCGTGTGCTCATGTGGGGTGTGAGCGACTTTGTTGACGTCCCGGCGGGGATTGTGACCATGAAACAGGGGTCGTTGACGTCCCGACGGGGATTGTGACCATGAAATAGGGGATGATTGGTACCACATGCATTGTGTCAAGTCGTGGGTCTCATTGCATTGCATTATGTATGTTGATTATCTGTTTGTGTTGGAAGTTCTAGTTGTGTTGTTGATGTTGTGACGATAGGGTAGATTGCTTAATGTTTTATGTTCTTTCATACTTATACAATGCATCTCTTATGTGATTTTGAGAATCTCACCCCTTCTACTTGAATGTTGCTTCTATGTGGGTAACGTGCAGATAAGCAGGCTTAGTGCGGAGTTGGAGTTAGCGGAGACGATTTCTTCCCTTTTAGCCGTAGAGTCGCGTCTGCTCTGATATGTAACATTGGGAGTCGGGAACGTTTTTATATGATTTTAATTGTTGAAGAATTATTAGTTGTTTTTCTGACATGAAAACTAATTCTTTGGTTAACTGGAACCATTATATTTTATTGTTTGAAATGAATAATTTTCCGCTGTGTAATAAAGAGTATTTTGGATTAAAGTAGGCTTTAATTTATGTTACATATCTACTTATGAGTAAGTTTCTGTTGATAGGTAATGCCCTTTATTTCTGAGTCGTATGGTTTTACTCTGATTATTAGATTAAATTATGTGGGGGAATTTAGGGTGTTACAAAGTGGTATCAGAGCAGGTCGGTCCGTCCGGCCAAGTTGTCGAGTAATTGTCGTGTAGTAATTGAATACTGTCGATGTTGTTTGTTCCTTAGTACGTGATATGTGTGAAACACTATCAGTGCTTTCTTGTTTTCTAGTCCCTTGTCTGCAGGATGAGAGTGAGACAAGTGGGGGAGAAGCTTGTGTTTCTCTGAGATGCTTCGAGTGGAGAGTGTTGGCTTAGAGTGTCGTTGGTGGCAAGAGTGCAATTGTTGAGTGGGACAGTGTTGTTTCCGTTGTTGAAGAGATTGGATATCATGTTACTGCAGAGGGAATGCTTGTGTTAACTAAGGATTATGCCGTAGATAGCTTGGGCACAAGATGCAAGGAACACTATTATAGTTGGTGAGAATGGTTTATGCCTCCATCATGATTGTCGGCTGTCTATTGACAAATTGAGGAACTGATCACCCTCAATCTCTTGTTGATAGTGGACGGGATCATGCAGGATGGAATAGACGTATCTTATCGGCTTAGATAGTGGGTTCGGTGAATTGTTCGGAGTTAAACAAAGTGCTTACCTCTGGTTTTGATGGGCCAATGCAGATTCGGATGTATCTGAAGATGAGGCTGATTTGAGGTTTTGTACGTCGGTAAGTTGGGGTGTCCCTAAGAGAGAGTGACCTAGTATTGTTGATGGTTGCTTCTCAGGGAATAGAGAGTGAACTTCATTCAATGAAGGTGAAGAGTTAAGGGTTATATCCGCTAAGTAAGTAGAAGAACTCATAGGAGATGAGGTTCAGATGTTTGCCAAGTTGAGATGATGGTGTTCTGGAGATTATCAGTAAAGTCACAACGATGAACTGCCAGTTGTGCGTGAGTCCAGGCGTGTCTTATGGTTCCTGGTCTTCCCTTCTTGGTACTCGTCATTATGGTTTGTTGCCTTGAGTAATGGTTGTTAAATTTTTTTTTGTTTCAAAATGTAACTGATTTTGATTTTTTATTCTTGCTGTTTAAGTTTTTTTTGCTATCAGGATCCTTCCTTTTGTTGAAAGCCCTAATCCTCTTCTTATATCTGATCCATCTCAGTTCAAAATTTAAAATTATTGTTGTTGTATGATAAAAATGGCAATGGAGTTAGTCTTGCTTTTTGAAGTTCAGAACTATTCTAACATACTGGCGTGACAAAAATTCAGCTATGCCTTTTCAAAGTGTTAAACTCTGCTCTTGCTTTATTGTTTTTGACTCAGGCTTTGTGCTTATTTCTAATAACATACTGATGCTGCTGTTTCTCAGTTTGGATAGGCCAGTTCAAATTTGTCCCCTCAAAAGCAGAGATGGAGGAGAGAAAAAGAAAATTCCATTCAAAACAAAGTCTTGCGCATGAAGACAAGTCACAAGCCTCCAAAATCAAAGGGTCCCCACATTTGAAATGCTCTCTTTATTTTTTTATGTAAAAGAAAAAAGTGTAATATTTATTTTTAATGAGATGGTTTTATTTTCATAAACAAAATTGTAAAGCAACAATTGAAATAAGACAAAATTAGGATGTAAATGATGATTTAAATCTTAATTTAATCCTATCTCTTGGTTACTAAGTTCAAAATTGCAAAACAACTTCATTATTTAATTCCTAATCATGAAAGAAACTTGTTAAAAAAACTAGCAACAAGGATTAAAACAAGGTAAACCTAATATGAATCACAAAGATAAACAAGGATTAAAACCTAATTGAATTTGAAAGGCAAAAAGACGTAGTTAGAGAACACTTAATGAAATTTCTAAATGTATGATAGATAGATAGAAAGAATGAAAAGAACAACTATATGAATGTCATGGTATATGTATATGCATGAGTGAATCACAAAGTTCAGCTTAGCTTAATAGAATAGCCTATTTAAAAAGTTAAGGGCAATGAATACCTAACTTAAATACGCAAACATCTACTTTAGCCAAGAGTGAACTTATAAATAAATGACCTACACATTAAAACCTCTAATGCTCCTTAACTAAACTTGACTCATGCATGAAAACATAACCTTTATGACCAGGTGAATTAGTCATAAGAGGTTAGATCCAACAATGAGATGCAAATAAAATCGGTGATTGCAAATGAATGAAAAGAACTGAATGCAGATTAACCTAGTGCCAATGAATGAATTCAGATTAATTACGTGGGGAAAATTTTAGGGTATGACAACATGCATCTTGTAATTCATGATTTCCTCATTAACCCATATAATTTGATTTAATCCAAAATTCTTCAATGTAATGATGATGAATGGATGTCTTCTAAGTCTTCCACACACAATTTGATTTTCTCTTTTTTTTGTCAAGTTTATTTTGCAAACATCAAATTTTGGGTGAAAGATTCAGAATGACATCAATTTATCATCACTGTTTTGAAGAATTTGTGGCATTGAATCAAATTCTATAGGCTACAAAGGAAATCATGAATTACAAGATGCATGCAATTCGATATACATTGGATCGTTTAAGTTAATTTTCAAGAATAATTTAATTTTTCTAATTATTATCTCAAAAATCTATTTAATTGAATGCATGCTGAATGAGGGGTTAGTGAAACAAGCAATCACATATGATATAACAAACTCACTAACAATTTTTATCAACAGAAACATAAATTAATTAACTTAGATTGGGAGAACTTGATAAGTAATCGTTCCTAGAAGTTATGAAGATAAAAAAGTAGAAGGGAAAGTAGAAAACATGTGTTCACTATGTGAATATTATATAAAAGACTCATATAATATTTCCACAGTAAACACAATTTCGCAACCCTCTTAGATCCATGTTTACACAACCAGCTGCATCAGTGATAAGTAAAGACCCATAACCACTTGCTAGCTACACATGAAAAGCAATTTATTAACAAACAACACAAAACAACATCAACAACATGAAACAACATTTATCAACAACAGACATACCCTGTTGAACAAGAAGAGCTTACATCTTCAAGTGCCACAAACCGAAATCATTCACACTGGTGAATTTCTCAATCTCATACTTTGTTGACGACATCTTCTCCTCCATGCTCACCGCACCAGTTTGTTGTGAATTGATGTTGTCAATAACAAACCAAAATATGAGAAAAAGATTTAGTTTCTTGAACAAACACAAGAAACCCTATTTAGTTTTACAATGCCAAGAGAAAATGGAAGAAAAAGAATAAATAATTGGTTAAAATTGTTTTACAATTAACTTTCTCAATAAGCGTTCAAAGATTACAAGTGAATACCAACAATTAACCTCCCTCACCCTAATTAGAATTTGCAACACACCCCAAGGATAAGATACTAGCATGCTATTTATAAGAAAACTAACATACTAACATAATGGGCTTTTACACACAGGCCCATTACACAAGCTAACTTAGGGAACAAGCTAACTTAAACAATTGGGCTTACAACCAATGCCCAATTCCACATGCTAACACTCATATCATACTTCGACTACAACATATGAATATACTTCGACGAAATTCTAAGATTCTTTCAAATTGTCGAACCAAGAAACTATACTATAGTTCGATCCAATATCCACACACACATGCACGCACGCACACACACACACACGCACGTACGCACACACATACACGCACACACGCGCACACACACACACACGCACGCACACACACGCATACACACACACACACGCTTTATTTGTTCCTAAGGAATGAGGAAATAATGATAAAACCTAATGATTTGGGCGAGAGACTAAGTTCGGGAGTCGGTTAAGTGAGAGGAAGCTACTATGCACCCCTCACCTCCATTGTATCCAATGGGATCCTCCGCTAAATCTAGGGTTAGTGTGTTCTTAAATTATGTTTTCTTATTATTTATCCATTGTTAATTATTTATTTACAAAAAATATTTTACTTACAAATGATTTAAAGAGAGAGACCTAGAAAGATTTTTGTTTTATTATTGTACTTGCTAGAGTCTTACAACTCTATGTCTACGTATCCTCAAGTTCGTTGAAGGATTAAAGTTTCGTAGTTCTTGTTGAAAATATTAGTGTGTTGGTTGATTTTATCCCTTGAAAATTTCTCACGCATCGGGGGCGGAGAAATGTTTGAGTTTTGAAAAAAATGCCTCAATGCACAAGGGCAGAGGACTTATAGTTTAGTGAGTTGAAGTTGATTTTATCCCATTGATTTAATTGAAAAAATACCCAATTAATTTAATTATAGAAAATAAATTGATATTCATGATAGATATTTAAATGTTTTAAAATATAATTATATAATCCCATGTTTTATCCCTTAATCCCTTATCTTGATTTTATATCCCTTAAAATCCTAGAAGCTTATCCCCAAAAGTTATCTCATGTTATCCCTATGATTACCCTTTGATTATCCCTAATATTCATCCCTAATATTTATCCCTAATTATCCCTACGACACTACGCCAAAACTGGACAAAGATAGCGCAACAAAGACATCGCTTTTTGGACAAAGCGCTGCTATAGGTCTTTAAAAAATTTCGCTAAAAAAAGCGCATTAATAGACAGCCTTTATAAAGCGCTTTTCAAAAGTGCTGTTAAATGCCCTAAATGGAAGCCACCTTAGAAAGCGCTTTCTGGGAAGCGCTGCTATAGGTATTACTTTAGAAAGCGTTGTCTAAAGGTTAACCTTAGAAAGCGCTTTCAGAAAGCGCTGCTGTAGGTCTTAAATTCTCCCCACTTTAGAAAGCGCTTTATAAGGAAAACGCCCTCTAAGGTCATTTATGAATTAAAATATAAAACACATTTCATTTCATTTTCTAAAACTTCTATTCATTTTCTTCTCTCGACCCTTGCTATCTTTCTTCTCTGCTGAAACCCTTGCTATCTTTCTTCTCTGATGAAACCCATTGCCATTGCCGTTGTTCATTTGCCATTGCCGTCATTCATTCGCCATTGTCGTCGTTCATTGTCGTCATTCACTGACATTGCTTTCGTGAAGAAGAAGACGAAACGAAGAAGAGGTACGTTGTTCTTGCTTCATTAAGATTCATTGTTGTTGTTGTTCTAATAAATATGCATTGTTCTTGTTGTTGTTATATAATATAATGGTACAGTTCTTGCCGTCGTGTACATTGTTCTTGTCGTCGTTGTTGTTGTTGCCGTTCATTCTTGCCGTCACCATTGTCGTCGTTCTATTTTTGTTGTCGTCGTTGTGTTGTTGTTGTTGTCGTTCTGTGTTTTGTTGCCGTCGTTGAATTTATGTTGGTGTTGCTTTGTTTATCCTTTCTACTGCATCTATTATTTTCGAGAATTGATGTGCTGCTCTACTGTTTGTTCTGTGAATATTTTGTGCTTTGTAGTGTAAGTTTATAATTCTCTAGAATTAGAATTCCATCCAAATTTTTCTATAATTCACCTCAAAGAAACATTAATAATAACACCAGTAAAAAAATGGCATGTCATTACCTCAAATTCTGTAATGTTAGCAGCCTTGAAAGTTATGTCAAATTCGTCCATGATTGCCCTCTATGCACTCATAGGAAAAACACAAGATAATTTAGTAACTTACTTGAAGTGCAAAATACATGTAGTTAAGTCAGATTTTACCTGAGCATCAGTAGTTAGAAAATGAACACGATAGCGAAAAAAGTGCACATTCCATAGAGACAAACCATTTCCTTAAGTCCTCCCTGACCATACAGGTAGAAATTCAAGTAATTTAATATATACTGAATAACTTAGAGATGTTTTTTTTATTTTTCTTTATGCATACAATATTCTATCTCAATCTGCTTGAGATTGATCCTTGAATTGGTCTGGAAAATTTTCATTTAGTCGCACAATGCAAGTTTGAAATATTGGGATGAGGAATGGACCACTTCCTATGTATAAAAAGTGTTAATATGTAATAATCTCTCAATTCATTATCAATGGACTCATGTTTTAGAAATCTCCCATTTATATTGAATTATTAATCAAAGTGTGATTTATCAAACAACAACATAGCATTAAGCTTAAGTTTGGAGAAAAGTGAATACCTATTTAAAATTACATGGAACAACATAAAAGTAAAAAAAAACATGTTGAAGAGAAAGAGAAAGTTCTTATGTTCTGCAATACACTAAACACAAAACAAAATGAGATATAATATCCTTGTTCAAAACCTTAGAAGCATGTTGTTGTCTCATGTCCACTTTCCACAAATCGTTTACCTATGCAAATGTGGTTTACATGAAAATAGTACACAAGAGAAAATATAATAAATTAACAGACTAGTGTATTCTTATTGGCAAATCTAGGATTTTACCAATTTTTCCATTTCATCTGGTTTCTTTCCCCGTGACAAACCATAAAAAATTCCCTTCAAAATTGTAATAAGCAATAATATACATTAATTGTCAAAATATGTAGAAAGTAAAACGAAGATGTAGAAAGTATAAGATAGTGTAAAACCATAGTAAATTATTCAAACCATAGTAAATTTTGGAACTTTTGGATAGTAAAAATTTGTAGTAAAAGAAAGATAAACGGTTATGAGTATATGGATGGAATTATTTGAAACTAGTTTCCTAAATGTATTCAAGTTGTTTTAAGGCCTTTAATTATTTAGTTCATGTTATAATATATTTTTTTTCTTTTTTCAATTTGGTTGCCTGGACTTGCTGTTTCGCTTTGTATTTCGTAATTCCTCTATAATATTGTTTAATTACATTGTAATCTTATTTGATATATTTATATATAGGATTGAATTATTCATAAAGCACGTTTGGTAGGTGCATGTTTACTTGTTTAGGTATTGCTTAGATTTGAATCTTGTTAGGTTTAGGACGAATTTCTCTAATGCTTGGTTACTTGTTTAAGTATTCTTGGTTACTTGTTTAAGTATGCTTGCTCTTGAGTTTTTGGTCAAGTACTTGGGATATGTAGGTGTTTACCTCTAATTGTTGCTTGTTTGTGATTACATGTTGCCACTTATCAAGTTATGACTCATAATTGGTCAATTAATGATATTTCACTTTATGATACGTGTACAGGGGGATCTTGGTAATTCTAACCTATCTGGACACTGTGTGGGTCTAGAAGTTGTTTACATCTCTACAGGTAATTAGTTGTTCTCTCTCGCCACTGTAATTAGTAATGGTTTGAATGAACTGATATGATGGGGTTACTAACTTATTGAATTTGCTATATATAGGGGTTACTTGCGATCAAAGTGTGAAAGTCAGATCATTTCCCTACAGGTAAATATTTTTTATTTTTGTTTTTATTTAGTTTAATTAGTATAACTATGGATAAGAAATGGAAGTCTTCAAGTCGATTTGTATATTTAATTATTTCTGTGAGATTGTTCTAAATTTACGTTTTTCTTTTATAGAGCAATACTCGTATACCGAGCACAAAGAGAATCTCGAGTAGCACGGGCTAAAGCAACCAACGTTACATGGGTCAAAGTGGAGGTATATTAATTTTCATAATGTTGCTTATTAGTGATGCTACTTGATAACACAAAACAACTATATATTAATTCTTATTTGTTTGTCTATGTGTAGTGCCCTCGTCAGCGTAATGGCATAGACTGCGGGTATTTCGTTTTGAGGTTTATGAGAGAAATCCTTCAAATGGATTGATTAGTGATTCCTATTACGGTATGCATGGATTTATAACTTAGGATTTATTTTAATATTTATCGGATATGTCATATAATTTATTATTTTTAACTAAATCATGCATATTTTGTTTTGTTATGTAGTACTTTGATGAATACGCGTGTTCTCATTACACGAAGGATAAATTGCAAGAAATTAAGGAGGAATTGTGTGAATACCTTATTGAAAAAAGAATCCTATATATATAAGGTATAGGATTATGGGATTATGTGAATGTATAATTTTGTGAATGGTTTATTTTATGGGATAGTATAGTTTTGTGAATAGTTTATGTTATTTATGTGATTTTGGAATGTAATTGTATAATTTTGTGAATGGTTAATGTAAATGACTTGAATTATAATGGAAATGGTTTATGTGATTTATGGGGTTAGTGGAAATGGTTAATGAACCATACTAGAAATTGTTAATGGAAATTTGAAATATACAGGTTTATTGAAATGGCTTGAATTATACAGGTTTCTGCATAAAAAAATGGTTAAAATGGGATTTTTTAAAAAATCATTAAAATTATACGTAGAGAAAAGACGGCGCTTTCCAGCAAAAGCGCTGTCTATAGTTCACAACAGAAAGCGTTTTTCCTAAAAAGCGCCCTCTAAAGGTATAGAAAAATTGGTAACTAAAATTATAGGCATACATTAGACGGCGCTTTAAAAAGCGTTGTCTAAAGGGGGCCTTTAGAAAGCGCTTTTCCTAAAAAGCGCCCTCTAAAGGTATAGAAAAATTGATAACTAAAATTATAGGCATACATTAGACAGCGCTTTAAAAAGCGCTGTCTAAAGGGGGTCTTTAGACAACGCTTTTTCTTGAAAAAGCGCCCTCTAAAGATATAGAAAAATTGATAACTAAAATTATAGGCATACATTAGACAGCGCTTTTTCTTGAAAAAGCGCCATCTAATGTATACTTTAGAGAGCGCTTTTTCATAAATAAAAAGCGTTGTCTTTACCTACGACAGCGCTACCTTAGGCAGCGCTTTTAAGCGCTGTCTAAGGCCTAAACAAGCGCTGTCTAATGTCTTGTTTGGCGTAGTGAGAATTATCCCTTGATATTATAAACCCATATTTTATTCCTTATCCCTTATTTTGTCCCTAATTTTTATCCAGTAAAACCCTAATAATTTATCCCATATTCCCTATTTATTTATACCAAATTGTATTCATTAATTATCCCAAAGAAAACTCAATCAATCACAACAAAATGTATTGAATCCTTAATTAAATAAATAATTTATTTTTCTAATTATTTAAATAATAGAACGATAATTAATTGACAAAATAGAAATTAAAATATTGAAATCCCTAATTATAATTAAAATATTAAAAGTCAATTAATTTAATAAAACCCTTTTTATTGATTAATTATACAAGATTATATATTAATTAAATAAATAATTGAAAACAGTCAGTGAGTATTATTTGAACTAAGTTAATAATGTGCTGGGGTCAGAGGGTGTGAATTAAATAGGATTAGTAAGTGTAATATTGATAAGGTCTAATAGACCTACATCCCACAAAAACCTAATTTTAAAAGGTTAAATAAATAAAAAATTTAAATGAAAAAAACATGTTGGGGGTGCATTGGAATTTGAATGATGGTGAAGATGATTTTTGTTTTTGGGTTTGAATGATATTGAATTGTTTATTTAATTTTATATAGTTTTGAGTATGGTTGTATAAACGGTGTTATAGTTAGATTGTGTTCAAAACCTTGATTCAAGATATTATTAGTTTTGAGTTTTTCAAATGTTGATTTTGAAAAACTTTAGTGTATGTTTGGAAAATAATCGATTTGTATAGATTACGGTTTGCATGATACTTGTTAAAATAATTCAATTATTTTAAAATATTTGTTTTATCATATTGGTTAAAAAAGATTCAAGTTTATTTTTTAAAAAAATTGATTAAGTACTAGTGTAAAAATTAGATTCATGTTTTTTTTTTTGTTTTAGAAATTTGTGGCAGAATAATTTATAAATTAAAAAAAATAATAATAATTGATAAAGGAATAGATTGTTTTATATTTTTTTAGTAAAACTAATTTAATTATAAAATCTCAATTGTATGTAACCGTGGTTTTTCTTTGTAAATATTTTTTTATAGTGGTAATTAAAAACAATTAACTATTAGAGCAGAATAAAAAAACAGAAACTCAATTATATGAATCGAACTAAGTAAAAATTAATTTTAGACAAAATTAGAAAAATTAAAATGAAAAAAATAAGACAACATGCAAACATGATCCACAAAAACAAAACGATTTCCTAAATAATTATCGATCACCAAATCAAAAGCAAAATGTCAACCAATAATTGAGGTAATAAAGAGGAAACCGACCTACGGGAGCGAGATTTCCCCCGGTAAGTAAAAATGTAAGATTCTCCTTTTATTTCTCTTCGCACTTCACGTTTTTGATCCTGGACTCCTTCTTTGCTCGCACCCTTCTTTGAAAAGATTGATGATGATGGAGGCTTTAGGGTTTTTTTTTGTGTTGTTACTCTTCAGTGTGAAGAACAACAACTTTTAGGATATGAATTGTAAATTGTGGATGAAAATTAGTGTGGAAAAGGACCCTATTTATACTAATAATTAGGTTAACAAAATAGGGAACAAAATTAAATTGTCTAATCAAATCAAATATCTTGTAGGATGAATATCACAAGAAAAAGGTCCAGGCTTATTGCTTGATCACCAAGATATAAAAAAGTATTAAAAATAATAAATCAGATTTAAATATTTTTATTTTTTGGAATAAAATTGGATAAAATTATGATTTTAATGAAAAAAATAATATTTTAAAAATGCCTAAAATAGAAAAACGAAAATTAGATTTAAATAATAAAAAAATATATTTTGTAATTTTTGAAGAAGATAAAAAATAAAAATAAAGTTAGAAACAAATAGAAGGGAAAAAAGTCACAAATAGAAAATATGAGACTCGAACCCAAGACCTTGTACATGCAAGCCTTACATATGCTCTCTTACTAATTGTGCCATTATATTTATTCAAAATAAAATAGTATTAGTGTGTATATAATAATAATCTTAATAATAATTCCATGATAATATTAATATTAATAATAATATTAATACTAATATTATGCCCCAATAACTCCATTATGACCCTAATTAGATAATATCAATTAATAATAATTTGGTTAATAAAAAACAATTTAATCCTAATTAATCCCAATATTAATCCATTCCTAATGGATTAATATTAATGTGTTATAAAAATAAAAATAATATTAATAATAATTTAACCTCATTTAACTAATAATGTTATTATAATCTATTCTACCCCGGATATTAAAACAAATAATCCCCTTAGTACTTATTATTATTATTTATGTTTACTAATGTGTTTTAATAAGACAAAATGTCCTAGTTACTAATGGTAATACCCTTCTAGCATAACTCCCTAAATTATAACATTCCAAGCAACATCCTTGAACTAAAACAAATCCCTAAGAGGGACTAAAAAGTCAAAATGGCCCCCCTTTGACTTTTTAGGTCATTGGGGTTGACCAGATGCTTTATAAAGGACTATGAGCATGTCAATGACCTAGATTCTAAGTCAATAAAAAGAAAGAAATAATGTTCAAAATTTGGGGTACAACAGCTACCCCTATTTAACCAGCTTCAAACTGAGAGGATGATGACGGCGAGTCTTCATCTTCTCGTAGCGGAAGATGATTAAATATCAAGAGGAACCCTAATTTTGATCATGTAGTTAATAGATCCTAGGGATGAGTAAACCCCTAATGAAACCCTTAGATGAAACCCTGGTGGAATCCTTAGATGAAACACCCTTAATGGAACCCTTGATAAAAAATATTAGAAATTTGATGGACTTATTCCGTATGAAGGATAAGTTACTAAGCTAGGGATGTGAGACGTGAATACCTGCTCACTGGTTGATAACTATCATTCAGGATGACTGACTACTGGATAAATTCCTCTAAAGACTCACGGTGAGTAAGTTTACTGGGGAAAATTCTTTATTGAAAGGCACTTATGGATATGTTAATTACTGGGGAAGGCCAATAAGTGTTCCTACTTGGGAATTGTATTGGTATAGCTAGGGATTGGACCTCTAAGAGTGGTTGCAAGTCCTATGTTATGTACGCATGTTCACGTGGATGCATGTTTAGAGTTTGTATGATGTAATGCTCCACATTTATGGATATGCTACGCGTGATATGATGTATGAATGTGATGATTGATGCGCGCAATGTATTATTCTTGGGATGCACTGCTAACGATTGGGCCATTTGTAGGTATTGAGTGCCAAGCAAGGTTGGATTTTTGCGAGATGCTAATCAAAGTTGGACTTTTGGGGTGAATGCCAAATGAGGTTGAGCTTTCTAGATGTCGGTGCCAAATGAGGTTGGGCTTTTATAGATGTTAGATTCATGATATGAGAATGTGGTTGGATGATATGGTATGCATGGTTTGACGTTAGAGCGTAGCGACGTGATTGATGCATGACAATGATTTAGTTGTATCCACAAGTGCCCCTGTGGTGAGCAATGGGATGGTTAAGACTTAGAGAGGCTGCTTGTGTAACACGACTTTTTATTAAATGATGGTAGGGTATTACGCTAGCATGGCTTCCTGATACTCGTTTTGAACTTGACGATTGTTGATGTACGATAGAGAAACTCGAAAGTAATGAGGGGTTATGCCCTTGTTGTAGATTACCTTTGCCCTAGTTAGCTGGGTCTTTGAAGATATGTGCCTCAATATGGGTTTTGAAAAATCTTTGCCATACTATGCACTTGAGGCGGCCTGCCAATATATTTGCCTTGGAGAGATTCTCCCTCAACTAATCGACCCTTGGAGTGATATTCCCCAAATGAACCAAATTTTGAAGCGATTTCTTTTGATCAAGACTTGCAGTGGCCTGCCCCAAATTGGTTGAGCTTCGGAGGGTCTTGTTGAAAGTATATTAGGTGGGTAATAGTTTTATCGTTTCCACAAGGATTATCGTGATATCACCGTCGTTCTACAGTTTATAACGTCTTCAGTGAGGGTTTTAAAAATATTTTTGTTTGGTATCATAAATTTCACAAGATTTTGTATCAAAGAGTAAAGTTTGAAAAATGTTTGTTTAACAAGACATATCAAGAATAGATTTCATCAACCTATTTGTATGTATACGATTAATTAAGCATGTGAACTTGGTTACGATCAATATAATCACGTATCCTCTCAATACCATTTATCTCTAAAGCGATTCTGTGAATATTATCGTATTAATTACTAGATGATGTCTCATGCTAACAATCAACACAATAATCTTAAAGCTTGATACAAAGTGGATATCAACTCACAAATCTATGTCTAGAGTTTGTTCATTGATAGATGAATAACTTAGGTCAAGGTTTTAAAAATATCTTTCAATAGTGATTCAAATCAAATGTATAACATTAAAAGCAAATATATTCATCATACATTGATCATAAACTTTGTTCACATACAAAAGATCAAAGCAAATACATACAAGTTAAGGAAGATTACATATATCCTTAATACAAGGGATTTAGCTACCCATAACCATGGTATCTTGCTTCACAAGGAATGGAAGGAGATGGATGTGCATCCAAGTTGAAGAATCAACAATGGATGCGAATCCAGCTCCGATTTAATGAAGATCATCTCTTAGATGAAGAAATGATGCTTTTAGGGTTTTTTTGTTCAAAGGAAATGTTGTGCGAAAGAATAATGATCCAAAAAGAAAAAAAAAGTACATAAGTATCTTTCCAAGTCTGCGCTAGCTCGCACAACAAGCTCTTCCTCGCACAGCGAGGACCACTTTTAGGCACTCCAGGTGCCTCAAAAACTTAAACCTCTCTTCAGGAAAATATCTCAGCTCGCACAGTAAGCTATAGCTCGCACAACGATCTAGTTGGCTCCACGCTCGCATTGCAACCACAAAAAATTTAGCTACTGACATCTCTCTATTTTTCCTTGCTCTCCCTTCTACAGAGCTTGCACAACGAGCTCGCTTTCCCATCGCCTTTAGTTCGCACAACAAGCTAGCTGAAACAAGTCTTGTTGCTCTGGCTTCCTTTTCTATTCTTTTGTGTCTCTTTCTTTGATTTTCATGCCTAATTCCTGCACAGTAACACACAAATAAGGAAATTCAAAGGCTAATGCAATTATAATGAACATTCACACAATATTATGGAACTAAACATTTAAAACACAAATAAAGAGTTGAAAAATGCCAAGAAAAATAGTTCAATTTAAGACATAATTGGCATTCATCAAACTCTCCCCAACTTAGATCATTGCTAGTCCTCAAGAAAAGTATGCCTCTCATCAAAACAAGAGGATTTTCTCAAGCATAAAATTCATCAAGAGAGAATTAACAGTTCAAATTCAACATACCAATACACACAAGAAATGTTCAACACTTCCTAGAATCAAACAATGACAAAGAATTTAGTTCTAAACACAAATATCTTGCAATACAATCAATAGCAACTAAATTCTCACACTTGAATTACTCTAACACTCCTCTTCAATTCATGGATGAAGAAATTTCATGAAAATGATCACACAGGACAATTACTCGCACCTGATAACAATGTTAACATACAAATCAATTCATACATTCACCTAATAATCATATAAGAAATCATGGAAGCAAAAGATCACTAAGGACTTTTAAGGTTGTAGCTTGGTCGGATTTCACAACAAAGGGCCATTTCTTAGGCTATTGAAACGAAGTTGCCAAGCAAAAGAAACATTCACTAAACAAGTTATATACACATCACAACTTCTTTCACCATTTTCTTTTCTCTATTACTCACCCAAACAAACTTCCTTTGCACAATTAATTTTCATAATTTTTTCTTTTTCTTTCTTTCAAACAAGAATTTTCTTTTTTCTCTTTTCTTTTTCATAATCATATTCATAATTTTTCTTTGCCTGTTTGAAATTTTTTCAAAATTGTTAGCAACCTACTATTTTTCCTTCATTCTCCCAACTTGAATACAATCAAACCTTAAGTGAATGCCCCTTTCTTTTTATGGAAAGGAAATAAGTTCAAAACAATGATCAAAGTTCAAAGGTTTCAATTTTTTTTAGAATCCCACAAAATTCAATGATGAGACAATCTTTCAAGTTTCTATATTTACACAATCAAAGTTCATCATCAAAATGGGTTCCACTCTTTTAAAGCTCAAAGGGGTTAACGAATACTCACTACTCACAGGGTAAGTCACTATTTTGGTAATGGTTGTGCTCAATATCCACAGAGTGCCTTGATCATTTCTTATGCTTCCATAAAATCACAATAATCAAAAGATTAAGCATGAATTAAACGAGTTAAACAAAGTTATCAGTCATCTAAGCATTTTTAGTGTACAATGGAGGTTTCTCACAATTTGTGGTTTTTGGGACCTAAGTGACTCAAGCATTCAAACAAGTTGCAAAGTGAAACAAGAATGGACATTTGCATCAAGGACAAAATTCCTAGTCATTCTAACAATCTAGAAAGCGGTAACCATGTACCTTGCTTGCATTCATCACATTAAAATTCCTATCATCACCATCCAAACTTTGTAGAATCTTAATTGGATACTTTTTAAGCAAAATAGCAACCAATCTTTGAAGTTATCATCATCCAATCATTGTAAAAGCATCAAAATTAACAACAAAATAACAAACATTTAAAAAAAACTAATTGAACATTCAAAAGATGAAATACTCAATTCATATAACATAATGTTATGGTGTAAAGACCAACAAAAGTAGTATCAAACCAAAGTACAACTGAAACAACAACATAATATCCAACATAGCTAAAACCTAGTAATATCCAAAATAAACCAAAATAAAATACAACAACATCAAACCATAGCAATGATCAAAAAGCTAAACAAGAAACTTCACTTTGTCAAAACAAGGAAGTAAGCTTCAATGATCATGCTCAAAACAGCACTAACTACTCCTCATAGTCTGCAAACTCGGAATCAGTACTCACATCCTCATCATCACCATCACCAACATCCTCATCAACATCAGCATCATGATTAACATCAACAACAGTACATGCCCCCTCTCTATCAAAAGGTCTGCCCTCAGGCCAACCTGCATGTGCCAAGAACTGTTCCCTGATCATCATTGAATGGTCCACAGTGGTCTCTCGGAACTGCAGCTGTAATTGCTGCATGGAGTCGGGAACAAAAATCATCGCCCTCTGAGTATCCTGCGTCCAATCCCAATTGAAGTTACAGACCTCCCTCTGGTTTGGGTCCCAACTCTAGAAGCCAGCTGCTCCAGAGTTAGTACTCGCATCAGAACCGGAAGCCTCCTAAACTACAGCTCCAACCCTCCTCTTGGGTTTACAGAACTTGGATACATAAGCATCATCAATGTCAATAGTATGGGTCACATGGAGGTGAGAAGCTAGCTTTGTACATCCGTGCATACAAAGAGACATAATCGAACAGGGGAAAACCAAGGGGAAATTAGCCTTAGCCCCCAGTTTCACCCCACTCTCAGGCACTATCCTCATCTCATCAGCTATAATGCAGACCACATCCATCTGTGTATCTATAAGAATGCTATGCACTAGGTATGCCAAATCAATAGGAACGATAGAAGAATGCGTCCTTGGTTTGATATTATGCAGGGCAAGAAGTAACACCAGTTATGCTACAGGACGAATGTCCTCCATCCTAAATCTAACTGGAACCCCAGTTGTGTTGCACACAACACTCTTCCCCTCCAAAAGAAGAGCAGCAGACAAAGCCTCAATATTCCTTGTCCTCCTCAACTGTAAATGATAAACATCTATCTCACCTAACTCAAGAGTTAACGGGTTCCTCAACACCTCATTGATTATATGCCTGTCAAACTTCACTTCTTGGCTACTTACCGTAGTGGTCCATGAGTAGTTTTCACCCTCAATAGGGAGGGCGTTCGCGTAGAACTCCATCACTATATCCACATTATAGCTCTCACAAGGGTGAATCAGATGATCCCACTTCTTCTTCTCAAAGACTAACTGGGCCATATGAAATGGTCCTTCACAATTAATTTAAAAAACCCCCTCAGAAAAAATGTTCCTTTTCTCAAGGTTCAGATACCTCTCAGCTTGATCTAGACCTCTAAAACGGGTGTTGCCACATGGTCGTGGTTGACGAGAGGAGCTCCATCCCGCCGTCTTCTGTTTCTTTGAAGCTTCAGTTTTAGGTGGTGCCATCTACAAAATAACAACACAACAGCTAGAACCAGCACACCAACAAGTTAGATAAAGGAAAGATACAAGAGAGAGAAAAGGAAACTAGAACAAACATTTAAGAAAACAAAAAAATTAAAAATGTTGTCATGCTCGCCTAAGCTTCGTACAACGTACTCAAAGCGAGCTCGCACAACGAGCTGAAGGTGAGCCTACGAAAATTCAATTTTTCCGGTCTATGGCCAGCACTACACATCCAATTGAACAATTTTTTAGGTCATGGTAGTTTTCACAGCAACAATTGGACAAGTTATCTCAACACAATTTAAATTGGCTTAAAAACAATGCACATCCAAGTTTTTATGAAATAACCTATCAATTACAAACTACTCAACAAGAACATGATCTAACAACCATGGCCATTTTAAATTTTAGAATTAATACTAATTTCACATTATGCATTTCAACAAGAATCAAAACCCTTATCATGTTCTACTGAAATTTCACACAAACCCTAACCTCAAGTTGCTTTCTAATGCATGTAAATAATGAAGAGGATACAAACCTGGATGTAGTAAGGATATTAGAGAGACAGAAATGGAGACTTGAGAAATTCTTCTTCTATCTTGGTTCGTGTGTGCAGAAAAGTGAGAGTGAGAGTGTTTGTGTTGTTTGAAGTGTGAGTGAGAGTGAGAGAAAAATGAGCAAGTGTGGGAAAAATATTGTAACACCAAAAAATATGAACCAACACAAGGCCCATTCCTCAAACCCACAGTAAAAAAATATAACCCCAAAATGTTGTGGTAAATAATTTTTTTATCTGTAAAAAATTTCGCAAGCTCGCACAACGAGGTGAAGGCAACCATAACAATTTTTTTTTTAATTCTAGTTTTTCACAAGGCCCTCCACAAAACTTTGCCAAAACTCTTACCCATTCTAAAAATGATAGAAATATAGTAAAAAGAAGAATTACTAACAATGTTGGGGCGCCTCCCAACAAGCGCTTTGTTTAGTGTCGTTTGAGCTCAACGATCAAAAGTGACTCAAAGATCGGAAAAAGGAGTTGTTGCCGCACTCTGATCAACATCGCCACCAAGGTGAATTTTGAGTCTTTAACCATTGATTGTCCAACTTGCTTTTGTTAAAGGGTCTTCAAAAACAATTTCTCCATAGTGCTTGACTTCCTTGATCTGGAACGAACCGGGCCACTTGGATTTCAATTTACCCGAAAACAATTTTAGTCTTGAATTGAACAATGAAACCAATTGCCCTACTTTGAAATCTTTGCTAACAATCTTCCTATTATGGCAATTTTTCACTTTTTCCTTGTAGAGTTTGTTGGATTCATAGGCTTGAAGTCTCAATTCATCAATCTCATGAAGTTGCAATTTTCTCGTTTCACCACTCAACTTTGGATCAAAATTCAAAAATTTCAAAGTCTAGAAAGCTTTATGCTCCAACTCTACTGGTAAATAACAAGTTTTCCCATAGATCATTTGAAAAGGTGTGAGACCAATCAGACCTTTGAATATGGTATGATAAGCCCGTAATGCTTCATCTAACTTGTTGGACCAATCCTTTATTGAAGAAGAAACAATTTTTTCTAGAATTATCTTAATCTCACGATTCGATACCTCCGCTTGACCATTAGCTTGTGGATGGTATGGTGTAGTAACTTTGTGTTTCACACCATAATTTTCAAAATCCTTTTCTAATTGAGAATTACAAAAGTGAGATCCCCCCATCACTTATCAACAACCTTGGAGTACCGAAACGCGAAAAAATGTTTTTCTTCAAAAAATTTATCACGGTTTTACTGTCAGCTTTTGCATAAGCAATAGCTTCCACTCATTTGGACACATAGTCCACCGCAACCAAAATGTATTCACAAGAAAATGATGATGGAAATGGGCCAACAAATTCAATGCCCCAACAATCGAAAACTTTAACCTTTAACATGTTTTGCAATGACATCTCATTCCTTTTGGTAATTCCTCCACTCCTTTGGCAATTATCACAACTCTTAGAATGTAAATGTGCATCTTTAAACAAAGAAGGACAATAAATGCCCGATTGTAGGACTTTAGTTTCCTTTCTTAGACCCTTATAATGACCACCGTAAGGAGAGTTATGACAATGCCATAAAATAATTTTTGACTCTTCATTCGTAACACACCTTCTCAACATATTGTCAACACCAATCTTAAACAGATATGGTTCATCCCACACACAGTACTTAGAATCAGATAATAATTTTGTTTTCTGGTTCGAAGTTAGATCCTCTGGTATTAATCCGATGGCTTTGTGGTTTGCAAAGTCGGCAAACCACGGTCTAACTTGAACCATGAACAATTTTTCATCCGAAAACTCTTCCTTCACCTCAATTTCCTTCTTTGTCACCTCAAAATTAACTAAGTGGGACAAGTGATCCGTTACCAAATTCTCGGAACCCTTTTTGCTGCGAATTTCAAGATCAAATTCTTGCAATAAAAGGATCCAAAGAATAAGCCTTTTCTTAGAATCCGGCTTGGTAAGAAAATAGTTGATCGCCGCATGGTCAGTGTAAACAACCACTTTTTAACCAATGAGGTAGGACTAAAATTTCTCCAACGCATACACTATCGCAAGAAGCTATTTTTCTATTGTTGCATAGTTAATTTGAGCTTCATTCAATACTTTACTTGCGTAGTGTATTGCATGAAAATTTTTTGTCCTCCTTTGACCAAGTACCGCACCAACGACATAATTATTCGCGTTACACATTAGTTCAAAATCTAATTTCCAATTGGGCGCGATGATTATGGGTGCGGTAGTAAAATTTTCCTTCAAAGTATTAAAAGCAATTAAGCAAGAATTATCGAATTTGAAAGAATTATCTTTGTTGAGAAAGTTGCTCAAAAGCTTTGCAATTTTGGCGAAGTCTTTTATGAACCTCCGATAAAATCCCGCATGACCAAGAAAATTTCTGATTCCTTTCACAGTAAAAGGCGGTGGAAACTTCTGATGACTTCCACTTTAGCTTGATCAACTTTAAGGCCCATTGAGAAAACTTTGTGGCCAAGCACAATTCCCTCCATAACCATAAAGTTTCATTTCTACCAATTAAGTACCAAATTTGTTTCCACAAACCTTCCCAGCACAACATCCAAATTCTTTAAACAAAGATCAAATGACAGTCCAAAATCTGAGAAATCATCCATAAAAACTTCAATGGACTTTTCAATCAATTCGAAAAAGATCGCTTGCATACACCGCTGAAAAGTAGCTAGTTCATTACACAAACCAAAAGGCATCCTTCTATAAGCAAAGATTTCGAATGGGCATGTAAAAGCGGTTTTCTCATGATCCTCCGGGTTAACAATGATTTGGTTGTAAACTGAATAACCATCTAGAAAACAATAAAATTATTGACCGGATAATCTTTCAAGCATTTGGTCCATGAAATATAGAGGAAAGTGATCTTTCTGCATAGCTTGATTTAGCCTACGGTAATCGATGCACATCCTCCACCCAGTCATGGTTCTAGTCAGTATTAACTTATTCTTCTCATTTCGAATGACCGACATTCGACCTTTTTTCGGCACCACTTGCACCGAACTAACCTAAGGACTATCGAAAATAGGATATATCATCCCAGATTCCAACATCTTCACCACCTCTTTTCTAACCCTTTCTTTCATGGTCGGATTTAAGTGGCGTTGAGGTTGGGCCACTGGTTTGAAGTCATCCTCCATTAAAATCGTATGCATACAATAGGATGGACTTATTTCTTTCAAGTTGGAAATAGTCTAACCATAGCACTTTGATTCCGTTTCAACATAACAATCAACTTTTCTTCCTCATTCTTGGTTAGTGCATTGCTTATGATAACCGATTTGTGCCCTCTATCATCAAGAAACACATATTTTAAGTGTGTGGGCAACAACTTCAACTCAAGTTTTGTTTCTTCATTATCTTCTTTTTTTCAAAACTTCCACTTGTTATTCCAATGGAGGAATCTCTTTCAATGCCTCAAGTTCTCGTAAACAATTTTCAATTTCTTTTTCTTCGTTCTCATTGAGAACTTGAAAAGCATTAGTAAGAGATTTTTCTAAGGGGGTAGAAACATGTACTTGCCTTTTTACCTCTTCTATCATCTCATCCATTTCATCAAGTAAAAAACAATCACTTTTTTCTTTAGAGTGCTCCATGGATTCGAATAAATTGAAGCAAACCTCTTCATCTTGCACTCATACTTTCATGAGACCATTATCGATATCTATCATCATTCTCGCGGTCTTCATAAAAAGTCGACCAAGAATTAAAGGAGAATCATCGTCTTCCTCCATGTCAATTAACAAAAAGTCAATTGGAAACAAGAATTTATCAACTTTTACCAACACATCTTCCACCACACCGTGAGGATGGGTAGTAGATTTATCGGCTAATTGCAAAGTCATTCTTGTTGTCTTCAACTCAATGTTTCCTAATCTTTTCACAATGGATAACAGTATCAAATTGATACTAGAGCCCAAACCAGTCAAACCGTTACCACCGTAAACATTTCCAATGGTAACCGGTAAGGTAACTCTTCCCGGATCACTTTCTTTCCGCGGAAGAGTCCGTTGAATGATCACGCTACAACTAGCGTCAAGAGTTATTGTTTTTTGATTTGTGTACCGTCTTTTTTTGGCGAGGATATCCTTCATGAATTTTTCATACGTAGGTATTTGCTCTAATGCCTCGGAGAATGGAATATTGATTTGCAATTGACTAAAAATATCCAAAAACTGAGCATAATGCCTCGCGTTGTCCTTTTTAGACGGAGCATGAGGATAAGGTAAATTTTGAACTGCTATATCGCTCATTTTCTCCTTTCCTTTTTGATTCTTTTTCTTTTTCTCTTCTCTCAATTTCTTTTCTACTTCTTCTTTCTCTCTTTTCAATTAAGTCTCCCTCTACATTCTTTTCTACCTCACTATCATCAATTTCTTTTTCTTTTTCAACTACAACCTCCTCTTTCTCATTTTCCTCACCAATGCCTATATTGATTTCCATACCACTTCTAGTAAGAATATCTTTGCAATGATCTTTTTGATTCACTTGAGTGCTCTTCGGAAAAGTTCCTTTGTGTTGGTCGGCTAATTGTTTGGACAATTGCCCAACTTGCGTCTCAAGATTCTTAATAGCCGTGTTGCAGTGAGAATCGGATATTAAGCTATTGACAAACTTGAATCACAAATCTTTAAAAATTCACCACTGAACTTTAATTTATCCAAGGGAAATGGAAAAGATCATATAAAATCCAAAGTTGCAATGTAACAACACTGCTAAGAGATTGTAAGGTTCGGGGGTTGGTTATACCTAGGGAAGGTGTTAGCATCCTAAGTATCTAAAGTACTCTATAGGAAACTCTTGAATGTATTTGTGTTATTGTTTGCCTTTTGTTTTGAAATGTTTTATGTTTGGGTTTTATTGGTGAAGATAGGAACCTTAGGGTTTATTTACTAAGTATGCTCGCCAAGACTTCGCGGTCTTATGCCTACATATCCTTGTAACTCCGGTATTTTGTGGCGTGACCACTACCGCTTTTAGTGCTACTTTATGATTTCTATATTTATCCTATGAAAATTAAAAGGAAGGGGAAGATATCTTAAAATAACCCTACGCGCAAATGTTTTCCTTTACAAATGCGAAGAAATATGGAATCGGGGTTGGTTATACAAGGGGAAGCTACTGACACCCAAAGTATCTATAGTAATCTATGGGAACCTTTATTTGCATATGTTTCTACTGTTGAATTGCTCAGTTGCTTAAATCCATTTGATATTTAATAGAGAAAGTTTCTCCTTTGGGAAGGTTGAGGAGATGTTTTTGTTGTTTTTATGACTTTCTATTGTTTTTGGAAAGAGACTTGACCTAATATTTTTTATTTATGCGCTTGCTAAGATTTCGTAATCTTATGCCTACATATTCCCATAAAGAGACTTTGGGAAATCAGAGCGTTTGTAGTTCCTCCTATTATATGCGAGGAAATTGTTTGGTGACTTGTTCAAAGCCCAAGATTGAATCTAAAAGAGTATTTGTGTCTTGTTCAAAGCCCAAGAATGAAGCTAAAAGAGTATTTGTGTCTTGTTCAAAGCCCAAGATTGAAGCTAAAAGAGTGACTAAGATAGAATTTGTCATCTCTAAAGGGAGATATCTCACCTATTTATCACAAACATTGAAGAATTGAATTATAAGGGAAGTTGCTTTAACTGGGATGTGTGGAATCCAGCAATGCCACATCTTCCTTTATAGGAGAAGTGAAATGTCATGAAGGAAGAATCTTTAACTTAGTGTAGAGTAATGCCATTTTTCCTTTATGAATCTTTTCATGCTAAGAGAGGGACATTGACTTGGATGTGTAGAATCCAGAGGTTTGCCACTTACATCACTTAGATGAAAGAGGACTTTAGCAATGATAAAGGAGGGACTCCAGCTTGGATTTTGAATCAACAAGTTTGCCACTTACATCAATTATCTGAAAAAGTTTTGATTGTTTGTTTTGAAATGTGATGTATAAAGGAGATATCCTCCTACAGAGAGGACTCAGAGTCTCATCTATAGGGATGTCAAATTTTGTGCCTTGATCAAAGCCCAAGGTTAAAGCTGAAAAAAGTTGAAAACTGATTCAACTAGGGGAGTATTATATCTGTCTTGTACAAAGCCCAAGAATGAGGCTGGCTAGGGAAAAAAGATAATTATATGAAGCCTAAGAGGAGGCTGAGGGAATTTAAGTGGAGATTGACTCTTGCTGAGGAAATTTAATTCCAAGAGAAGGTCTAATCTGCTTTGAGGAATAAAAAAGGAAACTAACTCTGAGGGTTGAATTATTAAATTCCACAAAGGCTTTGATTCTTTTGGGGTTTTGTTGATTGTAACTTGACCCTGGCTGGGGATGAAAACCAAACCTTGTTGAGGATCAGAAGAGACTTAAAGGATGAGTTTGAATATCGTAGAGGTTTGGACTCTTCTGGGAATTGGTGTATTGATAAAGATGACTAGGATCTATTCTATGCTTTTCGGAAGCCTGAGGGTCCTTGTATGAAGCCCAAGAGGAGACTGAGGATCCTTCTTAGAAGCCTGTGGATCCTTGTATGAAGCCCAAGAGGAGGCTAGGTGTTGAGACTTTCCAAGTCTAGGAAGAGTTCAAGAAAGGTTTCACCGAAAAATAATCCTTTCTTTGTGGAACTGTTCCAGGGTTAATGGGGTTAAAGAAGAGGTTTCACCAGGAAATAATCCTCTCTTTATTGAATTGTTTCAAGGTAGAATAAATTTAACAAAGCCCAAAAGGAGGCTGTCTGTATTGGGGCGAAGAATTCCTTTGTACAAGAGGGAACTAGTTGTTTGAACTAAGTTATACTGATTAGAAGGATCCTATTGTTTCAATTAGTCTAAACTGAGGATGATTTAAATTCTAAGAGAAACTTAACAAGATATTTACAAGTATATATACAGATATAAGAACAAGTATATAAACAAGTTTGAATTGAATTGAGAAAGGTTGTGGGTCTTATTCTCTGGATAGAGACCCAAGTGTATTGTGATGGATTAGATGCCTTCTTCAAGATTGAATTAGTGTTTTGAGAAAATTGAAGAAAGTTTTGAAATGATTTTGAATTTGAAGATGGCTTGACCTTAAATAAGAGAGAAGCAAGGGTGTTGGGTCTTACACTCTAAATAGAGGCCCAGATGTTTTTTTGTATCCTGTATAAAGCCCAGGATGAATGAGGCTAAAAGTTTTTCTATTTACAAAAGGAGGTGTTGGGTCTTACACTCTATCAGGGGCCCAGATGATTATTTAAAACAAAGTTTATGTACAGAGGGATAAGACTTACACTCCTAACAGAGGCCCAGAGATTGTTGTGAAAACAATGATCGCACCGTGATTTTGAAAAGTGCGATGGGACTTATACTATAGCAGAGGCCCATGAAGTGGTTTATTTACAAAGAGGGTTGGATCTTACACTCTAATAGAGGCCCAGATGTTTTTTTAATGAAGTTTGAAAGATAGAATCAAAGGAAAACCCTAATTTCATTTTTTAAAGATATTTTTCAAAGAAAAATCAATAAAAAATGTATAATTTATCAAATGAATCCATTAATCATGTCATAAACAATGATTAAGGTTTATGAAAAAGATATCTTATCCACATGAATATTTAAAATAATTTTGGTTTAAGAAAAATCAAGAAAATAAATCATTTTAAAATATTTAAAACAATTTAAAATAATATTTTCAATATATTAAAAATATATCAAATAAAATATATTTTTGTGATTTTTTTCTGGATTAAAATAATAGAATATTTAAATGATATGTGTGAAAAAATTGGGATTAAAAATAATTAATTTGATAGGAGAAAATAATTTTTGAAATTGTGAAGAAAAGTGAAGAAAATTATTGGTAAAATAAATAGGATGACGCTCCCAAGGATTGAACCCATGCCCTTGGGGTGGAGGGTTCAAAATTTACCAACTGAGCCATGTGCGTGTGGTGATAACATGATGGAAGGAGTGAATAATATATGAAAAATCCTTTTTGAAAATAGTTTAAAAAATAAAATCAAAAAGTTTTGGGCGAGGGAGATTAGAACCCCAGACCTAAGGGACAAACTCACTCAAAACGTGCACTCTCTACCACTGAGGTGGTGAAACATCAGTTGATTTAAATGAAATTTTAAAATAAAATATTAATATTGGGTTTTATGTTTGAAAAATGGCGCCATGGCCATCTTCTTCCTCGAGCCAGCATCGTAGTTGCAAGAGCAACTCTATCTCTCTCAATTCGTAACCATTTGACATGATGTAAACACCAAAGTTGTGTGTTTTTTAACAAGGAATTGAATGGTTCTTTTTAATCTTATTTAAATTAAGTGTAACATGAGTTATTTCGTATGAACTTGATGAACACTAATTTTTTCAAGAACACTATGTAATCTTATATGGACATGATTAACTGCAATTAATTGATGGGAAATGATCATAACAATATAACAAACATATCTGGGCTTTGAAAATTTTAAAATGATGCATGGATCATGAAGATTGAAAGTTCAAGGCTTACCTCTGCAAGAAGGAATCGAATTCTACCTTGGAGGTGTTACAGATGCAAGGTGATGATCCAGATAGCTTCCTTGACCCTCAAGGAATGTGTTGATGTGCATGGAATGGCTTGAAAACTCCTGGATTGAGTAGCTCAAATCCAACTACAACTTGATCAAGTGAACTATGGAGATGATGATTTGGATGTTACAGATGGGATATAAGTGTTTGGATCACTTCCACAAAGTGTATGTGAAGTGTTTGAATGCTTGGTTTGGATAGAATTGCTCTGGTTTGAGAAGTTTGATTTCTCCATCTCTTGGTGTTTTGAAATTTGAGACAAAGATGAATTTGGAGAAAACAAGTATTGAAGTTGTTTTGGTTTGTCTTGAATGATCAGAAATGAGTTCTATTTATAGGTGAATGAGTTTGTCTTGGCTGAATAATGATAGCTTGAAGTATAAGAGCTCATTCAATGTTTTTGGCAAGATACTATTACTTCCATGCCAAGGTACATTGTTACTTCTAAGTAGCATAGCTAACTTTTGACCAATTCCACATTCCTCAGAGGTTTTTATTGTTGTTTATGCATGAATCTTGACTAAAAAGAGTACCTTTGTTGAATGTACACTATTGTACATAAATGCATTTTGAATTCAAGGCATATGTGACAAAGCTTCATCATTCTAAATGTGATTCTTCTTGACTTATCACTTGATCTTGCAGGTTTGTGGTGACTCATTCTGATCCATGTTGAATTGGTATGATCATGATCATTGCACTTGACTTCAAAATCGTGTACTGCAAGAAATGACCAAAACAGATTTTGCAAAACCGTTTGCAGCAAGGTGTATTGAGGACTCCATAACCCTTTGCTTAAGTGGAGTTATCTCATGCCCTTGAGATCTTTGGAAAGTTGGGATGATGTACTTCAACTTTGATGTTCACCATTAGACTAGATTCATCTTGGATCACGGTGAAAAATCCCTCCACATTTTGATGTTTTAACTGATCTTACCTTAAGTAGAATTTCACCAAGTGTTGAAGTTCATTTCATATTTTTCTTGATTTTGATCACTTCATAACTTAATCCAAGCATTTTTTACCATGGCTCAATTTTTCACTTTTGTAGTATGTGATGGGATTTATCATTTGAGCTTTGGAGTGCAAAAAATGGTTGCTTGGATCATAAGTTATGGCCTTTGGAAGTTGGGTACTTAAACACTTTCTTTCCATAACTTAGTGAAATTTTTACTTTCTCAACATTGCCCCTTTTACAAATTACCTTGATTTCTTGATCAAATCTTGTTCAAATGCAACAATGGATCATGTTGTCTTGTATAATGGTTCATGATGAACATTTTTGGCCAAAAAGTCAAACTTTGACTTTGGGTCTTAGATGAATTTTGTGCAGAGAAACCCTAATTCTTGATTTTCAATGAATGGATGTCCCAAGGTGATTTTAAACTTTTGAATGAACATAAAGGGTACATTTGAGTGTCTTGAATCATATCCCAAGGTTTGAGATCATGCCTTGGCCAAAAGTCAAATGTATGGTTGACTTTTCATCCAAACCCTAGTTTGTGGCTCAGATGGATTTGAATTCTTGAATTATTTGTGAATCAAATTCTTTGAATCAATCCAATCATATGACTGGACTAATATGATGTATTTGAGGTCCTTGAAACATATCTTGAGGTCTTGGCTCATCCCCAGATGAAAATTTCCATCTGGAAGCCTTGGTCGACAAAAACCCTAATTTGGTGACACTGATGTTCTTGAGGCTTGATCAACTTGAAATGACGCAATCTTGTGCTTGATTCTTGATGATGAGGATCTATTGTCCTTCATGAATGATTGAGAGGCTTGATAAGTTGCAGATCGTGTCAATTCTTGATTGATCCTTTGCCTGAATCCTCTGTAGGGCATAAAACACCCTAATTCTTGGTCAAGGTGAACACTCAACAATATTTGAAAGGATTAGTGAGGTATGAAAGTATACCCACATTGTGGTATTGATTTGAACAACGATGTGAAGTCTTAAGGTCAAAATTTAGGGTATGACATATGCCCCTATTTAATCTTCTTGGACCTGAAGGTGTGAATGACGAAGATATTCAGACATTCATGGTAAAAGAGGATTAAATATTAGAATACTCAAATTTTGATTATGGATGTGAATAGTAGCTAATTTACTTATCCATCTTCTTTTACTAAGTAATTCTACTTATAAAATGGTGAAACTTCCCCTCGATCCTGGTCTTCAGCGACGGAACTGGTCTCAGCTTCTTTTGAAATAAACCTACCCTCGATCCTGGTCTTCAGCCATGGAATTGGTGTAGGTTCCTTTTGAAATAAACCTCCCCCTAATTTATATAGCCATGGAATTGGTCTTGGTTCCTTTTGAAATAAACCTCCCCTCGATCATGGTCTTCAGCCATGGAACTGTTCTCGGTTCCTTCTCATCAAGTTCTTCTCTTGACAAGGAATGCTATATGTGAGGGTTTTCATCAAACTTGTCGCTGAGATTTACTGAGGAGATGTCGTTTGATGGAAAAACGTGCTTCATTATATTTCTCTTCGAGACTTCTTCAAAGAGATGCTATAGGATGAGTAAAGATTTGATGTCAGACTTGCTGGTGAGGACCATTTGCCTGTACTGTAGAGGTGTGAAAACTTCTCGATTGGAGATGCCATTTGCGGGAGAAAATTACATCATACTTCTCTTCAAGACTTCTTCGGAGAGACGCGATGTGATGTAATTCAATTTTGAGGTGCTGATGACTTCCTTGAAAGTAGGACAAACTTCTCGGGGAGAGACTGCCATTTGTCGACTTCTTGGGAATTTATGGGACAAAGACATACTTATTTGTTTGCCGATCGGTAGAGATTTCTTGGGGGATGTGATGTTCATATTGCCAAGAGTTTTTTTTGTTTAGAAGCTTCCGTGGGGGATTTTCCTTAATCCGAGAAAGCAAAATATCATCTTCAACGGCGATGAGTGAAGTTCCAAAGGTGTATAACCAAATGTCTTCTTGCCTTTCAGAAGATAAAGTTATCAAAGTGGTCGAGGACCGATTTCAATTCAGGAATAAACCAGGGATAAAGATTGTCTAGATGATACATTTCCTGATGAGGAAAGAACTCAAACTAGGATTTTATCCTATCCAAGTGTTGAAAGGAAAACTGAAGGAAAATCTTACACGACGATCAAACTCAGTGTGGATTTAGAAAGAATATATCCTTTCTTCCTAAGACTGACAACTCTAATGGAGAGAGGACATTTATCCCTTGGGGATAAATATGACCAAAGTGATTGAAATATGATATGAAATATGAATATGAATATGAATCAATTATGCATGATGTATGTATGAAATGCTTATGCTGATAAAACAGACATGACATACGGACTGATGATGAGCATAACTGGATACTCGACCACTCTGGGGGATAAAAAGTATCAGTGATCTGTTAAGGGAACAAATTCCTGCTGCTGAACTTTTCATATTCTTGGTAGTAACAAAATGCGACTCCTAGGGAGTGACAACTTTTTATCGCTGTTATCTGAAGGTAACAACCTATTGGAGGAAGGGATTCCTATTTCTATCTTTATTCCTGGGGATAGAAACCTGATCTTGATTCCATCGTTTGTCTTAGGGGATATGAATACTCGACCCTTACTGGGGGGTGATAGATGGGATGCTCCAACTTATCAATCCGAAGTAATTGATCCTCCACTCGAGATATACTGATCACAAGGAATATTTTGATTCTACATTTTGAAGTTTGATTACTTTCGGAGAAGCTCTCCATGTTCCTTCTCGTGTTCATTGATCTAAAAGGAAATTGCCATCTTTATTTTAAAAGCAGAAGTAAATTTGAAAACAAAAGTAAATTCATTTTTGGGTTTCAAGAATGTTAATCATATCAAAATGCCATTTTGCAAAGAAGAATAAATGAGAATTGCAAATAAAGGGCACAAGGGCTCAAATTTTTATTGATAAAATGGTAATCAACCTAATGCGTGATTCCATGGAGCATTACAAAGTTTAGACAATGGTAATTTAAAGGGAAAGGGGCTACATTGAAACATAATGGCCACTATCCTCCTACCAACTTTGAATTAAGAGTATTATCGAGCTTCCGTTGAAGATGACTTTGACTGAGGATTTCTTGACAGATGACATTACTTCTGAGGATCAAATCTTGTCGGATGCAGCTACTTACCGTAAATCCTTAACTTTTGCCTAGATTTTCCTTCAATCTACCGAGATGATTTTTTCTCTCCCTTTTTTTATTTAGGCAAAGTATTTCTTGACTGCATCAACATTTGATGGGTAAGTAAACTCTTCTCCATCAATGGTTGCGAGTATTAAGGAACCGCTTGAGAAGGCTTTCTTAACAACATAGAGGCCATCGTAATTTGGAGTCCATTTTCCCCTGGAATCAGTGAGAAATAATTGGATCTTTTTTAGCACGAGGTCGCCTTCTCTGAATACCCGAGGTTAGACCTTTTTGTCGAAAGCTCTCTTCATCCTTTGTTGATATAACTGACCATGGCATAAAGTTGTCATTCTTTTTTCTTCGATTAGATTCAATTCATCGTATCTGCTTTGACACCATTCAGCTTCTGTTAGCTTGGCTTCCATCAAGATTCTTATTGATGGTATCTCTACTTCTATGGGGAACAATGCTTCCATGACATATACTAGAGATAAAGGGGTTGCCCCTGTTGAAGTACGAACAGATGTGCGATAATCGTGAAGAGAAAATGGTAGCATCTCATGCCAATCTTTGTAGGTCAAAACCATATTTTGAATGATCTTCTTAATATTTTTGTTAGTTGCTTCTACCGCTCCATTCATCTTAGGCCGGTAGGGAGATGAGTTATGGTGTTTAATTTTGAACTCAACACATAATTCTTTCATCATCTTGTTATTCAGGTTCGATCCATTATCAATAATGATCTGGCTTGGAACTCCATAAGGGCAGATGAGATTATTTTTGATAAATCGGACCACCACTTGTTTGGTCACATTGGCGTATGATGCTGCTTCGACCCACTTGGTGAAATAATCAATAGCCACCAAGATGAAATGATGTCCGGTTGAGGCTTTGGTTTTAATCATGCCAATCATGTCGATTCCCCATATAGAAAAAGGCCATGGAGAAGAAAGAACTTTGAGATGCATCGGCGGTACATGAATTTTGTCGGCGTATATCTAACACTTATGACACTTCCTCATGTACTTGTAGCAATCAAATTCCATTGTCATCCAATAATATCCTGCTCTTAGAATATTTCTTGCCATTGTATGTCTATTGGCATGAGTGCCAAAAGAACCTTCATGAATCTCTTTCATTAACATGTTTGCTTCGTGTTTGTCCACGCATCTGAGCAAAACCATGTTGAAGTTTCTTTTATATAGCACATCATTGTTCAGGAAGAAATATCCAGTCTTATGAGAGTCTTCCTATCTTTTCTTGATGCCCCAGGCGGGTATTCTTGTCTTTGAAGGAAGCATTTGATATCATGAATCCATGGTTTGTCATCAATGACGGCTTCCACTGCAAATATGTAAGCGGGCCTATCAAGGCGCATTATGTCAATCTTGGATATGTCGTTCCATCGATTCACACTAGTCATGGAGGATAGAATAGCTAGTGCATCAGCCATGTTGTTTTCTTCACGAGGAATGCGATGAAAATCATTCTTGTTAAAGAAGGGCAATAACCTTCTTGCATAGTCTTTGTAAGGAATTAATCCAAGTTGACGTGTGTCCCACTCTCCTTTGATCTGATTTATAACCAGGGCTGAGTCTCCATACACATCCAAATTCTTTATCCTTAAGTCGTTAGCTTCTTCGAGACCCATGATGCAAGCTTCATATTCGACCTCATTGTTTGTACATTTGAATGCCAATATGGCGGTGAAAGGAATATGGGTTCCCTGAGGTGTAACAATGATTTCCCCAATTCCGTTTTCATAAGCGTTGACTGCTCCGTCGAATATTAGTCCCCATTGGGATCCTGGCTCTGGCCCTTCGTCTGGTAGTGGTTCATCACAATCATTCATCCTTGGGTATATCACATCCACATCTGGGAAGTCGAATATGATTGATTCATTATTGTCAATTAGTTGATGAGCCAGATGATCGGCTAAAACATTTCCTTTGACGACTTTTTGAGCATGGTACTCGATGTCGTATCTGATAACAACATCTACCAATGGGCAATCCTTCCCGTTAAAGAAGGCTTTTCAAAGACGTACTTGATTAGATCCATTTCGGAGATTAACCAAGTAGTGTGACAAATCATGTACTGGCGAAGACGTTTAGCTGCCCAAGCTAGAGCGCAACAAGTTTTCTCGAGCATAGTGTATCGAGTCTCACAGTCCGTGAACTTCTTGCTTAAGTAATAAATGGCAGGCTCTTTTCTTTTTGTTTCGTCGATTTGGCCAAGCACACAGCCCATGCAGTCTTCCAGGACTGTTAAGTAGATGATTAGTGGTCTTCCTTCCATTGGAGTGGACATAATATGTGGTTTTAGCAGATATTTTTTGATGTTGTCAAATCCTTTTGGCAATCCTCTGTCCATATACATCTTTGGTTCTTTCTGAGTAGTTTGAAGATTGGCGCGCATGTCGCGGTCATGAGGAATATGAATCTCGAGATGTAATTCAGACGTCCCAAAAATCCTCTTACTTGTTTTTCAGTCTTTGGAGAAGGCATCCCTTGAATGACCTTGACTTTGTTAGGATCAACCTCAATTCCCTTCTGACTGGCGATGAATCCAAAGATCTTTCCTGAACAAACACCGAATGTGCATTTATTAGGATTCAAGCGGAGTTTGTATTTTCTCAGACGCTGAAATAACTTTGATAGGTGTTCCACATGTTCTTCTTCTGTTTTAGATTTGGCAATCATGTCATCGACGTGCACTTCAATTTCTTTGTGCATCATGTCGTGAAACAGAGTTTTCATAGCCCTTTGATAAGTTGCTCCTGCATTCTTCAGACCGAACGACATTACTTTGTAGCAAAAGGTGCCCCATGGGGTGATGAATGAAGTTTTCTCCATGTCTTCTGGCGCCATTCTGATTTGATTATAGCCTGAGAATCCATCCATGAAGGAGAATACTTTGAATTTTGTTGTGCTGTCAACTAACATGTCAATGTGTGGTAGGGGAAATCATCCTTTGGACTTTCTTTGTTTAAATCCCTGTAGTCTACACACATTCTGACTTTTCTGTCTTTCTTGGGAACTGGCACTATGTTGGCCAACCATTGAGGATACTATGAGGTGGCAAGGAAACCTGCGTCGATCTGTTTCTGCACTTCTTCCTTAATTTTGATGGCCATATCTGGGTGAGCCCTTCTCCATTTTTGTTTGACCGGAGGGCATTCTGGCTTCAGTGGTAAGTGATGTTCCACGATGTTGGTATCTAAACCTGGCATGTCTTGGTAGGACCATGCAAACACATCTAAAAATTCTTTGAGTAGTTATATCAAGCCTTCTTTGACAGATGGACAAAGTAGTTCTCCAATCTTAACTTCTTTTCTCTCCTCTTCTGAACCTAAGTTGACCATTTGCAACGGTTCTTTGTAAAATTGAATGGACTCTTCCTCATGTCTGAGGAGTCGAGAGATCTCATATAAAATTTTTTCGTCCTCTTCTTCTTCGGCTTCAAATACCGGAAACTCAAAGTTGGGAGAAGGCATCAGATCGTATGTTACAATGGGGTTTAAAACAAATAATCTGCATAACGTGGTGATTCTTTTTAGAAAAGATAGAGAGAATGCAAAAGTGTGTGCAATGTATTTTGAAAAACACTTATTTTTATTTTGTCTGTTTTAGGATTACCATTTTCTGAAAAAAGGCAATAAGTGAAAATAGCAATAAATGCAGGAATTCAGAATGACCTTCTTATTTAGGATTTGTCGATTCTTGATACACAAACCCTTTAAAACAAAACTCTTTCGCTCTGGGCAAAGCGAAGAGGGATATTTACAAAAAAGCAAGCCCTATAAAACATCCTTTTCACCCGGGAAAACTGAAAGGTCAAAACAAAGACGAGGGAATTACTTTGAAACATGGACAACATCTGGGATATCAACAATGACCCAGTTGTGACGAACTCCTCTGTGGATTACAAAGTCTGGTACTTTCCTTCCAGGATTGTCCTTAGTGATAATACTGATTTCTGGCAGAGTTGGATCAGTGGAGTCTTCTTCCCATGCAGAGTTACCGTAAGAGGTTTTTTCTGTTGTTATTTCATTAGTATCTTCATTTTTAGGGGAATATCCCTATTCAGTGGGCTAGATGTCTACATATCTGATACGAGAACTTTCCAGAGCAGTGTACTTCACTAGAAAGTCGTATTTTCCGCTTGGCTGCCCCAAAGTATCCCAAGTTTCTGAGGGGATAGACGAATCATCTTTTTCAATGACATTGACTTCAGGAAATGCAAAGTTGATAAATTCTTGTCCAGCGATTCTTGCAACTTCATCGACATGATGTTTGACATCTTCAAAATTTTCCTAGTAAGGTTCCCACGACTCTGGGAGAACAGGTGGATTTTTCTCAAGGTCATTCAGCATATATGCATTCTCTGGCTGACTCTTATACCTCGAATCTTCCATGTAAGGCTCCCAAATGGGCAAATCATCCATGGGATCATATGAGTTGTAATCGAAGTTGTCTTTCATCAGAGTATCTTCTTCCAATGAGTTGGGTGGAGCATGGCATCCCTCGGGATCACAATCTTCGTAGATCATTCCGACATCTGATCTTGGTATATATCTGAGATTTTGCTCCAGAGAGCAAAATGGCATGTATGTGTCTTCCTGAGATATACATCCTTCATTATTGAAATATGATTTCCATTCGCCATCCCTATCAGAAGAACCATTTTCCTCGATGGCGTGGACTTCTTGAGAAATTGGGTGGAGGAAGCCTCCACTGTGGAAGAAATCTTGAATAGGTCGAGTGGCCTCATCCTTTTTTGTAGTCTTGGTAAGTGTTGGAGAAAAACTAAGACCTTTTCTTGTCTTGTTATCAAAAGGAATCACAACTTGCCCCCATCCTTTTATGTTACTGTTTCTCATTATTTAGAGAGTGTCTTTGTATGAGGAAATTGACGTTCCTTTTTCTTGATGATTCTCATTGCTAACAGAGAGTGCTTGAAATAGAGTTCCAATGACTTCTTCTGGCTCTAAATATGAGAATGACGATAGATTGCTTACAATTAAATCATGTTCTCTGTATACTATGACCAACTTGTTGTTCTTTACAAACTTCAACTTTTGGTGATGTGTTGAAGTAACTGCTCCTGCTTCATGTATCCAAGGTCATCCCAATAAACAATTGTATGCCGCTCGGATGTCCATGACTTGGAAAGTGTGGGGACCAATGGTTATGGGAAGGTCAACTTTGTTGATAACTGTCTTCCTGGATCCATCAAAAGCTTTGACTATGATTTCTCTGCCTCTCACGGGGGGTGCCTTGAAAAGATAATCGTACCAGAGTTGACCTTGGCATGACGTTCAGGGATGAACCTGTGTCTATGAGTACACTGGCTAAAGCATCTTCCTGGCAATTGACTATGATATTGAGTGCCATGTTATGATTCTTGCCTTCCTCTGGAAGTTCTTCATCACTAAAACCCAAATTGTTGCAGGAAGTGATATTGGAAATAATGCTATCAAGCTGACCCACTGTTACATCTTGTTCTACAAAGGCTTGTTCCAAGACTTTCTGTAAAGTTTCTCCTTGAGATTCTGAACTGAGCATGAGTGATAACAAGGATATCCAAGAAGGGGTTTGTAATAGTTGATCCACAATGTTGTATTTACTTCTCTGGATGAGTTTTAAAATTTCATCGTTATTTTTCATAGGCTCTATGCTGCTTGATTGACCAACTTGTTGGTTAGGAACTTCAGTTTGAGGTTCCTTTTCTTTTGGAGGCTCTCCAACTCCTCTGTTGAAGATTCGACCACTTCGGGTGACCCGGCTGACACCAGCAATGTTGACAATGGATGGCAGCGGAACTTCTTTTCCATCTTCTATTATGGTTGCACCATATTTATACGGCATAGCTTTCTCCGACTCGTATGGCACTGGGCCTGGCAAGTAGATGACCAAAGGGGTTATTTGGGTCTTTCGACTGCCATAAGTAACCTCAGTCGGTTCTAACTCAGGGATGTTGGAAAATTTTCCACAGTCGAAAGGGATTTCCAAGCGCTTTGGCTCATTGAGCAGAGGAATCATGGTCAAAACATCCTTGTTAATTCCATAATTAACAGGCTCTCTTTTATTGAAAAATGTGACAGTTCTTCTGTCCAACAGTTCTCGAATCTCACTTTGGACAAGGAGACAACCATGTCGGCTTCTGTGACATTTTCTACAAGTTGAGTGATCATGGTGACTTGGACCAATATAGTCAAGTCTGCACAGGCATTTGTGAACTTTGACCAATGACGTTTCAATGTTCTTAATGTCATAAACTACATACTGCCCTAGGCAACCTTGTACGATATTGATTGACTGAGAATTTTGACATAGTTGGGTTTCCCCTTGTTCTACTTGATTCTGGAGAGCTGCTCGCACGATGTAGCACCCTTGGCTATTTTCTGAACATATTTGGCAGAGTTCATAATTGTGAGGTGGCACACGGCCGTATACACTCTGTATGCAGTGCATCTTTACCAAATCTCTTCCCAGCAAGCGGATGTCACAGCTTTGGTGTCTATCCAGATTTCCATTGGTTATGCTAACTTGATGTGTTTTTTCATCCTGGTAGATTGGGAGCCACCAGTGGTCCAACAGATGTTGAAGAGTTTTTTGTACAAGTGCGCAACCTTGATCATTTTTGGAGCACTCTTTGTAGTCCTGATAATTATGCGAGGACAGAAAACCGAGTCTGACTTGCTTGGCATGTAGTTCTACCAAGCTGGTATTCATTAAACGAATGCTGAAAATCTAAATCATGTTGACCTAGTCATTATCACTTCCATAGTAGTCTTAGATCCATCCTAGATCTATCTGACGCTGGAGGGCTTCTTGTACAAAAGAACAACCTTTATTGTATTTTGAGCAAATCGGGTAAGCGTTGTAGTCGTGCAGAGGTAAATTATGATACTGACTTTGCCTTGAGTGCATTTCAACTAGATTGACATTCATTGCGCGGATGTCATGATTTTGAACAATGCCTGAACGTTCATAGACCATATTTATTCCATGAATCCTGTGATCTTGGATCTAGCCTAGATCCATCTGTTCTTGAAGAGCTGCTTGCACAATGATGCACCCTTGATTGTTCTTAGAACAAATGTCGCATTGATGATAGTTGTGAGATGGCTCATGGCCATACGCGCTTTGCCTGCAATGCATTTTTACCAGATTTGTTGCTAGTAGGCGTACATTGTGAATTTGATAACTGCTGCCGAGTCCTTCATCTATCAAGTTTACTGAAGCTTTTTCATGTTGTGGCAACGGGTTTGTTTAAACATTCGGATTCATATCTTTGAAAGAAAAAACTATGTTTTTGATGAGCCTTTGTACATCAGATTTGAAGCTGAGGCAGTTCTCGATGCTATGCTCCAGTCCTCCTTGATGATAAGCGTAAGATTGATCATTTTTTAACTAACAAGGGGGATTGTCCGGCACTGTGATAGGGATCCTGGTTTGAACGTGCCCCTTTGCTAGCAAAAGTGGGAATAGTTCTGCATATAACATTGGTATGGGGTCAAATCCTGGAGATCCGGGAAAACAATTGTTGTTATTGTATTACGGGCGAGCCTGCTGAAGAGGCTGCTGCTGCCTTTGCTGATACGGTTGTTGATTTGGATGTCTCTGAGCAACCTGTGGTTGATATGCCAGAGCTGGTGCTGGGTTAATAACAGGAGATACCGTTACTACCTGTCGAGGTTGATACCTTCGCCTTTGCTTACCCCGCGAGATATTACTGATATCTTGTTCTTTCTTCTTTTTGGAAAGCACTCCCGTATCTCTTACTACTACTGGATGGTTCTGAGTCCTTAACCAATCGACCTTCTGGGAATGCTTCCTCAAGGCGTACCCCCATGTTTACCATCTCGGTAAAGTCACTAGGTGCACTGGCGACCATTTGGTCATAATAAAATGAGCTTAATGTTTTCAAGAAGATTTTTGTCATTTCATTCTCCTCGAGAGAAGGATAAATTTGGGAGGAGATTTCACGCCATCTTTCGAGCATACATTATCAAATGACTTTGAGGGAAAGGGTTGCCTTTGTACTTCTAAAAGTCAGGCACCTTAAACTTGTGGGGTATTTTGACGTTTGGGACCAAACAGAGGTCAGCGACATCTTTGCCAAACAAGTCATGTCCGCAAATGGCATGCAGTTCTTTCTGCATTTCCAAGAACCGTTCTTGGAATTCATTCATTCTTTCGTATACTTCTTCATCCTTGCCAGGGGTGGTCTGAAAAATCTGTTCCTCTGGGATAGTATGTATCACAGGTTATGGTATAGACATTACTGTGGTAACTCTTGGCCCTTCGGTGACCAGAAGTTTATAACCTTCAGGTACATGAGTCTTTGTCTTAGCCCTTGCATCTTCGTTCACCTGAAGTTTGTAACCTTCAGGTCTGGAGGTTCTGGTTGTGGCCCCTAGGTCTTCAGTGATTGGTGGTTGTCATACCCCAAATTTTGACCACTAAGATTCCCATCATTGTGTCAATCATCATCACAATATGGATGAACCATCATGCCTCATCAAATGCCTCAAGGGTTGTTGAGCATTCACTACAATCAAAACTAGGGTTTTAAGCCCTCTCAGAGCCTTAGACAAAGGATCAATCAAGAAATGACATGATCTTTAACTTGCCTAACCTCCCAAGAATCTACAATGGATCAAGAGGACTCCCACTTCAAGGATTAAACACAAGGTTGCTCCCTTCTAGGTGGATCAAGCTTCAAGATCGCCAGTGTCACCAAATTAGGGTTTTGGTCGACCAGGGCCTCCAGATGGAAATTTTCCTCTGGGCATGAGCAAATGATCCAAAACATAACCTAATATACTCCATGGAACCTCATGGACCCAATCATCAAGTCAACTTGACCTCAGGGGATGCATTCATCAAAAATCAGGAATTAGGGTTTCTTGACCTAATTCACCCCTAAGTTGACTTTTGGGACAAATCATAAGCCAAGACCTCAAGAGAGGATTTGAGGGTCTCCAACATACTACATTGATCCATTTGCAACAATGGATTAATCCAACAAGCTTGAGCAACAAGTCTCAATTTCATCTGCACCACAATTAGGGTTTCGCGAGGAAAGTCAACTGTAACTTTGACTTTTGACCAGGACATGCTCCCAAACCCTAAGACATGATTCAATATACCCTATGACACCCATGGAACATGACCATCAAGTTTGATTTAGGTCAAGGACATGATTTCCTGAAGAATTGCACAGTTTGGAATTCGACTGATAAAAAGTCAATTGTGCACAAAAGTCAACTTTGACTTTTTGAAATTTTTCACCAAAATGGATTTTTAACCCGAAAATGATGTTAATTTATGATTTGAATCATCATTCATCAAGAAAAATCAAAGAAAGTGGGATAACTTGTAAAAGGGGTAACCATAAAAACTTAGAAAAATTTCTAAGTTATGGAAAAAGTGACACTAATGTGCCAACTTTGGAGGACCATAACTCCTAAACCACAAGGCCATTGTTCCCCATTCAAAGCTTGATTTGTAGATCACATTGCCCTCTACAAAAGCTTCATACTAACCTATGTCCAAATTCCTCATGGATTTTGAGTTATGGAGTGATCAAAATCAAGAAAAGTCACTTTGTTCCAACACTTGGTGAAAATTTCACTAAGTCAGAATCTGCCTTTACTTTTTTCCAAATGTAGGGGGATTTTTCACTTGGATTCAAAATAGATCAAAACCAAACATGTTCAAACAGTTGTTGTATCATGTAAGGGCTTTCCAAAATGGCCAAGAACATTACCAAATTCAATTTGAGCTATGAGATATGACATTGGCAAGATGCCTTGCTGAAATTTGCCAAGGCAAGGCAGCTTTTTGCACTTTTGGTCGATTTGCCTTAATCAGCCAATTCCAAACCTTGTCATCACTTTGGACACATCTGAGGATTGAATCTAAAGGGGACAATCACTGAGCCAAGCCTCCAAAGTCTTTGGAACAAGAAATAGCATGTTGAACCTAGAATTGCCAAAATTGGGACAAGACTCCAATTTTGGATTGAAGCATTCAATGGAAGCATCAAGGTGGCATGGACTGAGCTCTTAGCAACTGAATTCAGTCAAGACTTATCCAAGACCAAGGGAACCAGCAGCCTGTGCCCTAACCTCTAGTCAATGGCTAGAGGAGACTTGGATTTTCATTTGCCAACATTGGCCAAACCTACTCAGCAGTTGCCATTCACTATTCCTTGCAAAACAAACTTGCTCCACTATAAATAGAGCTCAATTGTGATCAGTTTGAGTACACCAAAGCCATCAAACAGATGCTTTCCTCAAAATCTCTTCTTTCACTCCAATTTTGCCTTCTAAGGCAAGTCACTATCAGGTTTTGAGTTTGAGAGCTTTTCCAATCAAACCAATCACATACACACCTCATATACATCACATATGAGCTGATCAAACACTTAAACAGCAACTGGAACACTGATTTCTCAGAATCACCAGTCAATTGCCATCAAGGTTTTAACCAAGTTGTAGTTGGTATGTGGATTGCATGATATGATTAAGTATTCAGTAAGATTGGATAGAAAATGCAAATCTGGGAAACTCAGAACACGCGCGTGTTCTTGCCCTTGTTCTTGGCGCCATTTTCCAACATTTGAATATTTGAATTTTGTGATTTTTATTTAATTGATTCAAAAATTAATTTCTCTCTGAGTTTTAATGATTTTGAGTTGATTCTTTTTTTAATAATTCACAAAAATGTTAAAATATTTTATTTTCCCAAAAAATCCCAAAAATATTATTTATTTCATATAATTGATATTTTTGCAAAGAATTAATATTTTAATTGTTTTTGACATTTAAAATATTTTTTTCCTCTAGATTTTGTAAAGATTAATGACTTCTAATTATTTTGTAGGTTAATACTTGATTTTTGAAGAATTAATCCAAGATCATAATTTGTTTCCCACATGTTAAACAATTTTTGATCATTTTAATTGAATTTTTATTCAATTAAAATACATTTTGGAAATAAATTAGGGTTTTTGATTAATTCAACCCTCACAAATCATTTTCAAACACTTTTTGGGCCTCTATTAGAGTGTAAGACCCAACCCACTTGTACAGAAATATTTTGGGCCTCACTTATTGTATAAGTCCCTCTGTACATTTTTAAATTTGGCACGATCGTCGCCAGTTTAAAAATAAACCATCTGGGCCTCTCCTTGAGCTATAAGATCCATTCACAACTTTTGGGCCTCTATTAGAGTGTAAGACCCAACCCACTTGTACAGAAATATTTTGGGCCTCACTTATTGTATAAGTCCCTCTGTACATTTTTAAATTCAGCACGATCGTCGCCAATTTAAAAATAAACCATCTGGGCCTCTCCTTGAGCTATAAGACCCATTCACAACTTTTGGGCCTCTATTAGAGTGTAAGACCCAACCCACTTGTACAGAAATATTTTGGGCCTCACTTATTGTATAAGTCCCTCTGTACATTTTTAAATTCGGCACGATCGTCGCCAGTTTAAAGATAAACCATTTGGGCCTCTCCTTGAGCTATAAGACCCATTCACAACTTTTGGGCCTCTATTAGAGTGTAAGACCCAACCCCCTTTTAACCAAAAACAACTTTGGGCCTCAGATATTGTATAAGCCCCTTTGCGTTAAAAGAAAATCTCAGCGGGATCGCCATTTTAAACGAAAAATCATCTGGGCCTACCCTCGTGTTATATAAGCCCCACTCTTTTTCATTAAAACCTTTTGGGACTCTTGAGAGAGTGTAAGACCCAAATTCCTTTATACAGAAAACAATTTTTGAGCCACAGTCACTTGTATAAGTCCCTCTGTACAAATTCAAATAGTGCGCTCACTGATAAAACCCTGGGCCTCTCCTTGAGCTGTAAGCCCCAAATCTTTCTTTTTCAAAGCACTTTCTCCTTTGATTTTGAATATACTGTTGTTTTCAATCTTTCTTTGTTAAACAACTAACCAAACAGCATGGAAGCTCTACAACCGAGTAAGTGTTTATATGCTTTCATTTACCGCTTTCATATACATATAACTGTATTGTGGGGCTGTTTCGCTGTAAGTCTTCTTTCATAAACTCATATCAACTGTGTAATAATAGTATAGATATTTAGAGTTTCCCCGGAAACTACGTCTAACATTAAGCCCGTTGATCACTCTTAACTAGTCAAAACTAGATCCCCATAGGATTACCAGACACAGTCTTCCCTCCTCTTGGGGTTAAACAATATAGAGATATGAAAGGCAGCATTCTCTGTGAACCCTTTTATAGACTGTCACTCGTAGAAGTTGTGAAAGAAAATCTATTCCCCAGAGATGATCTTTTCTCTATGAATGGCATCTCTTGAGTTTCTTCCAAATTCTCGGACTTTCCTGGCTTGATCTATTCCTCGTGAATGGCCTGTCTTGAATTTCTCGGGGTTTGGGGACCCACAGGCTTCTTAAAAGCACTTGTCAATAAACTCTATTCCCCATAGATGATCTTTTCTCCGTGAATGGCATCTCTTGAGTTTCTTCCAAATTCTCGGACTTTCCTGGCTTGATCTATTCCTCGTGAATGGCATGTCTTGAATTTCTCGGGGTTTGGGGACCCATCGGCTTCTTAAAAGCATCGGCCTCCTCTTGGGCATTAATCAAGGACCCACAGGCTTCCTAAAAGCATCCCCGCCTCCTCTTGGGAGTTGTACAAGGACCCGTCGGCTTCTTAGAAGTATTCACAGCCTCCTCTTATGCTTCGTATAATGATTCTTCCTCCAAGAATGATAGCCTCCTCTTGGGTTTCATACAAGGACCACTCGGCTTCTTAAAAGTTTCCAGCCTCCTCTTGGGCTTCGTACAAATTGTCCCGACGACCTCCTAGAGGTATAGGAATAGAACTTAGTCATCTTCATAGAACAATCCTTTCCAAGAGTCTACTACTATTTCTCAAAGCATAGTACAAAAGATGAAACTCTAGACACGGACAGTCTAACATCCTTGAGTCTCAAAGACATTCTCAAGTGACCCCTTCAAAAATAGGAAGGAACCCTGTGGACTCGGACAACCTCAATACCCTTTGGATTTCCCACTTCCTTAAAGAACAGGAAATATCCCTGATCCTCGAATCAAAATCCCTGAGTGCAAACATTACTCATATAAGAACTAATTTTCTCTTTAAATCAGCATACTGGACCTGTCACTCAACTGAAACAGTAACCATAGCCTCCTCTTGGGCTTTGTACAATGATTCTCCCCAGCGGAGCTAACAATTTTAGCCTCCATCTCGGGCTTCGTACGAGTTACCAGAGACTCCCTCGTTGAGTCAATCACCCCTTTCGCCTCCATCTCGGGCTTTGTACGAGATACAAAAACTTTCTTGTTGAGTCAAATAGGCTCCATCTCGGGCTTTATACGAGATACCAAAAGATTCCCTCGTTGAGTCAAAACCTTTTAGCCTCTCTCTCGGGCTTTGTACGAGACACATATTAGCCTCCTCTTAGGCTTTGTATAAGAAAACCACTGGTTGATCCAATCAGCCTTTTAGCATCAAAGCTGTGCCTCGTTCACAGTACACAAGCATCAACAACTCCTTCCCCTTCATCTAATCGCTGTAAGCGGCAAGCCTCTGGATCATCTATATCCATGCCACTGTCCCTCTTTTAGCATGAGAAATTCCTAAGGAAAGATGGCATTGCTCTACACTGAGTTAAAGTCTTCTCCTTCAGGTTGGAAGTCCCCTATAAAGGAAGTTATGGTATTGCTGGATTCACATATCCCAGTTAAAGTAATTCTCCTTCATAAACAGTTGTGACAGACAAACCCCTCTTTAGAGATGACAAATTCTCTCTAAAGTTGAGACCTTTTAGCTTCACATCTTGGGCTTTGAATAAGATACAAATAGACTCTTTAGCTTCATATCTTGGGCTTTGAACAAGATACAAACTACCTTTCGCTTCACGTCTTGGGCTTTGAACAAGACACCAAAACAACCATTTCCTCCCGTAGAATAGGAGGAACTACGAACGCTCTGATTTCCCTGTTTCGGTAAACGGGAATACGTAGGCATAAGATTGAAAGAAAAGATCTTAGCGAGCACACTAAACAAAAACCCAAAATCCCATACTTCCACACATCCGTCCCAACCTCCCACCAATCGACCGAACACCACATTTAAAAAAATACACCCAATAGAGACCCCGAATCTTTGTAGCATCTGTAAACCAACAGTTTTGACTGTTTAACCTCAGTTTGCAAGCAGGGTTAATTTGAGACATCTATTTCCCTTCCTTCATCAGCTTTAATAGGATAAAAAATGAATCGAGCTGTAGATACCAAAGAGCGATAGCGCTTCGCAACCGCGTCAAAAATCGCTCGCTACAGAAAAATGACGACTCTGCTGGGGAGCTGTCATTAGGATCTATCTCACCTTTGTAGCGAGATTTTGTTCTCTTCCTATCTCTTAGGTGGAAACTTTAAAGGTGGCGCCCACCGTAGGGGCTCTTCTAACCACAGATTGGGACTTCCACCGGGGAACCCGTTTTCTGTCAGGAACATGAGATTCATAGCTTTTTAAAAGGTCTAGGACATTAGGACAAATATATATACTGCTTTTCCTAATTGATATATGTGTTTATTTTTCTGCTAATGGGAATGCGTGTGATGCCGTATGTGGAAAGATTGAGTATACACTTAAGATAAGTGATGGCGACGAGGTCGACCATCAACCTCAGTGGAGGCTTCCCAATGCAACCCATTCCCTCTCATTGGCAATGGGCCGATTGTGACATCTGAGAAGCTGAGGAGCCAACCCTTTTGTAGTGCGGAAACTATTGGAAATAGTTGTCACGCGATACTACCCTCATTTGAGGCTGATGATCTATTCTCGGTGAATAGCATTTACTCTAAGATTTCATACAGCTCGCTGGCGATCCGTTTGCTGTTTGTTATCCTGGGAGGAGCTGATGATTTTGAGTACAGGTACAAAAATCACCCTAGTATAAACCTTTGGGGATGGGTAGAGCCTTGACTTCATGACAACGACCCTTTGACCCCATGTTTTTTCTATGTTTTTGTGTGCTGCATTCATGCATTCATTTAAAAAAACATTAAAACATTCAGAAAAATTTCTCTTCTAGTCTCTCTATTTTTCAAATTAAACTAAGACTGTGATTGCAAATATCAGAGAAAAGGATTGCGCTAATGGATTTCGGTAGAAGGAGAACTCATAAGTACACCTTCAGGATTCCAAAACTAGAGGATTTAAGAGGTTTGGCGAGAATGATCACAAACCAAAAGGCTTTCAGAGCCAAGTACGGAGGTCTGCTCCCTCTGTTAAGGGTCCATGTGATTGAGGGAATCATGGACGCGCTCGTTCAATTCTACGATCCGGTTTATCACTGCTTTACATTCCCGGATTACCAGCTAGCACCAACGCTGGAGGAATATTCTCATCTAATCAATTTACATATCACTGATCGAGCTCCATTTTCTGGACTGGAGGAAATTCCAAAGAATTAGACCATTGCAAGAGCAATTCATTTGGACGAGTCTGAGGTCAGGACTCACATGACCACTAAGGGTGGCATACAAGGTTTGCCAGCTCAGTTCTTGACAAAGAAAGCCCTGTACTTCGCCAGTATCGGGAACGTGACTGCTTTCGAGAGCATCTTTGTTTTACTCACCTACGGGTTATTTCTGTTGCCCAACATTAATAACTTCGTCGATATCAACTCCATTAAGGTTTTTCTCATTGGGAACCCTGTGCCGACTTTGCTCGCAGATGCATATCATTCTGTACACTTAGGGAATTTGTACAGTGGAGGGGAGATCACATGCTGTGTACCTCTGCTTTATAAATGGTTTATCTCCCATTTACCTAAGTCTGCTGCTTTCTGGGATCATAAGAGTGCCTTGCGCTGGTCGCAGAAGATCATGTCTCTCACCAACTCTGACATAGATTGGTGTAATAGGATTTATGATGGAATCAGGATCATTGACCGTTGTGGAAACTTCCCCAACGTACCCCTTATAGGAACTAAGGGAGGAATCAACTATCATCCGATATTGGTTTGCCGTCAGTTTGGATACCCGATGAGACATGTTCCCCGGAATGTTGATCTGGAAGGTCTTTTCTTCAAGGAAGGAGAAAGTGACAGAGCACTAAAGACAGAAATAGTGCACGCTTGGAAACATGTTCATAAGAAAGGACGGGAGTCTCTAGGAAAACCGGACTGTGTCTCGGTGGAGCCTTATCTCCACTGGGTACAAACTAGAGCTCTCAAGCTAAAGATGCCTTATCCTCGTTACGGAATTCTTCCGCCGGGGGAATCTTTCATGTACTTCATGACGGAAACTGAAAACCTTCAGGTTACTCTCAACAAAGTTCAACTGGACAAGAGGTCTTGGAAGAACAAGTAACGTACCCTCAATGTGGAGTGCATCAAAATACAGCAACTGCTAAATGATAAGGATGCTCTGATCGAGATTTTGGAGCAACATGCTGTAGAAAATCAGGATGACCAAAGGAATTTTCCCGCTCCTTTCACCTGGAAAAGGAATGACAACCCGACAACGGCTCAAGAGCCCCGGTCAAAGAAAAGGAAGATACCAGAATCAGCACCCGAGTTCTCTCGAGACCCAATAGCTTAGGTTTCTGTTTCTGCACTTTGTAATCTACTGTATTTTCGTTTTCGCAATCCATTGAATTTCAATAAAAAGGGGTTTCCCCACTGTTTGATATTTGCAATCTAATTGTCGAAGTTTATTTTGATTAAACCAAAAAAACAATTAATATAATCATTGCATTCATCATTCTCACATCGCGTATTCTTCTTACCTACGAATCTCACGTTTGTGTCTCAGTTCTAGAGTCAAACTGTCTCATTCATATAATACTCGGGCCAATCGTCAGAAAAAGATGGATGATCTTGAGGAAGAGAACAGAGAGTTGAAAGAAGAGATCGACGCTCTGAGAGAGGATATGAGAAAGCTTTGTAACGACATGCAAGCCATGGTAGAAGCTCAACTACAAAGGACTGTGATCTCAGAGATCACCTCAGCGCCCATAGTGGAGAAGTTTGATCCTAGGTATCAGATGCCGAAAGATCGTCCCTGGGGCATGCCTGTTAACTATATCCCGGAAGGATATGTCCCGCCGATCACTGAAGATCAGGGAATCACAACAGAAGCCGCTGGGCCTGAAGGTTACAAACTTCGGGAAAGCAAAGATACCAGAGGCATATTGAAGACTCCTGAAGGTTACAAACTTCGGGAAATGCCAAGATTCACTGCCGTAGTCACGGTACCACCCCCTGTGGTGCACACTGTCTCGAAAGGACAGATTCCACCGATCCCTTCTGATAAGAAGGAAACTATGTTCAAGAACAGTTCTTGGAAATGCAGAAGGAACTGCAAGCCATTCGCGGTCAGGATCTATTTGGAAAGGACGCCGCAGACCTTTGTCTGGTCCCCAATGTGAAAGTTCCGCACAAATTTCAAGTGCCCGACTTTGAAAAGTACAAGGGTAACTCTTGCCCTCAGAGCCATCTGGTGATGTACGCTCGGTGAATGTCAGCTCAGACGGAGAATCAGGACCTACTGATTCATTACTTTCAGGATAGTTTAACTGGTGCCGCACTCAAATGGCACATGGGTTTAAACCGTGCTACGATTAACACATTCAGAGATCTTGGTACTGCCTTCGTCCAATAATACAAATACAATTTGGACATGGCACCGGACAGAGATCAACTCAGATCAATGTCACAAAAGGATAAGGAAACCTTTAAGGAGTACACTCAGAGATGGCGCGAAATTGCCGCTCAGATTTGTCCACCTCTTGAGGAAAAAGAGATGACAAAGATCTTCTTAAAGACCTTAAGCTCATTTTACTATGACAGAATGGTTGCCAGTGCGCTCAGTGATTTCACCGAGATGGTGGGCATGGGAGTTCGTCTTGTGGAAGCCGTTCGAGAAGGACGTTTGGCAAAAGACGCTGGACCATCAAGCAGTACAAAACGATACGGTAGTGCTCTCCCTAAGAAAAAAGAGCAGGATATTGGGAATATCTCTCTCGGAAAGCAAAGGCGACGTTATCAACCAGTAGCAGCTGTAATTCCTGCTATCAGCCCTGTGCCTATTCCTATGTATCAACCTCAGGTTGCGCAGAGCCAGCCTAATCAGCAAAGGACACAACAGCCTCTTCAGCAGGCTCGTCCTCCATATAACAACAACCGTACAACACGACCATCAGGGTTTGATCCTATACCCATGTTGTATGCAGAACTATTTCCGTTACTACTGGCTAAGGGGCACATCCAGACTAAGTCTCCTCTTACAGTACCGGAAAATCCGCCTTTTTGGTTTAAGGTGGATCAAACATGCCCTTATCATCAAGGAGGATCAGGGCATAATATAGAGAATTGTCTCAATTTCAAATCCGACATGCAAAAGCTTGTTAGGAGCGGGCTCTTATCTTTCAAAGATACGAATCTCAATGTTCTCACAAACCCGCTGCCTCAACATGAGAAAGCTGCAGTCAATTTGATAGAGGGAGAGTCTAACAACGTTTATCAAATTCACGATGTACTCTTGTTGAAAACCAATTTGGTCAAGATGCATTGTAGACAGAGTGGATATGGCTATGTGCCACCTTATAATTATCATCAATGTGATGTCTGCTCTAAAAGTAATCATGGATGTTCGGTAGTGCGATCAGCTCTACAGGAACAGATGGATCTCGGATGGATCCAAGAGCACCGAGTTCGTGGAGTTAACATGGTCTATACGAATTCCAACATCATTCAGAACCACGACATCTGTGCGATAAATGTCAACCTGGTGGCAATGCATTCAAGGCAAAGCCAGTATCATAATCTGCCACGACACGATTACAGTTCCTGTCTGACTTGCTCGGTAAACAAACAGGGATGCTCTTTCATACAAGAGGCCCTCCAGCGTCAGATGGATCTTAGATGGATCCAAGACTACCATGATAGGAACCCTTATCAGATCAACATGGTTCAGATCTTTGATATTCGCGTGATGAATACCAACCTGGTAGAGTTACATGCTGAGCAGGTCCGACTCGGATTCTTAATATCACACGACTATCAAAGTTGTAAAGCAGGTTGCGAAAATGATCGAGGTTGTACCCTTGTCCAGGAGGCACTTTAGCACTTGTTAAATCACTGGTGGATGCCAATATATATGGATGAAGATACTCACCAGATTAGTATCAGTAACAGGAATCCTACTCGACGTCAAAGTCAGGATGTCCGATCTGTGGAAGGTAACCTAGTGAGGTTACATTGTATTCAAAGTGGGCGTGGCCAGGTGCCACCACACAACTATGAACGTTGTAGTGTCTGTTCGGAAAGTAACCAAGGGTGTTACCTTGTGAGAGCAGCTCTTCAGGGTCAGGTGGATCATGGAGAGATTCGCCCATATCCGGGTTCTGGACCCATCAACTGGACGCCGAACTACCTTGCCAATCAAGTCGAGGATGTTGTCACAATCTCTGGACGTCACCAGACCAGGGATGTTTTTGCCATCATCCCTCTACTTGACGAATCTAGAGCTCCCAACCGGGAACGGATCGAGATTACTTATGATGGTCAGAAAAATCAGAAGGTTCCCATAGTCATCTATCTACCGGGACCACTACCGTATGAATCAACTAAGGTTATCCCTTACAAATACGGTGCAACGACAATTGAAAATGGAAAGGAAATTCCATTACCCTCCATCGTGAATATTGCAGACATCAGTCGAGTAACACAGAGTGGTCGAATCTTCAACCGAGGAGTTGGAGAACCTAACAAGGAAAAGGAACTTCAGACAGAAGCTCCTGATCCATCAGTCGATAAATCCAGTAATCCCGACCTTTTGAAAAATAATGATGAGATGCTGAAGCTCATCCAAAGGAGTGAATATAACATTGTGGATCAGCTGTTACAGACTCCTTCAAAGATCTCGGTATTATCACTGTTACTCAGTTCAGAAGCCCACAGGGAGGCTCTACAGAAAGTCTTGGAGCAAGCCTTTGTGGAACAGGATGTAACAATCAGACAATTCGATAGCATTATCTCTAGCATCACTTCCTGCAATAATTTGGGATTTAGTGATGAGGAATTACCCGAAGAGGGTCACCGTCATAACATGGCGCTCAAAATTACAGTTAACTGTCAGGACGATGCTTTAGCCAGCGTACTGGTAGACACAGGGTCAGCCCTGAATGTTATGCCGAAGTCCACTTTGATGCAATTATCATTCAAAGGCCCTCTGATGATAATCAGCGAGGTCGTCGTCAAAGCGTTCGACGGATCCAGAAAAACAGTTATCGACGAAGTTGATCTTCCCATAACTATCGGTCCTCACACTTTCCAAGTCACTTTCCAGGTCATGGACATCCGGGAAACATACAGTTGTTTATTAGGAAGACCTTGGATACATCAGGCTAGAGCGGTCACTTCGACCCTCCACCAAAATCTAAAGTTCGTTCAGAACGATCGGCTTGTCACAATCTATGGAGAACAGGCCTTACTCGTGAGTAACTTATCATCATCTACTTGTGTAGAACCCGAGGAGGTTATTGGGACGCAGTTCCAAGCGCTGTCAGTCGGCAAGGACAATCAATCCCAAGGAGGAACCTCGATTTCCTCATACAAAATGCTATCAAAGCGGTCGAGAGTACTGATATAACCGGATGGGGATAGCTTGTCATTCCTATTGACAATAAAGCAAAGAAGGGTCTTAGTTTTTCTGCAACCTGTACCCGGACAGCTGCTAACGATGAAATTCTTCATCCCATTCAGGATTTCTTCCACAGTGGAGGTTTTCTTCACCCGGTCCCTCAAGCAGTCCATGCTATCAATGAGGAAGATCCCTCTGACACAGAGGAAGAGTGGAAGTCCTATCTTAACAAGGACAGTTATATGTCTCAGGACGAAATGCAAACTCCTTTTTGCTTTCCTACAGAGAGTTCGAGATTTATACCCAGGTCAGACATCGAAATGATATACGGGGATTGTGATCCGGAAGGATGTCGTGCTCCGCCAAATTCATTAGACGAAGACACTCCGATGAAAGACAACTTTGACCACAATTACTATGGCCTGATGGATGGTCTGCCAATGTGGCAGCCTTACCCAGAAGACTTGGGGCCAGAAAGTCAGCCGAACAATGAAAATCAGCTGACCATTATTGAACAGAATACCTGTGTCCCCGCCATGTCATGGGATCAACACTCAGGTCATTCAGAAACTACTCAACACGACGATGAATTTGCAACGTTTGCAAGACTTGAATTCATCAACTATGCTTTTCCCGAGGTCAACGTCGTCGAGAGAGATGACTCCTCCAGTTTGAAAGAAGTGTGGGACACCTTGGGATGACCGAGTGGAAAGTACGACTATATGGTCAAATACACCGCTCCCGAAAGCTCTCGTATCAGGCTCGAAGACATCCAGCCAACTGGATGGGGAGATACAGCTGAGAGCACAAATTCTATGCAAAATGTAACAGAGGAATTCTCCTACGACAACTCTGCCTGGGAGACAGATTCCAATGATCCCGCTCCACCAGAAATCAGCATTATTTCTGAAGACAAATCAAGAAAGGTGCCAGACTTTGTGATTCACCGAGGAGTTCGCCGCCAATGGGTTGCTGTCGATGTTCCGATGGTCGTTCGCCAATCTAAGTAATTGTCATCTTTAACCTTTCACCCTGCCCAGGTGAAACAGATGTTTTGATAGGGCTCACTTTCTGTAAATTTCCCTCTTCGCTTCGCCCAAAGCGACAGAGTTTTGTTTTATAGGGTTGTAGTTTCAAGGATCGACTTGTTTATTAATAAAATAACGTTGTTCTGTAATTTCCGCATTAATTGCTGTTTTCTCTTTTTGCTTTTTCAGAAAATGGTAATCCTAAAAAACAATTAAAAATAAAAACAAGCAGTAAAATAAATACACTGCACACACTCGCATTTTCTCTATCTCTTCTAAACACGAATCATCACGTCATGCAGATTGTTTGTTTTAAACCCAGTTGAAACATACGATCCGATGCCTTCTCCCGCCTTTGGGTTCCCGGTATTTGGGGCTGAAGAAGAAGTTGACAACGAAATTCCATAAGAGATCTCTCGACTACTCAGACAGGAGGAAAGGTCCATTGAACCTCACAAAGAGCCGTTGGAAACGATAAACTTGGGTTCGGAAGAAGAGAGAAAAGAAATCAGGATTGGGGCACTGCTCAGTCCAACTGCCAGAGAGGGTTTGATAAAGCTTCTCAAAGAATTCCCCGATGTATTCGCTTGGTCCTATCAGGATATGCCAGGGTTGGATACTAACATCGTGGAACATCACTTACCGTTAAGATCGGAATGTCCGCCAGTAAAGCAAAGGTTGAGACGGACTCACCCGGACATGGCCATCAAAATCAAAGAGGAAGTACAGAAACAGATTGACGCGGGTTTCCTCGCCACGTCAGAATATCCTCAATGGTTAGCCAACATTGTACCCGTTCCCAAAAAGGACGGAAAGGTCAGAATGTGTGTTGATTACAGGGATCTGAACAAGGCAAGTCCAAAGGACGACTTTCCTTTACCACACATTGACATGCTGGTAGACAGCACAGCAAAGTTCAAAATTTTCTCCTTCATGGATGGATTCTCGGGCTATAACCAGATCAAAATGGCGCCGAAAGACATGGAGAAAACTTCGTTCATTACCCCATGGGGTACCTTTTGTTACAAGGTGACGTCGTTCGGCTTGAAGAACGTCGGGGCAACCTATCAAAGGGCCATGACTACTTTATTTCATGACATGATACACAAAGAGATAGAGGTATATGTCGATGACATGATTGCAAAAGCTAAGACAGAAGAGGAGCATGTGACCCACCTGTCAAAACTATTCGAGCGTTTGAGAAAATACAAACTCCGCTTGAATCCCAACAAGTGCACCTTCGGTGTCCGTTCGGGGAAACTCTTAGGGTTCATCGTCAGCCAGAAAGGGATTGAGGTCGCTCCTGACAAGGTCAAGGCCATCCGAGAAATGCCTTCTCCGAAAACTGAAAAACAAGTCAGAGGATTCTTGGGACGTTTGAACTACATCTCTAGATTCATATTCCTTATGACCGCCACGTGTGCGCCGATTTTCAAATTACTCAAAAAGAACCAGGATTGCGTTTGGTCAGAGGATTGCCAAATCGCCTTCGACAGTATCAAGGAATACCTGTTGAACCCACCGATTTTATCACCTCTAGTGGAAGGAAGACCACTGATCATATACCTGACAGTCTTGGAAGACTCGATGGGCTGTGTACTTGGCCAATAAGACGAAACCAAAAGGAAAGAGTCTGCCATCTACTATCTCATCTTCAGGAAAGGAGACCTCATGCTCAAGAAGATACAATTGTTTCTCACTGACTCTCGGGGCAAATGGACCCCAAATTATGATGGCCCCTATGTGGTCACGAAAGCTTTCTCAGGCGGTGCCTTGAGACTTGCAACCATGGACGGAGAGGAATTTTCCTACCCCACGAATGTTGATGTAGTCAAGAAATACTTCACCTAAAAAAAAAGTCTCGGTGGATTGAAAACCCGAAAGGGCGGCCCAGGCAAAAGTTAGAGACAAAAAAAAAATCATCCCGATGGATTGGAAATCTCATAGTACAATCCAGGAAAAAGTTAGGGATAATGGCAAGTAACTATGTTCAACAGAGGCAAGTCCCTCAGCAGCAGTTACACCATCCATCTGAGGAAAACTCCAGTCAAGGTCATCTTTGACAGAAGCTCAGGATGTCCTGAATTCAAAGTTGGTAGAAGGATAGTGGTCGTTATGTTTCAACGTAGCCCTTTTCCCTGTAAATTACCATTTTCAAACTTTGTATATACTCTTTGGAATCACGCGTTTGGCTGATCTCCATCTTATCAATAAAATTTGAGCCCTTGTGCTTTTGTTTGTAATTCTTATTTGTTTTAGCTTTACAGAATGGCGTTTTAACATGATCAGCGATTCTTGAAATGAAACAAAAATGAATTTACTTGTTAAAACTTTTTCTGCTTTTAAATTAAAGATGGCAATTGTTTTTTACTATTGAGCATCGGAAGAACGTCGATTGCGTCTCCAAAGGCGTTTGAATTTCAAAGCGCAGAATCAAAGTACTCCTTCTAGGCCAGTACGCTTGAACGAAGGATCAACTGTATGAGATGCGGCTTTCCCATCTGATACCCTCAGCCGAGTTCTTATCTCTTAAGCCTGATCAACGGTATTCCCCGCAGGGACTATCTCTCCTAAGCAAGGTAGAATTATTACTTTTTTGACCAACGGTACTTCTTCGCCCCGCGATGGCCGAGTATCCAGTCATGTTCACTCGTCAGTCTGTATGTCGCGTCAGTTTTGTCAGCATATATGCATACATCATGCATTTGATTTGCATTCATATTCATATTGCATCACTATCACTCTAGTCGGTCTTGTCCCCTAGTGATAACAGTCTTATCAATCGAGTTGTCAGTTCTTGCCTCGTCAGGAAATGCTGCGTTTGAACAATCTCGCCTCCAGTGTATCTCTGGATTATAGTCAGCACTCGACCACTTTGATAACTTGAACCTCTGAAAAGCCAGAGAAGCTTTCTACAAATGTCACTCTTCACCATTGAAGATGATCTCCTTGCTTTCCCGGATTAAAGAAAAATCCCTAGAGAAAGCCTCATAAGCAGAGATTTGGCATTACAGCTGCCTTTCTCCGAAAGACCGCTGATGAAAAGGTCATCGGCACCTCAAATTGGATCCCATCAAATAGCATCTCCCCAGGAAAATCCTGTGAGAAGTTTGAGGAAAGCCGCTACAAATAGCGTCCCTTGTCAATAAAGTTTATTGACAAAAGAAACTGAGACCAGTTCCTTAGTAGAAAACCAGGATCGAGGGGAAGTTTAAATCAGAAACTTAGACCAGTTCCTTGGTGGGAAACCAGGATCGAGGGGATGTTTGTATCAGAAACTTAGGCCAGTTCCTTGGTAGGAAACCAGGATCGAGGAGAAGTTCGCATCAGAAACTAAGACCAGTTCCTTGGTAGGAAACCAGGATCGAGGGGAAGTTTAAATTAGAAACTAAGACTAGTTCCTTGGTAGGAAACCAGGATCAAGGGGAAGTTTACCTTTTCTAAGCATCAATGCTTAGCAAAAGAAGATGAATGCGATTTGCCATTCATAGCCATCAAAATTTCGGGTATTCTGATATTTAATCCTCTTGCACCCTGAATGCCCGAATACCTTCGTCATTCACACCTTCGGGTCCAAGAAGATTAAATAGGGGCATCTGTCATACCCCAAATTTTGACCACTAAGATTCCCATCATTGTGTCAATTATCAGCACAATATGGATGAACCATCATGCCTCATCAAATGCCTCAAGGGTTGTTGAGCATTCACTACAATCAAAACTAGGGTTTTAAGCCCTCTTAGAGCCTTAGACAAAGGATCAATCAAGAAATGACATGATCTTCAACTTGTCTAACCTCCTAAGAATCTACAATGGATCAAGAGGACTCCCACTTCAAGGATTAAGCACAAGGTTGCTCCCTTCTAGGTGGATCAAGCTTCAAGATCGCCAGTGTCACCAAATTAGGGTTTTGGTCGACCAGGGCCTCCAGATGGAAATTTTCCTCTGGGCATGAGCCAATAATCCAAAACATAACCTAATATACTCCATGGAACCTCATGGACCCAATCATCAAGTCAATTTGAGCTCAGGGGATGGATTCATCAAAAATCAGGAATTAGGGTTTCTTGACCTAATTCACCGCTAAGTTGACTTTTGGGACAAATCATGAGCCAAGACCTCAAGAGAGGATTTGAGGGTCTCCAACATACCACATTGATCCATTTGCAACAATGGATTAATTCAAGAAGCTTTAGCAACAAGTCTCAATTTCATCTGCACCACAATTAGGGTTTCGCGAGGAAAGTCAACTGTAACTTTGACTTTTGACTAGGACATGCTCCCAAACCCTAAGACACCCTTGGAACATGTCGATCAAGTTTGATTTAGGTCAAGGACATGATTTCCTGAAGAATAGCACAGTTTGGAATTCATCTGATAAAAAGTCAATTGTGCACAAAAGTCAACTTTGACTTTTTGAGATTTTTCACCAAAATGGATTTTTAACCCTAAAATGATGTTAATGTATGATTTGAATCATCATTCATCAAGAAAAATCAAAGAAAGTGGGATAACTTGTAAAAGGGGTAACCATAAAAACTTAGAAAAATTTCTAAGTTATGGAAAAAGTGACACTAATGTGCCAACTTTGGAGGACCATAACTCCTAAACCACAAGGCCATTGTTCCCCATTCAAAGCTTGATTTGTATATCACATTGCCCTCTACAAAAGCTTCATACTGACCTATGTCCAAATTCCTCATGGATTTTGAGTTATGGAGTGATCAAAATCAAGAAAAGTCACTTTGTTCCAACACTTAGTGAAAATTTCACTAAGTCAGAATCTGCCTTTACTTTTTTCCAAATGTAGGGGGATTTTTCACTTGGATTCAAAAGAGATCAAAACCAAACATGTTCAAACAGTTGTTGTATCATGTAAGGGCTTTCCAAAATGGCCAAGAACATTACCAAATTCAATTTGAGCTATGAGATATGACATTGGCAAGATGCATTGCTGAAATCTGCCAAGGCAAGGTAGATTTTTGCACTTTTGGTCGATTTACCAAAATCAGCCAATTCCAAGCCTTGTCATCACTTTGGACACATTGAGGATTGAATCTAAAGGGGAAAATCACTGAGCCAAGCCGCCAAAGTCTTTGGAACAAGAAATAGCATGTTGAACCTAGAATTGCCAAAATAGGGACAAGACTCCAATTTTGGATTGGAGCATTCAATGGAAGCATCAAGGTGTCATGGACTGAGCTCTTAGCAACTGAATTCAGTCAAGACTTATCCAAGACCAAGGGAACCAGCAGCCTGTGCCCTAACCTCTAGTCAATGGCTAGAGGAGACTTGGATTTTCATTTGCCAACATTGGCCAAACCTACTCAGCAGTTGCCATTCACTATTCCTTGCAAAACAAACTTGCTCTACTATAAATAGAGCTCAATTGTGATCAGTTTGAGTACACCAAAGCCATCAAACAGATGCTTTCCTCAAAATCTCTTCTTTCACTCCAATTTTACCTTCTAAGGCAAGTCACTATCGGGTTTTGAGTTTGAGAGCTTTTCCAATCAAACCAATCACACACACACCTCATATACATCACATATGAGCCGATCAAACACTTAAACAACAACTGGAACACTGATTTCTCAGAATCACCAGTCAATTGCTCAAGGTTTTAACCAAGTTGCAGTTGAGATGCCATGAAGTGATCCAGCCAACTTCAATCAAGTCCAAGCATTCAAACACACTCCATAGGGTGTAGGGAAGTTGTTCAGATAATCACAACTCATCTGTAACACCTCCAACACAAATCACGATCACCAGCTGCAAGTGGTAAGCATGAGCTCTTCTAACTCTATGATCCATGCAATTTTTGCTGCACAATAATTTGGCCATATGTTCATAATCATGCATGGAATGTTTCCCCTCAATTAATTGAATTGTTTGAATCGTGTATCAAAAATCTCAGCCTTCATGCAGAATCTAGGGTTCTTGAGGATTGTTCATGATTTCTTGTTTTATGTTTAATTTAAATGAAATTAATTGTCATAGACATGATCGTGAGGTTGAAACGAGTTGATTGGTATGTGGATTGCATGATATGATTAAGTATTTAGTGAGATTGGATAGAAAATGCAAATCTGGGAAACTCAGAACACACGCGTGTTCTTGCCCTTGTTCTTGGCGCCATTTTCCAACATTTGAATATTTGAATTTTGTGATTTTTATTTAATTGATTCAAAAATTAATTTCTCTCTGAGTTTTAATGATTTTGAGTTGATTCTTTTTTAATAATTCACAAAAATGTTAAAATATTTTATTTTCCCAAAAAATCCCAAAAATATTATTTATTTCATATAATTGATATTTTTGCAAAGAATTAATATTTTAATTGTTTTTTACATTTAAAATATTTTTTTCCTCTTGATTTTGTAAAGATTAATGACTTCTAATTATTTTGTAGGTTAATACTTGATTTTTGAAGCATTAATCCAAGATCATAATTTGTTTCCCACATGTTAAACAATTTTTGATCATTTTAATTGAATTTTTATTCAATTAAAATACATTTTGGAAATAAATTAGGGTTTTTGATTAATTCAACCCTCACAAATCATTTTCAAACACTTTTTGGGTCTCTATTAGAGTGTAAGACCCAACCCACTTGTACAGAAATATTTTGGGCCTCACTTATTGTATAAGTCCCTCTGTACATTTTTAAATTTGGCACGATCGTCGCCAGTTTAAAAATAAACCATTTGGGCCTCTCCTTGAGCTATAAGACTCATTCACAACTTTTGGGCCTCTATTAGAGTGTAAGACCCAACCCACTTGTACAGAAATATTTTGGGCCTTACTTATTGTATAAGTCCCTCTATACATTTTTAAATTCGGCACGATCGTCGCCAGTTTAAAAATAAACCATATGGGCCTCTCCTTGAGCTATAAGACCCATTCACAACTTTTGGACCTCTATTAGAGTGTAAGACCCAACCCACTTGTACAGAAATATTTTGGGCCTCACTTATTGTATAAGTCCCTCTGTACATTTTTAAATTCGGCACGATCGTCGCCAGTTTTAAGATAAACCATCTGGGCCTCTCCTTGAGCTATAAGACCCATTCACAACTTTTGGGTCTCTATTAGAGTGTAAGACCCAACCCCCTTTTAACCAAAAACAACTTTGGGCCTCAGATATTGTATAAGCCCATTTGCGTTAAAGAAAAATCTCGGTGCGATCGCCATTTTAACCAAATTCAAACAGTGCGCTCACTGATAAAACCCTGGGCCTCTCCTTGAGCTGTAAGCCCCAAATCTTTCTTTTTCAAAGCACTTTCTCCTTTGATTTTGAATATACTGTTGTTTTCAATCTTTCTTTGTTGAACAACTAACCAAACAGCATGGAAGCTCTACAACCGAGTAAGTGTTTATATGCTTTCATTTACCGCTTTCATATACATATAACTATATTGTGGGGCTGTTTCGCTGTAAGTCTTCTTTCATAAACTCATATCAACTGTGTAATAATAGTATAGATATTTAGAGTTTCCCCGGCAACTACGTCTAGCATTAAGCCCGTTGATCACTCTTAAATAGTCAAAACTAGATCCCCATAGGATTACCAGACACAGTCTTCCCTCCTCTTGGGGTTAAACAATATGGAGATATGAAAGGCAGCATTCTCTGTGAACCCTTTCATAGACTGTCACTCGTAGAAGTTGTCAAAGAATATCTATTCCCCAGAGATGATCTTTTCTCCGTGAATGGCATCTCTTGAGTTTCTTCCAAGTTCTCGGACTTTCCTGGCTTGATCTATTCCTCGTGAATGGCCTGTCTTGAATTTCTCGGGGTTTGGGGACCCACAGGCTTCTTAAAAGCACTTGTCAAGAAACTCTATTCCCCAGAGATGATCTTTTCTCCGTGAATGGCATCTCTTGAGTTTCTTCCAAATTCTCAGACTTTCCTGGCTTGATCTATTCCTCGTGAATGGCATGTCTTGAATTTCTCGGGGTTTGGGGACCCATCGGCTTCTTAAAAGCATCGGCCTCCTCTTGGGCATTAATCAAGGACCCACAGGCTTCCTAAAAGCATCCCCGCCTCCTCTTGGGTGTTGTACAAGGACCCGTCGGCTTCTTAGAAGTATTCACAGCCTCCTCTTATGCTTCGTATAATGATTCTTCCTGCGGGAATGATAGCCTCCTCTTGGGCTTCATACAAAGACCACTCGGCTTCTTAAAAGTTTCCAGCCTCCTCTTGGGCTTCGTACAAATTGTCCCGACAATCTCCTAGAGGTATAGGAACAGAACTTAGTCATCTTCATAGAACAGTCCTTTCCAAGAGTCTACTACTGTTTCTCAAAGCATAGTACAAAAGATGAAACTCTAGACACGGATAGTCTAACATCCTTGAGTCTCAAAGACATTCTCAAGTGACCCCTTCAATAATTGGAAGGAACCCCGTGGACTCGGACAACCTCAATACCCTTTGGATTTCCCACTTCCTTAAAGAACAGGAAATATCCCTAATCCTCGAATCAAAATCCTTGAGTGCAAACATTACTCATATAAGAACTGATTTTCTCTTTAAATCAGCATACTGGACCTGTCACTCAACTGAAACAGTAACCATAGCCTCCTCTTGGGCTTTGTACAATGATTCTCCCCAGCGGAGCTAACAATTTTAGCCTCCATCTCAGGCTTCGTACGAGATACCAGAGACTCCCTCGTTGAGTCAATCACCCATTTCGCCTCCATCTCGGGCTTTGTACGAGATACAAAAACTCTCTTGTTGAGTCAAATAGCCTCCATCTCGGGCTTTATACGAGATACCAAAAGATTCCCTCATTGAGTCAAAACCTTTTAGCCTCTCTCTCAGGCTTTGTATGAGACACATATTAGCCTCCTCTTAGGCTTTGTATAAGAAAACCACTGGTTGATCCAATCAACCTTTTAGCATCAAAGCTGTGCCTCGTTCACAGTACATAAGCATCAACAACTCCTTCCCCTTCATCTAATCGCTGTAAGCGGCAAGCCTCTGGATCATCTATATCCATGCCACTGTCCTTCTTTTAGCATGAGAAATTCCTAAGGAAAGATGGTATTGCTCTACACTGAGTTAAAGTCTTCTCCTTCCGGTTGGAAGTCCCCTATAAAGGAAGTTATGGCATTGCTGGATTCACATATCCCAGTTAAAGTAATTCTCCTTTATAAACAGTTGTGACAGACAAACCCCTCTTTAGAGATGACAAATTCTCTCTAAAGTTGAGACCTTTTAGCTTCACATGTTGGGCTTTGAACAAGATACAAATAGACTCTTTAGCTTCATATCTTGGGCTTTGAACAAGATATAAACTACCTTTCGCTTCATGTCTTGGGCTTTGAACAAGACACCAAAACAACCATTTCCTCCCATAGAATAGGAGGAACTACGAACGCTCTGATTTCCCTGTTTCGGTAAACGGGAATATGTAGGCATAAGATTGAAAGAAAAGATCTTTGCGAGCACACTAAACAAAAACCCAAAATCCCATACTTCCACACATCTATCCCAACCTCCCACCAATCGACCGAACACCACTTTTAAAAAAAATACACCCAATAGAGACCCCGAATCTTTGTAGCATCTGTAAACCAACAGTTTTGACTGTTTAACCTCAGTTTGCAAGCAGGGTTAATTTGAGACATCTATTTCCCTTCCTTCAACAGCTTTAATAGGATAAAAAATGAATCGAGTTGTAGATACCAAAGAGCGGTAGTGCTTCGCAACCACGTCCAAAACCGCTCGCTACAGTGGTATATATCCTTCAGGTATAAAATTGAAAGGCATGCCCCAGGGAAAACCTTTAGGCATGTTGTACCGAGGAAGATTAACGGGTATATCAAATGTTGGTGTAGACACAATTTCTGAGATCATAGTCCTTTGAGGTGGTTAATCCTGAGCTGCTGCCAGGGATTCAATCATGCCGTTGAGTCTTTCCAGGCTTTCCTTCAGAGTGTTAACCCTAAAGATGTGTGAAGAATCGTCCATTTTCTTTTTCTGATTGGCCCGAGTATTGTACGAATGAGACAGTTTGACTCTAAAGTGCGACACATGTGTGAGACTTTATGACAAAGATACGCAATACAAGAATGATGAATAATATGCAAAGAATGAAAATGATCTTTTTGTTTTGGTTTCAAAAGAACGTTTTAACAATTGTGTTGCAAATATCATACAGCGGTGGAAACTTTTTATTGAATTCAAAGGATTACAATATCTTAAAGGGAAAAGTACATTATTTTACAAAGGGCAGGAAGGAAAACTAGGCCTATGTGTTCTAAGGAATCTCTGACAAAGGTCCAGATGCTGGCTGCTGACTCCCTTTTCGCTTCTTTGATCAGGTATCCTCAACGGTTGTCGGGTCGATGATCCTTTGCCAAGTGAAAGGAGATAGGAAACGTTTCCGTTCCTCTTGAATTTCTACAACATGCTTCTCTAGTATCTCAATCAGAGCATCTTTCTCCTTTAGTAACTCTTGAATCTTTGTGCACTCCAAGCTGACAATCTGATACTTGTTTCTCCAAGAGTTCTTTTCACGTTGAGTTTTGTTGAAAGCGACCTACAGTTTCTCTGTGTCATTCATGAAGTAGATGATGTATTCCTTTAAGGGAAATACTTATTGACGAGGGTAAGGAATTTTTAACTTGATGGCTCTAGTTTGTACCCATTCGAGATAAGGCTTTGCGGAGATGCAGTTTGGTTTTCCCAGAGACTCTCTTCCCTTCCTATGAACATGATGCGAGGGATGCATAATTTCTTCCTTGAGTGCTCTGTCATTTTCTCCTTCCTTAAAGACAAGACCTTCCAGATGAATGTTGTAAGTTATATCCCTCATCGGGTGTCTGAGCTGACGACGAGCTAAAACTGGGTGATAATTGATCCCTCCATTAGTACCAATGAGGGGTACATTGGGGAAACTTCCACATTTGTCAATGATCTTTATTCCGTCATAGACCCGATTGTACCAATATATGTCAAACTAGGTGAGAGACATAATCTTTTGCGATCATCATATACCACTTTTGACATCCCAAAAAGCAGCAGATTTGGGTAAGTGGAAAATAAACCATTTGTAGAGTAATGGTACACAGTATGTACTCATCCCTCTGCTGTACAAGTTCCTTAAATGCATTGAGTGGTAAGCATTTGCCAATAAAGTTGGGATTAGGTTCCCAATTAAGAATATCTTGATAGCGTTTATGTCGACGAAATTGTCAATGTTGGGGAAAAGGAATAATTCATAAGTGAGTAGAACAAAGTTATCTTCAAAAGCAACTATGTTTCCTATGCTGGCAAAGTATAGGGATTTTTCTAACAAAAACCTAGCTGGTAGACCCTGAATTCCTCCCTTAGTGGTCATGTGGGTTTTGATATCTGATATTTCCAAAGAGGAAACTCTTGCAATGATTTGATCTTTAGGAATTTCTTCCACTCCAGAGAATGGATCCTGATCAGTGATGGGTAAATCAATCAAACGAGAGTATTCTTCCAATGTTGGTGTTAGCTGATAATCTGGAAACGTGAAATAGTGGTACACTGGGTCATAAAACTGAACTAATGTAGACAGGACTCCTTCCACCATGTTGACCTTTAAAAGGGATAAGAGTCCCCCATATTAGCTCTGAAAGCTTCTGGATTAGTAATCAACCTTCCAAATCTTCTCAGGTCTTCAAGTTTTGGATTTCCGAAGGTGTACTTCTGAGATTTTCTTCTACCAAAATCGATAGCACGGTTTCTAATATTTGCAACACCCTGTTTTTTTAGTTCTTTTGAAAATTTTCGAGAAAATTTTTTTTGGAAAGTTTTTAATGGATGCATGAATGCATGAATGCAGCAAACACAAATATATGAAAACATGGGTTAAAGGGTTTATCGTCACGAGCATGAAGCCACGAGTCTACCCATCCCAAAGGTATGTATTAGGGGTTCTTTTTTGTACCTGTAGAATAGGTTCTAACAAGATTCCCCAAATCATTGACCCCTCTTTAAAACAAAACTCTGTCGCTTTGGGCGAAGCGAAGAGGGACATTTACAGAAAAGTGAGCCCTATAAAAACATCTGTTTCACCTGGGCAGGGTGAAAGGTTAAAACAAAGATGGCAATTACTTAGACTTATGGACGACTTTCGGGACATCGACAACAACCCATTGGCGGCGAACTCCTCGGAGCATCACAAAGTCTGGTACCTTCTTTCTTGGTTTGTCCTCAGAAATGACGCTGATTTCTGGCGGAGTAGGATCATTGGAGTCTTCCTCCCAGGCAGAGTTGTCATAAACGAACTCTTCTGTTGTATCTTGCATAGTGTTTTTACTCTCAGGCGGATCTCCCCATCCAGTTGGCTGGATGTCTTCGAGCCTGATACGAGAGCTTTCAGGAGCGGTGTACTTGACCAAGAAGTCGTACTTGCCACTTGGCTATCCTAAGGTGTCCCATACTTCTGTGGGAGTGGAGGAGTCATCCTTCTCAATGACGATGACCTCAGGAAAATCATAGTTGATGAAATCTTATCCCGCAATCTTTGCAGATTCATTGTTGTGCTGGATATCTTCGGAATGTCCAGAGTAATGATCCCATGACTCGGTGGGGACGCAGGTATTCTTTTCAATGATGCTCAGCTGATAAGCGTCGTTTAGCTGACTCTTTTGCCCCGAGTCTTCTAGGTACAGCTGCCAAATAGCCAAGTCATCCAGTGGGTCATAATAGTCATAATCAAAGTTGTCTTTCATCAGATCGTCCTCTGATGAGTTTGACGGAGCATGGCATCCCTCAGGATCACAATCTCCATACATCATCTTGACGTCTGACCTTGGTATATATCTCGGATTCTACGTGGGAAAGCAAAATGGCGTATGTGCCTCTCCCTGAGACATATAACTGTCCTCGTTGAGATTGGACTTCCACTCTTCGTCTATATCGGAGGAGTCACCCTCGTTGATGGTGTGTACTTCTTGAGATTCTGGGTGGAGGAAGCCTCCACTGTGGAAGAAGTCCTGAATGGGATGAAAACTTTCATCTTTCTTGGTAGTCTGGGTACAAGCTGAGGAGAAACCAAGACCTTTCTTTGTCTTGTTATCCGTAGGATTTATGAGCTGTCCACATCCTTTTGTGTCATTACTCTCGATTGCTTTGAGAGCATCTTTGTATGAGGAAATCGACGTCTCCTTTCTGATCGATTCTCATTGCTTACTAATAGTGCTTAAGACTGAGTTCCAACAACCTCCTCAGGTTCCACACAGGATAATGATGATAAGTTGCTTACGATTAAGGCCTGCTCTCCACAGACTATGACTAGCTTGTCATTTTTTACGAACTTCAGCTTCTGGTGAAGTGTCGAAGTGACTGCCCCAGCTTCGTGTATCCAAGGTCTTCCTAATAAATAGCAGTAGGCTACCCGGATGTCCATGACCTGGAAAGTGACTTGGAAAGTGTGAGGACCGATAGTTATGGAAAGGTCGACTTCGTCGATAACTATTTTTCTGGATCCATCAAAGGCCTAGACAATGACCTCACTGCCTCTCATCGGAGATCCTTGAAATGATAGTCGCATTAGAGTGGATTTTGGCATAACATTCAGAGCATATAATGTATCTACCAGTACGCTACCTAGAGCATCATCCTGGCAGTTGACTGTAATGTTAAGCGCCATGTTATGATTTTTGCCTTCTTCCGACAGTTCTTCACCGCTCAATCCTAAGTTGTTGCAAGAAGTGATGTTGGAAATGTAGTTGTCGAACTATTTTACAGTCACATCTTGTTCTACGAAAGCTTGGTCCAAGACTTTCTGCAAAGCTTCCCTGTGAACTTTGAAACTAAGCAAGAGAGATAGCATAGAGATTTTAGATGGAGTTTGCAACAGTTGGTCCACAATGTTGTACTCACTTTTCTGGATGAGTTTCAGCATCTCATCGTTGTTCTTTACCAGTTCTGGATTACTAGATTGACTGACTGGTTGATTAGGAACTTATGTTTGAGATTCCTTTTCTTTGGTGGGCTCTCCAACTCCTCTGTTGAAGATCCGACCGCTTCGTGTTACTCGACTGATGTCTGCAATGTTCACGACAGAGGGTAATGGAGTTTCCTTTCCATCTTCGATTGTTGTTGCACCGTATTTGTAAGGGATAGCCTTATTAAATTTGTACGGTATTGGACCTGGCAAGTAGATGACCACAAGAGCTTTTTGATTTTTCTGACCGTTATAGGCAACCTCAATTGGTTTCTGGTTGGGAACCTTTCTACTGTCCAGAGGAATTCTTGATTCATCGAGTAGAGGGATTATGGCACAAAGGTTTTTGGTCCTCCCGTGATCAGAGATTATGACAACATCTTTGTTTTGATCAAGGAAATAGTCTGGTATCACGTTGATCAACTCAGAACTTGAACATGGTCGAGTCTCTTTCTGGTCCAACTGATTTTGAAGAGCTGGCCGTACGAGGTAGCACCCTTGGTTATTCTCTGAACAAACTCTACAGCGCTCATAGTTGTGAAGTGGCACCCGACCACACTTGCTTTGTATGCAGTGCATCTTTACTAGATTTGTTGCCATCGAGCGGACATCCTGACTTTGATATCTACTAGGATTCCCGTCAGTCAAACTGATTCGTTGTGTAGCCTCATCTAAGTATATTGGAAGCCACCAGTGGTCCAATAAGTGTTGAAGTGTTCTTTGGACAAGTGCACATCCTTGATCATTTTCACGACACTTTTCACAGTCTTGATAAACATGTGAAGCCAGAAAGCCGAGCCTGACTTGCTTAGCGTGTAATTCTACCAGACTAGTATTCATCAAGTGTATGTCAAAGATCTGAATCATATTGACTTGATGGTAACTTCTCTCATGATAGTCTTGAATCCAATCGAGATCCATCTGACGTTGAAGGGCCTCTTGTACAAAAGATCATCCTTGATTGCTTGTTGAACATATCGAACAAGTGTTGTAATCGTGTCGTGGCAGATTATGGTATTGACTTTGCCTTAAGTGCATCGCCACTGAGTTAACATTCATTGCACGGATGTCGTGGTTCTAAATAACGTTGGGATTTGCATGGGCCATATTGACTTCACGGATTCGATGATATTGAATCCATCCCAAATTCATTTGTTCTTGTAGAGCTGATTGTACTACGGAACACCCTTGATTATTCTTTGAGTAGATATCACACTGGTGATAATTGTGAGGTGGTACATGCTCGTACCCGCTCTGTCTACAATGCAACCTGACCAGATTGGTTCCTAATAGGAGTACATCGTGAATTTGATAACTACGGCTAACCTCTTCCTCTATCAAATTATTGCAGTCTTTTAATGTTGAGGCAACGGGTTCGTCTGAACATTTGGATTAGTATATTTGAAAGATAAGACCCCGTTCCTGACAAGCTTCTGCACATCAGATTTGAACCTGATACAGTTCTCAATGTTGTGTCCCAGTCCTCCTTGATGGTAAGGGCAAGTTTTATTTGCTTTGAACCAAAAAGGCAGATTTTCCGGTACTGTAAGAGGAGGCCTAGTTTGGACATGCCCCGTGGCTAGTAGAAGTGGAAATAGTTTTGCGTACAACATTGGTATAGGGTCAAACCCTGATGGTCGTGTTGTACGATTGTTGTTGTATTGTGGACGAGCCTGCTGAAGAGGCTGTTGTGTCCTTTGCTGATACTGTTGTTGATTTGGTTGGCTCTGAACAACCTGGGGTTGATACGTTGGAGCCGGCCCAGGGTTGATAGCGGGAGTTATCGCCGCCACTGGTTGATACATTCTCCTTTGCTTTCCGAGAGAGATATTGCTGATATCTTGCTCTGTTTTCTTTTAGAAAGCACTACCGTATCTTTTGGTACTGCTTGATGGTTCCGTATTTTTGACCAGACGTCCTTCTCGGACTGCTTCCTCAAGGCGCACCCCCATGTTTACCATTTCAGTAAAGTCGCTGGGCGCACTTGCAACCATTCAGTCGTAGTAAAATGAACTTAAGATTTTCAAAAAGATCTTTGTCATCTCTTTTTCCTCAAGAGGGGGACAAATCTGGGCGGCAATGTCACGCCATCTGTGAGCATACTCTTTGAAAGTTTCTTTGTCCTTCTACGACATCGCTCTGAGTTGATCCCTATATGGTGCCATGTCAAAATTGTATTTATACTGCTGGACGAAGGCTTCCCCAAGATCTCTGAAATTACTGATCTTGGTGCGATTTAAACCCATGTACCATTTGAGTGCGGCACCGGTTAAACTGTCTTGGAAGTAATGGATCAGTAGTTGTTGATTCTTTGTCTGAGTTGACATCTTTCGAGCGTACATCACTAAATGACTTTGAGGGCAAGAGTTGCCCTTGTATTTTTCAAAGTCATCCACCTTGAATTTATGTGGTAATTTAATGTTAGGGACCAAACAACGGTCTGCAGCATCCTTTCCAAATAAATCCTGACCGTGAATGAAATGCAGCTCCTTCTGCATTTCCAAAAATTGTTCCTGGAATTTATTCATTCTTTCGTACATATCTTCATTTCCACCAGAAATTACTTGTGGAATCTGTCCTTCCGGGACAGTGTGTACCACTGGCTGTGGTATGGTCATTACGGCGGTGACTCTTGGTGCTTCCATGCCCCTAAGTTTGTAACCTTCAGGGGTTGCTGTCATAACTCTTGCGTCTTTGCATTCCTGAAGTTTGTAACCTTGCGGTTCCTGCTGCAGTTTCCGGGTCTTCAATGACCGACGGGATGTATCCTTCAGGAATGAAGTTGAGAGGCATGCCCCAGGGCCGACCCTTGGGCATGTTGAACCGAGGATGATTCTTCTGCATCTCTCTTATGGGTGTAGATGTAATCTCTGAGATTACAGTCTTTTGTTGTTGCCTCTCCTGGGCTACAACATGGGATTGCATGTTATTGTGAAGTTTTTCCAAACTTTCCTTTAGAGCGTCAACTTCTTCTCTCAGCTCTTTGTTCTCTTCCTCGAGATCGTCCATTTTCTTTTGTCGATTGGCCCGAGTATTGTATGAGTGAGACAGTTTGACTCTAGAATTGTGACGTATACGTAAGATAAGAAGACGCGTTATGTGAGAATGATGAATGATATGCAAAGTTATATATTATTTTATTGTTTTAATAAAAAAAACTTCAACAAGTAGATTGCAAATATCATACAGTAAAGGGTTGAGACCCTGTTTTATTGAATTCGAAAGATTGCGGAAATGGAAAATACTGTATTTTACAAAGTGCTGTAAGGAAAATGTCTAAGCTCAGGGATCGTGAGTCCTTTCTGAAGAGAGCTCAGATGTTGGTTCTGGTATTTTCCTTTTTTTTGACCGGGTCTCTTTAGCCGTTGTCGGGTTGTCAGTCCTTTGCCAAGTGAAAGGAGCGAACAAATTTCTTCGGTCTTCTTGATTCTCCATAACATGTTGCTCTAGTATCTTAATCTAGGCATCCTTTTCTTTTAACAGTTCTTGAATCTTGGTACACTCTACGTTGAGGATTCGGTACTTGTTCATCTAAGACCTCTTCTCACGTTGAACTTTGTTGAGAGCTACTTGGAGTTTTTTCGTGTCAGACATGAAATAAAGGACATATTCCTTTAACGGAAAAACTTCTTGGCGAGGGTAAGGCATCCTCAGTTTGAGAGCTCTAGTTTTCACCCAGTGGAGATAAGGTTCCATGGAGGTACAATTTGGCCTTCCCAGAGACTCTCTTTCTTTCTTGTGAACATGTTGCCAGGCATGCACTATTTCCTTCTTTAGTGCCCTGTCATTTTCCCCTTCGTTGAAGAAAAGACCTTCCAGATGAATATTATGCGGGATATGCTTCATCGGGTATCCGAGTTGACGGCGAACTAAAATTGGATGATAGTTTATTCCTCCTTTAGTTCCTATGAGGGGTACATTAGGGAAATTTCCACAACTTTCGACGATCTCTATCCCCTCATAAATCCTATCATACCAATCTATGTCAGAGTTGATAAGGGACATGATTGGTATCAATGAAGTTGTCTATGTTGGGAAAAAGGAATAACCCTTATGTGAGTAGAACAAAGATATATTCGAAAGTAGTTACATTTCCTATACTGGCAAAGTACAGGGCTTTCTCTACCAAAAACTTGGCAGGTAAACCTTGGATTCCTCCTTTGGTAGTCATGTGAGTCCTAACTTCTGACTCGTCCAAACAAATGGCTCTTGCGATGACCTGATCATTTGGAATTTCTTCCAGTCTAGAAAAAGGAGTTTGATTGGTGATAGGTAAATCAGTCAGATAAGAGTACTCCTCTAGCGTTGGCGCTAGTTGATAATCCGGGAACGTGAAGCAGTGATAAACTGGATCGTAGAACTGAATTAACGTAGACAGGATTCCTTCAACTACATGGACCCTTAGCAGAGATAACAACCCTCCGTGCTTAGCTCTGAAAGCATCAGGGTTGGTGATCATCCTTGCCAACCCCCTTAAATCCTCTAGTTTTGGAGCCTTGAAGGTGTACTTGTGCGTCTTTCTTCTACCGAAATCCATAATGCAATCTTTCTGATATTTGCAATTATTGTTTTAGTTTAAATTGAAAAAAAGAGAGAGGAGAAGAGAAGATTTTTCTTTGTTTAAGAGTTTTTTAAATGAATGCATGAATGCAGCACACAAAAACATTTAAAAAAGGGTTAAATAAGTATTAGGTCCCTGTAAATAACCCAACTTTGAGGATTAGTCCCTAAAAAAATTTCCTTCAAACTTTGGTCCTCCCAAAGTTTTCCGTCCCTAACTCTTGTCCCTCCCGTTAGTTTCCACTAACGGAAGATGATGTGGCATGCCATGTGTATTATAATTTTTCCACATCAGAAATATTGTAAAATATATTTCTTTATTATTATTTAACGTAATTTCTGTGTTACAAAGTCTCTATCATTCACCCTCCTTCTTCGATCTTCTTCTCTCCAAACATATTCTCAAGCTTTCTACTTCACTGCAATTACTCGCCATCGTCGCCACTGGCTCTGCTTTCTATAACTCCGACTGTCACTCTCCTCCTTTTTTGGTAAGTTCATCTTCCTCCTCTCTCTATGGATATTTTCAGTTTTAGGGTTTTTATTTTCGTGTAGAAATTGTGAGGTTTTCATGGTTCTGTCTAAGATTCAGTCCTCTACGTTGGATTGGGATCCATCGTCTAGATCTGTTAGCCAAGTTTCTTTAGAATGTTGTCGTGTTATTTTACTACAATTGGGTTTTATTTCAGTACTCTTGTATGTATCCCCAGGATTAACTTTTACTTGCATTGAGAATTTGTTTTGTTTTCTTATTTTTAACCATAAATATCGCTAGTTGGATTTACAGGGGAATGGGAAACTGCAGGTCGGTAGTTGTACCCTAGTTGGATTTATGGGGGAATGGGAAACTGCATCTGGTCATATTATGTTAGTTTTAATATCATATGTGTCTGAATCTCTTTCTTCCACATCAAGTTTGTACAGATAAGACGATGCTTCGTCCTTGTTGAACAATCGCAAGAGAAAGATAGGTAGCCCTCCAGCCAGTCAAACCGAGATGAAGAAGCGTCTTGATTCTAATTATCACAATGATCTTTCTGAATAAGGAAATGTGAAGGGTAGAGTTGGTTATACAGACAGGGAAGGTGAATATTCTACTGTCATTTATTTGCTTATTGGCATTGGACATTAGAGCTTGGAAACAAGTTTTAAGGCGTGCATAAGAACTGAGAGAATTGATAAGAGAAGTTAAGCTTTGCATTTCTGTTTCTAATTGACTTTTGATTTATGAATTGTTAGTTACACTCAAGCTGACATGTGTTAATATTGAGACTATGGCTAATTCTAATGCTAATCTTTATAGTCCTGACCCTGCATAGATATCTGTATTCAAATCTTTGTTGCCTCTGACAAGTGTCTTGTAGATCAACAATCATTGCCGCTCCAATTGAAAAACAACCTCACCTTCAAGCCTCAAAGTTCCACCAAACTGAAATTGTGGAATCAAAGCACTAGTTGCTGTAGTTGGAGTGGTGTAACCTGTCATAATGATGGACATGTTATTGGTCTTGACTTAGTGAAGAATCAATCACTGGTGGATTTGACAATTCAACCAGATGTTTTCAGTCTTCAATTTGAATTTATGGTTAAAAATTCCAATAGAGATTTTTCACTGGTGGAGTTGAAGAACTTAACTTATTTGAATTTGTTAGATGCTAGATTTGTAGGACAAATTTCAATAGAGATTTTTCAACCCAAAAGGTTAGTAAACTCTAACTCATGATATCTCTATTAGTTACTACTCACCGGGATAAGAGTCAAAACTTGAGAACTCAAATCTACAAAGCCTTGTCCAAACTTTTACCAGTTTTAGGCAGTTATATCAAGATGGTGTGAATTTAATAGCCCAAGGGCATGAATGGAGCAATGCTTTATTGCCGCATCATGACCTGCAAGAGTTGAGCATCTCTAACTCTATCAGGACCACTTGAACACTTTCCCTAGTTTCTTGAGAAACAAAATCACATTAAGCTTTCTAGATCTTTCACATGACCTAATTCAAGGAAAAGTTTATGCACATTATCAGGATAGCATGACAGTTTCAAGTAAAGGTCAACAGATGGAGTTGGTTAAAGGTGCTGATGCACTTCAAAGCACTTTATGTTCTCAACTTTTAAAATAATGGTCTCTCAGGTATAAAAAACTTGAAAATTTTAGAGTCCTTATACCTATCAAATCCATCGTCGAGGGATATCTTGTTCAATTGATTGAAGTTTTTTAAGTATGCAACTTGGATTTGTTTTGGGCTTTGAATTTCCATTGGCTTCCTCATGTTTGGAAAGCAACCGAGGGTAAGTTATTGGCAACTCTTGGACAAAACTCTTAGGTCACATTGACTGAACCTCATATTCGTTTTCTTTGTTATTTTTTATGCGCTGTTTTACTGCATAATCACATTGTATTTTTAGTTTTTGCATGAAAAATGGTTTGTGTTTCTGTTTGCTGCATAATCTGTCAAATGGGTGATTATGCACAATGGTTTTTGTGTTTTTGTTTGCTGCACAATTACTGTTTTTCTGTCATTAGTTTTTGTACATTATTATCACAGTATTGTTCCAATATACATGTGATAATTTGCAATTTATGTGTAAATCTGTTCTGTCTCATCTTACGGTTTTTCCTTCTTCCAGGTAATCCCAACAGATAAAAGTGGAGCCATAGTGAGTACAACCATAGTTGGAGCAATCATAGGAGTTGCAGTTGGTGGATGGATCAATGATAGATTTGGAAGGAAAATATCAATCCTTGTTGCACATACCCTCTTTTTAGCCTTTTATATTTGTATTGGTTTTAAACTATTATTGATGTAGAGATTTAAAAGCTCAAATTCTGTTTTAGTTGAAAAATGAGGTTTTGAACTATTTTTGTTGCAGGGCCAGTATGCATAAAGTATGACAAGGTTTTAAATTAGCTAGAGATTAGCTATGAATTAGCTACACATTATTAGAATGTTGTGTTTAAATTAGCTAGAGATTAGCTACGAATTAGCTACGAAGTAGCTGCAAATTAGCTACCATTCTGGATTTAAATAGGATATTAATATAAAAAAAATTAAAATTGAAACAATTGACACGTGGCATACATGTCAGCATTTTTTGCCACGTTGGCATTGCCACATGTAAGCCACATCATCAAAAAATCTCCACATGGCATGCCACATCATCCTCCGTTAGTGAAAACTAACGGGAGGGACTAGAGTTACAAACGGAAAACTTTTGGAGGACCAAACCTTGAAGAAAATATTTAGAGGGACCAAACTTGAATGTTGGGTTATTTTAAGGGACCTTATACATATTTAAACCTTTAAAAAACATGGGTTCAAGGGTTCAACGTCACGAGCATGGAGTCATGGCTCTACCCATTCCCAAAGGTTGTATTCTGGTCAATTTTTGTACCTGTAGAACGGATCCTAAGGTTCCCAAAATCATTGACCCCCCTAGGGATATCAACAGCAAGCTAGTTCACCCAAGCGAGCTGTAGCATCCTAGGGTAATCTCATTTGAGTGTAGTATTGCGTATCAACTATTCCCAATAGTCATCGCACTACCAAGTGATCATAAGGTTAATGCCTACTATATCCTCAGGCTCACAGGTGCCGCACTAGGAAAACTCTGCTTTCACAACAATCGATTGTTCAGCAGGTAGAATCCAACGAGCCCTCGCCTGATTTGCTGGTCTACCAGGATCGCTTATTCGGGATTCACTCCCTATAAGTCCCCCCGTCTATGCCACCCCTTATCTTAGGTTTCTCTCAAACTTTCCAGATGCGTATCAATCGCATTCCCATTGATAGAAAGAGGATTGACTCGGCTGAGGATATTTCAGGTGTCTTGTACAAAGCCCAAGAGGAGGCAAGAATGTATCTGGAAATTCCTATGAGGAACTAGTTTTGACTGTGTTGAAAGAGCGACCACTGGTTCGATCTAGTCCTAGACCTAATTGCCGGGGAAAACTCTAAGCAGATAATATACAGGCATTTATATACAAATGAAATATATACAAGTATGTAAAAGAGGGTAGAAGGATTTACAGGTGATCAAGCTTCCAACACAAACAAATATATATATATATATATATATATATATATATATATATATGTGTGTGTGTGTGTGTGCAAGTATGTAAAAGAAAGTTGTTTAAAACTTACAGGTGAGTAAGCTTCCATTGTAACAGCTGTATGGTTAGTTGTTCAAGAAATTAAAGAAAGTTTTGATAACAACTATGAGTTTGAACCTAAATCAAAAGGGAAAGTTAATTTGAAAATATTGGGGCTTACACTTTAGGAGAGGCCCAAAGAATTGTTTATTCACAAAGGGATGGGTCTTACAACTCAAAGAGAGGCCCAAAGATTTTATTTTTGTACAAGAGATGGGGCTTACAACTCAAGAAGAGGTCCAAAGAATTTATTTTTGTACAAGAGATGGGGCTTACAACTCAAAGAGAGGTCCATAGAGTTTGAAAAAAGAAAAGAGAATGGGACTTACAACACAAGGAGAGGCCCAGATGGTTTTTGTTTAAAAGGCGACAATGGCGCCGAGATTTTTAAAATCGTATCGGGACTTATACAATGACTGAGGCCCAAAATGGTTTCCTATACAAAGGGGTTGGGTCTTACACTCTATTAGAGGCCCATAAGAGTTTTGAAAAGAAGAAAAAATAATGGGACTTACAACACAAGGTTAGGCCCAGAATGTTTTTTTGTTTTGAAAACGGCGATCACGCCGAGAGTTTTAAAAATAGTGGGACTTATACAATGACTTATACAATGATTGTGATTGTTTGACAAAGATCAAAATCAAAGAAACCCTAATTTCAATTCTAAAAGTAATTTTTTCAAAGAAAATTAATTAAAAATGATAAAAACACCAAATAAGTTTAAATAAACCACTTGTGATTTTTGGTTAAGGTTTGAAAAATGATGTTTTAATCACAAGATGATTTAAAACTCATTTGGTTTTGAAAAGATCAAGAGAAAAGAAATATTTTCAAATGTTAAAAAACAAATAAAATAAGTTCTTTATAAAATATTAAATATATAAAATAAATAATATTTTTTTGTGAAATTTTTGTAGAATAAAACATTTTAACATTTTTGTGACTTTTTGAAAAAAGAACCAATCAAAAATGATAAAAAATGAGTGAGAAATTAATTTTTGAAGTTATTAAAAAGATGGTCAAAAAATGAAGAGAAAACAAGTGGTAAAAAATTAGAAATGGCCCCCCCAAGGCTTGAACTCATGCCCTTGGGGTGGAGAGTTTAAAATTCTACCATCTGAGCCATGTGCGTGGGCCGAAAGAGGATGGCATCAATGAGTACTATGTGAAGGCAACTTTTGAAAATGGTTAAAAAATAAAATCAAACGGTCTGGGGCTAGGGGGATTCGAACCCCAGACCTCTCGTTCGCTACACACACACTAATACTAGTGTTTCCACTAGGGCACAATGCCAATTCAAACATAACATGGCAAGTATATAATATATACCAAGACTAGTTGGTTTTCTGAAGAATGGCGCCATGGTCATCTTGTTCCTTGGGCAAGATACATGAAGCCTCCTATTTCACTCATTTCTCAACCATTTCACACAATCCAAATATGAAAATCGTGCGTTTTTAAACAAGAAACACAATGACAATATTCAATTTTGTTTAAATTAAGTGAATCAAAAGATAACATGGTAAAACCAGATGAACCCTAAAATTTGCAAGAGCTTAATGAAATTCTATACACGAACTATAAACATAAATTGATTGAGGGTAAATGATCTACAAACATTCAGAAACAAAATGGTAATTTGAAAATATGTTTATGATGCATGATTCATTGAGTTTGAGAGTTTAAGGTTTACCTCTTGCAGGTGGTGATCGAATTCTGGTTTGCAGGTGTTACAGATATGTTCCAATGATCTGGACAACTTCCTTAGGTTCCAAGGAGTGTGTTTGAATCCTTAGAGTGAATTGAAATGAGCTGGAACTGGTTGTAGCACCTCAACTGCAACTATGTCAAGAACTTGAGCAATTGACTGGTGATTTGATGAATTTGATGTTCCAGATATTGTGTTAGTGTTTAGATCACCTACATAAGATGTTTATGAGGCGTGTGTGTGTCATTGGTTTGGTTGGAATCACTCTAAATTTCAAAACCCGATGGTGACTTGAGTTAGAAGGTAAATTTGGAGTGAAAGAGAGATTTTGAGTAAAGCATCAGTTTGGGTGCTTTGGTGTACTCAAACTGATCATAAATGAGCTCTATTTATAGTAGAGCAAGTTTGTTTTGGCTGCAATAGTGAATGGCAACTGCAGCAGGTCTGTGGCAAATGTTGATCTAATGGAATCTCAAGTCTCCTCTAGCCATTGACTTGAGGTTAGAGCACATACTATGAGTCTTTTGTGGCAGGGATAAGGCTTGACTGAACTTGGATAACATTGTCTTGATGAATACCACCTCTATGCATCAGTTAAATGCTTGGAAACAAAATTAACCATTTGAAGCATCTTGAATTTTAGGGGTGTCATGCCTAAACATAGATCCATGGACTTGTGAGGCTTGTGGATCAGTGTTTGTCCCTTGGTTGTTCCCCCTTGAGGTGTGCAGATGGATAGCCATGCTTGAACTTGTCTAATTTTGCCAATTCGAGCAAAAATGTCGAATTCTATCTTGCACAAGACAGTTTGAAACTGTGGTTTTGAGGGGATCATATCTCCTTGCTCAAATGGAGTTATAGAAAGCTCTTGTGCGTTTTAGAAAGCCCTCATATGGTACAATCCATGTGTGATCATAGTTGGTCTTGAAACTATTTGCATCCAATTGAAAAAACCCCATGAACTTTGATGTTCAAGGCTGGTAACTTAGGCAGATTTTCACTAAGTGTTGAAAAAGTGTCATTTTCTTCATTTTTGTCATTTTGATCACTCCATAACTTAAAATCCATGAAGAATTGGAGTTTGATGTAGTTGAAGCTTTTGTAGAATGTAGGAATACCTACAAATCAGGCTTTGGATCACCCAAAATGGATACTTGGATCAAAAGTTACGATCCTTGAAAGTTGGCACCAAAACCATCCAAATTTAGTAACTTAGAAAAATTTTCAATTTTTCAAGATTACCTCGTTTACAAGTTATCCTGATTTCTTGATCAATTCTTGTTCAAATGACATTATAAGTCATATTTTATGAAAATATGAGTCATAAGGATCATTTTTGCCAAAAAAAGTCATGTTTTGACTTTTGGCTCCGGAGCAGTTCGGGGCGTAAAAAACCATAATTCCCGACTTTTGGGGAATGCATCCTCTGAGGGTAATTTAGCTTTGTAAATGGATTCCTAGGGTTATTTTGAGTATATTGATTCACATGCTGAAGTCTTGGCTCATCCTCCTGTGAAAATCTCACTCTGGGGGTCCCAGTCGTCCAAAACCATAATTTGGCGATATCGGGTGTTTTGAGGCTCAAACCACTTGGAATGTGGCAACTTTTGTGCCTGATTTTTGATGTGAGGGTCATCTTGATCCTTTTTGGATGTTTTAAGAGGTTAGACAAGTTGAATATCTTGTCATTTCTTGATTGATCTTTTGTCTAAATGTTCTGGGAGGGCTCAAAACCCTAATTCTTGATTATGGTGAATGCTCAACTATCTCTGGGAGATTGATGAGGCATGAAGGTACATCCATATTGTGGTGATAATTTGCACAATGATGGGAAATCTTGGTGGTCAAAATTTGGGGTATGACAGACATGGCACCTGATCGCCGTCAACTGCAAAATATGTCTCAGAAAGAAAAAGAATCTTTTAAGGAGTACGCTCACCGCTAGAGAGAGCTAGCTACTTATGTGGAGCCACCATTGGCTGAAAAGGAATTGAATGGATTGTTCGTGGACACTCTTCAGCCACTCTTTTGGGAAAAGATGATAGGCAGTGTATCATCTAGTTTTGTTGACCTAGTCACTATTGGATAAAGACTAGAAGAGGGTATCAAGAAAGGAAAGATTACTAATGCTGAAGCCTTTAGTGGTGCTAGAAAGTATGCTGGGAATTTTCAAAAGAAGAAGGATGGTGATACCCATGCTGTTTCAGTTGAAGGGAAACCTCGTCGCAAGCAACAACAATATGTAGTTGTAGTTGCTCCCGTTGTCAATGCTCAACTAGTTCAAGCTCCTCGTTAGACTGTTAGACAGAATCAGAATTATAATAGGGTTAACTTTGATCCTATCCCGGTGTCTTACACCGAGTTGTATCCATGTCTTGTAAAGAAAGGTTTGATTACAACAAGGACTCTACCTCCTCCTCCAAATCCTCTCCCAGCCAGCTATAAGGCTGATCTTCACTGTGAGTTACATCAAGGTGGGGCAGGCCATAACTTGGAAGGTTGTTATGCATTGAAAGCTAGAGTACAAGAATTGGTGAACTCAAAGATTCTTACCTTTCTTGATGATAATCCCAATGTTGTCAACAATCCTTTGCCAGAGCATGCCAAGTGAAGTTTGAGTTAGATCAGACAGACCATCTCCTAAAGCCAGTGTTTCAAACAGGATAGCTCATCCTTGTTGCTGATTAGTCACTAGGCCTTGTTTCTTTCTGTTTTCATTTTTCTTTGATTCTATTGAATGTTTGCTTTGGAACTTTATTTGTACTTTCATGGTAATTTCAATGAAATGAGCATTGCAATGTTTTGATTCAATTCATTTATATCCACTGTGTGCATCTTTATGCTTTCTTTTTCACAAGACAAAAATATATCTCCTGTTCACTTTCTTTATCAAGCTTTTATTTATGAAAAGATTGGAGGGAGGATGATGAAAAGGAAATACCCAAAATTGCTGGATTGTATGCTTTTAATTAAAACTTGGCTGATGATGTACAAACATTGTTTCAACTCCCAAACACTGGAGAAATAAGGAAGTTAATCCCTTGTCAACCCCTTTGAGCCTAGGTGTTGGAGTTTATTTCTATACGAAAAAACCCGCAATCTTAACCTGGGGATGGGTAGGTCTCAGTTAATTTGACTGTGTATTTAAACATAAGAGAATCATTGCAATCACAAGCTTTCCTTCGCACACATCAAACAAGTGTCGAAGATGTCTTTCAAATCAAAAGCCAATGATGGTTCACTGTAATCATTTAGCCAGGGAGTCACTATCTTTCAAAAAAAAAGAATGAAAAAAATCAAAAGAAGATCCCGCTAAGTCAAAACCTATGAAGGAGACTTAGGCAAAAATTGGGGCATCCTGCTGACTGTAAGCTCAAATGACACAGTTCAGGCAAAAGTTAGGGATAACAAAAGAAAAATCAAGAGTTTACCAAAATCTTCAAAGACAAAAAGAGTTGACTAAGGTCCTCATCAAAAACAACAAAATGTTGTAAGAAAAAGTGACTGCCATTTCAAAAATCCCTTGGCTCTTGAGTCATCATGACAACAGTGTTGCAATTCCAAAATCACTTGGAACCTGAATGCATAGTTTGAATTAACTGAACATATAACTGGAGATCATCACAAAGAATGGGTTGGGAATAAATGAACTTTGAGCCTATATTCTTTGTTTCGAAAGCCGTGAACTAGACCACGTTACAACCTTCAAAAGACCTAGTTGAAGCCAGGTTTCTTTTGAAAGCATACTACAGCAAGGTTGCGTAAATTGACTCCTAAGTTTATTGCCAATCATTTGCTTTAATGTCATACATTTGCTTTCTCTTTCATTTTGAATGCCTAAACCGCCGTGTTTTGACAAGTGATTCATTTGCTTTACATCAATAAGATCATTCCAAAAATGATTTTTGATTTCAAAATTGCATGAGCTTTGCATTAAAATTACCATGTGTGAATGATCTTGTTTGAAGGCAAACTTTCCTCATCAAGAAATTTCAAACAGTTGAGAAACTTGGTCAGTGATCCTATCAGGGGCACATTACATCTTGATCCTGTTGTGAATCAGTTCAAGATTTGTTGCTCAGTGCAAGTTATTCTCATATTTGGTTAGCCAGAAGATGTCTTTCAAGACCCATACTGAGTTTAGCCTTCTCAACAGTCATTTCAAAAACTGAAGCCATGATCAGTTCATCCCCAGCAGCAGTCAAACTGAAGCCATGATCAGTTTATCCTCATCAGTCGATCAGTTTATCCTCATCATTCAATCAATTTGGGGCAGTCTTCTTCAAGAATCCTCAAGATGTCTTTCCTCAAAAGACCATCATCCTGATATAATTCATAAGTGTGACAGAGATATGTTCAACATCTTCTCTCCAAGCAAAGTGGGCAGTATTCCCTGTGTTGAGGAATCAGAGTTCCATTTTTCCCTCACAAAAGAGTCTATCTTGGTTGTCCCTATCATCTGCATTGCATACATAAATCATTCATTTACCCGACATAGAAATATTTTCATAGCTCAAAGTGTGTTTCGTGCTCATATGCATTTCCTGAGGTCCTGTTACTGTCAACATCTTAGCTTGTGATAAAAGTCCAACTTACTTGGAACCTACCAAACAGTTACCTGTCTTTTCATTCAGTTCTATTCCTGGATGTTGTCGTTTCCCTGTGCATCTAGAGTTGTTGTTAGATGTTTGTCTTCTTCCATTCCAGTGTTATTCCTGGATCATTGTATTCTTTCACTCCAGTTCCATTCCTGGATGTCTGTCTCTTTTGATCTCCAGTGCCATTCCTGGATACCTTGTTCCTCTTGTTTCTCCAGGTGATATTCCTGGAAGTTTTGCCTCTCTTCTGTAATCCCCAAAGGACTTTGGTTGGATATCTTTCAGTGTCATTCCTGAAAGTTTTATCTGTTCATTCAGTGCCATTCCTGGATGAGTTGTTCTCCTTTGCATTCAGTGTCATTCCTGGATGTCTTTCTCACTATCATTCGATGTCATTCTTGAATGTAGTGATTTACCTTTACTTTCAGTGCCATTCCTGAAAGTTCTTTCTCACTATCATTCAGTGCCATTATGGAATGTAGTGATTTACCTTTACTTTCAGTGCCATTCCTGAAAGTTCTTTCTCACTACCATTCTTAGACACCTTTTCCCCAGCCAAGTCCAATGCTATTCTTGGATATGTAACGCCCCGTTTTGCCAATTTTGTTTTATTGAGTCTTTTTGGATTATTTTATTATTATTTTATTGTATTTTTGACTTTTGTGTGAAAATGTGTTATTTTTAGTCGTGAATATATTTTATCGCGTTTTGGGATCGTTTGCGAGAAATTTGAGTGTGGGGGTATTTTGGACATTTCATAGATATTTTTCATTAAGTTAGTAAGATAGAATTGGAAAGAGAGAAAATAGAGAGAAAGAAAGAAGAAAGAAGGGAAAAGAGAAGAAAAGAGGAGAAGAGAGAAAAATTGGAGAAAAAGTGTGAAAATCATCAAGATCAATTCCTAGAATCGAATTAAATCGGGTAAGGGTGCGAAACTCGATTATATTATACTTGTGTATGGTTATGTATGTGTGTGTGTGGGTTTTGGTGGTGTTTTATAGCTTTTGATTTTAGGTCGGATTGTGGGAATCAATGGTTTAACGGTTGGAAATCGAAGTAAAGGTGGTAGTTTGTTTGTTGACATGATTAGAATAGGTTCTGATTGAAATATGTTGATTTGGAAATGGTTTGGGTTGGAAAATATCATTTTTGGGTTTTCAACAGCGCTGAAGGATTCTGAGTTTTCGCAGGTTCGCCTAGCGAACCATTCAGCGAAGGGTAGCGAAGGTTCGCTACGGGCATTCGCCTAGCGAAGGCGTGAGCGAAGGTTCGCTAGAGGGTTCGCCTAGCGAAGTTTGGGTGTTTTTGGCTCTGTTTGGTTCTGACTTGGTTCGCTGGAACATTCGCCTAGCGAAGGAGCTAGCGAATGCTCGCGAGGGACGTTCGCCTAGCGAAGCAGCTAGCGAATGCTCGCGAGGGAGGTTTGCCCAGCGAACAGTGTTGTTCGTGTAATTTTGTTTTTTGCATAACTTTTGATCTGTGTGTCGGTTTGAGGCGTGGGTTGATGCGTTGGAAAGCCATTGAGCTGTACTTTCCTATTATGATGGTTTAGAATTTGTTAGCCGATTTTATTTTGTCGGTAAACGTGAATAGTGTCAATGGTCGACTTTTGTCGTTTTAATGGTGCATAATTGTCATGTATTATGCTATATGTGTGTGCTTTGGATATGTATGCCTTATATGCTGTTGTGAGGATGATTTGTGGCCGTAAGGCAAGAAAATGCTAAGTGTGGTATTTGATGATTTATGCATGATTATGAATGTGTGCATGGATGCAATGTGAGTGTCATGAGTCATTGTATGCCAAGCATCATAATGTGCATTGTGGAAACGTCCTGAGAGACGGTTTGATTCCTGAGGGAATATGATATACCATCGTGTGCCTCGAAAATATGAGGCGATGCCTGAGGACTTAAACCGATGGGTATAGACGATTGTGGGCTCCTTTGGAGACTTAAAGCAATCCTTAACGTCGTGTGCCTCGAAAATATGAGGCGATGCCTGAGGACCTAAAGCGACGGGTGAACATCGTAGGCCCGACGGGGAGTTACTTGAGATTCTCAGTAACGAGCGATGGTTCCAGTAGTTCCTGAGTGAACTAATGATGAGACATGAGACATTGGAAGTCGGTACCGCATGGCATGTGCATAGAGTCGTTGTGTCGGTCTATGTGCATTGCATAAGTCATGAATTGATTATGTGTGAATTTGTGAATGTGATTAATGAAATGGAATATGTGTGATTGTATTGTGAATAATTGATGTGCAGTGGTAATTGATACGTGTGAATTGTACTGGGTGTTGTTATAATTTATCTGGGTGCTTTGGTGGTGAGAATATGTTATTTGTGCATTTTTGCGTTAATATATAATTTTATGCAATTATATTATGGTTGTTTTTCTCACCCTTCTGCTGTTTGATAACGCTCTATGAGGCGTTGCAGATTAGAGCTGCTAGAGGTATTCCTTTTTGTGAAGCGTTGCGTCTTCATTATTTTGGTCGGTCGGCTCTGATATGTGACTCCGGGTAGTTAGGGTGGCCGCGCGCTATTATTTTGTATATCTGATGATATATTTTGGTTGTACATATGATGCCTGATGTATGACAAACTTTTTATATGTATGTATATGTGTTATTCAGATTTTAGATTTTCCGCTTTAATTCTAATTTCTGAACAGTGGGTGTAAGGAACAAAGTTTCCTCTGTGTGATTGCTACCCCACAGTTGCATATCATTATGGGCAGGTGTTGCATGTTATGTATATGTTTTGTTTCAAATTGATGTGATTCCTCCCTTTCTATGCCGCGAATTCAAATATACTCTGATCAATTTTCAAATTTTCTTTTAGTGCTTTAATTGCCTGTTAATTGGGGGTGTAGATTGGGGGCGTCACAGGATACCTCTGATGTTTAGCCTTGTCATCCAATGCCATTCTTGGATGTCCCTAGTGAAGTTTTTTAATGGATGTCTCTGATGTTTGCTATTGCCTCATTCAATGCCATTCTTGAATGTTGTAGTGACTTTCATCCAATGCCATTCTTGGATATATTATCCCAAATAGAATACTTTTCACCTCCATCCAATGCTATTCTTGGATGACACTGTTGTTTTTACCATAAACATTCTTGTTGTTGTCCAATGCCATTCTTGGACATCTTTTGACATACTTTTGTCTCGTTCATAGTTTCCATCCAATGGCATTCTTGGATGTCACTACATGTCTTCCCAGGGTCTTATCCCTCTTTTTCCAACTATTGATGGATACTTCTTGTCACCTTGACAGGTCTCCAGAAATAGATTGTGTTCCCCAGCGTGTCTTTTCGCGTCATCTCACTCAATTTACCGTAAATCCCTTGTTTCAAGTTTCCCCGCGGGGTGTCTTATCCTTTGCATTCATATCATTCTTGTGGCATCTTAGGGCTAAAAAATATAGTTTTTTGTATTTAAGTATCTTCATATCTCCCGATAGAAGAGACTTAAATAGGGGCAGCTGTAAGACCCTAATTTTTGACCCCTAAGATTCCATAAATCATTCACAATTCTTTTGCATCTCATACCACAAACAAGATCACAATCTGTGTTTCTCCCGAGTATCTGTGTATTCTCACTTGCTTTATATTTGATTATGTTTACTAACCTCTAACCAAAAATACCAAAAATATGTTGCAGTTTGCCTGTTCTTCTCTCTGTGCTTCTAGGGTTTTACAGGTTTGTCAAAGACAATGAAGTGATTTCAAGTCACATGTGGCTGTTCGTTCATGATCCAGTTCAGATGGAAGTTTGACCTAATTCTGTTCAAACTATCAAGAGATTTCTTCAAGTGCAAGTTATCCATTTCAGTGGGCTATTTCTCAAGCAGTGGTTCATATAATTGATTCAAATGAATTTTGAAGTGATTCAGAACTTATTATCAGAGATTCAGAGGATGTTTGATTCAAATGTATTGTTTCAGTGGCAAGATTATTCAGGTAGTTGTGCTTCATTCACTTTATCAAAGGCTTGTGAAAAAATTTTGGGATTGGTTTTGGATTCTTTTGGTTATCCATTTTCTAAACCGAGTTCATAATTTTTTTTCTTCAATATCCATAACCATTACCCTTCCATATCCATTTTTAACAATATTCCTTATCCATTTTTAATCCACTTCATAAACCATTTCATCACACAATTTCTAAACCATTTTTTTATCCACTTTTAATCCATTTTATCTAATCTAAAACCACATATCCATTTCCAATTATTATCCAAATCTATTCATTATCCATTAAACCATTTTTATCCATCACAATTCAAATTCCATTTCAATAACCAATTTCATAAAATATCCATTCATTTTCCAAAAACCAATTCAAAATTCCCAAAGGGCCATTATATTTCATTTTTCACACATTTAATCCCATTTTTTTTACTACTACAAATTCATTACAAAAAAAAAATAGAGCCCATTTCCCATTTTTGTTACAAGCCCATGGTACACTAATTGCCAAGAAAAAGTGATGATGAATTAACAAGCCTTGAAACGTTCCAAGCCATCATGTTGCTACGGCTAAGCCTCAAGTCAAGTCATGCTAATCTCTAAGCCACTACGCAAGCCTTTGCTACTCGTCCTCCAAGATCTACACAAGCCATATGCCTCCAAGCTACTCCAACTTTGCATCATCCAAGCCATTCCAACCAAGTCACCACGCCAGCCACTTCAAATTTCACGCTTCCAAAATCAAGCCTTCACGTCGCAACAAAATGACATAAGCTGCTAAACAGTCAAAACGACTACCACATGACCTGTATCAAAAAGCAAAAACGACGTCACAATACGCAATGAACAAAACGCTGCGTAGCTCATACATAACAGATTCCAAATGAAACGCAGCAGAAAACAATAAGAAACGCCAACCAAAAATTTCACATTAAATTGCAAGAACTCACCTCATTTCATCTGTAAATAAAGCACTCTCCTCACTCATTTTCTCAAGCTTGATCAAGCCAAACAAAGGCTGCCAAATTCCACCCTTAACCTTCACTTCAAGTTTCATCAATTCACTCTCAATTTCATTCAAAACCTGCATAAGATTTTCAGTATAAACACCCTGCAGAAACTCTTTCAAATCTTCATACTCCAAGTTTCAACCACCCTTCAATTTCTTCATGAACCTAAAAATTCACAAAAACCAATTTCGATATTTCATCTTCATCATGCAAAAACAGGAATTCAAAAAAGAAAACCGATTCCACACGTCGACTTACAACATTCAACCGCATCACTCACGCATCAAAATCAACAGCATCAACAACATCATTCTCGTGCGAATTCAAGTTGGAAAAGAAGAATCAAATCAATTTTTCACTTAATTTCTGAAGGTAGCTATTGTTTTCTCACAAAGCTTTCGCACCACGGATTCGTACGAATTGTTGAAATTGGATTTAGAATTGAGCTCATCTTTGTTGTTCGTTTGAAATCGTGTGAGAATCTGATATTGATTGTTCTGTCATAATCAAATTGCACGTTTCTGTCCCCGCCGCTATAGTGCCGGTTGCGAAACTCTTTGGAGAAGAAGAGGAACGCTGTTTCTTTCTTTTCAAATGTTGAGATCTTTTTTTTTTTAACCTTATGATAGTGTTATTGGGCCTTGAAGATGGATCCGTGTGAATTGATCTGCACACTTCCAACCTTGCGCATATACTCCCTTTCTATTTCTTTATCTTTTTTTTTCTCTTAAAATTTTATTCAAATCTTGTTTTTCCATTTTTTTATTTCTTTCTTTTACAATTTTAATTTGAAAACTCTTAGTTTCTCTTGATTTAATTTTCATTTTTCTACTTCTATGATAGTTTTTTTTAATCTTAAAATTTCATTTAAAATTCATGTGATTCATAATCTTAGATTTCACTTTGAATTCTTGTTTTGATTAATGGTTATTTGTTGTTGATGGATCATAACATGTTAGATCCATTTTTCTTCATCTCTTTTTCTTTTGGTCGATGAGATCTCTAAATCGATGATTGTTGATTTTCGAAGAGGTTTAATCTTCATTATTTCAAAACTATGGATGAATGATCATTTGGATCATTCTCCATACTTTGGAATCGTGATAGATTGTTTTTGATAAATCGATGTGAAATCTCGATTATGATTAGACCATTCCCTCTTTTCTTTTTGTGTGGCATGTTTTAGGAGAATGATTTACATATCACTTCTCTAACATGTATTAACACGTAAAGTGCATTGACCGGCCTTGAGTAGGGTGACTTTTATATAAGTTACTTGGCGATTGCTTAACATAACGCTACATTTGTCCCTTCCTTCGAATCGAAACTTGATCTTTCGTGGCCCAAACCTTTTGGTTGTGTAAGCCCAATGATGGTTAATCTTTTGTATTAGGTTCAAAATCTTTGAAGCTTGTTGTTGTAGAGGTTTGGATTCTATCAATCTTCTGACAAGTCTTCATTAACCTTGACCTAAGTACATTGTTTAATCATTATAGTTCAAGATGCGAGACGGAATAATCAGTGTTACTTTTGAAGGCTTATGACACTAGGGCCTTTGTGATACTCATCACTAACTTACTAACAATATTATTGTACTAATCTTGTTTATGTTTCCTTCTCGCTCTTTATCTCTCTTTTACTTTTATGCTCTATTATTATCATCTTATATCATGTTTATGCTTCTGTCATTTTCACTTTGTCCACTTGGACACATGTTTATGCTTGTGCCTTTTTCTCTTTGTCCACTTGGACCAAAAACATTAATAAAGGCCAAAACCTCTAAAAAACTTGTGCTTCTAATCTTGGACTATGGTTACTATCCTTTGCAATGGACATGGAGTTTTACATCTAGACCTTGGACTTCAATGCTATTTTTGGATCCTTGGACTTAGAATTAGGACCTTTCTGCCTTTGCTTTGGAATTATGGTTTGAAGACTATGGAGCTTGCTTGCGTGGTTAGGCTATTCTTATCCTTAGCTTTTACTTAATGCTTTAGGATAGTCACTTCTACTCCTCCCCATTCTTCAATTTTCAAAACTTTGTCTCTTTTTCAAAACCTTATTGTTTTCAAACTATCACCTCTTTCATAATCAAACCTTGACTTTGTCAAGTGATTTTACCATTTTCTTTTCATTTCTTAATAAATGCTAAACTACATAAGCATATTGACACCTCTTTCAAAAGACTTTAAAAAACACCAAACTCACTTACCCTCTTTTTGTGCCCTTGTGCACTTTTCCTTAAACTTTTTCATAACTTTAGACATGATTCATTTCTTTAAGCGGAATTATTCGTTTGGAAATGACGACTTGTCTTTACATTTAAAATCAACCAAAACAAACAAATTTCATTCTTTGTACCACGAATTACGGGGTTTTGATCCGATATTGCACTTTGTGGGTACGTAGGCATGAGACGACAACTCTCGCCAAACACAAAAATCTTAAAAAGCAATTTCTCTTCTCATCTCCTCAATCATTTTTCAAATAAACCTTTTCAGACCAAAAAGCGTAAATATTTCAAAGGGTTCCTATAGAGTACTATAGACGCTTTGGGTGTTAACACCTTCCCTTAACGTAACCAACCCCCTTACCCAGTCTCTGTTTATTTGTTCTTGCTTAGAGCTTGTTTAGGTTTTTTTCGCTCTTTTTCCTTTCCTTTTTGGATAAAATAAAATTGTGGTGGCGACTCTTGCTTTATGAGTTAAGTTAATCAATAGCTTACACTCACGAATTTTACCACTACACTTGGTCAATTAAAATTTGGACATCCCTTTGGACTCCTTCACACCCCTTCGGCTGAACATCGCATTCGAAACAATTTTCGTGACATACCTTGGCTAAAGCTGCTTCAACCAACTTCGCATGAAACTCTGGAAATGGAGTTTTGATGTCCTTCTTATCACAGATTAAGACTTCATCAACTTCTTCTTCTATGGCATTGACATATGCCCCATGGGCGGGCAAAGGATTGCTCTTCACATTTGGATCTGTATCATTAAAAGACATAATCTTCTTATTGACCAATTCCCTTACAATATGTTTTAAAGCGTAGCAGCATTCAAGATCATGTCCAGCAGCCCCCTAATGGAAAGGACAATGGGCGTTAGGGTTCTAATAAGGTGGAAGTGGATCTGGAGGAGGACCCAAAGGCCTTGGAGTTGCCAAGCCTTGCTCAATGAGGAATGGATACAATTTTGTGTAAGTCATAGGGATGGGGGCTATAGGGGGCCTCCCTCCTTGTCTTCTATTCTGACCGTGATTATTCTGACATTGAACTGGATTCCTTTGAGGAGCGTTGGACGCTTGTTGATACTGAGGAACTGGTGGAGCTTGTTGAAACACAGGCACTTGTTGAATGAAAGTAAGGGTAACAGCTGCCACATATAGTTGAAGGGAAAATTGATACGCTAGTTGTTGAATGAATTGTTGTTGTTGATGTTTCCAGGACGAGTTTCTTCTACGGACAGACATTACATCATTAGTTTCTCCTTCTTTCTTCTTATGAAAACTGCTAGGAGGCTTTTGGGCATGATTGGTTGCACCATTGGAACTTCCAACTGAACTGCTCATTTTTCCATTTTTTAAACCCAACTCTACTTTGATTTCTACAGCCACCAAATCAGAAAAACTGGCAGTGACACTACCCATCATTCTCTCATAAAACTCTGGCCGCACAGTATCGACGAACCAGTCTGCTGATTCTTTATCTGACAAAGGAGGCTCTACCTGAGAGGCACTCTCCCTCCATCTTTGTGCATATTCCTTGAAGGATTCAGAACTTTTCTGCGACATACTCAGCATCTGTATTCTTTCTAGTGCTAAATCCATATTGTATTTATAATGATTAATGAAAGCATTAGAGAAATCTTGGAAGCAGCGGATGCGTGATTGGTTCAAACTCAGATGCCACTTAGAATATGATCCCTTTAAACTATCTTGAAAACAGTGGATCATGAACTTTTCGTTATCTACATGAGCGACCATTTTGCGGTAGTACATGATAAGGTGATTTTTAGAATAGGAGGCCCCTTCATATTGGTCAAAGTTGGAAGTTTTGAACTTGGCTGGAATCACCAATCTAGACACCAAGCACATCTCTCGGGCAGCAGCTCCAAATATTTGATCGCCCTCCATGGCCCTTAGACTTTTCTCAATTGTTTCCATATTCTCCCTCAATTTCTCATGCTTTTCATTTTCGTACTCGGATCCATCATGTATATCATATATCTGTTGGTGATCATCAAAGTAAGGCTGATTCACACGAGTATGCACCGCAGCAAGTGCAAAGGTAGGAACTATGTTAGGAACATCAGCAGTCAATGGAACAGTTTATTGAGTAGTAACAGGCACTTGTGACTGGGGTACAAAGCCATGGGGAAGACTAAATGGAGGCCAAGTAACAGGAGTAGTAGTAGTAGGCAGAGGGTCTATCACATGATTTGCAATTTCAGAGACGACAGTTGGCTGAGTGTCCATCTTGGCACGGATTACTTGCAGCATTTCCATGATTTGTCCCACGTTACCACGTAGGTCTTCCAACTCAGTGTTGACACGGTCTATCTTTTGCTCGTGTTCTTCCATTCTTCTTTTGGCCTGAGCACAGGTATTGTACTGATGTGGAGGATTCATCGTGAAAACTAGAGATGATAAGACAAAATGAGTTTTATTGAAGAAATGCAATGCAAGTGTGACAACAGATGCACGAATGCAAGATGCAATGCAAATGAAAACGTTTTGTGGAACTTAACAAATATTTGCAAACATCAAGAGGGAATATCAAAGGAAACTCATTTTCATTAATCAAAAGAGAGGATTACAAGTTTAGTACTTCTTACAAGAGTCTTAAACGAAAGCTAAATAAAAGCTAACAAAAGTCCTAAGGAGATTCTCCTAGCAGCCTCATGTTGAGCTTCTTAACCTGCTCCTCCATCTGAGTCTTCTCGAGTATGAGCTTATCCACTATCAGCTTCCAAGGCGTTGACTGAGGGTTAGAGGAAAATAAATACTCTTGCGCCTTCCTCTTCTTATTAGAGAGTTCTTCTTCAGTCTTCATTTATAGCTGTCTTTGGAGTTCTGCGTTCTCGTCAACAATAATTTGATACTTGTTCTTCTAAGCATCTCCTTCTCGTTGTGCTTTGCTCAAAGCAATCTTCAACTTCTCTGCCTCAGACATGAAAATTAGAGTAGGCTATTTCTTTAGAAACATGGGCTCTTGACGAGGATAAGGCATATTCAGCTTGATGGCCCTATCTCGTACCCATTGGAGATAGGGTTCCAAAGAAACACAATTAGGTTTTTCGAAGTCTTTCTTTCCCTTCCTATGAAAATGACGCCAAGCAAGCATAATCTTTTCCTTGATCTCTTTGCTATCTTCACCTTCCTTGAAGAAGATACTCTCCACATCAACGCCATTAGGTTTATCTTTCAAAGGATACCCTAGCTGATGGCGAGCCAATACTGGATTGTAACTGATCCCTCCTTTGGTACCAAGAAGAGGTACATTAGCAAAGTCTCCACAGCTATCAATGATCATTACCCAATCATAGACACAATTGTACCAATCAATATCAGAGTGAGTAAGAGACATAATTTTCTGTGACCACCACAAACCATTCTTGAGATCCCAAAAAGAGATTGACTTGGGCAAGTGAGAAATAAACCACTTGTACAGTAATGGCACACAACATGTGATCATTCCTCCTCCATGGAAGTTCCTTAGGTGAACAGAGTGACAAGTGTCTGCTAACAAAGTAGGCGCTGGGTTCTTCCTTAGGAAAATCTTGATAGCGTTGATGTCGACGAAGTCCTCAAAGCTAGGGAAGAGAAACACACCATAGATGAGTAAGGCAAGAATAGCCTCAAATGCATCCATGCTTAAATTATCAACATAGTATTGAGCTTTGTCTATCAAAAACTCCGTGGGTAACCTAAAGACTCCTCCTTTGGTGGTATTGTTGGCTTGAATCTCGGACAATCCCAAATGTGTGGCTTTGGTAATGTCTTGCTCCTTAGGATCTTTCTCCAAGATAGGAAAGGGAAACTCATCATGGATAGGCAAACCAACTAGATAAGAATACTCATCCCACGTAGGCACAAGTTGGTAGTCGGGGAAAGTGAAACAATGATAGACTGTATAATAAAACTGAAGTAGTGTAGATTGAAGCCCATCTTCCATCTTAGTCTTCAACAGAGATAAAAGCCTTCCATATTTGTTCTTGAAACCTTCTTGGTCTGTAACCAAAGCTCCCAATCTCCTTAGATCATCCATCTTAGGACTCTTGAAAGTGTACTTCAAAGCTTTTTCCTATCACAATCCATGACATTCCTATGATGTTTGCAAACAAGAGTTCCTAAGTTCTGTGAAACTTTGAAAAAAGATGCTTATGCATGTATGCACAAACACAACAAGATTAAACAAAAAAAAAGTTTTAAAGGCTTGCATGAATCCAAAAATTTACCCCTCCCATTAGGTATGTACTAAGGTTTATTGTGTACATGTACAACGGGTTCTAACAAGTTCTCAAAGTGATCAGTCCATCTTTCGGATATTATCAATTTCCCAACTACTCGATAGTTAATAATATTCTCAAGAGAACCTCTTTTGAGTGTAGCATCGCATATCAACTATTTTGGGTCTACACCCTCATAGTCATCAGGGTTTAGGGTTTAGGGTTCCTAACAAGGCCAAGTGGGGTTAAAGGTGACTAAAGGTTCTCAGCTTCGTAGGCTCAATCAAGAAATAATATTGTTTTCACAATCTCTTGATCAACAATACTTATTCTCAAAAGTGCCTCCATTGAGTGGTGGTTTATTAAATTTGCTTGGTCGGGAATCAACTCCCTATAAGTCTTCTTGAATATATCACCTTCCTATCTTATTTTGTGCTCAAGTCTAGGTTGGGACTTATCTCACCATATACAAGGTAACCACCCATGAGAAATAAAAAGACAAATAGCAAGCAAACAATATCACAAATATAAGCAAGTTAGGCTTAACCCTCTTTGGTGTCCCCAGTGAAGTCGCCATTTCTGTTGTGGTGATAATCAGATATCAAGCTATTGACTAACTTGAATCACAAATCTTTAAAAATTCACCATCGAACTTTAATTTATACAAGGGAAAGGGAAAATATCGTATAAAACCCTAAGTTACAATGTAACAACACTACTAAGAGATTGTAAGGTTTGGGGGTTGGTTATACCTAGGGAAGGTGTTAACATCCTAAGTATCTATAGTACTCTATAGGAAACTCTTGAATGTATTTATGTTACTGTTTGCTATTTGTTTTGAAATGTATTATGTTTGGGTTTTATTGGTGAAGATAGGAACCTTAGGGTTTATTTACTAAGTATGCTTGCCAAGACTTCGCGGTCTTGTGCCTACATATCCTTACAAGGATGGAATCAGGGCATTTGTAGTTCACCTCACTAGGGATGAATGAACACTTTATTATGATCAAGGTCCAAGGGGAGAGGTAAGTGTTATAGCCCTAACACTTATATGACTTTCACAAAGTCAAAAGAGTTGTAAATTCTACCCTAAGTCTAAGTTGTAAGACTTAATGACTCTAACAAGGTCAAAGGGGAATTAGGTATTACTAAACTACTTATGACATTAAGTCAATAAAGTTTCCTTTCCCTTGGATTTGGAAACAAGAGGCAACAAAGAAAGATGAAAGCTAACAAGCTAGCATAACTTAGGGAATAACTTGACAAAGTTTAAATCAAGCATGAATAAATGGATGAGATGAACAAGGATGATATTCAAACATGATATCAGCTAAGTAACAAAGGTAACATTCAAACATGATGTTAATCAAGGAATCATATGAGGTATGACAAAGTTAAAGGTACATGGTAACAACCAAAGCATAAAGTTAGATAGGACAACATCTAAAGCAAGGACTTGATAAAGTCACAAAAGATCAAGGTACACTACTACGAAAAACCCATTTAACAACGGTTGGGAATGACATATAATGATGCGGGAAAAGGCGTTGTTATGTAGATTGTCGTTGTAAGTTAGCTGTTTCTACAATGGGCTGGAAACCGTTATTGAAAGGTGGGCACGAGCCATATATCACAATGGTTATGATAATAAACCGTTGTGATACATACACTTAGGTTCTGGGTTCGAAACCTGTCATACCCCAAATTTTACCCTCAGATTCACTGGTTTTTTTGCATATCATTTTAAGTTGGTCTCTTTTCTCGCATTTTCATTTAAACATCTCATTAATCATGCATTTTCTTCTTCCATGTCATTCTTAATTTTTATGATTATTATATTTCTTTATATTTAGTTCAATAATTATTTTAGATTTATTTGGAAGTTTTATTTAGTTTAATTTCAATTTGGCTCGTCTTTTATATAATTTATATTTAAGATAGTATATTTTTTTTTAATTTTTAAACTTAATTTAATTTTAATTTTAATTTTAATTTTAATCTTAGTTTAGATAATTAGATTAATTTTGATTTAGTTTACTTTTAATTTTAATTCTAATTTAAGTTTAGTTATTAATTAGTTTTCATTTTTATTATTTCTTTTGTTTAAAAAAAATAATTTTAAAAATAGAGTCCATTTTTCTTTTAGTTATAATATATTACAAATTTCAAAATTCAAAAAAAAAAAGAGAAAGAAAACAAAGACATTTATGACCATGACCATCTTTTGCAGCATCTCTATTCCAAAATCGTGTAACAGTACACTCCTTGCTACAACCCTCAAAGGCATGCCAATTGCCAAAATCCTTACTACCAAAACAAAACAACTTGCACAAGCGTTCAAAACCCGTGTCACTGCAATAACCATCTGCTTTCACCCTGATAACCTCCTACATCATCCACAACATGCCAAAAACATGTCCTTTTTGCCTACAAACCAAGTCAAAGGCCTGTTACCCCTGCATCAAAATCGTACACATCCTGCCAAAAGCCGGCATCACAATAACGACTTGCCACGCCCTGCTACAAACCTGCTTACAAACACAAACCAAGCAACAGCTACAACTCATTGGTACTCAAAACTTGTTTGAGAAGTTTTCATTTTGAATAAAAAGAAAAGGAAGGAAGTCAATTGAAAAAAAAAAGATACAAATTGAAACAAGAGAAACTCACACAGCCACCACATTCACATGGTTTTGGAGGGGATTCACACAGCCTACATAAGCCAGAAACTCACTCCACAACCATCAAAAACCATATTACACATCACGTTGCTCAGACTCCCTCGACCATCACTCATAAAAAACCGTTCACCAACACTTACCTTCATACAACTTTCAATCTTGAAACACCCTTGTTGTTTCGACACTTCCCTTTCACCCTTCATAAACCAGAATTCATCAACATCAACAATTCACTTATCTTCATCTTTTATAAAACACCACATTACCTCTTCAATCACCAAACATCATCCCAATCAAAACCGTATCTCCGACCACTTCCTTCAATCCTACCTCCCACTGTGAAACACAATCTCACCACAAATCTCAGAACCAAAAAAGAGTAAAAAAAACTCATACCTGTATCAGAAAAACAAAGAGAAAAAAATAGAGCACTATTTAAAAGCCATCACAAACCCATACACATTCAGACACAACCATACTGAACTTTGAAAAGCCAAAAATACACACACAACCTTGTTCGGCCAAAAAACTGATACGCAACGCCACCGCGTGGCCTCATATCTGCCACTACGAAGTCGCACGTTCCTCGTAAAGCAAGTCCGAAGCATCATCGCTGCTCCTGAGATCGATTCTGGCTGGTTCGAGTATCACCATCACATGTTTTGTTTTTTAATCTGTCTACGTTTTAGTGTTTTTGAGTTTTATTTGTTTATGACTTTCTGAAACTGTTTGAAATGAAAGATACATGATGTGAGTGTATCAAGCGTTGCACTTTGTTATGATGAATTTTTTACCTATATACCCAAGTTTTCAAGCCTAATATTCCAATCTATCCATGTTTCCATCAATTATACCAAAATACCCAAGTTTCAAAAAAAAAACCGTAAGTTTAAAGGGGGGCGCCAAAGCCAATGGAGTCACCCTATAAAATTGTGACATGTCGCCATTGCTGTTGGAGTCACCTTTATATTTAAAGGGGGGCGCCATTCAATTTGGAGTCACCCTTTAAATATAAAGGGGGGCGCCATTGGGCTTGGAGTCCCCTTATAAAATAATTTTTTTTAATAATATTTAATATATTAATTTTTTATGAAATATTAATTTATTTCATACAACTCTTATATAAATAGATGACACTCTTGTACATTCATTCACCACAAAATTTTCTTTGTGTCTTAAAATTTTAGCAGATTCAATCATGTTTCTCAGAAGATACGGTCATGTTATTTTTTCAAGAACGAAGCCGCCGATAGGGTTGGCAATGGGTCGGGTTGGGTGCGGGTTTCACACTACCCAAACCCGCACCCGAAATCACCACCCGAACCCGAACCCGAACCCAAAGGCTATTCGGGTGGTAAAATAACACCCACGCCCACACCCGTTGGGTTCAGGTTTTTTCACCCAAACCCGAACCCGTAGCAAAAACTCAAAAAAAAAAAAAAAAAAATATATATATATATATATATATATATATATTTATATGTTTGGAACTGATGGTATTGTTTTGATTGTTGTAATTTCTTAGTTTATGTTGTATTAATGTTGTTATGTTTAATGGATTAAGTGTTGTTGTAGAAGTATTGTACAACATTATTACAACATAAACTAAGAAATTACAACAATCAAAACAATATCATCAGTTCCAAACATCATAGACCTAGCGTCGTTGTCATTTCTAATTCGGAGCCACTCATGTCGAATATTGCCATCTTCGATCGAGAAGTAAGAATGTAGTCTTTCAATACTTCTAATTCTTTCACCATCTGCAATGTCTCCTTCTAACCCCTTGTTAGTTGCTCTAAGCTTTGAATGTTCCAGAACAGCAACCTTATCGGCGGCTAGGGATGGCAGGCAGACCCAAACCCGCGAGGCCCGCCCGCACCCGAACCCGAGTCAACGGGTGAAAACCCGAGTTGACTGGGTTCGGGTTCGGGTTCAGGTGCCACCCGATATTTCGGGTGCGGGTTTGGGTAGTGTAAAACCCGTGCCCGAAACCACACCCGCTACATATATATATATATATATATATATATATATATATATATATATATATAGATTTTTTTTTTTGAGTTTTTGCTACGGGTTCGGGTTCGGGTGAAAAAACCCGAACCCAACGGGTGTGGGCGTGGGTGTTATTTTACCACCCGAATAGCCTTTGGGTTCGGGTTCGGGTGGTGATTTCGGGTGCGGGTTTGGGTAGTGTGAAACCCGCACCCGACCCGACCCGTTGCCATCCCTATCGGCGGCTTCGTTCTTGAAAAAATAACATGACCGTATCTTCTGAGAAACATGATTGAATCTGCTAAAATTTTAAGACACAAAGAAAATTTTGTGGTGAATGAATGCACAATAGTGTCATCTATTTATATAAGAGTTGTATGAAATAAATTAATATTTCATAAAAAATTAATATATTAAATATTATTAAAAAAAATCATTTTATAAGGGGACTCCAAGCCCAATGGCGCCCCCTTTATATTTAAAGGGTGACTCCAAATTGAATGGCGCCCCCCTTTAAATATAAAGGTGACTCCAACAGCAATGGCGACATGTCACAATTTTATAGGGTAACTCCATTGGCTTTGGCGCCCCCCTTTAAACTCACGGTTTTTTTTTTTTTGCAACTTGGGTATTTTGGTATAATTGATGGAAATATGGGTAGATTGGAATATTAGGCTTGAAAACTTGGGTATATAGGTAAAAAATTCTTGTTATGATAACTTTTAGATCCAAGAGTGCCCTTTTAGATCCAAGGTATTAATGTTATGTTTTGCAAATTGATAGGTACTGATAGTAAATTCTTTTTTTTTTTTTAAATCACGTGGGGCTAATGCTGTAGCAAAAGGAACACGTTTTATTTTTTCTGAAACTTAGAACTCAAGTTTAGGTACTAAGCTTTCATATATGTTTCTTTTAGTTAAAAAATATAGGTACCATTGCCTTTTCATTATGTGCAAAAGAAACATACGTTATTTTTTAGTTATAATATACATTTTTCATTAGTTATAATATATAGTTTATAATCATAGTTTATATTCATTTTGTCTTTTTAGTTATATATATATATATATATATATATATATATATATATATATATATTAACTTGTTTTATTGCTAATTTTGACATTTTATTTTTAGATTTATATTGTTTTTTTTAGAAATACAAATTTACTGTGAATAGTACGTGTGTAGATTTTTTCACGATGGTTTGCCGTGAACATATTTGTAGATTTTTTTATGATATTTTGCTGTGTACCTCTGTTTTATTCGCGATGCTTTGCCGCGTATCTTGTTTGTTTGACTATGCACGATGCTTTTCCGTGTACTGTGTCTGTGACTTATCTGTTCCTCACTAATTCCAAAGGAAAGGGTCATCCTCGTTGACTGTCATGTCACTTAGGATAGCTTTGTCCATCATTCCCTTATCTCACGCCGCCGCGCAATCGAGACTTGCCTTCCTTTTTTTATCTAACCTTAGGTTTGGAGTCGCCGCGCTCCACGTAGGTGTCTTGCTGTCAGACCCTACTTTTCCCGTGGACACTTCTTTCCTTGTTTTACCTAGCCTTAGGTTTGGAGGCGCCGCACTCCACGTAGGTGTCTTGCTGTCAGACCCTACTTTCCCTTGGAACCTTGACCACAATCAAGAGTTCTTCACCCCCATTTAGGGGAACTACGATTGCTCTGATTTCTCAAGTTCACCTTGAGAATACGTAGGCATAGGATTGCGAGATCCTAGCGAGCTACCTTTTTCTTTTTCCACTTTTTACCTTTACATCCGATGCCTTCTCGGATTCCACCCTTGTTTACCTTTACATCCGATGCCTTCTCGGATTCCACCCTTGTTTAGCTTTACATCCGATGCCTTCTCGGATTCCACTCCTTTTTTACCTTTACATCCGATGCCTTCTCGGATTCCACCTTTTTTACCTTTACATCCGATGCCTTCTCGGATTTCACCCTTTTCTTTTCATACCTTTTCTTCTTACCCTGTTTACCCCGTAGTGAGGGGAACTACGAATGCTCTGATTCCATTCCCGTCGGGATACGTAGGCACGAGATGCGATGTCTTGGCGAGCATACTTAGTGTACATACCCCTAGGTCTTTACCTTAGCACAGTTACATTTAGCAAGCAAACAATAACATAACAGAAATACTTTCAAGAGGTTCTTGTAGAGTACTACAGATACTTAGGGTGCTAATACCTTCCCTTAGTATAACCAACTCCCGAACCTTAGATCTCTAGTTGTTTTCCTACATAGCGCACTTAGGGTTTCGATCTTTAACCTTTCCTTTGGATAAATCACAGCTCAGTGGTGAATTTTATGATATGTGATTCAAGTTAATTAATAGTTTGATATCTGATTCTCACCGCAACAGAAATGACGACTTCACTGGGGACATCCCCTAAGAGGGTTAAGCCTATCTTGTTTGTATTTGTGTTATTTACATGTTTGCTTGCTTGTACATTTGTATATTTATATCTGTATATATACCTGTTGTGCTTGGGTTTTTCTGTGTGCAGGGTTGTTATCTTGAGTGGTGAGGATAAGTCCTAACCCGGACTTGAGCATACACTTATGATAGGATTGTGGTGTAATCAATAGTCGGTTGTTGTGAGTAGTTCTAACAATTTATGGCATATGATGACTACACTCAGATGAGGCCCTTTGGGATTGTTGATGTCTGATGTGAGCAGTCGCATTGATATTACTTTTTCAATTGGGAGCCAGGGATTCTGAGGACCGTAGTTACCTTCACCCCACTTGGCCTTTTAGGACGTAGTGCGATGGCTATGAGGGAGTAGTCCCAAATGGTTGATACGCGATACTACACTCAGACGAGTTTATCTTGAGAATATTATTAACCCGCGTGAGTAGTCACGTAGGCCGATAATATCCGAAGGATTTACGTAGACTCTGGGAAATCTTTGGAACCCTGTTCTATAGTTAATGAACCCTAGTACACACCCTGTGGTCGGTTCTTTACCCAGACTCCATGCTGTGATCTTGAACCCTTGATCCTGTTGCATGTGTTTTTGCATCTTGTTTGCATCTCATTGCATATCATTTGCATCTTTGCATGATTCATTGCATGCGCCTGTCTGTCCAGTTACTTATTTCTAATGGTCTCTATCTTCTAGTGTCACCTGTGAGTCGTCAAGCTGATTCCTCGACACAAATACCGGACTAGAGCTAACTACAGACGCAAGATGTCAGAGCAAGAGGTACACAATGCTGAGGTCCGAATGAAGATCGATGACCTTAAGTCAAGCGTGACCAAACTCACTGAGATGATTCAAGTTTTGATTGCTAGAGGAGAGCCTCCCCAAAGGACATTCATCCAGGAAATTTCAAGTGCTGATCCTCCACCTGTTCAGATGCCGCCTTCAACTTGGCCAGAGTGTGGTTTGCCACACAACTATTCTCCATCTCTTGCATCTACTTCTATGGTTGGTCAGACTGATATGCTTGTCTTTTAAGCTCCTGTTTTCGCCGAGCCCAGGCCTGTGGTCCATGCTGTTCCACAGGCTGTTCGAACTTCTTTCGAGAATCCCCTCTATGAGTACAATGCTGCCAATGCTCAGGGTGAAGAGCCTGAAGACTTTGTTGAGCCTGAAGTTATCCGAGAGCAGTTTCAGATCATAGATAAGAGACTTAAAGCTGTTGAGCGTAATGACACTTTCAATGTGGGTGCAGACAACATGTGCTTAATGTCTGACCTTGTTATGCCAGCTAAATTCAGAACTCCAAATTTTGTGAAGTACAAGGGCCATTCTTGTCCAAAGGCTCATTTGGTCATGTATCTTTGCAGGATGACTGATTATGCCAAGAATCAGAAGTTTCTTATCCACTGTTTTCAAGACAACTTGAGTGGAGCCTCGCTCAAATGGAATATGGGTCTCGAGCAAAACTCTATCCACTGCTTCCAAGACCTCACAAATGCCTTCATGAAGCAGTATAAGTATAACCTTGACATGGCTCCTGATCGCTGTCAGCTGCAAAATATGACTCAACATGAGAAGGAATCCTTTAAGGAGTATGCTCAACGCTGGAGGGAGTTGGCTTCCCAGGTTGAACCTCCCTTGGCCGAAAATGAATTAACTGGAATGTTCATGGATACCTTGTCCCCATTTTATTGGGAGAAGATGATTTGAAGTGTTTCCTCAAACTTCACTAATTTAGTTACTATCGGCCAAAGACTCGAGGAAGGTCTTAAGAAAGGAAAAGTATCTAAGGCTGTTGAATCTTCCAATGCTGTGAAGAAATCCTACGGGAACTTTAAGAAGAAGAAGAAAGATCAGACCAACGCTGTAATGTTTGAAGTGAGAAGGCCTCGTCCCCAACCTTAGTATACTATTCACCCTACTGTTGCTACTGTCACTCTCGCGGTTACTGCTCCACGACCAGCTCAAGCTCCCCAACGTCCGACTGCAGGACAGGGCCAGTATCGTAATAGGAATCAATTTGATCTTATTCCAATGACATACACCAAACTTTATCCTGGTATGGTTCAGCAAGGTTTGATTGCCACAAGGCCTTTGCCTCCTCCTCCAAATCCTCTTCCAGCCGGCTATAGGGCTGATCTTCATTGTGAATACCATCAAGGTGGTGCGGGCCATAACTTGGAAGGTTTCTTTGCATTGAAGGCTAGAGTACAAGAGCTGATGAGGAACAAAATCCTATCCTTTAAAGACAATCCCAATGTCCAAAGTAATCCTCTGTCGGGCACGCTAAGTGAAGCTTTAGTCGACTTTAACAATTATCCTCCTAAAAGCCAGTGTTTCAGACAGGACAGCTCATCTTTGTGTTGATTAGTCACTAGGCCTTTGTTTCTTGTTTGCATTTTCTTTATTTTGTAATAGCTGTTTGCTTTCAACTATGTTTGTACTTTCACAATTAATGAAATGAGCATTGCAACTTTTGATTTAATTCATTTGTGTTTGCCAGATACGTCTTTATGCTTTCTTTTGCAAAATGTTTTATCTCTTTTTCACTTTCTTTTTGATTGTGCAAAGATTGGAGGGAGGATGATGAAAACGTCATACCCAAATTGCTGTTAGTATGCTTTCAGATCAAAACTTTGCTGACGATGTAAGGCATTGTTTCAACTCCTAAACACTGGAGAAATAAGGAAGTTAACCCCTCTTTAACCCCTTCGAGCCTAGAAGTAGGAGTTTCTTTTCTTTACAAATAAAAACCCGCAATCTTAACCTGGGGTAGGGTAGTTCTCAGTTAACTGGATTGTGCATTCAAATACAAGAGTTTCATGCAAGACGCCTTTCAACGAAAGTTCACAAACTTTCCTTCGCACACAGCAATCAAGTGTCGAAGATGTCTTTCAAGTCAAATGCCAATGATAGTTCGCCGTAATCATTAATCCAAGCGTTCACAACCTTTCAACTCCTCCAAATTTAATGAATAAATGTAGTACAAGTTATTCCCAAAGTGATAAATGAAAAAGGGTCATCAAGAAATACTTACTCAAAGAATGAGTTGAGTCCCTTTCGAGGCAAAAGCTAAGAAAGGTGTGAAGCCCATGACCTTACCTTATACAAAGAGAAGAAAGAACAAGCATGTAAGACAACCAAAAGTTATAAGGAACCAATGATCGCCATCTCAAGTCCATTGAATTTTGAACCATCATCACTACTATCATCAGTGCAATTCCTAACCTATGGGAACCTGAGTGCATAGTTTGAGTTAGCTGAGCGTAGGACTGGAGTTCATCACGTAGATTGGGTGGGTACAAATAAACTTTGAGCCTTTATCCTTGTTTCTTAAACAACGAACCAGGCCATGTTATAACCCTAAGAAGACCTAACTGAAGCAAGGGTATTTTAAAAAGCATATTACAGCAAAGTTGCGTAAACTGACTCCCTAAGATCTTTGCAGATCATTTGTTTTGGCATCATACCCTTTTGCTTTACTTCTCACTTTGAATGTCTTGAACCGTCGTGTTCAGACCAATGACTCATATACTTTGCCTTTTTCAAAAAAATAATTGATTTCAAAAATTGCATGAACTTTGCATTTACCATGTTTATACAAGTACTTTTGTTTGCAAACTAGCTTTCTTCTTAAGGAATTTTCAAACAGTTAAGAAACATGGTCAGTGATCCTATCAGGGGCAAGTTCCTTCCATATCCTGTTAAGAATCAGTTCAAGATTTGTGGTTTAATGGCGACTTCTCGGAATTGGTTTATACATAAGTTTTTTTAAAGACTCATACTGGGGAAAGTTTTCCCAGTGCACGGCAAAACAACCATTTTAGAATCAGACAAGTTGAAGAAATGATCAGCTCATCTACAACAGTCAGCTAATCTGGGGCAATTTACTTGAGGAATCCCAAAATAACTCTTCATCCTTCCTACAAGGACCATCATTTGATACAGTTTACCAGTGTGGCAGATGATGTGTTCAGCATTAGCATCTCTAGTCCCAAGCAGAATGGCAGTGATCTCCGTGTTGAGGAATCAGTCTTTCAGTCTTGTCTTCCCAAAGAGTCGAGCCATGTCGTCGACATCTGCATTCGCATTTGATCATATATCATCTGCATAATTCATATACATATGCATAGCATGAGTGTTTCATCCTCATTTGCATTTCGCCCGAGGTCGTGTCGTTATCCACGTTTTACCTTGTGGTTAAGGTCCAACTTGCTTGGCGCCTACCAAAACATTACCTGTCCTTTCATTCAGTGCCATTCCTGAATGTTGTCGTTCCCTTGCGCATCTAGTCCTGTTGTTAGATGTTTGTCTTCTTTCATTCTAGTGCTATTCCTGGATCTTTATATTCTTTCACTCCAGCGCCATTCCTAGATGTCTGTCTCTTTTGATCTCCAGTGCCATTCTTGGATATCTTATTCCTCTTGTTTCTCCCAGTGCTATTCCTGGAAGTTTTGCCTCTCTTCTGTAATCCCCATCAAATTTGCTTGATATCTTGCAGTATCATTCCTTAAAGTCTTATCTGTTCATTCAGTGCCATTCCTGGATGAGCTTTCTCCTTTGCATTCAGTGCCATTCCTGGATGTCTTTCTCACTATCATTTGATGCCATTCTTGAATATAGTGATTTGCCTTTACTTTCAGTGCCATTCCTGAAAGTTCTTTCCTCTTATCCAATGCTTTCTTGGGTATTTCTTTGTTCAATGCTTTCTTGGACGTTGTTCTTTCTTTGTATCCAATGCTTTCTTGGGTATATCTTTGTTCACATTCATTCAATGATGTCTTGAATACTGTGGTTCCTTTTGTCCAATGCTTTCTTGGATTTCTATCTTGTTCACTTTCATCTGATGCCTCCTTAGATATTGTGATTTTTCCCTTCATCCAAAGCCATTATTGATGTTTGGTGTCTTTGTGTCCGATGCTTTCTCGGATTACATTGTTTTATCTCATTTGCATCTGATGCCTTCTCAGATATTATTGAGTTTACCTTTCATACAATGCCATTATTGAGTGTCTGGTTTCTTTACATCTAATGCTTTCTTAGATCTCCACTTTGTTCACTTTCATCTGATGCCTTCTCAGATAATATGAGTTATACCTTTCATCTAAAGCCATTATTGGATGACTGATGTTTTTTACATTCAATGCCATTCTTGAATGTAGTCTCTGTTCACTTTTATCTAAAGCCATTATTAGATATTGTGATTATACCTTTCATTCAAAGCCATTATTGGATGTCTGGTGTCTTTGCATCCAATGCTTTCTTGGATCCCACTTTGTTCACTCTTATCTAAATCTATTATTAGATATTGTGATTATACCTTTCATCTAAATCCATTATTGGATGACTGGTGTTTTTTAACATTCAATGCCATTCTTGAATGTAGTCTCTGTTCACATGCACCTAAAGCCATTATTAGATATTGTGATGTATACCTTTCATCCAAAGCTATTATTGGATGTCTGGTTTCTGTACCATCTGATGCTTTTCCGGATGTGTCTCTCTTTCTGATGTTCTTCCAGATCGAGTCTTTGTTCACTTTTATCTAAAGCCATTATTAGATATTGTGATTTATACCTCTCATTCAAAGCCATTATTGGATGACTGGTGTTTTTTTTACATTCAATGCCATTCTTGAATGTAGTCTCTGTTCACATTCATCTAAAGCCATTATTAGATATTGTGATTTATACCTTTCATCCAAAGCCATTATTGGATGTCTGGTTTATGTACCATCTGATGCTTTTCCAGATGTGTCTCTCTTTCTGATGTTCTTCCAGACCGAGTCTTTGTTCACTTTTATCTAAAGCCATTATTAGATATTGTGATTTATACCTCTCATTCAAAGCCATTATTGGATGACTGATGTTTTTCTACATTCAATGCCATTCTTGAGTGTAGTCTCTGTTCATACTCATCTAAAGCCATTATTAGATGTTGTGATTTATACCTCTCATTCAAAGCCATTATTGGATGACTGGTGTTTTTTTACATTCAATGCCATTCTTGAGTGTAGTCTCTGTTCACACTCATCTAAAGCCATTATTAGATGTTGTGATTTATACCTTTCATTCAAAGCCATTATTGGATGACTGGTTCCTTTGTGTCCAATGCCTTCTTGGATTACCCTCTTTTTACCTCATTCTCATCTGATGCCTTCTCAGATATTATGAGTTTACCTTTCATTCAAAGCCATTATTGGATGTCTGTTTTCTTTTGCCATCTGATGTTCTTCCGGATGTGCCTTTCTCTTTCTGATGCTTTTCCAGATTAAGTCTTTGTTTGATTCCCCAGTGGAGACCGTCTTTCCGGTTCTATTTCCATTGAGGATCTTGTGTTATCTTTTCTTTCTAAAGTGTCAACCGATCACGCTTGAATCAGTTGTCTCATCACTTTAGATTTTTTCAAGTTGTTTCAGTTTTCCCAGTTTTATTTCAGTTTCCCCGGTGCTGTTGTCTTCCCCAGTGAGTGATTGCTCATTGTGTGGACTTTGTCCCTGTCTGCTTTCATTTTTGTCTGCATTTTTCATTTACCTTTCTATCATTTTCACCATACTAGGAATTCATGGCATGTCAGCATTTGCATGACTGTTGCTTGTCCTTAGCATCTGCATTCCATCTAAGGGCAAAATTTTCGGTTTGCTATATTTAAATATTTTTCACCTTGATCTCTCGAGGATTTCCATCCCTCATGTCATCCGGTAAAGTTATTTAAATAGGGGCAACTGTCATACCCCAAATTTTACTCTCAGATTCACTGGTTTTTTTTGTCATATCATTTTAAGTTGGTCTCTTTTCTCGCATTTTCATTTAAACATCTCATTAATCATGCATTTTCTTCTTCCATGTCATTCTTAATTTTTATGATTATTATATTTCGTTATATTTAGTTCAATAATTATTTTATATTTATTTGAAATTTTTATTTAGTTTAATTTCAATTTTGCTCATCTTTTATATAATTTATATTTAAGATAGTTTATTTTTTTTAAAACTTAACTTATTTTTTATTTTAATCTTAGTTTACTTTTAATTAGATTAATTTTAATTTAGTTTACTTTTAATTTTAATCTTTTGTTTTAAATTTTTTTTTTTTAAAATAGAGTCCATTTTTCTTTTAGTTATAATATATTACAAATTTCAAAATTCAAAAAAAAAGAGAAAGAAAACAAAGACATTTATGACCATGACCATCTTTTGCAGCATATCTATTCCAAAATCGTGTAACATTACACTCCTTGCTACAACCCTCAAAGGCATGCCAATTGCCAAAATCCTTACTACCAAAACAAAACAACTTGCACAAGCGTTCAAAACCTGTGTCACTGCAATAACCATCTGCTTTCACCCTGATAACCTCCTACATCATCCACAACATGCCAAAAACATGTCCTTTTTGCCTACAAACCAAGTCAAAGGCCTGTTACCCCTGCATCAAAATCGTACACATCCTGCCAAAAGCCGACATCACAACAACGACTTGCCATGCCCTGCTACAAACCTGCTTACAAACACAAACCAAGCAACAGCTACAACTCATTGGTACTCAAAACTTGTTTGAGAAGTTTTCATTTTGAATAAAAAGAAAAGGAAGGAAGTCAATTGAAAAAAAAAGATACAAATTGAAACAAGAGAAACTCACACAGACACCACATTCACATGGTTTTGGAGGGGATTCACACAGCCTACATAAACCAGAAACTCACTCCACAACCATCAAAAACTATATTACACATCACGTTGCTCAGACTCCCTCGACCATCACTCATAAAAAACCGTTCACCAACACTTACCTTCATACAGCTTTCAACCTTGAAACACCCTTGTTGTTTCGACACTTCCCTTTCACCCTTCATAAACCAGAATTCATCAACATCAACAATTCACTTATCTTCATCTTTTACAAAACACCACAGTACCTCTTCAATCACCAAACATCATCCCAATCAAAACTGTATCTCCGACCACTTCCTTCAATCCTACCTCCCACTGTGAAACACAATCTCACCACAAATCTCAGAACCAAAAAAGAGTAAAAAAAAAACTCATACCTGTATCATAAAAACAAAGAGAAAAAAACAGAGCACTGTTTAAAAGCCATCACAAGCCCATACACATCAGACACAACCATATTGAACTTTGAAAAGCCGAAAATACACACACAACCTTGTTCGGCCAAAAAACTGAAACGCAACGCCACCGCGTGGCCTCATCTCTGCCACTACGAAGTCGCACGTTCCTCGTACAGCAAGTCCGAAGCATCATCGCTGCTCCTGAGATCGATTCTGGCCAGATCGAGTATCACCATCACAAGTTTTGTTTTTTAATCTGTTTACGTTTTAGTGTTTTTGAATTTTATTTGTTTATGACTTTCTGAAACTGTTTGAAATGAAAGATACATGATGTGAGTGTATCAAGCGCTGCACTTTGTTATGATAACTTTTAGATCCAAGAGTGCCCTTTAATTTTGTTTACTGTTCTTGATTCAGTTTTAATTTATTTAAGCAAGGTATTAATGTTATGTTTTGCAAATTGATAGGTACTGATAGTAAATTCTTTTTTTTTGTAAATCATGTGGGGCTAATGCTGTAGCAAAAGGAACACGTTTTATTTTTTCTGAAACTTAGAACTCAAATTTAGGTACTAAGGTTTCATATATGTTTCTTTTAGTTAAAAAATATAGGTACCATTGCCTTTTCATTATGTGCAAAAGAAACATACGTTATTTTTTAGTTATAATATACATTTTTCATTAGTTATAATATATAGTTTATAATCATAGTTTATATTCATTTCGTCTTTTTAGTTATATATATATATATATATTAACTTGTTTTATTGCTAATTTTGTTTTGACATTTTATTTTTAGATTTATATTGTTTTTTTAGAAATACAAATTTACTGTGAATAGTACGTGTGTAGATTTTTTCATGATGTTTTGCCGTGAACGTATTTGTAGATTTTTTTACGATATTTTGCTGTGTACCTCTGTTTTATTCGCGATGCTTTGCCGCGTATCTTGTTTGTTTGACTATGCACAATGTTTTTTCGTGTACTGTGTCTGTGACTTATCTGTTCCTCACTAATTCCAAAGGAAAGGGTCGTCCTCGTTGACTGTCATGTCACTTAGGATAGCTTTGTCCATCATTCCCTTATCTCACGCCGCCGCGCGATCGAGACTTGCCTTCCTTTTTTTATCTAACCTTAGGTTTGGAGTCGTCGCGCTCCACGTAGGTGTCTTGCTGTCAGACCCTACTTTTCCCGTGAACACTTCTTTCCTTGTTTTACCTAGCCTTAGGTTTGGAGGCGCCGCACTCCACGTAGGTATCTTGCTGTCAGACCCTACTTTCCCTTGGAACCTTGACCACAATCAAGAGTTCTTCAACCCCATTTAGGGGAACTACGATTGCTCTGATTTCTCAAGTTCACCTTGAGAATACGTAGGCATAGGATTACGAGATCCTAGCGAGCTACCTTTTTCTTTTTCCACTTTTTACCTTTACATCCGATGCCTTCTCGGATTCCACCCTTGTTTACCTTTACATCCGATGCCTTCTCGGATTCCACCCCTTTTTTACCTTTACATCTGATGCCTTCTCGGATTCCACCTTTTTTACCTTTACATTCGATGCCTTCTCGGATTTCACCCTTTTCTTTTCATACCTTTTCTTCTTACCCTGTTTACCCCGTAGTGAGGGAAACTACGAATGCTCTGATTCCATTCCCGTCCTGATACGTAGGCACGAGATGCGATGTCTTGGCGAGCATACTTAGTGTACGTACCCCTAGGTCTTTACCTTAGCACAACTACATTTAGCAAGCAAACAATAACATAATAGAAATACTTTTAAGAGGTTCCTGTAGAGTACTACAGACACTTAGGGTGCTAATACCTTCCTTTAGTATAACCAACCCCCGAACCTTAGATCTCTAGCTGTGTTCCTACATAGCGCACTTAGGGTTTTGATGTTTACCATTTCCTTTGGATAAATCAAAGCTCGGTGGTGAATTTTATGATATGTGATTCAAGTTAATTAATAGCTTGATATCCGATTCTCACCGCAACAAAACCCATCAGCAGCGAAATTATATAAAACATAAATTACTTATGATATCAGTTACAATAGATAACCGTTGTTGTAAGTACCCTAAGTTTATTATATTAAATGTAGATTGCTTGTTTTCTAAACACCTCACTAAATAAATATACATGGATTCAATTTGATGAAGATGTTTATAATCTGCAAATTAAACTGTTCTTGAAAACCAACTTAAACAAACCAATATTGTTTTCTGATTGCATTCGTCTCATCGTGCATTTCACACTCTTTTACATATATTGTGGTTTATTAATCTGACTCCTTCGATATATCACTATCTTCGATTATAGTTAAATTTCCATAAGATCAACAAGACATTGGATAATTTGCCCCATCTTTGATTTAACTATAATGGAAGATGGCGATGCATCTAAGGAGCTAGATCATTATACCATAATCTATATATAAAAGAACTTGAGATAAATGATGAGAGGCATGCAATCAGAAAACAACATTGGTTTGTTTAAGTTGGTTTTCAAATACAACTTGAAATTCTGGTATCAGATGTGTGATGTTAAGTGTGATGTCACAACAACACAATCTGCTAATATGAACAAGGCTATAACAACAGTAAATCAACACAATGAATTGTTCACCCAGTTCGGTCTAACTACCTACGTCTGGGGACTACCAAGCCAGGGAGGAAATTCACTATTAGTAGTATTAAATTACAGACTCAACAATCCCAGTTGACATCTACTAATCTTAATCACTACCCAATGACACTTCTACCTAAGAGACCACTTAGATATGAGAAACCACTCACTCCCTAAATCACCTCAGTGATACAATTCAAAGATTACACTTTAAACCGCACCTTGATCTTGCTTAACACTTTTGATCAAGAACAACACACTCTTGCTTAAAAGCTCTAGAGTGAATACACTTACAACCCAAAATAGTAACACCTATTCAACCATGAAAGGTTTACAAAACACACACAAAAACACAAATTTGACTCTTAGTCTTTGCTCTCTTGTCTTCGTTTTCTTCTAACAAGGGTTGAGGCTGCTTTAAATAGAATTCTGACTTGGGCTTGGACCTCTTCCAAAAATCTGATTTGATTTATTTTAAAAACAGAATTTAAAACAGATTTGATCTTTAAATCTTTTTAAATCAAACAACCCTTAAACATAGCAACAGGATCTGCTCCAAATCTGATTGCAGCTGAAAATATCTTCTCCAAGATATTCGCACACAATCTCTCTAACAGATCTTCTTAAACCAAACTTTCACGCGCAGCCCTAAAACATCACAGCCTGATGTTCTGATGTTCAGATAACTGATGTCAAGACATCAAGTTTAACATCAGCATATAAAACTTCAACCCTGCAACAACTAATGTTAGGAACCAATGTTAAGACATCAGACATATGACATCAACATTGTTCAACTTTGTTTTACCAAAATTCCAGCCAATACAAGAACTAACAATCTCCCCCTTTAGCTAATTTTGGCTAAAACAATCTCTGCCAACATCAGAGATACCTGCAGCAGAAAAACTTCAAACTTCAAACATTCCAGCATCAAACACATCCAACATCTGCACAAAGCTAAACTCCCCCTCAAAACAAGAACCAGCATACCAGCTGTTCAATCATGCACACTCTCCCTCAAGCCTAGAACCACAACAGACAACTAGGCAACACATAGGCACATAGGCTAACTCTCCCCCCTTTTTATCCATAATTGAACAACTTCTACATCAAACACAAAGATCTGACATCCATTAAGACATGGTCAAATAACAAGCTTCCCAAGGAACACAAATTCCAAAAACTTTGACTGGTCAGGCGATACAAACAATGGATTCTTATAGAACTATAAAATCCAAGCCTTCTTCCTTCTAACCGCACCAGACAACAAACAAGTATGAGTCAGTCTATCAACGATGCAGGGAAGAAACACATGCAGGAGGTCAAGAAACCAAATCCACTCCAGTGCAACTTCATGCTTCTGATGATGAATGGGATGAAGATTGGAAAACTTTTCTTGACGCAGGGGGTTGGGATAATCTTTAAACCATTTATATGTTGCTTTTGATGTACTAAAACCTAATCTTGTATGCTTTCAGCAGTTGAATAAAATTCTGTTTCCTAAACATATGCATTAAAGATCACAACTGCACAAGACACTTCCCAGCACATTTAATCCTCATATATGCCAATTCCTAGTTTGCTTCTTAATTTTTCAAATTGATTTGCATCTAAGGCCTTGGTAAAAATATCTGCTAACTGCTTTTCAGTAGCAACATGTTCCAGAGCAACTACTTTGTCTTCAACCAAATCTCTTATAAAATGATGACGTATATCAACATGCTTAGTTCTGCTATGTTGAATAGGGTTCTTTGAGATATTGATAGCACTCAGATTATCACAGTACAATGTCATGACATCTTGCTTGACATTGTATTCTATTAACATCTGCTTCATCCAAACAAGTTGAGAACAACTACTCCCTGCTACTATGTACTCAGCTTCAGCAGTAGAAAGAGACACACAGTTCTGCTTTTTACTAAACCATGATATCAGATTATTCCCTAAGAAGAAGCAACCTCCTAAAGTACTTTTTCTATCATCAGCTCTCCCTGCCCAATCAGCATCACAAAAACCACATAACTCAGTGCCTGATCCATGACTGTAAAGCATTCCATAGTCACTAGTCCCATTCACATATTTCAGAATCCTCTTTACTTGATTCAAGTGACTAACTTTAGGCTCAGATTGATATCTGGCACACACTCCAATAGCAAAAGAAAAATCAGGTCTACTAGCTGTGAGATACAATAAGCTACCAATCATTCTTCTGTATAGACTTTGATCCACACTCACACCATGTTCATCTTTGGACAACTTTAAGTGAGTAGGAGCAGGTGTCCTCTTGTGATTAGCATTTTCCAGACCAAACTTCTTAACAATGTTCTTTGCATACTTGCTCTGGGATATGAATATGGAGTCTTCCATTTCTCTAACTTGTAGACCTAGAAAATAGCTGAGCTCTCCAACAAGACTCATTTCAAACTCAGACTGCATCTGTTCCACAAAATGTTTCACCATTGCATCTGACATCCCACCAACTACTATGTCATCAACATATATTTGAGCTATCATAATTTTTCTTCCTTCCTCTTTAACAAACAAAGTCTTGTCAATCCCTCCTTTTCTGTAGCCATTTACAGCCAGGAATTCAGTAAGCCTTTCATACCAAGCTCTTGGTGCTTGCTTCAAACCATAGAGAGCTTTCCTTAGTTTGTAAACATGGTCAGGAAATGTTGGATCAATAAATCCTTTTGGTTGATCAACATACACCTCTTCATTTAAGTAACCGTTCAAGAAGGCACTCTTAATATCCATCTGAAAAAGCTTGAACTTGAAATTACAAGCCACCCCTAAGAGTAATCTGATAGATTCTAGTCTTGCCACAGGAGCAAAGGTTTCATCATAATGAATTCCTTTTAAATTTTTGAAATTTAATAAATGCACACCATAAGTCATTAACATCAGATGACTTTTCCACATGCCCAAATTTCTACTTAAGACTTCACAAATTTCAGCACACATATCTTTAGGGAAATTGTCATTATACTTCATATCTGAATGATCAACCTCTATGACCTTAGTTTCCTCAAGATTTCCTCTGAATAGATGCATCACACTAGGTTGTTTGGTGATCCTTCTAATGTCACATTCAGATGTCATAACATCATCCTTGACATTACATGATGAGCTGGACTCTTGAGGAACCCATAAATAACAGTTATCTATGGATCTAACTCCCCTCATAACGACTTCACTCTTCTCATTAGTCACTAAACATTCATCTTTAGTGTAGCTAACCTTGAATCCTTCATCACATAACTGACTGATGCTAATCAAATTAGCAGTCAATCCTTTGACAAGAAGTACATTTTCAAGATTAGGTCCAGCCTCACAATTCAATTTTCCAATTCCTTTAACTTCCCCTTTTTCTCCATTACCAAAAGTTACATCATTTGTGGAGTAAGTCCTGATATCCACCAACTGATTCTTGAAACCTGTCATATGCTTTGAGTAACCACTGTCAAAATACCAACCATCCATAGCTGGGGTTCTAACAGATGAGTGAGCTAATAAACATGTGATAGCAGCTTTAGGAACCCATTGTTTAACAGCCTGAGGCCTGTTCTGCTTCTGTCTAGGTTGAGGAACATATATGGGATAACCATGCAGTTTAAAGCAAGAAGATTGTATATGGCCAAATCTTCCACAATAGTAACATCTCACTCTTTGAATCTCTTCTCTGAAGTGATTGAAATGTCTGCCACCTTGATGATGATTTCTATCATACTGCTGAGGCTGCCATCTGTCAAAATATTGATGCTGTCTTCTCCCATAATTAGGTTGTCTTCTATAATGACGAGTCTGTCTTTTGTAATGATTAGGCTATCTTTTACCATGATGATGCGGCCTTCTTCTGCCATAACAATAAGGCACAACATTATTAGGTCCAAAGCCATACATTTTCCCTTGATGTTGAGACATCGGATGGAACATGTTATGTTTGAAACTAGAAGCCTGCATACTCCTATGGTATTGAGGAGGCATATACTGCCTAGCTCCAGAAACCTGAGGCTTTCCTCGAGGTTGAGGCAAAAACTTCTTAGGTACAGGACCATAACCTTTTCCATTATTTTGTGGTCCAATGTGAGGGACAACCTTCTTAATTCCAGAACCATGTCCTTTTTCATGATGATGAGGAATGTTCTGTTTAACCCCAGAAGAACTAGCCTCTGGAGATATTTTCTTCTCACCCTCATATCATAGACCAGTCTTATCACTTGCCCCTTTTCCAACTTCAAGTATTTTATCCAGAGTGTCAGTTCAACTGTTTAACATTCTGATGGATTTTGACATTTGATCAAGCTGGGATTTTAACAACAAAACTTCATTCTCAAGTTCAGCTTTATTAGTCTCAAGCTGTATTATAATTTTCTTCTGCTTCTCCCCTTCTTGACAGACCTCTTCACTTTTCAGACACAGCTCTTGATAAGAAGATGCCAGCTCTTCAAAGGTCAATTCACCATCACTAGATTCTCCATCAGAGGCACATATTCCAGTCAATGCCTTAACATGCTTGGCATTCTCTTCTTCACTTTCACTATCTGTATCAGACCAGGAAACAGATACCCCCTTTTTCTGCTTATTGAGATATGTAGGACATTCTTTCTTGAGATGACCATAACCTTCACACTCATAGCATTGAACTCCTTTGTCATGATTGTACTTTTCTCCATCTCTTATTTTCTTCACTTGATTACTAGACCTGTTGTTGTCAGATGTGATGTTCTTAACATTAGGTCTATAGTTTCTGTCCATTCTCTTTAGCACCTTATTAAATTGTCTCCCAAGCATCACAACAGCATTTGACAGTTCCTCCTGAGTTTCAAAATTACAATCCTTCTTACTATCATCAGTATTAGACACCAAAGCTATGCTTTTGGTCTTCTTTTCAGGCTCCTCATTTAACCCCAACTCAAAAGTTTGAAGAGAACCAATCAACTCATCAACTCTCATCTTGCTGATGTCTTGAGCTTCTTCAATAGCAGTCACCTTCATTTTATATTTCTTGGGAAGGGATCTGAGAATCTTCCTTACCAGCTTCTCTTCAGTCATTCTTTCTCCTAAAGCACTAGAAGCATTGGACATCTCAAGAATATTCATGTGAAAATCATGAATGGTTTCATCCTCCTTCATCTTCAGATTTTCAAACTTAGTAGTCAACAGTTGAAGTCTTGACATCTTGACCTTGGAAGTTCCTTCATGAGTAGTTTTCAATACATCCCAAGCTTCCTTAGCTACTTCACAAGTGTTTACCAGCCTAAAGATGTTCTTGTCAATACCATTAAAGATGGCATTCAAGGCTTTTGAATTTCCAAGTGCAAGCTCATCTTCTTCCTTGGTCCAATCTTCCTCAGCTTTCAGCTTTGTTGTACCATCCTTTTCAACAATAACAGGTGCTTTCCATTCTTTTAAGACAACCTTCCAAGCCCCGCTGTCTAATGACTTCAAGAAGGTAACCATCCGTGGTTTCCAATAGTCATAATTAGAGCCATCTAGAGTAGGGGGTCTATTCACAAACTCACCACTCTCCATGTCTATTGCACCAGAAAGTATCAGCCCTAGACTCACCAGATGCAGAGCAGGATGCCTGCTCTAATACCAATTGAAATTCTGGTATCAGATGTGTGATGTTACGTGTGATGTCACAACAACACAATCTGCTAATATGAACAAGGCTATAACAATAGTAAATCAGCACAATGAATTGTTCATCCAGTTCGGTCTAACTACCTACGTCTGGGGGCTACCAAGCCAGGGAGGAAACTCACTATTAGTAGTATTAAATTACAGACTCAGCAATCCCAGTTGACATCTACTAATCTTAATCACTACCCAATGACACTTCTACCTAAGAGACCACTTAGATATGAGAAACCACTCACTCCCTAAATCACCTCAGTGATACAATTCAAAGATTACACTTTAAACCACACCTTGATCTTGCTTAACAACTTTGATCAAGAACAACACACTCTTGCTTAAAAGCTCTAGAGTGAATACACTTACAATCCAAAATAGTAACACCTATTCAACCATGAAAGGTTTACAAAACACACACGAAAACACAAATTTGACTCTCGGTCTTTGCTCTCTTGTCTTCGTTTTCTTCCAACAAGGGTTGAGGCTGCTTTAAATAGAATTCTGACTTGGGCTTGGACCTCTTCCAAAAATCTGATTTGATTTGTTTTAAAAACAAAATTTAAAACAGATTTGATCTTCAAATCTTTTTAAATCAAACATCCCTTAAACATAGCAACAGGATCTGCTCAAAATCTGATTGCAACTAAAAATATCTTCTCCAAGATATTCGCACATAATCTCTCTAACAGATCTTCTCAAACCAAACTTTCACGTGTAGTCCTAAAACATCATAGCCTGATGTTCTGATGTTCAGATAACTGATGTCAAGACATCAAGTTTAACATCAGCATATAAAACTTCAACCCTGCAACAACTAATGTTAGGAACTAAATGTTAAGACATCAGACATATGACATCAACATTGTTCAACTTTGTTTTACCAAAATTCCAGCCAATACAAGAACTAACACAACTTAATTTGCAGATTATAAGTATCCATGTCAAATTAACTGAATGTATTTTAAGTGAGGTTTAGTGAAACAAACAATCTACATAGAATATAATAAACTCAAACAACATTCTATACCAGATCCAGATATTATAAAATCATATAATACGCTTGCTACCACCAGCAAACTTTAAGTGAGGGTTAGTGAAACAAACAATGTAAATAGAATATAATAAACTCAAACAACATTCTATACCAGATCCAGAAATTATAAACTGATATAATACGCTTGCTTCCACCAGCAGCATCACCCTGTATCATCCCCTTAGCCTAAAAGGAAACAAAGCAAACTTCAAAAATGAGCATCCTCAGTTGAAAACAAACCCTAAAACCATAATCCAGTGAAGAGTAAAGAGAGGAACAGGAATAACACATCTTTTAATGAAACTAATCGCGGAACAAGAATCAATTATGATGTTGAACTAGTTTAGGAAGCAATTAAAAAGAAATATAAGGAGGAAGAAGCTTACACAAAAGCTTCATACTTCTTATATTTCTTTTCATTGTTTCTAAAACTAGATAAAGTTTGCTTACAGTGTTGATTCTTCATTTACTAACATCTTATTCGTGAAGCTATGAAGAAAAAGTACAAGGTGGATGAAGTTTCTATCATAGCTTCATGCTTCTTGTACTTTTTCCATAGCTACGCAAACATTATGAAGTTTCCAAAGCATGGTCTTTGTTAAGGTAGTGAAAACGAATCTGAAAAAAATGAGAACAATCAACAAAAATAACAATCCACAAACGAGATAATGGGAAATATCTAACAATAGATGGAAGAAGAAGAATACCTTAATGTATGATTCACGGCTAATGGTGAAAACGAAGAGAAAAAATGGGTTCTAGGGTTTCACTTTGAAGGCAACGACGTTACTGTCAATTAAGTGAAAGTTATTTTGCTTATATATGGGTAAACTATTTCACAACCGTTAACAATAACAACCGTATAGATAGGTATTTATTTATTATAAATATATCACTACAGTTAACTAGAATAACTGTAGTGATAACCCTTTTATCTGTGAGTTTTAAAAAAAATAAAAACCGTATAGATAGGTATTTATTTATTATAAATATATCACTACGGTTAACCAGGAGAACCGTAGTGATAACCCTTTTATTTGTGAATTTTAAAATAATTAAAAAAGAAAAGGTGCGCCTTGTCGCTCCCAGGATTTTCATCCAGGTACAAACGCGAGAGTGGCGCGGAAAAAACAGAGTCGCCAGCCGTGTAAATTTATCCCAAGAGAGGGAAAGGGAACACCGCATAAACCTGAGGAAGAGGGAAAGGAATGGTCATCGCAACCATAGCCTGGGTTCGGTAGTCGGTTACGCGAGGGGAAGGTGCTAGCACCCCACGCGTCCATCGTACTCGATGGGATCCACGCTTGTTGTCTATTCTAAGGGTGAGTTATACTATCATCTAGGGCTGTACTAAAACGGGGAGGGAAAGACAAAGACCGACTCGGTAGGACGTCGACGTCCTAGGCCTACGTACCCCTTCGTGCAATGGGGAATTCAGAGTCAAAGTAGTTCGGACCAAGTTCTTTTTGTGTTTTTTATGAGCGACGTTAAGTTCGCGTCCGGCAGTTAGGGTCGATGCCTGTTTGCGACTCAGACGGAAGGTAACGTGCCCTTTTTGAAAATAGCCTTTAAGTTGAAGGTCCCGAAGGACAAAAAAGGTTTGAAGTTGGTTGGTGTTTTTTAGGACAGAAGTGGCTTAAGTCAGTTCATAAGTTGCATTGCGCCAAAGTCTAGGGCACATGGGCGAATACTTAACGCATCGTCCCAAGACAGGACGCTCGCTAAGCACTCTAGAAAGATGAGAGGAAGCCCCTCATTTCTCATTCCCCATACTTAAGGCTCGTGCGCAATACACCTTATTATTATTAAATGTGTTAAAAAAATTCGAGATGAGGAGAGAGAAGACACAAGGGTAACTCTAAAGGGGACTATGAATCCTAAAGTTATCATGCATGGGTGACCTACGGTTAGTGAGGTTCAACCTAAACCCTAAAGGAAGAAGATAGGAGAGAAAAAGCAAGGGTGACCATGAATACTTATCCATACCCTTAAAGGACTTACCTTGATCCTGCATAAAAGGTTAGTGAGAAACAGACATAAATAAGAGAAACGAGGTGAATGAAAATCAAGCAATGGCAAACAATGATGAGAACCATCCAATCATGAACTTACAAATTAAAGGAACACCCCTAAAGCAAATGGCACAAGTGCCTTTCAAACAGATAATCATATAAGGTCAAAGATGCGCCTGCAAGAAAATCTTAAGTGAAAACAAATCCGATAATTAGAAAAATGATTCCTAAAATTCCCAAATTAATCATTAAGGTTCCTCAACCAGAGGAAAACAACATATAAAAAGTCCCTGCAAAAATCCAAAATGTTAGCCATTCAAATGATCATACAAAACTCAAATAAGGGATATGGTTCAATGTGCCAAAGAGGAGGACTGAAATGCAATGTAAAATAAATTTAAAAATGAAAGAAAAATATTTTTAAACACTTTAGAATGTTAGTGAATGAATACAAAAAGAACGTATGAAAAACATTTTGTAGATGAAGAGAAATAAAATGAAGAAGTTCAAGTATGCATTATAGGTGTAATTAAAAAAGAAGTTGAATTAAACGATTAATTTAAATGATAAGAATAAAATAAAAATAGAAAATAAAATTTTTAGAAATTTTATAAGATAATAAAAATGATGCATGAATTTTTTAGGATTTTTTAAATGCATTTAAGTATTTTTAAAAATTAAAAATGAAATTATAATGATTTAATAAAATAAAATGAAATAAAGGCGCTGGGGGTGTAAACAGTAAAGAAATACGTTGGAATTGAAGCAGGCCTAATGGAGGGGTGGTGTGAAAAATAAAGGCCCAAGGGATGGGGGCCCGTCAGCGAAGTCAAAGGAGGGAGTATGGTAGAAGGTCAAAGTCCAGGATCCATCTCAGCCAATGGAGAGATCCAACGCGCGAAAACAACTAGTCAACTAGTCAATGATATGGAAAAGTAATTGAAATCAACGGACATGATTCAAAGGGTACACTGTAGTACCGTGGTCACGCGCATACCAGCGCCTGCAGCCCACCATGGACCGGCCACATGCCTTGCATGTGACCTCATTTATGCGCTGGCAAATCCTGGCCGTATGATCAAAATAAAGAGAAAACAAGAGGCCATGAAGCGAGGTGCATACTAACATGCGTGGAGAAACACACACCGAAACCATAAAAATAAAACATAAACTAAAGCAACGTGGCAGCTTGAAGAGCGTCCGATTTGGCTAATGAACGGACCAGATTGTTTCTTCCTCAACTTCTCCTTCGCCGGACTGGTATTCCGGCCGCCGCCGGAGCTAGGGCTCCGGCCACCCTCTCCAGTGGGTTGTGATGAGTTTTTTTCCAGAAAACGCAAATGAGTACACTATTTTGACCAGAAAAATGCCAGGAATTCAAATATGGCATTAAAAAATTCAAATTGTTAGTGTATAATAAAAAACAAATAAAAAAACATTAGGGCACAAAACTTTAAATGATCATTACAAGCCATATACGCGTCCAAAATTAAAACCAATCATACCAGCATGATCAGTGACAACAACACAACAATATTCACGTAAAAAAGGGAAGTTTTATGACGGTCAAAAAACCTACCAACTTGAGATGGTGTATCTCTATTCTTCTCGTTTGGTTGCGAATGGCGGTTGATTTCCAATCTTTGGGTCCCCAGGACTCTATTGCTGAAAGAATTTCTTCAAAACTCTTTGTGAATTGAGAGATCTAATGATTTCAAAGATTAGGGTTCAATTTTCTTTTCTCCAAAATATCACGTGTCCTCCCCTCTAACCAATGCATGAATAGGCTTTAAATACTTAGGGTTATTCTTCTGATGATAAGTTGGGCCTGGATAATCCATTGTTTAATTATTTTTGAATTATTTCATTTAATATTGAATTTTAACTAATTAAATCCAATAAAAATAAAATAAAATGAGGAAAAATCAAATATATGCTCTTTGGGTCGTGCATGGCTGAGTTTGGTTTAAGAAACTTATGGCCCATTTGTCAAAATTTGGGTTTTAGGCATAGTTTGCTTTGTGCACCTCCTCAAAATTGCCCAACTTTGACTAAGCATAACTCCTTCAATTTTTAGCTCCTTAATGCAAACTAATACATTTTAGAAACCTCAAGATGTCCTCTAACCAACCCTTTTGGTCCCATGTCAATTTGATCTTCCATGTTCAAGTTATGAGCTTTTGAAAAAGGTTGACTTTTGTTGACTTTCAAAATGACCTATAATGTCTTGGCTCATATCTCCCGAATGAAGCATTTCTGGACTTGGCTTGTGAGACACAAAGTTTTAGGGAGTTAAATTTCCTTCAAGATGGCCTTTGGTTGAGGAATTTTTGATGAAGTATGTGGAAGTTAGGCCTGGTCAAAGTACAGTTGACTTTTCCTACAAAAACCCTAGTTTAGTAACTCCCGATTCTTGATGATTCTGAGGTTTCCCTGATGAATCATGATCAACCCTTGATCAAATGATGAATTTCACCCCATAATCTTGATGTTGACCAAAAATCTTGAGGTTTGACCTTGTGTTGACCACAGTTGACTTTTTGACCAAGTTAACTGATTTTCAATCCATTGGCCCATTGAACTTCTCCTAAATCAAACTGATGGACAATCTTCCATTCATAGATACTTAGGGACCCAAGGAATACCATGGAATCAAGTCTTGCCCAAAAAATCAGAAATAAACTGACTTTATAGCAAACCCTAGTTTTGGTACCCTCAGTCTAGGAGGAAATAGTACAGTCTCCAAATTCAAATTCCTCTGAATATGATGTGTATCCTCTCCAACAAAGATAAGATATGCCATTTGCTGATGATAAAAAGCCAAGTAGCTTGCCTATTGACGCAATAACCCAAGAATTTCAAAACCCTAATTCATGCACTAGTTAGGAGAGAGTGATCCACTTGAAATCCCTTGCCACTTGTGAACTCTTGATGATGTAGTAGACCAGATAAGACTTTTCTGAACTGCCTCAGGCACCTTGACCCCATGCTAATGATATGCACACATGATAATGCAAAAAAAAATGAAATGAAACATAAGCCAGTTAGTAAAAAAGTAAGGAGGGAAAATTTTGGGGTGCAACAGCTGCCCCTATTCAATCAACTTGGTCCTGAGTGTATGATAGCGACAGCTTTCAGATAATCAGGATGCACGGAGATTGAATACCAACGAACCCAGAAATTTGCAATCCTTTACTGGAGAATTAGCTAAAATGCTGCTATGGTGGGCATAAAACGAAACAAACTTTCCAAAGTTATGTCATCTCTGCTGATAAAGAGAACTGACGAAGAAAATCTCCAAAAGATTGTTGTCCTCTGCTGATAAAGAGAATCTAGCAAAATAAATGCCATCCCTGCTGACAAAGGGAAACTGACGAAAGAAAATCTTCAAAACATTGTCGTCCTCTGCTGATAAAGAGACTCTAGCAAAATAAATGCCATCCCCGCTGATAAAGGGAAACTGACGAAGGAAAATCTTCCAAAAGATTGTTGTCCTCTGCTGATAAAGAGAATCTAGCAAAATAAATGCCATCCCTGCTGATAAAGGGAAACTGACGAAAGAAAATCTTCAAAAGATTGTTGTTCTCTGCTGATAAAGAGAATCTAGCAACATAAATGCCATCTTCACTGGGGATAACGTGAAACAAAACTCTTCAGAATTATTCCATCTCTGCTGTGAAAGAGAACTGGGTTTCGCGAAATAAGTCAGACGAGAACTGACTACCAGCCGAGAACTGGATTTTACCAAATAAGTCAGACGGGAACTGACTACCAGGCGAGAACTGGGTTTTACCAAATAAGTCAGACGAGAACTGACTACCAGACGAGAACTGGGTTTTACCAAATAACTCAGACGAGAAATGACTACCAGACGGGAACTGGATTTTTCCAAATAAGTCAGACGAGAACTGGATTTTACCAACTAAGTCAGACGAGAACTGACTACCAGGCGAGAACTGGGTTTTACCAAATAAGTCAGATGAGAACTGACTACCAGACGAGAACTGGGTTTTACCAAATAAGTCAGACGAGAACTGACTACCAGACGAGAACTGGGTTTCACGAGAGAGAAAGGCCAAACAAAGGCAAATTCCTAACGGACTCACAATCTACAGATAAGACGACTCCGCTGGGGAAAGGAGAAATCTAAATAAAAGACTCTGCCAGGGAGCACAAGTTTGAGGAACGCGTCCCTTCAAAATCTCCTGAGTTACGCCATCTCTGCCGAGAAAGAGAACTGGCAAAGAAAGTATCAAACCTGGCTTATGCTTCGAATGCTAATGTTTGAATTTTTCCGTAATGCTCCACACGAAGTGGAAATGCTACGCGTTTGAGGATGCAATGCAAATGCTTATGACATGCAAAAAGGGTCCCTCCAGCAAAATAAACGCCGGAGAGAAAAGTCCAATTCAGCTGGGGATGATAAAAATAAATTGTCCTCTGAATCTAGGAACTCTGCTGAGAAGGGTCATACTGATCGACTCTTCGGATCAATTACTTCTGCTGGGGGATGAAATCCCTAAAGAACATCCGCTCTACTGGGGATTATACATAACTCTTTGAAAAAGGAGGCCACGGCCTGAATCAGAAGAGTGCCAAATGTCTCTTGGATTTAAAACCTGCTGGGGATGTCAACCACCGTTGAACAAACTGCTGCGAGGATTACCACCAAACTTTGCTTGGGGGAACTATAGATGCTGACATCCATCTTGCTAGCGGATAACATCAAGCTTACTCATCTGTTGGGGATCAGATCGCACCGTTGCTGCTGAGAAAAACATTTCCTGACTGGCTGAGGAAAATAAGTGTTCAGACTCTGTGGGGAAGATAACTCCTTTGTCCCAAGAAGATGTTCTGTAAGTCCCTTGCTGGAGAAACAACAACCTGCTGAGGAGAATGAAGTTTCAATATTGAGGGGGGTAGCTTTACTGGGGAAAACAAATTTGTTACCCTGCAGACATATGGTAAACTGAACCGTCTCTATGTTCATAATCGACCCTTTGAACTCTCCACTTACCCAGACCACCAGGTCTAAAGGAAGAAATAATCTCAAGAGGATTTTATAGAAGATCGGGCATTCACACCGCCCCAAGGTCTTCAAACTCTTAGAGAGATTTATCGGATCTCGACTTAATTGCCCCGGACTGCGTGATCTTTGAAGGAATTTGCCCCGAGAGGACTCGTAATGACTTGAAAATACCCTGCCCCAGTATTTTGAACTTTAAAGAGGTGTTTTCAATTAACCGTCTTCAGGAGTGGACAACTTCTTACGCTCCAGAGGTGGCCTGTCCCAAGTCTTGAAGAAACTTTGCCCCTGACTGATCTTACAGAGATTTTTCAAATCGACTTGATTGCCCCATATTGGCTGCTTCTTATCGCCATTTATCGGGAACCTCCAGGCTGCGCACAGTCTCTTGGCCACATACCCCTTGACATGACTATCCTTCGGAGTTTTCATCATCTCCACTTGGCGTGATCGAGCTTCTCAACTGATGTTCATCATGTAAGCTTCTTTGATGTCAAACACATGCAAGCAGAAAATGCATATTATGAGAATGACAATTCTAATGCAACACTCGTGTTAACCCGAAGTTTTATTGAAAATGTGTCGCCAAGCCTTATGAACGAACACTAGCCGGGATGCGACATTTATTTTTGAATGGAAAACAATACGCACATGCAATACCAACAAAAATCTTATTAGCACAACTCATAGGAGTCAGGAACGCTATCCTGTTGAAGTACGCTTTCGGAATAAACCCTGTTTCAATTAGGACTTTTAAAGGTTGTAACGTGGTCTGGTTCACGGTTTCAGAAAAAAGGATTTATGGCTCAAAATTTATCGGTGCCCACCCACTCTTCGTGATGTTCTCCAGTCCTATGTTCAGCTAATTTGACGCAAACGCTCACCTCTCAAATGGTTGAGGAACCCGTGCAACTGATGGTTTGACACCTAAGGAGGTTTTGGAGTAACAGTCACCCCTTTTTATCTTTTGTGTCCAGTGCCACATGAATTTGTTCTTGTAATCCTTTTAGCTTTTCGCTTCTCATTCTTTTGCTTTCTTGATCCCTAATTTTTGCCTGGACTTCCTCTTCTGAGTTTTTCGATTTTGAAGTCCAGCGGGATGCCCTAACTTTTGCCTAAGTCGCTCGTTTTCAAATTTTGGACTTAGCAGGCTTTCTTTTTTCTCTTTTTGAACAAAGCGTGTGACACCGGTTGTCTTACTTGCTTGAAAGGGTTGTGACTGTCTAACTCCTTGATCGTTGATGGATAGCCATTGTGGTTTCACATCTCTTGACCTCTTGATTGTGGAATGGATCCTCAGATGCACACTCCTTTTGAAATTTGAATGCTCGATCAAACTAACTAACGCCTACCCTGCCCCTGGGTTAAGTATGAGGGTTTTTTTCAAGCGAAAGAACTCCTACTTCAAGGCTCAAAGGGGTTAACGAGGGTCTATCTCCCTTATATCTCCAGTGTTTGGGGATTTGAAATAATGCCTGTACATCCTTAACAGGGTTTTATCCAAAAGCATACCATCAGAAGTTTGCGTTCTTACTTCGTCATCCTCCCTCAAAGAGTTTAAGCAAGAAAGTTGGTATTGCAATGCATATAAACATGATATGAGTGCATAGAAGTAACATACTTCAGGAACAACACGTTTATTGTATTAAAATCAGCATTCAAAACACAAACACGTTTTTACATGCAAACACTGTTTGAACAAACAAATGAAAGCTACATATGAAAATGCAGTAAAGGAAGCTGATGATTGCCATTGAGGAGACTTGACTCCGTCTGGACAGGTTTCTTCTGATGATGTCCTTTGAAGTCTTCAAGCAGATGAGAGGTCGACATGCACAACCAAGTCTCCTTCTGGAAATGATATGTACCCTTTGTCAATCAATAGTTGCACTTTGGCTTGGAAGGCTTTGCAATCTTCGGTTGAGTGTCCCATAGATCCTCCATGATATCCGCATTGCACATGGGGATTGTACCCCGGAGGGTATGGTTCGGGAACAGGCTTCAAAGTCTTGGGCTCCACCAATGAATTTTGAACCAGGTGTGGCAAGAGTTGACTGTACGACATGGGAACTGGATGAAGAGGAGCATTCCTTCTTTCCAAGTTATTGCGAGGCCTATGCTGATTCTGACGCTGATACTTTTGTTGTTGAGGAGCATAAGGCTGCTGGTACTGAACGACATTGGTCTCTCCTTCTTCTCCCCTGTAACGTTTCTTTGTAGTTTCGGAATAACCGGGAGTAACTTGAATCTTTCCCATTTTGATACCGCTTTTGACCATTTCTCCTACTAAGATGAGATCAGCCAACTTTCCAGTCATACACGGTACCAGCTTTTCATAGTAATGACCCTGCAAGGTGGCCATAAACATACCTATCATTTCACGTTCCAGCATGGGAGGCTGGACCCTTGCTGCCAATTCACGCCACCTCTGGGCGTACTCCTTGAAACTCTCATTGTCCTTCTGTGATAAGTTCTGCAGCTGTGTTCTGTTAGGAGCCATGTCAGTGTTATATTGATAGTGTCTAATGAATGCCCCTGCCAGATCCCTCCAACTACGCACATCCTTCCTTTCCAGTTGCATGTACCACTCCAGGGATGCCCTAGATAGGCTATCCTGGAAGCAGTGCATCATCAGCTTTTCATTCTTTGCATGCGCAACCATTTTGCTTGCATATGCCCTCACATGGGTCCTCGGACAAGTCATACCATTATACTTCTCGAAAGTGGGAGTCTGAAACTTGTGCGGAATAACAACGCCTAGAACCAGCCCCAAATCTTCTAGATCCATTCCCACAGAGTCCTGATTCACAACACCCCTTAGTTGTTCCTCAATCAACCGGATCCTCTGATCCTGGTCAGTCTGGGGACCAGCATCCCCACCTGGCAGAGAAAATACATCATCCTGAACATCATCATACTGACGCCCCTGAATTGCGCCAGTACCAGTACCACCTCCCCCAGCATTTTCAGCTCCGCCCAGAGGAATCACAACACCAGAAACAGGAACACCTCCGCCAGTAGGACCATTCTGACCATTACCAGTAACACCAGTCTGAAGTCCTCCATGAAGGACACCGTCATCATCAACCCTCGCAATTAGTGGCTGAACGAGAGTTCTCAACTGTTCTTGTCCCTGAGCAACCCCTTGCATTAATTCCATGAATTAGTTCATGCGAGTCCGCATCTCAATGATCTCATTTTGTAGCTGATCCATGAGTCTCTTCTGATTCTATCTAGTAGGATACCGGTGAATGTGCTGATATGCAATTCTAAGATTTAGAACAAGATAAGAGTACCAGAGATAAACGCCTGCCATGCAAAATGATTATGCACAATGAATATGCAAATGTAAATGAACATGTTTGAATATTAGCAGGGCGATCCACCCCTTGATTCCAGTTTAATAATAAGATAGAACGAAACTTTTGCTCATATATTAAGAAGACCAGAGGAAAACCAGATGTCAACGATCACAGCTCGAGATAATAAGTCTGAACACAATAATCATGGATCCCAGCCAACAAGCCTGGTGGTGATCCTAATAAAATAGAGAGGAAAAGAACTAGGCATGTCATCAAAGTCCACAAGTGCTAATTCCCCAGGTTCTGCCATAGAAACAACCTTGTGAACATGATCCAGAATTAGTGACGGGAACTTGTATCCTATGATATTCTTTTTCTTTTCAGTACTCATCCTTGATAGTCTTTAGAAGCCAGAATCAAGGTTAGGATGCAACCCTGCAAATGAATAAACATGTTAGGATGCAAAATGATGATGCAAATGCACACATGGGGTCAAGGCACACTGCTGGATGTGCTGTGCTGTTAGCTGAACGAGAAACCAGAAAACCAGAACTCTGAACCACTGAGGAACCCATATAATCAGACATTGATGAGAAATCCAGAATAAGGGTAGGTTGAAGGTCTCGGTTACCTGCAAACCTGAAAACGCCCATCCCCTCTCACATGTGGGTACTAGGATGTTCAGTATCCCGGGCTCTCAGGTCGAGAAATAATGATACGTTCACCATTTCTGGTTTGGCATCATCATCAATCGAGGAGGCCTCAACCGATTCTCCAAAGCGGAAGGTCCCCAGCTTTGGCACTGAGGTTGAGAAACAATAGTACATTCATCCTTCTGGGTACAGTACTAAAGTCAATCGAGGAGTGCCTCCACTGATTCTCTTCAAAACGTAGGGGCCATCCTATGTGAGTTCCGAAGCGGGCCCTCGGGTGCGAATGGGTTTGCCACGGGATGTGGTCTGCCACTGTCACCACTAAAGAGGGATGTTTCCACTAAGGTCCTCAATGATCGGTCACCAGAGTCGACAACTCTCTAGATCAACACCCCGACATGCGCAAGACACACACGTTAGAATGCATCCCAAGATAGCCTCGTCTGGTTGTGAATTTCGTGAACACACAAACGTACCAAGCGGGCACGTAGGTCCCACTACTTTCCACTCTAGTCCTAGGGTATTCTCAAGCCTTGGTATTGGGCTTAGCTCTCGGTCCCACCCAACCTGCAAAACAAAGACAGCCAGCACAACACAGCAACATGACAGTAATAAAAAATGAAATGCAGAAAATGCGGTAAAAAAAAAATAAAAATAAAATAAAATACAACACATAAAGCAAATCAAAACAAAACACCCAAAGAGAACAAGCAAGCGCTAGGATTGACTCGCTTAGGGATGGACCAGCATAGGTCAACCAGTCCCCAGCAGAGTCGCCAGCTGTCGCTCCCAGGATTTTCTTCCAGGTACAAACGCGAGAGTGGCGCGGAAAAAACAGAGTCGCCAGCCGTGTAAATTTATCCCAAGAGAGGGAAAGGGAACACCGCATAAACCTGAGGAAGAGGGAAAGGAATGGTCATCGCAACCATAGCCTGGGTTTGGGAGTCGGTTACGCGAGGGGAAGGTGCTAGCACCCCACGCGTCCATCGTACTCGATGGGATCCACGCTTGTTGTCTATTCTAAGGGTGAGTTATACTATCATCTAGGGCTGTACTAAAACGGGGAGGGAAAGACAAAGACCGACTCGGTAGGACGTCGACGTCCTAGGCCTACGTACCCCCTTCGTGCAATGGGGAATTCAGAGTCAACGTAGTTCGGACCAAGTTCTTTTTGTGTTTTTTATGAGCGACGTTAAGTTCGCGTCCGGCAGTTAGGGTCGATGCCTGTTTGCGACTCAGACGGAAGGTAACGTGCCCTTTTTGAAAATAGCCTTTAAGTTGAAGGTCCCGAAGGACAAAAAAGGTTTGAAGTTGGTTGGTGTTTTTTAGGACAGAAGTGGCTTAAGTCAGTTCATAAGTTGCATTGCGCCAAAGTCTAGGGCACAGGGGCGAATACTTAACGCATCGTCCCAAGACAGGACGCTCGCTAAGCACTCTAGAAAGATGAGAGGAAGCCCCTCATTTCTCATTCCCCATACTTAAGGCTCGTGCGAAATACACCTTATTATTATTAAATGTGTTAAAGAAATTCGAGATGAGGAGAGAGAAGACACAAGGGTAACTCTAAAGGGGACTATGAATCCTAAAGTTATCATGCATGGGTGACCTACGGTTAGTGAGGTTCAACCTAAACCCTAAAGGAAGAAGATAGGAGAGAAAAAGCAAAGGTGACCATGAATACTTATCCATACCCTTAAAGGACTTACCTTGATCCTGCATAAAAGGTTAGTGAGAAACAGACATAAATAAGAGAAACGAGGTGAATGAAAATCAAGCAATGGCAAACAATGATGAGAACCATCCAATCATGAACTTAGAAATCAAAGGAACACCCCTAAAGCAAATGGCACAAGTGCCTTTCAAACAGATAATCATATAAGGTCAAAGATGCGCCTGCAAGAAAATCTTAAGTGAAAACAAATCCGATAATTAGAAAAATGATTCCTGAAATTCCCAAATTAATCATTAAGGTTCCTCAACCAGAGGCAAACAACATATAAAAAGTCCCTTCAAAAATCCAAAATGTTAGCCATTCAAATGATCATACAAAACTCAAGTAAGGGATATGGTTCAATGTGCCAAAGAGGAGGACTGAAATGCAATGTAAAATAAATTTAAAAATGAAAGAAAAATATTTTTAAACACTTTAGAATGTTAGTGAGTGAATGCAAAAAGAACGGATGAAAAACATTTTATAGATGAAGAGAAATAAAATGAAGAAGTTCAAGTATGCATTATAGGTGTAATTAAAAAAGAAGTTGAATTAAACGATTAATTTAAATGATAAGAATAAAATAAAAATAGAAAATAAATTTGTAGAAATTTTATAAGTTAATAAAAATGATGCATGAATTTTTTAGGATTTTTTAAATGCATTTAAGTATTTTTAAAAATTAAAAATGAAATTATAATGATTTAATAAAATAAAATGAAATAAAGGCGCTGGGGGTGCAAACAGTAAAGAAATACGTTGGAATTGAAGCAGGCCTAATGCAGGGGTGGTGCGAAAAATAAAGGCCCAAGGGATGGGGGCCCGTCAGCGAAGTCAAAGGAGGGAGTATGGTAGAAGGTCAAAGTCCAGGATCCATCTCAGCCAATGGAGAGATCCAACGCGCGAAAACAACTAGTCAACTAGTCAATGATATGGAAAAGTAATTGAAATCAACGAACATGATTCAAAGGGTACACCGTAGTACCGTGGTCACGCGCATACCAGCGCCTGCAGCCCACCATGGACCGGACACATGCCTTGCATGTGACCTCATTTATGCGCTGGAAAATACCTGGCCGTATGATCAAAATAAAGAGAAAACAAGAGGCCATGAAGCGAGGTGCATACTAACATGCGTGGAGAAACACACACCGAAACCATAAAAATAAAACATAAACTAAAGCAACGTGGCAGCTTGAGGAGCGTCCGATTTGGCTAATGAACAGACCAGATTGTTTCTTCCTCAACTTCTCCTTCGCCGGACTGGTATTCCGGCCGCCGCCGGAGCTAGGGCTCCGACCACCCTCTCCGGTGGGCTGTGATGAGTTTTTTTTTTCAGAAAACGCAAATGAGTACACTATTTTGACCAGAAAAACGCCAGGAATTCAAATATGACCTTAAAAAATTCAAATTGTTAGTGTATAATAAAAAACAAATAAAAAAACATTAGGGCACAAAACTTTAAATGATCATTACAAGCCATATACGCGTCCAAAATTAAAACCAATCATACCAGCATGATCAGTGACAACAACACAACAATATTCACGTAAAAAAGGGAAGTTTTATGACGGTCAAAAAACCTACCAACTTGAGATGGTGTATCTTTATTCTTCTCGTTTGGCTGCGAATGTCGGTTGATTTCCAATCTTTGGGTCCCCAGGACTCTATTGCTGAAAGAATTTCTTCAAAACTCTTTGTGAATTGAGAGATCTAATGATTTCAAAGATTAGGGTTCAATTTTCTTTTCTCCAAAATATCACGTGTCCTCCCCTCTAACCAATGCATGAATAGGCTTTAAATACTTAAGGTTATTCTCCTGATGATAAGTTGGGCCTGGATAATCCATTGTTTAATTATTTTTGAATTATTTCATTTAATATTGAATTTTAACTAATTAAATCCAATAAAAATAAAATAAAATGAGGAAAAATCAAATATATGCTCTTTGGGTCGTGCATGGCTGAGTTTGGTTTAAGAAACTTATGGCCCATTTGTCAAAATTTGGGTTTTAGGCATAGTTTGCTTTGTGCACCTCCTCAAAATTGTCCAACTTTGACTAATCATAACTCCTTCAATTTTTAGCTCCTTAATGCAAACTAATACTTTTTAGAAACCTCAAGATGTCCTCTAACCAACCCTTTTGGTCCCATGTCAATTTGATCTTCCATGTTCAAGTTATGAGCTTTTGAAAAAGGTTGACTTTTGTTGACTTTCAAAATGACCTATAATGTCTTGGCTCATATCTCCCGAATGAAGCATTTCTGGACTTGGCTTGTGAGACACAAAGTTGTAGGGAGTTAAATTTCCTTCAAGATGGCCTTTGGTTGAGGAATTTTTGATGAAGTATGTGGAAGTTAGGCCTGGTCAAAGTACAGTTGACTTTTCCTACAAAAACCCTAGTTTAGTAACTCCTGATTCTTGATGATTCTGAGGTTTCCCTGATGAATCATGATCAACCCTTGATCAAATGATGAATTTCACCCCATAATCTTGATGTTGACCAAAAATCTTGAGGTTTGACCTTGTGTTGACCACAGTTGACATTTTGACCAAGTTAACTGATTTTCAATCCATTGGCCCATTGAAATTCTCCTAAATCAAACTGATGGACAATCTTCCATTCATAGATACTTAGGGACCCAAGGAATACCATGGAATCAAGTCTTGCCCAAAAAATCAGAAATAAACTGACTTTATAGCAAACCCTAGTTTTGGTACCCTCAGTCTAGGAGGAAATAATACAGTCTCTAAATCCAAATTCCTCTGAATATGATGTGTATCCTCTCCAACAAAGATAAGATATGCCATTTGCTGATGATAAAAACCCAAGGAGCTTGCCTATTGACACAATAACCCAATAATTTCAAAACCCTAATTCATGCACTGGTTAGGAGAGAGTGATCCACTTGAAATCCCTTGCCACTTGTGAACTCTTGATGATGTAGTAGACCAGATAAGACTTTTCTGAACTGCCTCAGGCACCTTGACCCCATGCTAATGATATGCACACATGATAATGCAAAAAAATGAAATGAAACATAAGCCAGTTAGTAAAAAAGTAAGGAGGGAAAATTTTGGGGTGCAACACGCCTTAACTTCTCACTTAATGCTTCTGCAGTTTAAACATCAACAATGTAATTCCCAATGCATCTGTAGTTTAAACATCAACAATGTAATTCAAACCCTAATTCAACTATTACATTTCATAACAAAGTAAACATTAAACATAAAGGAGACAAGAAAACATAACATCTTGATATTTCCAGAAAGTATCTCTGATTTCAGTTTGTTCTTCAAATTCTTGTTCTTTTTCTTTAAATCCTCATACATAACCTTCAGATAGCCCACAGCTTCTAACTCTGACTTCATAATGCTCTCATCGTCATTTCCATCTCTTTCTCCCACGTCTTCATCCCATATGAACAAATTACATGTTTCATCGCTCCTCCAAAATGGACATCTCCAAAAAAGCCTTCCTTTATTTTGTCCCTTCTTGCATTGATACGAAACCATACGACCATCACAACCACAAAAATTTCCAGGTCGAGATTTTACACTGGAAGAAGGCATAGAAACACCTTTAGATGATTTTGTCTTCAAATGTGACATTGCAACACCTTAAAGTAGAACACTTTCTTGTTGTTGTTGTCTTCTTCCCGACAATGGTGATGGCGTTGGTGTTAGGGTTGTTTCGTCTTGTTTTTTTTTTCAATGGATAAATTGATATATACTTGGTGTTTAAAATACATAACAGTTTTTAACAACGGTTTTAAGAAAAAGCCGTTGTGATATCATTATTATTTTTTAGTTAAATATTAATAAAACTTAAAAATGGAGCATTTACATCAAAGGGATAAACTATTTGAGGGCGATGAAGTTCGAACCCATGATAGCTAGATTGTATCACCACGGTTTTCATAACAACCGTTATTATACCCTTGAGATTTCTAATTAAAATAATGCGCGCGCATCCAGTACGTACTATAAGAACGGTGTATAAGATGCCGTTGTAAACCTCGCGTTGTTGTTTGGGCGTTTTGTAGTAGTGGTAACAACGATGAACACAATCAAGACTTAATGAAGTTGCAAATTAACATGGTGATAACAAAGGTAAGGACATACAAGCAAAGGTGTTACAACACCTAAACATACATGAGGTATAGTTCTAAAAAGACTAAAGCATCATGAATGTAAACAAGAATTCAAATCAATCATGGATATGACAATGGTATCTTGGATGATAAGTTCAAGTGCATAACTAGGGTAAGCATGGATTAGGGTTTACTAACACCACTTAATCATGAATACAAGACAAGCATAAACAAGTTGTAACAACACTTAATCATGAATACAATTTAACATGGACAAGTTGTAACTGTAGCGGCAAAATCGTGAGTGTAAGCTATTGATTAACTTAACTCGAAAAAGCAAGAGTCGCCACCGCACTTTTATTTTATCCAAAAAGGAAAGGAAAAAGAGCGAACAAAACCTACACAAGCTCTACAACAAGAACAAGTGAAGAGAAACCGGGTAAGGGGGTTGGTTACGCAATGGGAAGGTGTTAGCACCCAATACGTCTATAGTACTCTATAGGAGCCCTTTGAAATATCTACCGCTTTTGGTCTGAAAATGTTTGCTTGAAAAGTGATTGAGGAGATGAGAAGAGAAATTGTTTTTATGATTTTTGTGTTTGGAGAGACTTATCGTCTCATGCCTACGTACCCACGATGTGCAATGTAGGATCAAAACCCCGTAGTTCGTGGTACAAAGAATGAAAGTTGTTTGTTTTGGTTGTTTTTAAATGTAAAGACAAGTCGTCATTTCTAAGCGAATAATTCCGCTTAAAGAAATGAATCATGTCTAAACTTATGAAAAAGTTAAAGGAAAAAGTGCACGAGGGCACAAAAGAGAGTAAGTGAGTTTGGTGTTTTTTAAGTCTTTTGAAAAAGGTGTCAATATGCTTATGTAGTTTAGCATTTGTTAAGAAATGAAAGGAAAAGAGTAAAATCACTTGACAAAGTCAAGGTTTGATTATGAAAGATGTGAAATTTTGAAATCAAGAAGGTTTTGAAAAAGAGAGAGAGTTTTGAAAATTGAAGAATGGGGAGGAGAAGAAGTGACTATCCTAAAGCATAAAGTAAAAGCTAAGGATAAGAATAGGCTAACCACACATGTAAGCTCCGTAGTCTTCGAACCATAATTCCAAAGCAAAGGGAGAAAGGTCCTAAGTCTAAGTCCAAGGTTCCAAGAATTGCATTGGATGTCCAAGGTCTAAGTTCAAGGATTCAAGAATAGCATTGAAGTCCTAGGTCTAGGTGTAAAACTCCATGTCCATTGCAAAGGATAGTAACCATAGTCCAAGATTAGAAGCACAAGTTTTTTAGAGGTTTAGGCCTTTATTAATGTTTTCGGTCCAAGTGGACAAAGAGAAAAAAGACATAAGCATAAACATGTGTCCAACAGACAAAGGAAAAATTGCGGAAGCATAAACATATGTCCAACGGACAAAGGAAAAATTACGGAAGCATAAACATGATATGAAATGACAAGAATGAAGCATAAAAATAAAAGAGATAAGGAGCGAGAAAGAATTGTAAAGGATTAGTACAATAGTAATGTTAGTAAGTTAATGATTAGTTGTTAGAGTTAGTGATCAATTATAATTGAATAATTGCACTTAGGTCAAGATTAATGAGAACTCATTAGAGGATTGATAAGACCAAAGCCTCCTAACAACAAGTTTCATAAGTTTTGAACCAAAAGACAAATAATCAACTATTCTTGATAGTTTTCCGAGGCGGGACAAATTTTGGTCTATGTTAAGCGCACGCCGAGTAATTTGTTCGAGCAATTACCCTACGAATGAGGCCGGCCATGAGATGTATGTGTTAATGCACGCGAGAAGAACGATATACGGATCGTCATCCTAAAGCGATGCCACACGAAAAGAAAAGGTGGTAATGATCTCGTCTCGATCGAAATTCAACAAAGGAATTTCAAGATCACTTCGACTTTCATCGATAAAAAAGAAAATAGATGAAGAAAAGTGGATCTAAAAATTATGATCCACACAACCAACAAAAAAAAACCAAAATAGGAAAAGAAATTAAATGAAGAGAAGGAAGAATTAAAATATTTTTTTTTAAAGGTTTTTTCAAGAAGTTTTCTAAAACAATTTCTAAATCCAAATCTCAAGTTAAAAATAATAAAAAGAAAATATGTAAAAAAAAGTTTTGAAAAGAAATTAATAGAAATAAAAAATAAAAGAAAAGAAGAAAGGGAGGGTGAAAGAGAATACGGTGGTGTGGTGGTAGCAATGGGCTAGGCCCGCCGTTTTTTTTTTATTTGTAAAATAAAAAAAGAAGTAAAACAAACCACCTATTAAAAGAAAAAGAAAAGAAAAAAGATCAGAAACCACATCTTCTTCTTCTTCTTGAACGCGGCCGGAACGGTGTGGAGACGGAGGGAATTCGTCGGATCAAAGCGGCTTGGTTCTTCTCACAGATTTCAACCAAAATTCAAATCTACTTCCAATTTGGAGAATAAATCACAATAGGTGCGAATCGGATGCGAAAGTTGCGAAGTAAGATGATAAGGAAATGGAAGTTCAAGTCCAGATTTACAAAAATTGAGCATGAAGTACACAGGTAAAGCAAGTTACTCTGAACTTTTAACTAGAAATAGCTTCTTCTACCTTCTTCTATGGAATCCACCCACGAGTTGTTATTATTGATATTGATGTTGGTTCGTGCGCGATGCTGATTGTTGTTGTTCTTTGATTCAAAGCAGTGATGAAGGTTGAGTAAATTGAAGCTTGAAGTGTGAAACAAATTATTGATGTTGTTGATGAATTTGTGCGAGATGTGAGGAATTGGTGGAAATTGTTATTGAGAACTGATATTGATGAGAGATTGATGAGAGATTGATGTTGGTAAATTGAAGTTATTGTTGAATTTGCAGGTTGTGATGTTGGTGAATTGAAGACTTGAGAGAAGGTTGAGGATGGTTCAGAAATGATTTTAGCAGCGTGTTTTTGGCTCTCAAGCTTGATTTTGGAATGAGAGGGAGGCTTTATTTATAGCAAAAAATGGAAGTGAGGTTTTGAATTGGAAATATGGATTGCCGTTTACGATTGTTTTCACTGCGTTTTGGAATGGAATTGTTGCGTTTTGGGGCTGCTACTGCTGCGTTGAATGAAGTAGCGAAATGGCTTGAGTTTGTTGGCTTGATGTGCAGCGTGTTTGCGCTGCGGCTCGTGTGGCTGCGTGTGGTAAGCTGGCTTGATGAAGCTTGGAGTGTTGAAGGCATGAATATGTGTATCGTGTAGCTGACGTGAAAAATGTGTTTGGCTGGGAATTTTTTTTTCTCTTTTATTTGTTGGGCCGTGTTTAGTTAGTAGTAGGAGGTGTGGGTAGAAAGTATGAGCTTGTTTCTTATTTTCTCATTTTTTTTTTGGTAATGTGGGCCGTTTGGAAGTCTTAGATAAGAAAAATGGTTTTTGGTAATTTTTTGTAATTTATTTGTATTGTAAATGGGCTTGGAAACATGAAATGGTTAATAGAAATGGTTTAAGGAATGGATAGTTGAATTTGGATATTTGAAATGTGAAATGATAAATGTGGATATTTGGTTTAGGAAATGGATTAGGAAAAAAAATGGTTTAGATAGCAAAAAGTGGAATATGGAAAATTTGGTTAAGAGATGTGGATAATGGATAGCAAGTCTCTTTTTTTAGCCCAAAACCAAACTTGAATTTTTTCACAAGCCTCTGATAAACATATGCCACACAACAAGCCACAACTGAAACAACGGCCATCTGAACCTGTTTGAACCCAAAACTCATATGAACCATTGTCTGATAAACTGAAGAATCTAAGCACAAAACATCTTGCTTTTGAACGAACACCTGTGACTTGAAATCACTTCATTGTCTTTGACAAACCTGCACAACACACAGAGAGAAACAAGCAAACGACAACATATTTTTTTGTATTTTTGGTTAGAGGTTAGATAAACAGAATCAAGTAAGCAATAGAGAATCACACAGGTGCTCAGGAGAAACACAAATTGTGATCTTGTTTGTGGTATGAGATGCAAATGAAATGTGCGAAATCTTAGGGGTAAAAATTAGGGTCTTACAGTAACAACACTTAAACATGGATAAACATCACTTAACATGGTATCATTCATCGTTAAAAAAAAACATGTATAGTTCAAAACACTACTTAACATGTGTAGAGGTTCAAGAGTTTAACAAATCATGGATATGAATATCAAACATGTGTAAGGTCAATCAACATGAATGGATTAAAACATGGTTAAAAAATGACACATACAAGCTAAGGAATCATATTGAGACATGGTTTAAGTTAAACATCACTTAGTCATGAAAACAAGTTAATAAGTTCAAGACAAATAAAGGTAACAACCAAGGCATACATGAGAAAAGAAACATGTTTATAATAATAACACGTAAGTAGAAGATGTAAGCACATAAAGAATGACATGTGAGCATATATATAAATGACAAGGTATAGTTTAAACACCACTTAATCATGAATACAAGTTAAGACATTACTTGAGCAATTAATCATGAAATAAATTTAAAACATATTCAAGACAAACAACCAAACATACATGTTATGGATTCAATCACGGTCTTGTACAAGATGGAAACATCACAAAGGTTTAGACATACAAATATGTATACAAAGACATATAAAGACAAAAATCAAATGTTTATGAACACCTAACCATGGTATAATCCACACAAGGCACATATGCACATCAAGGTTCATACAAAGCATGGGAGAAAGTCATACATCAAGGACAAAAATGACCAAGTAGGACTCATGGTGTAGTTAAATTTTCAACATACATTTAACATGTAAACATACACCAAAAATGTGTCAAACTCAAGTTAAAACAAAGATGTACAAGTTCACAACATCACATAAGGTCTATACAAGGTATATGAAGTTCATACAAGTCAATGTGCACAAAGAAAATCAAAGGATCAACCAAAGTAATCAAGAGAAAACCTTAAAAATCCTAAAAAACATCAACTACTTTGAACAAGTATAAGTGAAATAAAAATAAATATTTTTGAGTATTTATTTTTACAAACAGAAAATAGGCATTTTCATGAACAAATGGCAAAAAGAATGGGTTCAAAAGCTTTTGGGATGAAGAAGTTATGAAAGTTTTGATTTGTGAAGAAAAACAAAGAAACAAGTATTTAAAAGAAAGGAATGGTCCTGGTGGGACTTGAACCCACGCTGCTTGACTTGACAACCCAAAACTTAGCCATCTGAGCTATGACGCACATTTAAAAATTGATGGCATCACATAATATATTAAAGCTTCTTCAAAAAATGGATTAAAAATAAAACGAAAGGTCTGGGGCGAGGGGGATTCGAACCCCAGACCCTTTGGACCTTCAAGAACACGCACACAAACCTCTACCATTGGGGTGGCCAATACATCCGTCTATTAAGCCACCCAATGTAATATCTATTTTACACTTTCAACTAAGTGGCCACCTCAGCGCCACATCAGCTTCTCCTTCAAACTCTCACCCTCACTTTTTCTCTCTCCCCGTGCCTTAGTTTTTTTTCACTCTTCAGCACTTCAACTCAACTTATCACTCTCATTTCCCCACCATTTTTAGTTTTGCAAAAACCAAAATTGGAGTATTTTTCACAAGGTTTCCAAATATACCATGAACTCAACCTAAATTTGACTGTGTAACACACAAAAAACTCCACAACAGTGCAACACAACAACATCATCACATGTCAAAACATCACATGTACACTTCATACAACATAACCAGTGATTCAAACAACTAATACATAATAATGTCTACATTTTTTCTTTACAAATAAACCATCAATGATGCATGAATCATGAGGTTGATGAGACAAGAAACTTACCTCTTAGAGACAGTCCAAGGCTTCTTCAAATGCTATTTCAAAAGGGAAATGATGGTCTCCTTAGCCTTATTGGTCCTTGGAGAGAGTATATGAACGATTAAATTGCTTGGAAGTGGCTTCAAAATCCAAACCCGATCCTTCTTGCAAAAATGAAGGTGTGAAATGGTGGATGGTGTATGGGGTGGTACAGAACTTGTTTAAGTGTTGGAACAAGTTCTAATGAGTGTCTAGAGATGGTTTATGAAGTTACTTTGAGAAGTGCACGAGTGGAAAGTGTTTGGCTTGAGAATTTGCAAAAATGAGCTTATTTGCAAATTCTCTTGCAAGGGGAAGTTTGCAGAGGTTTCAAGTGTGGTTGTTGTGTTTTTTGAGGCTTAAGAGAGTCCTCTATATATAGTAAAATAGTAGAGCCAAGGAGCTGGTCAGATTATCAAGTTCTCAACCTTTGGCCTTGGTTGAGTTGCAACTTGATGGTTCCATGAATTTGTGCCATTCCAATGCAAGGTACAAGCTCTTCTAGGGTGGTTGAAAGTGTGTAGAGGTTTTTCTTCTTAGTACAAAGCTTTTTGAGCGCAGAAGAAACCATTTCAATGCTCAAGACAAGCTGACTTTGGTCAATTCCAATTTATGAAAATGGAAGTGTGACCTTTATTCCAAAAATGGCATAATCCCTTGAACAAAAGCTTAAACACTTGTGTAATGCTTCATTATTTCATGCAGTCTTCTGATTATGGATGGATTTAGAGGTAATGTGTTCTGAAAAGTAAGATTATAAGGCATGTCTTGGAGATTTGGCCAAGAACAAGTTGTGAAATTTCCTTGAAATCCAACTTTGTGACACCAACTTCATGCATTCGAATCTCTCAGCTCAAGAATGGGATCAAAGAGTTCTTGTACTTTTTGAAGAGCCCCAAACATGCTCTACACTTTTCATGTTTGAATAATTTCTTGATTCTCAATGGATCTTGGTGAAATCTGGCTCCAAAGTTTGGTACTTGTTGGAAGCAAAAACTGTCTTGAAAATTTTTTAAGTGTGGAACTTTTTTCACTCACTTGATGGCTTCATAACTCAAAATCCCTTCACTTTTTGGAGATTGACCCTCAATGACAAAGTTGTAGTATGTTGTAAGGGATTCAATTTGTTCTTTGGAACACAAAAAATGGTGGTCTAGATTGAAAGTTATGACCTTTAAAAGTTGGTACCAAGTTAGAGTTTTTCACCATACTTAGAAAAAATTCAACTTTCTTCCACTTTACCCATTTTGCAAGAAACTTCCAAATTCTTGATTTTTCATGATCAAATTCAATGATCAAACATGTTTCCATGGAATTTAGCTTGAGGACTTCAATTTTGATCAAAAACCTTAAAAGTCAAAGGGTTGACTTTGCAATTAAAAGCTTGTGTATCGGATGAAATTGACCCTGTGATCTTTAATAATCTTGAACTCTTAAATCTTTTAAACATAATGGATGGACTCCAAGGATGTATTTCAACATCTTGAATCATGTCCCAAGTCTTGAGATCATGTCTTGATCAAAAGTCAAAGGCACAATTGACTTTGTCTAATGAAACCCAAATTTAAGGTCAGATGAAGTTGATGCTTAATGGACTTGTAATGAGAGCAATTTGCACTTGACTTTTGATGGAGAGAGGCCTCTTGAGTGTATGCACACTTGGTAGGTTGATGATCAATCCAAGACCTTGACTGATCAAATAAAGATCCTCTTGATTCTCTTGGTTCAAAACCCTAATTCACAGATGAAATCAAACAAAGAAAATTTTTACAAGGTTAGGGTTAGCAATGCAATGTATGATGCTCCTAGAATGATGATGAAATCTATGGTCGAAATTTAGGGAATGACAGGCTGCATCAATACTTTTTTGGTTGGCCATTGACATTTGCATAAATTGAGTTTGTGTCTTCCATCTTTGAATTTCCACTTTGAGGGTGTGGAGGTTGAGTGTAGTTTTAATACGAATTTTGACGATTTGAAGTTCCGACATCTTGTCTCCATCCTTGTTGATAACCTTGGTTATTTCCTTTTTGTTGGTAACCTTGGTTGCCTTGATAAGGAGCTTGTCTTGGTCGGTAGGCTTGATTTTGATTTGGATTCCCCATATAATTCACTTCCTCTCCAACCGGAGGACAATACCCAATAGGATGGTCTCCCTTGCATAATTCACAACAAGAAACTTGTCGATGCTTGCTAGAAATCTCTTGCATCTCCTTTATTTGTTGCGGAAGCTTCGACATTTGTTGTGTTAATTATTCCACTTGTTGAGAAAGCAATTTATTTTGAGCAAGAATTGCATCATTAGTACCCAATTCAATCATTCTCGGTTTCCTTTGTGTCGTACCTTGGTTGTGTTGGCCTTTATGATCGTTGAGTGTCATTCTATCAATAATTGCTATTGCTTCTTCCACACTCTTCGACATTAAAGAACCACCCGCGGTAGCATCCAATAAAGTTTTGGGTTGAGGTTGGAGTCCATGATGAAAGACATGGATTTGAGTAAGCTCATCAAACCCATGACCTTGACATTTTCATAACATAGACTTGAACTTCTCCCAAGCTTTATTAGGTGTTTCACTAGCACCTTTAGATAAAACCGCAATTGTCGTCTTTGCTTCCATAAACCGATTATGTGGAAAGAATCTTTCAATAAATTTTTCCTCCAAAATATTCCAATCGGTCATTGTTTGAGTTGGTTGATTAAGATACCACCTTTGCTTTCCCTATCAAGGAGTGAGGAAATAGTCTCTTGAATAATTGTTCCTCTTCAGCTTCTGGAGCTCGCGTTGCGCCCGCAATCTCATAGAACTTTGTCAAGTGTGTGTAAGGATCCCCGTGATCGAGCCCTGTGATTGGATTTGCATACATAAGTTGAAATATCTCGGTTTTCATCTCCGAGTATCTTCCATTGCTTGTATTTCTCTCAAATTGAGCTTTCCTTCTTTGACTATTTTTACATGGTTCCCTAGCGGGAGGTGGAGGTGGAGGTGGATCCGCCATGATTGGTGTAGAGATGGGAGTTGTTGGTGGATTACTAGTAGAAGTTCCTTCGAGCTCTCTTCTTTCCTTAGCTAGTTGTCTTCTTCATCTAGTCTTGCTATTAAGTTTTCGCACAGTTCTATCAATCTCAGGATCAAATAGAAGTTGATTTATGGGTACACTTCCTCGCATAAAAAGATATCTAAAAAGCTAACCAAACAAATTAAAAAACACAAGGAATATGAACTGAGATAAGAGATAACAATACAAAGCTTAAAAAAAGATTAACTTCATAAGGAATGGAAGGAGATGAATGTGCATCCAAGTTGAAGAATCGAAAATGGATACAAATCCAGCTCCGATTTAATGAAGATCACCTCTTATATGAAGAAATTATGCTTTTTGGGTTTTTTGTTCAGAGGAAATGTTGTGTGAAAGAATAATGATCCAAAAAGCAAGAAAAAGTACATAAGTATCTTTCCAAGTTTGCGCTAGCTCGCAAAGTGAGGTCCATTTTTAGGAACTTCAGGTGCCTCAGAAACTTAAACTGCCCTTCAGGAAAATATCTCAACTTGCACAACGAGCTAGTTCGCTCCACGCTCGCACTGCGACCACGAAACTGAAATTCTGGCACTCTAACATAAGTTAATACTAATGTCCTCACATCAGAACATAATGTCAAGACAGATGTTACAACATCTTCTATCTGACAAAACAAATAAACTATAGTGAAAATAAATTGCAGAAATATAAATAACACAGTCAATTGCTAACCCAGTTCGGTGCAACATCACCTACATCTGGGGGCATCCAAGCCAGGAAGGAAAATCACTATGATAACATTAGTTCGAATCTAAACTCCCCCGTTTACAACTTCTCGCCTAATCACTACCTTCTGCAACTTCTACCTAGAAACCTTCTAGATATGAGATCCCCCTCTCACTTCCTAATCAGTCATAATCCCAGTGACAATGCCTCAAGAAACCAAAAAGAAGAAGAACACTCTTCCAACTACAATACTTGGTTTTGCTTAAAAGCTTCAACCAAGAACAACACATTCTTGCTTAAAAGCTTTAGAGTGGACAATAAATAATACACGATCAGTCTACATCAATGTATCAAAAGATACAAGGGTGACTTACAAAGTCACACTAAAGAGACTCTCAAAACCTAAAATTCTAAAACGGCCCCTAATTTTTACAAAAGTGAAAGTCGTATCTTCATTAGGTTTAGGTTGCTCTTTAAATACTCCTAAGTAGTACATGGGCTTTGAAATCTTCACCCATATATTGCTTGATCCACACACTGAGGGTTACATCAATTATGTAGAGAAAGTCTCCTTAAGTCTTGGAACAAATAATCAAGTTTCCTAAATTGTCTCAACATCCAATTTTAGAAACTTATGCACAGTTGGAGATCAAATCAAATGCTCCAGATTAAATCTTCTTGACCTGCGAAAATAGGTGAGATATATCTAAACAAAATCTCACAAAATCAAATCAAATCTGTCAAGAATAAAACTGTAGCCTATAATGATGTTCTAGTACAACATGCCACAACATCTGTCAGAACATATGTCTTCTATGTAGACAAACCAACAAGTTATAACATTTCACACAACATCTTGCTGTGAACCATGTTTTAGCAAAATTGCTGCCAATACTAAAATCATGGATCTAAAAATCTCCCCCTTTGACAAATTTTGGCTAAAACAACCTTTGCTCAATAGTTATGGAGAAGAGGAATAACACTACAAAAAAAGTCACATGTAAACTTTGCACAACCTGCAATCAGAAAGATATCAGAGATAAAATGTAGCTACAAATCATCAGAGATTACAACTTCTTTAAACTTCAAAAATCTCCAAAGATCAGATGTCAAGACATGTGGTCAGACATCACATCACAACTCCAACACAGCAACCTCAGACAGGTCCATTACTCCCTCTATCAGACATAACCAATACTCCCCCTCAAGGGAAAAATGGGAAAACCCCAAAGCATAAGAAATCCAACCCTCAACTATCTTGGGTTACACATCCCTCTCAAGGGAAAAACCCAAATCACCTGACAGGAAAATATGAACTATCCAAGTTCATTCGTTAGAAACACATACAACCGAAGCCACACATATTAGAAACACATACAGCAGAAGCCACACATATTACTCAGAGTATCAGAGTAATAGATTACCATAGAGCATCCAAGGTTCTCCATAACCACAACATGTCAGGACATGTGATTACACATCATTGCACACATACACCACCTCAATGGCAGCAGTATAAGCATGACAGATTATCATGCACCCCCTAAATAGTTGCATACAACAAGCAACCAAAAATCACACTAAAACATGACATGATGTCATGTCATCTAATCCAACATCAGAAACAACAAACATACTAACACTTTACTCCCCCTTTTTTAGCCAAAACTGACAAAAAAAGTAAATTTAAACAAAACGAAAACACACAGTAGCAAAGGCTACAATCAGTTCTAATGGAAGCACAAACAACTAAAAACACAAAGCAACAGATGGAAGCAAATATTGTTAGGGAATTATTACAGCAAAAAGAAAAACACACCCAACCCAAAAAAAACTTCACTTATGAAGCCAGTTATCCACTCCAACCTCTTGATTTAATGAAATTAACCTAATCTTCATCACCATCCTCAGCAAACTCATGCAGATGAGCATGACTTTTCTTGAAGGGAGTCATCTTTGTCACATACGACTTCCCTGTCCTAGATGCTCCAGTAGATGATCCAATAAATGTCACAACTTCGGACTCCACCTTCTTTGGATCCGCAAGCTTTTCCTTCTGTGCATCCATCACATGAACCTTTTTAGCATCAACATTTTTGGAATTTTGACTCATGTTGAAACACAGCTGGGTAGACGAATGAAGCGGTAAAGTTTTGGGAAAAAATGAGTAACAACCTTGCTTATATTGCCTGATCAGTCAAGGATGAAATTATCCTCAGTAACAGAGACATTCTCATGTTCCCCTTTTTTTGCTTTCCAAACTTTGACTGCAGCATTTGAAATGACATTCTCCATGTCATTGAAAAACTGCATTTCTTGAGAAACACATGTAACAAAAAAAAACGTTTTTCAGACCTCCTAAACTGTAGTTCCTATAACTCTTCATTAATACAAATTCCCAAAACACCCCTGACAAGAAAGTGACCAGTAATAATGACTATGTCCTGCTGACCAGAAAGAGTTCCTTGTTTAACTGGCTGTAACTAGCTTGTCACCAAACAATGGCATGGCATCCTGTTTGACATTGGATTCTTTTAGCATCCAATTCAAGTTGGAGTAAAATCTTCCTCAGTAATATACTTATACCAGAAAGAATTAGATTACATTCTTGCTGATCCAAAAGACACAATTGTTTCTCAAGAAGAGACATCCTTAACAAACAAGGACAATCACATAGTAGAAACACCAACTCCCTCTGAATAACATGGCTTAAGAATTCAGCAACGTGCAGCTGAATATCTAAGCACAATGTTAAGACATCTAGTCTGACATCAGAACACCAGCTCCACTTGAAGACCACATCCCACTGCAGAGAAAAATAAATTCTCCTAGACACATCATAAGGTTCCACAAGGACATACCCATGCAATCATGAACTATCCCAGTTCACATATCAGAGGCACATGCACAGTAGAAAAACAAGCCTCAACAACATTTAATAGAAACCAGAGTTCTTCAAAACATTTCAGGCACGCAGGATGTCATGCACAACTGAATTAACATCAAGCACACAAACCACATCAGAAGAAGTACATTTCCTCTTAAGTAGAAACAACTAGAATGGTGTTAGCACCACCAAAGATCACATAGAAATGTAAAGATCATTTCCATGCTACACATTAGAGCAACACAATAGAAAACCTATAGAAACCATGGTTCTCCACAGCATTAGGTATCTTATCGTGCACTATACTGCAGATCCTTCCTTTCAGAAATGTCAAAGCCAATAACACCACCAGACTTGGCCAATAACTATACTCCTCAAGACACCAGAATTTGATATTTCATTTCTGAAACAACCTCCACATGTTTAGCTCCCATGTATAATCTGCTTCATCTTCTGGAGAGTTAATCTGCTGCGATGATGTTCCAACATTTGCTTGGAAATTAGTCCCTTGAACCATTAACTTTGGTTCTGGATAATATTCATAGATTATGTTATCATCCTAGCAGCCCAGGAACATCCACTTGCATGAACTACTTGAGAACCAACATTTAAACACAATAGTAAAGCAACAAACTGCAAAGGCAAACCAGAGACACTCAAAGAAAACTTCATAGAGATAAATAAACTCTCACACGCAACAAGAACCAAAAACGTCTACATAGAAGCACGATGTCAAGACCACATGTTTGATATCATAGTACCAGTTCAGACCCTCAAACAAGAAGGGGTTTCCTCTAACAAGCAACATCTGAGCTGACCATATTACCAGGGTGCTGACTGAGCGTATCATAATTATCAGATTCTACCTTGCACTGGTCTCATAAAAACTATGAGAGGAAGGTCTATAACACCTGCAGAAGTGTGATGATGCATCATTTGGTGACCTTTTTACTTCATCTTCCTTGGTTAATAAGCAAGAGAAATTAGATCACAAAAGCAACAGGCTTTGGACTTCATAAATCTTATTAGTGACCAAGCATTATCCCCTTCAATGGGACCTAGATCAAGAAAGACAACAACAAGATTGGAAATTCCAAATCTCAAGCCCCTTTAATTTCACCTTTTGGTACCATCATTATAGGAGCATGGATGGGAAGAGATACTTAGAGCCTACCAGATTGTCCTTAACTTCAGTCATGAGTTCTGGAACATCCACAGCCAGAGTACCAATCTTGCTCAGTTGCAACTCCAAAAAGATATGAAATATAAGGCAATTTTCATCTTCCTGGAGCTCTACCCACTGCTTGGTTATCTATAGGCTGAGTTGAACCTTCAAGGCAACCCTTTAAGTTGATACAAAGGTGTCTGATAAGACCATCTTAATCCTAGAAGAGAGACATCTCCAGAACAAGTTTCTGCCTTTAGCATGAATATTTTGATGTTCAGTGTTGCAGTGAGAATTGGATATCAATCTATTGATTAACTTGAATCACAAATCTATAAATATTCACCACCGAACTTTATTTTATCCAAGGGAAAGGGAAAAGATCGTATAAAACCCTAAGTTGCAATGAAACAACAATGCTAAGAGATTGTAAAGGTTTGGGGGTTGGTTATACCTAGGGAAGGTGTTAGCATCCTAAGCATCTATAGTATTCTATAGGAACCTCTTGCTAGTATTTGTGTTATTGTTTGCTATTGTTTTGTCTTGTGTTTGGGTTTTATTGGTGTAGATAGGAACCTAAGGGTTTATTACTAAGTATGCTCACCAAAACTTCGTGGTCTTGTGCCTACATATCCTTACAAGGATGGAATCAGAGAATTTGTAGTTCACCTCACTAGGGATGAGTGAACACTTGATTATGATCAAGGTTTAAAGGGGGAGATAAGTGTTATAGTATTAACACTTACATGACTTTAACAAAGTCAAAAGAGTTATAAATTCTACCCTAAGTCTAAGTTGAAGGACTTAATGACTCTAACATGGTCAAAGGGAAAATGGGTATTGCTAAACTACCTATAACATTGAGTCAATGAAGTACTCTTTCCCATGGATTTGGAAACAAAAGGTAACTAAGGAGTACGGAAGATAACAAGCTAACATCACTTGGGGAATAACTTGACAAAGTTAAAAAAGTATAAACAAAAGGATGAAATCAACAAGTATGATATTCAAACATGATATCAATTACAAGTAATCAAAGTAACATTCAAACATGATGTTAATTGTGGTATGACAAAGTTAAACACATGGTTGCAACCAAATCAAGAGAGTAGATGTGACAACATATAAGTTAAAGACTTGACAAAGTCATAAAAGACCAAGGTAGCAACCATGAACACATTCAAAGTTTAATGAAGTTACAAATAAACATGGTAACAACCAAGGTAAACACAAAGATGTTACAACTCCTAAGCATATTTAAGGTATAGTTCTAACAAGACTGAAGTATCATAGAGGACAAGTTTAAGTAAATAATTAGGGCAAGCATGCATTAGGGTTTACTAACACCACTTAATCACGAATACAAGACAAATATGTTATAACAACACTTAATCACTTAATCATGAATACAAATTAACATGGACAAGATGTAATAACACTTAAACATGGATAAGATGAAGTAAAACATGTATAAGTCAAGACATCACTTAACATGGTATCATGCATGGTTCAAAATAGACATGTATAAATCAAAACATTATTTAACATGTGTGGAGGCTCAAGAGTTCAACAAAGCATGGGTATGGATATCAAACATGAGTAAGGTCAATCAACATGAATGGATTAGAACAAGGTTCAAACATGACATGTACAAGCTAAGGAAGCAAATTGAAACATGGTTTAAGTTAAACACCACTTAATCATGCATATAATTTAAGACATTCAAGACAAGTATATGTAACAACCAAATCATACTTGAGAAAGGAGACATGTTCATAACAATAACATGTGGATGGATGATGCAAGAACATAAAGGATGACATGTGAGCATACATATAGCTGACAAGTTATAGTTTAAACATCATATGAACAAGTTAAGATATTACTTGAATATTCAGTCATGGATACAAGTTGAACATGTTTAGGACAAGTAGGTAACAAACAAACATACATGTTATGAATTCAAACTTGGTCTTAAACAAGAGGGAAACATCACAAAGGTTTAGACATACAATCTTGTATACAAAGTCACATTTAAGACAGAAATCAAGTATTTAAAAAAGCCTAAACATGGTATGATCCACACAAGGCATATATGCACATCAAGGTTCATATAAATATGGAAGAAAGTCACATATTAAGGACAAAAATGAACAAGAAAGACTCATGGTATAATCAAAGTTTCAACATACATTTACATGTAAACATACACCTAAAAATGTATTAAAATCAAGTTAAAACAAGGATGTACAAGTTCAAGATATCATACAAAGTCCATACAAGCCAATGTGCACAAAGCAAGTCAAAGGATCAACTAAAGAATTAATAGAAGACATTAAGAAACCCTAAAAAAGTCATCTACTTTGAACACACATAAATGCAAGAAAATTAAATGTTTTTGAAAATGTATTTTTATGAACAGAAAGTAGACATCTTCATAAGCATTTAGCAAAAAGAATGGATCAAAAAGCTTTTAGGATGAAGAAGTTATGGAGGTTTTAATTTGTGAAGTAAATGAGAAAAACAAAGTGATAAAAAAGGAAATGGCCTTGGTGGGTGTTGAACCCACATCACTGAGCTTGCTAATCAAAATAATACCAATCCAACCAGCGCACGCTTGTGATATTCATATGTGTCATACCCTAAATTTTGACCACAAGATTTCCCATCATTGTGCAAATCATCACCATAATATGGATGTACCTTCATGCCTCATCAATCCTCTCAAAGATTGTTGAGCATTCACTACAATAAAGAAATAGGGTTTTAGCCCCCTCAGAGCACTCAGACAAAGGATCAATCAAGAATGGACATGATCCTCGACTTGTCAAGTCTCTCAAACACCCATGAAGGATCAAGAGGTCTCCCACATCAAGAATCAAGCACAAGAGTACAACATTTCAAGTGGATCAAGCCTCAAGATCATTAGAGTCACTAAATTAGGGTTTTGGTCGACCAAGGCCTCCAGAGAAATATTTTCATCTGGGCATGAGCCAAAACTTCAAAACATGATCTAAGTAGCTCAAAGGGACCTCATGGACCCAATCATAGAGTCAAAGCAGCCTTAGGGGATGCATTCATAAAAAATCAGGAATTAGGTTTTCTTGACTTAATTCACCCCTGAGTTGACTTTTGGAGCAATGCATGAGTCAAGACCTCAAGAAGTGTTTTAAAGACCTCCAATACATCATGTTGATCCATTTACAAGATTGGATTGACCCAAAGAAATTGATTCATAAGCAATACAAGGATTCAAATTCATCTGGACCAATTAGGGTTTTCTGATGAAAAGTCAATTGTACCTTTGACTTTTGACCAAGACATGATCCCAAACCTTGGGACATGATTCAAGACACTCTAAAACGCCTATGGAATCCATCCATTAGGATTGAATTAGGCAAAGGACTTGATTTCACAAAGGATCAAAAAGTTTGAAATTCATCTGATAAAAAGTCAACTGTGCCAAAAACCAAGTTTGACTTTTTGAATTTCTTGATAAGCAAGGCTTATCTAAGTCAAAAATAATGTTAATTTATGGTTTGGACCATCATCCAACAAAAAAAAATAAGAAAAGTATGGTTACTTGCAAAAGGGGCAATCTTAAGAAACTTGAAATTTCACAAAGTCATGAAAAAAGTGATCTATACCCAACTTTGCAAGACCATAACTTATGATCCAAGCAACCTTTTTCTTCCATCCAAAGCTCAAATGAAAGCTCTCATTACATACTTCAAGATTGTCAACTACATCAGATTCCAAATCCTCATGGATTTTGAGTTATGGATTGATCAAAATCACAAAAATGTGAAAATAACCATTTTCCAACACTTAGTGAAATTTTCAAATCAGAATCTGTTTCACTTTTTCACCAACTTTGAGGCCATTTTTCATTATGATCCAAGATAATTCAAGACCAAAGTTAGACATCAAAGTTAAAGTAGGATATACAAGCTTTCCAAAGAGTGCAAGAACTCCCATTAGTTCAACTTGAGCAAGAGGTTACAAACATTGAAACATGCCTTGCTCAAACTGATTTCCAAGACAGATTGTGTGCATTACTTGTGGCACACGAATTTTGAGTCCAAATTTGGTGACTATGCAAGACTTATTATCATCCAAATTCAACAAGAATCTTAGTCAATCATAAAGAACCTGCAAACTTGGACCCTAAGGCAAGGATTCTATCCTTTGGCATGCGATCATTCAAGTTTGCAAATCCAAAAATCAAGTTTTGTCATTTGGCATTGATGTGAAACATAGAGCTGTCATGAACCAAGCCATATCAGTCCAATTGAGTCAAGATTGACTCAAAATTCAGAAGACCTAAAGCTACCAAGACCAGCTCAAGTCAATGGCTAAGAGGAGACTTGGTACCCTGGCATTTAAGAAAGTGATACATGGGCATATCCATTGGATAATAGAGTGAACCAATTGGCATTCACTATTCCTCCAAAAACAAACTTCCTCTACTATAAATAGAGGTCATTTCTGATGTTTTAAACCACACCAAAACAATACCAAAGCCTTGTTTTCTCACTCTCCCTCTCTTACTTCAATTTCAAGTCATAATGGAGAAATTTGGGGGTTCTTGAAACCAGAGCAAAAACCACTCAAATAACTATCCAAACATATCATAAATCATCTATTGGAGGTGTTCAAACCTTCATCATCATTGCACAACACCGAAATCAGAAAGTCAACCTCCAAAACCACAAATTTTGACTTTCTGCATTTTTCAAGCCATGTCTTGATCCAATCACTTTCAAAGCCAGGTATCCCTTCAAATACACTCCAAATATCATCCTTAAGCTTTTCCAGCAAGTGTCACTCAACTGTAACACCATTTGAGTGAGTTACCATTTTGGTCACTTTTGCCACTTTTGCAAGAAAGAGCCCATTCTTGTTCCTAAGGTTTCCAGCTTGTTTTGATCATCCTAAAAGCTTCTAAGGGATCTATCAAGAGTGTCTAAGGCATTAGATTACTTCTCGCACAAGTATTTTGAAAGATAGCACAAGGAGCTTCAAGACGTAAGTGCATAACAACTTGAACTCTTTAAAATATGCATTGCTTTGATGTCCATTAATCATGAACATGTCATACATATCATATGTGTTGTGTTTGAACCAATTTACCATGCTATTATTGCTTGTATGAAGAGGTAGCATAGAACTTGAAATTTTTTGCCTATTTTGAAACCACTATCGGGTTTTAAAATGTAGGTATCTTTAGAAAATTCTGAGACCACCATTGGATTCCTCATGAAATTCTAGGTAGGATCCATCTAAATTTCATCTGTTTTCATGGAGAAATGAAGAAGTTATGGTCTTCTTGCAAATACCCCAAAACCTGATTTTTGCCTTGGCCTGACCTGAAAATAAGGCTACCCTTATATACATATGGGGTGGTTTTGATACATTGATGTATCACCACCTCAGTGGTAGCAGCGTGTGTTTGTTTGGTTAGAGGGCGTGGGTTCAACACCCACCTAGACCATTTTTGGTTCCCTATCCTTTTTTGCTATTTTTTATTTTTCATCATTTTCTTAATTAATCTTAACATTAATTTCTCCTTCAATTTTAATTATTTTTGATTGATTCTTTTTTTCAAAATTCATAAAAATATTGAAATATTTTATTCTACAAAAAAATTAAATTTATATTATTTATTTAATATAGCTTGAGTTTTTGTAATTAATTTCATTTTATTTGTTTTCAAACATTTTTAAAATGAGATTTTCACCTTGATTTTTCAAATTCAATTAAATTTCAAGCTTTCGTGTGATTAAGCATGATTTTTCAAAATATTTTTCAAAGTTGACAACTTGTTTTTGAATATATTTGATATTTTATATCATTTATTATTTAATTTTCTTTGAAAAATTATATTTTAATTAAAACTAGGGTTTTTCCCTTGATTTTAAATTTTCAAACTTCATTTGAAAAACTTTTGGGCCTCTAATAGAGTGTAAGACCCATCCCCTTTGTAAATATACCATTTTGGGCCTTAGTCATTGTATAATTCCAATACGATTTTCAAAATAAACCGTGCGATCACTGTTTTTCATATGGGCATATCTTTGAGCTGTAAGGCCCATCTCTTGTATAAAAATAAACTTTTGGGCCTCTAATAGAGTGTAAGACCCATCCCTTTTGTACATAAATAATTTTGGGCCTCACTCATTGTATAAGTCCCTTTGTGGTTTTCAAAATCACGACGCGATCGTCGCCTTTTCAAATAAATCATGGGCCTCTCCTTGAGGATAAGCCCTATTTTTCTTTCTTCAAAACACTTTTAGGCCTCTAATAGAGTGTAAGACCCAAACCTCTTTGTACAAAAACAATTTTGGGCCTCTACAGTAGTATAAGTCCCACAACGTCTATCAGTATCGCAGTGTGACCAATGTTTTCAAATAAGGCATCTGGGCCTCTCTTTGAGTTATAAGCCACAAATATTTCATTCTAAGAAATTTTTTTTCTTAATTGAAGATTCAAATTTTCTCAAAACTTTCTTCAATTTCTTGAAAAGAGGCAATACAGTTGTAGTCAATACAACAGATCACAATATGCTTGGGGCTTCTTCTCAGCAGGTAAGTCCCAACATCTTTTTCAGTGCATATTTCTTATATATATATCTGTCAATATAATTGTCTGTATATACTTGTCCATATCATGCTTAGAGTTTTCCCCAACAGTTAGGTATATGTTTAGGTCAAACTAGAGGTTACTTTGCAACATAGTCAAAACTATTTACCTCATAGAAAATTCCATATACAGTCTGTCTCCTCTTGGGATTATACAATATGGAACAGAGAAAGGCATTATTCCCGGTGAAAATTTTCTCAAGACTGTCAAACTTAGAAATTATATTTTGTACAAGAAATTCATTTCCCCAGAGAGGATTATTTCGCGGTGAAACCTGTCTTGAATTTCTTCAAACCTTAGAACTGTTCAGTAGAGAAAGGATTAATTCCCGGTGAAACCTTTCTTGAACTTTTCTTAGGCTTGGACCCACAGGCTTCCTAAAAACATCCCCAGCCTCCTCTTGGGCTTAGTACAAGGACCAACATGCTTCTTAGAAGTTCCCCTCAGCCTCCTCTTGCGCTTAGTACAAGGACCCAAAGGCCTCCTAAAGGCATGAGACAAAAATTAGTCCTCTCTACTAGTTCAATCCTCAGGAAATTCAGATTTCCAAAACATCAAACCATTTCTAAGGTTGATCTTCATCCCTTAAACCCTCAGCCTCCTCTTAGGTTTCATATAAGCAGACTTGGATAGTCTTAGCCTCCTCTTGTGCATCATACAGAGATCATTCTCCAGCTAAGAGCCAACCTCTTTATGTAATTAGACTTGGAAGGTCTCATCTCCTCTCTAAAACCCTCAAGTTTCCTAAAAGCACAGGAAAAACCCTGATCATTTCATCAATATACTAATCTTCAGTAGAGTTGAAACCTCATAGGTTTTCAAACTCATCTTTAAACCCATCTGACCCCGCAACAAGGCCTAAGTTTTCATTTTAAGAAATCCCAGCCTGGGTCAATTTACCATCAACAAATCCCCCAAGAGAATCAAAGCCTCATGGCATCTGATATCTCAACTCTTCCCTGAATCCCAGAAAGAGAAAAACCTTTGGATTCCCCAAAACCATTTGGACTTGCTTCTGGATTCCCATAAATCCTCAGCAAAAGATAACCTCCTCTTAGGCTTCATATAAGAATTCCCCCCCAGTGGAGTCAGTCAGCCTCAATCTTGGGCTTTGTACAAGACTGATAAAATCCTCCAGTAGAGTCAGTTTCTCTTAGCTTCAACCTTGGGCTATGATCAAGGCACACAAAAATCAATATCCCCTCAGATGAGACCATGAGTCCACTCTATAGGAGGATATCCCCTATATACATCACCTTTTAAAATAAACAATCAAAACCTTTTTTTTCAGATAATTGTTGTAAGTTTCACACTTGTTGATTCAAAATCCAAGATGGAGTCCTTCTCTTATCATGGCTAAAAATTTATCTTTCATCTAACAGCTATATGTGGCAAGCCTTTGGATTCCATACATCCAAGCCAATGTCCCTCTCTTAGCATGAAAGATTCATAAGGAAAAAGTGGCATTGCTCTACGCTGAGTTAAAGCTTTCTTCCTTCATGACATCATTATAAAGGAAATTATGGCATTACTGGATTCACATATCCTAGTTAAAATAATTCTCCTTTATAATCAACTTGTCAACAATTTGTGATGAATATGTGAGATGTTCTCCCTTTAGAGATGACAAATTCTCTCTCAGTCACCCTTTTAGCTTCAATCTTGGGCTTTAAACAAGACACAAACACTCAAATAGCTTCAATCTTGGGCTTTAAACAAGACACCAAACATTTTCCTCCCATAGAAATAGGAGGAACTACGATTACTCTGATTTCCCAGATTTCTTTACGGGAAAACGTAGGCATAAGATTGTGAAATCTTAGCGAGCACACAAATAAAAAACTTTAGGTCCAGTACCTTCCCAAAAACAACAGAAAACCCAAAAACCACAAAAATAGTCTCTCAATTCTCTCAAATGAGAAACTTTCCCGAGCCACAGCAGATAAACACAAGTAAGCAATTCAAATTAACAGAGAAACATGCAAATAAAGGCCTATGGATAACCATATATACACTGGGTGTTAATAGCTTCCCTTTGTATAACTCGACCCCATTCCCCAATCTCTTAGCATTTGTTAAAGAAAAAATTTGTGTGCAAGGTTAGTCTTAGATATCTTCCCTTTCCTTTCCATCTTCATAGGATAAATAAGAAATCAGAAAGTAGCACCCAATTCCAACATTTCCGTAAGGTGGTCGCGTCACCGACAAAAATCGCATGCTACAATATGGAAGCATAAATATATATTTTAAAATAGCTTCAGAAAATGAATTAAAAAAATAGTACAAAAGGCCTGGGGCGAGGGGGATTCGAACCCCAGACCTTTTAGTCACAACATCACACACAAACATGCTCCTGCCACTGGGGTGGCTCTTACATCCAATAATTATATGGAAAACATTAAATATAAAATAAAACAAGCCCTAAATGCTACACAAGGCTTCTTCTTCCTCAGAACTCCTTTCCACCATTTTTAACCATTTCAAAGATCAAACTTTCTAGATATTGATCCAAACGTCATGCTATAAAAATGAGAATTGTGTGTTTTTTAACAAGGAACTCAATGGCATTAATCAATTTCATTAATAATGGCTCTAACTCAAAAATTGATCTCTGCAACACATGAACCCTAAAACTGAAGTTTCACATACACATTCACATACATTGATCATGAACAACAATTAAATGATGGAAATTACTATACACCTTACAACAAACAAGTTTCATGTTCAATGTACATCAAGATACATCATGGTTCAATGAGTTTCAGTTATGAGTACTTACCTCTTGAAGCAAAAATTTGAATTTCCAAACAAGCTACTACAAAACTATTTCAATGACTTGGATTGCTTCCTTGGACCTCCTTGAACCTTTCTGGATGCTTAAAACACAATGGAACCAACTGGAATAGGTTGTGCCTTCCTTCTTGCAAAATGGGGAAAATGAGATTTTAAACCATAGCCAAATGGAGTTACAGTCAGGTTTTGATGGTGTGGATAGTTCAAGACATGTTTGAGGATTGATTTTGAATGATCAAATGGTTTGGAAAGGGTCAGAATCAAGTTTTGGTATAGAAGATGCAGAAAGTCAACAGTTTGAGGTTTTGAGAGTTGACTTTTTGGTCTTGATGGTTTCTGATGAATGTGGTGGTTTGGACAAGTCTAGGGGATGATTTATGGTGTATTTGAACTGTTGGTTTGGTGATTTGGTGTTTGGAAATGAAACTGGTTATGTTTGTGCAAAATGAGGTAGTTTGGCACAAGTGAAGGTTTGGTTTGCAAGAAGCTGAGTTTATGAGGTTTGAGGGATGTTTTCTATGGTTTTTGTTGTGTCTTAGAAGCATGAAATGAACCTCTATTTATAGGGGAACTTGAGGGATCAAGGGTTCTGCAGAATTGTAAGTTTGAGTCAACATGATTTAGTTGAAATCCAAATGGTAGTTTCATGGATTTCTCATGGTTCCAATGCATAGTACCATGCTTTCCAAAAGTTGTTGTAAAGTTCACAAGATTGCTTTTGATCAAAGAAAAAGGTTGAGTGTAGAAAAATAACTTGGAAGCTCAAGGCAAGTTGACTTTGTGATTAAAGTCACTTTTCCAAAATGGAAGTGAAGCATTTCTTCCCAAAATGGCATGATCCAATGCATAAAGCTCAAAACAATTGGATAATGCTTCTAAAATTCGTGATATATTTTGATTATGGATGGATTTAGAGGTAATGAGGACTGCAAAACAAGATCATAGGGCATGGCTTGGAGATTTGGCCAAGAACAAGTGGTGAAAATGCCTTGAAATTCAACTTTGTGACACCAACTTTATGGATTCGAAGTTCTCAGCTCAAGAATGGGATCAAGTAGTTATTGTACTTTTTGAAAAGCCCCAAACATTCTCAACAACTTTCATGTTTGATGAATTTCTTGATTCTCAATGGATCATAGTGAAAACTGGCTCCAAAGTTTGGTACTTTTTCACTAACTTGATGGCCTCATAACTTAAAATCCATTCACTTTTTGGATATTAACCTTAATTGACAAAGTTGTAGCATGTTGTAAGGGCTTCAATTTGATCTTTGGAACACAAAAAATGGTGGTCTAGATAGAAATTTATGACCTTTCAAAGTTGGCTCCAAATTAGGATTTCTTCATACTTAGAAAAATTCAACTTCTTCCACTTTACCCCTTTTGCAAGAAACCTCCAAATTCTTGATTTTTTCATGCTCAAATTCAATGACCAAACATTTTTCCATGGAATTTAGCTTGAGGACTTCAATTTTGACCAAAAATCTCAAAAGTCAAAGAGTTGACTTTGCAGTTAAAAGCTTGTACATTAGATGAAATTGACTGTGTGATCTTTGATGATATTGAACTCTTGAGCATTTCAAATATCATAGGTGGACTCCAAGGATGTATTTGAGCCTCTTAAATCATGTCCCAAGGCTTGGGATCATGCCTTGATCAAAAGTCAAAGGAACAGTTGACTTTGTCATATAAAACCCTAATTTGGGGTCAGATGAGGTTGAATCTTGATGAACTTGTAATGAGACCAATTTGCACTTGGTAGGTTGATGATCAATCCAAGACATTGACTGATCAAATAAATAACCTTGGTTCAAAACCCTAATTCATATGAAACAAACAAAAAGCAACTTGTGCAAGATTAGGGTTAGCAATGGAATGTATGATGCTTCTAGAATAATGATGAAATCTAGGGTCAAAATTTGGGGTATGACAGTTGCCCCTATTTAAATAACTTTACTGGATGGCATGAGTGGTGACAACCCTCATGGAATCAAAGTGAAAGGTATTTAAATACAGAATTAACTGGAAATTTGGCCCCTAGAGCATGCTACATACAAAACTGACTCTCTCTTACAATGCTGGGAACACTGCTGACATGTAATGAATTTTAGTATGATGATCCATGATGAATGTTGAGTGCACAATGCAGACATAGACGACAATGAGTAAAGTCTAGCTGAGGATAAAAGAAAGACAAACACCAGGGATATTCAAAGTGATTTATCAATAGGTTCAGATATGACCGGGTGCTACTGAGAATTTCAAACAAAAGCAAGACCTTCTATGACAAAACGAAATCCTCATAACAATAGGATTAGGCAAATAAGATCCTCATAGCAATAGGACTGGATAGCATTAGGGCGAGCAACAAGATTATCATAACAATAGGATTGATCCAAAAATTGCTCATAACAATAGAAGACAAAACAAAGTTCCTCATAACGACAAGATGACAAAATAGGTTCTTATAACAATAGAATCAGTGATACCGGATCCTCATAACAATAGGATTGATGGAAAAAAGAATCGTCATAACAATAGGATACAAGGCAGGGCAAAAATCCTCATAGCAATAGGAATGCAATGTCCTCATAACAATAGGAATGGAAGACAAAGGTATAATCCTCATAACAATAGTTATCGAGCATAATAGGATCCTTATAACCACAGGATCAACAACGCATGCTATTGGAATTTTCATGCATCCAATCTTCTGGAAATTCCTTAAAGAGAAGAGTTCAAACATGATCTTCAGGAACCATCAGGTAAGTACAGGGTAATTAGATTCTTTTGTACGTGCCAAATCAATTGGACTTAGACCGCGAGCAAAGGTATCAAGACCAGCTTTTGACAGATTGGTGCTAGTAACAACTAGACTTCAGGGGACTATTGGTGACAACCAAAAACAGCTTACCAATGACAATTGGATCTTAAGAAGACTTGCTAGGGAAAGAAATATTAGTAACGGACAATACTTCAAGACACAAAGAACAAACCGAATGGTGAACTCCAGTGACAACTGGGGAGAAGACATATGGTGACGACCAAGGGGAATAGATTTACCAAACGCGTAGCGTAGTGATAACTGGACTTCATGGGGAAAGAAAACTGGTGATAACCAAACCCATGATAAGAAGCCAATGCTAAATGCGTATGTTAAACATGATATGAATGATCATGGCATGCAAATGTTGACTCCTGGTGAGACGAAGATTTTGTGGGGAAACTTTCGCGGGGAAATGAATCCTCAATATCAATAATTTAAACAAAATGTCACAAGATGGACACCGGGGAAACATCCTCAAACTTGATGATTGTATTTGATCAACGGATCAGTCTAAGAGTGTTATCAGTTTAGACTTTCAATGGGGATTTTTAGTCTGCAAACGGTATAACAATACTTTTGCAACCTTGAGACTTCTTAGAGATACCTAGGATTTCCTTTTTATCCTCCCATATGTCAAAGAAATTTTATATTTTATCAACATTTTTCCAAAACATTTTCTTCTAAAAAACCTTTCTATTTTCAAAATTCTTTATTAACAAATAAATGGCATTTTGCATAACAAGAAAATGTAGAAAAAGTATAAATGACAACAAATGATAGGCAAAGTTTGTATTTTATTAAAGAATGGTAGCTTGCAAATGGAAAAAGCTCCATGGAGTATTAAAATTTTGAAAATGGCAATAGGGAAAGGTTTACATTGAATCTAACAACTGTTACGATCCCTAATAACTAAGATGCCCCAAATCCTTACTTCTGACGAGAGCGATTGGATTGATCTTCTACTGATTCTTTAGTATTGCTAAACACCATGTGATACAGTCAAATGCCTTTTGTCCCTAACTTTTTCCTGGACCGCCCTTTTGTCCCTCTCTTTTTTATTTTCATCCATAACTTTTGCATGGATCTCCTTCATAGGATTAGATCCACCGGGATACCCATTATTGCCTAAGTCGCCATTTCTGGTTTTCGACTTAGCAGGTTTTATTTAGGCATCATATTTTTTGGTTGCATCGGCGTTTACGGGATGTGCAAGCTGCTCATCATCCATTGTTGTGAGAATTAGGGATCCTCTTGAGAAAGCAGTCTTCACAACAAATGGGCCTTCGTAGTTGGGAGCCCACTTCCCTCGGGCATCTTTCTATGATGGCAAGATTTTCTTGAGTACCAGATCTCCCTCTTTGAATTCACGCAGGCGAACCTTCTTGTTGAATGCTCTCTTAAGCCGCTTTTGGTATAACTTCCCATGGCACATGGCTGTCATCCTCTTTTCGTCGATGAGGTTCAACTCGTCGTATTTGCTTCGGATCCATTCTACTTCTTCCAACTTGGTTTCCATCAGAATTCTCAAGGATGGTATCTCCACTTCCATTGGGAGAACTGCTTCCATGCCATACACTAAAGAGAATGGGGTTGCGCATGTTGAAATGCGGACTGAGGTCCGGTATCCATGTAAAGCGAAGGGTAGCATTTCATGCCAATACTTGTAAGTCTTGACCATCTTTTGCAGGATTTTCTTGATGTTTTTGTTGGCAGCTTCAATAGCTCCATTCATCTTCAGACAGTAAGGCGAAGAATTATGGTGCTCGATCTTGAAGGATTCACACAATTATTTCATAGTCTTGTTGTTCAAATTTGTTTCATTATCCGTGATAAATCTGTTTGGAATTCTGTAACGACACATAATTTCCTTCTTGATGAAGTAGGCAACCACTTGCTTTGTCACATTGGCGTAGGAAGTAGCTTATACCCATTTTGTGAAGTAGTCGATAACAACCAAGATAAAACGATGGTCGTTGGAAGATTTAGGCTCTATTGCTCCAATCACGTCAATGTCCCACATAGAGAAAGGCCATGGCGATGATAAATCATTCAACAACGTTGGAGGCATGTGCACCTTATCAGCGTAAATTTGGCATTTATGGCATTTTCTAGCATATTGGATGCAATCAGATTCCATGGTTAACCAGTAATACCCAGCTCTCAAAATCTTCTTGGACATAACATGACCATTGGCATGTGTCCCAAATGGTCCCTCATGAATTTCTTGAATCAATAGGTCTGTTTCACGTTTATCAACACATCTAAGCAGAACCATGTCATGATTTATTTTATACAACACACCATTACTAAGGAAGAAATTGGACACCAATCTTCTCAAAGTCTTTTTGTCAAGAGCGATAACATCAGCTAGATATTCCTGCTTTTGCAGATACATCTTGATGTCGTGGAACGACAGCTTTCCATCAGTTTCCTCTTTAACTAATTGGTAGTAGGAAGGCTCGGTCTTTCGTACAATCCGGATAAGTGGTGATTCATTGAGGTATCTGACCTTTCACATGGAGGCTAGCATAGCCAAAGCATCAACAATGTGGTTTTCAGACCTCGGGACGTGTCGGAAAGTGATCTCATTAAAGTATTTGATCATCTCCACAATATAAACACGGTATGGCATCAACTTTTCGTCTCGGGTCTCCCATTCACCCTTAACTTGGTATATCACCAAAGCTGAATATCCACTCACTTCAAGGATTTTGATTCAGAGGTCAATGGATGCTTCAAGGCCCAAAATGCATGCTTCATACTCGGTAATGTTGTTTGTGCACTCAAAACATAACCCTGTTGTGAATGGAGTATATCCACCATCTGGATTCATTAAAATAGAACCTACGCCATGCCCAATGTAATTAGAGGAACCATCGAACATCATCTTCCAACAGGAGTCTGGCTCGGGACCCTCATTTGAACCAGGTTCTTCACAATCTTTCTTTATCAACATAATGCTTTCATCAGGAAAATCAAGCTTTAGGGGCTCATACTCTTCAACTAGTTGTTCTGCAAGGTAATCTGACAAGATACTTCCTTTGATAGAATTTTGAGTTACGTACTGAATTTCGTATTCGGATAACAACATATGCCAACGGGAAAGCCTTTTAGTCTGTGCAGGCTTTTCAAAAATGTACTTTATTGGATTCATCTTGGATATCAATAAAGTAGTGTGATAGATCATGTATTACCTGAGACGCTTAGCAGCCCATGCTAAAGCACATCAAGTTTTCTCCAAGAGTGAATATCTGCTTTCACAATCGGTAAACTTCTTCCTCAAATAGTAGATGACGTGCTCTTTCCGTCCAGTCTCATCATGTTGCCCCAGTACGCAACCCATAGACCCTTCTAACACAGACAAATACATGAAAAGATGTTTCCTTGGCACAGGCGGAATCTGGATTGGAGGTTCTTGTAGGTAACATTTGATCTTTTTGAAACCTAGCTGACAATTAGAATTCCGTTCAACTACTTGATCCTTTCGGAGCAGCTTGAAGATGGGCTCACAAGTAGCAGTCATATTGAAGATGAATCTGGAGATGTAGTTCAGTCTTCCAAGAAAACCTCTGACTTGCTTCTCGGTTTACGGAGCGGGCATTTCTTGAATGGCTCTGACTTTATCCGGGTCAACTTTAATCCCTCGTTGGCTAACAATGAATCCAAGCAACTTTTCAGACCAAACACCAAAAGTACACTTAGCAGGATTTAGTCGCAATCTGAACTTTCTGAGACGCTCAAACAACTTGAACAAATGATCCACATGGTCCTCTTTGCTTTGAGATTTAGCGATCATGTCATCGACATAGACCTCTATCTCCTTATGCATCATGTCATGGAAAAGCGTAACCATTGCCCTTTTGTAAGTAGCACATGCATTTTTAAGACCAAATTGCATGACCTTATAACAATAGGCCCCACTAAGGTGTGATGAATGTAGTTTTCTCCATGTCATCAGGATCAATTTTGATCTCGTTGTAACCTGAGAAGCCATCCATGAAAGAAAATACAGCGAATCTAGCATTATTATCCACCAAGGTATCAATGTGCGGACGAGGGAAGTCATCCTTTGTGCTGGATTTGTTCAAGTCCCTATAGTCGACACACATTCGAACCTTTCCATCCTTCTTTGGTACAGGAAAAATACTGGCCACCCACTGAGGGCATTTTACAACAGCAAGAAATTCGGCATCAATTTGTCTTTTTACCTCTTCTCTGATCTTCAAGGCCATGTATGGTCTCGTCCTTTAGAGTTTCTGCTTCACGGGAGGACAATTAGGTCGGAGTGGTAGCTTATGAACAATGATGTCTGTGTCCAAACTGGGCATATCTTGATATGATTATGTGAACACATCCACATATTCTTGGAGAATCTTGACCAACCTTACTCTAACATCTGACCCAAGTGTGGTGCCAATTTTGATTTCCTTTCTCTCCTCTTCATCACCCAAGTTGATGGTCTCGACCTACTCTTATTGAGGTTGGAGATCAAGCATCTTAGCCAATTCATCTAGGTTATCGCAATCTTCCTCACCCTCTTCTTCGGCTTGGTTAATGGGTGCATCAAAGTTAGGAGAGATTGGAGAGTCATCGGATTCAATGTGGCTATCAATGATTTTGCATGTTTTAGATGATTGCTTTTATTAAAACGAAAGAATTTTTTTTCTTTTTAGTGGTTTTCTGAAAGGGAAAAACAGTAAATGAACACAACATGAATGGTACACCAAAGCCACAGAGTCCCAATTGCTCGAAGCCACATCAGAATGGTACACCAAATTGCTTAGGCCTTCATCTTCAGAATATTTGTCAATTGCATTCACTTGGAAGCCAACACAGATGAACATTTCTTGGATTTCTTTCGGACGACCCATGATTGGAGTTGACGCTTTGTTGGCAGTTGGTTTGTAACCCAACCCAAAGCAGTTCATCTTGACTTTGACATTGATCACTTCACCCTATCCTTCTGGTTTACCATCTTCAATGGTGGAAATGGTGCTCTTTAGAGATGCAAAATATGGAATGACCCTCTGCACAGGCTCCTCTACCTCCAACAAGACTGCATTTGCAATTTTAAGCGCTTGGAAAGAAGTTTCCAACGCGTCCTCATCTGCCTCGATGTACTTGAATGAATAAAGATTGCTCACCATGAGATCTTCTTCTCCACATATAGTCGCCAGCTTGTTGTCCGCAAAAAATTTCATTTTCTGATGCAAGGTTGACGTCATTGCCCCAGCGGCATGGATCCATGGCCTTCCCAGCAAACACCTATAATTGGGGTTGATATCCATAACTGATCGGGTGTAAACAAACTAACTTTAAGTGCACAAACTATCTAGTAGTTTTAAAAGATATCGATCCCACAGAGAGCAAAAGTCAAAGATTATTGATCCTAGTTGTTACCGTGTTTATCTTAGGCGAATGAAATATTAGAATCGGCGAGACAAAGTAAATCGATTTAATAAAGCAGAATAATGACAATGCTGAAATGTAATTCACATTACTCTAATTGTCTCCACTAAGGTTACTCACGGGGAAATGTTTCATATTTAGAAAAGAATTAATTTAACAAGAACTGTCGCTGTCGGGTATTCAGAACCGAGTTTACTCTCTAATTTATACCTTCCATTGTCATGGATGGACGGTGCTGATCGTGTTAAAGTAGCAAACCTATTTTTAAGAAATTAAACTCTTAACTTAATAGAAAAGTAATTTTGACTGGAAAGGTTAACTAAAAAGGGTTCCTGGCTTTCGCCAAGAGAACCGGATCCTAAACCTATAAACGCATCCGCAAATAGTTTTAAAACCTCCTTCTAGAAAGATTAAGGTTTCCTAATTGAATCAACAATGTGTTGTCGCAGTATTTGTTAACGAAAAACAAACTAATTTTAGTCTTTAGTGTCGGACGACTTTCGATCTTACCCAACGTTTTCACTGCCTCACTTTAGTGAAGGCAAATTTAATTAAGCACAGAAAAATTGCGTTTAAATCAAAACAAGCCCCCAAAGGTAATCCTAGGGAGACAACATGTACAACATAACCTATTGACGATCCTCACATCTCGACATAAAGTAAATTAGCCGGACATGTTTAGAGAAAACAAAACATAGATGATTTTAATTGCAGAAGTAAACATAATTGCGGGTAAGGAAAGTAATTAAGGCAGTGAAAATAAGTGCGATTAAAATAAGGCAAAGAAAAAATAAAGGTAAATGCTGAATAAATAAATAAACATGCTCCAAACGGAGACTTGAATCTGGTACAATGCGGTGCTGAATATAAATCTTAACTGGAAATAAATTGTTACAGGAAATAAAGGGTGCTCCAACCTCAATACAGACTCAATCGACACTGTAATACCTCTCCGATGCGAAGAGAATATTAATTTACAAATTGACAGAATGATAACGTAAGTTTGCACAAAGTTTGGATGCTTTGAAACTGATATGCAGGGGTATTTATAGACTTTGGAAACCCTAGGAATTCATGAAAATGCTTCTAACGTCGTGGCAAAAATAGGGGAAAACGTGAGAGATGCATGGAGACCAAGATTGAGTCATTTCTAACCGTTTGGCATTCCAAAGGGTGGCAACCGCCACACCCCTCATGGCGACCGCCATGCTCTCAAAGTGGGCATGACTAGGTCATCCCACTACTAGGTGCGTGGACCACCCATGGCACCCCTAGGACGAGTGCCAAGGGGGTTTCCATGAGGTACTTGTCTGCTCCATTCGTTTATTTCTCGTTCGTTTCGCTTCGTTTCTTCGCAAGCGGCTTCAAATTAGTAAATTTCCTGAAACATAACCAAGTACTAGCATAAAAGTGGAAAATTAATTCAAAACAATATGAGAACATGTATAAATCAAGTCAAATAATCGATAAGTTTAGGCGTCATTAAACTCTCCCACACTTGAACCTTTGCTTGTCCTCAAGCAAAACGTAAGTAAAACAGGTGAATTATACTTCGAACATATCACATTAATAGTTACTAATTCACTAAAAACAAATGCATCGTAATAACACATTCTGTATTTTACGGTCAAAAATCTCTCACTAACACAAACCAATCTGAATCATATTATCATCCTTAGACTTAGTTTACTCGTCCTTTTTTGTTCGGGCGCAAACACATTACGCCCGTTATCTTGTACTCGCATGGTGAACAAACCTGTTGGTGATCCAGATCCATTAATGTGTCAAAACTTCAACACTTTACGCTATTTTTCAACTTAATATATAAGCACAATCTTTAAAGATTCCTCTACCATTGGGATAAGTAACCGGGTGAAGGTTACCTAACTTAGAAGGCGGATTTTCTTTTTGCATCATCTGATTTTTATCATTTTCTTATTCTATATCATGCGATTATTCACCTATTTGCATCGGCTCATTCACTTAGCGGTACTTAGATGTTGCTGACTGCTGGAATAAATTACTTAAGGACTAATTTTAAAGGTGAGAGCATGACGATTATCCAAATCGGTCTCCATAGTTGAGAGATTCACGGTTGCAAAACGATACTAATGTTTCAGGACTTGTCCCACATCTCTATAACATGTCTAAATAGCTCAAAAATTTAAATCACTTACTCTTTCTTTTTGTAAAAAATTTTCGGTATGGCTCAAGAAAAGGGAGAAAATTTAATAGACAACAAAACTACACTTAAAGACTTGACAATACATGTAATGACTAGATAAAACAACGAAATAAAACAACGGAAAGCAAATAAATCTAACTAGAAAGCAGTAAAAATAAAGATGTAAAAATTCCTCTCCCACACTTAAATCAAACATTGTCCCCAATGTTTCAACGTAAGGCGGAAGGGAAGTGATAAAACCTGGCGTGTGATCAGAGCGAGAGGCCTTGGCGGCCCTGTGTTCTTCTCAATGAATACAACTCCTGAAAAAGGTGGTCCATTTACTCAGTGAACCTGTCGGTTTGATCTCTTTTCTCACCGTGGAGAGCCATGATTTCTTTTCTCAAAGTAAAGAGTTCATAGTCAATGTAGTGTGCATGCTGATCTTCAGGTTCGTTAGGGGTTTCTGGTGGTGATAGATCTTCATCTAGGTTTTACAGTTAATATCGCCAGTTATTTTTGTCATGGACGCTAGTGAGGTCGTGGTTGGGGAGGGTGAAAAGGTGGACTACTTCATTGTTTATAAGGATTTTAAATTTGTCCGGTCCTTCACGTCTCACTAAACTACGGTTCAGTAGAAGTTGATATCTAAAAGAATGTGTCCACAGGTTGGGGTTAGGTAGGCCACTCGGTCTCGCAGTCCCAAGGCAATAGCAATGTGTGTAACTAATCCTCATACAAAAATGTCTTCAACTCTTTGTTTGGCAATCTTCTTAAGGTTTGTCAGCAGGAAGGTTGCACAGTTTAATGGGCGGTTCTGAAAGATGCTCAGGATGAAAAACAACTCTTCTTTACTTACACAAATTTGGTTCTCAGCTTTTCCAAAAAAGGTTTGGGCGGTTACCATGTGGAAGTATCTGATGGCTGGATTATGGATGAGGGTGTTATTCATAGCATCATGGTTAGGGGGAAATCCTCAGTGATCCCTCCCCAGAAGAAATCCAATTCGCCTTGCATATTATCATGAACTTCGGAGTAAGCATTAGGGTCATGCTTAAAGGCAAGGCACCTAGCTAGCTCTCTACAGGTGATCCTATAATCCTGGCCAAACAGTCTAAAGGTAACCAGGCCTCTGTCATGTAATAATCCAATATGGAGCTTAAAACGGAATGAACTCAGGAATTCCAGTTTCAAGCTTCTGTAAGTTGGGTGCTTCGCGATGGAAAACCTGTCCCAACTCATCTGGGTGAACATAAAATGGACACTATCAATAAGTCCCTGCTGGACCAAGGAAGGAAAATCCGGGTACCGGTTCGGCAAAGTGGGTCTCTCAGCTAAGGCAGCAAAACGCCTCATCTGTTTGTCATTCTTGAAGGTAATCTGCATCCCATTGGCCGGCTGCATCTTGAAATATGGTTAGTTGGTAAAATATGGCTAAGTGGAAGGTTCTCCCCCTGAAATGAAAACCCACACAAGTTAGATATTTATTGAAAAGAAAAGTAAAAATGAAAAACCGGAGAGGATAAAATGAAAAGAAAAATCGTGGATTGCCTCTCACACAGTGCTGCATTTAACATCGGTAGCTTGACGAATGTTAAATTCTGGTTGGAGTAGCGACCGGGGATGGTTCCGAGAAAGTAAGACGGTCGTGGGTGATGTTGGTCTCACTGTGTTGTAAAGCTTCAGCCTTTGTCCATTCACAATGAAAGGATTCGTAGATGGACTTTTAATTTCAACTGCTCTAGATTTTAGGACTCTCGTGACTTCGAAAGGACCAGTCCACTTAGAGCGTAATTTACTGGGAAAAAGTCGCAATATAGAGTTGAACAAAAGTACTGGGTTGCCTATATTGAAATTTCTTCTCGTGATTTGTTTATTATGTCATTCTTTAGTCCATTCTTTGTAAATTATAACATTTTCGTAGGCATCCCGTCTGATTTCTTCTAATTCGATGATGTCCAGCAAGCGTTTGTTACCCGCCTTTAAATAATCCATATTTAGGGTTTTTATAGCCCAATAGGCTTTATGTTCTAGCTCAAAAGGTAGGTGGCATGATTTTCTGTAGACCAGATTAAAGAGTGTTGTCCCTATAGGAGTTTTGTAGGCAGTTCTATAGGCCCATAATGCATCTTGAAGTTTGGAGGACCAGTCTTTTCTAGAAATGGTGACCGTCTTTTTTAAGATCTGTTTTATTTCCCTATTGGAGACTTATACATGTCCACTTGTTTGTGGATGATATGGTGTTGCTACCCTATGTTTCACCCCGTTTTTTGCTAACAGGTTATCGAATATTCGCGAGATGAAATGGGATCCCCTGTCGCTTATGACTAGGCGAGGGACTCCAAACCTCAAGAATATGTAATTCTTAAACAATTTAATAACAACTTTTGCATCGTTAGTAGGTGAGGCTATGGCCTTGATCCATTTAGATACATAATCTACCACAACTAAGATATATTTGTTTTCCATAGATGATGAAAATGGTCCCATGAAATCTATTCCCCAGACATCGAAAATTTCTACTTCTTGAATGTTCCTTAGGGGTATTTCATCACGTCTGGAAATGTTTCCAGTGCGCTGGTACCTATCGCATTTGACTATATAGGCGTGCACTTCGCGCCATAAGGAGGGCCAATAGAGGCTTGCCTGAAGGATTTTGTACATGTTTTCGAGGTGCCAACGTTACCACCATAAGGTGCGAAGTGGCAATGAGTTATTATGTTTTCAACTTCCTCTTCAAGGACGCAGCGACGAAATATTCCATATGCCCCTCTCTTAAAAAGTAGTGGTTTATCCCAGTAGAAATGTTTTATGCCGTGTAAGAACTTTTTCTTTTGTTGATATGTCAGATCCAGGGTAGAACATCGACTGCTAGATAGTTAACAAAATCGGCGTACCAGGACACGTTTGTTATTACTAGGGCAGACTCTATATTGGGTTTGGCTTCATCGTTATCTATATCTTCTCATTTCTGGACTGACGCTACTAGTAGGTCATAGGTGAAGTCATCATTGATAAGAATATGGTCCAGCTTTAGGTACTCAAACTTTTAGAGGTGGTCAGCTACTACATTTTCAGTTCCCTTCTTGTCTTGAATTTCCATATCAAACTCCTGCAGTAGGAGAATCCAACGGAGTAGTCTGGGCTTTGTATCCTTCTTCTTCAGAAGGTATCTTATGCCCGCATGGTCGGTGTATACTATGATCTTGGCTCCGACTAAGTAGGAACGAAATTTTTCTATTGCAAAAACTACGACTAAGAGTTCTTTTTTAGTGGTGACGTAATTAAGTTGAGCTGCATCTAGCGTTCTGCTTGCATAATATATCACATGCATCTTCTTTTCGATTCTTTGTCCTAGAACAGCATCGACAGCGAAGTCACTCGCATCGCACATGATCTCAAATGGCTTATTCCAGTCTGGGGGTTGTATGATAGGAGCGGAAATCAGTGCTTGCTTTAAAATATTAAACGCTTCTATGCATTTCTCATAAAAAACAAACTCGGTGTCTTTCATCAAGAGACCTGTTAAGGGTTTTGTGATTTTTGAGAAGTCCTTGATAAAACGTCGGTAGAACCCGACGTTTCCAAGAAAACTTCATACTTCCCTAACTGTTTTAGGTGGCTGGAGGATTTCTATTATCTAAATCTTAGCTTTGTCAACCTCAATCCCTCTGTCGGAAACTACGTGTCCTAATATTATACCCTCTGTAACCATGAAGTGGCACTTTTCCCAGTTTAATATGAGATTTACCAGTACACATCTTTCCAAAATCTTTTCTAGGTTAGCGAGGCGGTCTTTAAAACTGGATCCACACACCGAGAAGTCATCCATAAAAACCTCCATTATCTCGTCAAGAAAATCTGCGAATATGGCCATCATACATCGTTGGAATGCCGCGGGAGCGTTGCATAGTCCATACAGCATCCGCCAATAGGCAAAAGTTCCGTAAGAGCATGTAAAGGTTGTTTTCTCCTAGTCGTCAGGGTGAATAAGGATTTGGAAAATTCCGGAATACCCGTTTAAATATAAAAAATAGGAATGCCTGGATAAATGTTCTAACATTTGGTCAATGAATAGAAGGGGAAAATGGCCATTCCTGGTTACTTTGTTTAGCTTCCTATAGTCGATGCACATACGCCAGCCATTTACTATACGTTGTGGCACTAATTCTCCTTTTTCGTTCTGCATTACCGTGACGCCTCCTTTCTTGGGTACGACATGTACTGGGCTAACCCATTTACTGTCTAAGATTTGGTATATTATTTCGGCGTCTATTAATTTCAGCACTTCCCTCTTTACCACATCGCTCATGTTAGGGTTTATCCTCTTCTGGTGTTCCCTAAAGGGTTTAGAATCCTCCTCCAGCATAATTCGGTGCATGCACACAGATGGGCTTATCCCTTTTAAATAAGAAATATTGTATCCTAGAGCTGAAGGGTAATTACGTAAGACATCTAGGAGTTGATTTGTCTCGTCCTTGTTTAATTTCACATTTACTATAACCGAACGGTTTAACTCCTTATCGAGGATTTCATATCTTAGGTTCTTACGTAACTCTTTAAGTTCAACAGTCGTTGTATTAGGACCAGGAAAATGGTTAGGGGTAAGTGACAAGCATTCATGAAGGCTGTCATCCAATAAGGTGTACATATTTTTAGTCCATCATCCTCCATAATATCAGTTGAAGGTAGTTTCATAGTTTCGGTTGGTGTTTCAAGCTTGATTTTGGTCTGTGTTTCAAATTCCTTTATACACTCATCGATAATATCAATGGAGCAGCATAAGTCGTTTATCGCAGAAGCTTGCAAAAATTTGGAAAGGATAAACTCTACCTTCTCATCACCTACTTCGAAAGTCATATTTCCTCTCTTGACATCTATTATAGCCCCAACGGTGGATAGGAAGGGTCTTCCCAGAAGGGTAGGAATTTCTTCGTCTTCTTTGATGTCCATTACCACAAAGTCTGTGGGTATATAAAGTTGACCAATCCTAACAGGGACGTCCACCGGGATACCTATTGGGTATTTAACCGACCTGTCGGCCAATTGAAGAGATATCATAGTTGGTTGCATATCCCCTAGGTCTAACCTATTACAAACGGCTAGAGGCATAAGGCTCACGCTGGCTCCCAAGTTCAGAAGGGCCTTATCGATAACATGATTTCCCAGAACACAAGGTATAGAAAAACTTCCTGGGTCTTTCTCCTTTTTGACTAGTTTATTCTCAGCGATAGAGTTGCATTCTAATGGTTTAGGGTCATCAAGTCTACACTTATTGGTTAAGATGTCTTTTAGGAATTTAGCATAAGATGGTATTTAAGTAATAACTTCGGTGAATGGAATCTCTACGTGGAGTTTTTCGATTAATTTTACAAACCTTTTGTATTGGTTATCTAATTTAGTTTGTTTAAGTCTTTGCGGATAAGGAATCAGTGGCTTGTAAGGAGAAGGTGGTGTATAGGCTTGGTCATTTTTAACACCTTCTTTAACGCTAGATTCCTTTTCATTTTCAGGTTCTATATTTTCCTTAGTCCGTTCCTCAGGTGTAGCCACAACGTTCTTCTTCGGTGGCTCTGGTGTCACCAACCTAGGGTTTGCTGGGCCGTCATAGGAGGTTCCACTTCTCAGGGAAATAGGGTTAGCATGCCCCTTTGGGATAGGTTGAGGTTGTCCAGGAAATTGTCCTCTTGGCATTGCCTGGGCAGCTTGTTGTTGGGCTACTTGAGAAATTTAGGTTTCAAGAATCTAGTTGTGGGTTATCACAGAGTCGACTTTAGTGCCTAACTGGGTAATCAGCTCATCTATGTGAACGTTTTGATTCAAGAAATCCTTATTTTGCTGAGTTTGGGCTGAAATGAAGTTCTCCATGATTTTCTCTAAATTCGAATTCTAGGGAGCAACTTGTATAGCCTGTGTTGGTCTTTGGGCTTGGAAACCTTGAGGTCTTTGAGGTACAGAGTTCTGATTAGGGTTATTGTTCTTATACGAAAAGTTTGGGTGATTCCTCCATCCAGGGTTATAGGTATTAGAGAAAGGGTTTCTTTGTGCATAATTGACCTGATCCGAGGTTGGCTCAGCTAAGAGACTACATTCAGCCGTTATGTGCCCTTGGGTTCCACATATTTCGCATCCGGGTTGCACTGCAACTACAATAGCTGTAGGTTTTACATACATGTTTTCTACCTTTTGGGCTAAAGCGTCCATCTTAGCTTTTATCATGTCAAGAAAACTGACCTCATATATCCCTCCTTTGGGCTCCTTTTTCTCCACTGATGTTTGTTCCCTCCTCCATTGATAAAGGTTTTAGGCCATATCTTTGATGAGAGCGTAAGCTTTGGGGTAGGGTTTGTTCATCAGTGCACCACCAGCAGCAACGTCGATGGTCATTTTAGTGTTATAGAGAAGTCCATTGTAGAAGGTGTGGATAATCAGTCATTGTTCTAAACCATGGTGCGGACAGGCTCTTAATAGTTCTTTATATCTCTCCCAATCATCGAAGAGAGATTTGTCGTCTTGTTGGGTAAATCTAGTGATTTGGTTTCGTAGGATAGCGGTCTTACTTGGTGGGAAATATCTAGCAAGGAAAACTTTCTTAAGGTCACTCCATGTGGTTATTGAATTGGGTGGAAGGGAATCTAACCATGATCGTGCCCTATCTCTGAGGGAAAAAGGAAATAGTCTCAAACGTATTGCCTTAGGAGGACAACCATTGGCTTTTAGGGTATCCGCTAATTGGATAAAAACTTTTAAATGTTGGTTTGGGTTCTCAGTAGGGAGACCGGCGAACAGATTTTGTTGCACCAGCTGTAATAGAGCGTGCTTTAGCTTAAAGGTATGAGCTACGATAGCTAGGTTAACTATACTCGAGTGGGGTTCTACATTAGGAGGCAGGGCAAAGTCCTTAAAAGGTCTTTGGTTTTGTTCTTCAGCCATTGCTCTTCTAATCTTTCGAAGCAAAAGAAGTGCGCGTGCGTATCTTTCGGGTTCTTCTATTGGATCTACTAAGTTGCCAGTGCTGCGAGTTCTTTGCATCGACTGATAATAAGGTTCCTAAGTCAAGATGGTGTAACAACAAAGTTGCAATACTTGAAGAAATTGGTCCCCGACAACGGCGCCAAAAACTTGATCGGTGTAAACAAATTAACTACAAGTGCACAACCTATTGTGTAGTTTTAAAAGATATCGATCCCACAGAGACCAAAAGTTAAAGATTATTGATCCTAGTTATTACTGTGTTTATCTTAGGCGAATGAAATATTAGAATCAGCGAGATAAAGCAAATAGATTTAATAAAGCAGAACAGTGACAATGCTAAAATGTAATTCACATCAATCAACAATACTCTATTTGTCTCCACTAAGGTTACTCACGGGGAAATGTTTCCTATCTAGAAAAGAATTAATTTAACGGGAACTGTCGCTGTCGCGTATTCAGAACCGAGTTTACTCTCTGATTTATACCTTTCATTGTCAAGGATGGATGACGCTGATCGCGTTAAATTAGCAAACCCATTTTTAAAAAATTAAATTCTTAACTTAATAGAAAAGTAATTTTGACTGGAAAGTTAAACTAAAAAGGGTTCCTGACTTTCGCCCAGAGAACCGGATCCTAAATCTATAAACACGTCCGCAAATAGTTTTAAAACCTCCTTCTAGAAAGATTAAAGTTTCCTAATTGAATCAACAAAGTGTTGTCGCGGTATTTGTTAACCAAAAACAAACCAATTTTAGTCATTAGTGTCGGACGACTTTCGATCTTACCCAACAGTTTCACTGCCTCACTTTAGTGAAGGCAGATTTAATCAAGCACATAAAAATTGAATTTAAATCAAAACCAGCCCACAAAAGTAATCCTAGGGAGACAACATGTAGAGCATCGCCTATTGACGATCCTCACATCTTAACATAAAGTAAATTAGCCGGACATGTTTAGGGAGAACAAAACATAGATGGTTTTAATTGCAGAAGTAAACATAATTGCGGGTAAGGAAAATATTAAGGCAATGAAAATAAGTGAGATTAAAATAAGGCAAGGAAAATAAGACAAGGCAGAAATAAAGGTAAATGTTGAATGTCATACCCCAAATTTTGACCACAAGATTTCTCATCATTGTACAAAACATTGCCACACTATGGATGTACCATTATACCTCATCAATCTCCACAAGGATCGTTGAGTATTCACTACAATCAAGAATTAGGGTTTTGAGCCCTCTCAGAGCACTTAGACAAAGGATAAATCAAGAAATAACATGATCTTCAACTTTTCTAGCCTCTCAAACACCCATAAAGGACCAAGAGGTTTCCCACATCAAGAATCAAGCACAAGGTTGCAACATTCCAAGTGGATCAAGCCTCAAGATCGCTAGTGTTACCAAATTAGGGTTTTGGTCGACCAAGGCCTCCAGATGGAAATTTTCATTTGGGAATGAGCCAATACTTCAAAACATGATCCAAAATGCTCCAAGGGACCTTATGGATCTAATCGTTAAGTCAAAATGGCCTCAGGGGAAGCATTCATCTAAAATCAGGAATTAGGGTTTCTTGACCTAATTCACCGTTAAGTTGACTTATGAGACAAGACATGAGCCAAGACCTCAAGACATGATTTGAGGGCCTTAAATACACCACATTGATCCATTTACAACAATGTATTGATCAAAGAAGCTTGATTCACAAGTTTCAATTTCATCTGGACCACAATTAGGGTTTTGAAGAAAAAGTCAACTGTACATTTGACTTTGGACCAAGACATGCTCCCAAATCTTGGGACATGATTCAAGACACCCTAAAACACCTATGGAATCCATCCGTTAGGTTTGAATTAGGTCAAGAACTTGATTGCATAGAAGATCACACAGTTTGGAATTCATCTGACAAAAAAGTCAACTGTGCCCAAAATCAAGTTTAACTTTTTGAATTTTTTTAACAAATATGGCTCCCCTAAGTCAAAAAAAAATGTTAATGTATGGTTTTTATCATCATCCATCAAGAAAAATCAAGAAAAGTGAGGTTTCTTGCAAAAGAGGCAACCATAGGAAACTTAAATTTTTCTAAGTTATGGAACAAAATGGATTTGGTACCCACTTTGCAAGGTCATAACTCCCAAACCCTAAGGCCTTTTTCTTCCATTCAAAGCTCAAATGAAAGTTCACATGACATACTTCAAAAGTGTCAACTACGAAAGATTCCAAATCCTCATGGATTTTGAGTTATGGATTGATCAAAATAAAAAAAAAGAAGTGAAAATGACTACTTTTTCCAACACTTAGTGAAATTTTCAAGTCAGAATCTGTTTCATTTTTTACTAACTTTTGGACCATTTTTCATCATGATCCAAGCTAAACCAGGTCCATTAGAGGACATCAAAGTTAAAGTATGTCATGAGAACTTTCCAAAGAGTACAAGAACTCCCATTAATTCAGCTTGATCAAGGAGTTATGGATCTCACAACATGCCTTGGTCAAACTGATTTTCAAGGCAGATTTGGTGCATTACTTGTGTCACACGATTTCCATTTCAAATTCTGTCATCTTGCAAGCTTTGTCCTCTTCCAAGATAAGAGGGAATCTTTATGACTCACTTGATATTTCCAAGCTTGGACCATTGAGTCAAGGATCCTATCCTTTGGCATGTGATCATTCAAGTTTCAATTCCAAAAACTTCAACTTTGTCATTTGGAATTGATGTGGTGCTTAGAGCTGTTATGAACCTGAACATATCAGTCCAATTGAGTCAAGTTTGTTGTAAAGATCAGAAGACCTAGAGCTACAAAAATCAGCTCTAGGTAATGGCCAAGTGAAGACTTGGTACCTTGGCATTTAAGAAAGTGATATATAGGCATATCCATTGGATAATAGAGTGATCCCCCATCCAACACTATTCCTTCAAAAACAAAACTACTCTACTATAAATATAGGTCATTTCTGATGTTTCAAACCACACCAAAACAATACCAAAACCTTGTTTTCTCACTCTCCCTCTCTTACTTCAATTTCAAGTCACATTGGAGCAATTTGGGAATTCTTGAAACCAGAGCAAAAACCACTTAAATAGCCATCAAAACACATCATAAATCATCCATTGGAGGTGTTCAAACCTTCATTCTCATTGTATAACATCAAAATCAGAAAGTCAACCTCCAAAACCTCAAATTTCGACTTTTCTGCAATTTTCAAGCCATGTCGTGATCCAATCACTTTCAAGACCAGCTAACCCTTCAAATACTCTCCAAATATCATCCTTAAATTGTCCCAACATGTTTCCCTCAACTGTAACACCATTTGAGTGAGTTACCATTTTGGTCACTTTTGCCACTTTTGCAAGAACGAGCCAATTCTTGTTCCTGAGGTTTCCAGCTGGTTTTGATCATCCTAAAAGCTTCTAAGGGATCAATCAAGAGTGTCTAAAGCATTGGATTACTTCTGGCATAAGCATCTTGACAGTTAGCACAAGGAGCTTCAAGAGGTAAGTGCATCACAACTTGAACTCTTAAAATATGCATTGCTTTGATGTCCATTAATCATAAACATGTCATATATATCATATGTGTTGTGTTTGAACCAATTTACCATGCTATTGTTGCTTGTATGATGAGATAGCATAGAACTTGCAAATCTTGGTCTATTTTGAAACCACTATCGGGTTTTAAAATAGAAGCATCTTTAGAAAATTCTAAAGACACCATTGGATTCCTCATGAAATTCTAGGCAGGATCCATCTAAATTTCATCCAATTTCATGGAGAATTGAGGGAGATATGATCCTTCTTGCAAATCACCAAAACTTGGTTTTTTGCCTTTGTCAGACCTAGAATTCTGGTCACCCTTATGTATTCACGGGGTGGTTTTGATACACGGATGTATCACCACCCTAGTGGTAGCAGCGCGCTTGTGTTTGGTTGGAGGTCGTGGGTTCAAGACCCACCCAGACCACTTTTTCTATTTCTCTCATTTTGCTATTTTTCTCATTTTTCATGATTTTATTAATTAATCTCAAAATTAATTTCTCTCTCAATTTTAATTATTTTTTATTGGTTCTTTTTTTGAAAATTCACAAAAATTTTGAAATATTTTATTCCACAAAAAAATTGGATTTATATTATTTATTTAATGTAGTTTGAATTTTTGTAAATAATTTCATTTTCTTTGTTTTCAAACATTTAAAAATTGAAATTTCCACCTTGATCTTTCAAAACCAATTGAATTTCAAGCCTTCATGTGATTAAACATGATTTTCCAAAATATTTTTCAAAGCTTACCACTTGTTTTTATATATATTTGGTATTTTATATTTAATTTCCTTTGAAAATAATATTATATTAATTAAAATTAGGGTTTCCCTCAATTTTAATTTGTCAAACTTCATTTGAAACAATTTTGGGCCTCTTGGTAGAGTGTAAGTCTCATCCCTTTATAAATAAACCATTTTGGACCTCAGTCATTGTATAAATCCTGACACGTTTTAAGAAATCTCGGCGCGATCGGCGTTTTCAAAACTATTTTCATCTGAGCCTCCCCTTGAGTTGTAAGTCTCATTTTTCTTCTTTTTCAAACACTTTTGGGCCTTTAATATAGTGTAGGACATATCCTTTTTGTAAAATACAATAATTTGGGCCTCAGTTATTGTATAAGTCCCTCTGTGCTTTTCAAAACTACGACGCGATCATCGCCTTTTCAAAAGATTTCATCTGGGCCTCTCCTTAAGTATAAGCCCCACACTTCCTTTTAAAACAACTTTATTTTTTTATTTAGATTCAAATTCAAAGTGTTATCAAAACTTTCTTCAATTTCTTGAATAACTAACCATACAGTTGTGGTTGCAATGCTGGAGCTTGCACAACTATAAGTTCTACTATTTTCTTCTACATACTCGTTTAAATATTTCATCTGTATATGTATGCCTGTATATACTAGCTTAGAGTTTTACCCAGCAATTAGGTCTAGTTTTAGATTAAACCAGTGGTTACTCTTTTAACACAGTCAAAACTAGTTTCCCTATGGGAAATTCCAGATACAGTCTTGCCGCCTCTTGGGCTTATACAATATGGAACAGAGAAAGGCATTATTCCCGGTGAAACTTTTCTCAAGACTGTCACAACTTAGAAATATATGTACAAGAAATTCATTTCCCCAAGGAGGATTAATTCCCGGTGAAACCTCTTATGAATTTCTTCAAACCCTAGAATTGTTCACCAAAGAAAGGATTATTCCCGGTGAAACCTTTCTTGAACTTTTCTTAGGTTTAGACCTACAGGCTTCATAAAAGCATCCCCAGCCTCCTCTTAGGCTTTGCACATGGACCCTCAGGCTTCTTAGAAGTTCTCAGCCTCCTCTTGGGCTTAGTACAAGGACCTAAAGACCTCCTACAGGTATAAGACAGAACTTAGTCATCTCTACTAGTTCAAATCCTCTAGAGAGCCAAAAAATCAGACCAGTTTAGGGTTGATTCTCATCCCTTAAAACATCAGCCTCCTCTTGGACATCATACAAAGATCACCCTCCAACTAAGAGTCAATCTCTTCATACTAGTAGACTTGGAAAGTCTCGTCTCCTCTTGGATCTCAAAGAAATCCTCAAGTTTCCTAAAAGCACAGGAAAAACCCTGATCACTTCATCAATTTCCAGCAGAGTTTGAAACCTCCATAGGTTTTCATACTCAAGGTTTAAACCTTTACCATCAATAAAACCTTAACAGAATCAGAACCTCAGGGCATCTGATATTTTCAAATCTTCTTCAATCCCCAGCAAGAGTTGATTCCCTAACACATATTGGACCTGTCTCTGGATTTCAATAATCCTCAGCAGAGGTTAGCCTCCTCTTAGGCTTCATATAAGAAATTCCCCAACCAGCCTCCACTTAGGCTTTGTATAATGATTTTCCCTCAGCAAAGTTAGCCTCAGTCTTGGGCTTTGTACAAGACAGATCATATTCTCCAGCTGAGTCAATCAACCTTTTAGCCTCAATCTTGGCTTTGTACAAGACAGATAAAACCTCTCCCCAGTGGAGTCAATTCTTTTAGCCTCAATCTTGGGCTTTGTACAAGACAAACAAAACTTTCCCCGGAAGAGTCAATTCTTTCTCAGCCTTAATCTTGGGCTTTCTACAAGACAGATATAAAACTCCCCTAGTAGAGTCAACCTTTTAACTTCAACCTTGGGCTTTGATCAAGGCACACAAAAATCAACATCCCCTCAGATGAGACCCTGAGTCCACTCTGTAGAAGGATATTTTCTCTGTACATCACATATCAAAATAGATAATAAAAAAACTTAATTCTAAATAACTGCTGTAAGTGGCACACTTGTTGATTCAAAAAAATCCAACTTGTGGTCCCTCTCTTATCCTGGTAAACTTCCTCTTTCATCTAATTGTTGTAAGTGGCAAGCCCCTGGATTATCTACATCCATGCCAATGTCCCTCTCTTAGCATGAAAGATTCCTAAGGAAAAATGGCATTGCTCAATACTGAGTTAAAGTTTCTTCCTTCAGGACATCACCCTTATATAGAAAATTATGGCATTTTTGGATTCCGTATACTCCAGTTAAAGTAATTCCCCTTTATAATCGATTACCCAACAATAGTGATGAACAGGTGAGATATCTCCCTTTAGAGATGACAAATTCTCTCTCAAATACCCCTTTAGCTTCAATCTTGGGCTTTTAACAAGACACAAATACTCATCCAGCTTCAATCTTAGGCTTTGAACAAGACGCCAAACATCTTTCTTCCCATAGAACAGAAGGAACTACGATTGCTCTGATTTCCCTTTTATCTTTACGGGAATACGTAGGCATAAGATTGTGAAATCTTAGCGAGCACACAAATAAAAAACTTTAGGTCCAGTACCTTACCAAAAACAACAGAAAACCTTAAAATAACAAAAACACTCTCTCAACATTCCCTACCCATAACAGATAAACACCAGAAAGTATTTAAAAATGCCAAAGAAAGTCTATGGATAACCATATATACATTTGGTAATTAACAACTTCCCTTTGTATTACCTGACCCCGGACCCCCAATCTCTTAGCATCTGTTGAAGAAAACATTTACGTGCAAGGTTAGTTTTAGATAGCTTCCCTTTCCTTTCCAGCTTCATAGGATAAATAAGAAATCAGAAAGTAGCACCCAATTCCAACCATTGCGGTAAGGTGGTCGTGTCACCGACAAAAATTACACGCTACAGAAAAATGGCGACTCTGCTGGGGAGTTTTAGGATTAGAGTTCCTAAGAGGTCTAGGCTTTGTTTGGCATTTTCTATACTATATATATATATATATATATATATATATATATATATCATTTACTGTTATATTACTTGATACCCGTGTTTAATTTTCTGTCAACTAGGAATGCGATTAATACGCATGTGGAAAGTTTGAGTGAACATTAAGATAAGTGGTGGCATATCCAAGAAACGCTTATAGGGAGTGAATCCCGACCAAGCTAACTTGGTAGTCCACCGAATCAGTCGAGGTACCCGTGCGGAAGTATCGATGTTGAACGATCAATTGTCGTGATAGCATTGTCTTTCCCAGTGCGGTATCCATGACCCTGAGGATTTAGTAGACATTAACCATATGACCATTTGGTAGTGCGGTAACTATCGGGAATAGATGATACACGATACTACACTCAAATGAGATTCATCTTAGGATATTATTGCTCGCTCGAGTGAATCAGCTTGTTGTTGGTATCCTTAAGAGGGGTCAATGATTTTGGAAACCTTAGAACCCGTTCTACAGGTACAAAAATTGACCAAAATAGTACAACCTTTGGGGATGGGTAGAGCCATGACTCCATGCTCGTGACGTTGAACCCTTGAACCCATGTTTTCAAATGTTTTTGTGTGTTGCATTCATGCATTCATTAAAAAAATCTTTTCAAACAAGAAAAAATCTTTTTTTCAAAAGAACTAAAACAATAATTGCAAATATCAGAGGTTGCGTAATGGATTTCAGTAGAAGAAAAACGCACAAGTACACCTTCAAGGCTCTGAATCTAGAATACTTAAGGAAATTGGGAAGGATGATTACCAATCCCGAGGCTTTCAGAGCTAAGCACGAAGGGTTGTTGTTTCTGTTAAGGGTCAACGTAGTTGAAGGGATACTGTCTACACTGATTAGGTTCTACGATCTGGTTTACCATTGCTTCACCTTTCCGGATTACCAACTTGCACTAACACTAGAAGAGTACTCCCACCTGATTGATTTTCCTATCACTGATCAAGCTCCATTTTCTGAACTGGAAGAAATTCCAAAGAATCAGGCCATGGCAAGAGCAATCTCCTTGGATGAGTCAGAAGTTAGGACTCACATAACCACTAAAGGAGGAATCCAGAGTTTACCAGCTAAATTCCTGATGGAGAAGGCTCTATACTTTGCTAGTATAGGAAATATAACTGCCTTCGGAGACGTCTTTGTTCCACTAATATATGGGTTATTCCTCTTTCCCAACATTGACAACTTTGTCGATACCAATGCTGTTAAGATATTCTTGATAGGAAACCCCGTACCAACCTTGGTCGTAGATGCTTATCATTCTGTACACTTAAGGAATTTGTACAGCGGAGGAATGATCACATGTTGTGTACCTTTACTCTACAAATGGTTCATTTCCCATTTACCCAAGTCTCCTGCTTTTTGGGATCACAAGAGTACTATACGTTGGTCACAAAGGATTATGTCCCTTACCAACTCTGACATAGATTGGTACAATAGGATTTACGAAGGGATAGAGATCATCGACAGATGTGGAAATTTCCCCAACGTACCCCTCATTGAAACTAAAGGAGGAATCAACTATCATCAAATTTTTGCTCGCCGTCAACTCGGATACCCGATGAAGAATATCCCACATAATGTTCATCTGGAAGGTCTTTTCTTCAAGGAAGGGGAAAATGACAGGGCACTAAAGAAAGAAATAGTGCATGCCTGGCAACATATTCACAGGAAAGGGAGAGAGTCTCTGGGAAGACCAAACTGTACCTTCATGGAACCTTATCTCCACTGGGTGCAAACTAGAGCCCTCAAGCTGAGGATGCCTTACCCTCGCCAAGAAGTTTTTCCATTAAAGGAATATGTCCTTTATTTCATGTCTGATGTGGAAAAACTCCAGGTCGCTCTCAACAAAGTTCAACGTGAGAAGAGCTCTTGGAAAAACAAATACCAAATCCTTAATTTGGAATGTACCAAGATTCAGGAACTGTTAAAGGAGAAGGATGCTCTGATTGAGATATTAGAGCAGCACGCTATAGAAATTCAGGAAGACCAAAGAAATTTGCTCGCTCCTTTCACTTGGCAAAGGACTCAGCTCTTTGTAAGACCAAAGGACTCACCCGACAACAGCTGAAGAGCCCCGATCAAAGAAAAGGAAAATACAGGAACTGACATCTGAGCTCTCCTTAGAGAGGACTCAGGATCCATGAGCTTAGACATTTCCTTACAGCACTTTGTAAACTACTGTACTTTTCCTTGTAAAATATTGCAATCTTTCAAATTAATAAAAGTGGGTCTCCCCCGCTGTGTGATATTTGCAATCTATTTGTTGAAGTTTCTTTTTGAATAAAACAAAAACTAAAAATATATCTTTGCATATCATTCATCATTCTCACATAACGCATTTTTCTTATCCTTGAGTCTCACGTATGTGTCACTATTCTAGAGTCAAACTGTCTCACTCATACAATACTCGGGCCAATCGACAAAAGAAAATGGACGATCTCGAGGAAGAGAACAGAGTGTTGAGAGAAGAAGTCGACGCTCTAAAAGAAAGTTTGGAAAAACCTCACAACAACTTGCAAACCCTGGCCGTAGCTCAGGAGCAGCAACATCAAATGACTGTGATCTTGGAGATTACATCTACACTTATAATGGAGACGCATGAGAATCATCCTCGGTATAACATGCCTAAAGGGCACCCTTGGGGCATGTCTTTCAACTTTATACCTGAGGGATACATCCCACCGGTCCTTGAAGATTCAGAAGCCCCAGCAGGAACCGCTGGACCTGAAGGTTACAAACTTCGGGAAAATGAAGATGCAAGGGTTACAACAACAACTCCTAAAGGTTACAAACTTTAGAGCACTGAAGCTCCAAGAGTCACCACTGTAATGTCTATACCACAACCAGTGGTACACACTGTCCCAGAAGGACAGATTCCGAAAGCGATTTCTGGTGGAAACGAAGACATGTACGAAAGGATGAATGAGTTCTAGGAACAATTCTTGGAAATGCAGAAGGAACTGCATGCCATTTTATAACGTGCGATTTTTGTCGGTGACGCGGCCACCTTATCGGCATGGGTTTCTCCTCACCGCAATGGTAGGAGTTGGGGTGCTACTTTATGATTTCTTATTTATCCTATGAAGCTGGAAAGGAAAGGGAAGCTATCTAAAACTAACCTTGCACGCAAATGTTTAACTGACAAATGCTTTAAAGAGATCAGGGAGTTCGGGGTCAGGTTATACAATGGGGAGTTGTCAATTACCCATCCTATATGTGGTTATCCACAGGTTGTTAGCAATTATCCTTACTGCTTTCTAGTTACTGGTGTTTGTCTGTTGTGGGTTGGGAAACTTTCTCCTTTGGGAGTGTTTGAGAGAGAGAGAGAGAGTTTTTGATGATTTTGGTAAGGTACTGGACCTAAGTTTTGATTGGTGTGAAGGTACTAGACCTAAAGTTTTTAATTGGTGTGCTCGCTAAGATTTCGCAATCTTATGCCTACGTATTCCCGTTAAAGAAAAACAGGGAAATCATAGCAATCATAGTTCCTCCTATTCTATGGGAGGAAAAAGATGATGTTTTGGTGTCTTGTTCGAAGCCCAAGATTGAAGCTAGAAGAGTATTTGTGTCTTGTTCAAAGCCCAAGATTGAAAAGGCGACGATGGTTTTTGTTTAAAAGGCGACGATCGCGCCGAGATTTTTAAAATCGTATTGGGACTTATACAATGACTGAGGCCCAAAATGGTTTCCTGTACAAAAGGGTTGAGTCTTACACTCTATTAGAGACCCAAAGTGTTTTGAAAAAGATTTGTGAGGGTGAAAATAATCAAAACCCTAATTTGATTTTAAAATGTATTTTAATTGATTAAAAATTCAATTAAAATGATCAAAATTATCAAACATGTGTGAAAAACAAGTTGTGATCTTGGATTAATGTTTGAAAAATCATGTTTCATTCATAGAATGATTTGAAAATCATTTGATTTTGCGAAATCAAGAGAACGAAATGTTTTTAAATGTTTAAAAACAAATAAAAACACAATTCTTTAAAAAAATGCCAAATATATGAAATAAATAATATTTTTGTGAAATTTTTGTAGAATAAAATATTTTAACATTTTTGGGAATTTTCAAAAAAAGAACCAATAAAAAATAATTAAAATTGAGAGAGAAACTAATTTTGGAATTAATTAATAAAAACCATAAAAATGTGAAAAATAGCAAAAAATATGAGAAATGGCAAAATGGTCTGGGTGGGTGTTGAACCCACGACCTTCCATTCAAACACACATGCGCGCTACCACTGGGGTGGTGCCACCCCATGAATATATATGGGATGCCTTGCTTTTAGGCCTGGCTAAGGCGCCATGGCCTGGCCCTTGCCCAAGGCAAGGCCTGATTTTAGGCCTCTTGCATGAAGGCTCTAACTTCCTCATTTCTCCATAGATTGGGACAAAATTTAGGTGTATCTGGCATAGAATTTCATGAGGAATCCAATGGTGCCCTTGAAATTTTCAGAAAATGTCCCTATTTTAAAATCCTATAGTGATTTCAAAATAGGCCTAGTTTAGCATGTTTTATGCTATCTCATCATACAGGCAGTAATAGCATGGTAAATTGGTTCAAATACAACATATATGATATGTATGAGATGTCCATGATCAATGGATCTCAAAGCAATGCATGATTTAAAGAGTTCAAGTTGTGATGCACTTACCTCTTGAAGCTTCTTGTGCTATCTATTAAGTTCCTTGTGCCAGAAGTAATTCAATGCTTTGAACACTCTTTATTGATCCCTTAGAAGTTTTTAGGATGATCAAAACCAGCTGGAATCCTCAGGAACAAGAATTGGCTCTTTTTGCAAAAGGGGAAAAAGTGACCAAGATAGTAACTCTCTCAAATGGTGTTCCAGATGAGGGAAACCAATTGGGACAGTTTGAGAATGATATTTGGAGTGTGCTTGAGGTTTGGTTTGGTTTTGGAAGTGACTGAATCAAGACATGACTTAAAAACTGCAGAAAAGTCAAATTTTGAGGTTTTGGAGGTTGACTTTCTGATTTTGGTGTTTTAGATCAACGGTGAGTGTTTGAACAGCTTAGATAAGATACATTGGATGTGTTTGGATCATGAGTTGTGGTGGAATTGCTCTCTAACTCAAAAACTCAGAGATGACTTGCAAAAGAAGGCATTTTGGCTTAAAGAGAAAGATTTTGAGGAAAACATCAGTTGTAGTGCTTTGGTGTACTCAAATTGATCACAAATGAGCTCTATTTATAGTATAGCAAGTTTGTTTTGCAAGCAATAGTGAATGGAAACTTGGACAGTCCCTTGGCCAATTGTAGCATAAAGGCATCTTTAATCTCCTATAGCCATTGACTTGAGGTTAGGGCAAGGCCTATGGTCCTTTGATTCAGAACTGAATCTTGACTCATTCAGTTAGGAATGTCTCAGTTCATGCCACCTTGATGCATTCATTGAATGCTTGGAAACAAAATTGGAGTCTTTGAGCTTTTTAGCATTTTAAGGGCACTTATGGCTACATGTAGTTCCTTGGACTTGAGAGGCTTGTGGATCAGATCTTTTCTCTTGGATGTTATCCTCTGATGTGTCCAAATGGATGACAAGGCTTAGAGTTGTCCAAATTAGCTAACTCGAGAAAAATGCACAAATCTGCCTTGTAAAAATCAGTCCATAATGCCATGTTCCAAGGATTGTATCTCCCTACTCAAATTGAATTTGGAGGTGATCTGGTACTTGTTGGAAAGCCCTTATGGTATACTTCAACTTTGATGTTCACCAATGGACCTGGTTTAACTTGGATCAAGGTGAAAAATGTCCCTACATTTTGGAAAAAGTAAGGCAGATTCTGACTTATTGAAAATTTCACTAAGTGTTGGAAAAATTGGACTTTTCATGTTTTTGTGATTTTGATCAATCCATAACTCAAAATTCACGAGGATTTGGAATCTCTTATAGTTTACACTTTTAAAGTATGTCAGATGTGTCGCTCCCGAGCATTTGCATCCATGGTACAAACGCGAAAGTGGCGCGAAAAACAGAGTCTCCAGAAATGTGTATTTATCCCAAGAGAGGGAAAGGAAACACTGCGTAAACCTGAGGGAAGGGAAAAAGCATGGTCTCGTGACCAAGAGAAACGTGTAAGGGAGTCGGTTACGCGAGGAGAAGGTGTTAGCACCCCCACACGCCCATCGTACTCGATGGGATCCACGCTTGCTGTCTCGATCAAAGGATGTCGTCGTCTGGAGCTCCACTGCTACTGGAAACGAGAAGGAACGGGAACGGAAGAGAACGACGAAACGAATAAGAAAAGAAAAAAGAAATGACTCGATAGGACATCGCCCGTCCTATGCCTACGTATTTCCTTGTGCAATGGGAAAGTCAGAGTCAACGTAGTTCGGACACGAACTAAGGGGGGGAGGTTGCTCACCAAGACATCGCCGTCTTGTGCCTACGTATCCTCAATCGGACGAGAGAGAGAGGAAATTAGAGCAGTCGTAGTTCGACCTAACGAGGTCGATTAGTGTTTTTTATGAGCGACGTTAGATTCGCGTCCGGTAGTTAGGGTCGATGCCTGTTTGCAACGAGACAGAAATAACGTGCCCTCTCCTAAAAATGATTTGAACTTGAACAATCCCGAAGGATGAAAAAGGTTTGAGTTTGTTTTTGTGTTTTTTAGACAGAAGTGGATTGAAGTTAGTTCGTAACTTGCCTTGTACCGAAGTCTATGATATAGAAAAAAATTCTTAGCAAATCGTTCCAAAATGGAACGTCCACTAAACACTCTAGAAAAAATGAGAGGAAACCCCTCATTCCTCACTTCCCACATGCGAGGCTCATGCGCAATACACATCAACTTTATTAAGTGTTTTAGAAGTGTTATGAGATGAAAAGAGAAGACCCAAGGGGAAAAGAGAAATTCTAAGGGAAAACTAAATTGCTCCTAATGTTGTCATGCAAAGGTGGCCCTATAGTTGAGTTTGAAAGGGAAACGTCTACCTAATTTAGCATGCAAAGGGAAGCCTAATGCTAATCCTACTCCAAGCTTAAACGGAAATTAAGTTGGACTAGGTAGCTCTAAGGGAGTGAATCCAAGACTTAAACAAGTCTTGAGATTCAAGGGAAGAGAAAGAGTGAAAGAGATGAAGAAGAAAAGGCGAGTAAAACAAACAAGCAGCAGCTACAACAGCGCCTCTGCACGTGCACAGCAGTTAAAGACCAGCAAACATGCCAAACAACATTCAACAGCTCATATTCAGGACAAAAATGGGTGTAAAAAAGGAGCAGCACATACAACAACACGTGTATATAGACAGCAGTAGAAACAGGGCAGCATGCGATGCATTGAAAAATGATGCAATCATGGCATAACAAACACACATTAAACATCATGCATTTCTCGATTAAAAATGATCACAATCACGCCACATACCATGTTGAACAAGCTTGAAGATATCATGAAAGAATGTACATTATCAAGCATATGAACAAGTTGAAATAAGTGTACACCTCTTGAAATGGAAAGTAAATGAACATGCACATAGCAATTCCAGCAACACTAGTATCAATTAACAATTAACAAGCTCAATGAGTGTGCACTATGTGTTCGCCACATTAAGAAAACATCCATGCAAACATGAACATTTAACAATACAAGTCCAAGAACCGCGTGTCCGAAAATTGTGTTCATGCAATAGTGTGAGGTGCAACAGCTCAAGAATGATCCACAAATTATCATCATATCAATCCATAAAGCTTAGACATGAAAAGGATCTCAAACAACCAAGAAAATGCAAGAAAATCAAGTTCTGCTTCAGTGGTAACCGGTTACAGCATAACTGCTAACCAGTTACACAGTTCAAAGTTGCTCCAATTGCGCTGAAAATACACAGTGTAACCGGTTACAGTCTAACTGCTAAACGGTTACTCTGGGACAGTAGTGAAAAAAATCAGTTTCAAAAGCATTTTTCAGCAGCAAATCACTTATGTAATCATGTCCAATGATCATGTAATCAACAATGCACGAAAATTAAGTACAAACACAGTATTCAAACATCATTTAGATCCAGTAATCATCAACATCCACAATCAAAATCAACCAAAATGATCAAAACAAAACAAAAATCACGGATCTACATTGTATAAGTTGCAATTAAGCTAAAATGAGTGTGGATCTGAGATTAACCAACCTACAAAGCTGAGATTTGCTTTGGTAAGTGTTGTAAACATAATTTGATGAATCCAAGTAGAGAAATCCAAGATCCACAAGCTTCTTGCACTCAAAAGTTGAAGATCCAAGCAATAAGCAACCAAAGCTCCAAAATCACTTCCAAAAATCACTTCTGGAAATTCAGAACCAGATCCAAACGAAAATCCAAATTGAAAAGTAGAAATGTAGTGATGATGAGAGATAAATCGCTATCACCGAACCTGCTTGGGGATATTACCGAACTCAACCTGCTGTTGGGAGATGCTCTTACCTTTACCCTGCTGGGGAATATCAGCCAATACCAGCAAATCTGCTTGGGGAATGGTGATTGACAACATCAACTCTGCTAGGGGATACCACCAAGCTTACTCATCTGTGGGGAATAAATCAAACCGTTGCTGATGGGACAAATATCTCCTGATCGGCTGAGGAGAATGGGTGTTCAGAACCTGTGGGGAAAATTACATCTTTGTCCCAAGAAGATATTCCATAAGTCTCCTGCTGGGGATGCAACAGCATTAACTTCTGATTGTTCGCTGAGAAAGTGATAAATCAATCACGACTATAGCTGGGGAATTAATCTTCTGTACTCTGCTGAAGAAAATAATCCTCGACACCCTGGCTGGGGAAAATAACAACCTGCTGAGGAGGATGAACTTTTCAATGTCGAGGAGAGTAGCTCTACTGGGGAAGAACAAACTTGTTGCCTGCAAAAAAAATCAACAGAAAATTCTATATGCAAAAAGGCTACTTCGATTACCATCACAACGACCGTTGCCTAAGCAATTTCCACTGTTTTCTGATATGCTTCGCAAAGCTTAACATTTTCGCTGCAATGTTTTATCAAAATATCGGACGGTTTCACAAACAAAACAGCAAAAGTAAAAACACAAATGGAAAGATTATGAGTGAAATGAAAATTTTATTGAATGAATTGGCCTATAAATAGGCGTTTACATCTGGAACCAATTCCTGAAAAGAGGTAATTGCGTAAAAAGTAAAAGAAAATACACATGTCGGCAATGTGGGGAACAGATATCCACCATGATTCAATTCAGCTATGACCCAATATGCCCCGCTTATCCGCAGATGCTTTGGCCTTCGAAGAGACTAACTGGACTGATTCCTTTCCTTTGAAACTTCCAAGTATCAAAAGTGCTCACAAATCGAACGCAGATCATAGCCTTTTGCTTTTAAATCCCTAACTTTGCCTGGATCACCCTTTTCGGGGTTTCAATCCACCCGGATACCCCTTTTTGCCAAAGTTTCCTTTTCAGGTTTTCAACCTTGCAGGTTTATTCTTTTTTGCTTTTTATCCCTAACTTTTGCCCGAACCCTTTTCTTTTTATGGTTTGCCGGGATGCCCCTTTTTTGCCTGGACTTTCTTTTTGTGTCCAGCGGGTCTTTTTTATGCAAAGTATTTTTTGACTACGTCTGCGTTCATAGGAGACGTAAAATCTTTGCCATCCATAGTTGAGAGTAATAAGGCTCCACCAGAGAAAACCTGTCTTACTACATATGGCCCTTCGTAGTTTGGAGTCCATTTGCCCCTGTGATCTGTTTGAGGAGGAAGAATCCTTTTCAAAACCAGTTCACCAGTCTAAAAACACCGAGGATGCACTTTCTGATCAAAGGCTCTCTTCATCCTGCTCTGGTACAACCGACCATGTGCAATGGCTGTCAATATTTTCTCTTCAATAAGGTTCAGTTGATTCAGTCTGGAACGCACCCACTCAGCTTCATCAAGCTTCACGTCTGCCAAAATTCTTAAAGAAGGAATCTCAACCTCTAATTGTAGAACTGCTTCCATACCTTATACCAGTGAGAAAGGAGTTGCCCCAGTCAATGTGTGTACCGAAGTACAATAACCATGTAAAGCATAAGGCAACATCTCATGCCAGTCTTTATAGGTCACTACCATTTTCTGCACAATCTTCTTGATGTTCTTATTTGCTGCTTCAACAGCCCCATTCATCTTCGGACGATAGGGAGAAGAGTTGTAATGTTCAATCTTAAAGCTCTGACATAGCTCCTTCATCATCTTGTTATTCAAATTTGAACCATTATCAGTAATGATTCTCTCCGGGACTCCATACCGGCAGATGATGTCCTTCTTGATAAATCTGGCTACCACTTGTCTGGTGACGTTGGCAAAAGAGGCTGCTTCCACCCATTTCGTGAAATAGTCGATGGTAACCAAAATGAAACGATTCCCATTGGAAGCAGTAGGTTTAATCTTTCCGATCATATCAATGCCCCACATAGCAAAAGGCCAAGGTGATGACAATGCATTCAGAGGAGTAGGCGGTACATGCACCTTATCTACATAGATCTGGCATTTGTGACATTTTTGGGCGTATTTAAAACAATCAGACTCCATAGTCATCCAGTAATACCCCGCTCTCAATAGTTTTTTGGCCATAGCATGCCCATTGGCATGGGTACCGAAAGATCCTTCATGAACTTCCTCCATTAATAGGTTTGACTCGTGTTCATCAACACAACGTAGCAAGACCATGTCAAAGTTCCTCTTGTATAACACGTCATCTTTATTCAAAAAGAAATTTCCTGCCAACCTCCTCAGAGTCTTCTTATCTTTGGTGGATGCACCCCTTGGATACTCTTGACTCTTCAGAAAAACCTTAATATCATGATACCAAGGTTTGCCATTTGACACATCTTCAATTGCAAACACAAAAGCTGGCCTATCCAAGCGCATGATTCTGATCGAAGGAGTTTCATTCCAACGATTCACCTGATACATTAAAGACAACATTGCCAACGCATCGGCCATCTAATTTTCTAACCGGGGTATATGATGGAAATCAACTCTGACAAAGAAAGGTAACAACCTTCTGGCATAGTTGTTATAAGGCACCAAATTCACTTGACAAGTTTCCCATTCACTTGTGATCTGATTAACTACCAACGCGGAATCACCATAAACATCGAGGTTCTTGATTCTCAAATGAATTGCTTCTTCTAACCCCATGATGTATGCTTCATACTCCGCCTCATTGTTGGTGCATACGAATGCTAACTGGGCAGTAAAAGGTATATGAGAACCCTTTGGAGTCGTAATGATTGCCCCGATTCCATTACCGTATGAATTAACAGCCCCATCGAAGACCAGCTTCCACTGGGATCCAATTTCTGGTCCTTCATCAGGTAGAGGATCTTCACAATCTTTCATCTTCAGATACATAACGTGCTCATCAGGAAATTCAAACTTCATTGGTTCATAATCCTCAATTGGTTGTTCCGCGAGATATTCTGACAAAACACGTCCCTTGATGGCTTTTTGGGAAACATATTGAATATCGTTTTCCGTCAGAACCATCTGCCAACGGGCTATCCTTCCAGAAAGCGCCTACTTTACATACTTGATCGGATCCATCTTCGAAATCAAGAGGGTTGTGTCGTTTAACATATACTGCCTCAAACGTTTAGCCTCCCAAGCGAGTGCACAACATGTTTTCTCCAGCATTGAGTACCTCGACTCACAATCAGTAAACTTTTTACTCAGGTAGTAGATGGCATGCTCTTTTCTACCTGACTCGTCGTGTTGACCGAGCACACACCCCATTGAATTTTGAAGAACCGTAAGATACATAATCAAAGGCCTTCCTGGCACTGGCGGCATAAGGACCGGAGGTTCCTGCAAATATTCTTTTGTTTTTTCAAACGTTTTTTGACAATTCTCATTCCACCTGACCTCTTGATCTTTTCTTAGCAACTTGAATATCGGTTCACACGTCGCTGTAAGATGAGAGATGAATCTAGCAATGTAGTTCAATCTCCCTAAGAAACCACGAACCTCTTTTTCTGTTCTTGGTTCAGGCATTTCTTGTATAGCTTTTACTTTAGCAGGATCAACCTCGATACCTTTTTCGCTGACAATAAAACCCAGTAACTTTCCAGATCTCACCCCGAAGGTGCACTTGTTCGGATTCAACCTTAGTCTGAACTTTCTCAATCTCTCAAATAGTTTCTGAAGGTTCACCAGATGCTCTTCCTCCGTTTTTTACTTCGCAATCATGTCATCAACATAGACCTCGATCTCTTTATGAATCATATCATGAAAGAGAGTCACCATCGTCCGCTGATAGGTTTCCCCAGCATTTTTCAATCCAAAGGGCACCACCTTGTAACAGAAAGTCCCTTGACAGTGTCTTCCAAAGTAGCCCCAATCTGTACTTCTTTCTTTGCGTCCTTGGTTCCCAAGTTAACAACCTCGATTTCCTCCTGATGAGGCAGAATGACCTTTTCCACCTGTTTTAACAGCCTGGCCAATTCCTCTGGTAAGGCGCAATCTTCATCAGTCCCCTCTTCAGCCTGATATATGGGATTATCGAAGTTATATCGAGCCATAGCTGAATCATGATGGGTGGAATCTGAACAAGAAAACCTGCATGATTGATGATTTATTTTTATTATGGATGCATCAAACAAAAACACATTGCCATTTTGCTGTGGTTTTAATGCAAAAAGTAAAAAACAGAAAAACAGGGATCAAAACATTTGAATGCGAAAAATGTCCTTTATTAATGATAAAGAAAAAGTATACCAAAACATTCAAGCCCTACAAACAAGAATCACTACGTCTTGGGCAGAACGTAGGATTAACATAGATGATAAACAGGAGCAATTACTCTGGTCTGGTCACTTGAATGGCTCTCTCTGACGACCAGTTGCGAAGACTTTGACCTGGAACACAGGGGTGGATCCAACTCTCCGTATCACAATCACTATCCCCATCCTCATCATTAGCATTGATTCTGTCAAAGAATACACCAGCACTGGTGAAACGAACCGGACCATAGAACTTGGGAGGCTCTTCAGGACGCCTGGGTGGCTTATAACCCAGTCCATGAGTATTCCACTTTTCCTGGACATCAATAATCTGACCCCACTTTTGTGAACTACCGGCTTCAACCACGGCCCGAGCATCCTTGAAGGAAGACATAGAAATCTCCGGCTAACGTACCACTACAGGATGCTCTACCACTTCAGGTTGGCTGATTTCCTTGAGAGATTCCTCAGGGATCTTCACTGCTTCAAAAGCCTGACATAAAGTTTCATGTATTTTGCCATCTACCTCCACATACTTGAAAGTAGATAGCTGGCTTATCACGATATCCTCTTCTCCACAAACCGTCACCACATGTTTGTCTACCATGTACTTTAACTTCTGATGTAATGTAGACGTCACAGCCCCAGCACTGTGAATCCATGGACGACCCAGCAGACAGCTGTAAACAGGCTGGATGTCCATGATATGGAAGGTAGCATCGAAGACCTCTGGCCCAACCTTAATTGGCAGCACAATCTCCCTAAAAACAGATCTTTTGGAACCATCAAATGCGCGCACCACCAAATCACTTGGCGTGCATATCAACCCTCGGGTGTCCAGCTTCATCAAGGCTTTCTTAGGCAGAACATTCAAAGAGGATCCAGTATCCACAAGCACATGAGACATCAACGATCCACGGTACTCAACAGAAATATGCAAGGCATTATTATGGTTTCTCCCAGCTGGAGTCAAGTCAACATCAGTAAAACCCAAACCATTGCCTGCATTAACATGGGCCACTACCCTCTCTAACTGATTAACTGATATCTCCTGGGGTACGTAAGCAGCATTCAGTATTCTCAGCAGTGCATTTCGGTGTGCCTCGGAACACAATAATAGGGACAAGATAGAAATCTTGGACGAAGTTTGATGCAATTGATGAACAATTTTATAATCACTTTTTCGAATTAGTCTCATAAACTCTTCTACGTTATCGAAGAAAGAATTATCAATCAGTTTTGCCGTGGAATCATTCACTACTGGCACTTGCACATAATTATCTACAACCTGCTTTCCTTTGCCTTGTCTAGAACTACCAGCTTGATCATCAGAAGGGATAAAGACCCTACCACTTCTCGTGATAGCCCCTGCCTCATCACTGTTTTCAACACAAGAGTTCACTACAGAAGTTCGCACCAGTTCTTGTTTCTGTCCATTAATAAACACTTCGGCTCCATAGTTCCAAGGAATGGCCTTGGTGCTCTCATATGGCACGGGTCCGGGAGCTGTAATAATAACCGGTGCTGGTCTTACCGGCCCTGAAATAGTGATTGTTTTGAAAGGGATAGTAATGGTAGCAACCTCATTTTTTCTGCTAAAAACTTCTTTCTGTTGGTCACACCGGTCAAACTGCAATCGACCTTTATCTATCAACTTTTGAATTCCTGACTTCAACAAACCACACCCATTCATTTGCGACATACAATCTAAACAATTCTCATCACATCCGGGGGACACCCCACTGTAATACCTCAAAATTTGCTCTCTCTTTTGTCATCATAGTATAGCATTATCATATATCATATCATATCCATCTCATTAGCATTGCATTGCATCTTTGCATAGAAAAATGAAGCATAGCATCCCTCTTACCATCAAGGCATGTGATCAGGGGAAAGGTGGACAATCAAAGAATCATTCAAGGCACAAAAGGTCAAACAAGTTGCCTCAAGGCAAGCCAAGAGGTCTTTCATGTCTCATACTATCTCAATTGATCATCCAAAACCTCAAGAAAGTGAGATTCAATGGGAGATTGAAGCACTACATCCTACACTATGCAAGAAGTCCAAGAAACTAAAGAAAAACCCTCAAAAGAGATAGCTTATTGGTTCAAAGTCATCCTCAAGTGGCATATCTCATCATCCTTTAAGAGGATACACAACATACTCAGAGGAATTTGGATTTGGAAGATGTGCAATTTCTTCCTAACCAGAAGGGGCCAAAATTAGGGTTTCCAATTAAATCAGGTTATCTTTGATTTTTTGGACAAAACTTGATGTCATGGTACTGTATATGTCCTTAAGTGTATGTGTGTGGAAAATTGCCTCTCAATTGGTTTTAGAAGTGGTTCAATTGGAAGAAAGATCAAAGATCAGGAAAATTGGGGCTAAGTCAAATAATCAGAGGAAAAAGTCAACCTTTGACTTTTTGAGGCCAAATTCATGAAATTCATGTCATATGTGACCAATGTACAAAATTTGATCAAGAAAGTCCAAAGCGATCATGAAAAAATCAAGATTTGAAAAGTTGCCATTTTTGGAAGAGGTAGGGTTTCCAAAAATAGTAATTTTGGGCCATTTTGCATTACACTTTGAACCAAGGCCATTCAAAATTGAAGCATCAAATGAAAATTCCACTCGGCCACAACAAAAGATCTTGTTTCAAGTTTCAAATCCATGTGTAGAACATCTCCATTGGATAAGAATTGAGAGAGTTATGGATGATCAAAGTTGAGGAAAACTTGGGCAAAAATGCAAGTCAGATTGGGCAAATTTCAGGTCACGCGCAGTCATTTTCACAAACATGTGGTGGACCAAATGTTTTGATCAATTACTCAGGGTTAAAGGCCTCAAATGGAAAATCTTTCAACATGAAAGTTGTTCCTCTATGTGAGATCTTCAAAATTGGTGTTCATGATTTTTTCATTTGATCAAAGGTTAAGAAGTTATGTTGAGTCCAATTTGCTATGATCATGCTGAAAACCTAGGTGCCAAGATGCCTTGCCAGCCAACCCCTTTGCCTCGCCCATGACCAGTTCCAAACTTGTGTGTTCCAATCCATTTTTTCAACCTATTCCAAGCCTCATTTCAATTCATTTTTCATACTAAACATGTTCTCTCATATCATCTCTTTCCAATGACCCCAAAAACTCATCAAACCATCCATGGATTAGGGAGAATTTCATCCACAAATCACCCTATGTTCCACTGATGCATTGATGGCTTTGTTACATAACTTGGTTCAGACATCCATCAAATGATTCATGTATGTTATTCCCTTATTTGAACACACCATTACCATCACATACACTGCCATAGCACGTGCCATACATGAGAAGGGAAAGAGCAAACTTGCTAAGCAAGTTTCTGCTACAACAGCCATGCCATTCATTTCTCTTCACCTCCACCATAGCTTACCATAAGTTATCATCACCATATCATTGCTCTCCCTGACTAACTTGACTCAGTTAGTTAGGGATGACTCACCTAAACCACCTCAACTCAGTTAACCAACTCAGGTTAACCATGGTTAGAGCTCACTATAAATCAAAACTTCACTCTCAAATTTCATTTTTTCAACACTCATTTTCCACATTCACTTCAGAAACTCTCTCTTCTTCTCTCTCAATCTCTCACCATTGCAACTGATTTTCGAGCTTCACTTTGTTCATTTTCTCATTTTCACATCAGAATCTCTCTTCTTTTTTTTCTCTCAAGTTCTCAACATTGCAACTGGTTTTGAAGTTTGATTTCAATTTCTATCCATTGAATCATCATCAACTACGTCATCTAAGCCTTTATTTGGCCAAGAGTAGCTCAAAAAGGAAGCAGAATCTCTGGTTTTCTGAAGAATATCTCAAGGTCACAAATCTTCAGGTACGAATTTCCACCATTATAGACATGATTTGAAGATGTTTTCAGGTTCTTGAAGCTTCTTATAAGCTCAAGAACTTGTCTGGCTAGTTGATAGGCCTTTAGAGGCATAGTTGAAAAGTTAGGGCAAAATTTCTGCTGCTCGATTCTCTTATTTCATGAATCTTTTGTGCATTTTATCATTGGATCCGTACTCCTCATCACTTCAGCTTTCCAATTATGTGTGTTTTGTCCATTTATGCTTGCCTGGAATTTTTTGTCACCGGAGGTTGGCCGGAGAAGATGACCGGAGGTCATCTCCAGCCGGTGGTCTGAGTTGCTAGGGTTTAATCTTGTTTTAAGTCGTGACCGTCTGATTGTTTAATCCAAGGGTGGAGAAGCTGCAAGCGCATTAAAATAAGCATGCTCCTCACGTGTTCTATTTTTGACTTCAATTAATCATTGTGTGGTGCAGTGCATGGTATGTAGTGTGTGTCTTCATGTGCGTGCGTTGGATTGGTCTACTTTGACTATTGTGTTGACTTGACTGGATCTAATGGTGATCATTGTTTGACTTTATTTGCCTGAGAGTGCATCGTTGGTAGTGTGGATTGCGCAGACTTGGACCTTGGACTACATTAATATTTGCACCTCACACTTCAAAGCCCAATCAATTTTGAACTGATTGTTTGCTATGCATGCACCCCTCTCTTATTTTCATTTCACTTTATTTTCTTCATTTTTATGCACATTTCCTTTTTAATTTTTTAAAATTACAAAACAACATTATAAAATTTTGGAAAAATTTTTGATATTTTTATTTCATGATTTTATGACATTTTTACCCCTGTTTCATAATTTTCTTTGAATTTCCATTTGTATGCATTCCAAATGTGATACATGAATTTGTAGAATTTTTTTCTTGCTCATTACAAATTGTTTTGACTTGCTTCTTTTTGCATTGATTCACTAATACATTGAAGTATGTTAGATAATTTTTGTATGATTTTTTAAGTCATTTTATGACATGTTTTGATGCTTATCTTTGCACTACTTTGCATGATGTTTCAACTTGACCTAATTGCTTTGTTTAAAGTCATTTTTCTTTGAATTTTGGCATGCTATCTTGATGTATGATTCACTTCTGACCTAGGCATTCTAATACCATGTTTTCATAATTTTCATAAGTCCATTTGATTTTTTTTTGATGCATTACATTTGAAGCATAATCCATGTCATATCATTCTAACTTTGGTGTATGTTTGCATGACTTTTGTGCATATTTGTATGAGCATTTGCATATTGGTATGAACCATTCAAATGACATTATAGGTCCTTGGTACACATTATAGGTCATATTTACATATTCATTTCAACTTGAACTTTGTGCATCTTTAACATGTATTTGTTTGCATTTTCTTTTGAACTTTCACTTCAATTCTTCCTCTATTACTTCTTGAATGTCTTGATCATTGATTCATGAATACTTTTGAGATGTTTATAAACCTTTTTTCATTTAGTTCCAATTCTGATTGTTGGATTACATGTTCCATTTATGCATGTTCTTTTCATTTCTTTTCATCTTTCATCTATCCTTTCTTATGATAACATGTCTAAATGCTAATGGATGATGATTGTTGCTTGTTCATTTGAACTTGTATGATGATAATCCCTTGTTGTCCATATGGTTCACATTCTGGTTGTGATATTAAGATTGGATTCTTCATCTTGTTCTTTTGCACTTTAATGTGTATTAATTGCTTTTTACTTCTTATACATGTTTCCTTGTTTACTAACCATGTAGGGGCTTTGGTAAGTTGAAATTGAGTGTGGATAAGGAATCCACATTCAAACCTCTTTCCTTTCATCTTTTACAATTCAATCTTGTGTTTTGTTAAGCACTTATGTGCTTTCTTTGATTAACTCATTGCTTTCCCTTTTGAGTTACAATTCATCTTCTATTTTAGAAGTGAATTGTTTAATTCATTCCTTCTTTAGATTTTAGGTTTTGCAACCTCACAAACTGTTAGGATCACTCCCTTAAATAATCAATTAGGATTGAGTCTTAGTTCACATAGATTTTACCTTTCTCTCCCACTTGAGTCTTTCATCTTCTCATCTCAAAGAAAATTTAAAATATGTAATAAAGGTAAGCATTTATTGCATTTAGGCCTTTCATATAAAGGAAAGATTATAAGGGGTCTTTTCTTATAATCTTAGAATGTGTAGCATATAGCCCATCTTGGGTCAATGTGTTAAACATTTGATCTTGTATGAGGGACTTAAATGCAATACTTGTTGAAGATACAAATAAAGAAAAACACTTCTTCATGTCATAATCAACAAAAACACTTAATAAATACCATTATGCTAGTGTGTTTGAACCTTAATAATTGGAACTAAGTGTGAGGGTCTTCTTCACCCTTAGTGTGCTTTCTTACTCATTCCATCTTGGAATGTGAGGATGTACACATTCCAATGATTAAGATTTAGATACACTATCATATGCAAACAAATGAAAAAACTCTTAAAAGACAAAAACAAATAATAACGTCTTTCCTTCGGGAATTCTTTTCTCACCTCATTCATTCTCAACGTACGAACGTGCTCCTACTCGTTCTATTGCAAGATGGTAACGCACTCGGACCAACGAGCCTGCAACACCTGAGCTAGAACGTTAGCCGTTCTCCTAAAAAAACACAAACAATCCATCCCTAGTGAGGGGAACTACGTCGCTCTGATTCTCATGTTCCCGATGAGATACGTAGGCAGTGGGGTAGGGCCCATTCGAGCACTTCTTTTATTTTCCCTACATTTCTTTCTCCTTTCTTTCTTTCAGTTCCTTTTCTATCACCCTTTGATCGAGATAAGCAAGCGTGGATCCCATCGGGTACGATGGACGCGAGGGGGTGCTAGTACCTTCCCTTCGCGTAACCGACTCCCGAATCCAGTTCTCTTGGTCGCAAGACCATGCTCTATCCTTTCCTTCATGTTTATGCGGTGTTTCCTTTCCCTCTCTTGGGATAAATACACATTACTGGCGACTCTGTTTTGTGTCACTTTCGCGTTTGTACTTGGATGAAAATCCCGGGAGCGACAGCTGGCGACTCTGCTGGGGACAGGTTGACCTATTGCTGGTCCATCCTAAGCGAGTCAATCCTAGCGCTTGTTTGCTTTTCTTTCATTGGGTGTTTACTGTTATCTTGTATTTGCTATTTACTGTATTTTATTACTTATACCATATTTACAGCATGTTAGCATTTACAGTTCATATATTATACTGTGTTACACTGTTCTGTCTGTTTGGCGGGATGGGATTTTTGAGAGATGAGCCCAGTACACAGGCTCGAGTGCATACTTAGATTTAGAGTGGAGAGTAGTGGGACCTATGTGCCATCTGTGTACGTTGGGTAATCACGAAATTCACAGCTAGACGAGGCTATCTTGGGACCCATCATGGCGTACGCATCTTGTGTATTCCATGATGACGATCTAGAGAGCTGTTGACTCTAGTGACCGATCATGAGGACCTTAGTGGAAACATCTCTCTTTAGTGGTGACAGTGGCAGACCACATTCTGTGGCAAACCCACTCGCACCCGAGGGCCCACTTTGGAACTTGCATAGGATGACCTTTATTTTCTAAGGTGAGTCAGTGGACGACCTCTTTGATTGGCATAGCATTGTATCCTACGCGCTGAATGTGCTATCGCTTCTCAAACCTCCGAAGCTGATAAGCCTTGTTTTCTAGGAACCACATGTGAGTATGGGTGGGATGTTTACAGGTTTGCAGGTAACCTAGCCTCCTACATACCTTACCTGTGATCCTATGATTATTACAGATAGTGTATCCTATGACAGTGGTTTGAGTATTCATCTCAGATATATTGCCAGATTCAGTACAGAGACACAGTGCACACAGTTCAACATAGACACAGACATCTGGATGCTTGATCACATGCCTTTTGCATTTGCATACTCATATCATAACAGGTTATGTTTGTCATTTTCAGGTACCTACCATATTGTCTGATTCCAATCATGAGTTTCCAAGAAGTTGAGGTTAAGAGGAAGAATAATGTGTCATATAAATTCCCTGATCCTAAGCTGGATTCATTGAACAAGATGATAAACATGGCTGGTTCTGGTGTTCTCAGTGCTTTTCAGAAGGAATATAGGGAGCTGATTAAAATGGTATGTGCGTTCACAAAGTATGAGAAGGATGGGTTGTACACTTTCTTACAATTCTATGAACCATCAATGAGATATTTCCTATTCCCTGATTACATTTTGATGCCCACTTTGGAGGAATTCTCATTTATTTTGGGAATTCCAGTCACGTCTTCTATACCGTATTTTTCTGGAGATGCTCTTACCCCCGAAGTAATTGCTGTTGTTCTACATCTGGACCTGTTTGTTGTAAAAAGTGGCCTAAGTAAGCTTAAAGATGACGAGGATTTCATTTGGAGTTCCTTTTCCAACAAGCTCAGGAAGCTGACAAGGCTAAAAACTGGACTACTTACAATGCTGTGTTAGCTCTTTGTATCTATGGTTTGGTGCTTTTCCCCGGTCAGCCTGATTTTGTTGATATGCAGGCGATGAAAGTGTTCGTTTCGAAGAATCCGATTCCTACCCTGCTAGGGGATTTTTATCACTCAGTACACTACAAAAATGAGAAGGGAAGAGGAAGTCTGGTTAGTTGCTGTACCCAATTGTTATGTCATTGGCTCTTCAAACATTTACCTCGAACTGGTGCTTTCATAGAAACTACTGAGACAATGAAATGGTCCAAGAGATTGATAGGTTTGACTGCCAAAAACATCATTTGGTTTGATCCCAAATTATTGACAATAGAGCTTACTGTTAAATGTGGAAGTTTTCTAAACGTGCCTCTACTTGGAAGAAGAGGTGGGATTAATTACAACCCGGTGTTGGCTGTTAGACAATTTGGGTATGCTTCGAGAAATCCTCCTGCTGATGAAGAGATTGGTGCTTCTCTGTTTTTCGTGGGAACCAAGAATGAAAGAGTGCCAGAAGTAATAAATGCCTGGAAATTTAGATAAAGAGCGGGAAAGTTAATCTTTGGCAAAGGAGACTGTAGATCATACCCTGGCTACGATGCTTGGATTGAGATAAAGGTCAAAGAGCTGTTGCTACCCTTTTCAAGAGAGATTCTCTTATGTCCAAATCAACACTCCATGGTACTGGCTGAAGAGTGCGAGAAATGGAAGAGAATGGTTAGAGAGTTGCAGATAGAGAACTCTGGAATGAGCAGATGTCTTCAAAAAGCTTTGGCTGACAACAAAGAGTTGGAAAAGAGAGCTTTGAAAGCAGAGAAAATCTTGGCAGACAAAGAAGAAGATTTTGATGATAGAGCCCGATACTTCCGGAAACTTACTTTGGGAGCAGATGATACTAGTCAGGCTCACAAGGCTACAAAGCAGGCGCTAGCCCGAAGCAAGGATTCATTAGCTAAACTTCATCAAGCTTGGGATGAAGTCAGAATTGAAAACTCTGAATTGCTAACCCAGTTAAAAGATAAAGATGAAGAGCTGAAGAAAGCACATGTAGCAAGAAGAAAGTATCGAGAGGATCTTGGCAAAAGTCAAGAGCAGGCAAGGATTGCTGAAGATAAGTTGAAAATTGCCAACAAAGAGCTTGAAGATGTCAGGGCAGATCTGAAGCTGGTTAAAATTCAAGCTGGAATTAAGAGGCGTAAAGGAGCCGGTGAAGATGAAGCCTTGCTGATGCACATGGGCTCATTATCTGATGCATTGGAAAAAAGGGACGTCGTAATCAAAGAGCTGATTGAGAAGCCACATCATCAGCGTACCCGCATCCTATTCAAAGAGATTAAGTATTCCAGCCAGAAGCTGAAGGACGTAGAGCTATCAGATTAATGATTTTTGTCGTTTCTTTGTAATTTGCAATGGTTGCCATCAGAATTGTTGATGGATCCATTTGACTACTTGTTTCTTATGTTGTTGTTGACACTATGACAAATGTGCTTGAAAAGTTTTGGGAATTTGTATGAAATGAGCTATTTCTGTTCACAATTTCTGGTCTTCAGATATATGTGATGTGATGAGATGACTGCACACTGGCACACTACCCAATCACTATTTCTGGTCTTCAGATATTTGTGATCGGCGTATCTGAATATATCTTCAAGGCAAAACTCAATAATCATGATTTCTGGTCGTTAGAAATTCGTGGTTACGATTGGAATCAGGATATGGAAAGTATCTTGAAATGAAAAACATAACTGTGCATTTGCATTTGCATAGCATATCATTTTTGCATTGCAGGTCTTCTTTTTGCAGGCGCCTGCTAACCTTTATTTGGTTTTCAGGCACGATAGCTGATACCCCAGTTCACCGATACTCTACCCGACGTAATCAAGCCAGAGTCATGGAACAAGTTCAGACTGAATTAGCTGATTTGAGGGGGAGGATGAAGCAGTTAATGAACCTTATGCAGGGGATTGCTCAAGGTCAGCAAGAGCTGAGGGCCGGTCAGGAGACTATGAGGGTTGGTCAAGATGCCATGAGAGTCACTATTCAGAGGCTGGAGACTGAAATCCCAAATCGCAATGTGCGCACTCCTCCTGTCGTCAACATCCCCACTGGTGGGGTACATCTGGGATTTGATAATAATGGTTTAGAGGATGGTCAAGATGACCAGTTTACCGCATTCAACAACGACATGGGTTTCTACAATGAGGACCGAAAGTACGAAGGGTTAGATGAAAGACTCAAGGCTATTGAGAGCCAAAATCCTCTGGGAATTGACGTAGAGGACACGGGTCTCGTGCAAGGTGTGAGAATCCCTCCCAACTTCAAGCTCCCTACATTGGATAAGTACAATGGCAGTACCTGTCCCAAAACACATTTGCAAGCTTACAATCGCAAGATTGCCGCTTATACTGAAGACCAAAAGCTCTGGATGTATTTCTTCCAGGACAGCCTGTCAGGCGCCTCCTTGGAGTGGTACGTTAAGCTGGATAGGGTTCATATAAAGAGCTGGAAAGATTTGTGCGCTGCGTTTCTGAAATAGTATGAATATAATCTGGACATGGCACCCAATCGTACTCAGCTACAGAGTATGACTCAAGATCACAAGGAGGGCTTTAAACAGTACGCACACAGATGGAGAGAATTGGCTGCTCGAGTTCAACCACCTTTAGCTGATCGTGAGATGGCTGATATGTTCATGAGCACACTCCAAGGGCCGTATTTGGATAGATTGGCTGCGTGTCCCTCAACAGGGTTTGCCGACATTGTTATTGCTGGGGAACGAATAGAGAGTCTGCTGAAGTTAGGTAAGATTCAAGACGTCAGTGGGACTGGTGCTTCGAGTTCGAGGAAACCCTTTGCTAATGGACCAAGGAAAAGAGAAGGGGAGTCCAGTGCTGTGTATAGAGGAAAGGGCAGAGGCAGGACTCAATCTTACCATCAGGTGGATGCTGTAACCATTCCGGTTCCAGCAGGACAGCAAGCTCCAGATCAACAAGCTAGACCCCGATTCCAAACTAATAGACCAAGGGACCGTAAGTTTGATCCCTTGCCTATGACATATGCTGCTTTGTTACCACAATTGCTCAAAGAGAAGTTGGTTGAACTTCGGACTATGAGGCCGCTAAATACTGGAAAATTGCCTCAAGGTTATGATGCTAATGTTCGATGTGAATTTCATTCTGGTGCGCCAGGTCACTCGACAGAAAAGTGCTGGGCCTTTCAACATAAGGTTCAGGACTTGATTGACGCAAAAGCTATTAATTTCTCTAAGCCGCCGAATGTTCGTGATAATCCAATGCCTCATCATGGAGGTGCAAGCATGAATACTATTTCTGATGGCGAGAAACTGAATCTGATTACCGATGTTAATTTGGTAAAGACTCCGCTGTTGATTTTAAAAGAGCGTTTGTTAAAAAGAAAGGTATTTCCTGGATGTGGCTCTGATTGTGAGGATTGTTCAAGACAGATTAATGGTTGCAGTAAGTTGAAAGTTGGACTGCAGGATCTTATGGACGAAGGAAGACTTCAGTTTGATAAGGTAGAGAAGGAAAAAGATGTTTCTGCCGTTACCATTTATTATAATCCAGTTGAAATACAGGTGCCCATTGAAGATCCTGTTGCTATCATCGTGCCCGAGAGGCCGAGACCAGTTACGATTATAGTTCCTGAATCTGCTTCTTATATGTCTAATCGGGCAGTTCCATGGCAATATGGAACTAATACTCATCAGGGAGGAACTCAACAAAAAGCAGAGGCTGTTGAGAATGTCAGTGGACCGAGTGGTTTTACCAGAAGTGGTCGACTGTTTGCTCCCCAGACTCTAAGGAGTGATAAAGAAGTTGAAGCCGCTGCAAGAACAAAAGGGAAACAGGTTGTTGATGACAAGGTGCCTGTTCAGGAAGAGGACCCTAAAGTCAGTTTTGACAGTGATGTTGAGGAATTTATGAGGATTATCAAAAAGAGCGATTACAAGATCATTGAGCAGCTCAATCAGACACCCTCTAAAATCTCAATATTATCACTGTTAATGAGTTCAGATGCACACCTGGCTGCTTTGTTGAAAGTTTTAAATATGGCTTATGTTCCCCATGAGATTACGGTGAATCAGTTGGAGGGGGTAATTTCTAATGTCAATGTGAGCCACGGGTTGGGGTTTACAAATAAGGATTTGACTCCAGATGGACGTAATCACAACAAAGCGTTGCACATCACACTTGAATGCAAAGGAGCTATTTTGTCGCATGTGCTGGTCGACACAGGTTCTTCCTTGAATGTGTTACCCAAAAAGGCCCTGATGAAAATTGAAGTAGAAGGATTGATTATTAGACCCAGCGATCTGATTGTGAGAGCTTTCGATGGATCCCAAAGATCGGTGTTTGGAGAGGTAGAATTACCAATACAGGTTGGTCCACAGATATTCAAGACAATCTTTCACGTTATGGACATTCAGCCTGCTTACAGCTGTTTGTTGGGCCGACCGTGGATTCACGCAGCAGGCGCAGTTACCTCCACACTACATCAAAAGCTCAAATACGTGTTCGAGGGTCAAGTGGTTACCGTTTACGGTGAGGAAGATATATTTGTGAGTCATCTATCCACTTTCAAATATGTGGAAATGGATGGAGAGATTCATGAAACTCTGTGCCAGTCTTTTGAAGCCCTAAACATCAACCAATTCCCAGAATCTACTTCAACACCAGTGGTGTCAAGTGTGCCAGTTGGGCCGAGTGCATCAATTACGTCCTACAAGCAGGCCAGAGAAGTGGTTGAAAGCGGAAATGCCCAAGGTTGGGGTAAAGCTATCGACGTGTTTGTGAAAGAAGACAAGTTCGACATTGGGTACGAACCGGGCCAGGCGCCAGTTCCCTGATTCCGTGGGCCAATCAACTTCAACAGTGGAGGAATTATCAACCCTAATCAGTCCTGCTCAGCAATAGAAGATGATGCTGAAAGCTCAGATTATCTGGACAGATGGGTGTATGCACTGGCTCCAGGCGAGGAATTGCAAAACTGGTATAGTGAAGAAATCATTCATGTTATACATCATTCAGAGTAATAATTCTTGTCTTTCATAATGCATGAAATCCCACACTCTGCCCAAGGTGTAAGGATCCATTTGTAGGGCCACCATATTTTCTCATATAATGTTCAAACATCAATAAAAAGGACGTTTTTGTTTACAAATTTATGTTCCTTTATTCCTTCTTTATTTTTATTTTTGCACAAAGAAAATAAAAAATGATAATTCATTTTCTTTTCTTTTGTTTTCAAGAAAAATAATCTAAAATAAAGCATCAATCCAATCATGCAGACTTGATTTTGTGGATTCCTCTGAAAATGATTCTGTAATGCCCGTGTATGATTTCGACAATCCGATCCATCAAGCTGAGGAGGAAAGTGATGAGGACTATGAACTCCCGGAAGAGTTGGTTAGATTGTTGAAACAGGAGGAAAAGACCATTCAGCCTCATTAGGAAATTCTTGAGGTTATTAATATTGGTTCAGAAGAAAGCAAGAAAGAGATCAAGATCGGTGCAAGTCTGCGGGCTGAGGTAAAGCAAGAACTGATAGTCATGCTACGTGAATACGTTGACATCTTTGCTTGGTCATATCAAGATATGCCAGGTTTAGATACAGACATAGTTGTGCATAGACTACCATTGAAAGAGGACTGTCCACCGGTCAACCAGAAGCTGCGCAGAACAAAACCAGAAATGGCTTTGAAGATCAAGGAAGAGGTACAGAAACAGTTGGATGCAGGTTTTCTGGCAGTAACCAACTACCCTCTCTGGGTGGCCAATATAGTACCAGTGCCGAAGAAAGATGGAAAAGTCAGAATGTGCGTGGATTACAGAGATCTCAACAGGGCGAGCCCTAAAGATGACTTTCCACTCCCTCATATTGATGTGCTGGTTGACAATACTGCTCAGTTTTCAGTGTTCTCATTTATGGATGGATTCTCCGGGTACAATCAGATAAAGATGGCACCTGAAGACATGGAGAAGACGACATTCATTACCCCGTGGGGTACCTTATGTTACAAAGTAATGCCTTTTGGGTTAAAAAATGCAGGGGCAACTTATCAAAGAGCAATGGTGACGTTATTCCACGATCTAATTCATAAAGAGATCGAGTGCTATGTGGATGACATGATTGCTAAATCAAAGACAGAAGAAGAACATCTGATCAACTTGAAGAAGTTATTTGGGAGGTTAAGGAAATTCAGGTTGAGACTGAATCCTAACAAGTGTACTTTCGGCGTGCGGTCCGAAAAATTGCTTGGTTTCATTGTCAGTGAAAAAGGAATAGAGGTTGATCCTGCTAAAGTGAAAGCTATACAAGATATGCCTGTACCGAGAACTGAGAAAGAAGTTTGTGGCTTTCTAGGGAGATTGAATTACATTTCAAGGTTCATATCTCACCTAACTGCCACCTGCGAACCAATATTCAAAATGCTAAGAAAAGATCAAACGGTCAGGTGGAATGATGATTGTCAAAATGCATTCGATAAAATAAAAAGATATTTGCAGGAACCTCCGATACTGATACCTCCAGTTCAAGGGAGACCACTGATTATGTACTTGACAGTGCTCGAAGGATCCATGGGTTGTGTTCTCGGTCAACACGATGAGACAGGTAGGAAAGAACATGCTATTTACTACCTGAGCAAGAAGTTTACAGATTGTGAATCGCGTTATTCAATGCTCGAGAAGACATGCTGTGCACTCGCATGGGCCGCAAAGCGATTGAGACAATATATGCTCACACATACAACCCTGCTGATCTCAAGAATGGATCCAGTCAAGTATATTTTTGTGAAACCAGCGCTTACAAGCAGAGTTGCAAGGTGGCAGATGGTACTGACAGAGTACGATATTTAATTTACTTTGCAAAAAGCAATCAAAGGAAGTATACTGTCAGATTATCTCGCACAACTGCCTCTTGATGATTACCAGCCCATGAAGTTTGATTTCCCGGATGAGGACATCATGTTTCTCAAAGCGAAAGACTGCGAGGAACCACTTCTGGAGGAGGGGCCTGACCCTGAATCCAAATGGAGTTTGATGTTTGATGGGGCAGTTAATATGAATGGTTACGGAGTTGGTGCAGTTCTCATTACGCCAGAAGGTGTTCACATGCCCTTCACTGCACGAGTAACTTTCGGGTGTACCAACAATGAAGCAGAATACGAAGCTTGGATACTAGGGATTGAGGAGGCTATTGATTTACGAATCAAGACCCTCGATATCTTTGGTGATTCAGCACTGGTAATCAATCAAGTAAAGGGAACTTGGCACACGCATCAGCAGAATTTGATTCCGTATAGAGATTATACGAGGAGATTGCTGACATTCTTTACAACTGTCAAGTTATACCATGTTCCCAGAGATGAAAATAGGTTTGCAGACGCCTTGGCCACTATATCTTCGATGATCAAAGTGCATGGTTGGAACTTTGTACCCAGGATTGATGTATCTCGTCTTGATAGACCTGCTTTTGTGTTTGATGTTGATGCAGTGTCTGACGACAAGCCTTGGTACCATGACATTAAATGCTTCTTGGAAAGTCAAGAATACCCGCCTGGGGCATCTTCCAAAGACAAGAAGACGTTAAGAAGGCTAGCCGGTAGTTTCTTCTTGAACAAAGATGGCGTGCTGTATAAAAGAAATTTTGACATGGTTCTGCTCAGATGCGTGGATAGACACGAGGCAGACCTATTGATGATTGAAGTGCACGAAGGCTCTTTCGGTACCCATGCCGGAGGACATGCGATGGCCAAGAAATTGTTGAGATCGGGTTATTATTGGTTGACAATGGAGTCAGATTGCTGCAAGTATGCCCACAAGTGTCACAAGTGCCAGATCTATGCAGACAAAGTACACGTTCCTCCCAATCCGTTGAGTATCATGTCTTCTCCGTGGCCCTTTGCAATGTGGGGCATTGATATGATCGGGAAAATTGAGCATACTGCTTCAAACGACCATCGTTTCATCTTGGTCGCCATAGATTACTTCACTAAATGGGTTGAAGCAGCGTCTTATGCCAATGTCACTAAGCAAGTGGTAGCTCGGTTCTTGAAACGAGATATCATTTGTCGCTATGGAGTTCCCGAAAGAATCATTACTGATAATGGTTCTAATTTGAATAATAAGATGATGGCTGAGCTATGCCGGGACTTCAAAATTGAGCATCACAATTCTTCTCCGTACCGCCCAAAGATGAATGGCGCGGTCGAAGCGGCCAACAAAAATATCAAGAAGATTGTGCAAAAGATGGTTGTCACGTACAAAGATTGGCATGAGATGTTACCACTGGCTTTGCATGGGTACCGAACATCAGTCCGCACGTCCACTAGGGCAACACCATACTCACTTGTATACGGTATGGAGGCAGTTCTACCGGTAGAAGTTGAGATTCCCTCTCTCCGAGTATTGATGGACGTTAAGCTAGATGAAGCTGAATGGGTATGAGCCAGATTTGATCAGTTGAGCCTTATTGAGGAAAAGCGATTAGCAGCAATATGTCATGGCCAGCTATACCAGCGCAGAATGAAGAGGGCATTCAACCAGAAGGTTCGACCTCAAGTTTACAAGGTCGGAGATGTGGTAATCAAGAGAATACTTCCTCCGAGTACAGATCATAGGGGCAAATGGACTCCTAATTATGAAGGTCCATTCGTGGTTAAAAAGGTTTTCTCAGGTGGAGCCTTATTGCTGACAACCATGGATGGTGAAGACTTTTCATCCCCTGTTAATTCAGATGCAGTTAAAAAATACTTCATATAAATAGATCCGCTGGATAAAAGAATAAAAAATCCAGGCAAAAAAGGGCATCCCGGCGAACCAAAAACAGAATAAAGGTTCGGGCAAAAATTAGGGATATAATTGAAAAAATTGTACACCCGGTAAGTTGAAAACCCGAAAGGGCAACTTAGGCAAAAATGGGTATCCCGGTGGATTGAAAACCTGAAAAGGCGATCCACGCAAAAGAGGGATTTAAGCGAATGACTGCAGTCTGAATTAATCTGTACGTTCTCTACTCTTCAGCAAACTAGCAAAGTTTCTGAAGGAGGAATTGTTCTGACCACGAGCTTCCGAAGGCGGAGATAATCAAGAGAGTTGGAATACATACTGGTTATAACAGAATCATAAATCAGTTGGAATTCAATTTCTGCATTATCATTAGGATAGATTTCTTTTCTCAATTTTATGGCAATCAACTCTTTCAGGGGTTTGCTTCCGATTGTAAATTCGCCAATTTTGGCATTTCATCAATAAAATTGAATATTCAGTCACAAGTTTTTATTTTCATTTTACTGTTTTGTTTGCAAAAACGTCCGATTTTTTATAATAAAACATTGCATTGAAAATATCATGGCCTTGCAAAAACATGCACATAAAAGACAATTAAAATTACTTTGCTTGTTGGACAACCTTGGATGGTGGACTCAAAAGACCACGCAATATCCTGGGGCATGTGCATATATTTTTCTGTTGCAGGTAATGAGTACGATCGATCCAAGCGGCGCGAAAGTCGTCTCTCAGCACCAACAAATATTTTTTATGACCTGATACTGTTGTGTCTTATTAAGTCGATTCTCTCATTCAAGATTTCCCACCGGGTTTTGGGACGACAACGATTGTCGAAGATTGAATTCTTCTGTGTTGATAACGGTTATTAATGCAGTGACCACTCCATGTCCATAACGAGTGAAAATCTTCTGGTACTTCGCAGACGATGGGAAGGGTTCGCTTGTCACCCTTTTGTCACAACGTTTACTGATGGAGTCTGCCATTCGGTTGACGGTCGGTCACGACATTTCGATATCGGTGAATTGAGTTCAACTGATACTGTTGTATCTTATTAAGTCGATTATCTCATTTAGTACTTCCAACAGCTACAAGCTTTTCTATGTCGATAATGGTTGCGAAATCCCCAGTAGAGTTACTTCGCAGACACCGAAGTTGATGGTCAATCCCCAGTGAAGTTGCCAGGAGTTTGAAGGTGCTTAATCTTCTGCAAAATCCTCTTATGGCATTTCTTCAGACAAGTCTTGTATCATGGAACACAAAGCAAGATTGTTGAACCTCTCAAACATGGGGTGTTGAATTTCCCCAGCAGGAGATGTTCCAGATTTATTAACCCCAGTAGAGTTGGAAGACATTTTGTTTTCTGTAAAATCCTCTCAAAGGGCATTCCCAGCACGAGACGCTTTAAAGCAGTTTTCTCCAGCAGAGTTTGTTATAAACCCATCATCCCCAGCGGAGTCATCAAACGGAAAGTTCGCCTAACATGGGGCATTGTGATACTTATCCTAAGCTTGACAGTGGTATTCCTCAGCAGACTACAATGGAATTGCTCTAGGTTTTCCTCAGCAGATCCCTAGGGACTCTTTCTCAGTAAGTTGTAGTGAAATGTTCTAACCAGGATTCGCATATCCCCGGCAGAGTAGCCCTAATTCCCAGCAAGATCGTATCTCTGGTAGTGGTATCCCCACAGGTTTCAGCATGTGAATCTTGTCAAATAATACTCCCCGGCTGAGTTGTTTTTCTCCCCACAGAGTTCGACATTTTGACAGTAATCTCCCCAGCAAGGTCTAAATAGATCGAGGGAACCTATTCCTCAGCAAAGTGTCAGCATATGGTATTACCCAGCCGGTGGTGTAATTCTCAGCGTTGCTCCTTCACAACTCAAAGTCCAATTTATTTTTGGCGTACAGACAATTGTTAATATTATTCCAGCCGGTGGGATAGTATTGTGGATAATTATTCCAGCAGGTGGGATGATCATTATATACAGTTGTTCATATTATTCCAGCATGTGGGATAGTATTGCAGGTGGTTGTTCCAGCAGGTGGGGTGATCATTTGGCAAGGCTTCCAAAGCCGGTTTGGTAAGCATCAAAGTCCAACGTTAGTTTGGCAAAGCTGCAAAAGTCCATCTGAAGATGGTAATTTTGAGATTCCAAAGCTGGTTTGGTAATCATTGAAGTCCAACGACAGATTGGCAGAAATCCAACATGAATTGGTACAAGTCCAACGACAGATTGGCAGAAATCCAACACGAATTGGTACAAGTCCAACGACAGATTGGCAGAAATCCAACACGAATTGGTAAAAGTCCATTGTCTAGAATGTCAGAGCAGCTAAAGTCCATCGACAGTATGGCAAGCCAGTAGTCGCCTGGCGTCATTCAAAAAGACATTGTTGAAACTTCATCGACAGTATGGAAAGCCAGTAGTCGCCTGGCGTCGTTCAAAAAGACATTGTTGAAAGTCCATCGACAGTATGGCAAGCCAGTAGTCGCCTGACGTCGTTCAAAAAGACATTGTTGAAAGTCCATCCATAGTGTGGCAAGCCAGTAGTCGTCTGGCGTCGTTCAAAAGACAGATCTCTCCAACAACGGTCATTGAAGATTCAATCCAGCAGTCTCGTTGGGTTTATATCCCTTTTGTTCTTCATCATCCAGAGCAAATTTTTGGTTATAATTGGTATTCAATCGCTATATACCTTGAAAGTCTGAAAGCAATCGCTTTCAGACATTCAGGTCTACAGTGTTTGAATAGGGGCAGCTGTAACACCCCAAAATTTGCTCTCTCTTTTGTCATCATAGCATATCATTATAATATATCATATCATATCTATCTCATTAGCATTGCATTGCATCTTTGTATAGAAAAATGAAGCATAGCATCCCTCTTACCATCAAGGCATGTGATCAGGGGAAAGGTGGACAATCAAAGAATCATTCAAGGCACAAAAGGTCAAACAAGTTGCCTCAAGGCAAGCCAAGAGGTCTTTCATGTCTCATACTATCTCAATTGATCATCCAAAACCTCAAGAAAGTGAGATTCAATGGGAGATTGAAGCACTACATCCTACACTATGTAAGAAGTCCAAGAAACTGAAGAAAAACCCTCAAAAGAGATAGCTTATTGGTTCAAAGTCATCCTCAAGTGGCATATCTCATCATCCTTTAAGAGGATACACAACATACTCAGAGGAATTTGGATTTGGAAGATGTGCAATTTCCTCCTAACCAGAAGGGGCCAAAATTAGGGTTTCCAACTAAATCAGGTTATCTTTGATTTTTTGGACAAAACTTGATGTCATGGTACTCTATATGTCCTTAAGTGTATGTGTGTGGAAAATTGCCTCTCAATTGGTTTTAGAAGTGGTTCAATTGGAAGAAAGATCAAAGATCAGGAAAATTGGGGCTAAGTCAAATAATCAGAGGAAAAAGTCAACCTTTGACTTTTTGAGGCCAAATTCATGAAATTCATGTCATATGTGACCAATGTACAAAATTTGATCAAGAAAGTCCAAAGGGATCATGAAAAAATCAAGATTTGAAAAGTTGCCATTTTTGGAAGAGGTAGGGTTTCCAAAAATAGTAATTTTGGGCCATTTTGCATTACACTTTGAACCAAGGCCATTCAAAATTGAAGCATCAAATGAAAATTCCACTCGGCCACAACAAAAGATCTTGTTTCAAGCTTCAAATCCATGTGTAGAACATCTCCATTGGATAAGAATTGAGAGAGTTATGGATGATCAAAGTTGAGGAAAACTTGGGCAAAAATGCAAGTCAGCTTGGGCAAATTTCAGGTCACGCGCAGTCATTTTCACAAACATGTGGTGGACCAAATGTTTTGATCAATTACTCATGGTTAAAGGCCTCAAATTCAAAATCTTTCAACATGAAAGTTGTTCCTCTATGTGAGATCTTCAAAATTGGTGTTCATGATTTTTTCATTTGATCAAAGGTTAAGAAGTTATGTTGAGTCCAATTTGTTATGATCATGCTGAAAACGCAGGTGCCAAGATGCCTTGCCAGTCAACCCCTTTGCCTCGCCCATGACCAGTTCCAAACTTGTGTGTTCCAATCCATTTTTTCAACCTATTCCAAGCCTCATTTCAATTCATTTTTCATACCAAACATGTTCTCTCATATCATCTCTTTCCAATGACCCCAAAAACTCATCAAACCATCCATGGATTAGGGAGAATTTCATCCACAAATCACCCTATGTTCCACTGATGCATTGATGGCTTTGTTACATAACTTGGTTCAGACATCCATCAAATGATTCATGTATGTTATTCCCTTATTTGAACACACCATTACCATCACATACACTGCCATAGCACGTGCCATACATGAGAAGGGAAAGAGCAAACTTGCTGAGCAAGTTTCTGCTACAACAGCCATGCCATTCATTTCTCTTCACCTCCACCATAGCTTACCATAAGTTATCATCACCATACCATTGCTCTCCCTAACTAACTTGACTCAGTTAGTTAGGGATGACTCACCTAAACCACCTCAACTCAGTTAACCAACTCAGGTTAACCATGGTTAGAGCTCACTATAAATCAAAACTTCACTCTCAAATTTCATTTTTTCAACACTCATTTTCCACATTCACTTCAGAAACTCTCTCTTCTTCTCTCTCAATCTCTCACCATTTCAACTGATTTTCGAGCTTCACTTTGTTCATTTTCTCATTTTCACATCAGAATCTCTCTTCTTTTTTTCTCTCAAGTTCTCAACATTGCAACTGGTTTTGAAGTTTGATTTTAATTTCTATCCATTGAATCATCATCAACTACGTCATCTAAGCCTTTATTTGGCCAAGAGTAACTCAAAAAGGAAGCAGAATCTCTGGTTTTCTGAAGAATATCTCAAGGTCACAAATCTTCAGGTACGAATTTCCACCATTATATACATGATTTGAAGATGTTTTCAGGTTCTTGAAGCTTCTTATAAGCTCAAGAACTTGTCTGGCTAGTTGATAGGCCTTTAGAGGCATATTTGAAAAGTTAGGGCAAAACTTCTGCTGCTCGATTATCTTATTTCATGAGTCTTTTGTGCATTTTATCATTGGATCCGTACTCCTCATCACTTCAGCTTTCCAATGATGTGTGTTTTGTCCATTTATGCTTGCCTAAAATTTTTTGTCACCGGAGGTTGGCTGGAGAAGATGACCGGAGGTCATCTCCGGCCGGTGGTCTGAGTTGCTAGGGTTTAATCTTGTTTTAAGTCGTGACCGTCTGATTTGTTTAATCCAAGGGTGGAGAAGCTGCCAGCGCATTAAAATAAGTATGCTCCTCACGTGTTCTATTTTTGACTTCAATTAATCATTGTGTGGTGCAGTGCATGGTATGTAGTGTGTGTCTTCATGTGCGTGCGTTGGATTGGTCTACTTTGACTATTGTGTTGACTTGACTGGATCCAATGGTGATCATTGTTTGACTTTATTTGACTGAGAGTGCATGATTGGTAGTGTGGATTGCGCAGACTTGGACCTTGGACTACATTGATATTTGCACCTCACACTTCAAAGCCCAATCAATTTTGAACTGATTGTTTGCTATGCATGCACCCCCTCTCTTATTTTCATTTCACTTTATTTTCTTCATTTTTATGCACGTTTCCTTTTTAATTGTTTAAAATTACAAAACAACATTATAAAATTTTGGAAAAATTCATGAGTGTTATCAAGACATTTAGGAAATTTTTGATATTTTTATTTCATGATTTTATGACATTTTTACCCCTGTTTCATAATTTTCTTTGAATTTCCATTTGTATGCATTCCAAATGTGATACATGAATTTGTAGAATTTTGTTCTTGCTCATTACAAATTTTTTTGACTTGTTTCTTTTTGTATTGATTCACTAATACATTGAAGCATGTTAGATGATTTTTGTTTGATTTTTTAAGTCATTTTATGACATGTTTTGATGCTTATCTTAGCACTACTTTGCATGATGTTTCAAATTGACCTAATTGCTTTGTTTGGAGTCATTTTGCTTTGAATTTTGGCATGCTATCTTGATGTATGATTCACTTATGAACTAGGCATTCTAATACCATGTTTTCATAATTTTCATAAGTCCATTTGATTTTTGTTTGATGCATTACATTTGAAGCATAATCCATGTCATATCATTCTAACTTTGGTGTATGTTTGCATGACTTTTGTGCATATTTGTATGAGCATTTGCATATTGGTATGAACCATTCAAATGACATTATAGGTCCTTAGTACACATTATAGGTCATCTTTACATGTTCATTTCAACCTGAACTTTGTGCATCTTTAACATGTATTTGTTTGCATTTTCTTTTGAACTTTCACTTCAATTCTTCCTCTATTACTTCTTGAATGTCTTGATCATTGATTCATGAATACTTTTGAGATGTTTATAAACCTTTTTTCATTTAGTTCCAATTCTGATTGTTGGATTACATGTTCCATTTATGCATGTTCTTTTCATTTCTTTTCATCTTTCATCTATCCTTTCTTATGATAACATGTCTAAATGCTAATGGATGATGATTGTTGCTTGTTCATTTGAACTTGTATGATGATAATCCCTTGTTGTCCATATGGTTCACATTTTGGTTGTGATATTAAGATTGGATTCTTCATCTTGTTCTTTTGCACTTTAATGTGTATTAATTGCTTTTTACTTCTTATACATGTTTCCTTGTTTACTAACCATGTAGGGGCTTTGGTAAGTTGAAATTGAGTGTGGATAAGGAATCCACATTCAAACCTCTTTCCTTTCATCTTTTACAATTCAATCTTGTGTTTTGTTAAGCACTTATGTGCTTTCTTTGATTAACTCATTGCTTTCCCTTTTGAGTTACAATTCATCTTCTATTTTAGAAGTGAATTGTTTAATTCATTCCTTCTTTAGATTTTAGGTTTTGCAACCTCACAAACCATTAGGATCACTCCCTTAAATAATCAATTAGGATTGAGTCTTAGTTCACATAGATTTTACTTTTCTCTCCCACTTGAGTCTTTCATCTTCTCATCTCAAAGAAAATTTAAAATATGTAATAAAGGTAAGCATTTATTGCATTTAGGCCTTTCATATAAAGGAAAGATTATAAAGGGTCTTCTCTTATAATCTTAGAATGTGTAGCATATATCCCATCTTGGGTCAATGTGTTAAACATTTGATCTTGTATGAGGGACTTAAATGCAATACTTGTTGAAGATACAAATAAAGAAAAACACTTCTTCATGTCATAATCAACAAAAACACTTAATAAATACCAGTATGCTAGTGTGTTTGAACCTTAATAGTTGGAACTAAGTGTGAGGGTCTTCTTCACCCTTAGTGTGCTTTCTTACTCATTCCATCTTGGAATGTGATGATGTACACATTCCAATGATTAAGATTTAGATACACTATCATATGCAAACAAATGAAAAAACTCTTAAAAGACAAAAATAAACAATAACGTCTTTCCTTCGGGAATTCTTTTCTCACCTCATTCATTCTCAACATACGAACGTGCTCCTACTCGTTCTATTGCAAGATGGTAACGTACTCGGACCAGCGAGCCTGCAACACCTGAGCTAGAACGTTAGTCGTTCTCCTAAAAAAAACACAAACAATCCATCCCTAGTGAGGGGAACTACGTCGCTCTGATTCTCATGTTCCCGATGAGATACGTAGGCAGTGGGGTAGGGCCCATTCGAGCATTTCTTTTATTTTCCCTACATTTCTTTCTCCTTTCTTTCTTTCAGTTCCTTTTCCAGTATCCTTTTCTATCACCCTTTGATCGAGACAAGCAAACGTGGATCCCATCGGGTAATATGGACGCGAGGGGGTGCTAGTACCTTCCCTTCGCGTAACCGACTCCCGAATCCAGTTCTCTTGGTCGCAAGACCATGCTCTATCCTTTCCTTCAGGTTTATGCGGTGTTTCCTTTCCCTCTCTTGTGATAAATACACATTGCTGGCGACTCTGTTTTGTGTCACTTTCGCGTTTGTACTTGGATGAAAATCCCGGGAGCGACACCCACCCCTCAATATCCTCTCCTTTACCACCATCAAAGGAGTCCCTAATTCATTAACATCCATAACCAGATTCAAAGATTCATTCTCCTCTAACACCGCATTAACCCTCGGCCCACCATGGTTCGGCATTAGGTTTTGGATGACATTTGGCGCGTCATTTGAAAAGTTAATGGCTTTTGAATCCACAAAGTCTTGGACTTTATGCTTAAAAGCTTTGCAGTCTTTGATGTGATGTCCAGGTGCCCTAGAGTGAAAGTCGCAGTGGGCGTTGAGATTATAACCCGGAGGTGGATTACCGGTAAAAGGGGCCAAGGTCCTCTTCTGGATTAACTGTAGTTGTAGTAAATGCTGGAACAATTGAGAATAAGGCATGGGAGGTGTTGCAAAATGCCTATCAGCCGTTCTTTGTCTAGCTGGGTAATGGCGAGGAGCCTGATTCTGTTGTTGCTGTGGAAGCGCTGCGGTTAGGGGTGTTCAAAAATATGGTTAACTGAATTGTATACTAGAATTGAACTGCATTGCACCGTAAAAAAACTGAACCATTTAAGCGGTTAATGAACTGAACCATTTAATTAAAACAATTCAAATCCAGTTTAAAACCGGTTCAGAACCAATTTTCTTTTATACACTAGTTTAATTATATAAATTAATTAGATTTTAATAAATTTAATAAAAAATTTACTAAAAGTAAAAAAAATACTGAAAATTAAAAAAAAAATTGAAAATAAAAAAAAATTGAAAATTAAAAAAAAATCTAGAAAATATATTTTTTATTTCCTGAAAATAATTATTTTCTTAGAAAAAAAAACTAAAATCGAGTTAGATTTTATAATTAAATTAATCCAAGATCTGAATAATTAAAACCAAAATATAATATAATCGAATATTACCTTATTGGGATTGATTTGATCACAGTAAAATCATTTCAAAGTTGATTTGATTTGACTTCGGTTTTGTTCAATGTTTTTTTTTTCTTTCCTTTTTCTTCTTCTGTTGGTGGTGGTGGTGAAGTTAAAAATAAAATAAAAGATTAAATTAATTGAAAGGATAATAAATTAAAAAATGTTGATTAAGTTGTTGTTAGCAAGTAGTAGTGATGATTACTGAACGCTGAGTCAAAGAAAACAAACACGGTTAATAAAACACCGTTCAGCTGTTCACGTTAGGACAAACAGTGCCGTTACTGTTTATTGAACTTTTAAAAAATTGGAAATTTGGTGAAAAAATAATCTAGTTCTTTAAAAAAATTAGTTTTAAACTGGTTAAACTAAATTAAATTGGTTTAAAATGGTGAACCGGTTCTAAACTGGTTCTGAATTGGTTCTGAACCGAATTGAATTGGTTTAATAGATTAACCACTTTTTGTTAAAGTGGTTTTTAAAAACTGCACTGAACCATTAATATGGTTCGGTTCAATTCAGTTCATAAACCACGAACACCCCTAGCTGCGGTAATCGTCACTGAAGCTACTTGCTGATTATAGTTCTGGCGTTGCTTTCCCTTACCTCGGTAAGATGACACAAAATTTGCTTCCTCATTCTTCTTATAATTCCCATAAGGTTTCTTCCCTTGACCAGAAGACGACCCATCATTACCTGGAACTTTCCCAGCTTTGATTCCACCCTCTAACATCTCCCTAACCATGATCAAATCAGCAAACTTGCCAGACATGCAAGGTAACAGTTTTTCATAATAACGTCCCAGCAAAGTATCCATAAACAGGTTCAATATCTCCTTCTCCAACAAGGGTGGCTGCACCCTTGCCGCTAGCTCACGCCATCTCTGCGCATATTCCTTAAAGCTCTCACTGCCCTTTTGAGACATACCCTATAGCTGGGTCCGATTGGGAGCCGTATCAGTATTATATTGGTAGTGCTTGATAAAGGCCTCGACCAACTCTCTCCAATTACGGACATGGCATCTATCTAATTGCATATACCATTCCAAGGATGCCCCAGACAGGCTGTCCTGGAAGAAATGCATCAGCAATTTCTCATCTTTAGAGTACGCGGCCATCTTCCTAGCGTATGCCCTGACATGCATCTTGGGATAAGTGGTACCATTGTATTTCTCAAAAGTGGGCACCTGAAATTTGTGCGGAATTACAACACCGGGAACCAGCCCCAAATCCTCCAGATTTATACCTACAGAATTCTGATTCACCACACCCCTTAGTTGTTCTTCAATCAATCTGAACCTTTGATCATTGTCGGCCTGAGGACCAGCATCCCCGCCTGGCATAGAGAAAACGTCATCTTGTTGGTCTTCAAAACGACAACCATGAACATCACAAACACTTCCTCCTTCCACAACAGAAGGAATCACCACCTGCTCTCCTCCGCCCGGAGGTATCACAACACCAGGAATGGGGATCTCTACGCCCGCAGGACCTCCCTGAGCACCGTTATCAACAACGCCATTATGGACTCCACCATGAAGAACCCCGTCTTCATCCACTCTTGCCACTAAGGGTTGGACCAGAGTCCTCAATTGCTCTTGCCCTTGGGCAACACCCTGCATCAATTCCATGAACTGGGCCATGCGATCTTGCATGACGGCCATTTCTGCTTGCATTTGCTCCATAATTCTCCTCTGATTTGATCTAGTAGAATACCGGTGAATTGGCTGGTTATCAATCCTGCCTGCAACCAAATAAAGGTTAGAAAAAACCTGGGACGAGCACCTGCTATGCGAAAAATGATTATGATTATGCAAATGCAAATGAACATGTTTAATTATTTGTAGGGCGATCCACCCCTTGATTCCAGTTTAAAGACAAGATGGAATAAAACTTCTGCTCATATATCAGAGAAAATCACTATCAGAGATTACAATCCAAGATAACATAATAAGTCTAAAGCAAGATGAACAAAGATCCCAGCCAACAATTCTGGTGGTGACCCAAAATACAACAAAGAAAGAAAACTACAGAGTATCATCAATGCGCGAGTTCTTCTCAAACATCATGGTCTTGCACCCTTTGAGAACCACTGCCCGAGCTAGAGCCTTCACCCTAGGCCTCTTCACTTCAGCTCTTAACTTCAGCTCTTCTATGGTTGCTATGGCCTCATTCAGTCGCTCCTCAACTGCGTGTCTCTAGAATGTTCCCGATAAGATCTCCTCGTCTTTCTTCCTGAGCTTCAACTTCAGACTCTCAATCTGCTCCAAATACTTATCCTCCTTTTGCTTGCTGGCTGCGATTGCTGTATTCCGACAAGCATTGAACCTGTGAATTCTTAGTGAAGCTTTGGCCAAGTCTTCCGTTTTTGACTTCACGACCCTGCTAACACCCTTTAAGGCTTGTCCTACCTTCTGTCTAGCTGTGATTTCATCGGCCAACTCCTTTTCTTTCTCAGCGATCAACTCTGTTTTCAACTTGGAGACATGAATAGCTTCACCTCGCTCATGTTTCAACTGGTAAATTTCTTTGTGTAGCTCACTGTTCTCCTCTCGCAGGTTCTCTTTTTCAGCCCACAATTTGTTATACTTCTCTATATTCACTGTGGTTGGTGGCTCAATCAACAGAGGGTACAAAGGCGACTCTATTGGGAAAGGAAGAAGCTCCTCTTCTGCCCTTTTCCGGACCCACTCCACATACGGAGAGAAAGCTTGGTTGTTACACTTCCCAAAGAAAGTCTTTCCTCTCTTAAAAACTTGCTTCCACGCGTTCACGACTTTCCTTACCATCTCTTGGTCTGCAGTGCCATTGAAAAACAAGGATTCTCTGATATCTTGTTCCTTAGGGGGAGTCTTCAATGCATACCCAAATTGTCTGATAGCAAGGGAAGGGTTATAATTAATTCCGCCTTTCCTCCCTATTAAGGGTACATTTGGGAATCCTCCGCAGTTGAAAATGAGCTCAATCCCTAGCAAACTATGATTAAACCAAACGATGTTGTCAGCAGTCAATCCCATCAACCTTTTAGACCACTTCATAGAATCCCTTGCATCATCAAAAGCCCCAGCTTTAGGGAGGTGAGTAAAAAATCATGTAGATAGGAGCGGCGCGCAGCAACTTACAGTCCTTCCTCATATCTTTTCGTTCTTGTAGTGGACTGAATGATACACGTCTCCAAGAAGGGTAGGCGCGTGGTTTCTCAAGATGAAAATCCGAATTGCATGCATGTCAACAAACTTCGGGATGTTAGGGAATAAGACAATCCCATAAATGCAAAGAGCTAAAATAGCATTGAAAGCAGACCAATTTCTCTCCTTAGCACATGAGCTGGCTTGGTCAAACAAAAACTTCAATGGGAGGCCTTTAAACCCTTACTTGTCAATAACATTGTTACTCAGAATGGATTACCCCATGTGAATAGCAGCCGCCATCTCTTCCAGTCCGGGCTGTTCTTCAGAGAAGAAAGGTATCCTCGGCTCGACAGATATTCCCAAAATAAATGAGAACTCCTCTAAGGTTGGAGCCAATACATAATCTGGAAAAGTGAAACAACGTAAATGAGGGTCATAGAATTGAAGGAGCGTGTGAATAGCATCGTGCTCTTCTTGTGAAATATTTCGGAGAACCTTCAATATCTTCCCATATTCCTCGTTGAACTTGGCGCGGATATCAGGATCAGTCATACTAATCATCTTGTGAATCAACTTCAAAGTCGGATCTGGGAACTTGTATGCTACATTCTTCTTCCTCTGAGCTTCCATGACGAGAACAACTCAACAACCGGAATCAAGGGTAAGATGCAAGTCCTGAAAAATGTCAAACATGTTAAAATGCAAGAAATGATGCAAATGTAAACATGGGATCAAGGTATCACTGCTCTGGACATGTGCTGTGCTGTTAACTAAACAAGAACCGCAACCCAGAAAACCAGAATTCCAGAACATCGGACCACTGAGATAACCAGAAAACTAGGTAAATAACTATACACTATCGAGAAATCCAAAAAACCGGGTAGGTTGAAGGTTTCGGTTATCTGCAGACCTATAAACACTCGCCCATCTCACATGTGGGTACTAGAAAACCGAGGATCCTCAATATCACGGGCTCTCAGGTTGAGAAATGATGATACATTCACCATTTCTGGTTTGGCATCATCATGAATCGAGGAGGCCTTAACTGATTCCCCAAAAAAAGGTTATCCTATGATAAGTTCCCAGCATTGGATCCTCGAATCGACAAGTGTAATGGGTTTGCCATTTCTGGTCTTCCATTATCCCATGTCGGGAGGAGAGGCGTTGCTGAGTCCTCGGAGAAACGGTCGGCAGAGTCAAAAACTCTCTAGATCAACATTCTGAAATTCGCAAGACACACACGTCAGAATATCTCCCAAGATAGCCTCGTCTGGATGTGAATTTCGTGAACACTAAACGCACCAAGACGGCGCGTAGGTCCCACTACTTTCCACTCTAGTCCTAAGTGTATGCTCAAGCCTGTGTATTGGGCTTATCTCTCAAAGAATCTCAACCTTCCAAACAGAAAACCAGCACAGCACAGTACAGTCCAGCATAATAATGAAATGCAATGCAATAAATGCGGTAAAAACACTAAAACAGTAATACAGTAATATAGTAATACAGTAAAATAAAGTACAACAGTAAACACCCAAAGAAAATAAACAAACAAGCGCTAGGATTGACTCGCAAAAGGGGATGGACCAGCAAGAGGTCAACCTGTCCCCAGCAGAGTCGCCAGCTGTCGCTCCCGAGGATTTGCATCCATGGTACAAACGCGAAAGTGGCGCGAAAAACAGAGTCTCCAGCAATGTGTATTTATCCCAAGAGAGGGAAAGGAAACACTGCGTAAACCTGAAGGAAGGGAAAGAGCATGGTCTCGCGACCAAGAGAAATGGGTAAGGGAGTCGGTTACGCGAGGGAAAGGTGTTAGCACCCCCACGTGTCCATCGTACTCGATGGGATACACGCTTGCTGTCTCGATCAAAGGGTGTCGTCGTCTGGAGCTCCACTGCTACTGGAAACGAGAAGGAACAGGAACGGAAGAGAACGAAGAAACAAAGAAGAAAAGAAAAAAGAAATGACTCGATAGGACATCGCCCTTCCTATGCCTACGTATTCCCTCGTGCAATGGGAAAGTCAGAGTCAACGTAGTTCGGACGCGAACTAAGGGGGGGGGGGGGGTTGCTCGCCAAGACATCGCCGTCTTGTGCCTACGTATCCTCAATCGGACGAGAGAGAGGAAATCAGAGCAGTCGTAGTTCGACCTAACGAGGTCGATTAGTGTTTTTATGAGCGACGTTAGATTCGCGTCCGACAGTTAGGGTCGATGCCTGTTTGCGACGAGACGGAAATAACGTGTCCTCTCCTAAAAATGATTTGAACTTGAATGATCCCGAAGGATGAAAAAGGTTTGAGTTTGTTTTTGTGCTTTTTAGACAGAAGTGGATTGAAGTTAGTTCGTAACTTGCATTGTACCGAAGTCTATGATATAGGAACGAATGCTTAGCAAATCGTTCCAAAATGGAACGTCCACTAAACACTCTAGAAAAAATGAGAGGAAACCCCTCATTCCTCACTTCCCACATGCGAGGCTCATGCGCAATACACGTCAACTTTATTAAGTGTTTTAGAAGTGTTATGAGATGAGAAGAGAAGACCCAAGGGGAAAAGAGAAATTCTAAGGGAAAACTAAATTGCTCCTAATGTTGTCATGCAAAGGTGGCCCTATAGTTGAGTTTGAAAGGGAAACGTCTACCTAAGTTAGCATGCAAAGGGAAGCCTAATGCTAATCCTACTCCAAGCTTAAACGGAAATTAAGTTGGACTAGGTAGCTCTAAGGGAGTGAATCCAAGACTTAAACAAGTCTTGAGATTCAAGGGAAGAGAAAGAGTGAAAGAGATGAAGAAGAAAAGGCGAGTAAAACAAACAAGCAGCAACTACAACAACGCCTCTGCACCTGCACAGCAGTTAAAGACCAGCTAACACGCCAAACAGCATTCAATAGCTCATATTCAACACATAAATGGGTGTAAAAAAGCAGCAGCACATACAACAGCACATGTGCATATAGACAGCAGTAGAAACAGGGCAGCATGCGATGCATTGAAAAATGATGCAATCATGGCATAACAAACACACATTAAACATCATGCATTTCTCGATTAAAGATGATCACAATCCCGCCACATACCATGTTGAACAAGCTTGAAGATATCATGAAAGAATGTACATTATCAAGCATATGAACAAGTTGAAATAAGTGTACACCTCTTGAAATGGAAAGTAAATGAACATGCACATAGCAATTCCAGCAACACAAGTATCAATTAACAATTAACAAGCTCAATGAGTGTGCACTATGTGTTCGCCACATTAAGAAAACATCCATGCAAGCATGAACATTTAACAATACAAGTCCAAGAATCGCGTGTCGGAAAATTGTGTTCATGCAATAGTGTGAGGTGCAACAGCTCAAGAATGATCCACAAATCATCATCATATCAATCCATAAAGCTTAGACATGAAAAGGATCTCAAACAACCAAGAAAATGCAAGAAAATCAAGTTCTTCTTCAGTGGTAACCGGTTACACAGTTCAAAATTGCTCCAATTGCGCTGAAAATACACAGTGTAACCGGTTACAACATAACTGCTAACCGGTTACTCTGGGACAGTAGTGAAAAAAATCAGTTTCAAAAGCATTTTTCAGCAGCAAATCCCTTATGTAATCATGTCCAATGATCATGTAATCAACAATGCACGAAAATTAAGTTCAAACACAGTATTCAAACATCATTTAGATCCAGTAATCATCAACATCCACAATCAAAATCAACCAAAATGATTAAAACACAACAAAAATCACGGATCTACATTGTATAAGTTGCAATTAAGCTAAAATGAGTGTGGATCTGAGATTAACCAACCTACAAAGCTGAGATTTGCTTTGGTAAGTGTTGTAAACAGAATTTGATGAATCCAAGTAGAGAAATCCAAGATCCACAAGCTTCTTGCACTCAAAAGTTGAAGATCCCAGCAATAAGCAACCAAAGCTCCAAAATCACTTCCAAAAATCACTTCTGGAAATTCAGAACCAGATCCAAACGAAAATCCAAATTGAAAAGTAGAAATGTAGTGATGATGAGAGGCTTTAGCTCAAGAATTAACAAGTTCCGATGAAGAACTTGTTAATCTTTGAAAAAGAGCTTTGAGTGTGGTTGAAAATGGAGATTGAGAATGAAAAAGTGAGAGAGAATTGTGAGCAAAATCTGAAAATGTGAGTGAGAAAATGATCTAGGTTTTTCTTGGTTTGGAATGAATTGATTTAAACAACCCCTAGGTTAGGAGTTAAGTTTGGGTTTGGAGTGAGGTTAAGTGAGTGGAAAATGGAGTGAAAAGTGAATTAGGAAAGGAAATGAGGAATTAGAGTGGAAAATGTTGGGAGGAATTTGAATTTTGGGTGGAAAATGATGAAAATATCAGTTCTAGATCCTTCCCATACGTGCACAAGCCAAGCACATGATCACAAATGATGAAAACAGAATTTCCCAAATTTTGCCCAGAGTAACCGGTTATAGCACATCTGCTAACCGGTTACTCATTTCAAAAATTGAAAAAATGCGCAGAAAAACCAAAGGGTAACCAGTTATCAGATACACTGTAACCGGTTACACAATGCAAATTTTGAATTTTGGCGCCTTTTGGAGGGAAAATTGGAGAATGGTCTGATTCCACCTGTTCTGAGCCACATTAGATCTCTAAAACTTGCCGTTGGATATCACCACTGATACACCCTTGAAATATGCTGTGAACTCCTTTTCGCTCGGAATACTGCTGAAAATGACTGTCCGGTGCCGAATCACTGATCAAAAAAAGACTGTCGGAGCTTCTAATTATCAAATCATCTAATGAGCAAAATAAATGCTCAAAAAGACTTTGAAAGCTATTTGTTTGGCTCTGAATATTGCTGAAAATCAAACTGGGACCGATAACGCCATGAGCTGCTGATAGATACCTTGATCCCATGCTCAAAGGAAACATGCAAAAAGTGCAAAAAAAAGAACGATGCTAATGAAATGAAGCATAAGCCAAAAAGGTTAGAAACAAAAGGGCAAATTTTGAGGTGCTACAAGATGGACTTTCATTTGAGCTTTGAATGGGAAAAAAATGCCTTGTGATTTAGGAGTTATGACCTTGCAAAGTTGGTGCAAACTCACTTTTGTTCCATAACTTAGAAAAATTTTGGTTTCTCATGGTTGCCCCTTTTGCAAGAAACCTCACTTTTCTTGATTTCTCTCGATAAATGATGATCAATGTCATACATTAACATTGTTTTTGACTTAGGGGAACCATATTTGTGAAAATTTCCAAAAAGTCAAACTTGATTTTGTGCACAGTTGACTTTTTGTCAGATGAAATCCAAACTGTGCGATCCTTTGTGCAATCAAGTTCTTGACTTAATTAAAACCTAATGGATGGATTCCATAGGTGTTATAGGGTGTATTGAATCATGTCCCAAGGTTTGGGAGCATGTCTTGGTCAAAAGTCAAAGGAAGAGTTGACTTTTCCTTTAAAACCCTAATTGTGGTCCAGATGAAATTGAAACTTGTGAATCAAGCTTCTTGGATCAATCCATTATTGTAAATGGATCAATGTAGTGTATTTGAGGCCCTCAAATCATGTGTTGAGGTCTTGGCTCATGTATTGCATCAAAAGTCAACTTAGGGGTGAATTAGGTCAAGAAACCCAAATTCCTGATTTTTTTGTGAATGCATCCCCTGAGGCTAAATTGACTTGATGATTGGGTCCATGAGGTCTCTTGGAGTATCTTGGGTTGTGCTTTGAAGCATTTGCTCGTTCCTAGAGGAAAAATTCCATCTGGAGGCCTTGGTCGACCAAAACTCTAATTTGGTGACACTAGCGATCTTAAGGCTTGATCCACTTGGAATGTTGCAACTTTGTGCTTGATTCTTGATGTGGGAGTCCTATTGATCCCTTATGGGTGTTTGAGAGGTTAGACAAGTTTAAGATCATGACATTTCTTGATTGATCCTTTGTCTAAGTGCTCTGAGAGGGCTCGAAAACCTAATTTCTTGGTTGTAGTGAATGCTCAATAATCCTTGAGGAAATTGATGAGGCATGATGGCACATCCATATTGTGGCAATGATTTGCACAATGATGGGAAATCTTGGTGGTCAAAATTTGGGGTATGACACATTCGAGGTCAAGACTTATTCGGAAAGGACGCCGGAGACCTCTGTTTGGTCCCTAATGTAAAGATCCCGCACAAATTCAAGGTGCCTGACTTTGAAAAATACAAAGGCAACTTTTTCCCTCAAAGTCATCTGGTGATGTACGCTCGAAAAATATCTACCCAGATAGAAAATCAACATCTACTGATCCATTACTTCCAAGACAGTTTAATCGGTGCCGCACTCAAATGGTACATGGGTTTAAACCGCACCAAGATCAGTACTTTCAGAGATCTCGGCGCAGCCTTTGTTCAGCAGTATAAATACAACTTGGACATGGCATCGGATAGGGATCAGCTCAGAGCAATGTCACAAAAGGACAAAGAAATCTTCAAAGAATATGCTCAGAGATGGTGTGAAATTGCCGCCCAGATCTGTCCCCCTCTTGAGGAAAAGGAGATGACCAAGATTTTCTTGAAAACCTTGAGCTAGTTCTATTACGACCGAATGGTCGCCAGTGCGCCCAGTGACTTCACTGAAATGGTGAACATTTGAGTACACCATGAAGAAGCAGTCTGAGAAGGACGATTGGTCAAAGATGCAGAGCCATCTAGCAGTACTAAGAGATACGGTAGTGCTTTCTAAAAAAAGAAAGAGCAAGATATCAGTAATATCTCTCTGGGAAAGCAAAGGCGAAGATATCAACCAGTAGCGTGGTAACTCCCGCTATCAACCCAGCGCCAACACCGACTTATTAACCTCAGGTTACTTAGAGCTAACCAAGTCAACAACAGTATCAGCAAAGGCCGTAACATCCTTTTCAGCAGGCTCGTCCACAATATAATAACAACAATCGTACTACACGACCATCAGGGTTCGACCCTATACCGATGTTGTACGCATAACTATTCCCACTTCTACTAGCCAAGGGGCATGTCCAAACCAGGACTCCTCTCGCAGTACCAGAAAATCCACCTTTTTGGTTTAAGGCAGATCAAACTTGCCCTTACCATCAAGGAGGATCGGGACATAACATTGAGAATTGTTTCAGCTTCAAGTCTGATGTACAAAAGCTTTTCATGAACGAGATTTTATCTTTCAAAGATACTAATCCGAATGTTCAGACAAACCCATTACCCCAACATGAGAAGACTGCAGTTAATTTAATAGAAGGGGAACTTGTCAACAGTTATCAAATTCACAATGTACTCCTATTAGGAACCAATCTGGTGAAAATACATTGCAGACAGAGCGGGTACGGTCATGTGCCATCTCACAACTATCATCAGTGTGATATCTGCTCCAAGGACAATCAAGGGTGTTCCGTAGTACAAGCAGCTCTGCAAGAACAAATGGATCTGGGCTGGATTCAGGATCACAGGATTCGTGAAGTAAACATGGCCCATGCACATCCCAACATTGTTCAGAACCACGAAATCCGTACAATGAACGTCAACTTAGTGGTGATGCATTCGAGACAAAGTCAGTATTATAATTTGCCACGGTAGAATTACAACGCTTGTCCAATCTGCTCAACAGATAATCAGGAATTCTCTTTTGTACAAGAGGCCCTCCAACGTCAGATGGATCTTGGATGGATCCAAGACTACCGTAAAAGAAATGACCATCAAGTCAATATGGTTCAAATCTTTGACATACGCCTAATGAATACCAGTCTAGTGGAATTACATGCTAAGCAGGTCAGACTTAGTTTTCTGGCTTCACGTGATTATCTAGACTGTAAAGAATGTTGCGAAGATGACCAAGGGTGTGCGCTTGTGCAAAGAACCCTTCAACATCTGTTGGACCACTGGTGGCTTCCAATCTACATGGATGAAGCTACACAATGGATTAGCATGACTGATGGGAATCCAGATAGACATCAAAGTCGTGATATCCGCTCAATAGAAACAGATCTAGTAAAGATGCATTGCGTACAAAGCAGATATGTTCGGGTACCACCACACAATTATGAGCGCTGTAGAGTATGCTCGAAAAATACCCAAGGATGTTATCTCGTATGAGCAGCCCTCCAAAATCAGTTGGACCGGAAGGAGATTCGTCCATGTTCAAGTTCTGGGTCGATCAACATGATACAAGATTACCTCCTTAGTCAAAGCAAAAGCATTGTCGTAATCTCCAATCATGGAATAACCAAGTACGTTTGCGCCATAATCCCTCTGCTCGACGAGTCAAAAGTCTCTCTTGACAGTAGAAGAATTCTCAACGTCGAACCAATTGAGGCTACCTACAATGGTCAGAGAAATAAAAAAGCTCCTTTGGTTATTTACCTGCCAGGACCAATACCGTACAAATCAGAAAAGGCTATCCCTTACAAGTACGGTGCAACGACCATCGAAAATGGAAAGGAAACTCCATTACCCTCCATTGTAAATATTGCCGACATTAGTCGAGTCACATGGAGCGGTCGGATCTTCAACAGAGGAGTTGGAGAACCTACCAAAGAAAAAGAACCTCAAATGAAAGTTCCCAATCAACAAGTCGGTCAATCCAGTTATCCAGAACTTGTAAAGGACAACGATGAGATGCTGAGGCTTATCAAGAAAAGCGAGTACATCATTGTGGACCAATTGTTGCAAACTCCGTCTCGAATCTCTGTATTATCTCTCCTGCTTAGTTCAGAAGATCACAGGGAAGCTCTACAGAAAGTCTTAGAGCAAGCCTTTGTGGAACAAGATGTGACGGTAGGACAGATTGACAGCATCATCTCCAATATCAATGCCTGCAACAACTTAGGAATCAGTGATGAATAACTGCCGGAAGAAGGCAAGAATCATAATATGGCGCTTAACATTACAGTCAACTGCCAAGACGATGCTTTATCCAGCGTACTGGTGGACACAGGGTCATCTTTGAATGTTATGCCAAAATTAACTCTGATACAACTATCGTTTCAAGGAGCTCTGATGAGAGGCAGTGAGATCATCGTCAAAGCCTTTGAAGGATCTAGAAAAACAGTTATCGGCGAAGTCGATCTTCCCATAACCATTGGTCCTCACACTTTCCAAGTCACTTTCCATGTCATGGACATCCGTGCAGCATATAGATGTTTATTAGGAAGACCTTGGATACACGAAGCTGAGGCAGTCACTTCGACACTTCACAAGAAGCTAAAGTTCGTCATGAACAATAACTTAGTCATAGTGTGTGGAGAGTAAGCCTTAATCGTGAGCAACTTATCATCATTCTCCTGTGTAGAACTCGAGGAGGTTGTTGGAACACAGTTCCAAGCACTCTCAGTGAGCAATGAGAATCAATCAGAAAGAGGGACGTCGATTTCCTCATACAAGGAAGCTCTCGAAGTAATCAAGGGTAATGACATAAAAGAACGGGGACATATTGTAATATCTACGGATAACAAGACAATAAAAGGTCTTGGTTTCTCTCCAACTTGTACCCAACCTACTAAGAAGGATGAAAGTTTTCGTCCCATTCAGGATTTCTTCCACAACGGAGGTTTCCTCCACCCAGTGTCTCAAGAAGTACACACCATCAATGAAAGTGATTCCTCTGATACAGAGGAAGAGTGGAAGTCTTATCTCAATGATGACGGTTATATATCTCCGGGAGAGGCGCGCATGCCATTCTGTTTTCCCAAGCAGAGCCCGAGATATATACTAAAATCAGACGTCAGGATGATCTATGAAGATTGTGATCTTGAGGGATGTTGTGCTACACCTAATTCATTAGAGGAAGACAATCTAATGAAAGACAAATGCGATTATTATGATCCCCTGGATGACTTGCCTATATGGAAGCCATACACGGAAGACTTGGGGTAAAAGAGTCAGTCGGACGATGCCTATCAACTGAGTAATATTGAAACGAATACCCATGTCCCCATCGAGTCATGGAATCATTACTCAAGACATTCCGAAAATGTCCAACACCATGGTGATGAATCTGCAAAGATTGTAGGACAAGAATTTATTCACTATGCATTCCCTGAAATTAACGTCATTTAGGAAGATGACTCATCCCTTCCCACAGAAACATGGGACACCTTGGGACAGCCAAGCGGCAAGTATGACTTTCTAGTTAAATACACTGCTCCTGAAAGTTCTCGTATCAGATATGAGGACATCCAGCCAATTGGATGGGGAGATCCTTTTAAGAGTGAAAACACTGTGGAAGATGCAACAGAAGAGTTCGTTTATGACAACTCTGCATGGGAGGAAGACTCCAACGGAAAACACTAGAAATCAGCGTCATTTGTGAAGACAAACCAAGAAGGAAAGTACCATACTTTGTGATTCACAAAGGAGTTCGCTGTGACGCCCCCAATCTACACCCCCAATTAACATGCATTTAAAGCAATAAAAGAAAATTCGAAATTTGGTCAGAGTATAATTGAATCACGGCATAGACGGGGATATCACATCAAAGTAACATATACATAACATACAACACCTACCCATAATGATATGCAACAGTGGGGTAGCAATCATACCGAGGAAACTCAGTTCCTTACACCCACTTCTCAGAAATTAGAATTAAAGTGGAAAATCTAAAATCTGAATAGCATATATACATATATACATATAAACATGTCTGCCATACATCAAGTTATACATGTACAACTAAAATATATCGTCAGATATACAAAATAATCACAACGGTCACCCTAGCTACCCGTGTCACATATCAGAGCCGACCGACAAAAGAATGAAGACGCAAAGCTTCACAAAAAGAATACCTCCAGCAACTCTAATCTACAACGCCTCATAGAGCGTTATAAAACAGCAGAAGGGTGAGAAAAACAACCATAATATAATTGCATCAAATTATATAGTAACACAAACATACGTAAGTAAACACATTTATCACCACAGTTGTACCACAATTTCTCATAGATCAAACATAACGTAATACAGCACAATTCTCACGCATTAACGCCAATACACATCAAACCTACAACATACCCGTAATCACCAACCCAATCACACATATTCCATCCCATCAATCACATTCACAATTACATGCACAAGTAATTCATGATGAATGCAAATGCACAGAGACCGACACCACGACTCTATGCACATGCCATGCGGTACCGACCTCCATTGTCACATCACTAGTTCACTCAGGAACTATTGGAACCATCGCTCGTTACTGAGAATCTCAAGTAACTCCCCGTCGGGCCTACGATGTTCACCCGTCGCTTTAGGTCCTCAGGCATCGCCTCATATTTTTGAGGCACACGACGTTATGGATTGCTTTAAGTCCTATCCAAGGCACACAATCCGATCGCTTTAGGTCCCATCATGGGCACACGATCGTCTATAACCATCGCTTTAAGTCCTCAGGCATCGCCTCATATTTTCGAGGCACACGATGTTATAGCGGATTCCCTCTGGAACCAAACCGTCACTCAGGATGTTTCCACAATGCATATCATGATGCTTGGCATACAATGACTCATGACATTCACATTGCATACGCACACACATCCATAATCATGCATATATCATTAAAACATTACACCTTTCATTTACTTTCCTTTCGGCCACAAATCATCACCGCAACAACACATAAGTCATACTACATTCAAGGCAACAACATACGGCATAATACATGTCAATTACACACCATTAAAACTACAAAAGTCGAGAATCGACACTATTCACATTTCCCGATACAATTTAGTCGGCTAACAATTTCCAAAACACCATAATCATAAAGTACAGCTCAATACCTTTCCAACGACACCAAGAATGCAAAAATCGGATAATCGAAACAAAAGTTACAGACGAAACCGAAAACGACATTTCCAAAAATCACATTTTCCCCATCCTCCTGTCCGTACGCGTATCACCCATGTTCATACGCGTATGGACAGAACCAATTTCTCTTCACAAAATCACGTTTTCAAAAACCATACGCGTATACCCATCGCCCTTACGCGTATCACCAGAGGGCCGGTAAAACATGCATTTCATACGCGTATTGGCCCAGGAACAGGCCAATGATACGCGTAACGCCTAAGCTCATACGCGTATTGGCAAGTCCCTTACGCGTATGGCCAGGACAGATCCAGAAAAGTTCTGCAGAACAATTTTCTGCGTTTTCAACCCAAATTCAACCAATTCATCACCTAAAACTCAGAAAATCACCAAATAGAAGTGTAATAATACCTCACAAACATGTATAGACAATCATTAACATAGTCCACAAGAATTTAGACACATTTATTTCCATTTCTAATCAATTTTTACCAAATAAGGTTTACACTAAATTTTCTCCAATTAAATCCAAAACAACAATAAACGCACATACATAATCATATACAATCATACAATAATCGAGTTTCGCACCCTTACCCGATTTAATCGACTCTAGAACTTGATCTTGATGATTTTTCCACTCTTCTCCAATTTTCTCTCTTCTCCTCTTTTCTTCTCTTTTTCCTTCTTTCTTCTTTCTTTCTCTCTATTTTTCTTTCTTTCCCTTTTCTATTTTCTTTTCTTACTAACTTATCCAAATATCTATGAAATGTCCAAAATACCCCCACACTCAAATATCTCGCAAATGTTCCCGAAACGCGATAAAATATATTCACGACTAAAAATAACATATTTTCACACAAAAGTCGGAAATAAAATAAAATAATAATAAAATAATCAAAAGACTCAATAAAACTAAAATTGGCAAAACTGGGGCGTTACATTCGCCGCCATTGGGTTGTTGTTGATGTCCCGAAAGTCGTCAATAAGTCTAAGTAATTGCCATCTTTGTTTTAACCTTTCACCCTGCCAAAGTGAAACAAATGTTTTTATAGGGTTCACTTTTTTGTAAATGTCCCTCTTCGCTTTGCCCAAAGCGGTAGAGTTTTGTTTTATAGGGCTGTATTTCAAAAATCGACAACTCATAAATAAATAATGTCATTCTGAATTCCCGCATTTAGTGCTGTTTTCACTTTTCATTTTTCAGAAAATGGTAATCCTAAAACAACCCAAAATAAAAACAAGCATTTTTCAGAAAATACACTGCACACACTCTTGCATTCTCTCTGTCTTTGCTAAAAAATGAATCATCACTTCAAGCAGATTGCTTCTTTTAAACCCCATTGAAATGTACAATCCAATGCCTTCTCCCAACTTTGAATTCCCGGTATTTAAAGCTGAAGAAGAAGAGGACGAAGGAATACCAGAGGAGATCTCCCGACTACTCTGACAAGAGGAAAGGTCTATTGAGCCTCGCAAAGAGCCGTTAGAAACAGTCAATTTAGGTTCAGAAGCAGAAAAAAAAGAAGTTAAGATTGAAGCACTGCTCAGTCCAATTGTCCGAGAAGACTTGATAAAACTTCTCAAAGAGTTTCCAGATGTGTTTTCTTGGTCCTATCAGGACATGCCAGGGTTGGATACCAGCATCATGGAACATCACTTGCCACTGAAAACAGAATTTCCAGTAAAACAAATACTGAGAAGGAGTCATCTTGATATGGCCATCAAAATTAAAGAGGAAGTGCAGAAACAGATCAACGCAGGTTTCCTTGCCACCTCAGAATATCCTCAATGGCTAGCTAACATAGTGCTAGTTCTGAAAAAAGACGGAAAAGTCAGAACTGGTAATACCGTTTGTTACAAGGTAATACCGTTCGGTCTAACGAACGCGGGGGCAACCTATCAAAGGGCCATGACAACTCTGTTTCACGACATGATGGACAAAGAGATTGAAGTGTATGTCGATGACATGATTGCCAAATCTAAAACAGAAGAAGCGCATGTGACACACCTATCAAAGCTATTCGAGCCTCTGAGAAAATATAAACTCCGCTTGAATCCCAATAAGTGCAAGTTCGGTGTTCACTCAGGAAAGCTCTTAGGATTCATCGTCAGCTAAAAAGGAATCAAGGTTGATCCTGACAAGGTCAAGGCCATTCAAGAAATGCCTTCTTCGAAGACTGAAAAATAGGTCAGAGAATTTTTGGGACGTCTGAATTACATATCAAGGCTTATATCCCTTATGACCGCGACATGCGGGCCAATCTTCAAACTACTTAGAAAGAATCAAAGCTGTGTATGGACAGAAGACTGCCAAAAAGCTTTCAACAGCATCAAAGAATATCTGTTGAATCCACCTATTCTGTCTCCTCTAGTGGAAGAAAGACAACTGATCATCTACTTAATAGTCTTGGAAGACTCCATGGGTTGTGTACTTGGCCAGCGAGACGAGACAAAAAGAAAAGAGTCTGCCATTTACTACTTAAGCAAGAAGTTCACAGACTGTGTAACTCGGTACGCTATGCTCGAGAAAACTAGTTGCGCTCTGGCTTGGCCAGCCAAATGTCTTCGCCAGTACATGATTTGTCACGCTACTTGGTTAATCTTTGAAATGGATCCAATCAAGTATTTCTTTGAAAATCCTGCTCTCACGGGAAGGATTGCCCGTTGGCAGATGTTGTTATCAGAATACGACATTGAGTACCATGCTCAGAAAGCCGTCAAAGGAAGTATTTTAGCCGATAATTTGGCTCATCAACCGATTAACGATCAGGAACAAGTCGGACTTGACTTCCCAGACGAATATGTTATGTACTTAAAAATGAAAGATTGCGATGAACCGCTACCCAGTGAAGGGCCAGAACCAGGTTCCCAATAAGGACTAATTTTCGACGGAGCTGTCAACAATTATGGAAACGGAATTGGGGCAATCATCGTAACACCTCAGGGTACTCACATTCCTTTCACTGCCAGATTGACATTCATATTCACAAACAACGAGGCTGAATATGAAGCATGTATCATGGGTCTCGAAGAAGCTATTGACTTAAGAATAAAGAATTTGGATGTGTGGAGACTTAACACTGGTTATCAATCAGATCAAAGGAGAGTGGAATACATACCAATCAGGATTGATTCCTTACAAAGATTGCGCAAGAAGGTTGTTACCATTCTTCAACAGAATCGAGTTTCATCATATCCCTCATGAAGAAAATCACATGGCTGATGCATTTGCTACTCTTTCTTCCATTATTGCTGTAAATCATTGGAATGACGTACCTAAGATTGACATAATGCGCCTTGAAATAGCCGCTTACATCTGCACAATTGAAGCAGTTATAGATGACAAACCCGGGTATCATGATATCAAGTGCTTCCTTTAACGACAAGAGTACCCGCCTGGGGCATCCAGAAAAGATAGGAAAACTCTCAGAAAGGCTGGCTAGCAACTTCTTCCTGAACAGTGATACACTCTATAAGAGAAACTTCGACATGGTTTTGCTCAGATGCATAGATAGACAAGAAGCAAACATGTGGATGAAAGAGATTCACAAAGGATCCTTTGGCACTCATGCCAACGGACACACAATGGCGAGAAAAATTCTTAGAGCAGGATATTATTGGTTGACAATGGAATCCTGATGGCTCCAAGAGTTTGACTAAATTTTAGTAAAACATAATGTTGGGAAAGATGTTCCAACATGAAGGATTCAGACCCAGACTAAAGATGTCGAGTGAAATGTCATAGCATGAAGACTCGACATCATGACTGTCATATCAGGTTTTGTTTAAATCTGTTTCATGATTCAAGGCATGACTAGAATTGGATCAAGGAAGAAAGATACAAAGCCCAACTCAGCAGAAGACTATAAAAGAAGTCCAAGACCTAGACAGAAGGGTGGACGACGACATGGACTTAGGAATCATATTTTGTAAAGTAGGTTTTAGGTTTGAGAGTCGTAGGTTTCCCTTGTAAGTCATAGGTTTCCCTTGTAAGTCTCCCTTTGTATCAGTTGATACACTATGGTAGATATAGGTGTCACACAGATCCATAAGCCTTGAGGTATTGGATTGTGTATTGTTCTTGGATGAAGCTTTTAAGCAAATCCGAGTTAGCTTGTTTGTCAAGTATGTTTGACATATTTCTGTATTGATTGGGACGATGAAGAAATCACAGTTGGTGGTTGAGGGAAGTGAGTGGGGTATCTGGTATCAGGGTTCTAAGCGTTTGAGTTTAACCTTGGTAAAGATGTTCATGGGGTAGATGTTAGGGATAAAGTTGTAAACGTGGGAGTTTAACTTTGTAACAGTCTACACAATAGTGAAGTCTTCTTCCTGGATTGGTATCCCCCAGATGTAGGTGAGTTGCACCGAACTAGGTTAACAATTACTGTGTTTTTATCATTCTGCAGATTTACGTTTCTGTTAGGGTTCATGATGAACATGTTGGATCAGATGTCGTGACATCTGTGATGGTGCAGTTCTGATATTCAAGGTATCAGTCTGCAGTTGCACCTCTGAGTTTAAAAGATTATGTAGCACGATGTCTTGACATGTGTTAGGACATCTGATGTCTGCATAGGCCATAATTTCAAATCTGATTGCTACAAGTACATGAGGAAGTGTTTTAAGTGTCAGATATACTCAGACAAAATCCATGTATCGCCAACGCATCTCAAAGTTATTTCTTCTCCATGGCCTTTTTCTATATGGGGAATCAACATGATTGGCATGATTGAACCCAAAGCTTTAAACGGACATTGGTTCATCCTGGTAGCCATTGACTACTTCACCAAGTGGGTTGAAGCAATGTCATACGCCAATGTAACCAGACAAGTGGTGGTCCGATTTATCAAGAACAACCTCATCTACCGTTATGGTGTTCCAAGCCAGATCATTACTGATAATGGATCCAACTTGAACAACAAGATGATGAAAGAGTTGTGTGCTGAGTTCAAGATCGAACACCATAACTCATCTCCCAACCGGCCCAAGATGAACGAAGCGGTAGAAGCGGCTAACAAGAATATCAAGAAGATTATTCAAAAGATGGTTGTAACCTAAAAAGATTGGCACGAGATGTTACCCTTTGCTCTTCACGGTTGTCGCACATCCGTCTGCACCTCAACAAGGGTAACCCCTTTCTCTCTAGTATATGGCATGGAGGCAGTGCTCCCCATAGAATTAGAGATACCATCAATCAGGGTATTAATGGAAGTTAAGCTAACAGAGGCTGAATGGTGTCAAAGTCGACACGATAAACTGAACCTAATCGAAGAGAATCGAATAACGACTATATGCCATGGTCAGTTGTATCAGCAAAAAATGAAGAAAGCGTTCGACAAAAAGGTCTGACCCCGTGTCTTCAGAAAAGGAGACCTCGTGCTAAGAAGATACAATCATTTCTCACTGATTCCAGGGGCAAATGGACTCCGAATTACGATGGCCCTTATGTTGTTAAGAAAGCCTTTTCAGGTGGCGCCTTGAGACTTACAACCATGGATGGAGAGGAGTTTACCTACCCCACGAATGTTGATGTAGTCAATAAATACTTCGCCTAACTAAAAAACAATGTCTTGGTGGATTGAAAACCCGAAAGGGCGGTCCAGGCAAAAATTAGAGACATAAGCGAAAAATCATCCCGATGGATTGGAAACCTCAAATGACAATCCAGGCAAAAGTTAGGGATTCATGTCAAGTAACTACGTCCGACAAGGTTAAATCCCTAGCGGTAACACCATCCATTGAAGGAATTCAGTCAAGGTCATCTTCGACAGAAGCTCAGGATGTCCAGAATTCAAAGTTGGTAGAAGGATAGCAGTCGTTATGTTTTAGTGTAGCCCTTTTTCCCATAAATTACCATTTTCTAAACTTTCTAAATACTCTATGGGACCACGTGCTTGGCTGATTACCATTCTATCAATAAAATTTGAGCCCTAGTGCTCTTGTTTGCAATTCTCATTTATTTTGCTTTACAGAATGACATTTTAATATGATCAACGATTCTTGAAACAAACAAACATGAATTTACTTGTCAAATTTTCTTCTGCTTTTAAAATAAAGATGGCGATTCTTTTTTACTATTGAACACAAAAAGGAACAGTTGGTGGAAGGTCTCAATCGTCGGCCTCTATGTTTGAAGATATCTGCATCCTTTTATTCCAGAGTCGGGAGCGATGGAGTGAAGGAGTTGTGGTTAGATATCTGGTATGGTGACTTGGTGCTTGGAAGCTTGGTTTCTTAGTGCAGTTTAGAGTCAGTTGAAGAGGAGAGGAGTTGAGTTAAAGTTTATCAGGTTCTTGCTCTAGGAGTTTGATAAAAGTTTGGTCGGCTAGGTTGTCAAAGATACTTGAGATCTCTCTCAAGTCCACTCATAAAGACATCTATGTCGTGTATCTGGAGTCTTCTAGTTACTCTTTTGACTAGAAGGTGTTTCTTTGAGACACAATCTGAAGAACGTGGAGGTGATTTATTTTCACAATCCAAAAACAGCAAGGAATGATTCATCTCTCTTGACCCTAAGAGTGGATCCAGTCTGATTGAAGAGTTGTTGAGGTAAATAAGACTTGTTTAGAGAAAGTCTTAGTTACTTGAGTCAAGGGTGGCGGCCTTGGTATCTCAACATTGTCATTGAAGAAGATACTTGCAATAAGATTGAATATTGTATAAGTGTTTATGACATGATCTGGTGGAGCTCGGCTACAGCAGTGAAGAAGGGTTATGGTACAAGGATTTAAGATCAATTGCTATTTGTGGAATCCACAATTATTTAATTTATTATCCTTGAAAGTCAAGATTGAGGATGTTCTGTCAGATGTTCTAACATCTTTTCATTAGAGGTTTGTAGAATCATGGGAGGGGTTCTGCATTCGCTCAAAAGTCTCCTAGGTGTTAACCTGGGATTATTGGCTTAGCGTCTGTGTCCTGGAATGTATTGTGGATGACTTGTCTAGATGGTGATGCTGTTGAAGATGGAGATGGAAGACTATGAAGACATCATAATCTTGATGGTTACAGCTTGGGTCAGTTTATTTCTGATCCAGGTGCTTTGGAGCATAGTGTTTGCTATGGTTATGAAGGTTGAGGATAAGTGGCAGTTATCTCTGGCTTTCTACTGACGGCTCTACTAAGGGAAGTGGCATTCTTTGGTACTGCTATGGAGTAGTCTTGGAGTACATATTTTCTAAAGATTCAGATGTGGCAGGTTTGAAGTCTTTGGAGTTCCTATGCAGGATGGAGGTTGTCTACTCAAAACTTGGTTGTTGAATCAAGTCTGTGAGAGCATGGAAATCTGTTTCTGGAAAGGGAGGAGGTTCTTCTAAGTGGCAGAAGGAAAAGCTGAATTCAACAAGTGGATGTCATAATGTTTTGACATCTAGCTTAACATCAGAAGTCTCAGCTGGTGATATGGCACATCAGCTTAAGATAAGGTGATCTACAGGAGAATGGAAGTGATGGATTCTTCAAAAAGGTCTATCTCATGCAGTTTGCGGGAGCTGTGGATGAGAAGATGTTACATGACTAAGAGGCTTGGTGGATCCAAGATATCTTGCTATAGGGAAAGTCATGTGACTTGAAGATCTGATTTCATTAGTAGATCAGGGTATCTTGTGGGAGTTCTAAAGATGAGTGAGGTCAATCAAAAGGTGGCATTTGATTGGTTTCACAAAGTGCGTTCAAGCAGGATGCTTGAAACTGATTGCTCTTGTGTACAAGAGTAGTTAGTTAAATTTGTTTGAAGGAGGTTCTGGTTCTCTGGGAGGCTTGTGGCAGAAGTTCTAGGTTGAGAATGGATCCATACCTTCTGTGGTGGTTGAGAGTTTATTTCTCTCTAGGTTTCTGAAGTCTTCTTTGTTCAAGCTGGTGATGCAGTGTTGTGTGAAGATCTTCAGTATGGATTACTATGCTGATAGTAAGTCCAGTGGTGGAACATATCAAGAACCATGGTGTGTGGTGTCTGTGATGTGTGGAAGATGTCCTAACTGATGTTAGAACACCTTTGGGTTAGTTATCCTTGGTGAAGGATTTTAGGTTCTGTGATGAACTGGTTACTTGCATCGTGTCCAAGAAGTGTCTACATAATCATCCAGGAGAATGATGGAGTAGAAGGGTTCCTTGGAAGGAGGATGTAAGTGGTTGTGAAGACTGAAGTGGATCACGTGTTGATTGCTTGGAAGTCTGTTTCCTGAATGCGTTCAGAAGTGGAGATTCACCATAAATCAGAAGTATTCCAGATTATCATATGAGAGAATGATAGGAATGACTGTCTTGGATTGCGGGGTGTTTATCTCTAATGCTAGCCTGGTGAGGTCAGTGGAAAATTTTGCATACAGAATTGGAGCCCTTGGAGCAAGTCATGCTAGTTGTGGATCAGTTTAGCAGCTGTGAAGTTCTGGAGCATGCATACGATAGCTGACATCGTTTTAACAAACTAAGGGGCCATGTGCGTCTCTTTGAGGAATGTGAAGTATTCTGAATCAATTGGTTTGTGCCTCAAGCAGCTGGAGGTCTATACATGAGAATTTAAGAGGAGTTCATGTGGTGTGTAGATGGTTGCAGGATGAGGGGGATCAATGGGACTTTGATCTTAAGACAAGAGTTTGTTATTGTTGGTATACACCTCCTCACGGGTAGCATGATGGTGATCATGTGTGAGTGATTATTGTTTCTTGTCAGAGGGAACAATAAGAGAGTTAATGGTTGCGTTCAGCAGGTGTGTTGAATAGAGGGTGCGCTCTTGAAGACATGAAGATGCGCCTTATGTTTTCCAGTCTTTAGCTTGGGTGTTCAGTAGAGGAGCACCAATTACCTTAGTCAGGGGGAGAGGCCTCTTGATCTAAGATGAAGTTCCAGTTTGCATTTGTGCGTCAAGCAAACTGAGATGTCAAGATGGCTTGGCATTATTGTTGAAGTTCCAGTTTGCATTTGTGCGTCAAACAAACTGAGATGTCAAGATGGCTTGACATTAGAGTATTGTTGTAAGTTGTGGGAAACTTGGCAATGCATACTTGAATGGCTCTTATTGGATGCTTAAGAATCATTAATGAGTCTGGGAGAATTTATTTTTCTCTGCAGATTGTAGTCACGAATAACTGTGAAGATTTTATACAATACAGAAATCTATTGGTTGCTGACAGGAAGAAATTAGTTATGTGCTAATGAAGGAATTCTGATTGTAATCGAGTCTGCTAAATTTGGATTAAGAAAGTCCTATCTGTGGGGACTATAAGCCTGACAATATCAGGTTAGGTATCAGGACAAGGTTCAGAAGTAGTTTCGAGGACAAGTCAGAAACGATGGAATCTTTGACTAGTCTTTTGGCTCTATCTACATAGCCTTCTTTTTTTTAAGAACAGGTGGAAACACTCGTCTTAAGTTGAGGGAAAATGAGTTATGTTCAGATATGGGTAAGCATCAATTTGGTTTGGGCATGCATGGGCCACTTTTGCCATCTTTTGGCTAAAAAGGGGGAGAATAGCTTATTGCTGAGAGGTGTATGGTCTGTGCTGGTGGTATATGCAAAATGTTCCAAAGGATGTTCCAGCGTTTTTGGTTATAACATCTTGGGAAGTTGTGTTTTGTGACCAGAGTTAGAAAGCAAGTTGTGTTTTGTGACCTGAGTTACATTCACTCTGTTCCAGGAATCACAAGGAAATGAAGAGGGTAGCACCAAATTATCTTCTCCCTTTTCCTCACCACTTGCTTCAAGTATCTTTCCATTGCATGCATCATCAGGATGAAGGATGTTTTAGCCAAAATTGGTCAAAAGGGGGAGATTGATGGCTCCAAGAGTTTGACTAAATTTTTGTAAAACATAATGTTGGGAAAGATGTTCCAACATAAAGGATTCAGACCCAGACTAAAGATGTCGAGTGAAATGTCATAGCATGAATCCTATTTTGTAAAGTAGGTTTTAGGTTTGAGAGTCGTAGGTTTCCCTTGTAAGTCTCCCTTTGTATCAATTGATACACTGTGGTAGATATAGGTGTCACACAGATCCATAAGTCTTGAGGTATTGGATTGTGTATTGTTCTTGGATGAAGCTTTTAAGCAAATCCGAGTTAGCTTGTTTGTCAAATATGCTTGACAGATTTCTGTATTGATAGGGGCGATGAAGAAATCACAGTTGGTGGTTGAGGGAAGTGAGTGGGGTATCTCGTATCAGGGTTCTAAGAGTTTGAGTTTCACCTTGGTAAAGATGTTCATGGGGTAGATGTTAGGGATAAAGTTGTAAACGTGGGAGTTTAACTATGTAACAGTCTACACAATAGTGAAGTCTTCTTCCTGGATTGGTATCCCCCAGATGTAGGTGAGTTGTACCGAACTGGGTTAACAATTACTGTGTTCTTTATCATTCTGCAGATTTACGTTTCTGTTAGGGTTCATGATGAACATGTTGGATCAGATGTTGTGACATCTGTGATGGTGCAGTTCTGATATTCAAGGTATCAGTCTGTAGTTGCGCCTCTGAGTTTAAAAGATTATGTAGCACAATGTCTTGACATGTGTTAGGACATCTGCTGTCTGCATAGGCCATAATTTCAAATCCGATTGCTAAAAGTACATGAGGAAGTGTTATAAGTGTCAGATATACGCATACAAAATCCATGTATCGCCAACGCATCTCAAAGTTCTTTCTTCTCCATGGCCTTTTTCTATATGGGGAATCGACATGATTGGCATGATTGAACCCAAAGCTTCAAACGGACATCGGTTCATCCTGGTAGCCATTGACTACTTCACCAAGTGGGTTGAAGCAATGTCATACGCCAATGTAACCAGACAAGTGGTGGTCCGATTTATCAAGAACAATCTCATCAACCGTTATGGTGTTTCAAGCCAGATCATTACTGATAATGGATCCAACTTGAACAACAAGATGATGAAAGAGTTGTGTGCTGAGTTCAAGATCGAACACCATAACTCATCTCCCAATCGGCCCAAGATGAACGGAGCGGTAGAAACGGCTAACAAGAATATCAAGTAGATCGTTCAAAAGATGGTTGTAACCTAAAAAGATTGGCACGAGATGCTACCCTTTGCTCTTCACGGCTGTCGCACATCCGTCTGCACCTCAACAGGGGTAACCCCTTTCTCTCTAGTATATGGCATGGAGGCAGTACTCCCCATAGAAGTAGAGATACCATCAATCAGGGTATTAATGGAAGTTAAGCTAACGGAGGCTGAATGGTGTCAAAGTCGACACGATAAACTGAACCTAATCGAAGAAAATCGAATAACGGCTATATGCCATGGTCAGTTGTATCAGCAAAGAATGAAGAGAGCGTTCGACAAAAAGGTCCGACCCCGTGTCTTCAGAAAAGGAGACCTCGTGCTAAGAAGATATAATCATTTCTCACTGATTCCAGGGGCAAATGGATTCCGAATTACGATGGCCCTTATGTTGTTAAGAAAGCTTTTTCAGGTGGCGCCTTGAGACTTGCAACCATGGATGGAGAGGAGTTTACCTACCCCACGAATGTTGATGTAGTCAATAAATACTTCGCCTAAATAAAAAACAATGTCTTGGTGGGTTGAAAACCCGAAAGGGCAGTCCAGGTAAAAATTAGAGACATAAGCGAAAAATCATCCCGATGGATTGGAAACTTCAAAAGACAATCCAGGAAAAAGTTAGGGATTCATGGCAAGTAACTACGTCTGACAAGGTTAAATCCCCAGCGGTAACACCATCCATCGAAAGACTTCAGTCAAGGTCATCTTCGACAGAAGCTCAGGATGTCCAGAATTCAAAGTTGGTAGAAGGATAGCAGTCGTTATGTTTCAGTGTAGCCCTTTTTCCCATAAATTACCATTTTCTAAACTTTGTAAATACTCTATGGGATCACGCGCTTGGCTGATTACCATTCTATCAATAAAATTTGAGCCCTAGTGCTCTTGTTTGCAATTCTCGTTTATTTTGCTTTACAGAATGACATTTTAATATGATCAACGATTCTTGAAACAAACAAAAATGAATTTACTTGTCAAATTTTCTTCTGCTTTTAAAATAAAGATGGCGATTCTTTTTTACTACTGAACACAAAAAGGAACATTGATGGCTTCTCCGGAAGTGATTAAACCTCAAAATGAAGAATCAAAGTACTCCTTTTTTAACCAGTATGCCTGAATCAAGGATCAACTATTTCAGATATAATGTCCCATCTGATATCCCCGGCAGAGTTCTTACCTCTGAAGACCACTTGACGGTTTTCTCCCCAGAATGGTCTACCCCTCCTAAGCAAGAAATGATTGCTATTTTGAACCAATGATACTTTTTATCCCCCGCAGTGGCCGAGTATCCAGTCATGTTCATTCACTAGTCTGTATGTCGCGTCTGTTTTGTTAGCATAAACATACATACATCATGCATAATTGATTCATATTCATATACATGTTGCATTAATATCACTCTGGCCAGTCTCATTCCCAAGTGATAACGTCCTCTCGCTAATAAGGTTGTTAGTTCTTTCCTCATCCGGAAATGTATCATCTGAGCAATTTCTCCCCAGTTTATTTCTGGATTGAAGACTGTCCTCGACCACTTTGATAACTTGAACCTCTGAAAGACGAGAAAACATTCAATATACACCTCGGGAACATCACTTTTCACCATTGAAGATGATATTTTCAGTTTCCCGGATTAAAGAAAATCCCCAGAGAAAGCCTCTCACCAAAAGTCCCTTGGCAATATGGCGGTTTTCTCCCCGAAAAATTTGCTTTCAATAAGGTCATCAGCACCTCAAAATTGGATTACATCACATGGCATTTCTCCAAAAAGGTCTCGAAGAAAAGTATGATGTAATATCCCAAAGCAAAAAACAGTCTCTCAAGAGACTCGTTTTTCCCCAGTAGGTCCACAAATGACATCTCCAACAGAGAAGTTTGCACACCTATGCAGTTCAGACAAATGGATTTCCCCAGTAAGTCTGACATCAAATTTTTTCCATCAAATGGTGTCTCCCCAGTATAGCTCGACGAGAAGTTTGATAAAGACCGCTACACATAGCGTTCCTTGTCGAGGAAGGAACTAGACAACAAGAAGCTGAGACCAGTTCCGTGGCTGAAGACCAGGATCGAGGGGAAGTTTATTTTAGAAAAAACTGAGACCAGTTCCATGGCGGAAGACCAAATCGAGGGGAAGTTTATTTCAGAAGAAACTGATACCAGTTCTGTGGCTGTAGACCAGGATCGAGGGGAAGTTTATTTCAAAAGAAACTGAGACCAGTTTCATGGCTGAAGACCAGGATCGAGTGGAAGTTTATTTCAAAATAAACTGAGACCAGTTTTGTGGTTGAGGACTAGGATCGAGGGGGACTTTTATTTCAAAGGAAAACTAAGACCAGTATGTGGCTAAAGACCAGGATCGAGGGGAAGTTTTACCCTTTTCTAAGTAACATTGCTTAGCAAAAGAAGATGGATGAGCAAATTGCTATTCATAACCACATTCAAAATTTCGGGTATTCCGATATTTAATCCTCTTGCACACTGAATGTCTGAATATCTCCTCCATTCACCCTTTCGGGTCTAAGAAGATTAAATAGGGGCATCTGTCATACCCCAAATTTTGACCACAACATTTCCCATCATTTTTCAAAACATTGCCACAATATGTATGTACCATCATACCTCATCAATCTCCTCAAGGATTGTTGAGCATTCACTACATTCAAGAATTAGGGTTTTGAGCCCTCTCAGAGCACTTAGACAAAGGATAAATCAAGAAATGACATGATCTTCAACTTGTCTAGCCTCTCAAACACCCATAAAGGACCAAGAGGTTTCCCACATCAAGAATCAAGCACAAGGTTGTAATATTCCAAGTGGATCAAGCCTTAAGATCGCTAGTGTCACCAAATTAGGGTTTTGGTCGACCAAGGCCTCCAGATGGAAATTTTCATCTGGACATGAGCCAATACTTCAAAACATGATCCAAAATGCTCCAAGGGACCTCAGTGATCCAATCATTAAGTCAAAATGCCCTCAAGGTAAGCATTCATCAAAAATCAAGAATTAGGGTTTCCTGACCTAATTCACCCCTAAGTTGACTTTTGAGACAAGACATGAGCCAAGACCTCAAGACATGATTTGAGGGCCTTAAATACACCACATTGATCCATTTACAACAATGGATTGATCCAAGAAGCTTGATTCACAAGTTTCAATTTCATCTAGACCACAATTAGGGTTTTGAAGAAAAAGTCAACTGTACCTTTGACTTTGGACCAAGACATGCTCCCAAACCTTGGGACATGATTCAAGACACCCTAAAACACCTATGGAATCCATCCATTAGGTTTTAATTAGGTCAAGAACTTGATTGCATAGAAGATCACACAGTTTGGAATTCATCTGGAAAAAAAAGTCAACTTTGTCCAAAATCAAGTTTGACTTTTTGAATTTTTTCACAACTGTGGCTCCCCTAAGTAAAAAACAATGTTAATGTATGGTTTTGATCATCATCCATCAAGAAAAATCAAGAAAAGTGAGGTTTCTTGCAAAAGAGGCAACCATAGGAAACTTAAATTTTTCTAAGTTATGGAACAAAATGGATTTGGTACCCACTTTGCAAGGTCATAACTCCCAAACCCTAAGGCCTTTTTCTTCCATTCAAATCTCAAATGAAAGTTCACATGACATACTTCAAAAGTGTCAACTACGAAAGATGTTAGTATAACTTAGAGATTGTAAAGGTTCGGGGGGTTGGTTATACCTAGGGAAGATGTTAGTATCCTAAGAAACTATAGTATTCTATAGGAACCACTTGCTAGTATTGGTGTTATTGTTTGCTATTGTTTTGTCTTGTGTTTGGGTTTTATTGGTGAAGATAGGAACCTAAGGGTTTATTACAAATTATGCTCGCCAAAACTTCATGGTCTTGTGCCTACATATCCTTAGAAGGATAGAATCAGAGCATATGTAGTTCACCTTACTAGGGATGAGTGAACACTTGATTATGATCAAGGTTCAAAGGAGGAGGTAAGTGTTATAGTTTTAACACTTACATGAATTTAACAAAGTCAAAAGAGTTGTAAATTCTACCCTAAGTCTAAGTTGAAGGACTTAATGACTCTAACAAGGTCAAAGGGGAAATGGGTATTGCTAAACTACCTATGACATTGAGTCAATGAAGTACTCTTTCCCTTGGATTTGGAAACAAAAGGCAACTAAGGAGGATGGAAGCTAACAAGCTAACATGACTTGGGGAATAACTTGACAAAGTTAAAAAAAGTATGAACAAAAGGATGAGATCAACAAGTATGATATTCAAACATGATATCAATTGCAAGTAATCAAAGTAACATTCAAACATGATGTTAATTGTGGTATGACAAAGTTAAAACACATGGTTACAACCAAAGCAAGAGAGTAGATGTGACAACATCTAAGGTAAAGACTTGACAAAGTCATAAAAGATCAAGGTAACAACCATGAACACATTCAAAGTTTAATGAAGTTACAAATAAACATGGTAACAACCAAGGTAAACACAAAGATGTTACAACTCCTAAGCATACTTAACGTATAGTTCTAACAAAACTAAAGTATCATGGATGACAAGTTTAAGTACATAATTAGGGCAAGCATGCATTTGGGTTTACCAACACCACTTAATCATGAATACAAGACAAATATGTTATAACAACACTTAATCATGAATAAAAATTAACATGGAAAAGTTGTAATAACACTTAAAGATGGATAAGATGAAGTAAAACATGTATAAGTTAAGACATCACTTAACATGGTATCATGCATGGTTCAAAACAAACATGTATAAATCAAAATATTATTTAACATGTGTGGAGGCTCAAGAGTTCAACAAAGCATGGGTATGGATATCAAACATGAGTAAGGTCAATCAACATGAATGGATTAGGACAAGGCTCAAGCATGACATGTACAAGCTAAGGAAGCAAATTTAAACATGGTTTAAGTTAAACACCACTTAATCATGCATACAATTTAAGACATTCAAGAAGTATAGGTAACAACCAAAGCATACTTGAGAAAGGAGACATGTTCATAACAATAACATGTGGATGGATGATGCAGGTACATAAAGGATGACATGTGAGCATACATATAGATGACAAGTTATAGTTTAAACATCATATGAACAAGTTAAGACATTACTTGAATATTCAATCATGGATACAAGTTGAACATGTTTAGGACAAGTAGGTAACAACCAAACATACATGTTATGAATATAGACATAGTCTTAAACAAGAGGGAAACATCACAAACGTTTAGACATACAATCTTGTATACAAAGTCACATTTAAGACAAAAATCAAGTATTTAAGAAAACCTAAACATGGTATGATCCACACAAGGCATATATGCACATCAAGGTTCATATAAACATGGAAGAGAGTCACATATTAAGGACAAAAATGAACAAGTAAGACTCATGGTATAATCAAAGTTTCAACATACATTTACATGTAAACATACACCTAAAAATGTATTAAAATCAAGTTAAAACAAGTATGTACAAGTTCACAACTGTTGTACCCCAAATTTTACCCTCAGATCATCAGATCATTTCATATCATCTTAAATCGGCCATTTTTTCATTTTTAGTTAAACATTTCATTGATCATTAATCATGCATTTTTCATTAGAATTTAATTTGTTTTATTCCTTTTTTTCACCAACTATTTTCAATTATCTTTTTTATTATTTTTAGTTTTATTATTATGATTTCTTTTTTACTATTATTATTATTAATTTTATTATTATTAGTTTTATTATCATTATTAGTTTTATTATTATTAGTTTTATTATTACTAAGCTTTATTATTATTATTATTATTACTTTTATTTTGTTTATCTTCATGGTAAGTGGAGACCACTCAATCATTCTAACACTTCACATGGATTGCCAACTTGGATTTATCAATGACCAAAAATCATTCTCACACTTCACTCATCAATGGCCAAGAATCATTCTCATAAAGTCACATGGATTGCCACATCAACACTCCCACGTTATTCACACTATAAATAAGATCTCTCTTTCTCTCATTTGACACACCAGATTCACCCCACACAAAGGCTGAATACTCTCTTAATTTTCTCCCTCAATTATTCTTGCAAATTTTCTGGAGAGAAGGCTCGTCTTCATTTTTCCATAACTTGTGTCATTGAAGAGGCAGTGGACCGTCTCCACTAGGTAACATTCACCTCTTTTATTTCTCCGTTTTAAAAGTACCATGATCATTTATCTATGTTGTTATCAAGTTCATTAGCATGTTAATATTTTTCTGGAAAAAGTATTGTAATATCCTATAATTTTTGTTTGGTTTTATTATGAATGATGTTTAAAAGATAAGATAAAAATTCAAAAAGACAAAAAACATGCTTCATCACCACCCTTTTATTATTTCATACTATTTTTATTTTATTTTCCATTTATTTCTTAATTTTGTTTCTCTAGTTTTTATTTTAGGAGCACTTTGAATTTTTAGTTTCAATTTATCATGTTATTTCTTGAATTCATAACTTTTTCTTTCGAATTTTGTTTTGATTTTTATTTTTTGCTTTCGATCTTTATTTTGAATTTTAGGGCCAATGATATTACAAAATCATGACTTAGTTGATTTATGCAAAATGACTAAAAAGTCTTGATATGTATGAGGCTCATTTCTTTATTTTTGTTGGTCAATGAAAGTCGAATATCAAAAGATTATCGATCCTCCGATTAAATCTTGATCAAGACGAGACTAACTTTATTCTTCATTTCGAGTCCATTTTCTTTACTTTAGGCCGATGACATTGCACAAATCTTGACTTTGATTATTTCAAATCAATAAAGTCTTGATAAATATGAGGCCACTTTTTACTTATTTTTATTGGTCGATGAAAGTCAAAAATCTAAGATTATCGATTTATCGATTTAAATCTTGATTAAGACGAGACCAACCTTATTTTTTTTATTCCGGCTTCATTATCTTTATTTTGGTCGATGACATAACAAACTTCATGGTTTTGTTGACTTCATTGAATCAACAAAATCTTGATCAATATGAGACCACTTTCTCTTTATTTCAGTTTCATTCACTTTTTAGTCGATGAAAGTCAAGAATCATTGATTATCGATTCCTCGATTAAATCATGATTAGGACGAGACTAATTCTATTTCCTTAGCAAGCAAACATAACGTAACACAAACTTAACAAGAGGTTCTCGTAGAGTACTACGGACGTTTAGGGTGCTAATACCTTCCCTAGGCGTAACCAACCCCCGAACCTTAGATCTCCCCCCATTAGGTTTTTAAACGATCTTGAACCTTTCCTTTGGATAAATCAAAGTCGGTTGTAAAAGAAATATGATGCAAGTTAATTAATAGCTTGTTATCTGATTTTCACCGCAACAACAATACCATACAAGGTCCATACAAAGTGTAAGAGGTTCATACAAGCCAATGCGCACAAATCAAGTCAAAGGATCAACTAAAGAATCAAGAGAAGACCTTAAGAAACCCTAAAAAGTAATCTACTTTGAACACACATAAATGCAAGAAAAATAAATGTTTTTGAAAATTTATTTTTATTAACAGAAAGTAGATATCTTCATGAGCATTTAGAAAAAAGAATGGATCAAAAAGCTTTTAGGATGAAGAAGTTATGGAAGTTTTAATTTGTGAAGAAAATGAGAAAAACAAAGTGATAAAAAAGGAAATGGCCTTGGTGGGTGTTGAACCCCCGCCACTGAGCTTGTTAATCAAAATAATACCAATCTAACTAGCGTGCGCATGTGATATTCATATGGAAGCATAAATATATATTTTAAAATAGCTATAGAAAACTCAATGGAACTATTTCAAAACAAGCTGCTACAAAACTGGTTCAATGACTTGGATTACTTCCTTGGACCTCCTTGAACCTTTTTGGATGCTTAAAACTCAATGGAACCAACTGGAACAGGTTATGCTTTCCTTGTAAAATGGGGAAAATGAGATTTTGAACCTTATACAAATGGAGTTACAGTCAGGTTTTGATGTTGTGGATAGTTTAAGACATGTTTGAGCATTGATTTTGAATGATCAAATGGTTTGGAAAGGGTCAGAATCAGGTTTTGGTATAGAGGATGCAGAAAGTCAATAGTTTGAGGTTTTGAGAGTTGACTTTTTGAACTTGATAGTTTCTGATGAATGTGGTGGTTTGGACAGGTCTAGGGGATGATTTGTGGTGTGTTTGAACTATTGGTTTAGTGATTTGCTATTTGGAAATGAAACTGGTTGTGTTTGTGCAAAATGAGGTAGTTTGGCACAAGTGGAGGTTTGGTTTGCAAGAAGCTGGGTTTAGGAGGTTTGAGGAATTTTTTCTATGGTTTTTTGTGTGTCTTTGAAGCACGAAATAAACCTCTATTTATAGGGGATCTTGAGGGATCAAGGGTTCTTCAGAATTGCAAGTTTGAGGCAACATGATTTAGTTGAAATCCAAATGGTAGTTTCATGGATTTCTTGTGGTTCCAATGCATAGTACCATGCTTTCTAAAAGGTGTTGTAAAGTTTAGAAGATTGATTCTGATCAAAGAAAAAGGTTGACTGTAGAAAAACAACTTGGAAGCTCAAGGCAAGTTGACTTTGTGATTAAAGTCACTTTTCCAAAATGGAAGTGAAACCTTTCTTCCCAAAATTGCATGATCCAATGCATAAAGCTCAAAACAATTGGATAATGCTTATAAAATTCGTGCAATATTCTGATTATGGATAGATTTAGAGGTAATGAGGACTGTAAAACTAGATCATAGGGCATGGCTTGGAGATTTGGCCAAGAACAAGATCAAGTGGTGAAATTGCCTTGAAATTCAACTTTGTGACACCAACTTCATGGATTCAAAATTCTCAGCTCAAGAATGGGATCAATGAGTTCTTTTACTTTTTGAAAAGCCCCAAAAATTCTCTACAACTTTCATGTTTGATGAATTTCTTGATTCTCAATGGATCATAGTGAAAACTGGCTCCAAAGTTTGGTACTTTTTCACTAACTTGGAGGCCTCATAACTCAAAATCCATTCACTTTTTGGAGATTAACCCTAATTGGAAAAGTTGTAGTATGTTGTAAGGGCTTCAATTTGATCTTTGGAACACAAAAAATGGCAGTCTAGATTGAAAGTTACGACTTTTCAAAGATGGCTCCAAATTAGGGTGTCTTCACCATACTTAGAAAAATTCAACTTTTTCCACTTTACCCCTTTTGCAAGAAACCTCCAAATTCTTTATTTTTTCATGCTCAACTTCAATCCAAACATGTTTCCATGGAATTTATCTTGAGGACTTCAATTTTGACCAAAAATCTCAAAAGTCAAAGAGTTGCATTTGCAGTTAAAAGCTTGTTCATCAGATGAAATTGATTGTGTGATCTTCAATGATCTTGAACTCTACAGTCTTTCAAACATAATAGGTGTACTCCAAGGATGTATTTTAGCCTCTTGAATCATGTCCAAAGGCTTGGGATCATGCCTTGATAAAAAGTCAAAGGCACAGTTGACTTTGTAAGATAAAACCCTAATTCGGGGTCAGATGATTTTGAATCTTAATGAACTTGTAATGAGACCAATTTGCACTTGATTTTTAATGGAGAGAGGTCCCTTGAGTGTATGCACACTTGGTAGGTTGATGATCAATCCAAGCCATTGACTGATCAAATAAAGATCATTGGTTCAAAACCCTAATTCATATGAAACAAACAAAAAGCAATTTGTGCAAGATTAGGGTTAACAATGCAATGTATGATGCTCCTAGAATGATGATGAAATCTAGGGTCAAAATTTGGGGTATGACATTCAGCACGATGTCGAGACATTTCGAAAACATCATTGACTCAGCTTCCCTCTTGATGGAAAAAAATATTGACATTTGAGTAATACTTTGCTTTAAGAAGCCTTAAGAACCCTTATCCCTTTTAGGCTTCCAGTCAACTCATCAACCAGAATAATATTAGAACGATTGTTCACAACCCCATTGACTTCATCAAGATAAAACAGTCACCTTATACTACAGGTGATAGACAACCATTCTTTCCTTATGACCAGAAGATAAGAGATAATCATCTTTTTTTTATATTCCTTCTTTACTCTTGATGTAAAAACCTTGAAGGGGAAACCAGCACAACATGAATTGATTCTCCAATACAAGGGAATGCATCAGAACCCCATCTTCTAAATAAGCTAGTAACAAGGTAAACCGATTCACCTTCAAGTTCATGACACTAAGTGTCTTTACCTTTACACCAGGTCCAGCTTATCCTTGAGCAACAGAATCTTGAAGATGTCAGGATGAATATTCTTGACATTTGACCTTGTCCATCAATCCACTATCCTCAGAACCTAGTTAAAATGTCTCTTCATCATATGTCGGCTCACAAACTCCTATAGGGTAGGAAACAAAATCCATGCTCTTGTTTTTCAAACCAAAACTGTCATACCCAAAGACAGATCAACAATATAGTAACCTAAGAAGTTCTCCTGTGGTGATGGGGTCTTGATCTTCTTCAACAGCAGTCACATACATGAAAAGACTCTTGGGTAGAGACCTCTGAAACCTGCTGACCAGATGTCCCTTCATGAAAGATCTTGAGAGGATCCCAAGCATCTTTGGTCACCACACGTGTGTTTATCAATTTGAACACATGTTGATCAACTCCATTGGATGTGGAATTCAAAATATTTAGAATAACAAGAGTCCAATCATACTCCTCCTCACAAGGAGCAATCCAAACCCATTTTTTGGTGACAGATTTCCAATAGCCGCTGTCCTTGCAATAATCATACAGTACCCGAAAAAAATCTCCCTGAAGCTCACCCAAAAACTTTCTAGGGTGTCAGTTCTAATACCAATTGAAATTCTGGCACTCTAACAAAAGTTAATACTGATGTCCTCACATCAGAATATAATGTCATGACAGATGTTACAATATCTTTTGTCAGACAGAACAAATAAACCAGACTAAAAATAAATTGCAAAAATATAAATAACATAGTCAATTGGTAACCCAATTCGGTGCAACATCACCTACATCTGGGGGCATCCAAGTTAGGAAGGAAATTCACTATGATAGCATTAGTTCAAAGCTAAACTCCCCCGTTTACAACTTCTCGCCTAATCACTACCATGTGCAACTTCTACCTAGAAACCTTCTAGATATGAGATCCCCCTCTCACTTCCTAATCAGTCACAATCCCAGTGACAATAACTCAAGAAACCAAAAAGAAGAAGAACACTCTTCCAACTATAAAACTTGGTTTTGCTTAAAAGCTTCAACCAAGAGCAATACACTCTTGCTTAAAGTCTTTGGAGTGGACAATAAACAATACACAATCATTCTACCTCAATGTATCAAAAGATACAAGGGTGACTTACAAAGTCACACTAAAGAGACTCTCAAAACCTAAGATTCTAAAACCTCCGCTAATTTTTACAAAATTGAAAGTTGTATCTTTATTAGGTTTAGGTTGCTCTTTAAATACTCCTCAGCAGTCCATGGGCTTTGAAATCTTCACCAAGATTTTGCTTGATCCACACACTGAGGGCAGCATTAATTATGCATAGAAAGTCTCCATAAATCTTGGAAAAAATCGTCAAGTTTCCCAAATTGTCTCAACATCCAATTTTAGAAACTTATGCACAGTTAGAGATCAAATCTAATGTTCCAGATTAAATCTTCTTGACCTGTGAAAATAAGTGAGATATATCCAAACAAGATCTCACAAAATCAAATCAAATCAGTCATGAATAAAACTGCAGCCTGTAATGATGTTCTGGTACATCATGTCACAACATTTGTCTTCGATGTTGACAGACCAACAAGTTATAACATTTCACACAACATCTTGATGTGAAGCATGTTTTAGGAAAATTGCTGCCAATCCTAAAATCATGGGTCTAACAAAAACAATTTAGCTACTTCCATCTCTCAGTTTTGCCTCGCTTTCCCTTCACTGGATCTCGCACACCGAGCTTGCTTCCCCACCGCCTTCAGCTCGCATAGCGAGCTAGCTGAAACAAGTCTTGTTGCTTTGGCTTCCTTTTCTATTCTTTTGTGTCTCTTTCTTTTATTTTCATGCCTAATTCCAGCACACTAACACACAAATAAGGAAATCCAAAGGCTAATGCAATTATAATGAACATTAATATAATATTATGGAATTAAACATTTAAAACACAAATAAAGGGTTGAAAAATGCCAAGAAAAATATTTCCCTTGATTGGCATTCAACAGGTATTGCCCTTGATTGATTGAGTTTTGAAAGGTACGCCGGAAGAGGAACTTGGATCCCACCATGTTGTAGTATGACTTTGATATGGACATAATTGGCATTCAACACGTGTTGCCCTTGATTGATTGAGTTTTGAAAGGTATGCCTGAAGAGGAATTTGGATCCCACCATGTTGTAGTATGACTTTGATATGGACTGCCCCAGTATTTGAATCTTCGAAAATTATGCCCCTGATTAGATGAGGTCTGGAGGAATTACATGAAAAGGGACTTAGGTCCCACAATGTTGCGATATGACCTTTATATGAATTACCCCAGTATTTGAAAAGTATACCCCTGATTAGATGATTTTCATAGTGATATGCCTCACTTTTCCCTTGAGAGTTTTGAAAGACTCTGCCCCTAATCATTAGGGTCATGGAGGTGATTTGACATAGGTGTGTCAAATTTTGAAATGTTTTTCCCTTTATCAATAGGATCATCAGATGACGTGCCCCTATGATCATAAGGATTTGCCCCTTGATCGGCAGGATCATTAGGTAACTTCCCCTAGTCAGAAATGCCTTAAAATGGTATGCCCCTGATTAGACCAATGTTGATATTTCCTTGGTGCTAAGTATTGATTTGTGAGAAAAATGTTCCCTTTAAAAAGTAATCATAATGACATGTTCATGTAAGTGTTTGAAATAGAAAATTATTAATGAAAATGGATATGGTGTATACAGATGATATTTGGCCACGAGGTTGGCATAAATGAAGATTGAAAATGTAGATGATTTAACAAACATTTGGAGTCAGTTAATAATGATTTTTCCGAATATGCTTTCATAGTGCCCCTAGCTTCAATTAGGACTTTTGAAGGTTGTAATGTGGCCTTGTCACGGTTTAAGAAACAAAGGATACAAGACTCAAAATTTGAAATTTAACCCACCCCATTCTCCTTGTTGTACTCCATTCCTAAATCCAATTAACTCAACTGATGCGTTCAGTCTGCAAGAGAACTTTGGCAATCATGGTGATGAAAGAGGTACAATGGTTTAAGCACTTGATGAGATCTTTTAGGTGGCGGTCACCTACTCTCGTTTGTAAGCATGTTTTTCATTTTTATTTTTTTCTTTTAATCCCTAATTTTGCATGGACAGATTCTTTTGAATTTCGTGGTCCATCGGGATACCCTAACTTTAGCCTAAGTCAAATTTTTAGCTTTTTTCAATTTTTTTCTTTTTGACTTAGCGGGCTCTTTTTTTGGACACAAATCTCGAGTTTTATGCCTTTGGTTTAGAACAGTTATGACTGCCAGGTTGACTCTTGATTTCTTCCTTGATGTTAAATGGTGTGAGGAAGAAGATTTTATGAGCTTTTATCTCTTCTCTGCTTCCTTTTTTTTTGGATAATGTATGTGAGGAAGAAGGTGTTGTGAGATTTATCTTCATCGTTTCCTCGATCCTGTTGCTTAGTGAAGCTAGCGGGATTATACCTGAGTGTATCGCACAGTCAAAGATACAGCAGAGTCGCCACCGAAATTTATTTAGTCCCAAAGGACAGGGAAAATATCGATAAAACCCAAGGGGAAGAGAAACGGGTAAGGGGGTTGGTTATGCGAGAGGAAGGGATTAGCACCTCACGCATTCGTCGTACTCGACGGGAACCATTATGCTTGCTTCTAGGCTCGATGGGTTATCTATCTAAAGGCTACTAGCTAAAGAGGGAAGAAAAGGAAATGGTGTCAAAACCAAGAGCGGAAGGAGGTAGAAGGACTCCACTAGGGAAGACCAAAAGGAAACAGTGTCAAAACCAGGGAAGAAAGACAAAGGGATGATGTCGAAACCAAGGGAATAAAGGAGCAAGGGACTTGATTCAAGATCAAGTAAGATCCACTGGAGATTTGGTATATTAACTGACAGGCAGTGATTAACCAAAGAAAGAGAAGATTACGACTCTGCGAGGGAAAAAAGGTTGGTGTCAACAGACGGACTGTGATAAACCGAAAGGAGGGACTTGAACTAAGAGAAAGTGTTTTACTCTCTGGAGACTCAGTGTGTTAACTGATAAATAGTGATTAACTGAAAAGAAGAGAGAAATTGGTCTCTAACTGATGGACGATGATTGACTAGAGGACGAGTGTGGAACCAAGCGAAGGTTGTGACCGAAAGGACAGGTGTAGAACCAAGCGAAGGTTGTGACCCAAAAGGACGAGTGTGGAACCATGCAAAAGTTGTGACCCCAAAGGAAGGGCGTGGAACCAAGCGAAGGTTGTGACCCAAGAGAACGGGTGTGGAACCAAGCGAATGTTGTGACCTAAAGGAGTTTGGTACACTGATGAACAAGTAGTACTTGACCGAAGAAAGGCTATTTGAACCAAAGAAGGTTACTAACCCAAAGGCGCGAGTATTTGAAGCAAAAGAAGGTTACTAACTCACAAGGGTATTGGTTATAATAGACAGACTGTGATCAACCAAAAAGAATGAGTGATTAACCAAGAGATGGTGATTAACTCAAGATAAGCTCAATATGTTAACAGATGGACGATGGTTAACTGAGAAAAAAGAGAAATTGGTGTTTTAACTGACAGACAGTGGTTAACCAATGAAAAGGGGAGGGAGAACCAAGAAAGGTTGCGAACTCTGCTAGGGATTCGGTTTTTAACAGACAGACTGTGATTAGCCAAAGAAAAAGGATTACAACTTCGTTGGGGAAGAAGAAAATTGGTAATTAACAAACGGACTGTGATTAACCAAAGAACGGGTTATTAACCAAGAGGAGGTGATTAACCTAAGGAAGACAATGATCTTGAACTAAAGAAAAGGTGATTGATCAAAGAAAAGATTGAAGAGATAAGAATGATCAAGGATCAAACTCAAGAGACACTAGAGTTTGGGAATAAAGGTGACTTATTCCAGGTGTAAGGACCAGACACCCTTTCCCAGAAAAAAAAAGTCAGAATGTGGGTAGGACAAACTCCGTCCTCGTTCCTTCTCTAATACTCAAAGTGTAGTGCGGAAGTTGAAACCGATAGAGAGACGATGCAATTCGAACAGTGCTCTAATGCGTTGTGCAGACCACCGGCTCCGCAGGGGAATAAGAAAGAGAAATAGTAAAGGAAGCCTAAAGAGAAGAGAAAAAGAGTATTAACCAATCGAAACAAGATTTTGATCGATCAATCAAAGGGAAAGGATATGCCAATAACTTTTCAACGACTCGAAAAATAGTTAAAGCTAAAGTGTGTAGTAATGATTATGCATGATTAAATTTGTATAATAAAAAAAAACCTTAATGCAATCAAGAATGAAATTTCCAAGAAGTAACAAACATCAATTAGCATGCATCATATATCATGTTAACACATGACCAAGAGTATGCAAAAAGAAACATGATTATACAACCTCAAAAATGCAAACAACTTCATAATCAATAAATCGTGCATCAAAGTTTCGCATACATACTTCAACCAGAGGCTAAACTGCTCAAGAAACATCCACAAATGTCAAGTATGTCAAGCGATGGAAGTTAAATATGGAAAGAAATCCAAACAAGCATGAAAAAGCACAAAAACAACTTCTGGTACAATGTTAATCGATTAACCACTTTTGCCTTTAAGGTGGTTAATCGATTAATACCTTTAAAACAACAAAAAACACCTAAAACAGAGGTGTTAATCGATTAACACATTTCGCCTTGCAAATGGTTAATTGATTAACACAACACCAGAGGCAGAAAAACAGCTTTTCAAAAGCACTTCCAACAACTTATCACTTCTCCAATCATCCACATGTTATGGCATGCATTTGTACACGAAAATTACATTAAGTAGTGTAGCGGCAAAATCGTGAGTGTAAGCTATTGATTAACTTAACTCGAAAAGCAAGAGTCGCCACCGCACTTTTATTTTATCCAAAAGTGGAAAGGGAAAAGAGCGAACAAAACCTACACAAGCTCTACAACTAGAACAAGTGAATAGAGTCTGGGTAAGGGGGTTGGTTACGTTAAGGGAAGGTGTTAGCACCCAAAACGTCTATAGTACTCTATAGGAACCCTTTGAAATATCTACGCTTTTTGGTCTGAAAAAAAAGTTTGTTTGAAAAGAGATTGAAGAGATGAGAAGAGAAATTGTTTTTAAGATTTTTGTGTTTGGAGAGACTTGTCGTCTCATGCCTACGTAACCACGAAGTGCAATGTAGGATCAAAACCCCGTAGTTCGTGGTACAAAGAATTAAATTTGTTTGTTTTGGTTGATTTTAAATGTAAAGACAAGTCTTCATTTCCAAGCGAATAATTCCGCTTAAAGAAATGAATCATGTCTAAACTTATGAAAAAGTTAAAGGAAAAGTGCACAAGGGAACAAAAGAGGTTTGAATGAGTTTGGTGTTTTTTAAAGTCTTTTAAAAAAAAAGGTGTCAATATGCTTATGTAGTTTAGCATTTGTTAAGAAATGAAAAGAAAAGAGTAAAATCACTTGACAAAGTCAAGGTTTGATTATGAAAGAGGTGATAGTTTGAAATCAAGAAAGTTTTTGAAAAAAGAGAGAGAGTTTTGAAAATTGAAGAATGGGGGGGAGAAGAAGTGACTATCCTAAAGCATGAAGTAAAAGCTAAGGATAAGAAAGATCTAACCACAAATGTAGCTATCTTCACCATAAACCAAGCAAAAGCACAAGTCTACAAAGTTTTCGAACTATAATTCCAAAGCAAAGGGAAAAGGTCCTAGTTCTAAGTCCAAGGATCCAAGAATAGCATTGAAGTCCAAGGTCTAGGTGCAAAATTCCATGTCCATTGCAAAGGATAGTAACCATAGTCCAAGATTAGAAGCACAAGTTTTTTAGAGGTTCTGGCCTTTATTAATATTTTTGGTCCAAGTGGACAAAGAGAAAAAGGCATAAGCATAAACATGTGTCCAACGGACAAAGGAAAAATTGCGGAAGCATAAACATATGTCCAACGGACAAAGGAAAAATTGCGGAAGCATAAACATGATATGAAATGATAATAATGGAGCATAAAAGTAAAAGAGAGATAGAGAGCGAGAAGGAATTGTAAACAAGATTAGTACAATAATATTGTTAGTAAGTTAGTGATTAGTTGTTAGAGTAAGTGATCAATAATGATTGAATAATTGCACTTAGGTCAAGGTTAATGAGAACTTATTAGAGGATTGATAAGACCAAAGCCTCCTAACAACAAGTATCATAAGTGTTGAACCAAAAGACAAATAATCAACAATCTTTGATCGTTTTCCAATACGGGACAAATGTTGCGCTATGTTAAGCAATCGCCGAGTAATTTACGGAGTAATTACCCTATAATGAGGTCGGTCAATAGATCTTTGTGCTAATGCATGCTAGATGAACGATATGTAGATCGTCATCCGAAAGCAATACTGCACGAAAAGAAAAGAAGGTAGCGATCTAGTCTTGATCAAAATTCAACAAAGGAATTCCATGATCCATAAGACTTTCATCGATCAAAATAAAGGAGAAATAGATGAAGAGAAAGCCAAATTAAACCACAAAATTATGTGATCTAAGGCTAAGAACAAAGGGAAGGGGTTAGGAACGAAGAAACAACCAAAACAGTCCCAAAAATAGGTGAAAAACACCATTCTGTTCAGGGCGAATCGATTGCACACTGTCAGAAAACAAGGCAAAAAATAGCACTGTGCAATCTATTGCACGAAAATGCAAATCGATTGCACCCTGCTGTGACAACAAAAATTCAGCAAAATTCAGCATGATCATGATCTAAAACTTTCTTCAAATACCTCATGATCATGGAATCAAAAGTGCACGAAAATGCAAAGCAAATAGCAACCAATACCAGTAATTAAACACAAATTGCAAGATCCAAAGATCAAGCAAACAAGATCAACAAAGATCTACATTGTGGATGATGAAATTGAAGCTTCAACAATGGTGAATGATGAATTGCCACTTCAAATCTGAAAATTCCTTCAAATTGCTTCAAGATCCAAGCACCAAAGCCTTGATCTATGAGAATTGATGAAGAAAACAAGCTTGGATGAAGGTTTAGCTCAAAGTTGAACAAGATTCAATGTGATTTCTTGTTAACTTCAAGAGAAGAAAATTGAGCTTTGAGTGAATTTTGGAGGTTGGGGAGAGAATTTGCAAGAGGTTTTTTAGCTCTCAAAAGCTTCAAGAGAAATTTTAGCAAGGTGAATTTGGCTATCAAAAGCTTCAAGAATGAATGAAATGAGGGTTCTATTTATAGAGTTTAAGCTTGGAAAATTTGGTGGATTGGAATTTGGTTTGTAAATGAAAACTAGGCTTGGAATTTGAATTTGGAGGGAAAATCAAGATCAAGTGGTGATTAGTGAAGGTGTATGGTGGGAATTAATTGTGATTATGTAGGGGAATTATTTTTGGGTGATCTAGAATATTCTCAAATGATGAAATTGGTGCCAAATGCTTCAAAATTTGAAAAATGCTGATTTTGGCCAATTATGTCCTTGTTCAATCGATTGCACTGTAGCGCGAATAGATTGCAGTGCCGAAAACTTCAAAACCAAGGCAAAAAATGCATGGTAAAATCGATTGGACCAATAGTGCAATCGATTGCACAGTTGAAAAACTTGAAAAATGCCCTGTTGGCTGGATTGTGCTGGTTCTGGCTCGATTCTTTTGATTTGGCAAAGAAGACATGGAAATAAACGCATGAACCTTGGAGTCTCTTGAATAATAATCAATTATATCTTGGAAACTCTTGATCAGATAATTTTGAATTGTTTGCAGATCAACTTTGACTTTGTTCAGATGAAATTCATTCGAGCTGAGGGACTGGTATTTGATATCCTTGATTCCTCTCCTGAAAAGGTTAGTGAAGACAAAAACAAACATATTTTTGGATTTTGATTAAAGGTTAGTAAACATAAGCAAATAAAGACAAATAAGAAAGACACAGATGCTCAGTGATCCCTGCAAGGCATAAACCCAAAGAAGAGAGGGATAAAGGAACCAAAGCATGATCTTGTTTGTGGCATAAGATGCAAAATGAGATGTGAATGATATGTGGAACCTTAGGGGTCAAAAATTAGGGTCTTACAGCAGCCCCTATTTAAGTATCTTCTGTCAGGAGATATGAAGATACTTAAATACAAAAAGCGACATTTTTTAGCCCTAAGATACCACAAGATGATATGATAAAACACTGCGGAGAGACAAGAAAACTAGGGATTTACGGTACATTGAGAGAGATGACTCGAAAAGACATGCCAGGGAACACAAGATATTTCTGGATATTTGTCAAGGTGACAAGAAGTATCCATCAATAGTTGGAAAGAGAGGGACAAGGCCCTGGAAGAAGAGTAGTGACATCCAAGAATGGCATTGGATGGAAACTACGAACGAGACAACAGGTATGCTAATAGACGTCCAAGAATGGCATTGGACAACAACAAGGTAGTTTCTGGTAAAAACAACAGCGTCATCCAAGAATAGCATTGGATGGAGGTGAAAAACACTCTATTGGGGGTAAAATATCCAAGAATGGCATTGGATAAAAGGAACCACAACATTCAAGAATAGCATTGAATGGGGCAACAAAACTTCCATTTGAAAAACTTCACTGGGGACATCCAAGAATGGCATTGGATGGAAAGGTTAAACATCAGAGAGATCCAAGAATAGCATTGGACTTGGCTGGGGAAAAGGTATCCAAGAATAACATTGGATAAAAGAGGGTAAACATCAAAGATATCCAAGAATAGCATTGGACTTTGTTGAGGAAAAGTTATCCAAGAATGGCATTGGATTGAAGAAAGGACTTTCAGGAATGGCACTGAAAGTAAAGGTAAATCACTATATTCAAGAATGGCATTGAATGATAGTGAGAAAAGAGTTCTGGAAAATACATCAGGAGCATCCAAGAATGGCATTGGATAAAAAAGAGTTCACGATATCCAAGACTGGCATTGAATAAAATGAGCAGGGACTTTCAGGAATGACACTGAAAGGTAAAGGTAAATCACTATATTCAACAATGGCATTGAATGATAGTGAGAAAGACATCCAGGAATAGCACTGAATGCAAAGGAGAAAACTCATTCAGGAATGACACTGAATGAACAGATAAAACTTTCAGGAATGGCACTTAAAGATATCCAAGGAAATCTGTTAGGGGGATTAAAGAAGAGAGGCAAAACTTCCAGGAATAGCACTGAGAGAAACACGAGGAACAAGGTATCCAGGAATGGCAATGGAGATCAAAAGAGATAGACATCCAGGAATGGCACTGGAGTGAAAGAAAAACAAATATCCAGGAATAACACTGGAATGGAAGAAAATAAACATCTAACAACAGCAATAGATGCACAGGGAAACGACAACATCCAGGAATGGCACTAGAAAGAAAGAAAATAAACAAGACATCCAGGAATAGCACTGGGTGAAAAGACAGACAATGTTTGGGTAGGTGCCAAGTAAGTTGGACTTTGACCACAAGATAAGATGTTGACAGCAACAGGACCTTGGAAAAATTCATATGAGCGCGAAGCACACTTCGAGCTATGCAAATCTTTCTATGTATTGATATATGAATGATTTATGTATGCAATTCAGATGATAGGGACAACTGAGATAGACTCTTTTGTGAGGGAAGAAAGGAACTCTGATTCCTCAACACAGGGAACACTGCCCACTCTGCTTGGAGAGAAGATGTTGAACGTATCTCTGTCACTTATGAATTGTATCATGCTGATGGTCTTTTGAAGAAAGACATCTTGAGGATTCTTGAAGAAGACTGCCCCAGATTGGTTGGTTGATGAAGTAAAAATGATCATAGCTTCAGTTTGACTGCTGCAGGGGAAAAATGAACTGATCATGGCTTCAATTCTTGAAATGAATGCTGGGGATAAACTGATCATGGCTTCATCTTGACTATTGTTGGGGATGAACTGATCACGGCTTCAGTTCTTAAAATGAATGTTGAGAAGGCTAAACTCAGTATAGGTCTTGAAAGAGATCTTCTGGTTAACCAATTATGAGAATAACTTGCACTGAACAACAAATCTTGAATTGATTCACAACAGGATCTGGGAGTAATTCCCCTGATAGGATCACTGACCAAGTTTCTCAACTGTTTAAAATTTCTTGATGAGGAAAGTTTGTCTGCAAACAAGATCATTCACACATGGTAATTTTAATGCAAATCTAAATGCAATTTTGAAATCAAAAATCATTTTTGGAATGATATTATTGATGTAAAGCAAATGAATCACTTGTCAAAACACGGCGATTTAGACATACAAAGTGAAAGAGAAAGCAAAGGTAAGACATCAAAGCAAATGATTGGCAACAAACTTAGGAGTCAACTTACACAACCTTGCTGTAGTATGCTTTCAAAAGAAACCTGGCTTCAATTAGGTCTTTTGAGGGTTGTAACATGGTATGGTTCACGATTTTTGAAACAAAGGATATAGGCTCAACGTTTATTTGTACCCAACCCATTCTTCGTGATGATCTTCAGTCCTATGCTCAGTTAATTCAAACTACGCATTTAGTCAACTCATTTTGTCTTTGAGGATTTTGGTAACCTCTCGATTGATTTTTCTTTTGTTATCCCTAACTTTTGCCCGAACTGTGTCATTTGAGCTTACAGTCAGTGGGATGCCCCAATTTTTTCCTAAGTCTCCTTCATAGGTTTTAACTTAGCGGGCTTTTCATTTGATTTTTTTTCATCTCTTTTTTTTTTTGAAAGGTAGTGACTGCCTGGCTTAATGATTACGGTGAACCATCATTGGCTTTTAATTTGAAAGACATCTTCGACACTTCTTTGATGTGTGTGAAGGAAAGCTTGTGATTGCAATAATTCTCTTGTGTTTAATTACACAATCAAATTAACTGAGAACTACCCATCCCCAGGTTAAAATTGCGGGTTTTTCGTATAGAAAGAAACTCCAACTTCTAGGCTCAAAGGGGTTGACAAGGGATTAACTTCCTTATTTCTCCAGTGTTTGGGAGTTGAAACAATGCATGTACATCATCAGCCAAGTTTTAATTGAAAGCATACAATCCAGCAATTTCGGGTATTTCGTTTTCATCATCCTCCCTCCAATCTTTGCATAAACAAAAGTTTGATAAAGAAAGTGAACATGAGATATATTTTTGTTTTGTGAAAAAGAAAGCATAAAGATGCACACAGTGGATATAAATGGATTGAATCAAAAATTACAATGCTCATTTCATTGAAATTATCATGAAAGTACAAATAAAGTTTGAAAGCAAACAGATAATACAATCAAAGAAAAATGCAAACAGAAAGAAACAAGGCCTAGTGACTAATTAGCAACAAGGATGAGCTGTCCTGTCTGAAACACTGGCTTTAGGAGATGATTTGTCTGAACTGAATCAAACTTCACTTGGCATGCTCTGGAAAAGGATTGTTGACAACATTGGGATTGTCATCAACAAAGGACAGAATCTTTGAGTTCACCAATTTTTGTACTCTAGCTTTTAATGCATAGCAACCTTCCAAGTTATGGCCTGCCCCACCTCGATGGAACTCACAGTGAAGATCAGCCCTATAGCCGGCTGGGAGAGGATTTGGAGGAGGAGGTAGATCCCTCATTGTAATCAAACCTTTCTTTACAAGACATGGATACAACTCAGTGTAGGACATCGGGATAAGGTCAAAGTTAACCCTATTGTGATTCTGATTTTGTCTAACAGTCTGACGAGGAGCTTGAACTGGTTGATCATTGACAACAGGAGCAATTGTAGGTACATATTGTTATTGTCTGCGACGAGGTTTCCCTTCAACTGAAACAACATGGGTATTGCCATCCTTCTTCTTTTGAAAATTCCCAGCATACTTTTTAGCACCAATAAAGGCTTCAGCATTGGTAATCTTTCCTTTCTTGATACCCTCTTCTAGTCTTTCTCTAATAGTGACTAGGTCAGTAAAACCGGATGATACACTTCCTATCATCTTTTCCCAAAAAAACGGCTGAAGAGTGTCCATGAACAATCCAGTCAATTCCTTTTCAGCCAATGGTGGCTCCACCTGAGCAGCTAGCTCTCCCCAGCGCTGAGCGTACTCCTTAAAGGATTCTTTTTCTTTCTGAGACATATTTTGCAGTTGACTGCGGTCAGGTGCCATGTCCAAGTTGTACTTATATTGCTTTAAGAAAGCATCAGCCAAGTCTTTCCAGCTTTGGATACGGTTCTTCTCAAGTCCCATATACCATTTCATTGAAGTCCCACTCAAGCTGTCTTGGAAACAGTGAATGAGCAGTTTGTCATTTTTGGCATGGGCAGCCATCTTGCGGCAGTACATCACCAAGTGGCTTCTGGGACAAGTGTGCCCCTTGTATTTCTCAAAATCAGGAGTTTTGAATTTTGCAGGCATAACCAAATCTGAAACCAAGCACATGTCCATTGCGGCAGCACTAAAGCATCACTTCCTTCCACGAATCTTATCCTTTTGTCTAGAGTTTGCCATTGCTCTCTGACTTCTTCAATGTATCCAGGTTCTTCCTGACTTTCAGATTGTGGACCAGCAACATGGTACACGAAAGGAGGATTTTCAGGAATAGCTTGAGCAATAGAATGCACAACGGGCTGAGGTTCAGTGAACAATGAAGCTGAAGATAATGGCAGTACAGACGGGACAAACGTAGGGGTAGTTGCAAAGGGTGGCGAGTAAATCGGAGGTAACCCAAATTCTAGCAAAGTAGAAGCTGGTTGCTGAGTTAGTTGAGGGTCAACAGTAGCAGTTGAGATTTCAGAGATCAGGGTCCTTTGAGGTGGTTCACCTCTAGCAATCAGAACTTGCATCATTTCTGTGAGTTTGGTCATGCTGGCCTTCAACTCATCAATTTCCATTCTGACTTTGGCATTGTCTTGTTCTTGGTTTTCCATTCTTAATCTGATGACCGCTCTAGTTCTGTAGTTGTGTTGAGGAAACAGCTTGACGGTGAACAGATAACTGAAGAGGAAGGCAATTGAAATGAGTTTCTGAGGTAACTTGGAAGAATGCAGATGTATGCTCATGGATGCAAGAGTGCATGGATGCAACAACCACAAACAAGATCACTCAAAGCACACGGGTTCAAAGGTTCGAGTACGAGCATGGAGTCAAGGTTAAGAACCAACCCACAAAGGTATGTACTAAGGGTATTACACCTGCCGAACAAGGTTCTAAAGAAGTTCCCAGAGTCTACAACCCATCTTTCGAATATTATCGATTTCCCAATTACTTGGTAGTCAATAATATTCTCAAGAGAGTCTCGTCTGAGTGTGGTATCGCGTAACAACTGATTCAAGTCTGCACTTGAATAGCCACCGCACCACGTCCTAATAAGGCCAAGATGGGTTAAGGGGTCTAAAGTCCTCAGCTTCAGGTCCTCGGATCAAGAAGCATAACGGGTTTTCCATTTCTGGTTTGCCGTTACTACCTCCTGGGAGGAGTGCCTCAACCGAGTCCTCGGGGATGGTCACCAGAGTCGATAACTTTCTAGGTTAACACCCCGAAATGCACAAGACGCGCAAATCAGAACATCTCTCAAGAAAACCTCGTCTGGGTGTGGGTTTCATGTAAACCAAACGTACCAAGATGCTACGTAGGTGTAATACCCCGTAAATTATTTTACTCTGGATAATATTAGTTGTGATCAACTGAGTCCCAGTGTGCTTTGAGAAATTATCTGCAGAGATAATTAGGGTAACTGTTGAACTTAGAGTAAATCCAATTAACATTATCTGACTCTGAGATATTTAAGTATTTGAACTTTAGAGACTTTTTGGACAATTAGTAGTATTGCTAATTGATGATATTTTCCCTATATTATTTCTTTCCTTTCATTTTCCAAAGAAAAAGATAGAAAGGATTTTGGAGAGAAAGAAAAGAGAAGGAAAGGAAGAGAAAAAAGGGAAAAAAGTTCAAGAGCAAGATCATCAAGAACATCATCAAATCTTCATCAATCATCTTCCAATCTTCACCATCTTCATCTATTCAAGGTGGGTTCTAGATAGAAACTTAAGTTTAGAGCTAGAAATGATTATAGCACAAGTTAGGTTTTGTGGAAAATAGTTTAAATTGGAAATCGTTGGAATTTAACGGTTGAAATGTGTTACAAACTGAGTAGTATAAGTTATATGAGTGTAGAATCATCTATATTTGATTGTAGGATGTTTGGATATGTTTTGGTGGAGGTTTGGACCCATGGGAGTTCAGCTGTTACACTGTAGAACTTCTGAAATTTCCCAGATTCGCACTGCGAATCCCCTAGCGAAGGGGAAATCGTGCACTCGCTGGATGTTCGCACGGCGAATGAGGGGGCGAATGTTCGCCAGTGGTTTGGACTGCGAACCTTAGCTTGTTTTGGTTCTGCCACTGTTCGCCAGACATTCGCACTACGAATGGTGCAGCGAACAAGTGTTGGCTAGGTATTCGCTGGGAGCTTCGCACTGCGAATGAGTAGCGAGAACTCGCTGGCTTCTTCGCAATGCGAACTTGACAGATCACCCAACTTGTTTCTTTCATAACTTTTGACTCGTTTATCCGTTGTGAGTGTTCTTGGTACCGTTGTGAAGCTATGAACATCCTCTAGCTAATGGTAGTGAGAAATATCTGTTTATTGCCCGATTAAATAAATCGGAGAGAACCGTGAATTAAGTGTAATTTGTGATATGTTGAATTAGGTGTTTTCGTTATGCGATTGATGATTATTTGCCTATGCTATTATTGTTAAACATGTTTGAATATGTATACATGCTAAAATATGAAATAGGTAGAGTGAGGAATATTACCTTAAACAATGTCGGAAAGTGTGGAAAGATAAACACTAGTATGGAACATGTGTGTTAACCTTTGTGGTTGTGATAAGGCATTATGGCCTTGTGATCGTCGAATACGATCACGTTTGTGTGTGTGATCGCGTAATCGTAACCGGTTCCTTGAGTTATGTTTCATAGGTCTCGAGCTCCTCTGAAACATATGCATGACTACTTGGCAGGTTTGATTCCCCGTGCTGTACGAATGGCGCCCATTGGGTGAATGCTTCTGACGGTATAAGGCTCGTGTAAAGTGACGGTTCATAACGGTAAAAGGCCCGTAGAACCCGAATCCATTCGTATGTCAAGTAGGTTGCAAGGATCTATGACCCGGGTCGACTTCTAGATGTAGAAGAGGACGGGAATAGGGGATACCTTAGCATGGTTACCGATTAGTGATATTGTGAGTTGATGAACTCATGACATGTTTTCATATAGTGTGTGTGAGTACTCAAAGTCACTTCCCTTCCCTTTTGACTTGAGTTAGGTTTGTTAGAACCTTGTAGAGCCGAGAGGACATATAAGATAGCGAACTCACTGAGATTTGATGTATCTCACCCCACGTTGTTGTTTACATCACAGGTACTACAGGTTCGGCGAAGGGTAAGGACAAAGGGGTTTGACTTTTCCTTACGGATCGTATCTTTTGTGTGGCAAGGCTTCCGTTGTGGAGATTTTGAGATCATTAGTTGATCTAGTTCTTAGTTTTATCTTTTGAACATCTTGTATATATAACATGCCATAGTTGTTGTATTAGGCTTTCTGGGCATTTATATGTATACTGTGTTACTAGGAACTTGTATATTTTAGTACCAAACGTATTATTCATGTATGATATATGCTTTGACGTATGTATTTATATATGGGCATTATAGTTGGTATCAGAGCAGGTCGTATCCTCGACCTAGCCATGAAATAGTATAAGTATTTTCTTCAATTTCATATGTGTTATGTCACCATTGGTCTTAAGTGTTATATGTATGGTATTGAGCCTGATCAACTTAATCCTATCTATATGACGTTTAGGAACATGGTTGACAGACGCAGAAGCAATCGTGGTAGACCCACAAATCCTCCAGCTGGGACGAATCCGCCAGGCGGCGATGAGAATGCTCCTTTGTATCAGTTTATGCAACAGATGCAACAGCAGCAGAACCAATTCATGCAACAGATGGTGCAACGGATGAATGGAGGTCTTCATCCTCGGGTGGTTGTTCCAGATGTTGTAGGTGGAAGTTATTGGGATTTCATCCGCATGAATCCTCCAGAGTTTCACGGCGGATTGGATCCTGTGAAAGCTCATGACTGGATTGCTGGCATAGAGAGAATCTTTCTGATAATTTACTGTAGTGAGGAGAATAAGGTAGTGTTTGCTTCTCACTCACTGAGAGGTGCTGCTAGGAGATGGTGGGATATTGCTTCAGCTTTTATGACTATGCAAGGTGTACCTAAAGTGTGGGAGCAGTTCAGGGCTATTTTTATGGAAAAGTACCTTCCTAGTTCTTTGAGGATCCGAAGAGAGTTTGAATTCCAACAGTTGAGGCAAGGTTACGTGGTTGAGAATGATTGTGGGAGGTCAAGCCAATAGTCTAAGCCTATGCAACAAGCTTTCAAAAGGAAACAAGTCCAGGATTCTCGGAATAGTGCACCTCCTATGTGTCGTACGTGTGGTAAGATGCATTTTGGCGGATGTCGCTTCAAAGGGGTGAAGTGTTATCAATGTCAGAAGGTGGGACATATGGCGAGGGATTGTCCCCAAAATAGGAATCAGACGCAAGGGAAGAAAGCAAAGGGCGATGACTCTAGGGTTGTTGGTACGTGTTTGTTAATGGGTTTCCTTGTTTTGTTTTAATAGATTGTGGAGCAACACATTCCTTTATATCGATGTAATGTATGAAGCGAATGGGGTGTAAGCTATTCCATTGTTTCCACCCACGGTGGTTACTACCGCCATGGATGAGATTGTTGAAATGCCATTAGTATGTGAAATTGTGTTTTACCGGTAAATGGAAGAGTTTTCCAGATTGATCTTATTTGTCTGCCGCTTAAGGAAGTGGATGTTGTGTTGGGAATGGATTGGCTTTCTGCTAACTCGGTATTTATCGGTTGTGAGGAGAAATTAATTATTATTCTGTTTGGGGAGGCTACTCCGAAGGATGTGTTGACTACTATTCTGGAAGGTAAAGTTGGAATGATTAAATTTCTTGTTTGAGAATGAAAGATCTGTTCTTTTGGTTCTCACTAAGGAGGAGAACGACAACCTTCAGGTTCTGAGTTTTCTGGTAGTTTGTGAGTTTCCTGATGTTTTCCCTGAGGATATCACTTCTTTTCCTCCGGTGAGGGAAGTGGAATTCTCTATTGACCTGATACCGGGGACTGCCCAATATCCGTTTCTCCGTATCGGATGGCACCACTTGGGTTAAGAGAATTAAAGGACCAATTGGAAGAATTTACGGCTAAGCATTTTGTTAGACCAAGTGTTTCGCCCTGGGGAGCTCCAATGTTATTGGTAAAGAAGAAGGATGGTGGAATGCAGTTGTGTATTGATTACCGTCAGTTGAATATGGTCACCATCAAGAACAAATACCCCTTGCCAAGGATAGACGATCTGTTAGATCAATTGAAAGGAGCCTGTGTGTTCTCAAAGATTGATTTACGGTCGGGTTATCATCAGATTCGAGTGAAGAGTTCGGATGTACCGAAAACTGCGTTTAGGACCCGTTATGGTCATTATGAATTCCTAGTAATGCCTTTCGGTGTGACTAATGCTCCGGCAGTTTTCATGGATTATATGAACAGGATATTTCAACCTTACTTGGACCAATTTGTGGTGATATTTGTTGATGACATTCTTATCTATTCTCGTGATTCTCAAGAGCACGGAGAACACCTAAGAATCGTTTTATCCATCTTACAAGAGAGGCAACTTTTTGCTAAGTTAAGTAAGTGTGAGTTTTGGATGTCGGAGGTTAATTTTCTTGGACATGTCATATCTCAGGGAGGTGTCACGGTTGATCCATCGAAAGTTGAAGCAGTGATAAATTGGGGGAGACCGAAGAATGTGTCTGAAATTAGAAGCTTCTTGGGACTAGCAGGTTATTATAGAAGGTTTATTAAGGGCTTTTCCCAACTGGCTTTACCGATGACGAGACTTACTCGGAAGGATTATGCGTATGAATGGGATTCGGCTTGTGAGCAAAGTTTTATGAGTTTGAAGAAGAGCTTGACGACCGCTCCTGTTTTGGTTATCCCTGATCCTAGCAAGTCGTATGAGGTATATTGTGATGCATCGAAAAAGGGATTAGGCGGTGTGTTAATGCAAGATGGACATGTGGTAGCTTATGCTTCTAGACAGTTGAAAGTCCATGAAGAGAATTATCCAACGCATGATTTAGAATTGGTGGCAGTTGTGTTTACTTTGAAAGTGTGGCGTCACTATTTGTATGGTGTACGTTTTGAGATGTTCAGTGACCACAAGAGTCTAAAGTATCTTTTTGACCAGAAAGAGTTGAACATGCGTCAAAGGAGGTGGATGGAGTATTTGAAGGATAATGATTTGGAACTAAAGTACCATCCGGGTAAAGCAAATAAAGTGGCAGATGCTTTAAGTAGGAAAGCGTTGCATAGTGCCGACTTGATGATGTTAGAGTATGCCTTAATGGAAAAGTTTAGGGATTTAAATCTTCAATTTAATTGGACTCCTAATTGTGTGATTATGGGGAATTTGAAGGTCACCTCTACTCTTAGAGAGGAAATCCAACAAGGATAAGAGTTGGATGAGAAATTACAAGAGATGTTGACTCAACCGGGTTTTGTGCGAACTACCGACGAGATCATTTCGTTTGGCCAAAGAGTTTGTGTTCCGAATGATGCGGTGTTCAAAAAGAAGGATTTTGGGAGAAGCGCATAAGGGCGCTTTTACTATACATCCTGGTGCTTCGAAGATGTATCAAGATTTAAAGAGAAACTATTTGTGGTCAGGGATGAAAAAGGATATTGTTGTGTATGTATCGGAATGTGTGTATGTTGACAAGTGAAGATTGAACACCAAAGACCGGGTGGCTTGCGGCAACCTTTAGAAATTTCGGTGTGGAAATGGGATAGTATTTCGATGGACTTTGCGGTAGGATTACCCCGTGCGCAAGGTGGTTATGATTCGATTTGGGTAATCGTGGATCGGTTAACGAAATCCGCACATTTCTTAGCTGTGAAGACTACCTACAAGGCGAGTCATCTCGCAAGGTTGTTCATTTCGGAGATAGTGAGATTGCATGGTATTCCTACTAGTATCGTTTCAGATAGAGATCCAAAATTTACTTCGAGATTTTGGAGAGCTTTTCAACAAGCGATGGGCACGAAGTTGTGTTTGAGTACGTCGAATCATCCACAAAGGGATGGTCAGACGGAACGGACAATACAAACCATGGAAGACATGTTGAGAGCTTGTGTACTTGAAAGTGGGGGAAATTGGATAGAACTTTTGTCGTTGATTGAGTTCTCTTATAATAACAGTTACCATGCAAGTATTGGTATGGCACCTTATGAAGCATTATATGGAAGGAAGTGTAGAACCCCATTGTGTTGGGCGGAGGTTGGCGAAGATAGGATGTTGGGACCCGAGATTGTTCACGAAACTACGGAGAAAATTAGGATGATCCGTGATAAGGTCAAACAAGCACAAGATCGTCAGAAAAGCTATGCAGATAACCGAAGAAGACCTTTAGAATTTGAAGAAGGCGATCACGTGTTTTTGAAGGTTACACCGAGATTGCGGTTGAAAGGACCGTTTCGGTCGCGGAAGTTAAGTCCGAGATATGTGGGACCATATCAGATTTTGGAAAGAATTAGTGAAGTAGCCTACAGATTAGCCTTACCACCTTCTCTGTCAGAGATGCACGACGTTTTTCATGTATCTCAGCTTTGGAAATTTGTTCCAGATCCTCTTCATCCAATTTTACCAGATACAATTGAGATAGAAGTAGATTTGACATTTGAGCCTCAACCGAGTCGTATCACCAGAAGAGAAACTAAAGTGTTAAGGAATAAAGAGATTCCTCTTGTTAGGGTCCAATGGGATGAGACGCATCCGGGCGATGCAACTTGGGAATTGGAATCGGAGATGCGGGAGGTCTATCCTCATCTTTTCAGGTAATTGTTTTAAATTCGTGGGCGAATTTCTATTTAAGGGGGGGAGGATGTAATACCCCATAAATTATTTTACTCTGGATAATAGTAGTTGTGATCAACTGAGTCCCAGTGTGCTCTGAGAAATTATCTGCAGAGATAATTAGGGTAACTGTTGAACTTAGAGTAAATCCAATTAACATTATCTGACTCTGAGATATTTAAGTATTTGAACTTTCGAGACTTTTTGGACAATTAGTAGTATTGCTAATTGATGATATTTTCCCTATATTATTTCTTTCCTTTCATTTTCCAAAGAAAAAGATAGAAAGGATTTTGGAGAGAAAGAAAAGAGAAGGAAAGGAAGAGAAAAAAGGGAAAAAAGTTCAAGAGCAAGATCATCAAGAACATCATCAAATCTTCATCAATCATCTTCCAATCTTCACCATCTTCATCTATTCAAGGTGGATTCTAGATAGAAACTTAAGTTTAGAGCTAGAAATGATTATAGCTTAAGTTAGGTTTTGTGGAAAATTGCTTAAATTGGAAATCGTTGGAATTTAACGGTTGAAATGTGTTACAAACTGAGTAGTATAAGTTATATGAGTGTAGAATCATCTATATTTGATTGTAGGATGTTTGGATATGTTTTGGTGGAGATTTGGACCCATGGGAGTTCAGCTGTTACACTGTAGAACATCTGAAATTTCCCAGATTCGCACTGCGAATCCCCTAGCGAAGGGGAAATCGTGCACTCGCTGGATGTTCGCACGACGAATGAGGGGGCGAATGTTCGCTAGGCTTTCGCCAGTGGTTCGCACTGCGAACCTTAGCTTGTCTTAGTTCTGCCACTGTTCGCCAGACATCGCACTGCGAATGGTGCAGCGAACAAGTGTTGGCTAGGCATTCACTGGGAGCTTCGCAATGCGAATGAGTAGCGAGCACTCGCTGGCTACTTCGCAATGCGAACTTGACAGATCACCCAACTTGTTTCTTTCATAACTTTTGACTCGTTTATCCGTTGTGAGTGTTCTTGGTATCGTTGTGAAGCTATGAACATCCTCTAGCTAATGGTTGTGAGAAATATCTGTTTATTGCCCCATTAAATAAATCGGAGAGAACCGTGAATTAATTATAATTTGTGATATGTTGAATTAGGTGTTTTCGTTATGCGATTGATGATTATTTGCCTATGCTATTATTGTTAAACATGTTTGAATATGTATACATGCTAAAATACGAAATAGGTAGAGTGAGGAATATTACCTTAAACAATGTCGGAAAGTGTGGAAAGATAAACACTAGTATGGAACATGTGTGTTAACCTTTGTGGTTGTGATAAGGCGTTATGGCCTTGTGATCGTCGAATACAATCACGTTTGTGTGTGTGATCACGTAATCGTAACTGGTTCCTTGAGTTGTGTTTCATGGGTCTCGAGCTCCTCTGAAACATATGCATGACTACTTGGCAGGTTTGATTCCCCGTGCTGTACGAATGGCGCCCGTTGGGTGAATGCTTCTGACGGTATAAGGCCCGTGTAAAGTGACGGTTCCTAACGGTAAAAGGCCCGTAGAACCCGAATCCATTCGTATGTCAAGTAGGTTGCAAGGATCCATGACCCGGGTCGACTTCTAGACGTAGAAGAGGACGGGAATAGGGGATGCCTTAGCATGGTTACCGATTAGTTATATTGTGAGTTGATGAACTCATGACATGTTTCCATATAGTGCGTGTGAGTACTCAAAGTCACTTCCCTTCCCTTTTGAGTTGAGTTAGGTTTGTTAGAACCTTGTAGAGCCGAGAGGACATATAAGATAGCGAACTCACTGAGATTTGATGTATCTCACCCCATGTTGTTGTTTACATCACAGGTACTACAGGTTCGGCGAAGGGTAAGGACAAAGTGGTTTGACTTTTCCTTACGGATTGTATCTTTTGTGTGTCAAGGCTTCCGTTGTGGAGATTTTGAGATCATTAGTTGATCTAGTTCTTAGTTTTATCTTTTGAACATCTTGTATATATAACATGCCATAGTTGTTGTATTAGGCTTTCTAGGCATTTATATGTATACTGTGTTACTAGGAACTTGTATATTTTAGTACCAAACGTATTATTCATGTATGATATATTGGTAATCTTTCCTTTCTTGATACCCTCTTCTAGTCTTTCTCCAATAGTGACTAGGTCAGCAAAACCGGATGATACACTTCCTATCATCTTTTCCCAAAAAAACGGCTGAAGAGTGTCCATGAACAATCCAGTCAATTCCTTTTCAGCCAATGGTGGCTCCACCTGAGCAGCTAGCTCTCTCCAGCACTGAGCGTACTCCTTAAAGGATTCTTTTTCTTTCTGAGACATATTTTACAGTTGACTACGGTCAGGTGCCATGTCCAAGTTGTACTTATATTGCTTTAAGAAAGCATCAGCCAAGTCTTTCCAGCTTTGGATACGGTTCTTCTCAAGTCCCATATACCATTTCATTGAAGCCCCACTCAAGCTGTCTTGGAAACAGTGAATGAGCAGTTTGTCATTTTTGGCATGGGCAGCCATCTTGCGGCAGTACATCACCAAGTTGCTTCTGGGACAGGTGTGCCCCTTGTATTTCTTAAAATCAAGAGTTTTGAATTTTGCAGGCATAACCAAATCTGAAACCAAGCACATGTCCATTGCAGCAGCCCTAAAGACATCACTTCCTTCCACGACTCTTATCCTTTTGTCTAGAGTTTGTCATTGCTCTCTGACTTCTTCAATGTATCCAGGTTCTCCCTGACTTTCAGATTATGGACCAGCAACATGGTACACGAAAGGAGGATTTTCAGGAATAGCTTGAGCAATAGAATGCACAACGGGCTGAGGTTCAGTGAACAATGGAGCTGAAGATACTGGCAGTACAGACGGGACAAACGTAGGGGTAGTTGCAAAGGGTGGCGAGTAAATCAGAGGTAACCCAAATTTTGGCAAAGTAGAAGCTGGTTGCTGAGTTAGTGGAGGGTCAACAGTAGCAGTTGAGATTTCAGAGATCACGGTCCTTTGAGGTGGTTCACCTTTAGCAATCAGAACTTGCATCATTTTTGTGAGTTTGGTCATGCTGGCCTTCAACTCATCAATTTCCATTCTGACTTTGGCATTGTGTTGTTCTTGGTTTTCCATTCTTAATCTGACGGCAGCTCTAGTTCTGTAGTTGTGTTGAGGAAACAGCTTGACGGTGAACAGATAACTGAAGAGGAAGGCAATTGAAATGAGTTTCTGAGGTAACTTGGAAGAATGCAGATGTATGCTCATGGATGCAATAGTGCATGGATGCAACAACCACAAACAAGATCACTCAAAGCACACGGGTTCAAAGGTTCGAGTCACGAGCATGGAGTCAAGGTTAAGAACCAACCCACAAAGGTATGTACTAAGGGTATAACACCTGCCGAACAAGGTTCTAAAGAAGTTCCCAGAGTCTACAACCCATCTTTCGAATATTATCGATTTCCCAATTACTTGGTAGTCAATAATATTCTCAAGAGAGTCTCGTCTGAGTGCGGTATCGTGTTACAACTGATTCAAGTCTGCACTTGAATGGCCACCGCACCACATCATAATAAGGCCAAGATGGGTTAAGGAATCTAAAGTCCTCAGCTTTGGGTCCTCAGATCAAGAAGCATAACGGGTTTGCCATTTCTGGTCTGCCGTTACTACCTCCTGGGAGGAGTGCCTCAACTGAGTCCTCGGGGATGGTCACCAGAGTCGACAACTTTCTAGGTTAACACCCCGAAATGCACAAGACGCGCAAATCAGAACATCTCCCAAGAAAACCTCGTCTGGGTGTGGGTTTCATGTAAACCAAGCGTACCAAGATGCTACGTAGGCCACACTACTTTCCACTCTAGTCCTATGTGTGCACTCAAGCCTGTGTATTGGGCTTATCTCACCACACAAGATCACCAAGCAGAATAACCAATAACAGTCAAATCAATCAGATAAAGCATAAATAAATCAAAGTAGGCCGAACCCACTAAGAACCATAGTACCCAGCAGAGTCGCCACCTTTCTGTAGCGGCAAAATCGTGAATGTAAGCTATTGATTAACTTAACTCGAAAAGCAAGAGTCGCCACCGCACTTTTATTTTATCCAAATGTGGAAAAGGAAAAGAGCGAACAAAACCTACACAAGCTCTACAACAAGAACAAGTGAACAGAGTCTGGGTAAGGGGGTTGGTTACGTTAAGGGAAGGTGTTAGCACCCAAAACGTCTATAGTACTCTATAGGAACCCATTGAAATATCTACACTTTTTGGTCTGAAAAAAAAAGTTTGTTTGAAAAGAGATTGAAGAGATGAGAAGAGAAATTGTTTTTAAGATTTTTGTGTTTGAAGAGACTTGTCGTCTCATGCCTACGTACCCACAAAGTGCAATGTAGGATCAAAACCCCGTTGTTCGTGGTACAAAGAATGAAATTTGTTTGTTTTGGTTGATTTTAAATGTAAAGACAAGTCGTCATTTCCAAGAGAATAATTCCTCTTAAAGAAATGAATCATGTCTAAACTTATGAAAAAGTTAAAGGAAAAGTGCACAAGGGCACTGTAATACCTCAAAATTTGCCTTCATGTTTTCTCAATAAATTGGTCTATGCTTTACTCATTTGTATTCCATAGTAGGTCATAAATTGCATATCATTGGTTGCAAGGCATGGTATCTAGTGCTTCAAGGGTTGGTCATCCAAAGCAAGAGAATAAGAGCCAAGGGTCTTTAAACAAGCCTCAAGGGACTCTTATATCATATATTCTCACTTTGATTCCACAAGGCATTGGAAGTGGGGAATTCATCAAGAAGATTGGGTAGTGCATCATCTCCTACAAAAAACAGTTTAACATTGGGATATGACTATCAAATGGGCAAGCTCTTTGAGTTTTTATCACCTCCAAATGTCATATCTCATCTTTGTTAGATGGGATATACATCATGTTCAGAGGAATTTGGATTTGGAAGATGTGTTATTTCCTCCTAACTAGAGGGTACCAAAATTAGGGTTTGACATAGAATCAGTTTATTTCTGATTTTTTGGACAAAACTTGATCTCATGTTATTCCTTATGTTCCTAAGTGTATATGGATGGAAAATTGCTCATCAATTGGTTTCAGAAAGGTTTCAATTGGTCAGAGGATTCAAAATTAGGAGAATTGGGGAAAAAGTCAACTGTGCAGTGGAAAAAGTCAACTCCTGACTTTTTAAGGTCAATTTCATGAAATTCAAGTTATATATGTTCATTGGACAAGATTTGATCAAGAAATGATGGAGGAATCATGAAAAGTCAAGAAATCACAAAACTGCCAAAAATAGAAACTTTAGGGTTTCCAAAAATGGCAAGTTTGGACCATTTTGCACCACACTTTGAGGCTCTCTTTCTTCGAGATAAAAGCTCCAAACTTCAGGCCCAATTTGAGCCAATTAAAGTTCATGTTCTAAGCTTCAAATCCATATAAATAACTCTTCCATTGGATCAAAATTGAGGGAGTTATGATCAATCAAAGTTTGACAAAACTAGGTCACAAACCAAGTCATGACCAAGCTGGACCAGGCCCATGCGCCATAATTTTGTCAAACACATGGTGGGCAGAATGTCAAGCCATTTTTCTCATTGAAGGAAGCTTCAAATGAAAAAATGTTAAACATCAAAGTTGTTCATCCCAATGCCCTCTTCAACTTTGATGTTGGACATTTTTCCATTTGAGCAAGGTATGATGAAGTTATGATGGTCCCAAGATGAGGTGTTCATGCTGAAAATCCATAGGTCACCATTGCCATGCCATGCCAAGTTTACACGCCCACCAACCAGTTGGGATCCATTGAGTTCATAGCCATTTTTAAGTGTGTTTGAGGTCCCATTTCAATCCAATTCCCATACCAAACTTACTCTCCCATGTTCCCTTTTTCATTTGACACCAAAATCTCATCAAACCATGCACTCACATGAGAGAAATGCATCTCCAAACCTCCATGTTTCAAGCTGCCAAGGATAGCATGTTTTAACATTTATATTGTTAAACTTTCACACCCATACATCACCCTATTCAATCTTTTCTTCTTTTGGCCAAACACTTCCCCTTACACGTGATGTTATGTATCACTCACCATGCACAAAGAGGAAAGGGATAAACCTTGCTGAGCAAGTTTCTGCTGCAACTTACTTCCATCATCACCATCCATTTTAAACTCCACCACAACATCATGAATACAGCCACACTACATCACAACTTCTTCTCACTCGCCCCAAACTAACTTGACTCAGTTAGTTAGGGTGCACTCAGTTAACTCACCCTAACCAACTCAGCTGATCACACTAGTTAAGCATTTAACTCAACATATATATTTGAATATCACTCATAATTCCAACTTCAACTTCATTTTTCACTCTCACTTCAAAACCTTCTCACTTTTTTCTCTCAAAATTCTCTCGATTCTCTCTCTGAGCTCACACGAATCCATTACTTCCATCATTCATCTTCATCAATAATCATCATTGTTTGGTATTCTTGGATCAATGGAACACTGAATCAACAACAATCTTCAAGTATAGTCATCATTTCTCTTTGTTGGTTCTTGGATTGGCTAGGATTTTGGTAAAACAAAGTTGTTCAATGTTGATGTCATATAAGTGATGCCTTAACATTGAGTCTTAACATTGGTGAATGTTAAGTGTTTAAGTTGTTGAAGTTTTGAAGTTTGATGTCACATGCGATGTCATGACATCAGATATGCAGATCAGTAAAACATCAGGTTTGAGATGTTTTTAGGGTTAAGCGTTTTAGCTGGAATTTGGGAGAGCTGGAAGAGTAATTGGATGCGAATATCTTTGAGGAGATATTTTCTGTTACAAACATATTTGATGCAGATTTGTAGAAGTGTTTAAAGGCTGAAGATCTAAGAAGATTTTGAGAGAGAAAATCTGTTGAAGATTCAGTTTTAAATAACAAATCAGGTCAGATATTGTAGCGGGTCCAAGCCCAATTCAAATAGTTATATAAAGCGCATCAATCCTGAAGGAAAAGTACAGAAGAGAGGGAGCATAGACTGAGTGTCAATCATTGTCTTTGTACGAGTATTTTGTAAACCATTCTAGTGTGAATTGGTGGGGTGTAAGGTGTACTCTCTTAGAGCTGTGAAGCAAGAGAGTGTTGTTACTTGATCAAAGCTTGTAAGTAGGATCAAGGTGTTTCTCAAAGTGTGATCTTTGAGGTGTTTTAGGAAGTGAGTAGTGTTCTCATACCTAAGTGGTCTCTTAGGTAGAAAGTTCATTAAGTATAGATTAAGTTTAGGAGATGTCAACTGGGTTGTTGAGTCAGTAAATTAATTCTACTGATAGTGAAATTCCTTCCTGGCTTGGTAGCCCCCAGACGTAGGTAGTTAGACTGAACTGGGTGAACAATTCTGTGTGTACTCTTCTGTTGTTTTACTTTGTCCATTGCAGAGTGTGTTGTTGTGACATCACACGTAACATCACATATCTGGTACCAGAATTTCAATTGGTATCAGAGCAGGCATCCTGCTCTGAATCTGGGTGAGATCTAGGGCTGATACTTTCTGGTAAAGATGGACAAGGAAGTTGGTGGATTTGTGAATAGACCCCCTATTTTGGATGGCTCTAATTATGATTATTGGAAGCCAAGGATGATTAACTTTTTGAAATCCTTGGACAACAGGGCTTGGAAGGCTATCATTAAAGAATGGAAAGTACCTGTTGTTGTTGAGAAGGATGATGCTGGGAAAGAAAAAGAAGGCAGCTCAAAACTGAAACCTGAAGAAGAATGGTCCAAGGAAGAAGATGAGCTTGCCCTTGGTAATTCCAAAGCCTTAAATGCTATTTTCAATGGAGTTGATAAGAACATATTCAGGTTGATCAATACCTGTGAAGTTGCCAAGGAAGCTTGGGACATCTTGAAGACTACTCATGAAGGAACTTCAAAGGTTAAGATGTCAAGACTTCAACTTCTGACATCAAAGTTTGAAAGTCTAAAGATGAAGGAAAATGAAACTATTCATGACTTTCATATGAGTATTCTTGAGCTGTCCAATGCCTCTTGTGCTCTTGGAGAAAAGATGACTGAAGAAAATCTGGTGAGGAAAATCCTTAGATCCCTTCCCAAGAGATATAAGATGAAGGTGACTGCAATTGAGGAAGCTCAAGATATCAGCAAAATGAGAGTTGATGAGCTAATTGGATCTCTTCAAACCTTTGAGTTAGGGTTGAATGAAGAGGAACCTGAAAAGAAGACCAAGAGCATAGCCTTGGTATCTAATTCTCAAGAAGAAAAGAAAGGGAATGGTACTGAATCTCAGGAGGAGCTATCTCAGGCTATTGCTATGCTGGGAAGACAGTTCAACAAAGTGTTCAAGAGAATGGATAGAAACTACAAACCCAATGTTAAGAACATCTCTTCTGACATCAGCAAATCAAAAGAGAAGGATGAAGAGAAGACTGATCAAGACAAAGGGATTCAATGCTTTGAGTGTGAAGGTTATGGACATGTCAAGAAAGAATGTCCTACATTCCTTAAGAAGTAGAAGAAGGGCATGACAGTTTCCTGGTCTGATATTGACAGTGAAAGTGAAGAAGAGTCTGCCAAGCATGTCAGAGCGTTGACAGGGACATGTGTGTCTAATAGAGAATCAAGTGATGAGGAACTGACTTTTGAGGAGTTAGCAGCCTCCTATCATGAGTTATGTCTGAAGTGTGCAGAAATCTATCAAGAAAGTGAAAAATAGAAGAAACAGATTGTTCAGCTTGAGACTGCTAAAGCTGATTTGGAAAATGAAGTCTTATTGGTCAAAGCTCATCTTGATCATATGACCAAATCTGCTAGGATGCTGAACAGTGGTACAGACACACTTGATAAGATCCTTCAGACAGAAAAGGTTGCTGGAGATACGTCAGGCATAGGATTTGTGGTTGAGGAAAAGGTATCTGCTGAAGCAAGCACTTCAGGAACCAAGAAGGAGATGTCTCAAACAATGTCTCAACATCACACAAAGAGACAGGATCCTAAACCTAAGCAGGTTGTTCATCCACAACCTCAAAATGATGGGAAGAGGCATGCTCATAGTCCTCATCAAAGGAAGGCACATGTTTCTGGAGCTAGGCAGTATATGCCTCCTCAATACCATAGGAGTATGCAGGCTCCTAGGTTCAACATGTTCCATCAAATGTCTCAACATCAGGAGAACATGTATGGCTTTGAATATAATAATGTTGTGCCTCATTATTATGGAAGAAGGAAGCCACATCACCATAGAAGACAGCCTAAGAGACAGAATCCTCACTACAGGAGACAGGCAAACTATGGAAGAAAACAGCACCAGTACTATGGATGGCAGCCACATCAGTTTCATCATCAAGGTGGTAGGAAGTTTAACAACTTCAGAAAAGAAAGAGTAAGGTGCTTCTATTGTGGAAGATTTGGCCATATGCAATTTTCTTGCTTTGAGCTTCATGGTTATCCAAAGTCTATCCCTCAACCTAGACAAAAGGATAATAGGCCCAAGGTTGTTAAGCAGTGGGTTCCTAAAGAAGAGGTTAAATGTCTATTGGCTCACTTTTCAGATAGACACTCTGCTAAGGATGGATGGTACTTTGATAGTGGCTATTCAAAGCACATAACTGGATTCAAAAACCGATTGGTGGAAGTCAGTTCTTGCGCCACAATTGATGTTACCTTTGGAAATAGAGAGAAAGGGGTGGTGAAAGGTGTTGGAAAAGTGAAGTGTCATGATGGACCTGATCTTGACAATGTGCTTCTTGTCAAAGGATTGAGTGCTAATTTAATTAGCATAAGTCAGTTGTATGATGATGGATATAAGGTCAGCTACACTAAAGATGAGTGTGTGATAACTAATGAAGATAATGAGATAGTTATGAAAGGAGTCAGATCCAGAGATCATTGTTATCAATGGGTACCTCAAGAGGTCAGGTTATCTGGTGATGTTAAGGTTGATGTTGTAACATCAGATTGTGACAACAAGTGTGAAAGTCTGCTGAAAGGTCAATTAGGGTTAATTACTCTTAATGTGAATCCTTTTGAATTTTTAAAAGGATAGTTAATTTGGAGGGAGAAGCTCATTGATTGGTCTTTATGGGATACACAAAATCAGGCGCCATACCTTAGACCATCATTCCCTATTGTAGGAATATCACGTTTCATGAAAGCTCATATCTCCCGACTGTTCATCTCCTTCGACAAGAAGAATCATCTGTCTCTGAACCTATACTGATTCAAGGGAACCATGTCAAAACAGATGTCTTCTCCATCAAAGAAATCTGTTTCTCAAAGCTCTTCGCGGGAAAAAGTTAGGGTTTCTCCAGACGAAGGTTCTGCAGCTGATACTATGAGCATAGAGCCTATTTCCACGATGCTCCCAGAGTCAGGTAAATCTAGACCTTCTAAATTTGTTTCAAAAAGGGCTGCTACTACCTTTAGAGATAATGAAACAAAGAAGCTTGTTACTAGTGTTCTATTTAGTGATAAAACAGTACCTAGGTCATCCACTTCTCAAACTGTTGAAGAAAAGTTTGATGTTGACAAGAGAATGGGTAATCTAGCTACCAAAATCCTGGACAAAGGTATACCTGTGAAAGGAATTTTTGTACCTTTGAATCAGATGCCTACAGAAAAGGTAGACATGCAAGGAGTTGATTCAGATCTTCATAGACTTGCTATGTCTGTTATTGAAGATTCTAAAGTGGGAGTGGAAAAAGATGATGTGCATGAGGAAGCTAATGTTAAGGCAGATGTTAGAACATCACCTGTTGAAACTACTCCTGGTGAAGAAAAAAATGAGGAAGTGATCAATGTGGTTGAGTTATCTGATGATGAAGTCATTGGAAATGATGTTACAAGTATTGCTAAGAGACTGAAGACAAGGAAAGAAAAGACTGTTGAATCCTCTCCAAAGAAGTCTTCTGAAGGCAAGAAGAAAACTGCTGTTGTTGGTCCTACAAAACCTTGGAGCAAGGTTGCTACATCCTCCAAAAAGAGGAAGATAAGGGAAGATTCTGATTCTGACTTTGATGTTAAGGATGATGTTCAAGACATCACACCTGTCAGAAAAACAATTTTGAAGAGAATCTCTGACAAAGTCCCTAAAGTGCCAGTTGACAACATTTCCTTTCATTATGCCAGCAGTGCATCAATATGGAAATTTGTATGTCAAAGAAGACTAGCCCTAGAGAGGGAGCTTGGGAAAGAAGCTTTAAAGATGAAGGATATTATGGAGCTGATTAAGGCTGCTGGATTGGTAAAGACTGTTTGTAGGTTCTCCAAGTGTTATGACAGTCTGGTTAAGGAATTTATGGTCAATATTCCTATGAATATTTCTGACAAAAGAAGTATGGATTTCATGAAAGTGTTTGTGAGAGGCAAATGTATTGAATTCTCTCCTGAGGTTATCAACAATTACCTAGGAAGAAAAGAAGAAGAGTTTGCAGAGCTAGAAGTCACCGATAATGATGTCTGCAAGGAAATAACTGCTGGTCAAGTTAAAGTGTGGCCCTTGAAAGGAAAACTGCCAACTAGCAAACTTAGTGTTAAGTATGTTATCTTGCACAGAATTGGAGCTGCAAATTGGGTGCCAACTAATCATAAAACCACAACAGCTGTGGGATTAGGTAGGTTTATCTATGCTGTTGGGAAGAAGATCAAGTTTGACTTTGGAAGCTACATCTTTGAGCAAGTGGTGAAACATGCTGAAACGAATGCTATCAAGTTACCTATAGCATTCCTATCCCTTGTTTGTGGAATCATCTTGGAGCAACATCCTGGAACTTTAACAAGTTCAGATATAGCTTGCAAGAGGGAGTCAGCCTTGTCCTTGCATCCTAAGTTGTTTGCTGGACATCATGTTCCAGACATTGTTGTAACATCAGATGCTGGTGGCAAAAAGAGTACCAAGGCTGAATTACTTGAAGAACTGAAGGACACTTGCAAAGATCTTGATGAGCTCATTAGTACCAGCACAGCAAGAAAGATGAAGATAGAACTGCTGATAAAATCCTTGGAACAAGGTGATGGTGATAAAGGAGCTAATGTCAATACTGAAAATTCAGAAACTGAAGATGATGAAGATGGGGCTAGCTCTATGAAGATTAAATTTCTTTTGTTGTTTCTGCTAGACAATAGTTTTTTTTGCTTTTGTTGTTTTGTTCTGCACTTGATGTGCTTAATTATGTAATTTGAATATTGTGGCTCTTTAAGCACTTTTTATGTTCTATGATTTGTCTTGTCTTGCATGCTGACTTTAGACTGACAATGAGAGGTAGCGTAGTACTAACTGGTAGTTAGTAGGTGTTTGTCCAATTATGGCTAAAAAGGGGGAGAGTTAGCCTGTTTCTGATATGCTGCAGAAGTTGAGGTGGAGAGTGTTTGTGTAGCTGTTTGCTGGTTCTGGTTTTGAGGGGGAGCTTGACCCTTTGCTGAGCTGATGAAGTATGTGCAGCATTTTGAGCTAGGAGCTGTGTTGAAAAAGAACTGCTAACTGCTAACTACTAGGAGTTTTTAACTGTTTTAAAATTTTATCCGCAGCTGAAGTCTCTGATGCAAAGATTGAGACTCAAGGCATGACTTAATGCATGAAGAGCTGGAGTAATGTAGAGATTGTTTTAGCCAAAATTAGCCAAAGGGGGAGATTGTTGGTTCTTGGATTGGCTAGGATTTTGGTAAAACAAAGTTGTTCAATGTTGATGTCACATGGGTGATGTCTTAACATTGAGTCTTAACATTGGTGAATGTTAAGTGTTTAAGTTGTTGAAGTTTTGAAGTCTGATGTCAGATGAGATGTCATGACATCAGATATGCAGATCAGTAAAACATCAGGTTTGAGATGTTTTTAGGGTTAAGCGTTTTAGCTGGAATTTGGGAGAGCTGGCAGAGTAATTGGATGCGAATATCTTGGAGGAGATATTTTCTGTTACAAACAGATTTGATGCAGATTTGTAGGAGTGTTTAAAGGCTGAAGATCTAAGAAGATTTTGAGAGAGAAAATCTATTGAAGATTCAGTTTTAAATAACAAATTAGGTCAGATATTGTAGCAGGTCCAAGCCCAATTCAAATAGCTATATAAAGCGCATCAATCCTGAAGGAAAAGTACAGAAGAGAGGGAGCATAGACTGAGTGTCAATCATTGTCTTTGTACGAGTATTTTGTAAACCATTCTAGTGTGAATTGGTGGGGTGTAAGGTGTACTCTCTTAGAGCTGTGAAGCAAGAGAGTGTTGTTACTTGATCAAAGCTTGTAAGCAGGATCAAGGTGTTTCTCAAAGTGTGATCTTTGAGGTGTTTTAGGAAGTGAGTAGTGTTCTCATACCTAAGTGGTCTCTTAGGTAGAAAGTTCATTAAGTAGAGATTAAGTTTAGGAGATGTCAACTAGGTTGTTGAGTCTGTAAATTAGTTCTACTGATAGTGAAATTCCTTCCTGGCTTGGTAGCCCCCAGACGTAGGTAGTTAAACCGAACTGGGTGAACAATTCTGTGTGTACTCTTCTATTGTTTTACTTTGTCCATTGCAGAGTGTGTTGTTGTGACGTCACACGTAACATCACATATCTGGTACCAGAATTTCACTCTTCATTCTCCAAATCAAGTAGCATTTATTTTGCTCAAGATGAAGCTCTGAAAGTTCAGGATCAAGTGCATATCTCTGGTTTTCTCAACTATTTCAAGATCTCCACATTTCAGGTTCAAAATTATTCATCTTATTCTGCTCGTTTCTTTTGTTTTTAAGCTTGTTGATGATGTGATTTTAGCTCATTAGGAGCTCTGATAATTCCGGCTAGTTGATAGGCCTCTTAGAGGCATGGATTCTAAACCTAGGGCAATTTTAATCTCTTTGATTCTCTTCATACGTGATTGCTATGTGAAAAGTATTTGTGGATTCGTGATGTACACAACTTCCTCTTCACTTTGATATAAGGTTTGCATATTTATGGAGATTTTGAGGTTGCAGGTGGCCGGAGAATGGCCGGAGAAGATGACCGGAGGTCCTTCTCCGGCCGGTGAGGTTTAATGTTAGGGTTTTGCAATTTTAAACCGTGACCGTTTGATCTCTTGCATCGTGTATTTATAAGAGGGCCAACGCATTAAAATTCACCCTCCCTCTCACGTGCACTATTTTGATTTCAGACTGATTGTGTGTGTGTGCGTACATGTTACATATTGTGGACTTTAGCTCTGATTCATTTGATGTGCATGCTTGTTTGATGATCTTGCATTGACTCTGATCTAAGGGTTTAAATGTTGCCAACGTATTAATGAAGTGTGGTCTTGCACGTGTTCTCTCTTTTTGCTTCAGATGATTGCATGTGTGTGTGTTGGGTAATTAACATGTACGCGCGTCCTCATTCATTGGATTATCATAATTGCTGAATTGATTGTTGACTGTTGGATCCAATGGCCATGATTGCATCCTTATGTTGAGTGCATATGTACACTATCACACACAAACACGCGTGTTGGACTGGGTTTCTGATTACTATGTGCACACCACCTTTTCAGGCCCACTCATTTTAAAACGTGAAAATTACTTCCTCTGCACCCCCACTCCATTTTCTTTTGTTTTTATTTTTGTTTCATATATTGTTTTGATTTCTTTTTAATAAAAATAGCAAAAAATTTCTAAAAATCCCAAATTAATTCATGTGTGTCCTTAACACATTTAAATAATTTTATATTATTTTTTATTCTGATTTTGTGAATTTTTGCACATTATTCCATGATTTTCTTTAATTTTCTTTTTGATTGATCCTTCTTATGGACACTTGAACTTGTATGATTTCTTTCTCTCATTTCACACATCATCTTTAACTCATTCTTTTTGCATTGGTTAAATAATATCTTAAAGTGCCCAAAAATATTTTTTCTTGATTTTTAAAGTTATCTTATATGATGTTTGTATGATCATCTTTACACTTCTTTTTGTGGCATTTCAATATGACTTTGTGCATTTCTTTGTGACACTTTTATCTTGAATTTTGGTATGAGTTTGTAATATATGTTTAGCCTATGACTTAGGTTGATTAGAATCATATTTGCATAATTTTCATATGTGCTTTGATGTTGTTTTGATGCCTTGTAATTGAAGTTACTTTTGGGCACTTTCTTCCACTTCATTCTAGCATGTTTTGGTGAAGCATTTGTGCATTTTTTTGTGATTGATTGTGCATACTTTATAGGTCATTTTCATGATACTATAGGTCATCTTTCATTCATTACAAGTCATCTTAACATGTGCTTACATTTGACATAAGTTTGTGCATATTAACTTGAAGTTTTAGCATGTTTCTTTTCTATGCTTCTTCTCCTTCTCATCTCTTCCTCTTACATCATTTCATTTATGAATTATATGATGATTCATATGCATGTTGAGACATTGATAAATGACATTGGTTCTGAATTTAACCTTTTTATGAAGCATTAATGTATGATTACTTTGCATGTTCACTTATCTTTCATCTACTCTTTGCATGAGTGCTTTGCTTTGATGTTTAAGCTTTGATTGTGTATAATTCACTTGTGTTTGATGTCTTAACATTAGAGAACACTCTTCTAGTTTTAGTTCTGACCTTGATTGAGTTTCATCTCTTAGGAGCTTTATTCATTGGTTCTATTTGGTTTTGATCACTACTTGTTATCCTTTCTTTCATTTTACCACTTGTAAATGTTTTGTGAACTAACATTTTTCATGTAGGTGCAAATGGTAAGTAAGTGTGTGGATATGCTTCCACATACAATTCTTTCTTTCATCTCCTATTATTTCTTTTAATGATTCAACTTGTGATCATGATAAGCATTTATATGCTTTCCTTGAATAACTTCTTCTTCATCCCTCTTTAAGATCAACTTAACTTCCATCTTGGAAGTAAGTTGCTTCTTTTGCTTTTCTTCTCCTTTCTTTTAGGATTAGGTTTCTTAAACCACATTAACCATAGGAACACCCATGTATGATAACATTAGGGTGAGTCTTAGTCCCCTTTAGTTTTCAACTTTTGCTCCATTTTAGTCTCTATTCTTCTCATCTCAAAAACAAAAGTAAAAAACACTTAATAAAGGTTAAACGTGTATTGATCATGAGCCTTAAATGTGGGAAGTGAATAATAGGGGGGGGGGGGTTTCACTTCATTCTTCTAGGATACCTAGTGTACGTCCTGTTGGGGGACGATACACAACGTATTCGTTCCTATATTGTAGACTTGGGTGCAATGCAAGTTACAAACAACTTCAAAAAACACTTCTTTTTAAAAGACAAAAACAAACAATAATGTCTTTCCTTCGGGATTTCTCTCTTCATCTCATTCACTCCTTTCCTTAAGGATGCGTCATTTCCGTTCTACCGCAAACAGGTAACGCCTAAGTCTCCATACAGCGAGCTGCAACACCTAAACTGCTAGGACGCGAACGTTGACGTATTCCACTAAAAACACAAACAACTTTCCCTAGGTGAGGGGAACTACGTTGCTCTGATTCTCATGTTCCCGATGAGATACGTAGCCAGTGGGGTAGGGCCCATTCGAGCACTTCTTTTATTTTCCCTACATTTGTTTCTCTTTCTCTCTCCTTTTCTTTTCCAGTTCTCCAGCTAGCAGCTCCTTTTCCAATATCCTTTCCTTACACCCTTTTGATCGAGACAAGCAAGCGTGGATCCCATCAGGTACGATGGACGCGTGGGGGTGCTAATACCTTCCCTTCGCGTAACCGACCCCCGAACCCAGTTTTCTTGGTCGCAAGACCATGCTCTTTCCTTTCCCTCAGGTTTATGCAGTGTTTCCTTTCCCTCTCTTGGGATAAATACACATTGCTGGCGACTCTGTTTCGGTGCCACTTTCGCGTTTGTACTTGGATGAAAATCTCGGGAGCGACAGGCACAAAAGAGGTTTGAATGAGTTTGGTGTTTTTTAAAGTCTTTTAAAAAAAAAGGTGTCAATATGCTTATGTAGTTTAGCATTTGTTAAGAAATGAAAAGAAAAGAGTAAAATCACTTGACAAAGTCAAGGTTTGATTATGAAAGAGGTGATAGTTTGAAATCAAGAAAGTTTTTGAAAAAAGAGAGAGAGTTTTGAAAATTGAAGAATGGGGAGGAGAAGAAGTGACTATCCTAAAGCATGAAGTAAAAGCTAAGGATAAGAAAGATCTAACCACAAATGTAGCTATCTTCACCATAAACCAAGCAAAAGCACAAGTCTTCAAAGTCTTCGAACCATAATTCCAAAGCAAAGGGAAAAGGTCCTAGTTCTAAGTCCAAGGATCCAAGAATAGCATTAAAGTCCAAGGTCTAGGTGCAAAATTCCATGTCCATTGCAAAGGATAGTAACCATAGTCCAAGATTAGAAGCACAAGTTTTTTAGAGGTTTTGGCCTTTATTAATGTTTTTGGTCCAAGTGGACAAAGAGAGAAAGGCATAAGCATAAACATGTGTCCAACGGACAAAGGAAAAATTGCGGAAGCATAAACATATGTCCAACAGACAAAGGAAAAATTGCGGAAGCATAAACATGATATGAAATGATAATAATGGAGCATAAAAGTAAAAGAGAGATAGAGAGCGAGAAGGAATTGTAAACAAGATTAGTACAATAATATTGTTAGTAAGTTAGTGATTAGTTGTTAGAGTAAGTGATCAATAATGATTGAATAATTGCACTTAGGTCAAGGTTAATGAGAACTTATTAGAGGATTGATAAGACCAAAGCCTCCCAACAACAAGTTTCATAAGTGTTGAACCAAAAGACAAATAATAAACAATCTTTAATCGTTTTCCGATACGGGACGTATGTTGCGCTATGTTAAGCAATCACCGAGTAATTTAAGGAGTAATTACCCTACATTGAGGCCGGTCAATAGATCTTTGTGCTAATGCATGCTAGATGAATGATATGTAGATCGTCATCCGAAAGCAATACCGCACGAAAAGAAAAGAAGGTAGCGATCTAGTCTTGATCAAAATTCAACAAAGGAATTCCATGATCCATAAGACTTTCATCAATCAAAATAAAGGAGAAATAGATGAAGAGAAATCCAAATTAAACCACAAAATTAAGTGATCTAAGGCTAAGAACAATGGGAAGGGGTTAGGAACGAAGAAACAACCAAAACAGTCCCAAAAATAGGTGAAAAACACCATTTTGTTCAGTGCGAATCGATTGTACCAGTGTGTGAATCGATTGCACACTGTCAGAAAACAAGGCAAAAAACAGCACTGTGCAATCTATTGCACGAAAATGCAAATCGATTGCACCCTGCTGTGACAGCAAAAATTCAGTAAAATTCAGCATGATCATGATCTAAAACTTTCTTCAAATACCTCATGATCATGGAATCAAAAGTGCACGAAAATGCAAAGCACATAGCAACCAATACCAGTAATTAAACACAAATTGCAAGATCCAAAGATCAAGCAAACAAGATCAACAAAGATCTACATTGTGGATGATGAAATTGAAGCTTCAACAATGGTGAATGATGAATTACCACTTCAAATCTGAAAATTCCTTCAAATTGCTTCAAGATCCAAACACCAAAGCCTTGATCTATTAGAATTGATAAAGAAAACAAGCTTGGATGAAGGTTTAGCTCAAAGTTGAACAAGATTCATTGTGAATTCTTGTTAACTTTCAAGAGAAGAAAAGTGAGCTTTGAGTGAATTTTGGTGGTTGGGGAGAGAATTTGCAAGAGGTTTTTTGGCTCTCAAAAGCTTCAAGAGAAACTTTAGCAAGGTGAATTTGGCTATCAAAATCTTCAAGAATGAATGAAATGAGGGTTCTATTTATAGAGTTTAGGCTTGGAAAATTTGGTGGATTGGAATTTGGTTTGGAAATGAAAACTAGGCTTGGAATTTGAATTTGGAGGGAAAATCAAGATCAAGTGGTGATTAGTGAAGGTGTATGGTGGGAATTAATTGTGATTATGTAGGGGAACTATTTTTGGGTGATCTAGAATATTCTCAAATGATGAAATTGGTGCCAAATGCTTCAAAATTTGGAAAATGCTGATTTTGGCAAATTCTGCCCTTGTTCAATCTATTGCACTGTAGCGCGAATAGATTGCAGTGCTGAAAACTTCAAAACCAAGGTAAAAAATGCATGGTGCAATCGATTGGACCAATAGTGTAATCGATTGAACAGTTGAAAAACTTGAAAAATGCCCTGTTGGCTGGATTGTGCTGGTTCTGGATCGATTCTTTTGATTTGTCAAAGAAGGCATGGAAATAAACACAAGAACCTTGGAGTCTCTTGAATAATAATTAATTAAATCTTGGAAACTCTTGATCAGATAATTTTAAATTGTTTGCAGATTAACTTTGACTTTGTTCAGATGAAATTCATTCGAGTTGAGGGACTGGTATTTGATATCCTTGATTCCTCTCCTAAAAAGGTTAGTGAAGACAAAACCAAACATATTTTTGGATTTTGATTAAAGGTTAGTAAACATAAGCAAATAAAGGCAAATAATAAAGACACAGATGCTCAGTGATCCCTGCAAGGCATAAACCGAAAGAAGATAGGGATAAAGGAACCAAAGCATGATCTTGTTTATGGTATAAGATGCAAAATGAGATGTGAATGATATGTGGAATCTTAGGGGTCAAAAATTAGGGTCTTACAAGTAGCAACAATTAAGCATCAATTGAATTCATAAAACATCAAGATCAATGATCTAAACAATCAAAGGATCAATTCACATAAAAAGCCAATGGATCTACATTGCGAACATGCAAAAGTGACCGAAAACAGTAAATCGAGCAAGAATTACCAACCTACAAGGCGGAGACTTGCCTTGGTAATTATTGTAAGTAAAATATGGTGAAAATAAGCAAAGAAAACCAGAGAATTCCATGCTTGAGATCAAATCGTAGAGAAACCGCCAAAAACGTGATAAATGCTCAGAATATAAATTTGCACCAAAACACTTGAGATGATTGCTTAAATTGAAGTAGAAGCAACTGTAAATCCAGAAATCCAAGTAGAAATGTAGTGGAATGGAGGTTTAGCTCAAGAGAATAACAATTTCAAGGTGAAGATTGTTACACTCTAATGGTGGAAATTGAGCTTTTGTGTGTGGTTTGGTGAAGAAGATGAAGATGAATTGCAGAGAGAGAAGAGTGAAAGTGAGAGAGAATTGAGAGTGAAAAGAGTGAAAATGGTTAAGGTTTCTTTGCAACAAAGTGAAGGTTTCTTTATATAGAGTGGAGGTTTGGAGAGGGATAGGTTTGGAACTTGGTTTGGAGCTAGCTAAGGGTGGTTTGCCATTTGGTTTGGAGTTAGTTACATCTAACTCACTGAGTTTGAAGTTGACTTAGTTAGTTATTTGTTAACTCGGTGGGATCATCCCAATGTAAGCTCAAAATCCAAGGGTTCATATGTTTGGAAATATAAGTGTATGGTGAGCATGATTGAAAATGATGTATTTTAGCAAATGCAAGTGGATTCTTGAAGTGTCTTGAAGTATCTGGAATATTCCACATGATAATAGAACCAAGTAAACCCAAAGAATAGAAGAAAAGCTACTGTCATGAAAAATGCAGAAAATCTGCCAAATTACATGTGTTAATCTATTAACACATTTTGCCTTGCAAATGGTTAATCGATTAACATAGCCAAAACTTGCCCAATTTGGCTTGAAGCAAGGTGCTATGACCATGGCTCTGAACTTCAACTCTTTTCTTTGATAAATAGGCATGGAAACCCTTGTATTTTGCTTGTATTGATGATGTGATGACTTTGTGAGGATGTGATTAATCAGGTTTTGAAACTATGAAATTTTGAATATTCCTACAATAACACACAGAGAAAAATGCTAATGCGCGTGCGGGAAATGCGAATGCACATACTCATTTAGAAAAGGAAAAATGGAAGGTCAAATTTCGGGTTACAACACATAGATAAACCAATTCTCTTGAGATTAGAGTGCATCATTGAATTAATTGAAATCTACCCTGCCCCTGGTTAAGATTAAGGTTTTTTGGAAATAGAAAGAACATCGACTTCTGGCTCGAGGGGGTTGACTAAGGATTAGCTCCTTATTTCTCCAATGTTTAGAGAGTGAAACAATGCCTTACATCGTCAGCTAGGTCTTACTATTAAAAGCATAGTCAGCAAATTCAGATATTTATTACGTCATTCTCCTCCTAAGTTTGTTAATGGTGGAGAGTGAAATGGAAAAGCCTTGATTGAATTTTATTTTTTTCATGATGGCATAAGAAAGAGAGTGTAAACGAATGGATTAATTTCAAAAATATGCATGCTCATTTTATTAACTTTATTTCTCAAAGAGTAAAACTTTTAATACAAACAACACTTTGCAAAAAACAAGAAGAAATTACAACTGGAAATGATAAAGTCCATTGATGCCAGGGATGAGCTTCATTGTTCATCCACCGTCTTTGGGGGATGCTTCTTGATGTCCTTCCACTTATAAAGATTAGGGGTGACTATTCACCAATGGGAATCCTTTTTTCGAAAGTCAATTGCATGTCTATCACGTCTTGAACTTTGTACACATACCGGGCGTTCTCGTCATAACTTGTAGGATTTGGGCAAGGATAAGGATCAAGTGATTGTAACTTTACTAGGGCATCTTTGAGTAGGTGCTGAAGTAGTTGGCCATAAGACTTAGGTGTAGGATCCAAATTGTTTCCAAAATTCCTTTGTTGTGATTGATGAAGTGCATGAGGTTGTTGCTAAAGTAGATATTGTTGCAGGCTTTGTTATGGAGGCATCCTCCAGGGATGTTGTATTTGAGGCATTGTGTAGGCATGTGACTAGCATGGTGTAGGGTTACCTTCTTTTTTCCAACAATTTATGTCCCCTCTTGAATTTTCCCATAGCTTCTTGAGTTCGTTCGCCAGTATTGGGAAACCATCTAGCTAGATAATAGTTGGATAAGGGCGAAAGAGGAAAGGATATGCAACTGTATGTGTATGTATGCAAATGCATGAAAATGCATAAGGTATGCAAAGTTTTTTTTCTTCTGAAGTATGCTAAAAGTTGTTTTTGGAGATGCAATGTAATGCGGGGTTAAGATAAAGGTAGACCTAAGGAAACCCAAATGAGTTTAGGATAGAATTGGACACGAGGAAACCCCTACGGTTTAGGGATTTTGATGGATATAGAACCCATATATGGTTTTAAGGGTAATGCCGAATATAATGACACCTTGTTTAAGAGGGATCCTTATAGATAGGTATAAGGATTGACATTGGAAACCCAAACAGGTTTAGGGATAGGTAAGGTAAAATGCAAGCATGACCTACTTAAGGTAGGTTCCCTGTGATAAGCCAGTTATAAGTTTAAACTACCTAATCCCCTTACATGTAGGATATAAATATTTTGTAGGATGATAGCCCTAGATTCATGGATTATACCCTTGTTTTACCATGAGAAGGAGCAAGCCTTCCTATGGTAATCCTTCAGGATAACTCTTATCTAGGAGGGATCCTAGTAACAACACTTATAGGTTGATAACATAAGGTCACCATGAGTTGAAAGGGTTCTAGAAGAGGTCCCTAAAGTCATGGATCAAATTCAAGGTTTCATCATGAAGTAATTCTAGCCCACTCATGACAAACCCTTTGATTTGATCTACTCTAGGCGGAATCTTCATCAAAGACTCCACGGGATAAGAATCCACGGTGGCCAAGACAAGACGACCCGTACTTAACTTAATATTTTTTGTCAAGCCTTGGTTTTACTTTCACAAAATTGAAAATCCTAACCAAATGTCATGTGTAATAATAGTGAAATAATAATAAAGTAGGAATCAAGTCAATAGAAAGAAAAACAAAAATGAAAAGCAAGATATAAATAAAAGCAAACAAGGAAACACACAAAGCTCTAGAGTTAAAGGTTAGGGTGGACTCTCTTTAGGGAAGTATAAGTAACATTCCTAGCAGAGTCTCCAGCTGTCGCGGCCGGCAAAATGACACAGTCGCCATCACTCTTTATTTGTTCCTATGGAATGGGGAAACAATGATAAAACCTAATGATTAGGGTGAGAGACTAGGTTTAGGAGTTAGTTAAGTGAGAGGAAGGTACTATGCACCCCTCACATCCATTGTATCAAATGGGATTCTCCTCTAAATCTAGGGTTAGTGTGTTGTTAAAGTATGATTGCTTATTATTTATTTACAAAAAATATTTTATTTACCAATGATTTAAAAGAGAGAGACCTAAAAAGGTTTTTTTTATTATTGTACTCGCTAGAGTCTTACAACTTTATGCCTACGTACCCTCAAGTTCGTTGAAGGATCAGAGTTTCGTAGTTCTTGTTGAAAATATTGGTGTGTTGGTTGATTTTATCCCTTGAAAATTTCTCACGCGTTGCGAACGGAGAAATGTTTGCGTTTTGAAAAATTGCCTCAATGCACAAGGGAATAGGACTTATAGTTTAGTTTAGTTGAAGTTGATTTTATCCCATTGATTTAATTGAAAAAATACCCCATTAATTTGATTATAGAAAATAAATTGATATTCAGGATAGATATTAAATTGTTTTAAAATATAATTATATAATCTCATGTTTTATCCCTTAATCCCTTATCTTAATTTTATATCTCTTAAAACCCTAGAAGCTTATCCCCAAAATGTATCCCATGTTATCCATATGATTACCCTTTGATTATCCCTAATATTCATTCTTAATATTTATCCCTAATTATCCCTAAGAATTATCCCATAATTATTCCTTGATATTATAAACCTATATTTTATTCATTATCCCTTATTTTGTCCCCAATTTTTATCCCTTAAAACCCTAATAGTTTATCTCATATTCCCTATTTATTTATCCCAAATTGTATCCCTTAATTATCCCAAAAAAAATTCAATCAATCAACCACAAAATGTATTGAATCCTTAATTAAATAATTAGTTTCTTTTTCTAAATATTTAAATAATAGAAAGATAATTAATTAACAAAATAGAAATTAAAATATTAAAATCTATAATTATAATTAAAATATTAAAAGTCAACTAATTTAATAAAATATAAATTATTAATTAAATAAACAATATTATATATTAGTTAAATAAATAATTAAAAAGAGGTGGTGGGTGTAATTTGAACTAAGTTAGTAATGGGCTGGGGTCAGGGGGTGTGAATTAAATAGGATTAGGAAGTGTAATATTGATAAGGCCCAATAGACCTGCATCCCACAAAAAACTAATTTTAAAATGCTAAATATATAAAAAATTTTAAAAAAAAATGTTGGGATGTATTGGAATTTGAATGATGGTGAAAATGAATTTTGTTTTTGGGGTTTAAATGATATTGAATTGTTTATTGAATTTTGTATAGTTTTGAGCATGGTTGTATAAACGGTGTTGTAGTTAGATTGTCTTTGAAATCTTGATTTTCTGGATTCAAGATATTAATAGTTTTGAGTTCTTCAAATGTTGATTTTGAAAAGCTTTGGTTTATGTTTGAAAAATAATCGGTTTGTATAGATTACGGTTTGCATGATACTTGTTAAAATAATCTCATTAATTTAAAAATTTTGTTTTAACATGTTGGTTCAAAAAGATTCAAGTTTATTTTTTTTAAATTGATTAATTACTAATGGAAAAATTAGATTCATGTTTTTTTTGTTTTAGAAATTTGTGGCAGATTTATTTATAAATAAATAAAAACAATTGATAAAAGAATATATTGCTTTATGATTTTTTTAGTAAAACTAATTTAATTATAAAATTCTAATTGTATGTAACCGTATTTTTACTTTGTAAATTTTTTTATAGTGATAATTAAAAACAATTAATTATAAGAACAAAATTAAAAAAATAGAAACCCAAATGTATGAATCGAACTAAGTAAAAATTATTTTTAGACAAAATTAGAAAAATTAAGATTAAAAAAATAAGACAACACGCAAACATGATCCACAAAAACAAACTGATTCCCTAAATAATTATCGAGCATCAAATCAAAAGAAAAATGTCAACCAATAATTGAGGTAATGAGAGGGAACCGATCTACAGGAGCGAGATTTCCTCCGGTGAGCAAAAATGTAAGATTCTCCTTTTATTTCTCCTCGCCCTTTACGTTTTTGATCCTGGACTCCTTCTTTGCTCGCACCCTTCTTTAAAAAGATTGATGATGATGGAGGATTTAGGTTTTTTTTTTTTTGTGTTGTTACTCTTCAGTGTGAAGAGCAACAACTTTTATGATATGATATGTAAATTGTTGATGAAAATTTGTGTGGAAAATGACCCTATTTATACTAATAATTAGGTTGACAAAATAGGGAAAAAATTAAATTGTCTTATCAAATCAAATATCTTGTATGATGAATATCCCAAGAAAAAGTTACAGACTCCTTGCTTGATCACCATGATATAAAAAGTGTTAAAAATAACAAATTAGATTTAAATATTTTGATTTTTTAATTTTTTGGAATAAAATTGGAAATATCATGATTTTAATGAAAAAAATGATATTTTAAAATTGCCTAAAATAGAAAAACAAAAATTAGATTTAAATAATAATAAAAAAATACAATTTGTAATATTTGAATAAGATAAAAAAAAATACAATTTGTAATATTTGAATAAGATAAAAAAAAATTCTAAAGTTAGAAACAAATAAAAGGGAAAAAAGGCACAACTAGAAAATGTGATATTCAAACTCGAGACCTTGTGCTTGCAAGCCTACACATGTTCTTTTACCAATCGTGTCATTTTATTTATTCGAAATAAAATAATATTAGCGTTATATAATAATAATCTTAATAATAATTCCCTGATAATATTAATATTAATAGTAATAGTAATATTATGACCCTAATAACCTCATTATGACCCTAATTAGATAATATTCATTAATAATAATTTGGTTATCAAAAAATAATTTAATCCTAATTAATTCCAATATTAATCTATTCCTAATGACTTAATATTAATATGTTATAAAAATAAAAATAATACTAATATTAATATAACCCCATTTAACTAATAACGTTATTATAATCTATTCTACCCCTCATATTAAAATAAATAATCTCTTTAGTACTTATTATTATTTCTTTTTACTAATGTGTCTTAATAAGACAAAATTTTACAGTTACTAATGCTAATATCCCTCTAGCATAACTCCCCAAATTATAACATTCCAAGCGGAACTAAAACAAATCTCTAAGAGGGAGTAAAAAGTCAAAATGGTCCTCCTTTGACTTTTTAGGTCATTGAGGTTGACTAGATGCCTTATAAAGGGCCCTGAGCATGTCAATGACCTAGATTCCAAATCAATAACAAGAAAGAAATAGTGGTCAAAATTTGGGGTACGACATATATATATATATATATATATATATATATATATATATATATATATATATATATATATATATATATATATATATAAGGAAAACACTAATTGTAACAAAAAAGTAGATAATTGTTGGTGCTGAGAAAACATTATATATATGAGTTTCACAAGTAATCCACTTATGTAATATTTTTTCTAGAACTGTTCATATAATAGTTGTTCTTGCTAAATACCATTTGGAGAAACCTCCCTGAAGCTAGCCAGGTGAGGTCACAATCGTCCTATTTTGTTAGGAGGTTTTAGTTGTCCCTCTTCCTTATTGGGAAGTCTATTTTTATACTCATTCACCCAACAATGGCCTTTAAAGGGATGCCTCTTCATATCACACGTTAAATCAATCTCTGGTAACGTTTGTCATCCTCCATAACTATCAAGTAACGCTTCTTCCCTCAATTTATATAACTTTCATGCAACCATGGATATGTTTTATAATCGTCCTATGTGACTATTCATGTTGCTCCCTAGCACTTTTCAAGAGATCAGACTGACTTGCTCCTCTTCCAGAGTTACTATGAGACCAGATCCGAACTGCTCTGGTCTTGTAATAATGTTTATATATATATATATATATATATATATATATATATATATATATATATGAGTTTCACAAGTAATCCACTTATGTAATATTTTTTCTAGAACTGTTCATATAATAGTTGTTCTTGCTAAACACCATTTGGAGAAACCTCCCTGAAGCTAGCCAGGTGAGGTCACAATCGTCCTATTTTGTTAGGAGGTTTTAGTTGTCCCTCTTCCTTATTGGGAAGTATATTTTTATACTCATTCACCCAACAATGGCCTTTAAAGGGATGCCTCTTCATATCACACGTTAAATTAATCTCTGGTAACGTTTGTCGTCCTCCATAACTATCAAGTAACGCTTCTTCCCTCAATTTATATAACTCTCATGCAACCATGGATATGTTTTATAATCGTCCTATGTGACTATTCATGTTGCTCCCTAGCACTTTTCAAGAGATCAGACTGACTTGCTCCTCTTCCAGAGTTACTATGAGACCGGATCCGAACTGCTCTGGTCTTGTAATAATGTTTATATATATATATATATATATATATATATATATATATGTATGTATATATATATATATGTATATATATATATATATATGTATATACATATATATATATATATATATATATATATATATATATATATATATATATATATATATATATATATATATATATATATATATATATATATATGAGTTTCACAAGTAATCCACTTATGTAATATTTTTTCTAGAACTGTTCATATAATAGTTGTTCTTGCTAAACACTATTTGGAGAAACCTCCCTGAAGCTAGCCAGGTGAGGTCAGGCATCCCTTTAAAGGCCATTGTTGGGTGAATGAGTATAAAAATAGACTTCCCAATAAGGAAGAGGGACAACTAAAACCTCCTAACAAAATAGGACGATTGTGACTTCACCTGGCTAGCTTCAGGGAGGTTTCTCCAAATAGTGTTTAGCAAGAACAACTATTATATGAACAGTTCTAGAAAAAATATTACATAAGTAGAAGTAACGCTTCTTCCCTCAATTTATATAACTCTCATGCAACCATGGATATGTTTTATAATCGTCCTATGTGACTATTCATGTTGCTCCCTAGCACTTTTCAAGAGATCAGACTGACTTGCTCCTCTTCCAGAGTTACTATGAGACTGGATCCGAACTGCTCTAGTCTTGTAATAATGTTTATATATATATATATATATATATATATATATATATATATATATATATGAGTTTCACAAGTAATCCACTTATGTAATATTTTTTCTAGAACTGTTCATATAATAGTTGTTCTTGCTAAACATTATTTGGAGAAACCTCCCTGAAGCTAGCCAGGTGAGGTCACAATCGTCCTATTTTGTTAGGAGGACTTAGTTGTCCCTCTTCCTCATTAGGAAGTCTATTTTTATACTCATTCACCCATCAATGGCCTTTAAAGGGATGTCTCTTCATATCACACGTTAAATCAATCTCTGGCAACATTTGTCGTCCTCCATTACTATCAAGTAACGCTTCTTCCCTCAATTTATATAAATCTCATGCAATCATGGAGATGTTTTATAATCGTCCTTTGTGAATATTCATGTTGCTCCCTAGCACTTTTAAGAGATCAGACTGACTTGCTCCTCTTCCAGAGTTACTATGAGACAGGATCCGAACTGCTCTGGTCTTGTAATAATGTTTACCCTAACCGGGTTTCGATTTACCTTGGGTTATGTTATCCGACTTTCCTGTCCATTTGTACTCAGATTGCAAAAGTCGGGACTTGGGGAATTCTGGGATGTACATAAGCCCCCCGATCATGAGGTCTAATAGGATTAATGTGTTCGGACAACAGAATCTTGGAGTTCCTTTCGCCTTGAATCGATCACCTATTCGGTGAGTTACCGTTGACAACAATTTAGTGATGAATACTTTCTCACACTTTGTCTTGTTGGTATTTTTTATGGGAACCCTAACTTGTAATCAGTATTTAAGTTCAATAAAAGGACTCTTTCTTCATTTGTTTTTTCACCAAAGCTTATGACCCCTCTTTCAAGTGATGCTGACGAGTTTCTTTTTGCTTCCTCAGTTAATCATTCTTTCTGCAAGCTCAAGCCCAAGGTATTTTTTTCCTTTCCTTCTCTTTTTTATTCTTTATTATGGTTATATTACGGGATTGTAATGATTTGGGAGAGTTCTCGATATCCCTTACTACTAATGAGAGAAGTAAAATCTGAAACGAATGCTCGAAAGAGTGTGAGGGTTATCTGATTCGAGCAGAGTTTGACCAGATTATTAGAGAAGTTTATGGTAAGATCCCCTCACCTAGTAGTAAAACTAACCCAAATTCTTCGCCATCAGGTTTCGTGGATATTCTGATGGAGACAACAGGATCTTTATTTGATAAAGAAGTTCTAAGTTATAACCTCAACATCATTGATGACAATTATATTTTGAAGCATCACTCTAATTGTAATACCCTAATTTTACCCCTAAGATCCCATATGTTATTTGTATTATCTGCATCACAAACAAGATCACAACTTCGTTCTCCTACCCTATCATATCTGGGTTTGATTATGAGGGAGATCACCAAGCACCCATGTATTTCTTGCTTGCTTTATGTTTGTGTATATTTAATAACCCCTAATCAAAATACCAAAAATATGTCTTTGTTTCCTTTTTTCTTTGTTGTAAAATAGGTAAAGAAGACATCAAGGATATCAAGCTCAGTTCCCCAGTATTATTCAGGCTCATTTTGATCAGGAACACCCCAAGGTTTAATAACTTGTCTCTTAAGAAAGTCAAAGGTTCATGTGTTTATTTTCATGCCTTCTTCAACAAGTAAACCTCAAGCCAAAACCAAAGCAATGCAACAAAAGGCCAAATATTCACTTTTTCATTGGTGCAATCGATTTGCATATTAGTGCAATCTATTGCACCCCTTCAAAAAAATGTAGGATTTGTAGTTTTCAGCAGTGCAATCGATTTGCACATTAGTGCAATCAATTACACTACTGCAGTTTGGCCAAAAATGGTAGTTTTTAAGTTCTGCAGTAGTTGACTTATGATTTCACTTGCATTGATTCACTCTTACATTAGAAGGAAAATTCTAGAGCAGCAAAAAATCACACAAACATTATTCCCCTACCTCATCATGATTAATTCCACCATACACCCTCATTTCCATACCCATTTTAAACCAATTGATCTTTGATTTGCTTTCTAAACCAACTTCCAAGCCTCCTTGTGTTCCAAACCTATTCTATATTTAAACAAATCTCTCAAATTCCTAGAGGATCTTCCATCATTTTTCTGAATTGTCTACTCATCAATTCTCATTCTCTCTCACTTTTTGAATTCTTCACTCACTCTGTAACACCCTTTTCTACCCCCAATAATGTTGCAGCAGAAACAACTCAAATATCAGAGTAAAGCATAAAAATCCCTCAAAGGGTGCACATTTCTCATTTAAAATCAAAATAATACACTTGCCCTGTAAACAAAGGGTTTTCCTCAAATTAAATAAAAAAGCCTTCACATGGCAGCAGAACTCAAAATTTTCAAATAAAAGGTTTTCAACAAACATCATAATAATAAAATAAAACCATATCATCAAATGACAACAAAAATAAGGAAACAACATAGTTCGACTCAAAGGACCCCAACCCGATGTTACACTATCAGAGCAAGACCCTCTAAACCGACCAAAAGCAAATAAACTTCAAAGTCCTCGAAAGCATCCACCGCTAAACCTGATCACCTGCACGTTACCCACGTGGAGACAACATTCAAACAGGCAGGGTGAGTAATCACGATTCATAATAATCAATATAAAATAAGACATACATAAAATGGCATTATCTTCATATACAACATCATCAGGGTCATCATCAAGGAAAACATCAGGAAGCACCATATCACAAATTCATCAATGCCACATAAAATGCAATGCATAACAAGACTCATGCATGTTGTACCAATCGTCATAATCGATGGACACTAGGCCATCACCCCTCCAAAGATCCTCGTCAATAGGATCGATCCCGCAACCGAAACTGGAGCACGCCATAATTACCTCATATCCGCACAATGGGAATGAAGTGTCGTCACAGAGTATGCATATGAATGTATGACACACAACGTCACTAATTATCATCATCAAATAAACATCATAATGTGCATCATTATTCATCCATTCTCATATAAATTATGTCATCATATGTTCATCAAAACATCACAAATCACCACCTCAATACCATCAAGAACATCATGGTAAATCATCATAAATATCACAGCATCAAACACCAGAACAACATAGCAACAGAAACGAAATTTCGCGAACAGCAGACGTTCGCTCCAGGATTCGCTAGGAGAACCTGTTCGCTAAAACCTTCGCTCGGCGAAGCGGCCAGCGAATCCCACAAACACCACACTAAGACACCAGAAAACACCCTCTGTCATACTCGCTGGTTTATTCGCTGGGCGAAGCTACTCCCTGATTCATTCGCTTAGCGAGACTTCCAGTGAATCCCCACTTCCACTCCAGAATCATCTCAGTACCTAGACTCATGTTATCACGCACTCGTTGCGCTGTTCGCTTTGCGAACCTTGGCGAACATTCGCCTAGCAAAGCGATGGTTCGCTTAGCAAACCTGTGATTACAGCAAATCGCTGCTATGCACCAGTGGCTCCACAGCCTCAAAGGTACCTGCGATTACAACTCCAAATGACCCAAAAACATCCCTACAATAGTCCTAATGCACCACGGAAATCAACGGCATAAAACCTACATCTATTAGGTCGATTTAGGACACTACGAGAACCTAAAATTCCCTAAACCTTCACAAAACCCCAATTGCCCCTACGGCCCTTACAATCCTCTTTTCCACAGGGTCAAAACAACTAGACAGGGAATCAACCCCAAAGTCTATTTCCTCCGATTAAATTCAACCCTTAATAATCGATTCACAAAATACCCTCAAAATCATCAATTCATCACAAAACCCCACAAACCCTCAAACACAAAACATCCACTTCAATTACATCGAATCCTATATTGAAAACAATGAAGGTAATTACTCCCCATACCTTAGATTGTCGATCCGAAGTGTTCTCTCTTGAGCCTTTGGAAACCTTCACGAAATCCTCGTCTTTTCCCTCTTTCCTCAGAGCTCTCGTTCTTTCCTTCTCTTCACGTTCTAACCAAAAAAAGAACCCTATTCTCAAAGTCCTCCTTTTATATCCACTCTAACCCTTGGGCCTCAAAATCGGGCTTTCTCCATAATGCCCTCACTAATTCCCCTCAAATGTCCACTTTACCCTTAATTCCTCTAATATTATTTAAAATGAATAATAATACAATATATTTCGTAATACATACTATTATTTAATTAAATAACCAAAACTTCACAAAACACCGACATCGACACGAATCACAGAAATTCATGAATATAATATTTAAGTAAATTAAATAAATATTCTACGAAATTTGGGGTGTTACAACTCTCCCCCACTTAAAGAATTTTCGCCCTCGAAAATTACCTCAAGGAAATAGAGTCGGATACGACTCCCTCATCTGGTCTTCACGTTCCCAAGTCCAACTTTCGCCAGTTGGTCCACCCCACAACACCTTCACCAAAGCCATGTCTTTACCCCGCAATTGCTTCATCTCTCGACCATCAACCCACACAGGTAATGCTTCCACTGTCAGGTTATCCCTCACTTATACATCATCCATCTGAATCACATGCGACGGATCCAGAATGTACTTCCTCAACTGAGACATATGGAACAATTCATGCAAATTCGCAAGCGACGGCGGTAAAGCAATTCGATAGGATACCTCTCCTATCCTCTGCGATATCTGATATGGACCAACAAAACGTGGAGTGAGCTTCCTAGACTTCAAAGCTCGACCCACACCAGTCACTGGCGTCACCCTCAAAAACACGTGATCTCCCTCATGGAATTTAAGTGTTTTCTTCCTCTTATCATGGTAACTCTTCTGACGACTCTGCGAAGCTTTCATTCTCTCTCGTATCATCTTAATCTTCTCAGTCGTCTCTTACATAATTTCAGGTCCGAGTACAGCACTCTCGCCCGACTCATGCCAACACAACGGAGTCCTACACCTTCTCCCATACAAAGCTTCATAAGGCGTCATTCCAATACTAGCATGAAAACTATTATTGTACGTGAACTCAATCAACGACAAATGGCTATCCCAAGATCCTTTATGATCCAATACACAAGCCCTCAGCAAATCCTCTAAAGATTGGATAGTCTTTTTGTCTGACCGTCCGTCTGCGGATGATAGGCAGAACTCATCCTCAACTTGGTACCCAACGCATCTTGTAAACTCTTCCAAAACCTCGATGTAAACCTCAGATCTCTATCCGACACAATACTTGAAGGTATCTCATGTAACTTCACAATCTCTTCAATATACATCTCGGCTAGCTTCTGCATAGAATGATTAATCCTCATCGGCAAGAAATGAGCCGGCTTGGTTAATCTATCCACAATCACCCAAATGGAATCATTTCCATTAGCAGTCTTCGACAATCCCACCACAAAATCCATGGAAATACTATCCCATTTCCATTCTGGAATCCTCAAAGGCTGCATCATACCTAAAGGCTTCTGATGCTCAACCTTCGACTTCTGACAAGTCAAACACGCATAAAAAAACTCTGCAGCATCCTTCTTCATACCTGGCCACCAAAACAACTTCTTCAAATCCTGGTACATCTTCGTAGCACCGAGATGGATACTCAACCCACTCCGATGTCCTTCTTCTAGAATACTCTTCTTAATATCGGGAATATCTGGGACACACACCCTGTCTCTAAACATCATTACACCATTCTCGTCAATCCGGAAGTCACCTCCATTACCTTGGTTAATCAAAGTCAGTTGGTCAACCAACTTTAGGTCAGATTGCTGTCCCATTCGGATTTCTTCCAGAATACTACTCGTTAACTTCAACATTCCCAACTTCACACTGTCAGGAGTCTTCTCGCAAACCAAACTTAAATCTCGGAACTGTTCAATTAATTCCAACTCTTTCACCATAAGCATCGACATATGCAATGACTTTCCGCTCAACGCATCGGCCACTACATTTGCTTTGCCCGAATGATAACTCAAATCAAAATCAAAATCCTTCAACAGTTCTAACCACCTTCTCTGCCTCATATTCAATTCTTTCTGATCAAACAAGTACTTCAAACTTTTATGATCGCTGAACACTTCAAATTTAGAGCCAAACAGATAATGTCTCCAAATCTTCAACACAAACACCACAACGGCCAATTCCAAGTCATGTGTAGGTTAATTCCTCTCATGAACTCGCAATTGTCTCGAAGCATAGGAAACAACTTATCCATTTTGCATCAATACTCCACCAAGGCCCATCTTCGACGCATCACAATACACCGCAAAAGATTCGCTCGGATTAGGCAAAATCAACACTGGAGCAGTAGTTAATCTCTTCTTCAATTCCACAAAACTCTCTTCACAAGCTACATCCCACACAAAAGCTTGACCCTTTCGAGTAGACTGAGTCAAAGGTAACGCCAACTTAGAAAAACCTTCAATAAACTTGCGGTAATAACCCGCTAATCCCAGAAAACTTCGTATCTCAGTAGCAGACTTCAGAGTCTCCCACTGTAACACAACATCAATATTAGAAGGATCAAAAGCAATTCCACCCCTTGAAATCACATGGCCAAGAAAGCTTACTTCCTTCAACCAGAACTCACACTTCGACAGCTTTGCATACAACTTCTTCTCCTTCAAGACTTGCAACACAGTTCTCAAATGCTCGGCATGCTCTTCTCCCGATTTAGAATATATCATAATGTCATCAATAAACACCACCACAAACTTATCCAAATACTCATGGAAAATCCGATTCATATACTCCATGAACACACCAGGTGCATTGGATACACCAAACGGCATCACAGTGTATTCATAGTGTCCATACCTCGTCCTGAAAGCCGTCTTCGGAATATCATCAGGCTTAACTCGAATCTGGTGATAACCCGACCTCAAATCAATCTTGCTGAACACACAGGCACCTACTAGCTGATCCATCAAATCGTCGATTCTCGGTAGCGGATACTTATTCTTGATAGTCACTTTATTCAGCTGCCGATAATCAACACACAACCTCATACTTCCATCCTTCATTTTCACTAACAACACAGGAGCACCCCATGGGGAAACACTTAGTCGGACGAATCTCTTCTCAAGCAATTCTTCCAGTTGTTTCTTTAATTCACTTAGCTCACAAGCTGACATCCGATAAGGAGCGATCGACACTGGACTCGTACCTGGTATTAAGTCCACTACAAACACTACTTCATGCTCTGGAGGCAAATCACTGATGTCATCTGGAAACACATCTGGGAATTCACCGACAACAGGTAACTCCACACTCGCAGCTTCACGATCAATTTGCAACGAGGGAAACCTTGCAAACACCACGACTTCTTCTTCCACAAGTTCGTCTACTTGCTTAGCAGATAAGAACATCAACTCCCCACTATCATCAAACTCGGAAAACTCTACAGTCTTGGTATAACAATTGATATGAACACGGTTGAAGTCCAACTAGTTCATTCCAAAGATCACATCGATCTGGTGCAAGGGTAGGCACACCAAATCCATCACAAAGTTCTTCTCAAAAATCATCACAGGACATCTCAAACATACAAGGGTAGTAGTAACAGAACCATTAGCTGGAGTTTCTATTACCATATTCCCATTCATATCAGATAACTTCAAACCCAATCTATTAGCACGTTCAAGTGAGATAAAAGAATGAGTAGCACCAGTATCAATAATAGCAACCAACTCGATATTATTAATAAAACAAGTACCTCGAATCAGGTTGTCCTTCTCTGGCACTTCTGCACCACTCAAAGCAAACACACAGCCACTGGTCTGGGCAGCAGTAGCAGTCTTCTTCGGCTTCTGACATTGAGTACTGATATGACCTTTCTCACCACAATTGAAACAGGTCAGACCCTCATATTTGCAATCAGTAGCTCTATGACCCTTCTTGCCACATCTATAGCACCTTAGCACATTGTTGGTACACACATCAACACGGTGACCTTGCTCGCCACACTTATGACACTTTCCAGAAGCGGGAGCTGCTCCCCCACTTGACTTTTTCCCCTCTGTAGCCTTCTGCTTTCCCTTGTCAGCTGAAGTAGTATAAGGATTCCCCCTATATTGCCCTTTCTTCTCACTCAGCTGCTTGTAGTGAGCAGATCGAGCTCGGCTGTCCTCATCGTAGATTCTGCTCTTGTCAACCAACTCAGCATACCTACGGATCTGTTGGTACCCAATACCCTGCTTAATCTCAGGTCTCAGCCCATTCTCAAACTTGAGACATTTAGACATCTCAGCATCTACACGATTGTAATGCGGACAGAACTTCACCAAAGCCTCAAACTTCGCGGCATATTCTGCCACAGTCATATCTCCTTGCTTCAGCTCAAGGAACTCCACTTCTCTCTTGCCACGAGCATCCTCTGGAAAATATTTCCCCAGAAACACCTGCTTAAACACAGCCCAAGTTATCACGGTGCCCACATCTGCAAGTCTTTAACGGGTGTTATCCCACCAGTCCTCAGCCTCTTCTTCCAGCATATGCATTCCGAACTGAACCTGTTGCTCATCAGAACACCCCATCACCCGAAAGATCTTCTCGATCGCCTTCAGCCACTTGTGTGCACTTGCTGGATCATGCGTACCCATAAAAGTAGGTGGATTGTTCCTTTGAAACTTCCCCAAAGCACGAAACTCATCAGGAGCTCCACCATTTGGATTCAGCTATGCCACCAGGTTAGTAACCGATTCCAATGCATCAGCAATCGCACGATCATTTCTTCCAGCCATCCTGCACACCACCAACAAGGTTAGAAGAACTAAAACATCGACATTGTACACACACTCGTCGACTAACAGGGGACTTACATCACGTAAAAACCCGGCCGGACGGACCGACCTGCTCTGATACCACTAATGTAACACCCTTTTCTACCCCCAATAATGTTGCAGCAGAAACAACTCAAATATCAGAGTAAAGCATAAAAATCCCTAAAAGGGTGTACATTTCTCATTTAAAATCAAAATAATACACTTGCCTTGTAAACGAAGGGTTTTCCTCAAAATAAATCAAAAAGACTTCACATGGAAGCAGAACTCAAAATTTTCAAATAAAAGGTTTTCAACAAACATCATAATAATCAAATAAACCCATATCATCAAATGACAACAAAAATAAAGAAACAACATAGTTCGACTCAAAGGACCCCAACCCGATGTTACACTATCAGAGCAAGACCCTCTAAACCGACCAAAAGCAAATAAATATCAAGGTCCTCGAAAGTATCCACAACTAAACCTGATCACCTGCACATTACCCACGTGGAGGCAACATTCAAACAGGCAGGGTGAGTAATCACGATTCATAATAATCAATATAAAACAAGACATACATAAAATGGCATTATCTTCATATACAACATCATCAGGGTCATCATCAATGAAAACATCAGGAAGCACCATATCACAAATCCATCAATGCCACATAAAATGCAATGAATAACAAGACTCATGCATGTGGTACCAATCGTCATAATCGATGGACACTAGGCCATCACCCCTCCAAAGATCCCCGTCAATAGGATCGATCCCGCAACCGAAACCGGAGCACGTCATAATTACCTCATATCCGTACAATGGGAATAAAGCATCGTCACAGAGTATGCATATGAATGTATGACACACAACATATGTTCATCATTCATCCATTCTCATATAAATTATGTCATCATATATTCATCAAAACATCACAAATCAGCACCTCAAAACCATCAAGAACATCATGGTAAATCATCATAAATATCACAGCATCAAACACCAGAATAGCACAGCAACAGAAACGAAATTTCGCGAACAACAGACGTTCGCTCCAGGATTCGCTAGGTGAACCTGTTCGCTAAAACCTTCGCTCAGCGAAGCGGCGAGAGAATCCCACAGACACCACACCAAGACACCAGAAAACACCCTCTGTCATACTCGCTGGTTTATTCGCTGGGCGAAGCCACTCGCTGATTCATTCGCTTAGCGAGACTTCCAGCAAATCCCCACTTCCACTCCAGAATCATCTCAGTACCTACACTCATGTTATCGCACACTCGCAGCGCTGTTCGCTTTGCGAACCTTGGCGAACATTCGCTTAGCGAACCTGCGATTACAGCAAATCGCTGCTATGCACCAGTGGTTCCACAGCCTCAAATGTACCTGCGATTACAGCTCAAAATGACCCAAAAACGTCCCTACAACAGTCCTATTGCACCACAAAAATCAACGGCATAAAACTTACATCTATTAGGTCGATTCAGGACACTGCAGGAACCTTAAATTCCCTAAACCTTCACAAAATCCCAATTGCCCCTACGGCCCTTACAATCCTCTTTTCCACAGGGTCAAAACAACTCGACAGGGAATCATCCCCAAGGTCTATTTCCTCCGATTAAATTCAACCCTTAATAATCGATTCACAAAATAACGTCAAAATCATCAATTCATCACAAAACCCCACAAACCCTAAAACACAAAACATCCACTTCAATTACATCGAATCCTATATTGAAAACAATGAAGGTAATTACTCCCCATACCTTAGATTGTCGATCCGAAGTGTTCTCTCTTGAGCCTTTGGAAACCTTCACGAAATCCTCGTCTTTTCCCTCTTTCCTCAGAACTCTCCTTCTTTCCTTCTCTTCACGTTCTAACCAAAAAAAGAACCTTATTCTCAAAATCCTCCTTTTATATCCACTCTAACCCTTGGGCCTCAAATTTGGGCTTTCTCCATAATGCCCTCACTAATTCCCCTCAAATGTCCACTTTACCCTTAATTCCTCTAATATTATTTAAAATAAATAATAATACAATATATTATGTAATACATACTATTATTTAATTAAATAACCAAAACTTCACAAAACACCGACATCGACACGAATCATAGAAATTCACGAATATAATATTTAAGTAAATTAAATAAATATTCTACGAAGTTTGGGGTGTTACACACTCCATTTTTCATCTTCCCCAACCATTACTAAAGCTCTTTCCATTGAAAGTTAACAAGCTTTTCGTTGAAGCTTGTTAATCTTTGAGCTAAACCCTCATCAAAACACTTCTTCTTCATCAAATTATGTTGAATCTAAGTTTTGGAGATCATTCATTGAAGTTGATTTTGAAGCAAATTCAGATATGGTTTGTAATTCTTGAATCAACATTGTATGTGTTAATTTACATCTTTCACCACGTGATCTTTTGTGATTTGTGTGTTTCTTGATCCATTTGATTTGAAATTGGATTGCATCTGGTGTTTATTTGTTGATAATTGCTATGATTTTCGTTCTTAATTGTTTACATGATCATTTGGTGTTTGAATGTATAATTGATTATGGAAAAGTGATTTTTAAAACTCATTTTCTGCTGTTATTGCAGGTGCAATCAATTTGTATATTAGTGAAATCGATTAAACCTCTTTATTTCGCACCTGGAAGTGTTGTTCTTCAAGGTGCAATCGATTTGCATATTGGTGCAATCGATTGAACCAGTGCAAAATGCAGTTTTTGGCTTTTTTTTGGACAACTTTGTTTCCTTTTATTCTGTCTTCCCATTTCCCTTTATTTTGCATTGGATCATAGAAATGTCATCATAAGATTCATCAACATCATTGGAACTTGGGTGTTGATGGAGTGAAAACTCTAATCCACCAAGATGGTTGAATGATGTTGATGATAACTTGATCCTTACTTTGATTCAATTTGATTTTGGTTTTGTCGTTCTCTTCTTCTTCTTTTTCTTTTGGTCAATGAAATATATGGATCATGTATTATTGGTTTTAAAGGATGTTTAATCTTCATTATTTCAAATCTATGGATGAATGATCATATGGATCATTCTCCATACTTTGGAGTACTGATATATTGCCTTTGATTAATCGATAAAAATCTTGATTAAGATGAGATCGCTACCTCTTTTCTTTTAGTGTGGCAAGCTTTAGGTGAGTGACTTATATGTCACTTCTCTAGCTTGTATTAACACAAATATCGTTATTGATCGGCCTCCCCTAGTATGACCTTCTTTATAGGCCGTGCTACAATTGCTTAACATAGCGCTACATTTTGTCCCGAATCTGAAATCATGTTATTTTTGTAAGCGAGATTGTCAACCTCCTACTCTCCATAGTGTGGTGTGAAATAGATTGTCTCTTTGTTATTAAGAGAGCTAGTGGAATACTTGTCGATTTTATCCAAGTTGGAGCCCTTCTCTTAATGATGTATAGATTCATGTTTTCATGCTTATGGTTGACTAGTAGAGTATTCTGCGAAAAACGACGAATTGTTCTTCATCACTAACACTAACCATATTAACTATATTATTGCACTTACTTTACTTTGTACCATTTAATTTTTGTTCTTTAATTCTTATCATTTATTTTATGCCTTTTATTTTATCATTTCATATCATATTATTATCTTGTACCTTTATTTATGCTTATGCTCTTTTTATTTTTTGTCCACTTGGACCTTCTTTTTCTTTTAAGACACCAATAATTGTCAAAACACCTAAAAAATCTTGGTTCTCTTAATCTAGGACTGTTGTGACCTTGTGATCAGACTTGGACCTTGAACTTTGGACTTAGATCTAGGATCCTTGCCCTATGCTCTTGGAGATTTGAGACCATGGACCCTTTGTGTTGTCTTTGTCTGTTTGTTGGGAATTTCTCTGTGTGCAGGTGTTGACACTTTGGCATTATGAAAATCATCTGATGCATGACTCTCCTAATTGGCTTTTAACCCTTTGGAAGACCTTACTTTAACTTTGCTATGGCTTAACTCTGGAGTTCCTCGGATGCTTTAATTCATATGGTTATTATGCTTGTGGCTAAAATCCAAAAAGGAAAAGAGTGCTTATGTTGACTTGTTGTCAAATGTTTGCTCCATGTATGGTTAGATTTTTCCTTCTTTATCTTTTATTTTATGTTTTAGGGTGTCATACCCCAAATTTTGACCACTAAGATTTCCCATCATTGTGCAAATCATCATCACAATAGGGATGAACCATTATACCTCATTAGTCTCCCCAAAGATGGGTGAGCATCCACTACAATCAAATTTAGGGTTTCAAGCCCTCTCAGAGCTCTTAGACAAAGGATCAATCAAGGAATGACATGATCTTCAACTTGTCTAAACCTCTCAAACATCTCCAATGGATCAAGAGGACTCCCACATCAAGGATCAAGCACAAGGCTGCAACATTCCAAGTGGATTAAGCCTCAAGGTCACCAGTGTCACCAAATTAGGGTTTTGGTCGACCAGGGCCTCCAGATGGAAATTTCCCTCTGGGCATGAGCCAATGCTTCAAAGCACAACCTAAGATGCTCCAAGGGACATCATGAACCCAATCATCAAGTCAATTTAACCTCAGGGGATGCATTCCTAAAAAATCAGGAATTAGGGTTTCTTGACTTAATTCACCCCTAAGTTGACTTTTGGGATAAAACATGAGCCAAGACCTCAAGAGAGGATTTCGGGGTCTCTAACACACCACATTGATCCATTTGCAATAATGGATTGATCCAAGAAGCTTGATTCACAGGTTTCAAGATCATCAGAACCACAATTAGGGTTTTTTGAAGAAAAAGTCAATTGTGCCTTTGACTTTTGACCCATGCATGCTCCTAAACCTTGGGACATGATTTAATACACCCTATAACACCCATGGAACATGTCCATCAAGTTTGATTTAGGTCAAGGACTTGATTTCATAGGGGATCGCACAGTTTGGAATTCATTTAATAAAAAGTCAACAGTGCCCAAAAGTCAAAGTTTGACTTTTTTTTTGATCAATTATGGTTCCCTAACACTAAAATGATGTTAATGTATGATTGCAATCATCATTCATCAAGAAAAATCAAGAAAAGTGGGATAACTTATAAAAGGGGTAACCATAAAAAACTTAGAAATTTTCTAAGATGTGAAATAAAGTGGCTAGGGTACCAACTTTGGAGGATCATATCTCCTAAACCACAAGGCCATTTTTCCCCACCCAAAGCTGGATTTGTAGCTCTCATGGCCCTCTACAAAAGCTTCAACTGCCACTCATTCCAATTCCTCATGGATTTTAAACTATGGAATGATCAAAATGGCTGAAAACATGAAATGTCACTTTTTCCAACACTTAGTGAAATTTTCACTAAGTCCGAATCTGTCTTGTTTTTTCCCAAAAGTAGGGGGATTTTTCACTTGGATCCAAAAGCTATCCAAACAAACTATGATCACACATATGTTGTATCATATGAGGGCTTTCCAAAATTTCCAAGAACTCAATCAAATTCCATTTGAGCCATGAGATATGACCATGCCAATATGCCTTGCTGCAAACTGTCATGGCAAGGCAGATTTGTGTATTTTGCATGATTTGAGCAAATTTTGCAAATGAAAAATAAGTTTATCCATCTGAATACCTCGGGGGGAGACCAAGGAGGGACAGACACTGATCCATCAACCTCCAAAGTCCTTGGAACCAAAAGTAGCATGCCAAACCTAGAAATTCCTAAAAGAGGGACATGACTCCAATTTTGGTTTGGAGCACTTAATGGATGCACCAAGGTGGCATGGACTGAGCCCTTTCCAACTGAATTCAGTCCAGGATGATCCAAGAACTAGGGAACCAGCAGCCTGTGCTCTAACCTCTAGTCAATGGCTAGAGGAGACTTGGATTCTTATTGATCAACATTGGCCAAACCTCTGCTGCAGTTTCCATTCACTATTGTAGCCAAAACAAACTTGCTCTACTATAAATAGAGCTCATTTATTCTCAGTTTGAGTACACCAAAGCACTACAACACTTGCTTTCCTCAAAATCTCTTTCTCTAGGCAAAAAATTCCTTCTTTAGCAAGGTAACTCTGAGTTTTTGAGTTAGAGAGCATTTCCATGATAGCTCATGATTCAAACACATCCAATATGTCATATCAAAGCTGTCCAAACTCTCACAAGTGACCTGTAACACCAAAATCACAAAGTCCCCTCTCAAAACCTCAAAATAAGACTTTTGTGCATTTTTCAAGCCATGTCTTGATTCAGTCACTTTTAAAACCAGATAAAACCTCAAACACACTCCAAATATCATCCTTGAACTGTCCAAAATGGTTCCACACATCTGGAACATCATTTGAGAGAGTTGCTATTTTGGCCACTTTTGCCCCTTTTGCAAGAAAGGGCCAATTTCCATTACTGAGGTTTCCAACTGATTCCAATCATCCTAAAAGTTTCCAAGGGATCATTTGAGCGTGTTTAAAGCATTAAAACATTTGTGGAACAAGGCACTTGACAGATTGCCCAAAAAGCTCCTAAAGAGGTAAGCATCTCAACTGGAACTTTTTAAAATATGCATTGCTTTGAGGTCCGCTGATCATGTACATCTCATATATGTTATATGTGTTGTGTTTGAACCAATTCATCATGTAATTCGTGCCTATAACAAGAGATAGCACAAAAAATGCACACTATGGCCTATTTCAAAACCACTATCGGGTTTTGAGGAGGATTGATTTTCTGGAAAAATCATCTCCACCATTGGATTCCTTAGGAAATTCTAGGCCAGATGCATATAAATTTTGTCTCCATCCATGGAGAAATGAAGAAGTTATGACCTTCACGTTTCTGACCAAAAATCTTGCCTAGCCTTGCCTTGGATCAGGCCAAAAACAAGGCAAGCCTTGTATATTTGTGGTTGTGTTTCAATACACGGATGTATCACCACCCCAGTGGTAAGGCGCGCATGCTGCACACAAGAGGTCTGGGGTTCGAATCCCCCTCGCCCCAGACCCCTTTTTAATGTTTTTTTTTCACTTTTTATTATTTTTCATATTATTTTTAATGATTTGAAAAATTAATAACTCCCTCAATTTTAATTATTTTTTATTGGTTCTTTTTGCAAAAAATCACAAAAATGTTGAAATATTTTATTCCACAAAAAGTGAAATTTATATTATTTATTTAATATAATTAGTATTTTTGTGAATAAATTCATTTTTAATTGTTTTTAAACATTTAAAAGAGAATATTCATTTTGAAAATCAAAACCAAATGAGTTCTAAATTATCTTGTGATTAAAACCTCATTTTCAAACCTTAAATAAAAATCACAAGTGGTTTATTCAAACTTATTTGATATTTTTATCATTTTTATTGATTTTCTTTAAATATTTACTTTTAAAGGAAAACAAAATTAGGGTTTCTTTGATTTTCACCCTCACAAATCATTTTTTTAACACTCATGGGCCTCTAATAGAGTATAAGATCCAATCCTTTTTGAAACCAAAACCTTTTGGGCCTCAGTTATTGTATAAGACCCACTGCGATTTCAAAAATCTCGGCGCGATCGCCATTTCAAAACACCTTGGGCCTACCCTCATGTTATAAGCCCCATTTCTTTTCTTTAAAAACCTCATTGGGCCTCTAATAGAGTGTAAGACCCAACCCCTTTGAAAATACACCCCCTTTTGGGCCTCGGTTATCGTATAAGACCCACTGTGTTTTCAAACCTCGGCGCGATCGCCAGTTTTCAAACAAATAATCACTTGGGCCTCTCCTTGAGCTGTAAGCCCCAACACTTGTACAAGAACAAACTATTGGGCATCTAATAGAGTGTAAGACTCAATCCCCTTGTACATTAAACTTTGTGGGCCTCACATATTGTATAAGTCCCTCTGTACAGTTCTTAAAATAGCGGTGCAATCATCGTTAAAACCTTGGGCCTCTCCTTGAGCTGTAAGCCCCAACAAACTTTTCAAAGCACTTTCTCCTTTGATTTTGAATATAATATTGTTATCAAAGCTTTCTTTGTTGAACAACTAACAAAACAACATGGAAGCTCTACAACGGGTAAGTGTTTTTCCGCTTTCATTTATCGCTTTCATATGTATATAACTGTATTGTGGGGCTGCTTCACTGTAAGTCTTATTTCACATCCTTTATATACTTGTCACATATCCACTGTGTAATACTAGTATAGTGATTTAGAGTTTTCCCTGGCAACTACGTCTAGCACTAGGTAAATCCTTGTTGGTCACTCTTAAATACAAACAAAACTAGATCCCTCATAGGATTACCAGATACAGTCTTCCCTCCTCTTGGGGTTAAACAATATGGAAACGTGAAAGGCAGCATTCTCGGTGAACCCTTTCTCAGACTGTCACTCTTATAAATTGTCAAAAAAACTCTAACTCCCCAGAGATTATCTTTTCTCCGTGAATGGCATTTCTTGAGTTTCTTCCAAATCCTTGAACTTTCCTGGCTTGATCTATTCTCGGTGAATAGCATGTCTTGAACTTCTCTTGGTTTGGGGACCCACGAGCTTTCTAAAAGCATCCCCGCCTCCTCTTGGGCATTGTACAAGGACCCTTCGGCTTCTTAGAAGTTCTAATGCCTTCTCTTGGGCTTAATACAAGGACCCTGACGACCTCTTAAAGGTATAAGACAAAACTTAGTCATCCTTCGCTAGAGCAGTCTTTCTAACGTCAAAACTCCGACCATTGTAGGGTTGATACTCATTCCTTGATACCCGTGCTTCCTCTTGGGCATTGTACAATAGATAAAACTCTAGACTTGGATAGTCTAAGACCCTTGAGTCTCAAAGACAGTCTCAAGTTCCCTTCAAACATAGGCAGAAACACGGTCTCTCTCATGAGAGTTCCCCACACTTGGACCCGCTTCAGGATCTCCAGAATCCACGACGGTAAGGTAGCCTCCTCTTGGGCTTTGTACAAATGATGCTCCAGAGCGAAGCTAACCTTTTCAGACACTCTTGTTGAGTTAGACCCCTTTTTAGCCTCCGTCTTGGGCTTCGTACAAGACACATACTAAATCACTCTCTTGTTGAGTATAAAAGACTCTCTTGTTGAGTCAATACCTTTTTAGCCTCTGTCTTGGGCTTCATACAAGACACATACACAACACTCTCTTGTTGAGTATAAAAGACTCTCTTGTTGAGTCGATCTCCTTTTACCCTCTATCTCGGGCTTCGTACGAGACAGCAAAACACTCTCTTGTTGAGTATAAAAGACTCTCTTGTTGAGTCAATCACCCGTCACATAGATTCTCTTGTTGAGTCAACCCTTTTAGCCTCTATCTCGGGCTTCGTATGAGACAACAAATAAAAGGCACCCTCTTGTTGGGTCGATCGCCTCCTCTTAGGCTTTGTATAAGGAAACCTCGGTTGAGTCAATCAACCTTTTAGCATAAAATTTATGCCTTGCTCACAACATACAAACATCAACAACTCCTCTTTAGAGATGACAAATTCTCTCTCATCCAAAACCCTTTAGCTTCACATCTTGGGCATTGAACAAGATACAAACACCTTTAGCTTCACGTCTTGGGCTTTGAACAAGACACCAAAACATCTCTTTGCTCCCGTAGAATAGGAGGAACTACGATCGCTCTGATTTCCCTGTTTTGTTAAACGGGAATACATAGGCATAAGATTGCAAAATCTTAACGAGCATACTAATCAAAAACCCAAAATCCCGTACTTTCACACATCAATCGAAAAGCACTAAATCCTAACATCCTACCAACAACCTCGCAAATAGTCCAGACATTCTGAATTTAAACAAAATAAACCGAAGAGGGGCCCATATCTTAACCACATCTATAACCTAACAGACAGCTGTTTAAGCTCAGTATGCAAGCAGGGTTAATTGGAGACATCTATTTCCCTTCCTTAATCAGCTCAATAGGATAAAAAATGAATCGAACTGTAGTACCCAAGCGATAGTGACTCAGGACCACAAAAATCGCGCTACAGAAAAATGGCACCCACCGTGGGGCCTTCTTCTCTTTCTTACAATCTTTGGTGGAAACCTTTAAATTCAGCAAAGTGTCACAGAAATGGCGACTCTGCTGGGGAGTCATTCTCTGTATAGGATCATAAGACTAGAGGTCTAGGATGATTAAGACAAATATATATATACTGCTTTTCCTAATTGATATCTGTGTTTATTTTTCTGCTAATGGGAATGCGTGTGATGTCGTATGTGGAAAGATTGAGTATACACCTAAGATAGGTGATGGCAATACGGGTAATCTTGCGGGGAGTGAATCCCAATTAAGAGTCCCCGGTCGACCATCAAACTCAGTGGAGACTCCCTTTGCAGATACATTGCCTATACGACTTCGGTTGTTGAAAGTAGTGTGGTCGACTGGGTTATCTGAGAAGCTGAGGTTTTTAGTAGACTGAAACCATTTTGTAGTGCGGAAGCTATCGGAAATAGTCGTCATGCGATACTACCCTCATCTGAGATCACTCTAAGATACATCAGCTCGCTGGCGATCCGCTTGCTGTTGTTATCCCAAGAGGGGTCAATGATTTTACGGACAAGTATAAAAAATACCAGTATAAACCTTTGGGGGGGGGTAAAGCTTTGAATTCATGACACCGACCCTTTGACCTCATGTTTTTTCTATGTTTTTGTGTGCTGCATTCATGCATTCATTTCATTAAAAAACAAAGAAAAATTTTCTCTTCTAGTCTCTCTTTTTCAAATTAAACTAAGACAATGATTGTAAATGTCAGGTAAAGGGATTGCGTTATGGATTTTGGTAGAAGGAAAACTCATAAGTACACATTCAAGGTTCCAAAACTAGAGGATTTAAGAGGTCTGGTGAGAATGATCACCAACCACGAGGCTTTCAGAGCCAAGTATGGAGGACTGCTGTCCCTGTTAAGGGTTCATGTAATCGAAGGAATCCTGTCCACGCTAATCCAGTTCTACGATCCGATCTATTACTGTTTCACCTTCCCAGATTATCAACTAGCACCAACACTAGAGGAGTACTCTCACCTGACTGATCTACATATCACTGACCAAGCTCCCTTTTCTGGACTGGAAGAAATTCCAAAAGATCAAACCATTGCAAGGATAATTTATTTGGACGAGTCAGAAGTCAGGACTCACATGACCACTAAGGGTGGAATCCAGGGTTTGCCAGCCCAGTTTTTGATAAAGAAACCTCTATACTTTGCTAGTATAGGGAACGTGGCCGCTTTCGAGAGCATCATTGTTTTGCTCACCTACGGGTTATTTTTGTTTCCCAACATCGATAACTTTGTAGATATCAATGCCATTAAGATTTTTCTAATTGGAAACCTTGTACCGACCTTGCTCACAGATGCTTATCATTTGGTACATTTAAGGAATTTGTATAGCGGAGGAATGATCACATGTTGTGTACCCCTACTGTACAAATGGTTCATTTCCCATTTGCCCAAGTCTGCTGTATTTTGGGATCAAAAGAATACTTTCCGTTGGTCGCAGAAAATCATGTCTCTTACCAACTCTGACATCGATTGGTACAATCGAATCTATGATGGGATCAGAATCATTGACCATTGTGGAAATTTCCCAAATGTACCCCTTATAGGAACTAAGGGAGGAATCAACTATCATCCAATTTTAGTTCGGCGTCAATTTGGATACCCGATGAGGCATGTCCCGCATAATGCTCATCTGGAAGGTCTTTTCTTCAAGGAAGGAGAAAAGGACAGAACACTAAAGACGAAAATAGTGCATGCCTGGAAACATGTTCATAGGAAAGGAAGAGAGTCTCTAGGAAAACCAGATTGTATCTCGGTGGAGCCTTATCTCTACTGGGTACAAACTAGAGCTCTCAAGCTGAGGATGCCTTACCCTCGTCAGGAAGTTCTTCCATTAAGGGACTCTGTCCTTTATTTTATGTCTGAGACGGAAAAACTTTAGGTTACTCTCAACAAAGTTCAGCAGGAGAAGAGGTCTTGGAGGAACAAGTACCGTATTCTCAATATGGAGTGCAAGAAAATACAACAACTATTGAAAGATAAAGATACTTTGATTGAGATTTTAGAGCAACATGCTGTAGAAAATTAGTATGACCAAAGGAATTTGCTCACTCCTTTCACTTGGCAAAGGAATGACAACCCGACAACGGCTCAAGGGCCCCGGTCAAAGAAAAGGAAAGTACCAAAACCAGCACCTGAGCTCTCCTCAGAGAGGACTCAGGATCCATTAGTTTAGATTTCCTTTTACAGCACTTGGTAAAATACTCTATTTCCATTTCCGCAATCTTTGAATTCAATAAAACGGGGTTTCCCCACAGTTTGATATTTGCAATCCAATTGTCGAAGTTTACTTTGCGTAAAAAACAAAAAAACATATAATATAATCATTGCATATCATTCATCATTCTCATGTAACGCATTCTTCTTACCTCCGAATCTCACGTTTGCGTCTCGATTCTAGAGTCAAACTGTCTCATTCGTACAATACTCGGGCCAATCGTCAGAAAAATATGGATGATCTCGAGGAAGAAAACAGAGAGTTGAGAGAAGAGATCGACACTCTGAAAGAGGATCTGAGAAAACTTCATAACGACATGCAAGCTCTGGAAGAAGCTCAGATGCAACAACAAAGGATTGTGATCTCAGAGATCACATCAACGACCATAGTGGAAAAGTATGATCATAGGTACAAAATGCCGAAAGATCATCCCTGGGGCATGCCACTCAACTATAACCCGGAGGGATATATTCCGCCGATCACTGAAGATCCGGAAACTTCAGCACGAGCCGCTGGGCCTGAAGGTTACAAACTTCGGGAAAGCGAATATGCCAGGGGCATGACAGCAACTCCTGAAGGTTACAAACTTCGGGAGGCACCGAGAGTCTCGGCCATAATGACTATACCACCGCCAGTGGTACACACTGTCCCGGAAGGACAGATTCCACGGATACCTTCTGGTGGAAACGAAAGTATGTTCGACAGAATGAATGAGTTCCAGGAGCAATTCCTGGAGATGCAGAAAGAGCTACAAGCCCTTCACGGTTAGGATTTATTTGGAAAGGACGTCGCGGACCTGTGTTTGGTCCCCAATGTGAAAGTTTCGTACAAGTTCCAGGTGCCCGATTTTGAAAAGTACAAGGGTAACTCTTGCCCTCAAAGCCACTTGGTGATGTACGCTCGGCGAATGTCAGCTCAGACAAAGAACCAGGAGCTACTGATCCACTATTTTTAGGATAGTTTAACCGGTGCCGCACTCAAATGGTATATGGGTTTAAACCGCACTAAGATCGACACTTTCAAAGATCTTGGCGCTTCCTTTGTTCAACAATATAAGTATAACCTGGACATGGCACCAGACAGAGATCAACTCAGATCGATGTCGCAGAAGGACAAGGAAACCTTTAAGGAGTACGCTCAGAGATGGCGTGAAATTGCCGCCCAGATTTGTCCACCTCTTGAGGAAAAAGAGATGACAAAGATCTTCTTGAAAACCTTAAGCTCATTTTACTACGAGAGAATGGTCGCCAGTGCGCCCAGTGACTTCACCGAGATGGTGGGCATGGGAGTTCGTCTTGAGGAAGCAGTCTGAGAAGGACGTTTAGTTAAAGACGCTGGATCATCAAGTAATACGAAACGATACGGTAATGCTCTCCCTAATAAAAAAGAGCAAGATATTGGGAATATCTCTCTCGAGAAGCAAAGGTGACGATACCAACCAGTAGCAGCTGTAACTCCTACTATCAACTCCGCGCCTGTTCCTACGTATCGACCTCAGGTTGCTCAGAGCCAACCAAATCAACATCAATATCAGCAAAGGACACAACAACCTCTTCAGCAGGCTCGTCCTCAATACAACAACAACCGTACAACGCGACCACCAGGGTTTGATCCTATACCGGTGTTATACGCAGAACTGTTTCTATTATTACTGGTCAAGGGACACGTCCAAACCAGGTATCCTCTTATAGTACCGAAAAATCCTCCTTTTTGGTTTAAGGCAGATTAGACTTGCCCTTACCATCAAGGAGGACCGGGGCATAACATAGAAAATTGTCTCAGTTTCAAATCCGATGTACAAAAGCTTGTTAGGAGCGGGGTATTATCTTTCAAAGATACGAATCCGAATGTTCTCACAAACCCGCGGCCTCAACACGAGAAAGCTGCGATAAATTTGATAGAAGGAGAGTCTAACAACAGCTATCAAATTCACGATGTACTCTTATTGAGGGCCAACTTGGTCAAGATGCATTGTAGACATAGTGGATACGGCCATGTGTCACCTCATAACTATCACCAGTGTGATATCTGCTCTAAAAACAATCAGGGATGTTCTGTGGTGCAATCAGCTCTACAGGAACAATTGGATCTTGGGTGGATACAAGAGCATCGAATTCGCGGAGTTAACATGACTTATACGAGTTCCAACATCATTCAGAACCACGACATCCGTACAATGAATGTCAACTTGGTGGCAATGCACTCAAGGCAAATCCAATATCATAATCTGCCACGGCATGATTACAATTCCTGTCTGGCTTGATCGGTAAACAAATAGGGATGCTCTTTTGTACAAGAGGCCCTCCAGCGTCAGATGGATCTTGGGTGGATCCAAGACTACCATGATACAAATCCCTATCAAATCAACATGATTCAAATCTTCGATATTCGCTTGATGAATACCAGCTTGGTAGAATTACACGCCAAGCAAGTCCAGCTTGGTTTTCTGACTTCGTATGAGTATCGGAACTGTACAATGTGCTGTGAAAGTAAGCAAGGGTGCGCTCTCGTTCAAAGAACTTTGCAACACTGGTTAAACCACTGGTGGCTTCCGATCTATATGGATGAAGACACGCAACAAATTAGTGTGGTTAATGGGAACCCTACTAGGCATCGAGTTCAGGATGTCTGATCTCTGGAAACAGATCTAGTGAGGATACACTGCATTCAAAGCGGACGTGGCCAGGTGCCACCACATAACTACGAGCGATGTAGAGTCTGCTCGGAAAATAATCAAGGATGTTACCTCTTGCGAGCAGCCCTTCAAAGTCAGCTGGACCGCAAGGAGATTCAACCGTGTCCAAGTTCTGGGTCAATCAACTGGACGCCAGACTATTTCGCTGATCAGATTAAGGACGTTGTCGTAATCTCTAATCACGAAAGGACCAAGGATGTTTGTACCATCATCCCTCTACTGGACGAATTAAAGGTTCCTAACCAGGAACTGATTGAAGTTACCTACGACATTCAGAAAAATTGCAAGGCTCCTGTAGTTATTTATCTTCCAGGACCAGTGCTGTATGAATCAACTAATGCGATCCCTTACAAATACGGTGTAACAATAATTGAGAATGGAAAGGAAATTCCATTACCCTTCGTCGTGAATATTGCAGGCATCAGTCGAGTAACACGGAGCGGTCGAATCTTCAACAGAGGAGTTGGAGAACCTAACAGAGATAAGGAACCTCAAACAGAAGTTCCCAATCCACCATTCGGTCAGTCCAGTGATCTCGACCTTTCAAAGAATGATGATGAGATGCTGATGCTCATCCAAAGGAGTGAATACAACATTGTTGATCAGCTGTTACAAACTCCTTCAAAGATCTCTGTGTTATCTCTTTTACTCAGTTCCGAAGCCCACAGAGAGGCTCTATAGAAAGTCTTAGAGCAGGCCTTTGTGGAACAGGATGTGTCAATACGACAATTTGACAGCATTATCTCTAATATCACTTCCTGTAACAACTTAGGGTTCAGTGATGAGGAATTGCCAGAAGAAGGCAAAGGTCACAATATGGCGCTCAATATCACAGTCAACTGCTAGGACGATGCTTTTTCCAGCATACTGGTAGACACCAGATTGGCTCTCAATGTTATGCCAAAGTCCACTCTAATGCGGCTATCATTCAAAGGATCTCCGATGAGGGGCAGCGAGGTCCTCGTCAAAGCATTTGACGGGCCTAGAAAAATAGTTATCAGCAAAGTCGACCTTCCCATAACTATTGGTCCTCACACTTTCCAAGTCATTTTCCAGGTCATGGACATCCGGGCAACATACAGTTGCTTATTAGGAAGACCTTGGATACACCAGGCTAGGGCAGTCACTTCGACACTGCACCAGAAATTGAAGTTCATCAAGAACGATTAACTCGTCACGGTCTGTGGAGAACAAGCCTTGATCGTGAGTAACCTTTCATTATCTACTTGTGTAGAGCCCGAGGAGGTTGTTGGGACTCAATTCCAAGCACTTTCGGTGAACAGTGAGAATCAGTCAGAAAAAGGAACATCGATTTCCTCATACAAAGATGTTCTCGAAGTGATCAAAAGTAACAACGCAAAAGGATGGGGACAACTTGTCATTCCTACTGACAATAAAACAAAGAAGGGTCTTGGTTTTCCTGCAACCTGCACCCAGACTGCCGCTAACAGCGAAAGTCTTCATCCTATTCAGAACTTCTTCCATAGTGGAGGTTTCCTTCACCCAGTGTCTCAAGAAGTACATACCATCAACGAGGGAGATTCCTCCGATACGGATGAAGAATGGAAGTCCCATCTTAACAAGGACAATTATATGTCTCAAGAAGAGGTGCCTACGCCATTTTGCTATCCCGCACAGAGTCCGAGATTTATACCATGGTCAGACGTCGAAATGATATACGGAGATTGTGATCCAGAAGGATGTCATGCTCCACCAAACTCATTGGAGGAAGACACTCCGATGAAATACAACTTTGACCACGACTATTATGGCCCAATGGATGGTCTGACTATGTGGCAATCGTACCCAGGAGACTCAGGGCAAGAGAATCAGCCCAACGATGCTTATCAGCTGAGCATCATCGAAAAGAATACCTGCGCCCCCACCATGTCATGGGATCAACACTCAGGTCATTCAGAAAACATCCAGCGCGACGATGAATTCAAAAAATTTGCAGGACTAGAATTCATTAACTATGCCTTTCCCGAGATCAACGTCATCGAGAGGGATGACTCCTCCAGTCCCAAAGAAGTGTGGGACATCTTGGGACAACCGAGTGGCAAATACGACTTCATGGTCAAGTACACTGCTCCTGAAAGCTCTCGTATCAGGTTCGAAGATATCCAGCCTACTGGATGGGGAGATACACCTGAGAGCACAAATACTATGCAAAATACAACTGAGGAATCCTCCTATGAAAACTCTGCCTGGGAGACAGATTCCAATGATCCTGCTCCGCCAGAAATCAGCATTATTTATGAAGACAAATCAAGGAAGGTACCAGACTTTGTGATTCACCAAGGAGTTTGCCGCCAATGGGTTGCAGTCGATGTTCCGAAGATCGTTCATAAGTCAAAGTAATTGCCATCTTTGCTTTAACCTTTCACCCTGCCCAGGTGAAACGGATGTTTTGATAGGGCTCACTTTCTGTAAATATCCCTCTTCGCTTCGCCCAAAGCGACTGAGTTTTATTTTATAGGGCTGTAGTTTTAAGAATCGACAAAATCATAAATAAATAAACGTCATTTTGTAATTTCCGCATTTATTGTTGTTTTCTCTTTTCGCTTTTTTAGAAAATGGCAGTCCTAAAAAACAACAAATAATAAAAACAAGCAGTTTTTCAAAAATACACTGCACACACTCTTGCATTTCTCTCTATCTCTTCTAAACACAAATCATCACGTCATGCAGATTGCTTGTTTTAAACCCCGTTGAAACATACGATCCGATGCCTTCTCCCAACTTTGAATTCCCGGTATTTGGGGCTGAAGAAGAAGAGGGCGAAGAAATTCCAGAAGAGATTTCCCGATTACTCAAACAAGAGGAAAGGTCCATTAAACCTTACAAAGAGCCGTTAGAAAAGGTCAACTTGGGCTCAGAGGAAGAGAGAAAAGAGGTCAGGATTGGGGCACTACTCATTCCAATTGCCAAAGAGAGTTTGACAAAGCTTCTCAAAGAATTTCTCGATGTATTTGCTTGGTGTAGCACCCCAAAATTTGCTCTCCTACCTTTGGCACTAACTGGCTTATGTCTCATTTCATTTTAGCATTATCATGTGTGCATATCATTGGTTCTTAGCATGGGGTCAAGGTGCCCGAGGCGAGCTCAAGAGGAGAAGATGTTCTTCAAAGGGTCAAGCAAGAGTCCTTATATTGTCTAAAAGATCCCAAGTGGATCACTCTCTCATAACCAGTGCAGAAATTAGGGTTTTGAGAATCTTGGGTTTATTGCTCCAATGGGCAAGCTTCTTGGGTTCTTATCATCACCAAAGGGCATATCTTATCTTTGTTGGAGAGGATACACATCATATCCAGAGGATTTTGGATTTGGAGACTGTGCTATTTCCTCCTAGACTGAGGGTACCAAAATTAGGGTTTGCTATAAAGTCAGTTTATTTCTGATTTTTTGGGCAAGACTTGATTCCATGGTATTCCTTGGGTCCCTAAGTATCTAGGAATGGAAGAGGGTCCATCAGTTTGGTTCAGGAGAGATTCAATTGGCCAATTGATTGCAAATCAGGAGAATTGTGGAAAAGTCAACAGTGAGAGGGGAAGTCAACTGTGAAATTTTGAGGTTCTCTTCAAGGTTTTCAAGGTCTCACATCCTCATATGGTCTTCAAGGGTCAAGTTTCATACCATTTATCAAGAATCAAGGGTTGGTACAAAAGTTACTAAATATGGAAATGATCTATAATGAGAAGTTTCCATTTTTGGCAAGTTTTTACACTACAATCAACTTGACTTTTCATCATCAAAGAAGATTCATTTGAATTTTCCTCAAACATTAAAGTTGAATATGTTTTTCTCCCCTTTCCAACAAGTACTAGATGGTCTCCATATCATTTGTGAAACTCAAGTTATGATCAAAAGAAGGCAAAGTGGTTTTTAGGGTTTTCTCATGGTTCCATTTTCACAACTTTTGCATTTTGGGACATAGTGACCTATAATTGATTCCTTTGTTTCAAGCCACATTCAAACATCAAAGAACAATCCATAAGGATCATTTTTAGCCTTTGAATCAAGTGGATCCATGGTTTATTCATCACTTATTTCACATTATGCAAAATTGCAAGATCATTGAAAACTCATGAACCAAGACATCTCAAGGCCCAAATCCAATTCAGGTGTGATTAGCAATTGTTAAATAAGTGATCCATCATAAAAGGCTTGGGTGTGCATGCATGGAGGAGGGTGTATTTCACAAAGTGCAAAATTGCCAAATGATCCAATTCTCATTAACCAAGGAATGATTGAGACCTAATTGCCAATCAGTGGACTAACCCTAAGTATTTAAGCTAACTCATGCACTGGTTAGAAGGAGGACACGTTATTTGGTGGAGATTTTCAAGTGTGAACCCTAATCCTTCTCTCATTCGAATCTCACAATCCACAAAGGCTTTGGACGAAATTTTTTCACAGTCTTCATCCTTGGAATCCATAGAGCACAAACCACCCATCGTTGGAAGCTAAAAGCAAGGATACATATTGCTTGATCTCAGGTTAGTGATAATTTGCATGCTCTTAAAACTCCTCTTTTTGATGCGTATAATAATGTGTGACATTCACTGATAATTCTGGTATAGTTTGTTTTAAGTTTTGACGCATGATTTGTTTGTATGATGAATTTTAAGTTTTGGAACCACAACTTGTTTCGTTCGAATCTCTTGGTGCGTTGGTTATTTGTGACTTTTAATGACATATTATTGATCCTCATGGAATTCTGGTCAGATTAGTGTATTCGTTTGCATGTTTTGGTGAATTTTTTGTTGCAGGTGACCGGAGAGGGTGGCCGGAACCCTAGCTCCGGTGGCTGGTTCAGTTTCCAGCCGGTGAAGGTGTTGGAGGAAGAAGATGATCTCCCAGCCGTTGATGGCTTGGATCGTGTGGTCCACGTTGCGCCACCTATTTTAAAAATATGTTTTATTTCATGGTTTGCGTGTGTGACATCCATGATAATTATTATGCACCTTCAATCCTAACCACGCATCTCATTTACTTTTGATTTTGTTGACTAATCCTGGTGCGTTGGATGAATCACGTGGTTATAATAATGCCAGCACATTAAATTTCCATGTGCCTCTCACGTGTGACCTTTTTTTATTTCTGATAATTTAGTGTGCGCGTGTGTACGTGTTTATGGTGTGTTCTTGATCTGGAGCGTTCATCATGATTACATGTTGTATTGGTTGACTTGATGCCACACGTTAGATGCATCCAATGGTGAGTGTTGAGTCAAATCAGTTGACTAAGTCCTTGTGTTCTCTTTTTTTATTTTATTTTCATTGATGGACTGTTGTGGTTTGGGCCTTGCTTTTCACACCCCCATTTAAGCCCAGTTTCATTTTTCAACGTGTATGGATTGCTGCTCACACCCCCTTTGCTATTTTCCTTTTTATTTTTCATTTTAATTGCATTATTTCATTTTTCATTTTTTAAAAATAGACACTTGCATTAAAAAATTCCCAAAAAATTCATGAATCATATTTATAGTTTTATAAAATTTTCCCAAATTTTATTTTATTATTTTATTTTAGTTTGGGCATCTGAATTAATTATTTTAATCATTTCTTTTTGAATTTGTTTCATTTTGCACACATTACATTGTAGAATTTATTTCTCATCATCCATAAAACATTTTGAACTCATTCTTTTTGCATTGTTTCATCAACATATTGAATGTCATTAAAACATTTTCCTCTCATTTTTAAAACTTTTTCATATTGCATTTTAGTCCTCCTCTTTTGCATATTGAGTCATGTTTCTTGTCTGAACTTTGCATAATTGTTTGGGTGGCCTATCTTGTGAATTTTTGCATGAGTTTTTAATATGTTGTTTGAGACTGGTTGAGGTGTGTTAAGTTTTAATCTGGTAATTTTAGAAGATGTTTTGATAATTATGAGATTGCTCTTTGTTTGAGGTCTTCTTGTATGCACATCCTTGATCATGTCTGACTACTTGTTTGAGAAGGCACTTGTGCCATCATTTGGGTTTGCTTCTTTGACTTCATAATTCATGTTTAGGTCATCCAAATTCTGTCTTGGTTGAGTTTCATTTGGTTTATAACCATTTCTCTTTGGTTTGTGATTTGTTTGAGTTTCATTTGTCTTATTGTCACTTATATCTGTTTGTACTAACCTTTTATGCAGGGGCTGAGGTAAGTTATTTAAGGGTGTGGATAGTTATCCATGTCCACTCTCACTCTTTTTTCCTCTCATCTTTTATTTCCTTTAGGTTTAGGTTGTTGTCAAACCTCCCCTTAAGGCCACCTTTGCGTGATAACATTAGGACTAAATTCCATAGGATAGTCTCCCTCCAAACTTCCCCTTAGGGCCATCTTTGCATGATAACATTAGGATAGATTTCCCCCTTAGTGTTTTTCTTTTCTTTTGAGTCCCTCTTCTCACCTCATAACATCTCTAAGATACTTAATAAGGTCAACTTGCCTTGCACACAAGCCTTAAACATAGGAAATGAAGATTGAGGGGTCCCCCTTCTCTCTTCTAGAGTGTTGAGCATACGTCCCATTGGGGACGACCATGCGACGCATTCGTTCCCGTGTCATAGACTTTGGTTCAAGTTGAGTTATGAACTAACTCAAGTCACTTCTGTCCTAAAAAATACAAACAAACTTCAAACCTTTTTGTCCTTCGGGATCGTCAAACTAAAGGCTATTTTCAAAAAGGGCACGTTACTTTCCGTCTGAGTCGCAAACAGGCATCGACCCTAACTGTCGGACGTGAACTTAACATCGCTCATAAAAAACACAAAAAGAACTTGGTCCAAACTACGTTGACTCTGAATTCCCCATTGCACAAAGGGGGTACGTAGGCCTAGGACGACGACGTCCTACCGAGTCTGTCTTTGCTTTTTCCCCTCCCCCGTTTTAGTGCAGCCATAGATGTTAGGATAACTCACCCTTAGAATAGACAACAAGCATGGATCCCATCGAGTATGATGGACGTGTGGGGTGCTAGCACCTTCCCCTCGCGTAACTGACTCCCGAACCCAGGCTATGGTTGTGATGACCATTCCTTTCCCTCTTCCTCAGGTTTATGCGGTGTTCCCTTTCCCTCTCTTGGGATAAATTTACACGGCTGGCAACTCTGTTTTCCGCGCCACTTTCGCGTTTGCACCTGGATGAAAATCCTGGGAGCGATACTTGGTCCTATCAGGACATGCCAGGGTTGGATACCAGCATCGTGGAACATCATCTACCATTACGATCAGAATGTCCGCCAGTAAAACAGAGGTTGAGACAAACTCATCCAGACATGGCCATCAAAATCAAAGAGGAAGTACATAAACAGATTGACGCAGGTTTCCTCGCCACATCAGAATATCCTCAATGGCTAGCCAACATCGTACCTGTTTCGAAAAAGGATGGAAAGGTCAGAATGCGTGTGGATTACAGGGATCTAAACAAGGCTAGTCCAAAGGGCAACTTTCCTTTACCACACATTGACATGCTGGTAGACAGTACAACAAAGTTTAAAGTCTTCTCCTTCATGGATGAATTCTTGGGCTATAATCAAATCAAAATGGCGCCGAAAGATATGGAGAAAACTTCCTTCATCACCCCATGGGGTACCTTTTGTTACAAGGTAATGTCCTTCGGTTTGAAGAACGCCAGGGCAACCTATCAAAGGGCCATGACTACTCTGTTTCATGACATGATACACATGGAAATCGAGGTATATGTCGATGATATGATTGCCAAATCTAAGACAGAAGAGGAGCATGTGACCCACCTGTCGAAATTATTTGAGCAGTTGAGAAAATACAAACTCCGCTTGAATCCCAATAAGTGCACATTCGGTGTTTGTTCAGGAAAACTTTTAGGGTTCATCGTCAGCCAGAAAGGGATTGAGGTTGATCCTGACAAGGTCAAGGCCATTCAAGAAATGCCTTCTCCAAAGACTGAAAAACAAGTCAGGGGATTCCTGGGACGTTTGAATTACATTTCCAGATTTATATTCCTCATGACCGCGACATGTGCGCCAATCTTCAAATTACTAAAAAAGAATCAGGACTGCGTTTGGACAGAAGATTGCCAAACCGCCTTCGACAGTATCAAGGAATACCTGTTGAACCCACCGATTCTATCACCTCCAGTGGAAGGAAGACCACTAATCATCTATTTAACAGTCTTGGAAGACTCGATGGGATGTGTACTTGGCCAACAAGATGAAACAAAAAGGAAAGAGTCCGCCATTTACTATCTGAGCAAGAAATTCATCGACTGCGAGAATCGGTACACTATGCATGAGAAAACTTATTGTGCTTTAGCTTGGGCAGCCAAACGTCTTCGCCAGTACATGATTCGTCACGCTACTTGGTTAATCTCCGAAATGGATCCAATCAAGTACGTCTTTGAAAAACCTAATCTCACAGGAAGGATTGCCCGTTGGCAGATGTTGTTATCAGAATACGACATTGAGTACCATGCTCAGAAAGCCGTCAAAGGAAGTATTTTAGCCGATTATTTGGCTCATCAACCGATTGACGATCAGGAATCAGTCGGGTTCGACTTCCCAGATGAAGATGTCATGTATTTAAAGATGAAAGATTGTGATGAACCACTACCCAGTGAAGGGCCGGAACCAGTTCCCAATGGGGACTAATTTTTGACGGAGCTGTCAACCATTACGGAAACGGAATTAGGGCAATCATTGTTACCCCTCAAGGTACCCACATACCTTTCACCGCTCGACTAACATTCAAGTGCACAAACAACGAGGCCGAATACGAAGCTTGTATCATGGGTCTCGAAGAAGCGATCGACTTAAGGATCAAGAACTTCGATGTATATGGCGACTCAGCCCTGGTTATCAATCAGATCAAAGGAGATTGGAACACATACCAATCAGGATTGATTCCTTATAAAGACTACGCGAGAAGGTTGTTACCATTCTTCAACAGAATCGAGTTTCATCATATCCCTCGTGAGGAGAATCACATGGCTGATGCACTAGCCACTCTCTCTTCCATGATTAGCGTAGGTCAATGGAACGACTTACCAAAGATTGAAATAATGCGCCTTGAACGGCCCTCTTACATCTTCGCGATTAAAGCAGTCATAGACGACAAAACATGGTATCATGATATCAAGTGCTTCCTTCAGAAACAAGAATACCCTCTTGGGGCATCCAGAAAAGATAGAAAGACCCTCAGAAGACTAGTTGGCAGCTTCTTTCTGAGCGGTGATACACTCTATAAGAGGAACTTTGACATGGTCTTGCTCCGATGTGTAGACAGACCAGAAGAAAACATGATGGTAAAGGAAATTCATGAAGGATCCTTTGGCACTCATGCCAACGGACACAGAATGGCGAGAAAAATTCTAAGAGCATTGTACTATTGGTTGACCATGGAATCTGATATCTACAAGTACATGAGGAGGTGTCACAAGTGTCAGATATACTCAGACAAAATCCATGTACCGCCAACGCATCTCAAAGTTCTCTCTTCCCCATGGCCTTTTTCTATATGGGGAATCGACATGATTGGCATGATTGAACCCAAGGCTTCAAACGGACATCAGTTCATTCTGGTCGCCATTAACTATTTCACCAAGTGGGTCGAAGCAGCGTCATTCTCTAATGTAACCCAACAAGTCGTGGTCCGCTTTATCAAAAATAATCTCATTTGCCGTTATGGTGTTCCAAACCAGATCATTAATGATAAATGATCTAACTTGAACAATAAGATGATGAAAGAGTTATGCGCAGAGTTCAAGATCGAACACCATAACTCATCTCCCTACCGACCCAAGATGAACGAAGCAGTAGAAGCGGCTAACAAGAATATCAAGAAAATTGTTCAAAAGATGGTTGTAACCTACAAAGACTGGCACGAGATGTTACCCTTTGCTCTTCATGGTTATCGTACATCTGTCCGCACTTCAACAGGGGCAACCCCTTTCTCTCTAGTATATGGCATGGAGACAGTGCTCCCCATAGAAGTAGAGATCCCATCAACCCGGGTATTGATGGAAGCTAAGCTAACAGAAGCTGAATGGTGTCAAAGTCGACACGACGAACTGAACCTAATCGAAGAAAAGCGAATGGCGGCACTATGCCACGGTCAGTTGTATCAGCAAAAGATGAAGAAGGCGTTTGACAAAAAGGTCCGACCTCGCATCTTCAGGAAAGGAGACCTCGTGCTCAAGAAGATACAATCATTTCTCACTGATTCCCGGGGCAAATAGACTCTGAATTATGACGGCCCCTATGTGGTCAAGAAAGCTTTCTCATGCGGCGCCTTGAGACTCGCAACCATGGATGGAGAGGAATTTGCCTACCCCACAAATGTTGACGTAGTCAAGAAATACTTCGCCTAAATAAAAAAATAATATAAAAAAAAAACATCTCGGTGGATTGAAAACCCGAAAAGGCGGTCCAGGCAAAAATTAGAGACATAATAAAAAATCATCCCGGTGGATTGGGAATCTCAAAGTACAATCCAGGAAAAAGTTAGGGATAATGGCAAGTAACTACATCTGACTCGGGCAAATCCCCCAGCAACAGTCATGCCATCCACCAGGAAAACTCCAGTCAAGGTCATCTTCGACGGAAGCTCAGGATGTCCAGAATTCAAAGTTGGTAGAAGGATAATGGTCGTTATGTTTCAATGTAGCCCTTTTGCCTTAAATTACCATTTTCTAAACTTTGTAAATATTCCATAGAATCACGCGTTTGGCTGATTTCCATCCTATCAATAAAATTTGAGCCCTAGTGCTTTTGTTTGTAATTATCATTTATTTTAGCTTTACAGAATGACGTTTTAACATGATTAACGATTCTTGAAATAAAACAAAAATGAATTTACTTGTCTAACTTTTTCGCTTTTAAAATAAAGGTGGCAATTTCTTTTGACTGTTGAACATCAAAAGAACATCGATCGTTTCTCCAGAAGCAATTAAGCTTCAAAGTGTAGAATCAAAGTACTCCTTCTAAACCAGTGCGTCTGAATGAAGGATCAGCTGTGTCAGATGTGAATATTTCGTCTGACATCCTCGGCAGAACTCTCATCTCCTAATCCCGACCAACGTAGCTCTCAACAGGAACTATCCCTCCTAAGCAAGGCAGAATTGCTATTTTCTGAACCAGCGATACTTTTCATCTCCCACTGTGGCCGAGTATCCAGTCGTGTTCATCCACTAGTCTGTATGTTGCGTCAGTTTTGTCAGCATATACATAAATACATCATGCATTATTGATTTAAATTCATATTCATTTTGCATCACTATCACTCTAGTCGGTCTTGTTCCCTAGTGATAAACGTCTTTTCAACCGAGTTGTCAGTTCTTTCCTCGTCAAGAAAGGTGGTGTCTGACCAACCGCTCCTCCACTTTGCTGCTGAATTGAAGTGGGTCCCTAGACGACTCTGATAACTTGAACCTCTGAAAGGCCAGAGGACCTTCGACAAACATCACTCTTCGCCATCGAAGATGATGTCTTCGCTTTCCCGGATTAAGGAAAATCCCCAGAGAAAGCCTCTTAATTAGAGATTCGGCAATGCAACCATTTTTCTCTGAAAAATTTCGTTGACGAAAAGGTCATCGACACCTCAAAATTGGATCACATCATATGGCATTTCTCCGAGAAGATCCCGAGAAAAGTATGATGTAACACCCTAAGCGAAAGCGGTCTTTCAAGAGACATGCTTTCCCCAGAAGAGTCGACAAATGACGTCTCCAATGGAGAAGTTTGTACACCTCTACAACTCAGACAGATGGGTTCCCCAGCAACTCTCCATCAAATGGAATCTCCCCAGGAAAGTTCGGCGAGAAGTTTGAGGAAAACCGCTACGAATAACGTCTCTTGTCAATAAAGTTTATTGACAAAAGAAACTAAGACCAGTTCCTTGGTAGGAAACCAGGATTGAGGGGAAGTTCATTTCAGAAACTAAGACCAGTTCCCTGGTAGGAAACCAGGATCGAGGGGAGGTTTATTTCAGAAACTAAGACCAGTTCCCTGGTAGGAAACCAGGATCGAGGGGAGGTTTATTTCAGAAACTGAGACCAGTTCCTTGGTAGGAAACCAGGATCGAGGGGAAGTTCATTTCAGAAACTAAGACCAGTTACCTGGTAGGAAAGCAGGATCGAGGGGAGGTTTATTTCAGAAACTGAGACCAGTTCCTTGGTAGGAAACCAGGATCGAGGGGAAGTTTATTTCAGCAACTAAGACCAGTTCCTTGGTAGGAAACCAGGATCAAGGGGAAGTTCATTTCAGAAACTAAGACTAGTTCCTCGGTAGGAAACCAGGATCGAGGGGAAGTTTTTACCTTTTCTAAGTATCATTGCTTAGCAAAAGAAGATAGATGAGCAAGCTGCCATTCATAATCACCATCAAAATTTTGGGTATTCCGATATTTAATCCTCTTGCACCCCGAATGCCCGAATACCTTCGCCATTCACACCTTCGGGTCTAAGAAGATTAAATAGGGGCATCTGTCATATCCCAAATTTTGACCACTAAGATTTCCCATCATTGTGCAAATCATCATAACAATAGGGATGGACCATTATACCTCATTAGTCTCCCCAAAGTTGGGTGAGCATCCACTACAATCAAATTTAGGGTTTCAAGCCCTCTCAGAGCTCTTAGACAAAGGATCAATCAAGGAATGACATGATATTCAACTTGTCTAAACCTCTCAAACATCTCCAATGGATCAAGAGGACTCCCACATCAAGGATCAAGCACAACGCTGCAACATTCCAAGTGGATTAAGCCTCAAGGTCACTAGTGTCACCAAATTAGGGTTTTGGTCGACCAGGGCCTCCAGATGGAAATTTTCCTCTGGGTATGAGCCAATTCTTCTAAGCACAACCTAAGATGCTCCAAGGGACATCATGAACCCAATCATCAAGTCAATTTAACCTCAGGGAATGCATTCCTGAAAATCAGGAATTAGGATTTCTTGACCTAATTCACCCCTAAGTTGACTTTTGGGACAAAACATGAGCCAAGACCTCAAGAGAGGATTTGAGGGTCTCTAACACACCACATTGATCAATTTGCAACAATGGATTGATCCAAGAAGCTTGATTCACAAGTTTCAAGTTCATCATAACCACAATTAGGATTTTTGAAGAAAAAGTCAACTGTGCCTTTGACTTTTGACCTAGGCATGCTCCCAAACCTTGGGACATGATTCAATATACCCTATAACACCCATGGAACATGTCATCAAGTTTGATTTAGGTAAAGGACTTGATTTCATAGAGGATCAAACAGTTTGGAATTCATCTGATAAAAAGTCAACTGTGCCCAAAAGTCAAAGTTTGACTTTTTGATTTTTTGATCAATTATGGTTCCCTAACCCTAAAATGATGTTAATGTGTGATTAGAATCATCATTCATCAAGAAAAATCAAGAAAAGTGGGATAACTTGTAAAAGGGGTAACCATAAAAAACTTAGAAAATTTCTAAGTTGTGAAACAAAGTGGCTAGGGTACCAACTTTGGAGGATCATATCTCCTAAACCACAAGGCCATTTTCCCCATCCAAAGCTGGATTTGTAGCTCTCATGGCCCTCTACAAAAGCTTCAACTACCACTCATTCCAATTCCTCATGGATTTTAAACTATGGAATGATCAAAATGGCTGAAAACATGAAATATCACTTTATCCAACACTTAGTGAAATTTTCACTAAGTCAAAATCTGTCTTGTTTTTTTCCCAAAAGTAGGGGGATTTTTCACTTGGATCCAAAAGGTATCCAAACAAACTATGATCACACACATGTTGTATCATATGAGGGCTTTCCAAAATGGCCAAGAACTCCATCAAATTCCATTTGAGCCATGAGATATGACCATGCCAATATGCCTTGCTGCAAACTGTCATGGCAAGGCAGATTTGAGCATTTTGCTCGATTTGAGCAAGTTTTGCAAATGGCAAACAAGTTTATCCATCTGAACACCTCAGGGGGAGACCAAGGAGGGACAAACACTGATCCATCAGCCTCCAAAGTCCTTGGAACCAAAAGTAGCATGCCAAACCTAGAAATGCTTAAAAGAAGGACAAGACTCCAATTTTGGTTTGGAGAATTTAATGGATGCACCAAGGTGGCATGGAATGAGCCCTTTCCAACTGAATTCAGTCAAGGATGATCCAAGAACTAGGGAACCAGGAGCCTGTGCTCTAACCTCTAGTCAATGGCTAGAGGAGACTTGGATTCCTATTGATCAACATTGGCCAAACCTCTGCTGCAGTTTCCATTCACTATTGCAGCCAAAACAAACTTGCTCTACTATAAATAGAGCTCATTTGTGCTCAGTTTGAGTACACCAAAGCACTACAACACTTGCTTTCCTCAAAATCTATTTCTCTATGCAAAAATACCTTCTTTAGCAAGGTAACTCTGAGTTTTTGAGTTAGAGAGCATTTACATCACAACTCATGATCCAAACACATCCAATATGTCATATCTAAGCTGTCCAAACTCTCATAAGTGACCTGTAACACCAAAATCACAAAGTCCTATCTCAAAACCTCAAAATAAGACTTTTGTGCATTTTTTAAGCCATGTCTTGATTCAGTCACTTTTAAAACCAGATAAAACCTCAAACACACTCCAAATATCATCCTTGAACTGTCCCAAATGGTTCCACACATCTGGAACATCATTTGAGAGGGTTTCTATTTTGGAAACTTTTGCCCCTTTTGTAAGAAAGGGCCAATTTCCATTACTGAGGTTTCCAGCTGATTCCAATCATCCTAAAAGCTTCCAAGGGATCATTTGAGAGTGTTCAAAGCATCAAAACATTTATGGATCAAGGCACTTGACAGATTGCCCAAAAAATTCCTAAAGAGGTAAGCATCTCAACTGGAACTTTTTAAAATATGCACTGCTTTGAGGTCCACTGATCATGCACATCTCATACATGTTATATGTGTTGTGTTTGAACCAATTCATCATGTAATTCATGCCTATAACAAGAGATAGCACAGAAAATGCACATTATGGTCTATTTCAAAACCACTATCGGGTTTTGAGGAGGATTGATTTTATGGAAAAACCACCACCACCATTGGATTCCTTAGGAAATTCTAGGCCAGATGCATATAAATTTTGTCGCCATCCATGAAGAAATGAAGAAGTTATGACCTTCACGTTTCTGACCAAAAATCTTGCCTTGCCTTGCCTTGGGCCAGGCCAAAAACAAGGCAAGCCTTGTATATTTGTGGTTGTGTTTCAATACACGGATGTATCACCACCCCAGTGGTAAGGCGCGCATGCTGCACACAAGAGGTCTGGGGTTCGAATCCCCTTCTCCCCAGACCCCTTTTTAATGTTTTTTTTCACTTTTTATTGTTTTTCATATTATTTTTAATGATTTGAAAAATTAATAACTCCCTCAATTTTAATTATTTTTGATTGGTTCTTTTTTCAAAAAATCACAAAAATGTTGAAATATTTTATTCCACAAAAAATCAAATTTATATTATTTATTTAATATAATTAGTATTTTTGTGAATAAATTCATTTTTAATTATTTTTAAACATTTAAAAGTGAATATTCATTTTGAAAATCAAAACCAAATGAGTTCTAAATTATCTTGTGATTAAAACCTCATTTTTCAAACCTTAAATAAAAATTATAAGTGGTTTATTCAAACTTATTTGGTATTTTTATCATATTTATTGATTTTCTCTAAATATTTACTTTTAAAGGAAAACAAAATTAGGGTTTCTTTGATTTTCACCCTCACAAATCTTTTTTTTAACACCAATGGGCCTCTAATAGAGTGTAAGACCCAATTCTTTTTTAAACTAAAACCTTTTGGGCCTCAGTTATCGTATAAGACCCACTGCGATTTCAAAAATCTCGGCGCGATCGCCATTTCAAAACACCTTAGGCCTACCCTCGTGTTATAAGCCCCATTTATTTTCTTTAAAAACCTCATTGGGCCTCTAATATAGTGTAAGACCCAACCCCTTTGAAAATACACCCCCTTTGGGGCCTCGGTTATCGTATAAGACCCACTGTATTTTCAAACCTCGACGCGATCGCCAGTTTTCAAACAAATAATCACTTGGGCCTCTCCTTGAGCTGTAAGCCCCACCACTTGTACAAAAACAAACTATTGGGCCTCTAATAGAGTGTAAGACCCAATCCCCTTGTACATAAAACTTTGTGGGCCTCACATATTGTATAAGTCCCTCTGTACAATTTTCAAAACAACGGTGCGATCATTGTTAAAACCTTGGGCCTCTCCTTGAGCTGTAAGCCCCAACAAACTTTTCAAAGCACTTTCTCCTTTGATTTTGAATATAGTATTGTTATCAAAGCTTTCTTTGTTGAACAACTAACAAAACAGCATGGAAGCTCTACAACGGGTAAGTGTTTATCCGCTTTCATTTATCGCTTTCATATGTATATAACTCTATTATGGGGCTGCTTCACTGTAAGTCTTCTTTCACATTCTTTAAAAACTTGTCACATATCCACTGTGTAATACTAGTATAGTTATTTAGAGTTTTCCCCGGCAACTACGTCTAGCACTAGGTAAAGCCTTGTCGGTCACTCTTAAATATAAACAAAACTAGATCCCCCCATAGGATTACCAGATACAGTCTTCCCTCATCTTGGGGTTAAAAAATATGGAAACGTGAAAGGCAGAATTCTCGGTGAACCCTTTCTCAGACTGTCACTCTTAGAAATTGTCAAAGAAACTCTAACTCCCCAGAGATGATCTTTTCTCCGTGAATGGCATCTCTTGAGTTTCTTCCAAATCCTTGAACTTTCCTGGCTTGATCTATTCCCGGTGAATAGCATGTCTTGAACTTCTCTTGGTTTGGGGACCCACAAGCTTCCTAAAAGCATCCCCGCCTCCTCTTGGGCATTGTACAAGGACCATTCGGCTTCTTAGAAGTTCTCATGCCTTCTCTTGGGCTTAATATAAGGACCTTGACGACCTCTTAAAGGTATAAGACAGAACTTAGTCATCCTTCGCTAGAGCAGTCTTTCCAGCGTCAAAACTCTGGCCATTGTAGGGTTGATACTCATCCCTTGATACCCGTGCCTGCTCTTGGGTATTGTACAATAGATAAAACTCTAGACTTGGACAGTCTAAGACCCTTGAGTCTCAAAGATATTCTTAAGTTCCCTTCATACATAGGCAGAAACCCGGTCTCTCTCATGAGAGTTCCCCACACTTGGATCCGCTTCAGGATCTCCAGAATCCACAGCGGTAAGGTAGCCTCCTCTTGGGCTTTGTATAAATGACGCTCCCCAGCAGAGCTAACCTTTTCAGACTCTCTTGTTGAGTCAGACCCCTTTTTAGCCTCCGTCTTGGGCTTCATACAAGACACATACTAAATCACTCTCTTGTTGAGTATAAAAGACTCTCTAGTTTAGTCAATACCTTTTTATCCTCTGTCATGGGCTTCATACAAGACACATACAAAACACTCTCTTGTTGAGTATAAAAGACTCTCTTGTTGAGTTAATCACCCGTCACATAGATTTTCTTGTTGAGTCAACCCTTTTAGCCTCTATCTCGGGCTTCGTACGCGACAACAAATAAAAAACACCCTCTTGTTGGGTCAATAGCCTCCTCTTAGGTTTGTATAAAGAAAACCCCGGTTGAGTCAATCATCCTTTTAGCATCAAATATGTACCTTGCCACAGTATACAAACATCAACAACTCCTCTTTAGAGATGACAAATTCTCTCTCATCCAAAACCCTTTAGCTTCACATCTTGGGCATTGAACAAGATACAAACACCTTTAGCTTCACGTCTTAGGCTTTGAACAAGACACCAAAACATCTCTTTCCTCCCATAGAATAGAAGGAACTACGATCGCTCTGATTTCCCTGTTTCGTTAAACGGGAATATGTAGGCATAAGATTGCAAAATCTTAGCGAGCATACTAATCAAAAACCCAAAATCCCGTACTTTCACACATCAATCGAAAAGCACTAAATCCTAACATCCTACCAACAACCTCGCAAATAGTCCAGACATTCTGAATTTAAACAAAATAAACCGAAGAGGGGCCCACATCTTAACCGCATCTGTAACCTAACAGACAGCTGTTTAAGCTCAGTATGCAAGCAGGGTTAATTAGAGACATCTATTTCCCTTCCTTAATCAGCTCAATAGGATAAAAAATGAATCGAACTGTAGTTCCCAAGCGATAGTTACTCAGGACCATAAAAATCGCGCTACATAGGGTAGTCACTCCATCTCCTCCCCATTCTTCAATTTTCAAAATCTTCTTGTTTTAAAACTATAACCTCTTTCATATTAAAACCTTGACTTTTTCAATTGCTTTTTCAAACTTCATTTTCTTTAATAAATGCTAATCAACTTTAAGCATATTTTGACCATTTCAAAAAGACTTAAAAAACACTTAAACTCATTTAAATTTTTGTGCCTTCGTGCACTTTTCATTTAAAAATTTTCATAAAGTTTAGACGTTTTTCATTTTCATAGTTGAGATGTAATTCTCCTATTCCTCATAGTATTTAAGAAGTTGACATTTTCCACTTAGATGTTCAGTGGTAGAATTGTTGATCTTTATCCAAGCGAAAATCCTCCATCTTAAGGTGATGCAAATATTGTTTTCTTATACATGTGGGCGACTTGTCGTAGTTTTATCCTTAAAATGATTGCTTGTCTTTTCATTTTAAAATGAACCAAACCAATACTTTGTGGGTACGTAGGCATGAGGCTCAAGAAGTATCTCCAAACACAAAAATCTTAAAAATAATTTCTTCTCTCATCTCCTCAATCTCATTTCAAACAAACATTTTTAAGCCAAAAAGCGTAGACATTTCAAGGGGTTCCTATAGAGTACTATAGATGTTTTTTGTGCTAACACCTTCCCATAGCGTAACCAACCCCCTTACCCTATCTCTGTTTATTTGTTCCTGTTTTAGAACTTGTTTAGGTTTTGTTCGCACTTTTTCCTTTCCTTTTTGGATAAACTAAAAGTGCGGTGGCGACTCTTGTTTTATGAGTTAAGTTAGTCAATAGCTTACACTCACAATTTTTACCACTACAGAAAAGTGGAGACTCTACTGGGGACTCTGGTTCTTAGCGGGTTCAGCCTACTTTGATTTATTTACGCTTATTTGTTTGATTTGTTTGTTATTGCTTATTCTGTTTGGGTGCTTGGTGATCTCTGTGTGGTGAGATAGGTTCTATATACGAACCTGAGAGCTCTTATGATATAATGTATGGTATAATCGAGGATATGTGCATGGAGTAGTCCTTTGCATGTCAAGTCGAGATCCACCGCTCAGTGGAGGCCCCTTTGGAATTACTGATGTCATACTGAGTAGTCGTGTTTGGCATTACTTTTTCCAACCTGGGAGCCTGAGAAGCTGGGGACTGTAGAACCGTTAACCCATCCTAGCCTAAAAGGACGTAGTACGAAGATTATCCAGATGTAGACATAAAGTGATTGTCATGCGATACTACACTCGGACGAGTTTCTCTTGAGAATATTACTGGTAGGCGCGTAGTCGTTCATAGAGGTAATATCCAAAAAAAGGAATTATGACTCTGGAAACCTTTTAGAACCTTGTTCTACAGGTGCTGATATAACCTTAGTACACACCATTATGGGTTGGTTGTCACCCTTGGCTCCATGCTCGTGACTCGGAACCTTGAGCCTGTGTGCCTTGTGTGATCCTGTTTGTGGTTGCTGCATACATATACTCATGCATTCATGAGCATTTTTTCTCAAGATTTCAAGGAAATTAGAGGTGCTTTTTGTAGATATTCCAGATGTGAGTGATTATGGATCTTGGAAGAAGGAATACGCAAAAATATAGTTTCAAGAGTCCTGATCTATGAGAGTTGAGAAAGCTTGGATCTTTGGTATCTAGTCCCATGGATTTCAAAGGCCGTTATAAGAGACTTTTGTCTATTCTAAAGACTGATATGGAAGACAGGGTTATCAACACCTTGATTCAGTTCTACGATTCATTGCACCATTGCTTCACTCTTCCTGACTATCAGCTTGTTCCAATGTTAGAAGAGTACTCTTATTGGATGGGTTTACATATTTTAGATAAGATCCCTTTCAGTGGTTTAGTGGAATTTCCTACACTCAAAGTCATTACCAAAGCTATTCATCTTAAAGAGTCTGATCTTAAGGGAAATTTTTTCACCAAAGGAGGAATTCTTGGGATTAGTGCCAAGTTTTTGATGGGGAAAGCTTCTACCTTTGCTACTATGGGGAGTATGGATGCTTTTTAGGCTATTGTTGCCTTACTTATCTATGATCTGGTGTTGTTTCCTAACATGGATGGTGTTATCGATGTTCATTCTATTCAGATCTTTTTAATTGGGAACTCCGTGCCTACTTTACTAGGAAACACTTATCATTCCATTCACTATAGGACTTCCAAGGGTGGAGGAGAGATTACTTGTTGTGCACCTCTACTGTACATGTGGTTTATTTCGCACTTGCTGTAGTCCCAGCTCTTCAAGGATAACAAGGATGCAGACATGACTTGGTATTATTCAGCGTATGATACTAGAGTGATTATTGATGGTTGTGGAGAGTTCCCCAACATGCCTCTTCTTGGTACGCAAGGAGGAATTAGCTACAACCCTATTTTTGTTAGGCGCCAGTTGGGATATTGTTTGAAGGACAAACCAAGTAGTCTTTCATTATCGGATTTCTTTTTCCTTGATGTAGTAGAGAACTTGGAGTTGAAGAAGAGGATTTTACATTCTTGGAGCCATGTCCATAGGAAAGAGAAGGGTCAGTTAGGAAAGCAATATTGTGCTGCTTCTTAGTGTTACATTCAGTGGGTCCGTGATAGAGCTTGTCAACTTAAGATGCCTTATCCTCTTAAGAAGCCATTATATCCTATTGTTACACCATCATCTTCTCTTGTTCCCGTTGATGATAGAGGAAGTCTTCAAGAAGCTTTGGCTAAGATGAAGTAAGAGAAAGAAGCTTGGGAGAGCAAGTTTCATGCTTCTGACAAGGAGAAGACGGATTTGCAGAAATAGCTAAAAGAGAAGGATGACTTGATTGAGTTGCTTGAGCGACGTGTCATGAAGAGGTCTAGGGAGCCAGAGGATTTATTTTCCTCTAGCACTCCATCATCTACTCCTCTTCCTACCTTTGGAGCATGGAAAAGCATTGTGGGCCAACTCGTGATGGAGAAGGACACAATGGAGAGTTACTACAAAAGAGAGATCAAGAAACTTCATGAGAAGTATCAATCTAGGGTTAGGTTATCTTATGACATGATTCCATAGATTTAGTTTTTTTCCTCTTATGTATTGAGACTCTTTGAGATTGTATTTCAGGCTTTGTAATCCTTTTTCCAATATGAATGAAATGAGATTTTCAGGCTTTGCAATTCGCTTTAAGGTTCCTTGAAATCTTTGCATTTGCATTTGCATATCATGCATCATTGTGCATTGTGTTTTGCCTTTTCCAGGTGTCTTATTTGTTTCCCTTGGTCTTCGTTCAGACAAGTTGTCGCATCATTATAATACTCGAGCTAATCAAGGAAAGAAGATGGATCAGTTGTAACAAGAAAACCTTGAACTTCGTGAAGAAGTAACAACTCTAAAGGACAGTTTGAGAGACTTTCTGCAATGATGGAAACTCTGGTGGCTGCTAAGAATCAGCCACCACCGCCTCCTCCTCCTCACAGTCCTGTGCAGAGAATAGTGATTTTAGAGATCGTCGCATTGCCCATTTCTATGGCCCTAGTCAGTGCTTCTCAACATCATATGCCTCCTGGTTTCCCTTGGGGTATGCCTTTCAATTATGTACTGGAGGGGTATCAACCTCCAGCTTCTGAAGGTCTAAGAGTTCATGCTGTTATGACTATACCACCTCTTGTGGTTAATGTTGTTCCTCATACTGAGATTTCAATTATTTCTACTGCTGTATCTGTGCCACCACCCATGGGTCACATTGTGCCTTATGTTGAAGAACAAATTTTCCACACTGCTTCGAGACGGAGTCTGGATGTCCTTTATCGTATGGTTGTAAGTGCGCCTAGTGAATTCACCGAAATGGTGAAAATAGGTATACCCTTAGAGGAGGGAGTATGTGAGGGACATCTGACAAAGGAAGGTGGTTCTGGAAGTGCAAACATGTTTGGTGCTGGTTTTTCTAAAAAGAAGGACGAAGAAACCAATTCCATCTCTCAGGAGAGATCTAGAAGATACAGGGGAAGAAACAATAATGGTAATTATCTTCAACAATAAGTAGCTTTTGTTACGCCCGTTATCAACGCTGCTCCTGCTGCTCAAGCTACTCTGAATTATCAACCAGAGTTCCAACAGAGAACAAGTCAGAATAATTAATAGAATTGTCCACAAAGGAAGAATCAGTTTGATCCCATTCGGATGTCTTACACTGAGTTACACCCTAGCTTGATACAGAAGAAGCTTGTACAACCCAGAGACCCACCAGCTGTTCTCAAAGAGCTTCCATGGTGGTACAAACCTGATCAATCATGTGCTTTTCATCAAGGAGCCCCTGGGCAAGATATCGAAAACTGTTATCCTTTGAAATATGAAGTTCAAAATCTTATTAGAAGTGGAATTCTGTCATTTTGAAGACACTATTCCTAATGTGCAATCAAATTCGTTTCCTAAGCATGGTAACACCTCTGTTAATGTGTTATATGGGTGTCCTGGCACATACTGTATTTATTATATTCGCTGGATTCGGAGGTCACCTGTTGAGATGCATGCTACTCTGAGTGAATACATCCATTATGAACATGATTATGTCGTTTGTTGTATTTGTTCAGTGAACCTCCGTGGGTGTGTGATTCTGAAAAGGGATTTACAAGAGATGATTGATCAGAATCTGATTCAAGTCACTGCAAATAGAAATGAAGTTGAGAATGAGGTGATTTTCATAGTTCTACACTTCAACATCCCAGAGCGAGTTGTAATTTCTTACAATAGTTAGAAATCTGTTGTTACACCTTTGGTCATTCGTTTACCTGGCCCGATACCGTATGAATAATATAAAGTTGTTCTCTACAAATACAATGCTACTATGTTGGAGGATGGAAAGGAGGTTCCCATTCCTTCTCTCTCCTCAGTTGTGACTATTGTAGATGTAAGTTGTGTGACCAGAAGTGGTCGAATATTTGCTATTGTACCCTTGAAGACGAGTGAAGATGTTGTGGGTAAGCAAGTTCAGTTGAAGACTTCTGTTGAGGATGGTCAATCGAGTGATGTAAACCAGTAATCAGACAATGATGAGATGCTAAAATTGATCAAAAAGAGTGAATATAATGTGGTGGATTAACTTTTGCATACACCGTCTAAAATTTTTGTGCTATCTCTGTTGATGAGCTTTGAGGCTCATAGAGAATCTCTTCAGAAAGTATTGGAGCAATCTTTTATAGACCATGATGTGACTGTTAATCAATTTGATAGCATTGTTGCCAGTATCATTACATGTAATAATCTGAGCTTTTGTGATGAAGAATTGACAAAACATGGAAGAAATCATAAATTGGCGCTCCATATTTCCATGAATTGCCAAGAGGACACTATGTCCAATGTGCCGGTTGACACCGGCTCATCATTGAACGTAATTCCAAAATCCACTTTATCCAGACTGCCATATCAGGGTACTCCTGTGAGGTTCAGTGGGGTCAGCGTGAAAGCCTTTGATGGCTCTTGTTATTGGAGAAGTTGATCTCCCTATCAAGATAGGTCCGTGCTTATTCCAAATTACTTTTCAAGTAATGGACATTGATCCTGCTTATAATTATCTTATTGGACGCCCTTGGACTCATGAAGCTGGGGCAGTTACCTCAACACTTCACCAGAAGTTGAAATTTTTCTAGAATGGGAAGTTGGTAATTTTTGGTGGTGAGCAAGCCATGTTGGTAAGCAATCTTTCATCTTTCTATAATATTGATGTCGACGAGGATGTTAGAACTCCATTCCAGGCTCTTTCTGTCGTTGATAATACTATTAAAAAGAATGGGGTGCCCATGTCTTCTCTGAAAGATGCTCAACATGTGTTGGAGAGTGGCCAAGCTGATGGTTGGGGTCGAGTCATTGAAGTTATTGAGAACCAAGATAGAGATGGTTTGGGTTTCGCACCTAGTTGAACCTGGAAAGAGCTGAAGAGTATTCAAGAGGTTTTTTGTAGTGCTGGGTTCATCCATGCCAAAGATAACTCTACTTCTGCAATCATTGAAGATGATTAAGAGGAAGAAACACTCAACTTTGTGACACGTGGATTTATATTCCAAAATTGGATCGTTGTTGACGTTCCTAATATTGTTTGTGTTTCAAAGTAATTTTTTTATTTTCATTCAAAAATCCTTTCACTCTGCCCATGGTGAAAGTGAATTTGTGAGGGCTTTGTTTCAACTATTATCATCATTAATAAAATGTTATTTTGTTGATCCATATTATGTTTTCCCTTTTTGCTTTATTTCTGAAAAATGGTAGCATAAAAAACCAAAAAAATAATAATATGATAATCACTTTTATCTGCATGATACTTGTACTTTTTTCCATATTCTAAAAACAAACATAAATTGTGCAGATTGATTGTTAACCCCATTGAGAACAATGTCCTTATGCCCTCTCCCAACTTTGAATTCCCTGTGTTTGAAGCAGAATAAGAGGATGTTGAAGGGATTCCCGATGAAATTTCTCGGTTGCTTGAGCACGAGGAAAAGACCATTCAGCCTCATGAAGAGCCGGTTGAATTGGTTACTTTGGGTTCAGAGGAAGATAGAAATGAAGTCAAGGTTGAGGCACTGCTTGGTCCAGATGTTAAGAAGATATTGGTAGAACTTCTTAGAGAATATGTTGATGTATTTTCTTGGTCCAATCAAGATATGCCAGGTCTTGATCTTGATATTGTGGAGCACAGATTACTACTGAAGCCAAAATGTCCACCAGTTAAACAGAAGTTGAGAAGAGCTCATCCTAACATTGATGTTAAGATTAAAGAGGAGGTTCATAAGTAAATTGATGCTGGTTTTCTTGTGACTGTTGAATATCCTCAATGGGTGGCCAATATTGTGCCAGTTCCAAAGAAAGACCGAAAAGTCCGAATGCGCGATGACTACAGAGATTTTAATAAAGCAAGTCTGAAAGATAATTTTCCCCTACCACACATTGATATGTTGGTAGATAATACTGCTAAGTTCAATATCTTTTCCTTTTTGGACGGATTTTCCGATTATAATCAAATAAATATGGCACCGAGGATATGGAAAAAAAAACATTCATTACACCCTGGGGAACATTCTGTTATAGAGTGATGCCCTTCGGTTTGAAAAATGCTGTTGTAACGTACAAGAGAGCTATGACCACTCTGTTCCATGATATGGTGCACAAAGAAACAGAGTTCTATGTGGACGATATGATTTGTAAGTCAAGGACTGAAGAAGATCATATTGAGTATTTGTTGAAGCTGTTTCAGTGATTGTGGAACTTTAAGCTTCGATTGAATCCAAATAAATGCACTTTTGGTGTCCGTTCTGTAAAATTGTTGGGCTTTATTGTCATCCATAAAGGCATTAAAGTTGATCCTGGTAAAGTTAAAGTTATTCAGGAAATCATGTGCCCAAAACAAAAAAACAAGTAAGAGGATTCTTGGGATGTTTGAATTATATCTCCTAATTTATATCCAATATGACTGCCACTTGTGAGCCAATCTTCAAGCTTCTCCATAAAGATCAGGGTTGTGTATGGACAGAGGATTGTTAGAAAGCTATTGATAGTATCAAAGAATATCTGCTTGAACCTCTGATTTTGTCTCCTCCCGTGGAAGGAAGACCATTGATTATGCGTTTGAATATGCTGGAAGAGTCTATGGGTTGTGTTCCTGGTCAACAAGATGAATCTGGTCGAAAGGAATTTTCCATTTATTATTTGAGCAAGAAGTTCACCGATTGTGAGTCTCGGTACTCCATGCTTGAAAAGACATGTTGTGCTTTAGCTTGGGCTGCCAAGCACCTCTGCCAGTATATGTTGAATCACACTACTTGGTTGATATCCAAAATGGATCCAATCAAATATATTTTTGAAAAGCCTGATTTGACTGGGAGGATCGCTCGTTGGCAAAATTTTGTTGTCAAAATATGATATTGAGTACCAAACTCAAAAAGCAATAAAAATAAGTGTTTTGGCTGACCATTTGGCACACCAGCCGATGGATGATTATCAACCTATCGGGTTTGACTTTCCTGATGAGGATGTGATGTACCTAAAGGCTAAAGATTATGAAGAACCATTGCCAAAAGAAGGGCCAGAGCCTGGATCCCGATGGGGTTTGATTTTTGATGGAACTGTTAATGCATATGGAAATGGTATTGGGGAAATAATTGTTACTCCCCATGGTTCTCATATTCCTTTCACTGCATGGTTGATGTTCACTTGCACAAATAATGCGGCAGAGTATGAAGCATTTATTATAGGCTTGGAAGAAGCAATTGATTTAAGAATCAAGATTCTTTATGTATACGGAGATTCAGCCCTAGTGATTAATCAGATCAAAGGAGAATGGGATACACGTCAACCTAATTAGATTCCTTATCGAGATTATGCCAGAAGGTTGTCAACATTCTTCAATAAGGTTGAGTTTCACCATATATCCAGAGAAGAAAATCGAATGGTGGATGCTCTGGCAACTCTATCCTCCATGATTGTGGTGAATCGGTGGAATGATGTGCCAAAAATCGATGTTATGGATCTTGATAGACCGACTCATGTGTTTACAGTTGAAGAGGTCGTTGATGATAAACCTTGGTATTATGATATTAAATGCTTTCTTCAGAGTCAAGAGTACCCACTTGGGGCATCGAATAAAGATAAGAAAACTTAGAGAAGGTTGGCTGGAAGTTTTTTCCTGAATGATGATGTGCTATATAAACATAATTATGACATGGTCTTGCTCAAATGTGTGGATAGACACAAAGCAAACATGCTGATGAAAGAAATTCATGAACGATCCTTTGGTACCCATGCCAATGGATATGCAATGGCTAAGAAAATGTTAAGAGCGGGTTACTATTGGCTGACAATGGAATCTGAATGTTGTAAATATGTGAAGAAATGCCATAAATTACATATTTATGCTGACAAAATTCATGTACCTCTGACTCCTCTCATTGTTATCTCTTTTCCATGGCCTTTCTCCATGTGCGGCATTAATATGATTGGAATGATTGAGCCTAAAGCGTCGAACGGGCACCGTTTCATTTTGGTGGCTATTAACTATTTTACCAAGTGGGTTGAAGCAGCGTCATATGTCAATGTGACCAAGAAAGTAGTGGTCCAGTTTATCAAGAACCAAATCATCTGTCGGTATGGCGTTCCAAGCAAGATTATCATTGATAATGGGTTAAATCTGAACAACAAGATGATGAAGGAATTATGTGATGAGTTTAAGATTGAGCATCATTATTATTCTCCTTACAGACCTAAGATGAATGAGGTTGTTGAAGCTGCTAATAAGAATATCAAGAAGATTATTCAGAAGATGGTTGTTACATATAAAGACTGGCATGAGATGCTCCCTTATGCTCTGCATGGGTATCGTACATTCGTCCACACTTCAACAGGGGCAACCCCTTTGTCTCTTGTTATGGTATGGAAGCAGTGCTCCCAATAGAAGTTGAAATCCCTTCTATGAGAGTTTTGATGGAAGCTGAATTGTCTGAGGTTGAATGGTGCCAGAGTAGATACGATCAGTTGAATTTGATTGAAGAGAAAAGAATGACGCCCTTGTGTCATGACCAATTGTATCAATAGAGAATAAACAAAGATTTTGATAAAAAGGTTCGACCTCGTGTGTTCATTGAAGGCGACCTCGTACTAAACAAGATCTCGACTTTTACCCCTGATTATAGGGGCAAGTGGACTCCTAATAATAAAGGCCCATATGTTGTTAAGAGAGCCTTCTCTGACGGTGCATTGATTCTTACAACTATGGATGGTGAAGATTCTGCTCGTCCTGTGAATGTCGATGCAGTCCAGAAATACTTCGCCTAAAAAATAAAAGAACAGCTTGCTAAGTTGAAAACCCGAAAGGGCGACTTAGGAAAAAATGAGCGTCTCAGTGGGCTGAAAACCCGAAAGGGCGGTCTAGGCTAAATATAAAGACAAAAATAGAAATAATCATTCCGGTAGATTGAAAACCCGAGAGGGGAATCTAGGCAAAAGTTAGGGATTATGGAAAGTAACTACATCCAGCCTGTCTTGATCACTTGAAGCAACATTGTCTGTCAACGATTCTCATTCAACCATTCTTAACGTAAGTTTTGAGCACCAGTGGAACTGAAAGTTGTTAGGTAGAATAGTGGTCATTGTATTTCAATGTAACCCTTTCCATGTATTTACCATTTTTCAAACTTTGTAATGATCCATGAAGTTACGCCATTTGCGGACTACCATTCTATCAATAAAATTTGGGCCTTTGTCCTTTTGTTTGCAATTCTTATTTTGTTTATGTTTACAAAATTTAATTTGGTTTTTATGATAATTTTTGAAACAAACATATATATGAAAAACCATGTTTTTTTAAAAACTATAAAAACATTTTCCTTTGATTTATGAATACAAAAAGGAATGTCAATGATTATTCCAAGAACGGTAAAACCGCAATAGCGCAAATTTTTGGACGTGGTTGTGAAGCACTATCGCTTTTGGGGTACTACAGTTCGATTCATTTTTTATCCTATTGAAGCTGATGAAGGAAGGGAAATAGATGTCTCCAATTAACCCTGCTTGCATACTGAGTTTAAACAGATGACTGTTGGTTTACAGATGCTATTGAGATTGTGGGTCTCTCTTAAGTTATTTTGTTAAAATAGTGTCTGGGCGATTGGTGAGAGTTTAAGACTGATGCTTTTCGATTGATATGTGAAGGTATGGGATTTGGGACTTTGGATTAGTGTGCTCGCTAAGATTTTTCTTTCAATCTTATGCCTACGTATTCGCGTTTACCGAAACAGGGAAATCAGAGCGATCGTAGTTCCTCCTATTCTATGGGAGGAAATTGTGTTTTGCTGTCTTGTTCAAAGCCCAAGACGTGAAGCTGAAAAGGTGGTTTATATCTTGTTCAAAGCCCAAGATGTGAAGCTGAAAAGGTCTATTTGTATCTTGTTCGAGGCCCAAGATGTGAAGCTAAAAATGTGTTTTCTTTAGAGAGAATTTGTCATCTCAAAAGGGGGTCTGTTTGTCACAACTGTTGGGTGACTGACTATAAAAGGAGGATTACTTTAACCGGGATATGTGAATCCTAGCAATGCCATAATTTCCTTTATAGGGGGTTTTAACCTGAGGGAGAAGACTTTAACTCAGTGTAGAGCAATGCTATCTTTCCTTAGGAATTTCTCATGCTAAAAGAAGGACATTGGCGTGGATGTAAATAATCCAGAGGCTTGCCGCTTACAGCGATTAGATGAAAGGAGTTGTTGATGTTTGTATCCTGTGAACGAGGCACAGTTTTGATGCTAAAAGGTTGATTGACTCAACCAAGGTTTTTCTTATACAAAGCCTAAGAGGAGGCTATTGGCCCAACAAGAGGGTGTTTTTATGTGTCTCGTACGAAGCCCGAGAGAGAGGCTAAAAGGGTTCGACTCAATAAGAGAGTGCTTTTAGATGTGTCTTGTACGAAGCCCAAGACGGAGGCTAAAGGTTGACTCAACAAGAGAGTCTTTTATACTCAACAAGAGAGTGTTTTTGTATCTCGTACGAAGCTCGAGAGGGAGGCTAAAAGGATTATTGACTCAACAAGAGAGTCTTTTTGTATCTCGTACAAAGCCCGAGATAGAGGCTAAAAGGATTGCTGTTTCAATTGAGTGTCAGGTCTAGTAGGTTGGTTAAAAGAGAAAATTAGTTCTTATAAAGAGACTGATTAAAGGTAAGGCTATGCTTTGGGATTGATCAGAGGGTCGGGGTTATTTCCCGTTCTTTAAGGAAATGGGGAATCCAGAGGGTATTGGAGACTGTCCGAGTCTACTGGTGTTTTTCCCTACTTGTGAATGCCTTCGAGACTCAAGGAGACTAGACTGTCCAAGTCTAGAGTTTTATCTTTTGTACTATGCTTAAAGAAATAGTAGTAGTACGTTCACGGTAGAAAGATCTAGACTCTTTGAAAGACTGTTCAATTAAGATGACTAATTTCTGTTCCTATACCTCTAGGAGATCGCCGGGACAATTTGTACGAAGCCCAAGAGGAGGCTGGAAACTTTTAAGAAGCCGAGGGACAATTTGTACGAAGCCCAAGAGGAGGCTCTCTTTCCGAAGGAAGAATCCTTATACGAAGCCTAAGAGGAGGCTGTGAATACTTCTAAGAAGCCGTAGGGTCCTTGTACAATGCCCAAGAGGAGGCGGGGATGTTTTTAGGAAGCCTGTGGGTCCCCAAACCCCAAGAAATTCAAGACAGGATATTCACAGAGAATATTTTAAGCCAGGAAAATCTGAGAATTTGGAAGAAACTCAAGAAATGCCATTCACGGAGAAAAGATCATCTTTGGGGAGTAGAGTTTCTTTGACAATTTCTAAGAGTGACAGTCGGAGAAAGGGTTCACCGAGAATGCTGCCTTTCACGTCTCCATATTGTTTAACCCCAAGAGGAGGGAAGACTATGTCTGGTAATCCTATGGGGGATCTAGTTTTGTCTATTTAAGAGTGACCAACAGGGCTTAGTGCTAGATGTAGTTGCCGGGGAAACTCTAAATATCTATACTAGTATTACACAGTTGATATGAGTTTATAAAAGAAGACTTACAGTGAAACAACCCCACAATACAGTTTATATGTATATGAAAGCAGATAAAGAAAACATATAAACACTTACTCGGTTGTAGGGCTTCCATGTTGTTTGGTTAGTTGTTCAACAAAGAAAGATTGAAAACAACAGTATACTCAAAATTAAAGGAGAAAGTATTTTGAAAAGATGTTGGGGCTTACAGCTCAAGGAGAGGCCCAAGGTTTATCAGTGATCGCACTGTCGTTTTGTACAAAGGGACTTATACAAGTGACTGAGGTCCAAGAAATTTTTTATACAAGGGGATGGGTCTTACACTCTCTCAAGAGGCCCAAGTTTTTAAAGAAAAAGAATGGGGCTTACAATTGGAGGGTAGGCCCAGATGATTGGTTTTTTTATTGGCGATCGCGCTGAGGTTTTCTTTTAATGCAGGGGGACTTATACAATGTCTGAGGCCCAAAAAGTTTTATTTAAAAGAGGATTGGGTCTTACACTCTAATAGATGCCCAAAAGATTTATTTTTGTACAAGTGGTGGGGCTTACAGCTCAAGGAGAGGCCCAGGGTCATTTGTTTGAAAATGGCGATCGCGCCTAGATTTTTGAAAACGCGGTGGGTCTTATACAATATATTGAGGCCCAAAATGGTTTTGTTTTCAAAGGGGGTTGGGTCTTACACTCTAATAGAGGCCTAAAATATTTTGAATGGGTCTTATAGCTCGAGGAGAGGCCCAGGGTTTGTTTTTCAACGGACGATGATCGCGTCGAACTTTTTGAAATACAACGGGACTTATATAATAAGTGAGGCCCAAAATAGGTTTGTATTTACAAAGAATTGGGTCTTACACTCTATTAGAGGCCCAAAAGATTTTGAATGGGTCTTATAGCTCGAGGATAGGCCCAAGGTTTGTTTTTCAACGAACGATGATCGCGTCAAACTTTTTAAAATACAACGGGACTTATACAATAAGTGAGACCCAAAATAGGTTTGTATTTACAAAGGATTGGGTCTTACACTCTATTAGAGGCCCAAAAGTGTTTGATAAGGGTGAAAATCAAAGAAACCCTAATTTGTTATTCTTTAAAAGTAAATATTTAAAGAAAATCAAATAAAATACCAAATAAGTTTGAATAAACCATTTGTGATTTTTGTTTCAGGTTTGAGAAATGAGGGATTAATCACAAAGTTAACTAAAACTCACTTGGTTTTGATTTTCAAAGTAAATATTCACTTTTAAAATGTTTAAAAACATTAAAAAGGAATTTATTCACAAAAATTATAATTATATTAAATAATATAATATAAACTTAATTTTTTTTATGGAATAAAATATTTTAACATTTTTGTGATTTTTTGCAAAAAGAACCAATAAAAAATAATTAAAATTGAAAGAGTTATTAATTTTCCAATTAATTAATAAAACATAAAATATTGGAAAAAAATAGAAAACATGTGAGAAAACACAAAATGGCATGGGTGGGGTTTGAACCCACGACCTCAAGGTTATAGGGCGTGCGCCTTACCACTGGGGTGGTGATACATCCATTGCTTGAAGTGAAACCACAAATATACAAGGCATGCCTTGTTTTCTAGGCCTGGTCAAGGCAAGGCAAAGCAAGTTTTGCCAAGAAACGGGAAGGTCCATAACTTTCTCATTTCTTAATGGTTGGGAACAAAATTTATATGCATCTGGCCTGGAATTTCACAAGGAATCCAATGGTGGTGGTATTTTTTTTAGATCATACTCCCTCCTCAAAACCCGATAGTGGTTTTGAAAAAGGCCTATAATTGCATTTTATATGCTACACTTTGATACAGGCATGAATTACATGATGAATTGGTTCAAACACAACATATATAACATGTATGAGGTGTGTATGATCAGTGGACTTCAAAGCAATGCATATTTTGGAAAGTTCAAGTCATGATGCTTACCTCTTTTTGAGCTTTTGGAGTTTTATGTGCAATCTGCCAAGCTTCTTGTTCCAGAAATGGTTTGATGCTTTGGACACTCTCAAATGATCCCTTAAAAGCTTTGAGGATGGTTGGAATCAGCTAGAACCTGCAAAAACACAAACTGGCCCTTTCTTGCAAAAGGGGTTAAAATGACCAAAATAGCAACTCTCTCAAATGGTGTTCCAGATGGAGGGAACCATTTGGGATAGTTCAAGGATGTTATTTGGAGTGTGTTCGAGGTTTTATCTGGTTTGGAAAGTGACTGAATCAAGACATGGCTTGAAAAATGCACAAAAGGCCTATTTTGAGGTTTTGAGAGGTGACTTTGTGATTTTGGTGTTACAGGTCACTTTTGATAGTTTGGATCACCTAAATATGATGTTTAGGAGGTGTTAGGATCATGAGTTGTGATGGAAATGCTCTCTAACTCAAAAACTCAAAGTTACCTTGCTAAAGAAGGCATTTTGGCCTAAAGAGAGGGATTTTGAGGAAAGCATCTGTTTGATGGCTTTGGTGTACTCAAACTGAGCATAAATGAGCTCTATTTATAGTAGAGCAAGTTTGTTTTGGGATCAATAGTGAATGGCAACTGCAGCAGAGGTTTGGCCAATGGTTGCACTTTGGAATCCAAGTCTCCTCTAGCCATTGACTAGAGGTTAGAGCACAGGGTTGTGGTTCCCTTGGTCTTGGATAAGTCTTGACTGAATTCAGTTGCAAATGGCTCATTCCAGGCCACCTTGGTGTATGCATTGAATTCTCCAATCCAAAATTGGAGTCTTGTCCCTCTTTTAGGCAATTATAGGTTTGGCATGCTACTTCTTGTTCCAAGGACTTTGGAGGCTTGGCTCAGTGTTTGTCCCCTTTAGATTTGATCCTCAGATGTGTCCAAAGTGATGACAAAGCTTGGAATTATCTGATTTTTCCAAATCGAGCAAAAATGCAAAATTCTTCCTAGCCTTGGCAGTTTTCAGCAAGGCATATTGCCATTGTCATATCTCTTGGCCCATGTGGAATTTGGTGATGTTCTTGGCCATTATTGAAAGCCCTCATATGATATAACAACTGTTTGATCATATTTGGTTTTGATACCTTTTGGATCCAAGTGAAAAATCCCCCTACATTTGGAAAAAAGTGAAGGCAGATTCTGACTTAGTGAAAATTTCACTAAGTGTTGGAAAAAAGTGACATTTTCACTTTTTGTGATTTTGATCATTCCATAACTCAAAATCCATGAGGAATTTGGAGGGAGGTCAGTTTTAAGCTTTTTTAGAGGGTAATGAGATCTACAAATCAAGATTTGGATGGGGAAAAATGGCTTTGTGGTTTAGGAGTTATGATCCTCCAAAGTTGGTACCCTTGCCACTTTGTTCATAACTTAGAAAATTTTCTAAGTTTTTATGGTTACCCCTTTTACAAGTTATCCCACTTTTCTTGATTTTTCTTGATGAATGATGATTCAAATCATACATTAACATCATTTTAGGGTTAAAAAACCATTTTTGTGAAAAATCTCAAAAAGTCAAAGCTGACTTTTGTGCACAGTTGACTTTTTGTCAGATGAATTCCAAACTGTGCGATCCTTTAGGAAATCATGTCCTTGACCTAAATCAAACTTGATGGACATGTTCCATGGGTGTTATAGGGTATATTGAATCATGTCCTAGGGTTTGGGAGCATGTCCTGGTCAAAAGTCAAAGCTACAGTTGACTTTTCTCGCGAAACCCTAATTGTGGTACTGATGAAATTGAGACTTGCTGCTCAAGCTTCCTGGATCAATCCATTGTTACAAATGGATCAATGTGGTATGTTGGAGACCCTCAAATCATGTCTTGAGGTCTTGGCTCATGATTTTTCCCAAAAGTCAACTTAGGGGTGAATTAGGTCAAGAAACCCTAATTCCTGATTTTTGATGTATGCATCCCCTGAGGTCAAATTGACTTGATGCTTGGGCCCATGAGGTTCCATGGAGTATTTTAGGATATGCTTTGAAGCATTGGCTCATGCCCAGAGGAAAATTTCCATCTGGACGCCATGGTCTACCAAACCCTAATTTGGTGACACTGGCGATCTTGAGGGTTGATCCACCTGGAAGGGAGCAGCCTTGTGCTTAATCCTTTAAGTTGGAGTCCTCTTGATCCATTGTAGATGTTTGGGAGGTTAGACAAGTTAAAGATTATGTCATTTCTTGATTGATCCTTTGTCTAAAAGCTCTGACAGGGCTGGAAACCCTAAATTTGATTGTAGTGGATGCTCACCCATCTTTGGGGAGACTGATGAGGTATGATGGTTCCTCCATATTGTGATTATAATTTTCAAAATGATGGGAAATCTTAGTGGTCAAAATTTGGGGTATGACAGATGCCCCTATTTAATCTTCTTGGACCCGAAGGTGTGAATGGCGAAGGTATTCGGGCATTCGGAGTGCAAGAGGATTAAATATCGGAATACCCAAAATTTTGATGGTGGTTAAGAATGGTAGCTCGCGCATCCTTCTTCTTTTGCTAAGAAATGATGCTTAGAAAAGGTAAAAAACTTCCCCTCGATCCTGGTTTCCTACCAAAGAACTGGTCTTAGTTTCTGATGTAAACTTCCCCTCGATCCTGGTTTCCTACCAAGGAACTGGTCTTAGTTTCTGATGTAAACTTCCCCCCGATCCTGGTTTCCTACCAAGGAACTGGTCTTAGTTTCTGATGTAAACTTCCCCTCGATCCTGGTTTCCTACCAAGGAACTGGTCTTAGTTTCTTTTGTCAATAAACTTTTTGACAAGGGACGCTATTCGTAGCGATTTTCCTCAAACTTCTCGCCAAATTTTCCTGGAGAGATGTCATTTGATAGAAAAAGTTTTGATGTCAGAGTTGCTGGGGAACCTAGTCGTCTGAGTTGTAGAGGTGTACAAACTTCTCTATTTGGAGACGCCATTTACCGACTCTACTGGGGAAAAGGAGTCTCTTGAGAGACTGCTTTCATGCTTGGGGATATTACATCATACTTTTCTTGGGATCTTCCCAGAGAAACGCCATATGATGTGATCCAATTTTGAGGTGCTGATGACCTTTTCATCAGCGGTTTTTTTTCGGGAGAAAAACTGTTGTATTGCCGAATCTCTGCTTAAGAGGCTTTCTCTAGGGATTTTCCTTAATCCGGGAAAGCGAAAATATCATCATCAATGGCGAAGAGTGACATCGGTTGAAGGTTCTTTGGTCTTTCAGAGGTTCAAATTATCAAAGTGGTCAAGGGTCAATTCTGATCCAGAACTAAACTGGAGGAGAGAGATTATTCAGATGCAACCTTTCCTGACGAGGAAAGAACTGACAACTCGATTGAGATGACTGTTATCACTAGGAGACAAGACCGACGAGAGTGATAGTGATGCAATATGAATGTGAATGCAAATCAATAATGCATGATGTATGTATGTATATGCTGACAAAGCTGACGCGCCATACAGACTAATAGAGGAACATGACTAGATACTCGACCATCGCGGGGCGAAGAAGTACCGCTGGTTCAAGATAGCAATTCCACCTTGCTTAGGAGAAACGGTCCCTGTTGGGAGCGACGCTGGTCGGGCTTAGGAGATGAGAACTCGGCCGAAGAGGTCAGATGGAGCATTCGCATCTGACATAGCTGATCCTTCATTCAGGCATACTGGTTTAGAAGGAGTACTTTGATTCTGCACTTTGAGGCTCGAACACCTTTGGAGAAGCGATCGATGTTCTTTCGATGTTCAACCGTAAAAAGAAATTGTCATCTTTATTTTTAAAAGCAGAACAATTTTAACAAGTAAATTCATTTTTGTTTCGTTTCAAGAATCGTTGCTCATGTTAAAAACATCATTCTGTAAAGCTAAAACAAATATGAATTGCAAATAAAAGCACAAGGGCCCAAATTTTATTGATAGGATGGAAATCAGCCAAACGCGTGATTCCATAGAGCATTTACAAAGTTTGAAAATGGTAATTTACAGGGAAAAGGGGCTACTTTGAAACATAACGACCACTATCCTTCTACCAACTTTGAATTCTGGGCATCCTGAGCTTCTGTCGATGATGACCTTAACTGAAGCTTTCCTGACGGATGATGTAACTGCTGCTGAGGGACTTGCCCATTTGTCGAAAGTAGTTACTTGCCATTATCCCTAATTTTTGCCTGGATTGTACTTTGAGATTTCCAATCCACCGGGATGATTTTTTATCATTTCTCTAATTTTTTCCTGGACCGCCCTTTCGGGTTTTCAATCCACCAAGACGTTTTTTTTAGGCGAAGTATTTCTTGACTACATCAACATTTGTGGGGTAGGAAAATTCCTCTCCGTCCATGGTTGCAAGTCTCAAGGCACCGCCTGAAAAAGCTTTCTTGACCACATAGGGGCCGTCATAATTCGGAGTCCATTTGCCCCGGGAATCAGTCAGAAATGATTGTATCTTTTTTAGCACAAGGTCTTTTTTCCTGAAGACGCGAGGTCGAACCTTTTTGTCAAATTCCCTCTTCATTCTTTGTTGATACAATTGACCGTGGCATAGTGCCATTATTCGTTTCTCTTCGATCAGGTTGAGTTCGTCGTGTCGACTTTGACACCATTCAACTTTTGTAAGCTTAGCTTCCGTAAATACATGGATTAATGGGATCTCTACTTCTATGGGAAGCACTGCTTCCATGCCATATACTAGAGAGAAAGGGTTTGCCCCTGTTGAAGTGCGGACAGATGTGCGATAACCGTGAAGAGCAAAAGGTAGCATCTCGTGCCAATCTTTGTAGGTTACAACCATGTTTTGAATAATCTTCTTGATGTTCTTGTAAGTCGCTTCTACCGCTCCGTTCATGTTGGGTCGGTAGGGAGATGAGTTATGGTGTTCGATCTTGAACTCAGCGCACAACTCTGTCATCATCTTATTGTTCAAGTTAGATCCATAATCAGTAATGATCTGGCTCAGAACACCATAACGGCAAATGATTTTGTTTTTGATAAATCAGACCACCACTTGTCGGGTTACATTGGCGTATGACGCTGCTTCAACCCACTTGGTGAAGTACTCAATGGCGACCAGAATGAACCGATGTCCGTTCGAAGCCTTGGGCTCAATCATGCCGATCATGTCGATTCCCCATATGGAAAAAGGCCACGGGGAGGAGAGAACTTTGAGATGTGTTGGCGGTAAATGGATTTTGTCAGAGTATATCTGACACTTGTGACACTTCCTCATGTACTTGTAGCAGTCGGATTCCATTGTCAACCAATAGTACCCTGCTCTCAGAATTTTTCTCGCCATTGTATGTCCGTTGGCATGAGTGCCAAAGGACCCTTCGTGAATTTCTTTTATCAGCATGTCTGCTTCTGGTCTGTCTACACATCGGGCCAAGACCATGTCAAAATTCCTCTTATAGAGTGTATCACCGCTCAGGAAGAAACTGCCAGCCAGCCTTCTAAGAGTTTTTCTGTCTTTCCTTAGCGCCCCAGGTGGGTACTCTTGTTTCTGAAGGAAGCATTTGATATCGTGATACCAAGGTTTGTCGTCTATGACTGCTTCAATCGTGAAGATGTAAGCGGGCCATTCAAGGCGCATCATGTCGATCTTAGGTATGTCATTTTGTTGACCTACACTAATCATGGAAGAGAGAGTGGCTAATGTGTCAGTCATGTGATTCTCCTCACGAGGGATGTGATGAAACTCAATTCTGTTGAAGAAGGGTAGCAACCTTCTCGCGTAATCTTGGTAAGGAATCAATCCTGATTGGTATGTGTTCCAATCTCCTTTGATCTGATTAATAACTAGGGCTGAGTCGCCGTATACATCCAAGTTCTTAATCCTAAAGTCAATCGCTTCCTCGAGACCCATAATACAAGCTTCGTATTCGGCCTCATTGTTTGTGCACTTGAATGTCTGTCTGGAGGTGAAAGGAATGTGGGTACCCTGAGGGGTGACAATGATTGCCCCAATTCCGTTTCTGTAATGATTGACAGCTCCGTCAGAGATAAGCCCCCATTGGGAACCTAGTTCGGGCCCTTCACTGGGTATCGGTTCATCGCAATCTTTCATTTTCAAATACATGACATCTTCGTCTGGGAAGTCAAACTCGATTAATTCTTGATCGTCAATCGGTTGATGAGCCAAATGTTTGGCTAAAATACTCCCCTTAACGGCTTTTTAAGCATGGTACTCTATGTCATATTCTGACAGCAACATCTGCCAACGGGCAATCCTTCCCGTGAGAGCAGGCTTTTTGAAGACATACTTGATCGGATCCATCTCGGAGATCAACCAAGTAGTGTGACGAATCATGTACTGGCGCAGACGTTTGGCTGCCCAAGCCAAAGCGCGGCAAGTTTTCTCAAGCATAGTATACTGAGTCTCGCAGTCGGTGAATTTCTTGCTCAAATAGTAGATGGCAGACTCTTTCTATTTAGTTTCGTCTTGTTGGCCAAGTACACAACCCATGGAGTCTTCCAGGACGGTGAGGTAGATAATCAGCGACCTTCCTTCCACTGGAGGTGATAAAATCGGGGGGTTCAACAGGTATTCCTTAATACTGTCAAAGGCGGTTTGACAGTCTTCTGTCCAAACGCACTCCTGATTCTTTTTAAGTAATTTGAAAATCGGCGCACATGTCGCGGTCATGAGGAATATGAATCTGGAGATGTAGTTCAAACGTCCCAGGAATCCTATGACTTGTTTTTTGGTTTTCGGAGAAGGCATTTCTCGAATGGCCTTGACCTTGTCAGGATCAACCTCAATTCCTTTCTGGCTGACGATGAACCCTAAAGGTTTTCCCGAACGGACACCGAAGGTGCATTTGTTGGGATTCAAGCAGAGTTTGTACTTTCTCAACCGCTCGAATAGTTTTGACAGGTGGGTCACATGCTCCTCTTATGTCTTAGATTTGGCAATCATATCATCGACATATACCTCGATTTCTTTGTGTATCATGTCATGAAAAAGAGTAGTCGTGGCCCTTTGATAGGTTGCCCCGACGTTCTTTAAACCGAACGACATTACCTTGTGATAAAAGGTACCCCATGGGGTAATGAACGATGTTTTCTCCATGTCTTTCGGCGCCATTTTGATCTGGTTATAGCCCGAGATTCCATCCATGAATAAGAAAACTTTGAACTTTGTTGTACTGTCAACCAGCATGTCAATGTGTGGTAATAGAAAGTCGTCCTTTGGACTAGCCTTGTTTAGATCTCTGTAATCCACACACATTCTGAATTTTCCATCCTTTTTTGGAACGGGTACGATGTTGGCTAACCATTGAGGGTATTCTGATGTGGCTAGGAAACCCGCGTCAATCTGTTTCTGTACCTCCTCTTTGATTTTGATGGCCATGTCTGGGTGAGTCCGTCTCAACCTCTGTTTTACTGGCGGACATTCCGACCTCAACGGTAAATGATGTTCCACGATGCTGGTATCCAACCCTGGCATATCCTGATAGGACCAAGAGAATACATCGGGGAATTCTTTGAGAAGCTTTACCAAACCCTCTCTGGCAGTTGGACTGAGCAGTGCCCCAATCCTGATTTTTTTCTCTCTTTTTTCGAACCTAAGTTTACCGTTTCCAACGGCTCTTTATGAGGTTCAAAGGACCTTTCCTCCTGTCTGAGTAATCGGGAGATCTCTTCTGGAATTTCGTCGTCATTTTCTTCTTCAGCCTCAAATACCGGGAACTCAAAGTTGGGAGAAGGCATCGGATCGTATGTTTCAACGGGGTTTAAAATAAGCAATCTGCATGACGGTATGATTTGTGTTTAGAAGAGATAGAGGAAATGCAAGAGTGTGTGCAGTGTATTTCTTTTACTGCTTGTTTTTATTATTGAGCTATTTTTTAGGATTAAAATTTTCTGAAAAAACAACAAGAGAAAACAGCAATTAATGCGGACATTACAGAATGACGTTATTTTATTAATGAACAAGTCGATTCTTGAAATTACAGCCCTATAAAACAAAACTCTGTTGCTTTGGGCAAAGCGAAGAGGGAAATTTACAGAAAGTGAGCCCTATCAAAACATCCGTTTCACCTGGGCGAGGCGAAAGGTTAAAGACGGCAATTACTTTGACTTATGAACAATCTTCAGAACATCGACAGCAACCCATTGGCGGCAAACTCCAGGGTGAATCACAAAGTCTGGCACCTTCCTTGATTTGTCCTCAGAAATAACGCTAATTTCTGGTGGAGCAGGATCATTGGAATCTGTCTCCCAGGCAGAGTTGTCGTAAGAGGATTCCTATATTGCATTTTGCATAGCATTGGTGCTCTCAGGTAGATCTCCCCATCCAGTTGGTTGGATATCTTCGAGCCTGATACGAGAGCTTTCGGGAGCAGTGTACTTGACAATATAGTCGTATTTCCCACTTGGTTGTCCCAGGGGTGTCCCACACTTCTTTGGAACTGGATGAGTCATCCTTCTCGATGACGTTGACCTTTGGAAAAGCATAGTTGATGAATTTCAAGTCCTGCAAATGTTGCAAATTCATCGTCGTACTGGACGTTTTTTGAATGACCTGATTGTTGATCCCATGACATGGTGGGGACGCAGGTATTCTTTTTAATGATGCTCAGCTGATTTTCATTGTTCGGCTGATTTCCTTGCCCCAAGTCTCCTGGATACAGCTGCCACATTGGCAGGCCATCCATCGGGCCATAATAGTTGTGGTCAAAGTTGTCCTTCATCAGAGTGTCTTCCTCTAATGAATTTGACGGAGCACGGCATCCTTTAAGATCACAATCTCCGTTTTTCATTTCAAAATTTAACCTCGGTATAAATCTCGGACTCTGTGTAGGAAAGCAAAAGGGCGTAGGCACCTCTTCCTGCGACGTATATCCGTCCTTGTTAAGATAGGACTCCCATTCTTCCTCCATATCAGAGGAATCATCTTTATTGATGGTATGCACTTCTTGAGGCACTGGGTGATGGAAACCTCCATTGTGGAAGAAGTCTTGAATGAGATAAAGACTTTCATTGCTGGTAGTAGCTGTCTGGGTACAGGTTGCAGAAAAACCAAGACCCTTCTTTGTTTTATTGTCAGTAGGAATGACTAGCTGTCCCTATCCTGTTGTATTGGTACTCTCGACCACTTTGATAGCATCTTTGTATGAGGAAATGGAAGTTCCCCCTTCGGATCGATTGTCCTTGCTCACCGAAATCGCTTGGAACTGAGTCCCAACAACATCCTCGGGTTCTACACAAGTAGATAATGACAAGTTGCTTACTAGCAAGGCTTGTTCTCCACAGATTGTGACGAGTTAGCCGTTCTGGACGAACTTTAGCTTTTGGTGGAGGGTCGAAGTGACCACCCCAGCCTGATGTATCCAAGGTCTTCCTAATAAACAACTGTATGTTGCCTGGATGTCCATGACCTGGAAAGCGACTTGGAAAGTATGAGGACCAATAGTTATGGGAAGGTCGACTTCGCCGATAACCGTTTTTCTGGATCCGTCAAATTCTTTGACGACGACCTCGCTGGTTCTCATCGGGGGTCCTTTGAAGGATAATTGCATCAAAGTGGACTTCGACATAACATTTAGGGCTGACCCTGTGTCTACCAGTACGCTGGCTAAAGTATCGCCCTGGCAGCTGACCGTGATATTGAGCGCCATGTTATGACAACGACCCTCTTCAGGTAATTCCTCATCACTAAATCCCAAGTTATTGCAGGAAGTGATGTTAGAGACAATGATATCGAAATGTCTGATTGTTACATCCTGTTCTACAAAGGCTTGCTCTAAGACTTTCTGTAGAGCCTCCCTGTGCGCTTCTGAACTGAGTAAAAGTGACAGCACAGAGATCTTTGAAGGAGTTTGTAATAGCTTATCAACAATGTTGTATTCACTCCTTTGGATGAGCTTCAGTATCTCATCGTTGTTTTTCGAAAGGTCGGGTTTATTGGATTGACTGACCGGTGGATTGGGAACTTCTGTTTGAGGTTCCTTTTCTTTGTTAAATTCTCCAACTCCTCGGTTGAAGATTCGACCACTCCGTGTTACTTGACTGATGTTTGCAATATTCACGATGGAGGGTAATGGAATTTCCTTTCCATTCTCAATTGTTGTTGGACCGTATTTGTAAGGGATAGCCTTAGTTGATTCATACGGTAATGGTCCCAGTAGATAGATGACTATGGGAGCCTTCTGATTTTTCCGACCATCGTAAGCAATTTCGATCTGTTCCTGGTTAGGAACTCTCGATTCGTCAAGTAGAGGGATGATGGTAAAAACATCCATAGCCTTTTGATGATCAGACATTACGACAACATCCTCAATTTGATTAGCGAGGTAGTCCGGCGCCCAGTTGATTGGTCCGGAACCCGGATATGGCCGAATCTCTCTACGATCCACCTGACCCTGAAGAGCTGCTCGTACAAGGTAACATCCTTGGTTACTTTCTGAACAGACTCTACAACCTTCATAGTTGTGTGGTGGCACCTGGCCACGCCCGGTTGGAATACAATGTAACCTCACTAGGTCAGTTTCCACAGATCGAACGTCCCGACTTTGATGCCGAGTAGGGTTCCCGTTGGTAATACTAATTTGCTGGGTATCGTCATCCATATAGATTGGAAGCCACAAGTGATTTAACAAGTGCTGAAGGGTTTCTTGGACAAGGGCACAACCTTGATCGTTTTCGCCACCCTCCCTACAGCTCTGATAATCATGTGATACCAGGGACCCGAGCCGGACATGTTTAGCATGTAACTCCAGCAGGCTGGTATTCATCAAGCGAATATCGAAGATTTGAATCATGTTGATCTGAGAGGGATTCCTATCATGTTAGTCATGGATCCATCCAAGATCCATCTGACACTGGAGGGCCTCTTGTACAAAAGAGCATCCCTGTTTGTTTACCGAGCAAGTCAGACAGGAACTGTAATCGTGCCGCGGCAGATTATGATACTGGCTTTGTCTGGAATGCATCGCCAGCAAGTTAACGTTCATTGCACGAATGTCGTGGTTCTGAATGATGTTAGAATTCATGTAAACCATGTTAACTCCACGAACTCGGTGCTCTTGGATCCATCCGAGATCCATCTGTTCCTGTAGAGCTGATTGCACCACAGAACATCCTCGATTGCTTTTAGAGAAGATATCACACTGGTGATAGTTATGAGGTGGCACATGGCCATATCCACTCCGTCTGCAATGCATCTTGACCAGATTGGTCCTTAACAAGAGTACATCATGAATTTGATAGACGCTGTTAGTCTCTCCCTCTATCAAATTGATTGTAGCTTTCTCGTGTTGAGGCAGCGGGTTTGTGAGAACATTAGGATTTGTATCTTTGAAAGATAAGACCCCGCTCCTAACAAGGTTTTGCACGTCGGATTTGAAATTGAGACAGTTCTCTATGTTATGCCTTGATCCTCCTTGATGGTAAGGGCAAGTCTGATCCACCTTAAACCAAAAAGGCGGATTTTCCGGTACTGTAAGAGGGGACTTAGTCTGGACATGCCCCTGAGCCAATAGTAACAGAAATAGTTCTGCGTACAATACGGGTATAGGATCAAATCCTGGTGGCCGCGTTGTACGGTTGTTATTGTATGGAGGACAAGCCTGCTGAAGAGGCTGTTGAGTCCTTTCCTGATTAGGTTGGCTTTATGCAACCTGAGGTTGATACGTAGAAATAGGCGCATGATTGATAGCAGGAGTCATAGCCGTTACTGGCTGATAACGTCGCCTTTGCTTTCCGAGAGAGATATTCCCAATATCTTGCTCTTTTTTCTTAGGGAGAGCACTACCATATCGTTTTGTACTACTTGATGATCCAGTGTCTTTGACTAGACGTCCTTCTCGGACGGCTTCCTCAAGACAAACTCCCATACCGACCATCTCGGTGAAGTCACTGGGCGCACTGGCAACCATTCTGTCGTAATAAAATGAGCTTAAGGTCTTTAAGAAGATCTTTGTCATCTCTTTTTCCTCAAGAGGTGGACAAATTTGAGCGGCAATTTCACGCCATCCCTGAGCGTATTCCTTAAAGGTTTCCTTGTCCTTTTGTGACATTGATCTGAGTTGATCTTTGTCGGGTGCCATGTACAGATTGTATTTATACTATTGGACGAAGGCAGTGCCAAGATCTCTGAAAGTGCTAATCGTAGCTCGGTTTAAACCCATGTACCATTTTAGGGCGGCACCGGTTAAACTATCTTGAAAGTAGTGAATCAGTAAATCCTGATTCTCTGTCTAAGCTGACATTCGCCGAGCGTACATCACCAAGTGACTCTGAGGGCAAGAGTTACCCTTGTATTTTTCAAAGTCGGGCACCTGGAATTTGTGCGGGACTTTCACATTGGGGACCAAGCAGAGGTCCGCAGCGTCCTTTCCAAATAAATCCTGACCGCGAAGGGCCTACAGTTCTTTCTGCATTCCCAGGAACTGTTCCTGGAACTCATTCATTCTTTCGAACATGTTGTCGTTTCCACCAGAAGATATCTATGAAATTTGTCCTTCCGGGGCAGTGTGTACCACGGGCGGTGGTATAATCATTATGGCCGAGACTCTCGGTGCCTCCCAAAGTTTGTAACCTTCAGGAGTTGCTGTCATGCCCCTGGCATCATCGCTTTCCCAAAGTTTGTAACCTTCAGGACCAGCGGTTCCTGCTGCGGTCCCCTGATCCTCATTGATCAATGGGATATATCCTTCTGGGACGATCTTTCGGCATTTTGTACCTAGGATCAGACTTCTCCACTATGGGCGTTGAGGTGATCTCCGAGATCACAGTCCTTTGTAGCTGAGCTTCTGCCATGGCTTGCATGTCGTTATGAAGCTTTCTTATATCCTCTCTCAGAGCGTCGATCTCTTATCTCAACTCTCTGTTCTCTTCCTCGAGATCATCCATCTTTTTCTGACAATTGGCCCGAGTATTGTACGAATGAGACAGTTTGACTCTAGAACCGAGACACAAACGTGAGATTCGTAGGTAAGAAGAATACGTGACGTGAGAATGATGAATGCAATGATTATATTAACTGTTTTTTTGGTTGGTTTAATCAAAATAAACTTCGACAATTAGATTGCAAATATCAAATAGTGGGGAAACCCCATTTTATTGAATTCAAAGGATTGCGAAAATAGAAATACAGTAGATTACAAGGTGCGGAAACAGAAACCTAAGCTAAGGGGTCCCGAGTCCTCTCTGGGGAGAAACCGGGTGCTGATTCTGGTACTTTCCTTTTCTTGTACCGGGGCTCTTGGGCCGTTGACGGGTTGTCATTCCTTTGCCAAGTGAAAGGAACGAGCAAATTCCTTTGGTCATCCTGATTATCCACAACATATTGCTCCAAAATCTCAATCAGAGCATCCTTATCTTTTAGCAGTCGTTGTATTTTGGTACACTCTACATTGAGGGTGCGGTACTTGTTCTTCCAAGACCTCCTCTCCTGTTGAACTTTGTTGAGAGTAACCTGAAGTTTTTCTGTTTCAGTCATGAAGTACATGACAGATTCCCTCGGCGGAAGAACTCCGTGACGAGGATAAGGCATCTTTAGCTTGAGAGCTCTAGTTTGTACCCAGTGGAGATAAGGCTCCACCGAGACATAGTCCAGTTTTCCTAGAGACTCTCGTCCTTTCTTATGAACATATTTCCAAGCGTGCACTATTTCCATCTTTAGTGCCCTGTCATTTTCTCTTTCTTTGAAGAAAAGACCTTCCAAATGAGCATTACGCGGGACATGCCTCATCGGGTATCCAAATTGACGACGAACCAATACTGGATGGTAGTTGATTCCTCCCTTAGTTCCTATGAGGGGTATGTTGGGGAAGTTTCCACAACGATCAATGATCCTGATCCCGTCATAAATCCTATTGCACCAATCTATATCAGAGTTGGTAAGAGATATGATTTTCTGCGACCAACGCAAGGCACTTTTATGATCCCAAAACGCAGCAGACTTGGGTAAATGGGAGATAAACCATTTGTATAGCAAGGGTACACAACATGTGATAATCCCTCTGCTGTACAAATTTCCTAAGTGTACAGAATGATACGCGTCCACGAGCAAAGTTGCCACAGGGTTTCCAATGAGAAAAACCTTAATGGCGTTGATATCGACAAAGCTATTAATGTTAGGAAACAGAAATAACCCGTAAGTGAGTAAGACAAAGATGCTTTCAAAAGCAGTCATGTTCCCTATACTAACAAAGTACAGAGCCTTCTTTGTCAGGAACTGGGCTGGAAAACCTGGGAGCCCACCCTTGGTGGTCATGTGAGTCTTGATTTCTGACTCATCCAAATAGACTGCTTTTGCAATGGTCTGATCCTTTGGAATTTCTTCCAGTCCAGAAAATGGAGCTCGATCAGTAATGTGTAGATCGGTTAGGTGAGAATACTCCTCCAGCGTTGGTGCGAGCTGGTAATCCGGGAATGTGAAATAGTGATAGACCGGATCGTAAAACTGAATAAGTGCATGCATGATTCCTTCAATCACATGGACTCTTAACAGAGGTAGCAGACCTCCGTACTTGGCTCTGAAAGCTTCAGGGTTAGTGATCATCCTCGCTAATCCTCTCAAATCTTCTAGTTTTGGAACCCTGAAGGTATACTTACGAGTTCTTCTTCTACCGAAATCCATGAGCTCAATCTTTTTCTCTGGCATTTGCAATCATTGTCTTAGTTTAATTTGAAAAAGAGAGACTAGAAGAGAAAATTTTTCTTTGATGTAATGTTTTTTTAGATGAATGCATGAATGCAGCACACAAAAACATAGAAAAAACATGGGGTCAAAGGGTCGGTGTCATGAAGTCAAGGCTCTACCCCCCCCCCCCCTCAAAGGTTTATACTAGTGATTTTTGTACCTGTCTCTCAAAATCATTAGTTCTTGTCGAGAAAACACCAGCGGGCCGGGAACCGTGCTTTGTGATGTTTTTCGAAGAACCATCAGAAGAGGGTAGTATCGCGTGACAACCATTTCCAATAGTTTCCGCACTACTAAAAGAGGTTTTTCCTAGGTGTATACTCAATCTTTCTACATGCGGCATCACACACATTCCCATTAGCAGAAAAATAAACACAGATATTAATTAGGAAAAGCAGTATATATATTTGTCCTAAAGTCCTAGTCTTTAAAGAGCTATGAATCCTATGTTCCTGACAAAAATGGCTCCCCGGCGGAGTCGCCATTCTGTGGTACCTTCCCAACTTTAAAGGTTTTTGACCTAAGATCCTAGTGAAGTAAAAAAAAGTCATATCCTAGTGAAATCCCGAAAGAAAGAAAGAAAAGAAAAGAGCCCACAGTGGGCGCCACTTTTTTGTGGCACTTTTTAAGGTTTCTTCTTAAGAGATGAGAAGAGAACAAGATCTCGTTGTCCCTAGTGAAGTCGCCATTTTTTCTGTAGCGCGAATTTTTGGACGTGGCTGCGAAGCACTATCGCTTTTGGGGTACTACAGTTCGATTCATTTTTTATCCTATTGAAGCTGATGAAGGAAGGGAAATAGATGTCTCCAATTAACCTGCTTGTATACTGAGTTTAAACAGATGACTGTTGGTTTACAGATGCTATTGAGATTGTGGGTCTCTCTTAAGTTATTTTGTTAAAATAGTGCCTGGGCGATTGGTGGGAGTTTAAGACTGATGCTTTTCGATTGATATGTGAAGGTATGGGATTTGGGACTTTGGATTAGTATGCTCGCTAAGATTTTTCTTTCAATCTTATGCCTACGTATTCCCGTTTACCGAAACAGGGAAATTAGAGCGATCGTAGTTCCTCCTATTCTATGGGAGGAAATGGTGTTTTGCTGTCTTGTTCAAAGCCCAAGACGTGATGCTGAAAAGGTGGTTTATATCTTGTTCAATGTGAAGCTGAAAAGGTCTATTTGTATCTTGTTCAAAGCCCAAGATGTGAAGCTAAAAAGGTGTTGTCTTTAGAGAGAATGTGTCATCTCTAAAGGGGGTCTGTTTGTCACAACTGTTGGGTGATTGATTATAAAAGAGGATTACTTTAACCGGGATATGTGAATCCTAGAAATGCCATAATTTCCTTTATTGGGGGTTTTAACCTGAGGGAGAAAACTTTAACTCAGTGTAGAGCAATGCTATCTTTCCTAAGAAATTTCTCATGCTAAAAGAAGGATAGTGGCGTGGATGTAAATAATCCAGAGGCTTGCCGCTTACAGCGATTAGATGAAAGGAGTTGTTGATGTTTGTATCCTGTGAACGAGACACAGTTTTGATGCTAAAAGGTTGATTGACTCAACCAGGGTTTTTCTTATACAAAGCCTAAGAGGATGCTATTGGCCCAACAAGAGGGTGTTTTTATGTGTCTCGTACGAAGCCCGAGAGAGAGGCTAAAAGGGTTTGACTCAACAAGAGAGTGCTTTTAGATGTGTCTTGTACGAAGCCCAAGACGGAGGCTAAAGGTTGACTCAACCAGAGAGTCTTTTATACTCAACAAGAGAGTGTTTTTGTATCTCGTACGAAGCCCGAGAGGGAGGCTAAAAGGATTATTGACTCAACAAGAGAGTCTTTTTGTATCTCGTACAAAGGCCGAGATAGAGGCTAAAAGGATTGCTGTTTCAGTTGAGTGACAGGTCCAGTAGGTTGGTTAAAAGAGAAAATCAGTTCTTATAAAGAGACTGATTAAAGGTAAGGCTATGCTTTGGGATTGATCAGAGGATCAGGGTTATTTCCTGTTCTTTAAGGAAATGGGGAATCCAGAGGGTATTGGAGACTGTCCGAGTCTACTGGTGTTTTTCCCTACTTGAGAATGCCTTCGAGACTCAAGGAGATTAGACTGTCCAAGTCTATAGTTTTATCTTTTGTACTATGCTTAAATAAACAGTAGTAGTACGTTCACGGTAGAAAGATCTAGACTCTTTGAAAGACTGTTCTATTAAGATGACTAATTTCTGTTCCTATACCTCTAGGAGGACGTCGGGACAATTTGTACGAAGCCCAAGAGGAGGCTGGAAACTTTTAAGAAGCCGAGGGATAATTTGTACGAAGCCCAAGAGGAGGCTCTCTTCCCGAAGGAAGAATCCTTATACGAAGCCTAAGAGGAGGCTGTGAATACTTCTAAGAAGCCGTAGGGTCCTTGTACAACGCCCAAGAGGAGGCAGGGATGCTTTTAGGAAGCCTGTGGGTCCCCAAACCCCGAGAAATTCAAGACAGGCTATTCACAGAGAATAGATCAAGCCAGGAAAATCCGAGAATTTGGAAGAAACTCAAGAGATGCCATTCACGGAGAAAAGATCATCTCTGGGGAGTAGAGTTTCTTTGACAATTTCTAAGAGTGACAATCTGAGAAAGGGTTCACCGAGAATGCTGCCTTTCACGTCTCCATATTGTTTAACCCCAAGAGGAGGGAAGACTATGTCTGGTAATTCTATGGGGGATCTAGTTTTATCTATTTAAGAGTGACCCACAGGGCTTAGTGCTAGACGTAGTTGCCGGGGAAACTCTAAATATCTATACTAGTATTACACAGTTGATATGAGTTTATGAAAGAAAACTTACAGTGAAACAGCCCCACAATACAGTTTATATGTATATGAAAGCGGATAAAGAAAACATATAAACACTTACTCGGTTGTAGAGCTTCCATGCTGTTTGGTTAGTTGTTGAACAAAGAAAGATTGAAAATAACAGTATATTCAAAATTAAAGGAGAAAGTATTTTGAAATGATGTTGAGGCTTACAGCTCAAGGAGAGGTGTAACACCCCCAATTCCCATCGCGAATAAATAATACATAAATAAAATCAGAGTAACTAAAAATTTATTTTTCCGACAGAAACAGGGATGCCACATTTAAATAAACAAAATATCATCCCTGCTCATAAATTTGCTACATAGCATAAAATAGAATACCCTCAAAGGGGAAACTTTTTCCATATAAAGATAATACCAAATATATTCAACAATTATATACATTAATAACATAATCGTTTCCCCGACTCCCGTGCTACGTATCAGAGCAGACACCAAGACCTAAGCAAAGACGAAGATCTAACTCTCCCACTTGCCTCCACGCCTCTAAAGCTGACAATCTGCACTATGCCATAAAAAGCATATTCCAGCAGAAGGGTGAGAAATAACAACTATAACAAGATTGCATAATAATATGCCACAACACAAATAAATTCACATATATAATATTTCTCACCACATTCATCACATACTAACACATATAGCATGTCACCAATACATAACATATTCCTAACAATCCAACCACATAGCATATCACAATTATGACCTATGAAAACACACCATGACATCACATATCATATGTTTACACACAAAACATATTACTCACAACCAATGCATTTATCACCTATGCATAATAATTCACCAAAGCTATCACAAGCTCACACATAATCAATTCATTCATGATTTATGCAAATGCACAGAGACCGACACAACGACTCTATGCAATGCATATGCGGTACCGACTCATCACCCGAGCTCAATTGAAGAACTCAATGGAAATATCCTCCCTGCCGGGCCTACGATATTTCCCCATCGCTCATACCATCATGGCATTCGATGTTTCTGGATTGTTCACGCAGACACAATCCGATTGCTCAAACCCCACAAGGGCACACAATCATTCTGAAGATTCCCACGGAATCAAGTGTAACTCATCGCAACGATTACACCCATTGACTACGCAATGTTCAGAGGATCCTCAAATGATCATTTGTGTAATCAATCACTCACACCCAACAGGGACGTGATATTACACCCGATTCTCCACGGAATCGCGACACATGAATGCATGTCATGATGTTTCTCATACAAAATGACCACATACACTCATGCAATGCACACATATTTCACAACATAGTCATGCATATACCATTAAATACACACATTGCAATTTCTTGCCTTTCGGCCATGATTCATCACCACAACATGTCATCACATGCATTATCATCACACGACAGCATACAAGTCATACGACATCCATATCCACAACACATTGCATAATACACTTCATCATATTCATGCATTGAAAACAATTCAAACAATGCATTTCAAACCATAAAGGTCACCACACAACATACATTGAATTCAATCAAACAATGCATTTCACCACACAACAACATCATTAATCACACATCGAAGTATAATCCAAAACAAGGCACATACTTGCCATAAGGCCACAAACCATCATCACAACATTTCATCATGTATATTCACACCATATAACAGCACACAAGCTACACGTTACATATCAAAAGCATATAGCATGATAACACATCAATTGCACACATTGTACGCGATAAAAACCCGAAAACCTGACTATTTTCCAAAAACACTAATTAATTAATTCATCTTTTACTCTCCAAACCATTTTTAATAGAAAGAGCTTTTCATTAGCTTTCCAACGCTTCAAACGGGGGTCAAAACGGACTTACGGTTCAAAAGTTATGAAGAAAACAAAATCGGACATTTTGGAAAATTTTCATCACTTGCGAGTCTGCTCAGGTCGAGTCCATAGGTCGACGCAAACATGCTTTAGGTCGACGCAAACATGCTTTAGGTCGACGTATACTGCGCAAAATTTGATAAAAACTCAGTTTTCGATCGTTAAATGACTTCCAGACCTCCGATTTCGATTCCGTAAAAAGCTGCGATCTCAGAATTAAACATACTACAATATTTTCACTATTAAAAAGCCATCTAACACATTTTCCATTTTTGAAATATTTTAAAACATAATTTTGTCATTGAATTCTAATTTCGAACTCGATCGAAACTGCGGAAAAACACGCAAACAACTACTCCCGATTAAACGCAAACCTTACCCGACAACACTACACAACTTATTCCAAATTCTAACCGTGAAAACATCGATTTCTAATCATTTTTCTCATTTTCAACCTAAATGAAAAACTAATGAAAATAACCAAAACAATCACAACAAACAACACATATACATACACAAGCAAGATATAATTGAAACTTCTCACCCTTACCCGATTAATCGAAGTCCAAGCATTGATTTTAATGATTTTCTTCTTCTCCCTTTCCTTCTCCTCTTTCTCCTCTGTTTTTTCTTCTTCTTCTTCTAACTCTTTTCTTTCTCTCTCTTTCTAACTAATATATATATATATATATATATAATACTTATTATATAATATAAATCCAATAGGGTCAAATATCTCCAATTGATATTTTGTCTTCTAATACCAATTGATCAATTATTAGAGTTACCTTAAAATACTCTCTTTTCTCTCAAATCTCTATTTATAAAAATATCTAATTTTTCTAAAATATCTAACTAATCAAATGACCATTTTGCCCTTACGCTCAAATATCTCCCAAACGCTCTCAAAATGCGATAAAACATAACCATACCAATGAAATATATTTCGGGAAATAAAAGTTGAAAAGAATTTTATAATTTATTGCAAATATTTTACCTATCAGAGAAATTCACCAATTAACTCAATTAGCAGGTAAAATACAATAAATTCACACATTTCACAAAATTCACATAAATGAAATAAATAAATGCAATTAAACAAATCGGCACGTTACAAGAGGCCCAAGGTTTATCAGTGATCGCACTGTCATTTTGTAGAGAGGGACCTATACAAGTGACTGAGGCCCAAGAAATTTTTTGTACAAGGGGATGGGTCTTACACTCTCTCAAGAGGCCCAAGTGTTTAAAGAAAAAGAATGGGGCTTACAACACGAGGGTAGACCCAGATGATTGGTTTTTTTATTGGAGATCGCGCCGAGGTTTTCTTTTAACGCAGGGGGACTTATACAATGTCTGAGGCCCAAAACGTTTAAGTTAAAAGTGGATTGGGTCTTACACTCTAATAGAGGCCCAAAAGATTTATTTTTGTACAAGTGGTGGGGCTTACAGCTCAAGGAGAGGCCCAGGGTCATTTGTTTGAAAATGGAGATCGCGCCGAGATTTTTGAAAACGCGGTGGGTCTTATACAATGTATTGAGGCCCAAAATGGTTTGGTTTTCAAAGGGGGTTGGGTCTTACACTCTAATAGAGGCCCAAAATGGTTTGGTTTTCAAAGGGGGTTGGGTCTTACACTCTAATAGAGGCCCAAAAGATTATGAATGGGTCTAATAGCTCGAGGAGAGGCCCAGGGTTTGTTTTTCAACGGACGATGATCGCGTCGAACTTTTTGAAATACAACGGGACTTATATAATAAGTGAGGTCCAAAATAGGTTTTTATTTACAAAAGATTGTGTCTTACACTCTATTAGAGGCCCAAAAGATTTTGAATGGGTCTTATAGCTCGAGGAGAGGCCCAAGGTTTGTTTTTCAACGGACGATGATCGCGTCGAACTATTTGAAATACAACGGGACTTATACAATAAGTGAGGCCCAAAATAGGTTTGTATTTACAAAGGATTGGGTCTTACACTCTATTAGAGGCCCAAAAGTGTTTGAAATTGTAAGATAAGGGTGAAAATCAAAGAAACCCTAATTTGTTATTCTTTAAAAGTAAATATTTAAAGAAAATCAAATAAAATACCAAATAAATTTGAATAAACCATTTGTGATTTTTTTTTAAGGTTTGAGAAACGAGGGATTAATCACAAGGTTAATTAGAACTCACTTGGTTTTGATTTTCAAAGTAAATATTCACTTTTAAAATGTTTAAAAACATTAAAAAGGAATTTATTCACAAAAATACTAATTATATTAAATAAATAATATAAACCTAATTTTTTTGTGGAATAAAATATTTTAACATTTTTGTGATTTTTTGCAAAAAGAACCAATAAAAAATAATTAAAATTGAAAGAGTTATTAATTTTCTAATTAATTAATAAAACATAAAATATTGGAAAAAATAGCAAAAATGTGAGAAAACACAAAATGGCTTGGGTGGGGTTTGAACCCACGACCTCAAGGTTATAGGGCGCGCGCCTTACCACTGGGGTGGTGATACATCCATTGCTTGAAGTGAAACCACAAATATACAAGGCATGTCTTTTTTTCTAGGCCTGGTCAAGGCAAGGCAAGTTTTGTTAAGAAACGGGAAGGTCCATAACTTTCTCATTTCTTAATGGTTGGGGACAAAATTTATATGCATCTGGCCTAGAACTTCACAAGGAATCCAATGGTGGTGGTATTTTTTCAGATCGTACTCCCTCCTCAAAACCCGATAGTGGTTTTGAAAAAGGCCTGTAATTGCATTTTCTATGCTACACTTTGATACAGGCATGAATTACATGACGAATTGGTTCAAACACAACATATATAATATGTATGAGGTGTGTATGATCAGTGGACTTCAAAGCAATGCATATTTTGGAAAGTTCAAGTCATGATGCTTACCTCTTTTTGAGCTTTTGGAGTTTTCTGTGCAATCTGCCAAGCTTCTTGTTCCAGAAATGGTTTGATGCTTTGGACACTCTCAAATGATCCCTTAGAAGCTTTGAGGATGGTTGGAATCAGCTGGAACCTGCAAAAACACAAAGTGTCCCTTTCTTGCAAAAGGGGTTAAAATGACCAAAATAGCAACTCTCTCAAATGGTGTTCCAGATGGGGGGAACCATTTGGGACAGTTCAAGGATGTTATTTGGAGTGTGTTTGAGGTTTTATCTGGTTTGGAAAGAGACTGAATCAAGACATGGCTTGAAAAATGCACAAAAGGCCTATTTTGAGGTTTTGAGAGGTGACTTTGTGATTTTGGTGTTACAGGTCACTTTTGATAGTTTGGATCACCTAAATATGATGTTTATGAGGTGTTAGGATCATGAGTTGTGATGGAAATGCTCTCTAACTCAAAAACTCAGAGTTACCTTGCTAAAGAAGGCATTTTGGCCTAAAGAGAGGGATTTTGAGGAAAACATCTGTTTGATGGCTTTGGTGTACTCAAACTGAGCACAAATGAGCTCTATTTATAGTAGAGCAAGTTTGTTTTGGGATCAATAGTGAATGGCAACTGCAACAGAGGTTTGGCTAATGGTTGCACTTTGGAATCCAAGTCTCCTCTAGCCATTGACTAGAGGTTAGGGCACAGGGTTGTGGTTCCCTTGGTCTTGGATAAGTCTTGACTGAATTCAGTGGCAAATGGCTCAGTCCATACCACCTTGGTGTATGCATTGAATGCTCCAATCAAAAATTGGAGTCTTGTCCCTCTTTTAGGCAATTCTAGGTTTGGCATGCTACTTCTTGTTCCAAGGACTTTGGAGGCTTGGCTCAGTGTTTGTCCCCTTTAGATTTGATCCTCAGATGTGTCTAAAGTGATGACAAGGCTTGGAATTATCTGATTTTGCCAAATTGAGCAAAAATGCAAAATTCTGCCTTGCCTTGGCAGTTGTCAGCAAGGCATATTGCCATTGTCATATCTCTTGGCCCAAGTGGAATTTAGTGATGTTCTTGGCCATTTTGGAAAGCCCTCATATGATACAACAACTGTTTGATCATATTTGGTTTTGATACCTTTTGGATCCAAGTGAAAAATCCCCCTACATTTGGAAAAAAGTGAAGGCAGATTCTGACTTAGTGAAAATTTCACTAAGTGTTGGAAAAAAGTGACATTTTCACTTTTTGTGATTTTGATCATTCCATAACTCAAATTCCATGAGGAATTTGGAGGGAGGTCAGTTTTAAGCTTGAGTAGAGGGTAATGAGATCTACAAATCAAGCTTTGTATGGGGAAAAATGGCTTTGTGGTTTAGGAGTTATGATCCTCCAAAGTTGGTACCCTTGCCACTTTGTTCATAACTTAGAAAATTTTCTAAGTTTTTATGGTTACCCCTTTTACAAGTTATCCCACTTTTCTTGATTTTTATTGATGAATGATGATTCAAATCATACATTAACATCATTTTAGGGTTAAAAACCCATTTTTGTGAAAAATCTCAAAAAGTCAAAGTTGACTTTTGTGCACAGTTGACTTTTTGTCAAATGAATTCCAAACTGTGTGATCCTTTAGGAAATCATGTCCTTGACCTAAATCAAACTTGATGGACATGTTCCATGGGTGTTATAGGGTATATTGAATCATGTCCTTGGGTTTGGGAGCATGTCCTGGTCAAAAGTCAAAGCTACAATTGACTTTTCTCGTGAAACCCTAATTGTGGTACTGATGAAATTGAGACTTGCTGCTCAAGCTTCCTGGATCAATCCATTGTTAAAAATGGATCAATGTGGTATATTGGAGTCATTTCTTGAGGTCTTGGCTCATGATTTGTCCCAAAAGTCAACTTAGGGGTGAATTAGGTCAAGAAACCCTAATTCCTGATTTTTGATGTATGCATCCCCTGAGGTCAAATTGACTTGATGCTTGGGCCCATGAGGTTCCATGGAGTATTTTAGGATATGCTTTGAAGCATTGGCTCATGCCTAGAGGAAAATTTCTATCTGGAGGCCCTGGTCGACCAAACCCTAATTTGGTGACACAGGCGATCTTGAGGCTTGATCCACCTGGAAGGGAGCAGCCTTGTGCTTAATCCTTAAAGTGGGAGTTCTCTTGATCCATTGTAGATGTTTGGGAGGTTAGACAAGTTGAAGATCATGTCATTTCTTGATTGATCCTTTGTCTAAAAGCTCTGAGAGGGCTGGAAACCCTAAATTTGATTGTAGTGGATGCTCATCCATCTTTGGGGAGACTGATGAGGTATGATGGTTCCTCCATATTGTGATGATGATTTTCACAATGATGGGAAATCTTAGTGGTCAAAATTTGGGGTATGACAGATGCCCCTATTTAATCTTCTTGGACCCGAAGGTGTGAATCGCGAAGGTATTCGGGCATTCGGGGTGCAAGAGGATTAAATATCGGAATACCCAAAATTTTGATGGTGGTTAAGAATGGTAGCTTGCGCATCCTTCTTCTTTTGCTAAGCAATGATGTTTAGAAAAGATAAAAAACTTCCCCTTGATCCTGGTTTTCTACCAAGGAACTAGTCTTAGTTTCTGATGTAAACTTCCCCTCGATCCTGGTTTCCTACCAAGGAACTGGTCTTAGTTTCTGATGTAAACTTCCCCTCGATCCTGGTTTCCTACCAAGGAACTGGTCTTAGTTTCTGATGTAAACTTCCCCTCGATCCTAGTTTCCTACCAAGGAACTGGTCTTAGTTTCTTTTGTCAGTAAACTTTTTGACAAGGGATGCTATTCGTAGCGATTTTCCTCAAACTTCTCGTCAAATTTTCCTGGAGAGATGCCATTTGATAGAAAAAATTTTGATGTCAAAGTTGCTGGGGAACCCAGTCGTCTGAGTTGTAGAGGTGTACAAACTTCTCTGTTTGGAGATGCCATTTGCCGACTCTACTGGGGAAAACCAGTCTCTTGAGAGACTGCTTTCACGCTTAGGGATATTACATCATTCTTTTCTCGGGATCTTCCCAGAGAAACGCCATATGATATGATCCAAATTTGAGGTGCTGATGACCTTTTCATCAGCGGTTTTTTCGGAGAAAAACTGCTATATTGCCGAATCTCTACTTAAGAGGCTTCCTCTAGGGATTTGCCTTAATCCGGGAAAGCGAAAATATCATCTTCAATGGCGAAGAGTGACATCGGTTGAAGGTTCTCTGGTCTTTCAGAGGTTCAAGTTATCAAAGTGGCCAAGGGCCAATTCTGATCCAGAACTAAACTGGAGGAGAAAGATTATTCAGACACAACCTTTCCTGACGAGGAAAGAACTGACAACTCGATTGAGAGGACTGTTATCACTAGGGGACAAGACCGACGAGAGTGATAGTGATGCAATATGAATGTGAATGCAAATTAATAATGCATGATGTATGTATGTATATGCTGACAAAACTGACGCGCCATACAGACTAATAGATGAACATGACTAGATACTCGACCATCGCGGGGCGAAGAAGTATCGCTGGTTCAAGATAGCAATTCTGCCTTGCTTAGGAGAAACGGTCCCTGTTGGGAGCGACGCTGGTCAGGCTTATGAGATGAGAACTTGACCGAAGAGGTCAGATGGAGCATTCGCATCTGACATAGCTGATCATTCATTCAGGCATACTGGTTTAGAAGGAGTACTTTGATTCTGCACTTTGAGGCTTGAACACCTTTGGAGAAGCGATCGATGTTCTTTTAATGTTCAACCGTCAAAAGAAATTGCCATCTTTATTTTTAAAAGCAGAACAATTTTAACAAGTAAATTCATTTTTGTTTCGTTTCAAGAACCGTTGCTCATGTTAAAAACATCATTCTGTAAAGCTAAAACAAATATGAATTGCAAATAAAAGCACAAGGGCCCAAATTTTATTGATAGGATGGAAATCAGCCAAACGCGTGATTCCATAGAGCATTTACAAAGTTTGAAAATGGTAATTTACAGGGAAAAGGGGCTACGTTGAAACATAACGACCACTATCCTTCTACCAACTTTGAATTCTGGGCATCCTGAGCTTCTGTCGATGATGACCTTAACTGGAGCTTTCCTGACGGATGATGTAACTGCTGCTGAGGGACTTGCCCCTTTGTCGAAAGTAGTTACTTTCCATTATCCCTAATTTTTGCCTGGATTGTACTTTGAGATTTCCAATCCACCGGGATGATTTTTGATCATGTCTCTAATTTTTGCTTGGACCGCCCTTTCGGGTTTTCAATCCACCGAGACGTTTTTTTTAGGCAAAGTATTTCTTGACTACATCAACATTTGTGGGGTAGGTAAATTCCTCTCCGTCCATGGTTGCAAGTTTCAAGGCACCGCCCGAGACAGATTTCTTGACCACATAGAGGCCGTCATAATTCGGAGTCCATTTGCCCCGGGAATCAGTCAGAAATGATTGTATCTTTTTGAGCACAAGGTCTTCTTTCCTGAAGACGCGAGGTCGAACTTTTTTTTCAAATGCCCTCTTCATTCTTTGTTGATACAACTGACCGTGGCATAGTTCCGTTATTCGTTTCTCTTCGATCAGGTTGAGTTCGTCGTGTCGACTTTGACACCATTCAGCTTCTGTAAGCTTAGCTTTCATCAATACCTAGATTGATGGGATCTCTACTTCTATGGGAAGCACTGCTTCCATGCCATATACTAGAGAGAAAGGGGTTGCCCCTGTTGAAGTGCAGACAGATGTGCGATAACCGTGAAGAGCAAAGGGTAGCATCTCGTGCCAATCTTTGTAGGTTACAACCATCTTTTGAACAATCTTCTTGATGTTCTTGTTAGCCGCTTCTACCGCTCTGTTCATCTTGGGTCGGTAGGAAGATGAGTTATGGTGTTCGATCTTGAACTCAGCGCACAACTCTTTCATCATCTTATTGTTCAAGTTAGATCCATTATCAGTAATGATCTAGCTCAGAACACCATAACGACAAATGATATTGTTTTTGATAAATCAGAACACCACTTGTCGGGTAACATTGGCGTATGACGCTGCTTCAACCCACTTGGTGAAGTACTCAATGGCGACCAGAATGAACCGATGTCCGTTCGAAGCCTTGGGCTCAATCATGCCGATCATATCGATTCCCCATATGGAAAAAGGCCACAGGGAGGAGAGAACTTTGAGATGTGTTGGCGGTACATGGATTTTGTCGGAGTATATCTGACACTTATGACACTTCCTCATGTACTTGTAGCAGTCGGATTCCATTGTCAACCAATAATACCCTGCTCTCAGAATTTTTCTCGCCATTGTATGTCCGTTGGCATGAGTGCCAAAGGACCCTTCGTGAATTTCTTTTATCAGCATGTCTGCTTCTAGTCTGTCTACACATCGGAGCAAGACCATGTCAAAATTCCTCTTATAGAGTGTATTACCGCTCAGGAAGAAACTGCCAGGCAACCTTCTAAGAGTTTTTCTGTCTTTCCTTAGCGCCCCAGGTGGGTACTCTTGTTTCTGAAGGAAGCATTTGATATCGTGATACCAAGGTTTGTCGTCTATGACTGCTTCAATCGTGAAGATGTAAGCGGGCCGTTCAAGTCACATCATGTCGATCTTAGGTATGTCATTCTGTTGACCTACACTAATCATGGAAGAGAGAGTGGCTAATGCATCAGCCATGTGATTCTCCTCACGAGGGATGTGATGAAACTCAATTCTGTTGAAGAAGGGTAGCAACCTTCTCGCGTAATCTTTGTAAGGAATCAATCCTGATTGGTATGTGTTCCAATCTCCTTTGATCTGATTAATAACCAGGGTTGAGTCGCCGTATACATCCAAGTTCTTAATCCTTAAGTCAATCGCTTCCTCGAGACCCATAATACAAGCTTCGTATTTGGCCTCGTTGTTTGTGCACTTGAATGTCAGTCTGGCGGTGAAAGGAATGTGGGTACCCTGAGGGGTGACAATGATTGCCCCAATTCCGTTTCCGTAATGATTGACAGCTCCGTCAAAGATAAGCCCCCATTGGGAACCTGGTTCTGGCCCTTCACTGGGTAGTGGTTCATCGCAATCTTTCATTTTCAAATACATGACATCTTCGTCTGGGAAGTCAAACCCGATTGATTCTTGATCGTCAATCGGTTGATGAGCCAAATGGTCGGCTAAAATAGTCCCCTTAACGGCTTTTTGAGCATGGTACTCTATGTCATATTCTGACAGCATCATCTGCCAACGCGTAATCCTTCCCGTGAGAGCAGGCTTTTCGAAGACATACTTGATCGGATCCATCTCGGAGATCAACCAAGTAGTGTGACGAATCATGTACTGGCGCAGACGTTTGGCTGCCCAAGCTAAAGCGCAGCAAGTTTTCTCAAGCATAGTATACCGAGTCTCGCAGTCGGTGAATTTCTTTCTCAAATAGTAGATGACAGACTCTTTCCGTTTGGTTTCGTCTTGTTGGCCAAGTACACAGCCCATGGAGTCTTCCAGGACGGTGAGGTAGATAATCAGCGGCCTTCCTTCCACTGGAGGTGATAAAATCGGAGGGTTCAACAGGTATTCCTTAATACTGTCGAAGGCGGTTTGATAGTCTTCTGTCCAAACGCAGTCCTGATTCTTTTTAAGTAATTTGAAAATTGACGCACATGTCGCAGTCATGAGGAATATGAATCTGGAGATGTAGTTCAAACGTCCCAGGAATCCTCTAACTTATTTTTCAGTTTTCGGAGAAGGCATTTCTCGAATGGCCTTGACCTTGTCAGGATCAACCTCAATTCCTTTCTGGCTGACGATGAACCCTAAAAGTTTTCCCGAACGGACACCAAAGGTGCATTTGTTGGGTCAAGCGGAGTTTGTACTTTCTCAACTGCTCGAATAGTTTTACCTGGTGGGTCACATGCTCCTATTCTGTCTTAGATTTGGCAATCATATCATCGACATATACCTCGATTTCTTTGTGTATCATGTCATGAAAAAGAGTAGTCATGGCCCTTTGATAGGTTGCCCCAGTGTTCTTTAAACCGAACGACATTACCTTGTAACAAAAGGTACCCCATGGGGTAATGAACGAAGTTTTCTCCATGTCTTTCGGCGCCATTTTGATCTGGTTATAGCCCGAGAATCCATCCATGAATGAGAAAACTTTGAACTTTGTTGTACTGTCAACCAGCATGTCAATGTGTGGTAAATTAAAGTCGTCCTTTGGACTAGCCTTGTTTAGATCTCTGTAATCCACACACATTCTGACTTTTCTATCCTTTTTTGGAACGGGTACGATGTTGGCTAACCATTGAGGGTATTCTAAAGTGGCGAGGAAACCCGCGTCAATCTGTTTCTGTACCTCCTCTTTGATTTTGATGGCCATGTCCGGGTGAGTCCGTCTCAACCTCTGTTTTACTGGCGGACATTCCGACCTCAACGTTAAATGATGTTCCATGATGTTGGTATCCAACCCTGGAATATCCTGATAGGACCAAGCGAATACATCGGGGAATTCTTTGAGAAGCTTTACCAAACCCTCTCTGGCAGTTGGACTGAGTAGTGCCCCAATCCTGATTTCTTTTCTCTCTTTTTCCGAACCTAAGTTTACCGTTTCCAACGGCTCTTTATGAGGTTCAAAGGACCTTTCCTCCTGTCTGAGTAATAGGGAGATCTCTTCTGGAATTTTGTCGTCATTTTCTTCTTCAGCCTCAAATACTGGGAACTCAAAGTTAGGAGAAGGCATCGGATCGTATGTTTCAACGGGGTTTAAAACAAGCAATCTGCATGACGGTATGATTTGTGTTTAGAAGATATAGAGGAAATGTAAGAGTGTGTGCAGTGTATTTCTTTTACTACTTGTTTTTATTATTGAGCTGTTTTTTAGGATTACCATTTTCTGAAAAAACAACAAGAGAAAATAGCAATTAATGCGGACATTACAGAACGACATTATTTTATTAATGAATAAGTCGATTCTTGAAATTACATCCCTATAAAACAAAACTCTAACGCTTTGGGCAAAGCGAAGAGGGAAATTTACAGAAAGTGAGCCCTATCAAAACATTCGTTTCACCTGGGCGAGGCGAAAGGTTAAAGACGACAATTACTTTGACTTATGAACAATCTTCAGAACATCGACAGCAACCCATTGGCGGAGAACTCCTGGGTGAATCACAAAGTCTCGCACCTTCCTTGATTTGTCTTCAGAAATAACCCTAATTACTGGTGGAGAAGGATCATTTGAATCTGTCTCCCAGGCAGAGTTGTCGTTGGAGGATTCCTCTGTTGCATTTTGCATAACATTGGTGCTCTCAGGTAGATCTCCCCATCCAGTTGGCTGGATGTCTTCGAGCCTGATACGAGAGCTTTCGGGAGCAGTGTACTTGACCATATAGTCGTATTTCCCACTTGGTTGTCCCAGGGTGTCCCACACTTCTTTGGAACTGGATGAGTCATCCTTCTCGATGACGTTGACCTCTGGAAAAACATAGTTGATGAATTCCAGTCCTCCAAATGTTGCAAATTCATCGTCGTACTGGATGTTTTCTGAATGACCTGATTGCTCATCCCATGACATGGTGGGGACGCAGGTATTCTTTTTAATGATGCTCAGCTGATTTTCATTGTTCGGCTAATTTCCTTGCCCCAAGTCTCCTGGATACGGCTGCCACATTGGCAGGCCATCCATTGGGCCATAATAGTTGTGGTCAAAGTTGTCCTTCATCAGAGTGTCTTCCTCTAATGAATTTGGCGGAGCACGACATCCTTCAGGATCAAAATCTCCGTATATCATTTCGACATCTGACCTCGGTATAAATCTCGGACTCTGTGTAGGAAAGCAAAAGGGCGTAAGCACCTCTTCCTGAGACGTATATCCGTCCTTGTTAAGATAGGACTCCCATTCTTCCTCCATATCAGAGGAATCATCTTTATTGAAGGTATGCACTTCTTGAGGCACTGGGTGAAGGAAACCTCCACTGTGGAAGAAGTCTTGAATGGGATGAATACTTTCATTGCTGGTAGTAGCTGTCTGGGTACAGGTTGCAGAAAAACCAAGACCCTTCTTTGTTTTATTGTCAGTAGGAATGACTAGTTGTCCCCATCCCGTTGTATTGGTACTCTCGACCACTTTGATAGCATCTTTGTATGAGGAAATGGAAGTTCCCCCTTCGGATCGATTGTCCTTGCTCATCGAAAATGCTTGGAACTGAGTCCCAACAACCTCCTTGGGTTCTACACAAGTAGATAATGACAAGTTGCTTACTAGCAAGGCTTGTTCTCCACAGACTGTGACGAGTTGGCCGTTCTGGACGAACTTTAGCTTTTGGTGGAGGGTCGAAGTGACCGCCCCAGCCTGATGTATCCAAGGTCTTCCTAATAAATAACTGTATGTTGCCCGGATGTCCATGACCCAGAAAGTGACTTGGAAAGTATGAGGACCAATAGTTATGGGAAGGTCGACTTCGCCGATAACCGTTTTTCAGGATCCGCCAAATGCTTTGACGACGACCTCGCTGGTTTTCATCGGGGGTCCTTTGAAGGATAATTGCATCAAAGTGGACTTAGGCATAACATTCTGGGCTGACCCCGCGTCTACCAGTACGCTGGCTAAAGCATCGCCCTAGCAGCTGACCGTGATATTGAGTGCCATGTTATGACGGCGACCCTCTTCAGGTAATTCCTCATCACTAAATCCCAAGTTATTGCAGGAAGTGATGTTAGAGACAAAGCTATCAAACTGTCTGATTGTTACATCCAGTTCTACAAAGGCTTGCTCCAAGACTTTCTGTAGAGCCTCCCTGTGCGCTTCTGAACTGAGTAAAAGTGACAGCACAGAGATCTTTGAAGGAGTTTGTAATAGCTGATCAACAATGTTGTATTCACTCCTTTGGATGAGCTTCAGCATCTCATCGTTGTTTTTCGAAAGGTCGGGATTACTGGATTGACCGACCGGTGGATTAGGAACTTCTGTCTGAGGTTCCTTTTCTTTATTAAATTCTCCAACTCCTCGGTTGAAGATTCGACCACTCCGTGTTACTCGACTGATGTCTGTAATATTCACGACGGAGGGTAATGGAATTTCCTTTCCATTCTCGACTGTTGTTGGACCGTATTTGTAAGGGATAGCCTTAGTTGATTCATACGGTAATGGTCCCGGTATATAGATGACTATGGGAGCCTTCTGATTTTTCTGACCATCGTAAGCAATTCCGATCCGTTCCTGGTTAGGAACTCTCGATTCGTCAAGTAGAGGGATGATGGTACAAACATCCCTAGCCTTCTGATGATCAGAGATTACGACAACATCCTCAATTTGATCAGCGAGGTAGTCCAGCGACCAGTTGATTGGTCTGGAACCCGGATATAGGCGAATCTCTCTACGATCCACCTGACCATGAAGAGCTGCTTGCACAAGGTAACATCCTTGGTTACTTTCCAAATAGACTCTACAACGTTCATAGTTGTGTGGTGGCACCTGGCCACGCCCGCTTTGAATACAATGTAACCTCACTAGGTCAGTTTCCACAGATCGAACGTCCCGACTTTGATGCCGCGTAGGGTTCCCGTTGGTAATACTAATTTGCTGGGTGTCTTCATCCATATAGATTAGAAGCCACCAGTGATTCAACAAGTGCTGAAGGGTTTCCTGGACAAGGGCACAACCTTGATCGTTTTTGCAACCCGCCCTACAGCTCTGATAATCTTGTGATACCAGGGACCCGAGCCGGACCTGTTTAGCATGTAACTTCACCAGGCTGGTATTCATCAAGCGAATATCGAAGATTTGAATCATGTTGATCTGATAGGGATTCCTATCATGGTAGTCCTGGATCCATCCAAGATCCATCTGACACTAGAGGGCCTCTTGTACAAAAGAGCATCCCTGTTTATTTACCGAGCAAGTCATACAGGAACTGTAATCGTGTCATGGCAGATTATGATACTGGCTTTGCCTGGAATGCATCTCCAACAAGTTGATGTTCATTGCACGGATGTCGTGGTTCTGAATGATGTTAGAATTCATGTAAACCATGTTAACTCCATGAACTCGGTGCTCTCGGATCCATTCGAGATCCATCTGTTCCTGTAGAGCTGATTGCACCACAGAACATCCTTGATTGCTTTTAGAGTAGATATCACATTGGTGATAGTTATGAGGTGCCACATGGCCATATCCACTTTGTCTGCAATGCATCTTGACCAGATTGGTCCTTAACAAGAGTACATCATGAATTTGATAGATGTTGTTAGTCCCTCCCTCTATCAAATTGACTGTAGCTTTCTCGTGTTGAGGCAGCGGGTTTGTGAGAACATTAGGATTTGTATCCTTGAAAGATAAGACCCCGCTCCTAACAAGCTTTTGCACGTCAGATTTGAAATTGAGACAGTTTTCTATGTTATTCCCTGATCCTCCTTGATGGTAAGGGCAAGTCTGATCCACCTTAAACCAAAAAGGCGGATTTTCCGGTACTGTAAGAGGGGACTCAGTCCAGACATGCCCCTTAGCCAATAGTAACAGAAATAGTTTTGCGTACAATACGGGTATAGGATCAAATCCTGGTGGCCGCGTTGTACGGTTGTTATTGTATGGAGGACGAGCCTGCTGAAGAGGCTGTTGAGTCCTTTGGTGATTAGGTTGGCTTTGCGCAACCTGAGGTTGATATGTAGAAATAGGCGCAGGATTGATAGCAGGAGTCATAGCCGTTACTGGCTGATAACGTCGCCTTTGCTTTCCGAGAGAGATATTCCCAATATCTTGCTCTATTTTCTTAGGGAGAGCACTACCGTATCGCTTTGTACTACTTGATGATCCAGTGTCTTTGACTAGACGTCCATCTCGGACGGCTTCCTCAAGACGAACTCCCATACCGACCATCTCGGTGAAGTCACTGGGCGCACTAGCAACCATTCTGTCGTAATAAAATGAGCTTAAGGTCTTTAAGAAGATCTTTGTCATCTCTTTTTCCTCAAGAGGTGGACAAATTTGAGCGGCAATTTCACGCCACCTCTGAGCGTATTCCTTAAAGGTTTCCTTGTCCTTTTGTGACATTGATCTGAGTTGATCTATGTCAGGTGCCAAGTCCAGATTGTATTTATATTGTTGGACGAAGGCAGTGCCAAGATCTCTGAAAGTGCTAATCGTAGCATGGTTTAAACCCATGTACCATTTTAGGGCGGCACTGGTTAAACTATCCTGAAAGTAGTGAATCAGTAAATCCTGATTCTCTGTCTGAGCTGACATTCGCCGAGCGTACATCACCAAGTGACTCTGAGGGCAAGAGTTACCCTTGTATTTTTCAAAATCGAGCACCAGGAATTTTTGCGGGACTTTCACATTGGGGACCAAGCAGAGGTCCGCGGCGTCCTTTCCAAATAAATTTTGACCGCGAAGGGCCTGCAGTTCTTTCTGCATTCCCAGGAAATGTTCCTGGAACTCATTCAATCTTTCGAACATGTTGTCATTTCCACCAGAAGATATCTATGAAATTTGTCCTTCCGGGACAGTGTGTACCACGGGCGGTGGTATAGTCATTATGGCCGAGACTCTCAGTGCCTCCCGAAGTTTGTAACCTTCAGGAGTTGCTGTCATGCCCCTGGCATCTTCGCTTTCCCAAAGTTTGTAACCTTTAGGACCAGCGGTTCCTGCTGCGGTCCCCTGATCCTCATTGATCAACGAGATATATCCTTCTAGGATATAGTTAAGTGGCATGCCCCAGGGACGATCTTTCGGCATTTTGTACCTAGGATCGGATTTCTCCACTATGGGCGTTGAGGTGATCTCCGAGATCACAGTCCTTTGTAGCTGAACTTCTGCTATGGCTTGCATGTCGTTATGAAGCTTTCTCATATCCTCTCTCAGAGCGTCGATCTCTTCTCTTAACTCTCTGTTCTCTTCCTCGAGATCATCCATCTTCTTCTGACGATTGGCCCGAGTATTGTACGAATGAGACAGTTTGACTTTAGAACCGAGACACAAACGTGAGATTCGTAGGTAAGAAGAATACGTGACGTGAGAATGATGAATGCAATGATTATATTAATTGTTTTTTTTTGTTGGTTTAATCAAAATAAACTTCGACAATTAGATTGCAAATATCAAACAGTAGGGAAACCCCGTTTTATTGAATTCAAAGGATTGCGAAAATAGAAATACAGTAGATTACAAGGTGCGGAAACAGAAACCTAAGCTAAGGGGTCCCGAGTCCTCTCTGGTAAGAACCCGGGTGCTGATTCTGGTACTTTCCTTTTCTTGGACCGGGGCTCTTGGGCCGTTGTCGGGTTGTCATTCCTTTGTCAAGTGAAAGGAACGAGCAAATTCCTTTGGTCATCCTGATTATCCACAACATGTTGCTCCAAAATCTCAATCAGAGCATCCTTATCTTTTAGCAGTCGCTGTATTTTGGTACATTCTACATTGAGGGTATGATACTTGTTCTTCCAAGACCTCCTCTCCTGTTGAACTTTGTTGAGAGTAACCTGAAGTTTTTCCGTTTCAGCCATGAAGTACATGACAGATTCCCTCGGCGGAAGAACTCCGTGACGAGGATAAGGCGTCTTTAGCTTGAGAGCTCTAGTTTGTACCCAGTGGAGATAAGGCTCCACCGAGACACAGTCCAGTTTTCCTAGAGACTCTCGTCCTTTCTTATGAACATATTTCCAAGCGTGCACTATTTCCATCTTTAGTGCCCTGTCATTTTCTCCTTCTTTGAAGAAAAGACCTTCCAGATGAGCATTACGCAGGACATGCCTCATCGGGTATCCAAATTGATGATGAACCAATACTGGATGGTAGTTGATTCCTCCCTTATGTCGCTCCCGGGATTTTCATCCTAGTACAAACGCGAAAGTGGCACCGAACAGAGTCGCCAGCAATGTGTATTTATCCCAAGAGAGGGAAAGGAAACACCGCATAAACCTGAAGAGAAGGAAAAAGCATGGTCTTACGACCAAAGAACTGGGTTCGGGAGTCGGTTACGCGCGGGGAAGGTATTAGCACCCCCACGCGTCCATCGTACCCGATGGGATCCACGCTTGCTTGTCTCGATCAAAGGGTGTAAAGAAAGGATACTGGAAAAGGAACTGAAAGAAAGAAAGGAGAAAGAAAAGAAAAGGAACGGGAAACAAATGTAGGGAAAATAAAAGAAGTGCTCGCGTGGGCCCTACCCCACTGCCTACGTATCTCATCGGGAACATGAGAATCAGAGCGACGTAGTTCCCCTCACTAGGGATGGATTGTGTTTTTTAGAGAACGGCTCACGTTCTAGCTCAGGTGTTGCAGGCTCGCTGGTCCGAGTGCGTTACCATCTTGCAAGAGAACGAGTAGAAGCGCGTTCGTGCGTTGAGAATGAATGAGATGAGAAAAGAATTCCCGAAGGAAAGACGTTATTGTTTGTTTTTGCCTTTTAGAAGCTTTTTCCATTTATTTGCATATGACAGTGTATCTGAATCTTAGTCATTGGAGTGTATACATTCTCACACACTCCAAGATGGAATGAATAAGAAAGTACACTAAGTGTGAAGAAGACCCTCACACTTATTTCCAATTATCAAGGTTCAAACACAATAGCATACTTGTGTTTATTAAGTGTCCTTTGTTGGTTAAGAGATGAAGAAGTGTTTTATTATTTACACCTTCAACAACTATTGCATTTAAGTCCCTCATATAAGGTCAAATGTGTAACACATTGACCCAAGATGGGCCATATGCTACTCATTTAAGATTATAAGAGAAGACCCCTTATAATCTTTCCTTTATATGAAAGGCCTAAATGCAATAAATGCTTACCTTTATTAAGTGTTTTTGGATTTTCTTTTTAGATGAGAAGAGAGACTCAAGAGAAGGAGAAAGGTAAAATCTATGGGGGGACCAAGACACACCCTATTGTTAGCATGCTTGGAAGTCCTAAGGTTTAGTGAAGTTTAAGAAACCTAATCCTAAAAAAAGGAGAAGAAAGAAGAAAGAACACCACTTACTTCTAAGATGGAAGCTAAGTGGTTTCTAAAGAGGGAGAAAGAAGGTATGAAGACAAAGCATTATGAAATGCTCAAACAATCACAAATTGAATGATTAAAAGATGAAGAAATAAATTAGAATGTGGAAGCATATCCACACTCACATGACTTACCATTAGCCCCTGAAAAGGTTAGTACCATTATTTGCAAGTAAAGAAAGAACATAGGATGAACAAACTAAACTCAAACAAATTGAGGAACAAAGTAAAATGAGATTGAATGCTATAAGAACCTCCAAGTCAGAATGTACATCTCCAAAGGTGTTCACTAATATAAACACATCAAACACCAAACCACAAGTACACAAACAAAGAACTAAAGCACCAAGAAGTGCATTATAAAAGAAGTAGAAAAGGATGAAAGAAAATGCAAAGCAACTATGCAAGAATGCTTCATGAGGGGTTATGGTCAGAATATGGACAACTTAAACATGTGCCTAAACATGGTCTTCAAACCTCACTCAAATCATGCAAACAATTTCTCAATCCATTAAGAGGCAAAGAAGCAAAAGTGAAGTGATGTGATCATGATTCATGCTTATGCAAAAAGTGACTTAGAGTGAAAGGCAAACACAAACATGCAAAGATGAGGTTCCATTATCACAACCAGAGATCAATTAGCATGCTATCAACCCTCCAACAAGACCTCAAATTATGGCACAAGTGCCTTCATGATCAAGCAAACCAAACATGAAGCATACATTCATAAAATGAACAAGTTAGATTTCATGCTTCAAACAAATATCAAACATGCTTCAAAAATTATGACTTTCAACAATCAAACACCTTAAACATATGTCATTAACATATCAAAGCCACAAGCAATGAATCAGAACCAAAGTCATTCAACAATTAGGTCAAGACCTCATGAAAGTTTCATGCATCCATGCACAAAGCAACACATCCAAAGTCATCCAAAAAGACTTAACAAATCAAACCATAAAGCTTAAACATACTTCAACATGTTATAAGCACAATGCAAAAAGAAAGGGATCAAAATCAACTTTTATGATCAAGAACAAAAATGCACAAAATGGTATATCACAATAAGCATGCATATAAATGGAAATTCAAAAGAAATGATGGAACAGGGGCAAAATAGTCATAAAATCAGAAAATAAAAACATGAAAAATTTCCTAAATGTTTCAATGATGTTTATGAATTTTTGTAGAATTTTCCAATATGCTTTGGTATTTTTAAAAATTAGAAATGAAACATGTACAATAAAGGAAAAATGAAAATGAAATGCAAAGGGAAGGGGGTATGAACATAGCAATAATGCAGTGCAAATTAATTGGGCTTGGAAACAGGGGGGTGTGATTATCAATCTGCATAGGTCCATTTACACGCCAAACACAATAACAAGTATGAACCCTCAGTCAACAAATCTTGACTCACTCACAACCATTAGATCAAGTCCAAGTCCAGTCAAAGTCAAAGTACGCATGATCAACAAACACATGTGAAGGAACACATGACATACCATGCACCACACCACACCATGCTTAAGTGAAATCAGAAATATGACACATGCATAGCACGTGATTTTTAATGTGCTGTCACCATTGTGAGCATTAGATCAAACGAAATCAACGGCTGTGACTTAATCTGGCATGCAAAACCCTAATGTAACCTCACCGGCCGGAGAGGGACCTCCGGTCACCTTCTCCGGCCACTCTCCGGCACTGTAAATATCACATGCTTCCAGAAATCAACAAACTAGGTATCAAACGAAAGCTAATCTCATGAGGAACACAAATTCAGCAACAAAATTCACAGATCAAGCATGAATAAAGAGAATCGAAGAAGAGAAACTTTGCCCTAAGTTTCAGTTCTAAACTCCTAAGGAGCTCTATCAACTAGCCGGTTTCATATAGCTTCTAATAAGCTCAAATAACACATCAACCAGTTAAAATAACATCAAATCGTGCAAGCAAAGTTTGAGAACTTTTGGAACCTGAAACTTGAAGATCTTTGGATTTTTGAGAAAACCAGAGGTGAGAACTTGTTCTTGAACTTCTAGAACTTCAATTTGAGCAAAATAAATGCTATTTGATCTTGAGAATAAGAGGAAATCTGAATCTGAAATTGGAGATAACTGTGCTATTCCATGCTTCAGTGATGTCTTCTTGCTTGATTGTGAAGATTGAAGAAGAACTTGAGGAATTCGTGCAGGTAGAGAGAAAATTCAGAGAGAAAGTTGAGAGTGCTTTTGGAGTGAGAGTGAAACAATGAGAATCCCCTTTCCAAATCTGTTAGAATTGTTTATATAGGTGTGGTTATGATTTGACCCTGGTGGTTGATGGTTAGAACTACAGTTAACTGAGTTAGTTAACTGAGTTTGAGTTAACAGAATGAGTCATGACAGTTAGTGACACGAGTTGGAGAGGTTTTGTTTTAGTGTGGAAGAGCTCATGGTCACTTATGGTGAGGATAATGGAGAAAGATGGTGATGTTATGTTATTCTGATGTAGCAGCAGGAATGCGTGTGGAACAAGTTTCTCATTTCCTTTTTCGTGTAAGGCTTAAGCATGTATGCATAGTGTGAGAGGTGCTTGGCCAAATGAAGTAAAGAATGGAGCAGCACACATAGGACTTTTTGATGTATGTTTGAACCAAAAGCTATGCAGCAACTCCTCATTGTGACAGCAGGTGTTTGAGGATGAATTTCTCCCTTGTCAATGAACGAAAAAACACAACATTGGTGGCATTAGAAAGATGATACATTGGGGAACAATATTGGTGTTGAAATTAGGTTGAATTGAAGTTTGGAACATGATCAAATGTAGCTTGCAACAGAAGGAACCAAATTGGTGTATGGGCATGTGACTTGGTCTGCAGGCAAGGCCTTGGTGCCTATGGAAATTCAGTTGTGTTGACCAATCTTTGAGCTATCATAACTCCTTATCCTTTGATCAAATGAAAAAAAATCATGAACATCAATCTTGAAGATCTCACATAGGGGAACAACTTTGATGTTGCAAGATTTTTCATTTGAAGCCTTTAACCATGAGTAATTGATCCATACATTTTGCCCACCAACTGTTTGAGAAAATGACTGCGCGCAGACCTGGCCAAACTTGGTCATGACATGGTTTTTGGCCTACTTTCCTCCAACTTTGATCAATCATATCTCCCTCATTTTTTATCCAATGGAAATGTTCTACCCATGGATTTGAAGCTTAAAGCAAGGCCTTTCATTGAGGCAGAGTGGAATTTTCATTTGGTACTCCAAATTTGAATGGCCTTGGTTCAAATTCTGATGCAAAATGGCCAAAACTTGCTATTTTTAGTAACCCTACTTCATCCAAAAATGGCAACTTTCCACATCTTGATTTTTTCATGATTCCTTTGGAGTTTCTTGATCAAATTTTGTACATTGGTCACATATAACATGAATTTCATGAATTTGGCCTTAAAAAGTCAAGGGTTGACTTTTTCCCCTGATTATTTGACTTGGCCCCCAAATTCCCTGATTTTTGATCTTTCTTCCAATTGAATCACTCCTAAAACCAATTGAGATGCAATCTTCCACATCCATATACCTAGGGACATATAGGAAACCATGACATCAAGTCTTGCCCAAAAAAGCAAAGATTCCCTGATTTAAATGGAAACCCTAATTTTGGCCCCCTCTGGTTAGGAGGAAATTGCACATCTTCCAAATCCAAATTCCTCAGAGTATGTTGTGTATCCTCTTAAAGGATGATGAGAAATGCCACTTGAGGATGATCTTGAATCAATGAGCTATCTCTTTTGAGGGTTTTCCTTCAATTTTTGACCCTCTTGCATGATGAAAGATGTATTGCTTCAATCTCCCCTTGGATTTCACTTTCTTGAGATAGTGGATGATCAATTGAGGTAGTATGAGACATGAGAGACCTCTTGGCTTGCCTTGAGGCCACCTATTTGACCCTTTGTGCTTTGAATGATCCTTTGATTGTTCATCTTTTCCCCTGATCACATGCCTTGATGGTAAGAGGGATGCTATGCTTCATTTTTCTATGTTAAATGCAATGTAATGTTAATGAGGTGGATATGATATGATAAATGATAATGCCATGCTATGATGCCAAAAGGGGAGAGCAAATTTTGGGGTATTACAGCTGCCCCTATTCAAGCGCTGTAGACCTGAATGCCCGAAAGCAATCGCTTTCGGACTTTCAAGGTATATAGTGATTGAATACCAAATATAACCAAAAATTTGCTCTGGATGATGAAGAAGAAACTTCCACGACATTGCTGGCTTGAATCTTCAATGACACATTGTCAGAGAAAATTGTCTTTTGAATGACGCCAGACGACTACTGGCTTGCCACGCTGCTGGTGGACTTTAATAATGTCTTTTATGCAATTCCAGACGACTACTGGCCTGCCACACTACTGGTGGACTTTGCAGCTTCGTGCCACCCGAAGATGGACTTTTGCCAATCCACTGTTGGACTTTTGCCAATCCACTGTTGGTCTTTTAGCTGCTTTGCCACCCGAAGATGGACTTTTGCCAATCCACTGTTGGACTTTTGCCACCCGAAGACGGACTTTTGCCAATCCACTGTTGGACTTTTGCCACCCTTAGATGGACCTTTCGCCAATCCACTGTTGGACTTTTGCCACCCGAAGACGGACTTTTGCCAATCCACTGTTGGACTTTTGCCACCCGAAGACGGACTTTTGCCAATCCACTGTTGGACTTTAAGATATGAGGGAATGATGACTCTGCCAGGAATTATTCCATCTGTTTGGGGCTGGATTCTGGTCACAGCAACTCCGCTGGGGATGAGAATTTTTAAATGACGTCCTGCTGGGGAAATGAGCCATTAAAACTCTGCTTGGGGATTTATTCAACCCAAGATCCTTTATAGGGATTATCAACCTTATAACTCGGCTGGGGAGTATTGCTGACAAGATTCGATGCTGACCTCTGTGGGGGATCATTACCAGAGACACAATCTTGTTGGGGACCAGGGCTACTTTGCCAGGGATATGCGAATCCTGGTTAGAACATTCCCCTGCAACTTGCTAGGACAGAGTCCTTAGAGATCTGTTGGGGAAACCTAAAGCAAATCCACAGTAGTCTGCTGAAGAATATGACTGTCAAGTTTAGGATAAGTACCACAATGCCCCATGTTAGGCGAGCTTCCCTTTAGACCATTCCGTTAGGGATGACGAGTTTATAACAAACTCTGCTTGAGGAAACTGCTTTAAAACGTCTCGTGCTGGGGAATGCCTTTTGAGAGGATTTTACAGAAGACCAACTGTCCTCAAACTCTATTGGGGATGATCAACACTTCATGCTGGGGAAACAATCATGCCCCATGCTGGGATAACACAACAATTCGTCCCCGAAGAGGATGTCATAAGAGGATTTTACAGAAGATCTAGCCTCTTCAAACTCTTGTGACTTCGCTGGGGATAATGACCATCAGTTTCGGTGTCGACGAGACCACTCTTTTGGGGAACCTGTGACCGTTACCGACATAGAAAAGCTTGTAGCCGTTGGAAGTACTGTATGAGAGAATCGACTTAATAAGATACAACGGTACCCAGTTGAACTTAATTCACTGATATCGACCCGTTATGCACAATCGTCGACCGAACGATGAACGCTGATCTCCTCACCCATAATTGCCCCAGTCTTTTGCGTGGGGTGATTTATTGCTGGTCTTGTGCTTAAAATCATCTGCACCTACTACCTGCAACAAAAGAATATGCCCACATGCCCCGAATATTGCGTGGCTAGAATCCACCATCCGGGAGTATTCAACATTCGAAGTAATTTCAAATGTTTTTTCTGCGCATGTTATTGCAAGGTTGCCATGTTTTCAAATGCAATGTTTTATCAAAAATTAGGACGTTTTTGCAAACAAAGCAATAAAACAAAAATAGAAAGCTTTTTTATTGAAATTCAATTTATTGACTGAGAGCCCAGAATAGGCAATTACATCCGGAAGCAGTCCCTGGAAAGAGGTGACCGCTGAAAATTGAGAAAAGAAACTATCCTAATGGCAATGTGAAAACGGAATTCCACTGAGTTTCCATTCTGTTATGACCAGTATGTCTTCAAAACTCCCCGACCTTGCCTTCTGAAGAATGATCAGACCGATTCCTATCTTTCAGAACGTCAGTTGTTCAAACGATAATGGGGTACAGATAACTCAAACCGTAGTCATTCGCTTAAATCCCTCTTTTGTGTGGACCGCCCTTTCAGGTTTTTGATCCACCAGGATACCCTTTTTTGCCTAAGTTGCCCTTTCGGGTTTTCAACTTACCGGGTGTACAAATCTTTTTTCAATTATATCCCTAATTTTTGCCCGAACCTTATTCTGTTTTTGGTTCGCCGGGATGCCCTTTTTTGCCTGGATTTTTTTTATTCTTATTATCCAGCGGGTCTATTCATGCGAAGTATTTTTTGACTACGTCCGAGTTGACAGGGGATGAAAAGTCTTCGCCATCCATGGTTGTAAGCAATAAAGCTCCGCCCGAAAAGACCTTTTTAACCACGAATGGACCTTCATAATTAGGAGTCCATTTGCCCCTGTGATCTGTATTGGGAGGAAGGATCCTTTTGAGTACCACATCTCCGACTTTATAAACCCGAGGACGCACCTTCTGGTCAAATGCCTGTTTCATTCTGCGCTGATATAGTTGCCCATGACATACAGCCGCCAATCGCTTTTCCTCAATAAGGCTCAGCTGATCAAATCTGGCTCGTACCCATTCAGCTTCATCTAGCTTAACATCCATCATAACTCTGAGGGACGGAATCTCTACTTCAACTGGTAGCACTGCCTCCATACCATATACAAGTGAGAATGGGGTTGCCCCAGTGGACGTGCGTACCGACGTTCGATACCCATGCAAAGCAAATGGTAACATCTCATGCCAATCTTTGTACGTGACAACCATCTTCTGCACAATCTTCTTGATATTTTTGTTGGCCGCTTCGACCGCGCCATTCATCTTTGGGCGGTACGGAGAAGAATTGTGATGTTCGATTTTGAAGTCCCGGCATAACTCAGCCATCATCTTATTGTTCAAATTAGAACCATTATCAGTAATGATTCTTTCGAGAACTCCATATCGGCAAATGATATCCCGTTTTAAGAAACGAGCGACCACTTGTTTTGTAACATTGGCATAGGATGCGGCTTCAACCCATTTGGTGAAGTAATCAATTGCCACCAAGATGAAACGATGACCATTGGAAGCTGTAGGCTCAATCTTTCCGATCATATCAATGCCCCACATGGCAAACGGCCAAGGCGACGACATGATACTCAACGGATTTGGAGGCACATGCACCTTGTCTGCATAGATCTGGCATTTATGGCATTTGCGGGCATATTTGCAACAATCTGACTCCATAGTCAACCAATAATATCCCGACCTTAACAACTTTTTAGCCATTGCCTGCCCTCCGGCATGGGTACCGAAAGAGCCTTCGTGCACTTCAATCATCAACAAGTCTGCTTCACGTCTATCCACACATCTAAGCAGGACCGTGTCAAAATTTCTTTTATACAGCACGCCATCTTTATTCAAGAAGAAACTACCAGCTAACCTTCTCAACGTCTTCCTGTCTTTGGACGATGCCCCGGGCGGGTACTCTTGACTTTTTAAGAAACACTTAATGTCATAAAACCATGGCTTGTCATCAGACGCTGCATCGACCGCAAACACAAATGCTGGTCTGTCAAGGCGGGATACCTCAATCTTAGGTACATGGTTCCATCCTTGCACTTTGATCATGGAAGACAAAGTGGCCAAGGCATCCGCGAACCTATTCTCATCTCGAGGAATATGGTACAGTTTCACTGTTGTGAAAAATGTCAGCAATCTCCTTGTATAATCTCTATACGGCACTAGATTTGCTTGGTGCGTGTACCAACTCCCTTTCACTTGATTGATTACCAAAGCTGAATCACCAAATATATCAAGGGTTTTAATCCGTAGATTAATCGCCTCCTCAATCCCCATTATACAAGCTTCGTACTCTGCTTCATTGTTGGTGCATCCGAAAGTTATTCGTGCAGTGAAAGGCATATGAACACCCTCCGGCGTGATAAGAACTGCTCCAACTCCGCACCCATTCATATTGACAGCCCCATCAAACATCAGACTCCATTTGGATTCAGGGTCTGGCCCCTCCTCCGGAGGTGATTCCTCGCAGTCTTTAGCTCTGAGAAACATGATGTCCTCATCAGGGAAGTCAAATTTCATGGGTTGGTAATCATCAATCGGCTGTTGCGCAAGATAGTCGGACAAGATACTTCCTTTGATGGCCTTTTGTGAAGTGTACTGAATGTCATACTCTGTCAAGACCATTTGCCACCGTGCAACTCTGCCTGTCAATGCTGGTTTCTCGAAAATGTACTTGATAGGATCTATTTTTGAAATCAACAAGGTTGTGTGCCTAACCATATATTGCCTCAATCGCTTAGCGGCCCATGCAAGCGCACAGCATGTCTTTTCAAGCATTGAGTATCGGGACTCACAATCATTGAACTTTTTGCTCAGGTAGTAAATAGCATGCTCCTTCCTACCTGTCTCGTCATGTTGACCGAGAACACAACCCATGGAACCTTCAAGCACTGTCAGATACATTATCAGTGGTCTCCCTTCAATTGGAGGCATTAGAATCGGAGGTTCCTGCAAGTATTCTTTTATCTTATCGAGTGCCAATTGGCAATCGTCATTCCACCTGACCGTTTGATCTTTCCTTAACAATTTAAATATTGGCTCACACGTGGCTGTTAGGTGAGATATGAACCTCGCAATGTAGTTCAATCTACCCAAGAAACCACGAACCTCTTTTTCTGTTCTCGGTTCAGGCATTTCTTGTATTGCTTTCACCTTGGCAGGATCAACCTCGATTCCTCTTTCGCTCACAATGAAACCCAGTAACTTTCCAGAACGCACCCCAAACGTGCACTTGTTTGGATTTAATCTCAGACGAAAATTTCTCAACCTTTCAAACAGCTTTTTCAGGTTAACCAGATGTTCCTCTTCTGTTCTCGACTTGGCAATCATATCATCTACATAACATTCGATCTCCTTATGAATCAAGTCATGAAACAATGTCACCATCGCCCGCTGGTACGTTGCCCCTGCGTTTTTCAACCCAAAAGGCATTACTTTATAACAATATGTACCCCACGGAGTAATGAACGTGGTCTTCTCCATATCTTCAGGTGCCATCTTGATCTGGTTGTACCCGGAGAACCCGTCCATAAAGGAGAACACTGAAAATTGAGCTGTATTATCGACCAGCACATCAATATGAGGTAGTGGAAAATCATCTTTCGGGCTAGCTTTATTAAGATCTCGATAATCCACACACATTCTCACTTTTCCATCTTTCTTCGGTACTGGCACGATGTTGGCTACCCACGGAGGATATTTAGTCACAGCAAGAAACCCAGCATCCCACTGCTTTTGGACTTCCTCCTTAATCTTTAAGGCCATGTCGGGGTGAGTCCGACGAAGTTTCTGCTTGACTGGCGGACATTCTTCTCTCAATGGTAGCCTGTGCACGACAATATCCGTATCCAACCCCGGCATGTCTTGATACGACCAGGCGAAGATGTCAACATACTCGCGCAACATTTCCGTCAAAGTTTGCTTCACATCTGCTTGCAAGCTGGCACCAATCCTGATCTCTTTCTTGGCGTCCTTGGTACCAATATTGATGATTTCTACAGTCTCCTGATGAGGCTGGATGACCCTTTCCTCTTGTTTCAACAATCTGGCCAGTTCTTCAGAAAGTTCACAATCTTTCTCATCCCCTTCTTCGGCTTGATAAACCGGATTGTCAAAGTCATACATGGCCATATCAAAATCGTTATTAGTGGTATCCGGAGGATCAAGTCTGCATGAACGGGTTCATGCCTTATTTTAGAATTTATTTTTAAGCAAAACAAAAGAAAATGAAACATTGCCACTTTATATTTTTTGTGCAAAAATAAAAACTGAAAGACAGAGAACAAAATTTGATTGCAAAACGTCCTTTATTAATGATTAAACATTGCAAATGCAACCATGGTGGCCCTACAAATGAATCTATACGCCTTGGGCAGAGCGCAAGATTTTGACATGCATTATGGTTAGAAAAAACAAAGAAAAATTACTCTGTCTGAAGAGTAACCCGGATGACTTCTTCAACGAACCAGTTCTGCACTTGTTGTCCCGGAACATGAGGGCATACCCAGTTGTCCAGGTCACAATCACTGTCAACACTATCCTCTGTGGCTGCACAAGACTGGTCCGTGTAGATAATTCCCCCACTATTGAAAGTAATGGGTCCCCTGCTCCCCGCATCTGAAGTTGTAGAGGGATGATAACCAATACCAAATTTGTCTTCCTTCATTGGGGTCTCTATCAACCTGCCCCAACCTTGGGCGTTGCCTGCCCTGACGACTTCGACAGCTTGTTTGTAAGATGAAATGGAGGTACCGGCCCCAACTGGTACAGAAGAAGACTCAGGTGCATCGTCAATGTTGACTGCTTCAAATGATTGGCACAGCATCTCATGAATTTCCCCATCCATTTCAATGTACTTGAACGTGGACAGGTGACTCATAAAGATGTCTTCTTCCCCACACACTGTCACAACCTGCCCTTCAAACTCATACTTCAGCTTTTGATGTAGAGTAGAAGTAACAGCCCCGGCTTCGTGAATCCAAGGGCGTCCCAATAGGCAGCTATATGCAGGTTGTATGTCCATTACATGGAACGTGGATTTGAATACCTGTGGTCCAATTTGTACGGGCAATTCCACCTCACCAAACACAGATCGTCTAGTTCCATCGAACGCTCTGACCACCAATTCACTAGGCCTTAAGACCAAACCATCAACTTCCAGCTTCATTAATGCCTTCTTGGGCAAGACATTGAGTGATGAACCAGTGTCTACCAGTACATGAGATAACACTGCGCCCTTACACTCCATCGTGATATGCAAAGCCTTATTATGGTTTCTTCCTTCAACCGTCAGATCTCTACTTGTAAAGCCCAAGCCATGGCTAACATTAACATTGGAGATTACGCCCTCGAGCTGATTAACAGTAATTTCTTGTGGCACGTACGCACTCTTCAACACTTTCAACAACGCCTGTCGGTGCGCATCAGAGCACATCAATAGTGACAAGATTGAAATCTTTGAAGGGGTCTGATTCAGTTGGTCCACGATCTTATAATCACTTTTCTTGATTATCTTCATAAATTCTTCCATTTCCTTATCAAAAATAATCTTTGTCTCCGCTTCAGGTGTAGGCGCATTTTCAACCACCTGTTTACCTTTAGCCTTTGCTGCGGCTTCTGCCTCTTTATCACTTCTCAAGGTTTGGGGAGCGAACAACCTTCCACTCCTTGTAAAGCCCCCTACACCCCCTACGTTATCAATATTTGGGCTGACTGATGATTCAACTTCCTGCTTTTTACCTTCGTAATATACATCTGCCCCATAGTGCCATGGGATAGCTTTCGTAGATGTGAACGGAATTGGTCCTGGCACCGTGATAGTGACAGGACCGGGCCCTTCTGGCGCAACACTCGCCACGGGAACTGCATTGACCGGCATTTGAATCTCAGCGGGAGTGTAATAGATGGTCACGGTTGATATCTCATCAGTGTCTTTCACGACTCTGTCGAACTGTAGACATCCTTCATCGATCAGATTCTGTAAACCCATCTCCAACTTATCACAGCCGTTCTCCTGATTCATGCACTCAGAGCAATCTTGATTACAGCCCGGGAACACCTGTCCCTTCAATAAACGATCTTTTACAACCAACAAAGAAGTTTTCACTTGATGGATATCTGTCACCAGATTCAATCTCCTCCCATCTTCAATAGCGTACACATTTGCTGCACTATGATCAGGCATGGGATGCCGAGTAATATTAGGAGCGGGAGAGAAATTGATGGCTTTAGCATCAATCAAATCTTGTACTTTATGATGGAAAGCCCAGCATTTTTCAATGGAGTGTCCCTGAGCACCTGAGTGGAACTCACAACGAGCATTAGCATCGAAGTTAGGTGGCAGGTTTCCAGCAACCGGAGCTTTCATAGTACGGAGTTCTACCAACTTTAACTCGAGTAGCCGGGGCAACAGCGCGGCATAAGTCATAGGGAGAGGATCCATCTTACGATCCCTCTGTCTAGACCTTTGCTGGAAAAAAGGTTGTTGCTGTTGCTGCTGAACTTGTTGTTGGGGTTGTTGTTTCTGAACAGACGGTGTGGGGATTGTTACAGCATCTACCTGATAATAAGCTCGAGAACGCCCTCTGCCTCGTCCTCTAAACACAGCATTCGTATCACCTTCTCTTCTTTTCTGGTTACTAGCAAACGGTTTCTTCGTCCCCGAAGAGCCAGCCCCACTCACATCCTGGATCTTTCCAAGCTTTAACAGACTTTCTATTCTTTCTCCCGCAATCACAATATCAGCAAATCCAGTCGACGGACAAGCAGCTAATCTGTCAAGATAGGCCCCTTGCAAGGTGCCCATGAACATATCTGCCATTTCTCTGTCTGACAAGGGAGGTTGGACCTGGGCAGCCATTTCCCTCCACCTCTGTGCATACTCTTTGAAACTCTCCTTGGCATTCTGGGACAATCCCTGCAATTGGGTGCGGTTGGGCGCCATGTCAATATTATATTGGTATTGCTTCAGGAACGCTTCTGCCAGATCTTTCCAATTCTTCACAGCAGCTCTATTCAACTTCATGTACCAGGTCAAGGACGCCCCAGCCAGACTGTCCTGAAAATAGTGCATCCATAGCTTCTCGTCATCCGTATGAGCTGAAATCTTCCCAAAGTAAGCTTGAAGATGCGTTTGGGGACACGCATTGCCGTGATACTTATCAAAAGTGGGAGGTTTTAATTTAGGGGGAATTCTGACTCCTGAGACCAGCCCCAAGCTAGTAACATCAATACCCATAGAGTTCTTGCATTCTATGGCCCTGATCTTTTCTGCCAACTCATCATACCTTCGATCACCTTGATTACCCACATCAGCATCCAGCAGAGTAAATTGGTCTTCTAGAGTATCTTCAAGAGTAACACCAGCATGCCTACCATTTCCATTACCCCGATTGTTACCACCAGGAGGAGGGTTGCCACCGGGAGGAGGAATGCCATGTCCCTGTGAATTGTCATGCTGATCACCTTCGGGCCCATTGTCTGGACGCTCTACCAGAAGCCTCAATCTCTCCTGATTTTGCGCCATGCCAGTCATGAGGGTCATGAACTGGTCCATACGCGCCCTCATTTCAGCCAAATCACTTTGCACTTGGTCCATGATTCTTACTTGATTCCTTCGCGTCGAATATCGGTGAATATGACTCTCCGCTATACTGCCTGAAACCAAATAAAGGTTAGAGTTCCTGCAACGAGTACCTGAAAAGCAAGTAACAAAAAATGCAAAATGATATGCAATGCCATGCAATGCCATGTTTGTCATTTCCGAGGTGCTTTATACCCTGATTCCAATCCAACCACAGAAATCTGAAGACCAGAAATTGTGATATAAAGAGACGTGTCGTGGTCATGTGCTTGTGTGCAGCTATCTGATAAGGAATAATTCTGAATAAAACTGCTCATACTCATTCAACAAAGTATTCAAGTACATTTAAGAAAGGCTCATCCGCAAATGCAATACAAGGAAAAATGGATCCATCAACAAGCCTGATGGTAACCATTAATAACAAAATATAAGGAAAAGAACATCAGTCTGACAATTCCACACCCTTCAGCTTATCACTTGAGTATTTGATCTCCTCAAAAAGTATACGGGTACGCTGGTGATTCGGCTTTTCAATCATTTCTTTGATCAAGACATCCCTTTTCTCAAGAGCTTCAGTTAAAGAACCCATATGCAGCATCAGAGCCTCGTCATCACACACTCCTTTGTGTCTCTTTATGCCGGCTTGCGTCTTGAGTATCTCCCTTTCTATCATGACTTCTTCAAGCTCTTTCTTGGTATTCCTCAGCTCACCTCTAGCTTCTTCTAGCTGTTCTTGACTCTTACCGAGGCTTTCCCGATACTTTCTTCTCTGCTCATGCGCCTTTTCAAGCTCTTCGTCCTTAATCTGCAACTGTTCCTGTAATTCAGCATTCTCTATCCTAACTTCGTCCCAAGCGTGCTGAAACTTTGTTAACTTTTCTTTGGTCTGTGCTAACGCCTGTTTGGTTTGCTTGTGGGCTTGAGTAGCATCATCAGCACCTTTACTAATCTTCCGGAAATGTTGGGCTCTTCCAGCAAAGTCTTTTTCTTTTGCAGTTAGGATTTGTTCAGCATCTTGGGCTTTCCGCTCCAGCTCTTTGTTGGCATGTAGAGCATTCTGAAGACGGCTACTCAACTCGGAATTCTCTCCTTGGAGCTTTTTCACCAAGGCTTGCAACTTGTCATCTTCTTCCACCGTAGCAGTGCTTCTTGCTTTCTCATTCTCCGGATACAAAAGGGGTGCCTTACCAAAAGGCAAGAGAAAATCTTCAACTCTTTTCTTCACCCACTCTTCATATGCTGGATAAACCCGGTTGTTAGGCTTTCCTAGAGTAACTTTCCCCTTTTTCAGTATGCTACCCCAGCTTTCAGAAGCTTTCTGTGCTGCTTCCCAACCATCTGATGTATGAAAATAGAGGGACTCCTCCACATCTCTCTTAATAGGCGGACCTGTCAGGGCATACCCAAATTGTCGAATGGCCAAAGAAGGATTGTAGTTAATCCCACCCATTCTTCCTATCAGTGGAACGTTAGGGAACTTACCACAGCTGTGGATAATATTCTTGCCAATCAGCCCATGATCTACCCATACGATGTCCTTGGCCACCAATCCCATTAAACGCTGTTTCCACTCTAGAGAATCTTTGGAATCCACAAAAGCCCCTGATTGTGGTAAACGGCCTGCAAACCACTTATAGAACAAGGGTGCACAACAACGAATTATCCCTCCTCTTTTCTTTTCGTTTCGGTTGTACAACGAGTAGTGAAGATCTCCCAGTAGCGTTGGCACCGGGTTCTTCATCAGGAATATTCGTATAGCGTCCGTATCAATGAAATCCGGCTCGTTGGGAAACAACACTATGCCGTATATACAAAGGGCTAACAAAGCATTAAAAACAAGCCAATTCTCGCCTTTAGCTGCTTCCTGGGCCTTCTTAATCAGATATTCCAGCTTGTAACCACGAATCTTTCCTTTGTTGGAGACATTGTCGCTTAACTCTGATTTGCTCAAATAAAGAGCACTAGCCACCTTTCCAAAGTCAAGATCCCCCACTGATCCAAAGAAAGGGGGCTCCTCCTTGATAGCAATCCCCAACATGTTGGAATACTCCTCCAGGGTAGGAACCAACACATAGTCTGGAAATACAAAACACCTCAGAGGCGGATCATAGAACTGCATCAACGTGTGGAGACCTCTGGCTTCATAATCACTGACATTACGGACCATAGATAAAATCCACCCATATTTCTCTTCAAAAGCTTCTCGTACTGCAGGGCTCGCCATTCCCTTCAGCATAACAATAGGGCCTAAAGTAGGCGTAAGGAACTTATAGCTGATGATATTCTTCCTCTCTTTAGTGTTCATCTTTGCAGGGACCTGATGACTGGAATCAAGGGTAATATATGCACCTGGAAATGAATAAACATGTATGTTAGGATATGATAATGCAATGCAAAGGGCAATGTGATCAGGTAATCAGGTATCTGTGCTGAATTGTGAACGGTGTCAGTGTAGCTCTGAGACTAATATAGAACCATAGATAAGAACCATCTGCATACAATAGGATGAAACTTCCTTTTTGTGCAATGATGATAGAAAACCGGGTATGTAGGAGGTCATGGTTACCTGCAAACCTGTAAACAACCCGCCCTTCTCACATGTGGGTACTAGGATGTTCAGTATCCCGGGCTCTCAGGTCGAGAAATGATGATACGTTCACCATTTCTGGTTTGGCATCATCATCAATCGAGGAGGCCTCAACTGATTCTCCAAAACAAAAAGGTCCTCAGCTTCTGGCACTGAGGTCGAGAAGCAATAGTACATTCATCCCTCAGGGTACAGTACTATCGCCAATCGAGGAGTGCCTCCGCTGATTCTCTTTCAAAAGGGATATCCTACAGCAAGTTCCCAGCATTGGGTCCTCGGATCGAGAATGTGCAATAGGTTTGCCATGGAATGTGGTCTGCCACTGTCACATCTCGGGAGGAGTGCCGCAACTGAGTCCTCGGGAATGGTCACCAGAGTCGACAGTTCCTCAAGAAAATAACCACTGGCCTGCATAACATGCAGTAGCAGAAAGCTCCTGATAGAACCTCGTCTGGTTGTGGGTCTCATGAACAACAATACGTGGTCACCACCACGCAAGCGTCATGACTATCCACTCTAATTCCTATGTGTGTACTCAAGCCTGTGTAGTGAGCTTATCTCTCAGAACACCCCGCCCGCCAAACAGAAAACAACAGCACAGTCCAGCACAATAATGATATGTAATGCAGTAAATGTGATAAATACAGTAAAGTACAGTAAAGCAGCAATACGGTAAATAATAATACAATACAACAGTAAATACCGCAAACAAAATGCACCTAATGAAAGAAAAGCAAACAAGCGCTAGGATTGACTCGCTAAGGAAACCAGAGATTCTGGGTTCGATCCCCAGCAGAGTCGCCAGCTGTCGCTCCCGGGATTTTCATCCTAGTACAAACGCGAAAGTGGCACCGAACAGAGTCGCCAGCAATGTGTATTTATCCCAAGAGAGGGAAAGGAAACACCGCATAAACCTGAAGAGAAGGAAAAAGCATGGTCTTACGACCAAAGAACTGGGTTCGGGAGTCGGTTACGCGCGGGGAAGGTATTAGCACCCCCACGCGTCCATCGTACCCGATGGGATCCACGCTTGCTTGTCTCGATCAAAGGGTGTAAAGAAAGGATACTGGAAAAGGAACTGAAAGAAAGAAAGGAGAAAGAAAAGAAAAGGAACGGGAAACAAATGTAGGGAAAATAAAAGAAGTGCTCGCGTGGGCCCTACCCCACTGCCTACGTATCTCATCGGGAACATGAGAATCAGAGCGACGTAGTTCCCCTCACTAGGGATGGATTGTGTTTTTTAGAGAACGGCTCACGTTCTAGCTCAGGTGTTGCAGGCTCGCTGGTCCGAGTGCGTTACCATCTTGCAAGAGAACGAGTAGAAGCGCGTTCGTGCGTTGAGAATGAATGAGATGAGAAAAGAATTCCCGAAGGAAAGACGTTATTGTTTGTTTTTGCCTTTTAGAAGCTTTTTCCATTTATTTGCATATGACAGTGTATCTGAATCTTAGTCATTGGAGTGTATACATTCTCACACACTCCAAGATGGAATGAATAAGAAAGTACACTAAGTGTGAAGAAGACCCTCACACTTATTTCCAATTATCAAGGTTCAAACACAATAGCATACTTGTGTTTATTAAGTGTCCTTTGTTGGTTAAGAGATGAAGAAGTGTTTTATTATTTACACCTTCAACAACTATAGCATTTAAGTCCCTCATATAAGGTCAAATGTGTAACACATTGACCCAAGATGGGCCATATGCTACTCATTTAAGATTATAAGAGAAGACCCCTTATAATCTTTCCTTTATATGAAAGGCCTAAATGCAATAAATGCTTACCTTTATTAAGTGTTTTTGGATTTTCTTTTTAGATGAGAAGAGAGACTCAAGAGAAGGAGAAAGGTAAAATCTATGGGGGGACCAAGACACACCCTATTGTTAGCATGCTTGGAAGTCCTAAGGTTTAGTGAAGTTTAAGAAACCTAATCCTAAAAAAAGGAGAAGAAAGAAGAAAGAACACCACTTACTTCTAAGATGGAAGCTAAGTGGTTTCTAAAGAGGGAGAAAGAAGGTATGAAGACAAAGCATTATGAAATGCTCAAACAATCACAAATTGAATGATTAAAAGATGAAGAAATAAATTAGAATGTGGAAGCATATCCACACTCACATGACTTACCATTAGCCCCTGAAAAGGTTAGTACCATTATTTGCAAGTAAAGAAAGAACATAGGATGAACAAACTAAACTCAAACAAATTGAGGAACAAAGTAAAATGAGATTGAATGCTATAAGAACCTCCAAGTCAGAATGTACATCTCCAAAGGTGTTCACTAATATAAACACATCAAACACCAAACCACAAGTACACAAACAAAGAACTAAAGCACCAAGAAGTGCATTATAAAAGAAGTAGAAAAGGATGAAAGAAAATGCAAAGCAACTATGCAAGAATGCTTCATGAGGGGTTATGGTCAGAATATGGACAACTTAAACATGTGCCTAAACATGGTCTTCAAACCTCACTCAAATCATGCAAACAATTTCTCAATCCATTAAGAGGCAAAGAAGCAAAAGTGAAGTGATGTGATCATGATTCATGCTTATGCAAAAAGTGACTTAGAGTGAAAGGCAAACACAAACATGCAAAGATGAGGTTCCATTATCACAACCAGAGATCAATTAGCATGCTATCAACCCTCCAACAAGACCTCAAATTATGGCACAAGTGCCTTCATGATCAAGCAAACCAAACATGAAGCATACATTCATAAAATGAACAAGTTAGATTTCATGCTTCAAACAAATATCAAACATGCTTCAAAAATTATGACTTTCAACAATCAAACACCTTAAACATATGTCATTAACATATCAAAGCCACAAGCAATGAATCAGAACCAAAGTCATTCAACAATTAGGTCAAGACCTCATGAAAGTTTCATGCATCCATGCACAAAGCAACACATCCAAAGTCATCCAAAAAGACTTAACAAATCAAACCATAAAGCTTAAACATACTTCAACATGTTATAAGCACAATGCAAAAAGAAAGGGATCAAAATCAACTTTTATGATCAAGAACAAAAATGCACAAAATGGTATATCACAATAAGCATGCATATAAATGGAAATTCAAAAGAAATGATGGAACAGGGGCAAAATAGTCATAAAATCAGAAAATAAAAACATGAAAAATTTCCTAAATGTTTCAATGATGTTTATGAATTTTTGTAGAATTTTCCAATATGCTTTGGTATTTTTAAAAATTAGAAATGAAACATGTACAATAAAGGAAAAATGAAAATGAAATGCAAAGGGAAGGGGGTATGAACATAGCAATAATGCAGTGCAAATTAATTGGGCTTGGAAACAGGGGGGTGTGATTATCAATCTGCATAGGTCCATTTACGCGCCAAACACAATAACAAGTATGAACCCTCAGTCAACAAATCTTGACTCACTCACAACCATTAGATCAAGTCCAAGTCCAGTCAAAGTCAAAGTACGCATGATCAACAAACACACGTGAAGGAACACATGACATACCATGCACCACACCACACCATGCTTAAGTGAAATCAGAAATATGACACATGCATAGCACGTGATTTTTAATGTGCTGTCACCATTGTGAGCATTAGATCAAACGAAATCAACGGCTGTGACTTAATCTGGCATGCAAAACCCTAATGTAACCTCACCGGCCGGAGAGGGACCTCCGGTCACCTTCTCCGGCCACTCTCCGGCACTGTAAATATCACATGCTTCCAGAAATCAACAAACTAGGTATCAAACGAAAGCTAATCTCACGAGGAACACAAATTCAGCAACAAAATTCACAGATCAAGCATGAATAAAGAGAATCGAAGAAGAGAAACTTTGCCCTAAGTTTCAGTTCTAAACTCCTAAGGAGCTCTATCAACTAGCCGGTTTCATATAGCTTCTAATAAGCTCAAATAACACATCAACCAGTTAAAATAACATCAAATCGTGCAAGCAAAGTTTGAGAACTTTTGGAACCTGAAACTTGAAGATCTTTGGATTTTTGAGAAAACCAGAGGTGAGAACTTGTTCTTGAACTTCTAGAACTTCAATTTGAGCAAAATAAATGCTATTTGATCTTGAGAATAAGAGGAAATCTGAATCTGAAATTGGAGATAACTGTGCTATTCCATTCTTCAGTGATGTCTTCTTGCTTGATTGTGAAGATTGAAGAAGAACTTGAGGAATTCGTGCAGGTAGAGAGAAAATTCAGAGAGAAAGTTGAGAGTGCTTTTGGAGTGAGAGTGAAACAATGAGAATCCCCTTTCCAAATCTGTTAGAATTGTTTATATAGGTGTGGTTATGATTTGACCCTGGTGGTTGATGGTTAGAACTACAGTTAACTGAGTTAGTTAACTGAGTTTGAGTTAACAGAATGAGTCATGACAGTTAGTGACACGAGTTGGAGAGGTTTTGTTTTAGTGTGGAAGAGCTCATGGTCACTTATGGTGAGGATAATGGAGAAAGATGGTGATGTTATGTTATTCTGATGTAGCAGCAGGAATGCGTGTGGAACAAGTTTCTCATTTCCTTTTTCGTGTAAGGCTTAAGCATGTATGCATAGTGTGAGAGGTGCTTGGCCAAATGAAGTAAAGAATGGAGCAGCACACATAGGACTTTTTGATGTATGTTTGAACCAAAAGCTATGCAGCAACTCCTCATTGTGACAGCAGGTGTTTGAGGATGAATTTCTCCCTTGTCAATGAACGAAAAAACACAATATTGGTGGCATTAGAAAGATGATACATTGGGGAACAATATTGGTGTTGAAATTAGGTTGAATTGAAGTTTGGAACATGATCAAATGTAGCTTGCAACAGAAGGAACCAAATTGGTGTATGGGCATGTGACTTGGTCTGCAGGCAAGGCCTTGGTGCCTATGGAAATTCAGTTGTGTTGACCAATCTTTGAGCTATCATAACTCCTTATCCTTTGATCAAATGAAAAAAATCATGAACATCAATCTTGAAGATCTCACATAGGGGAACAACTTTGATGTTGCAAGATTTTTCATTTGAAGCCTTTAACCATGAGTAATTGATCCATACATTTTGCCCACCAACTGTTTGAGAAAATGACTGCGCGCAGACCTGGCCAAACTTGGTCATGACATGGTTTTTGGCCTACTTTCCTCCAACTTTGATCAATCATATCTCCCTCATTTTTTATCCAATGGAAATGTTCTACCCATGGATTTGAAGCTTAAAGCAAGGCCTTTCATGGAGGCAGAGTGGAATTTTCATTTGGTACTCCAAATTTGAATGGCCTTGGTTCAAATTCTGATGCAAAATGGCCAAAACTTGCTATTTTTAGTAACCCTACTTCATCCAAAAATGGCAACTTTCCACATCTTGATTTTTTCATGATTCCTTTGGAGTTTCTTGATCAAATTTTGTACATTGGTCACATATAACATGAATTTCATGAATTTGGCCTTAAAAAGTCAAGGGTTGACTTTTTCCCCTGATTATTTGACTTGGCCCCCAAATTCCCTGATTTTTGATCTTTCTTCCAATTGAATCACTCCTAAAACCAATTGAGATGCAATCTTCCACATCCATATACCTAGGGACATATAGGAAACCATGACATCAAGTCTTGCCCAAAAAAGCAAAGATTCCCTGATTTAAATGGAAACCCTAATTTTGGCCCCCTCTGGTTAGGAGGAAATTGCACATCTTCCAAATCCAAATTCCTCAGAGTATGTTGTGTATCCTCTTAAAGGATGATGAGAAATGCCACTTGAGGATGATCTTGAATCAATGAGCTATCTCTTTTGAGGGTTTTCCTTCAATTTTTGACCCTCTTGCATGATGAAAGATGTATTGCTTCAATCTCCCCTTGGATTTCACTTTCTTGAGATAGTGGATGATCAATTGAGGTAGTATGAGACATGAGAGACCTCTTGGCTTGCCTTGAGGCCACCTATTTGACCCTTTGTGCTTTGAATGATCCTTTGATTGTTCATCTTTTCCCCTGATCACATGCCTTGATGGTAAGAGGGATGCTATGCTTCATTTTTCTATGTTAAATGCAATGTAATGTTAATGAGGTGGATATGATATGATAAATGATAATGCCATGCTATGATGCCAAAAGGGGAGAGCAAATTTTGGGGTATTACACCTTAGTTCCTATGAGGGGTATGTTAGGGAAGTTTCCACAACGATCAATGATCCTGATCCCGTCATAAATCCTATTGCACCAATCTATATCAGAGTTGGTAAGAGACATGATTTTCTGCGACCAACGCAAGGCACTCTGATGGTCCCAAAACGCAGCAGACTTGAGTAAATGGGAGATAAACCATTTGTATAGCAAGGGTACACAGCATGTGATTATCCCTCTGCTGTACAAATTTCCTAAGTGTACAGAATGATACGCGTCTGTGAGAAAAGTTGGCACAGGGTTTCCAATGAGAAAAACCTTAATGGCGTTGATATCGACGAAGCTATTAATGTTAGAAAATAGAAATAACCCGTAAGTGAGTAAGACAAAGATGCTTTCAAAAGCAGTCATGTTCCCTATACTAGCAAAGTACAGAGCCTTCTTTGTCAGGAACTGGGCTGGCAAACCTGGGAGCCCACCCTTGGTGGTCATGTGAGTCTTGATTTCTGACTCATCTAAATAGATTGCTCCTGCAATGGTCTGATCCTTTGGAATTTCTTCCAGTCCAGAAAATAGAGCTCGATCAGTAATGTGTAGATCGGTTAGGTGAGAATACTCCTCTAGCGTTGGTGCGAGCTGGTAATCCGGGAATGTGAAACGGTGATAGACCGGATCGTAAAACTAAATAAATGCATCCATGATTCCTTCAATCACATGGACTCTTAACAGAGGTAGCAGACCTCCGTACTTGGCTCTGAAAGCTTCAGGGTTAGTGATCATCCTTGCTAATCCTCTCAAATCTTCTAGTTTTGGAACCCTGAAGGTATACTTATGAGTTCTCCTTCTACCGAAATCCATGAGCTCAATCTTTTTCTCTGACATTTGCAATCATTGTCTTAGTTTAATTTGAAAAAGAGAGACTAGAAGAGAAAATTTTTCTTTGATGTAATGTTTTTTTAGATGAATGCATGAATGCAACACACAAAAACATAGAAAAAACATGGGGTCAAAGGGTCGGTGTCATGAAGTCAAGGCTCTACCCCCCCCCCCCCCAAAAGGTTTATACTAGTGATTTTTGTACCTGTCTCTCAAAATCATCAGTTCTTGTCGAGAAAACACCAGCGGGCCGAGAACCGTGCTAGGTGATGTTTTTCGAAGAACCATCAGAAGAGGGTAGTATCGCGTGACAACCATTTCCAATAGTTTCCGCACTACTAAAAGAGGTTTTTCCTAGGTGTATACTCAATCTTTCCACATGCGGCATCACACGCATTCCCATTAGCAGAAAAATAAACACAGATATCAATTAGGAAAAGCAGTATATATATTTGTCCTAAAGTCCTAGACTTTAAAGAGCTATGAATCCTATGTTCCTGACAAAAATTGCTCCCCGGCGGAGTCGCCATTCTGTGGTACCTTCCCAACTTTAAAGGTTTTTGACCTAAGATCCTAGTGAAGTCAAAAAAAGTCCTATCCAAGTGAAATCCCCAAAGAAAGAAAGAAAAGAAAAGAGCCCCACGGTGGGCGCCACTTTTCTGTGGCACTTTTTAAGGTTTCTTCTTAAGAAATGGGAAGAGAACAAGATCTCGTTGTCCCCAGTGAAGTCGCCATTTTTTCTGTAGCGTAAATTTTTTGACGTGGTTGCGAAGCACTATCGGTTTTGGGGTACTATAGTTCGTTTCATTTTTTATCCTATTGAAGCTGATGAAGGAAGGGAAATATATGTCTCCAATTCACCCTGCTTGCATACTGAGTTTAAACAGATGACTGTTGGTTTACAGATGCTATTAAGATTGTGGGTCTCTCTTAAGTTATTTTGTTAAAATAGTGCCTGGGCGATTGGTCGGAGTTTAAGACTGATGCTTTTCGATTGATATGTGAAGGTATGGGATTTAGGACTTTGGATTAGTGTGCTCGCTGAGATTTTTCTTTCAATCTTATACCTACGTATTCCCGTTTACCGAAACAGGGAAATCAGAGCGATCGTAGTTCCTCCTATTCTATGAGAGGAAATGGTGTTTTGGTGTCTTGTTCAAAGCCTAAGACGTGAAGCTGAAAAGGTGGTTTATATCTTGTTCAAAGCCCAAGATGTGAAGCTGAAAAGGTCTATTTGTATCTTGTTCAAAGCCCAAGATGTGAAGCTAAAAAGGTGTTGTCTTTTGAGAGAATTTGTCATCTCTAAAGGGGGTCTGTTTGTCACAACTGTTGGGTGACTGACTATAAAGGAGGATTACTTTAACCGGGATATGAGAATCCTAGCAATGCCATAATTTCCTTTATAGGGGGTTTTAACCTGAGGGAGAAGACTTTAACTCAGTGTAGAGAAATGCTATCATTCCTTAGGAATTTCTCATGCTAAAAGAAGGACAGTGGCGTGGATGTAAATAATCCAGAGGCTTGCCGCTTACAGCGATTAGATGAAAGGAGTTGTTGATGTTTGTATCCTGTGAACGAGACACGGTTTTGATGCTAAAAGGTTGATTGACTCAACCGGCGTTTTTCTTATACAAAGCCTAAGAGGAGGCTATTAGCCCAACAAGAGGGTGTTTTTATGTGTCTCGTACGAAGCCCGAGAGAGAGGCTAAAATGGTTTGACTCAACAAGAGAGTGCTTTTAGATGTATCTTGTACGAAGCCCAAGATAGAGGCTAAAGGTTGAATCAACAAGAGAGTCTTTTATACTCAACAATAGAGTATTTTTGTATCTCGTACGAAGCCCGGGAGGGAGGCTAAAAGGATTATTGACTCAACAAGAGAGTCTTTTTGTATCTCGTACAAAGCCCGATATAGAGGCTAAAAGGATTGTTGTTTCAGTTGAGTGACAGGTCCAGTATGTTGGTTAAAAAAGAAAATCAGTTCTTATAAAGACACTAATTAAAGGTAAGGCTATGCTTTGGGATTGATCAGAGGATCAGGGTTATTTCCTGTACTTTAAGGAAATGGGGAATCCAGAGGTTATTGGAGACTGTCCGAGTCTACTGGTGTTTTTCCCTACTTGAGAATGCCTTCGAGACTCAAAAGGATTAGACTGTCCAAGTCTATCATTTTATCTTTTGTACTATGCTTAAAGAAATAGTAGTAGTACGTTCACGGTAGAAAGATCTAGACTCTTTGAAAGTCTGTTCTATTAAGATGACTAATTTATGTTCCTATACCTCTAGGAGGTCCTCGGGACAATTTGTACGAAGGCAAAGAGGAGGCTGGAAACTTTTAAGAAGCCGAGGGACAATTTGTACGAAGCCCAAGAGGAGGCTCTCTTCCCGAAGGAAGAATCCTTATACGAAGCCTAAGAGGAGGCTGTGAATACTTCTAAGAAGTCGTAGGGTCCTTGTACAACGCCCAAGATGAGGCGGGGATGCTTTTAGGAAGCCAGTGGATCCCCAAACCCCAAGAAATTCAAGACAGGCTATTCACAGAGAATAGATGAAGCCAGGAAAATTCGAGAATTTGGAAGAAACTCAAGAGATGCCATTCACAGAGAAAAGATCATCTCTGGGGAGTAGAGTTTCTTTGACAATTTCTAAGAGTGACAATCTGAGAAAGGGTTCACCGAGAATGCTGCCTTTCACGTCTCCATATTGTTTAACCCCAAGAGGAGGGAAGACTGTGTCTAGTAATCCTCTGGGGGATCTAGTTTTGTCTATTTAAGAGTGACCAATAGGGCTTAGTGCTAGACGTAGTTGCCGGGGAAACTCTAAATATCTATACTAGTATTACACAGTTGATATGAGTTTATGAAAGAAGACTTATAGTGAAACAGCCCCACAATACAGTTTATATGTATATGAAAGCGGATAAAGAAAGCATATAAACACTTACTCGGTTGTAGAGCTTCCATGCTATTTGGTTAGTTGTTTAACAAAGAAAGATTGAAAACAACAGTATATTCAAAATTAAAGGAGAAAGTATTTTGAAAAGATGTTGGGGCTTACAGCTCAAGGAGAGGCCCAAGGTTTATCAGTGATCGCACTGTCATTTTGTACAGAGGGACTTATACAAGTGACTGAGGCCCAAGAAATTTTCTGTACAAGGGGATGGGCCTTACACTCTCTCAAGAGGCCCAACTGTTTAAAGAAAAATAATGGGGCTTACAACACGAGGGTAGGCCCAGATGATTGGTTTTTTTATTGGCGATCGCGCCAAGGTTTTCTTTTAACGCAGGGGGACTTATACAATGTCTGAGGCTCAAAAAGTTTTATTTAAAAGGGGATTGGTTCTTACACTCTAATAGAGGCCCAAAAGATTTATTTTTGTACAAGTGGTTGGGGCTTACGGCTCAAGGAGAGGCCCAGGGTCATTTGATTGAAAATGGCGATCGCGCCGAGATTTTTGAAAACGCGGTGGGTCTTATACAATGTATTGAGGCCCAAAATGGTTTGGTTTTCAAAGGGGGTTGGGTCTTACACTCTAATAGAGGCCCAAAAGATTTTGAATGGGTCTTATAGCTCGAGGAGAGGCCCAGGGTTTATTTTTCAACGGACGATGATCGCATCGAACTTTTTGAAATACAACGGGACTTATTCAATAAGTGAGGCCCAAAATAGGTTTGTATTTACAAAGGATTGGGTCTTACACTCTATTAGAGGCCCAAAAGATTTTGAATGGGTCTTATAGCTCGAGGAGAGGCCCATGGTTTGTTTTTCAATGGACGATGATCGCGTCGAACTTTTTGAAATACATTGGGACTTATACAATAAGTGAGGCCCAAAATAGGTTTGTATTTACAAAGGATTGGGTCTTACACTCTATTAGAGGCCCAAAAGTGTTTGAAATTGTTTGATAAGGGTGAAAATCAAAGAAACCCTAATTTGTTATTCTTTAAAAGTAAATATTTAAAGAAAATCAAATAAAATACTAAATAAGTTTGAATAAACCATTTGTGATTTTTGTTTAAGGTTTGAGAAATGAGGGATTAATCACAAGGTTAATTAAAACTCACTTGGTTTTGATTTTCAAAGTAAATATTCACTTTTAAAATGTTTAAAAACATTAAAAAGGAATATATTCACAAAAATACTAATTATATTAAATAAATAATATAAACTTAATTTTTTTTGTGGAATAAAATATTTTAACATTTTTGTGATTTTTTTCAAAAAGAACCAATAAAAAATAATTAAAATTGAAAGAGTTATTTATTTTCCAATTAATTAATAAAACATAAAATATTGGAAAAAATAGCAAAAATGTGAGAAAACACTAAATGGCATGGTTGGGGTTTGAACCCGTGACCTCAAGGTTATAGGGCGCGCGCCTTACCACTGGGGTGGTGATACATCCATTGCTTAAAGTGAAACCACAAATATACAAGGCATGCCTTGTTTTCTAGGCCTGGTCAAGGCAAGGCAAGGCAAGTTTTGCCAAGAAACGGGAAGGTCCATAACTTTCTCATTTCTTAATGGTTGGGGACAAAATTCATATCCATCTGGCCTAGAATTTCACAAGGAATCCAATGGTGGTGGTATTTTTTTTAGATCATACTCCCTCCTCAAAACCCGATAGTGGTTTTGAAAAAGGCCTATAATTGCATTTTCTATGCTACACTTTGATACAGGCATGAATTACATGATGAATTGGTTCAAACACACCATATATAACATGTATGAGGTGTGTATGAACAGTGGATTTCAAAGCAATGCATATTTTGGAAAGTTCAAGTCATGATGCTTACCTCTTTTTGAGCTTTTGGAGTTTTCTGTGCAATCTGTCAAGCTTCTTGTTCCAGAAATGGTTTAATGCTTTGGACACTCTCAAATGATCCCTTAGAAGCTTTGAGGATGGTTGGAATCAGCTGGAACCTGCAAAAACACAAACTGGCCCTTTCTTGCAAAAAAGGGTTAAAATGACCAAAATAACAACTCTCTCAAATGGTGTTCCAGATGGGGGGAACCATTTGGGACAGTTTAAGGATGTTATTTGGAATGTGTTTGAGGTTTTATCTGGTTTGGAAAGTGACTGAATCAAGATATGGCTTAAAAAATGCACAAAAGGCCTATTTTGAGGTTTTGAGATGTGACTTTGTGATTTTGGTGTTACAGGTCACTTTTGATAGTTTGGATCATCTACATATGATGTTTATGAAGTGTTAGGATCATGAGTTGTGATGGAAATGCTCTCTAACTCAAAAACTCAGAGTTACCTTGCTAAAGAAGGCATTTTGGCCTAAAGAGAGGGATTTTAAGGAAAGCATATGTTTGATAGCTTTGGTGTACTCAAACAGAGCACAAATGAGCTCTATTTATAGTAGAGCAAGTTTGTTTTGGGATCAATAGTGAATGGCAACTGCAGCAGAGGTTTGGCCAATGGTTGTACTTTGGAATCCAAGTCTCCTCTAGCCATTGACTAGAGGTTAGGGCACAGGGTTGTGGTTCCCTTGGTCTTGGATAAGTCTTGACTGAATTCAGTTGCAAATGGCTCAGTCCATGCCACCTTGGTGTATGCATTGAATGCTCCAATCCAAAATTGGAGTCTTGTCCCTCTTTTAGGCAATTCTAGGTTTGGCATGCTACTTCTTGTTCCAAGGACTTTGGAGGCTTGGCTCAGTGTTTGTCCCCTTTAGATTTGATCCTTAGATGTGTCTAAAGTGATGACAAGGCTTGGAATTATCTGTTTTTTCCAAATCGAGCAAAAATGCAAAATTCTACCTAGCCTTGGCAATTTTCAGCAAGGCATATTGCCATTGTCATATCTCTTGGCCCAAGTGGAATTTGGTGATGTTCTTGGCCATTTTGGAAAGCCCTCATATGATACAACAACTGTTTGATCATATTTGGTTTTGATACCTTTTGGATCCAAGTAAAAAATCCCCCTACATTTGGAAAAAAGTGAAGGCAGATTCTGACTTAGTGAAAATTTCACTAAGTGTTGGAAAAAAGTGACATTTTCACTTTTTGTGATTTTGATCATTCCATAACTCAAAATCCATGAGGAATTTGGAGGGAGGTCAGTTTTAAGCTTTTGTAGAGGGTAATGAGATCTACAAATCAAGCTTTGGATGGGGAAAATGGCTTTGTGGTTTAGGAGTTATGATCCTACAAAGTTGGTACCCTTGCCACTTTGTTCATAACTTAGAAAATTTTCTAAGTTTTTATGGTTACCCCTTTTACAAGTTATCCCACTTTTCTTGATTTTTCTTGATGATTGATGATTCAAATCATACATTAACATCATTTTAGGGTTAAAAAACCATTTTTGTGAAAAATCTCAAAAAGTCAAAGTTGACTTTTGTGCACAGTTGACTTTTTGTCAGACGAATTCCAAACTGTGCGATCCTTTAGGAAATCATGTCCTTGACCTAAATCAAACTTGATGGACATGTTCCATGGGTGTTATAGGGTATATTGAATCATGTCCTAGGGTTTGGGAGCATGTCCTGGTCAAAAGTCAAAGCTACAGTTGACTTTTCTCGCGAAACCCTAATTGTGGTACTGATGAAATTGAGACTTGCTGCTCAAGCTTCCTGGATCAATCCATTGTTACAAATGGATCAATGTGGTATTTTGGAGACCCTCAAATCATGTCTTGAGATCTTGGCTCATGATTTGTCCCAAAAGTCAACTTAGGGGTGAATTAGGTCAAGAAACCCTAATTCCTGATTTTTGATGTATGCATCCCCTGAGGTCAAATTAACTTGATGCTTGGGCACATGAGGTTCCATGGAGTATTTTAGGATATGCTTTGAAGCATTGGCTCATGCCCAGAGGAAAATTTCCATCTGGAGGCCCTGGTCGACCAAACCCTAATTTGGTGACACTAGCGATCTTGAGGCTTGATCCACCTGGAAGGGAGCAGCCTTGTGCTTAATCCTTAAAGTGGGAGTCCTCTTGATCCATTTTAGATGTTTGGGAGGTTATATAAGTTTAAGATCATGTCATTTCTTGATTGATCCTTTGTCAAAAAGCTCTGAGAGGGCTTAAAGCCCTAAATTTGATTGTAGTGGATGCTCACCCATCTTTGGGGAGACTGATGAGGTATGATGGTTCCTCCATATTATGATGATGATTTTCACAATGATGGGAAATCTTAGTGGTCAAAATTTGGGGTATGACAACCGCGAAGCACAAAGCTTAGTGTTTCCCTCAGCAAAGTTCGTTCTTATTCTCCCCAGTAGAGTCTGTTGATGATTCCTCAACAGAGTTTATTCCTATGGATGTAACCAGGCTTCCTCCTTTAGTTGTTAATAAGATGGTAGATTTCCTCAGGATTTGTTATGGTATAAAATCCAATATGTCCCAGATGAATGCCAGTTCGAGTTTTCTCCAGACGAGTACTGTTTGGTTTTTCCCCAGCTAAGTCTTGATTCAAATCTTCTCCAACGTTTCTTTCCTCTAGATGGTTTGTGATCAGACAGATGAACACTTTTGAGTCCCACTTCTCCTTGATGTGGAATTCTCACCCAGATATTCATCCTTGTCGTTCCCCAGCAAAGGTTGTACATTATTACTTTGGATGTTTCCCAAGAAGAGATCAATGATGTTTCCTTCTATGAAGTGTTGATATTATAGTCACCAGTCGGGTTGTCTCTCGCCTTGTGTTGGGTATTGATTTAAAATCCCCTGCAGTTTGACTTTTTGCTATGACGTTAACTTCTTATTTTCCCCGGTAAGTCCAGGATGTTTTTCTCACAGATGGCTAGTTCTCAGAGATTTTTCTTGTATCCCCAACAGATCTGCATTGTTTCCCAATAGGGTTTGTGTATTTGTTTACATGATTACAATCCCCAGCGGATCCTTCACTTTCCATAGCAGATCTCTTCATCCCCTTGAAGCGGAGTTCATGTTGTTATTTGCCTTTGTGGATTTTGATGTTAGAAGATTGATCTTTGGGTTTCTCCCCAAGCGGTATCTTCCTCCCACTAGTGATATTTGATCCTTGTAGTAGGATTTAATTCCTTTGACGACTTTTGTTGATCCCTAGCGGTATTTTTATTGATATCTCTATCTTGTTGAGATTAGCCGAGTATCTGGTTATGTTGCGATGTTTATTCATCCTCTGTTTATCTTTATGTCTGTTTTGTCAGCATATTCATATACATATGCATTGCATGTGCATTCATTTGTTGTGCATAGCATGTTGTTGCATTTTTCATTTTTTGTATCTTGCATTTTTGTCGGTGCTTCCCCGCTCCCTAGTGTTGTTATCCCTGCTGAGCGTGTGTGTCATCTCTCCAATAGAGTGTCGACTTTAGGCAGAAAGTGCTTATCCTTTCAAATTCCCCACTGAGTTTATTCCTCATGGAAGATGCTTATTTTAGCTTTCCTACCCGATTCATTGTCTGGATGGAATTAATCCCCAGTTGAGTTAATTCCTCATTGGTTCGAGTCTTGTTTGACCGTTTCTCTCCAGTTTATTCCTGGATTGGACTTTGGTCTTTTTCTCTGACAGTGGAATTTTGTTATCCTTTTGGTTTGGTTAGCTTGTCGTAGCTCTCACTTGGTTGGTAGTTGGTAATCTTTGCTTTTGAGTTTATTACCATTGTTGTACTGCCCTTAGTTGGTAGTAGGTAATATTTCTCGTATCCTTTTAGTTTGGTTACCTTGTCGTAGCTATCACTTGGTTGATAGTTGGTAATCTTTCCTTTTGAGTTTATTACCTTTGTCGTACTACCCTTAGTTGGTAGTAGGTAATATTTCTCGTATGCTTTTGGTTTGGTTACCTTGTCGTAGCTATCACTTAGTTGATTGTTGGTAATCTTTCCTTTTGAGTTTATAACCTTTGTCATACTGCTCTTAGTTGGTAGTAGGTAATATTTCTCGTATCTTTTTGGTTTGGTTACCTTGTCGTAGCTATCACTTAGTTGATAGTTGGTAATCTTTCCTTTGATTTTATTACCTTTGTCGTACTGCCCTTAGTTGGTAGTAGGTAATATTTCTCATATCTTTTTGGTTTGGTTACCTTGTCATAGCTATCACTTGGTTGATAGTTTGTAATCTTTCCTTTGAGTTTATTACCTTTGTCTTACTGCCCTTAGTTGGTAGTAGGTAATATGTCTCGTTATTCCTTCGGTTTGGTTACCTTGTCGTAGCTATCACTTGGTTGATAGTTGGCAATCTTTCCTTTTGATGTGTTATTTTCACTGCCAGGCGCCTTGTAGTATGTGATATTTTCCCCATCGGAGATTTTTCTTCCCCTGTTGGAAATGGGTATCCCTTTTATCTTTCCTTTTCATGTTCCATCGTTTACTTTGTCTCTTGTAGAGTTATTTTCCCCACAGAGGTCTTGTGGTTTGCATACCATTAGCATGACCATATCATCTTGTGGTCTCTTAGGGTTAAAAATTGTGCTTATTGTTATATTTAAGTCTCTTCTATCTCGTCAAGACTAAGATGTCAATCATCATATCTCTAGATAGAAGAAACTTAAATAGGGGCAGCTGCAATACCCTAATTTTTACCCCTAAGATCCCACATGTCATTTGTATCATCTGCATCACAAACAAGACCACAACTTGGTTCTCCTACCCTATCATATATGGGTTTGATTATGAGGGAGATCACCAAGCACCCATGTGTTTCTTGCTTGCTTTATGTTTATTTATATTTATTAACCCCTAATTAAAATACCAAAAATATGTCTTTATTTCCATTTGTTTATGTTGCAAAATAGGTAAAGAGGACATCAAGGATATCAAGCTCAATTCCATAGTATTATTCTGGCTCATTTTGATCAGGAACACCCCAAGGTTTAATAACTTGTCTCTCAAGAAAGTCAAAGGTTCATGTGTTTATTTCCGTGCCTTCTTCAACAAGTAAACCTCAAGCCAAGACCAAAGTAGTGCAAGAAAAGGCCAATTTTTCACTTTTTCACTGGTGCAATCGATTTGCATATTAGTACAATTGATTGCACCCCTTCAAAAAAAGTGCAGGATTTGCAGTTTTTCAGCAGTGCAATTGATTTGCACATTAGTGCAATCGATTACACTACTGCAATTTGGCCAAAAATGGTAGTTTTTAAGTTCTGCAATAGTTGACTTATGATTTCACTTGCATTGATTCACTCTTACATCAGAAGGAACATTCTAGAGAAGCAAAATATCACACAAATATTATTCCCCTACCTCATCATGATTAATCCCACCATACACCCTCTTTCAATACCTATTTTAAACCAATTGATCTTTGATTTGCTTTCCAAACTAACTTCCAAGCCTCCTTTTGCTCCAAACCTATTCTATATTTAAACAAATCCCTCCCATTCCTAGAGGATCTTCCATCATTTTTCTGAATTCTCTACTCATCAATTCTCATTCTCTCTCACTTTTTGAATTCTTCACTCACTCTCTCCATTGAAAGTTAACAAGCTTTTCATTGAAGCTTGTTAATATTTGAGCTAAACCTCATCAAAACACCTCTTCTTCATCAAATTCTATTGAATCTAAGCTTTGGAGATCATTCTTTGAAGTTGATTTTGAAGCAAATTCAGATTTAGTTGGTAATTCTTGAATAAACATTGTTTGTGTTAATTAACATCTTTCACCACGTGATTTTTGTGATTTGTGTGTTTCTTGATCTATTTGATTTGAAATTGGATTGCATCTAGTGTTTATTTGATTATAATTGCTGTGATTTTCGTGCTTAATTGTTTACATGATCATTTGGTGTTTGAATGCATAAATGTTTATGGAAAAATGATTTTTAAAACTCATTTTATGTTGTTGTTGTAGGTGCAACCGATTTGCATATTAGTGAAATCGATTAAACCTCTTTATTTCGCACCTGGAAGTGTTGTTCTTCAGGGTGCAATCGATTTGCATATTGGTGCAATCGATTGCACCAGTGCAAAATGCAGTTTTGGCTCTTTTTTTTGGACAACTTTGTTTCCTTTTCTTCTTTCTTCCCTTTTCCCTTTATTTTGCATTGGATCAGAGAAATGTGATCATAAGTTTCATCAACATCATTGAAACTTGGGTGTTGATGGAGTGAAAACTCTAAAACACCAAGATGGTGGAATGATGTTGATGATAACTTGATCCTTACTTTGATTCAATTTGATTTTGGTTTTGTTGTTCTCTTTTTCTTCTTTTTCTTTTGGTCAATGAAATCTATGGATCATGGATTACTGGTTTTCAAGGATGTTTAATCTTCATTATTTCAAATCTATAGATAAATGATCAGTTGGATCATTCTCCATACTTTTGAGTAGTGATAGATTTCCTTTGATTAATCGATAAAAATCTTGATTAAGATGAGATCGCTACCTCTTTTCTTTTAGCGTGGCAAGTTTTAGGAGAGTGACTTATATGTCACTTCTCTAGCTTGTATTAGCACAAATATCGTTATTGACCGGCCTCCCATAGTATGACCTTCTTTATAGGTCGTGCTACGATTGCTTAACATAACGCTACATTTTGTCCCAAATCGAAAATCATGTTGTTTTTGTAAGCGAGATTGTCAACCTCCTACTCTCCATAGTTTGGTGTGAAATAGATTGTCTCTTTGTTATTAAGAGAGCTAATGGCATACTTGTCGATTTTATCCAAGTTGAAGCCATTCTCTCAATGATGTATAAATTCATGTTTTCATGCTTATGTTGACTAGTCGAGTATTCTCTAAAAAACAACGAATTGTTCTTCATCACTAACACTAACCATATTAACTATATTATTGCACCAACTTTACTTTGTGCCATTTAATTTTTGCTCTTTAATTCTTGTCATTTATTTTATGTCTTTTATTTTAGCATTTCATATCATATTATTATCTTGTTTTATTATTTTGTCCAATTGGACCTTTGTTTATGGTTATGCTCTTTTAATTTTTTGTCCACTTGGGCCTTCTTTTTCTTTTAAGACACTAATAAATATCAAAACACCTAAAAAACTTGGTTATCTTAATCTCGGACTGTTGTGACCTTGTGATCGGACTTGGACCTTGGACTTTGGACTTAGATATAGGATCATTGCCCTATGCTCTTGGAGATTTGAGACCATGGAGCCTTTGTGTTTTCGTTGTCTGTTTGCTGGAAATTTCTCTGTGTGCAGTTGTTGATACTTTGAAATTATGAAAATCATCTGATGCATGACTCTCCTAATTTGATTTTAACCCTTGGGAAGACCTTACTTTGACTTTTCTAAGGCATAACTTAGGACTTCCTCATATGCTTTTATTCATCTGGTTATTATGCTCGTGGCTTAAATCCTAAAAGGAAAGGAGTGCTTATGTTGACTTGTTATCATGTGTTTGCTCCTTGTTTGGTTATATTTTTCCTTCTTTAGCTTTTATTTTATGTTTTAGGGTAGTCACTTCATCTCCTCCCCATTCTTCAATTTTCAAAATCTTCTCCCTTTTTCAAAATCTTCTTGTTTTCAAACTATAACCTCTTTAATAATAAAACCTTGAGTTTGTCAAGTGATTTTTCAAACTTCATTTTTTTAATAAATGCTAATTAACTTTAAGCATATTTTAACCATTTCAAAAGACTTAAAAAAACACTTAAACTCATTCAAATTTGTGTGCCTTTGTGCGCTTTTCATTTAAAACTTTTCATAAAGTTTAGACATGATTCATTTTCATAGTTGAGATGTAATTCTCCTATACCCCATTGTATTTAAGATGTTGACATTTTCCACTTAGATGTTGAGTGATAGACTTGTTGATTTTTATCCAAGTGAAAATTCTCCATCTTAAGGTGATGCAAATGTTGTTTTCTTATACTTGATGGCGTCTAGTCATAGTTTTCTTTTTAAAATGACGACTTGTCTTTTCATTTTAAAATGAACCAAACCAATTTGGTTATTTTTACCACGAACTACGAGGTATTGATCCTATATTGCACTTTGTGGGTACGTAGGCATGAGGATCAAGAAGTCTCTCCAAACAAAAATCTTAAAAATAATTTCTTATCTCATCTCCCCAATCTCATTTCAATCAAACATTTTCAAGCCAAAAAGCGTAGACATTTCAAAGGGTTCCTATTGAGTACTATAGACGTTTTGGGTGCTAACACCTTCCCATAGCGTAACCAACCCCCTTACCCTATCTCTGTTTATTTGCTCTAGTTTTAGAACTTGTTAAGGATTTGTTCACTCTTTTTCCTTTCCTTTTTGGATAAAATAAAAGTCTGGTGGCGACTCTTGTTTTATGAGTTAAGTTAGTCAATAACTTACACTCACAATTTTTACCGCTACACTAATAATCAAGTTTCCTCCATCGGGAACGAGGGGGTGTTGTGTTAGAACACATCGTGGTTGGTGAGAGAGTCTGCATTACTCTGCCAAGATGAGTACCCAATAAGTATTTTTATTTTTACACAGGGGTAATCGAGGACTTTAAAGTTCATATCCTCTTTACTGATTTTGAATCTGACCTGCTTAAAATTCTAAATATTTCCTCTTCTCAATTATGCCCAAATGGAGGGGCTTTATCAAAGCTTTTGAACTCATTTTTTAGGCGGTGGATATAACTCTCACCTTAGGTTTATTCTTCTCTTTCTTTGACATGAAGGGAGAAAAAAAAGGAGGTTAGGTCTCCCTCAGTGGAATTCAAGGGAAGAGGTTCCTTCAGGTTTATACTACCAACTATAAATATATCAAGGATAAGTTCCTTCGAGTGAAAAGTGGGGAAAGTGCCCCCAGGTTATGTATGCGTTGGACAGGAACTATTGTTTCCCTATTTATTGGTATGAACTTTACTTTTTTCTTTTCTTTCCAGCTGATATGACCAACTGTAGCGTGCGATTTTTGTCGGTGACACGACGACCTTACCGCAATGGTTGGAATTGGGTGCTACTTTCTGATTTCTTATTTATCCTATGAAGCTAGAAAGGAAAGGGAAGCTATCTAAATTGGTGCTAGAGGTTATTTGTGTCTTGTTCAAAGCTCAAGATTGAAGCTAAAGGGGTGACTGAGAGAGAATTTGTCATCTCTAAAGGGACATATCTCACCTGTTCATCACAAGTGTTGGGTAACTGATTATAAAGGGGAATTACTTTAACTAGAATGTATGGGATCCAACAATGCCATAATTTCCTTTATAAGGGAGATGTCCTGAAGGAAGAAACTTTAACTCAGTGTTGAGCAATGCTATTTTTCCTTAGGAATCTTTCATGCTAAGAGAGGGACATGGGCTTGGATGTAAATAATCCAGAGGCTTGCCACTTACAACAATTAGATGAAAGACGAAGTTTACCAGGATAAAAGAGGGACCACAGCTTGGATTTTTGGATCAACAAGTGTGCCACTTACAACAGTTATCTGGAATTAGGGTTTTTTTATTGTCTGTTTTGATTTGTGATGTACAGATAAATGTCTTCCTCCAGAGAGAACTTTTGATTTCCTCTGAGGGGATGTTGATTTTTATGTTCCTTGATCAAAGCCCAAGGTTGAAGCTAAAAGGTTGACTCTACTAGGGGAGTTTTATATATGTCTTGCACAAAGCCCAAGATTGAAGCTGAAAAGAGATTGACTCTTCTGGGGAAAGTTTTGTCTGTTCTGTACAAAGCCCAAGATTGAGGCTAAAAAAGAATTGACTCCACTGGGGAGAGGTTTTATCTGTCTTGTACAAAGCCCAAGATTGAGGCTAAAAGGTTGATTGACTCAGCTGTAGAATATGATCTATAAAGCCCAAGGTTGAGGCTAACTCAGGTGAGGAAAAATCATTATACAAGGCGTAAGAGGAGGCTGGTTGGGGAATTTCTTATATAAAGCTAAAGAGGAGACTATCTTCTGCTGAGGATTATTGAGTTCTAGAGACAGGTCCCAATTGGGGAGTCAACTCTTGCTGAGGATTACAGAAGAGTTGAAATATCAGAGACCATGAGGTTCTGATTTTTCTGAGGGTTTATTGGTGGTAATTTGACCCTAGCCGGGGAACTTAGAATGAAAGGTTTAAAGATTGAGTTTTAAAACCAATGGAGGTTCTAACTCTGCTGGAGATTGATGAAGTCATTAGGGTTTTTCTTGTGTTTTTAGGAAACTTGAGGGTTTCTTTGAGATCCAAGAGTAGACGAGACTTTCCAAGTCTACTGATATGAAGAGGTTGATCTTTGTATGATGCCCAAGAGGAGGCAAGACTGTATCTGCAATTTCCTATCTGGGGAAATGAATTTCTTGTACAGATATTTCTAAGTTGTGACAGTCTTGAGAAAAGTTTCACCAGGAATAATGCCTTTCTCTGTTCCACATTCTATAAGCCCAAGAGGAGGCAAGACTGTATCTGCAATTTCCCATGGGGAACTGGTTTTGACCATGTTGAAAGAGTAACCACTGGTTTGATCTAGAACTAGACCTAGTTGCTGGGGAAAACTCTAAGCAAGCATATACAAGCATATATATATATATATATATATATATATATATATATACACAAATGAAATATATAAACAGGTATTGTTAAAGCAATAGTAGAACTTATAAGTGTGCAAGCTCCAACATTGTAATTACAACTGTATGGTTAGTTATTCAAGAAATTGAAGAAAGTTTTGATGAAACTTAAGATTTGAATCTAAATCAAAAAGAAAGTTGGTTGTGAAAAGAAGTTTGGGGCTTATACTCAAGGAGAGGCCCAGATGATCTCTTTTGGAAAGGGCGACGATCACGTCGTAGTTTTGAAAATCATAGAGGGACATATACAATGACTGAGGCCCAAATGATTGTATTTACAAAATGGATGGGTCTTATACTCTATTAGAGGCCCAAAAGTTTATTTTGTATACAAGAGATAAGGCTTATAACTCAAGGAGATGCCCAGATGAAAAACAACGATCGCACCGTTATTTTGAAAATCGTATCGGGACTTATACAATGATTGAGGCCCAAAAAGGTTTATTTACAAAGGGATGGGACTTACACCCTATCAAGAGGCCCAAAAGTGTTTCAAATGAAGTTTGAAAAATTAAAATTGAGGGAAACCCTAATTTTAATTACCATAATGTTATTTTCAAAGGAAATTAAATATAAAATACCAAATATATTTAAAAACAAGTGGTAAGCTTTGAAAATTATTTTGAAAAATCATGGTTAATCACATGAAGGCTTGAAATTCAATTGATTTTGAAAGATCAAGATGGAAATCTCATTTTAAAATGTTTGAAAATAAATAAAATGAATTTATTACAAAAATATAAACTATATTAAATAAATAATATAAATTCAATTTTTTTGTGGAATAAAATATTTCAACATTTTTGTGATTTTTCAAAAAAAGAACCAATAAAAATAATTAAAATTGAGAGAGAAATTAATTTTGAAATTAATTAATAAAAACCATAAAAAAAATATGAAAAATAGCAAAATGGTCTGGGTGGGTCTTGAACCCGTGACCTCCAACCAAACATAAGCGCGCTTCTACCACTCGGGTGGTGATACATTTGTGTATCAAAACCGCCCCATAAACATATATGGGTGGCCTGAATTCTAGGCCTGGCCAAGACAAAAAACCAAGTTTTTGTGGATTTGCAAGAAGGTCATAACTTCCTCATTTCTCCATGGAATTGGATGAAATTTAGATGGATCCTGCCTAGAATTTCATGAGGAATCCAATGGTGCTCTTAGAATTTTCTAAAGATGCTTCTATTTTAAAACCCGATAGTGGTTTCAAAATAGGCCAAGATTTGCAAGTTCTATGCTATCTTATCATACAAGCAACAATAGCATGATAAATTGGTTCAAACACAACACATTTGATATATATGACATGTTTATGATCAATGGACATCAAAGCAATGCATATTTTAAGAGGTCAAGTTGTGATGCACTTACCTCTTGAAGCTCCTTGTCCCAGAAGTAATCCAATGCTTTAGACACTCTTGATTGATCCCTTAGAAGATTTTAGGATGATCAAAACCAGCTGGAAACCTCAGGAACAAGAATTGGCTCTTTCTTGCAAAAGTGGCAAAAGTGACCAAAATGGTAACTCATTTAAATGGTGTTACAGTTGAGGGAAACCTGTTGGGACAGTTTGAGGATCATATTTGGAGTGTGTTTGAAGTTTTGTTTGGTTTTGAAAGTGACTGAATCAAGACATGGCTTGTAAAATGCAGAAAAGTTAAAATTTGAGGTTTTGGAGGTTGACTTTCTGATTTTGAGGTTGTGCAATGTGGATGAAGGTTTGAACACCTCCAATGGATGATTTATGATGTGTTTGGATGGTTATTTGAGTGGTTTTTACTCTGGTTTCAAGAATTCCCAAATTGCTCCAGTGTGACTTGAAAATGAAGTATGAGAGGGAGAGTGAGAAAACAAGGCTTTGGTATTGTTTTGGTGTGGTTTGAAAACATCAGAAATGACCTCTATTTATAGTAGAGGACTTTTGTTTTTGAAGGAATGGTGTTGGATAAGGGATCACTCTATTATCCAATGGATATGCCCATGTATCACTTCCTTAAATGCCAAGGTACCAAGTCTTCACTTGGCCATTGACTAGAGCCGGTCTTGGTGGCTCTAGGTCTTCTAATCTTTGAAACAAACTTGACTTAATTGGACTGATAGGCTCAGGTTCATGACATTTCTAAGCACCACATAAATTCAAAATGACAAAGTTGAAGTTTTTGGAATTGAGACTTGAATGATCAAATGCCTAAAGATAGGATCCTTGACTCAATGGTCTAAGCTTGAAAATATCAAGCGAGTCATCAAGATTCCCTCTGATCTTGGAAGAGGACAAAGCTTGCAAGATGACAAAATTTGAAATGGAAATCGTGTGGTACAAGAAATGCACCAAATCTGCCTTGAAAACTAGTTTGAGCAAGGCATGTTGCGAGGTTCATAACTCCTTGATTAAGTTAAATCAATGGGAGTTCTTGTACTCTTTGGAAAGCTCTCATGACATACTTTAACTTTGATGTCCACAAATGAACCTTGTTCAGCTTGGATCAAGGTGAAAAATGACCTCAAAGTTGGTAAAAAATGAAACAGATTCTGACTTTTTGAAAATTTCACTAAGTGTTGGAAAAAGTGGTCATTTTCACTTTTTGTGATTTTGATCAATCCAAAACTCAAAATCCATGAGGATTTGGAATTTGAGTAGTTGATACTTTTGAAGTATGTCATGTGAACTTTCATTTGAGCTTTGGATGGAAGAAAAAGTCCTTAGGGTTTGGGAGTTATGACCTTGCAAATTGGGTACCAAATCCATTTTGTTCCATAACTTAAAAAATTTTAGGTTTTCTATGGTTGCCCCTTTTGCAAGAAACCTCACTTTTCTAGAGTTTTCTTGAGGGATGATCATCAAAACCATACATTAACATTGTTTTTGACTTAGGGGAGCCATATTTGTGAAAAAATTCCAAAAAGTCAAACTTGATTTTGGGCACAGTTGACTTTTTGTCAAATGAATTCCAAACTGTGTGATCCTCTATGCAATCAAGTTCTTGACCTAATTCAAACCTAATGGATGGATTCCATAGGTGTTTTAGGGTGTCTTGGATCATGTCCCAAGATTTGGGGACATGGCTTGGTCAAAAGTCAAAGGTACTGTTGACTTTTCCATCAGGAAACCCTAATTGTGGTCCAAATGAAATTGAAACTTGTGAATTAAGATTCTTGGATCAATCCATTGTTACAAATGGATCAATGTGGTGTATTTAAGGCCCTAAATCATGTCTTGAGGTCTTGGCTCATGTCTTGTCGCAAAAGTCAACTTAGGGGTGAATTAGGTCAAGAAATCTTAATTCCTGATTTTTGATGAATGCTTCCCCGGAGGCTATTTTGAATTGATGATTAGGTCCATGAGGTCCCTTGGAGAATTTAGGATCATGTTTTGAAGTATTGTCTCATGCCCAGATGAAAATTTTCATCTGGAGGCCTTGGCCGACCAAAACCCTAATTTGGTGACATTAGCGATCTTGAGGCTTAATCCACTTGGAATGTTGTAACCTTTAACACCTCAAAATTTTCCCTCTTATTTATACCATCTTTAGTGGCTTATGCTTTCCTTTCATATGCATTTAGGTCATAAGCATTGAACATGCATCATTGGTTTTCCCAAGGCATGGGATCAAGGTGTTTTTCAAGCAGCTGAGGTTGTCATCAGTTCCGGGATTATTTCAGCAATGTGCAAAGTTTAACAGATAGCTTTCAAAGGCTTTTCGAGCGTTTATTTTGCTGAACAGATGATTTGATTATCAGAGGCTCCAGCATTTTCTTTTGCTCAGTTATCCGGTGTCGGGCAATATTTTTCTAGCAGGATATTTTGAGTGCGAAAAGAAATTCACAGCATATTCCAGGCGTGATTCAGTGGCAATATCAAAGGACAAGTTTCAGAGGTGGAACGGGGCACATAACCAGTGGCAACTGTCGATTCTCCAAATTTCCCTCCTTTTGGCGCAAAATTTGAAAATTTGAATGTGTTAATCGATTAACCATTTGCAGTGCAAATTTGGTTAATCGATTAACCAGTGCAAAATTTGTCCAGAAACTTCAATTTTCAGCACTGCAACATTTTAAACCAATTTCAATCACTTGATCTCACATTCACACCAGTAGACGGATCTAGAATTAATTCCAATTTTGATTCATTTCAATTTTATTTTCATTTCCACCCAAAATTTTAATTTCCATTCCATTCCCCTTCCTAATTCCACTCCTAATTTCCATTCCTCATAATAACCCCCACTCCAAACCACATTTAATTCCAAACCTAAACTATACTTAAAGGATATTGCTCCAAACCTCACTCATTCACCCTCATTTTCACCCTCATTTTCAGAATTTTCTCTCAATTCTCTCTCACATTTTCATTCTCTATCTTCATCTTCAACCTCTCACCAAAGCTTGATATTCATAGATTCATAAATTCTTCATTGGAATTTGTGAATTCTTGAGTTAAACCTCCATCACATCCTCATTCTTGATTCAATTCTGCAGTAGCGACTTGCTTGAATTCAAATTAAGGTGTTGGAATTACTTTTGGAAGAGCTTTTTCTTATTTGGAGTTTTCTTGCTTGGATATTCAAGTGTTCTTGATAAAGCTTCATAGATCTCTGGATTTCTTGCTTTGATTCATCAATTTTCGTTTTCAACACTTACCAAAGCAATTCTCAGCTTTGTAGGTTGGTTTTTCTTAGATCTATGCTTGACTTAGCTTAATTTCAACTTATGCAATGTAGATCCATGGTTTGCAATGTGAATTGATCCATTTGCTTGATTTGATTTGTGATCTTGTTGTTTGATTGATGTAATTTGTGTTTGATTACTGGTATTTGATGTAATTTTCGTGCATATTTGATTGCTTATTCATTTGGATGATTGCACAAGTGATTTGCTGCTGAAAAGTGCTTTTGAAACTTGATTTTTTGCTGCTGGAACACGGTTAATCGATTAACTAATTACAGTTCAATTTGGTTAATCGATTAACCAGTGTAATTTTGCTGTTTTTGGGCTGGTAATCGATTAACCAATTTGAACTGTAATTGGTTAATCGATTAACACTGGAGTAGAGTGCATTTTTGTGTGTTTTCAAGTGTGTTTCGACTCCTTTCAACATTTAATCTTCATGGACTGATATAATGCATATATGTGGACTGTTCTTGAGCTGTTACATCATATGTGATTGCATGCTTGTGATTCTTCGACATGTGACTCTCAATTTTCCATTGATGAACGTCTATGATTATTGTGTTGCTTTCTCGATGTGATAAACATGTTGCACACACATTTGAATCATGTTGATTATCATTAATGCTCAACTTGCTGGATTTGTGATGCATGATCATTGTTTGCTTCCGGTTTCGCTTATGCATGATGTTTAGGTGAATGCTTAAGTTGTGCAACTTGGTTGATCCTACCTATTCTTGAGTTGCTAACATGACTATTTTTGCTCATTCTTGATGATTGCAATCGATACGTTTGATTTGCCTTGCTACGCATGTTCATCGGCAATTGTTGTTTGCTTGTTGTACTGCTTAAGTAATCATGTACACATGCTGCCTGACTTTTCACACCTGATATTCTAGATTTTGACATGCTGTCCATTATGCATTCATGCTGCTTGATTCCTTTTACACCAGTTATGTGCTGAATACAAGTGTTGTTAAATGTTGTCTTGGTCATTTGCTGGATTTTACTGCTGTATTGGCGCTGAAGCGCTATTGTAGCTGTTGTTTTTGGTTTATTTTCTTGGTTTTGGTTTGCTTTTGCATGATCTCTTAGGATACTCACTTAGATAGGATTAAACTTGGATTAGTTACTGACCTATATAGGATCTTACCTAATTAGGACCTATTTCACTTTGTTTGTGTTTTGCCATTGCATCTAGAGCCATTGTAGGGCATTTGCATTAGTTTTAGGACATAGTTTGCATAAGCTTTCAACTATTCATTAGTTGAGCTTGTTTGCATAAACCTTTCAACCAATAATTGGTTGAGCTTGTGTGTAAGGTAAGTCTCTTTAATTTGTTGTTTACATTCTTATGCAACCTCCTTTTCATCTCATCTCTCTTTCTTCTTTGGATTATGGATTGATTCCACCTAATGTTTACTTGTGCAATAACATGATCCCTTAGGACTCCTAGCTTGGTTTTAATCTTTGATTAAGACCAAAGTAGGATAGACATTAGGTAGGCAATCCTTTGCAGGCTAACAAGTAGGTCAGTCCCCTCTCAACCTTAACCATAGGGCCACCATTGCATGATAACATTAGGACCTAGTCTCCCTTAGTGTTTTCTTTCAACCTTGAGTCTTTCTCTTCTCATATCAAAACAAGTTCAAAACACATAATAAATGCAATGAGTATGGCACGCCACGAGCCTTAAGTACATGGGAAATGAAGATTGAGGGGTCTCCCTTCACTTTTCCAGAGTGTTTAGCATACGTCCTGTTGGGGGAGACCATGCGACGTATTTGATCCTATGTCATAGGCTTTAGTGCAATGCGATTTTCAAACAATAAATCAAAACACTTTCTTCTAAAAAACAAAAACAAACAATTGTCTTCCTTCGGGATTCTCTTCTCGTCTCCCTCACTCCATTCGTAAAGGATACGTAATTTCCATTCTACCGCAAACAGGTAAACGCGTAAGACACCATACAACGAGCGGCAACACCTAAACTGCTAGAGCGCAAACGTTGGCGTCTTCCACTAAAAAAAAAAAGTAATAAAGACCTTGTTAGGTCAAACTACGACTGCTCTGACTTCCTCTTTCTGGTCCGATTGAGGATACGTAGGCACAAGACGATGATGTCTTAGCGAGCAACCTCCCCCCTCCCCCCGCAAACTCGTAGTCCTCCGAACTACGTTGACTCTGACTTTCCCGCTCCCGAGGGAATACGTAGGCCTAGGACGGCGATGTCCTATCTGTAATACCCCAAAATTTGCTCTCCCCTTTTGTCATCATAGCATGGCATTATCATATCCACCTCATTAACATTACATTGCATTTAACATAGAAAAATGAAGCATGGCATCCTTCTTACCATCAGGGCATGTGATCAGGTGGAAGGTGGACAATCAAGGAATCATTCAAAGCACAAAAAAGTCAATCAAGTTGGCTCTAGGCAAGCCAAGAGGTCTCTCATGTCTCATACTATCTCAATTGATCTTCCAAAACCTCAAAGAAGTGAGATTCAATAGGAGATTGAAGCACTACATCTTTTACTATGCAAGAGGTTCAAAAATTGAAGGAAAACCCTCAAAAGAGATAGCTCATTGATTCAAAATCATTCTCAAGTGGCATTTCTCATCATCCTTTAAGAGGATACACAACATACTCTGAGGAATTTGGATTTGGAAGATGTGCAATTTCCTCCTAACCAGAGAGGGTCAAAATTAGGGTTTCTAATAAAATCAGGATATCTCTGATTTTTTGGACAAAGCTTGTTGTCATGGTATTCTACATGTTCTTAAGTGTATGTGTATGGAAAATTGCCCCTCAATGGGTTTTAGAAGTGGTTCAATTGGAAGAAAAATCAAGAATCAGAGAAATTGGGGCAAAGTCAAATAATCAGAGGAAAAAGTCAATTCTTGACTTTTTGAGGCCAAATTCATGAAATTCATGTTATATGTGTCCAATGTACAAAATTTGGTCAAGAAATTCCAAAGGAATCATGAAAAAATCAAGATGTAAAAAGTTGCCATTTTTGGATGAAGTAGGGTTACTAAAAATAGCAAGTTTTGGCCATTTTGCATCAGAGTTTGAACCAAGGCCATTTAAATTTGGAGCACCAAATGAAAATTCCACTCTGCCTCAATGAAAGGCCTTGCTTTAAGCTTCAAATCCATGTGTGGAACATCTCCATTGGATAAAAATTGAGTGAGATATGATTGATCAAAGTTTGAGCAAAGTAGGTTCAAAACTAGGTCATGACCAAGATTTTCAAGGCACGCGCGCAGTCATTTTCACAAACACATGGTGGGCCAAATGTATTGATCAATTACTCATGGTTAGAGGCCTCAAATGAAAAATCTTTCAACATGAAAGTTGTTCCTCTATGTGAGATCTTCAAAAGTGGTGTTTATGATTTTTTCATTTGATCAAAGGTTGAGAAGTTATGATGGGTCCAATTTACTATGATTATGCTGAAAACCCAGGTGCCAAGATGCCTTGCCAGCCAACCCTTTTGCCTCGCCCATGACCAGTTCCAAACTTGTGTGTTCAATCCATTTTTCAACCTATGTCAAGTATCATTTCAATTCATTTTTCATACCAAACATATTCTCTCATATCATCTCTTTTCAATGACTCCAAAACTTTGTCAAACCATCCCTTGATTAGGGAGAAAATCAACACCAAACTACCATGTTTGCATTGATCCCAAACTGTCATAAAGAATCAGAAAAAACAAGTGTTGTTGTTGTTGTTATTTCCAAAGTGTATGCATATATCCCACACCTCATGACACTTTGCCATTTTAAGCCAAGCATTGTCCTTGCTTGCACGCTCCTCTAATGCTTATTACACATGAAAATGGAAAAGTTAAAAGCTTGTTGAACAAGTTTATGTTGCTGCAGCATACACGAGCAAGTTTCATTCTATGAACCTCCACCATAGCTCACCATAAGTCATCGTCACCATAGCAAAACCATTGCTAACTCGTCCCCTAACTAACTTGGCTCAGTTAGTTAGGATGGACTCACCTAAACTCAACTTGGACTCAGTTAACCAACTCAGGTTAACCATGGTTAAAGCAACTTATAAATAGCAAGCTTCACTCACATTGCAATCTTCAGCTTCATTTTTTTACTCTCCCTCTCAAACACCTCAAACTCTCCCTCTCTTTCTCTCCATTTTCTCTCTGAGTTTCGCGAATTCATCATCATCTCCCTCTAATTCCACCTTCAAGCTTCATCTTCAATGATCACTGAACATTGAAGCAGCATTGGATCTTTGAAGTAAGCACTCTACAAATCCATATCCATCATCATTCTTCAGAAGTTGAAAGCCTTTATTTGGCCAAGAGTAGCTCAAAGAGGAAGCAAAATCTCTGGTTTTCTGAAGAATATCTCAAGGTCACAAATCTTCAGGTACGAATTTCCACCATTATAGACATGATTTGAAGTTATTTTCAGGTTCTTGAAGCTTCTTATAAGCTCGAGAACTTGTCTGGCTAGTTGATAGGCCTTTAGAGGCATAGTTCAAAAGTTAGGGCAAAACTTCCTCTGTTCGATTCTTTTATGTCATGAATATTTTGTGCATTTTATCACTGGATCCATGCTCCTCATCACTTCAGCTTTCCAATGATGTATGTTTTGTCCATTTATGCTTGCCTGAAAATCATTGTCACCGGAGGTTGGCCGGAGAAGATGACCGGAGGTCATCTCCGGCCGGTGGATTCTTACCCATTCCATCTTGGGATGTGAGAATGTACGCATTCCAATGACTAAGATTCAGATACACTATCATATGCAAACAAATGAAAAAACTCTTAAAAGACAAAAACAAACAATAACGTCTTTCCTTCGGGAATTCTTTTCTCACCTCATTCACTCTCAACGTACGAACGCGCTTCTACTCGTTCTCTTGCAAGACGGTAACGCACTCGGACCAGCGAGCCTGCAACACCTGAGCTAGAACGTAAGCCGTTCTCTAAAAAACACAAACAATTCATCCCTAGTGAGGGGAACTACGTCGCTCTGATTCTCATGTTCCCTATGAGATACGTAGGCAGTGGGGTAGGGCCCATGCGAGCACTTCTTTTATTTTCCCTACATTTGTTTCTCGTTCCTTTTCCAGTTCTCTTTTCGTTCCTTTTCCAGTATTCTTTTCTTACACCCTTTGATCGAACAAGCAAGCGTGGATCCCATCGGGTACGATGGACGCGTGGGGTGCTAATACCTTCCTCTCGCGTAACCGACTCCCGAACCCATTTCTCTTGGTCGCGAGACCATGCTCTTTCCTTCTCTTCAGGTTTATGCGGTGTTTCCTTTCCCTCTCTTGGGATAAATACACATTGCTGGCGACTCTGTTTCGGTGCCACTTTCGCGTTTGTACTAGGATGAAAATCCCGGGAGCGACAGCTGGCGACTCTGCTGGGGAAATAGATTTTGACCTATTGCTGGTCCATCCCTAAGCGAGTCAATCCTAGCGCTTGTCTGTTTTTCTTTCATTGGGTGTTTACTGTTGTGTTGTATTTACTGTTTTATTGTATGGTTATTTACTGCTTTACTGTACATTACTGTATTTACCGTATTTTAGCATTTTCATTTCATATGATATATTATGCTATACTGGACTGTGTTGTTTTCTGTTTGGCGGGCGGGATTTCTGAGAGATAAGCCCATTACACAGGCTTGAGTATACACTTAGAATTAGAGTGGAGAGTAGTGGGACCTACGTGCCGTTTGGAGTGCGTTGGGTGTTCACGAAATTCACAGCTAGACGAGGCTATCTTGGGACACGTCGTGGCATACGCATCTTGCGTATTCCAGGATGTAGATCTAGAGAGCTGTCGACTCTAGTGACCGATCATGAGGACCTTAGTGGAAATATCCCTCTTTAGTGGTGACAATGGCAGACCACATTCTGTGGCAAACCCATTCGCACCCGAGGACCCACTTTGGAACTTGCATAGGATGACCTTTATTTTCTAAGGGGAGTCAGTGGACGACCTCTTTGATTGGCATAGCATTGTATCCTACGGGCTGAATGTGCTATTGCTTCTCAAACCTCCGAAGCTGACAAGCCTTATTTTCTAAGAACCACATGTGAGTATGGACGGGATGTTTACAGGTTTGCAGGAAACCCAGCCTCCTACCTACCTTACTCGTGATTCTATGATGATTTCAGACATTGTATCCTATGACAGTGATTTAAGTGTTCATCTCAGATATTGCCAGACTCAGTACAGAGACACAGTGCACACAGTTCAATACAGACACCGACACTTGATTACCTGATCACATGCCCTTTTGCATTGCATTATCATATCATAACAGTTATGTTTGTCATTTTCAGGTGCATAATACATTTCTGATTCCAATCCATGGGTTCAACAGAGATCGTCGCCGAGAGAAAGAACAATGTGTCTTACAAGTTTCCAGATCCTGTCTTGGATTCATTGCTCAAAGTTATAGATATGGCTGGTTCGGGTATTCTTGATAGGTTTCAGAAGAGCTACGGGAATTTGGTTGGGATGGTCCGTACAATCACCAAGTATGAACATGATGCCTTGCACACTCTGCTGCAGTTCTACGAGCCTTCGTTGAGGTGTTTTCTTTTTTCAGATTACATTTTGATGCCAACACTGGAAGAATTCTCATTTATTTTGGGAATTCCGATCACGTCAGCAATACCATTCTTCTCTGGTAGTTCTCCCAGCGTAAAAGAAATTGCTGCTGCTTTACAAATGAATCAGGCATTGATAAAGAGTGGTGTGAGCAGTAAAAATGGAGTTAGCGGATTTCCTTTAGAATTTCTGTCTGGACAGGCCCAAGAGGCTGCAAGTGCTAAAAATTGGACGGTTTACAATTCCATTCTGGCTCTCTGCATATATGGCCTAGTTTTCTTTCCCAATCAGCAAGACTTTGTGGATATGCAAGCAACGAGAGTTTTTGTCCTTAAAAATCCAGTCCCTACTTTGTTAGGAGATTTTTATCATTCCGTGCATTACAAGAATGAGAAAAGGAGGGGAGGATCTGTTAGTTGTTGCACTCCACTGCTGAGTCATTGGTTTTTCAAGCATTTGCCTCAGACAGGTGCCTTTGTGGAAACCAAAGATGTGGCGAAATGGTCTAAACGATTGATGAGTTTAACTGCTGATAACATTGTATGGTTTGATCACCGGTTATTGAGAATAGAGCTTGTCACAAGATGCGGAAATTTTCCAAATGTGCCTTTGATTGGCAGAAAAGGAGGGATCAATTATAATCCAGTTTTGGCCATCCGACAGTTTGGGTATGCTTCCAGGGATCCTCCTACAGAGCAAGATGTGGAAGAATCTTTATTCTTTACAGGAACTAAAGATGCGAAGGTGGTAGAAGTAGTGAATGCTTGGAAAGATAAGCACAAAATTGGAAAAGCAGTTTTTGGAAAAGGAGATTGTAGATCTTATCCTGAATATGACAGGTGGATTGAGACGAAAGTAAAGGAATTGCTTTTACCCTTTTCAAGGGGACCTCTTTTATGTGCAGTACAGCCAGAACAACCCACCATGGTGGCTATTGAAGAATGTGAGAAGTGGAAGAAAATGGTCAGAGAGTTGCAGATAGAGAATTCTGGAATGAGCAGATGCCTTCAGAAAGCTCTAGCTGACAACAAAGAGTTGGAAAAGAGAGCCTTGAAAGCGGAAAAAACCTTGGCTGACAAAGAGGAAGATTTTGATGACCGAGCTCGGTACTTTCGGAAACTTACTTTGGGAGCAGATGACACTAGTCAGGCTCACAAGATTACAAAACAGGCTTTAGCCCGAAGCAAGGATTCATTAGCTCAACTTCGTCAAGCTTGGGATGAAGTCAGAATTGAAAATGCCGAGTTAAAGGATCAGTCGAAGACTAAAGACGAGGAGCTTAAAAAGGCACATGAGCAGAGGAGAAAGTATCGGGAAAGTCTCGATAAAAGTCAAGAGCAGTTAGAAGAAGCTAGAAGCCAGTTGAAGAATACCAAGAAAGAGCTTGAAGAAGTCATGATAGAAAGGGAGATACTCAAGACGAAAGCCAGCATAAAGAGACACAAAGGAGTGTGTGATGACGAAGCTCTGATGCTGCATATGGGTTCTTTAACTGAAGCTCTTGAGAAAAGGGATGTCTTGATCAAAGAGATGATTGAAAAGCCGAATCACCAGCGTACCCGTATACTTTTTGAGGAAGTCAAGTATTCAAGTGATAAGCTGAAGGATGTGGAATTGTCAGATTGATGTTCTTTTCCCTGTATTTTGTTGTTAATGGCTACCATCAGGCTTGTTGATGGATCCATTTTTTTTCCTTGTATTGCATTTGCGGTTGAACCTTTCTTAAATGTACTTGAATATTTTGTTGAATGAGTATGAGCAGTTTTATTCAGGATTATTTCTTATCAGATAGCCGCACACAAGCACATGACCACGACACGTCTCTTTATATCACAATTTCTGGTCTTCAGATTTCTGTGGTTGGATTGGAATCAGGGTATAAAGCACCTCGGAAATGACAAACATGGCATTGCATGGCATTGCATATCATTTTGCATTTTTGTTACTTGCTTTTCAGGTACTCGTTGCAGGGTCTCTAACCTTTATTTGGTTTCAGGCAGTATAGCGGAGAGTCATATTCACCGATATTCGACGCGAAGGAATCAAGTAAGAATCATGGATCAAGTGCAAAGTGATTTGGCGGAAATGAGGGCGCGTATGGACCAGTTCATGACCCTCATGACTGGCATGGCGCAAAATCAGGAGAGACTGAGGCTTCTGGTAGAGCGTCCCGACAATGGGCCCGAAGGTGATCATCATGACAATTCACAGGGACATGGCATTCCTCCTCCCGGGTGGCAACCCTCCTCCTGGTGGTAACAATCGGGGTAATGGAAATGGTAGGCATGCTGGTGTTACTCTTGAGGATACTCTGGAAGACCAATTTACTCTGCTGGATGCTGATGTGGGTAATCAAGGGGATCGAAGGTATGATGAGTTAGCAGAGAAGATCAGGGCCATAGAATGCAAGAACTCTATGGGTATTGATGTTACCAGCTTGGGGCTGGTCTCAGGAGTCAGAATTCCCCCTAAATTCAAACCTCCCACTTTCGATAAGTATCACGGCAATGCGTGTCCCCAAACGCATCTTCAAGCTTACTTTGGGAAGATTTCAGCCCATACGGATGACGAGAAGCTATGGATGCACTATTTTCAGGACAGTCTGGCGGGGGCGTCTTTGACCTGGTACATGAAGTTGAATAGAGCTGCTGTGAGGAATTGGAAAGATCTGGCAGAAGCGTTCCTGAAGCAATACCAATATAATATTGACATGGCGCCCAACCGCACTCAATTGCAGGGTTTGTCACAAAATGCCAAGGAGAGTTTCAAAGAATATGCACAGAGGTGGAGGGAAATGGCTGCCCAGGTCCAACCTCCCTTGTCAGACAGAGAAATGGCAGATATGTTCATGGGCACCTTGCAAGGGGCCTATCTGGATAGATTAGCTGCTTGTCCGTCGACTGGATTTGCTGATATTGTAATTGCGGGAGAAAGAATAGAAAGTCTGTTAAAGCTTGGAAAGATCCAGGATGTGAGTGGGGCTGGCTCTTCGGGGACGAAGAAACCGTTTGCTAGTAACCAGAAAAGACGAGAAGGTGATACGAATGCTGTGTTTAGAGGACGAGGCAGAGGGCGTTCTCGAGCTTATTATCAGGTAGATGCTGTAACAATCCCCACACCGTCTGTTCAGAAACAACAACCCCAACAACAAGTTCAACAGCAACAACCTTTTTTCCAGCAAAGGTCTAGACAGAGGGATCGTAAGATGGATCCTCTCCCTATGACTTATGCCGCGCTGTTGCCCCGGCTACTCGAGTTAAAGTTGGTAGAACTCCGTACTATGAAAGCTCCGGTTGCTGGAAACCTGCCACCTAACTTCGATGCTAATGCTCGTTGTGAGTTCCACTCAGGTGCTCAGGGGCACTCCATTGAAAGATGCTGGGCTTTCCATCATAAAGTACAAGATTTGATTGATGCTAAAGCCATCAATTTCTCTCCCGCTCCTAATATTACTCAGCATCCCATGCCTGATCATAGTGCAGCAAATGTGTACGCTATTGAAGATGGGAGGAGATTGAATCTGGTGACAGATATCCATCAAGTGAAAACTTCTTTGTTGGTGGTAAAAGATCGTTTATTGAAGGGACAGGTGTTCCCGGGCTGTAATCAAGATTGCTCTGAGTGCATGAATCAGGAGAACGGCTGTGATAAGTTGAAGATGGGTTTACAGAATCTGATCGATGAAGGATGTCTACAGTTCGACAGAGTCGTGAAAGACACTGATGAGATATCAACCGTGACCATCTATTACACTCCCGCTGAGATTCAAATGCCGGTCAATGCAGTTCCCGTGGCGAGTGTTGCGCCAGAAAGGCCCAGTCCTGTCACTATCACGGTGCCAGGACCAATTCCGTTCACGTCTACGAAGGCTATCCCATGGCACTATGGGGCAGATGTATATTACGAAGGTAAAAAACAGGAAGTTGAGTCGTCAGTCAGCCCAAATATTGATAATGTAGGGGGTGTAGGGGGCTTTACAAGGAGTGGAAGGTTGTTCGCTCCCCAAACCTTGAGAAGTGATAAAGAGGCAGAAGCTGCAGCAAAGGCTAAGGGTAAACAGGTGGTTGAAAGTGCGCCTACACCTGAAGCAAAGACAAAGATTACTTTTGATAAGGAAATGGAAGAATTTATGAAGATAATCAAGAAAAGCGATTATAAGATTGTGGACCAACTGAATCAGACCCCTTCAAAGATTTCAATCCTGTCACTATTGATGTGCTCTGATGCGCACCGGCAGGCGTTGTTGAAAGTGTTGAAGAGTGCGTACGTGCCGCAAGAAATTACTGTTAATCAGCTCGAGGGCGTAATCTCCAATGTTAATGTCAGCCATGGCTTGGGCTTTACAAGTAGAGATTTGACTGTTGAAGGAAGAAACCATAATAAGGCTTTGCATATCACGATGGAGTGTAAGGGCGCAGTGTTATCTCATGTACTGGTAGACACTGGTTCATCACTCAATGTCTTGCCCAAGAAGGCATTAATGAAGCTGGAAGTTGACGGTTTGATCTTAAGGCCTAGTGAATTGGTGGTCAGAGCATTCGATGGAACTAGACGATCTGTGTTTGGTGAGGTGGAATTGCCCGTACAAATTGGACCACAGGTATTCAAATCCACGTTCCATGTAATGGACATACAACCTGCATATAGCTGCCTATTGGGACGCCCTTGGATTCACGGAGCCGGGGCTGTTACTTCTACTCTACATCAAAAGCTGAAGTATGAGTTTGAAGGGCAGGTTATGACAGTGTGTGGAGAAGAAGACATCTTTGTGAGTCACTTATCCACGTTCAAGTACATTGAAATGGATGGGGAAATTCATGAGATGCTGTGCCAATCATTTGAAGCAGTCAATATTGACGATACACCTGAGTCTTCTTCTGTACCAGTTGGGGCTGGTACCTCCATTTCATCTTACAAACAAGCTGTCGAAGTCGTCAGGGCAGGCAACGCCCAAGGTTGGGGCAGGTTGATAGAGACCCCAATGAAGGAAGACAAATTTGGTATTGGTTATCATCCCTCTACAACTTCAGATGCAGGGAGCAGGGGACCCATTACTTTCAATAGTGGGGGAATCATCTACACGGACCAGTCTTGTGCAGCCACAGAGGATAGTGTTGACAGTGATTGTGACCTGGACAATTGGGTACGCCCTCATGTTCCGGGACAACAAGTGCAAAACTGGTTCGTTGAAGAAGTCATCCGGGTTACTCTTCAGACAGAGTAATTTTTCTTTGTTTTTTCTAACCATAATGCATGACAAAATCTTGCGCTCTGCCCAAGGCGTATAGATTCATTTGTAGGGCCACCATGGTTGCATTTGCAATGTTTAATCATTAATAAAGGACGTTTTGCAATCAAATTTTGTTCTCTGTCTTTCAGTTTTTATTTTTGCACAAAAAATATAAAATGGCAATGTTTCATTTTCTTTTGTTTTGCTTAAAAATAAATTCTAAAATAAGGCATGAACCCGTTCATGCAGACTTGATCCTCCGGATACCACTGATAACGATTTTGATATGGCCATGTATGACTTTGACAATCCGATTTATCAAGCCGAAGAAGGGGATGGGAAAGATTGTGAACTTTCTGAAGAACTGGCCAGATTGTTGAAACAAGAGGAAAGGGTCATCCAGCCTCATCAGGAGACTGTAGAAATCATCAATATTGGTACTAAAGACGCCAAGAAAGAGATCAGGATTGGTGCCAGCTTGCAAGCAGATGTGAAGCAAACTTTGATGGAAATGTTGCGCGAGTATGTTGACATCTTCGCCTGGTCGTATCAAGACATGCCGGGGTTGGATACAGATATTGTTGTGCACAGGCTGCCATTGAGAGAAGAATGTCCGCCAGTCAAGCAGAAACTTCGTCGGACTCACCCCGACATGGCCTTAAAGATTAAGGAGGAAGTCCAGAAGCAGTGGGACGCTGGTTTTCTTGCTGTGACAAAGTATCCTCCATGGGTAGCCAACATCGTGCCAGTACCGAAGAAAGATGGAAAAGTGAGAATGTGTGTGGATTATCGAGATCTTAATAAAGCTAGCCCGAAAGATGATTTTCCACTACCTCATATTGATGTGCTGGTCGATAATACAGCTCAATTTTCAGTGTTCTCATTTATGGACGGGTTCTCCGGGTACAACCAGATCAAGATGGCACCTGAAGACATGGAGAAGACCACGTTCATTACTCCGTGGGGTACATATTGTTATAAAGTAATGCCTTTTGGGTTGAAAAACGCAGGGGCAACGTACCAACGGGCGATGGTGACATTGTTTCATGACTTGATTCATAAGGAGATCGAATGTTATGTAGATGATATGATTGCCAAGTCGAGAACAGAAGAGGAACATCTGGTTAACCTGAAAAAGCTGTTTGAAAGGTTGAGAAAGTTCCGTCTGAGATTAAATCCAAACAAGTGCACGTTTGGGGTGCGTTCTGGAAAGTTACTGGGTTTCATCGTGAGCGAAAGAGGAATTGAGGTTGACCCTGCCAAGGTGAAAGCAATACAAGAAATGCCTGAACCGAGAACAGAAAAAGAGGTTCGTGGTTTCTTGGGTAGATTGAATTACATTGCAAGGTTCATATCTCACCTAACAGCCACGTGTGAGCCAATATTTAAATTGTTAAGGAAAGATCAAGCGGTCAGGTGGAATGACGATTGCCAATTGGCATTCGATAAGATAAAAGAATACTTGCAGGAACCTCCGATTTTAATGCCTCCAGTTGAAGGGAGACCGCTGATAATGTATCTGACAGTGCTTGAAGGTTCCATGGGTTGTGTTCTCGGTCAACATGACGAGACAGGTAGGAAGGAGCATGCTATTTACTACCTGAGCAAAAAGTTCAATGATTGTGAGTCCCGATACTCAATGCTTGAAAAGACATGCTGTGCGCTTGCATGGGCCGCTAAGCGATTGAGGCAATATATGGTTAGGCACACGACCTTGTTGATTTCAAAAATGGATCCTATCAAGTATATTTTCGAGAAACCAGCATTGACAGGCAGAGTTGCACGGTGGCAAATGGTCTTGACAGAGTATGACATTCAGTACACTTCACAAAAAGCCATCAAAGGAAGTATCCTGTCTGACTATCTTGCGCAACAGCCGATTGATGATTACCAACCCATGAAGTTTGATTTCCCTGATGAGGACATCATGTTTCTCAAAGCTAAAGACTGCGAGGAACCACTTCCGGAGGAGGGGCCAGACCCTGAATCCAAATGGAGTCTGATGTTTGATGGGGCTGTCAATATGAATGGGTGCGGAGTTGGAGCAGTTCTTATCACGCCGGAAGGTGTTCATATGCCTTTCACTGCACGAATAACTTTCGGATGCACCAACAATGAAGTAGAGTACGAAGCTTGTATAATGGGGATCGAGGAGGCGATTAATCTACGGATTAAAACCCTTGATATATTCGGTGATTCAGCTTTGGTAATCAATCAAGTGAAAGGGAGTTGGTACACGCACCAAGCAAATCTAGTGTCGTATAGAGATTATACGAGGAGATTGCTGACATTTTTCACAACAGTGAAACTGTACCACATTCCTCGAGATGAGAATAGGTTCGCTGATGCCTTGGCCACTTTGTCTTCCATGATCAAAGTGCAAGGATGGAACCATGTACCTAAGATTGAGGTATCCCGCCTTGACAGACCAGCATTTGTGTTTGCGGTCGAGGCAACGTCTGATGACAAGCCATGGTTTCATGACATTAAGTGTTTCTTGAAAAGTCAAGAGTACCCGTCCGGGGCATCGTCCAAAGACAGGAAGACGTTGAGAAGGTTAGCTGGTAGTTTCTTCTTGAACAAAGATGGCGTGCTGTATAAAAGAAATTTTGACACGGTCCTGCTTAGATGTGTGGATAAACATGAAGCAGACTTGTTGATGATTGAAGTGCACGAAGGCTCTTTCGGTACCCATGCCGGAGGGCATGCAATGGCTAAAAAGTTGTTAAGGTCGGGATATTATTGGTTGACTATGGAGTCAGATTGTTGCAAATATGCCCGCAAATGCCATAAATGCCAGATCTACGCAGATAAAGTGCATGTACCTCCAAATCCGTTGAGTATCATGTCGTCGCCTTGGCCGTTTGCCATGTGGGGCATTGATATGATCGGAAAGATTGAGCCCACAGCTTCCAATGGTCATCGTTTCATCTTGGTGGCAATTGATTACTTCACCAAATGGGTCGAAGCCGCATCCTATGCCAATGTTACAAAACAAGTGGTCGCTCGTTTCTTAAAACGGGATATCGTTTGCCGATATGGAGTTCCCGAAAGAATCATTACTGATAATGGTTCTAATTTGAATAATAAGATGATGGCTGAGTTATGCCGGGACTTCAAAATCGAACATCACAATTCTTCTCCGTACCGCCCAAAGATGAATGGCGCGGTCGAAGCGGCCAACAAAAATATCAAGAAGATTGTACAGAAGATGGTTGTCACGTACAAAGATTGGCATGAGATGTTACCATTTGCTTTGCATGGGTATCGAACGTCGGTACGCACGTCCATTGGGGCAACCCCATTCTCACTTGTATATGGTATGGAGGCAGTGCTACCGGTTGAAGTAGAGATTCCGTCCCTCAGAGTCATGATGGATGTTAAGCTAGATGAAGCTGAATGGGTACGAGCCAGATTTGATCAGTTGAGCCTTATTGAGGAAAAGCGATTGGCGGCTGTATGTCATGGGCAACTATATCAGCGCAGAATGAAGCAGGCATTTGACCAGAAGGTGCGTCCTCGGGTTTATAAAGTCGGAGATGTAGTACTCAAAAGGATCCTTCCTCCCAATACAGATCACAGGGGCAAATGGACTCCTAACTATGAAGGTCCATTCGTGGTTAAAAAGGTCTTTTCGGGCGGAGCTTTATTGCTTACAACCATGGATGGCGAAGACTTTTCATCCCCTATCAATTCGGACGTAGTCAAAAAATACTTCGCATGAATAGACCCGCTGGATAATAAGAATAAAAAGTCCAGGCAAAAAAGGGCATCCCGGCGAACCAAAAACAGAATAAGGTTCGGGCAAAAATTAGGGATATAATTGAAAAAATTTTGTACACCCGGTAAGTTGAAAACCCGAAAGGGCAACTTAGGCAAAAAAGGGTATCCTGGTGGATCGAAAACCTGAAAGGGCGGTCCACACAAAAGAGGGATTTAAGCGAATGACTACAGTCTGAGTTATCTGTACTCATTACCGCTTGAACAACTGACGTTCTGAAGAATAGGAATCGGTCTGATCATTCCTCAGAAGGCAAGGTCGGGGAGTTTTGAAGACATACTGGTCATAACAGAATGGAAACTTAGTGGAATTCCGTTTTCACATTGCCATTAGGATAGTTTCTTTTCTCAATTTTCAGCGATCACCTCTTTCCAGGGATTGCTTCCAGATGTAATTGCCTATTCTGGGCTCTCAGTCAATAAATTGAATTTCAATAAAAAGCTTTCTATTTTTGTTTTATTGCTTTGTTTGCAAAAACGTCCTAATTGTTGATAAAACATTGCATTTGAAAACATGGCAGCCTTGCAATAACATGCGCAGAAAAAATATTTGAAATTACTTCGAATGTTGAATACTCCCGGATGGTGGATTCTAGCCACGCAATATTCGGGGCATGTGGGCATATTCTTTTGTTGCAGGTAGCAGGTGCAGACGATTTTAAGCACAAGACCAGCAATAAATCACCCCACGCAAAAGACTGGGGCAATTATGGGTAAGGAGATCGGCGTTCATCGTTCGGTCGACGGTCGGTCACGACGATTCGATATCAACGAACTGAGTTCAACTGGGTATCGTTGTATCTTATTAAGTCGATTCTCTCATTCAGTACTTCCAACAGCTACAAGCTTTTCTGTGTCGATAATGGTTGCGAATTCCCCAATAAAGTTGCTTCGCAGACACCGAAGTTGATGGTCAATCCCCGTTGAAGTCACAAGAGTTTGAAGAGGCTAGATCTTCTGTAAAATCCTCTTATGACATCCTCTCCGGGGACAAATTGTTGGTTTTCTTAAGCATGGGGCATGTTGTTTCCCCAGCATGAAGTGTTGATCACCCCCCAGTAGAGTTTGATGGTCATTATCCCCGGCGAAGTCGCAGGAGTTTGAAGAAGTTAAATCTCCTGTAAAATCCTCGTATGACATCCTCTTCGGGGACAAATTGTTTGGTTCCCCAGCATGAAGTGTTGATCATCCCCAGTAGAGTTTGAGGACAGTTGGTCTTCTGTAAAATCCTCTCAAAAGGCATTCCCCAGCACGAGACGCTTTAAAGCAGTTTTCTCCAGCAGAGTTTGTTATAAACTCGTCATCCCCAACGGAATTGTCTAAAGGGAAGCTCGCCTAACATGGTGCATTGTGGTACTTATCCTAAGCTTGACAGTCATATTCTTCAGCAGACTACTGTGGATTTGCTTTGGGTTTCCCCAACAGATCTCTAAGGACTCTTTCCTAGCAAGTTGCAGGGGAATGTTCTAACCAGGATTCGCATATCCCTGGCAGAGTAGCCCTGATACCCAGCAAGATCGTATCTCTGGTCATGGTATCCCCACAGAGGTCAGCATCGAATCTTGTCAGCAACTTCCAGCTGAGTTGTTGTTCTCTCCGCAGAGGTTTATCAGATCGACAGAATCTATTCCTCAACAAGGATGGTACAGCCTTTCCCCAGCCGGGTCAGAAGGTTGATAACCCCTACAAAGGGTCTTGGGTTGAATAAATCCCCAAGCAGAGTTTTAATGGCTCATTTCCCCAGCAGGACGTCATTTAAAAATTCTCATCCCCAGCGGAGTTGCTGTGACCAGAATCCAGCCCCAAACAGATGGAATAATTCCTGGCAGAGTCATCATTCCCTCATATCTTAAAGTCCAATTTATTATTGGCAAGCTTGACAATTCGAAGCAGACGGATTGTTCATCCATTCGCCAGCAGAGATATTATCCTCTCAGGAACCTCTAAAGTCAAGTCATTTCATTGGTCTTTGCTCCTCAGCAGAGTCAGCATAGATGTCTGACACAGATGCAGAGAGTAATGCAATTTTGCATATTCCAAAAGTCCAACAGTGGATTGGCAAAAGTCCGTCTTCGGGTGGCAAAAGTCCAATAGTGGATTGGCAAAAGTCCGTCTTCGGGTGGCAAAAGTCCAACAGTGGATTGGCAAAAGTCCGTCTTCGGGTGGCAAAAGTCCAACAGTGGATTGGCGAAAGGTCCATCTAAGGGTGGCATATTCTAAAAGTCCAGCAGTGGATTGGCAAAAGTCCGTCTTCGGGTGGCAAAGCAGCTAAAAGTCCAACAGTGGATTGGCAAAAGTCCGTCTTCGGGTGGCAAAAGTCCAACAGTGGATTGGCAAAAGTCCATCTTCGGGTGGCAAAGCAGCTAAAAGTCCAACAGTGGATTGGCAAAAGTCCGTCTTCGGGTGGCAAAAGTCCAACAGTGGATTGGCAAAAGTCCGTCTTCGGGTGGCAAAAGTCCAACAGTGGATTGGCGAAAGGTCCATCTAAGGGTGGCATATTCTAAAAGTCCAGCAGTGGATTGGCAAAAGTCCGTCTTCGGGTGGCAAAAGTCCAACAGTGGATTGGCAGAAGTCCATCTTCGGGTGGCACGAAGCTGCAAAGTCCACCAGTAGTGTGGCAAGCCAGTAGTCGTCTGGCGTCGTTCAAAAAGACATTATTAAAGACCACCAGTAGTGTGGCAGGCCAGTAGTCGTCTGGAGTTGCATAAAAGACATTATTAAAGTCCACCAGCAGCGTGGCAAGCCAGTAGTCGTCTGGCATCGTTCAAAAGACAGTTTTCTCCGACAACGTTTCATCGAAGATTCAATCCAGCAGTCTCGTTGGGTTTATATCCCTGTTATTCTTCATCATCCAGAGCAAATTTTTGGTTATATTTGGTATTCAATCACTATATACCTTGAAAGTCCGAAAGCATTTGCTTTCAGGCATTCAGGTCTACAGCGCTTGAATAGGGGCAGCTGTAATACCCCAAAATTTGTTCTCCCCTTTTGTCATCATAGCATGGCATTATCATATCCACCTCATTAACATTACATTGCATTTAACATAGAAAAATGAAGCATGGCATCCTTCTTACCATCAGGGCATGTGATCAGGTGGAAGGTGGACAATCAAGGAATCATTCAAAGCACAAAAAAGTCAATCAAGTTGGCTCTAGGCAAGCCAAGAGGTCTCTCATGTCTCATACTATCTCAATTGATCTTCCAAAACCTCAAAGAAGTGAGATTCAATAGGAGATTGAAGCACTACATCTTTTACTATGCAAGAGGTTCAAAAATTGAAGGAAAACCCTCAAAAGAGATAGCTCATTGATTCAAAATCATTCTCAAGTGGCATTTCTCATCATCCTTTAAGAGGATACACAACATACTCTGAGGAATTTGGATTTGGAAGATGTGCAATTTCCTCCTAACCAGAGAGGGTCAAAATTAGGGTTTCTAATAAAATCAGGATATCTCTGATTTTTTGGACAAAGCTTGTTGTCATGGTGTTCTACATGTTCTTAAGTGTATGTGTATGGAAAATTGCCCCTCAATGGGTTTTAGAAGTGGTTCAATTGGAAGAAAAATCAAGAATCAGAGAAATTGGGGCAAAGTCAAATAATCAGAGGAAAAAGTCAATTCTTGACTTTTTGAGGCCAAATTCATGAAATTCATGTTATATGTGTCCAATGTACAAAATTTGGTCAAGAAATTCCAAAGGAATCATGAAAAAATCAAGATGTAAAAAGTTGCCATTTTTGGATGAAGTAGGGTTACTAAAAATAGCAAGTTTTGGCCATTTTGCATCAGAGTTTGAACCAAGGCCATTTAAATTTGGAGCACCAAATGAAAATTCCACTCTGCCTCAATGAAAGGCCTTGCTTTAAGCTTCAAATCCATGTGTGGAACATCTCCATTGGATAAAAATTGAGTGAGATATGATTGATCAAAGTTTGAGCAAAGTAGGTTCAAAACTAGGTCATGACCAAGATTTTCAAGGCACGCGCGCAGTCATTTTCACAAACACATGGTGGGCCAAATGTATTGATCAATTACTCATGGTTAGAGGCCTCAAATGAAAAATCTTTCAACATGAAAGTTGTTCCTCTATGTGAGATCTTCAAAAGTGGTGTTTATGATTTTTTCATTTGATCAAAGGTTGAGAAGTTATGATGGGTCCAATTTACTATGATTATGCTGAAAACCCAGGTGCCAAGATGCCTTGCCAGCCAACCCCTTTGCCTCGCCCATGACCAGTTCCAAACTTGTGTGTTCAATCCATTTTTCAACCTATGTCAAGTATCATTTCAATTCATTTTTCATACCAAACATATTCTCTCATATCATCTCTTTTCAATGACTCCAAAACTTTGTCAAACCATCCCTTGATTAGGGAGAAAATCAACACCAAACTACCATGTTTGCATTGATCCCAAACTGTCATAAAGAATCAGAAAAAACAAGTGTTGTTGTTGTTGTTATTTCCAAAGTGTATGCATATATCCCACACCTCATGACACTTTGCCATTTTAAGCCAAGCATTGTCCTTGCTTGCACGCTCCTCTAATGCTTATTACACATGAAAATGGAAAAGTTAAAAGCTTGTTGAACAAGTTTATGTTGCTGCAGCATACACGAGCAAGTTTCATTCTATGAACCTCCACCATAGCTCACCATAAGTCATCGTCACCATAGCAAAACCATTGCTAACTCGTCCCCTAACTAACTTGGCTCAGTTAGTTAGGATGGACTCACCTAAACTCAACTTGGACTCAGTTAACCAACTCAGGTTAACCATGGTTAAAGCAACTTATAAATAGCAAGCTTCACTCACATTGCAATCTTCAGCTTCATTTTTTTACTCTCCCTCTCAAACACCTCAAACTCTCCCTCTCTTTCTCTCCATTTTCTCTCTGAGTTTCGCGAATTCATCATCATCTCCCTCTAATTCCACCTTCAAGCTTCATCTTCAATGATCACTGAACATTGAAGCAGCATTGGATCTTTGAAGTAAGCACTCTACAAATCCATATCCATCATCATTCTTCAGAAGTTGAAAGCCTTTATTTGGCCAAGAGTAGCTCAAAGAGGAAGCAAAATCTCTGGTTTTCTGAAGAATATCTCAAGGTCACAAATCTTCAGGTACGAATTTCCACCATTATAGACATGATTTGAAGTTATTTTCAGGTTCTTGAAGCTTCTTATAAGCTCGAGAACTTGTCTGGCTAGTTGATAGGCCTTTAGAGGCATAGTTCAAAAGTTAGGGCAAAACTTCCTCTGTTCGATTCTTTTATGTCATGAATATTTTGTGCATTTTATCACTGGATCCATGCTCCTCATCACTTCAGCTTTCCAATGATGTATGTTTTGTCCATTTATGCTTGCCTGAAAATCATTGTCACCGGAGGTTGGCCGGAGAAGATGACCGGAGGTCATCTCCGGCCGGTGGATTCATTTTCTAGGGTTTTGCTCAGGTTTTAATCATGACCATTGGATGAGCATGATCTGATGGCCACGAATGTGCCAGCACATTAAAATTCATGTGCTCCTCACGTGCGTGTTTTCTGATCTCACTTAAGCATTTTGTGGTGTGGTGCATGGTATGTTGTGTGGTCGTTCATGTATGCGCGTTGGATGCAATTACCTTGACTTGTTTCTTGACTTGACTTAATCTGATGGTTGTTGTTACTTTGACTATTGTTGACTGAAGTGCATGGTTGTTAGTGTGTTATGCGCGTAACTGGACCTAAGCCAGATTGATATCCACACCCCCCTTGTTTAAGGCCCAATGTAATTTGAACTGTCCAATTGCTATGTTCATACCCCCCTTCATTTTGCATTCTTTTTTTATTTTTATTTCTTTCTACACGTTTGATTTCTAATTTTTAAAAATACCAAAACATATGGGAAAATTCTACAAAAATTCATGTGTATTCTTAAAACATTTAGGAAATTTTTCATGATTTTATTTTCTGATTTTATGACCTTTTTGCCCCTGTTCCATAATTTTCTTTGAATTTCCACTTAGATGCATTCTAAGCATGATACATGAATTTGTTTAATTTTTTTCTTGCTCATTACCAACTATTTTGACATGATTCTTTTTGCATTGATTCACTAATACATTGAAGCATGTTATATGATTTTTGTTTGATTTTTTAGGTCACTTTATTACATGTCTTGATGCCTATATTTGTACCACTTTGCATGATGTTTCAATTTGACCTAATTGCTTTGTTTGAAGTCATTTTGCTTTGAATTTTGATATGCTATTTTGATATGTGATGCATCCCTGATTAGTGAACTCCAATACCATGTTTTCATAATTTTCATGAGGACATTTGATTTTTGCTTGATGCATTTCATTTAAGGCATTATGACATGTTATATCATTGTAATCTTTAGTGCATGTTTGCATGAATTCTTTTGTGCATATTTGTATGAGCATTTGCATAGTTGTGTGAGTCATTCATATGATATTATAGGTCTTTGATACACATTATAGGTCATCTTTACATGTTCATTTCAATTTGAACTTTGTGCATCATTAACATGTTTTGTTTGCACTTTCTTTTTGGAACTTTCATTTCAATTCTTCTCATATTACTTCTTGAATGCCTTGAAGTTGATTCATAAATACTTTTGAGATGTTTATAAACCATTTTCCATTTAGTTTCAATTCTGGTTGTTGATTTACATGTTCCATTTATGCATGTCTTCTTCATTTCTTTCCATCTTTCATCTACCCTTTCTTCTTGTAACATGTTTAAATGCTAATGGATGATGTTTGTTGCCTATTCACTTGCACTTGTATGATGATATTCATTTGTTGTCCATATGATGTACATTCTGATTGTGGCTCTAGGATTTGGTTTCTCATTTAATTCTTTTGAGTTTTATGATGCATTACATGTTCTTTTACTTCTTATACTTCTTATACATGTTTACTAACCATGTAGGGGCTTTGGTAAGTTTCAATTGAGTGTGGATAAGGAATCCACATTCAACTTCTATCCTTTCTCTTTTACAATTCCATTTTGTGTTTTGCTAAGCACTTATGTGCTTTCTTTAAATAACTCATTACTTTCCCTTTTTGAATTACAATTCATCTTCTACTTTGGAAGTGAATTGTTTAATTCTTTCTTTCTTTAGACTTTAGGTTGAAACCTCACAAACCTTAGGATCACTCCCTTAACTAATCAATTAGGATTGAGTCTTAGTCCATATAGATTTTTACCTTTATCCTCTCTTGAGTCTTTCATCTTCTCATCTCAAAGGAAATTCAAAACACATAATAAAGGTAGGCATTTATTGCATTTAGGCCTTTCATATAAAGAAAAGATTATAAGGGGTCTTCTCTTGTAATCTTAGAATGTGTAGCATATAGCCCATCTTGGGTCAATGTGTTAAACATTTGATCTTGTATGAGGGACTTAAATGCAATACTTGTTGAAGGTGCAAATAATAAAAAACACTTCTTCATTTCTTAATCAACAAAAACACTTAATAAACACAAGTATGCTAGTGTGTTTGAACCTTGACAATTGGAACTAAGTGTGGGGGTCTTTTTCACTCTTAGTGTGCTTTCTTACCCATTCCATCTTGGGATGTGAGAATGTACGCATTCCAATGACTAAGATTCAGATACACTATCATATGCAAACAAATGAAAAAACTCTTAAAAGACAAAAACAAACAATAACGTCTTTCCTTCGGGAATTCTTTTCTCACCTCATTCACTCTCAACGTACGAACGCGCTTCTACTCGTTCTCTTGCAAGACGGTAACGCACTCGGACCAGCGAGCCTGCAACACCTGAGCTAGAACGTAAGCCGTTCTCTAAAAAACACAAACAATTCATCCCTAGTGAGGGGAACTACGTCGCTCTGATTCTCATGTTCCCTATGAGATACGTAGGCAGTGGGGTAGGGCCCATGCGAGCACTTCTTTTATTTTCCCTACATTTGTTTCTCGTTCCTTTTCCAGTTCTCTTTTCGTTCCTTTTCCAGTATTCTTTTCTTACACCCTTTGATCGAACAAGCAAGCGTGGATCCCATCGGGTACGATGGACGCGTGGGGTGCTAATACCTTCCTCTCGCGTAACCGACTCCCGAACCCATTTCTCTTGGTCGCGAGACCATGCTCTTTCCTTCTCTTCAGGTTTATGCGGTGTTTCCTTTCCCTCTCTTGTGATAAATACACATTGCTGGCGACTCTGTTTCGGTGCCACTTTCGCGTTTGTACTAGGATGAAAATCCCGGGAGCGACACTATCGAGTCACTTTTTCTTTTTTTTCCCCCGTCCCTCCGTTTCCCGTTCTTTTCCTTTCCGTTTAGTAGTTGAGCTTCAGATACCCTACACCCTTTGATCGATAACAACAGCGTGGATCCCATCGAGTACGATGGACGCGAGGGAGTGCTAATACCTTCCTCTCGCGTAACCGACTCTCGAACCCAGGCTATGGTTGCGATGACCATTCTTTCCCTTCTCAAGGTTTTCTTCGATCGTTTCCTTTCCTCTGCGTCGGGATCAATAACGTTCAGTGGCGACTCTTCTGTCTTCTCCGCCAGTTGATTTTCGCAGATACGACAGCTGGTGACTCTGATGGGGACTCTGGTTCCTTAAGCGAGTCAATCCTTGCGCCTGTTTGTTTTTTATTGTTGGGTGTTCATATGTATGCTTTACCTATTTTATTTATGGGCTTTATCGCATGTTTATCGCTTTTATCGCATTTACTTGCTTTACATTCATTATTGCCATATATACTGGACTGTGTTGGACTGTTGTTTTCTTTGGTGGGATGGGTGTTCTGATAGATAAGCCCACTACCCAGGCTTGAGTATACACACAAGATTTAGAGTGGATAGTCATGTCGCTTGCGTGGTGGTGACCACGTGTAGTGTTCACGAGACTCACAGCCAGACGAGGTTCCTCTAGGAGATATCTGATACTGCATGTTGATGTAGGTCATTGGATGTTCCCTTGATGAGCTGTCTACTCTGGTGACCATTCCCGAGGACTCAGTTGAGGCACTCCTCCCAAGGGGCGATAATGGCAGACCAGAAATGGCAAACCCATTACGCTTCTTGATCCGAGGACCCGAAGCTGAGAACTTGCCATAAGATGACCTTTTAGGAGAATCAGTTGAGGCCTCCTCGATTGATGATGATGCCAAACCAGAAATGGTGAACGTATCATCATTTCTCGACCTGAGAGTCGGCGACGTTGAGGATCCTTAGTCTTAGAACCCACATGCGAGAGAGGCTGGGTGTTTATAGGTTTGTAGGTAACTTCGACTTCCAACCTACCCGGTTTTTTGGTATTCTTACAGAAGTGGACAGCTCATCCTGTTATATTCAGCCGGTTATTATTCACTTAGTTCTGCACCGACACTATTCACACAGTTCAGCACAGACACGTCCAGTTATATGTGGCACTCTGATATCATGCCTTTGCATTGCATCATTTCATACCTAACATACATGTTTATTCATTTCTAGGTTCATATTCTACCTTCGATTCCAGTCAGTGGGTTCTATTGGGATGGATACCGAGAAGAAGAAGAAGAACATTATCATCTACAGGTTTACAAAGCCAGGCCTAGGCCCTCTTGACAGTCTAAAAGCTATGGCTAGTCCAGATGTGTTAGGAGCTTTCAAAAAAAAGTATGGGCGAATTCTGTCTTTTGTCCACAACATCAGTGATTATGAATATAGAGGTCTTCACACTTTGAAGCAATTCTATGATCCTCCTCTGAGATGTTTCGTATTTCTAGACTATGTGTTGGCCATTACCTTGGAGGAGTATTCAAACATCTTGGGGATTTCTATTAAGGAAGAGGCGCCATTCTTCGGTTCTAAGAAAGATCCAGACTTTGGGGTTGTGGCTACTGCTCTTTATTTGAGCAAATCAACAATGGAGGCCATAATCACCAGTAAAGGAGACTTCCGAGGTTATCATCTGGAGTATTTGACGAAGAAAGCTCAGGAAGCTGCTGGAGACCAAAAATGGTCTGTTTTCAATGCCATATTGGCTCTCTACGTATACCGTATTATTCTGTTTTTGAACGTGACAAAATTTGTTGATGTTGACGACATTAGAATATTTACAACGCAAAATTCGGTGCCGACCTTATTGGGGGACCTTTATCACTCAATCCATAACAAAAATGAGAAGAGAAAAAGAGGTTTTGTTCACTGCTGTGAACCTCTATTTTACAAGTGGTTCGCGAACCATATTCCTCGCTCAGGCACTTTCGTGGATACTAGGGATTCTCTTGAATGGAGCCGACGATTTATGGGTTTGTCTTCCAAGGATATTGTCTGGGTAGATCATGGGTTGCTCTGCAAGGACGTTATTCATAGTTGTGGTGGGTTTCCTAATGTTCCGCTGATAGGAAGAAAATGGGGAATCAACTATAATTCTTCTTTGGCCATCAGACAGTTCGGATACGCTTTGACAGGTCCACCCGCTGAGAGAGATGTGGAGGAGTTGTTATATTTCCAAGCAACGAATGGTCTAGAAATAGCGCAAAAGGCTTCTGAGGCCTGGTTCAGTATACGGAGAAAGGGTAAAGTTGTTCTGGGAAAGGCCAACAACCGAGCTTATCCTCCCTAGGAAGACTGGATAAAGAAGAGGGTTAAAGACTTATACTTGCCTTTTGATCCTGCACCTCCTTTGTATCCAGATTTCCTGGAAGAAAGGACCACCATAGTCATTGAAGAGTTCAACAAGTTGCAAGCTCTGGTGCATGATCTCCGTGTAGAAAATTCAAACTTGAGTAGCCGTCTCCAAGATGCTCTGCATAACAACGTGGTCTTGGAACGTAAGCCTAAGGACGCAACGAAGATGTTGATAGAGAAAGAGGAAGAATTTGCAGACAGAGCTCGGTTCTATCAGAAATCCAAGTTGGCTGCAAAATCCTCTACCAGCGCGCACAAGTAAACTAAGTAACTTTTGTCCAAGGAAAACGTCAAGCTTGCTAATTTTCAGAGCAGGTGGGCTGAAGTCATGGCTGAAAATGAGGAATTAAAGAAGGAGCTCCAAAAGGCGGAAAGGGGCAAGAAGCACTTCTTCGACAAGCTGAAGGAAGCTCATACAGAGATTACGGAGCTCAAGATTCAGGCTAGGATCAAGAGGTTAAAGCTCGAGGATGTCTTCAGAGATGATGACAGTGCAGAACTTATTGTCAAGCTGAATCAAGACATTGGAAAAAGGAATAAGTTGATCAAAGCGCTGTTAGAATGACCAACTCACCCAGACACCGAAGTCCTCCTCGAAGAAGTCAAGACGAGTCTGTTGGGGCTTGGAGTTTGGGATTGATCTGTTCATTTATTTCTGTATGCTTTCTATTGTGATTACCATCAGGCCTGTTGATGGAGTCACCCTTGGTTGTATCAGATATATTTGTATGACCTTCAAAAATGTTATATGAAGATGTGGTTGTTTCGGCTATATTGCTTCAGTGGTATTCTTAGAAATGTTGTTTCAGCTGTATTTTTCTATAATATCTATCAGTTCCTGTGATATTTTCCTTACAACGTATCTAGTCCATCGCCCGATAAATACTGGAATCAAAGTAGATATAACCTGGAAATGATTAAACATGGCATATGCATGCATTCATACATATCATTTTTGCATAACAAGTGTTTTCTCTGGATTTCCTAACCTTATTTGATTAACAGGCAGGATTGCTGATCTTCATATCCACCTTTATTCAACACATCAAAACCAACAACGAGTCATGGAGCAATTGCAGGCAGAAATGAGGGCCCGGATGAACCAGTTTATGGACCTGATGCCAGAAGTGGCTCAGGGCCAACAAGAGCTAAGGGCATTGGTGCAAAGGCCCAAAGTTGAGATTCCAGACGCTGACAATCAAGTTGACCCTCCGGTTGGAGATGGTATTCCCGTCGGTAGAGTTAATGCTGGTATTCCTGTTGGTGGAGTTAACGCTGGTATTCCTGTCGGTGGAGTTAACGCTGGTATTCCTGTTGGTGGAGTTCATGGTGGTATTCCTATTGGTCAAGATGCTGGGGGTCCTATCCCCGATCCTATTCATGTTCCTCATGTGGAGGATAATCACTATGACCAGTTTTCTCTGATGAACGCAGATATGGGTGGCAACAACAGTGAAGGAGACCGGAGGTACGAACTACTTGCTGAAAAAATCAAGGCCATAGAATGTCAGAATACTATGGGCATTGAGGTAGCAGACATGGGGCTGGTTCAAGGGGTAATAATCCCTCCCAAGTTCAAGGCTCCATCTTTCGACAAGTACAACGGCAATTCTTGCCCAAAAACTCACTTGCAAGCTTACTTCAGAAAGATCTCTGCTTACTCCAATGATGAAAAGCTTTGGATGTACTTTTTCCAAGACAGCCTGTCTGGGGCATCTCTGGAGTGGTACATGAAGCTTGAGAGGGTCCACGTCAAAAATTGGAAAGATCTGGCTGAAGCATTTCTGAAGCAATATCAAAACAATATTAATATAGCTCCTAATCATACTCAGCTGCAGAGCCAGGCGCAGAAAAGTAAAGAAACCTTCAAGGAATACGCCCAGCGGTGGCGTGAATTGGCCGCAATGGTACAACCTCCGTTGCTTAAAAGAGAAATGGCTGACATGTTCATGGGAACGCTACAAGGTCTATTCCTGGAACGCTTGGCAGAGTGTACTTCATCTGGTTTTTCTGATATTGTAGTTGCTGGGGAGAGGATTGAGAATTTGCTTAAGATGGGTAAAATTCAAGACAGTGTTGGATCATCTTCTGGTGTGCAAAAACCTTTTGCTGGTGCGGGTAAGAAACGAGAAGGGGAGACTAATGTTGCGTCTTCTCAGAATAGTAGAAACAGAGGATATCAAGCTCCATACCATCAAACCGCTGCTGTAACCATCCCCGTTGCTACACAACAACAGAATCAACAACATTCGCAGGCCCCAAGGCAGGCCTACCAATAGAGGCATAGAGTGGTTGATCGGCATTTTGATCCCTTACCATTGTCATATGCTATGTTGTTCCAATAATTGCTCAAGTTAAATCTGGTAGAACCCTGTGCAAAGGGTCCCCCTCCGACAAAGCTCCCGGCAGGATATGATGCTAATGCCCGATGTGACTTTCATTTAGGTGGACCCGGGCATACTATTGAAAGATGCAGAGCCTTTCAACATAAAGTTCAGGATTTGATAGATTCCAAAGCTATTAATTTCGCTCCTCCTGACATCCCAAATGTTATTCAGAATCCGATGCCTACCCACGGTGGGGCAACTATTAACGATGTTGAAGAAGACAACGGTTGGAGGTTGGTATATGATGTTGGGGCTGTTAAGACGTCATTGCTGGTCGTGAAAGATCGTCTGTTGAGAGGAGGCGTATTCCTTGGTTGTGATGCGGATTGTTCAAATTGTTTGATTCTTGAGAATGGTTGTGATAAGTTGAGAAGTTGTATTCAAAATTTTAATGAACGATGGGTGACTACAATTCAGTCAGGTTTCTAGTGCTGAGAATGATGTTTCAACTATTACCACCCCTTTTACACCGTTATAGATTCCAGTGCCTGCAAGGCGAGCTCTGGTTACCATCACGGTGCCCGGACCAATCCCGTTTGAAAGTGAAAAAGTAATCCCATGGCAATATGGTGCTGAGGTATACTACAACGGTCAAAAGCAGGAAGTTGATACTCCGTCTGTAGTTGATCAGAAAGTTGCTAATGTAGGAGTTGGTGGCTTCACTAGGAGCGGCAGGCTGTTTGCGCCGCAAACTCTTCGAGGTGATAACGCAGATGCCTTGGCAAAGGCCAAAGGCAAGCAAGTGATGAACGAAGAGCTTGTGCTGAGGACGGAGCCCGATACTTCTTTTAAAAATGATGTCGAAGAATTTATGAAGATAATCAAAAGGAGTGACTACAAGATTGTAGATCACCTCCACCAAACTCCATCGAAGATATCCATTTTGTCTCTGTTGTAGTGTTCTGAAGCACACCGCAATGCCTTGTTTAAAGTCCTGAATGCGGCGTATGTGACTCAGGAAATCTCAATCAATCAACTGGAAGGGGTAATATCCAATGTTAATGCCAGCCGTGGGCTGGGTTTCACTGACTTTGATTTGACTTCAAAGGGCCGAAACCACAATAAAGCACTCCATATTTCTATGGAATGTAAAGGAGCAGTTCTTTCTCATGTGCTGGTAGATATCGGATCCTCACTTAATGTACTTCCTAAAAAGGTACTTCTTAAGCTGGACATTGAAGGAGTGGTCCTCAGACCGAGCGACTTGGTAGTTCGAGCATTTGATGGGTCGAAGCGATCGATTTTTGGGGAAGTAGAATTACCTATCAAGGTAGGGCCCCAAATCTTCAACACTACTTTCTACGTGATGGATATCCAGCCTGCATACAGCTGTTTATTAGGGCGCTCGTGGATTCATGGTGCCGGAGTTGTATCATCGACCCTCCACCAGAAGGTTAAGTTTGTGATAGATGGACAAGTGGTCATCGTCTGCGGTGAAGAGGACATATTTGTGAGTCACCTATCTTCATTCAAGTATGTTGAGATGGATGGAAAAATCCATGAAACACTGTGTCAAGTATTTTAAGCGGTGAATGTGCAAGAAGTCTCTCCTTCATCAGAGAAGAAGCCAGAAGTTTCTATTGCCTCATACAAGCAAGCCCAAGCTGTCGTACAATCTGGAAACTCCGGGGGTTGGCGCCGAATGATTGAATCGCCACTCAAAGAAAACAGGTGCGAAATTGGTTATCGAGGACCAAAGGGGCAAGGTCGGCAATGACCTATTACTTTCTCTAGTGATGGAGTCATCGATCCTGGTCAGATTTTTGCACCGAACGATGAAGACAGAGACAGTGACTACGACATCAGTAATTGGATACGCCCAGTTGTCCCAGGTCAAGAAATTTACAACTGGTCTTCTGAAGGCTTCATCCAAGTCACTCTTCGTGAAGAGTAATTTTCTGTGTTTTCATGTTAAATCCTGCGCCCCACCCAAGGCGTAGAGATTCTTTATAGGGCTTACATTGTTAAACATTCAATTTTATCATTAATAATGGACATTCTTTTTGCATTCAAATATTGAGCTCCCCGTCTTTCTCTTTTTATTTTTTAATAATAAATGGTAATGTTATTTTTTGCACTCATAAAGCGTGATTAATCATTCATGCAGATGCATTTCATCGGATTCCATTAATAACGATTCTGCTATGGCTTATTATGACTTTGACAATCCGATTTACCAAGCCGAAGAGGATGGTGAAGAAGATTGTGAACTTCCTGAGGAATTAGCCAGGATGTTGAAATAGGAGGAAAGGGCCATGCAGCCGCATGAAGAAGCACTTGTAGTTATTAATCTGGGAACCGAGGACGCCAAGAAAGAAGTCAAGATCGGGGCTGCCTTAAACGAGAATGTAAAGAAGGGGTTGATTGAAATGCTGCATGAATATGTCGACATCTTCTCTTGGTCGTATCAAGATATGCCAGGGCTTGACACCGATATTGTTTTGCAAAGATTGCCTTTCAAAGAGGGTTGCTCTCTCGTCAAGCATAAGCTTAGAAGAACGAAACCAGAAATGGAAATCAAGATCAAGGAAGAAATCCAGAAGCAGTTGGATGCAGGTTTCTTAGCCGTCACCAGTTATCCGCCATGGGTTGCAAATATCGTGCCGGTACCTAAGAAGGATGGCAAGGTCCAGATGTGTGTTGATTACCGTGATCTAAACAGAGCAAGTCCGAAAGACGACTTCCCATTACCTCACATTGATGTTCTGGTTGAAAATACAGCTCAGTTCTTGGTATTTTCTTTCATGGATGGCTTCTCCGGCTACAATCAGATTAAGATGGCACCGGAAGACATGGAGAAAACAACATTCATTACCCCATGGGGAACATTCTGTTATAAAGTGATACCCTTCAGTTTAAAGAACGCAGGGGCAACCTATCAACGCGCAATGGTGACTCTCTTTCATGATATGATTCATAAGGAGATTGAAGTCTACGTTGATGGCATGATCGCAAATTCACAAATTGAAGAGGAACACCTGGTGAATTTGCAGAAACTGTTTGAACGGTTGAGAAAATTCAAATTGAGGCTGAATCTGAATAAGTGAACCTTTGGGGTGCGGTCTGGAAAATTGTTAGGTTTCATCGTCAGTGAAAGAGGGGTCGAGGTTGATCCAGCCAAAGTAAAAGCAATTCAAGAGATTCCTGAGCCTAGAACAGAAAAACAGGTTTGTGGTTTCCTAGGGAGGTTGAACTACATTGCTAGATTCATCTCTCATCTTACGGCCACTTGTGAACCAATTTTCAAGCTGCTAAGAAAAGATCAGGTTGTCAGGTAGAACGATGACTGCCAAAGGGCATTTGAAAAGATAAAAGAGTATCTTCAACAACCTCAGATCCGTATACCTCCAGTTCCAGGGAGACCACTGATAATGTATTTGACAGTACTTGAAAACAAAATGGGTTGTGTACTCGGTCAACACGACGAGACAGGTAGGAAAGAACACGCCATCTACTACCTGAGCAAGAAGTTCAATGATTGCGAGTCAAGATACTCAATGCTTGAGAAGACATGATGTACATTAGCATGGGCTGCTAAGCATTTGAGACAATACATGTTGACTCACACAACTCTACTAATGTCCAAGATGGATCCAGTCAAGTACATCTTCGAGAAGCCAGCTCTCACTAGAAGGGTTGCTTGTAGGCAAATGGTCTTGACAGAGTATGACATTCAATATACTTCCCAGAAAGCCATCAAGGGTAGTGTTCTGTCCGACTATCTTGCTCAACAGCCGCTTGATGATTATCAGCCAATGAAATTCGAATTCCCTGATGAAGACATCGTGTATTTGAAAATGAAGGACTGCGAAGAACCGTTAGTTAACGAAGGGCCAGATCCTGATTCTAAATGGTGTTTGATGTTCGATGGGGCCGTTAATATGAATGGTAGTGGAGTTGGGGCAGTTATTGTCACTCTGAAGGGTTCTCATATACCTTTCACCGCAAGACTGACTTTCAAATGCACTAACAATGAAGCCGAGTATGAACCTTGCATTATGGGTATCGAAGAGGCTATTGATCTGAGGATTAAAACGCTTGACATCTTTGGGGATTTCGCTTTGGTGATCAATCAGGTCAACGGAGATTAGAATACTCATCAACCCAATTTGATTCCATACAGAAACTACACGAGAAGATTGTTGACTTTCATCACTATAGTAGAGCTTCATCATATACCTTGTGACGAAAATCAGATGGCAGACGCTCTAGCCACGTTATCCTCCATGATTAAAGTGAATTGGTGGAATCATGTGCCCAAGATTGATGTGATACGCCTTGATAGGCCTGCTTATGTGTTTGCAGCCGAGACAGTTGTGGATAGTAAACCTTGGTATCATTATATCAAGTGCTTTTTGAAAAGTTAAGAGTACTCGGCTGGGGCATCCAACAATGATAAGAAGACTCTGAGAAGATTGGTTGGTAGTTTCTTCTTAAATGAGGATGACGTGTTGTACAAGCGAAATTTTGACATGGTCTTGCTCAGATGTGTGGATAGACACGAAGCAGACCTGTTGATCCAGGAAGTGCACGAAGGTTCCTTTGGTACCCATGCTAACGGACATGCTATGGCCAAGAAGTTGTTGAGAGCCGGTTATTACTGGATGACCTTGGAATCAGATTGCTTTAAATATGCTCGAAAGTGCCATAAATGCTAGATTTATGCCGACAAAGTGCATGTGCTCCGAATCCGTTGAATGTAATGACTTCTCCGTGGCCCTTTGCTATATAGGGCATTGATATGATTGGCAAGATCGGGCCCACTACTTCCAATGGGCACCATTTCATTCTAGTTGCCATTGATTATTTCACCAAGTGGGTGGAGGCAGCTTTTTTGCAAACGTCGCCAAACAAGTGGTTGCCCGGTTTATCAAGAAAGAGATCATTTACCGTTATGGGGTTCCTAAAATAATCATCACTAATAATGGTTCTAACCTCAATAATAAGATGATGCAAGAGCTGTGCCAGAGCTTCAAGATTGAACATCACAATTTTTCTCTGTATCGTCCAAAGATGAACGGTGTTGTTGAAACAGCCAACAAGAACATTAAGAAGATTGTGCAAAAGATGGTTGTCACATATAAGGATTGGCATGAGATGTTTCCTTTCGCATTATATGGGTATCATACATCATTACGTATGTCAACCAGAGCAACTTCGTTTTCACTTGTGTATGGTATGGAAGCAGTCCTGCAGTTGAGGTTGAGATCCCTTCTCTGAGGGTTATGATGGATGTTAAGCTATACAAAGTTGAATGGGTCCGAACAAGATTCAACGAGCCGAGCCTCATTGAAGAAAGAAGAATGGCAGCAGTATGTCATGGGCAGTTGTATCAGAGGAGGATGAAAAAGGTATTTGATCAGAAAGTGCATCCTCGTTGTTTCTAGGCTGGTGATTTGGTGTTGAAACGGATTCTTCCTCCACAGACAGATCACAGGGGCAAATGGACCCCGAATTATGAAGGCCCATACATTGTTAAGAAGGATTTCTCTGGAAGAGCCTTGATGCTTTCAACTATGGACGACAAAGATTTTACTTCCCCTGTGAACTCAGATGCAGTTAAAAAATATTTCGCATAAAAGAGACCCGCTGGATAGCAAAAAGAATAAGTCTAGGAAAAAAAGGGGCATCCCGGCGAACCATAAAAAGAAAAGGTTCGGGCAAAAATTAGGGATATATAAAAGAAAAATGAGTAAACCCGCTAAGTTGAAAACCTGAAAAGGCAACTTAGGCAAAAATGGGTATCCCGGTGGATTGAAAACCCGTAAAGGGCGATCCAGGCAAAAGTTAGGGATTAAAACGAAAGGCTGCGATCTGAGTAGTCTGTACATCATCTCTTTTCAACAACTGGGAACCTCGAAGGATATGGATCAGTCTTATCACCTTTCTCGGAAAGCAAAGTATTCAGAGCGTTTCGAAGACATACAAGTCATAGCAGAATTGAAACTAATTGTGAATCTATTTTTTACATTGCCACTAATGTAGTTTCTTTTCTTTTTATGCAATTACCTATTCCTAGGAATTGCTTCCTGATATAAATGCATATTTACAGGCCCATCCAATCAATGAATTCATTTTCACTCAAATAGCTTTCTCTTTTGTTTTCATTTTACTGTTTTGTTTGCAAAAGACGTCCTAATTTTTTATAAACATTGCATTTGAAAACAATAGGACCCTACCAAATATGCGTGAAAACATATTAAAATTGCTTTGAATGTTGAGTGTCCTTGGGTGGTAAATTCAGACCATATAATACCCCGGGGCACACGTGTGTATCTTTTTGTGTTTGCAGGCACATGTATTCGTACTCAGGGGTCAGTGTGCAAGTCAAATACCACTATCTTCTCACAGCACTCCAGGCATGGTTCAGATATGTGAATGAATTTCTCCCCAGCAGAAACAATCAAGATAGTATCATCCTCGGCAAAGGTTATGTCTTCTTGTTACGCTCCCCAGCGAGAGTCCAGAGGTTTGGTTTCCTCAGCCAGAGATGGATTTATCTTTTCTCAAGTAAGAGTTCAAGCCCCAGACAGGCTAAGGATGGTTTGTTGGCTCTCCAAGCAGGTTGGAATCCACAGCAAGAACTCGTTTCTCTCCCCACAAAGTACTGGCATAATTTCTCATCGAGACAGGAAGCATTTCCTTCATCAGCAAAGGCTTATTTGACCTCAGTTCCTCAACAGCCAAGCCAGAAGGTTGTCATTCCCCAACAGCCAGGTCAGAAGGTTGTCATTTCCCTAACGGAATCCTATGGTTATAGGTTTTCCTCAGGCAGGACTGGTTCAGGTGATGCCTTCCCAGTACAGTCATCACTCCCCGTGATTCAGAGTCCAGATATATCAACATTTCTCCCAGCCGAGTTGTTGATCTTATTCCCCACAGAAAGTCAAAGGATCGGATCAGTGATCACTTCTTCAGCAGAGTTGCTATCTACCATCCCCAGCGGAGGTTTCCTTTTGCATTTTGCATATAGTAATCATCGCATCCTCAAAACACGTAGCATTTCCATTTTGCATGGAGCATTACGCCATCAAAAAATTCAAACATATGCATTCGGAGCATATGCCAGGTTTGGATATTCTTGTTGCCAGACAGTTCCCCAGCAGAAAGTGGCTTAATCCAGGAGGACTAGTCTTACCTTATCCCTAGTGAAGTTGCCAACAAACTTGTTCATCTTACTGGTATTCCCCTGCAGAGTTGTCTGTTTAGACTTCTCTTATCCCCAGCAGAAACGATGTAACTGTAGCCCTCCAGCAGACACATTAATCAATCCCTAGGGTAATAGATCGGTGCCTCTTCCCTTTTTGGTCTTTGTCCCCTAGCAGAGTTGTCTGACTAGGATTCCAGTATACTCTCAGTTTTTTCCTTGATGCCGGAAATCATCATCTTTCGATGCCGGTACGTGTCGTCATCTCAATTCATCTTTCGATGCTGGTAAGTGTCGTTATTTCATTTTTCCTTGATACCGGAAAATATTCCTTTTGATGCCGAAAGCATCATCTTTCGATGCCGGTAAGTGTTGTCATCTCGATTCATCTTTTGATGTCGGAAACCGTCGTTATTTCAGATCCTTCTTTTGATGCCGGAAAGCATCATCTTTCGATGCCGGTAAGTGTCGTCATCTCAATTCATCCTTCGATGCTGGAAAGTGTCGTCATTTCATTTTTCCTCGATGCCGAAAAGCATCATCTTTCGATGCCAGTAAGTATCGTCATCTCAGCTCACCTTTTGATGCCGGAAAGCATCATCTTTTGATGCTGGTAAGTGTTGTCATCTCAATTCATCTTTCGATGCCGGTAAGTGTCGTCGTCTCAATTCATCTTTTGATGTCGGAAAGTGTTGTCATCTCAGTTTTTTCGATGCCGGTAAGTGTCGTCATCTCAATTCATCTTTCGATGCCGGAAAGTGTCGTCATCTCAGTTTTTCCTTGATGCCGGAAAGCATCATCTTTTGATGCCGGTAAGTGTCATCATCTCAATTCATCTTTCGATGCCGGTAAGTGTTGGCATTTCATTTTTCCTGGATACCGGAAAGTATTCCTTTGGATGACGGTAAGTGTCGTCATCTCAATTCATCTTTCGATGTCAGTAAGTGTCGTCGATCCAGCATACGTTTTCGTGTCTGTATCATCTCCTTGTTGAAACCAAAAAGTATCATTTTTAGATGCTGTTAAGTGTCATTGATGCAGTACACGTGTTCGTGTCTGTATCATTTTCCATTTGATACTGGTGAGCATCATCTTCCGATACTCATCCTATCTCATGATTTTAGACACTGGTCTGTGTCGTGTCTTCTCCATAGCATATTTTCCAATCCAACTGATTCCTTGTAATCCCCAGTAGAGTCTCCCCCTCATCAGATCTTCTACCCTAGTTAATCCATACAGAGTGCAAATATTCGGTTTCTGTTGATATTTAATCCCTATTTACCTCGAATGTCTGAAAGCGCTGCTCTATTCCCTTCAGGTCCACAGTTGATTGAATAGGGGCAGCTGTAACATCTCAAAATTTGCCCTCTTATTTATACCCTCTTTAGTGGCTTATGCTTTCCTTTCATATGCATTTAGGTCATAAGCATTGCACATGCATCATTGGTTTTCCCAAGGCATGGGATCAAGGTCTTTTTCCAGCAGCTGTGGTTGTCATCAGTTCCGGGATTATTTCAGCAATATGCAAAGTTTAATAGATAGCTTTCAAAGGCTTTTTGAGCGTTTATTTTGCTCAACAGATGATTTGATTATCAGAGGCTTCAAAATTTTCTTTTGCTCATTGATCCGGTGCCGGACAATATTTTTCCAACATGATATTTTGAGTGCGAAAAGAAATTCACAACATATTCCAGGCGTGATTCAGTGGCAATATCAAAGGACAAGTTTCAGAGGTAGAACGGGGCTCAGAACCAGTGGCAACGGTCGATTCTCCATGTTTCCCTCCTTTTGGCGCAAATTTTGAAAATTTGAATGTGTTACTCGATTAACCATTTGCAGTGCAAATTTGATTAATCGATTAACCAGTGCAAAATTTGCCCAGAAACTTCAATTTTCAGCACTGCAGCATTTTAAACCAATTTCAATCACTTAATCTCACATTCACACCAGTAGAAGGATCTAGAATTAATTCCAATTTTGATTCATTTCAACTTTATTTTCATTTCCACCCAAAATTCTAATTTCCATTCTATTCCCCTTCCTAATTCCACACCTAATTTCCATTCCTCACAATAACCCCTACTCCAAACCACATTTAATTCCAAACCTAAACCATACTTAAAGGATATTTCTCCAAACCTCACTCATTCACTCTCATTTTCACCCTCATTTTCAGAATTTTCTCTCAATTCTCTCTCACATTTTCATTCTCCATCTTCATCTTCAACCTCTCACCAAAGCTCCATATTCATGGATTCACAAAATCTTCATTGGAATTTGTGAATTATTGAGCTAAACCTCCATCACATCCTCATTCTTGCTTCAATTCTGCAGTAGCGACTTGCTTGAATTCAAATTAAGGTGTTGGAATCACTTTTGGAAGAACTTTTGCTTATTTGGAGTTTTCTTGCTTGGATCTTCAAGTGTTCATGATAAAGCTTCATAGATCTCTGGATTTCTTGCTTTGATTCATCAATTTACGTTTGCAACACTTTCCAAAGCAATTCTCAGCTTTGTAGGTTGGTTTTTCTTAGATCTATGCTTGATTTAGCTTAATTTCAACTTATGCAATGTAGATCCATGGTTTGCAATGTGATTTGATCCATTTGCTTGATTTGATTTGTGATCTTGTTATTTGATTGATGTAATTTGTGTTTGATTACTGGTATTTGATGTAATTTTCGGGCATATTTGATTGCTTATTCATTTGGATGATTGCACAAGTGATTTGCTGCTGAAAAGTGCTTTTCAAACTTTATTTTTTGCTGCTGGAACATGGTTAATCGATTAACCAATTACAGTTCAATTTGGTTAATCGATTAACTAGTGTAATTTTACTATTTTTGGGCTGGTAATCGATTAACCAATTTGAACTGTAATTGGTTAATCGATTAACACTGGATCAGAGTGTGATTTTTGTGTGTTTTCAAGTGTGTTTCGACTCTTTTCCACATTTAATCTTCATGAACTGATATAATGCATATATGTGGATTGTTCTTGAGCTGTTACATCATATGTGATTGCATGCTTGTGATTCTTCGACACGCAACTCTCGATTTTCTGTTGAAGAACGTCTATGATTGTTGTGTTGCTTTCTCGATGTGATGAACATGTTGCACACACATTTGAATCATGTTGGTTGTGATTAATGCTCAACTTGTTGGATTTGTGATGCATGATCATTGTTTGCTTCCGGTTTCGCTTATGCATGATGTTTAGGTGAATGCTTAAGTTGTGCAACTTGGTTGATCCTACCTATTCTTGAGTTGCTAACATGACTATTGTTGCTCATTCTTGATGATTGTAATCGATATGTTTGATTTGCCTTGCTACGCATGTTCATCGGCAATTGTTGTTTGCTTAGTGTATTGCTTAAGTAATCATGTACACATGCTGCCTGACTTTTCACACCTGTTGTTCTGGATTTTAACATGCTGTCCATTATGCATTCATGCTGCTTGACGCCTTTTACACCAGTTATATGTTGAATACAAGTGCTGTTAAATGATGTCTTGTTCATTTGCTGGATTTTACTGTTGTATTGGTGCTGAAGCGCTTTTTGTAGCTGCTGTTTTTGGTTTATTTTCTTGGTTTTGGGTTGTTTTTGCATGCTCCCTTAGGATACTAACTTAGATAGGATTAAACTTGGATTAGTTACAGACCTATATAGGATCTTACCCTCTTAGGACCTATTTCACTTTGTTTGTAGTTTGTCATTGCATCTAGAGCCATTGTAGGGCATTTGCATTAGTTTTAGGACATAGTTTGCATAAACTTTCAACTATTCATTAGTTGAGCTTGTTTTCATAAACCTTTCAACCAACAATTGGTTGAGCTTGTGTGTAAGGTAAGTCTCTTTAGTTTGTTGTTTACATTCTTATGCAACCTCCTTTTCATCTCATCTCTCTTTCTTCTTTAGATTATGGATTGATTCCACCTAATGTTTACTTGTGCAATAACATGATCCCTTAGGACCCCTAGCTTGGTTTTAATGTTTGATTAAGACCAAAGTAGGATAGACATTAGGTAAGCAATCCTTTGCATGCTAGCAAGTAGGTTAGTCCCCTCTCAACCTTAACCATAGGGCCACAATTGCATGATAACATTAGGACCTAGTCTCCCTTAGTGTTTTTCTTTCAACCTTGAGTCTTTCTCTTCTTATCTCAAAAAAAGTTCAAAACACATAATAAATACAACGAGTATGGCACGCCACGAGCCTTAAGTACATGGGAAATGAAGAATGAGGGGTATCCCTTCACTTTTATAGAGTGTTTAGCATACGTCCTGTTGGAGGTGACCATGCGACGCATTCGATCCTATGTCATAGGTTTTAGTGCAATACGAGTTTCAAACAATAAATCAAAACACTTTCTTCTAAAAAACAAAAACAAACAATCGTCTTTCTTCGGGATTCTCTTCTTATCTCCCTCACTCCATTCGTAAAAGATACGTCATTTCCGTTCTATCGCAAACAGGTAAACACGTAAGACTCCATGCAACGAGCGACAACACCTAAACTGCTAGAGCGCGAACGTTGGCATCTTCCACTAAAAAACACAAAACAACAAAGACCCTGTTAGGTCGAACTATGACTGCTATGATTTCCTCTTTTTTGTCCGATTAAGGATACGTAGGCACAAGACGGCGATGTCTTGGCGAGCAACCTCCCCCCCCCCCCCCCCCCGCGCAAACTCGTAGTCCTTCGAACTACGTTGACTCTGACTTTCCCGCTCCCGAGGGAATACGTAGGCCTAGGACGACGATGTCCTATCGAGTTACTTTTTCTTTTTTTCCCCCCGTCCCTCCGTTTCCCGTTCTTTTCCTTTCCGTTTAGCAGTTGAGCTTTAGATACCCTACACCCTTTGATCGATAACAACAAGCGTGGATCCCATCGAGTACGATGGACGTGAGGGGTTGCTAATACCTTCCTCTCGCGTAACCGACTCCCGAAACCAGGCTATGTTTGCGATGACCATTACTTTCCCTTCTCTAGGTTTTCTTTGATCGTTTCCTTTCCTCTGCGTCGGGATCAATAACGTTCGGTGGCGACTCTTCTATCTTCTCCGCCGGTTGATTTGCGTAGATGTGACACAACCTTGTGCTTGATTCTTGATGTGGGAGACCTCTTGATCCTTTATGGGTGTGTGAGAGGTTAAACAAGTTGAAGATCATGTCAATTCTTGATTGATCCTTTGTCTAAGTGCTTTGAGAGAGCTCAAAATCCTAATTCTTGATTGGAGTGAATGCTCAATAATCTTTGAGATGATTGATGAGGCATGAAGGTACATCCATATTGTGGTAATGATTTGTACAATGATGGGAAATGTTGTGGTCAAAATTTTGGGTATGACAGATGCCCCTATTTAATCTTCTTGGACCCGAAGGGGTGAATGGCTAAGGTATTCGAACATTTAGGGTGGAAGAGGATTAAATATCGGAATACTCGAAATTTTGACTGTGTTTATGAATAGCAGTTTGCTCATCCATCTTCTTTTGCTAAGCAATGATACTTAGAAAAGGGTAAAACTTCCCCTCGATCCTGGCCTTCAACCACATAACTGGTCTTAGTTTTAAAAATAAATTTCCCCTCGATCCTGGTCTTCAGCCACATAACTAGTATCAATTTTCTATGAAATAAACTTCCCCTCGATCCTAGTCTTCAGCCACGAAACTGGTCTTAGTTTCTTCTTGTCGAGTTTCTTCCTCGACAAGGGACACTATGTGTAGCGGTCTTCATCAAACTTCTCGCCGAGCTATACTGGGGAGATGTCGTTTGATGGAAAAATGAATTGATGTATGACTTGCTAGGGGAAACCCATTTGTCTGAACTGTAGAGGTATGCAAACTTCTCTGTTGGAGATGCCACTTGCCGACCTACTTGGGAAAAAACGAGTCTCTTGAGAGACTGCTTTTGCTTGGGGATATTTCATCATACTTTTCTTTGAGACCTTTTCGGAGAAATGCCATGTGATGTAATCCAATTTTGAGGTGCTGATGACTTCTTTGAAGGCAATTTTTTGGGGAGAAACCGCCGTATTGCCGAGAGTCTTTTGGTGAGAGGCTTTCTCTGGGGATTTTCTTTAATCTGGGAAAGCGTAAATATCATCTTCAATGGTGAAGATTGATGTTCCAAAGGTGTCTGTCGAATGCTTTCTCGTCTTTCAGAGGTTCAAGTTATCAAAGTGGTCGAGGACCGGCTCCAATCTAAAAATAAACTGGGGAGAAATTACTCAGACGATACATTTCCTAACGAGGAAAGAACTGACAACCTTATCTGTGAGAGGACTTTATCACTTGGGGACGAACATGACCAGAGTCATATTAACGCAACATGTGTATGAATATGAATCAATTATGCATAATGTATGTATGTTTATGCTGACAAAACAGACACGACATACGGACTGGTGAATGAACACAAAGGGATACTCGGCCACTGCGGGGGATAAGAAGTATCATTGGTTCAAGATAGCGATCCTTTCCTACTTAGGAGGGGTAGACCCTACTGGGGGTGAAAGAACCATCAATTGGTCTTAAGAGGTAAGAATTCTGTCGGGGGTATCAGATGGGACATTACATCTTAAACAGTTGATCCTTTATTTAGGCGTACTGGTTTAGAAGGAATACTTTGATTTTGCACTTGAGTTTTAATCACTTCCGGAGAAGCCATCGATGTTCCTTTTGTGTTTAGTAGTAAAAAAGAATTGCCATCTTTATTTTAAAATCAGATGAAAATTTAAGTAAAATTCATTGTTTTTCAAGAATCGTTGATCATGTTAAAAATGTCATTCTGTAAAGCAAAATAAATGAGAATTGCAAACAAAAGCACTAGGGCTCAAATTTTATTGATAGAATGGAAATCAGCCAAGTGCGTGATCCCATAGAGCATTTACAAGGTCTATTCCTGGAACGCTTGGCAGGGTGTACTTCATCTGGTTTTTCTGATATTGTAGTTGCTGGGGAGAGGATTGAGAATTTGCTTAAGATGGGTAAAATTCAAGACAGTGTTGGATCATCTTCTGGTGTGCAAAAACCTTTTGCTGGTGCGGGTAAGAAACGAGAAGGGGAGACTAATGTTGCGTCTTCTCAGAATAGTAGAAACAGAGGATATCAGGCTCCATACCATCAAACCGCTGCTGTAACCATCCCCGTTGCTACACAACAACAGAATCAACAACATTCGCAGGCCCCAAGGCAGGCCTACCAACAGAGGCATAGAGTGGTTGATCGGCATTTTGATCCCTTACCATTGTCATATGCTATGTTGTTCCAATAATTGCTCAAGTTAAATCAGGTAGAACCCTGTGCAATGGGTCCCCCTCCGACAAAGCTCCCGGCAGGATATGATGCTAATGCCCGGTGTGACTTTCATTTAGGTGGACCCGGGCATACTATTGAAAGATGCAGAGCCTTTCAACATAAAGTTCAGGATTTGATAGATTCCAAAGCTATTAATTTCGCTCCTCCTGACATCCCAAATGTTATTCAGAATCCGATGCCTACCCACGGTGGGGCAACTATTAACGATGTTGAAGAAGACGAGGTTGGAGGTTGGTATCTGATGTTGGGGCTGTTAAGACGTCATTGCTGGTCGTGAAAGATCGTCTGTTGAGAGGAGGCGTATTCCTTGGTTGTGATGCGGATTGTTCAGATTGTTTGATTCTTGAGAATGGTTGTGATAAGTTGAGAAGTTGTATTCAAAATTTGATGAACGATGGGTGACTACAATTCAGTCAAGTTTCTAGTGCTGAGAATGATGTTTCAACTATTACCACCCCTTTTACACCGTTATAGATTCCAGTGCCTGTAAGGCGAGCTCCGGTTACCATCACGGTGCCCGGACCAATCCCGTTTGAAAGTGAAAAAGCAATCCCATGGCAATATGGTGCTGAGGTATATACAACGGTCAAAAGCAGGAAGTTGATACTCCGTCTGTAGTTGATCAGAAAGTTACTAATGTAGGAGTTGGTGGCTTCACTAGGAGCGGTAGGCTGTTTGCGCCGCAAACTCTTCGAGGCGATAACGCAGATGCCTTGGCAAAGGCCAAAGGCAAGCAAGTGATGAACGAAGAGCCTGTGCTGAGGACGGAGCCCGGTACTTCTTTTAAAAATGATGTCGAAGAATTTATGAAGATAATCAAAAGGAGTGACTACAAGATTGTAGATCACCTCCACCAAACTCCATCGAAGATATCCATTTTGTCTCTGTTGTTGTGTTCTGAATCACACTGCAATGCCTTGTTAAAAGTCCTGAATGCGGCGTATGTGCCTCAGGAAATCTCAGTCAATCAACTGGAAGGGGTAATATCCAATGTTAATGCCAGCCGTGGGCTGGGTTTCACGGACTTTGATTTGACTTCGAAGGGCCGAAACCATAATAAAGCACTCCATATTTCTATGGAATGTAAAGGAGCAGTTCTTTCTCATGTGCTGGTAGATATCGGATCCTCACTTAATGTACTTCCTAAAAAGGTACTTCTTAAGTTGGACATTGAAGGAGTGGTCCTCAGACCGAGCGACTTGGTAGTTCGAGCATTTGATGGGTCGAAGCGATCGATTTTTGGGGAAGTAGAATTACCTATCAAGGTAGGGCCCCAAATCTTCAACACTACTTTCTACGTGATGGATATCCAGCCTGCATACAGCTATTTATTAGGGCGCTCGTGGATTCATGGTCCCGGAGCTGTATCATCGACCCTCCACCAGAAGGTTAAGTTTGTGATAGATGGACAAGTGGTCATCGTCTGCAGTGAAGAGGACATATTTGTGAGTCACCTATCTTCATTCAAGTATGTTGAGATGGATGGCAAAATCCATGAAACACTGTGTCAAGTATTTGAAGCGGTGAACGTGCAAGAAGTCTCTCCTTCATCAGTGAAGAAGCCAGAAGTTTCTATTGCCTCATACAAGCAAGCCCAAGCTGTCGTACAATCTAGAAACTCCGGGGGTTGGCGCCGAATGATTGAATCGCCACTCAAAGAAAACAGGTGCGAAATTGGTTATCGAGGACCAAAGGGGCAAGGTCGGCAATGACCTATTACTTTCTCTAGTGATGGAGTCATCGATCCTGGTCAGATTTTTGCACCGAACGATGAAGACGGAGACAGTGACTACGACATCAGTAATTGGATACGCCCAGTTGTCCCGGGTCAAGAAATTTACAACTGGTCTTCTGAAGGCTTCATCCAAGTCACTCTTCGTGAAGAGTAATTTTCTGTGTTTTCATGTTAAATCCTGCGCCCCACCCAAGGCGTAGAGATTCTTTATAGGGCTTACATTGTTAAACATTCAATTTTATCATTAATAATGGACATTCTTTTTGCATTCAAATATTGAGATCCCCGTCTTTCTCTTTTTATTTTTTAATAATAAATGGTAATGTTGTTTTTTGCACTCATAAAGCGTGATTAATCATTCATGCAGATGCATTTCATCGGATTCCATTAATAACGATTCTGCTATGGCTTATTATGACTTTGACAATCCGATTTACCAAGCCGAAGAGGATGGTGAAGAAGATTGTGAACTTCCTGAGGAATTAACCAGGATGTTGAAACAGGAGGAAAGGGCCATGCAGCCGCATGAAAAAGCACTTGAAGTTATTAATCTGGGAACCGAGGACGCCAAGAAAGAAGTCAAGATCGGGGCTGCCTTAAACGAGAATGTAAAGAAGGGGTTGATTGAAATGCTGCATGAATATGTTGACATCTTCGCTTGGTCGTATCAAGATATGCCAGGGCTTGACACCGATATTGTTGTGCAAAGATTGCCTCTCAAAGAGGGTTTCTCTCTCGTCAAGCATAAGCTTAGAAGAACGAAACCAGAAATGGAAATGAAGATCAAGGAAGAAATCCAGAAGCAGTTGGATGCAGGTTTCTTAGCCGTCACCAGTTATCCACCATGGGTTGCAAATATCGTGCCGGTACCTAAGAAGGATGGCAAGGTCCAGATGTGTGTGGATTACCGTGATGTAAACAGAGCAAGTCCGAAAGATGACTTCCCATTACCTCATCTTGATGTTCTGGTTGAAAATACAGCTCAGTTCTTGGTATTTTCTTTCATGGATGGCTTCTCCGGCTACAATCAGATTAAGATGGCACCGAAAAACATGGAGAAAACAACATTCATTACCCCATGGGGAACATTCTGTTATAAAGTGATACCCTTCAGTTTAAAGAATGCAGGGGCAAATTATCAACGCGCAATGGTGACTCTCTTTCATGATATGATTCATAAGGAGATTGAAGTCTACGTTGATGGCATGATCGCGAATTCACAAATCGAAGAGGATCACCTGATGAATTTGCAGAAACTGTTTGAACGGTTGAGAAAATTCAAATTGAGGCTGAATCTGAATAAGTGAACCTTTGGGGTGCGGTCTGGAAAATTGTTAGGTTTCATCGTCAGTGAAAGAGGGGTCGAGGTTGATCCAACCAAAGTAAAAGCAATTCAAGAGATTCCTGAGCCTAGAACAGAAAAACAGGTTTGTGGTTTCCTAGGGAGGTTGAACTACATTGCTAGATTCATCTCTCATCTTACGGCCACTTGTGAATCAATTTTCAAGTTGCTAAGAAAAGATCAGGTTGTCAGGTAGAACGATGACTGCCAAAGGGCATTTGAAAAGATAAAAGAGTATCTTCAACAACCTCAGATCCTTATACCTCCAGTTCCAGGGAGACCACTGATAATGTATTTGACAGTACTTGAAAACAAAATGGGTTGCGTACTCGGTCAACACGACGAGACAGGTAGGAAAGAACACGCCATCTACTACCTGAGCAAGAAGTTCAATGATTGCGAGTCAAGATACTCAATGTTTGAGAAGACATGATGTGCATTAGCATGGGCTGCTAAGCATTTGAGACAATACATGTTGAATCACACAACTCTACTAATGTCCAAGATGGATCCAGTCAAGTACATCTTCTAGAAGCCAGCTATCACTAGAAGGGTTGCTTGTAGGCAAATGGTCTTGACAGAGTATGACATTCAATATACTTCCCAGAAAGCCATCAAGGGTAGTGTTCTGTCCGACTATCTTTCTCAACAGCCGCTTGATGATTATCAACCAATGAAATTAGAATTCCCTGATGAAGACATCGTGTATTTGAAAATGAAGGACTGCGAAGAACCATTAGTTAACGAAGGGCCAGATCCCGATTCTAAATGGTGTTTGATGTTCGATGGGGCCGTTAATATGAATGGTAGTGGAGTTGGGGTAGTTATTGTCACTCTGAAGGGTTCTCATATACCTTTCACCGCAAGACTGACTTTCAAATGCACCAACAATGAAGCCGAGTATGAACCTTGCATTATGGGTATCGAAGAGGCTATTGATCTGAGGATTAAAACGCTTGACATCTTTGGGGATTCCGCTTTGGTGATCAATCAGGTCAACGGAGATTGGAATACTCATCAACCCAATTTGATTCCATACAGAAACTACACGAGAAGATTGTTGACTTTCATCACTACGGTAGAGCTTCATCATATACCTTGTGACGAAAATCAGATGGCAGACGCTCTGGCCACGTTATCCTCCATGATTAAAGTGAATTGGTGGAATCATGTGCCCAAGATTGATGTGACACGCCTTGATAGGCCTGCTTATGTGTTTGCAGCCGAGACATTTGTGGATAGTAAACCTTGGTATCATGATATCAAGTGCTTTTTGAAAAGTTAAGAGTACTCGGTTGGGGCATCCAACAATGATAAGAAGACTCTGAGAAGATTGGTTGGTAGTTTCTTCTTAAATGAGGATGACGTGTTGTACAAGCGAAATTTTGACATGGTCTTGCTCAGATGTGTGGATAGACACGAAGCAGACCTGTTGATCCAGGAAGTGCACGAAGGTTCCTTTGGTACCCATGCTAACGGACATGCTATGGCCAAGAAGTTGTTGAGAGCCGGTTATTACTGGATGACCATGGAGTCAGATTGCTTTAAATATGCTCGAAAGTGCCATAAATGCTAGATTTATGCCGACAAAGTGCATGTGCCTCCGAATCCGTTGAATGTAATGACTTCTCCGTGGCCCTTTGCTATGTAGGGCATTGATATGATTGGCAAGATCGGGCCCACTACTTCCAATGGGCACCATTTCATTCTAGTTGCCATCGATTATTTCACCAAGTGGGTGGAGGAAGCTTTTTTGCAAACGTCGCCAAACAAGTGGTTGCCCGGTTTATCAAGAAAGAGATCATTTACCGTTATGGGGTTCCTAAAATAATCATCACTAATAATGGTTCTAACCTCAATAATAAGATGATACAAGAGCTGTGCCAGAGCTTCAAGATTGAACATCACAATTTTTCTCTGTATCGTCCAAAGATGAACGGTGCTGTTGAAACAGCCAACAAGAACATTAAGAAGATTGTGCAAAAGTTGGTTGTCACATATAAGGATTGGCATGAGATGTTTCCTTTCGCATTATATGGGTATCATACATCATTACGTATGTCAACCAGATCAACTTCGTTTTCACTTGTGTATGGTATGGAAGCAGTCCTGCCAGTTGAGGTTGAGATCCCTTCTCTGAGGGTTATGATGGATGTTAAGCTATATGAAGCTGAATGGGTCCGAACAAGATTCAACGAGCTGAGCCTCATTGAAGAAAGAAGAATGGCAGCAGTATGTCATGGGCAGTTGTATCAGAGGAGGATGAAAAATGTATTTGATCAGAAAGTGCATCCTCGTTGTTTCTAGCCTGGTGATTTGGTGTTGAAACGGATTCTTCCTCCACAGACAGATCACAGGGGCAAATGGACCCCGAATTATGAAGGCCCATACATTGTTAAGAAGGCTTTCTCTGGAAGAGCCTTGATGCTTTCAACTATGGACGGCAAAGATTTTACGTCCCCTGTGAACTCAGATGCAGTTAAAAAATATTTCGCATAAAAGAGACCCGCTGGACAGCAAAAATAATAAGTCTAGGAAAAAAAGGGGCATCCCGGCGAACCATAAAAAGAAAAGGTTCGGGCAAAAATTAGGGATATATAAAAGAAAAATGAGTAAACCCGCTAAGTTGAAAACCTGAAAAGGCAACTTAGGCAAAAATGGGTATCCCGGTGGATTGAAAACCCGTAAAGGGCGATCCAGGAAAAAGTTAGGGATTAAAACGAAAGGCTGCGATCTGAGTAGTCTGTACATCATCTCTTTTCAACAACTGGGAACCTCGAAGGATATGGATCAGTCTTATCACCTTTCTCGGAAAGCAGAGTATTCGGAGCGTTTCGAAGACATACAAGTCATAGCAGAATTGAAACTAATTGTGAATCTATTTTTTACATTGCCACTAATGTAGTTTCTTTTCTTTTTATGCAATTACCTCTTCCTAGGAATTGCTTCCTGATATAAATGCCTATTTACAGGCCCATCCAATCAATGAATTCATTTTCACTCAAATAGCTTTCTCTTTTGTTTTCATTTTACTGTTTTGTTTGCAAAAGACGTCCTAATTTTTTATAAACATTGCATTTGAAAACAATAGGACCCTACCAAATATGCGTGAAAACATATTAAAATTGCTTTGAATGTTGAGTGTCCTTGGGTGGTAAATTCAGACCATATAATACCCCGGGGCACACGTGTGTATCTTTTTGTGTTTGCAGGCATATGTATTCGTACTCAGGGGTCAGTGTGCAAGTCAAATACCACTATCTTCTCAGAGCACTCGAGGCATGGTTCAGATATGTGAATGAATTTCTCCCCAGCAGAAACAATCAAGATAGTATCATCCTCGGCAAAGGTTATGTCTTCTTGTTACGCTCCCCAGCGAGAGTCCAGAGGTTTGGTTTCCCCAGCCAGAGATGGATTTATCTTTTCTCAAGTAAGAGTTCAAGCCCCAGACAGGCTAAGGATGGTTTTTTGGCTCTCTAAGCAGGTTGGAATCCACAGCAAGAACTCGTTTCTCTCCCCACAAAGTACTGACATAATTTCTCATCGAGATAGGAAGCATTTCCTTCATCAGCAAAGGCTTATTTGACCTCAGTTCCTCAACAGCCAAGCCAGAAGGTTGTCATTCCCCAACAGCCAGGTCAGAAGGTTGTCATTTCCCTAACGGAGTCCTATGGTTATAGGTTTTCCTCAGGCAGGACTGGTTCAGGTGATATCTTCCCAGTAAAGTCATCACTCCCCGTGATTCAGAGTCCAGATATATCAACATTCCTCCCAGCCGAGTTGTTGATCTTATTCCCCACAGAAAGTCAAAGGATCGGATCAGTGATCACTTCTTCAGCAGAGTTGCTATCTACCATCCCCAGGGGAGGTTTCCTTTTGCATTTTGCATATAGTAATCATCGCATCCTCAAAATGCGTAGCATTTCCATTTTGCATGGAGCATTACGCCATCAAAAAATTCAAACATATGCATTTAGAGCATAAGCCAGGTTTGGATATTCTTGTTGCCAGACAGTTCCCCAGCAGAAAGTGGCTTAATCCAGGAGGACTAGTCTTACCTTATCCCCATTGAAGTTGCCAACAAACTTGTTCATCTTATTGGTATTCCCCTGCAGAGTTGTCTGTTTAGACTTCTCTTATCCCCAGCAGAAACGATGTAACTGTAGCCCTCCAGCAGACACATTAATCAATCCCTAGGGTAATAGATCGGTGCCTCTTCCCTTTTTGGTCTTTGTCCCCTAGCAGAGTTGTCTGACTAGGATTCTAGTATACTCTCAGTTTTCTCCATGATGCCGGAAATCATCATCTTTCGATGCCGGTACGTGTCGTCATCTCAATTCATCTTTCGATGCTGGTAAGTGTCGTTATTTCATTTTTCCTTGATACCAGAAAATATTCCTTTTGATGCCGAAAGCATCATCTTTCCATGCCGGTAAGTGAAGTCATCTCGATTCATCTTTTGATGTCGGAAACCGTCGTTATTTCAGATCCTTCTTTTGATGCCGGAAAGCATCATCTTTCGATGCCGGTAAGTGTCGTCATCTCAATTCATCCTTCGATGCTGGAAAGTGTCGTCATTTCATTTTTCCTCGATGCCGGAAAGCATCATCTTTCGATGCCAGTAAGTATCATCATCTCAGCTCACCTTTTGATGCCGGAAAGCATCATCTTTTGATGCTGGTAAGTGTTGTCATCTCAATTCATCTTTCGATGCCGGTAAGTGTCGTCGTCTCAATTCATCTTTTGATGTCGGAAAGTGTTGTCATCTCAGTTTTTTTGATGCCGGTAAGTGTCGTCATCTCAATTCATCTTTCGATGCCGGAAAGTGTCGTCATCTCAGTTTTTCCTTGATGCCGGAAAGCATCATCTTTTGATGCCGGTAAGTGTCGTCATCTCAATTCATCTTTCGATGCCGGTAAGTGTTGGCATTTCATTTTTCCTGGATACCGGAAAGTATTCCTTTGGATGACGGTAAGTGTCGTCATCTCAATTCATCTTTCGATGTCAGTAAGTGTCGTCGATCCAGCATACGTTTTCGTGTCTGTATCATCTCCTTGTTGAAACTGAAAAGTATCATTTTTAGATGTCGGTAAGTGTCATCGATGCAGTACACGTGTTCGTGTCTGTATCATTTTCCATTTGATACTGGTGAGCATCATCTTCCGATACTCATCCTATCTCATGATTTTAGACACTGGTCTGTGTCGTGTCTTCTCGATAGCATATTTTCCAATCCCACCGATTCCTTGTAATCCCCAGTAGAGTCTCCCCCTCATTAGATCTTCTACCCTAGTTAATCCATACAGAGTGCAAATATTCGGTTTCTGTTGATATTTAATCCCTATTTACCTCGAATGTCTGAAAGTGCTGCTCTATTCCCTTCAGGTCCACAGTTGATTGAATAGGGGCAGCTGTAACACCTCAAAATTTGCCCTCTTATTTATACCCTCTTTAGTGGCTTATGCTTTCCTTTCATATGCATTTAGGTCATAAGCATTGCACATGCATCATTGGTTTTCCCAAGGCATGAGATCAAGGTCTTTTTCCAACAGCTGTGGTTGTCATCAGTTCCGGGATTATTTCAGCAATGTGCAAAGTTTAATAGATAGCTTTCAAAGGCTTTTCGAGCGTTTATTTTGCTCAACAGATGATTTGATTATCAGAGGCTTCGAAATTTTCTTTTGCTCAGTGATCCGGTGCTGGACAATATTTTTCCAACATGATATTTTGAGTGCGAAAAGAAATTCACAACATATTCCAGGCGTGATTCAGTGGTAATATCAAAGGACAAGTTTCAGAGGTAGAACAGGGCTCAAAACCAGTGGCAACGGTCGATTCTCCAAGTTTCCCTCCTTTTGGCGCAAATTTTGAAAATTTGAATGTGTTACTCGATTAACCATTTGCAGTGCAAATTTGATTAATCGATTAACCAGTGCAAAATTTGCCCAGAAACTTCAATTTTCAGCACTGCAGCATTTTAAACCAATTTCAATCACTTAATCTCACATTCACACCAGTAGAAGGATCTAGAATTAATTCCAATTTTGATTCATTTCAACTTTATTTTCATTTCCACCCAAAATTCTAATTTCCATTCTATTCCCCTTCCTAATTCCACTCCTAATTTTCATTCCTCACAATAACCCCTACTCCAAACCACATTTAATTCCAAACCTAAACCATACTTAAAGGATATTTCTCCAAACCTCACTCATTCACTCTCATTTTCACCCTCATTTTCAGAATTTTCTCTTAATTCTCTCTCACATTTTCATTCTCCATCTTCATCTTCAACCTCTCACCAAAGCTCCATATTCATAGATTCACAAAATCTTCATTGGAATTTGTGAATTATTGAGCTAAAACTCCATCACATCCTTATTCTTGCTTCAATTCTGCAGTAGCGACTTGCTTGAATTCAAATTAAGGTGTTGGAATCACTTTTGGAAGAGCTTTTGCTTATTTGGAGTTTTCTTGCTTGGATCTTCAAGTGTTCATGATAAAGCTTCATAGATCTCTGGATTTCTTGCTTTGATTCATCAATTTACGTTTGCAACACTTTCCAAAGCAATTCTCAGCTTTTTAGGTTGGTTTTTCTTAGATCTATGCTTGATTTAGCTTAATTTCAACTTATGCAATGTATATCCATGGTTTGCAATGTGATTTGATCCATTTGCTTGATTTGATTTGTGATCTTGTTATTTGATTGATGTAATTTGTGTTTGATTACTGGTATTTGATGTAATTTTCGGGCATATTTGATTGCTTATTCATTTGGATGATTGCACAAGTGATTTGCTGCTGAAAAGTGCTTTTCAAACTTTATTTTTTGCTGCTGGAACATGGTTAATCGATTAACCAATTACAGTTCAATTTGGTTAATCGATTAACTAGTGTAATTTTACTGTTTTTGGGCTGGTAATCGATTAACCAATTTGAACTGTAATTGGTTAATCGATTAACACTGGAGCAGAGTGTGATTTTTGTGTGTTTTCAAGTGTGTTTCGACTCTTTTCCACATTTAATCTTCATGAACTGATATAATGCATATATGTGGATTGTTCTTGAGCTGTTACATCATATGTGATTGCATCCTTGTGATTCTTCGACACGCAACTCTCGATTTTCTGTTGAAGAACGTCTATGATTGTTGTGTTGCTTTCTCGATGTGATGAACATGTTGCACACACATTTGAATCATGTTGGTTGTGATTAATGCTCAACTTGTTGGATTTGTGATGCATGATCATTGTTTGCTTCCGGTTTCGCTTATGCATGATGTTTAGGTGAATGCTTAAGTTGTGCAACTTAGTTGATCCTACCTATTCTTGAGTTGCTAACATGACTATTGTTGCTCATTCTTGATGATTGTAATCGATATGTTTGATTTGCCTTGCTACGCATGTTCATCGGCAATTGTTGTTTGCTTAGTGTATTGCTTAAGTAATCATGTACACATGCTGCCTGACTTTTCACACCTGTTGTTCTGGATTTTAACATGCTGTCCATTATGCATTCATGCTGCTTGATGCCTTTTACACCAGTTATATGTTGAATACAAGTGCTGTTAAATGATGTCTTGTTCATTTGCTGGATTTTACTGCTGTATTGGCGCTGGAGCGCTTTTTGTAGCTGCTGTTTTTGGTTTATTTTCTTGGTTTTGGGTTGTTTTTGCATGCTCCCTTAGGATACTAACTTAGATAGGATTAAACTTGGATTAGTTACAGACCTATATAGGATCTTACCCTCTTAGGACCTATTTCACTTTGTTTGTAGTTTGCCATTGCATCTAGAGCCATTGTAGGGCATTTGCATTAGTTTTAGGACATAGTTTGCATAAACTTTCAACTATTCATTAGTTGAGCTTGTTTTCATAAACCTTTCAACCAAAAATTGGTTGAGCTTGTGTGTAAGGTAAGTCTCTTTAGTTTGTTGTTTACATTCTTATGCAACCTCCTTTTCATCTCATCTCTCTTTCTTCTTTGGATTATGGATTGATTCCACCTAATGTTTACTTGTGCAATAACATGATCCCTTAGGACCCCTAGCTTGGTTTTAATGTTTGATTAAGACCAAAGTAGGATAAACATTAGGTAAGCAATCCTTTGCATGCTAGCAAGTAGGTTAGTCCCCTCTCAACCTTAGCCATAGGGCCACAATTGCATGATAACATTAGGACCTAGTATCCCTTAGTGTTTTTCTTTCAACCTTGAGTCTTTCTCTTCTCATCTCAAAAAAAGTTCAAAACACATAATAAATGCAACGAGTATGGCACGCCACGAGCCTTAAGTACATGGGAAATGAAGAATGAGGGGTATCCCTTCACTTTTATAGAGTGTTTAGCATACGTCCTGTTGGGGGCGACCATGCGACGCATTCGATCCTATGTCATAGGTTTTAGTGCAATACGAGTTTCAAACAATAAATCAAAACACTTTCTTCTAAAAAACAAAAACAAACAATCGTCTTTCTTCGGGATTCTCTTCTTATCTCCCTCACTCCATTCGTAAAAGATACGTCATTTCCGTTCTATCGCAAACAGGTAAACACGTAAGACTCCATGCCACGAGCGGCAACACCTAAACTGCTAGAGCGCGAACGTTGGCGTCTTCCACTAAAAAACACAAAACAACAAAGACCCTGTTAGGTCGAACTACGACTGCTATGATTTCCTCTTTTTGGTCCGATTAAGGATACGTAGGCACAAGACGGCGATGTCTTGGCGAGCAACCTCCTCCCCTCCCCCCGCGCAAACTCGTAGTCCTCCGAACTACGTTGACTCTGACTTTCCCGCTCCCAAGGGAATACGTAGGCCTAGGACGACGATGTCGTATCGAGTCACTTTTTCTTTTTTTCCCCCCGTACCTCCGTTTCCCGTTCTTTTCCTTTCCGTTTAGCAGTTGAGCTTTAGATACCCTACACCCTTTGATCGATAACAACAAGCGTGGATCCCATCGAGTACGATGGACGCGAGGGGTTGCTAATACCTTCCTCTCGCGTAACCGACTTCCGAAACCAGGCTATGTTTGCGATGACCATTCCTTTCCCTTCTCTAGGTTTTCTTTGATCGTTTCCTTTCCTCTGCGTCGGGATCAATAACGTTCGGTGGCGACTCTTCTATCTTCTCCGCCGTTTGATTTTCGTAGATGTGACACAACCTTGTGCTTGATTCTTGATGTGGGAGACCTCTTGATCCTTTATGGGTGTTTGAGAGGTTAAACAAGTTGAAGATCATGTCAATTCTTGATTGATCCTTTGTCTAAGTGCTTTGAGAGAGCTTAAAATCCTAATTCTTGATTGGAGTGAATGCTCAACAATCTTTGAGATGATTGATGAGGCATGAAGGTACATCCATATTGTGGTAATGATTTGTACAATGATGGGAAATGTTGTGGTCAAAATTTTGGGTATGACAGATGCCCCTATTTAATCTTCTTGGACCCGAAGGGGTGAATGGCTAAGGTATTCGAACATTTAGGGTGGAAGAGGATTAAATATCGGAATACTCAAAATTTTGACTGTGTTTATGAATAGCAGTTTGCTCATCCATCTTCTTTTGCTAAGCAATGATACTTAGAAAAGGGTAAAACTTCCCCTCGATCCTGGCCTTCAACCACGGAACTGGTCTTAGTTTTAAAAATAAATTTCCCCTCGATCCTGGTCTTCAGCCACAGAACTAGTATCAATTTTCTATGAAATAAACTTCCCCTCGATCCTAGTCTTCAGCCACGAAACTGGTCTTAGTTTCTTCTTGTCGAGTTTCTTCCTCGACAAGGGACACTATGTGTAGCGGTCTTCATCAAACTTCTCGCCGAGCTATACTGGGGAGATTTCGTTTGATGGAAAAATGAATTGATGTCAGACTTGCTGGGGGAAACCCATTTGTCTGAACTGTAGAGGTATGCAAACTTCTCTGTTGGAGATGCCACTTGCCGACCTACTTGGGAAAAAACGAGTCTCTTGAGAGACTGCTTTTGCTTGGGGATATTTCATCATACTTTTCTTTGAGACCTTTTCGGAGAAATGCCATGTGATGTAATCCAATTTTGAGGTGCTGATGACTTCTTTGAAGGCAATTTTTCGGGGAGAAACCGCCGTATTGCCGAGAGTCTTTTGGTGAGAGGCTTTCTCTGGGGATTTTCTTTAATCTAGGAAAGCGTAAATATCATATTCAATGATGAAGAGTGATGTTCCAAAGGTGTCTGTCAAATGCTTTCTCGTCTTTCAGAGGTTCAAGTTATCAAAGTGGTCGAGAACCGGCTCCAATCTAAAAATAAACTGGGGAGAAATTACTCAGACGATATATTTCCTAACGAGGAAAGAACTGACAACCTTATCTGTGAGAGGACTTTATCACTTGGGGACGAACATGACCAGAGTCATATTAACGCAACATGTGTATGAATATGAATCAATTATGCATAATGTATGTATGTTTATGCTGACAAAACAGACACGACATACGGACTGGTGAATGAACACAAAGGGATACTCGGCCACTGCGGGGGATAAGAAGTATCATTGGTTCAAGATAGCGATCCTTTCCTGCTTAGGAGGGGTAGACCCTACTGGGGGTGAAAGAACCATCAATTGGTCTTAAGAGGTAAGAATTCTGTCGGGGGTATCAGATGGGACATTACATCTTAAACAGTTGATCCTTTATTTAGGTGTACTGGTTTAGAAGGAATACTTTGATTTTGCACTTGAGTTTTAATCACTTCCGGAGAAGCCATCGATGTTCCTTTTGTGTTTAGTAGTCAAAAAGAATTGCCATCTTTATTTTAAAATCAGATGAAAATTTAAGTAAAATTCATTGTTTTTCAAGAATCGTTGATCATGTTAAAAATGTCATTCTGTAAAGCAAAATAAATGAGAATTGCAAACAAAAGCACTAGGGCTCAAATTTTATTGATAGAATGGAAATCAGCCAAGTGCGTGATCCCATAGAGCATTTAAAAGGTTTAGAAAATGGTAATTTATGGGAAAAGGGGCTACATTGAAACGTAACGACCGCTATCCTCCTATCAACTTTGAATTCTGGGCATTCTGAGCTTCTATCGAAGGTGACCTTGACTGAAGTCTTTCGACGAATGGTGTTACTGCTGGGGATTTAACCATGTCGGACGTAGTTACTTGCCATGAATCCCTAACTTTTGCTTGGATTGTCTTTTGAGGTTTCCAATCCATCGGGATGATTTTTCGCTTATGTCTCTAATTTTTTCCTGGACCGCCTTTTCAGGTTTTCAATCCCCTGAGACATTTTTTTTTATTTAGGCGAAGTATTTCTTGACTACATCAACATTCGTGGGGTAGGTAAACTCCTCTCCATCCATGGTTGCAAGTCTCAAGGCACCGCCTGAGAAGGATTTCTTAACCACCTATGGGCCGTCATAGTTTGGAGTCCATTTGCCCTGGGAATCAGTGAGAAATAATTGTATCTTCTTGAGCACGAGGTCTCCTTTTCTGAAGACACGGGGTCAGACTTTTTTGTCGAACATTTTCTTCATTCTTTGCTGATACAACTGACCATGGCATATAGACGTTATTCACTTTTCTTCAATTAGGTTCAGCTCATCGTGTTGACTTTGATACCATTCAGCCTTTGTTAGCTTAGCTTCCATCAATACCCGGATTGATGGGATCTCTACTTCTATGGGGAGCACTGCCTCCATGCCATATACTATAGAGAAAGGGGTTACCCCTGATGAAGTGCGGACGGATGTGCGATAATCGTGAAGAGCAAAGGGTAACATCTTGTTCCAGTCTTTGTAGGTTATAACCATCTTTTGAACGATCTTCTTGATATTCTTGTTAGACGCTTTTACCGCTCCGTTCATCTTAGGCGGGTAGGGAGATGAGTTATGGTGTTCGATCTTAAACTCAGCACACAACTCTTTCATCATCTTGTTTTTCAAGTTGGATCCATTATCCGTGATGATCTGGCTTGGAACACCATATCGGCATATGTGATTGTTCTTGATAAATCGGACCACCACTTGTCGGGTTACATTGGCGTATGATACCGCTTCAACCCACTTGGTGAAGTAGTCAATGGCTACCAGGATGAACCGATGTCCATTTGAAGCTTTGGTTTCAATCATGCAAATCATGTCGATTCCCCATATAGAAAAAGGCCATGGAGAAGAAAGAACTTTGAGATGTGTTGGTGGTACATGGATTCCCCGTATATCTGACACTTGTGACACTTCCTTATGTACTTGTAGCAATCGGATTCCATTGTTAGCCAATAATATCCTGCTCTCAGGATTTTTCTCACCATTGTGTGTCTGTTGGCATGAGTGCCAAAGGATCCTTCGTGAATCTCTTTCATCAATATGTTTGCTTCTTGTCTGTCTATGCATCTGAGCAAAACCATGTCGAAGTTTCTCTTATAGAGTGTATCACCGTTCAGGAAGAAGTTGCCAGGCAGTCTTCTGAGAGTCTTCCTGTCTTTTCTTGATGACCCAGTCAGGTATTCTTGTTGTTGAAGGAAGCACTTGATATCATGATACCACGGTTGGTCATTCATGACTGCTTCAATCGCGAAGATGTAGGCGGGCCTCTAAAGGCGCATTATGTCGATCTTAGGTACGTCGTTCCATTGACCTACACTAATCATGGAGGAGAGAGTGGCTAGTGCATCAGCCATGTGATCTTCTTCACGAGGGATATGATGAAACTCGATTCTGTTGAAGAATGGTAACAACCTTCTCGCGTAATCTTTGTAAAGAATCAATCCTGATTAGTATGTGTTCCAATCTCCTTTGATCTGATTGATAACCAGGGATGAGTCTCCATACACATCCAAGTTATTTATCCTTAAGTCAATCGCTTCTTCGAGACCCATGATACAAGCTTCGTATTCAGCCTCATTGTTTATGCATTTGAATGTTAATCTGGCAGTGAAAGGATTATGGGTACCCTGAAGTGTTACGATGATTGCCCTAATTCCGTTTCCATGAGTATTAACGGCCCCGTCAAAAATTAGTCCCCATTGGGAACCTGGTTCTGGCCCTTCACTGGGTAGCGGTTCATTGCAGTCTTTCATTTTCAAGTACATGACATCGTCGTCTGGGAAGTCAAATTCGACTGATTCCTGATCGTCAATCGGTTGATGAGCCAAATGATTGGCTAAAATACTTCCTTTGATGGCTTTCTGAGCATGGTACTCGATGTCGTATTCTGATAACAACATCTGCCAATGGGCAATCCTTCCCGTGAGAGCAGGCTTTTCAAAGACGTACTTGATCGGGTCCATTTCGGATATTAACCAAGTAGTGTGATAAATCATGTACTGGCGAAGATGTTTGGCTGCCCAACCAACCCAGCGCGCAGCAAGTTTTCTCGAGCATAGTGTGCCAAGTTTCACAGTCTGTGAATTTCTTGCTTAAGTAGTAAATGGCAGGCTCTTTTCTTTTTGTCTCGTCTTGTTGGCCAAGAACACAACCCATGGAGTCTTCCAAATCTGTTAGGTAGATGATTAGTGGTCTTCCCTCCACTGGAGGAGATAAAATAGGTGGATTCAACAGATATTCCTTGATGTTGTCGAAAGCTTTTTGGTAATCTTCTGTCCATACATAACTTTGATTTTTTCGGAGTAGTTTGAATATTGGCGCGCATGTCGTTATCATAAGGGATATGAACCTTGAGATGTAATTTAGACGTCCCAAAAATCCTCTGACCTGTTTTTTAGTCCTTGGTGAAGGCATTTCTTGAATGGCCTTGACCTTGTCAGGATCAACCTCGATTCCTTTTTGGCTGACGATGAATCCTAAGAGCGTTCCTGAGCGAACACCGAACGTGCACTTATTGGGATTCAAGTAGAGTTTGTATTTTCTCAAACGCTCGAATAACTTTGATAGGTGTTCTACATGCTCTTCTTTTGTTTTAGATTTGGAAATTATGTCATCGACGTACACTTCAATTTCTTTGTGCATCATGTCGTGAAACAGAGTTGTCATGGCCCTTTGATAGGTTGCCCCAGTGTTCTTCAGACCGAACGGCATTACCTTGTAATAAAAGGTGCCCCATGGGGTGATGATGAAGTTTTCTACATATCTTACGGTGCCATTTTGATTTGATTATAGCCTGAGAACCCATCCATGAAGGAGAAGATTTTGAATTTTGTTGTGCTGTCAACCAGCATGTCAATGTGTGGTAGGGGGAAGTCATCCTTCGGACTTGCTTTGTTCAGATCCCTGTAGTCTACACACATTCTGACTTTTCTGTCCTTTTTCGGAACTGGTACTATGTTATCTAGCCATTTAGGATATTCTAAGGTGGCAAGGAAACCTGCGTCGATCTGTTTATGCACTTCCTCTTTATTTTTTATGGGCATATCTGGATGAGTCCTTTTTAGTCTTTGTTTTACTGGTAGACATTCCGTCCTTTATTTATGATTTGTCGATTCTTGAAACACAACCCTGTAAAACAAAAAATCTGTCGCGTTGGGCTAAACGAAGAGGGACATTTACAGAAAAGTGAGCCCTATAAAACATCCACTTCACCCGAACAAGGTGAAAGGTCAAAACAAAGATGGCAATTACTTAGACTTAGGGACGACTTTCGGGACATCGACAGTAACCCAATGGCGACGAACTCCTCTGTGAATCAGAAAGTCTGGTACTTTCCTTCTTGGTTTGTCTTCAGAAATGACGCTGATTTCTGGTGGAGTAGGATCGTTGGAGTCTTCCTCCCATGCCGAGTTGTCATAAACGAACTCTTTTGTTGTCTCTTCCATAGGGTTTTCACTCTTAAGAGGATCTCCCCATCCAGTTGGCTGGATGTCCTCGTATCGGATGCGAGAACTTTCGGAAGTAGTGTATTTAACTAGGAAGTCGTATTTTCCGCTCAGCTGTCCTAAGGTGTCCCATGTTTCTGTGGAAATAGAGGAGTCATCCTCCTTAATGACGTTGACCTCAGGAAATGCATAGTTAATGAATTCTTGTCCTGTAATCTTTGCAGATTCATCACCATGGTGTCAGACATTTTTGGAATGACCTGAGTAATATTCCATGACTCGGTGGGGACATGGGTATTCTTTTCAATATTACTCAGTTGATAGGCATCGTCCGGCTAACTCTTTTGCCCCAAGTCTTTCGTGTATGGCTTCTAGATAGGTAAGTCATCCGGGGGATCATAATAATCATGGTCAAAGTTGTCTTTCATTAGATTATATTCATCTATTGAATTGGGTGGATCACGACATCCCTCAGGATCACAATCTCCATAGATCATCTTGACGTCTGACCTTGGTATATATCTTGGGCTCTGCTTGGGAGAGTAAAATGGCGTGTGCGCCTCTCCCAGAGACATATAATCGTCATGTTTAAGGTAAGATTTCCACTCTTCCTCTGTATTGGAGGAATCGATCTCATTGATGGTGTGTACTTCTTGAGACACTGGGTGGAGGAAACCTCCGTTGTGGAAGAAATCCTGAATGGGATGAAAACTTTCATCTTTCTTAGTAGTTTGGGTACAGGCCGGAGAGAAACCAAGACCTTTTCTTGTCTTGTTATCCGTAAGAATTACAATCTGTCCCCATCATTTTATGTCATTACTCTTGATTACTTCGAGAGCATCGTTGTATGAGGAAATCAACGTCCCTTTTTCTGGCCGATTCTCATTTCTCACTGAGAGGGCTTGGAACTGGTTTCCAACAACCTCCTCCGGTTCTACACAGGAGAATGATGATAAGTTGCACATGATTAAGGCTTGCTCTCCACATACTGTGACTAACTTGTCATTCTTGACGAACTTCAGCTTCTAGTGAAGTGTCGAAGTGACTGCCCCAGCTTCGTGTATCCAAGGTCTTCCTAATAAACAGTTGTATGCTGCCCAAATGTCCATGACCTGGAAAGTGACTTGGAAAGTGTGAGGACCGATGAATATGGGAAGATCGACTTCGCCGATTACTGTTTTTCTATATCCGTCAAAGGCTTTGACAATGATCTCACTGATAGTCGTATCAGAGTTGATTTTGGCATAACATTCAAAGATGATCCTGTGTCTACCAGTACGCTGGCTAAAGCATCATCTTGGTAGTTGACTATAATGTTAAGTGCCATATTATGGTTTTTGCCTTCTTCCAACAGTTCTTCATCCCTGAATCCTAAGTTGTTGCAGGAAGTGATGTTGGAGATGATGTTGTCAAATTATCCTACTGTCACATCTTGTTTCACAAAGGCTTTCTCTAAGACTTTCTATAGAGCCTCCCTGTGAGCTTCTGAACTAAGCAGGAGAGATAGTACAAAGATTTGAGACGGAGTTTGCAACAATTGGTCCACAATGCTGTACTTGCTTTTGTGGATGAGCTTCAGCATCTTATCGTTGTTCTTTACAAGTTCTGGATTACTGGATTTACCGACTTGTTGATTAAGAACTTCTGTTTGAGGTTACTTTTCTTTGGTAGGTTCTCCAACTCCTCTGTTGAAGATCCGACCGCTCCAGGTAACTTGACTGATGTCGGCAATGTTCACGACGGAGGGCAATGGAGTTTCTTTTCCATTTTCTATGGTCGTTGCACCATACTTGTAAGGGATAGCCTTTTCTGACTTGTATGGTATTGGACCTGGCAGGTAGATAACCACAGGAGCTTTTTGATTTCTTCGGCCATCGTAGGCAGCCTCAATTGGTTTCTGGTTGAGAATTTTCCTACTGTCAAGGGAGACTTTCGACTCGTTGAGCAGAGGGTAAGAGCCAACACCTTTGTTTTCTCCTACTTGAGATCAAGCCATCTTCAAAAGTCAAAACTTTCTTCAATTTCTCAAAACCCTAATCCCATCCAATCTTGAAGAAATCATCTAATCAATCACAGTACACTTGGGCCTCTATCTAGAGAATAAGACCCACCACCTTTCTCAATTCAATTCATACTTGTTTATATACTTGTTCATATGTCTGTATATATACTTGTACATATCTTGTTAAGTTTCTCTTAGCATTCAAATCATCCTCAGTCTAGTCTAGTTCAAACAATAGAATCCTTTCAATCAGTATAACTTAGTTCAAACAACTAGTCCCCCACCTGTACAAATGAATATAGTCATCCTCCTCTTGGGATTTATTCAATTTGATTAACCATGAAACACTTCAATGAAGAGAGGATTATTTCGCAGTGAAACCTCTTCTTTAACCCCTTTAACTCTGGAACAATTCAACAAAGAAAGGATTGTTTCCCGGTGAAACCTTTCTTGAACTCTTCCTAGACTTGGAAAGTCTCAATCCCTAGCCTCCTCTTGGGCTTCATTCAAGGACCCCCAGGCTTCTTAGAAGCATCCCCAGCCTCCTCTTGGGCTTCATACAAAGACCCCCAGGCTTCCTAAAAGCATAAGATAGACCCTAGTCATCTCTATCAATACACCAATTCCCAGGAGAGTCAAAACCTCTAAGGCATTCAAGCTTATCCTTTTAAGTCTCTTTTGATCCTCAACAAGGTTTTGTTTTCACTTTAAAATCCCCAGCCAGAACTAGGTTACTATTAACAAATCCCCAACGGAATCAAAGCCATTGTGGCATTTAATAATTCTAATCTCCAGCAAGAGTTAGTTTGCCTTTTGATTCCTCAAAAAGGTTTAAACCTTCTCTTGGAATTAAAATCCCTCAGCGAAGAGTCAATCTCCACTTAAATTCCCTCAGCCTCTTCTTAGGCTTCATATAATGATTTCCCTAGTCAACCTCAATCTTGGGCTTTGTACAAGACAGATATAATACTCCCTCAGTTGAGTCATTTTTCAACTTTTTCAGCTTCAACCTTGGGCTTTGATCAAGGCACAAAATTCAACATCCCCACAGATGAGACTCTGAGTCCTCTCTATAGAAGGATATCTCCTCTATACATCACACTTCAAAACAAATATTTAGCCCCTTTTTTCAAATAATTGATGTAAGTAGCGCACTTGTTGATTCAAAATCCAAGCTGGAGTCGCTCCTTTATCATGGCTAAAGTTTCTCTTTCATCTAAGTGATGTAAGTGGCAAACCTCTAGATTCTACACATCCAAGTCAATGTCCCTCTCTTAGCATGAAAAGATTCATAAAGGAAAAGTGGCATTGCTCTACACTGAGTTAAAGCTTCTTCCTTCATGACATTTCATTTCAATTATAAAGGAAGATGTGGCATTGTTGGATTCCACACATCCCAGTTAAGTCAACTTCCCTTTTAAATCAATTCTTCAATGATTGTGATGAATAGGTGAGATATCTCCCTTTAGAGATGACAAATTCTCTCTCAGTCAAACATCTTTAGCTTCAATCTTGGGCTTTGAACAAGACACAAACATTCCTTTAGCTTCAATCTTGGGCTTTGAACAAAACACAAATATACTTTTAGCTTCAATCTCGGGCTTTGAACAAGACACCAAACAATTTCCTCGCATAGAATAGGAGGAACTATGAACGCTCTGATTTCCCCAAATCTCTTTACGGGAATACGTAGGCATAAGATTGTAAAATCTTAGAGAGCGCACTAATAAATAAATCTTAGGTCTAGCAACTTCCCAAAAACAATAGAAAACCCTAAAACAAAAAAAAAACATTTCCTCAACCTCCACAAAGGTGAAACTTTCCCTATTCAACAGCAAATGGATTTAAGCAACCAAGAAATTCAACAGTAGAAATATATGCAAATAAAGGTTCTTATAGATTACTATAGATACTCTGGGTGTTAATAGCTTCCCTTTGTATAACCAACCCCCGATCCCCGATCTCTTCGCATTTGTTAAGGAAAACATTTGCACACATATTTAGTTTGAGATATCTTCCCCTTCCTTTTAAGCTTCATAGGATAAATATAGAAATAAGAAAGTAGCACTAAATGCGGCAATGGTCGCATCACAAAAACCGAGCTACAGTGTTACAACTCTCCCCCACTTAAAATATTTTCGTCCTCGAAAATGTACCTGATGAGAACAATTCCAAATACAAATCTCGCATCTTGCTCTCCAATTCTTAGGTCACACTTCCTCCAGCAGCTCCTCCCCAAGCTACTCTCACTAAAGGAATATCTTTGCCCATTAGCTGCTTCATTTTGTGATCCTCGACCCTTATCGGCATCGCCTCCACGGTAAGATTATCTTAAATATGTACTTCATCTCTCTGAAACACATGGGACGGGTCAGCTATATACTTCCGTAGTTGCGACACATGAAACATGTCATGCAAATTCGACAGTTCAGGTGGCAACGCCACTCTATAAGCAACAGTCCCAACTCTCTGCAAAATCTGATACGGTCCAATGAACTTAGGATCTAACTTCTTCGATTTCAGCGCACGACCAACACCGGTCACAGGATTGACCCTCAAAAACACATGGTCGCCTTCTTGGAATTCCACGTCCTTTTTCCTACTATCATGATAGCTTTTCTGCCTACTCTAGGATGCCTTCATCTTCTCTCTAATCATCTGAATTATCTCAGTAGTATGTTGTACAATCTCGGGTCTGAGTACAGTACTCTCGTCCGACTCATACCAATATAGAGGTGTCCTACACCTCCTACTATACAATGCTTCGAAAGGCGCAATTTCGATACTAGAATGGTAATTGTTATCGTAAGTAAATTTAATCAACTAGTACCCAAAGCTTCTTGCAAGCTCTTCCAAAATCCGGAAGTAAACCTCAGGTCTCTGTCAGACACAATGCTCGACGGAACCCCGTGCAACTTCACTATTATCCTAATATAAATCTCTACTAACTTTCCCAAAGGAAAACTAATGTTAATCGGTATAAAATGTGTCAATTTCGTTAGTCTATCCACAATTACCCAAATAGCATCAAAGCCTATCGCCGTATTCAGCAAAACAGTCACAAAATCCATCGTGATACTATCCCACTTCCACTCTGGTAATTCCATCAGTTGCATCAATCCGGAAGGTTTCTGATGTTCCACTTTGGACTTCTGGCAAGTCAAACAAGCACACACAAATCGAGCTATGTCTTTCTTCATACCTGGCCACCAAAACAATTTCTTAGGATCTTGATACATTTTCATAGCTCCTGGATGAATACTCAAGCTGCTCCTGTGGCTCTCTTCTAAGATCATTTTTCTCCATTCAGGATTATCCGGCACATAAATTCTGCCTCGAAATCTCAACACACCAAAATTATCCACTCTAAAGTCATCTTTTGCATCAGACCCTCCTGCGGTCATCAAATCCACTAGCTTCAAATCAAGTTTCTGACACTCTCTAATCTCACTAAGGAACTCATTATCAACCTTCAACATACCCAACATCACACTCTCAGGAGTCAGTTCACAAACCATACTCAAGCCTTTAAACTACTCAATTAAATCCAACTCTTTAATCATCAAGGTCGACATATGAATCATCTTCCGACTCAAAGCATCCTCTACGACGTTAGCTTTACCGGGATGGTAACTCAACTAAAATCATAGTCCTTCAAGAAATCCAACCATCTTCTCTATCTCATATTCAATTCTTTCTGGTCAAATAAATATTTTAAACTTTTATAATCACTGAACACTTCAAACCTCGATCCGTACAAGTAATGTCTCCAAATTTTCAGTACAAAAACCACTGCAGAAAACTCAAGATCATGAGTAGGATAATTCATTTCATGTACCCTCAATTTTCGTGAGGTATAAGCCACGACCTTACCGTCTTGCATCAACACTCTGCCTAATCCCATTTTAGACGCATCACAATACACCACAAAAGGTTCATCTGGATTTGGTAGAATCAACATTGGCGCTGTAGTCAACCTTTTCTTAAATTCTCTAAAACTTTCTTCACACAATATATCCCACACAAAGGCCTGAGCTTTTCTAGTCAACTGAGTCAGAGGAAGGGCTAAATTAGAAAATCCTTCAATAAACCTGCGGTAATAACCTACTAAACCCAAGAAACTCCTAATCTCTAACATTGATTTCGAGGTTCCCACTGAAGTACAACTCTTACTTTGGATGGATCCACTGCTATGCCATCACCAGAAATAACAAGTCCCAGAAAACTCACCTCATGCAACCAAAACTCACATTTTGAAAGTTTCGCAAACAACTTATTATCTTTCAACACTTGCAATGAAATCCTCAGATACTCTGCATGATCTCTTTCCGACTTAGAATAAATCAAAATGTCATCAATAACAACTACCACAAACTGATCCAAATAGGAATGAAAGATACGATTCATGTACTCCATGAATACACCCGGCGCATTGGACACTCTGAATGGCATCACAACATATTCGTAATATCTATACCGAGTCCTGAAAGCCGTTTTTGGAATATCATCCTTTTTCACCCGAACCTGATGGTAACCCGATCTCAAATCAGTTTTACTGAAAACACGGGCTCCCACGAGTTGATCCATTAGATCGTCAATTCTTGGAAGCGGATATTTGTTCTTGATAGTCACTTTATTCAGTTGATGATAATCAATACACAATCTCATACTACCATCCTTCTTCTTAACCACCAACACTAAAGCTCCCCACGGCGACATACTGGGTCTAATAGACTTTTTATCAACCAATTCTCTGAGTTGAGATTTCAACTCCGCCAATTCTGATGCTGACATTCAGTATGGTGCCATAGATATAGGTATGGTACCAGGAACAAGATTATTTGCAAATTCCACCTCTCGTTGCGGAGGCAACTCTGTAATATCATCCGGAAACACTTCTGGGAACTCTTTCACTACAGGTAATTCATTGATCGGCGTTTTGCCTTCAACAGACAATGAGGCAAACACTGCGAACATTTTAGCTTCATCTTCCAACAAGGTTCTCAATTCCTTGGTAGATATAAAACTAACCAACTCTTCTTCCTCTAGAGTAATAAATAACAACCTCTTCCTATAGCAATCAATGTAGACATAATTGCTCTGTAGCCAATTCATCCCTAAGATGACATCCAGATCACTGAGTGGTAAGCAAATCAGATCCACTCTGAAATCTTTACCAAAGATCGACACAGGACAATTCAAGCACACTAAAGATGTAGTGATCTACCTAATAGATGGAGTATCAATCACCATTCCTTTACTCATAGTATACGGCACAAATCCTAGTTTCTTCACACAGTTAACAGAAATAAACGAGTGGGTCGCACTCGTATCAATGATAGCAATCAAAGGAGTGTTATGAATGTAACAAGTACCTCTGACCAAACGATCCTCACTAGTAGGCCAGGTCCCCTCCAATGCAAATACATTCCCACCGGTCTGCGACTTCTTCGGCTTCTGACAGTGGGTTCTGATGTGGCCCTGTTCACCATAGTTGTAACAGGTAGGTATATTGGTCCTACAATCTGCCACAACATGATCTGTCTTCTCGCATTTGAAACACTTCTTCACATCATTTTGACATTCATTAGCATGGTAACCCGCGCCACCACATTTGAAACACTTGAGAAGATTGGAAGAATTTCCTCCCCCACTTGGCTTCTTGCCAGTAACAGCTTTTTGATTCCCTTTATCATCCGGAGCACTGTAAGGTGTACTCCCTTGTCTCTGAATACCTCTTTTGTCAGTCAGGGCCTTGTAGTGAGAAACCCGAGCCCTGTTGTCTTCATCATAAATCTGACACCTGTTCACCAACTCAGGAAAGTATCTGATCTTCAAATAACCGATACCCAGTTTGATCTTGGGACGCAGCCAATTGTCATACCCCAAATTTTGACCACTAATATTTCCCATCATTGGGAAAATCATCATCACAATATGGGTGTATCATTATGCCTCATTAGTCTCCCCAAAGATGGGTGAGCATTCACTAATATCAGCATTAGGGTTTCAAGCCCTCTCAGAGCTCTTAGACAAAGGATCAATCAAGGAATGACATGATCTTCAAATTGTCTAACCTCTCAAACATACAATGGATCAAGAAGACTCCCACATCAAGGATTGAGCACAAGGTTGCTACCTCCCAGGTGGATTAAGCCTTGAGATCGCCAGTGTCACCAAATTAGGGTTTTGGTCGACCAGGGCCTCCAGATGGAAATTTTCCTCTGGGTATGAGCCAATGCTTCAAAGCATAACCAAAAATGCTCCATGGGACATCATGAACCCAATCATCAAGTCAATTTGGCCTCAGGGGGTGCATTTATAAAAAATCAGGAATTAGGGTTTCTTGAACTAATTCACCCCTAAGTTGACTTTTGGGACAAAACATGAGCCAAGACCTCAAGGCATTATTTGAGGGTCCCTAACACACTACATTGATCCATTTGCAACAATGGATTGATCCAAGAAGCTTGAGTAACAAGTTTCAAGTTCATCAGAACCACAGTTAGGGTTTCGCGGGAAAAAGTCAACTGTGCCTTTGACTTTTGACCCAGGCATGCTCCCAAACCTTGGGACATGATTCAATACACCCTATAACACCTATGAAATCAATACATCAAGTTTGATTTAGGTCAAGGACTTGATTTCATAGAGGATCGCACAGTTTGGAATTTATCTGACAAAAAGTCAACTGTGCACAAAAGTCAACTTTGACTTTTTGAGATTTTTCACAATTATGATTCTTTGACCCTAAAATGATGTTAATGTGTGATTGGAATCATCATTCATCAAGAAAAATCAAGAAAATTTGGATAACTTGTAAAAGGGGTAACCATAAAAAATCTTAGAAATTTTCTAAGTTATGGAACAAAGTGGCTAGGGTACCAACTTTGGAGGATCATAACTCCTAAACCACAAGGCCATTTTTCCCCATCCAAAGCTGGATTTGTAGCTCTCATGGCCCTCTACAAAAGCTTCAAACACAACTCATTCCAATTCCTCATGGATTTTAAGTTATGGAATGATCAAAATCACAAAAAGTGAAAATGTCACTTTTTTCCAACACTTAGTGAAATTTTCACTAAGTCAGAATCTGCCTTCACTTTTTTCCAAATGTAGGGGCATTTTTCACTTGGATCCAAAAGGTATCAAAACCAACTATGATCAAACAGTTGTTGTATCATATGAGGGCTTTCCAAAATGGCCAAGAACTCCATCAAAATCCACTTGAGCCATGAGATATGACAATGCCAATATGCCTTGCTGCAAACTGTCATGGCAAGGCAGATTTGGGAGTTTTACTCGATTTGCTCAAATTTTTCAAAGGGAAAATAAATCTATCCATCTGAACACCTCAGGGGGAGACCAAGGAGGGACAAACACTGATCCATAAGCCTCCCAAGTCTTTGGAACCAAAAGTAGCATGCCAACCTAGAAATGCCTAAAAAAGGGAAAAGACTCCAATTTTGGTTTGGAGCATTTAATGGATGCACCAAGGTGGCATGGACTGAGCCATTCCCAACTGAATTCAATCAAGACTTATCCAAGACCAAGGGAACCAGCAGCCTGTGCCCTAACCTCTAGTCAATGGCTAGAGGAGACTTGGATTCTCATTGCTCAACATTGGCCAAACCTCTGCTGCAGTTGCCATTCACTATTACAGCCAAAACAAACTTGTTCTACTATAAATAGAGCTCAATTGTGTTCAGTTTGAGTACACCAAAGCACTACAACACTTGCTTTCCTCAAAATCTCTTTCTCTAGGCAAAAATACCTTCTTTAGCGAGGTAACTCTGAGTTTTTGAGTTAGAGAGCAATTCCACCACATCTCATGATCCAAACACATCCAATCTGTCATATCTAAATTGTCCAAACTCTCACAAGTGACCTGTAACACCAAAATCACAAAGTCACCTCTCAAAACCTCAAAATAGAACTTTTGTGCATTTTTCAAGCCATGTCTTGATTCAGTCACTTTCCAAACCAGATAAAACCTCAAACACACTCCAAATATCATCCTTGAACTATCCCATATGGTTCCACACATCTGGAACACCATTTGAGGGAGTTTCTATTTTGGCCACTTTTGCCCCTTTTGCAAGAAAGAGCTCAAACTTGTTCCTGAGGTTTCCAGCTGATTCCAACCATCCTAAAAGCTTCTAAAAGATCATTTGAGGGTGTCCAAAGCATCAAATCATTTCTGGAACAAGGTACTTGGCAGATTGCACAAACGCTCCAAAAAGAGGTAAGCATCACAACTTGGATTCTTTGAATCATGTTTTCTTTTGATGTCCACTGATCATGCATCTCTTCTACATGTTATATGTGTCATGTTTGCACCAATTTATCATGTAATTCATGCTTGTACCAAGAGATGGCACAGAAAATGCAAATCATGGCCTATTTCAAAACCACTATCGGGTTTTTCAATAGGAGCATGATCTGAAATAAACACCACCACCATTGGATTCCTTGTGAAATTCTAGGCAGGGTAGACCTAAATTTTGCCCCAATCCATGGAGAAATGAGAAAGTTATGGCCTTCACGTTTTCAACCAAAATCTTGCCTTGCCTTGCCTTGGGCCAGGCCAAAAACAAGGCAAGCCTTGTATATTTGTGGTTATGTTTCAATCAACGGATGTATCACCACCCCAGTGGTAAGGCGCGCGCCCTATACACAAGAGGTCTGGGGTTCGAATCCCCCTCGCCCCAGATCCTCTTTTTTACCATTTTTTCATATTTTATTATTTTTCTTATTATTTTTTATTATTTAAAAAATTAATAACTCCCTCAATTTTAATTAATTTTTATTGGTTCATTTTGCAAAAAATCACAAAAATGTTGAAATATTTTATTCCACAAAAAAAAAATCAGATTTATATTATTTATTTAATATAATTAGTATTTTTGTGAATAAATTCATTTTTTAATTGTTTTTAAACATTTAAAAGTGAATATTTACTTTGAAAATCAAAACCAAATGAGTTCTAAATCATCTTGTGATTAAAACCTCATTTTACATACCTTAAACAAAAATCATAAGTGGTTTTCAAACTTATTTGGTATTTTTATCATTTTATTTGATTTTTCTTTAAATATTTACTTTTAAAGGAAAACAAAATTAGGGTTTATTTGATTTTCACCCTCACAAATCATTTTCAAACACTCATGGGCCTTTATTAGAGTGTAAGACCCAATCCCTTTGTAAATACCCCACTTTTGGGGCCTCAGTCATTGTATAAGTCTCACTGTATTTTCAAAAACAACGGCGCGATTGTCGCCCTTTTAAAAATCAATTGGGTCTCTCCTTGAGTTGTAAGCCCCATCACTTGTACAAAACACCTTTGGGCTTTTAATAGAGTGTAAGACCCAATACCCTTTTAACCAAAACCTTTTTGGGCCTCAGATATTGTATAAGTCCCTATGTGTTAAAAGAAACCTCGGCGCGATCGCCAGTTCAAATATCAAATTACCTGAGCCTACCCTCGTGTTATAAGCCCCATTACTTTTCTTTAAAACTATTTGCGCCTCTTGAGAGAGTGTAAGACCCTTCCCTTTGTAAGGAAAACCTTTTTGGGCCACAGTCACTTGTATAAGTCCCTGAACAAACTCAAACAACAGTGCAATCACTGATAAAACCTTGGGCCTCTCCTTGAGCTGTAAGCCCCAACAATCTTTTCAAAGCACTTTCTCATTTGATTTAGAATATAATATTGTTATCAAAGCTTTCTTTGTTGAACAACTAACAAAACAACATGGAAGCTCTACAACCGAGTAAGTGTTTACCCGCTTTCTTTATCCGCTTTCATATATATATATATATATATATATATATATATATATATATATATATATATATAACTGTATTGTGCGGCTGCTCACTGTAAGTCTTCTTTCACAAAACTTTTATATACTTGTCAAATATCAACTGTGTAATACTAGTATAGCTATTTAGAGTTTTCCCCGGCAACTACGTCTAGCACTAGGTAAAGCCCTGTTGGTCACTCTTAAATACAAACAAAACTAGATCCCCATAGGATTACCAGACACAGACTTCCCTCCTCTTGGGGTTAAACAATATGGAGACGTGAAAGGCAGCATTCACTGTGAACCCTTTCTCAGTCTGTCAGCCTTAGACATTGTCAAAGAAGCTCTACTCCCCAGAGATGATCTTTTCTCCGTGAATGGCATCTCTTGAGTTTATTCCAAATTCTCGGACTTTCCTGGCTTGATCTATTCTCGGTGAATGGCATGTCTTGAACTTCTTGGGATTTGGAGACCCACAGGCTTCTTAAAAGCATCCCCGCCTCCTCTTGGGCAATGTACAAGGATCCTTCGGCTTCTTAAAAGCTCTCATGCCTTCTCTTGGGCTTAGTACAAGGACCCAGAGACCTCTACAGGTATAGGAACAGAACCTAGTCATCAATTTGCTAGAGCTGTCTTTCTGAGTCAAGTGTCAGACTAGTTAATGGGGTAACCTTCATCCCTTAACATACCAGCCTTCTCTTGGGCATCATACAAAGATCATTCACTTATCTGAGAATTGATTTCTCAAAAACACCAGTAGACTTGGACAGTCTCAATACCCTTTAGATTTCCCATTTCCTTAAAGAACAAGAAATAACCCCGATCCTCTGATCAATACCAAAGCACAGCCTTACCATTAATCAGTCCCTTTATAAGAACTGATTTTCTCTTTTATCCAACATACTGGACCTGTCACTGAACTGAAACAGTCACCAACAAACATAGCCTCCTCTTGGGCTTTGTACAATGATTCTCTCCAGCAGAGCTAACCTTTTCAGACTCTCTTGTTGAGTCCAACACTTTTAGCCTCCATCTCGGGCTTCGTACGAGATACAAATCACTCTCTTGTTGAGTATAAAGGACTCTCTTGTTGAGTCAAACACTTTTAGCCTCCATCTCGGGCTTCGTACGAGATACAAATCACTCTCTTGTTGAGTATAAAAGACTCTCTTGTTGTGTCAAACACTTTTAGCCTCCATCTCAAGCTTCGTACAAGATACAAATCACTCTCTTGTTGAGTATTAAGGACTCTCTTGTTGAGTCGAACACCTTTAGCCTCCGTCTTGGGCTTCATATAAGGCACATATAAACCACTCTCTTGTTGAGTATAAAAGACCCTCTTGTTAGGTCACTTCCCTTTTAGCCTCCATCTCAGGCTTCGTACGAGATAGCAAAACACTCTCTTGTTGAGTATAAAAGACCCTCTTGTTGGGTCACAAACCTTTTAGCCTCTATCTCGGGCTTCGTACGAGACATTTAAAAACCACCCTCTTGTTGGGTCAATAGCCTCCTCTTAGGCTTTGTATAAAGAAAACCCCGGTTGAGTCAATCAACCTTTTAGCATCAAATTTGTGCCTTGCTCACAGCATACAAACATCAACAACTCCTCTTTAGAGATGACAAATTCTCTCTCATCCAATACCCTTTAGCTTCACATCTTGGGCTTTGAACAAGATACATATACTCCCTTTAGCTTCACGTCTTGGGCTTTGAACAAGACACCAAAACAACTTTTTCTTCCCATAGAATAGGAGGAACTACGATCGCTCTGATTTCCCTGTTTCGTCAAACGGGAATACGTAGGCATAAGATTGAAAAATCTTAGCGAGCATACTAATCAAAAAACCCAAAATCCCATACCTTCATACCTCAATCGAAAAGCATCAGACCTAACATCCTACCAATAGCCTAGACACTGTTCTTAAGCAAAATAACCTAAGAGAGACCCACAATTTTAATAGCATCTGTAAACCAACAGTCATCTGTTCAAACTCAGTTTGCAAGCAGGGTTAATTGGAGACATCTATTCCCTTCCTTCATCAGCTTCAATAGGATAAAAAATGAATCGAACTGTTGTAACCCAAAGCGATAGTGCTTCGCAACCATGCAAAAATTCGCGCTACAGAAAAATGGCGACTCTGCTGGGGAATTCGAGATCTTGTTCTCTTCCCATTTCTTAGGTAGAAAACCTTAAGTTCTCGAGGTATCACAGAAATGGCAACTCTGCTAGGGGAGTCATTGTCTGTTAGGATCATAAGACCAGAGGTCTAGGATAATTAAGACAAATATATATACTGCTTTTCCTAATTGATATTTGTGTTTATTTTTCTGCTAATGGGAATGCGTGTGATGCCGCATGTGGAAAGATTGAGTATACACCTAAGATAGGTGATGGCAATGCGGGTAATCTTGCGGGAAGTGAATCCCAGTTAAGAGCCCCCGATCGACCATCAAACTCAGTGGAGACTCCCTTTGCAGATACATTGCCTATACGACTTCGGTTGTTGAAAGTAGTGTGGTCGACTGGGTTATCTGAGAAGCTGAGGTTTTTAGTAGACTAAAGCCATTTTGTAATGCGGAAGCTATCGGAAATAGTTGTCACGCGATACTACCCTCGTCTGAGATCACTCTAGGATACATCAGCTCATTGGCGATCCACTTGCTGTTGTCATCCCAAGAGGGATCAATGATTTTGCGGACAGGTACAAAAAATCACCTAATAAACCCTTGGGGGGGGGGGGGTAGAGCCTTGACTTCATGACACCAACCCTTTGACCCCATGTTTTTTCTATGTTTTTGTGTGCTGCATTCATACATTCAAAAAACATAAAAACATCCAAAAAAAATCTTCTCTTCTAGTCTCTCTTTTTCAAATTAAATTGAGACAATGATTGCAAATGTCAGATACAGAGATTGCGCTAATGAATTTCGGTAGAAGGAAAACTCATAAGTACACCTTCAAGGTTCCAAAGTTAGAGGATTTAAGAGGTTTGGCGAGAATGATCACCAACCACGAGGCTTTCAGAGCTAAGTATGGAGGACTACTGTCTCTATTAAGGGTCCATGTAATTGAAGGAATCCTGTCCACACTAATCCAGTTCTACGATCCGGTCTATCACTATTTCACATTCCCGGATTATCAGCTAACACCAACGCTGGAGGAGTATTCTCACTTAACTTATCTGCATATCACTGATCAAGCTCCCTTTTCTGGACTGGAAGAAATTCCAAAGGATCAAACCTTTGCACGAGCAATTTTTTTGGACGAGTCAGAAGTCAGGACTCACATGACCACTAAGGGTGGCATCCAATGTTTGCCAGCCCAATTCTTGACAAATAAAGCCCTGTACTTTGCAAGTATAGGGAACGTGGCCGCTTTCGAGAGCATCTTTGTTTTGCTCACCTACGGGTTATTTTTGTTTCCCAACATTGATAACTTTGTAGATATCAACGCCATTAAGATATGCCTGATTGGAAACCCTGTACCAACCTTACTCGCAGATGCGTATCATTCGGTAAACTTAAGGAATCTATACAACGAAGGAATGATCACGTGCTGTGTACCCTTGCTTTACAAATGGTTCACTTCCCATTTGCCCAAGTCTGCTGCATTTTGGGATCAAAAGAATACTTTATGTTGGTCGCAGAGAATCATGTCTCTTACCAACTCCGTCGATTGGTACAATCGAATATACAATGGGATCAGGATCATTGACCGTTGTGGAAATTTCCCAAATGTACCCCTTATAGGAACTAAGGGAGGAATCATTTATCACCCAATTTTAGTTCGTCGTCAATTTGGACACCCGATGAGGCATGTCGCGCGGAATGCTCATCTGGAAGGTCTTTTCTTCAAGGAAGGAGAAAATGACAGAGCACTAAAGACAGAAATAGTGCATGCTTGGAAACACGTTCACAGGAAAGGACGAGAGTCTCTAGGAAAACCGGACTGTGTCTCGGTGGAGCCTTATCTCCACCGGGTACAAACTAGAGCTCTCAAGCTGAGGATGCCTTACCCTCGTCAGGAAGTTCTTCCATTAAGGGACTCTGCCCTTTATTTTATGTCTGAGATGGAAAAACTTCAGGTTACTCTCAGCAAAGTTCAGCAGGAGAAGAGGTCTTGGAGGAACAAGTATCGTATACTCAATGTGGAGTGTAAGAAAATATAGCAGCTATTAAGAGAAAAGGATGCTCTGATTGAGATTTTAGAGCAACATGCTGTGGAAAATCAGGATGACCAAAGGAATTTGCTCGCTCCTTTCACTTGGCAAAGGAATGACAACCTGACAACGGCTCAAGAGCACCGATCAAAGAAAAGGAAAGCACCAGAACCAGAACCTGAGCTCTCCTCAGAGAGGACCCAGGATCCATTAGTTTATATTTCCTTTTTCAGCACTTTGTAATCTACTGTATTTCCGTTTCCGCAATCCTTTGAATTCAATAAAACGGGCTTTCCCCCACTGTTTGATATTTGCAATCTAATTGTCGAAGTTTACTTTGAATAAACAAAAACATACAATTAATATAATCATTGCATATCATTCATCATTCTCGCGTAAACGCATTCTTCTTACCTATGAATCTTACGTTTGTGTCTCGATTCTAGAGTCACACTGTCTCATTCGTACAATACTCGGGACAATCGTCAGAAAAGGATGGATGATCTAGAGGAAGAGAACAGAGAGTTGAGAGAAGAGATCGACACTCTGAAAGAGGATCTGAGAAAGCTTCATAGCGACATGCAAGCTCTAGCAGAAGCTCAGATGCAACAACAAAGGACTGTGATCTCAGAGATCACATCAACGCCCATAGTGGAAAAGTATGATCCTAGGTATAAAATGCCGAAATATTGTCCCTGGGGCATGCCACTTAACTATATCCCGAAAGGATATGTTCCGTCGATCGCTGAGGATCAGGGACCGCAGCAGGAACCGCTGGGCCTGAAGGTTACAAACTTCGGGAAAGCGAGAGTCTCAGCCATAATAAATATACCATCGCCCGTGGTACACACTGTCCCAGAAGGACAGATTCCACCGATACCTTCTGGTGGAAACGACAGCATGTTCGACAGAATGAATGAATTCCATGAACAGTTCCTGGAAATGCAGAAAGAACTATAAGCCATTCGCGGTCAGGATTTATTTGGAAAGGACGCCGTAGACCTCTGCTTGGTCCCCAATGTGAAAGTTCCACACAAGTTCCAGGTACCCGACTTTGAAAAGTACAAGGGTAACTCTTACCCTCAAATACATTTGGTGATGTACGCTCGGCGAATGTCAGCTCAGACAAAGAACCAGGAGCTGCTCATTCACTACTTTCAGGATAGTTTAACCGGTGCCGCATTAAAATGGTACATGGGTTTAAATCGCGCTACGATCGGCACATTCAGAGATCTTGGCGCTGCTTTCATTCAACAATATAAATACAATCTGGACATGGCACCGGACAGAGATCAGCTCAGATCGATGCCACAAAAGGATAAGGAAACCTTTAAAGAATACACTCAGAGATGGCGTGGAATCGCCGCTCAGATTTCTCCACCTCTGGAGGAAAAAGAGATGATGAAGATCTTCTTAAAAACCTTAAGCTCAATTTACTACGACAGAATGGTTGCGAGTTTGCCCAGTGACTTCACTGAGATGGTGGGCATGGGAGTTCCTCTTGAGGAAGCGGTCCGAGAAGGACGTTTAGTTAAAGACGCTGGACCATCAAGTAGTACAAAATGGTACGGTAGTGCTTTCCCTAAGAAAAAGGAGCAGGATATTGGGAATATCTCTCTTGGAAAGCAAAGGCGACGTTACCAGCCAGTAGCACCTGTAACTCCTGCTATTAACCCGGCGCCTGTTTCTACGTATCAACCTCAGGTTGTACAGAGCCAACCTAATCAACAACAATACCAGTAAAGGACACAGCAGCCTCTTCAGCAGGTTCGTCCTCCATACAACAACAATCGTGCAACACGGCCAACAGGGTTTGATCCTATACCCATGTTGTACGCAAAGTTATTTCCATTATTACTGGTCAAGGGGCATGTCCAAACTAAGTCTCCTCTTATAGTACCGGAAAATCCGCCTTTCTGGTTCAAAACGGATCAGACTTGTCCCTACCATCAAGGAGGACTAGGACATAATATAGAAAACTATCTCAGTTTCAAATCCGATGTAAAAAGCTTGTTAGAAGCGAGGTCTTATCTTTCAAAGATACGAATCCGAATGTTCTCACAAACTCGTTGCCTCAACACGAGAAAGCTGCAGTCAATCTGATAGAGGGAGAGTCTAACGACAGCTATCAAATTCATGATGTACTCTTATTAAGGGCCAACTTGGTCAAGATGCATTATAGACAGAGTGGATATGGCCATGTGCCACCTCATAATTATCACCAGTGTGATATCTGCTCTAAAAACAATCAAGGATGTTCTGTGGTGCAATCAGCTCTACAGGAACAATTGGATCTCGGGTGGATCCAAGAGCATCGAGTTCGTGGAGTCAACGTGACCTATACGAATTCCAACATCATTCAGAACCAAGACATCCGTACAATGAATGTCAACTTGGTGGCGATGCACTCAAGGGAAAGCCAGTACCATAATTTGCCGCGACACGATTACAATTCCTGTCTGGCTTGCTCGGTAAACAAACATGGATGCTCTTTCATACAAGAGGCCCTCCAGTGTCAAATGGATCTTGGGTGGATCCAGGAATACCATGATAGAAATCCTTATCAGATCAACATGATCCAAATCTTTGATATTTGTTTGATAAATACCAGCTTGGTGGAGTTACACGCCAGGCAAGTCCAACTCGGTTTTCTCACTTCTCACGATTATTTGAGCTGCAAAGGATGTTGTGAGAGTAACCAAGGGTGCGCTCTCGTTCAAAGAACTTTACAACACTTGTTAAACCACTGGTGGCTTCCGATCTATATGGATGAAGACACGTAATAAATCAGTGTGCTTAATGGGAACCCTACTAGACGGCAAGGTCAGGATGTCTGATCTATAGAAACTGACCTAGTGAGGTTGCACTGTATTCAAAGCGGACGTGGCCAGGTGCCACCACATAACTACGAATGATGTAGAGTCTGCTCGGGAAATAACCAAGGATACTACCTTGTGCAGGCAGCTCTTCAAGGCCAGGTGGATCTTAAAGAGATTCACCCATGTCCGGGTTCCGAGTCAATCAACTGGACGCCGAACTACTCTGCTGATCAAATCAGAGACGTTGTCATAATCTCTGATCATCAACAAAACAAGGATGTTTGTACCATCATCCCTCTACTGGACGAATCAAAGGTTCCTATCCAGGAGCTGATTGAAGTTACCTACGACAGTCAGAGAAATCAGAAGGCTCCTTTAGTTATTTATCTGCTATAACCATTACCGTATGAATCAGCTAAGGCGATCCCTTACAAATACGGAGCAACAATAATTGAGAATGGAAAAGAAATTCCATTACCCTCCGTCGTGAATATCGCAGACATCAGTCGAGTAACACGAAGCGGTCGAATCTTCAACCGAGGAGTTGGAGAACCTAACAAAGAAAAGGAACTTTAAACGGAAGCTCCTGATCCACCAGTCGGTCAATCTAGTAATCCCAACCTTTCAAAGAGCGATGATGAGATGCTAAAGCTCATCCAAAGGAGTGAATACAACATTGTTGATCAGCTGTTACAAACTCCTTCAAATATCTATGTGCTATCACTTTTACTCAGTTCCGAAGCCCACGAAGAGGCTCTACAGAAAGTCTTAGAGCAGGCCTTTGTGGAACAGGATGTGTCAATACGACAGTTTGATAGCATCATCTCTAACATCACTTCCTGCAACAACTTAGGATTCAGTGACGAAGATTTTCCAGAGGAGGGCAAAAGTCACAACATGGCGCTCAATATTACAGTCAACTGCCAGGATGATGCTTTAGCCAGTGTACTGGTAGACACAGGGTCGGCCATCAACGTTATGCCAAAGTCCACTTTAATGCGACTATCATTCAAAGGATCCCCAATGAGGGGCAGTGAGGTCATCGCCAACGCCGTTGACGGATATCGGAAAGCAATTATCGGCGAAGTCGACCTTCCCATAACTATTGGTCCTCACACTTTCCTAATCACTTTCCAAGTCATGGACGTTCGGGCAGCGTACAACTATTTATTAGGAAGACCTTGGATACACCAGGCTGGGGCAGTCACTTCGACACTGCACCAGAAACTGAAGTTCGTCAAGAACGATCAACTCGTCACGGTTTATGGAGAACAAGCCTTGATCTTGAGTAACCTGTCATTATCTACTTCTATAGAACCCGAGGAAGTTGTTGGAACTCAGTTCCAGGCTTTTTCGGTGAGCAATGAGAATCAATCAGAGAAAGGAACCTCTATTTTCTCATACAAAGATGCTCTCGAGGCAATTGAAAGTAACAATACGAAGGGATGGGGATAGCCTGTCATTCCTACTGATAATAAAACAAAGAAGGGTCTTGGTTTTTCTACGACCTGCACCCAGACAGCTGCTAACGATGAAAGTTTTCATCCCATTCAGAACTTCTTCCACAATGGAGGTTTCCTTCACCCAGTGTCCCAAGAAGTACACACTATCAATGAGGAAGATTCCTCCGATACAGATGAGGAATGGAAGTCCTATCTTAACAAGTACGGCTATATGTCTCAGGAAGAGGTGCCTACGCCATTCTGCTATCCCGCACAGAGTCTGAGATTTATACCCAGGTCAGATGTCAGAATGATATACAGATATTGTGATCCGGAAGGATGCTGTGCTCCACCAAATTCATTGAAGAAAGACATTCTGATGAAGGACAATTTTGACCATGATTATTATGGCCCGATGGATGGTCTGCCTATCTGGCAACCGTACCCAGGAGACTTGGGGCAAGAAAATCAGCCGAACAATGAAAATCAGCTGAGCATCATTGAAACAAATATATGCGTCCCCACCATGTCATGGGTTCAACACTCAGGGCATTTAGAAAATATCTAGTATGACGATGAATTGGCAAAGCTTGCCGGACTAGAATTCATCAGCTATGCATTTCCCGAGGTCAACGTCATCGAGAAAGATGACTCCTCCAGTTCCAAAGAAGTGAGGAACACCTTAGGACAACCGAGTGGCAAATTCGACTACTTGGTCAAGTACACTGCTCCTAAAAGCTCTCGTATCAGGCTCGAAGACATCAAGCCAACTGGATGGGGAGATTTACCTGAGAGCACAAATACTATGCAAAATACAACTAAGGAATCCTACTACGACGACTCTGCCTGGGAGACAGATTCCAATGATCCTGCTTCACCAGAAATCAGCGTTATTTCTGAAGACAAATCAAGGAAGGTACCAGACTTTATGATTCACCAAGGAGTTCGCCGCCAATGGGTTGTTGTCGATGTTCCGAAGATTGTTCATAAGTCAAAGTAATTGTCGTCTTTAACCTTTCACCCTGCCCAGGTGAAACGGATGTTTTGATAGGGCTCACTTTCTGTAAATATCCCTCTACGCTTTGCCCAAAGCAACAGAGTTTTGTTTTATAGGGCTGTAGTTTCAAGAACCGACTTGTTCATAAATAAAATAACGTCGTTCTGTAATTTCCGCATTAATTGTTATTTTTTGCTTTTCTTAGAAAATGGTAATCCTAAAAAACAAATAATAAAAACAAGCAGTTTTTCTAAAAAGAAAATACACTGCACACACTCTTGTATTTATCTCTATCTCTTCTAAAAAACAATCATGACGTCATGCAGATTGCTTGTTTTAAACCCCATTGAAACATACGATCCAATGCCTTCTCCCAACTTTGAATTCCCGGTATTTGGGGCTGAAGAAGAAGTTGACGACAAAATTTCAGAAGAGATCTCCCGACTACTCAGACAAGAGGAAAGGTCCATTGAACCTTGTCGCTCCCGAAAGATTCGCATCCAATGGTACAAACGCGAGATCGGCGCGGAAAACTGAGTCGCCAGCAATGTGTATTTATCCCAAGAGAGGGAAAGGAAACACTGCATAAACCTGAAGGAAAGGAAGGAAAGAGCATGGTCTTGCGACCAAGAGAAATGGGTTCGGGAGTCGGTTACGCGCGAGGAAGGTATTAGCACCCCCACGCGTCCATCGTACCCGATGGGATCCACGCTTGCTTGTCTCGATCAAAGGGTGTCGTCAACTGGAGTTTCGCTGCTGCTGGAAAGGAGAAGGAACTGGTACGGAAAAGAAAAGAGAGAGAGAGAGAGCAAGAAACAAATGTAGGGAAAATAAAAGAAGTGCTCGCATGGGCCCTACCCCACTGCCTACGTATCTCATCGGGAGCATGAGAATCAGAGCGATGTAGTTCCCCTCACTAGGGGTGGATTTTGTTTTTTAGGGAACGGCTTACGTTCTAGCTCAGGTGTTGCAGCTCGCTGAATCGAGACTTAGGCGTTACCGTCTTGCAAGAGAACGAGTAGGAGCACGTTCGTGCGCTGTGAGTGAGTGAGATGAGAAAAGAATTCCTGAAGGAAAGACGTTGTTGTTTGTTGAAGTTTTTTAGACAGAAGTGTTTTTTAAGTTAGCTTATAACTTGCATTGCACCAAAGTCTATCATGCGGGAACGAGTGAGTCGCATGGTCGCCCCAAAATGGAACGTATGCTAAACACTCTAGAAGAGGAGGGGAGACCCCTCGTTCTTCACTTCCTACACTTAAGGCTCGAGCGCAATACACGTTAACCTTTATTAAGTATTTTTTACTTTTATTTTTGAGATGAGAAGAGAGAAAACGCAAAGGAAACTCTAGAGGGAGACTAAGAGTCCTAATGTTATCATGCATGGATGTCCTATGGTTAGTGAGGTTTAAGAGAAAAGACTACCTAAAATTTAATGATAATCCTACTCCAAGCTTAATCAAAAATTAAGTTGGACTAGGTAGCTCTAAAGGGAAAGGAATCCAAGACTTAATCAAGTCTTGAGATTCATGGGATGAGAAAGAGTGAGAGAGAAGAAAGAGCAATCACGAATTAAACGGAAATTAATCAAGAATAGGCACCAAAATTTAATCAACAATTAGTCAAGAATAACCAAGTTAGAATTAAAATACTAATTAAAAGAAATATTAAAAGCTCTAAGTGAAATTAAAATCTAATTAAAAAGAGAATTAACCAAAATCAAAATTAATAGTTAATCTAATTTTAATCTAAAACAAAATTCAATTAAAAAGAAATAACCAAAACCATATTAAAAATTAATTCTAATATCCTAAATCAAAATTAAAATCTAATTATAAAATTTAATTATCCTAAATTAATTAACTAAAACAAAATACAAAACAGTTAGAATTAAAATTCAAAAATTAAAACTAAGAGGGGTGCATTTGTGATTTCATGGTGGTGTGAATAAAGGTCCAGACGCATGGGCCTTGTCTTCAGGCCCAATACTTCTCAAAAGAGGAAGACCAGGGGAGGTGCAGAGAAAATAGGTGGTGATGATTGGAGTTTAAGGCGCCTAGGCTTAAATCCCGGCCCAATGGCTCCTGACAAGGCAGCAGATGGGGGTACGGCATGAGAAACAAGGCGTGTGAAAAGAAAAAGAAACAAAGGCCTAAGGCCCGGTCCGAAAAAAAAAACAAAAACCTAAATTCAACTCAAACCACACTGTCTTCTCCATTGCGCCGTGAACAGCCTCCCAATCTTCTTCCTTCGCCGCATACTTCACCTTCTTCCCAATCGAACTTTCGCCGCTCTCTCCCTTCTCCGTTCGCGATTCCCCTCCCACACTCACCTCTCTCATTGTTCTCCTTTATCCTTAATGCCTCATCACGCCCCCTTAACACCTAACGGCTCCGTTCGTATATCACCTTCAATTCTTCTTCGCTAACTCTCTCATGCTCCAAAACAAAAACAAACAATCTTCCTCCGCCGGTGACCTTCTCTCCACATCGCCATCTAAAACCACTCCTCTGTTCGTCCCTTCATCAACTTCTTCAACAAACGTATCCCTCAAGCCTAATCTACCGCCAATTCATTTAATTCATGATTACACAAACCAAATACATCAAACAAACCATAATCCCTAACTTCCTCAATCAATGTTGAAAGCTAATACAGCAGAAACGATGCTCAAACTCAAGGTGATGCAAAGACAGAGGATTAGAGAACTTACCTATCGGAGTTCGCCCGATGCGCCTTCGACGGCGACGCTAAAGCAAGAAAGTCCGAAAGCTCTGAATTCCTCTCTTCTTTATTCAGCAACCCGCAGTTTCTCTTCGTCTTAATTGAAGCTTCCTCCGGTGTGTGTTTAAACTTTGATTTACAAAATTTTCTCGTTACGTTCTGATTCCGCGATTTCCTCTTCTCTCATGGTTGTTCTTTGTACCTTTGCTTCAAAATCGCTGAACCTTGCGTTTTGATTGCAATTATTGTTGCGGCTTTTTGCAGATCGAGAATGAGATGTGATTTACGATTACAGTGGAATCTCGTCGATGCAGTTTTCCAATTGTGATTTGCAGGTAGGTTTTGAACTCTTGAATTCGTTGGTGTTAACGCAGTGATTTGTATTATGAATCTCCTTCTTCTTCTTCGATCTGAAGTCGTTGTTGCTGTTAATGTGAATCTGCTTCTGCGATTATGAACTCTTGAATGTTGAATTGTGATTTTGATTTGGTGAGAATTGATTGTGAGCTTGTTTTTTTTCTCTTTTCTGCAGCTTGTGAATTAAAGAGTGATGATAAAAAGAATTCTGCAGAAATTGAATTTGGAGGTGAATGAGAGTTTGAAGATGGTCCCCAGTGCGTGTGGAAACAGCAGCTTTTATACCATGAATTTTGGAGGGGTAGAATAGGTATTTGAATGGGAATTCTGTTAGAACTTTTTGGCTGTGAATTTCTGTTGTGGAATAGTTCACGAGTTTTGTCACTTTTTCTTCTTCTGAATTCTATTATGGCTTGTGCGTGAGTGGTAGTGTGAAGCTTGGAAGATTATTTTGAAGTCTTGGAAGTATGATATGATTATTATTTTAACAATTTTGTGATATTTAGGACGGGTAATGAATGATGATGTTAAAAGAATGGATAGAAATGGTTTAATTGATATGAATAGAATAAAAAATGGATTTAAAAATATTAATGGATACTAATTGGTAAATGGATATTGGTAAAAAAAAGGTTTAGTAATGGATAGAAAAATATGGATAAAAAGATTAAATGAATAATATGTTTTTTTTTTTGTGGAAATGGACTAAAAAGGTTTTGGAAAATGGATATAGGAAATGGGTTATGGATTTGTACATGGACAAAAAGAAATGGTTCTAAAAAAGGATAACCACATTATACCAACTCTCGACTTTCCACAACACCCGATTAAAGGCACACAACTACCACTGAAACAAAATGCCTAAATCACACATCCTCTGAATCTTTGATCAAGTGAATCCTCACATGAATTTGTCTGAATAAATCTCTGGGAAAATAAATCCACAGATCCTGACTTTTAAATCAACCCCACATGAACCAATGCTTAATAAACTGAAGAAACCCACAACTCAACCTTGAATGAGAAACCGTGATCTTCCTTGAATGCACACTGATGAAGAAAAGACTTGAGCTAAGAAAAAGCCAAACCCTGATTCACACCAAAGAAATCCTGACCCAATGCTTCTGATGAATCCCCTGAATAGGAGAATATACTTCCTGATATTGTGAATTTAAACCTGAATGAAGATGAGAATTTCACAACAAAAGAGAATCCCGAGCTCGCACATAATACCTCGATCCCATGTCTTAGAAGACCAATGCATTGATATGATTATGAGTTATGACCTAATGGAAAATGCAGATGATTGCGAAACAAAAGCCGGAAAAAGGTAGGGCAAATTTTGGGGTGATACAAACCTCACAAAGAGCCGTTGGAAACGGTAAACTTGGGTTCGGAAAAAGAGAGAAAGGAAATCAGGATTGGGGCACTGCTCAATCCATCTGCCAAAGAGAGTTTGACAAAGCTTCTCAAAGAATTTCATGATGTTTTCGCTTGGTCCTATCAGGACATGCCAGGGTTGGATACCAGCATCGTGGAACACCATTTACCGTTACGGTCAGAATGTCCGCCAGTAAAACAAAGGTTGCGACGGACTCACCCGGACATGGCCATCAAAATCAAAGAGGAAGTTCAGAAACAGATTGACGCGGGTTTCCTCGCCACATCAGAGTATCCTCAATGGTTAGCCAACATCGTACCTGTTCTGAAAAAGGACGGAAAGGTCAGAATGTGTGTTGACTATAGGGATCTAAACAGGACTAGTCCAAAGGATGACTTTCCTTTACCACACATTGACATGCTGGTTGACAGTACAACGAAATTCAAAGTTTTCTCCTTCATGGATTGATTCTCGGGCTATAATCAAATTAAAATGGCGCCGAAAGACATGGAGAAAACTTCCTTCATCACCCCATGGGGTACCTTTTGTTACACGGTAATGTCATTCGGTTTGAAGAATGTTGGGGCAACCTATCAAAGAGCCATGACTACTCTGTTTCATGACATGATACACAAGGAAATCGAGGTATATGTCGATGATATGATTGCCAAATCTAGAACAGAGGAGGAGCATGTGACCCACCTGTCAAAACTATTTGAGCGGTTGAGAAAGTATAAACTCCGCTTGAATCCCAATAAGTGCACCTTTGGTGTCCGTTCAAGGAAACTCTTAGGGTTCATCGTCAGCCAGAAAGGAATTGAGGTTGATCCTAACAAGGTCAAGGCCATTCAAGAAATGCCTTCTCCGAAAACTGAAAAACAAGTCAGAGGATTCCTGGGACGTTTGAACTATATTTCCAGATTCATATTCCTCATGACTGCGACATGTGCGCCGATCTTCAAATTACTTAAGAAGAACCAGGACTGCGTTTGGACAGATGACTGCCAAACCGCCTTCGACAGTATCAAGGAATATTTGTTGAACCCACCGATTATATCACCTCCAGTGGAAGGAAGACCACTGATCATTTACTTAACAGTCTTGGAAGACTCCATGGGTTGTGTACTTGGCCAACAAGATGAAACCAAAAGGAAAGAGTCTGCCATCTACTATTTGAGCAAGAAATTCACCGGCTGCGAGACTCGATACACTATGCTTGAGAAAACTTGCTGTACTCTGGATTGGGCAGCCAAACGTCTTCACCAGTATATTATTCGTCACACTACTTGGTTAATCTCCGAAATGGATCCAATCAAGTACGTATTTGAAAAGCCTGCTCTCACGGGAAAGATAGCCCGTTGGCAGATGTTGTTATCAGAATACAACATTGAGTACCACGCGCAGAAAGCCGTTAAGGGAAGTATTTTAGCCGATCATTTGGTTCATCAACCGATTGACGATCAAGAATTAATCGGGTTTGACTTCCCATACGAAGATGTCATGTATTTAAAAATGAAAGACTGCGATGAACCGCTACCCAATGAAGGGCCATAACCAGGTTCCCAGTGGGGACTAATATTTGATGGAGCTGTAAATCATTACGGAAACGGAATTGGAGCAACCATTGTTACCCCTCAGGGTACCCACATTCCTTTCACCGCCAGACTTACATTCAAGTGCACAAACAACGAGGCTGAATACGAAGCTTGTATCATGGGTCTCGAGGAAGCGATCGACTTAAGGATTAAGAACATGGATGTATATGGTGATTCAACCCTGATTATCAATCAGATCAAAGGAGATTGAAACGCATACCAATCAGGTCTGATTCCTTACAAAGATTACGCAAGAAGGTTGTTACCCTTCTTCAACAGAATCGAGTTTCATCACATCCCTCGTGATGAGAATCACATGGCTGATGCATTAGCCACTCTCTCTTCCATGATTAGTGTAGGTCAATGGAACGACATACCTAAGATTTACGTAATGCGCCTTGAAAGGCCTGCTTACATCTTCACGATTGAAGCAGTCATAGACGACAAACCTTGGTATCACGATATCAAATGCTTCCTTCAGAAACAAGAGTACCCACCTGGGGCATCCAGGAAAGATAGAAAAACCCTCAGAAGGCTGGCTGGAAGCTTCTTTCTGAGCGGTGATACCCTCTATAAGAGAACCTTTGATATGGTCTTGCTCCGATGCGTAGACAGACCAGAAGCAAACATGCTGATGAAGGAAATTCACGAAGGATCCTTTGGCACTCGTGCCAACGGGCACACAATGGTGAGAAAAATTCTAAGAGAAGGGTACTATTGGTTGACAATGGAATTCGATTCTACAAGTACATAAGGAAGTGTCACAAATGTCAGATATACTCGGACAAAATCCATATACCGCCAACGCATCTCAAATTTTTCTCTTCCCCATGGCCTTTTTCCATATGGGGAATCGACGTGATTGGGATGATTGAACCTAAGGCTTCAAACGGACATCAGTTCATTCTTGTAGCCAATGATTACTTCACCAAATGGGTCGAAGCAGCATCGTACGCCAATGTAACCCGACAAGTGGTGGTCCGATTTATCAAAAACAATATCATCTGCCGTTATGGTGTTCCAAACCAAATCATTATTGATAATGGATCTAACTTGAACAATAAGATGATGAAAGAGTTGTGCGCAGAGTTCAAGATCGAACACCATAACTCATCTCCCTACCGACCCAAGATGAACGGAGTGGTAGAAGCGGCTAATAAGAACATCAAGAAGATCGTTCAAAAGATGGTTGTAACCTACAAAGACTGGCACGAGATGCTACCCTTTGCTCTTCACGGTTATCGAACATCTGTCCGCACTTCAACAGGGGCAACCCCTTTCTCTCTAGTATATGGCATGGAAGCAGTGCTCCCCATAGAAGTTGAGATCCCATCAATCTGGGTATTGATGGAAGATAAGCTTACAAAAGCTGAGTGGTGTCAAAGTCGACACGATGAACTGAATTTGATCGAAGAAAAATGAATAACGGCACTATGCCACGGTCAGTTGTATCAGCAAAGAATGAAAAGGGCGTTTGACAAGAAGGTCCGACCTCGCGTCTTCAGGAAAGGAGACCTTGTGCTCAAGAAGATACAGTCATTTCTCACTGATTCCCTAGGCAAATGGACTCCGAATTATGACGGCCCCTATGTGGTCAAGAATGCTTTCTCAGGTGGTGCCTTGAGACTCGCAGCCATGGATGGAGAGGAATTTGCCTACCCCACAAATGTTGACGTAGTCAAGAAATACTTCGCATAAACTAAAAAAAAACATCTCGGTGGATTGAAAACCCGAAAGGGCGGTCCGGGCAAAAATTAGAGACAAAAACAAAAAAATAATCCCGGTGGATTAGAAACATCACAGTACGATCCAGAAAAAAAATTAGGGATAATGGCAAGTAACTATGTCCAACGGAGGCAAGTCCCTCAGCAGCAGTCATGCCATTCATCAGAAAACTCCAGTCAAGGTCATCTTCGACCGAAGCTCAGGATGTCCGAAATTCAAAGTTGGTAGAAGGATAGTGGTCGTTATGTTTCAATGTAGACCTTTTCCCTTTAATTACCATTTCCTAAACTTTGTAAATACTCCATGGAATCATGCGTTTGGGATGATTTCCATCCTATCAATAAAATTTGAGCCCTTGTGCTTTTGTTTGCGATTCTCATTTGTTTTAGCTTTATAGAACGACATTTTAACATGATCAATGATTCTTGAAATAAAACAAAAACGAATTTACTTGTCAAACTTTTCTGCTTTAAAATAAAGATGGCAATTTCTTTTGACTGTTGAACATCGAAAGAACATCGATCGCTTCTCCAGAAGTAGTCGAGCTTCAAAGTTCAGAATCAAGGTACTCCTTCTAAACCAGTGCGCCTAAATGAAGGATCGGCTATGTCAGATGCGAATATTCCATCTGAAACCCTCGGTCGAGTTCTTACCTCCTAAGCTCGACCAGCGGTTGTTCCCAACAGGGACTATCCCTCCTAAGCAAGGCAGAATTGCTATCGTGAACCAGTGATACTATACATCCCCCGCTGTGGCTGAGTATCCAGTCGTGTTCATCCGTCAATTTGTATGTCGCGTCAGTTTTGTCAGCATATACATACATACATCGTGCATTATTTATTTGCATTCATATTGCATCACTATCACTTTAGTCAGTCTTATCCCCTAGTGATAAAAGTCCTCTCAATCGAGTTGTCAGTTTTGTCCTTGTCAGGAAACGTTGCGTCCAAATAGTCCCTCTTCCAGTTTATTTCTGGATTGTAGCGGGCTTTCAACCACTTTGATAACTTGAACCTCTGAAAAACCAGAGAACCTTCAGCCAACGTAACTCTTCGCCATTGAAGATGATGTCTTCGCTTTCCCGGATTAAGGAAAATCCCTAGAGAAAGCCTCTCAATCAGAGATTCGACAATACAGCAGTTTTTTCTCCGAAAAAACCCGCTGACGAAAAGGTCATCAGCACCTCAAAATTGGATCACATCGTATGACATTTCTCCAAGAAGATCCCGAGAAAAGTATGATGTAATATCCCCAAGCAGAAAATAGCCTCTCAAGAGACCTTCTTTCTCCAGTAGAGCCGACAAATGGCGTCTCCTACAGAGAAGTTTGTACACCTCTACAACTCAGACGAATGGGTTCCCCAGCAAGTCTGACATCAAAAGCCTTTAAATCAAATGGTATCTCCCCGGGAAAAATCGGCGAGAAGTTTGAGGAAAATCGCTACGAATAACGTCCCTTGTCAAGAAGTTTATTGACAAAAGAAACTGAGACCAGTTCCTTGGTAGGAAACCAGGATCGAGGGGAAGTTTATATCAGAAACTTAGACCAGTTCCTTGGTAGGAAACTAGGATCGAGGGGAAGTTTATTTCAGAAACTTAGACCAGTTCCTTGGTAGGAAACCAGGATCGAGGGGAAGTTTATTTCAGAAACTTAGACCAGTTCCTTGGTAGGAAACCAGGATCGAGGAGAAGTTTATTTCAGAAACTGAGACCAGTTCCTTGGCTGAAGACCAGGACCGAGGGGAAGTTTACCTTTTCAAAACATCATTGCTTAGCAAAAGAAGATGAATGCGTGAACTACCATTCCTAACCACCATCAAAATTTTGGGTATTCCGATATTTAATCCTCTTGCACCCCGAATGCCCGAATACCTTCGTCATTCACACCTTCGGGTCCAAGAAGATTAAATGGGGGCATCTGTCATACCCCAAATTTTGACCACTAAGATTTCCCATCATTGGGAAAATCATCATCACAATATGGGTGTATCATTATGCCTCATTAGTCTCCCCAAAGATGGGTGAGCATTCGCTAATATCAGCATTAGGGTTTCAAGCCCTCTCAGAGCTCTTAGACAAAGGATCAATCAAGGAATGACATGATCTTCAACTTTTCTAACCTCTCAAACATACAATGGATCAAGAGGACTCCCACATCAAGGATTGAGCACTAGGTTGCTACCTCCCATGTGGATTAAGCCTTGATATCGCCAGTGTCACCAAATTAGGGTTTTGGTCGACCAGGGCCTCCAGATGGAAATTTTCCTCTGGGCATGACCCAATGCTTCAAAGCATAACCTAAAATGCTCCATGGGACATCATGAACCCAATCATCAATTCAATTTGGCCTCAGGGGATGCATTCATAAAAAATCAGGAATTAGGGTTTCTTGACCTAATTCATCCCTACATTGACTTTTGGGACAAAACATGAGCCAAGACCACAAGGCATGATTTGAGGGTACCTAACACACTACATTGATCCATTTGCAACAATGGATGGATCCAAGAAGCTTGAGCAACAAGTTTCAAGTTCATCAGAACCACAGTTAGGGTTTCACAGGAAAAAGTCAACTGTGCTTTTGACTTTTGACCCAGGCATGCTCCCAAACCTTGGGACATGATTCAATACATGCTATAACACCTATGAAATCAATCCATCAAGTTTTATTTAGGTCAAGGACTTGATTTCATAGAGGATCGCACAGTTTGGAATTCATCTGACAAAAAGTTAACTGTGCACAAAAGTCAACTTTGACTTTTTGAGATTTTTCACAATTATGGTTATTTGACCCTAAAATGATGTTAATGTATGATTGGAATCATCATTCATCAAGAAAAATCAAGAAAAGTTGGATAATTTGTAAAAGGGTAACCATAAAAAAACTTAGAAATTTTCTAAGTTATGGAACAAAGTGGCTAGGGTACCAACTTTGGAGGATCATAATTCCTAAACCACAAGGCCATTTTTCCCCATCCAAAGCTGGATTTGTAGCTCTTATGGCCCTCTACAAAAGCTTCAAACACAACTCATTCCAATTCCTCATGGATTTTAAGTTATGGAATGATCAAAATCACAAAAAGTGAAAATGTCACTTTTTTCCAACGCAGTGAAATTTTCACTAAGTCAGAATCTGCCTTCACTTTTTTCCAAATGTAGGGGCATTTTTCACTTTGATCCAAAAGGTATCAAAACCAACTATGATCAAACAGTTGTTGTAACATATGAGGGCTTTCCAAAATGGCCAAGAACTCCATTAAAATCCACTTGAGCCATGAGATATGACAATGCCAATATGCCTAGCTACAAACTGTCATGGCAAGGCAGATTTGGGAGTTTTGCTCGATTTGCTCAAATTTTGCAAAGGGCAAACAAATCTATCCATCTGAACACCTCAGGGGGAGACCAAGGAGGGACAAACACTGATCCATAAGCCTCCCAAGTCTTTGGAACCAAAAGTAGCATGCCAAACCTAGAAATGCCTAAAAGAGGGACAAGACTCCAATTTGGGTTTGGAGCATTTAATAGATGCACCAAGGTGGCATGGACTGAGCCATTCCCAACTGAATTCAGTCAAGACTTATCCAAGACCAAGAGAACCAGTAGCCTGTGCCCTAACCTCTAGTCAATGGCTAGAGGAGACTTGGATTCTCATTGCTCAACATTGGCCAAACCTCTGCTGCAGTTTCCATTCACTATTGCAGCCAAAACAAACTTACTCTACTCTAAATAGAGCTCAATTGTGTTCAGTTTAAGTACACCAAAGCACTACAACACTTGCTATCCTCAAAATCTCTTTCTCTAGGCAAAAATACTTTCTTTAGCAAGGTAACTCTGAGTTTTTGAGTTAGAGAGCAATTCCACCACAGCTCATGATCCAAACACATCCAATATGTCATATCTAAGTTGTCCAAACTCTCACAAGTGACCTGTAACACCAAAATCACAAAGTCACCTCTCAAAATCTCAAAATAGGACTTTTGTGCATTTTTCAAGCCATGTCTTGATTCAGTCACTTTCCAAACCAGATAAAACCTCAAACACACTCCAAATATCATCCTTGAACTGTCCCAAATGGTTCTACACATCTGGAACACCATTTGAGGGAGTTGCTATTTTGGCCACTTTTGCCCCTTTTGCAAGAAAGAGCTCAAACTTGTTCTTAAGGTTTCCAGCTGATTCCAACCATCCTAAAAGCTTCTAAAAGATCATTTGAGGGTGTCCAAAGCATCAAATCATTTCTGGAATAAGGTACTTGGAAGATTGCACAAAAGCTCCAAAAAGAGGTAAGCATCACAACTTGGATTCTTTGAATCATGTTTTCTTTTGATGTCCACTGATCATGCATCTCTTCTACATGTTATATGTGTCGTGTTTGTACCAATTTATCATGTAATTCATTCTTGTACCAAGAGATGGCACAGAAAATGCAAATCATGGCCTATTTCAAAACCACTATCGGGTTTTTCAATAGGAGCATGATCTGAAAAAAACACCACCACCATTGGATTCCTTGTGAAATTCTAGGCAGGATAGACCTAAATTTTGCCCCAATCCATGAAGAAATGAGAAAGTTATGGCCTTCACGTTTTCAACCAAAATCTTGCCTTGCCTTGCCTTGGGCCAGGCCAAAAACAAGGCAAGCCTTGTATATTTGTGGTTGTGTTTCAATCAACGGATGTATCACCACCCCATTGGTAAGGCGCGCGCCCTATACACAAGAGGTCTGGGGTTCGAATCCCCCTCGCCCCAGATCCTCTTTTTTACCACTTTTTCATATTTTATTATTTTTCTTATTATTTTTAATGATTTGAAAAATTAATAACTCCCTCAATTTTAATTATTTTTGATTGGTTCTTTTTGCAAAAAATCACAAAAATGTTGAAATATTTTATTCCACAAAAAAATCAGATTTATATTATTAATTTCATATAATTATTATTTTTGTGAAAATTCATTTTTAAATTGTTTTTAAACATTTAAAAGTGAATATTTACTTTGAAAATCAAAACCAAATGAGTTCTAAATCATCTTGTGATTAAAACCTCATTTTTCAAACCTTAAACAAAAATCACAAGTGGTTTATTCAAACTTATTTGGTATTTTTATCATTTTATTTGATTTTTCTTTAAATATTTACTTTTAAAGGAAAACAAAATTAGGGTTTCTTTGATTTTCACCCTCACAAATCATTTTCAAACACTCATGGGCCTCTATTAGAGTGTAAGACCCAGTCCCTTTGTAAATACCCCACTTTTTGGGCCTCAGTCATTGTATAAGTCCCACTGTATTTCAAAAACAGCAGCGCGATCGTCGCCCTTTTAAAAATCAACTGGGCCTCTCCCTGAGTTGTAAGCCCCATCACTTGTACAAAACACCTTTGGGCTTCTAATAGAGTGTAAGACCCAATCCCCTTTTAACCAAAACCTTTTTGGGCCTCAGATATTGTATAAGTCCCTCTGCGTTAGAAGAAACCTCGGCGCGATCGCCAGTTCAAAAATTAAATTACCTGGGCCTACCCTCGTGTTATAAGCCCCATTTCTTTTCTTTAAAACTTTTTGGGCCTCTTGAGAGAGTGTAAGACCCTTCCCTTTGTACAGAAAACCTTTTTGGGCCTCAGTCACTTGTATAAGTCCCTGAACAAGTTCAAACAACAGTGCAATCACTGATAAAACTTTGGGCCTCTCCTTGAGCTGTAAGCCCCAACAATCTTTTCAAAGCACTTTCTCCTTTGATTTAGAATATAATATTGTTATCAAAGCTTTCTTTGTTGAACAACTAACAAAACAACATGGAAGCTCTACAACCGAGTAAGTGTTTACCCGCTTTCTTTATCCGCTTTCATATATATATAACTGTATTGTGGGGCAGCTCACTGTAAGTCTTCTTTCACAAAACTTTTATATACTTGTCAAATATCAACTGTGTAATACTAGTATAGCTATTTAGAGTTTTCCCCGGCAACTACGTCTAGAACTAGGTAAAGCCCTGTTGGTCACTCTTAAATACAAACAAAACTAGATCCCCATAGGATTACCAGACACAGTCTTCCCTCCTCTTGGGGTTAAACAATATGGAGACGTGAAAGGCAGCATTCTCTGTGAACCCTTTCTTAGACTGTCACCCTTAGACATTGTCAAAGAAGCTCTACTCCCCAGAGATGATCTTTTCTCCATGAATGGCATCTCTTGAGTTTCTTCCAAATTCTCGGACTTTCCTGGCTTGATCTATTCTCGGTGAATGACATGTCTTGAACTTCTCGGGATTTAGGGACCCACAGGCTTCTTAAAAGCATCCCCGCCTCCTCTTGGGCATTTTACAAGGACCCTTCGGCTTCTTAAAAGCTCTTATGCCTTCTCTTGGGCCTAGTACAAGAACCCAGACACCTCTACAGGTATAGGAACAGAACCTAGTCATCAATTTGCTAGAGCTGTCTTTCTGAGTCAAGTGTCAGACCAGTTAATGGGTTGACCTTCATCCCTTAACATGCCAGCCTTCTCTTGGGCATCATACAAAGATTATTCACTTATCTGAGAATTGATTTCTCAAAAACACCAGTAGACTTGGACAGTCTCAATACCCTTTGGATTTCCCATTTCCTTAAAGAACAGGAAATAACCCTGATCCTCTGATCAATACCAAAGCACAGCCTTACCATTAATCAGTCCCTTTATAAGAACTGATTTTCTCTTTTATCCAACATATTGGACCTGTCACTGAACTGAAATAGTCACCAACCAACATAGCCTCCTCTTAGGCTTTGTACAATGATTCTCTCCAGCAGAGCTAACTTTTCAGACTCTCTTGTTGAGTCCAACACTTTTAGCCTCTATCTCGGGCTTCGTACGAGATACAAATCACTCTCTTGTTGAGTATAAAAGACTCTCTTGTTGAGTCAAACACTTTTAGCCTCCATCTCGGGCTTCGTACGAGATACAAATCACTCTCTTGTTGAGTATAAAAGACTCTCTTGTTGAGTCAAACACTTTTAGCCTCCATCTCGGGCTTCGTACGAGATACAAATCACTCTCTTGTTGAGTATAAAGGTCTCTCTTGTTGAGTCGAACACCTTTAGCCTCCGTCTTGGGCTTCATACAAGGCACATATAAACCACTCTCTTGTTGAGTATAAAAAACCCTCTTGTTGGATCACTTCCCTTTTAGCCTCCATCTCGGGCTTCATACGAGATAGCAAAACACTCTCTTGTTGAGTATAAAATACCCTCTTGTTGGGTCACAAACCTTTTAGCCTCTATCTCGGGCTTCGTACGAGACATATAAAAAACACCCTCTTGTTGGGTCAATAGCCTCCTCTTAGGTTTGTATAAAGAAAACCCCGGTTGAGTCAATCATCCTTTTAGCATCAAATATGTACCTTGCCACAGTATACAAACATCAACAACTCCTCTTTAGAGATGACAAACTCTCTCTCATCCAAAACCCTTTAGCTTCACATCTTGGGCTTTAAACAAGATACATATACTCCCTTTAGCTTCACGTCTTGGGCTTTGAACAAGACACCAAAACAACTTTTTCCTCCCATAGAATAGGAGGAACTACGATCGCTCAATCGAAAAGCATCAGACCTAACATCCTACCAATAGCCTAGACACTGTTCTTAAGCAAAATAACCTAAGAGAGACCCACAATCTTAATAGCATCTGTAAACCAACAGTCATCTGTTCAAACTCAGTTTGCAAGCAGGGTTAATTGGAGACATCTATTTCCCTTCCTTCATCAGCTTCAATAGGATAAAAAATTAATCGAACTGTAGTACCCCAAAGCGATAGTGCTTCGCAACCACGCAAAAATTCGCGCTACACCTGTTCTCAAAATTGATACACTTCGAACTCATAGCAGCATCAGTATTGTAATGAGGACATACTTCACCAGTTCCTCGAACTTGGCTGCATATTCTGCGACTGTCAAGTTCCCTTGCTTCAAATCTAGGAATTCAACCTCTTTCTTGCCCCGAATGTCTTCTGGAAAATACTTCTCCAGAAACTCATCCTTGAACACCGTCCAAGTAATAGGACCAACTGCAGCTTCTAGCCTTTGACGGGTGTTATCCCACCAGTCTTCAGCTTCCCCATTCAGCATGTGCGTGCCAAATTGCGCCTTCTGAGCTTTAGTGCATTCCATGACTCTAAAGATCTTCTCAATATCCTTCAGCCACTTCTGCGCCACTTCTGGAATCTCAGTCTCAGAAGTCTTAAATTAATACTTATGAGTTGGTTATTCAGGTTGACACGAATTCAAGAGTATCCTGGCTTTACTGTACAAAATGAGTTTTAGCCCAAATTTGACAAAATGGGGAGATTGAAGACTCTAAAGATTTGACTTAAACTTTGGTAAAACTCATTGTCAAACAAAAGGATTCAACATCAAGAAATCTGCCAAACACAAAAATGTCGAAGGAGATGTCACAACATGAAGACTCGACATCGGGACTGATATACTGATTTAGCAGGTAACAAATCTGCCAAGATTTAATGCGCATGGATCAAGGACCAAAGAAAGAAAGCCCAGGGAAACTGAAGCCTATAAAAGAAGACTTAGACCTAGGATTTTACATGCCTTTTGTAAACTAGTTCTCTTGTGTAAAAATAAGGGTTTAGGGTTTTGAGAGTCGTTGGCTCTCTAGGTTGTAAGTCTCCCTTTGTATCAGTTGATGCATTGGGGCAGATATAGGTGTCACACAGATCCATAAGCCTTGAGGTATTGGATTGTGTATTGTTCTTGGATGAATCTTTTAAGTAAATCCGAGTTAGCTTGTTTGTCAAGAAAGCTTGACAGAATTTTGTATTGACATGGATGATGTAGATATCACAGGTTGTGATTAAGGGAAGTGAGATGGGTTTCTCTTATCAATTAGGTGTGACTTCTAATGATAAAGTCTTCATTGGGTAGTGATAGGTTAGCGTGGGTGCTTTCTATAAACTTGAGGTTGTTTACATAAAACTATACTACTGATAGTGAATTCTTCTTCTTGGATTGGTATCCCCCAGATGTAGGTGAGTTGCACCGAACTGGGTCATCATATTCTATGTTGTTTATCATTCTGCTATTTTCAGTTCAGTCGTGATTAACATGTTGGATCAGATGTCGTAACATCTGTGATTCTGTAAATCTGATATTCAAGGTATCAGTCTGCTGTTATGCCTCTGCGTTTAATTGTTTATGCAGAACAATGTCTTGACATGTGTTAGGACATCTGTTGTCTGCATTGCTAGAATTTCAGATCTCACTTGTTCTATCTTATTGTAAGTCCGCCTTCGGCCGAAATTTTGTTCAAAATCCAGTTCGCAGCTGGTATTCAGTTCCCGACCAAACCTTTTTTTTAGAACCCAGTTCCCGACTGGTATTCGCTTCCAGACCTTTTGTTCAAAATCCAGTTACTGACTGGTATTCGGTTCCAGACCATACCTTTTGTTCAAAATCCAGTTCTCGACAGGTATTTAGTTCCAGACTTTTTGTTCAAAATCCAGTTCTCGGCTGGTATTCAGTTCCAGAATAGGCCTTTTGTTCAAAATCCAGTTCCCGACTGGAATTCGGTTCCCGACCAATCTTTTTGTCAAAAATCGAGTTCCAGACTGGTATCTAATTCTCTTTTTCTTTCCCCACAGAGTGCAAATTTTCTGCTCTTTTTTGTATTAAATCCCATTTTACGTAGAATGTTTGAAAAAAATGTTACTCTTCATACCTTTAAGTTCAAGTTGATTGAATAGGGGCAGCTGTTGCATCCCAAAATTTGCCCTTATGTTTTCTAACCTTAACTGGCTTATGTTCGCATCCATACGCATCTGTCATGACATTAATCATGCATTAGGCTTCCAAGATATTGGATCACATCGTATTTCTCGCAGTTCAGAGTTTTCTTCATTTCAGAGAGTATTTCAGTAACATTCAGAGCTAAACTAATAGTTGTTAGAATCTTCGAGCATTTATTTTGCTCAGCAGATGGTTTGATTATTCTAGAACCAGAAACAGAAAACACAGAGTTCATGCGATCTTTTTCCAGACAAGTTATCTATCATGTTTCAGGCATTATTCAAGGGCTTTATCAGTGGCTAAGGTTCAGGTGCGAAGCCAGGCTCAGAACAGGTAGCAATAGGGTATTTTTGCAGTTTTGCCTTGATGTAATCAATTAACATATAGGTGTTAATCGATTACAACCCTCCAGAAGCGCCATAATTCAAATTTTTGGACTTATAATCGATTAACCAGATCATGTGAATCAATTACAACAGGTGAATTTTTCCTAGAACAACAGATTTTCAGCACTGTAGCAATTTCAAATTCATTTCAATCACTTGGATTCAATCTTACACCAGTAGAAGGATCTAGAGCATTGCAAATTAATTTAATTTTCCCCGTAATTCAAATAATTTCCACTCCTAATTCCAAACCAAAAATCCAATCCTCATTCAAACCTAATCTCCAAACCTCATTTTCATTCCATACCTATACCACATTTAAACAAATTTGCTCCATTCCAAGAGGGATTGGATTCATTTTTCTGGGTTCCCTACACTTCATGCTCCATGTCTCTCAAGTTATCTATCACTTTTCACTATACATTTTCTTCTTCATCCCCAACCTCACCAAACCTCGTCCATTAGAGTTAACAAATTCTTCATTGGAATTTGTTAATCCTTGAGCTAAACCTTTATCAATTCCTTTCATCAACATCAAATTCAGCAGTAGAAGTTGATATGGATCTAGATCTGAATTTTGGAAGCAATTTCTTGAAGTGATTTTGAAGCAATTCTAGCTTATTGTATTGTTCTTCAACTTTGCTTGTGAGGAATTCATCAGATCTCTGGTTTTCTTTGCTTGATCTATCAAATTCTATTTGCAACAATTACCAAAAAAAATCTTCGCTTTGTAGGTTGGTGATTCTTATATCCAAAATCATTTTAGCTAATTTACAACTTTCACAATGTAGATCCTTGTGCCTTTTATGTAGATTGATCCATTGATTCAATTTCTTGATGTTGTTGATTGTTTGATTGATTCAATAGGTGTTTATTTGCTCATAATTGATGTGATTTTTGTGTACAATTGCATGCCATTACATGTTGTATTTGATCATTGAATTAATTTTGGAAAAGTGCTTATGAAAAGTGATTTTCTGCTGTTTCTATAGGTGTAATAGATTAACACATCTGGTGTAATTGATTACACCCTGTTTCTACGCCTGAAAATTGGTTTTTAACATTGTGTAATCGATTAACACATATATGTTAATCGATTACACCTGCTGCAGAGTGTGATTTTTGGCTTGTTTTTGAGCTTATCTTGATTACTTTCCACCTCTAAGCTTCATGATTTGATATATTTGATATTTGTGGAATTTTCTTGAGTTATTTAACCTCCATTTGTAGTATGTATGTGAATCTTTGATGAATAATTTTTCGATTGTTGATTGCTTGAATTCTTGAAGCATGTTCACGATGTTCACTTGTTTACATGTTGACACTTGCTTATTGATGTTGCATATTCATGATGCTTGATGGTGATACATGTTCATGTGCATTATCAATTGTTGAACTTCATGAAGCATGTTCATTTGTTCTATGGTTGATGCATATTCATCATAACAGATTGATCTTTTGTCACATGTTCACATACTTTACTTGATCTTACACAATACATGTTCATGTTGCTTGAGTTCTTGATGTGTTTTCTTGCTTAGCTTTGTGGAAATCATGGTGCATGTTCATGTTAATGTTGCTTTGTATACACTGTTGTCCTGCTGATGCGCTGTTAATGCTGCCATGCTGTTATTGCTGCATACATGCCTATCCCAGAAATATGTGATGTTAAATGATGATGTGTTGTTGTTTGAAATACATTGTTGTTGTGATTGAAGCACTTTCGTATGCTGTTGTTTGTGCTTTTTCTTAGCTTTTTTATTGCTTTTGCATGTTCCCTTAGAGCTTCCTAGTCCAACTTAATTTTTTGATTAAGATTAGAGTAGGATAGACATTAGGTTGTTGATCTAAGCATGAAAACATTATGATAGCTTTTCCCTATCCTCAACCTTAGGGCCATCTTGCATGACAACATTAGGAAAGAATTGTCTTCACCGGTGATGCCTACGGTATTCATCACTACTGGGATAAGATCAACCTTTATGTAAAAGTGACGCATAATCTTATGAATTGAGGGTTCCTTATTAAAAACCCTTGCCCTTGCAAGGGAAAAGAGTGCTACCCATAATTTGTATTCAAATAACACCATTGATAACGTTATTTTAGTATGTCATGATAACCCATTTTGCTTGATAATTCAGTCAGGTTTAATTAAGATTTATCTATATTTTGCATGTTTTAATATGTCTTTACCTTAAGTGCACTAGGTGCACCCTTTATGGTTTATTGTGTGTTTTTATCTTCATGAGAACCTGATAAAGGCAAGCTGAGGCATGACACCTCAAGACACAGTCTGGAGCAGAATGAAGATAAGAGGAAGGAAGATGTTAAGTCTTGTTAATTGCAAATCCACCAAGAGCTTGGAAGAATGTCTATCACTAGGGCATGTGTGGTAGAGGTTCATTTTAAGAAGGAGCTAGAGCATCAAGATAAGATCAAAGAAGCTAGAGGACAAAAGGTGGTACAGTGGGTACCACGCCTGTAAAAGCGTATCCTGCACTCAGCCACCCGTTGTCTGCTCTGCGCCACTACCTGCTGCAGAAGCCTGCCAACGACGCCTTGTCCTAATATTGTCTGTACTTGGTAGCTTGTTGAAGAAAGGAGAAGGGACAACTGGAATTAGTGATTTGATATGGGCTGAACCTTATTTTCATTAAAAGCCCATGATCCAAGACCCATCAACTTCCACTCTCATTCTCAAAGTCTATAAAAGCAAGCCACGTTCAGCAATGAAGAGAGAGGCCACAAGCCAGAAATCGCATACTCATTTTTCTGTTATAGATTAGTTACTTTGAGGATTAAGATGATTAGAGAGTTTTCTTCTTCTCATCTAGTCCTGTATTTGCTGCTTGGAGTTGTCGTGACTGCAGAGATCTGATGTTATCTACCCAATGTAAAGAATCTTCAAGTTATTACTAGGTTGTCATTTCTTTTAAATAATTTTGCTAAGAATATGTCATCCTGTATTTTCATTCTAGTAGCTTGTACTTTGCTCATTATGAGCTAAACTCGTATTTGATGAGCAAAGTGAAGTTAATATAAAGTTGTTTTTATGTTGAAATAATGTGTTGAAAAGTGTCTTATTTTGTTATGTGTTTTTATTCTATACACCTGCTTCTTAGAATGATCAACTTAGAAAAAGGTACATGTATGTTGTTGAGAGAGATCCAATAACATGTTGATTTCATAACAAAAGTGGTCAATAAAGTAGGATAGAGATATTCACTTAATTCAATTTGCTTAGAGATAAGAAGTTGAGACCATAAAGATTTCTTAGAATTAAAACCAGACATATTTTAGGGTTATAAGTGAGGCTTAGAGATTTATTCCCTTACCCTAGTTATGTGTCGCTCCTGAAAGATTCGCACCCAACGGTATAAACACGAGAGTGGCGCAGAAGACACAGAGTCGCCAGTAATGTGTATTTATCCCGAGAGAGGGAAAGGAAACACTGCATAAACCTGAAAAGAAAGGGGGAAAGACATGGTCATCGCAACCATAGTCCGGGTTCGAGAGTCGGTTATGCGAGGGGAAGGTGTTATCACCCCACGCATCCATCGTACTCGATGGGATCCACGCTTGTTGTCTAAACGGAGGGTGAGCTGTCCTACTATCTATGGCTGAACAAAAGAAAACTGGGATGGGGGTGGGTAAGACGGACTCGGTAGGACATATTCGATGCCCTACGCCTACGTACTCCCTCAGTGCAATGGGAAAGTCAGAGTCAACGTAGTTCGGACGGGAACTGTGGGGGAAGGTTGCTCGCCAAGACAATCGTTGTCTTGTGCCTACATATCCTCAATCGGACGAGAGAGAGGAATCAGAGCTAATGTAGTTCATGGGTACGACCACATATGAGTAAGTGTTTTTTATGAGCGACGTTAGATTCGCGTCCGACAGTTAGGGTCGATGCCTGTTTGCGACTCAGACGGAAGGTAACGTGCTCTTTTATGAAAATGGTCTGGAACCAAACAATCCCGAAGGATAAAAAGATTTGAATTTGTTTTTTGTGTTTTTTAGACAGAAGTGCTTTTTTAAGTTAGTTCATAACTTGCATTGCACCAAAGTCTAGGGCACAGGGACGAATACTTAACGAATCGTCCCAAGACAGGACGCCCGCTAAGCACTCTAGAAAGATGAGAGGAAGCCCCTCATTTCTCATTCCCCACGCTTAAGGCTCGTGCGCAATACACTTTATCTTTATTAAGTGTTTTCAAGAAGTTTTGAGATGAGAATAGAGAAGACACAAAGGAAACTCTAAAGGGAAACTAAGAATCCTAATGTTATCATGCATGGATGACCTATGGTTAGTGAGGCTTAGGAGAGACGACTACCTAAAACCTAATGCTAATCCTACTCCAAGCTTAATCAAAAATTAAGTTGGACTAGGTAGCTCTAAAGGGAGAGAATCCAAGACTTAAACAAGTCTTTAGATTCATGGGAGGAAGAGAGTGAAAGAGAAGAAAGAAGCATCTTAAATGCTAAAGCAAACACAAGTATGAAAGCTTAAAAGAGAAAGGAGAAGTTAGAATGTGGATAACTATCCACATCCCATTCACTTACCATTAGCCCCTACATGGTTAGCAAAAACAAACATAAGCAACAATAAGACAAATGAAACCCAAACAAGTCACAACCCAAAGAGAAATGGTTACAAACCAAACGAAACTCATCCAAGTCAGAATTTACACCTTAGAGGTGTTGCACCCCAAAATTTGCCCTCCTTACTTTATTACTAACTGGCTTATGTTGCATTGCATTTTGCATTATCATGTGTGCATATCATTGGTTCTTAGCATGGGGTCAAGGTGCCTGAGGCAGTGTTTCAGAGGGTCAAGCAAGAGTCTTGGTATTGTCTAAGAGAGCTCAGATGGATCATCCTCTCCTAACTAGTGCATAGATTAGGGTTTTGAGATTCTTGGGTTTATTGCTTCAATAGGCAAGCTCCTTGGGTTTTTATCATCATCAAATGGCATATCTTATCTTTGTTGGAGAGGATACACCTCATATTAAGAGGAATTTGGATTTGGAGACTGTGTTATTTCCTCCTAGACTGAGGGTACCACAACTAGGGTTTGCTTTAAAGTCAGTTTATTTCTGATTTTTTGGGCAAGACTTGATTCCATGGTACTCCTTGGGTCCCTAAATATCTAGGGATGGGAGGTTGTCCCTCAGTATGGTTCAGGAGAAAGTTAATTGATCAGAAGATTGAGAATCAGGTGAAATGGGTAAAAGTCAACAATGAGAGGAGAAGTCAACTGTGGAATTTTGAGGTTCTCTCCAAGGTTTTCAAGGTCTCACATCCTCATATGGTCTTCAAGGGTCAAGTTTCATACATATTTTTCAGGAATCAGGAGTTGGTGCAAAGTTTCTAAATTTGGAAAGTGACCTATAATGAAGAGTTTCCATTTTTGGCAAGTTCCTGCACTGCATTCAACTTGACTTTTCACCATCAAGAAAGCTTCAAATGAATTTTTCTCCAACATTAAAGTTTAAGATCTTTTTCTCCTCTTTCCAACAAGTACTAGTGGGTCTCCATATCATTTGTGAAGCTCCGGTTATGATCAAAAGAAGGCAAAGTGGTTTTTAGGATTTCTCATGATTCCATTTTCACAACTTTGGGCATAATGACCTACAATCAATTCCATTGTTTCATGCCACATTCTAATATCAAAAGACATTCTTTGAGGATTATTTTGGGCCCAATAACCAAGAAATTACATGGTGTATGTACTACTTATTCTCCATTATTCAAAATTCCCAAATTGTTTAAAAGTCATGAATCAAATGGTTTCAAGGCCCAAGTTCAATATGGGTGTAATTATCAATCCAAATGCAAGTGATCCATCATGGAATTCTTAGGTGTACATGCATGGAGAGAGGTGTAATACACATTATGCATTTTTCCAAAATTAATCAAAAATCATTAAACAAGGAATTACCCAAGCCCAATTCATCATCAGAAGAAAACCCTAGCCTATTTAAACCCATCCATGCACTGGTTAGAGGGGGACACACGTGATATTTTGGAGAAAAAGAAAGTGCAACCCTAATTCTTGAATTCATTGGATCTCTCAATCTACAAGGAGTTTCTTCAAAGTTCTTCCACAAACCTTCTCCTGGTGATTTCTAGAACACAACCCAACCATCATTCGCAGCTAAAAGCAAGGATTCAGACAGTGCAATCTCAGGTTAGTCACTTTTTGCATGACCACGAAACTCTCCTTTTTGATATGCAAAATGTTATGTGATGTCTATAGATCATGCTGATATATTTTGTTTTGAATATGGATGCGTATATTGCATGTACCGTGCATTTAAAGTTTTATGCCCTAACATATTTCTCATCGTTTTTCATTATTCATTGATTATTTGCGAATTTGGATTGGATATTTGGAATCCTCACATTTTTCTGGTCAGAATAGAGTACTCATATGCATTTTCTGGAGATTTTGGGGTCGCAGCTCACCGGAGAGGGTGGCCGGAGCCCTAGCTCCGGCGGCTGCCGGAAAACCAGTCCGGCAAAGGAGATCCTTGGAGAAGACGAAGCTGGATCGTCCGTTGCCCGATCGGACGTACCACAGCGCGCCACATGTTTTTATTTTATGTTTTAAATTTGATGATTGCGTGTGTGACATCTTTTATTTGTTACCGTGCATCCTCTGATCGTGGCCATTGTTTTTATTTCATTTTTGATCATGCGGATGTTATCGTGACACCACATTAATGAAGCACATGCAAGGCATGTGGCTGGTGCATGGTAGTACCGTGTGGTTATGTGTGCGCGTGACTATGAGGAGTGTGGTGTACCTGGAAATCTAACCGTTGATCTTGTTTATTTTTTTGATTATGTTGACTGTATAATGTTCGTTGGATTGAAGGATTGGCTGAGATTGCATCTGAAGTTTGACCGCTCCCATGCTCCCTCATTGACAGCGCCTTGGACTCCCATTCATCGGGCGTTTGCTATGCGCACCCTCATCGTTAGCCCATTTCCTCTTTTTCAACGCATCTTCTTACTGTCTACACCCCCTTGCATTTTTCATGAATTTATTTTTATTCAACTATTATTGTTTCCATGTTTAATCATTAAAAATACAAAATTGCATTTAAAAAATCCCATAAAATTCATGCATACTTTTCATCATTTTATAAAATTTTCGCAAATTTTATTTTTATTTTTATTTTATTTTTTATCATCTAAATTAATTATTTAGTTATTTTCTCTTTGCATTACACACATCATGCATATCTGAATTTGTTTATTTTATTTCTCTGCATTCATAAAACATTTTTGATCCGTTCTTTTTGCATTTGTTCAATAACATTCTAAAGTGCATTAAAACATTTTTCTTGCATTTTTAAATTTATTTCATATTGCATGTTGGACCTTCCCTTTGGCACATTGAACCCTATTTCTCACCTGAGCTTTGCCGATTTGTTTGAATGACTAATATCTTGATTTTTTTGCAGGGATTTTTGGTATTTGGTTTGTCTCTAGTTGAATAATATTGATACTCAATTTGGGAATTTTAGGAGTTATTTCTCTAATTATTTGATTGGTTTCCACTTGAGATATGCTTATATGTGTGTTTCTGATCATGCCTAGGTCCTTGTTTGAAAGGCACTTGTGCCATTTGCTTTGGGGTTGCTTCTTTGATCTTTGAGTTCATGTTTGGATTATTATCACTATTGTTTTCCATTGTTTGATTTTCATTTGCTTTGATATTACTTATGTCTATTCTGTACTAACCTTTTATGCAGGGACTAAGGTAAGTTCTTTAAGGGTATGGATAAATATCCATGGTCACCCTTATCCTTTCTTTCTCTCCCCTCCTCTTCCTTTAGGATTTAGGTTGTCGTCAAACCTCACTAACCGTAGGTCACCCATGCATGATAACTTTAGGGCTCATAGTCCCCCTTAGAGTTACCCTTGTGTCTTCTCTCTTCTCATCTCAAATTTCTTTAAAACACTTAATAAGAATAAGGTGTATTGCGCACGAGCCTTAAGTATGGGGAATGAGAAATGAGGGGCTTCCTCTCATCTTTCTAGAGTGGTTAGCGAGCGTCCTGTCTTGGGACGATGTGTTAAGTATTTGCCCCTGTGCCCTAGACTTTGGTGCAATGCAACTTAGGAACTAACTTAAGCCGTTTCTGTCTTAAAAAATACAAACCAACTTCAAACCTTTTTGTCCTTCGGGATTCCCAAACTTAAAGGCTATTTTCAAAAAGGGCACGTTACCTTCCGTCTGAGACGCAAACAGGCATCGACCCTAACTGTCGGACGCGAACTTAACGTCGCTCATAAAAAACACAAAAAGAACTTGGTCCGAACTACGTTGACTCTGAATTCCCCATTGCACAAAGGGGGTACGTAGGCCTAGGACGTCGACGTCCTACCGATTCGGTCTTGGTCTTTCCCTCTCCATTTTAGTACAGCCCTAGATGATAGTATAACTCACCCTTATAATAGACAACAAGCGTGGATCCCATCGAGTACGATGGACGTGTGGGGTGCTAGCACCTTCCCCTCGCGTAACCGACTCCCGAACCCAGGTTATGGTTGCGATGACCATTCCTTTCCCTCTTCCTCAAGTTTATGCGGTGCTCCCTTTCCCTCTCTTGGGATAAATTTACACGGCTGGCGACTCTGTTTTTCCGCGCCACTCTCGCGTTTGTACCTGGATGAAAATCCTGGGAGCGACAGCTGGCGACTCTGCTGGGGACTATGGTTGACCTATGCTGGTCCATCCCTAAGCGAGTCAATCCTAGCGCTTGGTTGTCTTTATTCTCTTTGGGTGTTTTTGTGCTTGTTTTGCTTTATTTGTTGTATTTTATTTTTATCACATTTTCTGCATGGCATTTCATTTTCTATTACTGTCATACTGCTGTGTTGTGCTGGCTGTTTTTGTTTTGCAGGTTGGGTGGGCCTGAGAGATAAGCTCAATACCCAGGCTTGAGCATACCCTAGGACTAGAGTGGAAAGTAGTGGGACCTACGTGCCCGCTTGGTACATTTGTGTGTTCACCAAATTCACAACCAGACGAGGCTATCTTGGGACGCATTCTAACGTGTGTGTCTTGCGCATGTTGGGGTGTTGATCTAGAGAGCTATCGACTCTGGTGACCGATCATTGAGGACCTTAGTGGAAACATCCCTCTTTAGTGGTGACAGTGGCAGACCACATCCTGTGGCAAACCCATTCGCACCCGAGGGTCCGCTTTGGAACTCGCATAGGATGGCCCCTACGTTTTGAAGAGAATCAGTGCAGGCACTCCTCGATTAACGATAGTACTGTACCCCGAGGGATGAATGTACTATTGTTTCTCGACCTTAGTGCCAAAGCTGAGGACCTTCCGCTTTGGAGAATCGGTTGAGGCCTCCTCGATTGATGATGATGCCAAACCAGAAATGGTGAACGTATCATCATTTCTCGACCTGAGAGCCCGGGATACTGAACATCCTAGTACCCACACGTGAGAGGGGATGGGCATTTGCAGGTTTGCAGGTAACCAAGACCTTCAACCTACCCTGTTTTTCTGGATTTCACATCAATGTCTGATTATTTGAGTCCCTCAGTGGTTCAGAATTCTGGTTTTCTGGGTTGTGGTTCTCGTTCAGCTAACAGCACAGCACATCCAGCAGTGTGCCTTGACCCCATGTTTGCATAAGCATATCATTTTTCTTGCATTCTGACATGTTTGGCATTTTTCAGGGCTTGCATCTTACTCTTGATTCCAGTTTTCTGAGGCTACCTTGGCATGGATGTCCAGAGAAAGAAGAATGTTGCCTATTCATTCCCAGAGCCGACTTTGACACTGATTCACAAACTGATTAATATGGCTGGTTCCGGAGTTCGTACAGAGTTCAGTGGAAGGTATGGAAGACTTCTGAAATTTGTCTATAATATCTCGCAGTATGAGAAGGATGCCATTCACACACTTCTTCAGTTTTACGATCCGTCTCTGCGTTGCTTCACTTTCCCGGAATACATCTTGGCTCCCACGTTGGAGGAGTTCTCATTTATTTTGGGAATCCCCATCAGGCATGATATAGTTTTCTTTTCTGAAGAACACCCCGGGGTAGAAGAGATGGTTGTTGCTCTTCATATTAGTGAGTCTGTTCTGAACAGTAATATTGCAGAAAAACAAGGAGTTAAGGGTTTCTTGTTGAAGTTCTTGTTTGATCAGGCTTGCATACATGTCAAAGAGAAGAACTGGACTGCTTTCCAAGCTATTCTGGCCATGTGTATCTATGGGATTGTTCTGTTTCTGAATATTCCTGATCTGGTGGATATGCACGTCGTCAGGATCTTTATTTCGAAGAATCCTATACCTACCTTGTTGGGTGATGTGTACCATTCAGTTCACTACAAGAATGAGAATAGGCGTGGTAAAACTGTGAGTTGCTGTGCACCGCTCTTAGCTACTTGGTTTCTGAGTCGTCTCCCTGAATCTGGCGCTTTCGTTGATACGAAAGATTCTCTGAAATGGTCAAAGAGGGTTATGCGCTTGACTGCTGACAACATTGTTTGGATCAATCATGATTTGCTAGGAATGGAGATTATTTACAAGTGCGGAGAATTCCCTAATGTACCCTTGATAGGGAGAAAAGGGGGAATTAACTATAATCCTTCCCTTGTTATCAGACAGTTTGGTTATCCTTTGAGAGGTCCACCTGACGAAAGAGATAACAGAGAGTCCTTATTCTTCAAGGGTATTAAGGATCAGGAGATGATGAGGAAAATTGTGAATGCTTGGAGACAGGTGACCAAGAAGGGTAAAACTTCGTTCGGAAAATGTAATAACCGGGCTTTTCCTCCCTATAAAGAGTGGATCAAGAAGAGAGTAGAAGAGGAGCTTCTTCCATTCTCGGTGGAACCACCTTTGTATCCTTTGGTAATCGAGCCTCCTACCACAGTTGAGTTGGAGAAGTATAACAAATTATGGGCTGAAAAGGAAAGGTTGCGGGAAGAAAATAGTGAGCTAAAAAGAGAGATTTATCAGTGGAAGCATGAGCGGGGTGAAGCTGTTTATACCTCCAAGTTGAAGACAGAGCTCCTTGTTAAAGCAGAAAAAGAGCTTGCTGACATGGTCATATCCAGACAAAGGATGAAGGAAGCTTTGGATGGTATCAGTAAGGTTCTCAAGTCCAAGGAGGAGGAATTAGACAAGGCTTTGCTGAAGATTCACAGGTTCAATGATCACCAAGAAACTGCCATGGCCGAGAATAAAAGAAAGGAAGACGCTTACCTAGCTAAGATTGATCAGTTGAAGTCGACGCTCAAGAAGAAAGACACCGAGATCTTATCAGGGATATTCAAGAGACAAGTAGTCGAGGGTCGACTCAATGAAGCCATAGCCTCCATGGAAGAACTGAAGGTCCAAGCTGAAGTAAAGAGATCTAGACATGAGGGACTTAGCATGGATGGTGTTTCTGGAGACGACGCTTGGGAATTACATTGCCGATACTTGGATGTGATCATACACAGGAGAGACCTTCTCATTCAAGGACTAATTCAGAGACCAAAGCATCCCGACACCAGAAAGCTGTTCAAGGAAATTCAAGACTGGTGTAGAAAGCATAATGGATGGGGGGATTGACACTTGTAAACTTTGATGATATGCCATAGTTTTCTGTTTTCTTTCATGTATTGGGATCACCACCAGGCCTGTTGGTTGGGACCTATGTTTTGTGTTCAAACTTATATCTTGGATTGATGATTATTGACATTTGGCTTTTCTCTGGGTTTCTTAATATATGAGCAGAAGTTCCGTTCTATCTTGTTATTAAACTGGAATCAAGGGGCGGATCGCCCTGCTAATATTCAAACATGTCCATTTGCATTTGCATATTCATAATCATTTTGCATGACAGGTGTTTATCTCCGGTATTCTTATCTTGTTCTAATCTCAGAATTGCAGACTTAACTCCTCGGGCCATTCAAGAGTTGATTATGGAGCAAGTTCAAGCTGAGTTGAGTGATTTACGAAGCCAAGTGGGCCAGTTCATGGGGAAGATGCAAACCTTGGCTCAAGAGCAGAAAGTGCTGAAGGAAGAGGTCAACCAACTGAATAATCAGATGAGTCTGGTTATGGAGGTCGTGAGAGGTGTGCTAAGCAAAGATAATACTCTCATGCCTGAAGCTGCGGCTGGAATTGTCTCTCCCCCGTTGTTCAAGAGATCCCTCCCTAAGGGTGAGCAGATTGTGACTGTCCCGGCTATACCTCAACAACAACAAAATCGTGCTCCACGCCAGCCATAATTTACGCCTAAGTAGAATAGACATTTTGAGACTCCACCAGTGCCATATTCTCAGTTATTCCAGCATCTGCTTCAGTTGCAATTAGTACGGAAAAGGACTCTGGCTCCTCCCTCTGGTACTCCCCCACCAGGTTACGATGCAAGAGCCCACTGTGATTTTCACTCTGGCACGCCGAGGCATAACGTGGAAGATTGTAGGGCATTTCAGCATGCTGTCCAAGATCTGCTAGATTCGAGGAAAATTGAATTCACACCGAGCGGCGTAAGCATACAAGGTGGTCCCACTCTAGCTGTTGAAAAGGAAGTGGGTATCCCCGTTGCTTCTCCCAAAGCCACATCAAGCCAGGGGCATTTCTTGCAGTCCTTGGTCTTAGAATCCCCACATCCGCAAATGCTGCCTACGCCTCGACTAAGTCTGAAGAGAAAAGTGCCTGAAAGGATTATGCGCTCGAATCAGGGTCAACAAGAGAACTGCTCTGGAAAGAGACAATAAAGATCACGAAGGCCTGAAAGAAGGTTCGATCCACTCCCTGTGCCTCACAGCCAGGTTCTTGCCCGTCTACTTGAAAGTTCTTTGGTTCAACTAAGGGATGCCAAGCCTATCCCCGACCCTATTCCTCCTGACTATGATCTGGATGCCAGATGTGAATATCACTCAGACACACTGGGTCATTCAATTGAAAACTGCAACGTGTTCAAGCACAAGGTGCAAGACCTGGTAGACTCAGAGATCATTGTATTCACTGAAGATGATATGTACATCAATGGAAGCCTCCTTTCTCAAATGAACACTCAGTCTGCAAGTACGTCCAGACAGAATTAAGCTTCCTCAGCAATGGCAATCTTCAGCTTCTTTACTGTATTTTCATTTGTAGTTTTTCATTTCTTGTTAAAGCATCGTATGCATGTAAGACTTATTTGTTTTTATGATGATATTAATGCAATGAGTATGTTTTCCTTGAAGTAATCCATTCGTGTTCACTCTTGAATATTTTTATGCACTGCAATACCAATTTTCTTGTTTAGAACTCTTGAGGGAGGATGATGAGACGAAAACGCAGAATCTCTGGTCGTATGTTCAAGGATAGAACCCTGTTGAGGATGTACAGGCATTGTTTCAAACCCCTAAACACTGGAGAGATAAGGAGATAAACCTTCGTTAACCCCTTTGAGCCTTGGAGTAGGAGCTTCTTTCGTACGAAAAAACCCTCATACTTAACCCAAGGGCAGGGTAGGCGTCAGTTAGTTTGACCGAACGTTCCAATTTCAAGGAGAGTGTGCAAACACAATGGTTATCCTTCAACAATCAAGGAGTGAGGCGGTCACAACCCTTTCAAGCAAGTAAGACAACCAGTGTCACACGCTTTGTTCGAAAAAGGGGAATAAAAAAAAGGAAAAGCCCGCTAAGTCGAAACTTGGAAACAAGCGACTTAGCCAAAAGTTAGGGTATCCCGCTGGACTTCAAAATCGAAAAACTCAAAAGAGCCAGTCCGGGCAAAAGTTAGGGATCAAAAAAAAAAAACAAAAGAAAGAAAAATCGAAAAGCGTTACAACAGAAAATCCTCTATAAGAACAAATTCGTGTGATTACAGACACAAAAGATAAAAAGGGGTGGCTATCATTCCAAACTCCTTTAGGTGTCAAACCTTTAGTGGCATAGGTTCCTTAAAGATCATAAACCTTTTGAGAGATGAGCGTTTGTGTCAGATTAACTGAACATAGGACCGGAGAACATCACGGAGAGTGGGTGGGCACCGATAAATTTTGAGCCATAAATCCTTTTTTCTGAAACCGTGAACCAGGCCACGTTACAACCCTTAAAAGTCCTAATTGAAACAGGGTTTATTCCGAAAGCGTACTTCAACAGGATAGCGTTCCTGACTCCTATGAGTTGTGCTAATAAGATTCGTTGGTATTGCATGTGCGCATTGTTTTTGCCATTCAAATATCAAGGTCGCATCCCAGCAAGTGATTCATTCACAGGGCTTTGCGACACATTTTCATAAAAAACTTCAAGGTCAACATGAATGTTGCATTAGGGTTATCATTCTCATAAATAACTTGTTCTGTTTGCATACATGTGCCTAAACATCAGTGGCAGCTTACACAGTGAACGTCAGTCAAGAAGCTTGATCCGGCCAAGTTGGGACGCTTGGAAATTCTGAAGGACAATCATATCGAAGGGCATGCTGCCAAGAGACTCAATGTAGAGTGGGCTCTCCCCAGTAAGTCGTGTTAAGATGTAGCCAATCTGGGGCAGTCACGTCGAGAAAACTCTCCAAAATTCAGTTATTCTAGGGCATTCATTCTGGGATCAGGGGCAAAGTCACTTCAAAGCCCATAGTGGGGCAGATCACCTCTAGAGCATGGGAGATCGTCCACTCCTGAAAATGGTTAATTGAAAACACCTCCTCAAGGTTCAAAATACTAAAGCAGAGTATTTTCAAGTCATTACAAACCCCTTCGAGGTAATGTACGTCATGGATTATGAAGACTGGGGCAGTTATGTCGAGATATGATAAATCTCTCCAAGAGTTTGAAGACCCTAGGGCAGTGCGAACGCCCGACCTTCTGTAAAATCCTCTTGAGATGAAAAGTTCAAAGAGCCACTTATGGCCATAAAGACAAGTCAGGTTGCAAGGCAACCGGATTGTACATCCCCAGCAGGTCACTCTCCCCAGCATTGAGATTGCTCCTTCCCCAGCAGGACAACCTTTCCTCAGCAGAGCAGACTTCCCCCAGTAGAAGACTTGGGAAGCATTTTCTCCGGATCAAGATGTTATTTCCCCACAGAATCAGGGTGTTCATCTTCCCTATCCAGCCAGGAAGCGTGTTCTCACCGACAATGTCATATTCAAGTCCCCAGCAAGAAGGGAGTAAAGTCATTCTCCCCATCTGCAGGCTAAGTTCAACAGTACCCCCAAGCAAGCTAGTATCATGGACTATGTTCCCCAGCAGGTTCCGAGCCAATTGGATATTAGCAATTTTCAGTAACAGACTTCTGGTTCCGTTATTGGCATTCATTCTCAACTCCCCCAACAGAGGAGAAATCTCAGGTTTTGGATGTTACCTTCAGTGAAAGACAGGTGGGGTCCCCGGTAATCCTTTTGTGATTTCATCCCCAGCAAAAGTTGTTGATCCGAAGAGCCGATCAGTATGACCCTTCTCAGCAGAGTTCCTGGATTCAGAGGACAATTTATTTTTGTCATCCTCGGCTGAATTGGTCTTTTCTCTCCAGCATTTATTTTGCTGGAGAGACCCTCTTTGCATATCATAACCATTTGCATTGCATCCTCAAACGCGTAGCATTTCCATGTCGTATGGAGCATTACGCCATTATTCAAACATTTGCATTCGAAGCATAAGCCAGGTTTGATACTTTCCTTGCCAGTTCTCTTTCTCAGCAGAGATGGCATAACTCAGGAGATTTTGGAGGGATGTATTCCTCATACTTGTGCTCCCCGGCAGAGTCTTTTATTTAGACTTCTCCTTTCCCCAGCGGAGTCATCTTATCTATGGATCATGGGCCCGTTAGAAGTTTGTCTGGCCTTTCTCTTTTGTGAAATCCCGTTCTTGCTTGACCAGAAGTTTGTTTCGCGTTATCCCCAGTGAAGTCGCCATTTATTTTGCTAGTTTCTCTTTATCAGCAGAGATAGCAATCTTTTGGAGATTTTCCTTCGTCAGTTTCCCTTTATCAGCAGGGATGGCATTTATTTTGCTAGTTTCTCTTTATCAGCAGAGATAGCAAGCTTTTGGAGATTTTCTTTCGTCAGTTTCCCTTTATCAGCAGGGATGGCATTTGTGTTGCTAGTTTCTCTTTATCATCAGAGATAGCAAGCTTTTGAAGATTTTCGTTCGTCAGTTTCCCTTTATCAGCAGGGATGGCATCTAGTTTTGCTAGCTTCTCTTTATCAGCAGAGATAGCAATCTTTTGAAGATTTTCTTTCGTCAGTTTCCCTTTATCAGCAGGGATGGCATTTATTTTGCTAGTTTCTCTTTATCAGCAGAGATAGCAAGCTTTTGGAGATTTTCTTTCGTCAGTTTCCCTTTATCAGCAGGGATGGCATTTGTGTTGCTAGTTTCTCTTTATCAGCAGAGATGGCAATCTTTTGAAGATTCTCTTTCGTCAGTTTCCCTTTATCAGCAGGGATGGCATTTATTTTGCTAGTTTCTCTTTATCAGCAGGGATAGCAAGCTTTTGGAGATTTCGTTCGTCAGTTTCCCTTTATCAGCAGGGATGGCATCTAGTTTTGCTAGTTTCTCTTTATCAGCAGAGATAGCAAGCTTTTGAAGATTTTCTTTCGTCAGTTTCCCTTTATCAGCAGGGATGGCATTTATTTTGCTAGTTTCTCTTTATCAGCAGAGATAGCAAGCTTTTGGAGATTTCGTTCGTCAGTTTCCCTTTATCAGCAGGGATGGCATCTAGTTTTGCTAGTTTCTCTTTATCAACAGAGATAGCAATCTTTTGAAGATTTTCTTTCGTTAGTTTCCCTTTATCAGCAGGGATGGCATTTATTTTGCTAGTTTCTCTTTATCAGCAGAGATAGCAAGCTTTTGGAGATTTTCTTTCGTCAGTTTCCCTTTATCAGCAGGGATGACATTTGTGTTGCTAGTTTCTCTTTATCAGCAGAGATGGCAATCTTTTGAAGATTCTCTTTCGTCAGTTTCCCTTTATCAGCAGGGATGGCATTTATTTTGCTAGTTTCTCTTTATCAGCAGGGATAGCAATCTTTTGGAGATTTCGTTCGTCAGTTTCCCTTTATCAGCAGGGATGGCATCTAGTTTGCTAGTATCTCTTTATCAGCAGAGATAGCAATCTTTTGAAGATTCTCTTTCGTCGGTTTCCCTTTATCAGCAGGGATGGCATTTATTTTGCTAGTTTCTCTTTATCAGCAGGGATAGCAATCTTTTGGAGATTTCGTTCGTCGGTTTCCCTTTATCAGCAGGGATGGCATCTAGTTTGTTAGTATCTCTTTATCAGCAGAGATAGCAATCTTTTGAAGATTCTCTTTCGTCAGTTTCCCTTTGTCAGCAGGGATGGCATCAGTTTGCTAGTTTCTCTTTATCAGCAGAGATAGCGATCTTTTGGATAGTTCTTCGTCAGTTTCCCTTTATCAGCAGGGATGGCATTTTTCGAGATTCCTTTGTCAATTCTCTTTATCAGCAGAGATAACTTTATACCCAGCATAGCTAGCACTCGTCTGCGTTGCGACAGTACAGCGTTTATGGCTAATTCACCAGCGGAGGATTGCAAATTTCCGGGTTCTTTGGTATTCAATCTCCGTGCATCCCAAATGTCTGAGAGTCGTCGTTATCATACCTTCAGGACCAAGTCGATTGAATAGGGGCAGTTGTTGCACCCCAAAATTTGCCCTCCTCACTTTATTACTAATTGGCTTATGTTGCATTGCATTTTGCATTATCATGTGTGCATATCATTGGTTCTTAGCATGGGGTCAAGGTGCCTGAGGCGGTGTTTCAGAGGGTCAAGCAAGAGTCTTGGTATTGTCCAAGAGAGCTCAGATGGATCATCCTCTCCTAACCAGTGCATAGATTAGGGTTTTGAGATTCTTGGGTTTATTGCTTCAATAGGCAATCTCCTTGGGTTTTTATCATCATCAAATGGCATATCTTATCTTTGTTGGAGAGGATACACCTCATATTAAGAGGAATTTGGATTTGGAGACTGTGTTATTTCCTCCTAGACTGAGGGTACCACAACTAGGGTTTGCTTGAAAGTCAGTTTATTTCTGAATTTTTGGGCAAGACTTGATTCCATGGTACTCCTTGGGTCCCTATATATCTAGGGATGGGAGGTTGTCCCTCAGTATGGTTCAGGAGAAAGTTAATTGATCAGAAGATTGAGAATCAGGTGAATTGGGTAAAAGTCAACAGTGAGAGGAGAAGTCAACTGTGGAATTTTGAGGTTCTCTCCAAGGTTTTCAAGGTCTCACATCCTCATATGGTCTTCAAGGGTCAAGTTTCATACATATTTTTCAGGAATCAGGAGTTGGTGCAAAGTTTCTAAATTTGGAAAGTGACCTATAATGAAGAGTTTCCATTTTTGGCAAGTTCCTGCACTGCATTCAACTTGACTTTTCACCATCAAGAAAGCTTCAAATGAAATTTTATCCAACATTAAAGTTTAAGATCTTTTTCTCCTCTTTCCAACAAGTACTAGTGGGTCTCCATATCATTTGTGAAGCTCTGGTTATGATCAAAAGAAGGCAAAGTGGTTTTTAGGGTTTCTCATGATTCCATTTTCACAACTTTGGGCATAATGACCTACAATCAATTCCATTGTTTCATGCCACATTCTAATATCAAAAGACATTCTTTGAGGATTATTTTGGGCCCAAGAACCAAGAAATTACATGGTGTATGTACTACTTATTCTCCATTATTCAAAATTCCCAAATTGTTTAAAAGTCATGAATCAAATGGTTTCAAGGCCCAAGTTCAATATGGGTGTAATTATCAATCCAAATGCAAGTGATCCATCATGGAATTCTTAGGTGTACATGCATGGAGAGAGGTGTAATACACATTATGCATTTTTCCAAAATTATTCAAAAATCATTAAACAAGGAATTACCCAAGCCCAATTCATCATCAGAAGAAAACCCTAGCCTATTTAAACCCATCCATGCACTGGTTAGAGGGGGACACACGTGATATTTTAGAGAAAAAGAAAGTGCAACCCTAATTCTTGAATTCATTGGATCTCTCAATCTACAAGGAGTTTCTTCAAAGTTCTTCCATAAACCTTCTCCTGGTGATTTCTAGAACACAACCCAACCAGCATTCGCAGCTAAAAGCAAGGATTCAGACAGTGCCATCTCAGGTTAGTCACTTTTTGCATGATCACGAAACTCTCCTTTTTGATATGCAAAATGTTATGTGATGTCTATAGATCATGCTGATATATTTTGTTTTGAATATGGATGCGTATATTGCCTGTACCGTGCGTTTAATGTTTTATCCCCTAACATATTTCTCATCGTTTTTCATTATTCATTGATTATTTGCGAATTTGGATTGGATATTTGGAATCCTCATGTTTTCTGGTCAGAATAGAGTACTCATACGCATTTTTTGGAGATTTTGGGGTCGCAGCTCACCGGAGAGGGTGGCCGGAGCCCTAGCTCCGGCGGCTGCCGGAAAACCAGTCCGGCAAAGGAGATCCTTGGAGAAGACGAAGCTGGACCGTCCGTTGCCCGATCGGACGTACCACAGCGCGCCACATGTTTTTATTTTATGTTTTAAATTTGATGATTGCGTGTGTGCCATCTTTTATTTGTTACCGTGCATCCTCTGATCGTGGCCATTGTTTTTATTTCATTTTTGATCATGCGGATGTTATCTTGACACCACATTAATGAAGCACATGCAAGGCATGTGGCTGGTGCATGGTAGTACAGTGTGGTTATGTGTGCGCGTGACTATGAGGAGTGTGGTGTACCTGGAAATCTGACCGTTGATCTTGTTTATTTTTTTGATTATGTTGACTGTATAATGTTCGTTGGATTGAAGGATTGGCTGAGATTGCATCTGAAGTTTGACCGCTCCCATGCTCCCTCATTGACAGCGCCTTGGGCTCCCATTCATCGGGCCTTTGCTATGCGCACCCTCCCCGTTAGCCCATTTCCTCTTTTTCAACGCATCTTCTTACTGTCTACACCCCCCTTGCATTTTTCATGAATTTATTTTTATTCAACTATTATTGTTTCCATGTTTAATCATTAAAAATACAAAATTGCATTTAAAAAATCCCATAAAATTCATGCATACTTTTCATCATTTTATAAAATTTTCGCAAATTTTATTTTTAATTTTATTTTATTTTTATCATCTAAATTAATTATTTAGTTATTTTCTCTTTGCATTACACACATCATGCATATCTGAATTTGTTTATTTTATTTCTCTGCATCCATAAAACATTTTTGATCCGTTCTTTTTGCATTTGTTCACTAACATTCTAAAGTGCATTAAAACATTTTTATTGCATTTTTAAATTTATTTCATATTGCATGTTGGACCTTCCCTTTGGCACATTGAACCCTATTTCTCACCTGAGCTTTGCCCATTTGTTTGAATGACTAATATCTTGATTTTTTTGCAGGGATTTTTGGTATTTGGTTTGTATCTGGTTGAATAATATTGATGTTCAATTTGGGAATTTTAGGAGTTATTTCTCTAATTATTTGATTGGTTTCCACTTGAGATATGCTTATATGTGTGTTTCTGATCATGCCTAGGTCCTTGTTTGAAAGGCACTTGTGCCATTTGCTTTGGGGTTGCTTCTTTGATCTTTGAGTTCATGTTTGGATTATTATCACTATTGTTTGCCATTGTTTGATTTTCATTTGCTTTGATATTACTTATGTCTATTCTGTACTAACCTTTTATGCAGGGACTAAGGTAAGTTCTTTAAGGGTATGGATAAATGTCCATGGTCACCCTTATCCTTTCTTTCTCTCCCCTCCTCTTCCTTTAGGATTTAGGTTGTCGTCAAACCTCACTAACCGTAGGTCACCCATGCATGATAACTTTAGGGCTCATAGTCCCCCTTAGAGTTACCCTTGTGTCTTCTCTCTTCTCATCTCAAATTTCTTTAAAACACTTAATAAGAATAAGGTGTATTGCGCACGAGCCTTAAGTATGGGGAATGAGAAATGAGGGGCTTCCTCTCATCTTTCTAGAGTGCTTAGCGAGCGTCCTGTCTTGGGACGATGCGTTAAGTATTCGCCCCTGTGCCCTAGACTTTGGTGCAATGCAACTTAGGAACAATCTTAAGCTGCTTCTGTCTTAAAAAATACAAACCAACTTCAAAACTTTTTGTCCTTCGGGATTCCCAAACTTAAAGGCTATTTTCAAAAAGGGCACGTTACCTTCCGTCTGAGACGCAAACAGGCATCGACCCTAACTATCGGACGCGAACTTAACGTCGCTCATAAAAAACACAAAAAGAACTTGGTCCGAACTACGTTGACTCTGAATTCCCCATTGCACAAAGGGGGTACGTAGCCCTAGGACGTCGACGTCCTACCGAGTCGGTCTTGGTCTTTCCCTCTCCGTTTTAGTACAGCCCTAGATGATAGTATAACTCACCCTTAGAATAGACAACAAGCGTGGATCCCATCGAGTACGATGGACGCGTGGGGTGCTAGCACCTTCCCCTCGCGTAACCGACTCCCGAACCCAGGTTATGGTTGCGATGACCATTCCTTTCCCTCTTCCTCAGGTTTATGCGGTGTTCCCTTTCCCTCTCTTGGGATAAATTTACACGGCTGGCGACTCTGTTTTTCCGCGCCACTCTCGCGTTTGTACCTGGATGAAAATCCTGGGAGCGACAAGAGGTGGCCCATAATGTTTACCAAACAAACTCAAGCAAAGAGAATGCAAACAAATGGCCAAACATCCAAGAAGATCATCAAAGAAGGAGTAGAAGAAGAATGAGTGGATATGCAAGGTGATCATGCAACAATGCTTCAAATAAAATCAAAATCAGAATGTGGATGACCTAAACATATGCCTAAACATGATGTACAAATGTCACATGAGGCATACAAACAAGTATCCAAGCATTGAGAGTAATTAGAAGAAGAAGAAAGAAGCATGTAAGTGAAACATGTTCAAGTAGGCAAGATGAAACATGAATAACATATGGAATGAACGAAAAGCTCTAAAGTCAGAAGCATACATCATATGAGATGCAAAGAAGAGATATGGCATGGTATACACAAACCAAATACAAACCAAGAAGAGGCATGGATGAAAAGAAGTGAGAAGATAAGTCAAAAAGAGGCATGTGAAACAAGCATGGAACATGTACACAAAATAAGTAACAACTTCACACCAATGACATAAATTTGCATTCAAGAGACCTATAATGATCTAAACATGGCTCAAGAAATCAAAGAAAATAATCTCATACAATGGCACAAGTGCCTTCTCAAGCAAGTAATTCAACATGATCAAAGATGTTCACAAAAGAAGACCTCAAACATGAATGATCAAACAAATAGTAAACATGATTAAAAAATCATCAAATTAAATCTCAAAACACCTCAACCAGGGACAAACATCATATTAAAAACTCATGCAAAAATTCACAAGATAGGTCCCTCAAACAATTAGACAAAGAGCACAAAGGATTATGGATCAATATGCAAAAGAGAGGGGCTAAAATGCAATATGAAAAGAGTTTAAAAATATGAGAAAAATGTTTTTATTCACTTCAATATGTTGATGAAATAATTCAAAAATAATGGACTCAAAATGTTTTATGTGCTATGAGAAATAAATTCTCAAAGTTGAAGTGTGCAAATAAGAACAATTTTCAAAGAAAATAAAAGAAAATGCCAAAAATACAATGAAAAATGACCAAAGTCAGAAATAAAAAATGTCCAAAATTAATTAAATGCAAAAATATGCTTCATGATTTTTTGGTGATTTTTGGATGCATAAAACTATTTTTAAAAAATTAAAAAATGAAAATGAGTTAATTAAATAAAATAAGGATGAAAGGAAGAACCCAGGGGTGTATTCAGCAAGCAATTCACGTTTAAAATATTAAATGGGCTTAAACAGGGGATGCAGATATCAAACCCAGTCCACAACAAAAACAATCAGCGCAGCCAAACAAAAATGTGGACTCAGTCAACATAATTGAGTCACACAAGCCCTAGGATCTATCTCACGCTTCACAATGAGTCAACATAACCAACAAGTAATCAAAATCTGTGGCCAGGATTAAAAGTATATGGTAGAAAGCATGGGGAATCACACAAAAATCATGATCTTACCTAAATACAACTCACGTGAGAGGCATGTGAAAAATTTAATGCGCTGGCAGCATAATAAGCATCAGATCCATCTAACGTGTATCATTCAGTCAACAAATCACATATTAATTAAGATGAGTGGCTCAGATCGGGTGTACATGGTAACAATCATGGAATAGCATACACATGTATTAAAATGAAAACCAATTAAACACGTGAAATTAAATGAGTTGGCTAAACGTGAGCCATCAGATTTGGACATGGACAGTCCAGATTTCATCTTCTCCAATGAAACCCTCGCCTTGCCTGAAAACAAACCAGACGCCGGAGCCCTAGCTCTGGTCGTCTTCTCCGGTGACCTGCAACTTCAAATTTCCCAGAATCCACAAACAAGAGCACTATTCCACTCAGATTTTCATGAGGATCAAGAATATGCAAACCATTTCATTAAACAATCAACACATAAGGCAAATCGAAGAAGAAAAGTTTAGATCTAAAAATTTCAGATCCAAAATACTGCCATGATACACGTTCAAATCTCAAATAAAACACATCAGAATGATCAGCAACTCATGAGGAATAAAATGCACACCATAAAAACAAGTTATAGGATCATGAAATTCAACTCACCTGAAACTTGAAACTAGCAAAAATACTTCTAGAAACCTAGTGTAAGAGTGCAGATCTACTCCTTGGAACCTCTAATTGCAAAATAAATGCAATTAGAGCTTAGAATCGTGCTAGATCTTGATATTTGAACTTAAACCTTCAAAACTGAATCTGATGAAAAACTCACTCTCAGCTCCAATCAATGGTGGATTCTTGTTCTATGGAGTGTGTAGATCAAGAATATGGAAAGAAATCTTCAAAAACCCTTGTGGAAAGAGAGATTCGAAGAGGAGAAAGTGTGAGTGAAATTTCAAAATCTGAGCAAATGAGAGTGCATGACCTAGCTTTGGACGTGTGAGTTAGCTTATATACACCTCATTAGACCTCTGATCATGATTAAAGTTTGGTTAATCCCTTGATTAATGACTTTTGAATGGTTTTGCAAAAATGCAAAATATGATCAACCCACTAATCCACACGTGTAAGCTCATGCTTTTCATGATGAATCACTCACACTTCCCTTGCTGATCACATCTCAATTGGATTTGGGCTTTGTAGTGGTTTAATTTGTGAGATTCAATCCATCTTGCAAAATTGTATTATGTGAAGAAAGTGAGGTACATGGCATGAAATGACTTGATTCAAGGGCCAAACTTGTGCCAAATGAAGTGTACTTGGATATTAGAATGTGACTTGAAGCAATAGAACCAATTACAAGTCAATTTGTACCAAAATGCAAAAGGTGGAAAAAGTGGTACATGTAAAAAACCTTAAAAAGCACCTTGCATTGTTTTGACCATAACTTGAGTTTCACAAATGATATGGAAACCATATAGTACTTTTTGGAAATGGGAGAGAAAGATCTTCAACTTTCATGTTGGAGGAAAATTCATTTGAAGCTTCCTTAATGATGAAAAGTCAAGTTGAATGTGGTGGAAAAACTGCCAAAAATGGAAAGTTCTCATTATAGGTCATTTTCCAAATTTAGTAACTTTTGCACAAACTCTTGATTCTTGGTGAATGACATGAATCTTGACCCTTGAAGACCATATGAGGATGTGAGACCTTGAAAACCATGAAGAGAACCTCAAAATTCCACAGTTGACTTCCCCTCTCACTGTTGACTTTTCTTGGTCTACAAGCAATTGATCCACTGAACATCTTCCACAATGAACCACTAACCAAGCCTTCCCCTATGAGTGTTTGTGAGCACATGGGAATCATGAGAGCATGATTGAATCCAAAAAGCCCTTCAAGAAGCTCTTTTGAAACCAAAACCCTAATTGGTCCCTCTAGTTAGGAGGGAAAGATTCACTTGAAATCCTTTGCCATTCTTGACCTTATGAAGATATGATGAACTCCTCAAACCACCTTGAGGCTTGAGACTCCTTTGAGATGAACCAAGCACCTTGATCCCATGCTAAGAACCAATGTCATGCATAAATGCTAATGCAAGAAATGCAAAGAAACATAAGCCAGTTAGCTAAAAGTAAGAGGGCAAATTTTGGGGTGTTACAGCTGCCCATATTCAATCGACTTGAACCTGAAGGGATGATAGCAACGGCTTTCAGACATTCAAGGTAGAAGGTGATTGAATACAAAAAGAACCCGGAAATTTGCAACCTGTGGGGATCAAAGGTAAGTGTTTGCCAATCGAAAGTGGAGTTAGACACAGTAGATACCAACTAATAGTTGGGATAAAAGAAGGGTACCAACCAATAGTTGGGATAACCAAGAAAAGATACCAACCAATAGTTGGGATAAAAGCAGGGTACCAACCAATAGTTGGGATAACCAAGAAAAGATAACAACCAATAGTTGGGATAAAAGAAGGGTACCAACCAATAGTTGGGATAACCAAGAAAAGATACCAACCAATAGTTGGGATAAAAGAAGGGTACCAACCAATAGTTAGGATAACCAAGAAAAGATACCAACCAATAGTTGGGATAAAAGAAGGGTACCAACCAATAGTTGGGATAACCAAGAAAAGATACCAACCAATAGTTGGGATAAGAGAAGGGTACCAACCAATAGTTGGGATAACCAAGAAAAGATACCAACCAATAGTTGGGATAAAAGAAGGGTACCAACCAATAGTTGGGATAACCAAGAAAAGATACCAACCAATAGTTGGGATAAAAGAAGGGTACCAACCAATAGTTGGGATAACCAAGAAAAGATACCAACCAATAGTTGGGATAAAAGAATGGTATCCACCAATAGTTGGGATAACCAAGAAAAGATACCAACCAATAGTTGGGATAAAAGAAGGGTACCAACCAATAGTTGGGATAACCAAGAAAAGATACCAACCAATAGTTGGGATAAAAGAAGATGGTCGAAGGCGGACTCGAAAAGATGGACTTTCAAACCTGAAATAAGTAGAATCAACAGATCTACAAAGATGAATCCGCTGGGGAAGAGAAATCTAAATGGACAACTCTGTGGGGGAGTGTAGGAAGGACCAACAAGAAGGACGAATCCACTGGTTGCGGTGTCATGTTAAACAACATCTCCTGAATCATGTCCCTTTCTGCTAGGGAAAGGAACTGGTAAGGAAATCAAACCTGGCTTATGCTTCGAATGCATATGTTTGAGTTTTGCCGTAATGCTCCATACGAAATGGAAATGCTACGCATTTGGGAGGATGCCATGCAAGAATGCTTATGCAATGCAAAAGAGGTACCTCAGCAAACTAAATGCTGAAGGCGAAGGCAAACTCCACTGGGGACGACAAAAATAAATTGTCCTCCGAAATAAGAGACCCTGCTGAGAAAGACACTGATCACAAATTCTGATGGAGATGAAAGCTCCGAGAGAAAACCCACTCCATTGGGGATGGAAAGATCAACAACTCTGCTGGAGATGGAAAAAACTTTGATAGGATACCCACTCAGCTGGGGAGGGAGATGAATACTGAAGATGGAAACTCCTCCGCCGGGGATCACCAAATACTTCAGAACTTGGATTTGATGCCTGCCAAAAATGATTGGACTCAAGACCTGCTGGGGATACCATTCACCACCAGACTCTACTTGGGGATGTCGGTTAGCTTAATCTGCTGCTAGGGAAATAACTTTACCCTCAACCTGCTGGGGATTAGATCAAATCGTTGTCGGTGAGACTATACTTTCTAACCAACTGAGGAAAGTAGACCCCAGGACCTTGTGGGGATAATAACATCTTTGTCCACGAATCTCCTGCTGGAGATACAACAAAATCCCCCTTAGAGCAATCAACCTCTGAATGCTTGCTGGGGAATAATAATCCAAACAGAACCTCGGCTGGGTATACAACCCTCTGCACTCCTGCTGAGGAAAGATGAGCCAAATCACAACTCTGGTTGAGGGTAAACCTCTTATACCCTGCTGAGGGGGACGATCCTCAACGGCTCTGCTTGGGAAAACACTTCTTTATACTCTGTTGAGGAAGACGATCCTCGATACTCTGACTGGGGAGAGCATCAAACTGCTGAGGACGATCAGACTTTAAAGTTGGGGAGAGCAACTCTACTGGGGAGGTACACCTGTCATCCTGCAAAACCAACAGAAAGGTCTATATGAAAAAATGATTACTTTGATTATCATCATAGTGACTGACGCCTAAGCAATTGCCACCGTTTTCCAACTTGTTTCATAAAGCTCAACATTTTAGCATGTAATGTTTATCAAAAATATCAGACATTTTCACAAACAAAACAGGTAAAATAAAAACACAAATGGAAAGCTTTTTGAGTGAAATGCAAATTTTATTGAATGGATTGGCCTGTAAATAGGCATTTACATTTAGAAGCAATTCCTGGAAAGAGGTAATTGCGCAAAAAGTAAAAGAAAATACACATGTCGGCAATGTGGGGAACAGACATCCACCATGACTCGACTCAGCTATAACCCATATGACTTATTTATCCGCAGATGCTTTGACCTTTGAAGATGACTGACTGGACTTATTCCTTTCCTTCGAATTTTCCAAGTGTGAATAGTGATCATAGATCAAACGCGGATCTTTGTCTTTGCTTTTAAATCCCTAACTTTTGCCTGGATCGCCCTTTTCGGGTTTTCAATCCACCGGGATACCCTTTTTTGCCAAGGTTGCCTTTTCAGGTTTTCAACCTTGCGGGTTTATTCTTTTTTCTCTTTTTATCCCTAATTTTTGCCTGAACCTTTTCTTTTTATGGTTCGCCAGGATGCCCCATTTTTGCCTGAACCTTCTTTTTATGTTCAGCGGGTCTCTTTTATGCAAAGTATTTTTTGACTACATCCGCGTTCACAGGGGACGTAAAATCTTCGCCATCCATAGTCGAGAGTAATAAGGCTCCACCAGAGAAAACCTGTCTTACTACATATGGCCCTTCGTAATTCGGAGTCCACTTGCCCCTGTGATCTGTTTGAGGAGGAGTGATCCTTTTCAGAACTAATTCACCAGTTTGAAAACACCGAGGATGCACCTTCTGATCAAATTCTCTTTTCATCCTGCTCTGATACAACCGGCCATGCGCAATGGCTTTCAATCTCTTCTCTTCAATGAGGTTCAATTCATTCAGCCGGGAACGCATCCACTCAGCCTCATCAAGCTTCACGTCTGTCAGATTTCTCAAGGAAGGAATCTCAACTTCTAATGGTAGAACTGCTTCCATACCATATACCAATGAGAAAGGAGTTGCCCCAGTTGATGTGCGTACCAAAGTACGATAACCGTGCAAAGCGTAAGGAAACATCTCATGCCAGTCTTTGTATGTCACCACCATCTTCTGCACAATCTTCTTAATGTTCTTATTTACCGCTTCAACAGCCCCATTCATCTTCGGACGATAAGGAGAAGAATTGTGATGTATGATTTTAAAGCTCTGACATAGCTCCTTCATCATCTTATTGTTCAAATTTGAACCATTGTCAGTAATGATTCTCTCCGGGACTCCATACCGGCAGATGATGTCCTTCTTGATAAACCGGGCTACCACTTGTCTGGTGACGTTGGTATACGATGCTGCTTCCACCCACTTTGTGAAATAGTCAATAGCCACCAGGATAAAACGATGTCCATTTGAAGCGGTCGGCTCGATCTTCCCAATCATGTCAATTCCCCACATGGCAAAAGGCCAAGGTGACGACAAAACATTCAGAGGAGTAGGCGGTACGTGCACCTTGTCAGCATAAATCTGGCATTTATGACATTTCCGGGCGTATTTAAAACAATCAGACTCCATAGTCACCCAATAATACCCCGCTCTTAACAATTTCCTTGCCATAGCATGCCCATTGGCATGAGTATCAAAGGAACCTTCGTGAACCTCTTCCATTAACAGGCTTGCTTCGTGTTCATCAACACAACGTAGCAAAACCATGTCAAAGTTTCTCTTGTATAACACATCATCTTTGTTCAAAAAGAAGTTTCCTGATAACCTCCTCAATGTCTCTTTATCCTTGGAAGATGCCCCAATTGGGTATTCCTGACTCTTCAAAAAGACTTTGATGTCATGATACCAAGGCTTGCCATCTGATACACCATCAGCTGCAAATACAAAAGTAGGTCTGTCCAAGCGCATGATTCTGATTCAAGGAGTTTCATTCCAACGATTCACTTGATACATCGATGACAACGTTGCCAACGCATCAGCCATCTGATTCTCTATCCGGGGAATGTGATGGAAGTCCACTCTGTCAAAGAAAGGTAACAATCTTCTGGCATAATTGTTATATGGAACAAGATTCGCTTGACGAGTCTCCCATTCACCTGTAATCTAATTAACCACCAACGCAGAATCACCATAAACATCGAGGTTCTTGATTCTCAAATCAATTGCTTCTTCTAACCCCATGATGCATGCTTCATACTCTGCCTCATTGTTGGTGCATACGAACGCTAATCGGTCAGTGAAGGGTATATGAGAACCCTTTGGAGTCGTAATGACTGCCCCGATTCCGTTACCATATGAATTAATAGCTCCATTAAAAACCAACTTTCACTGAGATCCAATCTCAGGTCCTTCATCAGGCAAAGGCTCTTCACAATCCTTCATCTTCAGGTACATGATATGTTCGTCCGGAAATTCAAACTTCATCGGTTGATAATCCTCAATTGGCTGTTCGGCAAGATATTCTGATAGAACACTTCCCTTAATGGCTTTTTGGGAAACATACTGAATATCGTATTCCGTCAGAACCATATGCCAACGGGCTATTCTCCTAGAAAGTGCTTGCTTCTCAAACACATACTTGATCGGATCCATCTTTGAAATCAAATGGGTTGTGTGGTTTAACATATACTGCCTCAAATGCTTAGCTGCCCAAGCGAGTGCACAACATGTTTTCTCTAGCACCGAGTACCTCGACTCACAATCAGTAAACTTTTTACTCAGGTAGTAGATGGCGTGCTCTTTTCTACCTGACTCGTCGTGTTGACCGAGCACACACCCCATTGAATTCTCAAGAACCGTAAGATACATAATCAAAGGCCTTCCTGGCACTGGAGGCATAAGGACCGGAGGTTCCTGCAAGTATTCTTTAATCTTTTCAAACGCCTTTTGACAATTTTCATTCCACCTGACTGCTTGATCTTTTCTTAGCAACTTGAAGATTGGTTCACACGTGGCCGTGAGATGCGAGATGAACCTAGCAATGTAGTTTAATCTCCCCAAGAAACCACGAACCTCTTTTTCTGTTTTCGGCACAGGCATTTCTTGTATGGCTTTTACCTTCGCAGGGTCAACCTCAATACCTTTTTCACTAACAATGAACCCCAGCAATTTTCCTGATCTCACCCCGAAGGTGCATTTGTTCGGATTCAACCTCAGTCTGAATTTTCTCAATCTTTCAAATAGCTTCTGAAGATTCACCAGATGTTCTTCCTCCGTTTGTGACTTCGCAATCATGTCATCAACATAGACCTCGATCTCTTTGTGAATCATATCATGAAAGAGAGTCACCATCGCCCGCTGGTAAGTTGCCCCTGCATTTTTCAATCCAAAGGGCATCACTTTGTAGCTAAAAGTTCCCCACGGTGTTATGAATGTTGTTTTCTCCATGTCCTCTGGGGCCATCTTGATTTGGTTATACCCAAAGAAGCCATCTATGAAGGAAAACACCGAATACTGAGCGGTATTGTCAACTAACACGTCAATGTGAGGGAGCGGGAAATCTTCCTTTGGGCTTGCTCTGTTCAAATCCCTGTAATCAACACACATCCTAACCTTTCCATCCTTCTTAGGTACAGGCACGATGTTAGCAACCCATGGAGGATAATTCGTCACGGCCAGAAATCCGGCGTCTAGCTGTTTCTGAACCTATTCCTTGATTTTGACAGACATCTCCGGTTTAGTTCTTCTCAATTTTTGTTTGACCGGAGCACAACCTTCTTTAAGTGGTAGCCGGTGTACAACAATATCAGTATCGAGCCCAGGCATGTCTTGGTAAAACCAGGCGAAGATGTCCACATACTCACATAGCATTTCAATCAATCTTCCCTTGACACTGTCTTCCAATGCAGCCTCTATCCTTACTTCTTTTCTGGCATCCTCGATTCCCAGATTCACAATCTCAATTTCCTCCTGATGAGGTAAGATGACCCTCTCCTCTTGCTTCAACAATCTGGCCAACTCTTCGGGCAGTTCACAATCTTTGTCAGTCTCTTCTTCAGCCTGATAGATTGGATTGTCAAAGTCATACCGAGCTATAGCTGAGTCATGATCGGTGTCATCTGAAAAAAAGACCTGCATGATTGATGAGGTATGTTTTATTATGTATGCAACAAAGAAACATATTTCCATTTTGATGTGGGTTTTTAATGCATAAAAATAAAATAGAAAGACAGAGATCAAAATATTTGAGTGTGAAAAGTCCTTTATTGATGATATAGCAAAACATGCAATAGTTAAAGCCCTACAAACAAAACCACTACGTCTTGGGCAGAATGCAGGATTAGCATAATAGGAAAACAAAGCAATTACTCAAAGCTAGTCACTTGAATGACTTTTTCGGAAGACCATTTGCATAGACTTTCTCCAGGGACGCAAGGGCGGATCCAGCTATCCATGTCACAATCACTGTCCCCTTCTTCCTCAATGGCATTAACTCTGTCAAAAGAAACACCGGCACTAGTGAAACGGACTGGGCCATAGAATTTGGGAGGATCCCCATCTCTCCTGGATGGCTTGTATCCCAATCCATAAGTATCCCTCTTCTCCTGAACTTCAACCACTTGGCCCCACCTCTGTGAGCTACCAGCTTCAACCACACCTTTGGCGTCTTTAAACGAAGACATAGAAACTTCAGGCTGATTTGCCCCTGCAGGCTGCTCTATAGCTTCAGACTGGATAACCTCTTCAGAAACCTTCACCTTCTCAAACCCCTGACACAAAGTCTCATGGATTTCACCATCCACTTCCACGTATTTAAAAGTTGACAGCTGACTAATCATTATGTCTTCTTCTCCGCACACTGTCACTACGTGACCATCAACCATGTATTTCAGCTTTTGATGCAAAGTGGAGGTTACAGCGCCCGCACCATGGATCCAAGGACGACCCAACAAGCAGCTATATGATGGCTGAATATCCATTATGTAAAATGTTGCATCAAAGATTTTCGGCCCAACCTTGATCGAAAGCACAATCTCACCAAAGACAGATCTCTTCGAGCCATCAAAAGCTCGCACCACCAAGTCACTTGGTGTACAAATAAATCCCCTGGTATCTAACTTCATTAATGCTTTCTTTGGCAATACATTCAACGATGATCCAGTATCAACCAATACATGTGACATCAGTGAGCCACGACACTCAATCGAAATATGCAGGGCATTGTTATGATTCCTCCCAGCGGGAGTCAAATCAAGATCTGTGAAACCCAAGTCATTACCCGCATTCACGTGCGCTACAACCCCTTCCAGCTGGTTAACAGAAATCTCTTGAGAAACATATGCCGCATTTAAAACTTTCAGAAGAGCATTCCTATGAGCTTCAGAGCATAACAACAATGACATAATAGAAATCTTCGACGTGGTTTGATGCAACTGGTCCACAATTTTGTAATCACTTTTCCGGATGAGTCTCATAAACTCCTCTACATTTTCAGAAAAACCATCAATAACCGGCTTTACTGTAGAATCAACAACCACTGGAGTCTGAACAGAACCATCAGCTACCTGTTTTCCCCTATCTTGCCTAGAAGTACTGGGTTGATCAATAACAGGAGTAAGCACTCTACCACTTCTCGTTATAGCATCAGTCTCAACTTTAGCTTCTGAACTAGTACTCACTGGTGGAGTAGTCATTAATTCCTGATTTTGTCCATTAACAAATACACTAGCATCATAATTCCAAGGGACGGCCTGGGTACTTTCATACGGAATGGGTTTAGGACCTGAAATAACAACCGGCACTGGTCTCGCTGGCCCTGATATTACAACTGTCTTGAAAGGAATAATAATAGTAGTAACATCATCATTAACAACCTCTTTCTGCTGATTACCTCTATCAAACTATAAGCAGCCCTCATTAATCATATTCTGGATACCCCTCTTCAGCGAATCACAACCATTGTCCTTTGTCAAACAATGTGAACAGTTCTCATCACAACCCGAATAGACGCCACCCTTCAATAACCTATTTTTAACCACAGCCAACGGAGTTTTCAGCTCCTCAACATCCATGATCAAATTCAAAGCTTCACATTCCTCGATTATCGCATTCACCTTCGGCCCATTGTGATCAGGCATCGGGTTTTGCACAACATTAGGTCCATCATTAGCAAAGCTGATAGCCTTTGAATCTACCAAGTCCTGGACTTTATGCTTAAAAGCTTTACAGTCCTCGAGATGATGCCCCGGTGCCCCAGAATGAAAATCACAATGGGCGTTAGGATTGTACCCGGGAGGTGGAGTACCAACAGGAGGAGCCAAAGTTCTCTTTTCAACTAACTTCAACTGAAGCAAATGCTGAAACAATTGTGAATATGGTAGAGGTGGAGTATCAAAGTTTCTATCATCTGTTCTCTATCTGGCTGGATACTGGCGTTGAACTCGGTTCTGTTGTTGAGGCCCTGCTTGAGGTGGAAGTGCTGCAGGAATAACCACGGAAGCCACCTGCTGGTTATAGTTTTGTTGTTGTTTCCCCTTTCCCCTATAGGATGAGACAGAATTGGTTTCTTCTTTCTTTTTATAGTTCACAAATGGCTTCTTTCCCTACCTGGAGGACGATCCATCACCACTGGAAACTTTTCCAGCCTTAATTCCAACCTCTATCTTTTGTCCGATCGCGATCACATCTGCAAACTTGCCTAGCAAACAAGGCAACAGCTTTTCATAATAGTGCTTAGGCAGTGTATCCATAAACATATCCAACATTTCCTTTTCCAGCATTGGTGGCTACACCCTAGCCGCCAATTCACGCCACCTTTGCGCGTATTCTTTGAAACTTTCATCATTTTTCTGGGACATGCTCAACAGCTGAGTTCTGTTGGGAGTCATGTCTGTGTTGTACTGGTAATGCTTAATAAAAGCTGCAGCTAGCTCTATCCAAGTACGAACATCTCTACTTTCCAGTGCCATGTACCACTCCAAAGACGCACCGGGCAGGCTATCTTGGAAAAAGTGCATCATTAGCTTTTCGTCCTTGGCATGGGCAGCCATCTTCCTGGTATACGCCTTTACATGAGTTCTCGGGCAGGTAGAACCATTGTACTTCTCCAGTGTAGGAATCTGAATCTTGTGTGGAATGACAAAATCAGGGACCAACCCTAGGTCGTCCAAATCTATTCCCAAATCATCCTGCTTCACAACCCCTTTCAGTTGCGCCTCGATTAAACGGATCCTCTCATCACTGACCACAGAAAGACCTGTAACGCCCGTTTATTTAATTAAGTATTTAATTAAATATAATTGTAGTATGTTGTGTTGATTCGCGTTGATTTGAGTATTTGTGTCGATTTGCGTTGGTTCGTGATACTTGTGTTGATTTAAGTTGATTCCGGAATATCGGAATATTATGTTGATGTTTCTAAGTTGGTTCGAGTTGAATTGATTTAATAAGTTGATTTAAGTTGTGGAAAATAATATTGAATACTTTTCCGTTTATGGTTGAATATGTTGATTGAGTTGTTTGGGCAATTTATTTGATAGTCGGTAATTAGTCGATTTAGTCGAGAGAAATAATATTAGAATTAATATTATGGAATATAAGCATATTTTATTTAAGTGGGCTTACTCGTTGCGTTGGTGGTAGTAATCGGGGAGGTGTTGATTAGTAGGCCCAAATTGAGATTTATAATTATAATAAGAATTATAATAAAAAGAAATATAAGAAGAGGAAGTTAGGTTTTGGTAGCAGTAGGAGAAAGAATAGCAGAACGTGAGAAAAGAGGAACGAGGAAAAGTTGGAGAAGAGGGATGCGGGAGAATTGCCGTCGGAGCCAAGTCGGAAAAGTTGATCGGAAATTCGAGCGACCATCAATTTAAGGTAAGGGTGGGGTTCGAATTTTATAACCGGGAATAAGATGATTAATGCTTGGGATTGGGATTGTATAATTTTCTACTGTGTTGATTTTATGATGAATTGTTTTGGTGATTTTCTCCTAGTTTTCATTTTAGGTTGAAATGGTAGAAATGAATAGAAATCGATGTTTGCACGGACGAAAGTCAGAATAGATTGCGTAGTTGTGTCGAGTAATGTTAGGTCGTGATCGAGTATGCTTGTTTTATTGAATTTGGTTGATTTTGTAAGTTTTTGCATTTTTGGAGATTTGAGGGTTTAAGATTCGGATTGAAATCGAAAGTCGTAGAATTCACGTTTGAGGGTTCCAAATCACTACTATATGTGGGGTATGAATGAGTATGTGTTTGTTTCAAAGAAAATAATTGAATCGGTCGGATTTTCGGACGGAAATGCAAAATCCCGTAGGGCTGTTATGCAGAAAAAATTCTGGTTTCGGAAAGTTTCGAAAATTCATATCTTTTGATCCGTAAGTCGGTTTTGACCCCCGTTCGAAGCGTTGGAAAGCTAACGAGATGTTCTTTCTAGGAAAAAATGGTTTTGAGGTCTGTACCTGGTTCAATTATAGCAGAAAATTGAAATCGTATCGTTGTGTTGATTTTTACCGTCGTGAATGTGTGCGATCGATGTGTTATCGTGCGGTATGCTTTTGTTATATAACGTATAGCTTGTGTGCTGTTATATGATGTGAATACCTATGATGAAATGTTGTATGATTGTCGATGTAGTTAGTAGTAATTAATAGGTAATTTTAATCGGTTTATTTTGTTGAATTCGTGTTGAATGTGTGTATTTCTAGTACCGTTGCTTATGTTGTTTTGTCCCAGTTTATGGGCATTTTTAAGTCGTAGGTCGAAGGACCAATGTTGATGTTAAAGTTGCAGGTCGTATGACCAACGTTGATGTATCTAAGTTGTAGGCCTATGGCCAAAGTTGAATCATGTTGAATTAAAGTTGTTATGTGGTTTGTTATATGTTGTTCGGAGTTGGTTGTTGTTATGTGTTGAGTCGCTGCATCATAGCATATCATTATTATGTTGGCCTGGATTGGCAATTTCTAAGTTGGAGCGGATGCTCACCACGTTGGCCTGGATTGGCAAAAATACTAAGTTGAAGGCTTATGCCTTACAGATACCTCGGTAACCTGGTATATTTTAAGTTGGGTGTTTTACTCCGATGGTACCACATGCATATGCATAGTCGAGTCGCATCCTGTGTCGCATTATTTATGTTGTTTGTGTTGATTGTGTTTGTTGAAGTTGAGTAAGTTGTTTATGTTATCCAAGTTGATAAAGTTGTTCATGTTGCTTAAGTTGATAAAGTTGTTTATGTCGTTTAAGTTGATGAAGTTGTTTAAGTTGCTTAAGTCGATGAAGTTGTTTAAGTTGCTTAAGTCGATGAAGTTGTTTAAGTTGCTTAAGTTGATGAAGTTGTTTATGTGATCATGTTGATGAAGTTGCTTATATGATTATGATGATGTTGATTATGTGGTAAGTGTTGCTATGTGTAATAAGTCCATAAAGTATGTTTATAAATTGTGGGTGATTGTTAAGTTGTTGTTGTTGGATAGTAGTAAAATTGTATAATTCCATCTAACGTATTAATTATCATACTCTTGTTTATATTGTTCGATATCTCACCCCTTCTGTGTATGGTGATGGTTTATACGCCATCCTGCAGGTAATCCAGAGTAGAGATGCTTACTTTACTAGTTGAGTCGGTGATGTCGCTCTGATACGTAACACTCGCGGGGATGAACGCCTAGTTGCTTTGTTGTTGTTTCAAGTTGGTTCCATGAAAATATGTTGTTACTAAGTTATTTAAGTTGAGAAAAAATGTTATACCATGTTTAGTTGAATATTTGAGAATCCGCTGCGTAGTTGTGAAAATTGTTTTGGTTTCAAAGATTGAATAAAAGTTGTTATTATAGTTTCATCCGAATTAAAAGTGTTATGTATCGATGTATTATTTGATTGAAGGAAACAGTGCTATAAAGTTGAAATGTGACATCCTATTTGTGTAATTGTTGATTGAATTTTATCACTATGATTTTATCGATTATTGTCGGGTAGAAATGGGTGTTACAAGACCAGCGTCCAAGCTTCAGACTGAAAAAACATCACCCTGTTGATCATCAAAACGATGGCCATGGATAGCTCGAACAGTGCTTCCTTCTCCAACCACTGAAGGAATCCCACCCTGTCCACCAGCGCCAGGAATAGGAATGTTGATACCGGCACCACCTCCGCCTGGAGGGATAACACGATTAAGAAGACCACCGTGTAAGATACCATTTTCATCAACCTGCGACACCAAAGGCTGAACTAGAGTTCTGAATTCATTCTGACTCTGCACCACACCCTGCATCATCTCCATGAATTGATCGATGCGAGCTTGCATAGCTGCCATGTCTACCTGAACTTTGTCCATCACTCTGCTTTGATTAAGCCTGGTAGAATACCGATAAGTTAGTTGATCAATCCTGACAGTCAAAAAGAGAGAGCATAAGAAAACCAGAGAATCCAAGATAACCTGCAATGCAAAATAAGATGATTATGCAAATGCAAACATGTATGAACATTATCAAGGCGATCTATCCCTTGATTCCAGTTTTAACAATAGAAGAGAACTGAATTCCTGATCATATAAAGAGAATAAGCATCTGTTACAACACAAGTCTGAATAAGCATAAACAAAGATCCCGACCAACAAGCCTGGTGGTGATCCCGGAAATACAAAGAAAACAACAGCAAGGAAACTAAAGCATATCATCAAGACTCAGCCGTGCTAAAATTCCCCATTCGCCATTCTTTTTGCACCAATTTTGCACTTCCTTGAGAAGCTTCTTGGTATTAGGATGCTCTGGTCTCTGAATCAACTCCTGAATCAAAAGATCCCTCCTGTGCAAGATTCCTGTTAAATAACGACTATGCAACTCCCAATCACCTTCTCCAGAAGCTCCACCTGAACTTGGACCTTCGCTCTTGGCTCTTTTCACTTCGGCTTGGATCTTCAGCTGTTCCATATCTGCCATGGTTTCCTTGAGCTTTTCCTCAACTGCTCTCCTCTCAAAGATCCCTGATAAAACCTCCTTATCCTTTTTCCGAAGCTCTGTCTTCAAACCTTCAATCTATTCCAGATACTTGTCCTTTTTCAACTTGTTGGCGGTAATTGTTGTATTCCGACGGTCATGGAACTTGTGAATTCTTGACATAGCATAAGCCAACTCTTTCTTTTTGGACGAAAGGACCTTGCTAACACTTTTCAACGCTTGAGCCACTTTCTCTCTGGCTGTGGCTTCTTTAGACAATTCTTTATCCTTCACAGCCAAAAGTTCTGATTTCAACCTGGCAACATGGATAGCTTCGCCTTTTTCGTGCTTTAACTGACTAACCTCTCTGCCCAGCTCACGATTCTCCTCTCGGAGTTTCTCCTTCTCAGCCCATAACTTATCATACTTCTCTGCATCAACAGTCATGGGAGCCTCGATCATCAAAGGATACAAAGGTGGTTCCACCGGGAAGGGAAGAAGCTCCTCTTCTGCTCTTTTCTTAATCCACTCTTCATAGGAAGGAAAAGCCCGGTTGTTACATTTCCCGAATGAAGTTTTTCCCTTCTTGGTCACCTGCTTCCAAACATTCACAATCTTCCTTATCATCTCTTGATCCCCAGTACCATTGAAGAATAAGGACTCACTGACATCTCGCTCTTCAGGTGGACCTCTCAAAGGATAACCAAACTGCTTGATAACAAGGGAAGGATTATAATTAATTCCACCGCTTCTCCCTATCAAGGGTACATTAGGGAATTCTCCGCACTTGCAAATAATCTCCATCCCTAGCAATTCATGGTTGAACCAAACAATGTTGTCAGCAGTCAAGCCCATTAACCTCTTTGACCACTTCAGAGAATCTCTCGTATCAACGAAAGCGCCAGCTTCGGGGAGATGACTTAGAAACCAAGTAGATAAGAGTGCTGCACAGCAACTCATAGTTTTTCCACGCCTATTTTCATTCTTGTAGTGGACTGAGTGATACACATCACCTAGCAAGGTAGGTATAGGATTCTTTGATATAAAGATCCTGGCAGCATGCATATCCACCAGATCAGGAACATTGGGAAACAGGACAACCCCATAGATGCACATAGCCAGAATGGCTTGGAAAGCAGTCCAATTCTTCTCTTTAACATGTATGCAAGCTTGATCAAACAAGAACTTCAATAAGAAACCCTTAGCTCCTTGTTTCTCCACAATATTACTGCTCAGAATGGATTCACCAATATGAAGAGTAGTGGCCATTTCTTTTATCCCAGGGCGTTCTTCAGAAAAGAATACTATGTCATGCCTGATGGGGATTCCCAAAATAAATGAGAACTCCTCCAACGTTGGAGCCAAGATATAGTCTAGAAAAGTGAAGCAACGCAAAGACGGATCATAGAACTGAAGAAATGTGTGAATGGCATCCTTCTCATACTTGGAGATATTGTAGACAAACTTCAGAAGTCTCCCATACTCTCCACCAAACTCTGTACGAACTCCGGGACCAGCCATACTAATTAGCTTGTGAATCAACGTCAAGGTCGGGTCTGGGAACGAATAAGCAACAGTCTTCTTTCTCTGGATATCCATGCTAAGGCAACCTCAGAAAACCGGAATCAAGAGTAAGATGCAAGCCCTGAAAAATGTCAAACATGTTAGAATGCAAGAAAAATGATATGCACATGCAAGCATGGGATCAAGGCACCACTGCTGGATGTGCTGTGCTGTTAACTGAATGAGAACCACAACCCAGAAAACCAAAATTCTAGAATACCGAACCACTGAGATAACCAGAAACCCAGATAATTAAACACTGATGAGAAATCCAAAAAACCAGGCAGGTTGAAGGTATCGGTTACCTGTAAACACCCATCCCATCTCTCATGAGGGTTCTAGAAAGGCGAGGATCCTCAATATCTCGGGCTCTCAGGTCGAGAAATGATGATACGTTCACCATTTCTAGTTTGGCATCATCATCAATCGAGGAGGCCTCAACTGATTCCCCTAAAAAATAAGGTCATCCTATGCGAGTCCCTCAGCATTGGGTCCTCGGATTGAGAATGTGCAATGGTTTTGCCACGGAACGTGGTCTGCCACTGTCACATCTCGGGAGGAGAGGCGCAACTGAGGTATCGGAGAAACGGTCACCAGAGTCGACAGCTCTCTAGATCAACACCCTAACATGCGCAAGACACACACGTCAGAATACGTCCCAAGATAGCCTCGTCTGGTTGTGAATTTCGTGAACACACAAACGTACCAAGCGGGCACGTAGGTCCCACTACTTTCCACTCTAGTCCTAGGGTGTACTCAAGCCTGGGTATTGGGCTTATCTCTCATAACAACCCAACCTACCAAACAGAAACAGCCAGCACAACACAGCAATATCCAGTATGACAGTAATAAAAATGAAATGCAATGCAGTAAAAGCTGTAAAACAGTGATATACAACATAATAAAGCACAACAAATAAACACCCAAAGAAAAAAACAAACAAGCGCTAGGATCGACTCGCTAAAGGGGATGGACCAGCAAGAGGTCAACCAGCTTCCCCAGCAGAGTCGCCAGCTGTCGCTCCCGAAAGATTCGTATCCAACGGTACAAACGCGAGAGTGGCGCAGAAGACACATAGTCGCCAGCAATGTGTATTTATCCCGAGAGAGGGAAAGGAAACACTGCATAAACCTGAAAAGAAAGGGGGAAAGACATGGTCATCGCAACCATAGTCCGGGTTCAGGAGTCGGTTATGCAAGGGGAAGGTGTTAGCACCCCACGCATCCATCGTACTCGATGGGATCCACGCTTGTTGTCTAAACGGAGGGTGAGTTGTCCTACTATCTATGGCTGAACAAAAGAAAACGGGGATGGGGGTGGGTAAGACGGACTCGGTAGGACATATTCAATGCCCTAGGCCTACGTACTCCCTCAGTGCAATGGGAAAATCAGAGTCAACGTAGTTCGGACGGGAACTGTGGGGGAAGGTTGCTCGCCAAGACAATCGTTGTCTTGTGCCTACATATCCTCAATCGAACGAGAGAGAGGAATCAGAGCTAATGTAGTTCGTGGGTACGACCATGGATGGGTAAGTGTTTTTTATGAGCGACGTTAGATTCGCGTCCGGCAGTTAGGGTCGATGCCTGTTTGCGACTCAGACGGAAGGTAACATGCTCTTTTCTGAAAATGGTCTGGAACCAAACAATCCCTAAGGATAAAAAGATTTGAATTTTTTTTTTGTGTTTTTTAGACAGAAGTGTTTTTTTAAGTTAGTTCATAACTTGCATTGCACCAAAGTCTAGGGCACAGGGACGAATACTTAACGAATCATCCCAAGACAGGACGCCCGCTAAGCACTCTAGAAAGATGAGAGGAAGCCCCTCATTTCTCATTCCCCACGCCTAAGGCTCGTGCGCAATACATTTTATCTTTATTAAGTGTTTTCAAGAAGTTTTGAGATGAGAAGAGAGAAGACACAAAGGAAACTCTAAAGGGAAAATAAGAGTCCTAATGTTATCATGCATGGATGACCTATGGTTAGTGAGGCTTAGGAGAGATGACTACCTAAAACCTAATGCTAATCCTACTCCAAGCTTAATCAAAAATTAAGTTGGACTAGGTAGCTATAAAGGGAGAGAATCCAAGACTTAAACAAGTCTTGAGATTCATGGGAGGAAGAGAGTGAAAGAGAAGAAAGAAGCATATTAAATGCTAAAGCAAACACAAGTATGAAAGCTTAAAAGAGAAAGGAGAAGTTAGAATGTGGATAACTATGCACATCCCATTCACTTACCATTAGCCCCTACATGGTTAGCAAAAACAAACATAAGCAACAATAAGACAAATGAAACCCAAACAAGTCACAACCCAAAGAGAAATGGTTACAAACCAAACGAAACTCATCCAAGTCAGAATGTACACCTTATATGTGACCCATAATGTTTACCAAACAAACTCAAGCAAAGAGAATGCAAACAAATGGCCAAACATCCAAGAAGATCATCAAAGAATGAGTAGAAGAAGAATGAGTGGATATGCAAGGTGATCATGCAACAATGCTTCAAATAAAATCAAAATCAGAATGTGGATGACCTAAACATGTGCCTAAACATGATGTACAAATGTCACATGAGGCATACAAACAAGTATCCAAGCATTGAGAGTAATTAGAAGAAGAAGAAAGAAGCATGTAAGTGAAACATGTTCAAGTAGGCAAGATGAAACATGAATAACATATGGAATGAATGCAAAGCTCTAAAGTCAGAAGCATACATCATATAAGATGCAAAGAAGAGATATGGCATGGTATACACAAACCAAATACAAACCAAGACGAGGCGTGGATGAAAAGAAGTGAGAAGATAAGTCAAAAAGAGGCATGTGAAACAAGCATGGAACATGTACACAAAATAAGTAACAACTTCACACCAATGACTTAAATTTGCATTCAAGAGACCTATAATGATCTAAACATGGCTCAAGAAATCAAAGAAAACAATCTCATACAATGGCACAAGTGCCTTCTCAAGCAAGTAATTCAACATGATCAAAGATGTTCACAAAAGAAGACCTCAAACATGAATGATCAAACAAATAGTAAACATGATTCAAAAATCATCAAATTAAATCTCAAAACAAATCATTATGAAGAAGATAAGTACTTTAATATTTGATGTATTTTTTCCCTATATTATTTTACTTTGGACTTTACTTTTTTTCTTTTTGATAATGTCAAAAAAGGGGGAGAAGAGATGGTTTCTTTTGTTAATTTTTAGGATAACAAAGACAAAGCACGAATTGCAAAATATTGTCAAAAAAGGGGAAGAATAGATGGTTGCTTTTGTTAATTTTTAGGATAACAAAGACAAAGCATGAATTGCAAAATAAAGGGATGAAATATACAAGATAAGGGGAGCATCAAGTGTCAAACAAAAACTTCCCATCAATATATTTTGTCATAAAAGGGAGAGATTGTGCAGAATATGTTCATCATCTATCTTAGTTTAATTTTGATGAAGACAAAAACTTACCAAAGAAGAAGTAACAAAGAAAATAAGTTTTAAATCAAGAATCAAGAATGCGTAAGCTTGTGGATATTTTGGAAGTAGAGAAAATTAATGCTAAGGTATAATGGCAATTCATATGTTTATGAACTTTAGATGTTTAGAAAAACCCATACATTCATCTCTAAGGTTTCTAAAATATGCTTGCATCAAGACATTTCATGCCAAGTCTTTTAAAAAAGAAAAAATCTATGTTTTTTTTCTAAATTATGGCATCTGAAACCGCCATAATCACCTTCCAAAAACCGCCGTAGTTTTCAATTCACATTTCAAGAAGTCGATTGTTGTTTTCTACTACCTGACAAAATTGGACATTTTTGAAGTGTCAATCAATTGATCCAAGGGTACAATCGATTGTAGGGTCTTTTTTGCCTTTAAAATTTGAACTGACAATTGATTGATCCATATATGCAATCGATTGCTCCTTTGTATTTTTTCAATTTTTTTTACATTTCACATAGGACAATCAATTGATCCAAGAGTGCAATTGATTGCTTCATTATGAATTGTGAAAATTCTGAATCATTGTGATGCTTGTACATTGCAATTATTCATGAATATTTTCCATAACATTGCATCAAATCATAGAGGCACAATGAGACATATTTAAACCAAATTATATCATATTTTTCAATTCACCTCTTTCATACAAAATTCACATATAATTCAAACAATTTTAAAAGTGTTCATACAACATAAAACATTGAAACTTTAAGCATAAACCTTCATATCATTGAAAAAGTTTAATTTAAATTTCTAAGCACTTAAGGTTCATATATTATTGAATTGTACATTGAAAGAGAAGAACAATTGACTATTCAAATTGATTCAAAAACAACTACATATATTCAAATTTGTTAAAGTATTGTAATTGAATTCCAAATGTATGATGACTTAATTTGTAAAGAAAGTGTGTGTACTTTCTTAAAGTGTTTGGAAATAGAATGTAGTATATTTTCTGTATGTATTTGTAGCGAGCGATTTTGGACGCGGTTCTTAAGCGCGGTCGCTCTCTGCGGTTGAGTTTTAACTACAGGTCGATTCATTTTTTATCCTATTGTGAGTTGATTGAGGAAGGGAAATAGATGTCTCCAATTAACCCTGCTTGTATACTGAGTTTAAACAGCGGTCTGTTAGGTTACGGATGCTATCAATGTGGGGGGCCTTTGTACTGGTTATTTGTATTTTCACCAATACTGTTTTCTCTCTGGGATTTCTTGTGTTATTTTGACAGACAGGTTTCTGGCGGGGAACAAGGATTAGGATGTTAGGACTGATGCTTTTTTGATAGATATATGAGAGTATGGGATTTTGGGTTTTTGTTTAGTGTGCTCGCTAAGATCTTTTCTTTCGATCTTATGCCTACGTATTCCCGTTTACCGAAACAGGGAAATCAGAGCATTCGTAGTTCCTCCTATTCTATTGGAGGAAATGGGTGTTTTGGTGTCTTGTTCAAAGCCCAAGACGTGAAGCGAAAAGTAGTTTGTATCCTGTTCAAAGCCCAAGATGTGAAGCTGAATAGTCTATTTGTATCTTGTTCAAAGCCCAAGATATGAAGCTAAAAGGGTGTTGAATTTAGAGAGAATTTGTCATCTCTAAAGAGGGGGTTGTAAGTCACAACTGTTGGGTGACTGGCTGTAAAGGAGGATTACTTTAACCGGGATTTGTGAATCCGGAAATGCCATAATTTCCTTTATAGGGGATTTTAATCTGAAGGAGAAGACTTTAACTCAGTGTAGAGCAATGCCATCTTTCCTTAGGAATTTCTCATACTAAAAGAGGGACATTGGCATGGATGTAGATGATCCAGAGGCTTGCCGCTTACAGCAATTAGATGGAGGGGAAGGAGTTGTTGATGTTTGTGTACTGTGAACGAGGCACAACTTTGATGCTAAAAGGTTGATTGGATCAACCATTGGTTTTCTTATACAAAGCCTAAGAGGAGTGCTAATATGTGTCTCGTACAAAGCCCGAGAGAGAGGCTAAAAGGTTTTGACTCAACGAGGGAATCTTTTGGTATCTCGTATAAAGCCCGAGATGGAGGCTAATTGACTCAACAAGAGAGTTTTTTGTATCTCGTACAAAGCCCGAGATGGAGGCGAAAGGGGTGATTGACTTAATGAGGGAGTCTCTGGTATCTCGTACGAAGCCCGAGATGGAGGCTAAAATGTTTTGACTCAACGAGGGAATCTTTTGGTATCTCGTATAAAGCCCAAGATGGAGGCTAATTGACTCAACAAGAGAGTTTTTTGTATCTCGTACAAAGCCCGAGATGGAGGCTGAACGTTGTTTGACTCCACTGGGGAGAATCATTGTACAAAGCCCAAGAGGAGGCTATGCTTACTGTTTCAGTTAAGTGACTGGTCCAGTATACTGATTTTGAAAGAGAAAATCAGTTCTTATATGAGCAACACTGTACTCGAGGATTTGATTCGAGGATCCGGGTTATTCCTGTTCTTTAAGGAAGTGGGGAATCCGAAGGGTATTGAGACTGTCCGAGTCTACGAGGTTTTCTTCCTATTCTTGAAGGGTGCTTGAGAATGTCTTTGAGACTCAAGGATATTAGATTGTCCAAGTCTAGAGTTTCATTTTTTGTACCATGCTTTGAGAAACAGTAGTAGACTCTATGAAAGGACTATTCTATGCAGATGACTAATTTCTGTTCCTATACCTCTAGGAGGTCGTCGGGACAATTTGTACGAAGCCCAAGAGGAGGCTGGAAGCTTTTAAGAAGCCGACGGGTCCTTGTACGATGCCCAAGAGGAGGCTATCATTCCCGGAGGAATAGATCATTATACGAAGCCTAAGAGGAGGCTGTGAATACTTCTAAGAAGCCGTAGGGTCCTTGTACTAAGCCCAAGAGGAGGCGGGGTCGCTTTTAGGAAGCCTGTGGGTCCTAGTACGATGCCCAAGAGGAGGTCGATGCTTTTAAGAAGCCCGTGGGTCACCAAACCCCGAGAAATTCAAGACAGGCTATTCACAAGGAATAGATCAAGCCAGGAAAGTTCGAGAATTTGGAAGAAACTCAAGAGATGCCATTCACGGAGAAAAGATCATCTGTGGGGAATAGAGTTTCTTGACAAGTGCTTTTAAGAAGCCTGTGGGTCCCCAAACCCCGAGAAATTCAAGACATGCCATTCACCGAGAATAGATCAAGCCAGGAAAGTTCGAGAATTTGGAAGAAACTCAAGAGATGCAATTCACGGAGAAGAGATCATCTCTGGGGAGTAGAGTTTCTTTGACAACTTCTACGAGTGACAGTCTATGAAAGGGTTCACAGAGAATGCTGCCTTTCATATCTCCATATTGTTTAACCCCAAGAGGAGGGAAGACTGTGTCTGGTAATCCTATGGGGATCTAGTTTTGACTATTTAAGAGTGATCAACGGGCTTAATGTTAGACGTAGTTGCCGGGGAAACTCTAAATATCTATACTATTATTACACAGTTGATATGAGTTTATGAAAGAAGACTTACAGTGAAACAGCCCCACAATACAGTTATATGTATATGAAAGCGGTAAATGAAAGCAATAACCACTTACTCGGTTGTAGAGCTTCCATGTTGTTTGGTTAGTTGTTCAACAAAGAAAGATTGAAAACAACAGTATATTTCAAAATCAAAGGAGAAAGTGCTTTGAAAAAGAAAGATTTGGGGCTTACAGCTCAAGGAGAGGTCCAGGGTTTTATCAGTGAGCACACTGTTTGAATTTGTACAAAGGGACTTATACAAGTGACTGTGGCCTAAAAATTGTTTTTTGTACAAAGGGATGGGTCTTACACTCTCTCAAGAGGCCCAAAAGGTTTAAATAAAGAGAGTGGGGCTTATAACACGAGGGTAGGCCCAGATGATTTTCCGTTTGAAATGGCGATCGCGCCGAGGTTTTCTTTTAACGCGAAGGGGCTTATACAATATCTGAGGCCCAAATGGTTTTGGTTAAAAGGGAGTTAGGTCTTACACTCTATTAGAGGCCCAAAAGTTTTGAATGGGTCTTATAGCTCAAGGAGAGGCCCAGGAGGTTATTTTTCAAAAGGCGACGATCGCGTCATTTGTTTTTTACGGTATCGGGACTTATACAATGCACTGAGGCCCAAAAATGAGTTGGTCAAAAAAGGATTGGGTCTTACACTCTATTAGAGGCCCAAAAGTGTTTGACAATGATTTGTTTGAGTGAAAATCAAAGAAACCCTAATTTTATACTTTAAAAGTAAATATTTAAAGAAAATCAATGAAAAATACCAAATAGGTTTGAATAAACCACTTGTGATTTTTGTTTAAGGTTTGAAAAATGAGGTATAAATCACAAGAGATATTAAAACTCATTTGGTCTTGATTTTTCAAGATGAATATTCATTTTAAAATGTTTAAAAACAAATAAAAATGAATTTATTCACAAAAATACTAATTATATTAAATAAATAATATAAACTCAATTTTTTTGTGGAATAAAATAATTCAACATTTTTTTGATTTTTTGCAAAAAGAACCAATAAAAAATAATTAAAATTGAAAGAGTTATTAATTTTCCAATTAATTAATAAACCATGAAAATATTGGAAAAAATGACAAAATGTGAAAAAACACAAAATGGCATAGGTGGGGTTTGAACCCAAGACCTCAAGGTTACAAGGCGTGCGCCTTACCACTGGGGTGGTGATACATCCATTGTTTGAAACAAAACAACAAATATACAAGTCATGTCTTGGTTTTAGGCCTAGCCCAAGGCAAGTTTTGGCAAGTTTTGGCTCAGAAACGTGAAGGTCATAACTTTCTCAATTCTTAATGGTTTGAGACAAAATTTATATACATCTGGACCAGAATTTCATAAGGAATCCAATGGTGGTGGTAGTTTTTTTCAGATCACACTCCCTCCTCAAAACCCGATAGTGGTTTTGAAAATGACCTATAAATGCATTTTCTATGCTACAACTTGGTACAAGCATGGATTACATGGTGAATTAGCTCAAACACAAGATATACAACATGTATGAGATGTTTATGATCAGTGGACTTCAAAGCATTGCATGATTCAAAGATTCCAAGTTGTGAGGCTTACCTCTTTTTTTGAGATTTTGGAGCTTTTGTGCAATCTGTCAAACCTCTTGTTCTAGAAATGATTTGATGCTTTAGACACACTCAAATGATCCCTTAGAAGCTTTTAGGATGATTGGAATTGACTGGTACCTGCAAAAACACAAACAGTCCCTTTCTTGCAAAAGGGGTTAAAAGTGACCAAAATAGCAACTCTCTCAAATGGTGTTCCAGATGAGGGGAACCATTTGGGACAGTTCAAGGATGATATTTGGAGTGTGTTTGAGGCTTTTTCTGGTTTGGAAAGTGACTGAATCAAGACATGGCTTGAAAAATGCAACAAAAGCCTATTTTGAGGTTTTGAGAGGTGATTTTGTGATTACAGGTCACTTGTGATAGTTTGCACAGCTTACATATGATATATATGAGGTGTGTGTGTGATTGATTGTGATGGAAAAGCTCTCAAGCTCAAAAACTCAAAGTTGCCTTGCTAAAGAAGGCATTTTTGCCAAGAGAAAAAGGTTTTGAGGAAAGCATCTGTTTGATGGCTTTGGTGTACTCAAATTGATCACAATTGAGCTCTATTTATAGTAGAGCAGGTTTATTTTGGGATCCACAGTGAATGGCAACTGCAGCAGGTGTTTGTTCAATGTTGGCCAATGGAAATCCAAGTCTCCTCTAGCCATTGACTAGAGGTTAGGGCACAGGGATGTGGTTCCCTTGGTCTTGGATAAGTCTTGACTGAATTCAGTTGAGAATGGCTCAGTCCATGCCACCTTCATGCTTCCATTGAATGCTCTAATCCAAAATTGGAGTCTTGTCCCTATTTTGGCCATTCTAGGTTCAACATGCTATTTCTTGTTCCAAAGACTTTGGAGGCTTGGCTCAGTGATTGTCCCCTTTAGATTCAATCCTCAGAAGTGTCCAAGTGGATAGGAGGATTTGGATTTGGCTGATTTTGGCAAATCGAGCAAAAATGCAAATTCTGCCTTGCCTTGGCAGAATTCAGCAAGGCAACTTTCCAGTGTCATATCTCATGACTCAAATTGAATTTGGTAATGTTCTTGGCTATTTTGGAAAGCCCTTACATGATACAACAACTGTTTGAACATATTTGGTTTTGATCTCTTTTGAGTCCAAGTGAAAAATCCCCCTACATTTGGCAAAAAGTAGGGTAAAATCTGACTTAGTGAAATTTTCACTAAGTGTTGGAAAAAAGTGACTTTTCTTGATTTTGATCACTCCATAAGTCAAAATCCACAATGAATTGGAATTAGGTCTAGTTGAAGTTTTTGTAGAGGGCAATGAGATCTACAAATCAAGCCTTGGATGGGAGAAAATGGCTTTGTGGTTTAGGAGTTATGACCCTCCAAAGTTGGTACCCTAGCCACTTTATTTTTAACTTAGAAAATTTTCTAAGTTTTTTATGGTTACCCCTTTTACAAGTTTCCCAACTTTTCTTGATTTTTCTTGATGAATGATGATTCAAATCATACATTAACATCATTTTAGGGTTAAAAATCCATTTTTGTGAAAAATCTCAAAAAGTCAAAGTTGACTTTTGTGCACAGTTGACTTTTTATCAGATGAATTCCAAACTGTGCAATTCTTCAGGAAATCATGTCCTTGACCTAAATCAAACTTGATGGACATGTTCCATGGGTGTCATAGGGTATATTGAGGCATGTCATAGGGCTTGGGAGCATGTCCTGGTCAAAAGTCAAAGTTACAGTTGACTTTTTCCTTAAAACCCTAACTGTGGTGCAGATGAAATTGAGACTTGTTGCTCAAACCTCTTGGATTAATCCATTGTTCCAAATGGATCAATATAGTTCATTAGAGACCCTCAAACCCTCTCTTGAGGTCTTGGCTCATGGTTTGTCCCAAAAGTCAACTTAGGGGTGAATTAGGTCAAGAAACCCTAATTCCTGATTTTTGATGAATGCATCTCCTGAGGCAAAATTGACTTGATGATTGGGTCCATGAGGTTCCATGGAGTATATTAGGTTATGTTTTGGATCATTTGCTTGTGCCCAGATGAAAAATTTCCATCTGGAGGCCCTGGTCGACCAAAACCCTAATTTGGTGACACTGTCGATCTTGAGACTTGATCCACCTAGAAGGGAGCAGCCTTGTGCTTGGTCCTTGAAGTGGGAGTCCTTTTGATCCATTGTGGATGTTTGAGAGGTTAGACAAGTTGAATATCATGTCATTCCTTGATTGATCCTTTGTCTAAGGCTCTGAGAGGGCTTGAAACCCTAATTCTTGATTGTAGTGAATGCTCAACAACCCTTGAGGCATTGATGAGGCATGAAAGTACATCCATATTGTGATGATGATTTTCACAATGATGGGAAATCTAAGTGGTCAAAATTTGGGGTATGACAGATGCCCCTATTTAATCTTCTTGGACACGAAGGTGTGAATGACGATGGTATTCGGGCATTCGGGGTGCAAGAGGATTAAATATCGGAATACCCAAAATTTTGACGGCGTCTATGAATGGTAATTCACACATTCATCTTCTTCCGCCAAGCAATGATGCTTAGAAAAGGTAAACTTCCCCTCGATCCTGGTCTTCAGCCAAGGAACTGGTCTCAGTTTTCATTTGAAATGAACGTCCCCTCGATCCTGGTTTCCTACCGAGGAACTGGTCTTAGTTTCTGATTTAAACTTCCCCTCGATCCTGGTTTCCTACCGAGGAACTGGTCTTAGTTTCTGATGTAAACTTCCCCTCGATCCTGGTTTCCTACCAAGGAACTGGTCTTAGTTTCTGATTTAAACTTCCCCTCGATCCTGGTTTCCTACCGAGGAACTCGTCTTAGTTTCTGATGTAAACTTCCCCTCGATCCTGGTTTCCTACCAAGGAACTGGTCTCAGTTTCTTTTGTCAATAAACTTTCTTGACAAGGGACGCTACGTGTAGCGGTTTTCCTCAAACTTCTCGCCGAATTTTCCTGAAGAGATGCCATTTGAGTGGAAAAAGTTTTGATGTCAGACTTGCTGGGGAACCCAATCGTCTGAATTGTAGAGGTGCACAAACTTCTCTGTTTGGAGACGCCATTTGTCGAATCTACTAGGGAAAATGAGTCTCTTGAGAGACTGCTTTCATTTGGGGTCTTTACATCATACTTTTCTCGGAGATCTTCTTGGAGAAATACCATACGATGTGATCCAATTTTGAGGTGCCGATGACCTTTTCATCAACGGTCTTTTCAGAGCGAAACTAGCATGCTGCCGAATCTCTGATTACGAGGCTTTCTCTGTGGATTTTCCTTAATCTGGGAAAGCAAGGATATCATCTTCAAGGGCGAAGAGTGATGTTAACTGAGGGCTCTCTGTCTTTCAGAGGTTCAAGTTATCAAAGTGGTCAAGGGCCAACTTCAATCCAGAAATAAAACTAGAGGAGAGAGAATGTTCAGACATAACACTTCCTGACGAGGAAAGGGCTGACAACTCAATTGAGAGGACCTTTATCACTAGGGGACAAGACCGACTAGAGTGATAGTAATGCAATATGACTGTGAATGTAAATCAATAATGCATGATGTATGTATGTTTATACTGACAAAACTGACGCGACATACAAACTGACAGGTGAACACGACTGGATACTCGGCCATCGCGGGGCGAAGAAGTACCGTTGGTTCAGAATAGCAATTCCACCTTGCTTAGGAGAGATAGTCCCTGTTGGGAGCTATGTTGGTCGGGCTTAAGAGATAAGAACTCGGCCGAGGCGTGTCAGACGAAACAAGGTCCCTGACACAGTTGATCCCCTCATTCAGGCGTACTGGGTTAGAAGGAGTACTTTGATTCTGCACTTTGAGGTTCGATTACTTCTGGAGAAGCGACCGATGTTCTTCTGATGTTCAACAGTCAAAAGAAATTGCCATCTTTATTTTAAAAGCAGAAAAAGTTTTAGCAAGTAAATTCATTTTTGTTTTATTTCAAGAATCGATAATCATGTTAAAATGTTATTCTGTAAAGCTAAAACAAGTAAGAATTACAAACAAAAGCACAAGGGCTCAAATTTTATTGATAGGATGGAGATCAGCCAAACGCGTGATTCCAAAGAGTATATACAAAGTTAGAAAATGGTAATTTACAGGGAAAGGGGCTACGTTGAAACATAACGACCACTATCCTTCTACCAACTTTGAATTCGGGACATCCTGAGCTTCTGTCGAAGATGACCTTGACTGGAGTTTTCTGACGGATGATGTAACTGCTGCTGAGGGACTTGCCTCTGTTGAACATAGTTACTTGCCATTATCCCTAATTTTTGCCTGGATTGTACTTTGAGATTTCCAATCCATCGGGATGATTTTTTTCATGTCTCTAACTTTTGCCTGGACCGCCCTTTCAGGTTTTCAATCCACCGAGACGTTTTTTTTTTTTAGTTTAGGCGAAGTATTTCTTGACTACATCAACATTCGTGGGGTAGGCAAATTCCTCTCCGTCCATGGTTGCAAGTCTCAAGGCGCCGCCTGAGAAAGCTTTCGTGACCACATAGGGGCCATCATAATTCGGAGTCCATTTACCTCGCGAATCAGTGAGAAATGATTGTATTTTTTTGAGCACGAGGTCTCCTTTCCTGAAGACACGAGGTCGGACCTTTTTGTCGAACGCCCTATTCATTCTCTGTTGATACAATTGACCATGGCATAGTGCTGTGATTTGCTTCTCCTCGATCAGATTCAATTTGTCGTGTCGGCTTTGACACCATTCAGCTTCGGTGAGCTTAGCTTCCATCAATACTCGGATTGACGGGATCTCTACTTCTATGGGGAGCACTGCTTCCATGCCATACACTAGAGAGAAAGGGGTAGCCCCTGTTGAAGTGCGGACAGATGTGCGATAACCGTGAAGAGCAAAGGGTAGCATCTCGTGCCAGTCTTTGTAGGTTACAACCATCTTCTGAACAATCCTCTTGATGTTCTTGTTAGCCGCTTCTACCGCCCCGTTCATCTTGGGTCGATAGGGAGATGAGTTATGGTGTTCGATCTTGAACTCTGCACACAACTCCTTCATCATCTTGTTGTTCAAGTTAGATCCATTATCAATAATGATCTGGCTCGGAACACCATAACGACAGATGATACTGTTTTTGATAAATCGGACCACCACTTGTCGGGTTACATTGGCGTATGACGCTGCTTCGACCCACTTGGTGAAATAGTCAATGGCTACCAGGATGAATCGATGTCCGTTTGAAGCCTTGGGCTCAATCATGCCAATCATGTCGATTCCCCATATCGAGAATGGCCATGGGGAAGAAAGAACTTTGAGATGTGATGGCGGTACATGAATTTTGTCGGAGTATATCTGACACTTGTGACACCTCCTCATGTACTTGTAGCAGTCGGATTCCATTGTCAACCAATAGTACCCTGCTCTGAGAATTTTTCTCGCCATTGTGTGTCCTTTGGCATGAGTGCCAAAGGATCCTTCATGAATTTCTTTCATAAGCATGTCTGCTTCTGGTCTGTCTACGCATCAGAGCAAGACCATGTCAAAATTTCTCTTATAGAGAGTGTCACCGCTCAGGAAGAAGTTTCCAGCCAATCTTCTGAGGGTCTTTCTGTCTTTTTTGAGTGCCCCAGATGGGTACTCTTGTTTCTGAAGGAAGCATTTGATATCGTGATACCAAGGTTTACCGTCTATGACTACTTCAATCGTGAAGATGTAAGCGGGCCTTTCAAGGCGCATTATGTCGATCTTAGGTATGTCATTCCGTTGACCTACACTAATCATGGAAGAGATAGTGGCTAATTCATCAGCCATGTGATTCTCCTCACGAGGGATATGATGAAACTCAACTCTATTGAAGAAAGGTAGCAACCTTCTTACGTAGTCTTTGTAAGGAATCAATCCTGATTGGTATGTGTTCCAATCTCCTTTTATCTGATTGATAACCAAGGCTGAATCGCCGTATGCGTCCAAGTTTTTGATCCTTAAATCAATTGCTTCCTCGAGACCCATGATACATGCTTCGTATTCGGCCTCGTTGTTCGTACACTTGAATGTAAGTCTGGCGGTGAAAGGAATGTGGGTACCCTGAGGGGTAACAATGATTTCCCCAATTCTGTTTCCGTAATGATTAACTGCTCCGTCAAAGACAAGTCCCCATTGGGAACCTGGTTCTGGCCCTTCACTGGGTAACGGTTCCTCCCAATCTTTCATTTTTAGATACATGACATCTTCGTCTGGGAAGTCAAACCCGATTGATTCTTGATTGTCAATCGGTTGATGAGCCAAATGATCGGCTAAAATACTCCCCTTAACGGCTTTCTGAGCGTGGTACTCTATGTCATATTCTGATAACAACATCTGCCAACGGGTAATTCTTCCCGTGAGAGCAGGTTTTTCGAAGACGTACTTGATTGGATCCATTTCAGAGATTAACCAAGTAGTGTGACGAATCATGTATTGGCGAAGACGTTTGGCTGCCCAAGCCAAAGCGCAACAAGTTTTCTCAAGCATCGTGTACCGAGTTTCACAGTCGGTGAATTTCTTGCTCAAATAGTAAATGGCAGACTCTTTCCGTTTGGTTTCATCTTGTTGGCCAAGTACACGTCCCATTGAGTCCTCCAAGACTGTGAGGTAGATGATCAGTGGTCTCCTTCCACTGGAGGTGATAGAATCGGAGGATTCAAAAGATATTCCTTGATATTGTCGAAGGCGGTTTGGCAATCTTCTGACCAAACGCAATCCTGGTTCTTTTTGAGTAATTTGAAAATCGGCGCACACGTGGCGGTCATGAGGAATATGAATCTGGAGATGTAGTTCAAACGTCCCAGGAATCCTCTAACTTGTTTTTCAGTTTTCGGAGAAGGCATTTCTTGAATGGCCTTGACCTTGTCAGGATCAACCTCAATTCCTTTCGGGCTGACGATGAACCCTAGTAGTTTCCCTGAACGGACACCGAAGGTGCACTTGTTGGGATTCAAGCGGAGCTTGAATTTTCTTAAACGTTCGAACAATTTTGACAGATGTTTAACGTGCTCATTCTCTATTTTTGATTTTGCAATCATATCATCAACATATAGCTCGATTTCTTTGTGTATCATGTCATGAAATAGAGTAGTCATGGCCCTTTGATAGGTTGCCCCGACGTTCTTCAAACCGAACGACATCACCTTGTAACAAAAGGTGCCCCATGGGGTAATGAACGAAGTTTTATCCATGTCTTTCGGTGCCATTTTGATCTGATTATAGCCCGAGAATCCATCCATGAAGGAGAAAATTTTGAACTTTGTTGTGCTGTCTACCAGCATGTCAATGTGTGGTAAAGGAAAGTCGTCCTTTAGACTTGCCTTATTCAGATCCTTGTAAACAACACACATTCTGACCTTTCCGTCCTTTTTGGGAACAGGTACGATGTTGGCTAACCATTGAGGATATTCTGATGTGGCGAGGAAACTCGCGTCAATCTGTTTTTGTACTTCCTCTTTGATTTTGATGGCCATGTCCGGGTGAGTCCGTCTCAACCTCTGTTTTACTGGCGGACATTCCGATCTCAACGGTAAATGATGTTCCACGATGCTGGTATCCAACCCTGGCATATCCTGATAGGACCAAGCGAATACATCGAGGAATTCTTTGAGAAGCTTTATCAAACTCTCTTTGGCATCTGGACTGAGCAGTGCCCCAATCCTGATTTCTTTTCTCTCTTGTTCTGAACCCAAGTTTACCGTTTCCAACGGTTCTTTGTGAGGCTCAATGGACCTTTCCTCCTGTCTGAGTAGTCGAGAGATCTCTTCTGGAATTTCGTTGTCAACTTCTTCTTCAGCCCCAAATACCGGGAACTCAAAGTCAGGAGAAGGCATCGGATCGTATGTTTCAACTGGGTTTAAAACAAGCAATCTGCATGACGTGATGATTCGTGTTTAGAAGAGATAGAGAGAATGCAAGTGTGTGCAGTGTATTTAATTTACTGCTTGTTTTTATTTGAATTGTTTTTTAGGATTACCATTTTCTGAAAAAGCAAAAAGAGAAAACAGCAATTAATGCGGAAATTATAGAACGACGTTATTTTATTAATGAACAAGTCGATCCTTGAAACCACAGCCCTATAAAATAAAACTCTGTCGCTTTGGGCTAAGCGAAGAGGGAAATTTACAGAAAGTGAGCCCTATTAAAACATCTGTTTCACCTGGGCAGGGTGAAAGGTTAAAGATGGCAATTACTTTGACTGATGAACGATCTTCGGAACCTCGACGGCAACCCATTGGCGGCGAACTCCTCGGTGAATCACAAAGTCTGGCACCTTCCTTGATTTGTCTTCAGAAATAATGCTGATTTCTAGTGGAGCGGGATCGTTGGAATCTGTCTCCCAGGCAGAGTTGTCGCAGGAGAATTCGTTTGTTGCATTTTGCATAGTATTTGTGCTCTCAGCTGTATCTCCCCATCCAGTTGGCTGGATGTCTTCGAGCCTGATACGAGAGCTTTCGGGAGCGGTGTACTTGACCATATAGTCGTATTTTCCACTTGGTTGTCCCAAGGTGCCCCACACTTCTTTGGAACTGGAGGAGTCATCTCTCTCGATGACGTTGACCTCGGGAAAAGCATAGTTGATGAATTCAAGTCCTGCCAACGTTGCAAATTCATCTTCATGTTGAGTAGTTTCTGAATGACCTGAGTGTTGATCCCATGACATGGTGGGGACACAGGTATTCTGTTCAATAACGGTCAGCTGATTTTCGTTGTTCGGCTGACTTTCTTGCCCCAAGTTTCCTGGATAAGGTTGCCACATTGGCAGACCATCCATTGGGCCATAGTAGTTGTAGTCAAAGTTGTCTTTCATCAGAGTGTCCTCCTCTAATGAATTTGGCGGAGGACAGCATCCTTCCGGATCACAATCTCCATATATCATTTCGACGTCTGACCTTGGTATAAATCTCGGACTCTGTGCGGGATAGCAAAATGGCGTAGGCACCTCTTCCTGAGACATATAATCGTCCTCGTTAAGGTAGGACTTCCATTCTTCATCTGTGTCAGAGGGATCTTCCTCATTAATAGCATGTACTGCTTGAGACACTGGGTGAAGAAAACCTCCACTGTGGAAGAAGTTTTGAAGGGGGTGAAAACTTTCATCGTTGGCAGCTGTCTGGGTACAGGTTGCAGAAAAACCAAGACCCTTCTTTGTTGTATTGCCAGTAGGAATGACAAGCTATCCCCATCCTGTTGTATCGGTACTCTCGACCGCTTTAATAGCATCATTGTATGAGGAAATCGAGGTTCCTCCTCTGAACTGATTGTTCTTGCTTACCGACAGTGCTTGGAACTGAGTTCCAATAACCTCCTCGGGTTCTACACAAGTAAATGATGATAAGTTACTCACTAGCAAGGCCTGTTCTCCACAGACTGTGACAAGTTGATCATTCTTGACGAACTTTAGCTTTTGGTGGAGGGTCGAAGTGACCGCTCCAGCCTGATGTATCCAAGGTCTTCCTAATAAACAACTGTACATTGCCCGGATGTCCATGACCTGGAAAGTGACTTGGAAAGTGTGAGGACCAATAGTTATGGGAAGATCAACTTCGCCAATAACTGATTTTCTGGATCCGTCGAACGCTTTGACGACGACCTCGCTGATTCTCATCGGAGGGCCTTTGAATGATAATTGCATCAAAGTGGACTTCAGCATAACATTCAGGGCTGACCCTGTGTCTACCAGTACGCTGGCTAAAGCATCGTCCTGGCAGTTAACTGTGATATTGAGCGCCATGTTATGACGACGACCCTCTTCGGGTAATTCCTCATCACTAAATCCCAAATTATTGCAGGAAGTGATGTTAGAGACAATGCTATCGAACTATCTGATTGTTACATCCTGTTCCACAAAGGCTTGCTCCAAGACTTTCTGTAGAGCCTCCCTGTGGGCTTCTGAACTAAGTAACAGTGGTAAAACTGAGATCTTTGAAGGAGTTTGTAACAGTTGATCGACAATATTATATTCACTCCTTTGGATGAGCTTCAGCATCTCATCATCGTTTTTTGAAAGGTCGGGATTACTGGATTGACCGACTGATGGATCGGGAGTTTCCGTCTGAAGTTCCTTTTCCTTGTTAAGTTCCCTAACCCCTCGGTTGAAGATTCTACCACTCCGTGTTACACGACTGATGTCTGCAATACTCACGACGGAGGGTAATGGAATTTCCTTTCCATTTTCAACCGTCGTTGCACCGTATTTGTAAGGGATAGCCTTAGTTGATTCGTACGGTGTTGGTCCCGGCAGATAGATGACTATGGGAACCTTATTATTTTTCTGACCATCATAAGTAATCTCGATTCGTTCCCAGTTGGGAACTTTAGATTCGTCAAGTAGAGGGATAATGGCAAAAACATCCCTGGTCTGGTGATGACCAGAGATCGTGACAACATCCTCAACTTGCTCGGCAAGGTAGTTCGGCGTCCAGTTGATGGGTCCAGAACCCGGATATGGGCGAATCTCTCCACGATCCACCTGACCTTGAAGAGCTGCTCTCACAAGGTAACACCCTTGGTTACTTTCCGAACAGACGCTACAACGGTCATAATTGTGTGGTGGCACCTGGCCACGCCCACTTTGAATACAATGTAACCTCACTAGGTTAGCTTCCACAGATCGGACATCCTGACTCCGACACCGGGTAGGATTCCTGTTGCTGATACTAATTTACTGAGTATCTTCATCCATATAAATTGGCATCCACCAGTGATTTAACAAGTGCTGAAGTGCCTCCTGGACAAGGGTACAACCTCGATTGTTTTCGCAACCCGCCTTACAGCTTTGATAGTCATGTGATGTTAAGAATCCGAGTCGGACCTGTTCAGCATGTAACTCTACCAGGTTAGTATTCATCACGTGAATATCGAAGATCTGAACCATGTTGATTTGATAGGAATTCCTATCATGGTAGTCTTGGATCCATCCAAGATCCATCTGACGCTGGAGGGCCTCCTGTATGAAAGAGCATCCCTGTTTGTTTACCGAGCAAATCAGACAAGAACTGTAATCGTGCTGCGGCAGATTATGATATTGGCTTTGCCTTGCGTGCATCGCCACCAAGTTGACATTCATTGCACGGATATCGTGGTTCTGAATGACGTTAGAATTCGTGTAGACTATGTTAACTCCACGAACTCGGTGCTCTTGGATCCATCCGAGATCCATCTGTTCCTGCAGAGCTGCTTGCACCATAGAACATCCTTGATTGTTTTTAGAGCAGACATCACATTGATGATAATTATGAGGTGGCACATGGCCATATCCACTCTGTCTACAATGCATCTTGACCAAATTGGTTTTCAACAAGTGTACATTGTGAATTTGATAGACATCGTTAGTCTCTCCTTCTATCAAATTGACTGCACCCTTCTCATGTTGAGGCAGCGGGTTCGTGAGAACATTAGGATTTGTATCCTTGAAGGATAAGACCCTGCTCCTAATAAGTTTTTGCACGTCGGACTTGAAATTGAGACAAGTCTCTATGTTATGCCCTGATCCTCCTTGGTGGTAAGGGCAAGTTTAGTCCACCTTAAACCAAAAAGGCGGATTTTCTGGTACTGTAAGAGGAGACTTAGTCTGAATGTGCCCCTTAGCCAGTAGTAATGGAAACAGCTCTGCGTACGACACGGGTATAGGATCAAATCCTGGTGGCCGTGTTGTACGGTTGTTTTTATATGGAGGACGAGCCTGCTGAAGAGGCTATTGTGTCCTTTGTTGATCAGGTTGGCTCTGCGCAACCTGAGGTTGATACGTAGGAATAGACGCAAGGTTGATAGCAGGAGTCACAGCTGCTACCGGTTGATAACGTCGCCTTTGCTTTTCGAGAGAGATATTCCCAATATCTTTCTCTTTTTTCTTAGGGAGAGCACTACCGTATTTTTTAGTACCGCTCGATGATCCAGCGTCTTTTACCAAACGTCCTTCTCGGACAGCTTCCTCAAGACGTACCCCCATGCCAACCATTTCGGTGAAATCACTGGGCGCACTGGTAACCATTCGGTCATAATAAAATGAGCTTAAGGTCTTTAATAAAATCTTTGTTATCTCTTTTTCCTCCAGAGGTGGACAAATTTGAGCGGCAATTTCACGCCCCCTTTGAGCATACTCCTTAAAGGTTTCCTTGTCCTTTTGCGACATCGATCTGAGTTGATCTCTGTCGGGTGCCATGTCCAAATTGTATTTGTATTGTTGGACAAAAGCAGTGCCATGATCTCTGAATGTGCTGATCGTGGCACGGTTTAAACCCATGTACCATTTGAGTGCGGCACCGGTTAAACTATCCTGGAAGTAGTGAATCAGTAGGTCCTGATTCTCCGTCTGAGCTGACATCCGCCGAGCGTACATCACCAGATGGCTCTGAGGGCAAGAGTTACCCTTGTACTTTTCAAAGTTGGGCACTTGAAATTTGTGCGGAACTTTCACATTTGGGACCAAGCAGAGATCTGCGGCGTCCTTTCCAAATAAATCCTGACCGCGAATGGCTTGCAGCTCCTTCTGCATTTCCAAGAACTGCTCCTGGAATTCCTCCATTCTGTCAAACATAGTTTCCTTCTTACTAGAAGGTATCTGTGGAATCTGTCGTTCCGGGATAGTGTGCACCACAGGGGGTGGTACCATGACTACGGCAGTGAATCTTGGCGTTTCCCGAAGTTTGTAACCTTCAGAAGTCTTCAGTATGCCCCTGGCATCTTCGCTTTCCCAAAGTTTGTAACCTTTAGGCCCAACGGCTTCTGTTGTGATTCCCTGATCTTCAGTGATCGGCGGAACATATCCTTCCGGGATATAGTTAACAAGCATGCCCCAAGGACGATCTTTCGGAATCTGATACCAAGGATCATACTTCTCCACTATGGGCGTTGAGGTGATCTCTGAGATCACAGTTCTTTGTAGCTGAGCTTCTGCCATGGCTTGCATGTCGTTACGAAGCTTTCTCATATTCTCTCTCAGAGCGTCGATCTCTTCTTTCAACTCTCTGTTTTCTTCCTCAAGATCATCCATCTTTTTTTGACGATTGGCCCGAGTATTATACGAATGAGATAGTTTGACTCTAGAATCGAGACACAAATGTGAGATTCGTAGGTAAGAAGAATACGCGATGTGAGAATGATGAATGCAATGATTATATTAATTGTTTTTTGGTTTAATCAAAATAAACTTCGACAATTAGATTGCAAATATCAAACGGTGGGGAAACCCCTTTTTATTGAATTCAAAGGATTACAGAAATGGATGGTAATTGATTCCTCCTTTAGTTCCTATAAGGGGTACGTTGGGGAAGTTTCCACAACGATCAATGATTCGGATTCCCTCATAAATCCTATTACACCAATCTATATCAGAGTTGGTAAGAGACATGATCTTCTGCGACCAACGTAAGGCACTCTTGCAATCCCAAAAAGCAGTAGACTTGGGCAAGTGAGAGATAAACCATTTGTAAAGCAGAGGTACACAACATGTGATCTCCCCTCCGCTGTACAAATTTCCCAAGTGTACAGAATGATACGCATCTGCGAGCAAAGTCGGTACAGGGTTTCCAATGAGAAAAACCTTAATGGAGTTGAAATCGACGAAATTATTAATGTTGGGAAACAAAAATAACCCGTAGGCGAGCAAGACAAAGACGCTTTCAAAAGCAGTCATGTTTCCTATACTGGAAAAATACAGGGCTTTCTTTGTCAAGAACTGGGCTGGCAAACCTTGGATGCCACCCTTGGTAGTTAGGTGAGTCCTAACCTTAGACTCGTCCAAATGAATTGCTCTTGCAATGGTCTGATTCTTTGGAATTTCTTCCAGTCCAGAAAATGGAGCTCGATCAGTAATGTGTAGATCAATCAGATGAGAATACTCCTCCAGCGTTGGTGCGAGCTGGTAATTTGGGAATGTGAAACAGTGATAAACCGGATCATAAAACTGAATGAGCGCATCCATGATTCCCTCAATCACATGGACTCTTAACAGTGGTAGTAGACCTCCGTGTTTGGCTCTGAAAGCCTCTTGGTTTGTGATCATCCTCGCCAAACCTCTTAAATCCTCTAGGTTTGGAATCCTAAAGGTGTACGTATGAGTTCTCCTTCTACCGAAATCCATTAGTGCAATCCTTTTCTCTGATATTTGCAATCACAGTCTTAGTTTATTTTGAAAAACAGAGAGACTATAAGAGAAATTTTTTGAATGTTTTAATGTTTTTTAAATGAATGCATGAATGCAGCACATAAAAACATAGAAAAAACATGGGGTCAAAGGGTCGTTGTCATGAAGTCAAGGCTCTACCCATCCCCAAAGGTTTATACTAGGGTGATTTTTGTACCTGTACTCATTATCATCAGCTCCTCCCAGGAAAGCAAAACAACAAGCGGATCGTCAGCGAGTTGTAGAGCAATCTTAGAGTAAGTTCCATTCACCGAGAATAGATCACCAGCCTCAAATGAGGGTAGTATCACGTAACAACTATTCCCGATAGTTTCCGCACTACAAAAGGGTTTGGCTCCTCAGCTTCTCAGACATCACAATTGGCCCATTGTCTAGGTGAGAGAATGGGTTGCATTGGTCAGCCTCCACTGATGTTGATGGTCGACCTCGTTGCCATCACTTATCTTAAGTGTATATTCAATCTTTCCACATGCGGCATCACATGCATTCCCATTAGCAGAAAAATAAACACGTATAGTAATTAGGAAAAGCAGTATATATATTTGTCCTAAACATCCTAGACCTTTAAAGCTATGAATCCTAAGTTCCTGACAGAAATGGGTTCCCCGGCGGAAGCCCCAATCTGTGGTATTCACAAAAGTGAAAAAAAGGTAAAAGAGAGACTGGCCCCACGATGGGCGCCATTTTTTCTGTAGCGAGCGATTTTGGACGCGGTTCTTAAGCGCGGTCGCTCTTTGCGGTTGAGTTTTAACTACAGGTCGATTCATTTTTATCCTATTGTGAGCTGATTGAGGAAGGGAAATAGATGTCTCCAATTAACCCTGCTTGCATACTGAGTTTAAACAGCGGTCTGTTAGGTTACGGATGCTATCAATGTGGGGGGCCTTTGTACTGGTTATTTGTATTTTCGCCAATACTGTTTTCTCTCTGGGATTTCTTGTGTTATTTTGACAGACAGGTTTCTGGCGAGGAACAAGGATTAGGATGTTAGGACTGATGCTTTTTTGATAGATATATGAGAGTATGGGATTTTGGGTTTTTGTTTAGTGTGCTCGCTAAGATCTTTTCTTTCGATCTTATGCCTACGTATTCCCGTTTACCGAAACAGGGAAATCAGAGTGTTCGTAGTTCCTCCTATTCTATGGGAGGAAATGGGTGTTTTGGTGTCTTGTTCAAAGCCTAAGACGTGAATCGAAAGGTAGTTTGTATCTTGTTCAAAGCCCAAGATGTGAAGCTGAAGAGTCTATTTGTATCTTGTTCAAAGCCCAAGATATGAAGCTAAAAGGGTGTTGACTTTAGAGAGAATTTGTCATCTCTAAAGAGGGGGTTGTATGTCACAACTGTTGGGTGACTGACTGTAAAGGAGGATTACTTTAACCGAGATTTGTGAATCCGGCAATGCCATAATTTCCTTTATAGGGGATTTTAATCTGAAGGAGAAGACTTTAACTCAGTGTAGAGCAATGCCATCTTTCCTTAGGAATTTCTCATACTAAAAGAGGGACATTGGCATGGATGTAGATGATCCAGAGGCTTGCCGCTTACAGCAATTAGATGGAGGGGAAGGAGTTTTTGATGTTTGTATACTGTGAACGAGGCACAACTATGATGCTAAAAGGTTGATTGGATCAACCAGTGGTTTTCTTATACAAAGCCTAAGAGGAGTGCTAATATGTGTCTCGTACAAAGCCCGAGAGAGAGGCTAAAAGGTTTTGACTCAACGAGGGAATATTTTGGTATCTCGTATAAAGCCCGAGATGGAGGCTAATTGACTCAACAAGAGAGTTTTTTGTATCTCGTACAAAGCCCGAGATGGAGGCGAAAGGGGTGATTGACTCAACGAGGGAGTCTCTGGTATCTCGTACGAAGCCCGAGATGGAGGCTAAAATGTTTTGACTCAACGAGGGAATCTTTTGGTATCTCGTATAAAGCCCGAGATGGAGGCTAATTGACTCAACAAGAGAGTTTTTTGTATCTCGTACAAAGCCCGAGATGGAGGCTGAACGTTGTTTGATTCGAGGATCCGGGTTATTCCTGTACTTTAAGGAAGTGAGGAATCCGAATGGTATTGAGACTGTTCGAGTCTACAGGGTTTTCTTCCTATTCTTGAAGGGTGCTTGAGAATGTCTTTGAGACTCAAGGATATTAGACTGTCCAAGTCTAGAGTTTCATTTTTTGTACCATGCTTTGAGAAACAGTAGTAGACTCTATGAAAGGACTGTTCTATGCAGATAACTAATTTCTGTTCCTATACCTCTAGGAGGTTGTCGGGACAATTTGTACGAAGCCCGAGAGGAGGCTGGAAGCTTTTAAGAAGCCGACGGGTCCTTGTACGATGCCCAAGAGGAGGCTATCATTCCCGGAGGAAGAGATCATTATACGAAGCCTAAGAGGAGGCTGTGAATACTTCTAAGAAGCCGTAGGGTCCTTGTACTAAGCCCAAGAGGAAGCGGGGTCGCTTTTAGGAAGCCTTTGGGTCCTTGTACGATGCCCAAGAGGAGGCCGGTGCTTTTAAGAAGCCCATGGGTCCCCAAACCCCGAGAAATTCAAGACAGGCTATTCACGAGGAATAGATCAAGCCAGGAAAGTTTGAGAATTTGGAAGAAACTCAAGAGATGCCATTCACGGAGAAAAGATCATCTCTGGGGAATAGAGTTTCTTGACAAGTGCTTTTAAGAAGCCTGTGGGTCCCCAAACCCCGAGAAATTCAAGACATGTCATTCACCGAGAATAGATCAAGCCAGGAAAGTTTGATAATTTGGAAGAAACTCAAGAGATGCAATTCATGGAGAAGAGATCATCTCTGGGGAGTAGAGTTTCTTTGACAACTTCTACGAGTGACAGTCTATGAAAGGGTTCACAGAGAATGCTGCCTTTCATATCTCCATATTGTTTAACCCCAAGAGGAGGGAAGACTGTGTCTGGTAATCCTATGGGGATCTAGTTTTGACTATTTAAGAGTGATCAACGGGCTTAATGCTAGACGTAGTTGCCGGGGAAACTCTAAATATCTATACTATTATTACACAATTGATATGAGTTTATGAAAGAAGACTTACAGTGAAACAACCCCACAATACAATTATATGTATATGAAAGCGGTAAATGAAAGCAATAACCACTTACTCGGTTGTAGAGCTTCCATACTGCTTGGTTAGTTGTTCAACAAAGAAAGATTGAAAACAACAGTATATTTCAAAATCAAAGGAGAAAGTGCTTTGAAAAATAAAGATTTGGGGCTTACAGCTCAAGGAGAGGCCCAGGGTTTTATCAGTGAGCGCACTGTTTGAATTTGTACAGAGGGACTTATACAAGTGACTGTGGCCCAAAAATTATTTTCTGTACAAAGGGATGAGTCTTACACTCTCTCAAGAGGCCCAAAAGGTTTAAAGAAAGAGAGTGGGGCTTATAACACAAGGGTAGGCCCAGATGATTTTCCACTTGAAATGGCGATCGCGCCGAGGTTTTCTTTTAACGCGAAGGGGCTTATACAATATTCGAGGCCCAAATGGTTTTGGTTAAAAGGGGGTTGGGTCTTACACTCTATTAGAGGCCCAAACGTTTTGAATGGGTCTTATAGCTCAAGGAGAGGCCCAGGAGGTTATTTTTCAAAAGGAGACGATCGCGCCGTTTGTTTTTTACGGTATCGGGACTTATACAATGCACTGAGGCCCAAAAATGAGTTGGTCAAAAAAGGATTGGGTCTTACACTCTATTAGAGGCCCAAAAGTGTTTGACAATAATTTGTTTGAGTGAAAATCAAAGAAACCCTAATTTTATTCTTTAAAAGTAAATATTTAAAGAAAATCAATGAAAAATACCAAATAGGTTTGAATAAACCACTTGTGATTTTTGTTTAATGTTTGAAAAATGAGGTATAAATCACAAGAGATATTAAAACTCATTTGGTCTTGATTTTTCAAGATGAATATTCATTTTAAAATGTTTAAAAACAAATAAAAATGAATTTATTCACAAAAATACTAATTATATTAAATAAATAATATAAACTCAATTTTTTGTGGAATAAAATATTTCAACATTTTTTTGATTTTTTGCAAAAAGAACCAATCAAAAATAATTAAAATTGAAAGAGTTATTAATTTTTCCAATTAATTAATAAACCATGAAAATATTGGAAAAATGACAAAATGTGAAAAAATACAAAATGACATAGGTGGGGTTTGAACCCAAGACCTCAAGGTTACAAGGCGCGCGCCTTACCACTGGGGTGGTGATACATCCATTGTTTGAAACAAAACAACAAATATACAAGTCATGCCTTGGTTTTAGGCCTGGCCCAAGGCAAGTTTTGGCTCAGAAACGTGAAGGTCATAACTTTCTCAATTCTTAATGGTTTGAGACAAAATTTATATGCATCTGGACCAGAATTTCATAAGGAATCCAATGGTGGTGGTAGTTTTTTTCAGGTCACACTCCCTCCTCAAAACCCGATAGTGATTTTGAAAATGACCTATAAATGCATTTTCTATGCTACAACTTAGTACAAGCATGGATTACATGGTGAATTAGCTCAAACACAAGATATACAACATGTATGACTCCTAAACCATAAAAAACTTAGAAAATTTTCTAAGTGAAAAATAAAGTGGCTAGGGTACCAACTTTGGAGGGTCATAACTCCTAAACCACAAAGCCATTTTCTCCCATCCAAGGGTTGATTTGTAGATCTCATTGCCCTCTACAAAAACTTCAACTATACCTAATTCCAATTCATTGTGGATTTTGAGTTATGGAGTGATCAAAATCAAGAAAAGTCACTTTGTTCCAACACTTAGTGAAAATTTAACTAAGTCAGATTTTACCCTACTTTTTGCCAACATGTATGGGATCCAAGTGAAAAATCCCCCTACATTTGGCAAAAAGTAGGGTAAAATCTGACTTAGTTAAATTTTCACTAAGTGTTGGAACAAAGTGACTTTTCTTGATTTTGATCACTCCATAACTCAAAATCCACAATGAATTGGAATTAGGTCTAGTTGAAGTTTTTGTAGAGGGCAATGAGATCTACAAATCAACCCTTGGATGGGAGAAAATGGCTTTGTGGTTTAGGAGTTATGACCCTCCAAAGTTGGTACCCTAGCCACTTTATTTTTCACTTAGAAAATTTTCTAAGTTTTTTATGGTTACCCCTTTTACAAGTTACCCAACTTTTCTTGATTTTTCTTGATGAATGATGATTCAAATCATACATTAACATCATTTTAGGGTTAAAAATCCATTTTTGTGAAAAATCTCAAAAAGTCAAAGTTGACTTTTGTGCACAGTTGATTTTTTATCAGATGAATTCCAAACTGTGCAATTCTTCAGGAAATCATGTCCTTGACCTAAATCAAACTTGATGGATATGTTCCATGGGTGTCATTGGGTATATTGATGCATGTCATAGGGCTTGGGAGCATGTCCTGGTCAAAAGTCAAAGTTATAGTTGACTTTTTCCTTAAAACCCTAACTGTGGTGCAGATGAAATTGAGACTTGTTGCTCAAACCTCTTGGATTAATCCATTGTTCCAAATGGATCAATATAGTTCATTAGAGACCCTCAAACCCTCTCTTAAGGTCTTGGCTCATGGTTTGTCCCAAAAGTTAACTTAGGGGTGAATTAGGTCAAGAAACCCTAATTCCTGATTTTTGATGAATGCATCCCCTGAGGCAAAATTGACTTGATAATTGGGTCCATGAGGTTCCATGGAGTATATTAGGTTATGTTTTGGATAATTGGCTTGTGCCCAGATGAAAAATTTCCATCTGGAGGCCCTAGTCGACCAAAACCCTAATTTGGTGACACTGTCGATCTTGAGACTTGATCCACCTAGAAGGGAGCAGCCTTGTGCTTGATCCTTGAAGTGGGAGTCCTTTTGATCCATTGTGGATGTTTGAGAGGTTAGACAAGTTGAAGATCATGTCATTCCTTGATTGATCCATTGTCTAAGGCTCTGAGAGGGCATGAAACCCTAATTCTTGATTGTAGTGAATGCTCAACAACCCTTGAGGCATTGATGAGGCATGAAAGTACATCCATATTGTGATGATGATTTGCACAATGATGGGAAATCTAAGTGGTCAAAATTTGGGGTATGACAGTATTGTAAAATGTTCTTTGATTCAGGGAGATTCAAAGTCTACCATAGTATTGGTGCTTGTGAAAAAGTCCTTTGAATTGAGTTGATTCAAAGTCTACCATAGGTTTGGTGTTTATGTTAGAAGATTGTAGAAGATGTCTTGGTGTGACGCTTGTACAAAGATCTAACATAGTGGAAAATCCTTCAAGGTGTAAAGAGACTAGATGTACCTTTAAGTTGGAAAGGGGAACTAGGATATATCTTGTGTCATTTACTTTTTTGCTTTTTTATTTTCCTGCATTTATTTCATTGTTCATCATTGCTATTTCCAGAAAATAAAAAGAAAAGAACATCTGAAAAATAATGAGAATAAATTCATAAAACCTTATTCACTTTGCACTTGTATATGCCAATACATAATTCTTATCTTTAGAATTAAAGAAGTACATGGATTTAACTTTAACCATAATCCCTTTATTTTTCATGAAACTACGACCATCCTTTTTTTTTTTTTGAATAAAAAAGAGGTATGTATTAATTCAAAAAGACAATAGGTACAAGGCGATCGCTAGGGATCCAACCCTCAAGCAAGACAAAAAAGACAAAAATGGGAAACTAAAACATCATAAGCTTAGCTATGTGTACTCTGAGTTTCGCATTATACCACCCCCTATGAACAATCATGTTTATAATTTAGTAGAATGAAAATTTAGTAATGTCGTATGCACTCCAAGTTATTACGTTAAACTTTGACATCTGTGACACTCATTGAATTGTCACAAATGCACTATTATCATTAGAAAACCTTTCATTAAATCAATTTATGAATGTTTTTTATGCTCTGTCAACTTCAATTTTTCACTCATCCAGGGGAATTTTTCCTTGATAAGACTTTAATGAGCGAACAAGTATGGTTGAACTTCTTCAACGTTATTCAATATATACAAATGTGCTTGAAGAACTACATCTCATTCCATTGTCTTAAAATTTAAACCTTCAGGACCTCTACCTCCATATCTTCCATCATGACGAGACTCGAAAATTCTTATAGAGTATTCTTCTGACAAATAGTTTGAACAAAACTCAATATCTTCTTCTGTGATGTACTATTCAACGGTCGAAGCTTCCATATGGTGATGATTCTTTGTATAACCTTTAAAGATCTTCATGTATCGCTCTACCTAATGCACCCACCTTAAATAAATTAGACCACAAAATCCAATCTTCCTTACTAGATGAACAATTAAGTGAAACATGATGTCAAAAAAATGATGGAGGGAGATACATCTCTAATTGACACAAGATAATTGCAGAATCGCGTTCTAACTCATCTAAATTTCCATAATCAATGACTTTACTAAATATAACATTTAAAGAATAAGCACAATCAGGTTATAGTTACCCTTAAACTTTTTAGTAAAATGCCACAGATAGCTACTGGTAGAAGTTGTTGCATCAAGACATGACAATCATTAGATTTTAGGCCAACTAATTTGAGATCTTTCATTTAGACAAGTTTATTCACATATGATGAGTACCCTTGGAGAAATTTGATACCCTGCAAACAATCGCAATTTTTTTTCTTTTTTACACAAAGTGTGACATTGTTTGGGGAAATATGTTATATTTCCTATTTCTTTTGGGCCAACTCATGTCGTACCCATCAACATCATATCTAGACGAGAATTATTACTATCTTTTGTCTTTCCTTTAATGTTGAGAAGTGTTTCAATCAGTCTATCACATACATTTTTCTCCTCAAAACTACAGTTCAGTAATGTGCTACCTTCTCGAAGCATTTCTTGAAACAATTCAATCAATTTAGTGAAACTTCTATCCGTCCACCCACTTTTTGGCATAAGATTTCATAGTCATGACACATTTGGCAATCTTGTAAAAAATTTGCATTCCGTAAATAACAGCTCTTCCATGTCAATTTCTAAAGTATCATACACATGGGTTTTCTTAAAAGAATCTACTCCAATATCACAGATCATATCTTCTAGGTTATCATTCATATCTTCATCAACTTCAACTCTATATAACACATGTATTTTTGTGTCGCTTCACCAAACCATACTCATTTCGTATAATTTTGAATAATTTCATTGCAGCCTAAATGATTGAATATATCTTTCTTTGGATGTTTTTTTTCTTCGTATTTCAGTATTTTTTACAAGGCAATAAAACATCCTATTATCGTCAAGAAATTGAATCACACCATTCTCATACTCTTTACTTAATCTATTGGCTTTCAACCAACTACGATCCATAATCACATACCTTCTGAAAATAAAATAAAAATTGTACACAACCATCAACAATGAACATTTATTCTTAATAAAACAATAATAACACTAAATGTCCAATCTCAACACAACAACTACAAATACTACAAAAACAACACAACATTATACCCTTAGTCTCAAAAACAATAACAACAACAACAATAATAATAACAATAACAACAGCAATAACAACATTACAGGTTGTATAATGGAGAAAATTTTACATACCAAAAACGTGATGAGAGAGTCAAATAATTGTGTTGGTTTAAGGTTCAAGTTTCCTCATTCGAGCTTCCTTCCTCCTTTATTTACTCAATTGAACTTGGAGAAGATAGATAGGTGGAGAAGAGGAAGAATGGTGTTTCATTTGTTCGACAGGGCACAAAAAGTGTGAGAAATGCAAAAGTGATTGAGACTTAACATTCTGATGTTAGTATAAAATATTGTTTGGAGTTAAAATCTATGTTGGTAGAAAACACCGAGGAAAAAGATGATTTATATTGTAATTAAAAAATTAAATGAAATAAGGGTGCCAATTTGGTTGTAAGTTAAACTTAATACTGCAGGTGCTGGGAATCGAAGCTCAAACTCTGAGCTTCATTTCCTTTTGGTTGTACCAAACACCGAGGAAATAAATAATTTATATTGTAATTTAAAAAATTAAATAAAATAATAGTGTCACTTTGGTTCTAAACAAAACACGAAATTGTTAAAATTGGGAATCGAAGCTCAAACCTGAGCTTTATTTCCTGTTGGTTTAACCAAAAAGCCGAAGGAATAAATTTAATTTTTAAAAAATAATAATTAAAAGGTCACCCTCCAAGGCATTTGACCTTAATTTTTAATTGGCTGAGGTGAAAGATTTGTCATAAAATATACTATTTATAGTAGTGAATATTGATTTGTTGCTTCTTCCTCTTTTTCCCGATTTGATATCTAAATGAGTAATGATAGTAGTTACGTTATGTTTGGTTTCAACCACTTTAATCAACCTTATCACTTCTTCTCTTGTATCAAATTTTTCTGATGTTGAGAATGTTTCTTTAGTATCAACCCATATCTGATTTTTATCATATATCTGCAAAGGGATTTCCATATATGTGAAACATAAAAAAAAGTCAAATTTGTTTTGAAAAACATGCGTATTAGATAACTTATAGGTAAGTTATCCGGTGAACAAAATGAAGATGACCAGAATACTTAGAATACTTATGACCAATGTATTCAATGAAGATTATAAAATTAGATAACTTTTATGGAAGTAATCTGAGGCACATATAACATTGTCAGAATACTTAGTTGCAAGATATTCGATTAAGATAATTATATATCAGAATACCTTGGGCAAAGTTATCCAATACTTAATGGTAAGGTGTGAAATGCTTCAACTTAAAAAAAAAAACTTAATTATGCTGGTAACAATTAAATAGTAAAATTATTTGATAAGTATAAACAATAGAATTGAAAAAAAAATTGAAAAATATAAGTGGGATGGGGGATAACGGTATGAGTAAAATTTCCCCTTTTGAAAAAGAAAAGAAAAAGAAAAGGATCTTTATCTAAGAAGGATTCTTATTGCACCTTATGTGTTTCTTAGACACCATGCACATTTTCAAAAATACTCATCGTTTTTGGAAATATATCTCCGGACACACCCTAATACACAAATTTCATTCGTTTTTGAGTTACGCCTCAACTTTTATGATTAAATTTAGGGTTAAATAGTCTGTTGGTCTCTGTAAGTTTGCGAGTTTTTGAGTTTGGTCCTTGTAATTTTTTTTTTATCTGAGTCCCTATATCTCATTTTTTGCGTGGGGTTTAGTCCCTAAAACCAAAATCCGCAGATTTCCTGCGGATTATCTTTCAGATTTTCCTGCGGATTTTGGCTTTAAGGACTAAAACGCACGCAAAAAATGAGATATAGGGACTCAAACCAAAACTAAATAAATTACAAGGACTAAACTCAAAATCTCGCAAACTTACATAGACTAAAAGTGCATTTAAATCTTACATTTATTTCGGAAATATATCTCTAGAAAATTTCCGAAAATATATTTTCGGAAGCAACAAATTTTTTATAACTAAAATTTTGAATGAAACACTTTCTTTTGCAGACTAATATTTAGTTACTTGAAGAATGAACCAATATTGCAATGTTATTGGAGTTCTTATACTATTAGATGATAGAAAAAAAGAGTTTTATTAGAATATTGTTTAATTTTAACATTTTTATTATACTAGAATCAGCAACAAGATTTGATAATATCCATATTTCCAACATCTAAGTGCCATGGTGTCATAACTAATTTTCTCACATTTGTTGCTTCCGAAAATATATTTTCGAAAATTTTTTAGAAATATATTTTCGAAATAAATTTATTTATATAATTGGAGGTCTGACTAAAAAACAAATGAAATGCGTGTATTGGATGTATTCAGAGATATATTTTCAAAAATTGAAAACATTTTTAAAATTTTGCAAAGTACCTAAAAAATATATAAGGTGCGTAAAGAAATTGTCTTATCTAAACTTCATGGCCCAACCCTTGAATAGAATCGGGCAAGCCCACATATTGTACCAATAGCACAGTCTAATTTTGGTAGAACCTTGTTCCATTACACCCCACTTGGGTTATAAATACATTTTCATTGACTATTAGAAATAAACATAATCAATCACAAAATTCTTCATTTTTACGATTAAATTCAAATTTAAAATTGATGAATAATTAAATAAAAAAAAATAAAAACTATTCAATTCGAAAAGAAAAAAAAAAGTATGTTTAATTAAGTTGTGGTGGTTTCTGTGCATTTATCTTTAACTAGTTTTTTCTAAATTTAAAATAATTACAGTGAAATGAATTACGTTTTAGATCGATTTGATTCTTTTTTATGGGGAATTAGAATATTCAATTCTTTAATTTATATAGATTTACACCGTATACTTATATATGCAAAAAAAGATATTGAATTATTTTCCAAAATGCCTTTGAATTTTTTTAATAAATACTAAAATTTTATTATTATTTTTTTAAATTTATAACAATTCTGGTTTTTTATTTTCTGAAAACTCTAAACATAATTCCAATATGGGAAGAGTTTATTTTAAGGAATTATAAATGAATTTTAGAAATAAGTTACTTAAAAATAAAAATAAAAATTTTAATTTTAATTTTAATTTTAATTTTAATTTTTTAAATAATAAGTGTCTGATATATAATTTAATGTTTATATAAACTTTAATAATTATATATTTTATTACTTAAAAATAATTTTTTTCATTGCTACAAACCTTGATTCTTAATAATAAGTTTTCTCAACTTTAGAACACACTGTAACTACTTAATAATCAAATATTCTAGGGTGTGTAATTTAATACCTCTATATTTTTAAAACAGAGAAGATGTAATATTTTTAAATTTTTGAAAATTTTAAACTTAAAAAAAAAATCAGGACGTACTTTTCAAAAAGGTGTATATGAAGAAATAAGTTAGTTATACTTTGAACTGTTTTTTTTTTTAATTTATTTTAAAATTATATTTTGACGGTTAAAAAAATATATAAATTTAAATGCACTGTTAATTCGTATATTTTATTTTTTTAAGATTGTAATTCCTTTATTCTAAAATTCAGTTTTTAAATATTTATTTAATTAATTTTTAGATTTTTTTTATCCTTCTCCATTTTCATAGTGGCCTTTTAATTTAATATAATGTCACTTAAGGTGTCATATCACATATATAAAATAAAATTTTAATTTTATATATTAATAATAATAATAATAATTATTATTATTATTATTATTATATTTACAGAAAAATATTTTAAAATTAACATTAATTCAATTATCATAAAATTTAAAATTATTTATGTTTTTACTGAATAATAATTTTTTAAAATCATGTCTTATTAAAAAATAAGAAATAAATTAATTATAATTTTATAAAAGAAATATTTTTTTATGAGGAAAATAAATTTTTTGTAGTTTCAGATATTCAAACTCTTAGACCAAATGCTTTGTCAATTGGGCCATAAATCCTTTGTGATTCTAGATAAAAAATTTGTCATGACACCCTTAATTTTAAATTTGTTACCTTCAATTCTTCATAATTCCAAAAATACTGTTTTAAAATTGGCGTAAAAAAAATCAGGTATGCCAATAAAAAATTTGATATGTACAAAAAAATAATAATAACTTGTTTTAAAAATAAAGATATTCAGTATGCATTTTTACTCGTTTTAAAAATAATAACTTGTGTTGAACTTTATCGGTCTTTTTGAAAAACGTGAATTTTTCCATAACCTGAAAAATCGAATAGTGTTAATATACCGATTTTTCAAAAATAAAAAACTTTTGAGATTAGTGTATTTTAAACCTTAAGTGATTACTAAATTTTTTCCATAACACTGAAAAATCTATTAGTGTTAATTTTTCAACGGTTGAAATTTTGTCGACACTTTTGTAAAGTTGTGATTGCACCGATAATTTTTTGTTATCCATAATGATTTCAAACTTGTATAAATATGTATGATATGTTGTTAATAAAACATCTTAGAATATCTCAATATTGGTATCTCGCGTTTATGTACTTCATCGGCATGAAACCTCCTGTTGATTTTAGGCTCACAACGGACACCCCTCTTGATGTTCGGAAATCCAAACTGGATAATCTTGTGTACCGTACCGATAAAAGAAAGGTGGTTAAGACTAAGTATTGTTCACCATCAATCGATAATGAAGGAAAGAGTAGGTTCAGGAAGTTTTAGTTGAAGACTGATGAAAATTTAAAGTCATGTGGAACACATATCACCAATATGAAACAAATGGTCTGATCGAGGTGGATGCGACAATTGCTATATATGTCGATGATATTATCAAGATGTTAAAACATCTTGAATCATCTAGTATAATTTAAGTTTTATTCATGTTATTTTCCTGTTAAGTTATGTTAAGTAATGTTCGTGTTAAGTAATGTAATACTAATTTTTCTTCAAATGAAATGTTAAGATAATATAATATAAGATAAGATGTCAATAATATATAAATGATGTCAAAAAATAAACAAATTAATAAAATCTACTACGGTCCACCATGGGAAATATGTGTTATCTAAGACAACATGTCATACATCTCACCATCTGGGTTTGCCAAACCCATGAGGTTATCTGAAAGAAGTGTTATCATTTACAGCAGTTATTGGTTAGTCATACCAGGTAGAGGTGGTGTCACGTCATCTAAAGGTCCTCTATCATGGGAAGGTCAAACATCATCATCAAGCTGAGTAAGTTGGATGATGCGGGGGCGTGATACTGTAATGTACCACTCTAACTAACCATCCTCACATTGCCCAAAGAACTGCACTCCCACTACAATATATCTAATAGCAATGGAATTATTGACAATGTCAGACATAAACCATCTATTAATTCGCTCATGAGATCTCCTTGGCTGATACCACACTGACAGAGAGAGACTACAAAGCGTATTTAGACTTTCAGGCCCAAAAAGTCATTATCTGATCTCGTTCGAACTTTAAGCTTCTTACCTTTGTACCAAAGAATTGGAAGACTGGTTGACAACATATCATAATGATGTTATTGTGGATCACTCAATTCGGCTGCAACGTCTGACCGACACTTTTTTCTTTCTGCAGAAGCAAACCAAGGAGAAAGGTCGAGGTACGCACATCACGAAGATTTGAGCTTTTCAAAATTACTTCGAAATTGTGTATGATCCCTGTAAACTTAGTCAAACTATCTTTGAGGCGGCTCTTTCTTTTAAAAATAAAATTATTGAAAAAATTCTAAAACTCAATTTCCCTTTGAGTGTCAAAGATAGATATGAGTTTGCTTTGTATTTTCATCTTCTTAAATTTCCACCACTACCAACTTGTAAACTTGGCTTAGCTTCCAACAACCACTTCCAAAATGGTATTTTTTTTTTTGTCTTTGCCAGTCCTATAAATGAGTTAAAAAAGCTTGCCCAAAGAGTGATTTCAACTAAGTATCACATACACAATTATCTATTTTAAGAGTCAATCTCGAACACGTTCTAGTCAGATCCACCATTCTAAAAGGTGAGATAAAGGGACTCTTAAAAAATCATTGACTCCTCTTTTTTGTTCATACTATTTACTTGTGTCAAAATTTTGTAGCTTGAACTCTTGTTCCTCCGAAAGGGGAAAAAAGAAGGCATTTGACCTAGCTGAAGAAGAGGAATAATATAGCCCACTACTTGGCCAATCAAACGATACAAAACAAATATTTTTCCAAACTATTTATTCTCATTATATTAGATTCCTCATTTTTCATTACCCTGGCTCTTATATCCCATGATCTAAAAAGAGAAAGTAGTTATACTACTACTCCGAATCGAAAAAAGACCAGGAAGGAAATACCGCCTATTGACAGTGAAGGAACTCAGGTTCAAATCACACTTCAACTTTTGTTAGCATCTTTCATCCCATTAACTCGATTTATTGTACTAATAATTGTAACGCCCCAGTTTTGTCTTATTTATTCAATCGAGTAAATTTAATTATTTTTATTATTATATTATTTTTATTCTTGACTTTTATTTGCCAATATATTATTTTTCATCGCTGTTTATGTTTTATCACATTTTGAGAGCGTTTGCGGGATATTTGAGCTGAGGGGTAAAATAGTCTTTTAGGGGTTTAGATATTTATATAAATAGAAAGTGGAGAGAAAAAGAGAGAAAAGAAAAGGAAAGAAAAAGAAGAGAAAGAAAAGGAGAAGAAAGAAAGAGAAAAGAGAAAGAGGAAAATCGCGGGAACCCCGTTTCGAGCGCGATTAATCGGGTAAGGGTGAGAAGTTTCAATTATATCTTGCTTGTGTATGTATATGTGTTGTTTGTTGTAATTGTTTTGGTTGTTTCGCGACTTTTCTTATCGATTGAAATTAGGAGCAATTGATAGAAATCAATGTTTTCAGGGATGAAATTAGATATAAACTGCGTAGAATACTTGTTGATTAGGTCTGAACATGTTTTGGTTATTCTGGTATGAATTGGAAGGGTTTGGGTGGTATAAATGATGTATTTTGGCCCCAAATGACCTATATTGACGCTGCTGCGAATTCTGGGTTTCGCGGGTTCGCCTAGCGAACCCCAGCGAAGGAACGGGCGAATGTTCGCCTAGAGGTTTGCCTAGCGAACTTTATGTTGGTTTTCCACTGCCTTGGTTTGCTAGGGTTCGCCTAGCGAATACTGGAGCGAAGTGGCAGATTTTTCTATTTTGTTTTCTTCGTAAATTTCAAACCGTAAGTCCGTTTTGGTCGCCGTTCGAAGAGTTGGAAAGCTAATAAAATATTCTTTCTATTAAAAATGGTTTGGAGGGTAGGAGATGATTTATTTAAGTCGTGGTTTTACAAAAGTGTTGGGTTGTCAGGTTTTTATCGCGTTAAATGCGTGCGGTCGGTGTTTTACCGTGTGTTGTGCTATTGTTGTGTAACGTGGAGCTTTTATGTGGTTTATATGATGTTGATGGATGTGATAATTATGTTTTTGTGTGGTAAAATACATTATTTGATTAAATATCAATGTATGTTGTTATGATGTTTTGTGGGATTGTTGTGGTTTGTATGATGTTGAAGCATGTGACAAGTTGTTGTGATTGTTGTGGTTGATGGTGAGTAATTCTTGTTGTGAGTTAATATGAGAGTATATGCTAAAATGCTAATTGTGGTGGTTGTGGATTATGATGGAATGCATTGTTTATGTGAAATTCAATGTGTGTTATTTGGTGGCCTTATGGCAAGTAAGTGCATTGTTTTAATTGATTTCCAATGCATGAATAATGATGATGAGATAATTCATATTGTTGAATTGTGGTGATGCATTTGATTGTCATGAGTTCTTTGATGTCAAGCATCATGATATGCATCTTGTGATGTCGTGTGCCCTTGTGGGGTGTGAGCGACGAATCGATTCCAGAGGGAATCCGCTATAACATTGTGCACCTTATACAAAGAGGACTGAAAGCGATGATTATATACGATTGTGAGCCTTATACAAAGAGGGCCGAAAGCGATCGGATCGTGCGCCTTAAACAAAGAGGACTGAAAGCGATCCATAAACTTCGTGCGCCTTATACCAAGAGGACCGAAAGCGACGGGGAACATCGTTTGCCCGACGGGGTGTTACTTGAGTGGTCCTCAGTAACAAGCGATGGTTCCAATAGTTCCTGAGTGAACTAATGTTGAGATGATGGATGGATGGTACCGGATATACATTGCATAGAGTCGTTGTGTCGGTCTCTGTGCATTTGCATAAATCATGAATGGATTGATTATGTGGGGAAATTCATGAATTGATTGATTATGTGTTGAGACTTATGTTTGAATTGGTGAATTGATGTGCATATGTGATAAATGCATTGGTTGTGGATAATATGTCTTATATGTAGACATGTGCTATGTGATGTGGTGGTGTGTTTTCATATGTTATAACGTTGGTATGTCTTATGTGCGAATAGGTGATTATGTGAGTATAAGTGATATATGTTATGGAATTGTGACATGCTCTATGTGTATTTATATGTGATGCTTGAGGTGAGAATAACTATGTATGTGAATTTATATGTTTTGCATATTATTATGCAATCTTGATCTAGGTGTTATTTCTCACCCTTCTGCTGTGGTTTGTTGCTCTATGAGGCAATTGCAGATTTGTAGTCTTGGAGGCTTTTGTGAAGATTAGTTCTCCATTCTTTTGTCGGTCTTGGTGTCTGCTCTGATACGTAGCACGAGAGTCGGGGAACGATTATGTTATATATGTATACCTTTGTTAGATTTATTGTGTATTACCTTTGTATGTATATTTTGATGTTATAAAATAATTTATTTTGTAAAACAAGTCAGTTATGGAGCTTTCCGCTTTATTCCCTAATTGAACTTTGATTTTGTATGGAAAAAGTTTCCCTTTGAGGGTATCCCATTTTGTGTTATGTATCCAAATTATGAGCAGGGAATGTGTTTTCTTTCTTTAAATGTGGCATCCTTGTTTCTGTCGGAAAAACAAAATTATTTACTCTGATTTAAATTATGTATTATTTATTCGAGATGGGAATTGGGGTGTTACATAAGTGGTATCAGAGCAGGTCGGTCCGTCCGGCCAAGTTGTTGAGTCAGTTGGTGTGACAGTTGAATACTGTCGATGTTGTTTGTCCCCTAGTATGTGATAGGTGTGTGAAACACTGTCAGTGCTTTCTGGTTTTCTAATCCTTTGTCTTCAGGTGTGAGAATGAGATAAGTGGGGGAGAAGATGGTGCTTCTCCAAGTTGCTTCAGGTGTGGAGCATTGGCTCAGTGTGCCGTTGGTTGCAAGATTTTAAGTGTTATTTGGACAGTGTTGTTCCCGATTCCAGAGGGAATGCGGAGGCAAGGTTTATGTTGACTAAAGATTGGTGCCTTAGGTAGTTTTGTGCACAAGATGCAAGAAATGCTATTATGGTTTGGTAAAGAAGGTTTATGCCCCATCATGATTTTCGACTGTCTATTGACAAATTGAGGAACTGATCACCCTTAATCTCTTGTTGATAGTAGACGAGAATTATGTTGGATGGAATAGACGTGTCTTTCCGGCTTTGATAGTGTGTGCAAGGAATGTTTAGGAATTTTAGAAATGGTTACGGATTGTTTTAATGAGTCGATGAAGATTTTTTTTTATATCTGAAGGTGAGGCGGATTAGAGGTTTTGTATATTGGTCAAGTTGGAATGTCTCTGAGGGAGAATGATTGGGTATTACTAATGGTTGTTCTCAGAGAGTAGAGTGTGAACGTAAATTGGAAGAAGGTGAATAGTCGAGGTTATATCTGCTAAGTGAGTAGGACACTCTTTAGAGTTGAGACTAAGGTGTTTGTTATGTTTGTGAGGCTAGTGTTCTGGAAATTGACAGGAAAGTCATAATGATGGGCCGTCAGTTGTGCATGGTTTCAGATGTGTCTTTGGATGAAACATTAGTGTGTCGACTTGAAGAGGTCCAGCATGGTTGGTAAGGAAAAAGATGATAGTAGGAGGTTGCATGTTAACCAGTGAGTAGTATGGAAACTTGCAGTTGTGTTCTGGATAGCTTGAGTTTTAAATTGTGACGAATCGTAAATGATTTGAAATTCCTTGATGGTATGAGACTATGGAAATCTTGAGAAAACCCGTAGGTGTGGATGTAATATTTGAGAGTTCTTTTTGGTTGGTGGTTGCTACATGTTGGGATTTATGGAATTTGGACTGTTAAGCGAAGAAATTGTGTATGTATTACTGACAGTTGAATAAGGTAACGATTGAAAACAAGTGTCCACTTTCATGAAGAGATGACTGGAATGGTTTGGTTGAGTTTGAGTGAAATTACAATTGTTTGGGATGTTTGATAAGAGTGGTGAATTGTATGAGATGAGGCTTTGATCAATTTAATGAGACCGGTTATGTTTGTTATCATTGGGATATGCTGTTATTTACTCGGTTAAGCTTGTTTGTGAGTAACCAGTTACCCAGTGAAATTTTTTGCAAAGCTTTAAAAATTTATATCTTTTGGAATTTGGTTGGGCATTACAACGTACCGTGATGTTATTTGGTGTTAGTAATGCGTCTGTAATGTTGGTGGAGTATTTGAATCGTATCTTCTATATTTACTTGGATAAGTTCGTAGTGGTTTTGATTAAGGATATTCGGATCTGTTATAAAATCAGAGGAAGAACAGGCAGAGTGTTTGAGATTGGAATTGCAAGTGTTGAAAAGAGACGAAGTTTTATGCTAAGTTATTCGAGTGAGAATTTTGGTTGAAAAGGGTTAGTTTTCTTGGATATGTTATTTCAGATGAGAGTATTGTTATGGATCCATCGGAAGTAGATGCTGTTCTACAATGAGTGGCTCCGAAGTTGGTTAAGGAGATTAGAAACTTTTGGGCTCAGTTGGTTGTTATTGCAGGTTATGGAAGACTTTGTTAAGTTCGTACTTCTGGTATCTCAGTTGACTTGCAAAGGGTGAGTCGTTTGTTTTGGATGTTCGTTGTGAGTAACTTTTGATGAGCTGAAGTAGAAGTTATCTACGACTCCAGTGTTGATTCTGTGTGAGGTATTGTGATGTGTCTTTGATGAGTTTAGTCAGTGTGTTAATGCGAGAGGGTAAGGTCATTTCTTATGCTTTACGACAATTGAGGATTCATGATTTCAAGATGGTTGCAGTTACTTTTGTGTTGAGAATCTGGAGGTATTATTTTGAGGGTTTTAGGTTCAAGGTGTTTGGATGGAGAAAATGATGGTTTTGGATGAGTAACAAGACTGCCGGAATTCTGAGTTTTCCATGGTCCGCCTAGTGAACCTGGGGCGAAGCAGAAGCGAATGATTTTTCGCGGGTTCGCCTAGCGAGCCAGTTAGCGAGGGTCAGCGAATGTTAGCTAACGTTGTTCGCCTAGCGAACTTTTTATCTTTTTGGTTATGGTTGTTGCTGCCTTGGTTCGCCAAGGGATTCGCGGAGCGAACGGCAAGGCGAGGGTTCGGCAAGGAGTTCGCTTGGCGAACTTTGTGTCTGTTTTATTCTGATTGTCGCTTCGCTTGGACGTTCGCCTAGCGAAGGTGGTAGCGAATGCTCGCTAGAGGGTTTGCCTAGCGAACATGGCAGGTTGTCCCATTTTGTTTCCTTCATAACTTTTGATTTGTAACTCAGACTAAGGCACGGTCGGATGGTTGGAATTCCTGATTAGTTATGACCTTGGCTCGAATTATCCTATTGGTAAAGTGAATGTTGTTCCTGAAGAGTTAAGTCGATAGCTTTGCATATGGTTGTTTTGATGGTCAGAGAATTAAAATTATTTGAGCAGATCAGAGACTTGTGTCTGGTGTGTGAGATAACACAGTAGAGTGTGAAGTTGGATATATTAAAAGTGAACAGTGATTTTTGGTGAATATGAGAAAGAGTTAGACTTTGGACGTGGGATTGATAGTTTTGATGGTTACGAGTAATCAGGGTGCGTAGCATTGTTGTAATATTGTTGTGTGACAAGGATGTTTGGTATTCTGGTTTTGACGAGATTGTTGAACGATGTTGGGTTATGGAACTTTATGTTCTTGTTTGTGTTGTTGCCTCATTTCAATCGTGATGGTTCGACTGCGAGTAGCTAATTCCGGTATGGGGAATTAGGGGAGTGTTATCTGAGTGTTGGTAATATGGTTTTCTTTGAGTCGTGAGTTAGTCGTCAAGTGCATTGTATGGGCTTTGCATCTGGTAGTTGTAGTTGTCGTCGTTGTCGTGTCGTTGTTGTAGCTGCTGTTGGCAAGGTGGGTTGTCAGTTTGTTTTATTCATGGTGTGCCTTTTGTTGGCATGGTAGTTTGTTAGTCGGATGCGAGAGTCGTGTCCGGAGTTGTTCGTATCAGTATATTTTCGAGGACGAAAATGTCTAAGTGGGGGAGAATTGTAACGCCCCGGTTTTGTCTTATTTATTCAATCAAGTAAATTTAATTATTTTTATTATTATATTATTTTATTCTTGACTTTTATTTGCCAATATATTATTTTTCATCGCTGTTTATGTTTTATCGCATTTTGAGAGCGTTTGCGGGATATTTGAGCTGAGGGGTAAAATAGTCTTTTAGGGGTTTAGATATTTATATAAATAGAAAGTGGAGAGAAAAAGAGAGAAAAGAAAAGGAAAGAAAAAGAAGAGAAAGAAAAGGAGAAGAAAGAAAGAGAAAAGAGGAGAAAGAGGAAAATCGCGGGAACCCCGTTTCGAGCGTGATTAATCGGGTAAGGGTGAGAAGTTTCAATTATATCTTGCTTGTGTATGTATATGTGTTGCTTGTTTTAATTGTTTTGGTTGTTTCGCGACTTTTCTTATAGATTGAAATTAGGAGCAATTGATAGAAATCGATGTTTTCACGGATGAAATTCGAAATAAACTGCGTAGAATACTTGTTGATTAGGTCTGAACATGTTTTGGTTATTCTGGTATGAATTGGAAGGGTTTGGGTGGTATAAATGATGTATTTTGGCCCCAAATGACCTATATTGACGCTGCTGCGAATTCTGGGTTTCACGGGTTCGCCTAGCGAACCCCAGCGAAGGAACGGGCGAATGTTCGCCTAGAGGTTTGCCTAGCGAACTTTATGTTGGTTTTCCACTGCCTTGGTTCGCTAGGGTTCGCCTAGCGAATACTGGAGCGAAGTGGCAGATTTTTCTATTTTGTTTTCTTCGTAAATTTCAAACCGTAAGTCCGTTTTGGTCGCCGTTCGAAGAGTTGGAAAGCTAATAAAATATTCTTTCTATTAAAAATGGTTTGGAGGGTAGGAGATGATTTATTTAAGTCGTGGTTTTACAAAAGTGTTGGGTTGTCGGGTTTTTATCGCGTTAAATGCGTGCGGTCGGTGTTTTACCGTGTGTTGTGCTATTGTTGTGTAACGTGGAGCTTTTATGTGGTTTATATGATGTTGATGGATGTGATAATTATGTTTTTGTGTGGTAAAATACATTATTTGATTAAATATCAATGTATGTTGTTATGATGTTTTGTGGGATTGTTGTGGTTTGTATGATGTTGAAGCATGTGACAAGTTGTTGTGATTGTTGTGGTTGATGGTGAGTAATTCTTGTTGTGAGTTGATATGAGAGTATATGCTAAAATGCTAATTGTGGTGGTTGTGGATTATGATGGAATGCATTGTTTATGTGAAATTCAATGTGTGTTATTTGGTGGCCTTATGGCAAGTAAGTGCATTGTTTTAATTGATTTCCAATGCATGAATAATGATGATGAGATAATTCATATTGTTGAATTGTGGTGATGCATTTGATTGTCATGAGTTCTTGTATGTCAAGCATCATGATATGCATCTTGTGATGTCTTGTGCCCTTGTGGGGTGTGAGCGACGAATCGATTCCAGAGGGAATCCGCTATAACATCGTGCGCCTTATACAAAGAAGACTGAAAGCGATGATTATAGACGATTGTGCGCCTTATACAAAGAGGACCGAAAGCGATCGGATCGTACGCCTTATACAAAGAGGGCTGAAAGCGATCCATAAACGTCGTGCGCCTTATACCAAGAGGACCGAAAGCGACGGGGAACATCGTTTGCCCGACGGGGTGTTACTTGAGTGGTCCTCAGTAACAAGCGATGGTTCCAATAGTTCTTGAGTGAACTAGTGTTGAGATGATGGATGGATGGTACTGCATATGCATTGCATAGAGTCGTTGTGTCGGTCTCTGTGCATTTGCATAAATCATGAATGGATTGATTATGTGTGGAAATTCATGAATTGATTGATTATGTGTTGAGACTTATGTTTGAATTGGTGAATTGATGTGCATATGTGATAAATGCATTGGTTGTGGATAATATGTCTTATGTGTAGACATGTGCTATGTGATGTGGTGGTGTGTTTTCATATGTTATAACGTTGGTATGCCTTATGTGCGAATAGGTGATTATGTGAGTATAAGTGATATATGTTATGGAATTGTGACATGCTCTATGTGTATTAATATGTGATGCTTGAGGTGAGAATAACTATGTATGTGAATTTATATGTTTTGCATATTATTATGCAATCTTGATCTAGTTGTTATTTCTCACCCTTCTGCTGTGGTTTGTTGCTCTATGAGGCAATTGCAGATTTGTAGTCTTGGAGGCTTTTGTGAAGATTAGTTCTCCATTCTTTTGTCGGTCTTGGTGTCTGCTCTAATACGTAGCACGAGAGTCGGGGAACGATTATGTTATATATGTATACCTTTGTTAGATTTATTGTGTATTACCTTTGTATGTATATTTTGATGTTATAAAATAATTTATTTTGTAAAACAAGTCAGTTATGGATCTTTCCGCTTTATTCCATAATTGAACTTTGATTTTGTATGGAAAAAGTTTCCCTTTGAGGGTATCCCATTTTGTGTTATGTATCCAAATTATGAGCAGGGAATGTGTTTTCTTTCTTTAAATGTGGCATCCTTGTTTCTGTCGGAAAAAAAAAAAATTTTTATTTACTCAGATTTAAATTATGTATTATTTATTCGAGATGGGAATTGGGGTGTTACAATAATCCTTAATGTTTCAATATGATTAAAGAGTCCAAGAAAAAGACGATGAAGTCGAAGATAATGATAAAAATGACAAGGAGAAGTTGGAACTCAGAAACCTCAACAAAAAAAAATCAAGTTTACAAGGCTAGTACACAAGAGAGACCAAAGAGAAAATTGGCTCTTAATATTGATGATGAAGAAGAGGAAGAAGAAGAGAGTCCTCAGCTAACTCGAAAGAAAACAAATCGACCAAGGCCATCTACATATGACGAGCGTTCAGAGAGTGAAAATTCAAACCCCGACCATAGGGCATCTAAGGTAGTTTTAATTTCCTCCATATCCCTCTTTTTAATATAGATCAACCAAATTATAACATGGTTCCACTTCTATCTTATTTGTAGGAGATTTCTATTTCTGTTATTCCTTCTCCAATAAGCAATGCCTCAAATGTTTATGAGGTCGTGACATTCAACCATCCCCTACCAAGTTTATCATCACTACAAATAATAAATGAACATCTAACTGGGGAGACAATTGTGAGAAATTAAAGGAAGGATTCGAAGATCAAGATCCTGTATAACAATCGACTATCCTAGAAAATCAAGACCCAGAACAACGATCAATTATTCCATGCGACAATGCTTGAATGTCAGAGGGAAAAGAACATGTTGACCAAACACAAGAGGACTAAGATGTTGATGTAATACAAGAGGATCAAGATAAAAGAAAATCTTAAGCTGATACTATCTGAAAGGAACAACCACAGGTTGTTCAGACTTCAGAAAGTTCACCGACAGCCATTGAGATTCCTTTTTCAACTACAGTTGTTATTGTTCATCCTCAAATTAGAGATTCTTCATCCAAAAATTTTAACATTTTCCTCGGTCGTGAGGAAGTAAAAGTTATAAAAGAGAGAAATCATGTGAAGCCTTTAAGGAAGCTTATGAGCAGTTAAGGTATTGGTTCTGTTGAAAAATATCCAAGTTCTTCAATTGTTTCAAGCAGTGAACCCTCTGGTTATCCTGTCACTCTCCTGACTCACCAATTGAAAGCCAAGGTTTTCAAAGTCGACATATTTAAAACTATTGAATAAAATCCTTCCATTGTATTTGAGATAAATGGTTTTTTGAAGCAGCTTAATAGTAAAAAAATTGTCTGATCCCACTGTCCATCCCAAAAACCTTACCATAAATAGTTAGAAAACAGTTCAAACACACCCATGAAGTAGTCACCGAACCATTAGTTGGGGTATAAATAACCATACTCCCAACCATAGAAGATAACTTTAAAAAAAAAATTTCAACACAACATGGAATGTCACATTTCAACTTTAAAAATCAACCACATGATATTTATTCATTAAAGATACATAACGCTTCAGGGAAACATAAAACAACAACTGGTCTTCAACTTTATTCAGCTTAAGTAAACACAACGCAGCGGATTCATTAACGACTTAGTAGCATCTTTATTCAACATAAAACGACTTCAAATTAAACAACAAGTATTTTTCAACAAATTCACTAAAAATTCAGCATGTAGACAAATAAATAAAAGACACGCGTCATCCCCCCGAGTGCTACGTATCAGAGCGACAACCACCGACTCGAACTAAGGTAACCGGCTACTCCTCTTGATTACCTGCACGTTACCAACATAGGGACAACATTCAAACATAAGGGGTGAGTTACCGAAAATTATAAACGGAGTATGATAAATAATATATAGGCAGGAATCATACAATTAATCACCACTTCACATCAACAACCAACAAACAAAATCAAATCAACAACAACTTAAGAAAATGCGACTTTAATGAGACTCGACAATGTTATGCATGTGGTACCATCGGAGTAAATCTCCCAACTTAATATTGCCAGCTTATCGAGGCATCAAGGCATAAGCCTTCAACTTTCAACTTTCAACATATGCCAATCTAGGCCAACGTGGTGTGAGCAACGCTCCGACACAAAATGCAATGTATGTTTTATGACATGCACTACTCAACAACATAAACAACTCAACAACATCCACAACATAATTAACTTAACAACATAGCAACTTTTTCGACACAAACAACTTATATCAACGTTGGCTTATCAAGCCTACAACTTACAATTCGTCCGTAAACCGGAACAATATTACAACTCAGCTGTACCGGCAATTCGACTTTCTCGACATTATTTCACAAAACAATTCAGCAAAAGTCATCTACTAAATTACCCGACTTACCCCGACAATTTTCGTTAAATTCCGGACAACTAAGTTTTCCGCCTAAACCGGCTAAACCGACTAAACTGCATTATTTTTAACTTCTGTTATTTAATACCAGTCCATTATAAAATTCTGTTTCTGTCAAAATTCAGTTTTTGCTACTTGTTCTATTTCTGTCAAGAATTACTAGACTGCTACTAAATTAATTGAATTATTGGCTCTGCTAAACTTTTGAACAACTCTGTTAAATATGCCACTGCCAATCTATATGCTACTGCCATCAACTATATTAATTAAATAGAACTAATTTAATACCACAAGCTCTAAAGTTATTATACTAATGAAACATTATGTAAAATACTGTAGTGGTTTATTAACATATGACTTTGGTTAATTTTCTAATCACGGCCTTCATGGTTTATTAGTGTTATTACACGTATAAAACAAAATGGAAATGCCTTAATTTAATGTAAACCAAAATTTGCCTAAATTAACATGCAACATAACCTTTTCTTTTATGAAACAGCAAATTAAATATTAGCATGAATTAATCCACTACTAACAGACACAAAACAAACTTAAGGGGGTGGCCACTAGCAACTTGAATCAATCACTAACCTGTTAATAATAATATGCTAATAATAATAGTATAGAAAAGTTAACGTGGACATCCCTGGTACATGGGTGCTATGCTACTTTATTTTCACAAAGGATCACGTTTTTACTAGTAGCAAAGTGGTGCTACAGTCCGACCAAAAAGCTGCTATGGAAACGCTACCTTCCCATAAGCCTGCGCATCAATCTCCTTAATTAATATATACTATATATGAGTACCTACTGCTTACCTAATTAATAAACAATTGCTACCAACTCAAGACTACACCTTTCCTACGCTGAAGTATAAGAATGGTGGATCACATGAACACAAACCATAGCCACTTATTTAATATATACATATAATATCTAGCCATTAATTAATATATACATTATCTATGAATAAATTTGGACTATTCCTCTACACATTTCCTGCGCCCAAGAATTAAGGAAAACTTTCTATCAAATATATATCCTTTATGTGCTACTTTGAAAATAGAAACAGGGGAGTATCTCCCAGATTTTCAACATCAGAAAGTACCCCAAATATTAAATGGGTCTCTAAACTATCACCAAAAACTCAGTTTCCAAACATCAAAACTAATAATTTCAGAGATTAATTTTAATCGAAATAACTTTAGCTTTCACAGGAAATTTTTAGGGTAATTCTAATACTAGTTCTACACAATAATCGTCACCCAAATAACATTCACCATAACCCAGTTATAATAATCGAACCCACCCTTACCTGATTGGATTGAAGGTAGCTCAAATCTTTGGATTCCAGAAATTCGTCACTGGCCGTGGTTTCTCTCTATCCCAACTTCTCTCACGTTCTTCTTTTCTCTTCTCCTTTTACTGATATCCAACAACTGCCACTCTTTTCTATTTCTTTTGTTTCCCTCTTATATTATTAAAATAATAATACTCAATTATAATATCTATTGGGCCTAAAACATACACCCCTTAAATTACTAATTCCGACACGAAACCAAGCCCACTTAACCGAACACACTCCAACTATGATAATATTACTACTAATATTATTCCGCAACTTTAATATTATTTCTAATATTAATTCTACGGCTTACCAACTTAAAAATTCCGACTTACGACTTAATTCGCCGCAACACCAAAATCAACCGAATAATTCACAACAATTAAATAAATATCCAATTAAATAAATAATTAAATATTTGGGCGTTACAGTCTCTGACCCAGTCAAATCAAAATCTTTCTCTAAACTGAACCTTCTTCGGTTTCTAGCAATGGGTACTGATGTGACCTGGCTCTCCACAGTTGAAGCAAGTCACACTATTACTCTTACAGTCAACAAAAATATGTCCAGTCTTCCCACACTTGAAGCATGTCTTCTCAAAACTCCTGCAACCATTGGCATGATGACCCGCGACCCCACACTTAAAGCACTTGATATAAGCGGGAGTCTCTCCCCCCTTGGCCTTTTTTCATCAGAAACCCTCTGCTACCCTTTTTCAGCTGGAGCACTATACGGTTTCCCACAATAGTGATTCTTCCCTTTCTTCTCACTAAGACTCTTATACTAAACTGAACGGGCTCTACTATCCTCATCATATATCCTACACTTATTCACCAGCATAGGAAATAAGTGAATCTCCCGATACCCAATACCTTCTTTCATCTTAGAACATAATCCTCTTTTAAACTTGATACACTCTGACCCCTCAGCAACAACACCATTGTACTGTGGACAAAATTTTACCAGCTCTTCGAACTTAGCAGCATACTCGACAAATGTTATATTTCCCTACTCTAGCTTGAGGAACTAGATCTCCTTCTTACTGCATACATCCTAAGAAAATTACTTCTCTAGGAAATGAGTTTTGAACACAACCCAAGTAATCTCAGTACCAATAGCCCCCAATCTCTGGCACATATTATCCCGCCAATCTCCATCCTCTTCTGACAACATGCGAGTGCCGAACTGCACCTTCTGAACTTCAGTGCAAGCCATCACTCGAAAAATCTTCTCAATTTTTCTGAGCTCTGTGCACCCTCTGATCATATCTTCCCTTGAAGGTTGGCACATTATTTCTATGAATTTTCCCCAATCAATGGAACTCGTCACCAACCTGATTTCGTTAACCTTGTAGCGCCTGAGCCACCGACTCCTAAGCATCAACAATCGCTCGATTGTTTCTTTCATCCATATACTACACACCAGTAACCAGACATCAGAAGAAACAACACATTGACAGTGTACACACACATGTCACACACCAAGGAACAATTAACACATAAAAAACCTAGCTAGATGGACCGACCAGACTCTGATACCACTAATGTAACACCCTAAACCCCGAAACTTATATTAAAAATAATTACTCGATAATTTAAGGTGACACTAACGACAACCCTTCAAAACTCATCAAAACTTATGACAACACACAATAGAAAACCATTTCATTATAACTATAGTTTAAACTTCATAGATAAAGTAATAAAATTTAAAACATTAAATCACACAATAATTTAAAACATAACAAATGTCCTTCCCCGATGTCACATTATCAATGCACTAAACCACTAAAAATGATAAAGCAGTAAATAAAACAAAGAATAGCTCCAACAAGTCACCTCTCACACACAACAACAACTTTACTCCTGAGTATCTGTAAGATGTCCATAGTGGACAACATTCAGCAAAGGGGTGAAAAATAACATTCAATATGAACAGATCGTCATCATCCTGGTGGTGCCCGAAACCTTCCCAAAATTCTCAGATCGTCGCCATCATTACGATCGGCTAGGAAAACAAGCCTGGAGACCTGGTCTTCCCGTCAGAGCACTGACGCCCTTCAGCGTCTCAAGGTGTATGATGGGTAACTCGTCATCTGGGTGACACTCATCACCCTACACCAAAAGGTAAAAATTGTGTTTTCTGCCATGGGAGTCTCCTTGAACTATAAACTTCAATCCCCAATCACCCAAACAACTATAATTCTAATTATTTAATTATTTCTATCTATAATCCTAATTATTTCTAATTATATAATTATTCTAATCCTCCTTCCACTCTACCAAGGCTCTCGCTACACCCTACCAATGCCCCACATACACATGAAAATCAATATATTTAATTAAAAGCACATAAAATACCAATTAATTAAATAAAAATACGAAATATTTGAATAAATAATTAATCAAATTCCAGGGTGGTATAGTTTATAACAGATCCTGATGCCATATATGGGTTAAAATGAGAGGCAATAACCATTTAATTATTTGTGTACATTGACACGTTTTTCTGTAGGTTTGCCATCATTGTAGTTGGCATACCATATAGATACTCCCTACCAATAGGAGGAAGTGTAAAACTTGGAAGGAACAAAGACTGATTACCTCCTAAAGTGGTTGGTGTAACCACATGGTTAAAATGAAACCTAGTTTGTGGTATTGGCGATATCACTGTTTCTGGTGTCGTAGTCGAAACTCACATCTGACTCGCGACATGAGAAGTTACTCTAACTGTTGTTGAAGTGCTTGCATCACCAATCGTCATTTTGATTGGTTGTTCTTCCACATTTGGAGTGTTGTTCTGGGGAGATGAATTCCCTGATGGTCTAGACATACTAAAAAATTTGTCACTCCTCAGATGCATAAACACTCAATAATTGACAACTTTATGATGTGAATAACGAAAACAAATGTAAAAGCACATACACTATTTGAAAAAAAACTAAGTTTCGCACAAAAGAGTCCCATTGGGTGTGCCAATTTGTTTACTAGTGTTTTTAATAAACAAATCACAAGTTTTAATTCACTTGAAGGATTGAACTCGGAAAAAAAAAAACTAATGACATTTTGTATGAAATATTTGAAAAAGTGTGATAATGTTGTAAGGTTTTATGTTTGAATTTAGAACAATTGGATAAAAGTTCAAAGAAGTAATATGCAAAAGTTCTTAAAAAGATAAAGTAAATGAAGAAATAATAATAAAGCAATTGGATAAAAAGAATACTTGAATTAAAAATGGGACGCAAGTTAATACATCTCTCAGAAAATCTTTATCTCTGTGACTCGGATGTGTGAATTTTACAGAAATTATAATAAAATGTAAACCTCCCATTACAAAGTCAAAATATACTTAAATACCAGTTACATCAATAACTGTTGATAACAATTATCTTCCAGCATTAGACATGTATCCTGCGACGTGGACTTTTGTTTTCTGATGTGTTTTCGGTTCTTGAACTGTTTTACACTGTTACTCTATTAAAAGCATCTTCAAATTACCAACTCTTATCTGATGAAAAGGTCTACTTGTTGAAAATGTCTTCAAGTTTCCATGTCGAATTTGCACTTTGGTGTTGATAATATGCCTTAGTTATCTACGCTTAGTATTCATATCCACCTCGTTTCTCACATTCATGCAGAAAAAGCTAAGTCGAAAATCTCAGGCTAGCCGAGACTCAACTTAAAGTCTTGTCTAAGGGACTCAACTTGAAGTCTAACTTGAGAGACTCAACTTAAAGTCTCGCCTGAGGAGCCCCATATAAGTAAAATAAAGTAAATCACTTTGCCCTTTATAAAGACCTCGTGCTTGAAGGACTGTGTATCAGTATAAGCACAAAAGTCGTTCCAAGGAGGGGACTCCAGAGCTCTCTTAGGATAGGCGATGTACCATGTCGCTTTTACGAGAGACTCTGTAGACGCCCATTTATTTGGGTGGGCGACTATTTCTTGATTATGTTTCCCGCCTCCTAGATTAATCGCCTGTTTGTGAGAACCTGAGAAGGGACATGCTCAATAGTACGAGAGAGTAAGTTAAAAGGAAAATATCACCTTCTTCTGAATAATATGGAGTTGACTATCCCACGCTCTAGAGAGCAGTTATTACTCTCTTGAAGCCTAAGGTCCAGGCCCTAAAATTTCTTATAAATACCTCATCCTTGAGGTTGGAAAGACATTCAATTCATTACATAAAACACCACATACAACGTTTCTTATCATCCCTACGTGAGCTTACCTTAACACCACAACAATCCTAAAAATCTCTGACAGTCTTATACCACAAAAGGTTGTCACATATCATACTTTTAGAAAGTATAGTTATTTTCTGAATGCACTCATAACCCTCTTTGTTTTTTATTTGTCTTTGCTCAATAAAAGTTAAATAAGTGATTCCGAAAGATAACTTCTAAACGTATTCATTATGTTGTTCATTTGGACTTATCCACTACGAATTAAAGCTTATAAAAAAATATATAATGATAAATTATTAGATAATATGTATAAATTATTTTTAAATAATAAGTGAATTGTCAATAAACTCTATCTTTATTTTAAATTTAAATACGTGACACAAATTTTAAAATGATATCTACACCATCACATGAAAAATATATTATTTTACCAAATCAACACATTAATTTTATAAAATTCAAATTGAAGTATAATCAAATACAGTACAAATGAATAAGGTGATAAAGTTATCTGAAATGCTTGAAAAGAGTGTGGTTTAAAAAAAAAAAAGAAATTAATATCAAGTTGTTGGAATAAAGGTAGAAATGATTATGAAGTGAAATTTTCACACTTTGTTTTTTCCTCATAAATTTGCAACTTACACACTATGAAAATACGTAGAGCTGGGCATCGGTTCGGGCCTAAACCCCCCAACCGAGCCAACCCACGGGTGGAATTTAATGGCTCAATTTCTGACAGAATTTGTATTCGGATTTTTTGGATTCAGGCTGTATCGGGTTCGGGTATGAGAACCGATTAATTTTGAGTTCAGTTATTAATTGGACTAACTCAATTTTCAGGCCCAAATCCAAAATTCATAAATTATTTTAACACTTATTAAGGGTAAACCCTTAGTGGGTCTGTTAAGAAATTTAGTCCATATAAAAATTAACACAAAATTTCACTTTTTTTTTAAGTTGGATTAATTTTGACTTATTTTATATTTTACATTCTAATTACGAATTCAAGTAAATAACCAAATTGCAAAATCAAATAATATTTACATTTTTTGATGAGATATTAAATCTATAAAAAAAATCAATATTAAATATGCTAAATACAAAACCCAATAAATTAACCATAATATACAATAAAGTAATAAAATTTAAAATAAAACTAATTCCTAAAATAAGTTCATTCACATTATGTGTTTCTTGCTTTGCCTCTACATCCAGAATCTGTCATTTTATAATAAAAACACACAATTAATTAATTTGTTAGAAGCAAAAAAGACAGTTAAACCATAATTTACATTAAAAAGCTAATAATTTTCATGATTCAAATTTCAATTGAAAAAATATGAAATAAACTGGGTTTGAAAAAGATAGTGCATATAAACTAAAATCTAATACATATTAATTATGGCCTTAATGTAGTTTTACAAAAAAACTGAAAAATACTTTGAAATAACAATAGAGTACAATACTTTCAAACATATCCATTAAATATTAACAGATGAGATTTACCTATCCAGAACAACCGTGAAGATGAGATATTTTCTTCACAGATCCAGCAGCATAAGTGAAATAAAGTTTCAAATTCACTCACATATAAACAGAGTTTCAAATTCACACAAACTGAATGCAATTACCAAATCAACTCATAAGCTAAAATAGAGTTCCATATTCAGAGTTCCAAATTCAATATTCATAAATTCACATATTAACAGAGTTCCAAGTTCAAACATTCAGAGTTTCAAATTAACTTTCATAACTCACGTTATGTGTAAATTTTTTTACAATTCCAATATGATATATTTCAATTAATATTAGTAAAACAAATTTATATAACAAAAGAAAATAACTATGTTTATAGAAGTAATAGAATACCAGCAGAGAGTTCCTTGACATTGGGTTTTCAAGGCCGTGTAATCTCCGACTAAAGTTGTCGTTCAAGCTGCAACAAATTAGAAAAACAACTATGAGATAAAAGAATCAAAGGTTAATGTCAAAAACTTAACAAACATTACCTTAAAAGAAGAATCACTCTTCATTCCATCACTTAGTTGAACCTTGAAATTAAAACACAACTAAAATCAAGATGAAAACTCCAGAGTATAAGAGTTACATAACAGAAAATTTTAGAGCAAAAAAGTTTGAATACCAGCATAAAAGTTTTAGATCTATAAATTTGCAGTCTAGAAAATATAGATCTAAGAGTTACATAACATAACATAAATTGCAGTCTAGAAATTTACAGTCCAGGGAATATAGATCTAAAAGTTTTAACAATAAACTTTTTCTTGTTAGAAAGTTGTAGATCTATATTTTCTAAAAAGAAAATTTGCAATCTACCATCAAAAAGTAAGAGTTAGATAACAAAAAATATAGTTCTAAAACTTTTAACTTACTTATAGGTAACAAAAGATAAAGCTTTGACTTAAAATCTCTAAAAACTCCAGTATCTTTCAAGCTGCAAGATCAAAATACAATATTATTAAATACTAAAACTTCATACTTCGTCAGATTCGAATATTACATATTAAAAAAAACTTAACCCTAAATCACTCTTAAATATACTTAAATCCTACCGTCAAACACAAACCCTGTATCAAATTTCAAAAAATACATGATTTAAAAGACAAACAATACAGATTTCAACATAAATAATCACCCTAATAAGATCATAAATCAACAAATATTAACCTTTTGAATGATAAGAGTAGATAATGAACGTAAAATGAAGGTGAGATGATGATTAGAGAAGAAGGAAAATGTGAGATGAAGAAGAGTGAGGCGATGAAGGATGAAGGTGGTAGTGACTTAGCCATGGATGAATAGCCAAAGAGAGACTGAGGGTTGAAGCGGCTGTTTCTCAAATGAAGAAGGAAAACAAGTATAATTTATATGCACAACCTCAAACCCTAATAATAATAATAAAAATAAAATTAATAATATATGTAAAATCGATTCGGTTTGGTTTCCGACAGGTTTGAAATCAACACTCGATTCCGACCAAAGAAAACCAATATAACCCAATATTAGTTTCCGAACCAAACTGTGAACCGATCTGATCCGAACCGTTTCTCATAATTTGTAACGGATCGGTCGGTTACTAGCGGGTGGTTGGATTTTGTCCACCCCTAAAAATATGGTCATGGGTTCCCTTATGCATCATCCATCATGTTGTATCATATCGTTCTAAAAATAAACATTTATCATGTCTTTGACTCTTTGTTTATAGTCAACTTTAACTTAAAACGGAATCCAATTATCAGAGGAAAAAGTTTCTCTGGGATCCTATTTTTTTCTGTTTTGTCAAATTCTGTTTGATTCTACATGATACCTTCTATCAATTTGCATAAATAAATAAATAATTATATTCAGAAAATGCTTTTTGTTTGTTGCTAAATACATTTAGATAATTTTAAGAGGGGAATGAAACGAAATTATTTTAAACTTCAATATTAAATAGAATAAATATAAAACAACATTTTGTATGTTTGCAATGTTGTTACCCTTTTCATATTAGAAAGCACACAAGCGTGGTTTGTGAAGATTTCCACTAGGAATTGTCTGCATAAAGTGGTCCAAACATTTCAAATGTGCTTAAAGAAAAATGATTAAAATGCCAATAGGGTTAGAAAAGCTGAAAAGGCATCAAATAAGCCACTTTTGTGGGCTTAACTTGAGCATGATGTCTAAGTTGCTTAATAAGAGAATTCAAGAAAGTTGCACGATGAAACTATGTATTTCAATCTAGAAAGAATCATGTTGTCCGTTTCTCTCGTCACCACTACACCAAAAATATATATATATATATATATATATATATATATATATATATATATATATATATATATGGTGTACTGGTGACGAAAGTAAGGGACAACATGATTCCTTCTAGATTGACTGACTGATTAAAGAGAGTAGCCGTATAGAGCTCTTGTGCTGGTAGAATGATGGATAACCCTCACATATCTAGGTAGTTAAAGTAGTATTCTTCGTTCTCACATGAGTGTTGGGGTTGGTTGAAAATATATATGTTGATACTCTTTATGATGGAGTATGAAGGTTGGTGAAGACAATGAAAGCTTATGTATTATTTTCAATAATGATGGAGATTGTTGAGATTGGTTGATATACATGTTGAAGAAGTCTCACATCGCTTAGTTTTGTGAATGAAGAAAGAGTCCAAGGCTATATATATATGATACAAATTATTTGAAGTCCCGCATCGCTTAGTTTTGGGAAGGAAGTGGGAGTCCAATGCTATATATAGGATTCAAGTTCTTTATTTCAAGATGTACTAGTCAAAAGCACTTTAAGCTTGTATTTGACTTTCTTTGTTCTCTTATACTCTTGTTTTAGAGTGTTGTGAGATGTAGTTAAATATTAGTTTTGGAGGGTGTGGGTATACTGGGGGTCTGAGTTAGTTTAGGGTATATTATGTGTTGTAACAATTTTCACATGGTGTTATTCTCTGGTTGTCTATTGACAACGGTCGTGGTTTTTTTCTCCGGATTTAGAGTTTCCACGTTAATCTCTTGTGTTGTTATTATGTTCCTCTTTTTTCTCTATGCTTTGTTTGTTTTTTTTCAACAATGAAAGGATTAAGCAATCTCGTGCACCTCATACTTTCCAACGTGGAGGAGGTAGAGTTAGATGGGGAAGAGATATTAATGCAGAGTTTGATGTTATTGTTGTTGACTACATAGAAACAACAACTCAATGGATATAGACACTGACACGGAGGTGGCGGTTCAGACTGACACGAGGGTGGCGGCTTAGGCTGACAAGGAGGTGACAGCTCAAACTAACATGGAGGTGTTCACTTAGGTTGATATTTGGATGTCTGTACACACAAATAGGGGGTTCCTTGGATGGCCCAATGACTTTACCTTGTTCACCGTGTATGTCAGTCATGTGGAATTTAAATTATGGCAGGCAGAAATATACATATTTTATTTTAAGTTTTTATTTATTAATGATTAGTTTAAAATAACTGATGGTTTATACTTTTATTATTACAGGACCACACCCTATCACTGATGGCTCCCCAATGGCCACTAGATGGAAGGTTAAGCATTCACTTCCTATCATGTGATCTCCCTCTTGGAATTCAAGTGCTTTCCTCCTCCTATCATGATAACTCTTCTGACGACTCTGCGAAGTCCTCATCCTCTCTTGGATCATCTTAATCTTCTCGGTCGTCTCCTGCACAATCTCAGATCCGAGTACAACACTCTCGCCTGACTCATACCAACACAATGGAGTCCTACACCTCCTACCATACAACGCTTCATGCGGTGCCATTCAATACTAGCATGAAAACTGTTATTGTACGTGAACTTAATCATCGGCAAGTGGCTATCCTAAGATCCTCCTTGGTCCAACACACAAGCCCTCAACAAATCCTCCAAATACTAGATAGTCCTCTCTGTCTGACCATCTGTCTGCGGATGATATGCAAAACTCATCCTTAACTTAGTACCCAAAGCGTCTTCCAAACATTTCCAGAACCTCGCCGTAAATCTCGGGTCTCTATCCGACACAATACTCGAAGGTATCCCATGCAACTTCACAATTTCCTCAATGTACAACTTAGCTAACTTTTGCATAGAATGATTAACTTTCATCGGGAAGAAATGAGGCAATTTAGTTAATCTATCCACAACCACACAAATCGAATCGTTCCCCTTCGCAGTCTTCGGCAATCCTGACACAAAATCCATGGAAATACTATCCCATTTCCATTCCAGAATATTCAACGGTTGCCTCATACCCAAAGGCTTATGATGTTCGATCTTTGACTTCTGATAAGTCAAACAGGCATAAACAAATTCAGCAATATCCCTCTTCATACCTGGCCACCAAAACAACTTCTGCAAATCCTGATACATCTTCGTAGCACCGGGATGAATACTCATCCTACTTCGATGTCCTTCTTCAAGAATACTCTTCCTAATTTCTGGAACATCTGGAACACACACTCTATCTCTGAACCTCATCATTCCATTCTCATCAATTCGGAATTCACCTTCGTCACCTTGGTTAATCGAGGCCAATTGATCAACCAATCTCAAATAAGATATCTAACCTCCCTTGATTTCTTTGAGAATGCCACTTGTCAGTTTCAACATTCCCAACTTCACACTGTCAGGAGTCTTCTCACATACTAAACTCATGTCTCTAAACTGCTCGATCAATTCTAGTTCTCTCACCATAAGCATCGACATATGCAATGACTTCCTGCTCAATGCATCAGCTACCACATTTGCTTTACCAGGCTGGTAACTCAAATTGAAGTCATAGTCTTTCAACAATTCCATCCACCTTCTCTACCTCATGTTCAACTCTTTTTGATCGAATAAGTACTTTAAACTCTTATGATCACTGAACACCTCGAATTTAGAGCCAAAAAGGTAATGTCTCCAAATTTTTAACATGAACACTACAACTGCCAATTCTAAATCATGCGTAGAATAATTCCTTTCATGAACCCTCAATTGTCTAGAAGTATAAGCAACAACCTGACCATTCTACATCAACACTCCATCAAGACCCATCTTTGACGCATCACAATATACCACAAAAGACTCACTCGGATTAGGAAAGATCAATACTGAAGCGGTCGTCAACTTCTTCTTCAATTCCACAAGACTCTCTTCACATGCAACATCCCACACATAAGCTTGACCCTTCCGAGTCAAGTGACTCAAAGGTAATGCCAACTTAGAAAAACCTTCGATAAACTTGCGATAATAACCTACCAACCCAAGAAAACTTTGTATTTCCGTAGCAGACTTCGAAGTCTCCCACTGTAACACAACATCAATCTTAGAAGGATCCACAACAATTCCACCACTCGATATCACATGGACAAGGAAACTCACTTCCTTCAACCAGAACTCACATTTTGACAGTTTTGCATATAACTTCTTCTCTTTTAACACTTGCAACACCGTACGCAAATGCTCAGCATGCTCTAATTCAGATTTCGAGTATATCAGAATATCATCAATGAAAACCACAACAAACTTATCCAAATACTCTGAAAAATATAATTCATATACTCCATGAACACACCTGGTGCATTGGATACACCAAACGGCATCACCGTGTATTCATAGTGACCATACCTCGTCCTGAAAGCTGTCTTCGGAATATCATCTGGCTTAACACGAATTTGATGATAACCAGACCTCAGATCAATCTTGCTAAACACACAAGAGCCCACCAGTTGATCCATCAAATCTTCGATTATCGAATGTGGATATTTATTCTTGATAGTCACTTTATTTAACTGCCTGTAATCAACACACAACCTCATACTACCGTCTTTCTTCTTAACTAACAACACAGAAGCACCCTACGGAGAAACACTCGGCCGAACAAACTTTTTCTCAAGCAATTATTCCAATTGTTTCTTCAATTCACTTAACTCAGAATCTGATATCCGGTAAGGAGCCATTAACACCGGACTCGTACCTAGTACCAATTCCACCGCAAAATCAACTTCAAGCTCTGGGGGAAAATCACTTACGTCATTTGGAAATACATCTGGGAATTCCCAGACAACAGGTAATTCAACACTTGTAATTTCGAGGTCAACTTGAAACGATGCAAACATTGCAAACATCAAGGCTTCGTCTTCTAGAAGTTCATCCACTTGCTTAGCAGAGAAAAACATCAGTTCTCTATTATCACCAAACTCAGGAAATCTCACAGTCTTATTATAACAATTGATATGAACATAGTTGAAATCTAACCAGTTCATTCCAAGGATAACATCAATTTGGTGCAAGGGTAAACACACCAAATCCATCACGAAACTCTTCCCAAAAATAGTTAAAGGACAACCCGAACACAAAAAAGTAGTAGTAACAAAAGCATTAGCAGGAGTTTCTATCACCATACTACCATTCACATCAGACAATTTCAAACCCAACATAGTAGCACATTCAAGCGAATTAAATGAATGGGTAGCACCAGTATCAATAATAGCAACCAACTCAGTATTGTTAATAAAACAAGTACCTCGAATCAAGTTATCCTTCTTAGGGACTTCTGAACCGCTCAAAGCAAGCACTCTTCCATTAGTCTGAGCAGCAATAGCAGTCTTCTTCGGCTTCTAGACTTGGGTACTGATGTGACCCTGTTCACCACAATTGAAACAAGTCGGACCCTTATTCTTGCAATCAGTGGCTCGATGACCTCTCATACCACATCTGTAACATCTCAGCACATTATTGTTGCAACCATCAGCACGGTGACCTTGCTCGTCACACCTGTAACACTTAATAAAAGCGGGAGCTGCTCCTCCACTTGTCTTCTTCCCATCGGAAGCCTTCTGCTTCCCTTTGTTAGCTTGAGTCACATAAGGTTTTCTTTGAAACTTTCCTTTATCTTTCTTCTCACTAAGATGTTTTTAGTGAGCCGATCGAGCTCTACTATCCTCATCATAGATCCTACTCTTATCCACTAGCTCAACATACCTACGAATCTGTTGGTATCCAATACCCTGTTTGATCTCTGGTCTCAACCCGTTCTCAAACTAGAGAAATTTAGAAATCCCAGCATCAACACGGTTGTAATGTGGACAAAACTTCACCAACGCCTCAAACTTTGCAGCATACTCTGCCACACTCATGTTTCCTTACTTAAATTCAAGGAACTCTATCTCCTTCTTACCACGAACGTCCTCAGGGAAATACTTCTCCAAGAATTCTTTCCTGAATACAGCCCAAGTTATCTAAGTACCAACATCCTTCAATCTCTGACGTGCATTATCCCACCAATCTTCAGCTTCTTTTGACAGCATATGAGTACCAAACTGTACCTGCTGAGCGTCAGTGCATGCCATGACTCAGAAGATCTTCTCAATCACCTTGAGTAACTTCTGTGCGTTACTTGAATCATGAGTGCCCATGAAAGTTGGCGGATTGTTCCTCTGGAACTTTCCCAAAACAGGAAACTCATAAGGAGCCCATCAATTCTGATTATTCTGTGCATTCTAGGCCATCACTTGAGCAAGTGATTCCAATGCATCAGCAATAGCACGATCGTTTCTCCCAGCCATTCTGCATACCATCAAACAACATTAGAAGAAACAAACTATCGACAGTGTACACACACTTGTCGACTAACAGGGGACTAACATCATATAAAAACCTGGCCGACAGACTAACCAGGCTCTGATACCACTAATGTAACACCCTTCTAAACCCAACTAATAATTTAGCGCATAAATCAATAAATAAATTAGAGTAAATCACCGACAAGGGTGTCACATGCTTCATAAAAACATTCTTATCACACATCCTGCTCCATAACACGAGTTTTAAATAATTATAAAATTCATCTTAATAACTCCACATATAATTAAAACTTCGTAGCGGAATCTTAGTATCAACATGATTTCATAATTTTCGTCAAAGGACTTCAAGGCCTTTGATCATAATCAAAAATCAACATAAAATAAATCATCGCATAACAAACTCTTAAAAACATGTTCTTAAATCAATAACGACTTCAAAAAACCAAATGTTTCCAAAACCTGATGTTACGTATCAGAGCAAGACCCTCTTAATTCACGGAAATAAGATAAGTTGACTCCAAAGCTAAATCTTCTCGCGTCAACGAGCTAACCTTGATCACCTGCATGTTACCCACGTAGAGGTAACATTCAAACAGGCAGGGTGAGTAATCACAAATCATTACAAAAGGTATAAGAAATAGATATAGTAGTTACATCAACAATTATCCATACTTCGTATATCCATCACACCTCACACACATACTCACAGTGTCACTTCATTAAGTCATTCACAACGTTATTACATCATCAACAAATCATCATCGTCAAAACATTACTTATGTCACAACATCATCAAAACATTTATTAACTCATATTTATGCAATGTCACTTAGTATGTAATGCAACAAAATGGCTCATGCATGTGGTACCAACACTTTGATGAACACATGGTCATCTCCCTCCAAAGATCCCCACCATAGGATAGATTCCCACTCGGAACAAGAGCACATCATAAAACGCACTCAATCCACACAATGGGATTGAGGCCACCACTAGACCGGAGTCCTAACATCATCATTGGACCAAAGTACTAACATCATCACTGGATCAAAGTCCTAACATCGTCACTGGATCGAAGTCCTAACATCGTCACTGGACCGAAGTCCTAACATATGCTATGAATGCATGATGCAACACGTCACAATAAACACGACCACGACTAGTCAAATTTGGATCATCATTCATGTAATCGTCATAGTATATCCCTCATAATCAGTCACACTCAATCATAGTATCATTATTAGAAATACATCATATTAATCATTTCACTTCATGTGAGACAACGCAGAAACAAAAAGAAAGAAAAGAAAGACAGAAGAAAAGTAAAATAAAAAGATGTCAGCTCCTGCTCGCCCGACGAAGCAATGGCGAAACACCTTCCCGATACAAAATTCTAGGAGAACCTCTTTTTTATCCTTCCTTCTCCTCTCCTTTCGTTCGACACTTCTTGAGCGAAGTAGCTTCGCCCAACGAAGCATAAGATTCGCCCGACAAAAGCGCGAAAACAGCAACTCTGCAGTTGCGTTTTCTACATAGTCCAGACCCCAAAACTCTTGCGATTCCAATATTGTTCAATCCGAAAATGCACATAATTCACAAGATATCACAATACAACAACAAAACTTCATAATAGGCATCATATACATCTTCTAATAGCACTACAACATCAATCTATCACTTATTTCGGCATGAATCATCACATTACCATCATATTACTACATTTTCCCTAAAACCCCAAAACCACCTACATACATCTAAACCCTATATCAATTATAATGAAAAGTAATACTCCTAATACCTTAGATTCTTAGTTCTGATCCTTTTACTGGAGTTCTACAACAATCTCTTAGGGCCCTAGCCTCTTCTACCTTTTTCCTCAATGTCGTTTCTCCAAAACACGATCGTTCAGAATGAACTTCTCCACTTCTATTTTCCCTTTTGTCAAACTTTCCCTTAGGACCCTTAAATATGCCTTTCCCAACTTACCCTCACTAATACTTCTATAATGACTGTCGCAACTGCGAAAAATAACCGGCGGAAACAGAACAGAAGAGTCACCACCGAACGTTATTTATCCCGACGCATGGAAAGGAAACGATCGAAGAAACCTCAAAAGGGAGAAGACATGGTCACCGCAACCATAGTCCAGGTTCGGGAGTCGGTTATGTGAGGGGAAGGTATTAGAACCCCCACGCGTCCATCGTACTCGATGGGATCCACGCTTGTTGTCTAATCAAAGGGTGAGTTATCTAAAGCCTACTGCTAAACGGAAACAGGAAAGGGAAAAACAAAAACGGACTTGCAAGGATTATCGTAATCCTATGCCTACGTATCTTCGTGGACGAACGAAGAATAAGAGTCGACGTAGTTTGATGGACTACGCACTAAAGGGGGAGGTTGATCGCCAAGACATCACCGTCTTGTGCCTACTTATCCTCAATCGGGCGAGAGAGAGGAAGTCAGAGCAGTCGTAGTTCGACCTACGTGTCAGGAAGAGGGAAAAGATCTCGATCGCACTGGGGCGAGAGAAAAGAGTCAGTTATCGGGTTGGTCTCGATCGCAAGGGTGCGAGAGAAAGGGGGAGTTAGTGGTTAGTGTGCTCGCCAAGGATAGGGATCCTCGTGCCTACACATCCTCATTAGGGAATGAGGAATCAGAGCATCTGTAGTTCACGCAACTATGGGAAAACAGGAACGGTCTCGATCGCATGGGTGCGAGAAAAAAGGTTTGATTATGAAAGAGGTGATAGTTTGAAAACAAGAAGATTTTGAAAAAGGGAGAACGTTTTGAAAATCTTCTTGTTTTCAAACTATCACCTCTTTCATAATCAAACCTTTTCTTTCGCACTCATGCGATCGAGACCGTTCCTGTTTTCCCGTAGTTACGTGAACTACGGATGCTCTAATTCCTCATTCCCTAATGACGATATGTAGGCACGAGGATCCCTATCCTTAGCGAGCACACTAACCACTAACTCCCCCCTTCTCTCGCACCCTTGCGGTCAAGACCAACCTGATAACTGAGTCTTTTCTCTTGCCCCAGTGCGATTGAGATCTTTTCCCTCTTCCCGACCCGTAGGTCGAACTACGACTGCTCTGACTTCCTCTCTTTCGTCCGATTGAGGATACGTAGGCACAAGACGACGATGTCTTGGCGATCAACCTCCCCCTTTAGTGCGTAGTCTGTCGAACTACGTCGACTCTAATTCTTCGTTCGTCCACGAAGATACGTAGGCATAGGATTGCGATAATCCTTGCGAGTCCGCTTTTGTTTTTCCCATTCCCGTTTCCATTTAGCAGTAGGCTTTAGAAAAATCACCATTTGATTATACAACAAGCGTGGATCCCATCGAGTACGATGGACGCGTGGGGGTGCTAATACCTTCCGCTCGCGTAACCGACTCCCGAACCCAGACTATGGTTATGATGACCATGTCTTCTCCCTTTTGAGGTTTCTTCGATGGGATAAATAACATTCGGTGGCGACTCTTCTGTTCTGTTTCTGCCGGTTGTTTTTTGCAGTTGCGACAACTGGCGACTCTGCTGGGGACTTTGGTTCCCTATGCGAGTCAATCCTAGCGCTTGTCTGTTTATATTTCATAGGGTGTCTATTTTTGTGCATTATTTGTTGTATATTACTGTTTTTATTGCATTTATCACATTTGATTATTGTTATCATATTGCTCTGCTGCTGTTGTGCTGTTGGGTGGGTTGGTTCCATGAGAGATAAGCCCAATACCCAGGCTTGAGTATACACCTAGGATTAGAGTGGAAATTAGTGTGACTTGTGTGGCGTCTGGCCAGACTTAGTATACACAAAAATTCCACATCCAGACGAGGTTTTCTTTGGTGATGTTCTATCTTGCACGTTGGGGCAGACGATAGAATGTAACCTAGAGAGCTGTCGACTCTGGCGACCACTCCCGGGAACTCAGTTGAGGCACTCCTCCCAAGAGGTAATAATGGAAGACCAGAAATGGAAAACTCATTATGCTTCTTGATCCAAGGACCCGAGGTTGAGAACTTGCTATAGGATGACCTTTTTGAGGGGAATCAGTTGAGGCCTCCTCGATTGATGATGATGCCAAACCAGAAATGGTGACCGTATCATCATTTCTCGATCTGAGAGTCTGTGACGCTGAGGATCCTCGGTTTTAGAACCCACATGTGAGAGGGCTGGGTGTTTACAGGTTTTCAGGAAACCGTAACCTTCATCCTACCTGGTTTTCTGGTTTTCTTATCAGTATGGACTTATCAGCCTGGTATTCTGGTATTCTGATTATTCAGATATTCTGGTATTCCGATATTCTCTTCAGAGCAAACTTATGAACTTATCCAGTCATCAGCACATCAGTTATTCAGAATTTTTGGAAGCTTTGATCCCATGTCTGTTGTATTCTTTGTATTGCATTGCATCTTGCATCATTTTGCATTTCTTCCTTCAACCAGAACCAGCGGTGAGCTCATCCATCCTTTGTCTGAACCACAGTTGATTTCTCGACTTTCGTATTGGACTTGAATCAACTTTTGGAAGCATCATGAACTCAGAAGAGCAGAATCAGTTTGTGACACGGGCCGATGCTGAATTGATGAAGAGTCAGTTGGACCAACTCGTGGAAGCTATGGCAGCCATGACTAGGGGATAGGCAAATATTCAGAGGACTTCAGTTATTGGGAATGTCATTCCACCTCCAGTGAACAATGTTACTCAAGTTCAGCCTGTGCAAATCCCTGTTGAGAATCCCACTATACAGGAGCGTACCATCGTCCGAGATGGACATTCTTCTTCTCTTGATGCCACTGACTATCAGTGCTTTGCCTTCTCTGTGCCAGATTTCCAAGGGGTAGTTCCAAAGATGAAACCTAAAGACCTAAGGACTGTTGAGTTTATGGAAAGATACCGTGTGTTGGAAGAGAAGCTTGATGCCCTGGAAGGTTGTAATGCTCTTAATTTGAATGCTTCAAGCATGTGTTTAGTACCCGGCCTTGTGATGCCTCCAAAGTTCAAGGTACCGAATTTTGAGAAGTATAAGGGGGATAGCTGTTTGAAGCAACATTTGGTGATGTTTTGCCAAAAAATGACCTCGTATGTCCACAATGACAAGCTTATGATTCACTATTTCCAGAACAGTCTGAGTTGGGCATCGTTGAGTTGGTATATGCAGTTAGAAAGTGGTTGCATCCAATCATGATCAGATTTAGCCAACGCCTTTGTGAAGCAGTACAGTTATAACCTTAACATGGCTCTCAGCCGCCTGATGTAGCGGTAAAAATCGTGAGTGTAAGCTATTGATTAACTTAACTCAAGGAAAACAGAGTCGCCACCGCGCTTTTGTTTATTCCACAAAGGAAAAGGAAAAAAGAGCGAATAAATCCTAAGAAGTCTAAAAAAGCAAAAAGCTAAAAAAGACAAAGAGAAATGGGTAAGGGGGGTTGGTTATGTAAAGGGAAGGTTTTACGCACCCAATACATCTATAGTACTCTATAGGAGCCCTTTGATGTATTCATGTTTTTTGGTCTGAAAATGGTTTGCTTGTAAAGAGATTGAGGAGATGAGAAGAGAATTATTTTTTTTTATGATTTTTGTGTTTGGAGAGACTTACCGCCTCATGCCTACGTACCCACGATGTGCAATGTAGGATCAAAACCTCGTAGTTCGTGGTACAAATAACAAAAATTTGTTTGTTCTGGTTGATTTTAAGTGTAAAGACAAGTCGTCATTTCCAAGCGAATAATTCTGCTTAAAGAAATGAATCATGTCTAAACTTATGAAAAAAAGTTTAAAAGAAAAAGTGCACAAAGCACAAAAAGAGATTGATGAGTTTTTATATTTTTTATGTTTTTATGATATGGTCAAAATATGATTAATATTGATTGACATTTATTAAAGAAAAGAAAGTTTAAAAAATCACTTGACCGAAGTCAAGGTTTTATTATGAAAACGGTTTTAAGTTTGAAAACAAGAAGGTTTTGAAAAAAGGGAGAAGGTTTTGAAAATTTAAGAAGGGGTGGAAAAGAATTGAATATCCTAGTGCATAAAATAAAAACTAAGGATAAGAAAGATCTAACCACTTGGACAAGCTCCATAGCATAAGCATTTTTCCCTTTTTGATTTGGTCTTGATTCAAAATATAATCTTCAAAAGAGGACTCCAAGTATCCAAAATCCAAGGTTTTTCATCACAAACTCCCAAGCATAGGTTAGGATCCTAATTCTAAATCCAAAGTCCGTAATCAAGAGTATAGGTCCTCCAATGCAAAGGATAGTGGCCATAGTCCAACAATTAAGAGCACAAGTCTTTTAGTGGTTTAATCCTTTATTAATGTTCTTTGAGTCCAAAATGGATAAAAGGAAAAGGCATAAGCATAAACATGTGTCCAACGGACAAAGGAAAAATATGCGGAAGCATAAACATGTGTCCAACAGACAAAGGAAAAATTGCATAAAAGTAAAAGAGAGATAGGGAGCGAGAAGGAAATGTAAAGTTAGAAGTTAGTGGTTAGTAGCACAAGGCTCTAGTGCCATAAGCCTTCACCGATTATTCCATTTCGCGTCTTGAACTATAGTGATTAAACAATGTACTTAGGTCAAGGTTAATGAAGACTTGTTAGAAGTTTGATAGAATTAAAGCCTCTACAACAACAAGCTTCAAAGATTTTGAACCTAATACAAAAGATCAATCACCATTGGGTTGACGCGACCAATCAAGGTCCGGACCACAAAAGTTCAAATTTCGAATTGGATAAAGAGGGACAAATGTTGCGCTATGTTAAGCAATCGCCGAGTAATTTACGGAGTAATTACCCTACAATGAGGTCAGTCAATAGATCTTTGTGCTAATGCATGCTAGATGAACGATATGTAAATCGTCATCCGAAAGCAATGCCGCACGAAAATAAAATAGGTAACGATCTAGTCTTGATCAAGAATTCAACAAAGAAATTCTAAGATCCATAAGACTTTCATCGATCAAAATAAAAAGAAATAGATGAAGAGAAAGCCAAATTGAATTACACTTTCAAGAGCCTTTCATCTTCAAGTTCAATCACTTTTAATTGATAAGTTTAAGTGTGAAAACATATCACTAATTCAAAGCACCTCAAATGAATTCAACAATCCATTTAAAGATCGATTTGAATTAATGAATGTTGAATTCCTTTAGCCATATCCAAAGTCCATTGAAATTGAAGAGAAATTAATCTCAACAATGCATTTCAAGGCTAAGATAAGAAGAAAGGGGAAGAAAAAGGAAGAAAAGCCAAAACAGCCCCAAAAACAAGCAAAAACCACAATTCTGCCTCTGTGCAATCGATTGCACCTGTTCAAAATCAGCAAAACAACACAAATTTTACACTGCGCAATCCATTGCGCAAAAGGTGCAATCGATTGCACCTGTTCAAAAAACAGAAAATCAACATTTTAAGAGGCAAATCCTTGATCAATCATTTCATCAAACATCTATTGATCATGGATTCAATTGTGCACGAATTTTAAAATAAAACAACCGTAAAAACCTGCAATCGAACACAATTACAAGATCCAAAGGATCAAGTAACACAAAGCAACCAAAGATCTACATGATGAATGATGGATATGAAGATTTAACAATGGTGTGATATGAATTACCACTTCAAATATGAAAATTCCTTCAAATTGCTTCAAGATCTACACTCCAAAGCCTTGATCTACTATAATTGATGAACAAAAACAAGAATGGATGAAGGTTTAGCTCAAAGTTGAACAAGATTCAATGTGAATTCTTGTTAACTTTCAAAGGAAAAAATGTGAGCTTTAGTGAATTTTGTGGTTGGGAAGAGAATTTGCAAGAGGTTTTTTGGCTCTCAAAAGCTTGAATGAATGAACGAAATGATGCCTCTATTTATAGAGTTTAGGCTTGGGAATTTGGTGGTTTGGAAGATCAAAATTAGGCTTGGAATTTGATTTTGGAGGGAAATTAACAAAAGAGTAGTGATTAGTAAAGGTGTATGGTGGGAATTAATTGTGATAAGGTAGGGGAATTATTTTTGGGTGATCTAGAATATTCTCATGTGATAAAATTGGTGCCAAGTGCTTCAAAATTTGAAAATTGCTTAATTTGGCCAATTTTGCCTCTGTGCAATCGATTGCAGTGCTGAATGGTGTGATGTATGCGCGTGTATCATTAATATCATGTGTCCTCTTAATCCTGGCCTTTCATCATGATTACTTTGATTTCGTTGACTGAATGTGGCACGCTGGATTGATCCAAGGGCAATGATTGAGTCAATCTGGTTGACTCTGAGCCTTCATAAGAAGCGCTTTGGGCTTCTTTGATATTGGCACCCCCTCCTTTGGTCCAACCCAATTTTCCAACGTGTAATTTGCTTTGTTGCACCCCCTGGCTTTGTTTTATTTTCTTTTTATTTTATTTAATTGTTTCATTTTCATTTTTAATTTTTACAAATAGATTTATGCATCTAAAAATCACCAAAAAAATCATGAAGCATCTTTGGAATTTTATAAAATTTTGTCAAAAATTATTTTCCATTTTTATTTTATTTTGTGCCTCTGAATTAATTGTTTGATTAATTTTCTTTGTGAATTGTCTCAATTGTGCACACTTGACCTTGTTGATTTTTGTTCTCATCATTGGTGTATGATTTGCATCCCATTCTTTTTGCATATTTCAGAGGACATCTTGAGGTCCTTAAAAATTTTTTTCTCATTTTTTTAACTCATTTCATATTGCATTTTAATCCCTCTATTTGTGCATTGTTCTTCTTTGTTCTTATGCAACTTTGAAGCATTGTTTGAGGTACTTAACTTGTGAATTTTTGTGTGATCTTTTGGCATGTTGCTAGCTTCTGACTTAGGTCACTTGGGTTTTAATTTCACAATTTTTTAATGTCATTTGATATATGTTTGATTATTTGTGCTTAATTGAATTATGCATGATCATCTTTTGACATCTCTTAACCCAAATTGCTTTGCCATGCCTAATTGATTGAGTTTCCTTGTGATTCTTTGCATGAGTGTTTGATATGATGTTTACCCCTGGTTTAGGTCCTTTGTGACCAAATTTTACAATTTGTGGATCATGTTTGAGTATGCTTTAGGTGCTTGTACTTTGAGTTCCTTTTGTGGACTTTCTTTGGTGTATAATGTTCCATGTTTTGATCTTCTCTTGCACATGAGAATTGTTGATGATGGTATGATCTTGGTTCTGACTTGTTTTCATCTTCATCTTATTTTTCTCATTTCATCTTGATATGAAGTTCATTGGTGCTTAATTGTGCATTTCATATAAGTATGCTTGCATTCTTTCATGATTACCTTTGCATGCTTACTTGAGATGTTTTGCATGATCTTTGAGACTTGTTTATTGAGGTAAGTTGGATGTACTTGATATGATGTACTTGCTGCCCTATCTTGTTTCTTATCTCATCCTTCTTTTTCTCATTCCTATCTTTCACTCTCCTTCTCCCATGAATCTCAAGACTTGTTTAAGTCTTGGATTCTCTCCCTTTAGAGCTACCTAGTCCAACTTAATTTTTGATTAAGCTTGGGGTAGGATTAGCATTAGTTTTTAGGTAGTCGTCTCTTTCCTAAGCCTCACTAACCCTAGGTCATCCATGCATGATAACATTAGGACTCTTAGTTTCCCTTTAGAGTTTCCTTTGGGTCTTCAAACTTCTCAAAACTTCTTGAAAACACTTAATAAAGATAAAGTGTATTGCGCACGAGCCTTAAGCGGGGGGAATGAGAAATGAGGGGCTTCCTCTCATCTTTCTAGAGTGCTTAGCGAGCGTCCTGTCTTGGGACATTTAGTTAAGTATTCGTCCCTGTGCCCTAGACTGTGGTGCAATGCAAGTTATGAACTAACTTAAAAAGAAAACACTTCTCTCTAAAAAACACAAAACAAATTCAAATCTTTTTATCCTTCGGGATTGTTGGGTTTCAAATTTAATTTTCAGAAAAGAGCTCGTCGCTCACGTAAAAAACGCTTACCCATTCGTGGTCGTACCCAAGAACTACATTAGCTCTGATTCCTCTCTCTCGTCCGATTGAGGATATGTAGGCACAAGACAGCGATTGTCTTGGCGAGCAACCTTACCCCACAGTTCCCGTCCAAACTACGTTGACTCTGAATTTCCCATTGCACTGAGGGAGTACGTAGGCCTAGGGCATTGAATATGTCCTACCAAGTCCGTCTTAGTCACCCCCATCCCCGTTTTCTTTTGTACAGCCATAGATAGTAGGACAGCTCACCCTCCGTTTAGACAACAAGCGTGGATCCCATCGAGTACGATGGATGCGTGGGGTGCTAACACCTTCCCCTCGCATAACCGACTCCCGAACCCGGACTATGGCTGCGATGACCATGTCTTTCCCCCTTTCTCTTCAGGTTTATGTAGTGTTTCCTTTCCCTCTCTCGGGATAAATACACATTGCTGGCGACTCTGTGTTTTCTACGCCACTCTCGCGTTTGTACCGTTGGATGCGAATCTTTCGGGAGTGACAGCTGGCAACTCTGGTTGACCTCTTATTGGTCCATCCCCTTTAGCGAGTCGATCCTAGCGCTTGTTTGCTTTTCGTTGGGTGTTTATTTGTTGTGCCTTATTATGTTGTGTATTACTGTTTTATTGCTTTTATTGCATTGCATTTTATTTTATTACTGTCATACTGGATATTGCTGTGTTGTGCTGGCTGGTTTCTGTTTGGCAGGTTGGGTTGTTCTGAGAGATAAGCCCAATACCCAGGCTTGAGTACACCCTAGGACTAGAGTGGAGAGTAGTGGGACCTACGTGCCAGCTTGGTGCGTTTGTGTGTTCACGAAATTCACAACCAGACGAGGCTATACTGGGACGCATTCTAACGTGTGTGTCTTGCGCATTTCAGGGTGTTGATCTAGAGAGCTGTCGACTCTGGTGACCGTTTCTCCGATACCTCAGTTGCGCCTCTCCTCCCGACCTGTGATAATGGCAGACCAGAAATGGCAAACCCATTACACTTGTCGATCTGAGGACCCAATGCTGAGGGACTCGCATAGGATGACCTTATTTTTTAGGGGAATCAGTTGAGGCCTCCTCGATTAATGATGATGCCAAACTAGAAATGGTGAACGTATCATCATTTCTTGACCTGAGATCCCGGGATATTGAGGATCCTCGCTTTTCTAGAACCTACATGTGAGAAGGGATGGGTGTTTACAGGTTTGCAGGAAACCGAAACCTTCAACCTACCCGGTTTTCTGGATTTCTCGTCAGTGTTTGATTATCTGGATTTCTGCTTATCTCAATGGTTCGGTATTCTAGAATTCTGGTTTTCTGGGTTGTGGTTCTCGTTCAGTTAACAACACAGCACATCCAGCAGTGATGCCTTGATCCCATGCTTGCATGTGCATATCATTTTTCTTGCATTCTAACATGTTTAACATTTTTCAGGGCTTGCATCTTACTCTTGATTCCAGTTTTCTGAGGTTGCCTTAGCATGGATGTCCAGAGAAAGAAGACTATTGCTTATTCGTTCCCAGACCCGACCTTGACGTTGATTCACAAGCTGATTAGTATGGCTGGTCCCGGAGTTCGTACAGAGTTCAGTGGTGGGTATGGGAGACTTCTGAAGTTTGTCTACAATATCTCCAAGTATGAGAAGGATGCTTGATCACAATGGGCCGAGGGTGAATGCGATAATTGAGGAATGTGAAGCTTTGAATTTGATCATGGATGTTGAGGAGATGAAGACTCCGCTGGCTGTGGTTAAAAATAGGCTATTGAAGGGTGGCATCTATCCGGGTTGTGATGAGAACTGTTCAGATTGTTTGACGAAGGATAATGGTTGTGATTTGTTGAAGATGGGTATCCAAAATCTGATTAATGAGGGCTGCTTACAGTTTGATAGAGGTAATCGACAAGAAGAAGTTGTTAGTGAGAAGGTTGCTACTATCACTATTCCGTTCAAAACAATTACTATTTCAGGTCTGGCAAGACCACCACCAGTTATTATCACAAGGGCTGGACCCATTCCGTATGAAATTACTAAGGCTATTCCCTGGAATTATGGCGTCGAGGTGTTTGTCAATGGACAAAAGCAGGAATTAATGGCTACTTCATCAGTGGGTTCTAGTCCTGAGGTTAAGGTTGAAGCTGATGCTATAACGAGAAGTGGCAGAGTGCTTACTCCTGTTAATGATCAACCCAGTACTTCTAGGCAAGATAAGGGAAAACAGGTAATGGATGGTTCTTTTCAGACTCCAGTGATTGTTGATTCTACAGTAAAGCCGGTTGATGATGCTTTTTCCAAAAATGTAGAGGAGTTTATGAGGCTCATCCGGAAAAGTGATTACAAGATCGTGGACTAATTACATCAAACCCCGTCGAAGATTTCTATTCCGTCGTTGTTGTTATGTTCTGAAGCTCATAGGAATGCTCTTCTGAAAGTTTTGAATGCGGCCTATGTTCCTCAAGAGATTTCTATTAATCAGCTGGAAGGGGTTATGGCGCACGTGAATGCGGTTAATGGCTTGGGTTTTACAGATCTTGATTTGACTCCCGCTGGGAGGAATCATAACAATTCCCTGCATATTTCGATTGAGTGCCGTGGTTCACTGATGTCGCATGTGTTGGTTGATACTAGATCATCGTTGAATGTATTGCCAAAGAAAGCATTAATGAAGTTAGATACCAGGGGACTTATTTGTACACCAAGCGACTTGGTGGTGCGAGCTTTTGATGGCTCGAAGAGATCTGTCTTTGGTGAGATTGTGCTTCCGATCAAGGTTGGGCCAAAAATCTTTGATGCAACATTTTATATAATGGATATTCAGCTAGCATACAACTGTCTGTTGGGTCGTCCTTGGATCCATGGTGCAGGCGCTGTAACCTCCACTTTGCATCAAAAGCTGAAATACATGGTAGATGGTCACGTGGTGACAGTGTGCGGAGAGGAGGACATAATGATTAGCCAGCTGTCAACCTTTAAATACGTGGAAGTGGATGGTGAAATCCATGAGACGCTGTGTCAGGGGTTTTAAAAAGTTAAGGTGTCTGAAGAGGTTATTCAGTTTGAGGATCAGTCCGAGACCACAGAGCAACCCGCAGTGACAGATCAACCTGAGGTTTCTATGTCTTTGTTTAAAGACGCCAAGGCTATAGTCGAAGCTGGTAGCTCACAGAAGTGGGGCCAAGTGATTAAAGTTCAGCCGAAAGGGAATACCTATGGATTGGGATACAAGCCACCCAGGAGAGCCAGGGATCCTCCCAAATTCTATGGCCCAGTCCGTTTCACCAGTGCCGGTGTTTTCTTCGACAGAGTTAATTCCATTGAGGAAGAAGGGGACAGTGATTGTGACATCGATAGTTGGATCCGCCCTTGCGTCCCAGGAGAAAGTCTGTGCAACTGGTCTTCTAAAAAAGTCATTCAAGTGACTAGTTTTGAGTAATTGCTTTATATTTCTATTATGTTAATCCTGCGTTCTGCCCAAGACGTAGTGATTTTATTTGTAGGGATTTTAACTGTTGCATGTTTTGCTTTATCATCAATAAAGGACTTTTCACACTCAAATATTTAGATCTCTGTCTTTTTGTTTTATTTTTATGCATTAACAACCCACATCAAAATGGCAATGTGTTTCCTTTGTTGCATACATAATAAAACATACCTCATCAATCATGCAGGTCTTTTTGTTCAGATGACACCGATCATGACTCAGCTATAGCTCGGTATGACTTTGACAATCCAATCTATCAGGCTGAAGAAGAGACTGACAAAGATTGTGAACTACCCGAAGAGTTGGCCAGATTGTTAAAGCAAGAGGAGAAGGTCATCCTACCTCATCAGGAGGAAATTGAGATTGTGAATATGGGAACCGAGGACGCCAGAAAGGAAGCAAGGATAGGGGCTGCATTGGAAGACAGTGTCAAGGGAAGATTGATTGAAATGCTCTGTGAGTATGTGGACATCTTCGCCTGGTCTTACCAAGACATGCCTGGGCTCGATACTGATATTGTTGTACACCGGCTACCACTTAAAGAAGGTTGTGCTCCGGTCAAACAAAAGTTGAGAAGAACTAAACCGGAGATGTCTGTCAAAATCAAGGAAGAGGTTCAGAAATAGCTAGATGCCAGTTTTCTTGCCGTAACTAATTATCCTCCATGGGTTGCTAACATCGTGCCTGTACCTAAGAAGGATGGGAAGGTCAGGATGTGTGTTGATTACAGGGATTTGAACAGAGCAAGCCCAAAGGATGATTTCCCGCTCCCTCACATTGACGTGTTAGTTGATAATACTGCTCAGTATTCGGTGTTTTCCTTTATGGATGGCGTCTCTGGGTATAACCAAATCAAGATGGCCCCAGAAGACAAGGAGAAAACAACATTCATAACACCGTGGGGAACTTTCTGCTACAAAGTGATGCCCTTTGGATTGAAAAATGCAGGGGCAACCTACCAGCGGGCGATGGTGACTCTCTTTCATGATATGATTCACAAAGAGATTGAGGTCTATGTTGATGACATGATTGCGAAGTCACAGACGGAGGAAGAACATCTGGTGAATCTTCAGAAGCTATTTGAAAGATTGAGAAAATTCAGACTGAGGTTGAATCCAAACAAATGCACCTTCGGGGTGAGATCAGGAAAATTGCTGGGGTTTATTGTTAGTGAAAAAGGTATCGAGGTTGATCCTGCGAAGGTAAAAGCTATACAAGAAATGCCTGAGCCGAGAACAGAAAAAGAAGTTTGTGGTTTCTTGGGGAGGCTGAACTACATTGCTAGGTTCATCTCGCATCTCACAGCCACGTGTGAACCAATCTTCAAGTTGTTAAGAAAAGATCAAGCGGCCTGGTGGAATGAAAATTGTCAAAAGGCGTTTGAAAAGATAAAAGAATACTTGCAGGAACCTCCGGTCCTTATACCACCAGTGCCAGGATGACCTTTGATTATGTATCTTACGGTTCTTGAGAATTCAATGGGTTGTGTGCTCGGTCAACAAGACGAGTCGGGTAGAAAAGAGCATGCCATCTACTACCTGAGTAAAAAGTTTACTGATTGCGAGTCAAGGCACTCGATGCTAGAGAAAACATGTTGTGCACTCGCTTGGGCCGCTAAGCATTTGAGGCAATATATGTTAAATCACACAACCCTCTTGATTTCAAAGATGGATCCGATCAAGTATGTGTTTGAGAAGCAAGCACTTTCTGGTAGAATAGCCCGTTGGCAGATGGTTCTGACGGAATACGATATTCAGTATGTTTCCCAAAAGGCCATTAAGGGAAGTGTTTTGTCAGAATATCTTGCCGAACAGCCAATTGAGGATTATCAACCGATGAAGTTTGAATTTCTGGATGAGCATATCATGTATCTGAAGATGAAGGATTGTGAAGAACCTTTGCCTGATGAAGGACCCGAGATTGGATCTCGGTGGAAGATGGTTTTTGATGGAGCTGTTAATTTATATGGTAACGGAATCGGGGCAATCATTACGACTCCAAAGGGTTCTCATATACCCTTCACTGCCCGATTAGCGTTCGTATGCACCAACAACGAGGCAGAGTATGAAGCATGCATCATGGGGTTAGAAGAAGCGATTGATTTGAGAATCAAGAACCTCGATGTTTATGGTGATTCTGCGTTGGTGGTTAACCAGATTACAGGTGAATGGGAGACTCGTCAAGCGAATCTTGTTCCGTATAACAACTATGCCAAAAGGTTGTTACCTTTCTTTGACAGAGTGGACTTCCATCACATTCCCCGGATAGAGAATCAGATGGCTGATGCGTTGGCAACGTTGTCATCAATGTATCAAGTGAATCGTTGGAATGAAACTCCTTCAATCCGAATCATGCGCTTGGACATACCTGCTTTTGTATTTGCGGTTGAAGGTATATCAGATACCAAGCCTTGGTATCATGATATCAAAGTCTTTTTGAAGGGTCAGGAATACCCAGTTGGGGCATCTTCCAAAGACAAGAAGACATTGAGGAGGTTATTAGGAAACTTCTTTTTGAACAAAGACGATGTGTTATACAAGAGAAACTTTGACATGGTCTTGCTACGTTGTGTTGATGAACACGAGGCAGGCCTGTTAATGGAAGAAGTTCACGAAGGTTCCTTCGGTACCCATGCCAATGGGCATGCTATGACAAGAAAATTGTTAAGAGCGGGGTATTATTGGATGACTATGGAGTATGATTATTTTAAATACGCCCAAAAATGTCATAAATGCCAGATTTATGCTGATAAGGTGCACGTACCGCCTACTCCTCTGAATGTTTTGTCGTCACCTTGGCCTTTTGCCATGTGGGGCATTGACATGATTGGGAAGATCGAGCCGACTGCTTCGAATGGACATCGTTTTATCCTGGTGGCTATTGATTATTTCACGAAGTGGGTGGAAGCAGCATCGTATGCCAACGTCACCAGACAAGTGGTAGCCCAGTTTATTAAGAAGGACATCATCTACCGGTATGGAGTCCCGGAGAGGATCATTACAGACAATGGTTCAAATTTGAACAATAAGATGATGAAGGAGCTATGCCAGAGCTTTAAGATTGAACATCACAATTCTTCTCCCTATCGCCCGAAGATGAATGGGGCTGTTGAAGCGGCTAATAAGAACATAAAGAAGATTGTGTAGAAGAGGGTAGTGAATACAAGGATTGGCATGAGATATTGCCTTATGCTTTGCACGGATATCGTACTTTGGTACGCACATCAACTGGGGCAACCCCTTTCTCACTGGTGTATGGTATAGAAGCAGTTCTACCATTAGAAGTTGAGATTCCTTCTTTGAGAATTCGGACAGACGTGAAGCTCGATGAAGCTGAGTGGGTGCGTTCCCGGCTGAATGAACTGAATCTCATTGAAGAGAAGAGATTGAAAGCCATTGCGCATGGCCAGTTGTATCAGAGCAGGATGAAAAAAGCATTTGATCAGAAAGTACGTCCTCGGTGTTTCCAAACTGGTGAATTAGTCCTGAAAAGGATCACTCCTCCTCAAACAGATCACAGGGGCAAGTGGACTCCGAATTATGAAGGGCCATATGTAGTAAGACAGGTTTTCTCTGGTGGAGCCTTATTACTCTCAACTATGGATGGCGAAGATTTTACGTCCCCTGTGAACGCGGATGTAGTCAAAAAATACTTTGCATAAAAAAGACCCGCTGGACATAAAAAGAAGGTTCAGGAAAAAATGGGGCATCCTGGCGAACCATAAAAAGAAAAGGTTCGGGCAAAAATTAGGAATAAAAAAGAAGAAATAAACCCGCAAAGTTGAAAACCTGAAAAGGCAACTTTGGCAAAAATGGGTATCCCGGTGGATTGAAAACCCGAAAAGGGCGATCCAGGCAAAAGTTAGGGATTTAAAAGCAAAGACTACGATCTGCGTTCACTCTGTGATCACTATTCACACCTAGAAAATTCGAAGGAAAGGAATCAGTCCAGTCAGTCATCTTCAAAGGCCAAAGCATCTGCGGATAAACAAGTCATATGGGTTATAGCTGAGTCGAGTCATGGTGGATGTCTGTTCCCCACATTGCCGACATGTGTATTTTCTTTTACTTTTTGCGCAATTACCTCTTTTCAGGAATTGCTTCCAAATGTAAATGCCTATTTACAAGCTGATCATTCAATAAAGTTTGCATTTAAGTCAAAGAGCTTTTGTTTATTGTTTTACCTATTTTGTTTGTGAAAATGTCCGATATTTTTTATAAACATTGCATGCTAAAATGTTGAGCCTTGTGAAACAAGTTGGAAAATAGTGGCAATTGCTTAGGTGTCAGTCACTGTGATGATAATCAAAGTAATCATTTTTGCAAGTAGACCTTTCTATTGGTTTTGCAGGATAACAGGTTTGTAGCTCCCTAGTAGAGCTGCTCTCTTCAACTTTGAAGTCTGATCGTCCTCAGCAGTTTGCTACTCTCCCTAGTCAGAGTAGCGAGGATCGTCTTCCTCAACAGAGTATAAAGAAGTAATTCCCAAGAGGAGTCGTTGAGGATCGTCCCCCTCAGCAGGATATAAGAGGTTTACCCCCAGCCAGAGTTGTGATTTGGCTCATCTTTCCTCAGTAGGTAGCCAGAAGTTGTTATTTTTACAGCCTCTCCTGCAAGAGATGGATGGAGCATCTTCTTTGATTAAAGATGGTGTTTCCCCACAGAATATGGGGAAGTCATTTTTTCCTCAGCTAGTCAGGAAACATTTGTTTATCCCCTAGCAGAGTGGATGTTGACAGCTACTATTTTCCAAGCAGATGTGCTGATGATGATCAGTACTCTTCAGCAGGATGAAGGCGCTCATATCCCCAAGCAGAGTCTGTTGGTGATTGGTATCCCCAGCAGGTCTTAAGTCCAATCATTTTTGGCAGGCGTCAAATCCAAGTTCTGAAGTATTTGGTGATCCCCAGCGGAGGAGTTTCCATTTTCAGTGTTTGGTTTCTATCCCCAAGCAGGGTTTGTTGGCGGTTAGTATCCCCAGCAGGTTTTGAATCCAGGTTCTGAAATATTTGGTCATCCCCGGCGGAGGAGTTTCCATCTTCAGTTTTTAGTTCCTCCCCGATTGAGTGGGTTTTCTCTCGGAGATTCGTCCATCTCCAGCAGAATTGGTGGTTGTGATCTTCCCTAGCAGGGTGAAGTTTTCCTCAACGCTTGTTTCTTTGGTTTGATGACAATGTAGTTTGTCATCCTCAGTGGAGCTGCTTCTGTTCTCAGCGTTTATTTTGCTGGGACGGTCTTTTGCATTGCATAAGCATTTTTTTACATGGCATCCTCCTAAATGTGTAGCATTTCCACTTCGTGTGGAGCATTACGGCAAAATTCAAACATATGCATCCGAAGCATAAGCCTGGTTTGAGTTTTCCTTTGTCAGGAAAACCGGATTTCAGGAAAATATCATTCGACTTTACTCCACAAGTGTTGGGTTTAGTCATTCAAAGCAATATTTGACAGTCCCACGGCAGAGTGTTTTGCCAGGATTGTGAACCCATGATCTCTTTTCACCCCTTTCATCCAGGTGGTCTTTTGATTCATCCCTTCAAGGTTTCCTTCGACACCCGTCCGTGTTTGAACCTTTGATTTCAATACCCGTCCGTATTGACCTGTTGATAACGCCCGTCCGTGTTCAGTTCATCATTTTAACCTCCAATAAGGCCAATCCACAGTAAATTGAACCTCTTTTACACCCGTCCGTGTATCTTTTCAGTACTCGTCCGTATTGAACATTTTTACACCCATCCGTGTATCTTTTCGATACCCGTCCGTATTGAACCCTTTTACACCTGTCCGTGTATTTTTCAATACCCGTCCGTATTGAACCCTTTTACACCCGTCCGTGTATCTTTTCGATACTCGTCCGTATTGAACCCTTTTACACCCGTCCGTGTATTTTTCGATACCCGTCCATATTGAACCCTTTTACACCCGTCCGTGTATCTTTTCGATACCCGTCCATATCTGATATCTTTGATTCCTTGACACCCTGTCGCTCCCGGGATTTTCATCCTAGTACAAACGCGAAAGTGGCACCGAACAGAGTCGCCAGCAATGTGTATTTATCCCAGAGAGGGAAAGGAAACACCGCATAAACCTGAAGGAAGGAAAAGAACATGGTCTTGCGTCTAAGAGAAAGGGTAAGGGAGTCGGTTACGCGAGAGGAAGGTATTAGCACCCCCACGCGTCCATCGTACCCGATGGGATCCACGCTTGCTTGTCTCGATCAAAGGGTTATAAAAAAATACTGGAAAAGGAGCTGAAAGAAAGAAAGGAGAAAGAATGGAAAAGGAACGAGAAACAAATGTAGGGAAAATAAAAGAAGTGCTCGCATGGGCCCTACCCCACTGCCTACGTATCTCATCGGGAGCATGAGAATCAGAGCGACGTAGTTCCCCTCACCTAAGGGAAAGTTGTTTGTGTTTTTTTAGAGAAAGGCTTACGTTCTAGCTCAGGTGTTGCAGGCTCGCTGGTCCGAGTGCGTTACCATCTTGCAAGAGAACGAGTAGGAGCACGTTCATACGTTGAGAGTGAATAAGGTGAGAAAAGAATTCCCGAAGGAAAGACGTTATTGTTTGTTTTTGTCTTTTTAAGAGTTTTTTCCATTTGTTTGCATATGATAGTGTATCTGAATCTTAGTCATTGGAATGTGTACATTCTCACATTCTAAGATGGAATGGGTAAGAAAGCACACTAAGAGTGAAGAAGACCCCCACACTTAGTTCCAATTGTCAAGGTTCAAACACACTAGCATACTTATGTTTATTAAGTGTTTTTGTTGATTAAGAAATAAAGAAGTGTTTTTTTATTATTTGTACCTTCAACAAGTATTGCATTTAAGTCCATCATACAAGATCAAATGTCTAACACATTGACCCAAGATGGGCTATATGCTACACATTCTAAGATTATAAGAGTAGACCCCTTATAATCTTTTCTTTATATGAAAGGCCTAAATGCAATAAATGCTTGCCTTTATTAGATATTTTGAATTTTCTTTTGAGATGAGAAGAGAGACTCAAGAGAGGAGAAAGGGTAAAAATCTATATGATCTAAGACTCAATCCTAATTGAAGATTAAAGGGAGTGATCCTAATGGTTTGTGAGGTTTCAACCTAAAGTCTAAAGAAAGAATGAATTAAACAATTCACTTCTAAGTTAGAAGATGAATTGTAATTCAAAAAGGGAAAGTGATGAGTTATTAAGAAAAAGCACATAAGTGCTTAACAAAACACAAAATTGAATTGTAAAAGAGAAGGGATAGAAGTTTGAATGTGGATTCCTTATCCACACTCAATTACAACTTACCAAAGCCCCTACATGGTTAGTAAACATGTATAAGAAGTATAAGAAGTAAAAGAGCATTTAATGCACCATAAAACTCAAAAGCATTAGATGAGAAATCAAATCCTATTGGTCACAACCAGAATGTGCATCATATGGAAAACAAAAGATTATCATCAAGCAAGTCCAAGTGGATAGGCAACAAACATCATCCATGACATTAGAACATGCTACCATAAGAAAAGGGAGAATGAAAGATGAAAAGAAATGGAAGAAACACGCCTAAATGGAACATGTAATCCAAGGATCAGAATTGAAATGAAATGAAGAATGATATATAAACACATCACAAGCATTCATGAAACACCTATCAAGCCATTCAAGAAGCAATAGAAGAAGAAATGAAATGGAAATTCAAAAGATAACACAAGTACTTCATATTAAGGACACACAAAGTTCAAATGAAAGTGAACATGCAATGAGGACACATAACATGTACCAATGACCTATAATGTCAAATGAATAGTTCACAAAGTAGGCAAATGATCATGCAAGTATGCACAAAAGCAATCATGTAAACATGCACAAAGATTACAAGGATATGACATGTTGTAATGCTTCAAATGAAATGCTTTAAACAAAAATTAAATGAGTTCATGAAAATTATGAAAACATGGTATTGAGGTTCACAAATCAGAGATGAATCACATATCAAAGCATCATGTAAAAAATTCAAGGCAAAAAGGCTTTATACAATGCACTTAAATCAAATTGGATGCACATGCAAAGTAATGCAAAGATGAACATCAAAACATGCCATAACAGGACCTAAAAAATCAAATAAAAATCACTTAACATAATTCAAGATGTTAATGACTCACTACAAAAAGAAGCAACTCAAAACAATTTTTAATGATCAAGAACAAAATTAAACAAAATCATGTACCACATTAAGAATGTATACAAATGAAAATCAAAGAAAATTGTGGAACAGGGGCAAAAATGTCATAAAATCAGAAACTAAAATCATCAAAAATTTTATAAATGTTTTAATGATGCTCATGAATTTTTATGGAATTTTATGATGAAGTTTGGTATTTTTAAAAATTAAAAAGCAAACGTGTATAAAAAAATGAAAATAAAAATGAAATGCAATATGAATGGGGGTGCATGCATAGTAATTATTCAGTTCAAATCAATTGGGCTTGAAAACATGGGAGGTGTGGATATCAAATCAGCTTAGGTCCAATAACGCGCACAACACACTAACTATCATGCACTTCAGTCAACAAAAATTGACTCATTAACAGCCATTAGATCAAGTCAAGGTCAAGATTCAGTCAAAGTAATCAAATCTAACACACGCGCATGAGGACACACACTCACTATCACACACCACACCATACAATGTTTAAATGAATTCAGAAAATGTGCACATGACTTGCACGTGAATTTTAATGCGTTGTCAGCCTTAGGACCACACGATGAGGAAAAAACAATGGACATGATTAAAACATGGCAAACCCTAGCAATTGAAGTCACCGGCCGGAGGTGACCTCCGGTCACCTTCTCCGGCTATACCACCACCGTCTGCAACTTTACATATCACCAAAATGCACAAAATATACATCCATCGAAAGTTAAGCTTATGCAGATCATGAATTCAGTGACAAAACATACAAACAGTTCATGACATGAGAGAATCGAACAAAGGAAGATTTGCCCTAACATTTGGTCTACGCCTCTAAAGGCCTATCAACTAGCCAGGCAAGTTCTTGAGCTTATAAGAAGCTGCAAGAACCTGAAAACAAACTCACATCAAGTCTATAATGGATGAAACTCGTACCTGAATATTGGAGATTTGGAAATACTCTTCAGAAAACCAGAGATCTTAGCTTCTTCTTCAACCTTGGAGCTTCACAAACTTAGCAAAATAAATGCTATATAACCAGTGGTCTTGAGAGCAGAGAGATTCAATGTTGAACAATGCTTGCAAAACCTTGAGGACTATGTAGAAAAACTTCAATCCAATGCCACTGATGATGATGAAGATGAAGTAGATGAAGGAAAGATGGTGAAGCTCGTGTGAAATCAGAGGGAAAGTAGAGAGAATGTGAGGGAGAGTTTGAAGTGTTTTGAAGTGAAAAATGAGAAAAATGAAGCTGAAATGAGAAATGTGAGTGAGATTTGGTTTTATAGTGTGAGTTAACCAAGGTTAAACTGAGTGAGGTTAACTGAGTCACAATGGTTTGAGTGAGTCATCCCTAACTAACTGAGTCAAGTTAGTTAGGGAGGGCAATGATATGGTGCAGCTGGTTTATGAAGAACTATGGTGGAGATGAAAATGAAATTGCAATGGCACGGCTATGTAGCATAAACTTATTCAGCACGTTTCATTCTTTCCCTTCTCATGCATAATGAAGCACGTGACATGGTGAATGTAAAAAGTGTTTGGTTTAAAAGGGTAATGGATGGATGGCATGAATAATGCACGTGCAAGCTTGTAACAACAACATCAACAACATTGATTTTGTTTCTGATTTTTATGGAAGCTGAGAACAATGGAGATATGGTGATTTGGTGATGTTTTTCTCCCCACTCAATGGGTGGATTGATGAGTTTTTGGAGTCATTTGGAAGAGGAGATGTAAGAGAGCATGTTTGGTATGAAAATTGGATGGAAATGAAACTTGGAATAGGTTGAAAAATGACTCACAACACAAAGGTTTGGGAACTGATAGAAGGCGTGGCAATGAGGTTGGTTAGCAAGGCATCTTGGCATGGAATTTCAGCAAGATCACCATAACTTGAGATCATTATATCTCCATCCTAACTTGATCAAATGGAATTTTGTCCAACATGAATATTGAAGATGACATTACAAGGAACAACTTTGATGTTAAAAAGTTTTCCATTTGAAGCTTTATTCTTGGAGAAATTGAGCTTGACATTTGGCACACCACCTGCTTGTAGAAATGACTGCGCGCGAGCTTGAAAATCCTTGGTCATGATTTGGTTTTTGCCCTATTTTTCTCCAACTTTGATCAGTCATATCTCACTCAATTTTTATCCAATGGAGATGTTCTACACATGGATTTGAAGCTTAAAGAAAGAACTTTTGTTGTGGCCGAGTGGAATTTTCATTTGGTGCTTCAATTTTAAATGGCCTTGTTTCAAACTCTGATGCAAAATGGCCAAAACTTGCTATTTTTAGTAACCCTTCTTCATCCAAAAATGGCAACTTTCCACATCTTGATTTTTTCATGATTCCTTTGGAGTTTCTTGATCAAATTTTGCACATTGGTCACATATAGCATGAATTTCATGAATTTGGCCTAAAAAAGTCAAGAGTTGACTTTTTCCACTGATTATTTGACTTGACCCCAATTTCTCTGATTTTTTATCTTTCTTCCAATTGAACCACTTCTAAAACCAATTGAGAGGTGATTTTCCACATACATACACTTAAGAACATATAGAATACCATGACATCAAGTTTTGTCCAAAAAATCAAAGATATCCTAATTTTATTAGAAACCCTAATTTTGACCCCCTCTGGTTAGGAGGGAAAAGTGCAGTCTTCAATTTCAAATTCCTCAGAGTATGTTGTGTATCCCTTTAAAGAATGATGAGATGTGCCACTTGAGATTGATTTTGGATCAATGAACTATCTCTTTTGAGGGTTTTCCTTCAGTTTTTGAACCTCTTGCATGATGAAGTATGTATTGTTTCAATCTCCCATTGAATCTCACTTTCTTGAGGTATTGGATGGTCAATTGAGATAGTGTGAGACATGAAAGACCTCTTGGCTTGCCTTGAGTGAACTTGTTTGACCTTTTTGTGCTTTGAATGATCCCTTGATTGTCCACCTTCCACCTGATCACATGCCTTGATGGTAAGAGGAATGCTATGCTTCATTTTTCTATGTTAAATGCAATGCAATGCTAATGAGATGGATATGATATGATAGATGATAATGCTATGCTAAGATGCCAAAAAGGGAGAGCAAATTTTGGGGTATTACAGCTGCCCCTATTCAAACGCTGTAGACCTGAATGCCTGAAAGCGATTGCTTTCAGACTTTCAAGGTATATAGTGATTGAATACCAAATATAACCAAAAATTTGCTCTGGGTGATGAAGAAGAAAAGGGATATAAACCCAACGAGACTTCTGGATTGAATCGGCAAATGAACGTCATCGGAGAGATCTGTCTTTTGAACGACGCCAGGCGACTACTGGCTTGCCATACTGTTGATGGACTTTAACAAATGTCTTTTTAAACGACGCCAGACGACTACTGGCTTGCCATACTGCTGGTGGACTTTAGCTGCTCTGCCATTCTAAACAATGGACTTTTACCAGTTCGTGCTGGATTTTTGCCAATCTGTCGTTGGACTTCAATGATTACCAAACAGGTTTTGGAATCTCAAAATTGCCATCCTCGGATGGACTTTTGCAGCTTTGCCAAATTAAACTTGGACTTTGATGCTTACCAAACCGGCTCTGGAAGCTTTGCCAGATGATCATCCCACCTGCTGGAACAACCACCTACAATATTATCCCACATGCTGGGATAAGATGAACAAACTGTATATAATGATTATCCCACTGGCTGGAACAACCATCTGCAATACTATCCCACCGGCTGGAATAATATGAACGATTGTATATAATGATCACCCCACCTGCTGGAATAACCATCTGCCATACTATCCCACCGGCTGGAATAATATGAACAAACTGTATAATATGATCATCCCACTGGCTGGAACAACCATCTGCCATACTATCCCACCGGCTGGAATAATATGAACAAACTGTATATAATGATCATCCCACTGGCTGGAACAACCATCTGCCATACTATTCCACCGGCTGGAATAATATGAACAAACTGTATGCCAAAAATAAATTGGACTTTGGATTGTAACTGAGCACTGCTGAGAATTACACCACCTGCTGGGTAATATCATATGCTGACACTTTGCTAAAAAAGAGATTCCGTTGATCCATATAGACCATGCTGGGGAAATTATCGCGACTCGGCTGGGGAGCATAGCGGACAAGATTCAATGCTGAACTCTGTGGGGATATCATTACCAAAGATATGATCTTGCCGGGGATCAGGGCTGCTCTGCGGGGGATATCCAAATCTTGGTTGAAAGACAATCCGTTGCAACATACTGAGAAAGAGTCCCTAGAGATTTGTTAGGGAAACCCAAAGTAATTCCTCGGTAATCTGCTGAGGAAGATGACTGTCGAGCTTAGGGTAAATGTCACAATGCCCCATGTTGGGCGAACTTTCCCATTGATGACTCCTCTGGGGATAATGAGTTTATAACACACTCTGCTGGAGAAAAACCACTTCAAAGCGTCTCTTGTTGGGCCTGCCCTTCGAGAGGATTTTACAGAAGACCAAATGTCCTCAAACTCTACTGGGGATTATAGATTGGGGATATCCTTTGCTGGGGAGGTTACATGCCCCATGCATGAGATGGTCAATAACTCCGCTGGGGATTATTCTTTGACAAATTTCACATGCTGAAACCTGCGGGAGACATGATACTACCACTTGCTGGTACATCCTGCCAAGAGTAAACTCCACAAGGGATGTTGGTACTAAAAGTTTCGTCTCTTAAGAGGATTTTATAGAAAACCAAGCATTTTCAAACTCTTAGACAAACACTCTGCCTTGAACTACCTTTCACATCGTCTGCAAGGTACTGGAGGATTGGCACTTGTTGTCGACCTGGAGTATTCACTGCATTAATAACCGTTATCAACACAGAAGAAATCCATCTTCGAACACCGTTGCCGTCACGAAACATAGCAAATATCTGCTCGTGGTTACGATCATGCTGTTTGGATCGATCGTGCTCATTACCTGCAACAGAAAAAGAATATGCACATGCCCCAGGATATTGCGTGGTCTTTTGGGTCCACCATCCAAGGTTGTCCAACAAGCAAAGTAATTTCAATTGTCTTTGTGCATGTTTTTGCAAGGCCAAGATATTTTCAAAGTAACGTTTTATTATCAAAAATCGGACGTTTTTGCAAACAAAACAGTAAAATGAAAATAAAAGCCCGTGACTGAATATTCAACTTTATTGATGAAATGCCAAAAATTGGCGAATTTACAATCAGAAGCAAACCCCTGAAAGAGGCGATTGCCAAAAAATTGAGAAAAGAAATCTATCCTAATGATAATGCGGAAATTGGATTCCAACTGATTTCTGATTCTGTTATAGCCAGTATGTATTCCAACTCTTCTAATTATCTTCGCCTCCGGAAGCTCGTGGTCGGGCCAATTCCTCCTTTGGAATTTTTCCAGTTTGCTGAAGAGTAGAAAACGTACAGATTAATTCATACTGCAGTCATTCGCTTTAATCCCTCTTTTGTGTGGATCGCCTTTTCAGGTTTTTAATCCACCGGGATACCCTTTTTTGCCTAAGTTGCCCTTTCGGATTTTCAACTTGCCGGGTGGACAATTATTTTCAATTATATCCCTAATTTTTGGCCGAACCTTTATGCTGTTTTTGGTTCGCCGGGATGCCCTTTTTTGCCTGGATTCCCTTTTTTTTTATCCAGCGGGTCTCTTTATACGAAGTATTTTTTAACTGCATCTGAATTAACAGGGGATGAAAAATCTTCACCATCCATGGTTGTCAGCAACAAGGCTCCACCTGAGAAAACCTTTTTTACCATGAACGGACCTTCATAGTTAGGAGTCCATTTTCCCCTGTGATCTGTACTCGGAGGAAGTATTCTCTTGATTACCACATCTCCCACATTGTAGACTTGAGGTCGAACTTTTTGATCGAATGCCCTCTTCATTCTGCACTGATATAGCTGGCCATGGCATACCGCTGCTAATCGCTTCTCCTCAATAAGGCTCAGCTGATCAAATCTGGCTCGTACCCATTCAGCTTCATCTAGCTTAACGTCCGACAATACTCAGAGAAAGGGAATCTCCACTTCTATCGGTAGAACTGCCTCCATACCATATACAAGCGAGTATGGTGTCGCCCCAGTGGACGTGCGGACTGATGTTCGATACCCATGCAAAGCCAGTGGTAACATCTCATGCCAATCTTTGTACGTGACAACCATCTTCTGCACAATCTTCTTGATATTTTTGTTGGCCGCTTCAACCGCGCCATTCATCTTCGGGCGGTACGGAGAAGAATTGTGGTGCTCAATTTTGAAGTCCCGGCATAGTTCAGCCATCATCTTATTATTCAAATTAGAACCATTATCGGTAATGATTCTTTCGGGCACTCCATATCGACAAATGATGTCCCTTTTCAAGAAACGAGCCACTACTTGCTTAGTGACATTGGCATAGGATGCTGCTTCAACCCATTTAGTGAAGTAATCAATGGCGACCAAGATGAAACGATGGCCGTTTGAAGCAGTAGGCTCAATTTTTCCGATCATGTCAATGCCCCACATTGCAAATGGCCACGGAGAAGACATGATACTCAACGGATTGGGAGGAACGTGTACTTTGTCTGCATAGATCTGGCATTTGTGACACTTGCGAGCATACTTGCAGCAATCTGACTCCATGGTTAGCCAATAATACCCTAATCTCAACAATTTTTTAGCCATCGCATGTCCTCCGGCATGGGTACCGAAAGAGCCTTCGTGCACTTCAATCATCAACAGGTCTGCCTCGTGTCTATCCACACATCTGAGCAGAACCGTGTCAAAATTCCTTTTATACAGCACGCCATCTTTGTTCAAGAAGAAACTACCAGCTAGCCTTCTTAATGTCTTCTTGTCATTGGAAGATGCCCCAGGCGGGTATTCTTGATTTTTCAAGAAGCATTTGATGTCATGGTACCAAGGCTTATCGTCAGACACTGCATCAAACTCAAACACAAAAGCAGGCCTATCAAGACAAGATACATCAATCCTGGGCACAAAGTTCCAACCATGCACTTTGATCATCGAAGAGATAGTGGCCAAGGCGTCTGCAAACTTATTCTCATCTCGGGGAACATGGTACAACTTGACAGTTGTAAAGAATGTCAGCAATCTCCTCGTATAATCTCTATACGGAATCAAATTCTGCTGGTGTGTGTGCCAAGTTCCCTTTACTTGATTAATTACCAGTGCTGAATCACCAAAGATATCGAGGGTCTTGATTCGTAAATCAATAGCTTCCTCGATCCCTAGTATGCAAGCTTCGTATTCTGCTTCATTGTTGGTACACCCGAAAGTTACTCGGGCAGTGAAGGGCATGTGAACACCTTCTGGCGTAATAAGGACTCTACCAACTCCGCACCCATTCATATTAACTGCCCCATCAAACATCAAACTCCATTTGGATTCAGGGTCAGGCCCCTCCTCCAGAAGTGGTTCCTCGCAATCTTTCGCTTTGAGAAACATGATGTCCTCATCAGGGAAATCAAATCTCATGGGCTGGTAATCATCGAGAGGCTGTTGCGTAAGATAATCTGATAGTATACTTCCTTTGATTGCCTTTTGCGAAGTAAATTGAATATCGTACTCTGTCAGTACCATCTGCCACCTTGCAACTCTGCCTGTAAGTGCTGGTTTCTCAAAAATATACTTGACCGGATCCAACTTTGAGATCAACAGGGTTGTATGTGTGAGCATGTATTGTCTCAATCGCTTGGCGGCCCATGCGAGTGCACAACATGTCTTCTCAAGCATTGAATAACGCGATTCACAATCTGTGAATTTCTTGCTCAGGTAGTAGATAGCATGTTCTTTCCTACCTGTCTCGTCGTGTTGACCGAGAACACAACCCATGGATCCTTCGAGCACTGTCAAGTACATAATCAGTGGTCTCCCTTGAACTGGAGGTATCGGAATTGGAGGTTCCTGCAAATATCTTTTTATTTTATCGAAGGCATTTTGACAATCATCATTCCACCTGACCGTTTGATCTTTTCGTAGCACTTTGAATATCGGTTCGCAAGTGGCAGTTAGGTGAGATATGAACCTTGAAATGTAATTCAATCTCCCTAGAAAGCCGCGAACTTCTTTCTCAGTTCTCGGTACAGGTATATCTTGTATAGCTTTCACTTTAGCAGGATCAACCTCTATCCCTTTTTCACTGACAATGAAACCAAGCAATTTTTCGGACCGCACGCCGAAAGTACACTTGTTAGGATTCAGTCTTAACCTGAATTTCCTCAGCCTCTCAAACAACTTCTTCAAGTTGATCAGATGTTCCTCTTCTGTCTTTGATTGAGCAATCATGTCATCCATATAGCACTCGATCTCTTTATGAATTAGATCGTGGAATAACGTCACCATTGCTCTTTGATAGGTTGCCCCTGCGTTCTTCAACCCAAAAGGCATTACTTTGTAATAGAAGGTACCCCACGGGGTAATGAATGTCGTCTTCTCCATGTCTTCAGGCGCCATCTTTATCTGATTGTACCCGGAGAATCCATCCATAAATGAGAACACTGAAAACTGAGCGGTATTATAAACCAGCACATCAATATGAGGGAGTGGAAAATCATCTTTAGGGCTCTCCCTGTTGAGATCTCTGTAATCTACACACATTCTGACTTTGCCATCTTTCTTCGGCACCGGTACTATATTGGCCACCCAGGGAGGATAGTTGGTTTCTGCCAGAAAACCTGCATCCAACTGTTTCTGTACTTCTTCCTTGTTCTTCAAAGCCATTTCTGGTTTCGTTCTGCGCAGTTTCTGTTTGACCGGTGGACAATCCTCTTTCAATGGTAGTCTATGCACAACTATGTCTGTATCTAAACTCGACATATCTTGATATGACCAAGCAAAGATGTCAACGTATTCACGTAGCATGACTATCAGCTCTTGCTTTACATCAGCCCGCAGACTCGCACCAATCTTGATCTCTTTCTTGCTTTCCTCCGAACCAATATTGATAACCTCGAGAGCTTCCTGATGAGGCTGAATGGTCTTTTCTTCCTGTTTCAACAATCTAGCCAATTCTTCCGGGAGTTCATAGTCTTCATCACTTTCTTTCTCGGCTTGATAGATCGGATTGTCGAAATCATACGTGGGCATAACAGAATCATTTTCAGAGAAATCCACAGAATCCAGTCTGCATGATTGGGTTTATGCTTTATTTTAGATTATTGTTTGCTTGAAAACAAAAGAAAAGAAAGTGCATTATCATTTTTAATTTTCTTTGTGCAAAAATAAAATAAAGAAAGAGTAAAGGATCACAAATTTGTAAACAAAAACGTCCTTTTATTGATATTTGAACATTATATGAGAAAATATGGTGGCCCTACAAATGAATCCTCACACCTTGGGCAGAGTGTGGGATTTCATGCATTATGAAAGACAAGAATTATTACTCTGAATGGTGCACAACATGAACGATTTCTTCGCTAGACCAGTTTTGCAACGCTTCGCCTGGAGCCAGTGCATACACCCATCCGTCCAAGTAAGCTGAGCTCTCAGCGTCATCTTCTATTGCTGAGCAGGACTGATTGGGATTGATAACTCCTCCACTGTTGAAATTAATTGGCCCACGGAATCGGGGAACTGGCGTCCGGCCCGGCTGGTATCCAATGTCAAACTTATCTTCTTTCACAAACACATCAATAGCTTTACCCCAACCCTGGGCATTCCCGCTTTCGACCACTTCTCTGGCCTGCTTGTATGACGCAATTGATGCACTCGGCCCACCTGGCACATTCGACACCACTGCTGCTGAAGTAGACTCTGGTAAGTTATTGATATTCAGGGCTTCAAAAGATTGGCACAAAGTTTCGTGAATTTCTCCATCCATTTCCACATATTTGAAAGTGGATAGATGACTCACGAATATATCTTCCTCGCCGCAAACAGTAACCACCTGACCCTCGAACACATATTTGAGCTTCTGATGAAGTGTTGAGGTAACTTCCCCCGCTGCGTGAATCCATGGTCGGCCCAACAAACAGCTATAAGCAGGCTGAATGTCCATAACATGAAAGATCGTCTTGAATATCTGTGGACCAACCTGTATTGGTAGTTCAACCTCCCCAAACACCGATCTTTGGGATCCATCGAAAGCTCTCACAATCAGATCGCTGGGTCTCAGAACCAATCCATCTACTTCAATTTTCATCAAGGCCTTTTTGGGTAACACATTTAAGGAAGAACCTGTGTCAACCAGCACATGCGACAAAACAGCTCCTTTGCATTCAAGTGTGATGTGCAGCGCTTTGTTGTGGTTACGTCCATCTGGTGTCAAATCCCTGTTCGTAAACCCCAACCCGTGCCTCACATTCACATTAGAAATTACTCCCTCCAACTGATTCACTGTAATCTCTTGGGGAACGTATGCCATATTCAGAACTTTCAACAAAGCAGCCCGGTGTGCATCTGAACTCATTAACAGGGATAATATCAAAATTTTAGAGGGTGTCTGATTAAGTTGGTCAATGATCTTGTAATCACTCTTTTTAATAACCCTCATAAATTCCTCAACATCATTATCAAAATTGACTTTAGGGTCCTCTTCCTGAGCAGACACCTTGTCATTAACAACCTGTTTTCCTTTCGCTCTTGCAGCGGCTTCAGCGTCTTTATCACTCCTTAGAGTCTGGGGAGCAAATAGTAGACCACTCCTGGTGAAACCACTTGGTCCACTGACATTCTCAACACTTGTACCAACAACACCCTCAGCTTTCTGTTGACTTCCTCCTTGATGAGTATCAGTTCCATATTGCCATGGAACTGCCCTATTAGACACATAAACAGCCGATTCCGGGACTATAATAGTAACTGGCCTCGGCCTCTCGGGCATGATGATAGCAACAGGCTCCTCAACAGGCACCTGTATCTCGACTGGATTATAGTAAATGGTAACGGCAGAAACATCCTGTTCTTTCTCTACTTTATCAAACTGAAGACTTCCCTCGTCCATAAGATCCTGCAGTCCAACTCTCAACTTACTGCAGCCATTAACCTGCTTTGAACAATCCTCTCAATCAGAGGCGCATCCAGGAAATACCTTTCCTTTTAGCAAACGTTATTTTACAATCAACAGCGGAGTCTTCACCAAATTAACATCAGTAATCAAATTCAACTTCTCGCCATCAAAAACAGCATTTGTGCCTACACCTCCATGATGAGGCATTGGATTGTCACGAACATTCGGCGGCCTAGAGAAGTTAATAGCTTTTGCGTCGATCAGATCTTGAACCTTATGTTGAAAGGCCCAACACTTTTCTATTGAATGACCTGGCGCACCAGAATGAAATTCACATCGAACATTAGCATCGTATCCTTGAGGCAATTTTCCAGAATCCAGCAGCTTCATAGTCCGAAGTTCGACCAACTTCTCTTTGAGCAGTTGCGGTAACAAAGCAGCATACGTCATAGGCAAGGGATCGAACTTACGGTCCCTTTGTCTATTGTTCTGGAATCGGGGTCTACCTTGCTGATCTGGAGTTTGCTGTCCAGCTAGAACCGGAATGGTTACCGCATCTACCTGATGATAGGACTGATTCCTTCCTCTGCCCCCTCCTCTATACACAGCGCTGGACTCCCCTTCTCTTTTCCTTGGTCCATTGGCAAAGGGTTTCTTCGAACTTGAAGCAACATCTTGAATCTTACCCAATTTCAGCATACTTTCTATTCGTTCCCCAGCAACGACGATATCGGCAAACCCCGTGGAGGGACATGCAGCCAGTCTATCCAAATACGTCCCTTGAAGTGTGCTCATGAACATATCAGCCATCTCACGATCACCCAAAGGTGGTTGAACTCGAGCAGCCAATTCTTTCCATCTCTGTGCGTACTGCTTAAAGCCCTCCTTGTTGTCCTGAGTCATACTCTGCAATTGAGTACGATTAGGTGCCATGTCCAGATTATATTGATACTGCTTTAGAAACGCAGCGTACAAATCTTTCCAACTCCTTATATGAACCCTGTCCAGCTTAATGTACCATTCCAGGGAAGCGCCTGACAGGCTATCTTGGAAAAAATACATCCAGAGCTTTTGGTCCTCGGTGTAAGCAGCAATCTTGCGATTGTAAGCTTGCAAATGTGTTTTGGGACATGTACTGCTGTTGTACTTATCCAGTGTAGGAAGCTTGAACTTGGGAGGAATCCTCACACCCTGCACGAGACCCATGTCTTCCACGTCAATCCCTAGAGGATTTTGGCTCTCAATAGCCTTGAGTCTTTCATCCAGCCCTTCATACTTCCGGTCATCATTGTAGAAACCCATGTCATTGTTGAATGCGGTGAACTGGTCTTCCTGACCATCCTCATTGTTATCAAATCCCAGATGTACCCCACCAGCAGGGATTGCGCCAACAGGAGGAGTGCGCACGTTGCGATTTGGGATTTCAGTTTCCAGCCTCTGGATAGTGGTTCTCATAGCTTCTTGTCCAATCCTCATGTTTTCTTGACCGGTCCTCAGCTCTTGCTAACCTTGAGCAATCCCCTGCATGAGGTTCATGAACTGTTCCATCCTTCCCCTCAAATCAGCTAACTCTGTCTGAACTTGCTCCATTACTCTTGCTTGATTGCGTTGGGTAGAATATCGGTGAACCGGGGTATCAGCTATCGTGCCTGAAAACCAAATAAAGGTTAGCAGGCGCCTGCAAAAAAGAAAACCTGCAATGCAAAAAATGATATGCCATGCAAATGCGAATGCCATGTTTATCATTTCCGAGGTGGCTCATACCCTGATTCCAATCTTAACCACGGAAATCTGAAGACCAGAAATCGTGATATAAAGAGACGTGTCGTGGTCATGTGCTTGTGTACAGATATATGATAATGACTAATTCTGAATAAAACTGCTCATCCCCATTCAACAAAGTGTTCAAATACATTCAAAAGAGATTCATCAATAACTGAAGTACAAAGGAAAGATGGATCCATCAATAAGCCTGATGGTAACCATTAACGACAAAATACAAGAAAACAAAGAACATCAATCTGACAATTCCACGTTCTTCAGCTTATCACTTGTGCATTTGATCTCCTCAAAGAGTATGCGAGTACGCTGGTGATTAGGCTTTTCAATTATCTCTCTGATCAAAACATCCCTTTTCTCGAGAGCCTCTGTTAAGGAACCCATATGCAGCATCAAAGCTTCGTCATCACACACTCCTTTGTGTCTTTTTATGCCAGCTTGCGTCTCGAGTATCTCCTTCTCTATCATGACTTCTTCAAGCTCTTTCTTGGTATTCTTCAGCTCTCTTCTGGCTTCTTCTAACTGTTCTTGACTTTTACCGAGACTTTCCCGATACCTTCTCCTCTGCTCATGTGCTTTCTTAAGCTCTTCGTCTTTAATCTGCGACTGTTCCCGTAACTCAGTATTCTCGAGCCTGACCTCATCCCAAGCTTGCTGAAACTTAGATAACTTCTCTTTGTTCTGCGCTAAGGCCTGTTTGGTTTGCTTATGGGCTTGAGTGGCATCATCAGCACCTCTTCTAATTTTCTGAAAATGTTGCGCTCTTTCGGCAAAATCCCTTTCTTTTGCTGCTAGGACTCTTTCAGCATCTTGGGCCTTCCGTTCCAGTTCTTTGTTGGCTTGTAGAGCATTCTGAAGACAGCTACTCAACTCGGAATTCTCTCCTTGAAGCTTTTTCACCAAGGCTTGCAACTTGTCAACTTCTTCCACAGTAGCAGTGCTTCTTACTTTCTCATTCTCCGGATACAAAAGGGGTTCCTTACCAAAAGGCAAGAGAAAATCTTTAACTCTTTTCTTCACCCACTCTTCATATGCTGGATAAACCCGGTTGTTAGGCTTGCCTAGAGCAGCTTTCCCCTTTTTCAGTATGCTACCCCAGCTTTCAGAAGCTTTCTGCGCTGCTTCCCAACCATCTGATGTATGAAAATAAAGGGACTCCTCTACATCTCTCTTAATAGGCGGACCCGTCAGGGCATACCCAAATTGCCGAATGGCCAAAGAAGGATTGTAGTTAATTCCACCCATTCTTCCTATCAGTGGAACATTAGGGAACTTACCACAGCTGTGGATAATATTCTTGCCAATCAGCCCATGATCTACCCATACGATGTCCTTGGCCACCAATCCCATTAAACGCTGTTTCCACTCTAGAGAATCTTTGGAATCCACAAAAGTCCCTGATTGTGGTAAGCAGCCTGCAAACCACTTATAGAACAAAGGTGCACAGCAACGAATTATCCCTCATCTTTTCTTTTCGTTTCGGTTGTACAAAGAGTAGTGAAGATCTCCCAGTAGTGTTGGCACCGGGTTCTTCATCATGAATATCCGTATGGCGTCCGTATCAATGAAATCCGGCTCGTTGGGAAACAACACTATGCCGTATATACAAAGGGCTAGCAAAGCATTAAAAACAAACCAATTCTCGCCTTTAGCTGCTTCCTGGGCCTTCTTAATCAGATATTCCAGCTTGTAACCACGAATCTTTCCTTTGTTGGAGACATTGGCGTCTAACTCTGATTTGCTCAAATAAAGAGCACCAGCCACCTTTCCAAAGTCAAGATCCCCCACTGATCCAAAGAAAGGGGGCTCCTCCTTGATAGCAATCCCCAACATGTTGGAATACTCCTCCAAGGTGGGAACCAACACATAGTCTGGAAATACAAAACACCTCAGAGGCGGATCATAGAACTGCATCAACGTATGAAGACCTCTGGCTTCATAATCACTGACATTACAGACCATAGATAAAATCCACCCATATTTCTCTTCAAAAGCTTCTCGTACTGCAAGGCTCGCCATTCCCTTCAGCATAACAATAAGGCCCAAAGTAGGCGTAAGGAACTTATAGCTGATGATATTCTTCCTCTCTTTAGTGTTCATCTTTGCGGGAACCTGATGACTGGAATCAAGGGTAATATATGCACCTGGAAATGAATAAACATGTATGTTAGGATATGATAATGCAATGCAAAGGGCAATGTGATCAGGTAATCAGGTGTCTGTGCTGGACCGTGCACGGTGTCAGTGTAGCTCTGAGAACAATATAGAACCATAGATAAAAACCATCTGAATACAATAGGATGAAACTTCCTTGTGTGCAACGATGATAGAAAACCGGGTATGTAGGAGGTTATGGTTTCCTGTAAAACTGTAAACAACCCGCCCTTCTCACATGTGGGTACTAGGATGTTCAGTATCTCGGGCTCTCAGGTCGAGAAATGATGATACGTTCACCATTTCTGGTTTGGCATCATCATCATTCGAGGAGGCCTCAACTGATTCTCCAAAACGAAAGGTCCTCAGCTTCTGGCACTGAGGTCGAGAAGCAATAGTACATTTATCCCTCGGGGTATAGTACTATCACCAATCGAGGAGTGCCTCCACTGATTCTCTTCCAAAAAGGACAACCTATAGCAAGTTCCCAGCATTGGGTCCTCGGATCGAGAATGTGCAATGGGTTTGCCACGGAATGTGGTCTGCCACTGTCACAACTCGGGAGGAGTTCCGCAACTGAGTCCTCGGGAATGGTCACCAGAGTCGACAGTTCCTCAAGAGAATAACTACTGGCCTGCATAACATGCAGTAGCAGAAAGCTCCTGATAGAACCTCGTCTGGTTGTGGGTCTCATGAACAACAATACGTGGTCACCACCACGCAAGCGTCATGACTATCCACTCTAATACCTATGTGTGTACTCAAGCCTGGGTAGTGGGCTTATCTCTCAGAACACCCCGCCCACCAAACAGAAAACAACAGCATAGTCCAACACAATAATGATATGTAATGCAGTAAATGCGATAAATACAGTAAAGTACAGTAAAGCATCAATACAATAAATAGCAATACAGTACAACAGTAAATACATCAAAAAAAGTAAACACCCAATGAAAGAAAAACAGACAAGCAATAGGTCAATAACTCCCCAGCAGAGTCGCCAGCTGTCGCTCCCGGGATTTTCATCCTAGTACAAACGCGAAAGTGGCACCGAACAGAGTCGCCAGCAATGTGTATTTATCCCATAGAGGGAAAGGAAACACCGCATAAACCTGAAGGAAGGAAAAGAACATGGTCTTGCGACCAAGAGAAAGGGTAAGGGAGTCGGTTACGCGAGAGGAAGGTATTAGCACCCCCACGCGTCCATCGTACCCGATGGGATCCACGCTTGCTTGTCTCGATCAAAGGGTGATAAAAAAAATACTGGAAAAGGAGCTGAAAGAAAGAAAGGAGAAAGAATGGAAAAGGAATGAGAAACAAATGTAGGGAAAATAAAAGAAGTGCTCGCATGGGCCCTACCCCACTGCCTACGTATCTCATCGGGAGCATGAGAATCAGAGCGACGTAGTTCCCCTCACCTAAGGGAAAGTTGTTTGTGTTTTTTTAGAGAACAGCTTACGTTCTAGCTCAGGTGTTGCAGGCTCGCTGGTCCGAGTGTGTTACCATCTTGCAAGAGAACGAGTAGGAGCACGTTCATACGTTGAGAGTGAATGAGGTGAGAAAAGAATTCCCGAAGGAAAGACGTTATTGTTTGTTTTTGTCTTTTTAAGAGTTTTTTCCATTTGATTGCATATGATAGTGTATCTGAATCTTAGTCATTGGAATGTGTACATTCTCACATTCCAAGATGGAATGGGTAAGAAAGCACACTAAGAGTGAAGAAGACCCCCACACTTAGTTCCAATTGTCAAGGTTCAAACACACTAGCATACTTATGTTTATTAAGTGTTTTTGTTGATTAAGAAATGAAGAAGTGTTTTTTTATTATTTGTACCTTCAACAAGTATTGCATTTAAGTCCATCATACAAGATCAAATGTCTAACACATTGACCCAAGATGGGCTATATGCTACACATTCTAAGATTATAAGAGTAGACCCCTTATAATCTTTTCTTTATATGAAAGGCCTAAATGCAATAAATGCTTGCCTTTATTAGATATTTTGAATTTTCTTTTGAGATGAGAAAAGAGACTCAAGAGAGGAGAAAGGGTAAAAATCTATATGATCTAAGACTCAATCCTAATTGAAGATTAAAGGGAGTGATCCTAATGGTTTGTGAGGTTTCAACCTAAAGTCTAAAGAAAGAATGAATTAAACAATTCACTTCTAAGTTAGAAGATGAATTGTAATTCAAAAAGGAAAAGTGATGAGTTATTAAGAAAAAGCACATAAGTGCTTAACAAAACACAAAATTGAATTGTAAAAGAGAAGGGATAGAAGTTTGAATGTGGATTCCTTATCCACACTCAATTACAACTTACCAAAGCCCCTACATGGTTAGTAAACATGTATAAGAAGTATAAGAAGTAAAAGAGCATTTAATGCACCATAAAACTCAAAAGAATTAGATGAGAAATCAAATCCTATTGGTCACAACCAGAATGTGCATCATATGGAAAACAAAAGATTATCATCAAGCAAGTCCAAGTGGATAGGCAACAAACATCATCCATGACATTAGAACATGCTACCATAAGAAATGGGAGAATGAAAGATGAAAAGAAATGGAAGAAACACGCCTAAATGGAACATGTAATCCAAGGATCAGAATTGAAATGAAATGAAGAATGATATATAAACACATCACAAGCATTCATGAAACACCTATCAAGCCATTCAAGAAGCAATAGAAGAAGAAATGAAATGGAAATTCAAAAGATAACACAAGTACTTCATATTAAGGACACACAAAGTTCAAATGAAAGTGAACATGCAATGAGGACACATAACATGTACCAATGACCTATAATGTCAAATGAATAGTTCACAAAGTAGGCAAATGATCATGCAAGTATGCACAAAAGCAATCATGTAAACATGCACAAAGATTACAAGGATATGACATGTTGTAATGCTTCAAATGAAATGTTTTAAACAAAAATCAAATGAGTTCATGAAAATTATGAAAACATGGTATTGAGGTTCACAAATCAGAGATGAATCACATATCAAAGCATCATGTAAAAAATTCAAGGCAAAAAGGCTTTATACAATGCACTTAAATCAAATTGGATGCACATGCAAAGTAATGCAAAGATGAACATCAAAACATGCCATAACAGGACCTAAAAAATCAAATAAAAATCACTTAACATAATTCAAGATGTTAATGACTCACTACAAAAAGAAGCAACTCAAAACAATTTTTAATGATCAAGAACAAAATTAAACAAAATCATGTACCACATTAAGAATGCATACAAATGAAAATCAAAGAAAATTGTGGAACAGGGACAAAAATGTCATAAAATCAGAAAATAAAATCATCAAAAATTTTATAAATGTTTTAATGATGCTCATGAATTTTTATGGAATTTTATGATGAAGTTTGGTATTTTTAAAAATTAAAAAGCAAACGTGTATAAAAAAATGAAAATAAAAATGAAATGCAATATGAATGGGGGTGCATGCATAGTAATTATTCAGTTCAAATCAATTGGGCTTGAAAACATGGGAGGTGTGGATATCAAATCAGCTTAGGTCCAATAACGCGCACAACACACTAACTATCATGCACTTCAGTCAACAAAAATTGACTCATTAACAGCCATTAGATCAAGTCAAGGTCAAGATTCAGTCAAAGTAATCAAATCTAACACACGCGCATGAGGACACACACTCACTATCACACACCACACCATACAATGTTTAAATGAATTCAGAAAATGTGCACATGACTTGCACGTGAATTTTAATGCGTTATCAGCCTTAGGACCACACGATGAGGAAAAAACAACGGACAGGATTAAAACATGGCAAACCCTAGCAATTGAAGTCACCGGCCAGAGGTGACCTCCGGTCACCTTCTCTGGCTATACCACCACCGTCTGCAACTTTACATATCACCAAAATGCACAAAATATACATCCATTGAAAGTTGAGCTTACGCAGATCATGAATTCAGTGACAAAACATACAAACAGTTCATGACATGAGAGAATCGAACAAAGGAAGATTTGCCCTAACATTTGGTCTACGCCTCTAAAGGCCTATCAACTAGCCAGACAAGTTCTTGAGCTTATAAGAAGCTGCAAGAACCTGAAAACAAACTCACATCAAGTCTATAATGGATGAAACTCGTACCTAAATATTGGAGATTTGGAAATACTCTTCAGAAAACCAGAGATCTTAGCTTCTTCTTCAACCTTGGAGCTTCACAAACTTAGCAAAATAAATGCTATATAACCAGTGGTCTTGAGAGCAGAGAGATTCAATGTTGAACAATGCTTGCAAAACCTTGAGGACTATGTAGAAAAACTTCAATCCAATGCCACTGATGATGATGAAGATGAAGTAGATGAAGGAAAGATGGTGAAGCTCGTGTGAAATCAGAGGGAAAGTAGAGAGAATGTGAGGGAGAGTTTGAAGTGTTTTGAAGTGAAAAATGAGAAAAATGAAGCTGAAATGAGAAATGTGAGTGAGATTTGGTTTTATAGTGCGAGTTAACTAAGGTTAAACTGAGTGAGTTTAACTGAGTCACAATGGGTTGAGTGAGTCATCCCTAACTAACTGAGTCAAGTTAGTTAGGGAGGGCAATGATATGGTGCAGCTGGTTTATGAAGAACTATGGTGGAGATGAAAATGAAATTGCAATGGCACGGCTATGTAGCATAAACTTATTCAGCAAGTTTCATTCTTTCCCTTCTCATGCATAATGAAGCACGTGACATGGTGAATGTAAAAAGTGTTTGGTTTAAAAGGGTAATGGATGGATGGCATGAATAATGCACGTGCAAGCTTGTAACAACAACATCAACAACATTGGTTTTGTTTCTGATTTTTATGGCAGCTGAGAACAATGGAGATATGGTGATTTGGTGATGTTTTTCTCCCCACTCAATGGGTGGATTGATGAGTTTTTGGAGTCATTTGGAAGAGGAGATGTAAGAGAGCATATTTGGTATGAAAATTGGATGGAAATGAAACTTGGAATAGGTTGAAAAATGACACACAACACAAAGGTTTGGGAACTGATAGAAGGCGTGGCAATGAGGTTGGTTAGCAAGGCATCTTGGCATGGAATTTCAGCAAGATCACCATAACTTGAGACCATTATATCTCCCTCCTAACTTGATCAAATGGAATTTTGTCCAACATGAATATTGAAGATGACATTACAAGGAACAACTTTGATGTTAAAAAGTTTTCCATTTGAAGCTTTATTCTTGGAGAAATTGAGCTTGACATTTGGCACACCACCTGCTTGTAGAAATGACTGCGCGCGAGCTTGAAAATCCTTGGTCATGACTTGGTTTTTGCCCTACTTTTCTCCAACTTTGATCAGTCATATCTCACTCAATTTTCATCCAATGGAGATGTTCTACACATGGATTTGAAGCTTAAAGAAAGAAATTTTGTTGTGGCCGAGTGGAATTTTCATTTGGTGCTTCAATTTTAAATGGCCTTGGTTCAAACTCTGATGCAAAATGGCCAAAACTTGCTATTTTTAGTAACCCTTCTTCATCTAAAAATTCCAACTTTCCACATCTTGATTTTTTCATGATTCCTTTGGAGTTTCTTGATCAAATTTTGCACATTGGTCACATATAACATGAATTTCATGAATTTGGCCTCAAAAAGTCAAGAGTTGACTTTTTCCACTGATTATTTGACTTGACCCCAATTTCTCTGATTTTTTATCTTTCTTCCAATTGAACCACTTCTAAAACCAATTGAGAGGTGATTTTCCACATACATACACTTAAGAACATATAGAATACCATGACATCAAGTTTTGTCCAAAAAATTAAAGATATCCTGATTTTATTAGAAACCCTAATTTTGACCCCCTCTGGTTAGGAGGGAAAAAGGCAGTCTTCAATTTCAAATTCCTCAGAGTATGTTGTGTATCCCTTTAAAGAATGATGAGATGTGCCACTTGAGATTGATTTTGGATCAATGAACTATCTCTTTTGAGGGTTTTCCTTCAGTTTTTGAACCTCTTGCATGATGAAGTATGTATTGTTTCAATCTCCCATTGAATCTCACTTTCTTGAGGTATTGGATGGTCAATTGAGATAGTGTGAGACATGAAAGACCTCTTGGCTTGCCTTGAGTGAACTTGTTTGATCTTTTTGTGCTTTGAATGATCCCTTGATTGTCCACCTTCCACCTGATCACATGCCTTGATGGTAAGAGGAATGCTATGCTTCATTTTTCTATGTTAAATGCAATGCAATGCTAATGAGATGGATATGATATGATAGATGATAATGCTATGCTAAGATGCCAAAAAGGGAGAGCAAATTTTGGGGTATTACACACCCGTCCGTGTTTATCCCCAGCATAGCTAACACTCGTCCGTGTTGTGACAGTGCAACATTTATTGCTTGTTCCCCAGCGGAGTCGTCCCTCCTTTGAGGATTGCAAATTTCAGGTTTCTTTTGGTATTTAATCCCCGTGAATCCTTTGAATGCATAACAGCCGTTGCTATCATACCTTCAGGACCAAGTTGATTGAATAGGGGCAGCTGTAACACCCCAAAATTTGCTCTTTTGTTTTGAAGCTAACTGGCTTATGTTTCTTTGCATTTCTTGCATTAGCATTGGTGCATAGCATTGGTTCTTAGCATGGGATCAAGGTACTTGGTTCATCTCAAAGGAGTCTCAAGCCTCAAGGTGTTTTGTGGAAGTCATCATATCTTCATAAGATCAAGAGTGGCAAGAGTTTTCAAGTGAATCTTTCCCTCCTAACCAGAGGGACCAAATTAGGGTTATTGGGTTCAAAGAGCTTCTTGAGAAAACTTTATGGATTCAAGCATGCTCTCATGGGTTCCATATGCTCCCAAACACTCATAGAGGAAGGCTTGGCTAGTGGTTCATTGTGGAAGATGTTCAGTGGATCAGTTGCTTGTGAACCAAGAAAAGTCAACTGTAAGGAGGAAAGTCAACCATGGAATTTTGAGGCCCTCTTCATGATTTTTAAGGTCTTATGCCCTCATATGGTCCTTAAATGTCAAGATTCATGTCATTCATCAAGAATCAAGAGTTTGTGCAAAAGTTGCTATTTTTGGAAAATGACCTATAATGTGAAACTTCCATTTTTGGTAACTTTTCAAACCATCTTCAACTTGACTTTTCATCATCAAAGAAGCTTCAAATGAATTATCCTCAAACATGAAAGTTGAAGATCTCTTTCTCCCCTTTCCAAAAAGTACTAGATTGCCTCCATACCATTTGTGAAACTCAAGTTATGATCAAAAGAAGGCAAGGTGTTTTTTAGGGTTCTCACATGTATCCATTTTTCCACCTTTTGTATTTTGGTTCCAAATGACTTGTAATTATTTATAATGCTTCAAGTCACATTGCCATATTCAAGTACACTTCATGAGGACCATTTTTGACCCTTGAATCACTCCAATCCGTGCCATGTACTTCATGAATTTCACAAAATGCATTTTTGCAAGATGGATTGAATCTCATGAATCAAGCCACTACAAAGCCCAAACTCAATTCCATTATGATCAGTAAGTGAAATGGAGATGAATCATGCTTATTTCATGACCAATGCACGTGTGAACAAGGGTGTGCATCACAACTTGCATTTTTGCAAATCACTTTGGATAACCTTAATCAAGGATTTAATCAAACCTTAATCATGCTCAGAGCTCTAACCAAGTCTATATAAGGAGACTCACACGTTCATTCACACATCATGCACCCTCATTTGCTCAGAATTCCATTTTCCACTCAAACTTTCTCTCCTTCGAAACTCTCTCCTCACAAGGGTTTCTGAAGATTTTTTTTCATATTCTTGATCTACACACTCCATAGAACAAGAATCAACCATCGTTTGAAGCTCTAAGCAAGGTTTTCACCATACACGAATTTGAGTAGCTCACTTTCAAACTTCAAGATCCAGCCTGATTCAAGCCTCATATTGCATTTATTTTGCAATCAGAAGTTCCAAGGAGTAGATCTGCAGCTTTCTGAAGGTTTTTCTTGGTGTATTTTGAGCTCTACAAGTTTCAGGTTAGTGTGAAATTCATGATCCTAGAACTTGATTTTCTTATGTGCATAATGTTCCTCGTGAGTTGCTGATCATCCTGATGTGTTTAGATCTTGATTTGGACGTGTATTATGGTTGTAATGTGGATCTGAAATTTTTATGTTCAAACTTTTTTCCTTCGATTTGCATTATGTGTTGATGATCTGTTGAAATGGTTTGCATATTCTTAATCCTTGTGAAAATCTGAGTGGAATGGTATACTTGTTTTTGATTTCTGGAAAACTATTGTTGGATCTCCGTTTGGTGTTGTCGGAGAAGACGACCGGAGCTAAGGCTCCGGCGTCTGGTTCATTTTTAGGTGATAAAGGAAGGAGATGAAATCATAGCCGTTGGTTGTCCAGATCTGATGGTCCTTGTGTTACCAGTACATTTAATTTTCGCGTGTTTATTTTAATGTGTTTGTGTGCTAATCCATGATTGTTATCACGTGCTTCAAATCTGAGCCACACATCTTGCATAATCTTTTATTTGTTGACTTATTTGTATGCGTTGGATTGATCTGATGGTTGACTTGTTGCCAGCACATTAAAATTACCACATGCCTCTCACGTGCTTTGTATTAATTTCTGAATGGTGTGATGTATGCACATGTATCATTGTTATCACGTGTCCTCTTAATCTTGGCCTTTCATCATGATTACTTTGATTTCGTTGACTGAATGTGGCACGCTGGATTGATCCAAGGGCAATGATTGATTCAATCTGGTTGACTCTGAGCCTTCATAAGAAGCGCTTTGGGCTTCTTTGATATTGGCACCCCCTCCTTTGGTCCAGCCCAATTTTCCAACGTGTAATTTGCTTTGTTGCACCCCCTGGCTTTGTTTTATTTTCTTTTTATTTTATTTAATTGTTTCATTTTCATTTTTAATTTTTAAAAATAGATTTATGCATCTAAAAATCACCAAAAAAATCAAGAAGCATTTTTGGAATTTTATAAAATTTTGTCAAATTTTATTTTCCATTTTTATTTTATTTTGTGCCTCTGAATTAATTGTTTGATTAATTTTCTTTGTGAATTGTCTCAATTGTGCACACTTGACCTTGTTGATTTTGGTTCTCATCATTGGTGTATGATTTGCATCCCATTATTTTTGCATATTTTAGAGGACATCTTGAGGTCCTTAAAAACATTTTTCTCATATTTTTAAACTCATTTCATATTGCATTTTAATCCCTCTATTTGTGCATTGTTCTTCTTTGTTCTTATGCAACTTTGAAGCATTGTTTGAGGTACTTAGTGAAGTTTTGTGTGATATTTTGGCATGTTGCTAGCTTATGAATTAGGTCACTTAGGTTTTAATTTCACAATTTTTTAATGTCATTTGATATATGTTTGATTATTTGTGCTTAATTGAATTATGCATGATCATCTCTTGACATCTCTTAACCCAAATTGCTTTGCCATGCCTAATTGATTGAGTTTCCTTGTGATTCTTTGCATGAGTGTTTGATATGATGTTTACCCCTGGTTGAGGTCCTTTGTGACCAAATTTTACAATTTGTGGATCATGTTTGAGTATGCTTTAGGTGCTTGTACTTTGAGTTCCTTTTGTGGACTTTCTTTGGTGTATAATGTTCCATGTTTTGATCTTCTCTTGCACATGAGAATTGTTGATGATGGTATGATCTTGGTTCTGACTTGTTTTCATCTTCATCTTATTTTTCTCATTTCATCTTGATATGAAGTTCATTGGTGCTTAATTGTGCATTTCATATAAGTATGCTTGCATTCTTTCATGATTACCTTTGCATGCTTACTTGAGATGTTTTGCATGATCTTTGAGACTTGTTTATTGAGGTAAGTTGGATGTACTTGATATGATGTGCTTGCTGTCCTATCTTGTTTCTTATCTCATCCTTCTTTTTCTCATTCCTCTCTTTCACTCTCCTTCTCCCATGAATCTCAAGACTTGTTTAAGTCTTAGATTCTCTCCCTTTAGAGCTACCTAGTCCAACTTAATTTTTGATTAAGCTTGGGGTAGGATTAGCATTAGGTTTTAGGTAGTCGTCTCTTTCCTAAGCCTCACTAACCCTAGGTCATCCATGCATGATAACATTAGGACTCTTAGTTTCCCTTTAGAGGTTCCTTTGGGTCTTCTCTCTTCTCATCTCAAAACTTCTTGAAAACACTTAATAAAGATAATGTGTATTGCGCACGAGCCTTAAGCGGGGTGAATGAGAAATGAGGGGCTTCCTCTCATCTTTCTAGAGTGCTTAGCGAGCGTCCTGTCTTGGGACAATTCGTTAAGTATTCGTCCCTATGCCCTAGACTGTGGTCCAATGCAAGTTATGAACTAACTTAAAAAGAAAACACTTCTGTCTAAAAAACACAAAACAAATTCAAATCTTTTTATCCTTCGGGATTGTTGGGTTTCAAATTTCATTTTTAGAAAAGAGCTCGTCGCTCACGTAAAAAACACTTACCCATTCGTGGTCGTACCCACGAACTACATTAGCTCTGATTCCCCTCTCTTGTCTGATTGAGGATATGTAGGCACAAGACAGCGATTGTCTTGGCGAGCAACCTTCCCCCACAGTTCCCGTCCAAACTACGTTGACTCTGACTTTCCCATTGCACTGAGGGAGTACGTAGGCCTAGGGCATCGAATATGTCCTTCCGAGTCCGTCTTAGTCACCCCCATCCCCGCTTTCTTTTGTACAGCCATAGATAGTAGGATAGCTCACCCTCCGTTTAGACAATAAGCGTGGATCCCATCGAGTACGATGGATGCGTGGGGTACTAACACCTTCCCCTCACATAACTGACTCCCGAACCCGGACTATGGTTGCGATGGCCATGTCTTTCCCCCTTTCTCTTCAGGTTTATGCAGTGTTTCCTTTCCCTCTCTCGGGATAAATACACATTGCTGGCGACTCTGTGTTTTCCGCGCCACTCTCGCATTTGTACCGTTGGATGCGAATCTTTCGGGAGCGACAGGATGACCAACAGATTACCATAATTTTCCTTGAAAACCCCCTTGTTATCTTCAACCACACGGGATGCCAAACCACTCAAAACATTCAGCTTAGGCTCCACAAACTTGTTGCTAAAGATGCCTCAGCAACCAGTACTCATCTCTATGATAATGTTAACAAAGAATAAGCCTTCGAATAACCTAAAAATGCACATGCAAAAATTAATTTACATGATGACATTATATGCAACACAAGAACAAGAAACCAACACTGTCTGAATAATCAAATCTGAACAATCTGGATATCTACATATAATTCTGTGCCGGTGCAACATATGATGTGCGTGAGAGAACAAAGATATGAAGTGGCTTGGTTTCCTGCAAAAACCCATATCCCCCTCACAGGTGTGATCTAGACACAACAAGGTGGTCCCTAGAAAAGGTCGCCCAAACCATAGGACTCAGAGTGAAAACCCCCTGCCGTAGCGAATTCTCGCAGGACAGAAGTATTCTCAAGCGAATCACGATCTGGGATGTGGATCTCGTGGTAACCCAACGCGTAAAACGCAGGCCTCACGACTATCCACGTTCTAGCCTATGTGTATGCTAAGCCCGGTGTTAGGACTTTTCTCTCCAATAATATCTACCCATCCCAACAACAGCAGAATATATAACAGATATCCAGAATATACAACATATGAATATTCAAAGCAGTAAAGAAATGCAGTAAATAAACATAAAGCAAATAAAGCGTAAATATAAAGCGAGTAAAGCGCAAAAGATAAACACCCTAGCAAGCAAGAAAAGCAAACAAAACTAGGAGAGACCCCAACTTGCAAAAGTAAGGACTCCCCAGCAGAGTCGCCAGCTGAAGATGGCTAGCTTATACCTGAGTGAATCGCACACTCAAAGATACAACAGAGTCGCCACCGAACTTTATTTAGTCCTAAAGGACAGGAAAAATCTCGATAAAACCAAAGGGGAAGAGAAACGGGAACGGGGGTCGGTTATGCGAAAGGAAGGTACTAGCACCTAACGCATCCGTCCTACTCGACGGGAACCATTTCACTTACTTCTAGGCTTGGATGGGTTATCTATCTAAAGGCTTCTAGCTAAAGAAAATAAGAGAGAGGGAGAAAAGAAAGAAAGAAAGTGCTCGCAGAGGATTAGGGCCCTCGTGCCTACGTACCCTCATAGTGCAATGAGGAAATCAGAGCGTCGTAGTTCAAAGGAACCAGGGAAAAGAAAGGGGAATGGAAGAAGGTGGAAGGGTTCTCGCCAAGATCATCGCGATCTCGTGCCTACATATCATACATTTGAATGAATGCAGAATCAGAGCTTCCGTAGTTTGGGGAACCAAGACGGAAAAAGAAAGGGAAAACAGTGTCAAAACCAAGAGCAGAAAAAAGAAGGAAGATCTGCTGGGGATTCCAAAGAAATGGTGTCAAAACCAAGAAAGGAGTGCAAAAGGAAAGATAGTAACTGTGCTGAGGATAAAGTGCAAGAATGGTGTAGACCAAGACGATAAAATAGCAAAAGGAATAGAAGAGACTCCACTAGGGAGTAAGAGAACAAAGCGGTTGTGCTAGGAATCAGAGGGTAAGCGGCCCTACTGGGGATCAAAAGAAAAAGGGTTTTGGTATATTAACTGACTGGCAGTGGTTAACCGAAGAAAAAGTAATTAAGACTCTGTGGGGAAAAAAGTTAGGTGTCAACAGACAGGCTGTGATGAACCAAAGTGAGAGTACTGAACCAAGAGAAGGTGTTTGACTCTGATGGGAATTCGGTGTATTAACTGATAAATAGTTGTTAACCGAGGAAAGCAAGGATTGCAACTCTGGGGGAGAGGTAAAGTTAACAGATAGATCATGATCAACCAAAAGAACAGGTGTAGGGCCAAGCGAAGGTCGTGACCCAAAGGACGGGTGTGGGACCAAGCGAAGGTCATGACCCAAAGGACGGGTGTGGAACCAAGCAAAGGTTGTGACCCAAAGGGGGTGTTGGTACTGACTGAACAAACAACACTTCACCAACAAAAGGGTATTGAACCAAAAGAGGTTGCTAACCGCTGAGGATTCGGTGTTAACAGAGAAACTGTGATTAACCGAAAAGAAGACGGGTAATTAATCAAGAAAAGGTGATTAACTCGAAAGGGACTCAGTATATTAACAGATAGACAGTGGTTAACTGAAAAAAAAATGGGTGATTAACTAAGAGAAGGTGATTAACCCAAGAGGAAACTCAGTATGTTAACAGATAAACTGTGGTTAACTGAGAAGACGTGCAAATTGGTGTTTTAACTGACATGCAGTGGTTAACCAATCAAAGGGAGAAGAACCAAGAGAAGGTTGCGAATTCCGCAAGGGTTTCGGTGTTTAAAAGGAAAGCTATGTTTAACCGAAGAAAAAGGGATTGAGACTCCTCAGGGGAATCAAAAAGTAATGATTGACCACAAGAAAAGAATGTTGAGACAAGGGAGAGGAATGCTAACCCAAGAAAATGATCTTAACCAAGAAGGATGGTGATTGATCAAAAGAGAGATTGAAAGAGATAAGAAGGATGTCGTGACATCTGTGAGGGTGCAGTTCTGATATTCAAGGTATCAGTCTGTTGTTGCGCCTCCAAGTTTAAAAGATTATGTAGCACAATGTCTTGACATGTGTTAGGACATCTGCTGTTTGCATAGGCCAGAATTTCAATTGGTATCAGAGCAGGCATCCTGTCTGGTTCTGGATAAGATCCTTGGGAGATACTTTCTGGCATTTAAACGAGGAGGAGTTTTGGATATCAGATCAATCAACTCAGACATACTCAAGGGTATTAATGGATGAGATGGATGTTCTGGATCGATGGGAACAACCCGGAGGTTGTTCATGTTGCTGAGGAGGTTCTATAACAACTACAGGAGAATTGGCTAGTTCTCTTGTTGGTGTGTCTTATAAGATGTTCTGACATCTTATTAGGGCAAGCAGGATCTATTCCTTGGTGGTTCCGCTGCATTAGTTTCTAATGGAAGAGCTCTAGAATTATGGGATTCTGGAGTTGTTACTGAAGACAGTTGGTGGAAGGTCTCAATCGTCGGCCTCTATATTTGAAGATATCTGCATTCTTTTATTCCAAAGTTGGGAGTGATGGAGTGAAGGAAGTTGTGGTCAGATATCTGGTATGATGACTTGGTACTTGGAAGCTTGGTTTCCTGGTACAGTTTAGAGTCAGTTGAAGAGGAGAGGAGTTGAGTGAAAGTTTATCAGGTTCTTTCTCTAGGAGTTTGATAAATGTTTGGTCGGCTAGGTTGTCAAAGATACTTGAGAATTCTCTCAAGTCCACTCATAAATACATCTATGTCATCTAGTTACTCTTCTAGTTACTTGACTAGAAGGTGTTTCCTTGAGACACAATCTGAAGAACGTGGAGGTGATTTACTTTCACCATCCAAAAATAGCAAGGAAGGATTCATCTCTCTTGACCCTAAGAGTGAATCCAATCTGATTGAAGATTTATTGAGGTAAATAAGACTTGTTCAGAGAAAGCCTTAGTTACTTGAGTCAAGGGTGGCAGCCTTGGTATCTTAACATTGTCATTGAAGAAGATACTTGCAAAAAGATTGAATGCTTTATAGGTATTCATGACATGATCTGGTGGAGCTCAGCTACAGCAGTGAAGAAGGGTTATTGTACAAGGATTTAAGATCAATTGCTATTTGTGGAATCCACAAGTATTTAATTGATTATCCTTGAAAGTCAAGATTGAGGATGTTTTGTCAGATGTTCTAACATCTTTTCATCAGAGGATTGGAGAATCATGGGAGGGGTTCTGCATTCGCTCACAAGTCTCCTAGGTGTTGACTTGGGATTATTGGCTTAACATCTGTTCCTGGAAAGTATTGTGAATGACTTGTCCAGATGGTGATGCTGTTGAAGATGGAGATGGAAGACTATGAAGACATCATAATCTTGATGGTTACAGCTTGGGTCAGTTTATTTCTGATCCAGGTGCTTTGGAGCATAGTGTTTGCTCTGGTTGTGAAGGTCGAGGATAAGTGGCAGTTATCTCTGGCTTTCTACTTACGGCTCTACTAAGGGAAGTGGCGTTCTTTGGTATTGCCCTGGGGTAGTCTTGGACTACTTATTTTCTGAAGATTCAGATGTCGCAGGTTTGAAGTCATTGAAGTTTCAAAGAAGAATGAAGGTTGTCTACTCAAAACTTGGTTGTTGAATCAAGTCTGTGAGAGCATGGAAATCTATTTCTGCAAAGGGAGGAGGTTCTTCTAAGTGGCAGAAGGAAGAGCTGAATTCAACAGTTGGATGTCATAATGTTTTGACATCTAGCTTAACATCATAAGTCTCAGCTGGTGATGTGGCACATCAACTTAAGATAAGGTGATCTACAAGAGAATGGGAGTGATGGATTCTTCAAAAAGATCTATCTCATGCAGTTTGCGGGAGCTGTGGATGAGAAGATGTTACATGACTAAGAGGCTTGGTGGATCCAAGATGTCTTGCTATAGGGCAAGTAGTTCGTGTGACTTGAAGGTCTGGTTTCATTAGTAGATCAGGGTATCTTGTGGGAATTCTGAAGATGAGTGAGGTCAATCAAAAAGTGGCATTTGATTGGTTTCACAATGTTCGTTCAAGCAGGATGCTTGAAACTGATTGCTCTTGTGTACAAGAGTAGTTAGTTGAATTTGTTTGAAGTTTCTGTTTCTCTGGAATCTTGTGTCAGAAGTTCTGGGTTGAGAATGGAAGCATACCTTCTTGGTGGTCGAGAGTTTATTTCTCACTGGGTTCCTGAAGTCTTCCTTGTTCAAGCTGGTGGCTCAGTGTTGTGTGAAGATCTTCAGTGTGGATTACTATGTTGATAGTAAGTCCAGTAGTGGAGCATATCAAGAACCATGATGTGTGGTGTCTATGATGTGTGGAAGATGTCCTAACAGATGTTAGAACATCTTTGGGTTGGATATCCCTGGTGAAGGATCTCAGGTTCTGTGATGAGCTGGTTACTTGCATCGTGTCCAAGAAGTATCTACATGATCATCCGGGAGAATGATGGAGTAGAAGGGTTCCTTGGAAGAAGGATGTAAGTGTTTGTGAAGACTGAAGTGAATCACGTGTTGATTGCTTGGAAGTCTGTTTCCTGAATGCGTTCAGAAGTGGAGATTCACAATAAATCAGAAGTATTCCAGATTATCATACGAGAGAATGATAGGAATGACTGTCTTGGATTGCGGGGTGTTTGTCTCTAATGATGTCCTGGTGAGGTCAGTGGAAAATCTTGCATATGGCATTGGAGACCTTGGAGCAAGTCATGCTAGTAGTGGATCAGTTTAGCAGCTGTGAAGTTCTGGAGCATGCATACGATAACTGACATCGTGGTAACAAACTAAGGGACCCTGCGCGTCTCTTTGAGGAATAGGAAGCATTCTAATTTAATTGGTTTGTGCCTCAAGCAACGGGATATCTATACATGAGAATTCAAGAGGAGTTCGTGAGGTGTATAAGATGGTTGTGGAATGAGGGGGATCAATGAGAGTTTGATCTCAAGCCAAGAGTTTGTTATGGTTTGGATACACGTCCTCACAGGATGCATGACATTGATCATGTGTGAGTTATTATTGTTTCTTGTTAGAGGGAACAATAAAGAGTTAATGGTTGCGTTCAGCAGGTGTGTTGAATAGAGGGTGCACTCTTGAAGACATGAAGATGCGTCTTATGTTTTCCAGTAATTAGCTTGGGTGTTCAGTGGAGGAGCACCAGTTACCTTAGTCAGGGGGGGAGGCCCCTTGGTCTAAGATGAATAGCTGTGAGGATGCAGTAGAAATTCCAGTTTGCATTTGTGTGTCAAGCAAACTGAGATGTCAAGGAGGATGTCTTGACATTAGAGTATTGTTGCAAGTTATGGGAAACTTGGCAATGCATACTTGAATGGTTCTTATTGGAAGCTTGAGAATCATTGACTATGTATGGGGAATTTATTTTTCTCTGCAGACTGTGATCACAATGCTGTGAAGATTGTCGTCAATACAGGAGTTTTCTTGGAGAATAGTGTCTGACATGATGTCAGAACATTGACAAGGACAGCTTGATGAGAAATAAGTCTTTCGGTCGGTAGGTCTTACATTATGCACGTGCTAAACATGTTCATCGTTACTCACATTATTGTTGGACGGTTTCCTTGAAGAAGAAATAGTCAAATTTTTTTTGCCGGTGCACATTGGGACTTGGTAAAGTTACAACCTTGGAGTAATAACTACATTGAATTTCAACAGATCGTTACATTCGAAGGAAAATTCTTGGTTATTTAAGGATGTTTCTAGAGCAGGTTCCCTCAGATTGTGGTTCTCTTTGTGATTCAGTCAAAATGTCTTTTGTTCAAGTCTGGTTTTGTGTTGATTGAGTATAGGAATGCCTTGGTTTCTTTTGCCAATTTTTGGCTAAAAAGGGGGAGTATAAGTCACTAGGTCGAGGAGGACGAAGGATTCAAGGGTTGTTCTTGCAGTTGTCTTGCAAGGATGATAAACAAGATGTTCTAACATCCTGTCTGCGTGTTTGTTTCCTTTGTGTCTTGTGACTTGAGTTAAGAATCAAGTTGTGTCTTGTGACCTGAGTTACATGTTTTATATGCTCAGAATCAAGAAGACTACAACTGATCTCTGGAGGGGGAGTGTATTTGAAAGGATGTCCTATGGTCTTTGGTTTAAAAAGTTTTTACTGACTTCTTTAGAAGTTTCTATTGCCTGGGCAGTTATCAAAATTCACTCATCCTAGTTTACTACTTTCCTCAAGAGTGGCAGTACCGTCTCATTGGTTAAGGGGGTAGCCAGAGTTATCTTCTTCCTCATGTACATCAACACTGACTCGGTTTGCACAGTATTCCAATCATAGCCGCCACTTAGGGTGAAGAGACGTTCAAGATGTGTTTTAGCCAAAATTTGTCAAAAGGGCGAGATTGAAAGCACCTTTAGTTTGATAAATTTTGGTAAAACACATGGATGATAAAAATGAATAAATCTGGACTGAACAAAGATGTCGAAGAAGATGTCATAACTTAAAGTCATGACATCCTGAAGGACTGCACTGATTTAGCAAGTGGATAATTGGCATGGATCAAGGACTGAAGACTGAAGCCCAAGGAAGCAGAAGACACTAAAAATAGAAGACTTAGACCTAGGTTTGTTATGCCTTTAGAATGCCTGTTGTAACCTTGTTTTCTTGCGTAAGAAACAAGGTTTAGGGTTTTGAGAGTCGTTGGCTCTCTAGGTTGTAAGTCTCCCTTTGTATCAATTGATACACTGTGGTAGATATAGGTGTCACATAGATCCATAAGCCTTGAAGTATTGGATTGTGTATTGTTCTTGGATGAAGCTTTTAAGCAAATCCGAGTTAGCTTGTTTGTCAAGTAGGCTTGATAGATTTCTGTATTGACAGGTACGATGAAGAAATCACAGTTGATGGTTGAGGGAAGTGAGTGGGGTATCTCGTATCAGGGTTCTAAACGTTTGAGTTTAACCTTGGTAAAGATGTTCATGGGGTAGATGTTAGGGATAAAGTTGTAAACTTAGGAGTTTAACTTTGTAACAGTCTACACATAGTGAAATCTTCTTCCTGGATTGGTATCCCCCAGATGTAGGTGAGTTGCACCGAACTGGGTTAACAATTACTGTGTTCTTTATCATTCTGCAGATTTACGTTTTCTGTTAGGGTTCATGACGAACATGTTGGATCAGATGTCGTGACATCTGTGAGGGTGCAGTTATGATATTCAAGGTATCAGTTTGCTGTTGCGCCTCCAAGTTTAAAAGATTATGTAGCACAATGTCTTGACATGTGTTAGGATATCTGCTGTCTGCATAGGCTAGAATTTCAATTACTGATAATGGATCGAAACTGAAGAACAAGATGATGAAAGAATTATGTGCTGAGTTCAAAATTGAACACCATAACTCATCTCCCTACCGGCCTAAAATGAACGGAGCGGTAGAAGAAGCTAACAAAAATATCAAGAAGATCATTTAGAAGATGGTTGTAACCTACAAGGATTGGCACGAGATGCTACCCTTTGCTCTTCACGGTTATTGTAACACCCCACTTTCCCATTTATGAAAAATACACATAATTCTATGAAATAATCAGAGTTTTGCACCAACAATAAAGTAGTATGCCACATTTGTAAAAACAACATCAAACCTACTTTTATTAAATGAAATAAACAGCGGAAATAAATTATTTACTCATTTCACGGCCACATGCCAACAACTTAGAAAATCCCACATAAAATCGTGGTTCACCATAAATTCATCGAAAATAAGATACGTACCAAAATGAAAGAATAACAAATAACAAATGATTTAAAATCCCCAAAATATCCGGTGTTACGTATCAGAGCGACTCCTATGACTTGAACAAGCATCACACACTCCAGCAACCTAAGTACCTGGATTATTTGTACTTCCGAATAAGCACAGACACAACAACAACAAAGGGGTGAGAAATCATATTCAATATTAAACGGTGACCAAATACATGATAAGAGTAGTATTTACGCACAAACATACAAATTACGACCCACCGGTTCACAAATCATCACCATACAATAACACATATCAATAATGATGCAATACGACTCAACATAGACACAATGCATGTGGTACCAATATCACGGTTCATTCAATCGAACCCGGATAGATCACATACACCCCTACTTGGCAATGATCTATCCCCACCATTCTCCATATCGGAGTACGGATGAATCACATACACTCCTCCTGAGCAATGATTCATCCCACCAACACCATGAAATGCATGACACAATATGCATACAAAACACATGTACTACAACATATATACATGTTCACGATCCTCCTGATCACACCTGAATCACACATCAACATCCAACACCAAACGATTACTTCACGCGACACCAATTAACTATTAATTAATCAATTCTCTAAAAATTACTTAATGAATTATTTCCATCACCACTCCTACATTTCTCAAGGTCTGACATCTATCCCTAACCTCTCAAACCAAAAGAAACAACTTCGGATGCGAACACGGGAAAGAAATCGCGAAACAGTAAAATTCTGCACACTCACTGGCCATACGCGTATTGCCCTGTGCCATACACGTATTGCCAGCTCGCTCGCCCAACCCATACGCGTAATACCTCTCTTCATACGCGTATTGCCTCACATTGCCCAAGTCCTTACGCGTAATGCCTTATGCCGTGCGCGTACGGACAGAGACGTTTCCACACTGAATTTCCCAAATTCCAACCCATTACGCGTATGGCCCTCCTATTACGCGTAATCCCTCTCTTCATACGCGTATTACCTCACACTCAGCCTTGCTATATGCGTATTAACACGTATGTTACGCGTACAGTCCCTCAACACGCCCAGCCATACGCGTATCGCCCTCCTTGGTACGCGTATTGGCAGAAGCTGTGAAAAATACCCATTTTCATATCAGTCCAACTTCTGTCACATAATCTCTCTTCTATTCTCCCAAACCAGTCCTAAAAATGTTTCTACATCAGTTTTAGAACTTATAATTTCACATTACAACTTCACCTATCATTACTACAGGGATTATAGGTCTTAGAATCCAAATCGTTATCCCAATTTGGGTCTAAAAACAAATCTGCAACAAAGGTTATTCAGATAACAGCAACAACAACAAAAATCATGTTAACACGAATCAATTCATGCACAATTTCATCATTACATCAGGCATATACACAGATCAACACACACCAGTTTGCATAAGGACTCCCCACTACCCTATCATGAACATATCACTAATATTAAACCCATTCTCCCCCTTTACCTCGAATTCTTGATTAATTTTTTGCGAAAATCTGACAGAGATCTTAGCCCTAGCACACCCTTGTTCTTCCTCTCCTTAGCTTTTCTCTTTCTATCTCTAAAATTCTGATTATGCTAAACCCTTACCAATTTTCACTAATTAATCTCTAATTACCAAATTGCCCTCATTAATCCCATTATCTACTTAATTATATCAGATTTTATTTTACTAAATAATAATAATAACCATAATAATAATAATATAAAATAATACTAATAATAATAATAATAATAATAATAATAATAATAATAATAATAATAATAATAATAATAATAAACTTCATATTGCTATTAAAGGACACACCCCCTAAACAAGGCCAAACAGTTAAAATAAAACCAGACGATTAAATAATTAAAAATGGGGTGTTACAACTCACCCCACTTAAATTATTTTCGTCCTCGAAAATGTACCTGATGGGAACAGTTCCGGATACGACTCCCGCATCTTGCTCTCCAATTGCCAGGTCACACTTCTGCCAGCAACTCCTCCCCAAGCTACCCTCACCAGAGGTATCTCCTTTCCTTTGAGTTGCTTCATCTTGCGATCCTCGATCCTTAAAGGCATCGTCTCCACAGTAAGATTCTCTTTGATCTGTACTTTATCCCTCTGAATAACATGAGACGGATCTGAAACATACTTTCGAAGTTGCGACACATGGAACACATCATGCAAGTTCAAAAGCTCAGGCGGCAACGCCACCCTGTAAGCAACTGCACCAACCCTCTGCAAGATTTGATACGGTCCAATAAACTTAGGATCCAACTTCTTCGACTTTAATGCACGTCCCACATCTGTCACTGGGTTAACTCTCAGGAATACGTGATCACCCTCACTGAATTCCAACTCCTTCCTCCGATTATCATGATAACTTTTCTGTCTACTTTGAGACGCTTTCATCTTCTCACAGATCATCTGAATTGTCTCAGTAGTCTGTTGCACAATTTTCGGTCCAAGCGCCACATTCTCACCTGTTTCATACCAACACAGAGGTGTCCTACACCTCCTACCATACAAAGCTTCGAAAGGTGTCATTCCTATGCTCGAATGGTGACTATTATTATACGTGAACTCAATCAATGGCAAATGAGTATCCCACGCACCACTTTTTTCCAACACACAGGCTCTTAGCAAATCCTCCAACGACTGAATAGTCCTCTCTGACTGACCATCGGTCTGTGGATGATAAGCCGAGTTCAACTTCAACTTAGAACCCAAGGCATCCTGCAGGCTCTTCCAAAATTCTGAAGTAAACCTCAAATCTCTATCCGACACTATGCTCGATGGAACACCATGTAACTTCACAATTATCCTGATATAAATCTCCGCCAGCTTCGACAACGAGAAACTGATGTTAATTGGAATAAAATGAGTGGATTTCGTAAGTCGATCCACCACTAACCAAATAGCATCAAATCCCCTCGCCGTATTTGGAAAACTAGTAACAAAATCCATCGCAATACTGTCCCATTTCCATTCAGGAATCTCTAACGGTTGCATTAATCCCGACGACTTCTGGTGCTCCACTTTTAACTTCTGACAGGTCAAAAAAGCATAAACAAACTGAGCTATGTCCATCTTCATACCGGACCACCAAAACAACTTCTTCAAATCATGGCACATCTTTGTGGCTCCCGGATGAATACTCAAACTACTCCGATGACTTTCCTCTAAGATTGCCTTTTTCAATTCCACCTTATCCGGCACACAAATTCTGCCACGGAACCTCAACACACCAACATTATCCACTTTAAAGTAACTATCAGGATCATCTCCTCCTGTAGGCATCAAGTCCACTAATTTCACATCCAGTTTTTGATTTTCCTTAATTACATCCAAAAAGTCATTATTCACTTTCAGCATACCCAACCTGATACTTCCCGGTGTAGTTTCACAAACCATACTCAAATCTCTGAACTACTCAATCAATTCAATTTCTTTCACCATCAACGCAGACATGTGGATTTTCTTCCGACTCAGAGCATCTGCCACAACATTAGCTTTTCCCGGATGGTAACTCAAATTGAAATCATAATCCTTTAAGAACTCTAACCACCTTCTCTGCCTCATATTCAATTCCTTCTGGTCGATTAAATATTTCAGACTCTTATGATCACTGAATACTTCAAATCTTGATCCATACAAATAATGCCTCCAAATTTTTAACACGAATACCACTGCAGCTAATTCAAGATCATGAGTAGGATAGGTCCTCTCATGCACCCTCAATTGCCGTGAAGCATAAGCCACTACCTTGCCATCTTGCATCAACACACCGCCTAATCCCATCTTAGGCACATCACAGTACACTACGAAAGAATCATTTGGACTTGGTAAAATTAACACTGGCGTTGTAGTCAATTTCTTCTTCAGCTCCTCAAAACTTTCCTCACAGGCCGCATCCCAGACAAAAGCTTGATTCTTCCTGGTTAACTGAGTCAATGGCAACGCCAATTTAGAAAACCCTTCAATGAATCTTCTATAGTAATCTGCCAAACCCAAAAAGCTTCTAATCTCTGTTGCTGTCTTCGGAGCTTCCCATTGAAGTACTGCGCTTACTTTAGATGGGTCCACCGCCATACCATCACCAGAAATAACATGACCCAAGAAACTCATAGTCCTCAACCAGAATTCACACTTCGAGAACTTTGCAAACAATTTATTATCTTTCAACACCTGCAATGCAATTCTCAAGTGTCCTGCATGGTCCTCGTCAGACTTAGAATAAATCAGTATATCGTCAATAAATACCACAATAAACTGATCCAGATAAGAGTGGAAGATACGATTCATATATTCCATAAACACCCCCAGCGCATTAGACACTCCGAAAGGCATCACTGCATATTCGTAATGTCCGTAGCGAGTTCTAAAAGCAGTCTTCTGAATATCACCTTCCTTTACTCTAATCTGATGGTAACCCGACCTCAGATCAATTTTGCTAAAAACACACGCTCCTACCAGCTGATCCATTAAGTCATCAATCCTCGGAAGTGGATACTTATTCTTAATGGTCACTTTGTTCAACTGACGGTAATCAATGCACAGACGCATACTACCATCCTTCTTTTTCACCAACAACACTGGAGCTCCCCACGGTGACACACTTGGTCAAATAAACTTCTTATCGAGCCATTCTCTGACCTGAGATTTCAACTCTGCCAATTCTGATGTAGACATCCTGTATGGTGCCATAGAGTTAGGTCTGGTACCCGGTACAAGACCAATAGTAAATTCAACTTCCCTTGTCGGAGGCAATTCTGTGATGTCGTCTGGAAACACTTCAGGAAATTCATTCACCACTGGTAATTCATTAACTGAAGTCTTGCTTTCAACAGACAACGAGGCAAACACCATAAACAGCTTCGCTTCACCCTCCAACAACGCCCTCAACTCCCTGCTAGATAGCGAATCCGCTAATGCTTTTTCTTCCGGAGTAAGAAACAGTAACGTCTTCCTAAAGCAGTCAATATAAACCCGGTTGAACTCCAACCAGTTCATCCCCAAAATCACATCGAGATTACTGAGTGGTAAACAAATCAAGTCCACTCTCAAATCTCTACCAAACATGGTCAGCGGACACTTCAAACACACCAAAGAAGTAACCACGGAACCAATAGATGGAGTTTCAATCGTCATCCTCTGCTCTAGAGTAGATGGCACAATCCCTAATCTCTTCACGCAATCAACAGAAATAAACGAGTGTGTTGCACCCGTGTCAATGATAGCAATCAAAGGAATATCGTTAATAAAGCAAGTACCTTTAACGGAACGCTCCTCATCAGTGGATTGGGCTCCCACCAAGGCAAATACTTTTCCACCAGTTTGAGACGCCTGAGACTTCTTCGGCTTCTCACAGTGAGTGTTGATGTGACCCTTCTCCCTACAATTATAACAAGTAGGCATAGTGGCTCTGCAATCTGCTATAACATGACATGCTTTGCCACACTTGAAACACTTCTTCACCTCATTCTGATAGTTGTTAGCACGGTGACCCGCGCCACCACATCGGAAGCACTTGAGAGTATCAGCACCTGCTCCCTTCTCGTTTGGTTTCTTTCCCACATCAGTTTTCTGTTTCCCCTTATCAGCTGGAGCACTGTAAGGAGTACCTCCAAATCTCTGCTTACCCTTCTTCTCATTTACAGCCTTGTAATGAGCAATTCTGGCTCTGTTATCATTATCATAAATTCTGCTTATGCTTACCAGCTCTGGATAGTTTCTTATCTTCTGACAAGCAATACCCAATTTGATCTCGGGACGCAGCCCGTTCTCAAACTTTAAACACTTCGAAGTCATAGCTTCTTCCGTATTGTAATGAGCACAATACTGAACCAGCTCCTCAAACTTAGCGGCATACTCAGCAACTGTCTTATCACCCTGTTTCAGCTCCAGAAATTCAACCTCTTTCACACTACGAATGTCTTCCGGAAAATACTTTTCCAGAAACTCAACTTGAAACATTGCCCAAGTAATCTCAGTACCTGCAGCTTCCAATCTCTGACGACTGTTGTCCCACCAGGCCTCACCCTCCCCTTCCAGCATATGAGTACCAAACCGTACCTTCTGAGCATCACTGCACTCCATGGTCCTGAAGATCTTCACCAAAGCCTTCAGCCACTTCTGTGCAGCCTCTGGATCCAAGATACCTCCCTCATAAGTAGGTGGCTTGTTGCTCTGGAATTGTGCTAAGTCACGAAACTGAGCACCTCCAGCCTGATTGGCGTTCTCTACAACTTGTGCCATAGCTTGCATAGCAGCAGCAAGAGCAACATCATTCCTTCCTGCCATACTGTTCAACAATTAACATATGGTTAGAACACACCAAAGACTCCTATACTAAGGACAGACTCAACTACTACACCTGGCCGGATGGACCGACCTGCTCTGATACCAATTGTAACACCCCACTTTCCCATTTATGAAAAATACACATAATTCTATGAAATAATCAGAGTTTTGCACCAACAATAAAGTAGGATGCCACATTTGTAAAAACAACATCAAAACTACTTTTATTAAATGAAATAAACAGCGAAAATAAATTATTTACTCATTTCACGGCCACATGCCAACAACTTAGAAAATCCCACATAAAATCGTGGTTCACCATAAATTCATCGAAAACAAGATACGTAACAAAATGAAAGAATAACAAATAACAAATGATTTAAAATCCCCAAAATATCCCGTGTTACATATCAGAGCGACTCCTACGACTCGAACAAGCAACACGCACTCCAGCAACCTAAGTACCTGGATTATCTGTACTTCCGAAGATGCACAGACACAACAACAACAAAGGGGTGAGAAATCACATTCAATATTAAACGGTGAACAAATACATGATAAAAGTAGTATTTACGCACAATCATACAAATTACGACCCACCGGTTCACAAATCATCACCATACAATAACACATATCAATAATGATGCAATACGACTCAACATAGACACACTGCATGTGGTACCAATATCACGGTTCATTCAATCGAACCCGGATAGATCACACACACCCCTACTTGGCAATGATCTATCCCCACCATTCTCCATATCGGAGTACGGATGAATCACATACACTCCTCCTGAGCAATGATTCATCCCACCGACACCATGAAATGCATGACACAATATGCATACAAAACACATGTACAACAACATATATACATGTTCATGATCCTCCTGATCACACCTGAATCACACATCAACATCCAACACCAAACGATTAATTCACGCGACACCAATTAACTATTAATTAATCAATTCTCTAAAAATTACTAAATGAATTATTTCCATCACCACTCCTACATTTCTCAAGGTCTGACATCTATCCCCAACCTCTCAAATCAAAAGAAACAACTTCGGATGCGAACACATGAAAGAAATCGCGAAACGGTAAAATTCTGCACACTCGTTGGCCATACGCGTATTGTCCTGTGCCATACGCGTATTGCCAGCTCGCTCGCCCAACCCATACGCGTAATACCTCTCTTCATACGGGTATTGCCTCACATTGCCCAAGTCCTTACGCGTAATGCCTTATGCCGTGCGCGTACGGACAGAGACGTTTCCACACTGAATTTCCCAAATTCCAACCCATTACGCGTATGGCCCTCCTATTACGCGTAATCCCTCTCTTCATACGCGTATTACCTCACACTCAGCCTTGCTATACGCGTATTAACACGTATGTTACGCGTACGGTCCCTCAGCACGCCCAGCCATACGCGTATCGCCCTCCTTGGTACGCGTATTGGCAGAAGCTGTGTAAAATACCCATTTTCATATCAGTCCAACTTCTGTCACATAATCTCTCTTCTATTCTCCCAAAACAGTCCTAAAAATGTTTCTACATCAGTTTTAGAACTTATAATTTCACATTACAACTTCACCTATCATTACTACAGGGATTATAGGTCTTAGAATCCAAATCGTTATCCCAATTTGGGTCTAAAAACAAATCTGCAACAAAGGTTATTCAGATAACAGCAACAACAACAAAAATCATGTTAACACGAATCAATTCATGCACAATTTCATCATTACATCAGGCATATACACAGATCAACACACACCAGTTTGCATACGAATTCCTACGGGGTTAAGGACTCCCCACTACCCTATCATGAACATATCACCAATATTAAACCCATTCTCCCCCCTTACCTCGAATTCTTGATTAATTTTCTGCGAAAATCTGATGGAGATCTTAGCCCTAGCACACCCTTGTTCTTCCTCTCCTTTGCTTTTCTCTTTCTATCTCTAAAATTCTGATTATGCTAAACCCTTACCAATTTTCACTAATTAATCTCTAATTACCAAACTGCCCTCATTAATCCCATTATCTACTTAATTATATCAGATTTTATTTTACTAAATAATAATAATAACCATAATAATAATAATATAAAATAATACTAATAATAATAATAATAATAAACTTCATATTGCTATTAAAGGACACACCCCCTAAACAAGGCCAAACAGTTAAAATAAAACCAGACGATTAAATAATTAAAAATGGGGTGTTACAGTTATCGCACATCTGTCCACACTTCAACATGGGCAACCCGTTTCTCTCTAGTATATGGCATGGAAGTAGTGCTCCCCATAGAAGTAGAGATCCCATCAATAAGAGTATTGATGGAAGCCAAGCTAACGAAAGCTGAATGGCGTTAGAGCAGATACGATGAACTGAACCTAATCAAACAAAAAAGAATGATGGCTTTATGCCATGGTCAGTTATATCAACAGAGAATGAAGAAAGCGTTCGACAAAAATGTCCGACCTCGTGTCTTCAGAGAAGGAGACCTCACACTCAAGAAGATACAATCATTTCTCACTGATCCCAGGGGCAAATGGACTCCGAATTACAATGGCCCCTATGTTGTTAAGAAAGCCTTCTCAGGAGGTGCCTTGAGACTCACAACCATGGACGGAGAAGAATTTACCTACCCCACAAATATTGATGTAGTCAAGAAATACTTCGCCTAAATAATAAAAAAATGCCTCATTAGATTGAAAACCCTAAAGGGAGGTCCAGGCAAAAATTAGAGACATAAACAATGATCATCCCGATGGATTGAACACCTGAAAATGCAATCTAGGCAAAAGTTAGGGATTTATGGCAAGTAACTGCATCTGACCAGATTGGCTCCTCAGCGGCAACGTCATCTGTCAGGAAAACTTCAATCAAGAAGTCGCCATCAGCAGAAGCTCAGAATACCCAGAATTCAAAGGTAATAGAAGGATAGTGGTCATTATGTTTCAATGTAGCCCTTTTCCCTTTAAATTACCATTTTCTAACTTTGTAATGCTCTATGGAATCACGCAATTTGCTGATTGCCATTCTATCAATGAAAATTTGAGCCTTGTGCCCTTTGTTTGCAATTCTCATTTTATTCTGCTGTACAAAATGACATTTTGACATGATTAACATTCTTGAAACACAAAAATGAATTTACTTTTGTTTTTCAAATTTATTTATGCTTTCAAAATAAAGATGGAAATCACCTTTTTTATTAATAAACACAAGAGGAACATCAACAGTTGCTCCAAGAGCATTCCAACTTCAAAATGCAGAATCAAAATACTCCTTGTGATCAGTACACCCTGAATGATGGATCAATTACTTCAGATGGAATGTCCCATCTATCATCCTGGGTAGATTTCTTACCTCTGGGAGCCAATGATTGGTTTTTCTCCCTAGTAGAGTCTACCCTTAAAGAGCAAGAATGAGTTTTTATCCCTAGCAGATTTGTACCTCCGAAAATCGGAACAAACAAAAGAATCCCTGTTCCCAGACAGAGGTACTACCTTCAATATCTTCAGCGGGACCCCCGTCTCCTAGAGTGGTAGAGTATTCAGTTGTACTCATCGTCACTCCGTATGTCGTGTCTGTTTTGTCAGCATAAGCATTTCATACATACATCATGCATAATTGATTCATATTCATATTCATTTTGCATATCATATTTCGATCGCTTTGGTCATATTTATCCCCAAATGACAAATGTCCTCTCTCCATTAAGAGTTGTCAGTTTTCCTTTCCACACTAGGATAGGATAAAAATCTCGGTTTACGTTCTTTCCTCGTCATAAAATGTATCGTCTAAGCAGTCTCTCTCCAGTGTATTCCTGGATTAAAATCGGTCCTCGACCACTTTGATAACTTAAACCTCTGGAAAATAAGAGAACCTTTGGTTATGCACCTTTGAAACTTCACTCTTCACCATTGAAGATGATATCCTGCTTTCTCGGATTAAAGATAATCCCCTGCGGAAGCTTCTCAACAAAAGACTCTTGGCAATACGGACACCGCATCCTCCAAGAAATCTCTACCAATTGGCAAAACAAAGAAACCTGTTTTTGCCCTCATAGATTTCTAAATGAAGTCGGCAGATAGCAGTCTCTCCCCGAGAGGTCTGACCTACCTTTAAGGAAATCATCAACACCTCAAAATCAAATAACGTCGCTAAACAGCAATTCCATGTCAAGAAAAGAACTCGACAAGAAGAAACTGAGACCAGTTCCATGGCTGAATACCAGGATCGAGGGGAGGTTTATTTCAAAGAAGAAACTGAGACCAGTTCCATGGCTGAAGACCAGGATCGAGGGGAGGTTTATTTTAAAAAGAATCTGAGACCAGTTCCCTGGCTGAAGACCAGGATCGATAGGAGGTTTATTTCAAAAAGAAAACTAAGACTAGTTCCATGGCTGAAGACCAGGATCGAGGGGAAGTTATACCTTTTTATGAGTAACAATACTTAGTAAAAGAAGATGGATGAGCAAAAGCAGCTACTATTCATCCACAGTCAAAATTTCGGGTATTCTGATATTTAATCCTCTTCTACCATAAAGGTCCGAATATCTTCGCCATTCACACCTTCAGGTCCAAGAAGATTAAATAGGGGCATGTGTCATACCCTAAATTTTGACCACAAGACTTTACATCATTGTGCAAATCATTACCACAATATGGATGTACCTTCATGGCTCATCAATCCTCTCAAAGATTGTTGAGCATTCACCTCAACCAAGGATTAGGGCTATTGAGCCCTCTTAGAGCATTCAGGCAAAGGATCAATCAAGAACTGACATGATCTTCAACTTGCCAAGCCTCTCAAACATCTATGGGGAATCAAGAGGTCTCCTACATCAAGAATGAAGCACAAGAATGCAACATTCCAAGTTGATCAAGCGTCAAGATCACCAGTGTCACCAAATTAGGGTTTTGGTCGGCCAAGGCCTCCAGAAAGAAATTTTCATCTGGGAATGAGCCAATACTTAAACATATGATCCAAGGAGCACAAAAGAACCTTATGAGTCCATTCATAGGTTCAAAATATCCTCAGGGGATGCATCCATAAAAAATCAGGAATTAGGGTTTTGACCTAATTCAACCCTAAGTTGACTTTTGGATCAAAGCATGAGCCAAGACCTCAAGATATGCTTTAAGGACTTCAAATATATCATATTGATCCATTCACAAGATTGAATTGATTCAAAGAACTTGGTTCACAAGCAATGCAAGGATTCAAATTCATCTGTACCACAAACTAGAATTCTGAGAAAAAGTCAACCATATCTTTGACTTTTGACCAAGACATGATCTCAAACCTTGGGAAATGACTCAAGAAACTCTAAAACACCTACGGAATCCATCCATTAGGTTCTATTTAGCCCAAGGATTTGATTTCATAAAGTGTCACAAAGTTCAAAATTCATCTGATACAAAAAGTCAACTGTGATCAAAACCAAGTTTGACTTTTGGAATTTTTTGACAAACATGGCTTCTTCAAGTCAAAAACAATGTCAACTTATGATTTAAATCATCATCCATCAAGAAAAATCAAGAAAAGTGAGGTTACTTGTAAAAGGGGCAACCTTAAGAAACTTAAAATTTCACTAAGTTATGGAAAAAGTGATTTTTACCCAACTTTGCAAGACCATAACTTGTGATCCAAGTAACCATTTTCTCCCATCCAAAGCTCAAATGAAAGCTCACTACATACTACAAGATTGTCAACTACACCACATTCCAAATCTTCATGGATTTTACGTTATGGATTGATCATAAATCACAAAAATTAAGAAATGAACATTTTTTGACACTTAGCAAAATTTTAGGCAAAATCTGCCTCATGTTTTGCCCAACTTTGGAGGGATTTTTCATTATGATCCAAGATGAATCAAGACCAAATGCAAACATCAAAGTTGTAGTATGATATGTGGGCTTTTTAAAAAGTACAAGAGCCTCCCATGATTCAATTTGAGCAAGAAGTTATAAGCCTTGCAAAATGGCATTTTTCATCCTGGTTTTTCAAGACAGATTTGGCAACAACACTCGATTTTGTCATTTTGATGACTTTGCAAACCTTGTCACTCTTCAAGATCATAAGGAATCTTATCAAAACCAACAAACTCTGAACCATAGAGCCTTTCAAGTCAAGACACCATCCCTTTGGCATGTGGCATTCAAGTTTCAAATCCAAAAACCAAGTTTGTCATGAAGCATTGTAAGGATGCATAGAGGTGGCATGTATCATTCCATGATTATCCAAATGAGTCAAGCTTTGGCCAAAGATCAGAAGATCTAAACCTGCAAAGCATAACTCAAGTCAATGGCTAGAGGAGACTTAGCATTTAAGGCATGATACATGGGCAAATCCATTGGATAATAGAGTGACCCCTCATCCATTCACTATTCCTTAAAAACAAACTTCCTCTACTATAAATAGAGGTCATTTGTGACTGATTTCAGTACACCAAAACATCACAACACATGTTTTCCACCATTTCCCTCTTGTGAACCAAAAATCCATTTTCAAAGAAGTGAGAATCGTTTTTTGAGATAGAGAGAAATTCAGCTTAAACCAACCATCCTAACACCTCACATACATCATATATGAGTGATATAAACACTTGAACAACATCTGAAATACCATATTCATCAAGCTCATACCTCATCCCAAAGCCATCTGCAGTTGGAGTCGTGCCCACCAATCCAGAGGTTTTCAATCCATTCCAAGCATCTCAACACACTACTTGAGGTCCAAGGAAGCTGTCCAGATCATCTAAACACTTCTGTAACACCTACAACTGAGGATTCAATTTCCTCTTGCACAGGTAAGCCTGAACTTCTCAAACTCTATGATCCATGCATCATAAATGTGTTTTCAAGTTACCAGCATGTTTATGCACTTATGTAGAATGTTTTCCCTCATTCAGTTGCTATGTATCAATCCTGTATAGGATTTCTTAGTGTTCTTGCAAAAATTAGGGTTCATCTGTTCTTCACGTGATTTCTCACTCTACACTTAAAAGAAATGCAATTAATTAGTATCATTGAAATCCTTGTTCACAAACACCCAACTTTCATGTTTACATCGTGCAAAATCATTACGTATTGAGGGAGATATGAGAGGTTTTGCAAATCTGGCAATGATGGTTCGCGCGAGGAAGAAGAAGATGGCCTTAGCGCCATTTTTTGAATTTTTGAATTTTTGAATTTTTATTGTTTTCTTAATTAATTTCAAAAATTCATATCTCTCTCATTTTTAATCTTTTTCAAATGATTTTTTAAACATAAATCCTTCACATATTTAAATATTTTATTTCACAAAAAAAATCAAAAAAATATTTTATATTTGATATATTTTTGAATCTTATGAAGAATTTCCTTTTTATTGTTTTTAAACATTTTAAATAAATTCTTTCTCTTGATTTTTCAAAACCAATTGAATTTCAAACCATCATGTAAATAAAACATCTATTTTCAATCATTAATCAAAGTTCATAACATGTTTATTAAATATATTTGATATTTTGTATCATTTTTATTTAATTATTCTTTGAAAAAATGTATTTTAAAATAAAATTAGGGTTTTCCCTTGATTTTAAATCTTCAAACTTTCAAAATAATACACTTGGGCCTCTAATAGAGTGTAAGACCCAACCCCTTTGTAAATAAATAATTTTGTGGGCCTCTGTTATAGTATAAGTCCCAGTACAATTTTCACAATAACGGTGCATCCACTGTTTTCATCTGGGCCTCTCCTTGAGTATAAGCCCCACTTTTCTTCATTTCAATAATACACTTGCGCCTCTATGAGAGTGTAAGACCCAACCCCCTATGTACATAAATATTTTTTGGGCCACTCCTATGGTATAAGTCCCACAACGTCTTTCGGTATCGCAGTGCGATCGCTGTTTTCAAATAAATCATCTGGGCCTCTCCTTGAGTATAAGCCCCAATCTTTTATACATAAACTTTGTTTTAAACAAAAACAACCTCCATTGGCCTCTACTTGAGTTGTAAGCCCCATACCTCTGTTTTCAAAATCATCTGTCTGTTTTAAACTGGTACTAAGAGGAGCATTATTCCCGGTGAAACTGCTCTTAGACCACTTGGGCCTCTCTTTGAGTTTTAAGCCCCAAACATTCTTTTCAATTCATTCAAATAAATAACTTTCCTTTTAATTCAAATTCAAATTCAAAGTTTTCTCAAAACTTTCTTTAATTTCTCAAAACCCTGATCATACAGTGGTAATCAACACAGTCAATCACAATACACCTGGGCCCCTATTCAGAGTGTAAGACCCAACACTTTTTTCAATTTAATGCATACTTGTTTATGTACCTGTTGATCCATATATCTGTATATACTTGTGCATATTTGTTTAAGTTTCCCTCTGTAGTTAGGTCATCCTCAGTTTAGATTTAAGTCAAATAGTAAGGATCCTTTTTCAAATCAGCTTAGTTCAATAACTAGTTCCCTTATAGGAAACTTCCCCAATACAGTCTGATTCCTCTTGGGCTTTATTCAATATGGAACTAAGAAAGACATTATTCTTGGTGAAACTTTTCTTAAGACTGTCAAAACTTAGAAATATATAAAAGAAATTCACTTCCCCAGAGAGGATTAATTCCCGGTGAAACCTCTTTTGAATTTCTTCAAACCTTAGAACTGTTCAACAAAGAAAGGATTGTTTCCCGGTGAAACCTTTCTTGAACTTTTCTCAGGTTTGGACCCACAGACTTCCTAGAAGCATCCCAGCCTCCTCTTGGGCTTCATACAAGGACCCTCAGGCTTCTTAAAAGCATAGGATAGATCATGTACATGCCCAGTATATTTTCCTAGTCGAGCTGTATAGTCGACCAAGACCGGGTATAAATCTAGTTGAGTACCTGGCCTAACTATCTGGCCGAGTTGAGTACCTGGTCTAGCTATCTGGCCGAGTTGAGTACCCGTCCTAGCTATCAGGCCGAGTTGAGTACCTAACCTAGCTATCTAGCCGAGTTGAGTACCCGTCCTAGCTATCTGGTCGAGTTGAGTACTTGGCCCAGCTATCTGGCCGAGTTGTGTACTAGGTACAACTATCTGGCCGAGTTGTGTACTAGGCCTAACTATCTGGCCGAGTTGTGTACTAGGCCTAACTATCTGGCGGAGTTGTGTACCTGACATAGCTATCTGGCCGAGTTGTGTCAAGCCGAGTTGCGCGGGCCGGGTTGGTTGGTAATCCGGTTCAGAACTCAATAGACGTCGGTTACGAACCATTGACGGGACAGTTACACTTGGCTAAATAAAGGCTGTTACTAAATTAATGGTTGGCGGTTACAAACGTTATTAAGGGGATTAATGGCCATTAGACCAAGAATTACACTATATAAAGGGTCCTCTAGGAATCTAGAAAGGAGGCTCTGTTACGTTCATAAGCAGACAATACACTACATACTGAGGGGCTCCCACATGAGGGTTAAGCAAGATCAGTATCTTGGGATAACATACATACGCTTGTATAGCTCAAAAATCCCCAAATATACTATACAGTATAGACAGCGTAGCTCCTCTCGTTCAAAAAGAGGAGAGCTAACACTTTTGGCGTATCTAACCATTTTTTGCTAGAACATTTGGCGCCCACCGTAGGGCTCCGGTAAAACTTTCTCGGGCCACACAAGATATTCAGGATGAATGAGCAAAGTCATTTTTCAGTTTCTATACCCATATTCATGTTATGAGCAGCGAACATTGTCACTTCCAGATGCCTAAGCCAAAGTGCCATGGCAAAGGTCATAACGTTTACGAAGTCGGCAGAGCTTCCAAATCTGAAATATCCATTACAATCCCTATGGGATCTCCCATCAATAACCTCAGTATTGCACGTCATTCCTTCTGGCGTTCTAGCAAGATTCCGTGAATCACCGTGACAATGCTCAGGCTAGGATCCAATTTAATTTCAGTATACGACAACGACTTTTACTCAGATAAGTTTCACACAACCATTCTAGTTGTTTCTGTTTGTTTTGATTTATTGGAAACATCCTTAATCTACGGATAACTCGGATGGTTAATCTGGTATTGATTAGTTACATTTGATGGTTTTCTGTAAAATACCCGGCCTAGCTATCTGGCCGAGTTGTATACCTGGCCTAGCTATCTGGTCGAGTTGTGTACCAGGCCTAGTTATCTGGCCGAGTTGTGTGCCAGACCTAGCTATCTGGCCGAGTTGTGTACCAGGCCTAGTGTAACACCCCTAATCTATACCCCCAATTAAATAAAGCAGTAAAAGAAAATTCAAAATTTCATCAGAGTACATTTAAATTATCATGGCATAGACGGGGGGAATCACATTATAATGAAACAAATCATACAACACCTGCCCATAAAGATATGCAACAGTGGGGTAGCAATCAACAGAGGAACTCAGTTCCTTTCACCCACATTTCAGATTTTAGAATAAAAGCGAAAAATCTAAAACTGAATATCATATATATATCACATGAAAAGTTCGTCATACATCAAGTTATACATGCACAAGCCAAAAGATATATATATATATATACATAATACACAATAATCACAAACGACCTCCCTAACTACCCGGTGTCATATATCAGAGCCGACCGACAAAAGAATGAAGTCCTAAGCTTCACAAAAAGACCTCCAGCAACTCTAATCTGCAATGCCTCGTAGAGCATTATAAAACAGCAGAAGGGTGAGAAAAACAATCATCATATAATTGCATACAATTATATATAACACAAAAATACACATATATACGGTTTTCACCACAACTCACACCATAATTCAAACACAATACAACACAATGTATAATTCATATTTCCATCACCAAGGTGTACCAACCAGGCACAATACAAATATCACCAACACATATCCATATATCAATTTATCCATTTTACCCACAATTCCACACATAAACAACCATAATGATTTATGCAAATGCAAGAGACCGACACAACGACTCTTATGCATATGCACATGCGGTACCGACTTCCAATGTTTCTCATCACTAGTTCACTCAAGAACTCTGCTGGAATTATCGCTCGTTACATCACTGTAACTCCCCGTCGGGCATACGATGTCCCCCGTCGCTCACACCCCACACGGGCACACGACGTTTATGGATCGCTCACACCCCACACGGGCACACGACCCAATCGCTCACACCCCGCATGGGCACACGATCGTCTATAACCATCGCTTTCGGTCCTCTTATTTTTAAGGCTATTCATACCTCTTATTTTTAAGGCTCACGATGTTATAGTAGATTCCCTCTGGAATCAAAACCGTCACTCAGGACGTCCCAACAATGCATATCATGATGCTTGGCATACAAGGACTCATGACATTCAAAATGCACACAGATACACATTCATAATCCTGCATATAATTATCAATTACCACACATTGCACTTTCTTGTCCTAAGGTCACCAATCATTATCACAATATGTATTTCATGCAATTTCATCACACAATAGTACACAGGTCATACAATATCCACACCAACAGCATATTGCATATACACATCAAGTTCACACAATTGAAACGACAAAAGTCGACAAAACAACATATTCTCTAATTCCCGACCTAATTTAATCGGCCAACAATCTCAAAACCATCATCATAAGCAAGAACATTTCATAAGCTTTCCAACGATATAAAGAACGTTCAAAACGGATAACTAGATCAAAAGTTATGGAATTAAAAAGAAATTAAAAGTGTGAAAAATCCTAAGAACCGCCCGGCGAAACACCCTTCGCCACTACATCGCTCGGCGAATCAGAGGCGTCACCATTTCTACCAAAATGACTCAATAGAGTCAGGAACTTGTAACCTCTGCGCCTCTCCAAAACCGCCCGGCGAAATCACGAATCGCCCGACGCTTTACACCAGATGCAGAAAATTCTGCTACGTGTGACACTGTTCCATAACCCCAAAAATCCCATTTTCCCACCAAACCATTTCCAATAGCCACACAAACCTCAGCAATTATTCATACACATCACATGATCATACTACAAGATCCGTATCAATTTTCGTCCGTGAAAACATCGATTTCTACTCGTTTACGCGTTTTCGACCTATAACCAAAAACTATGGAAAAAGGCAATACAACATGCAAACACACATACATAATCATACACAATGATAAGATAATCGAGTTTCGCACCCTTACCCGATTAAATCGATTCTAGAAGTTGATTTCTTGAATTTCCAAGTTTTTCTTACTATTTCTTCTCTTCTTCTCTTTTCTCCCCTCTTTCCTTCTTCTCTTTTTCTTTCTCTCTATTTTTCTCTCTTTCTATTTTCTATTCTTTCTAACTTAAGAAAAATATCATGAAATGACCAAAATACCCCCACACTCAAATCTCTCACAAACGTTCCCAAAACCCGATAAAATATCACAACATTGAAAAATAACATATTTTCAGATAAAAGTCGAAAATAAAATAAAATAATAATAAAATAATCAATACGACTCGATTAAATAAAAACTGACAAAACTGGGGCGTTACAACTCTCCCCCACTTAGAAATTTTCGTCCTCGAAAATATACCTGAGACGAACAACTCTGGATACGACTCCCGCATCCGACTCTCCAACTCCCAAGTCAAATTGCCCTCAGCAGCGCCTCCCCACGCCACTTTCACAAGTGCAATATCCTTGCCCCTCAACCGCTTCACCTCGCGATCCAAAATCCTAACTGGTAACGCCTCAACGGTAAGGTTCTCCCTTACCTCAACCTCATCCATCAGAATCACATGCGAGGGATCCGGAACATACTTCCGAAGCTGTGAAACATGAAATACATCGTGCAAATTCGACAGATTAGGCGGCAACGCCACCCTATAAGCCACAGCACCCACTCTCGCGGATATCTGGTAAGGACCAATAGAGTTTTTGTTTGGTATGCTCGCTAAAATTTTGCAATCTTATGCCTACGTATTCCCGTTTAAGAAACAGGGAAATCAGAGCAATCGTAGTTCCTCCTATTCTATGGGAGGAAAAAGATGTTTTGGTGTCTTGTTTAAAGCCCAAGATTGAAGCTAAAAGGTTTATTTGTATCTTGTTCAAAGCCCAAGATTGAAGCTAAAAGGTTTGACTGAGAGAGAATTTGTCAACTCTAAAGGGAGACATCTCGTCTGTTTATCACAAATGTTGGGTGATTGTTTATAAAGGAGGATTACTTTAACTGGGATATATGAATCTAGCAATGCCATAATTTCCTTTAGGAGGGATTTTTCCTGAAGGAGAAAACTTTAACTCAGTGTTGAGCAATTCCATTTTTCCTTAGGAATCCATCATGCTAAGAGAGGGACAGTGGCGTGGATGTATATAATCCAGAGGCTTGCCACTTACAGCAATTAGATGAAATAGGAAGTTTACCAGGATAAGAGATGGACGACAACTTGGATATTTGAATCAACAAGTGTGCCACTTATAGCAGTTATCAGGGATTAAGGTTTGTTTGATTTGTTTGTTTTGATGGGTGATAACACAGAGAAATGTCTTCCTACAGAGATATTTTGATTTCCTCTGAGGGGATGTTGATTTTTGTGTGCCTTGATCAAAGCCCAAGGTTGAAGCTAAGAGATTGATTGACTCCACTGGGGTAGTCCTTATACAAAGCCTAAGAGGTGGCTGGAAAAGGTTGACTCAACAAGAAAGTGTTTATTTGTCTTGTACAAAGCCCAATATTGAGGCTAAAAGAGAATTGACTCCTTTGGGGGATATCATTATACAAAGCCTAAGAGGAGGCTAGAGGTTTGACATTTCTGGGGAAATATTTTGTCTGTCTTGTACAAAGCCCAAGATTGAGGCTAAAAGGGGAGACTGACTCTACGGGTGATAGGTTTTATCTGTCTTGTACAAAGCCCAAGATTGTGGTTAAAAGAAGATTGGCTCTGTTAGAGAGATTTATACGGTGTCTTATACAAAGCCCAAGATTTTGAGGCTGAAAAGAAACTGACTCTGTGGGAAAGAAATCTTTATCTGTCTTGTACAAAGCCCCAAATTGAGGCTAAAAAGAGACTGACTAAACAAGAGAGTGTTTTATTTGGTGTCTTGTACAAAGCCCAAGATTGAGGCTAAAAGGTAGTTTACTGACTCAGCGGAGGATGTTTAGGTTCCTTGTACAAAGCCCAAGATTGAGGCTGAAAAAGCTGGGGAAAAATCATTATACAAAGTCTAAGAGGAGGCTGACTTCTGCTGAGGATTATTGAGATCCAGAGGCAGGTCCATGTTGGGGGATCAACTCTTGCTGAGGGTTACAGAAGAGTTGAGGCATCAGATGCCTTGAGGTTCTGATTTGGGATAGTGTTATACTGATGATAAGCTGACCATGGTTGGGGGAAACTTAAGGTGAGAGTTTAAAGATTGAGTTTTGAAAACCTATAGAGGTTTCAACTCTACTAGAGATTTATTAAAATGGCCAGGGTTTCTCTTGTGTTTGTAGGGAACTTGAGAATGTCTTTGAGATCCAAGAGAAGATTAGACTGTCCAAGTCTACTGGCATGAAAGAGTTTATCTTTGTATGATGCCCAAGAGGAGGCAGGTGTTTTAAGGGATGAGAATCAACCCTAAATTGATCTTAGGGTTTGACTCTTTGTAAAGATTGCTCTAACAAAGGATGACTAAGTTCTATCTTATACCATTAAGAGGTCTTCAGGGTCCTTGTATTAAGCCCAAGAGAAGGCATGAGAACTTCAAAGAAGCCGGAGGGTCCTTGTACAAAGCCCAAGAGGAGGCTGGGATGCTTTTAGGAAGCCTGTGGGTCCAAACCTAAGAAGAGTTCAAGAAAAGTTTCACCGAGAATAATATTTTCTTTTAGTGAACAGTTCTAGAGTTTGAAGAAATTCAAGAGGGGTTTCACCGGGAATTAATCCTCTCTGGAGAAATGAACTTCTTTGACAATTTCTAATAGTGACAGTCTGAGAAAAGTTTCACCGGGAATAATGCCTTTCTCTTTGTTCCATATTGTTTAAGCCCAAGAGAAGGCAAGACTGTATCTGGAAATTCCTATGGGGAACTAGTTTTGACTGTAGTTAAGAGTGACCAACTGGCTTTACCTAGTTCTAGACCTAGTTGCCGGGGAAAACTCTAAGCAGATATACAAGTATATATACAGTTGATATATGACAAGTATTTAAAAGGATATGAAATAAGGACTTACAGGTGAGCAAGCTTCCAGCAATACAGTTATATATATATGAAAGCAAATAAATGAAAGCTGATAAAACTTACAGGCGATCAAGCTTCCATTGTAACCGCTGTATGGTTAGTTGTTCAAGAAATTAAAGAAAGTTTTGATAACAACTATGAGTTTGAGCCTAAATCAAAAGGGAAGTTGTTTTTGAACAGATTGAGGCTTATACTCAAGGAGAGGCCAAGATGAAAAACAGTAATTGTACCGTTGTTTTTGAAAATTGTATCGGGACTTATACAATGACTGAGGCCCAAATTATTGTATTTACAAAGAGGGTTGGGTCTTACAATTCAAGGAGAGGCCCAAAGTTTATTTTTGTACAAGAGATGAGGCTTACAACTCAAGGAGAGGCCCAAGTTATTTTGTTGAAAAGGCGACGATCGTGCCGAGGTTTTAAAATCGCAGTGGGACTTGTAAAATGACTGAGGCCCAAAAAGGTTTTTGTTAAAAAGGGATTGGGTCTTACACTCTAATAGAGGCCCAAAAGTTTGAAAAACAAAAAAAATGGGACTTACAACACAAGGGTAGGCCCATATGGTTTTCGTTTAAAAGGCGACGACTGCGCCGAGATTTTAAAATCGCATGGGACTTATACAATGACTGAGGCCCAAAAAATGTTCTTATTTAAAAAGGGGTGGGACTTACACTCTATCAAGAGGCCCAAAAATGTTTGAAAATATTTGTTAGGGTGATAGTGATCAAAACCCTAATTTTTGGTTTTAAAATGTATTTTAATTGAATAAAGATTCAATTAAAATAATCAAACATGTGAAAAAAGGTTGTGATCTTGGACTTATATTTGGAAATCATGTTTCATTCATGGGATGATTTAAAAATCATTTGAATTTTGCAAAACCAAGAGAAAGAAATATTTTTAATGTTTAAAAACAAATAAAAATATAATTCTTTACAAAAATATCAAATATATGAAATAAATAATATTTTTCGTGAAATTTTCATGGAATCAAATATTTTAATATTTTTGGTGAATTTTCAAAAAAAGAATCACTAAAAAAAATTAAAATTGAGAGAGAAATTAATTTTTGAATTAATTAACAAAAAACATGAAAATATTGAAAAATAGCAAATAATGAGAGAATAGCAAAAAAGGTCTGGGTGGGATTTGAACCCATGACCTTGCAACCAAACACACATGCACGCTACCACTGGGGTGTTGATATATCCGTGTATCAAAACCACCCCATTAATACATAAGGGGTGCTAAGTTTTCAGGCCTGGCCAAGACAAGGCAAGGTAAGTTTTGGCAATTTACGTGAAGCCTCTAACTTTCTCATTTCTCCATGGGTTTGGACAAAATTTAGGTGCATCTGGCCTAGAATTTCACAAGTAATCCAATGGTGCTTTTGGAATTTTCAGAAAGTGCCCCTATTTTAAAACCCGATAGTGGTTTCAAAATAGGCCAAATTTTGCATGTTCTATGCTATCTCATGGTACAGGCAAGAATTGCATGACAAATTGGTTCAAACACAACATATACAACATGTATGAGATGTTTATGATCAGTGGATCTCAAAGGAATGCATAATTCAAAGAGTTTAAGTTGTGATGCACTTACCTCTTGGAGCTTCTTGTGCTAACTGTTGCACCCCAAAATTTTCCCTCCTTACTTTAGTACTAACTGGCTTATGTTTCATTTCATTTTTGCATTATCATGTGTGCATATCATTGGTTCTTAGCATGGGGTCAAGGTGCCAAAGGCAAGTTCAAGAGGAGAAGATGTTCTTCAAAGGGTCAAGCAAGAGAGTTCAAGTGGATCACTTTCTCCTAACCAGTGCAGAAATTAGGGTTTTGAGATTCTTGGGTTTATTGCTCCAATGGGCAAGCTCCTTGGGTTTTATCATCACCAAATGGCATATCTTATCTTTGTTGGAGAGGATACACATCATATTCAGAGGAATTTGGATTTGGAGACTGTGTTATTTCCTCCTAGACTGAGGACACCAAAACTAGGGTTTGCTATAAAGTCAGTTTATTTCTGATTTTTTGGGCAAGACTTGATTCCATGGTATTCCTTGAGTCCCTAAGTATCTAGGAATGGAAGATTGTCCATCAGTTTGGTTCATGAGAAGTCCAAATGGCCAATGGATTAGGAATCAGGAGAATCAGGGGAAAAGTCAACAGTGATAGGGGAAGTCAACTGTGAAATTTTGAGGTTCTCTTCAAGGTTTTCAAGGTCTCACATCCTCATATGGTCTTCAAGGGTCAAATTTCATACCATCTATCAAGAATCAAGGGTTGGTACAAAAGTTACTAAATATGGAAATGACCTATAATTTGAAAGTTTCCTTTTTGGGCAAGTTCTTACACTGCATTCAACTTGACTTTTCATCATCAAGAAAGCTTCAAATTATTTTTCCTCAAACATGAAAGTTGAAGATATTTTTCTCCTCTTTCCAACAAACACTAGTGGGTCTCCATATCATTTGTGAAACTCAAGTTATGATCAAAAGAAGGCAAAGTGGTTTTTAGGGTTCCATTTTCACAACTTTTGCACTTTGGGACATATAGACCTATAATTGATTCCATTGCTTCATGTCATATTCTAACCTCAAAGTACAATCCCCAAGGAGCATTGTTGGCCTTTAAATCAAGTGGATCCATGGTTTATTCATTATTTATTTTTTATTATGCAAAATTGCCAAATTATTTAAAACTCATGAACCAAGGCATCTCAAGGCCCAAATCAAATTCAGGTGTGATTAGCAATTGTTAAATAAGTGATCCATCATCAAGGGTTTGGATATCCATGCATGGAGGAGGGTGTATTTCACATTATTCAAATTTCCAAATTTGCCCAAAACTCATTAAACAAAGAATTACCAAGGCCCAAGTGATCATCTGTGGTTTGACCTAGCCTATTTAAACTTACTCATGCTAGGGTTGGAAAAAAGAACACGTGATTTGGAGGAGAAAAATAGCTTGAACCCTAAAAACTTCTCTCATTCGTATCTCTCAACCAAGAGGAGCTTTTCCAAAAATTCTTCCACAATCTTCTTTCTGGGGATCCACAGAGCACAAACCAACCATCCTTTAAAGCTAACAGTGAGGATACGTGGTGCATAGTCTCAGGTTAGTGATATTTTTGATGATCACAAAACTCTCTTTTTAAATACACATAACGTTGTGTGACATCCATGGATCATTATGATATAACTTGTTTTGATTTTAGATGTGTATTATGTGCATATGGTGAAAATTAAGTTTTGGACCCACACTTTGTTTTGTTCGAATCTCTTTGCGTGTTGATCATTTACAAATTTTGATTGGATATTTGAGATCCTGACGAAATTCTGGACAAAATGGTATATGCATTTGCATTTTCTGGGTTCTTTTAAGTTGCAGGCGGCCGTGGACGGTGGCCGGAACCCTAGCTCCGACGGCTGGTGAGGGTTCCGGCGAAGGGAGAGACTGGAGGTAGGAGACGATCTCTCAGCCGTTGATGGCTTAGATCGTGTGGCTCTCACGCTGCCACGCATTTTATTTTTTATGTTTTTTATTTTTGATTACGTGTTTGCCCACCCATGATTGTTATCGTGTGCCACCATATCATTGTCTGTCATTTTAATTACTTTTTATTTTATTGACTTGATCGTGTGCGTCTGATGAATCACACGGTTATTATTATGCCAGCCATTTAAAAAAGACATGTGCCAGTCACGTGGGAGTCCTAGGGTGTCTGGCTGATTTTGTGTGCGTGTGTGCATGAGCTTATGGTGTGCTTTATGATCTTGAACATCCATCTTGCATAATAATTGGTTTTGTTGACTTGATAAGGAGAGTGTGATCAATCTGAAGGTGAGGATGAGTCAACTCATTGACTGAAGTCCACATGTGTTCTCTTTTTTATTTTATTTTCGCTAATGGACCTCTCATGCTGGGCTTGCTTTTCACACCCCACCCTTCAGCCCATTTCGATATTCCAACGTGAATAAACTGCTGAACACACCCCCACTTGTTTTCAATTTATTTTTATTTTATTTAATTGGCATTAATTCATTTTTATTTTTTTAAAAATAGTTATATGCATTTAAAAAACCCCAAAAAAATCATGAAACATATTTGGCATTTTATGAAATTTTCACAAATATTATTTTATTATTTTATTTTATTTTTGGCGTCTGAAATAATTATGTGTTTATTTTCTTTTTGAATTATTCATATCATGCATACCTAAACTTGTAGAATTTTGTTCTCATAGCATCCAAAACCTTTTGAACTCATCCTTTTTGCATTTTTTCACCAATACATTGAAATGCATTAAAATATTTTTCTCTCATTTTTAAAACTTTTTCATATTGCTTTCCAGTCCTTTTCTTTAGCACATTGAACCATATTTCTCATCTGAATTTGCATAATTGTTTGAGTGACTTTTATTTTGAATTTTGCCATGAATTTTTGATATGTTGTTTGCTTCTGGTTGGGATATGTTGACAATTAATTTTGTGATTTTAGAATATGTTTTTCTAATTGTTTGATTGCTTTTATTTGAAGTCTTCTTGTATGCATATCTCTGATCATGTCTGGTTACCTGTTTGAAGAGGCACTTCTGCCATTGCTTGGGGGTTTGTTTCTTTGATTTCTTAATTCATGTTTGAATTGTTATAGGTCATTTGATCACTATTATATGTCATTATTTGGGTTTCATTTGCCTTAATATTATTTATGTCTGTTTTGTACTAACCTTTTATGCAGGGGTTGAGGTAAGTTCTTTGAGGGTGTGGATAGCTATCCATGTCCACTCTCACTCCTTCTGTCTCTCATCTTTTCTTTTCTTTAGGCTTAGGTTGTCGTCAAACCTCACTAACCGTAGGTCACCGATGCATGATAACATTAGGACTCTTAGTTTCCCTTTAGAGTTTCCTTTGTGTCTTCTCTCTTCTCATCTTAAAACTTCTTGAAAACACTTAATAAGAATAAAGTGTATTGCGCACGAGCCTTAAGCGTGGGGAATGAGAAATGAGGGGCTTCCTCTCATCTTTCTAGAGTGCTTAGCGAGCGTCCTGTCTTGGGACGATGCGTTAAGTATTCGCCCTTGTGCCCTAGACTTTGGTGCAATGCAAGTTATGAACCAACTTAAGTCACTTCTGTCCTAAAAAATACAAACAAACTTCAAACCTTTTTGTCCTTCGGGATTGTCAAACTAAAGGCTATTTTCAAAAAGGGCACGTTACTTTCCGTCTGAGTCGCAAATAGGCATCGACCCTAACTGCCTGACGCGAACTTAACGTCGCTCATAAAAAACACAAAAAGAACTTGGTCCGAACTACGTTGACTCTGAATTCCCCATTGCACAAGGGGGTACGTAGGCCTAGGACGTTGACGTCCTACCGAGTCTGTCTTTGTCTTCCCCTTCCCTGTCTTAGTACATCCATAGATGATAGGATAACTCACCCTTAGATTAGACAACAAGCGTGGATCCCATCGAGTACGATGGACGCGTGGGGTGCTAGCACCTTCCCCTCTTCCTCAGGTTTATGCGGTGTTCCCTTTCCCTCTCTTGGGATAAATTTACACGGCTGGCGACTCTGTTTTTCCGCGCCACTCTCGCATTTGTACCTGGATGAAAATCCTGGGAGCGATACTAACTGTCAAGTTCCTTGTGCCAAAAGTGGTCCAATGTTTTGAACACTCCCAATTAATCCCTTAGAAGCTTTTAGGATGATTAGAACCAGCTGGAATCTTCAGGAACAAGTTTTGGCTCTTTCTTGCAAAAGGGGTAAAAGTGACCAATATGGCAACTCTCTCAAACGGTGTTCCAGATGAGGGGAACCATTTGGGACAGTTTGAGGATGATATTTAGAGTGTGTTTGAGGCTTTGTTTTGTTTTGGAAGTGACTGAATCAAGACATGGCTTGAAAAATACAGAAAAGTCAATTTTTGAGGTTTTGGAGGTTGACTTTTTGATTTTGGTGTTTCAGGTCACAAGTGACTGTTTGGAAAACTTAGATATAATATATTATAGGTGTTTGGATCATGAGTTGTGGTGGAATTGCTCTCTAACTCAAAAACTCAGAGATAACTTGCAAAAGAAGGCATTTTGGCCTAGAGAAAGAGAATTTGAGGAAAGGAAGTGTTATAGTGCTTTGGTGTACTCAAACTAATCATAATTGAGCTCTATTTATAGTGTGTCAAGTTTGTTTTAGCATCAATAGTGAATGGCAGCTGCAGCAGGCCTTTGGCCAATGTTGAGCAAAAAGAATCTCAAGTCTCCTCTAGCCATTGACTTGAGGTTATGGTACATGCCTATGGTCCTTTGATTCAGAGCCTATTCTTGACTCATTTAGTTAGGAATGTGTCAGTCCATGCCAGCTTGGTGCATCCATTGAATGCTTGGAAACAAAATTGGAGTCTTGGCACCTTTTTAGCCTTTTTAGGTTTGTTATGGCTAAGTGTAGATTCTTGGACTTTGGAGGCTTGGGGATCAGATCATTCTCCTTTTGTTTTATCCTCAGATGTTTCCAAATGGATGACAAGGCTTAGAGTTGTCTAAATTGGTCAAATCGAGCAAAACACCAAATTCTGCCTTGCTTAGGACAGTTGGAAATGACGATTTTGAGGGATTCATATCTCCTTGCTCAGGTTGAGTTATGGGAGGATCTTGTGCTTTTTAGAAAGCCCTCGTATGGTACAAAACATGTGTGATCATAGTTTGTTTTGAAACTATTTGGATCCAACTGAAAAAACTCCATGAACATTGATGTTCAAGGCTGGTAACTTAGGCAGATTTTCACTAAGTGTTGGAAAAAGTGTCATTTTCATGTTTTTGTGTTTTTGATCAATTCATAACTCAAAATCCATAAAGAATTAGAGTCTGAGGTAGTTAAAGCTTTTGTAGAGTGTAACAAGACCTACAAATCCAGCTTTGGATCACCCAAAATGGTTGCTTAGATCAGAAGTTATGGTCCTTGGAATTTGGTACCAAAACCATTTTTGTTCCATAACTTAGAAAAATTTTGGTTTCTCATGGTTGCCCCTTTTGCAAGAAACCTCACTTCTCTTGATTTTTCTTAATGAATGATGATCAATACCATACATTAACATTATTTTTGACTTAGGGGAACCATATTTATGAAAAATTTTAAAAACTCAAACTTGATTTAGTGCACAATTGACTTTTTATCGGATGAAATCCAAACTGTGCGATCCTTTGTGAAATCAAGTCCTTGACCTATATCAAACCTAATGGATGGATTTCATAGGTGTTATAGGGTGTATTGAATCATGTCCCAAGGTTTGGGAGCATGTCTTGGTCAAAAGTCAATGGTACAGTTGACTTTTTCTTCAAACCCTAATTGTGGTCCAGATGAAATTAAAACTTGTGAATCAAGCTTCTTGGATCAATCAATTGTTGAAAATGGATCAATATGGTGTATTTGAGGCCCTCAAATCATGTCTTGAGGTCATGGCTCATGCTTTGTCCCAAAAGTCAACTTAGGGGTGAATTAGGTCAAGAAACCCTAATTCCTGATTTTTGGTAAATGCATCCCCTGAGGTTAAATTGAATTGACGATTGGGTTCATGAGGTCCCTTGGAGTATCTTGGGTTATTCTTTGAAGCATTGGCTCATTCCCAGAGGAAAAATTCCATCTGGAGGCCTTGGTCGACCAAAACCCTAATTTGGTGACATTGTCGATTTTGAGGCTTGATCCACTTGGAATGTTGCAACTTTGTGCTTGATTCCTGATGTGGGAGTCCTCTTGATCTTTTATAGGTGTTTGAGAGGTTAGAAAAATTGAAGATCATGTCATTCCTTGATTGATCCTTTGTCTACGTGCTCTGAGAGGGCTTGAAACCCTAAGTCTTGATTGTGGTGAATGCTCGATCATCTTTAAGGAGATTGATGAGGCATGAAAGTACATCCATATTGTGATGATGACTTGAACAATGATGGGAAATCTTGGTGGTCAAAATTTGGGGTATGACAGATGCCCCTATTTAATTTTCTTGGACCTGAAGGTGTGAATGGCGAAGATATTCGGGCATTCGGGGTGCAAGAGGATTAAATATCGGAATACCCGAAATTTTGATGGTGGTTATGAATGGCCTTTTGGTCATCCATCTTCTTTTGCTAAGCAATGATGCTTAGAAAAAGGTAAAACTTCCCCTCGATCCTGGTCTTCAGCCATGGAACTGGTCTCAGTTTTCTTAAATAAACTTCTCCTCGATTCTGGTTTTTACCCGTGGAACTGGTCTCAGTTTCTAAAATAAACTTCCCCTCGATCCTGGTCTTCAGCCAAGGAACTGGTCTCAGTTTCTGATACAAACTTCCCCTCGATCCTGGTCTTCAGCCAAGGAACTGGTCTTAGTTTCTTTTGTCAATAAACTTCCCCTAGATCCTGGTCTTTAGCCATGGAACTGGTCTTAGTTTTATTTAGTTTTTTTTTTTTCCGTTAAGTTCCCTCCTTGACAAGTGACGCTATGTGTAGAAGTTTTCCTCAAACTTCTCACCGAATTTTCCTGGGGAGATGCCATTTGATGGGAAAAATTTTTTGATGTCAGACTTGCTGGGGAACCCATTCATTTGAGTTGTAGAGGTGTGCAAACTTCTTTGTTGGAGATGCCATTTGTTGACTCTACTGGGGGAAAACGAGTCTCTTTAGAGGTTGTTTCCTTCTTGGGGATATTACATCATACTTTTCTTCGAGATCTTATAGGAGAAATGCCATGTGATGTAATCTAATTTTGAGGTGTTGACGACTTCATTAACATTGACTTCCTGAAGAGAAAAACCAATGTGTTGCTGAGAGTCTTTAATCGCGAGGCTTTCTCTGGGGATTTTCCTTAATCTGGGAAAGCGAGAACATCATCTTCAATAGTAAAGAGTGAAGTTTGTCGAATGTCTTCTTGTTTCTCAGAGGTTCAAGTTATCAAAGTGTTTGAGGACCATCTCTAATCTAGAAATAAACTAGGGAGAAACTGCTCAGACGCTGTATTTCCTAACAAGTAAAGGACTGACAACTTGATTGAGAGGACTTTATCACTTGGGAACTAGACCGACTAGAGTGATAGTGATGTAATATGAATATGAGTATGAATCAAATAGGCATGATGTATGTATGTATATGTTGACAAAACTGATGTGACATACAGACTAATGGATGAACAAGATTGGATACTCGGCCACGGTGGGGGATGAAAAGTATCACTGTCCAAAATAGCAATTCTACCTTGCTTAGGAGAGGTAGCCCCCTGTGGGGAGAAATAATTGTTCAATCGGTCTTAAGAGGTACGAACTCTGCCGGGGATGTCAGATGAAATATGGTCTCTGACACAGTTGATCCTTCATTCAGGCGTACTGTTTTAGAAGGAGTACTTTGACTCTGCACTTTGAGGTTCAACCACCCTCGGAGAAGCAATCGGTGTTCTTTCGATGTTCAACAGTCAAAAGAATTGCCATCTTTATTTTAAAAGCAAAAAATTTTTGACAATTAAATTCATTTATTTGTTTTATTTCAAGAATCGTTGATCATGTTAAAAATGTCATTCTGTAAAGCTAAAACAAATAAGAATTGCAAACAAAAGCACTAGGGCTCAAATTTTATTGATAGGATGGAAATCAGCTAAGCGCGTGATCCTATAGAGTATTTACAAAGTTAGAAAATGGTAATTTAAGGGAAAAGGGCTACATTGAAACATAACGACCGCTATCCTTCTACCAACTTTGAATTCTGGACATCCTGAGCTTTTGTCGAAGATGACCTTGACTGGAAGTTTTTTTGACGAACAGTGTTACCGCTGGGGATTTAACCTCGTCGGACGTAGTTACTTGCCATGAATCCCTAACTTTTTCCTGGATTATACTTTGAGATTTCCAATCCATCGGGATGATTTTTGCTTATGTCTCTAATTTTTGCCTGGACCGCCCTTTCAGGTTTTCAATCCACCGAGACGTTTTTTTTTTGTTTAGGCGAAGTATTTCTTGATTACGTCAACATTCGTGGGATAGGAAAATTCTTCTCCATCCATGGTTACGAGTCTCAAGGCGCCGCCTGAGAAATCTTTCTTGACCACATAGGGGCCATCGTAATTTGGAGTCCATTTGCCCCGGGAATCAGTGAGGAATGATTGTATCTTCTTGAGCACGAAGTCCCCTTTCCTGAAGACGCGAGGTCGACCTTTTTGTTAAACACTTTCTTCATTCTTTGCTGATATAACTGACCATGGCATAGTGCCGTTATTCGCTTTTCTTCTATTAGGTTCTGTTCATCGTGTCGACTTTGAAACCATTCAGCTTCTGTTAGTTTAGCCTCCATCAATACCCAGATTAATGGGATCTCTACTTCTATGGGGAACACTGCTTCCATGCCATATACTAGAGAGAAAGGGGTTGCCCCTGTTGAGGTGCGGACAGATGTGCGATAACCATGAAGAGCAAAGTGTAGCATCTCATGCCAATCTTTGTAGGTTACAACCATCTTTTGAACGATCTTCTTGATGTTCTTGTTAGCTGCTTCTACCGCTCCGTTCATCTTAGGTCGGTAGGGAGATGAGTTATGGTGTTCGATTTTGAACTCAGCGCATAACTCCTTCATCATCTTGTTATTCAAGTTAGATCCATTATCAGTAATGATCTGGCTTGGAACACCATAACAACAGATGAGATTGTTTTTGATAAAGCAGACCACGACTTTTTGGGTTACATTGGTGTATGACGCTGCTTCGACCCACTTGGTGAAGTAGTCAATGGCTACTAGAATGAACCAATGTCTGTTTGAAGCTCTAGGTTTGATCATGCCAATCATGTCGATTCCCCATATGGAAAAAGTCCATGGGAAATAGAGAACTTTGAGATGCGTTGGCGGTACATGGATTTTGTCTGAGTATATCTGACACTTGTGACATCTCCTCATGTACTTGTAGCAATCGAATTCCATGGTCAACAAATAGTACCCTGTTTGCAGAATTTTTCTCGCCATTGTGTGTCCGTTGGCATGAGTGCCAAAGGATCCTTCGTGAATTTCTTTCATCAGCATGTTTGCTTCTGGTCTGTCTACGCATCGGAGCAAGACCATGTCAAAGTTTCTCTTATAGAGTGTATCATCGCTCAGGAAGAAGTTGTCTGCCAATCTTCTGAGGGTCTTTCTGTCTTTTCTGGATGCCCCTGGTGGGTACTCTTGTTTCTGAAGGAAGCATTTGATATCGTGATACCAAGGTTTGTCGTCTATGACTGCTTCAATCGCGAAGATGTAAGCGGGTCTTTCTAGGCGCATTATGTCAATTTTAGGTACGTTGTTCCATTGACCTACACTAATCATTGAGGAGAGAGTGGCTAATGCATCATCCATATGATTCTCTTCACTAGGGATGGGATGAAACTCGATTCTGTTGAAGAAGGGTAACAACCTTCTCGCGTAATATTTATAAGGAATCAGTCTTGATTGGTATGTGTTCCAATCTCCTTTGATCTGATTGATAACCAGGGATGAGTCTCCATACACATCCAAGTTCTTAGTTTTCAAGTCAATCGCTTCTTCGAGACCCATGATACAAGCTTCGTATTCGGCCTCGTTGTTTGTACACTTGAATGTTAGTCGGGCGGTGAAAGGAATGTGGGTAGTCTGTGGTGTTATGATGATTGCCCTAATTTCGTTTCCGTAATTGTTGACAGCTGATAACACTATTTTAGTGTGTTACTCTTACCCAATATTTATGACATTTCTAGTTCATGATTTCACTTTTCTAGCATGAGTTTAAGGTGTTTTAGCACGATTTAAGCTTTAAGCACATTATGTGCTTCTTTTACGTTTTCATTGTGTTTGTGCTCTAAAAGGAAGATAGATGATGATGAGAAGAGGCATGACCCCAGTTGCCAGAGTCTGGAGCAGCATGAGGAGCTATTTGGAAAACTGATGGTTTAATCAACCATTTCACCAAGAGAGTTGGAGATTGATGATGAAAAGCCAAGAATGACTAGGGCTCACGTGGCAGCACTATGAAGAGCAATGGAGCAAAAGGAAGGGATAAGATCAAGAAAGCTAGAGGACAAAAGGTAGTACGGTGGGGACCACTCAGCAGAGGACGCCCAGCACCAGCCGTCTGCTCTGCTCCACCAGCCTGCTCCAGCCGCCTACTAAAAGCAAATTTGTCTCCCACCAATATCTGTACCAGATTACTTGCAAAGGAAGGATTGTCGGACAACTGTCCCACATGAAGGATTTGATTTGGGCCTAACCTTATTTTCCTCAAGAGACCCACGATCCAAGAAAGGAGGAACCACCACTTCCACTCATCACTATTTAAAGAGAGCTTGTGCATTGAAGACAGAGAGACAAGAGATTCCACACACAACAATATTTTATTTTCAGTTTTTAAAGTTATTTTCAGTTTCAAGAGTTAGAGTATTAGTAGAGAGTATTCTTTTCTTCTCCAGATCTGTACACTCTGCTGAGAACTGTCGTGACTAAACAGAGTTGTTGCTGTTTATCCAACGCAAGAGATCTCCAAGTTATTAGTAGGTTGCATTTCTTCACCACACTTTGTAAGATGATGTTTCCTATTAATTTCATTCCAGTAGTTTGTACTCAGCTCACTATGAGCTAAACCCTTGTTTGATGAGACTAATGAAGTTAGTATAAAAGTGTTTTTATGTTAATATGGTGTGTTGGCTAGTGTCTTATTTTGTTATGTGTTTTTATGCTATAAAATTGGTTCTTAGAATGATCAACTAGGAAAAAAGTAAAAGCTTGTTGTTGAGAGAGATCCAATAAACAAGTGGATTTCATAACAAAAGTGGTTAATAAAGTAGGATAGAGATATTCACTTAATTCAACTTACTTAGAGATAAGAAGTTGAGACCACAAAGATTTTTTTAGAATTAAAACCAGACGTATTTTAGGGTTACAAGTGAGACTTAGAGATTTGTTCCCTTGCCCTAGTTATACATGTTTTTGATGTTGTAGAGATACACCACTAGATCACGTTCTGACCTTTTGAGGCACGACACTTCACATCATAAAGACATCTCAAACACCCATACTAATGGATTTAACTCATCAACTATTCTCTATGATATTTTAACTCCTTCATAGCTTTCAGTTATTTTAGTTATTTGTGTGTACTCTTGTTTCTTATTCTCATATTTCTGTTACCTTGCTCATACTTTTCTTAAACGAAGAAAGCTAATATTAGTAGTTCAAACACTTTACACTTCCCTGTGGGTTCGACCTTTATTTTATCACTTGCTACATTACCAAGCATGTATACTTGCATGTGACACCATTGCCCTATTATTCACAAGAAACACATTATAAAAATTAGAGTAGAGCTTTTTGGGGAATTAACAAGTTTTTGGCGCCGTTGCCGGGGAAGTGAAAAAGTTTGAAAAACTATATTTATTTTTTTCATTTAAGACTGTATTTGAGCTTTTAACGTTTGCTGTGATTTGGTGATACGACAGACTTAAGCTATTGCATGCGCAGGTCGTTACAACCAGTTTACAGTGGTTATCCTGAACCTGAAAGAATTCTCAAAGCACGAAGAAGATTTGTACGTACTCAGCAAATATCTGGAGATTCCTCAACTTCAGCTGTGGCTGAACCTGAAGGAGTAGTGTACGAGGAGGACACGGAAGAAGAAAGCTCATCGTCTTCTTCAGACGAGTCATTACACGAGACAATCATGGCAGAGCCAGACATCATTGGTATTGCCAATGACCGAGTGCGTAGCATCAGGGATTATGCTGTGTTTGATCCAAATGCTATGAATACTGGCATTGCTAGGCCAGCTATCACAACACCAAAGTTCGAGTTCAAGCCTATGATGTTCCAAATGTTGCAAGCTGCTGGTCAATATTCAGGCTCTCCTCATGAAGATCCTCATTTGCACTTAAAACAATTTTTGGATGTTGGTGACAATTTCAAGATCCTTGATGTGCCCGTGGATACCTTTAGGTTGAGGCTATTTCCATATTCTCTAAGGGATCGAGCCAAGAGCTGGCTTAATTCTTTGGAACCAAATTCCATTACTATATGGAATGCCTTGGCAGAAAAGTTTCTGGCTAAATATTTTCCTCCTTCCAAAAATGAAAAAATGAGAAATGAAATCACATCATTTAGGCAAGGAGATGATGAGACGTTGTTTGACGCATGGGAAAGATTTAAGGAGCTGTTGAGACAATGTCCACATCATGGGATTCCCATCTGCATACAACTTGAGACCTTCTATAATGGATTAATTCCATCCTCAAGGAATATGTTAGATGCATCCAGTGGGGGAGCTCTATTGTCTAAACCCTATGACGCTGGTTACAAGCTGATTGAAAGCATTACGGCTAACACTTATCAATGGCCAGTCACAAGGGCCACTACAAGTTCAACTCAAAAGAAGCCTGCTGGAGTTCATGAAGTCACTGAGACCACAACTCTTGCTGCTCAAGTGGCTCAGATACACCAAATGATGAAGAATCTGATGAATCCTGAAGTGCCAAAACCTGACCCTGTTAAGGTGGTTACTGACGCTTTTGAGGTTGCCTGTGTTTTCTGTGGAGGACCACATCTATTTGAAGAATGTTCTGCCAACCCTATTTCAGTTAACTATGTTGGCAATCCCAACAACAACAGCAGATACAATAATCCCTACAGCAACACTTACAACCCAGGAAGGCGCAATCATCCTAATTTTTCTTGGAGTAACAATTAAAATCAACCTAAACCGCAAGCAACCACACCTCATGTTCCACCTGGATTTTCTAACCCTAACTATGCTGGGGTTAACCAGGGAAACAACCATCTGGAGAATATGCTCAAGTCCTTTATTCAAGAAGCAAAGAATCATTTTCAAGCACAAGGAGTAAGTATCAAGAACTTGGAGAACCAAGTGGGCCAAATTGCTACAGATCTAAGTTCAAGAAACTTGGGAAATTTTCCCAGCTCTACTGAGACTCCTAGCACACAAACTGGAGTGAAAAATGTTGAGACTTGCCAAGCTCTTAATTTAAGAAGTGGTAAGGAAATTGAAGAGACCATTACAAAGAGCAAGGAGTCAAGTACAACTGTGTCTAAGCCCGACAGTCCTAGAGCAAAAGACAATGATGGAGAACCGTCTTCATCCAAACAGCAAAAGCACAAAGATAATGTACTCACTGAAGATTACATTCCTCTAGAAAGTCAAGAAGTCATCACTGAAGCCAACAAGAAGCAAAAGTTTGTACAAGAAAGACCACCACCCCCTTTTCCACAAAGAATAAAAAAAGCAAAAGAAGAGCAACAATTTTAAAAGTTTATGGAGATCTTGAAGAAGCTTCACATCAACATACCATTGATTGAATCCATTCAACAAATGCCAAATTATTCAAAATTCATGAAGGATGTGCTTGCCAAACGTAAAAGGGTGGGAGAGTTTGCTACAGTTGCACTTACACAAGAGTGTAGTCAATTAGTTCAAGGCAAACTCCCTCCCAAGTTGAAGGATCCTGGAAGTTTCACTATTCCATGCACCATTGGAGACACCTTTTGTGGAAAGGCGTTATGTGATTTAGGGGCCAGCATTAATCTCATGCCTCTATCTATATTCAAGAAGCTCAAGGAGTATTTGCTACCCACAAGGGAAGATTGAAGATATGTTGGTAAGGGTTGACAAGTTTGTCTTCCATGCTGATTTTATCATTATGGATTTTGAAGCTGATGAGGAGACACCCATTTTGTTGGGAAGGCCATTCGTAGAAATGGGTAGAACCTTAATTGATGTTGAAAGAGGAGAACTCACCATGAGGGTGAACGGTTAACAAGTAGTGTTCAACATACTTAATGCCTTACAATACCCAAAAGAGGAGGTGACTGAGTGTTCTATGATATCTATTTGGGAAGGTTTAATTCACAAAAACCTTCTAAAGGCTAATGATGTGTTGAAAATTGAGTTAGGAAAAGTGGAAGACGAAGGACTAAAAGATGGAGTCATCTATGGTCCAATGCCAAAGCAAGAGGAAGAGTATGTGGAAGTGATAAAATCCACCACTATTGCTCATAAACAACAGCTAACTTCCATTGAAGAACCCCCTGAATTGGAGCTTAAGCAACTTCCGGAGCATTTACAGTATGCATATCTGGAGGCGGGATAGAAGCTTCCAGCTATCATAGCTACGGATTTGCAAGAGGCACAAAAAGAGCACCTGATTTCACTACTGAAGAGACACAAGAAGGAAATTGCATGGCAGATTTCTGATATTAAGGGAATTAGCCCAGCAATATGCATGCACAAAATTCTGTTGGAAGAAAATGCTAAGAATAGCCTTGTGAGCCAACGAAGGCTGAACCCCATCATGAAGGAGGTTGTAAAAAAGGAGATTATCAAGTGGTTAGACGCAGGAATTATCTACCCTATCTCAGATAGTGTGTGGGTAAGTCCAATCCAGTGTGTACCGAAGAAGGGAGGCATGAGAGTGATAGTCAACGAGAAGAATGAGCTCATTCATACTAGAATAGTTTCTGGTTGGAGAATTTGCATGGATTATAGGAAGCTAAACAAGGCAACAAGGAAGGACCATTTTCCCTTGCCTTTCATTGACCAGATGCTGGATAGGCTGGCTGGAAAGGAGTATTATTGTTTCTTAGATGGATATTCGGGCTACAACCAAATTGCAATAGCCCCGGAATATCAAGAAAAAACAACATTCACATGTCCATATGGCACCTTTACTTTCAGAAGAATGTTGTTTGGACTGTGCAATGCACCAGCCACTTTCCAACGTTGCATGATGGCTATTTTCTCGAATATCATAGAGAATTCCATGGAGGTGTTCATGGATGATTTTTCAGTTTTTGGAGAATCATTTCAAGATTACCTAAAGAATTTGGAATTGGTGCTGATCAGGTGTGAAGAGAACAACTTAGTCCTCAATTGGGAAAAATGCCATTTTATGGTAAAAGAAGGAATTGTTCTTGGTCATAGAATTTCTAAAGAAGGATTGGAGGTAGATCAAGCAAAGGTGGAGGTAATTGAAAAACTACCCTCACCAGTCAATATCAAGGGCTTTAGGAGTTTCTTGGGGCATGCTGGATTTTATAGGAGGTTTATAAAAGATTTTTCAAAAATCTCTAAACCACTATGCCAGCTGCTGCAGCATGACACGCCTTTCGTCTTCAGTGAAGAGTGCCTTGAATCTTTCAATCTTTTGAAGAAGGCCCTCATTTCTGCACCTCTAGTCAAAGTTCCAGATTGGTCCAAGCCATTTGAGTTGATGTGTGATGCTAGTGACTTTGCCATTGGCGTTGTTTTAGGCCAAAGGCATAGAAAAGTGTTTCATACTATTTACTATGCAAGTAAAACGTTGATAGAAGCACAAATCAACTACACAACCACGGAGAAGGAGCTGTTGGCAGTAGTGTTTGCTTTTGATAAGTTCAGACCTTACTTGGTAGGAACTAAAGTCATTGTGTATATGGATCATTCAGTAATTAAATATTTGATTGCCAAAAAAGATGCAAAGCCATGACTTATACGTTGAGTGCTTCTTCTACAAGAGTTTGACTTGGAAATAAGAGACAAAAAAGGAGTAGAGAACTTAGTTGCTGATCATCTCTCAAGACTTCCTGAAGAAGTGCAACCTCAAAACAATGGAGAGATTAAGGAAAGTTTTTCGGATGAGAAGCTGTTGGTGATTACTGATGGCATGACTCCTTGGTACGCTGACATTGTGAACTACTTAGTCAGTAGGGTTGTACCACCAGAATTCAACTACCAACAGAGAAAGAGGTTCTTTCACACTGTAAAGAACTATTTCTGGGATGAGCCATACCTATACAAGAAGTGTGCAGATCAGTTGCTAAGAAGATGTGTTGACTATGAGGAGGCACGCCAGATCTTATCAGCATGTCACAAAGCCCCATATGGTGGACATTTTGGAGGAGTAAGAACTGCAGCCAAGGTGTTGCAATCAGGTTATTTCTGGCTTTCTATTTTTAAATATGCTCATGAATTTACAAAGAGATGTGATAGATGTCAAAGGGTTGGAAATGTGTCCATGAGACAAGAGATGCCGCTCACTAGTATTCATGAAGTAGAAATTTTTGATGTGTGGGGCATTGATTTCATGGGGCCATTTCCTCCCTCTTTTGGAAATCTTTACATTCTTGTGGCTGTGGACTACGTGTCCAAGTGGATTGAGGCAGTAGCAACACCATCCAATGATGCCAAGGTTGTGACTAAGTTCTTGGTCAAGAACATTTTGACAAGACATGGCATGCCTAGAGCTATCATCAGTGATGGTGGATCTCATTTTTGCAATAAACTTTTTGAAAACCTAATGGCAAAATATGGGATTAAGCACAAGGTTGCTACAGCCTACCATACCCAAACTAGTGGACAAGTGGAGTTGTCCAATAAATAAATCAAAAGAATCTTGGAAAAGGTAGTTAATCTAACAAGGAAGGATTGGTCCAAACATTTGGACGAAGTACTATGGACGTATAGGACTGCCTATAAAACCCCCTTAGACATGTCTCCATATAGACTTGTCTACGAGAAGGCTTGTCATCTACCCATTGAATTAGAACACAAGGAATTATTGGTTGTGAAGCAATTAAATTTTAATATTCAAAGTGCTGGCCAAGCTAGAATGCTCCAATTAAAAGAGTTAGATGAGCATAGGTTATTCTCATACGAGAATGCTGAAGTGTATAAGGAAAAGACCAAGAGGTGGCATGACATGAAATGCCAGAAGAGGGAATTAGTGAAAGGCCAAAAAGTTTTACTTTTTAACTCAAGGCTGAAGCTATTCCCTGGAAAATTAAAATCAAGATGGTCTGTACCCTTTATCTTAGAGGAGATTTACCCCCATGGTGCGGTGGAATTGTTAAATGAGAAGAATGCAGAGAAATTTTAGGTCAACGACCAAAGGGTCAAAGCTTACCTTGGAGAGTCCTCAAGTAACACAAGGGATGCTCTCCATTTTATTGATTAATGAATTTTTGTGTTGGTCAGGCGATAAGACCTTAAAATAGCGCTACTAGGAGGCAGCCCAATTTTATGCAATTTTTTTCTTTTGTTTTACTTTGTACAGGATCATGATGTGTTCTACTAGCGTCAACGCATGACTAGACTAGACATGCCAGCAACAAACACAAGAGCAGTGGAAGGGGAGGAATGAAAAAGATTGAAGGAATAAAAAATTTTCCTAAGTCCAATGAGATTAATAATCATGCTGAGCTGGCGTTGATTATTTTTCCCATGAAAAATCAGAAAAGAATTTGAAAAGTTTTTCTTAGAAGGAAGAGAGAGAAAGAAAGCGCAACATAGGGAGCAAGCGCATTGGGCTATGTGAAGGAGCAGAGTTATGATGGCCAGGTCTGCCACGTCAGACACCTCAGCCACCTAAACACGTAAACCCACTTAAGTGTGTCTTTTCAGGTGTCAGACCTAGGGCTTTCGCTCCTTGTCCTACGAAACACTAAAATAGAAAAACTTCTCTCTCCACTTCAAATAAACGTTTTATTTTAATATTTTCTTAAAACTTTTTGCAACCATCCTTACAACTCCCCCACTTTTACCTATACACAAACCTTCAGACAAAAACCTCTTCATCTTCCATTCCACCATTTTTCTCTGAAACCCTAAAAACTTCTCAATCCCTTTTTCTCCTTTTTCACTTCAAAAAAAGGACTCGCGACCCCCAAACCGGCCGCCGTTACAAAACCACTGCCAAGAAAAATACCACCCCCACCATTGATATCTCAAGTCAGGACGAAGATGAAACCTTCGTGAATGTGGAAGCTCACAGGCGTTTTACGGAGTATTTTAGCAAGATGAATATTTTTTCTGAGCGTGGCTTTTTTATGGACTCCTCTGAGGAAGGTCTGGGACTACCAGGAGATATTGGAACCACAATATTGAAGTTGAAATGGGAGCTTTTGTGCAAACAACCTGGTGCTTACAGCGCCAACTTAGTCAAGGATTTCTATTCAAACCTCACCGATCCAGGACACAAACGGTTGGAGGTGATCATCAGAGGTACAAAGGTCGTGTACAATGAGGCAAATATCAACTATTATTTCAAACTGGATGATGCTGAAGATGAGTACCAAAACTTGGTATTACGATCTCAGGAAGATGAGTATGACACGTATCTCGAGTCATTGTGTGTCCAAGGAGCAAAATGGGTGGACAAAGCCGTGAAGAGGATGGACCTCAGGCCGGAGGTGAAAGTTTGGTACCAATTTTTGAAACATTCCATCAAGCCAACCGCTCACAATGAGACGGTTCTAGGGCAAACTTGGTACTCTTACACTGTATCACCGGCTTGAGACCCGTCAATGTGGGAAAAATAATAGTGCAGGAAATCCATGCGTGTCCAACGAAAAAGGAAGGGATGCTCTTCTTCCCGTGTTTAATCACAACTCTGTGCCGAAGACATGGTGTGTCTGAGTATGACTCAGACAATTTTGGGGCCCCTCAACAGCCACTGGACAAGACACTAACCATGACACTCATGAAGCCTAAAGGAGTAAGGAAAAGAGCAGCTACAAGTCAAACCTCATATGCAACTGAAGAGCAACCAGACCCATCCATAGAAATCTTGAGGTAGATGCGTAGGGATCAACAAGCATTCTTCGCCTACCAAAAGGCCAAGACACAGTGGTTGGAAGAAATGCGGGCCATGCAAGCCCCATCTCATGTGTTGAAGGCTCCAGAGTTTCCAGATCATATTTTGGGAAATATGGAACCAATGGTTGCTGCTGAAGGAGAAAAGAGATCCATGAAAAAAGAGAAGGGAAAGAAGAAGAAGAAAGACAAAGAGGCAAAGAAGAAAGATGTTGGTGAGACTAGCAAGGGCAGGTCAGCAGACACCAGTCAAAGCCAAAACAAAAAGAAGAAGTTAAGGAAGGCTTATCCATCTCCACCTCCAGAAATAAAGGAAACCCCAAAGAAGAAGAAGCTCAAAGTTGAGTGGAAAAATAAGGAGCCGGCTGTAGGCATGACACCACCTGCCATCCCTGTAACAAACGCCAACAAATTTGACCTGAATAAGTCAGACCAGGAGGAGGAAGGAACAGAGAAGGATGAAGTTTTGGAAACCATGCTATCAGAAGCAGAAAAATATGTTGAGGACTTGAACAGGGTGGAAGCTACTAAGGAGGAAGAAAGGAGTAAGAAAAGGAGGACGTTGAGGAAGAAAAACTGCAATCTGAAGGAGGGACGGAGGAGAAGGATTTGGAAGGAATAAGGAGATATTACTCCTTTACAGAAACTGAGAAAGAGGAAGTTGCCAAAGGAGACGACGAAGCTGACAGTGACGAATTAGAAAAGACAGGAGCTAAGCCTGACGCATATAAAAAAGACAATGTTCCGGCGGAGCAGTCAAAGGAAAGTGGAGAACAGCAAAAGGAAAAGAGTCCTATGAAGACTGCTAGGAAGGAGGTTGCTCCTGCTACAGCTGAAGAGGGAAATGACAAAGGCCCAGGAGTGCAGGAGAACAAGAAGAAAAAGAAGAAGCAACCTCTGCAGGCTCCAAGGAAAAGCTCCAGGCTAAGGGCCTAAGTGGTAAATGTGGAAATAGGCGAGCTCTGTCTTGCCACATCTCACCACTAAACAGTGAGGACACTGTCCTTACTAAGTTTGGGGGAGGGCATCAATACTCAGCCTATTTTCACTCAATCTAACCCTGTTTCTGTCTTTTACTGTCGTTTCTACCTATGACTGCTGTTTTATGTCTAAGTTTGGATATTGTGTTTGGTTGGCCATGTTTTGAGCCAAATGTTTTAGTTTAAAAGTTTTAAATTCTCTTGTGGGGATGCTGTAACGCTCCCAGAACATGATGACCTGCAGTTTGATGTTTGGTTTGAATGATGTGCGTGGCACTTTTTGATGATTATTTCTTTCATGTTAAAATGGTGTGAAAATGGTGTGAATCATAACTTAGAATAAGGAAGAACTAGGGAATGTGGGGATCCAACTAAGTCAGGAGCGTAAACTTTTAATTTCTGGGCTCAAGAATAAAAAAGGGGAATGAAGCTGTTAGGTGTTAGGGAAGCAAGGTGTAGGAGTTTCACCAAATGAGTTTGACAGAGGAGATTGATGTTCTCAGTCACGTCAGCACTAGTCTCCTAAACCAGCCAGAAAATTTTTTCCAAGAGAAACTGAATTGTGAAAATCAAGGGAAAGGTTAAAATCCTAGGAATCACAAAGGGAAGGACAAGAAGATTTAAATAATGATTGAGACGACCACGAAAGGGACACACTTCACACAAAGACATGTGTAAAAAGTGGCAAAGACCACCAATAAAGTTCCTGTGCCCGAAACTGGAGGAACAACAAGCGTCTTCATCATAATATTCAGTTGAACTCACATGAGAAGATTCTGAGATAAGACGTGTTGCCAAAAAAAAAGAGAAAGAAAACAAATAATAAGTGAGAAAGTGTGGTCCCAAATGTGTTAGTCAAAAATATCAAATGAGAATCAGGACAGAATTCCCTAGTGAAACCAAAAGAGAAGAGACCCCACTCAAGAAAGTACACAAGGAAAGATCAAAAAGAGGAAATTGTGGCTTGTTTTCTGGAAGAGTAAGTCGTGACATGAGATGTCAGTTCCCCTTTGGACTAGCAAAACTTTGGGACAATTTCAAAGTTGAGCAACTCGCACCAGTACCGCTTCCTTACCTTTCCAAATCTTAAAGCCTCATCACCCTGCTAAGCCTGTCTGAAGCTGTTGAGAACCAATTACACTTCCCTATGTCTTTCGTTGTCACATCACTTGAGGACAGGCGATTATTCAAGTTTGGGGGAGTGATAACACTATTTTAGTGTGTTACTCTTACCCAATATTTGTGACATTTCTAGTTCATGATTTCACTTTTGTAGCATGAGTTAAAGGTGTTTTAGCACGATTTAATCTTTAAGCACTTTATGTGCTTCTTTTACGTTTTCATTGTGTTTGTGCTCTAAAAGGAAGATAGATGATGATGAGAAGAGGCATGACCCCAGTTGCCAGAGTCTAGAGTAGTATGAGGAGCTATTTGGAGAACTGATGGTTTAATCAACCATTTCACCAAGAGAGTTGGAGATTGATGATGAAAAGCCAATAATGACTAAGGCTCACGTGGCAACACTATGAAGAGCAATGGAGAAAAAGGAAGGGATAAGATCAAGAAAGCTAGAGGACAAAAGATAGTACGGTGGGGACCACTCAGCAGAGGACGCCTAGCACCAGCACCACCAGCCGTCTGCTCTGCTCCACCAGCCTGCTCCAGCCATCTGGTCTGCTCCACCAGCCTGCTCCAGCCGCCTGCTAAAAGCAAATTTGTCTCCCACCAACATCTGTACCAGATTACTTGCAAAGGAAGGATTGATGGACAACTGTCCCACATGAAGGATTTGATTTGGGCCTAACCTTATTTTCCTCAAGAGACCCACGATCCAAGAAAGGAGGAACCACCACTTCCACTCATCACTATTTAAAGAGAGCTTGTGCATTGAAGACAGAGAGACAAGAGATTCCACACACAATAATATTTTATTTTCAGTTTTTAAAGTTATTTTCAGTTTCAAGAGTTAGAGTATTAGTAGAGAGTATTCTTTTCTTCTCCAGATCTGTACACTCTGCTGAGAACTGTCGTGACTAAACAGAGCTGTTGCTGTTTATCCAACGCAAGAGATCTCCAAGTTATTAGTAGGTTGCATTTCTTCACCACACTTTGTAAGATTATGTTTCCTATTAATTTCATTCCAGTAGTTTGTACTCAGCTCACTATGAGCTAAACCCTTGTTTGATGAGACTAATGAAGTTAGTATAAAAGTGTTTTTATGTTAATATGGTGTGTTGGCTAGTGTCTTATTTTGTTATGTGTTTTTATGCTATAAAATTGGTTCTTAGAATGATCAACTAGGAAAAAAGTAAAAGCTTGTTATTGAGAGAGATCCAATAAACAAGTGGATTTCATAACAAAAGTGGTTAATAAATTAAGATAGAGATATTCACTTAATTCAACTTACTTAGAGATAAGAAGTTGAGATCACAAAGATTTTTTTAGAATTAAAACCAGGCGTATTTTAGGGTTACAAGTGAGACTTAGAGATTTGTTCCCTTGCCCTAGTTATACATGTTTTTGATGTTGTAGAGATACACCACTAGATCACGTTCTGACCTTTTGAGGCACGACACTTCACATCATAAAGACATCTCAAACACCCAATACTAATGGATTTAACTCATCAACTATTCTCTCTGATATTTTAACTTCTTCTTAGGTTTCAGTTATTTTAGTTATTTATGTGTACTCTTGTTTCTTATTCTCATATTTCTGTTACCTTGCTCATACTTTTCTTAAACGAAGAAAGCTAATATTAGTAGTTCAAACACTTTACACTTCCCTGTGGGTTCGACCTTTATTTTATCACTTGCTACATTACCAAGCATGTATACTTGCATGTGACACCATTGCCCTATTATTCACAAGAAACGCATTATAAAAATTATAGTAGAGCTTTTTGGGGAATTAACAACAGCTCCATCAAAGATCAGCCCCCATTGGGAACCTTGTTCTGGCCCTTCACTGGGTAGCGGTTCATCGCGATCTTTCATTTTCAAGTACATGACATCTTCGTCTGGGAAGTCAAACCCGACTTATTCTTGAACGTCAATCGGTTGATGAGCCAAATGATCGGCTAAAATACTTCCTTTGACGGATTTCTGAGCATGGTACTCGATGTTGTATTCTGATAACAACATCTGCCAACGGGCGATCCTTTTGTGAGAGCAGGGTTTTCAAAGACGTACTTGATCGGATCCATTTTGGAGATTAACCAAGTAGTGTGACAAATCATGTACTGGCGAGGACGTTTGGCTGCGCAAGCCAGAGCACAACAAGTTTTCTTAAGCATAGTGTACCGAGTTTCACAATTTATGAATTTCTTGCTTAAATAGTTGATGGCAGACTCTCTTCTTTTTGTTTCGTCTTGTTGGCCAAGTACACAGCCCATTGAGTCTTCCAAAATTATTAAATAGATGATCATCGGTCTTCCCTCCACTGGAGGTGATAGAATTGGTGGGTTCAACAGGTATTCCTTGATAGTGTCGAAGGCAGTTTGGCAGTCTTCTGTCCATATGCAATCCATATTCTTTTTGAGTAATTTGAAGATTTGCGCGCATGTCGCGGTCATGAGGAATATAAATCTAGAAATGTAATTCAAACGTCCCAGGAATCCTATGACTTGTTTTTCAGTCTTTGGAGAAGGCATTTCTTGAATGGCCTTGACTTTGTCAGGATCAACCTCAATTTCTTTCTGGCTGACGATGAACCCTAGCAGTTTTCCTGAGCGGACACCGAATGTTCATTTGTTGGGATTCAAGCGGATTTTGTACTTTCTCAGGCGCTCGAATAACTTTGACAGGTGGGTCACATGCTCCTCTTCTATTTTAGATTTGGAAATCATATCATCGACATACACTTCTATTTCTTTGTGTATCATGTCGTGAAACAGAGTTGTCATGGCCCTTTGATAGGTCGCCCCGACGTTCTTCAAACCTAACGGCATTACCTTGTAACAAAAGGTGCCCCATGGGGTGATGAATGAAGTTTTCTCCATATCTTCCGGCGCAATTTTGATTTGATTATAGCCCGAGAATCCATACATGAAGGAGAACACTTTAAACTTTGTTGTACTATCTACCAGCATGTCTATGTGTGGTAGGGGAAATCATCCTTTGGACTGGCTTTGTTCAGATCCCTGTAATCTACACACATTCTGACTTTTCCATCCTTTTTCGGAACTGGTACTATGTTGGCTAACCACTGAGGATATTCTGGTGTGGCGAGGAAACCCGCATCAATCTGTTTCTGCACTTCCTCTTTGATTTTGATGGCCATATCCGGATGAGTCCGTCTCAGACTTTGTTTTACTGGTGGAAATTCTGATCTTAATGGTAGATGATGTACCATGATGCTGGTATCCAACCCTGGCATGTCCTGATAGGACCAAGGGAATACATTAGGAAAATCTTTGAGAAGTTTTATCAAGTCTTCTTTGACAGTTGGACTGAGCAGTGCCCCAATATTGACTTATTTTCTCTCTTCTTCTGAACCCAAGTTTACTGTTTCCAACGGCTCTTTGTGAGGTTCAATGGACCTTTCCTCTTGTCTGAGTAATTGGGAGATCTCTTCTGGAATTTCTTCGTCTTCTTCTTCTTCAGCTTCAAATACCGAGAATTCAAAGTTGGGAGATGGCATTGGATCGTATGTTTCAATGGGGTTTAAAACAAGCAATCAGCATGACGTGATGATTGTTTTTTAGAAGAGATAGAGAGAAATGCAAGAGTGTGTGCAGTGTATTTTCCGAAAATGCTTATTTTTATTTTTGAGTTGTTTTTAGGATTACCATTTTCTGAAAAAGTGAAAAGTGAAAACAGTAATAAATGCGGAAATTACAGAACGACGTTTATTTAATTATGATTTGGTCGATTCCTGAAACTACAACCCTATAAAACAAAACTTTGTCGCTTTGGGCGAAGCGAAGAGAGACATTTACAGAAAGTGAGCCCTATCAAAACATCCGTTTCACCTGGGCAGGGCAAAAGGTTAAAACAAAGACGACAATTACTTAGACTTATGGACGACTTTTGGGACATCGACAGCAACCCATTGGCGGCGAACTCCTCGGTGAATCACAAAGTCTGGCACCTTCTTTTTTGGCTTGTCCTCAGAAATGACGCTGATTTTTGGTGGAGCAGGATCGTTGGAGTCTTCCTCCCAGGCAGATTTGTCGTAGACGAACTCTTCTGTTGTATCTTGTACAATATTTTCACTTTCAGGCAGATCTCCCCATCCAGTTAGCTGGATGTCTTCGAGCCTGATACGAGAGCTTTCAGGAGCGGTGTACTTGACCAAGAAGTTGAATTTGCCACTCGGTTGTCCTAAAGTGTCCCAAACTTCCGTAGAACTGGAGGAGTCATCCTTCTCGATGATGTTGACCTCAGGAAAAGCATAGTTGATGAAATCTTGTCCTGCAATCTTTGCAGATTCATCGTTGTGTTGGATATCTTCTGAATGCCCTGAGTAATGATCCCATGATTTGGTGGGGACGCATATATTCTTTTCAATAATGCTCAGCTGATATGCATCATTTGGCTGATTCTTTTGCCCCAAGTCTTTTGGGTACGACTGCCAGATAGGCAAGTCATCCATTGGGTCATAATAGTCATAGTCGAAGCTGTCTTTCATCAGAGTGTCCTCCTCTAATGAGTTGGGTGGAGCACATCATCCTTCCGGATCACAATCTCCGTACATCATATTGACATCTGATCTCGGTATATATCTCGGACTCTGCGAGGGATAGAAAAATGGCGTATGCGTTTCTTCCTGAGATATATAACCCTCCTCGTTGAGATAGGGCTTCCATTCTTCATCTGTATCAGAGGAGTCACCCTCATTGATGGTATGTACTTCTTGAGACACTGGGTGAAGGAAACCTCCACTGTGGAAGAAGTCCTGAATGGGATGAAAACTTTCATCGTTGGTAGAAGTCTGGGTACAGGTTGAAGAAAAACCAAGACCTTTCTTTGTCTTGTTATCAGCAGGAATGACAAGTTGTCCCCGTCCTTTTGCGTTGTTACTCTCGATTACTTTGAGAGCATCTTTGTATGAGGAAATTGACGTTCCTTTTTCTAATTGATTCTCATTTCTCACCGAAAGTGCTTAGAACTGGGTTCCAACAACCTCCTCCGGTTCTACACAGGATGATGATGATAAGTTTCTTACAATTAAGGCCTGCTCTTCGCAGACTGTGACTAGCTTGTCATTCTTGACGAACTTCAGCTTCTGGTGAAGTGTCGAAGTGACTGCCCCAACTTCATGTATCCAAGGTCTTCCTAATAAATAGTTGTATGTTGCCCGGATGTCCATGACCTGGAAAGTGACTTGGAAAGTGTGAGGACCGATAGTTATGGGAAGGTCGACTTCATTGATAACTGTTTTTCTGGATCCGTCAAAGGCTTTGACGATGACCTCACTGCCTCTCATCGGAGATCCTTGAAATGACAGTCACATCAGAGTAGATTTTGGCATAACATTTAGATCTGATCCAGTATCTACCAGTACCCTGGTAAAGGCATTGTCCTGGCAGTTGACTGAAATGTTAAGCGCCATGTTATGATTTTTGCCCTCTTCTGGCAGTTCTTCATCAGTGAATCCTAAATTGTTGAAGGAAGTGATGTTGGACATGATGCTGTCAAATTGTTTTATCGTCACATCTTGTTCCATAAAGGCTTGCTCTAAGACTTTCTGTAGAGCTTCTCTGTGAGCTTCGAAACTGAGCAAAAGAGATAGCACAGAGATTCTCGAAGGAGTTTGCAACAGTTGGTTTACAATGTTGTACTCGCTTTTTTGGATGAGCTTTAGCATCTCATCATTGTTCTTTGAAAGGTCGGGATTACTGGATTGACCGACTGGTTGATTTGGAACATCTGTTTGAGGTTCCTTTTCCTTGGTGGGTTCTCCAACTCCTCTGTTGAAGATCCGACCGCTTCGTGTCACTCGACTGATGTCAGCAATGTTCACGACGGAGGGTAATGGAGTTTCCTTTCCATTTTCAATTGTCGTTGCACTGTACTTGTAAGGGATAGCCTTATCAGATTTGTACGGTATTGGTCCTGGCAGATAGATAACCACAGGAGCCTTTTGATTTTTCTGACCATCGTAGCCGGCCTCAATTGGTTCGAGGTTAAGAATCTTTCTACTATCAAGAGGAACTCTTGATTCATGGAGTAGAGGGATTATGGCGCATACGTCTTTGGTCCTTTCGTGATTAGAGATTAAGATAACATTTTTGCTTTGATCAGGAAGACAGTCGGGTATCCCGTGGGTTGACCCAGAACTCAAACATGGCCAGATCTCTTTCCGGTCTAATTGATTTTGAAGAGCTTACCGTACAAGGTAGAATCCATGGTTGTTCTCTGAGCAAACTCTATAGCGCTCATAGTTATGTGGTGGCACCCAGCCCCGTCCGCTTTGTATGCAGTGCAACTTCACTAGATATGCTTCCATTGAGTGAACATCCTGACTTTGATGCCTAGTAGGATTCCCGTTAGTCATACTGACTTGTTGTGTGTCTTCATCTAAGTAGATCGGAAGCCACCAGTGGTTCAACAGGTGTTGAAGTGTTCTTTTGACAAGTGCACATCCTTGGTCATCTTCACGACACACTTTACAGTTCTGATAATCATGTGAAGCCAGAAAACCGAGCCGGATTTGGCTGGTATTCATCAGGCAAATATCAAAGATTTGAATCATATTAACTTTATAATGACTTCTATCACGGTAGTCCTGAATCCATCCGAGATCCATCTATTGCTGGAGGGCCTCTTATACAAAAGAGCATCCCTGATTGTTTATTGAGCAGATCGGACAGGAATTGTAATCGTGCCATGGCAGATCATGGTATTAACTTTTCCTTGAGTGCATTGCCACCAAGTTGACATTCATTGCTAGAATGTTGTGGTTCTGGACAATGTTAGGATTTGCATGAGCCATATTGACCTCACGGATTCGGTGATCTTGGATCCCTCCGAGATCCATCTGTTCTTGTAGAGCTGATTGCACTACAGAACATCCTTGATTATTCTTTAAGCAGATGTCACACTGGTGATAATTATGAGACGATACATGACCGTACCAGCTCTGTATGTAATGCATCCTGACCAGATTGGTTCATAATAAGAGTACATCATGAATTTGATAGTTGTGGTTAGATTCTTCCTCTATCAAATTTATTGCAGCCTTCTCGTGTTGAGGCAACAGGTTCGTCTAAACATTTGGATTTGTATCCTTGAAGGATACATCGGATTTGAAGCTGAGATCATTTTCTATGTTATGCCCCAGTCTTCCTTGATGGTAAGGGCAAGTTTGATCCACTTTGAACCAAAAAGGCAGATTTTTCGGTATTGTAAGAGGAGACCTGGTTTGGACGTGCCCCTTTACCAGTAGTAGTGGAATTAGTTCTGCGTACAACATCGTATAGGGTCAAACCCTGATGGTCACGTTGTACGATTGTTGTCGTTGTACTGTGGACGAGCCTACTGAAGAGTTTGTTATGTCCTTTGCTGATACAGTTGTAGATTTGGTTGGCTTTGAGCATCCTGAGGTTGATACGTTGGAACAGGCACATGGTTGATAGCAGGAGTTACTGCTACTACTGGTTGATACCTTCGTCTTTGCTTTCCGAGAGAGATGTTACCAATATCTTGCTCTTTTTTCTTAGGGAAAGCACTACTGTATCTTTTGGTACTGCTTGATGGTCCTGTATCTTTGGCCAGACGTCCTTCTCGGACTGCTTCTTCAAGGCGTACTCCCATGTTCACCGTTTCGGTGAAGTCGCTGGGCGCACTGGCGACCATTCGATCGTAATAGAATGAGCTCAAGGTTTTCAAAAAGATATGTGTCATCTCTTTTTCCTCAAGAGGGGGACAAATCTGGGCGGCAATTTCATGCCATCTCTGAGCATATTCCTTAAAGGTTTCCTTGTCCTTCTGCGACATTGCTCTGAGTTGATCTCTGTCCGGCGCCATGTCCAGGTTATACTTATACTGCTGAATGAAGGTAGTGCCAAGATCTCTGAAAGTGACGATCTTGGTGCGGTTTAAACCCATGTACCATTTTAGTGCGGTACCGGTTAAACTCTCTTGGAAATAATGGACCAGTAGCTGTTGATTTTCTGTCTGAGTTGACATCTTTCAAGCGTACATAACCAAATTACTTTGAGGGAAAGAGTTGCCCTTGTATTTTTCAAAGTCAGGCACCTTGAATTTTTGCGGGATTTTTACATTAGGGACCAGACAAAGGTCTGCGGCGTCCTTTCCGAATAAATTCTGACCGCGAATGGCATGCAGTTCATTCTGCATCTCCAGGAATTGTTCATGGAACTCATTCATTCTGTCGTACATATCTTCATTTCCACCAGAGATTACTTGTGGAATTTGTCCTTCCGGGACAGTGTGTACCACGGGTTGGGGTATAGTCATTACAGCGGTGACTCTTGGTGCTTCCCTATCCCGAAGTTTGCAACCTTCTGGAGTTGCTGTCATGACTCTTGCATCTTCGCCTTCCCGAAGTTTGTAACCTTCAGGCCCATCGGTTCCTGCTGCAGTTTCCGGGTCTTCCGTGACCGGCGAAATATATCCTTCAGGGATAAAGTTGATAGGCATGCCCTAGGGACGATCTTTAGGCATGTTGTACCGAGGATCATACGTTTTCACTATGGGCGTAGATGTGATCTCTGAGATCACAGTCCTTTATTGTTGTCTCTGAGCTACTTCCAGAGATTGCATGTCACTGTGAAGTTTTCTCAAATCTTCCTTCAGAGCGTCGATTTCTTCTCTCAGCTCTCTGTTCTCTTCCTTGAGATCGTCCATTTTCATTTGTCGATTGGCCCGAGTATTGTACGAATGAGACAGTTTGACTCTAGAATCGTGACACATACGTGAGATTCGAAGGTAAGGGAATGCGTTATGTGAGAATGGTGAATGATATGCAATGATTATATTAATTTTTGTTTTAATAAAAAAGAAACTTCAACAAATAGATTGCAAATATCATACAGTGGGGAGACCCCATTTTATTGAACTTGAAAGATTGCGGAAATGGAAATACACTACTTTACAAAGTTCTGTAAAAGGAAAAGTCTAAACTTATGGATCCTGAGTTCTCTCTGAGGAGAGCTCAGGTGCTGGTTATGGTATTTTCCTTTTCTTTGACCGGGGCTCTTGAGCCGTTGTCGGGTTGTCGGTCCTTTGCCAAGTGAAAGGAGCGAGCAAATTTCTTTGGTCTTCCTGACTTTCTACAACATGTTGCTCTAATATCTTAATCAAAGCGTCCTTTTCTTTTAACACTTGCTGAATTTTGGTACACTGCACATTGAGAATACGGTACTTGTTCGTCCAAGATTTCTTTTCCCGTCGAACTTTGTTGAGAGTGACCTGGAGTTTTTCCGCATAAGACATAAAATAAAGGACAAATTGCTTTAGCGGAAGAACTTCTTGACAAGGGTAAGGCATGCTTAGCTTGATGGCTCTAGTTTGTACCCAGTGGATATAAGGTTCCACAGAGACACCGTCTGGTTTTCCTAGAGAGTCTCTTCCTTTCCTGTGAACATTTTTCCAGGCATGCACTATTTCTGTCTTTAGTGCCCTGTCATTTTCTCCTTCCATGAAGAAAAGACCTTCCAGATGAACATTACGCGGGATATGCCTCATCGGGTATCCGAGTTGACGGCGAACTAAAATTGGATGATAGTTGATTCCTCCTTTAGTTCCTATGAGGGGTACATTAGGGAAGTTTCCACATTTGTCAATGATCCTTATCCCGTCATAGATTCGATTGTACTAATCTATGTCAGAATTGGTAAGAAACATGATTCTCTGTGACCAACGTAGAGTACTCTTATGATCCCAAAAAGCAGCAGACTTGGGTAAATGGGAAGTGAACCATTTGTATAGCAGGGGTACACAGCATGTGATCATTCCTCCACTGTACAAATTCCTCAAGTGTACAGAATGATAAGCGTCTACGAGTAGAGTTGGTACGGGGTTTCCAATCAGAAATATCTTAATGGCATTGGTGTCGACGAAGTTATCGATGTTGGGAAAAAGGAATAACCCATATGTGAGTAGAACAAAGATATTTGGCCGGTAAACCTTGGATTCCTTTCTTAGTGGTCATGTGAGTCCTGACTTCTGATTCGTCCAAATAGATTGCTCTTGCAATGGTTTGATCCTTTGGAATTTCTTCCAGTCCAGAAAAGGGAGCTTGGTCAGTGATGGGTAAATCAGTCAGGTGAGAGTACTCTTCCAACATTAGTGCTAGTTGATAATCTGGGAATGTGAAACAGTGATAAACTGGATCGTAGAACTGAATCAGCGTAGACAGGATTCCTTCAACTACATGTACCCTTAACAGAGACAGCAACCCTGCATACTTAGCTCTAAAAGCATCAGGGTTGGTGATCATCCTTGCCAACCCCCTTAAATCCTCTAGTTTTGGAGCCTTGAAGGTGTACTTGCGCGTCTTCCTTCTACCGAAATCCATAACGCAATCTTTCTCTCTGATATTTGCAATCATTGTTTTAGTTTAATTTGAAAAAAGAGAGAAGAGAAAAGAAGATTTTTTCTTTGTTTAAAAGTTTTTTAGATGAATGCATGAATGCAGCACAGAAAAACATAGAAAAAACATGGGTTCAAGGGTTCAACGTCATGAGCATGGAATCATGGCTCTACCCATCCCAAAGGTTGTATTCTGGTGAATTTTTGTACCTGTAGAACGGGTTAAAAGCTCCCAAAATCATTGACCCCCTAGGGGTAACAACAGCAAGCTGGTTCACCCGAACGAGCTGTAGCATCCTAGGGTAATCTCAATTGAGTGTAGTATCGCGTGTCAACTATTTTTGGTAGCTACCACACTACCAAATGGCAATATGGTTACTGTCTAATAAATCCTCAGTTTCATGGATACCACATTAGGACAATCTGCCTTCACAACGGAGTCGTTAAGCATTGAATCCGTAAAGGGTATCTCCACTGATTTAATGGTCTACTGGGACAGCTTATTCGAGATTCACTCCCTGTAAGACCGCCCGTCTATGCCATCACCTATCTTAGGTATCACTCAAACTTTCCACATGCGACATCACTCGCATTCCCATTGACAGAAAAAATAAACACGAATATCAAGTAGGAAAAGCAGTATATATATATATATTATGATTCCTAAAACTAACATCCTAGACCTCTTAGGATTTCTAGTTCTAACCAGACAAAATGCTTCCCCAGCAGAGTCGCCATTTTTCTGTAGCGTGCGATTTTTGTCGGTGACGCGACCACCTTATCGCCGTGGGTTCCTCACCGCAATGGTAGGAATGGGGTGCTACTTTCTGATTTCTTATTTATCCCGTGAAACTGGAAGGGAAAGGGAAGCTATCTAAAACTAACCTTGCACGCGAATGTTTAACTGAACAAACGCTTAAAGAGATTTGGGGAGTTCGGGGTCAGGTTATACAATGGAGAGTTGTCAATTACCCATCCTATATGTGGTTATCCACAGGTTATTAGCAATAGGTTCTGCTTTTATACTTGATGGTGTTTATCTGTTGATGGGTTGGGAAATTTTGGGAATGTTGAGAGAGAGAGAGAGAGTTTTTTATTATTTTGGTGAGGTACTGGACCTCAGTTTTGATCGGTGTGAAGGTACTGGACCTAGAGTTTTTGTTTGGTATGCTTGCTAAGATTTTGTAATCTTATGCCTACGTATTCCCGTTTAAAGAAACAGGGAAATCAGAGCAATCGTAGTTTCTCCTATTCTATGGGACGAAAAAGATGTTTTGGTGTCTTGTTCAAAGCCCAAGATTGAAGCTAAAAGGTTTATTTGTGTCTTGTTCAAAGCCCAAGATTGAATCTAAAAGGTTTGACTGAGAGAGAATTTGTCATCTCTAAAGGGAGACATCTCGTCTGTTTATCACAACTCTTGGGTGACTGTTTATAAAGGAGGATTACTTTAACTGGGATATATGAATCCAGCAATGCCATAATTTCCTTCAGGAGGGATTTTTCCTGAAGGAGAAAACTTTAACTCAGTGTTGAGCAATTCCATTTTTCCTTAGGAATCAATCATGCTAAAAGAGGGACAGTGGCGTGGATGTAAATAATCCAGAGGCTTGCCACTTACAACAATTAGATGAAATAGGAAGTTTACCAGGATAAGAGATGGATGACAGCTTGGATATTTGAATCAACAAGTGTGCCACTTATAGCAGTTATCAGGGATTAAGGATTGTTTAATTTGTTTGTTTTGATGGGTGATAACACCGGGAAATGTCTTCCTACAGAGATATATTGATTTCCTCTGAGGGGATGTTGATTTTTGTGTGCCTTGATCAAAGCCCAAGGTTGAAGCTAAGAGATTGATTGACTCCATTGGGGAAGTCCTTATACAAAGCCTAAGAGGAGGCTGGAAAAGGTTGACTCAACAAGATAGTGTTTATCTGTCTTGTACAAAGCCCAAGATTGAGGCTATAAGAGAATTGACTCCTTTGGGGGATATCATTAAACAAAGCCTAAGAGGAGGCTAGAGGTTTGACTTTTCCAGGGAAATATTTTGTCTGTCTTGTACAAAGCCCAAGATTGAGGCTAAAAGGGGAGACAGACTCTACGGGTGAGAGGTTTTATCTGTCTTGTACAAAGCCCAAGATTGTGGCTAAAAGAAGATTGGCTCTGTTAGAGAGATTTATACGGTGTCTTATACAAAGCCCAAGATTGATGCTGAAAAGAAACTGACTCTGTGGGAAAGAAATCTTTATCTGTCTTGTACAAAGCCCCAGATTGAGGCTAAAAAGAGACTGACTCAACAAGAGAGTGTTTTATTTGGTGTCTTGTACAAAGCCCAAGATTGAGGCTAAAAGGTAGTTGACTGACTCAGCGGAGGATTTTTAGGTGTCTTGTACAAAGCCCAAGAATGAGGCTGAAAAAGCTGGGGAAAAATCATTATACAAAGCCTAAGAGGAGGCTGACTTCTGCTGAGGATTTTTGAGATTCAGAGGCAGGTCTAAGTTGGGGGATCAACTCTTGCTGAGGGATACAGAAGAGTTGAGGTATCAGATGTCTTGAGGTTCTGATTTGGGATAGTGTTATACTGATGATAAGCTGACCCTGGCTGAGGGAAACTTAAGGTGAGAGTTTAAAGATTGAGTTTTGAAAACCTATAGAGGTTTCAACTCTACTGGAGATTTATTAAAATTGCCAGGGTTTCTCCTGTGTTTGTAGAGAACTTGAGAATGTCTTTGAGATCCAAGAGGAGATTAGACTGTCCAAGTCTACTGGCATTGAAGATTTTATCTTTGTATGATGCCCAAGAGGAGGCAGGTGTTTTAAGGGATGAAAATCAACCCTAAATTGATTTGAGGGTTTGACTCTTTGGAAAGACTGCTCTAACAAAGGATGACTAAGTTATGTCTTATACCTTTAAGAGGTCTTCAAGGTCCTTGTATTAAGCCCAAGAGAAGGCATGAGAACTTCTAAGAAGCCAGAGGGTCCTTGTACAAAGCCCAAGAGGAGGCTGTGATGCTTTTAGGAAGCCTGTGGGTCCAAACCTAAGAAGAGTTCAAGAAAAGTTTCACCGGGAATAATCTTTTCTTTTAGTGAATAGTTCTAGGGTTTGAAGAAATTCAAGAGAGGTTTCACCGGGAATTAATCCTCTTTGGGGAAATAAACTTTGACAATTTATAATAGTGACAGTCTGAGAAAAGTTTCACCGGGAATAATGCCTTTCTCTTTGTTCCATATTGTTTAATCCCAAGAGAAGGCAAGACTGTATCTGGAAATTCCTATGGGGAACTAGTTTTGACTGTATTTAAGAGTGACCAACTGGCTTTACCTAGTTCTAGACCTAGTTGTCGGGGAAAACTCTAAGCAAATATACAATTATATATACAGTTGATATATGACAAGTATTTAAAAGGATATGAAAGAAGGACTTACAGGTGAGCAAGCTTCCAGCAATACAGTTATATATATATATATATATATATATATATATATATGAAAGCTGATAAAACTTTCAAGCGAGCAAGCTTCCATTGTAACAGCTGTATGGTTAGTTGTTCAAGAAATTAAAGAAAGTTTTGATAACAACTATGAATTTGAGCCTAAATCAAAAGGGAAGTTGTTTTTGAACAGATTGGGGCTTATACTCAAGGAGAGGCCCAGATGAAAAACAGTAATTGTACCGTTGTTTTTGAAAATTGTATCGGGACTTATACAATATCTAAGGCCCAAATTATTGTATTTACAAAGAGGGTTGGGTCTTACAATTCAAATAGAGGCCCAAAGTTTATTTTTGTTCAAGAGATGGGGCTTACAACTTAAGGAGAGGCCCAAGTTATTTTGTTGAAAAGGTGACGATCGCGCCGAGGTTTTAAAATCGCAGTGGGACTTATACAATGACTGAGGCCCAAAAAGGTTTTGATTAAAATGGGATTGGGTCTTACACTCTAATGGAGGCCTAAAAGTTTGAAAAAGAAAAGAAATGGGACTTACAACACAAGGGTAGGCCCATATGGTTTTCGTTTAAAAGGCGACGACTGCGCCGAGATTTTAAAATCGCAGTGGGACTTATACAATGACTGAGGCCCAAAAAAGGTTTTTATTTACAAAGGGGTGGGACTTACACTCTATCAAGAGGCACAAAAATGTTTGAAAATATTTGTTAGGGTGATAGTGATCAAAACCCTAATTTTTGGTTTTAAAATGTATTTTAATTCAATAAAAATTCAATTAAAATAATCAAACATGTGAAAAAAGGTTGTGATCTTGGATTTATATTTGGAAAATCATGTTTCATTCATGGGATGATTTAAAAATCATTTTAATTTTGCAAAACCAAGAGAAAGAAATATTTTTAATGTTTAAAAATAAATAAAAATACAATTCTTTACAAAAATATCAAATATATGAAATAAATAATATTTTTAGTGAAATTTTCATGGAATAAAATATTTTAATATTTTTGTGAATTTTAAAAAAAATAATCACTAAAAAATAATTAAAATTGAGAGAGAAATTTATTTTTGAATTAATTAACAAAAAACATGAAAATATTGAAAAATAGCAAAAAATGAGAGAATAGCAAAAAAGGTCTGGGTGGGATTTGGACCCATGACCTTGCAACCAAACACAGATGCGCGCTACCACTGGGGTGGTGATACATCCGTGTATCAGAACCACCACATTAATACATAAGGGGTGCCAAGTTTTCAGGCCTGGCCAAGGCAAGGCAAGGCAAGTTTTGGCAATTTACGTGAAGCCTCAACTTTCTCATTTCTCCATGGATTTGGACAAAATTTAGGTGCATCTGGCCTAGAATTTCACATGGAATCCAATGGTGCTTTTGGAATTTTCAGAAAGTGCCCCTATTTAAAAACCCGATAGTGGTTTCAAAATAGGCCAAATTTTGCATGTTCTATGCTATCTCATGGTACATGCAAGAATTGCATGACAAATTGGTTCAAACACAACATATACAACATGTATGAGATGTTTATGATTGAGACAGTTTGAGGATGATATTTGGAATGTGTTTGAGGCTTTGTTTGGTTTTGGAAGTGACTGAATTAAGACATGGCTTGAAAAATGTAGAAAAGTCAATTTTTGAGGTTTTGGAGGTTGACTTTTTTATTTTGGTGTTTCAGGTCACAAGTGAGTGTTTGGACAACTTAGGTATAACATGTTAGAGGTGTTTGGATCATGAGCTATGGTGGAATTGCCCTCTAACTCAAAATCTCAGAGATAACTTGCAAAAGAAGGCATTTTGGCCTAGAGAAAGAGAATTTGAGGAAATCAAGTGTTGTAGTGCTTTGGTGTACTCAAACTGGTCACAATTGAGCTCTATTTATAGTGTGTCAAGTTTGTTTTGGCATCAATAGTGAATGGCAGCTGCAGCAGGCCTTTGGCCAATGTTGAGCAAAAGGAATCTCAAGTCTCCTCTAGCCATTGACTTGAGGTTAGGGCATAGGCCTATGGTCATTTGATTCAGAGCTTATTCTTGACTCATTCAGTTAGGAATGTGTCAGTCCATGCCACCTTGGTGCATCCATGGAATGCTTGGAAACAAAATTGGAGTCTTGGCACCTTTTTAACCTTTTTAGGTTTGTTTTGTCTAAGTGTAGATTCTTGGACTTTGGAGGGTTAGGGATCAGATCATTCTCCTTTTGTTTTATCCTCAGATGTGTCCAATTGGATGACAGGGCTTGGAGTTGTCTAAATTGGTCAAATCGAGCAAAACACCAAATCCGGCCTTGCTTAGGACAGTTGGAAATGGTGATTTTGAGGGATTCATATCTCCTTGCTCAGGTTGAGTTATGGGAGGCTCTTGAGCTTTTTAGAAAGCCCTCATATGATACAAAACATATGTGATCATAGTTTGTTTTGAAACTATTTGGATCCAACTGAAAAAACTCCATGAACATTGATGTTCAAGGCTGGTAACTTAGGCAGATTTTCACTAAGTGTTGGAAAAAGTGTCATTTTCATGTTTTTGTGATTTTGATCAATCCATAACTCAAAATCCATAAAGAATTGGAGTCTGAGGTAGTTGAAGCTTTTGTAGAGTGTAACAAGACCTACAAATCCAGCTTTGGATCACCCAAAATGGTTGTTTGGATCAGAAGTTATGGTCCTTGGAAGTTGGTACTAAAACCATTTTTGTTCCATAACTTAGAAATTTTTTGGTTCTCATGGTTGCCCCTTTTGCAAGAAGCCTCACTTCTCTTGATTTTTCTTAATGAATGATGATCAATACCATACATTAACATTATTTTTGACTTAGGGGAACCATATTTATGAAAAATTCCAAAAACTCAAACTTGATTTAGTGCACAGTTAACTTTTTATCTGATGAAATCCAAACTGTGCGATCCTTTGTGAAATCAAGTCCTTGACGTAGATCAAACCTAATGGATGGGTTCCATAGGTGTTATAGGGTGTATTTAATCATGTCCCAAGGTTTGGGAGCATGTCTTGGTCAAAAGTCAAAGGTACAGTTGACTTTTTCTTCAAAACCCTAATTGTGCTCCAGATTAAATTGAAACTTGTGAATCAAGCTTCTTGGATCAATCCATTGTTGAAAATGGATCAATATGGTGTATTTGAGGCCCTCAAATCATGTCTTGAGGTCTTGGCTCATGCTTTGTCCCAAAAGTTAACTTAGGGGTGAATTAGGTCAAGAAACCCTAATTCCTGATTTTTGGTAAATACATCCTCTGAGGTTAAATTGACTTGATGATTGGGTTCATGAGGTCCCTTGGAGTATCTTGGGTTATGTTTTGAAGCATTGGCTCATGCCCAGAGGAAAAATTCCATCTGGAGGCCTTGGTCGACCAAAACCCTAATTTGGTGACACTATCGATTTTGAGGCTTGATCCACTTGGAATCTTGCAACTTTGTGCTTGATTCCTGATGTGGGAGTTTTCTTGATCTTTTATAGGTGTTTTAGAGGTTAGAAAAATTGAAGATCACGCCATTCCTTGATTGATCCTTTGTCTAAGTGCTCTGAGAGGGCTTGAAACCCTAAATCTTGATTGTGGTGAATGCTCGATCATCTTTGAGGAGATTGATGAGGCATGAAAGTACATCCATATTGTGATGATGACTTGCACAATGATGGGAAATCTTGGTTGTCAAAATTTTGGGTATGACAAAAAGTCAAAGCAAAATGACAATACTATGATAAAGGCCACAAAGGGCAGCTCAAAACACAAAGCCCACAGGAAAAAATCATAGTCATACGCATTCCCCAATTAAGGGTCGAGTACTACAAAAACACTCCTCGATTAAAAAGTTGGATTCCATAACATACACTCCTCATATAAAGAGTCGAGTTCTACAATAAATATTCTGGTGTAAGAGACGAAACCTTACACTTCTCATAAAAAATAGTTAAATACATTACTAGGGTGGGATCAAGGCGCATCTGATCAACCCCGCCTCTGAGTAATGAAAATCCACAAAACGGACAAATACCGCGGATCCTCGGCTATGTTGGTATGCCTTGAACCCGGTCAAGTTAATAAAACTTTGAGCATTATCTAATGAAATCCGAGGCTTCTATTTGATCACCATGTCGCTCCCAGGATTTTCATCCAGGTACAAACGCGAGAGTGGCGCGGAAAAACAGAGTCGCCAGCCGTGTAAATTTATCCCAAGAGGGGGAAGGGAACACCGCATAAACCTGAGGAAGAGGGAAAGGAATGGTCATCGCAACCATATCCTGTGTTCGGGAGTCGGTTACGCGAGGGGAAGGTGCTAGCACCCCACGCGTCCATCGTACTCGATGGGATCCACGCTTGTTGTCTATTCTAAGGGTGAGTTATCCTATCATCTATGGCTGTACTGACACGAGGAAGGGGAAAACAAAGACAGACTCAGTAGGACGTCAACGTCCTAGGCCTACGTACTCCCTTTGTGCAATGCGAAATTCAGAGTCAACGTAGTTCGGACCAAGTTCTTTTTGTGTTTTTTATGAGCGACGTTAAGTTCGCGTCCGGCAGTTAGGGTCGATGCCTGTTTGCGACTCAGACGGAAAGTAACGTGCCCTTTTTGAAAATAGCCTTTAGTTTGACAATCCCGAAGGACAAAAAGGTTTGAAGTTTGTTTGTATTTTTTAGGACAGAAGTGACTTGAGTTAGTTCATAACTTGCATTGCACCAAAGTCTAGGGCACAGGGGCGAATACTTAACGCATCATCCCAAGACAGGACGCTCGCTAAGCACTCTAGAAAGATGAGAGGAAGCCCCTCATTTCTCATTCCCCACGCTTAAGGCTCGTGCGCAATACACTTTATCCTTATTAAGTGTTTTCAAGAAGTTATGAGATGAGAAGAGAGAAGACACGAATGAAACTCTAAAGGGAAACTAAGAGTCCTAATGTTATCATTCATGGGTGACCTACGGTTAGTGAGGTTTGACGACAACCTAAGCTTAAGGAAAAGGAAATATGAGAGAAGGAAAGAGTAAGGATGAATATGGATGATTATCCACACCCTTAAATAACTTACCCCAGCCCCTGCATAAAAGGTTAGTACAAAACAGACATACGTAAAAGAAATGGGATAAATGAAATCCAAGCAATGACATATAATGGCAATCAAGTGACCTATAACAATCTAAACATGATTTATGAAGTCAAAGACACAATCACAAAACAATGGCACAAGTGCCTTTTCAAACAGGTAACCAGACATGGTCAGAGATATGCATACAAGAAGACCTCAAATAAAAGCAATCAAACAATTAGAGAAACACCTTCTAAAATCACTAAATTAATTATCAACATATCTCAACCAGAGACAAACAACATGTCCAAAATTCATGTCAAAATTCAAAATAAAAGTCACTCAAACAATTATGCAAAGTTCAGATGAGAAACATGACTCAATATGCAAAAAAGGAGGACTAAAATGCAATATGAAATAGTTTTAAAAATGAGAGAAAAATATTTTAATGCAGTTCAATGTGTTGATAAAATAAATGCAAAAAGAATGAGTGCAAAAGGTTTTGTATGCTATGAGAACAAAATTCTACAAGTTTAGGTGTGCATGATATGAATAATTCAAAAGGAAAATAAACAAATAATTATTTCAGATGTTAAAAGTAAATTAAAAATAAAAATAAAATTTAGTAAAATTTTATAAAATTATAAATATGGTTCATGAATTTTTTGGGAATTTTTTAATGCAATAAACTATTTTTAAAAATAAAAATGAAAATGCAATAATTCAATAAAATAAAAATGTAGAAATATGCAAGGGGGTGAGTTTAGCAATACAACACGTTGGAAGATATGATGGGCTGAAGGGGAGGGGTGTGAATAGAAGGCCCAAACATTAAAACCAATCAAAAAATAGAATAAAACAAAAAAAAACCACACGTGGGCTTCAGTCAACCCAATTGACTCCCTACTCACCATTAGATCAATCATGCGCTTATCATTAAGTCAATCAAATAAAAAGTAATAAAGATCAATGGCCATGATTACCAAACACACCATAATAACCATGCACGCGCACACACACACACACAATTGGTCAGAAATAAAGAAAAAGAACACGTGCATGCCATACTCCCTCATTAATGCGTTGGCATACTTCTGGCCACATGATTCAATTAACGCTCCAGATTAAATCATCAAGTCAAAAGTCAAAATAAAAGAAAGGGTCAGATTGGAGATTAATGGTAGTAATCGTGGACTAACGCACACACAAATCAATTAAATAAAACAAAAAATAAAACACATGGCAGCATGAAGGCCACACGATGAAAGTCACGGACGGTGGGGATTTCGTCTTCCTCATCCAAACCCTAATCTCGTCGGAACCCTCACCAGCCGCCAGAGCTAGGGTTTCGGCCACCACTTCCGGCCACCTGCAACAAAAAGAAACCCAGAACACACACGCGAATACACTATTTTGACCAGAATTCCACGAGGATCTCAAATATCACATTAAAAATCACAAATAAACATCACATAAAGAGCTTCGCATGAAACAAGGTTTGGGTCCAAAACTTTAAACTCACGATGCAACCAATCTACACGTCCAAATGCAAAACAAAATATACCAGAATGATCCATGGATGTCACACAACATTATGCATGTTTAAAAAGAGAGTTTTAAGATCATGAAAAACATCACTAACCTGAGATCAAACAACTTATTCCCTTGCTATTAGCTTCCAATGATGGATGATTTGTACTCTATAGATGCCAAGGATAAAAGTTGAGAAAGAATTTTTGGAAAAGCTCTTCTTGCTTGAGAGATACGAATGATCCAAGTTTTAGGGTTCAAGCTCTTTTCCTCCTCCAAATCACGTGTCCTCCCTCAAACCCTAGCATGAGTGTATGAGTTTTTTTGGTTTTTTTGATCTTGTGAGAGTTGAGAGAAAACTTTGAGAGAGTTTTTGGTGTTTGTGAGAATGAGTGAAGTTATGGGAAATGAGAGAGATTTTGAATATATAGTGGAGTCTAAAATGAAGGGCAAAAGGTAGAATTTTGGCTTAAGTGAAAATAACACCGTCTTCGGCAAGAAATTTCGACTCTGAGCCTTCCACAACATCGTCCGCCTCTGAATCACGGTTGTAACGCAAAAAGAACGGACATCATATGATCAAAATCGAGTGCGATCGATATGTTTAAGCTGCAAGACGTCATTGAATAAGTTGTTTTTCAGCTTATTTGGTGTCCGCTACTCGAAAACGTGACGAGGTCAACCTCTTCGGAGTATAGTCTTGACTCGACTTTGTCAGTAAAGTCGTAGGTCTATGAGTCAGTGACCTCGTGTCAAAAGATGAGCGTGATCGGACAAAAAACGAGTGAGATATGAATTTTCCCGTGAAACAACTTTCAGCCTTTTTCTTCGGTTCAGCACTTCCGTTTTGCGAAATAAACCAAAACGATGATCTTCGGAGCATCGTTCGAACTCGAGCTTATCTTCAATCTTAAAGAGCACAAAATTTGTGAACCGTAGCTTCGAGAATGGACACAATCCAATAAAAATTGACCGAGTTATGAATTTTACAAAATCTGACAGACAGTGCACTGCATCAAAGAACCCCACTGGTAAATCACATTTTCGGGTTCCTTCCGCTCGGACCTGACCCAAACTGAATTCACGACACGAAGATAACATCTAAACGGGACTTTAGGCACCAGAACGACATCAATTCTATGAACGAGCTGAGAGTTATGAATTTTTTAGTGTCTGAAATACACCGGTTCAGCACTATTTTTCGTTGTTCTTCTGCTGTATCGACTCAGAGAATTCGCGTATTCGGAGATCTTCCTCAAAGAATCAGCCCTCGGTCCGAACACGAAAGTTGCAGATAATTTCAATATGGAACTTTTTGGCATAGGAATTGCTCAGAACTGATGATCTAATCAGAAGTTAAGCCCTTTTGAATACCACTGACGCAATTATCCAGCGAAACCGAAATTCCAGAAACAAATAATTCCCACCACTTTCCTTGATGAATTGACTTCCGAGCCGAACATAAAAGTTGTAGAGAATACCAAAACGGTTCTAACTGTTGAATATCCAGCCAAAACGAGTTCCAGAGCAAGAGTTATGAATTCTGCAAATTTGCACAGCAAACTGATTTTCTACTCAAACTGTTCTGAATCGGCTGAAAACTTCAACTTCCTCTGAGATTCTTGACATGCAAAATTATGTTTGATAAGAGCTTTGCTGACCTATTGATTACGTAACCCGGAGAAATACTTTGCGCACATGTCGCGTGACGAAATAAACGTCTGTTGGAACCTGACGATGCTTGAACAGAGAACCTTGATCCCATAACCACAGAGCCAAATGATATGCACACAAGATAATGCAAAATGAGATGAAACATAAGCCAGTTAGTACTAAAGTAAGGAGAGCAAATTTTGTGGTGCTATAGCTGCCCCTATTCAATCAACTTGGTCCTAAAGGTATGATAGCGACGGCTCTCAGACATTCCAGGATACACGGGGATTGAATACCGAAAGATCCCCAGAAATTTGCTAATGGTGAGAATAACGAGATGGAGCGTGCTGAAAAATAAGGAGTATGACCTCAACAATATCCACAAGAATAAGACGAATACGGCCTCAATCATGCCCGCAAAGGAAGACTGACCTCAATCACTCTACCCACAAAGAAAATACGAATACGACCTCAATCGCACCCACAAAACGAATACAACCCCAATTGCACCCGCAAAGGAAGACTGACCTCAATCACTCTACCCACAAAGAAAATACGAATACGACCTCAATCGCACCCACAAAACGAATACAACCCCAATTGCACCCGCAAAGGAAGACTGACCTCAATCACTCTACCCACAAAGAAAATACGAATACGACCTCAATCGCACCCACAAAATGAATACAACCCCAATTGCACCCGCAAAGGAAGACTGACCTCAATCACTCTACCCACAAAGAAAATATGAATACGACCACAATCGCACCCACAAAACGAATACAACCCCAATTGCACCCGCAAAGGAAGACTGACCTCAATCACTCTACCCACAAAGAAAATACGAATACTACCTCAATCGCACCCACAAAACGAATACAACCCCAATTGCACCCGCAAAGGAAGACTGACCTCAATCACTCTACCCACAAAGAAAAAATGAATACGACCTCAATCGCACCCACAAAACGAATACAACCTCAATTGTACCCTCAAAGGAAGACTGACCTCAATCACTCTATCCACAAAGAAAATATGAATACGACCTCAATCGCACCCACAAAACGAATACAACCTCAATTGTACCCACAAAGGAAGACTGACCTCGATCACTCTACCCACAAGGAAAACATGAATACGACCTCAATCGCACCCACAAAGAAAACATGAATACGACCTCAATCGTACCCACAAAACGAATACAACCTCAATTGTACCCACAAAGGAAGACTGACCTCGATCACTCTACCCACAAGGAAAATATGAATGCGACCTCAATCGCACCCACGAAACGAATATAACCTCAATTGTGACCTCGATCACTCTACCCACAAAGAAAACATGAATACGACCTCAATCGCACCCACAAAACGAATACAACCTCAATTGCACCCGCAAAGGAAGACTGACCTCGATCACTCTACCCACAAATAAAATACGAATACGACCTCAATCGCACCCACAAAATGAATACAACCTCAATTGCACCCGCAAAGGAAGACTGACCTCAATCACTCTACCCACAAAGAAAACATGAATACGACCTCAATCGCACCCACAAAACGAATACAACCTCAATTGTACCCTCAAGGATAACCAACATAAAGTGGACTTTGCTGGGGATAACGTGAAACAAAACTTCTGGTTTATGTCATCTCTGCTGATAAAGAGAACTGACAAAGGAATCTCGAAATATGCCATCCCTGCTGATAAAGGGAACTGACAAAGCAAATATTCAAAAGATTGCTATCTCTGCTGATAAAGAGAACTAGCAAAATAAATGCCATCCCTGCTGATAAAGGGAACTGACGAAGAAAATTTTCAAAAGATTTCTATCTCTGCTGATAAAGAGAACTAGCATCACAAATGCCATCCCTTCTGATAAAGGGAACTGGCCAGCAAAATATGTCAAGCAAGAACTGAATACCAGGCGAGAACTGGATTTCATTAAAGAGAAAGGCCAAACCAAGGCAAACTTCTAGCAGACTCACGATCCACAAATAAGATGGCTCCGTCGGGGAAAGGAGAAGTCTAAATAAAAGATTATGCCGAGGAGCACAAGTATGAGGAACGCATCCCTCCAAAATCTCCTGAGTTATGCCATCTCTGCTGGGAAAGAGAACTGGCAAGGAAAGAATCAAACCTGGCTTATGCTTCGAATGCAAATGTTTGAATTTTGCCGTAATGCTCCACACAAAGTGGAAATGCTACGCGTTTAAAGATGCAATGCAAATGCTTATGATATGCAAAAGGGCCCCTCCAGCAAAATAAATGCTGGAGAGAAAAGACCAATTCAGCTGGGGATGACAAAAATAAATTGTCCTCTGAATCCAGGAACTCTGCTGAGAAGGGTCACACTGATCGACTCTTCGGATCAACAACTTCTGCTGGGGTTGAAATCCCGAAAGAACTACCGGGGGCCACACCTGTCTTTCACTGAAGGTAACATCCAAAACCTGAGATTTCTCCTCTGCTGGGGGAGTTGAGAATGAACACCAATGACGGAATCGGAAGTCTGTTACTGAAGATTGCTAATATCCAATTGGGCTCAGGACCTGCTGGGGGATGCCAGCCCATAATACCATCCTGCTTAGGGAAAACAGACCATAATACCATCCTGCTTGGGGGTACTGCTGAACTTAGCCTGCTGGTGGGGAGAATGACTTTACTCCCACCTTGCTGGGGACTAGAATATGACATTGTCGGCGAAAGCACGCTTCCTGACTGGATGGGGGAAGTGAAAACCCTGATTATGTGGGGAGATAACGTCTTGATTCAGAGAAAGTATTTTCCAGGTCTCCTACTGGGGAAGGTCTGCTCTGCTGAGGAAAGTGCAATCTCAATGCTGGGGAAAGCAACCTGCTGGGGAAATACAATCCTGTTGCCCTGCAAGTCAAATAACAACAAAAAAATATGCCACAACCTGACTATCACCTTTAACGCCTAAGTAATCTCTATTGTTTTTCGTTATGCTCCGCAAAGCTCGAAGTTTTATATGCAATGTTTATCAAAAATATCGGACGTTTTTGCAAACAAAACAGTAAAAGTAAAACAAACAACGGAAAGCTCTTTTTAGTGAAATGAATATTTTATTGAGAAAAGTGGCCTGTAAATAGGCATTTACAATAGGAAACAATTCCTAAAAAGAGGTAATTGCGCAAAAACAAAAGGAAAATACACATGTCGGCAATGTGGGAACAGATATCCACCATGATTCGACTCAGCTATGACCCATATGTCTTGCTTATCCACAAATGTCTTGACCTTCGAAGAGACTAACTATACTGATTCCTTTCTTTCAGAATTTTCAGGTATTGAAAGTGCTCACAGATCGAACGCAGACCATAGCCTTTCGCTCATAGATCCCTAACTTTTTCCTGGATCGCCCTTTTCGGGTTTTCAATCCATCGGGATACCCATTTTTGCCAAAGTCGCCTTTTCAAGTTTTCAACTTTGCGGGTTTACACATTTCTTTTTACATTTTATCCCTAACTTTTGCCCGAACCTTTTCCTTTTTTTGTTCGCCGGGATGCCCCTTTTTGCCTGGACTTTCTTTTTATGTCCAGCGGGTCTTTTTTATGCGAAGTATTTTTTGACTACGTCTGCGTTCACAGGGGATGTAAAATCTTCGCCATCCATAGTTGAAAGTAGTAAGGCTTCACCAGAGAAAACCTTTCTGACTACATACGGCCCCTCGTAGTTTGGAGTCCATTTGCCCCTGTGGTCTGTCTGAGGAGGAAGGATCCTTTTCAAAACCAATTCACCTGTCTGAAAACTCCGAGGACGCACTTTCTGGTCAAAGGCGTGCTTCATCCTGCTCTGATACAACCGACCATGTGCGATGGCTGCCAATCTCTTTTCTTCAATAAGGTTCAACTGATCCAATCTGGAACGCATCCACTCAGCTTCATCAAGCTTCACATCTGCCAAAACTCTCAAAGATGGAATCTCGACCTCTAAGGGTAAGACTGCTTCCATACCATATACCAATGAGAAAGGGGTTGCCCCAGTTGACGTACGCACCGAAGTACGGTAACCATGTAGGGCATAAGGTAACATCTCATGCCAGTCTTTATATGTTACCACCATTTTCTGCACAATCTTCTTGATATTCTTATTTGCTGCCTCAACAACACCATTCATCTTCGGACGATATGGAGAGGAATTATGATGCTCGATCTTAAAACTCTGATATAGTTCCTTCATCATCTTATTGTTCAAATTCGAGCCATTATCAGTAATGATTCTCTCCGGGACCCCATAACGACAGATGATATCCTTCTTTATAAACCGGGCTACCACTTGCTTAGTGACGTTGGCATACGAGGCTGCCTCCACCCACTTTGTGAAATAATCAATGGCAACTAAATGAAACGATGCCCATTGGAAGCAGTGGGCTCAATCTTCCCAATCATATCTATGCCCCAAATTGCAAAAGTCCAAGGAGATGATAACACATTTAGAGGCGTAGGTGGTACATGCATCTTATCTGCATAAATCTGGCATTTATGGCACTTTCGGGCGTACTTGAAATAATCAGACTCCATAGTCATCCAGTAATATCCTGCCCTCAACAACTTTCTAGCCATGGTGTGTCCACTGGAATGAGTACCGAAATAACCCTCGTGAACTTCCTCCATCAATAAGTCTGCCTCGTGTTCATCCACACAACGTAGCAAGACCATATCGAAGTTCCTCTTATATAACACATCATCCTTGTTCAGAAAGAAGTTTCCTGCCAACCTTCTCAGAGTCTTCTTATCTTTGGTGGAGGCACCCTCTGGATACTCTGGTCTCTTCAGAAAGACCTTAATATCATGATACCACGGTTTACCATCAGACACATCTTCAATTGCAAACACAAAAGCTGGTATGTCCAGACGCATGATTCTAATCGACGGAGTTTCATTCCAACGGTTCACCTTATACATGGATGCCAATGTCGCCAACGCATCAGCCATCTGATTCTCAGCTCGGGGCACATGATGAAAATCTACCCTGTCAAAGAACGATAACAACCTTCTGGAGTAGTTGTTATAAGGCACCAAATTCGCCTGACGAGTCTCCCATTCTCCTGTAATCTGATTAACTACCAACGCGGAATCACCATAGACATCGAGGTTCTTAATTCTCAAATCAATTGCTTCTTCTAACCCCATGATGCATGCTTCATACTCTGCCTCGTTATTGGTACACACAAATGCTAATCGGGCAGTGAAAAGTATATGAGAACCCTTTAGGGTTGTAATGATTGCCCCAATTCCATTACCATATGAGTTGACAGCCCCATCAAAAGTCATCTTCCATTGAGACCCAATCTCAGGTCCTTCATCAGGCAGAGGCTCTTCACAATCTTTCATTTTCAGAAACATGACATGCTCGTCTGGGAACTCAAACTTCATAGGCTGATAATCATCGACCGGCTGTTCAGCAAGATATTCTGACAGAACACTTCCCTTAATGGCCTTCTGAGAAACATACTGAATATCGTACTCTGTCAAAACCATCTGCCAACGAGCTATCCTTCCAAAAAGGTCTTGCTTTTCAAACACGTACTTAATCGGATCCATCTTCGAAATCAACAAGGTTGTGTGGTTTAACATATATTGCCTTAGGCGTTTGGCTGCCCAAGCGAGTGCACAACATGTCTTTTCCAACATTGAGTATCTTGATTCGCAATCAGTGAACTTCTTACTCAGGTAGTAAATGGCATGCTCTTTTCTACCTGTCTCGTCGTGTTGACCGAGCACACAACCCATCGAATTCTCAAGAATCGTAAGGTACATAATCAACGGTCTCCCAGACACCGGTGGCATAAGGACTGGAGGTTCCTGCAAATACGTCTTTATCCTTTCAAACGCCTCTCGACAATTTTCATTCCACCCGACCTCTTGATCCTTTCTTAGCAACTTAAAAATTGGCTCACACGTGGCTGTCAGATGAGAGATAAATCTAGCAATGTAATTCAACCTCCCCAAGAAACCACGAACCTCTTTCTCTGTTCTTGGCTCAGGCATCTCCTGTATGGCTCTTATTTTTGCAGGATCAACCTCGATACCTCTTTCACTAACAATGAATCCCAGCAATTTACCAGACCTCACGCCGAAAGTGCACTTGTTCGGATTCAATCTCAATCTGAACTTCCTCAACCTTTCAAACAACTTCTGGAGGTTTACCAAGTGTTCTTCCTCTGTCTGTGACTTCGCAATCATGTCAGCAACATAGACTTCAATCTCCTTGTGAATCATATCATGAAAGAAAGTCACCATGGCCCGCTGATAGGTTGCCCCAGCATTCTTCAATCCAAAGGGCATTACCTTGTAGCAAAATGTTCCCCACTGTGTTATGAACGTAGTTTTCTCCATGTCCTCTGGGGCCATTTTGATTTGGTTATACCCAAAGAAGCCATCCATGAAGGAAAACACAGAAATTGAGTAGTATTGTCTACTAACACGTCAATGTGGGGGAGCGGGAAATCATCCTTTGGGCTCGCCCTATTCAAATCTCGGTAATCAACACACATCCTGACCTTCCCATCCTTCTTAGGTACAGGTACAATATTAGCAACCCACGGAGGATAGTTTGTCACAGCAAGAAATCCGGCGTCCAACTGTTTCTGAACCTCTTCCTTGATCTTGACAGCCATATCTGGTTTCGTTCTTCTTAGTTTCTGCTTGACTGGAGTACAACCCTCTTTAAGCGGCAGTCTGTGTGAAACAATGTCAGTGTCAAACCCGGGCATGTCTTGGTAAGACCAGGCGAAGATATCCACATACTCTCGAAGTAACTCAATCAATCTTCTCTTAACGGTGTCTTCCAAAGCGGTCCCAATCCTTACTTCTCGTTTAACATCCTCGGTTCCCAGATTAATAGTCTCAACTTCCTCTTGATGAGGTAGAATAACCCTTTCCTCTTGTTTCAGTAGCCTGGATAATTCTTCTGGTAAGTCACAGTCTTCGTCAGTCTCTTCTTCAGCCTGATAGATGGGATTGTCGAAGTCATATCGAGCCATAGCTAAGTCATGAGGGGTGGAATCTGAACAAAGGAACCTGTATGATGGATGTTTTATGTTTATTATGAGTGCAACAAACAAGAAAACACATTGCCATTTTGATGTGGGTTAATGCAAAAAGTAAAAACAGAAAGACAGGGGTCAAAATATTTGAATGAAAAAACGTCCTTTATTGATGATAAAAAAATAACAAATAAAACATCCAAGCCCTACAAATAAATATCACCACGTCTTGGGAAGAACGTAGGATTCAACATAACAGAAAACAAAAGTAAATTACTCCAGGCGCGTCACTTGGATGACTTTCTCAGAGGACCAGTTGCCTAAACTCTGCCCAGGGGTGCAGGGACGGATCCACTCATCCATGTCACAGTCACTATCTCCTTCATCCTCAATAGCATTGACTCTGTCGAAGAAAACACCGGCACTGGTGAAACGGACTGGACCATAGAACTTGGGAGGCTCTTTAGAACGCCTAGGTGACTTGTAACCCAGTCCATGAGTATCTTGCTTTCTTTTAACATCAATGACACTGCCCCACTTCTGAGAACCACCAGCTTCAACTATAGCACGCGCCTCCTTGAAAGAGGACATTGGAACTTCTGGTTGCCTGACGACTTCAGGTTGGGCAACCACCTCAGGCTGACTGACTGCCTTTGGGGGTTCCTCGGGAATCTTCATAGCTTCAAAGGCTTGGCACAAAGTTTCCTGTATTTCACCATCTACCTCTACATACTTGAAGGTCGATAGGTGACTCACCATAATATCTTCTTCACCACAAACAGTCACAACGTGGCCATCCACCATATACTTCAACTTATGGTGCAACGTAGATGTTACTGCCCCAGCACCATGGATCCAAGGGCGACCCAGCAAACAACTATAGGCAGGCTGAATATCCATTATGTAAAAGGTGGTGTTGAAAATCTCCGGACCCACCTTGATTGGTAGAACTAACTCTCCAAACACTGACCTCTTGGAGCCATCAAAAGCACGTACCACCAAGTCACTTGGTGTACAAATCAACCCACGAGTATCCAGTTTCATCAAAGCCTTCTTCGGTAACACATTCAAAGACGACCCAGTATCAACTAACACATGCGACATTAAAGAACCACGACATCCCACTGAAATATGCAGAGCGTTGTTGTGATTCCTCCCAGCCGGAGTCAGATCTAAATAAGTGAAACCCAAACCATTACCAGCATTTACATGAGCCACAACCCCTTCTAACTGGTTGACGGATATTTCCTGTGGTACATAAGCCATGTTCAGAACCTTCAGCAATACATTTCGGTGTGCCTCAGAGCACAGTAGCAAGGATAGAATGGAAATCTTCAATGGAGTTTGGTGAAGTTGATCAACAATCTTGTAATCACTTTTCCTAATCAGCCTCATAAACTCTTCTACATCTTCTGAGAAAGTATCCCCAACCTGCTTTGTCATAGAATTATTTGCTTCCTGCCTCTGTGCAGACTCATCCATCATCTGTTTACCTTTGTCTTGTCTTGAACTGCCAGCTTGATCCTCGGACGGAGTAAAGACTCTACCACTCCTAGTGATAACCCCTGCTTCAACAAGATTTTCAACCCCTGAATTCACAGCTGATGTCTCTTCCAATTCCTGCTTCTTACCATTAACAAACACCTCGGCCCCATAATTCCATGGGATGGCCTTGGTACTCTCATACGGGACTGGTCCAGGAACAGTGATAGTGACTGGCGCTGGTCTCGCCGGCGCTGATATAGTTATTGTCTTGAATGGAATTGTTATCGTGGCAACATCAATCTCTCTGTCAGTAACTTTATTCTGCCTATAACCCCTGTCAAACTGTAATATCCCTTCACTGATCATTCTCTGAATACCTGCTTTCAATAAATCACAACCGCCTGGCTGCGATACACATCCTACACAACCTTCATCACAGCCGGGAAATACCCCTCCCTTCAACAGGCTTTCCTTCACCACACCCAGGGGAGTTTGGACTTCGTTCACATCTGAAATCAAACTCAAGTCTTCATAGTCTTCAATAATAGCATTGACCCTCGGCTCACCGTGATTTGGCATCGGGTTCTGATTCACATTTGGAACATCATTGGAGAAATTGATGGCTTTGGAATCCACCAAATCTTGAACCTTATGCTTAAAAGCTTTACAGTTCTCAATATGATGTCCGGGTGCCCCAGAATGAAACTCGTAGTGGGCGTTGGCGTCATAGCCGGGAGGTGGATTACCAGTAGGCGGAGCCAATGTTCTAGTCTGAATTAACTGTAGCTTTAACAAGTGCTGAAATAACTGAGCGTAGGGAAGAGGTGGAGTGTCAAAATGCCTATCCCGCCTATTCAGAGGCTGCGATCGGCGAGGAGCCTGATTTTTTTGTTGAGACACTACTTGCTGCTGAGGTGCTGCTGGGATGGTTACAGAAGCCACCTGCTGATTGAAGTTCTAACGAGGTCCTTCTCTACCACGATATGATGACACAGAGTTTGCATCTCTCTCCCTCTTCTTATAACCACTGGCATAAGGCTTCTTATTTCCTCCAGATGAGGACCCGTCACCGCCTGATATTTTTCCCGCCTTAATTTCGCTTTCCACCATCTCTCCTACTAGGATCAAATCAGCAAACTTTCCAGTCATACAAGGTACCAGCTTTTCATAGTAATGACCCTGCAAGGTGGCCATAAACATAGTTATCATTTCACGTTCCAGCATGGGAGGCTGAACCCTTGCTGCCAGTTCACGCCACCTCTGGGCGTACTCCTTGAAACTCTCATTGTTCTTTTGTGACAAATTCTGCAGCTGTGTTCTATTCGGAGCCATGTCAGTATTATATTGATAGTGTCTAATAAATGCCCCTGCCAGATCTCTCCAACTACGCACATCCTTCCTCTCTAGTTGCATGTACCACTCCAGGGATGCCCCAGATAGGCTATCCTGGAAGCAATGCATCATCAGCTTCTCATTCTTCGCATGCGCAGCCATTTTACTTGCGTATGCCCTCACATGGGTCCTTGGGCAAGTCATACCATTATACTTCTCGAAAGTGGGAGTTTGAAACTTGTGCGGAATAACAACGCCTGGAACCAACCCCAAATCCTCTAGATCCATACCCAAAGCATCCTGATTCACAACACCCCTTAGTTGTTCCTCAATCAACCGGAACCTCTGATCATTGTCAATCTGGGGGCCAGCATCCCCACCTGGCATAGAAAATGCATCATCTTGAACATCATCATACTGACGGCCATGAATTGCGCCAGTACCATTACCTCCTCCCACTGCAGTAGGAATCACAACATTTTCTCCTCCTCCCGGAGGAATCACAACACCAGCAACAGGAATACTTCCTCCGGAGGGCCATTCTGAACATTATTACCAGTAACACCAGTATGAATGACACCGTCCTCATCAACCCTTGCAATCAGTGGCTGAACGAGAGTCCTCAACTGCTCTTGGCCTTGAGCGACACCTTGCATTAATTCCATGAATTGGTTCATGCGAGTCCGCATCTCAGTTATCTCATTTTGTAGCTGATCCATGAATCTCTTCTGATTTTGTCTGGTAGAATACCGATGAATGTGCTGATCTGCAATCCTGAGATTAGAACAAGATAAGAACACCGGAGATAAACACCTGTTATGCAAAATGATCATGCAAAATGATCATGCAAAATGATTATGAATATGCAAATGCAAATGAACATGTTTGAATATTCGCAGGGCGATCTACCCCTTGATTCCAGTTTAACAACAATATAGAATGGAACTTCTGCTCATATATTAAGAAAACCAGAGGAAAATCAAATGTCAACAATCGCAAATCCAAGATAACAAGTCTGAGCATAATAATCAAAGATCCCAACCAACAAGCCTGGCGGTGGTCCAAATAATGAAAAAAAAGAAAACTATGGCATATCATCAAAGTCTACAAGTGTCAATCCTCCCATCCATTATGCTTCTTGCTCCAGTCTTGAATTTCCTTGAACAACTTTCTAGTGTCGGGATGCTTCGGTCTCTGAATTAGCTCTTGAATGAGAATGTCTCTCCTATGAATGATCCCTTCCAAGTATCGGCAATGTAACTCCCAGGCGTCTTCTCCAGAAACACCATCCATGCTAGGACCCTCACTTCTAGGTCTCTTCACTTCAGTTTGGATCTTCAGCTCCTCTATGGAGGCTATGGCTTCATTGAGTCGACCCTCGACTGCTTGTCTCTGGAATACCCCCGATAGGATCTCAGCGTCTTTCTTCTTGAGCTGCGACTTCAATTGATCAATCTGAGCCAGGTAACCGTCTTCTTTTTGCTTATTCTCAGCCATTGCAGTTTCTCGGTGAGCATTGAACCTGTGAATTTTCAACAAAGCCTTGTCTAATTCCTCCTTCTTAGACTCGAGAACCTTACTGATACCATCTAAAGTTTGTTTCATCCTTTGTCTGGATGTGACCATGTCAGCTAGCTCTTTTTCTGCCTTAGCAAGAAGCTCTGTCTTCAACTTGGCGGTATGAACAGCTTCACCCCGCTCATGTTTCAACTGATAAATCTCTCTTTGTAGCTCACTATTTTCTTCTCGCGGCTTTTCCTTTTCAGTCCACAACTTGTTAAACTTCTCTATCTCAACTGTGGTAGAAGGCTCAATCAACAAGGGGTAAGATGGTGGTTCTACCGGGAAGGGAAGAAGCTCCTCTTCTGCTCTCTTCTTAATCCACTCTTCATAGGAAGGAAAAGCCCGGTTGTTACATTTCTCGAATGAAGTTTTTCCCTTCTTGGTCACCTGCTTCCAAGCATTCACAACCTTCCTTATCATCTCTTGATCCTCAGTACCATTGAAGAATAAGGACTCCCTGACATCTCGCTCTTCAGGTGGACCTTTCAAAGGATAACCAAACTGCCTGATAACGAGGGAAGGATTATAGTTAATTCCACCTCTTCTCCCTATCAAGGGTACATTAGGGAATTCTCCGCACTTGCAAATAATCTCTATTCCTAGTAAATCACGGTTAAACCAGACAATGTTGTCAGCAGTCAAGCCCATTAACCTCTTTGGCCACTTCAGAGAATCTTTCGTATCAACGAAGGCGCCAGTTTCGGGGAGATGGCTCAGAAACCAAGTAGATAAGAGTGGTGGACAACAGCTCACGGTTTTTCCCCGCCTATTTTCATTCTTGTAGTGGACTGAGTGATACACATCATCTAGCAAGGTAGGTATAGGATTCTTTGAAATAAAGATTCTGACAGCATGCATATCCACCAGATCAAGAACATTGGGAAACAGGACAATCCCATAGATGCACATAGCCAAAATAGCTTGGAAAGCAGTCCAATTCTTCTCTTTAACATGTATACAAGCTTGATCAAACAAGAACTTCAATAAGAAACCCTTAGCTCCTTGTTTTTCCTCAATATTACTGCTCAGAACGGATTCACCAATATGAAGAGCACTAGCTATTTCTTTTATCCCGGGGTGTTCTTCAGAAAAGAATACTATGTCATGCCTGATGGGGATTCCCAAAATAAATGAGAACTCCTCCAATGTTGAGGCCAAGATGTAGTCTGGGAAAGTGAAGCAACGCAAAGACGGATCGTAAAACTGAAGAAGTGTATGAATGGCATCCTTCTCATACTTGGAGATATTGTAGACAAACTTCAGAAGTTTCCCATACCCTCCACTAAACTCTGTACGAACTCCGGGGCCGGCCATACGAATCAGCTTATGAATCAATGTCAAGGTCGGATCTGGGAACGAATAGGCAACAGTCTTCTTTCTCGGGGCATCCATGTCAAGGTAACCTCAGAAAACCGGAATCAAGAGTAAGATACAAGCCCTGAAAAATGTCAAACATGTCAGAATGCAAGAAAAATGATATGCTCATGCAAACATGGGATCAAGGCAACACTGCTGGATGTGCTGTGCTGTTAACTGAACGAGAACCACAACCCAGAAAACTAGAATTCCAAAATACCGAACCACTGAGATAACCAGGAACCCAGATAATCAAACATTGATGAGAAATCCAGAAAAAACTGGGTAGGTTGAAGGTTTCGGTTACCTGCAAACCTGCAAACACCCATCCCCTCTCACTTATGGGTACTAGGACGTTCAGTATCCCGGGCTCTCAGGTCGAGAAATGATGATACGTTCACCATTTCTGGTTTGGCATCATCATCAATCGAGGAGGCCTCAACTGATTCTCCAAAACAGAAGGTCCTCAGCTTCTGGCACTGAGGTCGAGAAACAATAGTACATTCATCCCTCAGGGTACAATACTTTCGTCAATCGAGGAGTGCCTCCACTGATTCTCTTCAAAAGATAGGGGCCATCCTATGCAAGTTCCAAAGTGCGCCCTCGGGTGCGAATGGGTTTGTCACAGGATGTGGTCTGCCACTATCACCACTAAAGAGGGATGTTTCCACTAAGGTCCTCGATGATCGGTCACCAGAGTCGACAGCTCTCTAGATCAACACCCTAACATGCGCAAGACACACACGTTAGAATGTGTCCCAAGATAGCCTCGTCTGGTTGTGAATTTCGTGAACACACAAACGTACCAAACGGGCACGTAGGTCCCACTACTTTCCACTCTAGTCCTAGGGTATACTCAAGCCTGGGTATTGGGCTTATCTCTCAGAACAACCCAACCTGCAAAACAGAAACAGCCAGCACAACACAACAATATCCAGTATGACAGTAATAAAAATGAAAATGCAATGCAGAAAATGCGGTAAAACTAAAATACAACAAACACAGCCACGCAAAAACAAAGACACCCAAAGAGAACAAAGACAAGCAAGCGCTAGGATTGACTCGCTTAGGGATGGACCAGCATAGGTCAACCAGAGTCCCCAGCAGAGTCGCCAGCTGTCACTCCCAGGATTTTCATCCAGGTACAAACGCGAGAGTGGTGCGGAAAAATAGTGTCGCCAGCCGTGTAAATTTATCCCAAGAGGGGGAAAGGGAACACCGCATAAACCTGAGGAAGAGGGAAAGGAATGGTCATCGCAACCATATCCTGGGTTTGGGAGTCGGTTACGCGAGGGGAAGGTGCTAGCACCCCACGCGTCCATCGTACTCGATGGGATCCACGCTTGTTGTCTATTCTAAGGGTGAGTTATCCTATCATCTATGGCTGTACTGACACGAGGAAGGGGAAAACAAAGACAGACTCGGTAGGACGTCGACGTCCTAGGCCTACGTACTCCCTTTGTGCAATGGGAAATTCAGAGTCAACGTAGTTCGGACCAAGTTCTTTTTGTGTTTTTTATGAGCAACGTTAAGTTCGCGTCCGGCAGTTAGGGTCGATGCCTGTTTGCGACTCAGACAGAAAGTAACGTGCCCTTTTTGAAAATAGCCTTTAGTTTGACAATCCCGAAGGACAAAAAGGTTTGAAGTTTGTTTGTATTTTTTAGGACAGAAGTGACTTGAGTTAGTTTATAACTTGCATTGCACCAAAGTCTAGGGCACAGGGGCGAATACTTAACGCATCGTCCCAAGACAGGATGCTCACTAAGCACTCTAGAAAGATGAGAGGAAGCCCCTCATTTCTCATTCCCCACGCTTAAGGCTCGTGCGCAATACACTTTATCCTTATTAAGTGTTTTCAAGAAGTTATGAGATGAGAAGAGAGAAGACATGAATGAAACTCTAAAGGGAAACTAAGAGTCCTAATGTTATCATGCATGGGTGACCTACGGTTATTGAGGTTTGACGACAACCTAAGCTTAAGGAAAAGGAAAGATGAGAGAAGGAAAGAGTAAGGGTGAATATGGACGATTATCCACACCCTTAAATAACTTACCTCAGCCCCTGCATAAAAGAAATGGGATAAATGAAATCCAGGCAATGACATATAATGGCAATCAAGTGATCTATAACAATCTAAACATGATTTATGAAGTTAAAGACACAATTCCAAAACAATGGCACAAGTGTCTTTTCAAACAGGTAACCAGACATGGTCAGAGATATGCATACAAGAAGACCTCAAATAAAAGCAATCAAACAATTAGAGAAACACCTTCTAAAATCACCAAATTAATTATCAACATATCTCAACCAGAGACAAACAACATGTCCAAAATTCATGTCAAAATTCAAAATAAAAGTCACTCAAACAATTATGCAAAGTTCAGATGAGAAACATGACTCAATATGCAAAAAAGGAGGACTAAAATGCAATATGAAATAGTTTTAAAAATGAGAGAAAAATATTTTAATGCAGTTCAATGTGTTGATAAAATAAATGCAAAAAGAATGAGTGCAAAAGGTTTTGTATCCTATGAGAACAAAATTCTACAAGTTTAGGTGTGCATGATATGAATAATTCAAAAGAAAAATAAACAAATAATTATTTCAGATGTTAAAAATAAATTAAAAATAAAAATAAAATTCGGTAAAATTTTATAAAATTATAATTATGGTTCATGAATTTTTTGGTAATTTTTTAATGCAATAAACTATTTTTAAAAATAAAAATGAAAATGCAATAATTAAATAAAATAAAAATGAAGAAATATGCAAGGGGGTGAGTTTAGCAATAAAACACGTTGGAAAATATGATGGGCTGAAGGGGAGGGGTGTGAATAGAAGGCCCAAACATTAAAACCCATCAGAAAATAGAATAAAACAAAAAAAACCACACGTGGGCTTCAGTCAACCCAATTGACTCCCTACTCACCATTAGATCAATCCTGCGCTTATCATTAAGTCAACCAAATAAAAAGTAATAAAGATCAATGGCCATGATTACCAAACACACCATAATAACCATGCACGCACACACACACACAATTGGTCAGAAATCAAGAAAAAGAACACGTGCATGCCATACTCCCCCATTAATGCGTTGGCATACTTCTGGCCACATGATTCAATTAACGCTCCAGATTAAATCACCAAGTCAAAAGTCAAAATAAAAGAAAGGGTCAGATTGGAGATGCATGGTAGTAATCGTTGACTAATGCACACACAAATCAATTAAATAAAACAAAAAATAAAACACATGGCAGCATGAAGGCCACACGATGAAAGTCACGGACGGTGGGGATTTCGTCTTCCTCATCCAAACCCTAATCTCGCCGGAACCCTCACCATCCGCCGGAGCTAGGGTTTCGGCCACCACTTCCGGCCACCTGCAACAAAAAGAAACCCAGAACACACACGCGAATACACTATTTTGACCAGAATTCCACGAGGATCTCAAATATCACATTAAAAATCACAAATAAACATCACATAAAGAGCTTCGCATGAAACAAGGTTTGGGTCCAAAACTTTAAACTCACGATGCAACCAATCTACACGTCCAAATGCAAAACAAAATATACCAGAATGATCCATGGATGTCACACAACATTATGCATGTTTAAAAAGAGAGTTTTAAGATCATGAAAAACATCACTAACCTGAGATCAAGCAACTTATTCCCTTGCTATTAGCTTCCAATGATGGATGATTTGTACTCTATAGATGGCAAGGATGAAAGTTGAGAAAGAATTTTTGGAAAAGCTCTTCTTGCTTGAGAGATACGAATGATCCAAGTTTTAGGGTTCAAGCTCTTTTCCTCCTCCAAATCACGTGTCCTCCCTCTAACCCTAGCATGAGTGTATGAGTTTTTTTTGTTTTTTTGATCTTGTGAGAGTTGAGAGAAAAATTTGAGAAATTTTTTGGTGTTTGTGAGAATGAGTGAAGTTATGGGAAATGAGAGAGAGTTTTGAATATATAGTGGAGTCTAAAATGAAGGGCAAAAGGTAGAATTTTGGCTTAAGTGAAAATAACACCGTCTTCGGCAAAAAATTTCGACTCTGAGCCTTCCACAACATCGTCCGCCTATGAATCACGGTTGCAACGCAAAAAGAACGGACGTCATATGATCAAAATCGAGTGCGATCGATATGTTTAAGCTGCAAGACGTCACTGAATAAGTTGTTTTTTCAACTTATTTTGTGTCTGCTACTCAAAAACGTGACGAGGTCAACCTCTTTGGAGCATAATATTGACTCGACTTTGTCAGGAAAGTCGTAGGTCTATGAGTCAGTGAACTCATGTCAAAAGATGAGCGTAATCGGACAAAAAATGAGTGAGATATGAATTTTCCCGTGAAACAACTTTCAGCCTTTTTCTTCAGTTCAGCACTTCCGTTTTGCGAAATAAACCAAAACGATGATCTTTGGAGCATCGTTCGAACTCGAGCTTGTCTTCAATCTTAAAGAGCACAAAATTTGTGAACCGTAGCTTCAAGAATGGACACAATCCGATAAAAATTGACCGAGTTATGAATTTTACAAAATCTGACAGACAATGCACTACATCATAGAACCCCACTGGTAAATCACATTTTCGGGGTCCTTCCGCTCGGACCTGACCCAAACTGAATTCACGGCACGAAAATAACATCTAAACGGGACTTTAGGCACCAGAACAGCATCAATCCGACAAACGAGCTGAGAGTTATGAATTTTTTAGTGTCCGAAATACACCGGTTCAGCACTATTTTTCGTTGTTCTTCTGCTATATCGACTCAGAGAATTCGCGTATTCGGAGATCTTCCTCAAAGAATCAGCTCTCGGTCCGAACACGAAAGTTGCAGATAATTTCAATATGGAACTTTTTGGCATAGGAATTGCTCAGAACTGATGATCTAATCAGAAGTTAAGCCCTTTTGAATACCACTGACGCAATTATCCAGCGAAACCGAAATTCCAGAAACAAATAATTCCCACCACTTTCCTTGATGAATTGACTTCCGAGCCGAACATAAAAGTTGTAGAGAATACCAAGACGGTTCTAACTGTTAAATATCCAGCCAAAACGAGTTCCAGAGCAAGAGTTATGAATTCTGCAAATTTGCACAGCAAACTGATTTTCTGCTCAAACTGTTCTGAATCGGCTGAAAACTTCAACTTCCTCTGAGATTCTTGACATGGAAAATTATGTTTGATAAGAGCTTTGCTGACCCGTTGATTACGTAACCCAGAGAAATACTTTGCGCATATGTCGCGTGACGAAATAAACGTCTGTTGCAACCTGACGATGCTTGAACAGAGAACCTTGATCCCATAACCACAGAGCCAAATGATATGCACACATGATAATGCAAAATGAGATGAAACATAAGCCAGTTAGTACTAAAGTAAGGAGAGAAAATTTTGGGGTGCTACACACCAGTGAAATAATACCCACCTTAAAAGGCAAAAGAGTATTCTAAACCGGACGGATAAAACCCATCGTGGTAACTGTCAGACTCAACAAAGTTTACTTAAGGCTCATTAGCTCGAAGATATGAACAATTAGATGATCGCCCAATATCAGACAGGCTCGGGGGGTTTTAAAATCACCATTGCTGATTTCATAAATCAGCCAAAGGTGGCGTAAAGCCGGGTATCTTATATCCGGACACTTACTCTTATGGGCTTCGTACCCAGGAAACCCAGCTTGGGAATAGATCACGCCGCAAGTATTCGGACGCTTACAACAAAACCAAGAAATTAGCAAACAAACTCTCTCGGTTACGTCACAACCCAGACAAAGTACTTCACTTTAGTGAACTTTGTACCAGGAAGACTCCGCCTATATCCTAAGTTAAACACCCAAGGATAAATATAAGCGAACCGAGTCTAAAAACCGCTTGGGGCTCTAAACAAAGATGTTCGAGAAAAAATCCCCAACGAAAGATATTAAACTCAATAAAAACTTCTATGTGAACAACCAAGAATATTGTCGTGTCCGAACACTTCTTTCCTGAGGATTTCATGCTCAAGGAGACTTAGCATATACACCCCTGGATATTGTATCTAAACCAGGATATGAACTCGGATAAAGCCCCAAGGGGCTCCAGACGCATATTGAAAATCCTCAAGTAAGGCAAAATTCCGGGTTAAAACAAAAAGCTTTGTCAAATCGACTCAAAAATCAAGGATAAACAAACATTAATCTCACTACTTTGTGATAATACCGAAGATAGTCTAGTCAGTGACTAACCAAACAGAATGAATGACCTTGGTAAGCATAAGTATAATCAGGGCAATTGGGCCCTTTACATATGCAAAAGTCAGGTAAGATGTATCTCTGACTAGGGCATAATGCGTACCTATAAGGTACTAAACTCGCATGAGGCCAAAAGTGAATAGCTATGGGAATCCGAAAAACTTTTACAAAATTCAGACCACGTAAGGGTATGGGAAGAAGACCGGGTTACAACACGAATATTTCAAATATATCCGGAATTTCCCGATGATCGAATACTACATTCCTAGATCAGAATTTGTATTCGGGGAGCTTATGTACATGCCAAATATATTTTCCTAGTCGAGCTGTATAGTCGACCAAGACCAGGTATAAATCTAGTTGAGTACCTGGCTTAGCTATCTGGCCGAGTTGAGTACCTGGCCTATCTATCTGACCGAGTTGAGTACTCGTCCTAGCTATTTGGCCGAGTTGAGTACCCGGCCTAGCTATCTGGCTGAGTTGACTACCCGTCCTAACTATCTGGCCGAGTTGAGTACCTGGCCCAACTATCTGGCCGAGTTGTGTACTAGGCCCAGCTATCTGGCCGAGTTGTGTACTAGGCCTAGCTATCTAGCCAAGTTGTGTACTAGGCCTAGCTATCTGGCCGAGTTGTGTCTGGCCGGGTTGCGCGGGCCGGGTTGGTTGGTTATCCAGTTCAGAACTAAATAGACGTCAGGTACGAACCATTGATGGGACAGTTACACTTGGTTAAATAGAGGCTGTTACTAAATTAATGGTTGGAGGTTACAAACGTTATTAAGGGGATTAATGGCCAGTAGACCAAGAATTACACAATATAAAGGGTCCTCTAGGAATCGAGAAAGGAGGCTCTGCTACGTTCATAAGCAGACAATACACTACATACTGAGGGGCTCCCATAGAAGGGTTAAGCAAGATTAGCATCTTGGGACAACATACATACGCTTGTATAGCTCTAAAATCCCCAAATATACTCTATAGTTTAGAAAACGTAGCTCCTCTCATCCAGAAAGAGGAGAGCTAGCACTTTTGGTATATCTAACAATTTTTTGCTAGAACAGATCCTAGTCATCTTTATCAATACATCAGTCCCCAGGAGAGTCAAAGCCTCTAAGGCCTACAGACTTACCCTTCTAAGTCTCTCCTGATCCTCAAACAAGGTGTAACTTTCATCTTTAAAATCCTCAGCCAGGATCAGATTACCATCAACAAATCCCCAAATGTATCAGAGCCTCATGGCATTTGATAAATCAACTCTTCTTCAATCCCCAGTAAGAGTTGGTTCCCCTTTTGATTCTCCAATTCAGTATAGACCTTCCATTGGATTTAAACACTCCTCAGCAAGAGTCAGCCTCCTCTTAGGCTTCATATAATGATTTTCCCAGTCAGCCTCAATCTTGGGCTTTATACAAGACAAATATAATACTCTTCAGTTGAGTCAGTTTTCAACCCTTTTAGCTTCAACCTTGGGCTTTGATCAAGGCACAAAACTATCATCCCCACATATGAGACCAGGAGTCTTCTCTGTAGGAGGATATTTCCTCTATACATTACAAAACAGACAAACAAACAAAAAAACCTTTTCCCAGATAAACTACTGTAAGTGGCACACTTGTTGATTCAAAATCCAAGCTGGAGTTCCTCCTTTATCCTGGTTAAAATTTATCTTTCATCTAAGTGATGTAAGTGGCAAGCCTCTGGATTATATACATCCATGCCAATGTCCCTCTCTTAGCATGCAAATACTTATAAAGGAAGACGTGGCATTATTGGATTCTACGTATCTCAGTTAAAGCAACTTCCCTTATAACTAATTACTCATTGTTTGTGATGAATAGGTGAGATATCTCCCTTTAGAGATGAAAAATTCTCTCCCAGTCAAACTTTAGCTTCAATCTTGGGCTTTGAATAAGACACACACAAACTTTAGCTTCAATCTTGGGCTTTGAACAAGACACCAAACTTTTTCCTCCTTCCATAGAATAGGAGGAACTACGATTGCTCTGATTTCCCCGAATCTCTTTACGAGAATACGTAGGCATAAGATTGTGAAACCTTAGCGAGCACATTAATAAAAAACTTTAGGTCCAGTACCTTTTCAAAAACAATAGAAAATCCAAAACAACAAAAAAATCATTTCCTCAACCTTCCCAAGATAGAAACTTTCACTGCTCAACAGTAAATAAATTCAGACAACTAAGCAATTCAACAGCAAGACAAATGTAAATAAAGGTTCATATAGATTACTATAGATACACTGGGTGTTAACAGCTTCCCTTTGTATAACCAACCCCCGATTCCAGATCTCTTCGTATTTGCAAGGGAAAAGACTTGCACGCAGGGTTAGTTTGAGATATCTTCCCCTTCCTTTTAAGCTTCATAGGATAAATATTAGAAATCAGAAAGTAGCACCAAAAAGTGGTAGTGGTCGCGTCACAAAAACCGAGCTACAACATGCTTCATGTAAGCTCTGTACAAACTGTACTCTTGCAACAGCAAAACAAATCGGTACACCACTCCCCCTATCACAAATAATCAGTTGCCCCCCTGAAGGAGAAAACCCAAAAAAAGAACAAAATAACATGAACAATTCAAGTTCCACAGAAAATGCAGCAACAACCACAACAACCTCAACCTCACTCCCCCTAAAGACTACAACCTACTACAGAGAATAACTTCTCCCAGACACAGCAGAGAGTTCCACAAACACAACTCCCCTAAATAGTTGCAAAGATCAGCAACTAAAACATAACTACTCTTCCTAAGCAGTAGTACACACATGACATAAAGTCATGACATCTGATCTAACATCAGAACAAACAACACTTTACTCCCTTTTTAGCCAAAAATTGACAAAAATAAAGTAAATGTAAACATACACATGATGGAAGCACAAATATAGAAGCACAAAAAGTAACAAAATGCATACAGCACATGTTCATATGGAAACAAAAAACAAAATTACGAAAAAAGAAAAAAAACAAAAAACAAAAAAATAATGCACGCAGGCATAACAGAAATGGAAGCACACATAGTTCAAGACCTTGTCCAGAAAAACACCAAAAAGCACAAAAGTGTATACAGAAACCAAAACAAACTTCAGCTAGCTCTAATCATCAGAGTTCTCATCTTCACTGCTAGGGTCTTGACCATCATTATTTTCATTTTTAGCCAATTTCTCCTTTGATCCTTCCTCTGAAAAAGCTTTAATAAGTCCCTCCAGCTTGATTTTTCTAGCAGTGCAGCTCCTTATAGTTGATTCCAACTCTTTGCACGTTTCCTTCAGCTCAGACAGTAAACTTCCTTTGGATGGTGCAGTAGTAGCTGATGTGTCAGATGTTTTGACAATGTCGGGCACATGTGTCCATTCAAACAACTTGTAGTGTAAGGACAAGGGCACTTCCCTTTTGCATGTTGCATCAACATTTGACAGAATCCAAGGATGTTGACTTAAGATAATTCCACAGATCATCGAAGGAAAGGCAATTGGCAGTTTGACAGCAAAAGTGCCTACATGCTTTATTGTTTGATCAAACACATAAGAACCAAAATCAAATGGTGTCTTTGTGCCAATGATATAGATAAATCTACCCAAACCAGTAGCAATGGTAGAGGAGTGATTTGTAGGCACCTAATTTGCAACTCTAATTTTGTGCAGTACAACATACTTGACACTTAAATTTCCTACGAACAATTTACCCTTTCTAGGCCATCTCTTTACCTGATTAGCAATGATTTCCTTAAAAACTATATTGTCACTGACTTCCACTTCAGCTTGCGCTTCCTCACTTCTGCCCATGAATCTATTGATGATTTCCGAAGAGAATTCAACACACCTACCCCTCACATATACTTTTCTGTAGTCGTTACTTCTCTTGTCATCACAGTCAGTAGGGATGTTCATTATAAATTCCTTTTCCAACATCTCATAGCATCTCCCCAACCCAGCTATACTTCTCATCAATCCAACATGTTCAATGAGACTCATTACCTCCTTAAGCTCAAGAGCATCCTTATCAAGTTCTCTTTCAAGCGCTATTCTCCTCTAACTGACATACCTCCATCTTTTAACGCTCTCCACAAAGTGAAAAGAAATGTTATCAATGGCCACTTTCGGAACATTTGCAGGTACCTTCTTTCCTGCAACCACCTTTCTGCTATAAACCACAATGTCCTTGACATATGGTTCAACATGCATTTCATCCTCAGAGTCACTTGAAGGAGTTTTCTTCCTTTTCATAGACTTCTTCTTTGGGCTAGGGGACACCACCTTGCTCCAGCTTTTCTCAGGTCCTACACTCGGTTTTCTCTTATGGTGCCTATGATGTCTGATAGTTGACACATCAGTCTCTTGTTTCTTTCTTTTTATCTTCTTAGAAAAACTTGCCGCTAAAGTCTCATCATCTGAACTTAGATTAACAGTTGCAGGAGTTCTTTTTTCAGAGATAATTTTCTTGTCAGACAGTCCTCCCTTACCATCAAACATCACTATTTCTTTGCTTGTCTAATCTTGAACTTGGGTAAAAACTTCTTCTTGATCATGTTGTTCAGGAACATTAAAGGACACAGTTCTTGTAGCCATCCCACTTTGATGACGACTAGTAGGATTGCCTTGTTTAGTCTCATATCGAGTCTTTTCAAGAACACCAACCACAAGCTTACGAAGCTTCCTATCAGTGTCTATCTTTTTAGCCTCACTTCTGTTATGGTATTCATGCTCAGTCTGGTCCACAGATGTCTCAACATCTACCTCAACATTGGACATGTAGTCAATACTCACAAGCTTGGAGACATTCTTTTTGCTGACTTCCAATTTTTCAACTTTGTTCCTGATTTCATCATAACTAGCTTCCTTGATAATATTTTTACTGACTTCAGGAGTGTGGAGTTCAGTTTTAGCCTCATCAGTGAGAACCTCAGTGTTAGAGTCTAGAGATCCCTGACTAGTAGAGAGAGGATCAAGGTACAAACTTTTCATAGACAGAGGTTTCTTTGTACCAGAGACTATAGATTTCCTAGAACTATGAAGTCTTTGACCACTTTTTGAAGCAGAAGAGTCTTTACTAACCTTAGAGGTTTTCGCCTTCTTGCTGTCAGAGGATTTGGTACTTTCTTGAGGATGAACAATAGAGAGAGGAAGAACATCAGTAACGACATATGGAGAGAAAGCCTCAGTTGTTGAAGATGAAACCCTAGATTTTGTTAAGGTTTCCATATTCTTTTCTTCAGAGCTCTTGCTAGGAGTAGAGACGAAAATGTTATACATTGTGGAGTCAGACTGCATGTTGAGGTAATAGGAGATGAACAATTTGTTTTGACAAGAGAGATGAATAATGGAGTATTTGTAAGAGGATTTTATGTGATTATGTGAAGTAAGGCAAGGAAGTAAAGATTTGCAACGAGAATCGTGCCATATCAATTGGAGAGAGAGAGAGAGAGAGAGAGAGAGAAAATCCTTTTTAAGAGCACACTCTAATAATTTCTTTAACTCCTCATTGTAGCACCCCAAAATTTGGCCTTTTGTTCCTAACTCTAACTGGCTTATGCTTCATTTCATTTTCATTGTCATTTATGCATTTGCATGGTTCTCTTGGACATCGAATCAGGGTCTACTTCTCGCACCTTAGTGTTCTATTCAGTTTAAAGGACATTTCAGCAGTGTTCAGGGCCAAAACAAATAGCTTTCAAAGTCTTTTCGAGCATTTATTTTGCTCACTGGATGATTTGATTATCAGAAGCTTTGACAATTATTTTTACTCAGCAATTTGGCACCGGACAGTATTATTTTAGCGGGATATTTCGAGTGCAAAAACAAATTCACAGCATATTTCAGGCTTGGATCAGTAGTAATAGCCATTGTCAAATTTCAGAGGCTTAATGTGGCTCAGAACAGGTGGAAATGGGTGTTTTTCAAGATTCCCTCCAAAAGGCGCCAAAATTCAAATATTCCTTGTGTTAATCGATTAACACATTTTGCACTAAAAATGGTTAATCGATTAACCAAGGCGAAATTTGCCCAGAAACTTCTTTTTTAATGCCGGTCTGGTTTTCTTCATGGTTGCAGATTCAATCTTTTCCACCCGTATCCTACTTGAGCCAATCAGAAGAGAGTTATGGAGCAAGTGCAGGCTGACCTTTTGGAGGTTAGGACACGAATGAATCAGTTCATTGAACTGATGTAGAACGTGGCCCAAGGACAAGAGCAACTAAGAACTCTAGTCAGACCACTCATTGATACTCCCAGGGTTGATGATGGGGGTGTTGTCCATGGTGGTGCTAGTGTTATCATCCCTCCGGGCAGAGGACCTGGAGTTGTTTTTCTTGCTGGCGGAGGTATTGCTGTTGGTGTTCATGGTGGAGTTCCCGGTGGGAGAAATGTTTGTGTTGTGCATAGAGTTGATGGGGCTCATAATCATCATTGGGAGGAGAACTGACAGGAAGATGTATTTTCTATGCATGACCTGGATGCTGGCCTTCCATCAGAAACCGACAAAAAGTTCAAGATGATTGAGGAGAGAATGAAGGCTTTTGTGAACCTAAATACTTCGGTTATGGACATGGATGATTTGGGTTTGGTTCCAGGTGTGAAAATTCCTCCAAAGTTCAGAGTGCCTGTTTTTGATAAGTATAAGGGAACTACCTATCCTAAGACTCACATCAAGGCATATTCTAGGAAAATGTCAGCGTATTCGGATGATGAGAAGCTGTTGATGCATTTCTTTCAGGATAGCCTAGCTGGGGCATCCTTAGAGTGGTATATGCAACTGGAGAGGACTCATATCCACAGCTGGCGGGAACTTACTGAGGCTTTTGTTAAGCATTATTAGTATAATACAGACATGGTTCCTAACAGGACTCAGCTTCAGAATCTTTCTCAGAGAGAAAATGAAAGCTTTAAGGAGTACGCCTAGAGATGGTGGGAATTGGCAGCGAGAGTCCAACCTCCGATAATGGAGCGAGAACTTATTGATATGTTCATGGCTATGCTTCAGGGGCCTTATTTTGAGAAACTTGTGGATTATACTTCTGCTGGTTTTTCTGATTTAGTGATGGCTAAAGAAAGAGTTGAAAGCGGTATCAGAATGGGAAAGATTCAAGTTGCTCCTGGTTCTTCTGAAGATGCAAATAAACCTTATGCTGGGTTCCCCAAGAGGAAAGAAGGAGAGACTAATGTCGTTCAGTACCAACAACCTTATACTCCTCAACAACAGAACTATCAGCGTCAGAATCAGCATAAGCCTCGCAACAACTTGGAAAGAAGGAATGCTCCTCTGCATCTAGTTCCCATGTCGTACAATCAACTCTTGCCACACCTGATTCAAAACTCATTGGTAGAACCCAAGACTCTCAAGCCATTGCCGGAGCCTTACCCTCCTAGGTACAATCCCCATGTACAGTGTGGATATCATGGAGGATCCATGGGGCATTCAACCGAAGATTGCAAATCCTTCCAAGCCAAAGTGCAACAATTGATTGACAAAGGGTACATATCTTTTCTAGAAGGAAATTTGGTTGTGCATGTCAACCTCTCATCTGTTTAAGCTTGAAGAATTCAAGGGTCATCTCCTAAAGCCAGTGGTCCAGACAGGAAGACATCCTCAACATTGGCAATCCTTAGGCACTTTTATCATTTGCATTTGTATTTTTCTTTGCTGTTAAGTGCTGCTTGTTGTTAAACATTGTTGTTTGGAGTGGTAATATTAGTGAAGTGATTGTGCTTTTGAATTAATCATGTTGTGTTCGCTCATTTTTCTCATTTATTGCAAAGCACAGACACATACACCTCTTGTCCATTTTCTTTATCAAACTCCTGTTTTAACAAAGATTTGAGGGAGGATGATGAAAACGAAATACCCATAATTGTTACTTGTATGCTTTCAGATAAAATCCTGCTGATGATATACAGGCATTGTTTCAAATCCCCTAAACACTGGAGTTATAAGGAAGATAATCCCTAGCTAACCCTGTTGAGCCTAGAAGTAGAAGTTTCCTTCCGATTTCAAACCCTCACATCTTAACCTGGGGCAGGGTAGTTGTCAGTTAATTTGACCAAGCGTTCAAATTTCAAGAGGAGTGTCCCCATTTGAAGACCGATCTCATCCTATTCCTCTTAAGAGGTCGTACCTCACCAACCACAATGGTTATCCCTCACCGTGAAGAGTGAGGCAGGCATAACCCTTCCAAAATCAAGACAACCAGTGTCACACGATTTGTTCAAAAGAAAAAAGAATCAAAAGAGGAAAAAAAAGAAGAAAGAAAGCCCGCTAAGTTAAAAACTTGAAAACAAACGACTTAGGCAAAAATTAAGGCATCCCGCTGGACTTCAAAATCGAAAAAAAATCAAAAAAAGAATCAGTCCAGGCAAAAGTTAGGGAACAAAAAAAAATGAAGGAATACAAAAGCGAAGAGGATTACAAAAGAAAAATCCTCGAGCATGAACAAAGTCGTGTGACTAAAGACACCAAAGACAAAAGGGGTGATTGTCGCTCCGAAAACCTTGTGGGTTATTTAACCATCACTCATACCATTCAATAAGCTTTTTGAAGGGTGAACGCTTGTGCCAAGTTAGCTGAACGTAGGATTGGAGATCATCACGAATAAGGGGTGGGTAATACTTAAACTTTGAGCCTTTTATCCTTTGTTTCAATAACCGTGAACCATACCACAATTCAACCCTCAAAAGACCTAATTGAAGCAGGGTTTATTCTGAAAGCATACTACAACAAGGTTGCGTAAACTGACTCCTACGAGATTTGATAATCTTCTTCTTGCTATATCTTTCGCTAGCTAAATCAGCAATGCGTCTGGACTAATGGTCCATTCGTCACACACTATCACATCATTCTAATAATGATTGATCTTTTTCAAAATTTGCATGAGAATCGCATTAAAATTACCATTCGTGAACGAACAGGTTTAAGTGCAAGTCAATAATTGACATTGAGGAAATTCCAACAGGGAGCAATTGAACATACCGGGATCATTCGACAAAGTTGATTAGAATTAAGTGTACATTGTAGTCCTTTCGATCTGGGGCATTGACATCCAATGAATATGGAATCAATTAGTCAAGGACGAATCCCCAGGCATCAGTTGATTATGGGGCAAAACATTCAAGAATCGGTTGATCAAAGGAGAATAATCTCAAGACTCTACCAAGCAGGGGTAGGCCATCCAGGGGTTTTGTTGATTAAGGGTGAATCCCTCCGATGCCTAGTCAAAGCGAGGTAAGTCGCTTCCATGCTCATACTGTGCCAGGTCACCTCAAGAGCTCACTAAGATCAGTTGTCCTTGAGAGCACAGCAAAGTTAGCCATTCCAAGAATTGGATAATCGGGGGCAGCGCATGTCAAAGATCGGCGTATTAGGTAAATCTTTCAGGGAGGCTATTTCCCAAACTTCTTTTCAGGAAAAATTCTGCAAAGACACGCAAGACTGGGGCAAGATACACTGGGGCTAGACCTCTCATTGCTTTCAAGATACGCTAGCCAAGTCTATTTCGTCAGCAAGTGTTGAGTTCAAGACGAGTGTCGGGGAATCATCGAATAACCTTTGTTTTCTAGAGAAGCCTTGCTACCGAGACTTTCCTTCCATTTTTGGAAGCCTGCATAATCATTTGCATAAATCATCCTCTTGCATTAGTCATGTCGCTTCATTCTAGCATAAAGCATTGCATGTTATTCTTGGGCTTCATCCTAGCCGGAATATGAGGACCTTGTAACCCAGCATCATTCAGCCGCTCAAAGTCCAGTTCTCGTCTGGAAAACCTTGTCAAGTCCAGTACCCGCCTGGAAAACCAGTCCCAGATGTCCTTCGAGCAGATGGCATTCAAGTCCGGTTCTCATCTGGTAAACGTCAGATTTTTAAACCAATTCCTGTCTGGTCACCCATTCTTTAACTTACCATTTTAGCACCAGTTCTCGTCTGGTGGTCGGTTCTGTTTTCATAACCCAATTCTCGTTTGGTAGTTTCTGGTAAGTCATAACCCAGTTCCCATCTGGCAAATCATTTCAAGATACCAGTTCTCCTCTGGTAAAAAGCTCCTTAACCAGCTCCCGTATGGTCGCCCTTTCTTTGACCTACTTTCAAAGTCAGTTCTCGTCTAACAAACCAAGAGAGAAGTTAGTTCTTGTCTGACAACTTAATCTCCGTCCACCAGGTCTCGACTGGCAGTCTCCCTTTCAAAATTAGTTCTAGTGTAGCAAGTCACTTTTTAAACCAGTTCTCGTCTGGTCACCATATCTTTGGTTCCTGTCTGGTAAACATTGTTTCAGGGTCCAGTTCTCGTCTGGAAAGCCATAAAATTAGTTTCCGACTGATACAAAAGCAAGGATTCAGTTCTCGTCTGACAATTTAACCTTTTGCCACCAATTCCTATATGGTTTGGTATTATTGACTTCTTTCCCCAAGCAGAGTTTGGTATCAATCCTCGCAATGGTTTGTTCAACAGTGGTTGACATCCCCAACAAGTTCTAAGTCCATTTGTTTTGGCACTTTTCAGTATCAGGTTTTGGGTTCTATCTTCAACAAGGGTTATTTGTAGCCTCCAGCAAGGGGGAGTTATCTTTGGGTTTCATCTTCAGCAGAGGTTGTGGTCAGGAAAGTCGTTCAGTGTGATTTTCCTCAGCAGGGTTTGTGACCCCAGAGACAATTTAGTTTGTCTTCCCCGGTGGAGTTGTCTTTGTTTTCAGCGTTTATGTCGCTGAGGTGTCTCTTTTGCTCAGCATAAGCATTTTCGCATTGCATCCTCCAAATGCGTAGCATTTCCATCTCGTATGGAGCATTACGCCATAGAAAAATTCAAACATGCATTTGAAGCATAAGTCAGGTTTGATACTTTCTTTGCCAGTTTTTTCCCCAGCAGAAGTGGCATAACTCAGGAGAATTTTTTTTATCCCCGGTGAGACCGCCAATGGATGTATTCATCTTACTTGTGCTCCCCGGTAGAGTCTTCTGTTTGGACTTCTCCTTTCCCTAGTGGAGTCATCTTATCTTTGGGTTGTAGGTCCATTGTTTTTACCTCTTGCCAAACCTTTTCGGTTCACGACCGTCTCTTTATTGGGAGTCCGCCTTTGATCGGCCAACCCCTTTGTAAACTCAGTTCTCGTCTGGTAGTCAGTTCTCGCCTGACCTCTCTTTGGTAAACCCAGTTCTCGCCTGGTAGTTAGTTCTCATCTGACCTCTCTTTGGTAAACCCAGTTCTCGCCTGGTAGTCAGTTATTGTCTGATCGAAATTTTGCGAATCCCAGTTCCCGCCTGGTAGTCAGTTCTCGTCTGACCTATTTTGTGAAACCCAGTTCTCGCCTGGTAGTCAATTCTCGTCTGACCTATTTTGTGAAACCCAGATCTCACCTGGTAGTCAGTTCTCGTCTGAACCATTTTTGTGAAACCCAGTTCTTACCTGGTAGTTAGTTCTCATCTGACCTATTATGTGAAACCCAGTTCTCACCTGGTAGTCAGTTCTCGTCTGACCTATTTTTGTGAAACCCAGTTCTCGCCTGGTAGTCAGTTCTCGTCTGACTGATTTTCGTGAAACCCAGTTCTCGCCTGGTAGTCAGTTCTCGTCTGACCTATTTTGTGAAACCCAGTTCTTGCTTGGTAATCAGTCCTTGTTTGGTATTCAGTTCCCGTCTGATTTGTCTTTTCGAAACCCAGTTCTCGTCTGGTAATCAGTCCTCGTTTGGTATTCAGTTCCCATCTGACATATCTTCGTTAAACCCAGTTCTCGCCTGGTAGTCAGTTCTCGTCTGGCATATCTTTGAAAACGTTTTCGAAATCCAGTTCTCGTCTGGCACATTTTTCGAATTCCACCCCGCATCTGGCGAATTTCTTCAAAGCCCAGTTCTCGCCTGGTAGTCAGTTCCCGTCTGACATGTCTGTACAAAACCCAGTTTTCGTCTGGTAGTCAGTTCTCGTCTGACTTGTCTCATTCGAGTCCAGTTCTCGTATGGATGATTTGTTTTCAGAATATTAGTTCTTACCTGGTAGTCAGTTCTCGTCTAACCCGTCTTTGCAAGTCCAATCCCGGACTGGGCTCCAATTACTGTTTATTTCCCCACCGTCTGCAAATTTCTGGGTTCTTTTGGTATTCAATCTCCGTGTACCTTGAATGTCTGAAAGTCATTGCTATCATCCTTTCAGGTCCAAGTCGATTGAATAGGGGCAGCTATAACACCCCAAAATTTGCCCTTTTGTTCCTAACTCTAACTGGTTTATGCTTCATTTCATTTGCATCGTCATTTATGCATTTGCATGGATCTCTTGGACATGGGATCAGGGTCTACTTTTCGCACCTCAGTGTTCTATTCAGTTTTAAGGACATTTCAGCAGTGTTTAGGGCTAAATAGATAGCTTTCAAAGTCTTTTCGAGCATTTATTTTGCTCACTGGATGAATTGATTATCAGAAGCTCCAATAATTATTTTTGCTCAGCAATTCGGCACCGGACAGTATTATTTCAGCGGGATATTTCGAGTGCGAAAACAAATTCACAGCATTTTCAGGCTTGGATCAGTAGCAATAGCCATTGTCAAATTTCGAGTACGAAAACAAATTCACAGCATATTGTGGTGTTGTTTTCTTGATGTGATGAACATGCTGCACACACTTTTGAATCTGTTGATTGTTGATTAATGCTTAACTTGCTAGACTTGTGATGCATGATCGTTGCTTGTGTCCAATTTTGCTTATGCATGATGTTTTGGTGAACGATTAAGTTGTGCAACGTTGTTGAGCATACTTGTTCTTGAATTGTTAACCTGACCTTTATCGCTTATCCTTGATGCTTGCAATCTCTATGCTTGTTTTATCTTGTTATGCATGTTCATTTGCAATCGTTGCTTATGTTTTGTATTGTTTGAGTGATCATGAACACATGCTACCTGACTTTTCACAGCTGCTGTCTTGGATTGTTATGTGCTGTCAATTGCATATCCTTGCTATCTTGTTGTTTTTTACACCTGTTTTGTGCTGGAAACTTGAGCTGTTAAATGTTGTTTAATGTATTTGCTGGTTTTTACCGCTGTGCAGGTGCTAGAGCACTGTTGTAGCTGCTGTTTTTGGTTTATTTTCTTAGTTTCGGTTCGCATTTGCATGTTCCCTTAGGATTCCCTAGTCCAACTTAATCCTCGATTAAGCTTGGAGTAGGATAGACATTAGGAGCTAATCCATGCATGATAACATTAGGTAGAATGTTCCCTTCTGTATCCTCAACCTTAGGGCAACCATTGCATGACAACATTAGGATAGAGTTCCCTTAGTGTTTTTTTCAACTTTGAGTCTTCTCTTCTCATCTCATAACAAGTCCAAAATACTTAATCAATGCAACGAGCAATGTGCGCCATGAGCCTTAAGTACACAGGAAATGAAGAATGAGGGGTCTCCGTTCACTCTTCTAGAGTGTTTAGCATACGTCCCATTGGGGGCGTGTCATACCCCAAATTTTGACCATCAAGATTTCCCATCATTGTGAGAATTATCACCACAATATGGATGTACCTTCATGCCTCATCAATCTTCTCAAAGATGGTTGAGCATTCACCACAATCAAGAATTAGGGTTTTGAGCCCTCTCAGAGCACTTAGGCAAAGGATAAATCAAGAATTGACATGATCTTCAACTTGTCTAACCTCTCAAACACCCATAATGGATCAAGAGGTCTCCCACATCAAGAATCAAGCGCAAGGATGCAACATCCCAAGTGGATCGAGCCTCAAGATCGCCAGTGTTACCAAATTAAGGTTTTCATAGACTGAGGCCTCCAGAGTGAAATTTTCATAGGAGATTGAGCCAAGGCTTAAAAATATGACTCAATATGTTCAAAATAATCCTAGGAGTCCCTTTGCAAAGTTAAAACACCCTTAGAGATTGCATTCTCCAAACGTCGGGAATTAGGGTTTCTCCGCGACGAGCCGCTCCGGAGCCAAAAGTCAAAACATGACTTTTTTAGCAAAAATGATCCTTATAACTCATATTTTCATAATATATGATTTATAATGTCATTTGAACAAGAATTGATCAAGAAATCATGATAACTTGTAAAAGGGGTAATCTTGAAAAATTAAAAAAATTTCTAAGTTAATAAATTTGAATGGTTTTGGTGCCAACTTCCAATGACCATAACTTTTGATCCAAGCAGTCATTTTGAGTGATCCAAAGCCTGATTTGTAGGTCTTCCTACATTCTACAAAAGCTTCAACGACCTCAAACTCCAATTCTTCCTAGATTTTCAGCCTTGAACATCAATGTTCATGAGGATTTTTCAATTGGATTCAAATAGTTTCAAGACAAACTATGATCACATATGGATTATATCATGTTAAGGCTTTCTAAAAAGTAGAAGAGCTTTCCATAACTCCATTTGAGCTAGGAGATATGATCCTCCCAAAATGGCACTTTCCAACTGTCATGTACAAGGCAGTTTTGTGCACTTTTGCTCGACCTGGCCAAATTGTGCAACCTTAAGCCTTGTCACACTTCTGAAAACATATAAGTATCTTATCCAAACAAGTACCTCTGATCCACAAACCTTGCAAGTCAAGACACCACCCATTTTGGCATGTTGAATTCAATGTTCCAAATCCAAAAACTCCAATTTTGTTTCAAGGCATTCAAGAGGTGAATTAAGGTGGCATGGACTGAGTCTTTAATCACTAAATGAGTCAAGCCTTATCCCTGCAACAGAAGACCATAGGCCTGTGCTCTAATCTTAAGTCAATGATCATGGAAGACTAGAATTCCTTTATGCAACCATTGGCCACAGACCTGTACCAGTTGCCATTCACTATTGCTTGCAAAACAAACATGCTCTACTATAAACAGAGCTCATTTGTGATCAGTTTGAGTACACCAAAGCACCGAAACTGATGCTTTCCTCAAACTCTCTTTTTCACTCCAAAAAACACCTTCTCTTGCAAGTCCCTCTCGGGTTTTGCATTTGAGAACATTTTTGTCTAAACCAATGATGCAAACACCTCACATACATCATATGTAGGTGATCTAAACACTAAAACAACATCTGGAACATCAGAATCCAAAAGCAGTACCCCATTTGCACAAGCTTTTAGCAGATTTGCAGTTGAGATGCCACAACAAGTTCCAGCTTATTTCAATCCACTCTAAGCATTTAAACACATTCCTTGGCACCTAAGGAAGCTGTCCAGATCATTCGAACACATCTGTAACACCTCCATCATCAAGCTCGATCACCAACTGCAAGAAGTAAGTCTGAAGCCTTCAAACTCCATATTCCATGCATCATAAATGAATTTTTGAGTTACCATGTTGTTCCTGCATGTATATAGAGTGATAACCCTCAATCAATTGCCATGAATCAATCGTGTATGGATTTTCATTGTGTTCATGCTGAAATTAGGGTTCTTGAGGTTATCCTTTGATTTCTCACTCCATACTTAATATAAATACAATTAATCTATATGGTTGTGATCCTTGTTCAAAAACCAACAAGATTGGTGTTTGAATGGTGCAAAACCATTTATTAATAAGAGAGAAAAGTGAGAAAATGCAAATCTGCAAAAAACAGGGGCGCACGTGTTCTTCCCTTGATCGTTGGCGCCATAATTCAAATTATTTGAATTTTTGAATTTTTGTTATTTTATTTAATTGATTCAAAAATTAATTTCTCTCTAAATTTTTATGTTTTTGAATTGATTCTTTTTTTCAAAATTCATGAAAATGTTAAATTATTTTATTTTACAAAAAAATCCAATTTATATATTTTTTAATATAGTTAGAATTTTTGTAATTAATTTCATTTATTTGTTTTTTAAACATTTTTAAATGAAATTCCCACCTTGATTTTTCATTCCAAATGAATTTCAAGCTTTCATGTGATTAAACATGATTTTTCAAAATATTTTTCAAAGTATACAACTTGTTTTTGAATATATTTGGTATTTTATATCATTTTTTATTTAATTTCCTTTGAAAATTATATCTTTTTAATTCAAAATTAGGGTTTTCTCTAAATTTTGATTTTTCAAACTTCACATACACACTTTGGGCCTCTAATAGAGTGTAAGCCCCATCCCTTGTTGTACAGAAAACCTTTTTGGGCCTCAGTCATTGTATAAGTCCCTCTGCGATTCTTAAAACGACGGTGCGATCACTGTCATTCATTGGGCTTCTCCCTGAGTTATAAGTCCCATTCCCTTTTCTTAAAATACACTTTGGGCCTCTAATAGAGTGTAAGACCCATCCCTTGTAAATATAAAACCTTTTTGGGCCTCAGTCATTGTATAAGTCCCAGTACGTTAAAAAAATCTCGGCGCGATCGTCGTTTTCAAAACAAAATCATCTGGGTCTTCCCTTGTGTTGTAAGTCCCATTTTTCTTCTTTTTTCAAACACTTTGGGCCTCTAGTAGAGTGTAAGACCCTTCTTTTTGTACATAAAATAATTTGGGCCTTAGTTATTGTATAAGTCCAGTACAGTTTTCAAAACAACTATGCGATCACTGTTACTTTTGGGCCTCTCCTTGAGTTGTAAGCCCCATCTCTTGTATAAAAATAAACTTTGGGCCTCTAATAGAGTGTAAGACCCAACCTCTTTTGTAAATAAAATATATTTGAGCCTCAGTCATTGTATAAGTCCCGATAAATTTTTCAGAACAACGGTGCGATCACTGTTATTTCTGGGGCTCTCCTTGAGTATAAGCCCCAATCTTCTTTTCAAAACAACTTTACCTTTTGATTTAGATTCAAATTCATAGTTGTTATCAAAACTTTCTTTAATTTCTTGAATAACTAGCCATATAGCTATAACAATGGAAGCTTGCTCACCTGTAAGTTCTACCAGCTTTCTCTTACATACTTGTTTATATATACTTGTTTATAATGCTGGAAGCTTGCTCACCTGTAAGTCCTACTACACTCTTCAAACATACTTGTTTTTATATTTCATATATATATGCCTGTATATCTGCTTAGAGTTTTCCCCAACAACTATGTCTAGGATTAGATCAAACCAGTGGTCACTCTTTCAACACAGTCAAAACTAGTTCCCCATAGGAAATTCCAGATACAGTCTTGCCTCCTCTTGGGCTTATACAATATGGAACAGAGAAAGGCATTATTCCCAGTGAAACTTTTCTCAAGACTGTCACTATCTATAAATTTCTCCAAGAAATTCATTTCCCCAAGAGGATTAATTCCCGGTGAAACCTCTCTTGAATTTCTTCAAACCCTAGAACTGTTCACTAAAGAAAGGATTATTCCCGGTTAAACCTTTCTTGAACTTTTCTTAGGCTTGGACCCACAGGCTTCCTAAAAGCATCCCTAACCTCCTCTTGGGCTTTGTACAAGGACCCTCAGGCTTCTTAGAATTTCTCATGCCTTCTCTTGGGCTTAGTACAAGGACCCAAAGACCTCCTACAGGTATAGGACAGAACTTAGTCATCTTTTGATAGTTCAATCCTCCAGAAAGTCAGAATCTAAAAATATCATACCAATTTAGGGTTGATTCTCATCCCTTAAAACACCAGCCTCCTCTTGGGCTTCATTAAAGCAGACTTGGACAGTCTCAGCCTCCTCTTGGGCATCATACAAAGATCATCCTCCAGTTAAGAGTTAACCTCTTCATACCAGTAGACTTGGACAGTCTAACCTCCTTTTTGGATCTTCAGAAACCCTCAAGTTTCCTAAAAGCACAGGAAAAAACCATGATCAATCACCAACAGAGTTAAAACCTCCACAGGTTTCAAAAATTAACCCTAAAATCCTCACTTTAAATTTCCCCAACTAGGGTCAAATTACTATCAATAAATCTCTATGAGAACCTCAAGGCTTCTGATATTTCAACTCTTCTGTAATCCTCAGCAAGAGTTGATTCCTCAATTTGGACCTGTCTTTGGATCTCAATAATCCTCAGCAGAAGTTAGCCTCCTCTTAGGCTTTATATAAGAAATTCCCCAACCAGCCTCCTCTTAGGCTTTGTATAATGATCATCCCTCAGCACCTTTTAGCCTCAATCATGGGCTTTGTACAAGACACCTATAAACATTCTCCAACTGAGTCAGTTAACCCTTTTTAGCCTTAATCTTGGGCTTTGTACAAGACACATATGGGACCTTCCCAGTGGAGTCAATCCTCTTTTAGCCTCAATCTTGGGCTTTGTACAAGACACATATAAAATCTCCTCAGTGGAGTCAATCCCTTTTAGCCTCAATTTTGGGCTTTGTACAAGACAGGCAAAATATTTCCCCGGAAGAGTCAATTCCTGTCAGCCTCCTCTTAGGCTTTGTATAACGATCTCCCAAAAAGATTCAATCTCTTTTCAGCCTCAATCTTGGGCTTTGTACAAGACAGATATAAAATTCTCTAATAGAGTCAATCTTTTAGCTTCAACCTTGGGTTTCGATCAAGGCACACAAAAATCAACATCCCCTCAGAGGAAATCAAAAACTCTCTGTAGGAAGACATTTCTCTGTACATCACACATCAAAACAGAAAATCAAAACAAACCCTAATCCCAGATAACTGTTATAAGTGGCACACTTGTTGATTCAAAAATCCAAGCTGTAGTTCATCTCTTATCCTAGTAAATACCCTTCTTTTATCTAATTGCTATAAGTGGCAAGCCTCTAGATTATTTACATCCAAGCCAATGTCCCTCTTTTAGCATGAAATATTCCTAAGGAAAAATGGCATTGCTCAACACTGAGTTAAAGTTTTCTCCTTCAGGACAAATCCCTTATAAAGGAAATTACGGCATTGCTGGATTCACATATCCCAGTTAAAGTAATTCTCCTTTATAATCAGTCACCCAACAATCATGATAAACAAATGAGATATCTCCCTTTAGAGAGGACAAATTCTCTCTCAGTTAAACCTTTAGCTTCAATCTTGGGCTTTGAACAAGACACAAATACCTTTTAGCTTCAATCTTGGGCTTTGAACAAGACACCATACATCTTTTCCTCCCATAGAATAGGAGGAACTACGATTACTCTGATTTCCCTGTTTTCTTTAACGGGAATATGTAGGCATAAGATTACGAAATCTTAGCGAGCACACTCAACAAAAACTTTAGGTCCAGTACCTTATCAAAAACATCGGAAAACCTGAAATCAACAAAAAGTCTCTCTCAAACACTCCCAAAAAAGAAACTTTCCCAACCCTCGACAAATAAACACCAGTAAATAGAAAACAGTAAATTGACAACTCCCCATTGTATAACCTGACCCCGGACCCCCAATCTCTTAGCATTTGTTAAAGAAAACATTTGCGTGCAAGGTTAGTTTTAGATAGCTTCCCTTTTCTTTCCAGCTTCATAGGATAAATAAGAAATAAAAAAGTAGCACCCAATTCCAACCAATGGCGATAAGGTGGTCGCGTCACCGAAAAAAATCGTACGCTACAGAAAAAATGGCGACTCTGCTGGGGAGTCGAACTAGGATTAGAATTCCTAAGAGGTCTAGGTTGTTAGAAATTTTTCTACATACTATATACTATACTATATAAATATATATATATATATATATATATATATATATATATATATATATATATATATATATATATATATATATATATACTGGTATTTCCTACTTGATATCCGTGTTTATTTTTCTGTCAAGGGGAATGGGATAGATACGCATGTGGAAAGTTTGAGAGAACCCTAAGATAAGGGGTGGCATAGACGGGTGGACTTATAGGGAGTGAATCCCGAACAAGCGATCCTGGTAGACCACCAAATCAGGCGAGGGCCCGTGTGGATACTTACTGATGAACGACCGATTGTCATGAAAGCAGAGTTTTCCCAGTGCGACACCAGTGACCCTGAGCATTTAGTAGACATTAACCCTATGACCATTTGGCAGTGCGATGACTATCGAGAATAGTTGATACGCGATACTACACTCAAATGAGATTCATCCTAGTGTTGCGTGAGAATCGGATATCAAGCTATTAATTAACTTGAATCACAAAACATGAAGTTCACCACCGAGCTTTGATTTATCCAAAGGAAAGTGTAAAGACCGAAAAACCCTAAGTGCGCTATGTAGGAACACAGCTAAGAGATCTAAGGTTCGGGGGTTGGTTATACCAAGGGAAGGTGTTAGCATCCTAAGTATCTGTAGTACTCTACAGGAACCTCTTGTTAGTATTTGTGTTATATTATTGTTTGCTTGCTAAGCAAAAGTGCTAAGGTAAAGGCCTAGGGTATGTACACTAAGTATGCTCGCCAAGACATCGCATCTCGTGCCTACGTATCCTGACGGGAATGGAATTAGAGCATTCGTAGTTCCCCTCACTATGGGGTAAAAAGGTGAGAAAAGAAAAGGTGAAATCCAAGAAGGCATTGGATGTAAAGCAAACAAAGGTGGAAAAAGAAAAAAGGTAGAAAAAAGAAAATGTAGGAAAAAGAAAAAGGTAGCTCGCTAGGATATCGCAATTCTATGCCTACGTATTCTCAAGAGGTACTTTGAGAAATCAGAGCATCCGTAGTTCCCCTCAACGGGGAGAGGAACTCTTGACAGTGGTCAAGGTTCCAAGGGGAAGTAGAGTCTGACAGCAAGACACCTACGTGGAGTGCGGCGACTCCAAACTTAAGGTTAGGTAAAACAGGGAAAGAAGTGTTCATAGGAAAGTAGGGTCTGACAGTAAGACACCTACGTGGAGTGCGGCGACTCCAAACATAAGGCTAGGTTAAAAGGGTAATGAGTTATCAATGACTTTGAGGTCAATAGGGAGACTTTCCTTTGGAAGGAGGGGAATATAACATCTTGTAAACAAGAGTGTTAAAAGGGAGTTGAGATTAAATGAACAACATGATTTCAAGAATTCAAAGATAATTAACATCAATCAGTATATGAAATAAACTTCCAAGTACGAACATGGCGAACATGGATAAGTGAACACAAGTATGGCAAAGATAACATACTCAAAGTTTTGAAATCAGAGACATGTTAAGTGATGAAAATTAGCAACAAAGGCCAAGACGTACAAACAACATCCTAGCAGAAATGACCAAATCCAAGGTTCAAGAATAATTCTCAAATAAACATTTCACATGCCACAGAATACTCAATAGTCTTCAGGAAACAGTTGATGGTTCACAAAAAGAAGTCCCAGAATTAAACATGAAGTTATGCATATTTTTTTTGTTTTGAAATTTGTAGAAAGAAAATGACATTACTAAAAGAAGTGAAATTATAAAACTAAGTTTAATGTTGCAATATGGCAGTCTCCACCAAATGCCATGCAAGATGCCATGAAAGCCATGGCAGGCGCCACATACATTCATGGTAGGCGCCATGTATTGTGGCAAGTGCCACTTAAAGCCATGGCTAGCGCCATGTTTCAATGGCTAGTGCCACCAAAGTGTGGCAGGCCCCACCTAATGGCTATTCCTTGTTCAGTTTTCACACAAAAATAACAAACCTAGTTCACGATAAATAAAAAAAATTCACATATTATGATTTGCAATATATATTCAAGAATCAGACATTTAACAAGATCGTGATATTTTAAAAACAAAGTAAAAAAAAAGGAGTGAGTGTTACCTAGTGGAGATGGTCCACTGCCTCTTCACAGGTACGTGCTCTGAGAAAAAATGGATAAGCTTCTTCAAGAGTAAATGAGGGAGAAAAAGAGGAGAGTATTCAGCCTATTTTTTGGGGTGAATTTGGTGTCCATTTCACTGAGGAGCAATGCCCTATTTATAGGAAAAAGTGGAGAGCTTGAAGTATGGTCAGATATCTCATTTTGCCAAGTTTACCCTTTTTCAAGATTTCCTCGTGCAAGTGAGCTGGCTTGGATTTGAAAAGTCTTCACTGATCAAAATAGGTTAGGTTTGCTTTTGTGTGCTGATGAGACTGGAGCAAAGGTGCAAGCCATGCTTTTGTTGAAAAGTTTTTCTTTCTTCATGATGAATCACATCCACTTGTATTAAAAAACAATTAGTTTAAGTGTGCAGATTATAGGATTTGTGGAATCACCAAATAAGACCATGGCAAGCGCCACATTCACATGGCAAGTGCCACAAAACATCATGGCAGGCGCCATGCTTTTCCTTCATGGCAAGCGCCATGCTTCCTTCATGGTAGACACTATTCACTTTACGGCTAATGCCACCAAAGTGTGGCCAGTGCCATGACCTTCATTTCTGTTTTTTTTATAGTTTTTTTCAAACAATATTTACAAATGCCTTGGTGATCTTGAAACACATGAGAACTTGGTTTATTGTTCTTGTCTTCTTTCTTGTGTCAATCCTGATTTTCACAAAAGAAACAAACTAGCAAAGATATGGGTTAGTTAATAATGCATAGATGATTGAACCCTAAATGTAAGTGCAAGATGTTATGACATCTAAGGGGTAAAATTTGGGGTATAACAGTTTCCCCCTATTTAAATAACTTTACCGGATGGCACGAGGAATAGAAATCCTCGGGACATCAAGGTGAAAGGTATTTAAATATAGCAAACCGAAAATTTTGCCCTTAGATGAAATGCAGACGCCAAGGACGGGTAACAGACGTGCAAATGCTGACATGCCATGAACTTCTAGTATGATGATATGATGCCATGATAGTGCAAAAATGCAAGACAAACAAGGATAAAGAGCAACCAAACACAAGTGAGCTTCACTGGAGAAGGATGAAGGTTAGCAACTAGGAGAAAGACTCACTGGGGAGACTCCAAGGAAACACTGGGGATAGAAAAATAAAACTGAGGGGAAATCTCACAGATCCTCATTGGAGATAAGAGCCAGAAAGGTGTTCTCCACTGGGGAAAGATCTAGGGAGATGGACGACAGGCCCATAGGTGACCGGACGGCACTGGGGAAAAAAAGCACACTCTTTACTGGGCATGAAACCAGAAAGAAGACATGATCTCTACTAGGTATCAATTAACAAAGAATTAATCTGGAAGAACATCAGAAAGAGAAAGGAATATCTAGAAGAACATCATATGGCAAAAGAAACCAGACATCCAATAATGGCTTTGAATGAAAGGTACAAATCACAATATCTAATAATGGCTTTAGATAAAAGTGAACAAAGCAGGGATCCAAGAAGTCATTGGATGCAAAGAAAACAATCATCCAATAATGGCTTTGAATGAAAGGTATAATCACAATATCTGAGAATGGCATCAGATGAAAGTGAGCAAACAAGGGTAATCCAAGAAGCCATTGGATGCAAAGAAACCAGTCATCCAATAATGGCTTTGAATGAAAGGTACAAATCACAATATCTGAGAAGGCATTAGATAAATGTGAGAAAGGTAGAGATCCAAGAAAGCATTGGATAAAAGGACACCATACATTCAATAATAGCTTTGAATGAAAGGTAAACTCATAATATCTGAGAAGGCATCAGATGCAAATGAGACAAAAGGTGAAATCCAAGAAGGCATTGGATAAAAAGAAACCACAACGTCCAAGAAAGCATCGAACGAATATGAACAAGGAGATACCCAAGAAATCATTGGATAAAAGGAATCACAATGTCCAAGAAAGCATTAGATAAATGTGAACAAAGGTGAAATCCAAGAAAGCATTGGATAAAAGGAATCACAGTATCCAAGACAACATTGAATGACTGTGAACTTTCAGGAATGGTACTAAAGGCAAATCACTATATTCAGGAATGGCACTGAATGCGACGGAGAAAACTCATCCAGGAATGGCACTGAATGAACAGATAAGACTTTCAGGAATGACACTGAAAGATATCCAAGCAAATTTGATGGGGGTTACAGAAGATAGGAAAAACTTCCAGGAATAGCACTGGGAGAAACAAGAGGAATAAGATATCTAGGAATGGAACTGGAGATCACAAGAGATGGGCATCTAGGAATGACACTAGAGTGAGAGAATATAAAGATCCAAGAATAGCACTGGAATGAGAGAAGACAAACATCCAACAACGGGACTAGATGCTCAAGGAAACGACAATATTAAGGAATGTCACTGAATGAAAGGACGGATAACGTTTTGGTAGGCCCCAAGTAAGTTGGACTTTTACCACAAGGTAAGACGTGGATAACGACACGACCACATAAGAAATGAAAATGAAGATGAAACACTCATGATATGCATATGTATATGAATTATGCCATGTAAATGTAGATGCTGGCGACACAGCTCGACTCTTTTGGTGAGAAAACAAGACTGGAAGACTAATTCCTCAACACGAGGATCACTGTCATTCTACTTGGGGACTAGAGATGCTATTGCTGGACACATCTCTGCCACACTGGTAAACTGTATCAAGTGATGATCCTTGTAGGAAGGATGGAAAGTTGCATGGGGATTCTTCAAGTTAATTGCCCCTGATTAGCTGACTGTTGTAGAAGACCCGATCATTGCTTCAGTTTGTATGAGTCTGTAACTGACTGCTTTGCTGTACATTTGGAAAGCTTGCCCCAGTATGAGCCTTGAAAAATCTTCTGGATAAACCAATTATGAGAAGGACTTGCCCCTGAACAACACATCTTGAAATGATTCTTCAACAGGATTTGGAAAGAACTTGCCCCTGATTGGATCACCGACCAAGTTTCTTAATTGTTTAAAAATTCCTTGAGAGGAAAGCTAGTTTGCAAACAAAAGTATTTGTACAAACATGGTAATTTTAAAGCAGAGTCATGAAACTTTTGAAATCAAAATTATTTTTGGAAGATGCAAAACAAAATGAGTCACTGGTCTGAACACGGCGGTTCAAGACATTTAAAAGTGAAAGGTACGATGCCAAAACAGATGATCTGCAAAGATCTTTGGGAGTCAGTTTACGCAACCTTGTTGTAGTATGCTTTCAAAATAACCTTGCTTCAGTTAGGTCTTTTGAGGGTTGTAACGTGGCCTGGTTCTCGGTTTATGAAACAATGGATAAAAGCTCAAAGTTTATTTGTGCCCACCCAATCTTCGTGAGGAATCTCGATCCTAAGCTCGGTTAGAACATGATATACATTCATATTCCCATAGGCTAGTGTAACACCCCAAAATGTGCCCTCTTGTTTTAGCGTTAACTGGCTTATGTTTCTTTTCATTTGCATTAGCATTGCTGCATTTGCATGTTTCTTTGAGCATGGGATCAGGGCATTTTCTTCAGCAGTACAAGATGTTCTCAGCACCGGTTTGATCTTTATCGGCAGTTAAGGCCAAGCATTTAATTCTCGAAGTCTTTTTGAGAATTTATTTTGCTTATTAAGTGATTTGAAGATCAACAGTTCCGGCAGTCAAATTTTGATCAGCAATTCAGCACCGAACAGCCGTCTCATCAATTTAATCGGGGCTCGGAAAATATTTCACGGCATGTTTCAAGTGCACTCAAGTAGTGAGGTCCAAAGACAAGTTTCAGAGGCATATTGTGGTTCAGAACAGGTGGAATCAAGTCCGTCTCCATTTTCCCTCCTTTTGGCGCCAAGCAGAAAATTCAAATTTTTCTCAGAGTAACCGGTTACTCACCGTTTGTTAACCGGTTACCCAGTGTAATTTTTGCCTAGAATCTGCATTTTTCAGCACTGCAGAATTTTCAAATCATTTTAGTGGTCATGTGCATTGCTTGTGCCTACGTGGGAAGGATCTAGAACAGTTTCTTTTCACCATTTTCCACCAAAATTTTCCATTTCCACTCATCAATTTCCACCCCAATTCCACACTTCACTTCCTAACCCATTTTTACCCCATTTTCTACTCACTCCAAACCCAAGCCAAATTCCTAAGCTAGAGGATATTTAAGCTCACTCATTCCAAACCAAGGAAGACCTAGATCATTTTTCACTCTCTAATTTTCAGAATTCCTTCAATTCTCTCAACTTTTTCTCTCATTCTCCAAAACCCTCACTCAAAGTTTCATCATCAAAGATCATCAAATTTCACCTTGGAATTTGTTGATCTTGTAACTAAACCACCATCCGTTCACTAATTCTTGAAAGAATCTTGGATTTGCTACTGTTTTGGAGTGTGGAATCACTTTTGGAGCAGCTTTTCATTATTTGAGTTGTTCTAGCTTGGATCTTGGTTGTTCTTGCTTGGATCTTGAAGTTCATCATATAGATCTTTGGATTTCTTGCTTGGATCATCAATTTTCGTTCTCAACATTCACCAAGGCAAACCTCAGCCTTGTAGGTTGGTTTTCCCTAGATCTATAATTGATTTTGATTGATCATGGCTTTTGCAATGTAGATCCATTGATTTCATGTGTTGTTGATGCTTTTGCTTGATGTTGATCATGAATGTTGATGATAATAGATTTGCATTGATGTTTGATTGCTGTTCATGAGCTTAATTTCGTGTATGAATGATTGTATGATCATTTGGAAATAATTGGATAAGTGGTTTGATGCTGAAAAGTGATTTTGCAAATTATTTTTGAACTCTGTCCCAGAGTAACCGGTTACTCACCGTTTGTTAACCGGTTACTCTGTGTATTTTTTGCGTAAATGGTCTGATTTTCAACTAAGTAACCGGTTACTCACCGTTTGTTAACCGGTTACTCTGGGACAGAATGTGTATTTTAGTGCATTTTCTTGGTTGTTTGAGATCCGATGCATGCCTAAACTTCATGGACTAATATGTTGATGATTTGTGGATTATTTTGATACCGTTGCACGTCACACTCTTGCATGTTCACATTTCTCGGCACGCAACCTCTTGAATTTCATCATTTATGTGTATGTTTGCGTTGTTGAACACTTGATGCTATGAACACATACGCACACTCACTTGTTGATCATGTTCATTGTGCATTGCCGCTGGATTGATGATGATTGTGCATACTTACTTGTATCCAATTTCATGATATGCATACTTGTTTCATTTGATCATATGCTATATGTTGCATTCTTCCATGATGCTTGCAAGGTAATTCAACATGGTGTGTGGTTTGTTTATGATCATGATTAAGTGAACGATGTATGTTGTTTGATGCACGTTTGTTCTGCCTTGATTGAATCGTACTCGAATGTGGTGCATGCTGTCCTAATTTCACATCTGAGTTTTGCATAAAGTGCTGTCATATGTGCTGTCCATGTGTACATGTATGCTGTTTGACCTTTTTACACCTGTTTTCATGCTGAGTTTCATGCTGTTGAATGCTGTTTGGTGTATGTGCATGATTTCATTGCTGTTCTGAAGCAAATGTGCTGTTGTAGGTGTTGTACCTTCTCTTATTACTCATTTCACTCCCTCGAGTCTCAAGACTTGTTCAAGTCTTGGACTCCTTTCCCCTTAGAGGTACCTAGTCCAACTTAATTTTTGATTAAGCTTGGAGTAGGATTAGCATTAGGTTTTAGGTAGTCATCTCTCCTAAGCCTCACTAACCATAGGTCATCCATGCATGATAACATTAGGACTCTTAGTTTCCCTTTAGAGTTTCCTTTGTGTCTTCTCTCTTCTCATCTCAAAACTTCTTGAAAACACTTAATAAAGATAAAGTGTATTGCGCACGAGCCTTAAGCGTGGGAAGTGAGGAGCGAAGGGTTTCCCTTCATTCTTCTAGGGTACCTAGTGTACGTCTTGTTGGGGACGATACACGAAGTATTCGTTCCTATGTCATAGACTTTGGTACAATGCAAGTTATGAACTAACTTAAGAAAACACTTCTGTCTAAAAAACACCAAACAAATTCAAATCTTTTTATCCTTCGGGATTGTTGGGTTTCAAATTTCATTTTCGAAAAAGAACTCGTCGCTCATGTAAAAAACACTTACCCATTTGTGGTCGTACCCATGAACTACATCAGCTCTGATTCCTCTCTCTCGTCCGATTGAGGATATGTAGGCACAAGACAGCGAATGTCTTGGCGAGCAACATTCCCCCACAGTTCTCGTCCGAACTACGTTGACTCTGACTTTCCCATTGCACTGAGGGAGTACGTAGGCCTAGGGCATCGAATATGTCTTATCGAGTCCGTCTTAGTCACCCTATCCCCGTTTTCTTTTGTTCAGCCATAGATAGTAGGACAGCTCACCCTCCGTTTAGACAACAAGCGTGGATCCCATCGAGTACGATGGATGCGTGGGGTGCTAACACCTTTCCCTCGCATAACCGACTCCCGAACCCGGACTATGATTGCGATGACCATGTGTTTCCCCCTTTCTCTTCAGGTTTATGCAGTGTTTCCTTTCCCTCTCTCGGGATAAATACACATTGCTGGCGACTCTGTGTTTTCTGCGCCACTCTCGCGTTTGTACCATTGGATGCGAATCTTTCGGGAGCGACTGCTAGGAATTGATCTGATGATAGTTGTCGATATTTAAGACACCTTGGGTTGTCATTACTCCGTTACAACATTTGGTTGTCCTTTATTGCTGAGGTTTTGAGACCTCTTCTTGTCTTTACTGAGGTTTTGAGACCTCTTCTTCTTTGTTGAGGTTATGCGACCTCTTCTTGTCTTTGTTGAGGTGATGAGACCTCTTCTTTTTTTATTATCATTTGATTTGAGAGAGCTGACTGGCGTCTTGCATTAAGCGCTTGTATTCGAATGCATAACCAAGTTAAACTGAGAACTACCCTGCCCCGAGGTTGAGATTTAAGGGTTTTTTTTGTAAGGAAAGAAAAACTCCTACTTCTAGGCTCGAAGTGATTAACGAGGGATTATCTTCCTTATTTCTCCAGTGTTTAGAGATTGAAACAATTCCTTACATCGTCAGCAAAGTTCATTTGAAAGCATACCACGACAATTATGGGTATAATGTATCATCATCCCCCCTCCAATCTTTGCATAATAAAAAAGAAAGTAAAAAAAGAGATAAAATATTTTGCAAAAGAAAGCATAAAGATGTAAATAGTGGACAAAATGAATTGAATCAAAAGTTGCAATGCTCGTTTCATTATTCACGAAAGTACAAACATAATTTGAAGGCAAACATAATTTGACTTGGGAGTTGGAGAGTCGGATGCGGGAGTCGTATCCAGAGTTGTTCGTCTCAGGTATATTTTCGAGGACGAAAATTTCTAAGTGAGGGAGTTGTAACGCCCCAGTTTTGTCAGTTTTTATTTAATCGAGTCGTATTTATTATTTTATTATTATTTTATTTTATTTTCGACTTTTATCTGAAAATATGTTATTTTTCAATGTTGTGATATTTTATCAGGTTTTGGGAACGTTTGCGAGAGATTTGAGTGTGGGGGTATTTTGGTCATTTCATGATATTTTTCTTAAGTTAGAAAGAATAGAAAATAGAAAGAGAGAAAAATAGAGAGGAAGAAAAAGAGAAGAAGGAAAGAGGGGAGAAAAGAGAAGAAGAGAAGAAGAGAAGAAATAGTAAGAAAAACTTGGAAATTCAAGAAATCAACTTCTAGAATCGATTTAATCGGGTAAGGGTACGAAACTCAATTATCTTATCATTGTGTATGATTATGTATGTGTGTTTGCATGTTGTATTGCCTTTTTCCATAGTTTTCGGTTATAGGTCAAAAACGCGTAAACGAGTATAAATCGATGTTTTCACGGACGAAAATTGATACGAATCTTGTAGTATGATCATGTGATATGTATGAATAATTGCTGAGGTTTGTGTGGCTGTTGGAAATGGTTTGGTGGGAAAAATGGGATTTTTGGGGTTATGGAACAGTGTCACACGTAGCAGAATTTTCTGCATCTGGTGTAAAGCGCCGGGCGGTTTTCTACTTTCGCCGGGCGATTCGTGATTTCGACGGGCGGTTTTGGAGAGGCGCAGAGGTTACAAGTTCCTGACTCTATTGAGTCATTTTGGTAGAAATGGTGACGCCTCTGATTCGTCGGGCGATGTAGCGGCGAAGGGTGTTTCGCCGGGCGGTTTAATTGTTTCGCCGGGCGGTTCTTAGGATTTTTCACACTTTTAATTTCTTTTTAATTCCATAACTTTTGATCTGGTTATCCGTTTTGAACGTTCTTTATATCGTTGGAAAGTTTATGAAATGTTCTTGCTTATGATGATGGTTTTGAGATTGTTGGCCGATTAAATTAGGTCGGGAATTAGAGAATATGTTGTTTTGTCGACTTTTGTCGTTTCCATTGTGTGAACTTGATGTGTATATGAAATATGTTGTTGGTGTGGATATTGTATGACCTGTGTACTGTTGTGTGATGAAATTGCATGAAATACATATTGTGATAATGATTGGTGACCTTAGGACAAGAAAGTACAATGTGTGGTAATTGATAATTATATGCAGGATTATGAATGTGTCTCTGTGTGCATTTTGAATGTCATGAGTCCTTGTATGCCAAGCATCATGATATGCATTGTTGGGACGTCCTGAGTGAAGGTTTTGATTCCAGAGGGAATCTGCTATAACATCGTGAGCCTTAAAAATAAGAGGTATGAATAGCCTTAAAAATAAGAGGACCGAAAGCGATGGTTATAGACGATCGTGTGCCCATGTGGGGTGTGAGCGATCGGGTCGTGTGCCCGTGTGGGGTGTGAGCGATCCATAAACGTCGTGTGCCCGTGTGGGGTGTGAGCGACGGGGGACATCGTATGCCCGACGGGGAGTTACAGTGATGTAACGAGCGATGATTCCAGCAGAGTTCCTGAGTGAACTAGTGATGAGAAACATTGGAAGTCGGTACCGCATGTGCATATGCATAAGATTCGTTGTATCGGTCTCTTGCATTTGCATAAATCATTATGGTTGTTTAAGTGTGGAATTGTGGGTAAAATGGATAAATTGATATATGGATATGTGTTGGTGATATTTGTATTGTGCCTGGTTGGTACACCTGGGTGATGGAAATATGAATTATACATTGTGTTGTATTGTGTTTGAATTATGGTGTGAGTTGTAGTGAGAACCGTATATATGTGTATTTTTGTGTTATATATAATTGTATGCAATTATATGATGATTGTTTTTCTCACTCTTCTGCTGTTTTATAATGCTCTACGAGGCATTGCAGATTAGAGTTGCTGGAGGTCTTTTGTGAAGCTTAGGACTTCATTCTTTTGTCGGTCGGCTCTGATATGTGACACCGGGTAGTTAGGGAGGCCGCTTGTGATTATTGTGTATTATGTATATATATATATATATATATATATATATATATATATATATATATATATATATATATATATATATATATATATATATATATATATATCTTTTGGCTTGTGCATGTATAACTTGATGTATGACGAACTTTCATGTGATATATATATGATATTCAGTTTTAGATTTTCCGCTTTTATTCTAAAATCTGAAATGTGGGTGTAAGGAACTGAGTTCCTTTGTTGATTGCTACCCCACTGTTGCATATCTTTATGGGCAGGTGTTGTATGATTTGTTTCATTATAATGTGATTCCCCCCGTCTATGCCATGATAATTTAAATGTACTCTGATGAAATTTTGAATTTTCTTTTACTACTTTATTTAATTGGGGGTATAGATTGGGGGTGTTACATTAAGTGGTATCAGAGCCAGTCCGTGTCAGTTCGTGCCTGTTTGTGTCAGTCCTTGGTTGGTGTGGCGTTGGAATAAGCTGTTTGTTTAACCATAGTTTCTGTTATTGGAAATGAACAGAATATGGCTGGTAGGAACGATGCTGCTTTGGCTGCTGCGATGTAGGCATTGGCTCGTGCTGTGCAGGGTGCACCTAATGCTGCAGGTAACGATGAGTTCAGGAAGAACAAACCGCCTGTCTTCAAGGGAAGATATGATCCTGATGGTGCACAGAGTTAGTTGAAAGAGATTGAAAGGATTTTCTGAGTGATGGATTGTACTGAGGATCAGAAAGTGAGACTGGGTACTCACATGTTACTAGAAGAAGCTGATGATTGGTGGGTAGGTACACGTCATGTGTTGGAAGCTGCAGAGGAGGAAGAAATTACTTGGGAAGTTTCTAGTTGGGAGTTCTTGAGGAGGTATTTTCCTGAAGATGTAAGAGGAAAGAAGGAAATTGAGTTCTTGGAACTGAAACAAGGTAATATGTCTGTTGTTGATTATACTGCTAAGTTTGTGGAACTTGTGCAGTTTTATCCTCATTATGCCGAAGCGACTGCGGAATTCTCCAAGTGTGTTAAGTTTGAGAACGGATTACGTCCTGAGATAAAGCAGGCAATTGGTTATCAAAGGATTCGAAGGTTTTCTGATTTGGTGGATTGTTGTAGGATTTATGAAGAGGATAGTAAGGCTTGTTCTACTCACTATAAGAGTGTGAGCGAGAGGAAAGGGAAGCAACAATTCTGTGGTGGTCCTTATGTAACACCAGCTGATAAGGGTAAACAAAGGGGTGCTTTTGATCGAAGGTCAAGTGGAGGAGGAATGTCTGGTCCTCTGAGATGTTATAAATGTGGTGAGCATCGTCAGTTTGAGTGCAGGAAAGATATGAGGAAGTGTACTAATTGTGGAGGTGTAGGACATGTTGCTGCCGATTGTGCCAGGAAAAATGTGGTGAAGTGTTTCAATTATGGTGAACCTGGTCATATTAGTACGAAGTGTCAGAAATCGAAGCAAGTTCCAGCTAGTGGGAAAGTATTTTCTTTGGCAGGGACTCAGACTTCAAGTGCAGATCGTCTGATCAAAGGTACTTGTTTTATTAATAGTACTCCTTTAGTTGCTATTATTGATACTGGAGCGACTCATTCATTTATTTCGTCTGAGTGCGCGAAGCGTTTGAATCTTGTTTTGTCTTTGATGGGTGGTAAAATGGTTATTGATACTCCAGCAATGGGGTCAGTAACTACTTCTTTGGTTTGTCTAAGTTGTCCTTTGACCATTTATGGTAAAGACTTTGAGATGGTTTAGTGTGTTTACCGTTGGAAGGTTTAGATGTGGTTTTGGGAATGAATTGGTTGCAATTCAACAGGGTTCATATTGATTGCTATCATAAGCTGGTAAGGTTTCCTTCTCCTGAGGAAGATGAAAACTCGAGTTTCTTATCTACCAAAGAGTTGAAGAGACTTTTGGCGGATGAAGCTCAGTTGTTTGGGTTGTTTGCATCTTTGACTGTGGATAGTCAAGTTTCACTTGATGTGTTTCCTGTTGTGTGTGAATTTTCGGAAGTGTTTCCCGAGGATATTTTAGACTTGCCACCAGAGAGAGAGGTGGAGTTTCCTATAGATCTAGTTCCTGGTACTAGACCTGTATCGATGGCACCTTATCGTATGTCGGCATCTGAGTTGGTTGAGTTAAAGACACAGTTGAATGAATTGTTGGAGAAGAGGTTTGTGAGACCAAGTGTGTCGCCTTGGGGTGCTCCAGTTTTATTGGTGAAAAAGAATAATGGAAGTATGTGGTTGTGTATCGATTATCGCCAGTTGAATAAGGTGACGATCAAGAATAAGTATCCTCTTCCAAGAATCGATGATCTGATGGATCAGTTGGTTGGTGCGGGTGTATTTAGTAAGATTGACTTGAGGTCAGGGTATCATCAGATAAGGGTGAAAGAGGAAGATATTCAGAAGACAGCTTTTAGGACACGATACGGTCATTATGAATATTCTGTGATGCCGTTCGGGGTTTCTAATGCGCCAGGTGTGTTCATGGAGTACATGAATCGTATTTTTCACGAGCATTTAGATCGATTTGTTGTTGTGTTTATTGATGACATTTTGATTTATTCTAAGTCTCGGGAAGAGCACGCAGAGCATTTACGTATTATTTTGCAGGTTTTGAAAGAAAGGAAGCTTTTTGCCAAATTGTCCAAGTGTGAATTCTGGCTGTCGGAGGTGAGTTTTCTTGGGCACGTAATTTCAGGTAATGGTATTTCTGTGGATCCATCTAAAGTAGAAGCAGTTCTACAATGGGAAGCTTCGAGATCTGTTACTGAAATTCGAAGCTTTTTGGGATTAGTCGGTTATTATCGAAGGTTCATTGAAGGTTTTTCTAAGCTAGCACTTCCTTTGACCCAGTTGACTTGCAAAGGTCAAGCGTTCATTTGGGATATTCGGTGCGAGGAAAGTTTTAATGAGCTGAAGAGAAGATTGACGACAGCTCCGATTTTGATTTTACCGAATCCTAATGAACCATTTGTGGTTTATTGTGATGCTTCTTTGATTGGTCTAGGTGGTGTTCTGATGCAAGAAGGTAAGGTGGTGGCGTATGCTTCGAGGCAATTGAGAGTGCATGAGAAAAACTATCCTACTCATGATCTTGAATTAGTGGCTGTGGTTTTTGTGTTGAAGATTTGGAGGCATTATCTCTACGGTTCAAGGTTTGAAGTCTTTAGTGATCATAAAAGTTTAAAATATTTGTTTGATCAGAGAGAGCTAAATATGAGGCAGCGTAGATGGTTGGAATTCTTGAAGGACTACGACTTTGGCTTGAATTACCATCCTGGTAAAGCTAATGTGGTAGCTGATGCATTGAGTCGGAAATCGTTACATATGTCCGCTTTGATGGTTAAGGAGTGGGAACTTTTGAATCATTTAGAGATTTGAGTTTGGTTTGTGAAGTGACGTCGGATAGCGTGAGGCTTGGAATGCTAACGATTACTAATGATTTTCTGATGACTGTTAGTGAGAAACAGAAGCTGGATGTGAAATTTGTGGATTTGATGTTGGTTGGAGAAAAAGATGCGAGTAGTGATTTTCAAGTGGATGTTAATGGTGTTTTGAGATTCCGAGGTAGGATTTGTATTCCTGATGATGCGGAGTTGAAAAAGATGATTTTGGAAGAAGGACACCGGAGTAACTTGAGTATACATCCGGGAGCGAATAAGATGTACCAAAATTTGAAGAAGATTTTCTGGTGGTCTGGATTGAAAAGAGATGTGGCTCAGTTTTTTATGCATGTTTGACTTGTCAGAAATCGAAGGTAGAACATCTGAGGCCTAGTGGTTTGTTGCAACCGTTGGATATTCCTGAGTGGAAGTGGGATAGCATTTCCATGGATTTTGTGACAGGGTTGCCGAATACTCAGCGAGGGCATAACGCTATTTGGGTGATTGTTGATAGACTGACTAAATCGGCTCATTTTATTCTGATTGACATCAGTTTTTCTTTGGAGAGGTTAGCTGAGATTTACATCAGTGTGATTGTGAAGTTGCATGGGGTTCGATTGAGTATTGTTTTGGATCGAGATCCTAGATTTACCTCGAGATTTTGGGGAAGTTTACAGAAGGCGTTGGGTTCTAAATTGAGATTGAGTTCGGCTTATCATCCGCAGACGGATGGTCAGACGGAGAGGACGATTCAGTCGTTGGAAGATTTGTTGCGGGCGTGTGTTCTTGAACAAGGTGGTGCGTGGGATAATTATCTTGCATTGATTGAGTTCACGTATAATAACAGTTTCCATTCTAGTATTGGAATGGCACCATTTGAAGCATTGTATGGACGAAGGTGTCAAACACCTTTGTGTTGGCACGAATCTGGTGAGAGCTCGGTGGTTGGACCAGAGTTGGTGCAACAAACTACCGATAAAGTGAAGTTTATTCGTGAGAAAATGAAGGCTTCTCAGAGAAGACAAAAGAGTTATCATGATCGGAGACGGAAGGATCTTGAGTTTCAAGAGGGCGATCATGTATTTTTTAGAGTTACACCGGTAACGGGTGTGGGTCGTGCATTGAAATCGAAGAAACTTACTTCTCGGTTTATTGGTCCTTACCAGATATCCGCGAGAGTGGGTGTTGTGGCTTATAGGGCGGCGTTGCCGCCGAATCTGTCGAATTTGCACGATGTGTTTCATGTTTCACAGCTTCAAAAGTATGTTCCAGATCCGTCGCATGTGATTCCGATGGATGAGGTTGAGGTAAGGGAGAACCTTACGGTTGAGGCCTTACCAGTTAGGATTTTGGATCGCGAGGTGAAGCGGTTGAGGGGCAAGGATATTGCACTTGTGAAAGTGGCGTGGGGAGGTGCTGCTGAGGGCAATTTGACTTGGGAGTTGGAGAGTCAGATGCGGGAGTCGTATCAAGAGTTGTTCGTCTCAGGTATATTTTCGAGGACGAAAATTTCTAAGTGGGGGAGAGTTGTAACGCCCCAGTTTTGTCAGCTTTTATTTAATCGAGTCGTATTGATTATTTTATTATTATTTTATTTTATTTTCGACTTTTATCTGAAAATATGTTATTTTTCAATGTTGTGATATTTTATCGGGTTTTGGGAACGTTTGCGAGAGATTTGAGTGTGGGGGTGTTTTGGTCATTTCATGATATTTTTCTTAAGTTAGAAAGAATAGAAAATAGAAAGAGAGAAAAATAGAGAGGAAGAAAAAGAGAAGAAGGAAAGAGGGGAGAAAAGAGAAGAAGAGAAGAAATAGTAAGAAAAACTTGGAAATTCAAGAAATCAACTTCTAGAATCGATTTAATCGGGTAAGGGTGCGAAACTCGATTATCTTATCATTGTGTATGATTATGTATATGTGTTTGCATGTTGTATTGCCTTTTTCCATAGTTTTCGGTTATAGGTCGAAAACGCGTAAACGAGTAGAAATAGATGTTTTCACGGACGAAAATTGATACGAATCTTGTAGTATGATCATGTGATATGTATTAATAATTGCATGAGGTTTGTGTGGCTGTTGGAAATGGTTTGGTGGGAAAAATGGGATTTTTGGGGTTATGGAACAGTGTCACACGTAGCAGAATTTTCTGCATCTGGTGTAAAGCACCGGGCGGTTTTCTACTTTCGCCGGGCGATTCGTGATTTCGCCGGGCGGTTTTGGAGAGGCGCAGAGGTTACAAGTTCCTGACTCTATTGAGTCATTTTGGTAGAAATGGTAACGCCTCTGATTCGCGGGGCGATGTAGCGGCGAAGGTTGTTTCGCCGGGCGGTTTAATTGTTTCGCCAGGCGGTTCTTAGGATTTTTCACACTTTTAATTTCTTTTTAATTCCATAACTTTTGATCTGGTTATCCGTTTTGAACGTTCTTTATATCGTTGGAAAGTTTATGAAATGTTCTTGCTTATGATGATGGTTTTGAGATTGTTGGCCGATTAAATTAGGTCGGGAATTAGAGAATATGTTGTTTTGTCGACTTTTGTCGTTCCAATTGTGTGAACTTGATGTGTATATGCAATATGTTGTTGGTGTGGATATTGTATGACCTGTGTACTGTTGTGTGATGAAATTGCATGAAATACATATTGTGATAGTGATTGGTGACCTTAGGACAAGAAAGTGCAATGTGTGGTAATTGATAATTATATGCAGGATTATGAATGTGTCTCTGTGTGCATTTTGAATGTCATGAGTCCTTGTATGCCAAGCATCATGATATGCATTGTTGGGACGTCCTGAGTGAAGGTTTTGATTCCAGAGGGAATCTGCTATAACATCGTGAGCCTTAAAAATAAGAGGTATGAATAGCCTTAAAAATAAGAGGACCGAAAGCGATGGTTATAGACGATCGTGTGCCCATGTGGGGTGTGAGCGATCGGTTCGTGTGCCCGTGTGGGGTGTGAGCGATCCATAAACGTCGTGTGCCCATGTGGGATGTGAGCGACGGGGGACATCGTATGCCCGAAGGGGAGTTACAGTGATGTAACGAGCGATGATTCTAGCAGAGTTCCTGAGTGAACTAGTGATGAGAAACATTGGAAGTCGGTACCGCATGTGCATATGCATAAGAGTTGTTGTGTCGGTCTCTTGCATTTGCATAAATCATTATGGTGTTTAAGTGTGGAATTGTGGGTAAAATGGATAAATTGATATATGGATATGTGTTGGTGATATTTGTATTGTGCCTGGTTGGTACACCTGGGTGATGGAAATATGAATTATACATTGTGTTGTATTGTGTTTGAATTATGGTGTGAGTTGTGGTGAGAATCGTATATATGTGTATTTTTGTGTTATATATAATTGTATGCAATTATATGATGATTGTTTTTCTCACCCTTCTGCTGTTTTATAATGCTCTACGAGGCATTGCAGATTAGAGTTGCTGGAGGTCTTTTGTGAAGCTTACGACTTCATTCTTTTGTCGGTCGGCTCTGATATGTGACACCGGGTAGTTAGGGAGGCCGCTTGTGATTATTGTGTATTATGTATATATATATATATATATATATATATATATATATATATATATTTTGGCTTGTGCATGTATAACTTGATGTATGACGAACTTTTCATGTGATATATATATGATATTCAGTTTTAGATTTTTTGCTTTTATTCTAAAATCTGAAATGTGGGTGTAAGGAACTGAGTTCCTCTGTTGATTACTACCCCACTGTTGCATATCTTTATGGGTAGGTGTTGTATGATTTGTTTCATTATAATGTGATTCCCCCCGTCTATGCCATGATAATTTAAATGTACTCAGATGAAATTTTGAATTTTCTTTTACTGCTTTATTTAATTGGGGGTATAGATTGGGGGTGTTACATAGGGCATCGAATATGTCCTACCGAGTCCGTCTTAGTCACCCCCATCCCCGTTTTCTTTTGTTCAGCCATAGATAGTAGGACAACTCACCCTCCGTTTAGACAACAAGCGTGGATCCCATCGAGTACGATGTATGCGTGGGGTGCTAACATCTTCCCCTCGCATAACCGACTCCCGAACCCGGACTATGGTTGCGATGACCGTGTCTTTCCCCCTTTCTCTTCAGGTTTATGCAGTGTTTCCTTTCCCTCTCTCGGGATAAATACACATTGCTGGCGATTCTGTCACTACGCCAAAAATATGTTTAGACGGCACCTAAAAGACAACGCTTTTATACAAAAGCGCTGCTAAAAAGAATAAAAAAATTTCGCTAAAAAAAGCGCCTTAAAAGAAAGGCTTTAGAAAGCGCTTTTAAAAAGCGCTGTAAAAGACTGCCACCTTAGACCACCTTAGAAAGCGCTTTCCAAAAAGCGCTGCTATAGGTATTACTTTAGATAGCGCTTTTAAAAAGCGCTGTCTAAAGGCCACCTTAGAAAGCGCTTTCAGAAAGCGCTCTTATAGGACTCTAATTATTTTCACTTTAGAAAGCGCTTTCTAAGGAAAAGCGCCCTCTAAAGTCCTGTACTAATTAAAATATAAAACAATTCTAAACATTTTCAGAGACACTTCTATTCATTTTATCTCTCGACTGTTTCTCTAAACCCTTGCCGTCGTTCTTGCATGCCATTATTGTCGTCGTTCTTTGCCGTTGCCGTTGCCGTCACCGTTGCCGTCACTGTTGCATTCCATTCCTGAAAACGTTATTTTTGTTGTTGTTCTTTTTCTCTTATCCTCTGAAAACGAATAAGGTACGTTGTTACTCTTTTATTTTTCATTTCTCTGTTTTTAATATTTGTTTTTTATTTGATTTTTATGCTGAAAAAGTTTTCACGATGAGGATAAAAGCTCCCTCTTTTATTGTTGCAGAATCAAACCTATTTTTTGCTTTTATTTTTCATGTATATTTGGCAAAGTATTTTTCATGTATATTTTGCACAGTATTTATCATGTATATTTTTCATGTATATTTTGAAGAATCTTTAATCTTTCATCTCTTATTTTTACAAATGTCCCTCTTTTTTTATAATAAGCTCATTGTGTTATGCATTCATGATACAACCTAGTTTTGTGGAAGGTATTTTCATAAGGAAAATAATATTAAAGTATCTTCACAACGATGACTATTATTGAAAAGATACTTCATGATACAACCTAGTTTTGTGTAAGGTTACTTTTAAATATTTTCTACTGTATATTTGGCAAAGTTGATTAGTATAAACAACCTAGTATTGATTGAAATTGTATTTCGCTAGTTGTGTTGTACTGTTTTTCCAATTGATTGTGTTTGGTCTATCCTTTTTTTCCAAGTTCATTTCTTTTATTTTCTAGAACTTTGACTTTTTGTTATAAGTTAATTGTCTACTTTATACTTATTGAGGAGAGAATTTTTTTGATACTTTAAATTATAATTGTCTAGTTTATAAGTTAATTAGAATTTTTTTGATACTTTAAATTATAAGTTAGTTGCCACTTATCAAGTTATGACTCATAATTGGTCAATTAATGATATTTCATTTTATGATACGTGTATAGGGGTTACTTGTGTTCAAAGTGTGAAAGTCAGATCGTTTCCCTACAGGTATAACATTTTTTCTGTTTGTTTTTGTTTAGTTTAATTAGTATAACTATGGATAAGAAATGGATGTCTTCAAGTCGATTGTCGAAAGAGTACGACAATGGGGTATCAGAATTCGTTAAGTTTGCTGTTGCGCACGCCAAAGACCCCAGTCGAATGATATGTCCTTGCTTGGGTTGCTGTTTTGGGAGTCGGGTTGACGCGGTTCAGTTGGCATCGCATTTATTGAGGAGTGGAATTGATAGAAGTTATACATGTTGGAAATTGTATGGTGAGAAAATTAACGGGAATGTTGAATCGGGGGATAATACGACTTACGCTTCATACGACAATGACACAGATATATACGATTCTGACCGAGTCGAAGAGATTGCAGAAGCACTTGAAGAAGATCTTAAGGATTGTCCCAAAATGTTTGAGAGGTTGGTAAGCGATGCAAAGAAACCGTTGTATAATGGTTGCACCAAATTTACAAGATTGTCTGCGGTATTAAAGTTGTACAACTTAAAGGCAGGCAATGGATGGTCGGATAAAATTTTCACAGAATTATTGGCCCTTATGAAAGATATGCTTCCAGAGGATAATGCTCTTCCCAATCGAACATATGAGGCCAAAAAGATGTTGTACTCTATTGGCATGAGCTATGATAAGATACATACTTGTCCAAACGATTGCGTATTGTTTCGAAATGAGTATGCATCGTTAAATGAGTGTCCTAAATGTGGTGTCTCTCGATATAAGAAAAAGTTGTCTACAACAAAAGTCTTATGGTATTTTCCTATAATTCTGAGATTTAGACGCATGTTTCGTAGTGAGACCGATTCAAGACACTTGACTTGGCATGCTGATGAAAGAATTATTGATGGAAAGTTTCGACATCCGGCAGATTCACCATAGTGGATGAAAATTAATGATGATTATCCTGAATTTGGAAAAGAAGCAAGAAACCTTCGCTTGGCATTATCTACCGATGGAATGAACCCACACAGTATTCAAAGTATCTCACATAGCACTTGGCATGTGATCATAATGATTTATAACCTACCTCCATGGCTATGTATGAAGCGTAAGTACATGATGTTATCTATGTTAATTTCTGGGCCTAGACAACCAGGGAATGACATAGACTATACTTGGCACCCTTAATCGAAGATTTAAAATTTTTGTGGGAGAACGGTGTGGAGGTTTATGATGGGTATAGGAAAGAAAGTTTCAACTTGAGGGCGATGTTGTTTGGCACAATTAATGATTTTCCAGCATACGGAAATCTATCAGGGTACAGCATAAAAGGTCAATGCGCGTGTCCTATTTGTGAAGATAAAACAAATTGGACGCGATTGGAGTTTGGTCAGAAGAATGTCTTTCTCGGTCATCGTAGATTCTTAAATTCTAATTATCACTATCGTGGGTGGAGAAAAGCATTCAATGGAGAGCCAGAACATGGTAGAGCTCCAACTATATTGACAGGTGATCAAATTTTTGAAAAGGTGAAAGATGTGACAACTCAGTTTGGAAAGCCTTTTGCACATACACTTGTCAAGAGTGGGTGGAAGAAGAGGTCAATTTTTTTTGAACTGCCATATTGGAAGTCGTTGTATGTAAGATATTTTCTCGATGTTATGCATATTGAAAAAAATGTATTTGACAGTGTTATTGGTACGTTACTCAATATACCAGGAAAGTCTAAGGATGGCCTTAAAGCAAGAAAGGACTTGGTACATATAGGGATAAGAACTGAATTAGGACCCTTGAAGAAAGGAAAACGAACATATCTACCACCTGCTGCGTATACTCTATCTAGAAAGGAGAAAAAAGTATTGTGTAAGTTTCTAAGTGAAGTTAAAGTTCCAGAAGGATACTCTTCAAATATTAGAAGACTTGTGTCTATGAAATACCTCAAGTTAAAGAGTTTAAAGACGCATGACTGCCATGTTATAATGGAACATTTTCTACCAATAGGTATACGTTCTATTCTGCCAGAAAAAGTAAGAAGTGCAATAACTAAATTGTGTTTTTTCTTCAAGTCAATTTGCAGTAAGGTGATCGATCCTACGATCTTACCAACATTGCAAAAAGAACTAGTTATTACTTTGTGTGATCTTGAAATGTATTTTCCTCCCTCGTTTTTTGACATAATGGTTCATCTAGTTGTTCATCTAGTGAAAGAGACACAATTGTGTGGACCGGCTTATATGAGATGGATGTACCCTGCTGAACGTTATATGAAAATATTAAAAGGGTATGTGAAAAACCGAAGTTGACCAGAGGGTTGTATTGCCGAACGATACATTGTTGAAGAAGCGGTTGAGTTTTGTACTGAATATCTGTCCAATGTACAATCAATTGGACTCCCCAAATCTCATATTGTCAAAAAAAAAGAAGGAAAAAAGTTAATTGGAAATGAAGTTATGACAGTATCAAGGGTCGAACGGGATCAAGTGCATTTGTATGTTCTGCACAATGAGAATGAGGTTTAGCCATATGTTGAAATGCACAAGGATGTTCTCCGAGGTTTAAATCCGAATAGAAATGAGAATTGGATAGTACGAGAGCACAATCGAAGTTTCATACCTTGGTTTAAGGATCATATTTATTCAAAGTATTATTCAGACCGCGATTCAATAACAGAAAGGTTAAGATGTTTAGCATATGGTCCAAGTATGGTCGTGTTTTCTTATAGCGCATACGCAATTAATGGATACACATTTTATACCAAAGAACAATATGATAAAAGTACTATGCAAAATAGTGGTGTCACCGTGGTAGCTGAAGCAATGCACATTTCAAGTGTGAAAGACTTAAACCCCAAATTTGCAAATCTGTCATATTTTGGGGTTATCGAGCGCATTTGGGTGTTTGATTATGAGAAGTTTCAGATTCCTATATTTCGTTGCAAGTGGGTTGAAAATAATAATGGCGTACGAATGGATAAGTAAGGATTTTTGCAAGTGGATCTTAATAGGGTGGGGTACAAAGATGAGCCTTTTATTCTAGCCTCTCAAGCTAAACAAGTGTTCTATGTCACTGATCCGACAAGTACAAAATGGTCTATAGTGCTTTTATCTAACAAAGTAATTGATGAAAACGTTGGAGATCAAGGTGATATTGATGTTGATATTGAATCATTTACTAGAATTGATCAAGATGAAAATATTATAGCGAATGAATCATATACTAGAAATGATCGTAATGAGGGTATTTGGATCAATCCAACCGTCCGTGTTGTTAAGAGACGGGTAGAACATACTCCAAACAAGAAAAGAAAGAGACGTTAGTGAAAAAGGTACTAGTTGTAAAATTATAGCTTATATCATTCAATATAGCTTATATCATTCAATAGATTAGGATTATGGATTTTTATATTTGTCATTTAATTTCTGTTTTTTTCTTTCTTACAGGTCAAATGTCTAGTAACCAGGAAGATACGCACGAGTAGCACGGGCTAGAGCAACCAATATTACATGGGTCAAAGTGGAGGTATATTAATTTTCACAATATTGCTTATTAGTGATGCTACTTGATAACACAAAACATCTATATATTATTTCTTAACTAATGTGTATTTTGTTTTGTTATGTAGTATTTGGATGATATGGCGTGTCCTTATTACACGAGGAAACAATTGCAAGATACTAAGGAGGAATTGTGCGAATTTTTTATTGCAAGAAGAATTATTTCTTGAATGTATAGTTTTGTGAATGTAAATTCTAGTTTATTGAAATGTAAATTCTATGCAGGTTTGAAACCATACAATAGAATTTATGCGAATTCTGCATGTAAATTCTAGTTTATTGAAATGTACAAATTCTAGTTTATAGAATTTGTGCGAATTCTACATTAATGTAAATTCTAGTTTTGAAATAGAATTTGTTGATGGAAATGCGTATCCATATTGGTTTATTGAAATGTGAATTATACAGGTTTATGGAAATGTGAATTATACAGGTTTCTGCATAAAAAAAATGGTTAAAATGGAATTTTTTAAAAAAATCTTCAAAATTATACGTAGACAAAAGACAGCGCTTTTGAGAAAAAAGCGCTGTCTAAGGTTATACATTAGACAGCGCTTTCAAAAGCGCTGTCTAAAGTCCACCTTTAGAGAGCGCTTTTAAGGAAAAACGCTCTCTAAAGGTATATAAAAAAATCATTATACGTATACATTAGACAGCGCTTTCAAAAGCGCTGTCTAAAGTCCCACTTTATAGAGCGCTTTTGAAGAAAAAAGCGCTCTCTAAAGTGTATTAAAAAATTCTTTAAAATTTTAAACGTATACATTAGACAGCGATTTTATAAGCGCTGTCTAAAGTCCCCTTTTAGAGAGCGCTTTTTCATAAATAAAAAAATGTTGTCTTTACCTACGACAGCGCTGGCTTAGACAGCGCTTTTAAGCGCTGTCATAGGCCAAAAAAAGCGCCCTCTTTTCCCTTGTTTGGCGTAGTGTGGGTTTTCTGCGCCACTCTCGCGTTTGTACCGTTGGATGCGAATCTTTTGGGAGCGACAGCTGGCGACTCTGCTGGGGACAGGTTGAACTCTTGCTGGTCAATCCCCTCTTGCGAGTCAATCCTAGTGCTTGTTTGTCTTTTCGTTGGGTGTTTATTTGTTGTGCTTTATTATGTTGTATATTACTGTTTTACAACTTTTATTGCATTGCATTTCATTTTATTACTGTCATACTGGATATTGCTGTGTTGTGCTGGCTGGTTTCTGTTTGGCAGGTTGGATTGTTCTGAGAGATAAGCCCAATACCCAAGCTTGAGTACACCCTAGGACTAGAGTGGAGAGTAATGGGACCTACGTGCCCGCTTGGTACGTTTGTGTGTTCACGAAATTCACAACCAGACGAGGCTATCTTGGGACGCATTCTGACGTGTGTGTCTTGCGCATGTTAGGGTGTTGATCTAGAGAGTTGTCGACTCTGGTGACCGTTTCTCCGATACCTTAGTTGCGCCTCTCCTCCCGAGATGTGACAGTGGCAGACCACGTTCTGTGGCCAACCCATTGCACATTCTCGATCCGAGGACCCAATGCTGAGGGACTCGCATAGGATGACCTTATTCTCGAGGGGAATCAGTTGAGGCCTCCTCGATTGATGATGATGCCAAACCCGAAATGGTGAACGTATCATCATTTCTCGACCTGTGAGCCCGGGATATTGAGGATCCTCGCCTTTCTAGAACCCACATGTGAGAGGGGATGGGTGTTTGCAGGAAACCTTCAACCTACCTGGTTTTCTGGATTTCTCATCAGTGTTTGATTATCTGGGTTTCTGGTTATCTCAGTGGTTCGGTATTCTAGAATTCTGGTTTTCTGGGTTGTGGTTCTCGTTCAGTTAACAGCACAACACATCCAGCAGTGATGCCTTGATCCCATGCTTGCATGTGCATATCATTTTTCTTGAATTCTAACATGTTTGACATTTTTCAGGGCTTGCATCTTACTCTTGATTCCGGTTTTCTGAGGTTGCCTTAGCATGGATGTCGAGAGAAAGAAGATTGTTGCTTATTCGTTCCCAGACCCGACCTTGACGTTGATTCACAAGCTGATTAGTATGGCTGGTCCCGGAGTTCGTACAAAGTTCGGTGGAGAGTATGGGAGACTTCTGAAGTTTGTCTACAGTATCTCCAAGTATGAGAAGGATGCCATTCATACACTTCTTCAGTTCTATGATCCGTCTTTACGTTGCTTTACTTTCCCAGACTATATCTTGACTCCAACATTGGAAGAGTTCTCATTTATTTTGGGAATCCCCATCAGGCATGACATAGTATTCTTTTCTGAAGAACGCCATGGGATAAAAGAAATTGCCATTGCTCTTCATATTGGTGAATCCGCTCTGAGCAGTAATATTGTGGAGAAACAAAGAGCTAAGGGTTTCTTATTGAAGTTCTTGTGTGATCAAGCTTGCATACATGTTAAGGAGAGGAATTTGACTGCTTTTTATATGATCAGGAATTCAGTTCTCTTCTATTGTTAAAACTGGAATCAAGGGATAGATCGCATTGATAATGTTCATACATGTTTGCATTTGCATTTGCGTAATCATCTCATTTTGCATGGCAGGTTATCTTGGATTCTCTGGTTTTCTTATGCTCTCTCATGCAAGACCAGATGGGGCAGTTTATGGGGAATATGCAAACTCTCATGCAAGACCAGATGGGGCAGTTTATGGGGAATATGCAAACTCTCATGCAAGACCAGAAGATGCTGAGGGAGGAGGTCAATCAGATGAAGACTCAAGTGGGCTTGGTCATGGAAATCTTTGATAGGGTGTTAAAGAAGGAAGACAGTCATGTGCTCGCTTCCACAACAGAGGTCCTTACTCTTCCCATCTCTGTGGGATTTGCTCTAGATCATGGATTGCCTCGTGAATCCCCTCCACGAATTGAAGTTTCAGAGCTTTCTCATCAGCAATCACTTCCTGCTCCCCAAGAGGATCCTAGGCTAGAGAGGCCTAGGAATAAGTTTGATCCCCCTCCGATGCCGTATGGACAATTGCTTCTTTATCTGCTCGAGCTCAAACTAGTCGAGCGTGTCACTCTAGGACCAACTCCGACAGGGTTTTCTTTGGGTTCCAATATGAATGCTAGGTGTGACTTCCATTCTGGGGCACCTGGTCACAATGTTGAGAATTGTACAAGGGTCAAGCATAAGGTCCAATAACTCATTGATTCAGGGGCAATCGAGTTCTCATTAGAAGTGGAGACTCTTCCCCTCTTTGCAGGATCCACCTCATGTCATGGACTTTCTCCAAAACCTTTTGCTGCAGAAGCTCTACGTCAGCAACCTTTGTTTGTGCCTCAGCCAAATGTGGAAAGGAAAGTGCAAGCGCAGGTGAGGCGCCCAAATCAGTATCGACAGCAGAATTATCAGCAACAGGGGCAACCAAGACCAAGAAGGCCCAAGAGGATATTTGATTCTATTCCTATCCCTTATAGTCAGTTGTTTGCTCGTCTGCTCAAGAACTCTCTAATTCAAACGAGGAGTACCACGCCGGTACCGTACCCTTTTCCTCCGGATTATGACATGAATGCTAGGTGCGAGTTCCACTCGGGAACGTTTGGGCATACAATTGATAATTGTAATGCATTCCAGCACAAGGTGCAAGACTTGATCGACTCAAAAGTCATCACGCCAGATGGTACCCCTTTGGATTGAAGCTTCTTTGTCAGAGTAAGCACCAGATTGCAAGAGCGTCATCAGAAGCAATAAGTCCAGACGGAGTCAAGCCCTCCTCTACGTGGCAATCATTAGTTTCTTTATTGTATTTTCATATGTAGCTTTCATTTGTTTGTTTAAACATTGCTTGCATGTAAGAACTCGTTTGTTTCTGAATGACAATCATAATGCAATGAGTATGTTTTTCTTGAAGAATTCCATTCGTGTTCACTCATTTTAAATGCTTGTATGCACTGCAATACTATCTTTCTTGCCTAGACTCTTGGAGGGAGTATGACGAAATAAGAACACAGATTTCTAATGGTACGCTTTTGGATAAAACCCTGTTAAGGATGTACAGGCATTGTTTCCAATTCATAAACACTTGAGAGATAAGGAGATAGACCTTTGTCAACCCCTTTGAGCCTAGTAGTAGGAGTTCTTTCTGAAAACGAAAAACCCTCAATTTTAACCCAGGGGCAGGGTAGGCGTCAGTTAGTTTGACCAAGTGTTCAACTTTCAGAAGGAGTTTACATCTGAGGATCCATTACCTTCTATTCCACTATCAAGAGGTTAAGAGGTGTAGAACCACAATGGTTACTCCTCACCAACCGAAGAGTGAAACAGTCACATCCCTTTCAAACAAGTCAGGCAAAACGGTGTCACACGACTTCTTGAAAGAAAAAAAGAGAGAGAAAAAAGAGAAAAAGAAAAAGCCTACTAAGTCGAAAAACTTGAAAGCAAGTGACTTAGGCAAAAGTTAAGGCATCCCGCTGGACTTCAAAATTGAAAACTCAAAAGAGTTAGTCCAGGCAAAAATTAGGGAACAAAAAGCAAAAGAATGAGAAAGCGAAAAGCCAAAAGGATTACAAAGAAAATCCTCGATAAGAACAAAGTCGTGTGACTATAGACACAAAAGACAAAAAGGGGCGACTATTAGTCCAAAACCTCGTTCGGTGTCGAATCACCAGTTGCGTGGATTCCCTAGAAATCGGGAAACCTTTTGAGAGACGAGCACTTGTGTCAAATTAGCTGAACATAGGACTGGAGAATATCATGAAGATTGGGTGGGTACCAATAAACTTTGAGCCATAAATCCTTTTTTATTAAACCGCGAACCAGGCCACGCTACAACCCTTAAAAGTCCTAATTGAAACAGGGTTTAGTCTGAAGGCGTACTTCAACGAGATAGCGTTTCTGACTCCCATGAGTTGTGCTAATAAGATTTTTGTTGGTGTTGCATGTGCGTATTGCTTTCCTTTCAAAAATAAGTGTCGTAACTCGGTTGTGTGACATATTTTCAATAAGGAATTCAAGATTAACATATGTGTTGCATTTGAATTATCATTCTCAGAATAATATTTTCTGCTTGCATACATTTGTTTGACATCAAAGAAGCTTACACGATGAACATCAGTCGAGAAGCTTAAACTGGCCAAGTTGAGGTGCTTGAGACTCCAGAGGACATGTTGCTGAAAGATTATGTGGGAAAAAGGCGTTCCCAGCCATTTGTGTTGAGATGTAACCAATCTGGGACAATCACACCGGGAAATCTCTTCAAAATGTAGTCAAGCTGGGGCATTCATGTTGAGAAAATTTCTTCGAACTGGGGCAATTATGTCGAGATCCGATAAATCTCTCCACAAGCGTGTAAACTGGGGCAATCACGCCGAGATTCGGTAAATCTCTTGAAGACTAGTCGGTCAGAGACAAATGTACCGCAAGGCTTGTACTGGGGCAGGTCACTTCAAGGGCGCGAGAAGTTTTTCCCTTCAGAACACAGTCAATCAATAACACCTCTGTAAGGTTCAGAATACTGTGGCTGAACATTTTAGGTCATTACGAACCCTCTCGAGGTGGTTTACTTCATGAATCATGAAGTATGGGACAGTTATGTCCATACTGGATACATCTCTAAGAGTTTGAAAACCCTAGGGCATTGTTGAACGCCAGGTTTCTGTAAAATCCTCTTAGGATGATTGCTTCAGGTAGACCCTATGGTCTGGGGCAAGGTGGAGAGTTAAAGGAACTGTGTTTCACTCTTGACAATCAATGTGCAGAAACTTGAAGCACCGAGTTGTTCCCAGTGTGGGAATTTTTGAGTCTTTTCCCTCCAGCAAAGAGCCAGAGGGTATCTTTTTCTAGCAAGGTGTGGGAATTGTTATTCTTCCTCAAGCAGAGAATTGTCCTATGTTCGAAAAGGGCTTTTATGAAGGTTTCTTATCTCTAGCAGTACAGATGGAATCCTCACTCTCAGCAAGGTAAGACGATAGAATACCGTCAAGAAGACGATGAGGAGTCAGAGTGTTCTCTTCCTCAACGGTCAGATCTAGTAATCTCAAGTAATTCAAAGTCCAATCTTCATTGGTACCTCCCCAGTAGAGTTGCTCTCTTTAACTTTGAAGTCTGGTCGTCCTCAGTAGTTTATTACTCTTCCAAGTCAGAGTATCGAGGATCGTCTTCCTCAACAGAGTATAAAGAGGTAATTCCCCAAGTGGAGTCGTTAAGGATCGTCCCCCTCAGCAGGATATAAGAGGTTTACTCCCAGTCAGAGTTGTGATTTGGCTCATCTTTCCTCGGCAGGTAGCCAGAAACTGTCATTTCTACAACCTCTTCTGCAAGAGATTGATGGAGCATCTTCTTTGATCAAAGATGGTGTTTCCCCACAGAGTATGGGGCAGCCTCAGCTAGTCAGGAAACATGTGTTTATCCCCTGGCAGAGTAGATGTTGACAACTACTATTTTCCAAGCAGATGTGTCGATGAGGATCGTCCCCCTCAGCAGGATATAAGAGGATCATCCCCCTCAGCAGGAGTACAGAGGATTGTATACCCAGCCGAAGTTGTGGTTGGATTATTATTCCCCAGCAAGCATTCAGAAGTTGATTGCTCTAAGGTGGATGTTGTTGTATCTCCAGCAGGAGATTCGTAGACAAAGATGTTATTATCCCCACAGAGTCTTGAGGTCTACTTTCCTCAGTTGGTTAGAAAGTATAGTCTCACCGATAACGGTTTGATCTAATCCCCAGCAGGGTGAGGGTAAAGTTATTTCCCTAGCAGCAGATTAAGCTCACCGACATCCCCAAGCAGAATCTGGTGGTGAGTGGTATCCCCAGCAGGTCTTAAGTCCAATCGTTTTTGGCAGGCGTCAAATCCAAGTTCTGAGGCATTTGGTGATCCCCGGCGGAGGAGTTTCCATCTTCAGTATTCATCTCCCTCCCCAGCTGAGTAGGTATTCTCTCGGAGTTTCATCCTTCTCCAGCAGGATTGTTAATCTTGTTATTCCTCGGCCGAGTGGGCATTCTCTCGGAGATTCGTCCATCTCCAGCAGAATTGTTATTCATTTCTATCCCCAGCTGAGTGGGTGTTCTCTTGGAGTTTTGTCCATCTCCAGCAGAGTTGTTGATCTTGATATCCCCCAACAGAGTGGGTTTTCTCTTGGAGCTTTCATCTCCAGCAGAATTTGTGATCAATGTCTTCCTCAGCAGAGTGAAGTTTTTCTCAGCAGGGTCTCTTATTTCGGAGGACAGTTTATGTTGTCGTCCCCAGTGGAGTTTGCCTTCGCCCTCAGCATTTATTTTGCTGAGGCACCTCTTTTGCATTGCATAAGCATTTTTTGCATGGCATCCTCCTAAATGCATAGCATTTCCACTTCGTGTGGAGCATTACGGCAAAATTCAAACATATGCATCTGAAGCATAAGCCAGGTTTGAGTTTTCCTTCGTCAGGAAAACCGGATTTCAGGAGATATCATTCGAATTTACTCCACAAGTGTTGGGTTTAGTCATTCAAAGCAATATTTGACACTCCCATTGCAGAGTGTTTTGCCAGGATTGTGAACCCGTTATCTCTTTTCACCCCTTTCGTCTAGGTTGTCTTTTGATTCATCCCTTCAAGGTTTTTACTATGACACCCGTCCGTGTTTCCTTCGACACCCGTCCGTGTTTGAACCTTTGATTTCAATACCCGTTCGTATTGACCTGTTGATAACGCCCGTCCGTGTTCAGTTCATCATTTTATTCCCCAATAAGGCCAATCCCCAGTAGATTGAACCTTTTTGCACCCGTCCGTGTATCTTTCCGATACCCGTCCGTATTGAAACCTTTACACCCGTCCGTGTATCTTCTCGATACCCGTCCGTATTGAACCTTTTTACACTCGTCCGTGTATCTTTTCGATACCCGTCCATATTGAACCTTTTTGCACCTGTCCGTGTATTGTTTTGATACCCGTCCGTATTGAACCCTTTTACACTCGTCCGTGTACCTTTTCAATACCCGTCCGTATTAAACCCTTTTTACACCCATCTGTGTATTTGTTTCGATACCCGTCTGTATTGAAACCTTTTACACCCGTCTGTGTATCTTCTCGATACCCATCCGTATTGAACCTTTTTACACCCGTCCGTGTACCTTTTCGATACCCGTACGTATTGAAACTCTTTACACCCGTCCGTGTACCATTTCAGTACCCGTCTGTATTGAAACCTTTTTACACCCGTCCGTGTACCTTTTCGATACCCGTCCGTATTAAACCTTTTTACACCCGTTTTTGTACCTTTCGATACCCGTCTGTATTGAAACCTTTTTACACCAGTCAGTGTACCTTTTTGATACCCGTCCGTATTGAAATTTTTTACACCCGTCCGTGTACCTTTTCGATACCCGTCCGTATTGAAACCTTTTTACACCCGTCCGTGTACCTTTTCAATACCTGTCCGTATTGAAATTTTTTACACCCATCCATGTACCTTTTCGATACCCGTCCGTATTGAATCTTTTTACACCCGTCCGTGTACCTTTTTGATACCCGTCCGTATTGAATCTTTTTACACCCGTCCATGTATCTTTTCTATACTCGTCCGTATTGAATCTTTTTACACCCGTCCGTGTACCTTTTCGATACCCGTCCGTATTGAATCTTTTTACACCCATCCGTGTATCTTTTCGATACCCGTCCGTATTGAAACTTTTTACACCCGTCCGTGTATCTTTTCGATACCCGTCCGTATTGAACCTCTTTACACCCGTCCGTGTATCTTTTCGATACCCGTCTGTATTGAACCTCTTTACACCCGTCTGTGTATCTTTTCGATACCCGTCCGTATTGAACCTCTTTACACCCATCCGTGTATTTTTTTGATACCCGTCCGTATCTGATATCTTTGAACCCTTTTACACCCGTCCATGTATCTTTTCGATACCCGTCTGTATTGAACCTTTTTTACACCCGTCCGTGTACCTTTTGATACCCGTCCGTATTGATTTCTTTACACTCGTCCGTGTACCTTTCGATACTCGTCCGTATCTGATATCTTTGATTCCTTGACACCCGTCCGTGTTTATCCTCAGTATAGCTAACACTCGTTCGAGTTTATTTCAAGACATTTCAATACATTGTCTGTATTGGTTTCCAACACTCGTCCGTGTTGTGACAGTGCAGCATTTATTGCTTGTTTCCCAGCGGAGTCATCCCTCCTTTGAGGATTGCAAATTTCAGGTTTCTTTTGGTATTGAATCTCTGTGAATCCTTTGAACGCATGACAGCCGTTGCTATCATACCTTCAGGACCAAGTTGATTGAATAGGGGCAGCTGTAACACCCCAAAATTTGCCCTCTTGTTTTAGCGCTAACTGGCTTATGTTTCTTTTCATTTACATTAGCATTGCTGCATTTGCATGTTTCTTTGAGCATGGGATCAGGGCATTTTCTTCAGCAGTAGAAGATGTTCTCAGCACCGGTTTGATTTTTATCAGCAGTTAAGGCCAAGCATTTAATTCTCGAAGTCTTTTTGAGCATTTATTTTGCTCATTAAGTGATTTGAAGATCAACAGTTTCGGCAGTCAAATTTTGATCAGCAATTCAGCACCGAACAACCGTCTCAGCAATTTAATCGGGGCTCGGAAAATATTTCACGGCATGTTTCAAGTGCACTCAAGTAGTGAGGTCCAAAGACAAGTTTCAGAGGCATATTGTGGTTCAGAACAGGTGGAATCAAGTCCGTCTCCATTTTCTCTCCTTTTGGCGCCAAGCAGAAAATTCAAATTTTTCTCAGAGTAACCGGTTACTCACCGTTTGTTAACCGGTTACCCAGTGTAATTTTTGCCCAGAATCTGCATTTTTCAGCACTGCAGAATTTTCAAATCATTTTAGTGGTCATGTGCATTGCTTGTGCCTACGTGGGAAGGATCTAGAACAGTTTCTTTTCACCATTTCCACCCAAATTTTCCATTTCCACTCATCAATTTCCACCCCAATTCCACACTTCACTTCCTAACCCATTTTTACCCCATTTCCACTCACTCCAAACCCAAGCCAAATTCCTAAGCTAGAGGATATTTAAGCTCACTCATTCCAAACCAAGGAAGACCTAGATCATTTTTCACTCTCCAATTTTCAGAATTCCTTCAATTCTCTCAACTTTTTCTCTCATTCTCCAAAACCCTCACTCAAAGTTTCATCATCAAAGATCATCAAATTTCACCTTGGAATTTGTTGATCTTGTAAGTAAACCACCATCCGTTCACTAATTCTTGAAGGAATCTTGGATTTACTACTGTTTTGGAGTGTGGAATCACTTTTAGAGCAGCTTTTCATTATTTGAGTTGTTCTAGCTTGGATCTTGGTTGTTCTTGCTTGGATCTTGAAGTTCATCACATAGATCTTTGGATTTCTTACCTGGATCATCAATTTTCGTTCTCAACATTCACCAAGGCAAACCTCAGCCTTGTAGGTTGGTTTTACCTAGATCTATAATTGATTTTGATTTATCATGGCTTTTGCAATGTAGATCCATTGATTTCATGTGTTGTTGATGCTTTTGCTTGATGTTGATCATGAATGTTGATGATAATAGATTTGTATTGATGTTTGATTGCTATTCATGAGCTTAATTTCGTGCATGAGTGATTGTATGATCATTTGGAAATAATTGGATAAGTGGTTTGATGCTGAAAAGTGATTTTGCAAATTATTTTTGAACTCTGTCCCAGAGTAACCGGTTACTCACCGTTTGTTAACCGGTTACTTTGTGTATTTTTTGCGTAAATGGTCTGATTTTCAACTAAGTAACCGGTTACTCTGGGACATAATGTGTATTTTAGTGCATTTTCTTGGTTGTTTGAGATCCGATGCATGCCTAAACTTCATGGACTAATATGTTGATGATTTGTGGATTATTTTGATACCGTTGCACGTCACACTCTTGCATGTTCACGTTTCTCGGCACGCAACCTCTTGAATTTCATCGTTTATGTGTATGTTTGCATTGTTGAAAACTTGATGCTATGAACACATACGCACACTCACTTGTTGATCATGTTCATTGTGCATTGCTGCTGGATTGATGATGATTGTGCATACTTACTTGTATCCAATTTCATGATGTGCATACTAGTTTCATTTGATCATATGCTATATGTTGCATTTTCTTCCATGATGCTTGCAAGGTTATTCAACATGGTGTGTGGTTTGTTTATGATCATGATTAAGTGAACGATGTATGTTGTTTGATGCATGTTTGTTCTACCTTGATTGAATCGTACTCGAATGTGGTGCATGTTGTCCTGATTTCACATCTGAGTTTTGCATAAAGTGCTGTCATATGTGCTGTCCATGTGTACATGTATGCTGTTTGACCTTTTTACACCTGTTTTCATGCTGAGTTTCATGCTGTTGAATGTTGTTTGGTGTATGTGCATGATTTCATTGTTGTTCTGAAGCAAATGTGATGTTGTAGGTGTTGTACCTTCTTTTTTTACTCATTTCACTCCCTCGAGTCTCAAGACTTGTTCAAGTCTTGGACTCCTTTCCCCTTAGAGCTACCTAGTCCAACTTAATTTTTAATTAAGCTTGTAGTAGGATTAGCATTAGGTTTTAGGTAGTCGTCTCTCCTAAGCCTCACTAACCATAGGTCATCCATGCATGATAACATTAGGACTCTTAGTTTCCCTTTAGAGTTTCCTTTGTGTCTTCTCTCTTCTCATCTCAAAACTTCTTAAAAACACTTAATAAAGATAAAGTGTATTGCGCACGAGCCTTAAGCGTGGGAAGTGAGGAGTGAAGGGTTTCCCTTCATTCTTCTAGGGTACCTACTGTACGTCCTGTTGGGGATGATACACGAAGTATTCGTTCCTATGTCATAGACTTTGGTACAATGCAAGATATGAACTAACTTAAGAAAACACTTCTGTCTAAAAAACACCAAACAAATTCAAATCTTTTTATCCTTCGGGATTGTTGGGTTTCAAATTTCATTTTCAGAAAAGAGCTCGTCGCTCATGTAAAAAACACATACCCATTCGTGGTCGTACCCATGAACTACATCAGCTCTGATTCCTCTCTCTCGTCCGATTGAGGATATGTAGGCACAAGACAGCGATTGTCTTGGCGAGAAACCTTCCCCCACAGTTCCCGTCCGAACTACGTTGACTCTGACTTTCCCATTGCACTGAGGGAGTACGTAGGCCTAGGGCATCGAATATGTCCTACCGAGTCCGTCTTAGTCACCCCCATCCCCGTTTTCTTTTGTTCAGCCATAGATAGTAGGACAACTCACCCTCCGTTTAGACAACAAGCGTGGATCCCATCGAGTACGATGGATGCGTGGGGTGCTAACACCTTCCCCTCGCATAACCGACTCCCGAACCCAGACTATGGTTGCGATGACCATGTCTTTCCCCCTTTCTCTTCAGGTTTATGCAGTGTTTCCTTTCCCTCTTTCGGGATAAATACACATTGCTGGCGACTCTGTGTTTCCTGTGCCACTCTCGCGTTTGTACCATTGGATGCGAATCTTTCAGGAGCGACAGCTAGGAATTGATCTGATGATAGTTGTCGATATTTAAGACACCTTGGGTTGTCATTACTCCCTTACAACATTTGGTTGTCCTTTATTGCTGAGGTTTTGAGACCTCTTCTTGTCTTTACTGAGGTTTTGAGACCTCTTCTTCTTTGTTGAGGTTATGCGACCTCTTCTTGTCTTTGTTGAGGTGATGAGACCTCTTCTTTTTTTATTATCATTTGATTTGAGAGAGCTGACTGGTGTCTTGCATTAAGCGCTTGTATTCGAATGCATAACCAAGTTAAACTGAGAACTACCCTGCCCCGAGGTGAGATTTAAGGGTTTTTTTGTAAGGAAAGAAAAACTCCTACTTCTAGGCTCGAAGTGATTAACGAGGGATTATCTTCCTTATTTCTCCAGTGTTTAGAGATTGAAACAATTCCTTACATCGTCAGCAAAGTTCATTTGAAAGCATACCACGGCAATTATGGGTATAATGTATCATCATCCCCCCTCCAATCTTTGCATAATAAAAAAGAAAGTAAAAAAAGAGATAAAATATTTTGCAAAAGAAATCATAAAGATGTAAATAGTGGACAAAATGAATTGAATCAAAAGTTCCAATGCTCGTTTCATTATTCACGAAAGTACAAACATAATTTGAAGGCAAACAACCAGTACAAAATAAGGAAAATGCAAACAACAGGAAACAAGGCCTAATGACTAGTTAAACACGAGGATAAGTTGTCCTGTCTTTAAGAAGTAGTTGAGCTGAAATCAACTGAAGCTTCACTTGGCGTGCCCTGGTAGAGGGTTTCTCTGTACATTGGAATTTCCCTTAAAGGAGAGGATTTTGTTTCTCATCAGCTCTTGTACTCTAGCCTTCAATGCAAAGCAACCTTCCAAGTTATGGCCTGCACCACCTTGATGGTATTCACAATGAAGATCAGCCCTATAGCCGGCTGGAAGAGGATTTGGAGGAGGAGGCATAGGCCTTGTGGTAATTAAACCTTGTTGAACCATACCAGGATAAAGTTCGGTGTATGTCATGGGAATAGGATCAAATTGATTCCTATTATAGTATAGGTTTTGTCCTGCAGTTGGACGTTGGAAAGCTTGAGCTGGTCGTGGAGCAATAACCACGGGAGTGACAACATCAACAGTAGGGTAAATATCATACTGAGGTTGGGGACGAGGCCTTCTCACTTCAACCATGACAACATTAGTCCGATTCTCTCTCTTCTTCTAAAAATTTCCATAAGATTTCTTTGCGCCATTGGAAGATTCGGCAGCCTTGGACACTTTAATATTCTTAAGACCTTCCTCGAGCCTCTGACCAATAGTAACCAAATCAGTGAAATTGGAGGAAACACTTCCAATCATCTTCTCCCCATAGAATGGAGACAAGGTATCCATGAACATTCCAGTCAACTCTTTCTCGGCCAAAGGAGGTTCAACTTGGGAAGCCAACTCTCTCCAGCGTTGGGCATATTCCTTAAAAGATTCCTTCTCATGCTGAGTCATATTTTGAAGCTGGCGGCAATCAGGAGCCATGTCAAGGTTATACTTATATTGCTTCATGAAGGCGTTTACAAGATCTTGGAAGCAGTAAATGGAGTTTTGCTCGAGACCCATATACCACTTGAGTGATGCTCCACTCAAGCTATCCTGAAAATAGTGGATAAGCAGCTTCTGATTTTTGGTATAAGCAGCCATCTTGTGACAATACATGACCAAATGAGCCCTTGGACAAGAATGGCCCTTGTACTTCACAAATTCTGGAGTTTTGAACTTAGCAGGCATAATAACGTCAGACACTAAGCACATGTTATCTGCATCCACATTGAAGAAGTCAGTACCCTCAACGGTCTTAAGTCTCTTATCTATGATCTGAAACTGTTCACGGACAACTTCAGGTTCAACAAAGTCTTCATAGACTTCACCCTGAGCACTGGCAGCATTGTACTAAAAGAGGGGATTCTCAAAAGAAGCTCGAACAGTCTGTGGAACGGCATGGACCGCAGGTCTGGGCTCGGCGAAAACAGGAGCTTGAAATACAGGCATAGCAGTCTGACCAACCATAGCAGTAGATGCGATCAGTGGACAGTAGTTGTGTGGCAAACCAAACTCAGGCCAAGTTGAAGGTGGCATCTGAACAGGTGGAGGATCAGCACTTGAAACTTCCTGGATGATAGTCCTTTGGGGAGGCTCTCCTCTAGCAATCAAGACTTAGAGCATCTCAGTGAGTTTAGTCATGCTTGACTTAAGGTCGTCGATCTCCATTCGGATCTCAGCATTGTGTACCTCTTGCTCTGACATCTTGCGTCTGTGGTTAGCCTAGTCTGGTATCGGTGTCGAGGAATCAGCTTGACGACTCACAGGTGACACTGGAAGATAGAGACAGCTGGAAATGAGCCATTGGAAAAACAGATGCATGCAATGAAACATGCAAAGATGCAAATGATATGCAATGCAAAGCGAACAGGATGCAAAACACAAGCAACAGGATCAAGGGTTCGAGATCACAGCATGGAGTCTGGGTAAAGAACCAACCACAGGGTGTGTACTAGGGTTCTTGTATCCGTAAAACAGGGTTCTAAGAAGTTCCTAGAGTTAACAACCCATCTTTCGGATATTATCAATTTCCCGAATGACTCGGTAGTCAATAATATTCTCAAGAGAGTCTCATCCGAGTGTAGTATCGCGTGACAACCATTTCAGGAATAGACTCCCTCATGGTCACTGCACTACATCCTAAAAAGGCCAAGTGGGGTTAAAGGTAACTAATGGTCATCATTTTCACGGGCACATAAGTCGAGAGTAGTAACGTTTTCATGAATATACTCGTTCAACATGACTAAACTCTCAAGAGGGCCTCAACTGGGTGATGGTGTCTCAAGTCAACTTTTTTGGGAATCGACTCCCTCAAACTCTCCTTGAATATACCATCGTCCTATCATAAATGCGCTAAAGTACGGGTATAGGACATATCTCACCACTCAATAGTAGCAACCCTGCATACAGAAAAAACCAAGCACAACAGGTATATACAGATATACAAAATATACAAGTATACAAGCAAGAAAACATATAAATAACACAAAGACAAACAAGGTGGGCTTAACCCTCTTGGGGAATATCCCTAGTGAAGTCGCCATTTCTGTTGCGGTGAGAATCAGTTATCAAGCTATTAATTAACTTGAATCACAAAACATGAAGTTCACCACCGAGATTTGATTTATCCAAAGGAAAGGGTAAAGACCGAAAAAACCTAAGTGCGCTATGTTGGAACACAACTAAGAGATCTAAGGTTTGGGGGTTGGTTATACCTAGGGAAGGTGTTAGCATCCTAAGTATCTGTAGTACTCTACAGGAACCTCTTGTTAGTATTTGTGTTATATTATTGTTTGCCTGCTAAGGAAAAGTGCTAAGGTAAAGACCTAGGGTATGTACACTAAGTATGCTCGCCAAGACATCGCATCTCGTGCCTACGTATCCTAACGTGAATGGAATTAGAGCATTTGTAGTTCCCCTCACTACGGGGTAAAAAGGTGAGAAAAGAAAAGGTGAAATCCAAGAAGGCATTGGATGTAAAGGAAACAAAGGTGGAAAAAGAAAAAAGGTAGAAAAAAGAAAATGTAGGAAAAATAAATAGGTAGCTCGCTAGGATCTCGCAATCCTATGCCTACGTATTCTCAAGAGGTACTTTGAGAAATCAGAGCGTCCGTAGTTCCCCTCAATGGGGAGAGGAACTCTTGACTGTGGCCAAGGTTCCAAGGGGAAGTAGGGTCTGACAGCAAGACACCTACGTGGAGTGCGGCGACTCCAAACTTAAGTTTAGGTAAAACAGGGAAAGAAGTGTTCATAGGAAAGTAGGGTCTGACAACAAGACACCTACGTGGAGTGCGGCGACTCCAAACATAAGGCTAGGTTAAAAGGGTAATGAGCTATCTATGACTTTGAGGTCAATAGGGAGACTTTCCTTTGGAAGGAGGGGAATATAACATCTTGTAAACAAGAGTGTTTAAAGGGAGTTGAGATTAAATAAACAACATGATTTCAAGAATTCAAAGATAATGAACATCAATCAGTATATGAAATAAACTTCCAAGTACGAACATGGCGAACATGGATAAGTGAACACAAGTATGGCAAAGATAACATCCTCAAAGTTTTGAAATCAGAGACATCTTAAGTGATGCAAATTAGCAACAAAGGCCAAGACGTACAAACAACATCCTAACAGAAATGACCAAATCCAAGGTTCAAGAATAATTCTCAAATAAACATTTCACATGCCACAGAATACTCAATAGTCTTCAGGAAACAGTTGGTGGTTCACAAAAAGAAGTCCCAGAATTAAACATGAAGTTATGCATATTTTTTTTGTTTTGAAATTTTTAGAAAGAAAATGACATTACTAAAAGAAGTGAAATTATAAAACTAAGTTTAATGTTGCAATATGGCAGTCGCCACCAAAGGCCATGCAAGATGCCATGAAAGCCATGGCAGGCGCCACATACATTCATGGCAGGCGCCATGTTTTATGGCGAGTGCCACTTAAATCCATGGCTAGCGCGATGTTTCAATGGCTAGTGCCACAAAAGTGTGGCCAGTGCCACCAAAGTGTGGCAAGCGCCACATAATGGCTATTCCTTGTTCAGTTTTCACACAAAAATAATAACCCCAGTTCACGATAAATCAAACAAATTCACACATTATGATTTTCAATATATATTCAAGAATCAGACATTTAACAAGATCATGATATTTTAAAAACTAAGTAAAAAAAAAGGAGTGAGTGTTACCTAGTGGAGAGATGGTTCACTGCCGCTTCACAGGTACGTGCTTTGAGAAAAAATGGATAAGCTTCTTCAAGAGTAAATAGGGGAGAAAAAGAGGAGAGTATTCAGCCTATTTTTTGGGGTGAATCTGGTGTCCATTTCACTGAGGAGCAATGCCCTATTTATAGGAAAAAGTGGAGAGCTTGAAGTATGGTCAGATATCTCATTTTGCCAAGTTTACCCTTTTTCAAGATTTCCTCGTGCAAGTGAGTTGGCTAGGATTTGAAAAGTCTTCACTGATCAGAATAGGTTAGGTTTTCTTTTGTGTGATGATGAGACTGGAGCAGAGGTGCAAGCCATGCTTTTGTTGAAAAGTTTTTCTTTCTTCATGATGAATTGCATCCACTTGTATTAAAAAACAATTAGTTTAAGTGTGCAGATTATAGGATTTGTGGAATCACCAAATAAGACCATGGCAGGCGCCACATTCACATGGCAAGTGCCACAAAATATCATGGCAGGCGCCATGCTTTTCCTTCATGGTAAGCGCCATGCTTCCTTCATGGCAGGCACTATTCACTTCATGGCTAGTGCCACCAAAGTGTGGCCAAGGCCATGACCTTCATTTCTTTTTTTTTTAGTTTTTTTCAAACAACATTCACAAATTCCTTGGTGATCTTGAAACACATGAGAACTTGGTTTATTGTTCTTGTCTTCTTTCTCGTGTCAATCCTGGTTTTCACAAAAGAAATAAACTAGCAAAGATATGGGTTAGTTAACAATGCATAGATGATTGAACCCTAAATGTAAGTGCAAGATGTTATGACATCTAAGGGGTAAAATTTGGGGTATAACACCTAGGATGCTACAGCTCGCTCGGGTGAACCAGCTTGCTATTGATATCCCTACGAGGAGTCAACGATTTTGGGAACTTGGAACCTGTTCTACAAGTACAAAAATTGACCAAAATAGTACAACCTTTGGGGATGGGTAGAGCCATGACTCCATGCTCGTGACGTTGAACCTTTGAACCCATGTTTTTTCAATGTTTTTGTGTGATGCATTCATGCATTCATCTAAAAAACTCTTAAACAAAGAAAAAAATCTCTTTTTTTCTTCAAAATAAACAAAAACAATAATTGCAAATATCAGATAGATTGCGTTATGGATTTCGGTAGAAGAAAGACGCACAAGTACACCTTCAAGGCTCCGAAACTAGAGGATTTAAGGAGGTTGGCAAGGATGATTACCAACCCTGATGATTTCAGAGCTAAGCATAAAGGACTGTTGTCTCTATTAAGGGTCCATGTAGTTGAAGGAATCCTGTCTACGTTAATCCAGTTCTACGATCCAGTTTATCACTGCTTTACATTTCTGGATTACCAACTGGCACCAACACTGGAAGAGTACTCCCACCTGATTGATTTACCTATCACTGATCAAGCTCCATTTTCTGGACTGGAAGAAATTCCAAAGAATCAGGTCATTGTAGGAGCAATCTCTTTGGACGAGTCAGAAGTCAGGACTCACATGACCACTAAAGGAGGAATCCAGGGTTTACCCGCTAAGTTCTTGACAGAGAAAGCTCTATACTTTGCCAGTATAGGAAACATAACTGCTTTCGAAGACATCTTTGTCCTACTCATATATGGGTTATTCCTCTTTCCCATTATTGACAACTTTGTCGATACCAATGTCGTTAAGATATTTCTGATTGGGAACCCCGTACCAACTCTGCTCGCGGATGCTTATCATTCTTTACACTTAAGGAATTTATACAGAGGAGGAATGATCACATGTTGTGTACCATTACTCTACAAATGGTTCATTTCCCATTTACCCAAGTCTTCTATTTTTTGGGATCATAAGAGTACTCTACGTTGGTCACAAAGGATTATGTCTCTTACCAAATCTGAAATAGATTGGTATAATAGGATTTACAAAGGGACAGAGATCATCGACAGATGTGGAAATTTCTCTAACATACCCCTCATTGGAACTAAAGGAGGAACCAACTATCATCCAATTTTAGTTCGCCGTCAACTCGGATACCCGATGAATAATATCCCGCATAATGTTCATCTAGAAGGTATTTTCTTCAAGGAAGGGGAAAATGACAGGGCACTAAAGAAGGAAATAGTGCATGCCTGGCAACATATTCACAGGAAAGGAAGAGAGTCTCTAGGAAGACCAAATTGTACCTCCAAGGAGCCTTATCTCCACTAGGTGCAAACTAGAGCCCTCAAGCTGAGGATGCCTTACCCTCGCCAAGAAGTTTTTCCGTTAATGGAATTTGTCCTTTATATCATGTCTGATACGGAAAAACTTTAGGTAGCTCTCAACAAAGTTCAACGTGAAAAGAGCTCTTGGATAACAAGTACCGAATCCTCAACGTGGAGTGTACCAAGGTTCAGGAACTATTAAAATAGAAGGATGCTCTGATTAAGATATTAGAGCAGTATGTTATAGAGAGTCAAGAAGACTGAAGAAATTTGCTCGCTTCTTTCACTAGGAAAAGGACTGATGACCCAACAACGGCTGAAGAGCCCTGGTCAAAGAATAGGAAAATATCGGAACCAACATCTGAGATCTCTTTAGAGAGGACTCAGGATCCATGAGCTTAGCCATTTTCCTTACAGCACTTTGTAAAATACTATACTTTTGCTTGTAACATACTGCAATCTTTCGAATTCAATAAAAGGGGTATCCCCCCCACTGTATGATATTTGCAATCTAATTGTTGAAGTTTCTTTTTGATTAAAACAAAAACTAAAAATATATATCATTGCATATCATTCACCATTCTCAGATAACGCTTTCTTCTTCGAGTCTCACGTATATGTCACGATTCTAGAGTCAAACTGTCTCATTCATAAAATATTTGGGCCAACCAACAAAAGAAAATGGACGTTCTCGAGGAAGAGAACAGAGAGCTGAGAGAAGAAATCGACGCTCTAAAGGAAAGTTTAGAAAAACTTCACAATGACATACAATCCCTGACAGCAGCTCAGAGGCAACGACAAAGGACTGTGATCTCAGAGATTACATATACGCCCATACTGGAAACACATGAGAATCATCCTCGGTATAACATGCCTAAAGGTCGCCCCTGGGGCATGCCTCTCAACTTTCTCCCTGAAGGATATATCCCTCCGGTCACTGAAGACCAAGAAACTGCAGCAGGAACCACTGGACCTGAAGGTTACAAACTTAGGGAAAGTGAAGACACAAGGTTTATAACAGCAACTTCTGAAGGTTACAGACTTTAGGACACTGAAGCGCCAAGAATCACCGCTGTAATGTCCATACCACAACCAGTGGTACACACTGTCCTGGAAGGACAGATTCCACAAGTAATTTCTGGTGGAAATGAAGACATGTACGAAAGAATGAATGAGTTCCAGGAACAATTCTTGGAAATGCATAAGGAACTACATGCCATTCGCGGTCAAGACTTATTCGGAAAGGACGCCGCAGACCTCTGTCTGGTCCCTAATGTATAGATCCCGCATAAATTCAAGGTGTCTGACTTTGAAAAATACAAAGGCAACTCTTTCCCTCAAAGTCATTTGGTTATGTACGCTCGAAAGATGTCAACTCAGACAGAAAATCAACAGTTACTGATCCATTATTTCCAAGACAGTTTAACCGGTGCCGCACTCAAATGGTACATGGGTTTAAACCGTACCAAGATCAGTACCTTCAGAGATCTTGGGGCAGCCTTCGTTCAGCAGTATAAGTACAATCTGGACATGGCACCGGACAGGGATCAGCTCAGAGCAATGTCGCAGAAGGACAAAGAAACTTTCAAAGAATATGCTCAGAGATGGCGTGAAATTGCCGCCCAGATCTTTCCCCCTCTTGAGGAAAAAGACATGACAAAGATCTTTTTGAAAACCTTAAGCTCGTTCTATTACGACCGAATGGTTGCCAGTGCGCCCAGTGACTTCACTGAAATGGTGAACATGGGAGTACGCCTTGAAGAAGTAGTCCAAGAAGGACGATTGGTCAAAGATACAGAGCCATCTAGCAGTACTAAAAGATACGGTAGTGCTTTCCCAAAGAAAAAAAAGCAAGATATTAGTAATATCTCTCTCAAAAAGCAAAGGCGAAGCTATCAACCCTGCGCCATCTCCGATTTATCAACCTCAGGTTTCTCAGAGCCAACCAAGTATCAGCAAAGGACACAACAATATCAGCAAAGCACACAACAGCCTCTTCAGCAGGCTCGTCCACAGTACAACAATAATAATTGTACGACACGATCACCAGGGTTTGACCCTATACCGATGATGTATGCAGAGCTATTTCCACTCTCACTGGCCAAGGGGCACGTCCAAACCAAGTCTCCTCTTATAGTACCGGAAAATCCGCCTTTTTGGTTCAAAGCGGATCAAACTTGCCCTTATCATCAAGGAGGACTGGGGCACAACATTGAGAACTATCTCAGCTTCAAATCTGATGTACAGAAGCTTATCAGGAACGGGATCTTATATTTTAAAGATACCAATCCAAATGTTCAGACGAACCCGTTTCCACAACATGAGAAAACTGCCGTAAATTTAATAGAAGAAGAATTTAGTCGCAGTTATCAAATTCAGGATGTACTCCTATTAGGAACCAATCTGGTCAGGATGCATTGCAGACAGAGCGGGTACGACCATGTACCACCTCACAATTATCACCAGTGTGATATCTACTCAAAGAATAATTAGGGGTGTTCTGTAGTGCAATCAGCTCTACAAGAACAGATGGATCTGGGTTGGATCCATGGCCCATGCGTATCCCAACATTGTTCAGAACCGTAACATTCTTGCGATGAATGTCAATTTGGTGGCGATGCACTCATGGAAAAGTCAATATCATAATCTGCCACGACACGATTACAACACTTGTCCGATCTGCTCAATAAGTAATCAGGGATGCTCTTTTGTACAAGAGGCCCTCCAACGTCAGATGGATCTCGGATGGATCCAAGACTACCGTGAGAGAAATAACCATCAAGTCAATATGGTTCAGCTCTTTGACATTCGCTTGATGAATACCAGTCTGGTAGAATTACACGCTAAGCAAGTCAGGCTCGACTTTCTGGCTTCACAAGATTATCAAGACTGTGAACAATGCCATAAAGACGACCAAGGGTGTGTACTTGTCTAAAGATCACTTCAACACTTGTTGGACCACTAGTGGCTTCCAATCTATTTGGATGAAGCTACACAGTAGATTAGTATGACTGACGAGAATCCTGATAGGCATCAGAGTCAGGATGTTTTCTCGATGGAACCAGATCTAGTAAAGATGCACTGCATACAAAGCGGGCGAGGCCGGGTGCCACCCCATAACTACGAGCGCTGTAGAGTTTGTTCAGAGAACAACCAAGGATGCTACCTCGTATGAGCGGCTCTTCAAAATCAGTTAGACCATAAAGAGGTTCGACCATGTTCAAGTTCTGGGTCGATCAACGTGATACAAATCTATCTCCCTGATCAAAGCAAAGACGTTTGCGCCATGATCCCTCTACTCGACGAATCAAGAATTACTCTGGATAGTAGAAAGGTTCCCAACCAGGAACTAATTGAGGTTGTCTATAACGGTCAGAAAAATCAGAAAGCTCCTGTGGTCATCTACCTGCCAAGACCAATACCATACAAATCGGAAAAGGCTATCCCTTACAAGTACGGTGCAACAACCATCGAAAATGGAAAGGAAACTCGATTACCCTCTGTTGTAAGCATCGCTGACATCAGTCGAGTAACACGGAGCGGCCGAATCTTCAACAGAGGAGTTGGAGAACCCGCCAAAGAAAAGGAACCTCAAACAGAAGTTCCCAATCAACCAGTCGGGCAACCCAGTAATCCAGAACTGGTAAAGAACAATAATGAGATGCTAAAGCTCATCCAGAAAAGCGAGTACAACATTGTGGACCAACTATTGCAAACTCCATATAGAATCTCTGTGCTATCTCTCCTGCTTAGTTCTGAAGCTCACAGGGAAGCCCTGCAGAAAGTCTTGGAGCAAGCTTTCATAGAACAAGATGTGACGGTAAGGCAGTTTGACAGCATCATTTCCAACATCACTTCCTACAACAATTTAGGATTAAGTGATGAAGAACTGCCAGAAGAAGGCAAAAATCACAATATGGCGCTTAACATTACAATCCACTGCCAGGACGATGCTCTAGCCAGCGTACTGGTAGACACAAGATAATCTTCAAATGTTATGACAAAATTAACTCTGATGCGACTATCATTTCAGGGAGCCCCGATGAGAGGCATCGAGGTCATCGTCAAAGCCTTTGACGGATCTAGAAAAATAGTTATCGACGAAGTTGATCCTCCCATAACCATCGGTCCTCACACTTTCCAAGTCACTTTCCAGGTCATGGACATCTGGGCAGCATATAGTTGTTTATTATGAAGACCTTGGATACACGAAGCTGGGGTAGTCACTTCGACACTTCACCAGAAGCTGAAGTTCGTCAAGAATTACAAGTTAGTCACAGTATGCGGAGAGCAGGCCTTAATAGTGAGAAACTTATCATCATTCTCCTGTGTAGAACCCGAGGAGGTCGTTGGAACCCAGTTTCAAGCACTCTCGGTGAGTAATGAGAATCGATCAGAATGAGGGACGTCGATTTCCTCATATAAAGATGCTCTCGAAGTGATCAAGAGTAACCACATAAAAGGACGGGGACAACTCGTAATTCCTACGGATAACAAGACAAAGAAAGGTCTTGGTTTTTCTTCAACCTATACTTAGACTACTAAAGACAAAAGTTTTCGTCCCATTCAGGTCTTCTTCCACTGTGAGGCTTCCTCCACCCAGTGTCTCAAGAAGTACACACCATCAACAAGAGTGACTCCTCTGATACGGACAAGGAATGGAAATATTATCTCAACGACAATGATTATATGTTTCAGGAAGAAACGCACATGCCATTCTGTTTTCCAAAGTAGAGCCCGAGATATATACCAAGATCAGACGTCCGAATGATCTATGGAGATTGTGACCCTGAGGGATGCCGTGCTCCACCAAACTCATTAGAAGATGACCTAATGAAAGACAACTTCGATCAGGACTATTATGATCCCCTGGATGACTTACCTATCTGGAAGCCGTACCCAGAAGACTCGAGGAAAAAGAGTCAGCCAAACGATGCCTATCAGCTGAGTAATATTGAAAGGAATACCCACGTCCCCACCGAGTCATGGGATCATTACTCAGGACATTCCAAAGATATCCAGCAGAACGATGAATTTGCAAAGCTTGCAGGACAAGAGTTCATCAACTATGCTTTTCCTGAGGTCAACATCATTGAGAAGGATGACTCCTCTACCCCCACAGAAGTATGGGACACCTTAGGACAGCCGAGTGGCAAGTACGACTTCTTGGTCAAGTACACCGCTCCTGAAATCTCTCGCATCAGATACGAGGGTATCCAGCAAACTGGATGGGGAGATCCTCTTGAGAGTGAAAACACTAAGGAAGCTACAACAAAAGAGTTTGTTTATGACAACTCTGCTTGGGAGGAAGACTCCAACGATCCTGCTCCGCCAAAAATCAGCATCATTTCTGAGGACTAACCAAGAAAGAAGGTACCAGACTTTGTGATTCACTGAGGAGTTCGTCGCCAATGGGTTGTTATCGATGTCCTAAAAGTCGTCCATAAGTCTAAGTAATTGCCATCTTTGTTTTAACCTTTCACCATGCCCAGGTGAAACGGATGTTTTTATAGGGCTCACTTTTCTGTAAATGTTCCTCTTCGCTTCGCCCAAAGCGACAGAGTTTTGTTTTATAGGGCTGTATTTCAAGAATCGACAAAATCATAAATAAATAAACGCCGTTCTATCATTCCTGTATTTATTGCTGTTTTCACTTTTCGTTTTACAGAAAATGGTAATCCTAAAACAACCCAATATAATAACAAGCATTTTTCAGAAAATACACTGCACACACTCTTGCATTCTATCTATCTCTTCTAAAAAATGAATCATCACGTCATGCAGATTTCTTGTTTTAAACCCCATTGAAACATACAATCCAATGTCTTCTCCCAACTTTGAATTCCCGATATTTGAAGCTGAAGAAGAAGAGGACGAAGAAATTCCAGAAGAGATCTCCCGACTACTCAGACAAGAGAAAAGAACTATTGAGCCTCACAAAGAGTCGTTGGAAACAGTCAATTTGGGTTCAGAGGAAGAAAAGAAAGAAGTTAAGATTGGGGCACTGCTCAGTCCGACTGTTAAAGAAAGCTTGATAAAACTTCTCAAAGAATTTCCAGATGTATTTGCTTGGTCCTATCAGGACATGCCAGGGTTGGATACCAGCATCGTGGAACATCATTTACCGTTGAAATCAGAATGTCTGCCGGTAAAATAAAGGCTAAGACGGACTCACCCGGATATGGCTATCAAAATCAAGGAGGAAGTGCAGAAACAGATCGATGCAGGTTTCCTCACCACCTCAAAATATCCTCAATGGCTAGCTAACTTAGTGTCAGTTCCGAAAAAGGACGGAAAAGTCAGAATGTGTGTAGACTACAGGGATCTGAACAAAGCAAGTCCAAAGGACGACTTCCCCCTGCCACACATTGACATTGCAAAGTTCAAAGTCTTCTTCTTCATGGATGGATTCTCGAGCTATAATCAAATCAAAATGGCGCTAGAAGATATGGAGAAAACTTCATTCATCACCCCATGGGGTACCTTTTGTTAAAAGGTAATGCCGTTCGACTTGAAGAACGCCGGGGCAACCTATCAAAGGGACATGACTACTCTGTTTCACAACATGATGCACACAAAAATCGAAGTATATGTCGATGACATGATTGCCAAATCTAAAACAGAAAAAGAGCATGTGACACACCTGTCCAAGTTATTCGAGCGTCTGAGGAAATACAAACTCCACTTGAATCCCAACAAATGCACATTTGGTGTCCGCTCAGGAAAACTTTTAGGGTTCATCGTCAGCCAAAAAGGGAATTGAGGTTGATCCTGACAAGGTCAAGGCCATTCAAGAAATGCCTTCGCCAAAGACTGAAAAATAAGTCAGAGGATTTTTGGGACGTTTGAATTACATCTCAAGGTTCATATCCCTCATGACTACGACATGCGCGCCAATCTTCAAACTCCTCAGAAAGAATCAGAGATGTGTATGGACAGAAGACTGCCAAAAAGCATTCGACAGTATCAAAGTATATCTGTTGAATCCGCCTATTCTATCTCCTCCAGTGGAGGGAAGACCACTGATCATCTACCTAACAGTCTTGGAAGACTCGATGGGTTGTGTACTTGGCCAACAAGATGAAACCAAAAGAAAAGAGTCTGTCATCTACTATTTGAGCAAGAAATTTACTGACTGTGAAACTCGGTACACTATGCTCGAGAAAACTTGTTGTGCTTTGGCTTGGGCAGCCAAACGTCTTCGACAGTACATGATTTGTCACACTACTTGGTTAATATCCGAAATGGACCCGATCAAGTACGTCTTTGACAAACCTGCTCTTACGGGAAGGATCGCCCGTTGGCAGATGTTGTTATCGAAATACGACATAGAGTACCATGCTCAAAAAGCCGTCAAAGGAATTATTTTAGCCGATCATTTGGCTCATCAACCGATTGACAATCAGGAATCAGTCGGATTTGACTTCCCAGACAAAGATGTCATGTACTTAAAAATGAAAGATTGCGATGAACCGGTACCCAGTGAAGGGCCAGAACCAGGTTCCCAATGGGGACTAATCTTTGACGGAGCTGTTAAAAATTATGGAAACGGAATTAGGGCAATCATCGTAACACCTCAGGGTACCCACATTCCTTTCACCACCCGACTGACTTTCAAATGCACAAACAACGAGGCCGAATACGAAGCTTGTATCATGGGTCTCGAAGAAGCAATTGACTTAAGGATAAAATATTTGGATGTATACGGAGACTCAGCCCTGGTTATCAATCAGATCAAAGGAGATTGGAACACATACCAATCAGGACTGATTCCTTACAAAGATTACGCGAGAAGGTTGTTACCATTCTTTAACAGAATCGAGTTTCATCACATCCCTCATGAAGAGAATCACATGGCTGATGCATTAGCCACTCTCTCTTCCATGATTAGTGTAGGTCAATGGAATGACGTACCTAAGATTGACATAATGCGCCTAGAACAACCCGCTTACATCTTCGCGATCGAAGCAGTCATAGACGATAAACCCTGGTATCATGATATAAAGTGCTTCCTTCAGAAACAAGAGTACCCACCTGGGGCATCCAGAAAACACAGGAAAACCATCAGAAGACTGGTAGGAAACTTCTTTCTGAGCAATGATACACTCTATAAGAGAAACTTTGACCAGAAGCAAACATGTTGATGAAAGAAATTCACGAAGGATCCTTTGGCACTCATGCCAACGGACACACAATGGCGAGAAAAATTCTGAGAGCAGGATACTATTGGTTGACAATGGAATCCGATTGCTACAAATACATGAGAAAGTGTTACAAGTGTCAAATATACGCTGACAAAATCCATGTACCACCAACGCATCTCAAAGTTCTTTCTTCTCCATGGCTTTTTTCTATATGGGGAATCGACATGATTGGCATGATTGAACCCAAAGCTTCGAACGGACATTGGTTCATCCTGGTAGCCATTGACTACTTCACCAAGTGGGTTGAAGCAGCGTCATACACCAATGTGACTAGACATATAGTGATTCAATTTATCAAGAACAATCTCATCTGCCGTTATGGTGTTCCAAGCCAGATCATTACTGATAATGGATATAACTTGAACAATAAGATGATGAAAGAGTTGTGCGCCGAGTTTAAGATCGAACACCATAACTCATCTCCCTACCGGCCTAAGATGAACGGAGCGGTAAAGGCAGGTAACAAGAACATCAAGAAGATTGTTCAAAAGATGGTTGTAACCTACAAAGACTGGTATGAAATGCTGTCTTTTGCTCTTCACGGCTATCACACATCTGTCCGCACTTCAACAGGGGCAACCCCTTTCTCTCTAGTATATGGCATGGAGGCAGTCCTCACTATAGAAATAAAGATCCTATCAATTAGGGTATTGATGGAAGCTAAGCTAACAGAAGCAGAATGGTGTCAAAGTCGGCACGATGAGCTGAATCTGATCAAAGAAAAGAGAATAACGGCTCTATGCCATGGTCAGTTGTATCAGCAAAGAATGAAGAAGGCGTTCGACAAAAAGGTTCGACCCCGTGTCTTCAGGAAAGGAGACCTTGTGCTTAAAAAGGTACAATCATTCCTCACTGATTCCCGGGGCAAATGGACTCTGAATTATGATGGCCCCTATGTGGTTAAGAAAGCCTTCTCAGGCGGCGCCTTGAGACTCGCAGCCATGGATGGAGAGGAATTTGCCTACCCCACGAATATTGATGTATTCAAGAAATACTTCGCCTTAATAAAAAAAACGTCTCGGTGGATTGAAAACCCGAAAGGGCGGTCCAGGCAAAAATTAGAGACATAAACAAAAATCATCCTGATGGATTGGAAATCTCCAAATACGATCCAAGCAAAAGTTAGGGATTAATGGCAAGTAACTACATCCGACAAGGTTAAATCCCTAGTGATAACACCATCCGTCAGAAAAAAAAAACTTCCAGTCAAGGTCATCTTCGACCAAAGCTCAGGATGTCCAGAATTCAAAGTTGGTAGAAGGATAACGATCGTTATGTTTCAATGTAGCCCATTTCCCTTAAAATTACCATTTTCTAAACTTTGTAAATACTCTATGGTATCATGCGCTTGTCTGATTTCCATCCTATCAATAAAATTTGAGCCCTAGTGCTTTTGTTTACAATTCTCATTTGTTTTATCTTTATAGAATGACATTTTAACATGATCAACGATTCTTGAAATAAAACAAAAATGAATTTACTTGTCAAAATTTTTCTGCTTTTTAAATAAAGATGGCAATTCCTTTTGACTTTGAACATAAAAAAGAACATCGATAGTTTCTCCGAAGGTGATTGAACCTCAGAGTGCAGAATCAAAGTACTCCTTCTAAACCAGTACACCTGAATGAAGGAACAACTGTTTCAGACGCAATGTCCCATCTGACATTTCTGGCAGAGTTCATACCTCTTAAGACCGATCGACGATTCTTTCACCCCCACAGGATCTACCTCTCCTAAGCAAGACATGATTTCTATCTTGAACCAATGATACTTTTCATCCCCCGCAGTGGCCGAGTATCCAGTCGTGTTCATCCACTAGTCTGTATGTCGCGTCGGTTTTGTCAGCATACATCATGCATAATTGATTCACATTCATAATCATATTGCATTACTATCGCTCTGGTCATACTCATTTCCAAAGTGATAAAGTCCTTTTTTCAATCAAGTTGTCAGTTGTCCTTTCCGCGTCGGATAAGACAAAATCCTGGTTTAAGTTCTTTCCTTGTCAGGAAATGAATCGTCTAAGCAATCTCTCCCTAGTTTATTTCTGGATTGGAGACGGTCCTCGACCACTTTGATAACTTGAACCTCTGAAAGGCAAGAAGATATTCAACAGACACCTCTAGAACATCACTCTTCACCATGGAAGATGATATTTTCGCTTTCCCGGATTTAAAGAAAATCCCCAGAGAAAAGCTCTCAATCGAAGACTCTCAGCAATACATCGGTTTTTCTCCCAAAAAAGTCGATGTTAATGAAGTCATCAGCACCTCAAAATTGGATTACATCACGTGGCATTTCTCCGAAAAGATCTCAAAGAAAAGTATGATGTAGTATCCCCAAGCAAAAAGCAGTCTCTCAAGAGATTCGTTTTTCCCCAGGAGAATCAGCAAATGGCATCTCCAACAGAGAAGTTTGCACACCTCTACCGCTCAGACAAATGGGTACCCCCAGTAAGTCTGACCTCGAATTTTTCCATCAAATGGCGTCTCCCAAGTAAAACTCAGTGAGAAGTTTGATGAAGACCGCTACACATAGCATCCCTTATCAAGGAAGAAACTCGACAAGAAGAAACTGAGACCAGTTACGTGGCTGAACACCAGGATCGAGGGGAAGTTTATTCCAGAAACTGAGACCAGTTCCGTGGCTAAAAACCAGGATCGAGGGGAGTTTTATTTCAAAAAAACTGAGACCAGTTCCATGGCCGAAGACCAGGATCGAGGGGAGGTTTATTACAAAAGAAATTGAGACCAGTTCCGTGGCTGAAAACTAGGATCGAGGGAAGGTTTATTACAAAAGAAACTGAGACCAGTTCTGTGGCTGAAGACCAGGATCGAGGGGAGGTTTATTACAAAAGAAACTGAGACCAGTTCCGTGGCTAAAAACCAGGATCGATGGGAGGTTTATTTCAAAAAAAACCGAGACCAGTTCCGTGGCTGAAGACCAGGATCGAGGGGAAGTTTTACCCTTTTCTAAGTATCATTGCTTAGCAAAAGAAGATGGATGAGCAAACCGCTGGCATTCATAACCACCATCAAAATTTTGGGTATTCCGATATTTAATCCTCTTGCACCCTGAATGTCCGAATACCTCGCCATTCACACCTTCGGGTCCAAGAAGATTAAATAGGGGCATCTGTCATACCCCAAATTTTGACCATCAATATTTCCCATCATTGTGAGAATCATCACCATAATATGGATGTACCTTCATGCCTCATCAATCTTCTCAAAGATTGTTGAGCATTCACCACAATCATGAATTAAGGTTTTGAGCCCTCTCAGAGCATTTAGGCAAAGGATCAATCAAGAATTGACATGATCTTTAACTTGTCTAACCTCTCAAACACCCATAAAGGATCAGAGGTCTCCCACATCAAGAATCAAGCAAAAGGATGCAACATCCCAAGTGGATCGAGCCTCAAGATCGCCATTGTTACCAAATTAGGGTTTTCATCGACTGAGGCCTCCAGAGTGAAATTTTCATATGGGATTGAGCCAAGGCTTCAAAATATGACTCAATATGTTCAAAATAACCCTAGGAGTCCCTTTACAAAGTTAAAAAACCCTCAGAGATTGCATTCTCCAAAAGTCGGGAATTAGGGTTTCTCCGCGACGAGCCGCTCTGGAGCCAAAAGTCAAAACATGACTTTTTTGGCAAAAATGATCCTTATAACTCATATTTTCATAAGATATGACTTATAATGTCATTTGAACAAGAATTGATCAAGAAATCATGATAACTTGTAAAAGGAGTAATCTTGAAAAATTGAAAAAATTTCTAAGTTACTAAATTTGAATGGTTTTGGTGCCAACTTCTAAGGACCATAACTTTTGAACCAAACAGCCATTTTGAGTGATCCAAAGCCTGATTTGTAGGTCTTCCTACATTATACAAAAGATTCAACTACCTCAAACTCCAATTCTTCATAGCTTTTTAGTTATGGATGGATCAAAGTGGCAAAAAAATCAAAGATTAAACACTTAGTGAAAACTGCCTGAGTTTTCAGCCTTGAACATCAATGTTCATGAGGATTTTTCAGTTGGATTCAAATAGTTTCAAGACAAACTATGATCACATATGGATTGTATCATGTTAGGGCTTTCTAAAAAGCACAAGAGCTTTCCATAACTCCATTTGAGCAAGGAGATATGATCCTCCCAAAATGGCACTTTCCAACTGTCATGTACAAGGCAGTTTTGTGCACTTTTGCTCGAGCTGGCCAAATTGTGCAACCTTAAGCCTTGTCACACTTCTAAAAACATATAAGGATCTTATCCAAAAAAGTACCGCTGATCCACAAGCCTTGCAAGTAAGACACCACCCATTGCTTGCAAAACAAACTTGCTCTACTATAAATAAAGCTTATTTGTGATCAGTTTGAGTACACCAAAGCACCCAAACTGATACTTTCCTCAAACTCTCTCTTTCACTCCAAAAAACACCTTCTCTTGCAAGTGCCTATCGGGTTTTGCATTTGAGAACATTTCTGTCCAAACCAATGATGTAAACACCTCACATACATCATATGTAGGTGATCTAAACACTAAAACAACATCTGGAACATCAGAATCTAAAAGTAGTACCCCATTTGCACAAGCTTTTAGCATATTTGCAGTTGAGATGCCACATCAAGTTCCAGCTCATTTCAATCCACTCTAAGCATTCAAACACATTCCTTGGCACCTAAGGAAGCTGTCCAGATCATTGGAACACATCTGTAACACCTCCATCATCAAGCTCGATCACCAGCTGCAAGTGTAACACCCCAAAATTTGCCTAATTGTTTTTAGCTAACTGGCTTTTGTTTCTTTGCATTTCTTGCATTAGCATTTGTGCATAGCATGGGTTCTTAGCATAGGATCAAGGTACTTGGTTCATCTCAAAGGAGTCTCAAGCCTCAAGGTGGTTTAAGGGGTTCATCATATCTTCATAAGATCAAGAATGGGAAAGGATTTCAAATGAATCTTTCCCTCCTAACCAAAGGGACCAAATTAGGGTTTTGGTTCAAAGGACTTCTTGAGAAGACTTTGTGGATTCAAGCATGTTCTTATGGTATTCCATATGCTCACAAGTGTTCATGGATAGAGACTTGGCTAGTGGTTCATTGTGGAAGATGTTCAGTGGATCAGTTACTTGTGAAGTAAGCAAAAGTCAACTGTAAGGAGGAAAGTCAATCATGGGATTTTGAGGTCCTCTTCATGTTTTTTAAGGTCTTATGACCTCATATGGTCCTCAAATGTCAAGATTCATGTCACTCATCAAGAATCAGGAGTTTGTGCAAATATTACTAAATATGGAAATGACCTATAATTTGAAACTTTCCATTTTTGGCAGCTTTTTCACCACATTCAACTTGACTTTTCATCATCAAAGAAGCTTCAAATTAATTTTCCTCAAACATGAAAGTTGAATATATTTCTCTCCCATTTCCAAAAAGTACTAGATTGTCTCCATATCATTTGTGGTTCTCAAGTTATGATCAAAAGAAGGCAAGGTGTTTTTTAAGGATTTCACATGTATTCATTTTTTCCACCTTTGGCATTTTGATTCCAAATGACTTGTAATTGATTCTATTGCTTCAAGTCACATTACAACATCCAAGTACACTCCATGAGGACCATTTTTAACCCTTGAAGCAAGTGAATTCGTGTCATGTACTTCACTTATTTCACAAAATGCATTTTTGCAAGATGGATTGAAACTCACAAACCAATCAACCACAAGGCCCAATTTCAATTCCATTGTGATCAGTAAGTGGAATGTGAGTGAATCATGCTTATTCCATGACCTGTGCACGTGTGGATTAGTGGGTACAACACAAATTGCAAAATTGAAAAACCACTCAAAACTCACTAATCAGGGGTTTAATCAATTGCTAATCATGATGAGAGGTCTAATGGAGAGTATATAAGCTTACTCACACGCACAAAGCTAGGGCATGCACCCTCATTTGCTCATAATCCATTTTCACCTCCAAACTTTTCTCTCTTCGAATCTCTCTTCTCTTGAGAGTTTTTGAAGTTTTCTTTGCACATTATTGATCAGTGTGGTGAGAGGGACAAGAATCTACCATTGGTTTGAGCTTAGAGTGAGGATTTCATCAAGTTCGTGTTCAAGTTGCTCAAGTTCAAAATCTTAGATCTAGCCAATTTCAAGCCTCTATTTGCATTTATTTTGCAAATAGAGCTCAAAAGAGGAAGATCTGCAGCTTTTGGAAGGAGTTCTTGGTGTATTTTGAGCTCTACAGCTTTCAGGTCGCCGGAGAAGGTGACCGGAGCTAGGGTTCCGGCACCTGGTTTTGTTTCAGGTCATCTGAGGTTTTGATGGAGAAGATGAAATCTGGACTGTTGGTGGTCCAGATCTGAGGGTCCACGTTCAGCCACGTCTTTTAAAACTTGTTTTTATTTTATTTCTTGCGTGTTGGTGATCCATGTTTGTTATTGTGCACATTCAGATCTGACCTTTGATCTTGCATGCTTTTATGTTTGATTGACTTGATCTAGTGCATTGATTTAATATGATGGTTTGGATTATGCCAACACATTAAAAATATCAGGTGCTTCCCACGTGATTTATTTTTATTTTTGATGGTGTTGATATGTGCGCGTGTACATTTATTATTGTGTGCCTTGTGATCTGATGCGTTAATCATGATTACCTTGATTTTGGTTGACTGAATATCATGCGTATGATCAATCTTGTGGCTGGTGTGAGTTGACTGGGTCTTTGTTTTTTTGTTTGGTATGCGCTGATTATTTAAATGGATTGGGCTGGCTATCTGCACCCCCCTGTTCAGCCCATTTGGTGTTTTCAATGTGTTTCCTTTGCTGTATGCACCCCCTGGCTTTTATGTCTTTTTATTTTATTTTAATTGTTGCATTTTCATTTTTGATTTTTAAAAAATAGTTTTATGCATCAAAAAAATTACCAAAAAATCATGAATCATCCTTAGGGTTTTATAAAATTTTGGAAAATATTATTTTCCATTTTTATTTTATTTTGTGCCTCTGATTTAATTGTTTAATTAATTTCTTTTTGGATTGTTTCATATATGCACACCCTGCCTTGTTAATTTTTGTTCTCATCATCTATACATGATTTGCATCTCATTCTTTTTGCATTTGTTAGAGGACCTGTTGAGGTTCCTAAAAATATTTTTCTCATATTTTTAAACTCTTTTCATATTGCATTTTAGTCCCTCTCTTTTGCATATTGAGTCTTGTTTCTTATGTGATCTTTGCTCCTTTGTTTGAGGTGCTTAACTTGTGAATTTTTGTGAGATATTTTGACATGTGATTGGCTTCTGACTTAGGTAATTTGAGTTTTAATATCACAATTCTTGAGTGTTATTTGATATATGTTTGTTTATTTGTGCTTAAATGACTTATGCATGATTATATCTTGACACCTCTTTACACAAGTTGACTTGCCATGCCTATTTGCTTGAGTTTCTTCTTGATTCTTTGTATGTGCATTTGATATGATTTTTACCCCTGGTTGAGATCCCTTGTGACCAAGTTTTACCATTTATGGATCATGTTTGAATCATGTTTGAGTATGCTTAAGTGTTGGAACTTTGTCCTCTTTTTGTAGCTTTCTTTGGTGCATAATGTTTCATGCTTTGATTTCCTTTTGCACATGTGAATTGTTGATGATAATATGATCTTGGTTCTGACTTGTTTTCATCTTCATCTTATTTTTCTCATTTCATCTTGATATGAAGTCCAAGTATGCTTAATTGTGCATTTCATACAAGTATGCTTGCATTCTTTCATGATTAACTTTGCATGTTTACTTGAGATTGTTTTGCATGATCTTTGAAACATTTTTGATGATTTGAGTTGGACATTTATGATGTGAGGTGCTTGCTGCCATTTTTTGTATCTCATCTTCTCCTTCTCTTTCTCATTCTTCTCTTTCACTCTCTTCCTCCCATGAATCTCAAGACTTGTTTAAGTCTTGGATTCTTTCCCTTTAGAGCTACCTAGTCCACCTTAATTTTTGATTAAGCTTGGAGTAGGATTAGCATTAGATTTTAGGTAGTCGTCTCTCCTAAGCCTCACTAACCATAGGTTACCCATGCATGATAACATTAGGACTCTTAGTTTCCCTTTAGAGTTTCCTTTGGGTCTTCTCTCTTCTCATCTCAAAACTTCTTGAAAACACTTAATAAAGATAAAGTGTATTGTGCACGAGCCTTAAGTGTGGGGAATGAGAAATGAGGGGTTTCCTCTCATCTTTCTAGAGTGCTTTGCGAGCGTCCTGTCTTGGGACGATTCGTTGAGTATTCGTCTCTGTGCCCTAGACTTTGATGCAATGCAAGTTATGAACTAACTTAAAAAACACTTCTGCCTAAAAAACCCAAAACCAATTCAAATCTTTTTTATCCTTCGGGATTGTTGGGTTTCAAATTTCATTTTCAGAAAAGAGCTCGTCGCTCACGTAAAAAACACTTACCCATCCGTGGTCGTACCCACGAACTACATTAGCTCTGATTCCTCTCTTTCGTCTGATTGAAGATATGTAGGCACAAGACAGCGATTGTCTTGGCGAGCAACCTTCCCCCATAGTTCCCGTCCGAACTAAGTTGACTCTGACTTTCCCATTGCACTGAGGGAGTACGTAGACCTAGGGCATCGAATATGTCCTACCGAGTCCGTCTTAGTCACCCTCATCCCCGTTTTCTTTTGCAGCCATAGATAGTATGACAGCTCACCCTCCGTTTAGACAACAAGCGTAGATCCCATCGAGTACGATGGATGCGTGGGTGCTAACACCTTCCCCTCGCATAACCGACTCCCGAACCCGGACTATGGTTGCGATGACCATGTCTCTCCCCCTTTCTCTTTAGGTTTATATAGTGTTTCCTTTCCCTCCCTCGGGATAAATACACATTGCTGGTGACTCTGTGTTTTCTGCGCCACTCTCGCGTTTGTACCGTTGGATGCGAATCTTTCAGGAGCGATAGCTGGCGACTCTGCTGGGGAATCTGGTTGACCTCTTGCTGGTCCATCCCCTTTAGCGAGTCGATCCTAGCGCTTGTTTGTTTTTTGTTGGGTGTTTATTTGTTGTGCTTTATTATGTTGTATATTACTGTTTTACAGCTTTTACTGCATTGCATTTCATTTTATAACTGTCATACTGGATAGTGTTGTGCTGTGTTGTGCTGGTTTTCTGTTTGGCAGGTTGGGTTGTTTTGAGAGATAAGCCCAATACACAGGCTTGAGTACACCCTAGGACTAAAGTGGAGAGTAGTGGGACTTACGTGCCTGATTGGTACGTTTGTGTGTTCACAAAATTCACAACCAGACGAGGCTATCTTGGGACGCATTCTGACGTGTGTGTCTTGCGCATGTTAGGGTGTTGATCTAGAGAGCTGTCGACTCTGGTGACCATTTCTGCGATACCTCAGTTGCGCCTCTCCTCCCGAGATGTGATAGTGGCAGACCACATTCCGTGGTAAACTCATTGCACATTCTCGATCCGAGGACCCAATGCTGAGGGACTCGCATAGGATGACCTTATTTTTTAGGGGAATCAGATGAGGCCTCCTCGATTGATGATGATGCCAAACCAGAAATGGTGAACGTATCATCATTTCTCGACCTGAGAGCCCGTGATATTGAGAATCCTCACCTTTCTAGAACCCACATGAGAGATGGGATGGGTGTTTGCAGGCTTGCAGGAAACTGAAACTTTCAACCTACCCGGTTTTCTGGATTTCTCATCAGTGCTTGATTATTTGGGTTTCTGGTTATCTCAGTGGTTCGGTATTCTGGAATTCTGGTTTTCTGGGTTGTGGTTCTCGTTCAGGTAACAATACAGCACATCCAACAGTGATGCCTTGATCCCATGCTTGCATGTGCATATCATTTTTCTTGCATTCTAACATGTTTGACATTTTTCAGGGCTTGCATCTTACTCTTGATTCCGGTTTTCTGAGGCTGCCTTAACATGGATGTCCAGAGAAAGAAGACTGTTGCTTATTCGTTCCCAGACCCGACCTTGACGTTGATTCACAAGCTGATTAATATGGCTGGTCCCGGAGTTCGTACAGAGTTTGGTGGAGAGTATGGGAGACTTCTGAAGTTTGTCTATAGTATCTCCAAGAATGAGAAGGATTCCATTCATACACTTCTTCAGTTCTATGATCCGTCTTTGCGTTGCTTCACTTTCCTAGACTACATCTTGGCTCCAACGTTGGAGGAGTTATCATTTATTTTGGGATTCCCCATCAGGCATGACATAGTTTTCTTTTTTGAAGAACGCCCTGGGATAAAAGAAATGGTCATTGCTCTTCATATTGGTGAATCCGTTCTGAGCAGTAATATTGTGGAGAAACAAGGAGCTAAGGGTTTCTTATTGAAGTTCTTGTTTGATCAAGCTTGCATACATGTTAAGGAGAGAAATTGGACTGCTTTCCAAGCTATTCTGGCTATGTGCATCTATGGGATTATCCTGTTTCCCAATGTTCCTGGTCTGGTAGATATGCATGCTGTCAGAATCTTTATTTCAAAGAATCCTATACCTACCTTGCTAGGTGATGTGTATCACTCAGTCCACTACAAGAATGAAAATAGGCGTGGAAGAACTGTGAGTTGTTGTGCACCACTCTTATCTACTTAGTTTCTGAGTCATCTCCCCGAAGCTGGCGCTTTCGTTGATACGAGAGATTCTCTGAAGTGGTCAAAGAGGTTAATGGGCTTGACTGCTGACAACATTATTTGGTTCAACCATGACTTGCTAGGAATGGAGATTATTTGCAAGTGCGGAGAATTCCCTAATGTACCCTTGATAGGGAGAAAAGGTGGAATTAACTATAATCCTTCCCTTGTTATCAGGAAGTTTGGTTATCCTTTGAGAGGTCCACCTGAAGAGCGAGATATCAGAGTCCTTATTCTTCAATGGTACCAGGGATCAAGAGATGATAAGGAAGATTGTGAATGCTTGACAGCAGGTGACCAAGAAGGGAAAAACTTCATTCGGGAAATGTAATAACCGGGCTTTTTCTTCCTATGAAGAATGGATTAAGAAAAGAGCAGAAGATGAGCTTCTACCCTTCCCGGTGGAACCACCTTTGTATCCTTTGATGATCGAGGCTCCCACGACTATTGATATAGAGAAGTATGATAAGTTATGGGCTGAGAAGGAGAAACTCCGAGAGGAGAATCGTGAGCTGGGCAGAGAGGTTGGTCAGTTGAAGCACGAAAAAGGCGAAGCTATCCATGTTGCTAGGTTGAAATCAGAACTTTTGGCTGTGAAGGAGAAAGAATTGTCTAAAGAAGCCATAGCCAGAGAGAAAGTGGTCAAGCGTTGAAAGGTGTTAGCAAGGTCCTTTCATCCAAAAAGAAAGAGTTGGCTTATGCTATGTCAAGAATTCACAAGTTTTGTGACCGTCGGAATAGAGCAATTACCGCCAACAAATTGAAAGAGGACAAGTATCTGGAACAGATTGAAGGTTTGAAGACAGAGATTCGGAAAAAGGATAAGGAGATTTTATCATGGATTTTTTATAGGAGAGCAATTGAGGAAAAGCTCAAGGAAGCCATGGCAGATATGGAACAGCTGAAGATCCAAGCCGAAGTGAAAAGAGCCAGGAGCGAAGGTCCAAATTCAGGTGGAGCTTCTGGAGAAGATGATTGGGAATTGCATAGTCGTTATTTAACAGGGATCTTGCACAGGAGGGATCTTTTGATTCAGGAGTTGATTCAGAGACCAGAGCATCCTAATACCAAGAAGCTTCTCAAGGAAGTGCAGGATTGGTGCAAAAAGAATGACGAATGGGGAATTCTAGCACGGCTAAGTCTTGATGATATGCCTTAGTTTCCTTGCTGCTGTTTTCTTTGTATTTCCGGGAACACCGCCAGGCGTGTTGGTTGGGGTCTTTGTTTATGCTTATTCAGACTTGTGTTGTAACAGATGCTTATTCTCTTTATATGATCAGGAATTCAGTTCTCTTCTGTTGTTAAAACTGGAATCAAGGGATAGATCGCCTTGATAATGTTCATACATGTTTGCATTTGCATAATCATCTCATTTTTGCATTACAAGTTATCTTGGATTCTCTGGTTTTCTTATGCTCTCTCTTTTTTACAGTCAGGATTGATCAACCAACTCATCGGTATTCTACCAGGCTTAATCAAAGCAGAGTGGTGGACAAAGTTCAGGCAGACATGGCAGCTATGCAAGCTCGCATCAATCAATTCATGGAGATGATGCAGGGTGTGGTGCAGAGTCAGAATGAATTCAGAACTCTAGTTCAGCCTTTGGTGTCGCAGGTTGATGAAAATGGTATCTTACACGGTGGTCTTCTTAATCATGTTATTCCTCTGGGCGGAGGTGGTGCTGGTATCAACATTCCTATCCCTGGTGCTGGTGGACAGGGTGGGATTCCTTCAGTGGTGGGAGAAGGAAGTACTGTTCGAGCTATCCATGGCCATCGTATTGATGATCAACAGGATGATGTTTTTTCAGTCAGAAGCTTGAATGGTGGTCTTTCTGTGGTCAGTGATGAGAGGATCCGTTTAATCGAGGCGCAATTGAAAGGGGTTGTGAAACAGGATGATCTGGGAATAGATTTGGACGACCTAAGGTTGGTCCCTGATATTTTCATTCCACACAAGATTCAGATCCCAACAGAACTCAGCTGTTGAGCATGTCCCAGAAAAATGATGAAAGTTTCAAAGAATACGCGCAAAGGTGGCGTGAATTGGCGGCCAGAGTACAGCCACCAATGTTGGAGAAAGAGATGTTGGATATGTTCATGGACACGCTGCCTATGCACTATTATGAGAAACTATTGCCTTGTTCACTAGGCAAGTTTATAGATGTGATTGCTATCGGACAGAAGGTAGAGGTTGGAATTAAGGCTGGAAAAGTTTCTAGTGGTGACGGATCATCCTCTGGGCATGGAAAGAAGCCTTTTGATGGTTATAAGAAGAAAGGAGAGGCCAATGTTGTATCATCCCACAGGGGAAAAGGGAAACAATGTCAGAGCAATAATCAACAAGTAGCATCGGTAACTATCCCAGCAACGTTATCTCCACCACAGCAACAAAGGAATAATGCTAATCAGAACAGGCAGCAGGGCCAGTATCAGAACAGACAAAGGAATGCAGAGAGGCATTTTGATCAACCACCAATGTCATATGCACAATTGTTGCAACATTTGCTGCAGTTGCGTCTAGTTGAGCTCCATACCCTGGCTCCACCAACAGGGGAACTCCCACGCGGCTACGATGCAAACGCACACTGCGATTTTCACTCTGGTGCTCCGGGGCACACTGTGGAGAAGTGTATGGGGTTTCATCATAAGGTGCAAGACCTTGTAGACTCCAAGGCTATCAATTTCTCGAATGTTGGGCCCAATGTTATTCAAAACCCGATGCCTAACCACAATGGGCCGAGGGTGAATGCGATAATTGAGGAAGGTGATGCTTTGAATTTGATCATGGATGTTGAGGAGCTGAAGACTCCGTTGGCTGTGGTTAAAAACAGGTTATTGAAAGGTGGCGTCTATCCGGGCTGTGATGAGAACTGCTCAGATTGATTGATGAAGGATAATGGTTGTGATTCGTTGAAGATGGGTATCCAGAATCTGATTGATGAGGGTTGCTTACAGTTTAATCGAGGTAATCAGCAGGAAGAGGTTGTTGGTGAGAAGGTTGCTACTATCACTATTCCTTTCAAAACGATTACTATTTCAGGTCCGGTAAGGCCACCTCCAGTTATTATCACAAGGGCTGGACCCATTCCGTATGAAAGTTCTAAGGCTATTCCTTGGAATTATGGCGCCGAGGTGTTTGTCAATGGACAAAAGCAGGAATTAATGACAACTTCATCAGTGAGTTCTAGTCCTGAGGTTAAGGTTGAAGCTGATGCTATAACAAGAAATGGTAGAGTGCTTACTCCTGTTAATGATCAACCCAGTACTTCTAGGCAAGATAAGGGAAAACAGGTAATGGATGGTTCTGTTCAGACTCCAGTGATTGTTGATTCTACAGTAAAGCCAGTTGATGATGTTTTTTCTGAAAATGTAGAGGAGTTTATGAGACTCATCCGGAAAAGTGATTACAAAATTGTGGACCAGTTACATCAAACCCCGTCAAAGATTTCCATTCTGTCATTGTTGTTATGCTCTGAAGCTCATTGGAATGCTCTTCTAAAAGTTTTGAATGTGGCCTTTGTTCCTCAAGAGATTTCTGTTAACCAGCTGGAAGGGGTTATAGCGCATGTGAATGTGGGCAATGGCTTGGGCTTTACAGATCTTGATTTGACTCCCGCTGGAAGGAATCATAACAATGCCCTGCATATTTCGATTGAGTGTCGTGGTTCACTAATGTCGCATGTGTTGGTTGATACCGGATCATCGTTGAATGTATTGCCAAAGAAAGCACTAATGAATTTGGATACCAGGGGACTTATTTGTACACCAAGTGACTTCGTGGTGCGAGCTTTTGATGGCTCGAAGAGATCTGTCTTTGGTGAGATTGTGCTTCTGATCAAGGTTGGACCGGAAATCTTTGATGCAACATTTTATATAATGGATATTCAGCCAACATACAGCAATATGTTGGGTCGTCCTTGGATCCATGGTGCAGGCGCTGTAACCTCCACTTTGCATCAAAAGCTGAAATAGATGGTTGATGGTCATTTAGTGACAGTGTGCGGAGAAGAAGACATAATGATTAGTCAGCTGTTAACTTTCAAATACGTGGAAGTGGATGGTGAAATCCATGAGACATTGTGTCAGGGGTTTGAGAAGGTGAAGGTTTCTGAAGAGGTTGTCCACTCTGAAGCTATAGAGCAGCCTGCAGGGGAAAATCAGCCTGAGATCTCTATGTCTTCGTTTAAAGACGCCAAAGCTGTGGTTGAAGCTGGTAGCTCACAGAGGTGGGGCCAAGTGGTTGAAGTTCAGGTGAAGAGGGATACCTATGGATTTGGATACAAACCACCTAGGTGTCAGGAAGAGCCTCCTAAGTTCTATGGCCCAGTCTGTTTCACCAGTGCCGGTGTTTTCTTCGACAGAGTTAATGTCATTGAGGAAGAAGGAGACAGTGATTGTGACATGGATAGCTGGATCCGCCCTTGCGTCCCAGGAGAAAATCTGTGCAACTGGTCTTCTGAAAAAGTCATTCAAGTGACTGGCTTCGAGTAATTGCTTTGTTTTCCTATTATGTTAATGCTGCGTTCTGCCCAAGACGTAGTGATTTTGTTTGTAGGGCTTTTAACTGTTGCATGTTTTGCTTTATCATCAGTAAAGGACTTTTCACACTCAAATATTTTGATCTCTGTCTTTCTGTTTTTATTTTTATGCATTAAAAACCCACATCAAAATGGCAATGTGTTTCTTTTGTTGCATACATAATAAAACATACCTCATCAATCATGCATGTCTTTTTGTTCAGATGACACCGATCATGACTCAGCTATAGCTCGGTATGACTTTGACAATCCAATCTATCAGGCTGAAGAAGAGACTGACGAAGATTGTGAACTTCCCGAAGAGTTGGTCATATTGTTGAAGCAAGAGGAGAGAGTCATCCTACCTCATCAGGAGGAAATTAAGATTGTGAATCTGGGAACCGAGGACGCCAGAAAGGAAGTAAGGATAGGGGCTACATTGGAAGACAGTGTCAAGGGAAGATTGATTGAAATGCTCCGTGAGTATGTGGACATCTTCGCCTGGTCTTACCAAGACATGCCTGGGCTCGATACTGATATTGTTGTACACCGGCGACCACTTAAAGGAGGTTGTGCTCCGGTCAAGCAAAAGTTGAGAAGAACTAAATCGGAGATGTCTGTCAAAATCATGGAAGAGGTTCAGAAACAGCTAGATGCCGGTTTTCTTGCCGTAACGAATTATCCTCCATGGGTTGCTAACATCGTGCCTGTACCCAAGAAGGATGGGAAGGTCAGGATGTGTGTTGATTACAGGGATTTGAACAGAGCAAGCCCAAAGGACGATTTCCCGCTCCCTCACATTGACGTGTTAGTTGACAATACTGCTCAATATTCGGTGTTTTCCTTCATGGATGGCTTCTCTGGGTATAACCAAATCAAGATGGCCCCAGAGGACATGGAGAAAACAACGTTCATAACACCGTGGGGAACTTTTTACTACAAGGTGATGCCCTTTGGATTGAAAAATGCAGGGGCAACTTACCAGCGGGCGATGGTGACTCTCTTTCATGATATGATTCACAAAGAGACCGAGGTCTATGTTGATGACATGATTGCGAAGTCACAGACGGAGGAAGAACATCTGGTGAATCTTCAGAAGTTATTTGAAAGGTTAAGAAAATTCAGACTGAGGTTGAGTCCAAACAAATGCAACTTCGGGGTGAGATCAGGAAAATTGCTGGGGTTTATTGTTAATGAAAAAGGTATCGAGGTTGATCCTGCAAAGGTAAAAGCCATACAAGAAATGCCTGTGCCGAAAATAGAAAAAGAGGTTTGTGGTTTCTTGGGGAGGTTGAACTACATTGCTAGGTTCATCTCGCATCTCACAGCCACCAGTGAACCAATCTTCAAATTGTTAAGAAAAGATCAAGCGATCAGGTGGAATGAAAATTGTCAAAAGGCATTTGAAAAGATAAAAGAATACTTGCAGGAACCTCCGGTCCTTATGCCGCCAGTGCCAGGAAGGCCTTTGATTATGTATCTTACGGTTCTTGAGAATTCAATGGGGTGTGTACTTGGTCAACACGACGAGTCAGGTAGAAAAGAGCACGCCATCTACTACCTGAGTAAAAAGTTTACTGATTGTGAGTCGAGGTACTCGATGCTGGAGAAAACATGTTGTGCACTCGCTTGGGCCACTAAGCGTTTGAGGCAGTATATGTTAAACCATACAACCCTTTTGATTTCGAAGATGGATCCGATCAAGTATGTGTTTGAGAAGCAAGCACTTTCTGGTAGAATAGCCCGTTGGCAGATGGTTCTGACAAAATACGATATTCAGTATGTTTCCCAAAAGGCCATTAGGGGAAGTGTTTTGTCAGAATATCTTGCCGAACAGCCAATTGAGGATTATCAACCGATGAAGTTTGAATTTCCGGATGAGCATATCATGTATCTGAAGATGAAGGATTGTGAAGAGCCTTTCCCTGATGAAGGGTTTGAGATTGGATCTCAATTGAAGTTGGTCTTTGATGGGGCTGTAAATTCATATGGTAACGAAATCGGGGCAGTCATTACGACTCCAAAGGGTTCTCATATACCCTTCACTGCCCGATTAGCGTTCGTATGTACCAACAATGAGGCAGAGTATGAAGCATGCATCATGGGGTTAGAAGAAGCGATTGAATTGAGAATCAAGAACCTTGATGTTTATGGTGATTCTGTGTTGGTGGTGAATCAGATTACAGGTGAATGGGAGACTCGTCAAGCGAATCTTGTTCCGTATAACAACTATGCCAGAAGGTTGTTACCTTTCTTTGACAGAGTGGACTTCCATCACATTCCCCGGATAGAGAATCAGATTGGTGATGCGTTGGCAGCGTTGTCATCAATGTATCAAGTGAATCGTTGGAATGAAACTCCTTCAATCAGAATCATGCACTTGGACAGACCTGCTTTTGTATTTGCAGTTGAAGGGGTATCAGATGACAAGCCTTGGTATCATGACATCAAAGTATTTTTGAAGAGTCAGGAATACTCAGCTGGGGCATCTTCCAAGGATAAAAAGACATTGAGGAGGTTATCAGGAAACTTCTTTTTGAACAAAGACGATGTGTTATACAAGAGAAACTTTGACATGGTCTTGCTACGTTGTGTTGATGAACACGAGGCAGGCCTGTTAATGGAAGAGGTTCACGAAGGTTCCTTTGGTACTCATGCCAATGGGCATGCTATGGCAAGAAAATTGTTAAGAGCGGGATATTATTGGATGACTATGGAGTCTGATTGTTTTAAATACGCCCGAAAATGTCATAAATGCCAGATGCTGACAAGGTGCACGTACCACCTACTCCTCTGAATGTTTTGTCGTCACCTTGGCCTTTTGCCATGTGGGGCATTGACATGATTGGAAAGATTGAGCCGACTGCTTCGAATGGACATCATTTTATCCTGGTGGCTATTGATTATTTCACGAAGTGGGTGGAAGCAGCATCATATGCCAACGTCACCAGACAAGTGGTAGCCCAGTTTATCAAGAAGGACATCATCTGCCGGTATGGAGTCCCGAAGAGAATCATTACTGATAATGGTTCGAACTTGAACAATAAGATAATGAAGGAGCTATGCCAGAGCTTTAAAATTGAACACCACAATTCTTCTCTCTATCGCCCGAAGATGAATGGGGCTGTTGAAGCGGCTAATAAGAACATAAAGAAGATTGTGCAGAAGATGGTAGTGACATACAAAGACTGGCATGAGATGTTTCCTTACGCTTTGCATGGTTATCGTACTTCGGTACGCACATCAACTGGGGCAACTCCTTTCTCACTGGTATATGGTATGGAAGCAGTTCTACCATTAGAAGTTGAGATTCCTTCTTTGAGAATTCTAACGGACGTGAAGCTTGATGAAGCTTAGTGGGTGCATTCTCGGTTGAATGAGCTGAACCTTATTGAAGAAAAGAGATTAGCAGCCATTGCGCATGGTCGGTTGTATCAGAGCAGGATGAAAAAAGCATTTGATCAGAAAGTGCGTCCTCGGTGTTTTCAAGCTGGTGAATTGGTTTTGAAAAGGATCCTTCCTCCCCAAACAGATCACAGGGGCAAATGGACTCCGAATTACGAAGGGCCATATGTAGTAAGACAGGTTTTCTCTGGTGGAGCCTTATTACTCTCAACTAAGGATGGCGAAGATTTTACGTCCCCTATGAACGCGGATGTAGTCAAAAAATACTTTGCATAAAAGAGACCCGCTGAACATAAAAAGAAGGTTCGGGCAAAAATGAGGCATCCTGGCGAACCATAAAAAGAAAAGGTTCGGGCAAAATTTAGGGATAAAAAGAAAAAAATTAACCCGCAAGGTTGAAAACATGAAAAGGCAACTTTGGCAAAAATGGGTATCCCGGTGGATTGAAAACCCGAAAAGGGCGATCCAGGAAAAAGTTAGGGATTTAAAAGCAAAGACTACGATCCGCGTTCGATCTGTGATCGCTATTCACACTTGGAAAATTCAAAGGAAAGGAATCAGTCCAGTCAGTCATCTTCAAAGGCCAAAGCAGCTGCGGATAAACGAGTCATATGGGTTATAGCTGAGTCGAGTCATGGTGGATGTATGTTCCTCACATTGCCGACATGTGTATTTTCTTTTACTTTTTGCGCAATTACCTCTTTCCAGGAATTGCTTCTAAATGTAATTGCCTATTTACAGGCCGGTCACTCAAAAAAGTTTGCATTTTAGTCAAAGAACTTTTGTTTCTTATTTTACTTGTTTTGTTTGTGAAAATGTCCGATATTTTTTATAAACATTACATGCTAAATGTTGAGCTTCATGAAACAAGTTGGAAAAGAGTGGCAATTGCTTAGGCGTCAGTTACTATGATGATAATCAAAGTAATCATTTTTGTACGTAGACCTTTCTGTTGGTTTTGCAGGATGACAGGTGTACCTCCCCAGTAGAGCTTTTCGCCCCAACTTTGAAGTGTGATCGTCCTCAGCAGTTTATTACTCTTCCCCATCAGAGTATCAAGGATCGTTTTCCTCAACAGAGTATAAAGAGGTAATTCCCCGAGCGGAACCGTTGAGGATCGTCCCCCTCAGCAGGAGATAAGAGGTTTACCCCCAGTCAGAGTTGTGATTTGGCTCATCTTTCCTCAGTAGGTAGCCAGAAGTTGTTATTTTTACAGCCTCTCCTGCAGGAGTCTGATGGAGCATCTTCTTTGATCAAAGATGGTGTTTCCCCACAGAATATGGGGCAGTCGTTTTTTCCTCAGCTAGTCAGGAAACATGTGTTTATCCCCTAGCAGAGTGGATGTTGACAACTAATATTTTCCAAGCAGATGTGTCGATGAGGATCGTCCCCCTCAGCAGGATATAAGAGGATCCTCCCCCTCAGCAGGAGTACAGTGGGTTGTATACCCAGCCGAAGTTGTGTTTGGATTATTATTCCCCAGCAAGTATTCAGAAGATAATTGCTCTAAGGTGAATGTTGTCGTATCTCCAGCAAGAGATTCGTGGACAAAGGTGTTATTATCCCCATAGAGTCCTAGTGTTTACTTTCCTCAGTTGGTCAGAAAGTATAGTCTCACCGGCAACGGCTTGATCTAATCACCAGCAGGGTGAGGGAAAAGTTATTTCCCTAACAGTAGATTAAACTCACCGACATCCCCAAGCAGAGTCTGGTGGTGATTGGTATCCCCAGCAGGTCTTAAGTCCAATCGTTTTTGGCAGGCGTCAAATCCAAGTTCTGAGGTATTTGGTGATCCCCGTCGGAGGAGTTTCCATCTTCAGTATTCATCTCCCTCCCCAGCTGAGTGGGTATTCTCTCGGAGTTTCATCCTTCTCCAGCAGAATTGTTAATCTTGTTATTCCCCGGCCGAGTGGGTATTCTCTCGGAGATTCGTCCATCTCCAGCAGAATTGTTATTCATTTCTATCCCCAGCTGAGTGGGTAATCTCTCGGAGTTTCGTCCATCTCCAGCAGAGTTGTTGATCTTGATATCCCCCAACAGAGTGGGTTTTCTCTCGGAGCTTTCATCTCCAGCAAAATTTGTGATCAATGTCTTCCTCAGCAGAGTAAAGTCTTTCTCAACAGGGTCTCTTATTTCGGAGGACAATTTATGTTGTCGTCCCCAGTGGAGTTTGCCTTCACCCTCAGCATTTATTTTGCTGAGGCACCTCTTTTGCATTGCATAAGCATTCTTTGCATGGCATCCTCCTAAATGCGTAGCATTTCCACTTTGCGTGGAGCATTACGGCAAAATTCAAACATATGCATCCGAAGCATAAGCCAGGTTTGGGTTTCCCTTCGTTAGGAAAGCCGGGTTTCAGGAGAATATCATTCGACTTTACTCCACAAGTGTTGGGTTTAGTCATTCAAAGCAATATTTGACACTCCCTTGCAGAGTTGTTTGCCAGGATCGTTAATCCATGATTTCTTTGTCACCCCTTCGTCCAGGTGGTCCTTTGGTTTATCCCCTCAAGGTTTTTACCGTCAGCCACTCGTCCGTGTTTCCTTCAGCACTCGTCAGTGTTTGAACCTTTTTGTTTCAATACCCATCCGTATTGACCTTTTGATGACACTCGTCCGTGTTTCCCTCGGCACCCGTCCATGTTTATGTCTTTTACTCAATACTGTTTTTCTAGACACCCGTCCGTGTTGCCTTCCATTCCCCAGCGAGATTAATCCCCAGTAAATATAACCATTTTACACCCGTCCGTGTACCTTTTCAGTACCCGTCCGTATTGAATATTTTTACACCCGTCCGTGTATCTTTCGATACCCATCCGTATTGAAACCTCTTTACACCCGTCCGTGTATCTTTTCGATACCCGTCCGTATTGAACCTTTTTACACCCGTCCGTGTACCTTTTCAATACCCGTCCGTATTGAAACCTTTTTACACCCGTCCGTGTACCTTTTCGATACCCGTCCGTATTGAACCTTTTTACACTTGTCCGTGTACCTTTTCAGTACTCGTCCGTATTGAATCTTTTTACACCCGTCCGTGTACCTTTTCAGTACCCGTCCGTATTGAATCTTTTTACACCCGTTCGTGTATCTTTCGATACCCGTCCGTATTGAAACCTCTTTACACCCGTCCGTGTATCTTTTCGATACCCGTCCGTATTGAACCTTTTTACATCCGTCCGTGTACCTTTTCGATACCCGTCCGTATTGAAACCTTCTTACACCCGTCCGTGTACCTTTTCAATACCCGTCCATATTGAACCTTTTTACACCCGTCCGTGTACCTTTTCGATACCCGTCCATATTGAAATCTTTTTACACCGGTCCGTGTACCTTTTCGATACCCGCCCGTATTGAACCTTTTTACACCCGTCCGTGTATCTTTTAGATACCCGTCCGTATCTGATATCTTTGATTCCTTGACACCCGTCTGTGTTTATCCCCAGCGTAGCCAACACTCGTCCGTGTTGTGACAATGCATCATTTATTGCTTGTTCCCCAGTGGTGTCGTCTCTCCTTTGAGGATTGCAAATTTCAGGTTTCTTTTGGTATTCAATCTCTGTGAATCCTTTGAACGCATGACAGCCGTTGCTATCATACCTTCAGGACCAAGTTGATTGAATAGGGACAGCTGTAACACCCCAAAATTTGCCTCATTGTTTTTAGCTAACTGGCTTTTGTTTCTTTGCATTTCTTGCATTAGCATTTGTGCATAGCATGGGTTCTTAGCATGGGATCAAGGTACTTGGTTCATCTCAAAGGAGTCTCAAGCCTCAAGGTGGTTTGAGGGGTTCATCATATCTTCATAAGATCAAGAATGGCAAAGGATTTCAAGTGAATCTTTCCCTCCTAACCAGAGGGACCAAATTAGGGTTTTGGTTCAAAGGACTTCTTGAGAAGATTTTGTGGATTCAAGCATGTTCTTATGGTATTCCATATGCTCACAAGTGTTCATGGATAGAGACTTGGCTAGTGGTTCATTGTTGAAGATGTTCAGTGGATCAATTACTTGTGAAGTAAGCAAAAGTCAACTGTAAGGAGGAAAGTCAATCATGGGATTTTGAGGTCCTCTTCATGTTTTTTAAGGTCTTATGCCCTCATATGGTCCTCAAATGTCAAGATTCATGTCACTCATCAAGAATCAGGAGTTTGTGCAAAAGTTACTAAATATGGAAATGACCTATAATTTGAAACTTTCCATTTTTGGCAGCTTTTTCACCACATTCAACTTGACTTTTCATCATCAAAGAAGCTTCAAATGAATTTTCCTCAAACATGAAAGTTGAAGATCTTTCTCTCCCATTTCCAAAAAGTACTAGATTGTCTCCATATCATTTGTGGTTCTCAAGTTATGATCAAAAGAAGGCAAGGTGTTTTTTAAGGATTTCACATGTATTCATTTTTTCCACCTTTGGCATTTTGATTCCAAATGACTTGTAATTGATTCTATTGCTTCAAGTCACATTACAACATCCAAGTACACTCCATGAGGACCATTTTTAACCCTTGGAGCAAGTGAATTCATGTCATGTACTTCACTTATTTCACAAAATGCATTTTTGCAAGATGGATTGAAACTCACAAACCAATCAACCACAAGGCCCAATTTCAATTCCATTGTGATCAGTAAGTGGAATGTGAGTGAATCATGCTTATTCCATGACCTGTGCACGTGTGGATTAGTGGGTACAACACAAATTGCAAAATTGCAAAACCACTCAAAACTCACTAATCAGGGGTTTAATCAATTGCTAATCATGATGAGAGGTCTAATGGAGAGTATATAAGCTTACTCACATGCACAAAGCTAGGGCATGCACCCTCATTTGCTCAGAATCCATTTTCACATCCAAAATTTTATCTCTTCGAATCTCTCTTCTCTTGAGAGTTTTTGAAGTTTTCTTTGCACATTATTGATCAGTGTGGTGAGAGGGACAAGAATCTACCTTTGGTTTGAGCTTAGAGTGAGGATTTCATCAAGTTCGTGTTCAAATTGCTCAAGTTCAAAATCTTAGATCCAGCCAATTTCAAGCCTCTATTTGCATTTATTTTGCAAATAGAGCTCAAAAGAGGAAGATCTGCAGCTTTTGGAAGGAGTTCTTGGTGTATTTTGAGCTCTACAACTTTCAGGTCGCCGGAGAAGGTGACCGGAGCTAGGGTTCCGGCACCTGGTTTTGTTTCAGGTCATCTAAGGTTTTGATGGAGAAGATGAAATCTGGACCGTTGGTGGTCCAGATCTGAGGGTCCACGTTCAGCCACGTCTTTTAAAATTTTTTTTTTTATTTTATTGCTTGCGTGTTGGTGATCCATGTTTGTTATTGTGCACATTCAGATCTGACCTTTGATCTTGCACGCTTTTATGTTTGATTGACTTGATCTGGTGCATTGATTTAATCTGATGGTTTAGATTATGCCAACACATTAAAAATATCATGTGCTTCCCACGTGATTTATTTTAATTTCTAATGGTGTGGATGTGTGCGCGTGTACATTTATTATTGTGTGCCTTGTGATCTGATGCGTTAATCATGATTACCTTGATTTTGGTTGACTGAATATCATGCGTATGATCAATCTTGTGGCTGGTGTTAGTTGACTGGGTCTTTGTTTATTTGTTTGGTATGCGCTGATTATTTAAATGGATTGGGCTGGCTATCTGTACCCCCCTGTTCAGCCCATTTGGTGTTTTCAATGTGTTTCCCTTGCTGTATGCACCCCCTGGCTTTTATTTCCCTTTATTTTATTTTAATTGTTGCATTTTCATTTTTGATTTTTAAAAAATAGTTTTATGCATCAAAAAAATTACCAAAAAATTAGGAATCATCCTTAGGGTTTTATAAAATTTTGGAAAATTTTATTTTCCATTTTTTTTTATTTTGTGCCTCTGATTTAATTGTTTAATTAATTTCTTTTTGGATTGTTTCGTATATGCACACCCTGCTTTGTTGATTTTTGTTCTCATCATCTATATATGATTTGCATCTCATTATTTTTGTATTTGTTAGAGGACCTGTTGAGGTTCCTAAAAATATTTTTCTCATATTTTTAAACTCTTTTCATATTGCATTTTAGTCCCTCTCTTTTGCATATTGAGTCTTATTTCTTATGTGATCTTTGCTCCTTTGTTTGAGGGGCTTAACTTATGAATTTTTGTGAGATCTTTTGACATGTGATTGGCTTCTAACTTAGGTCATTTGAGTTTTAATCTCACAATTCTTGAGTGTAATTTGATATATGTTTGTTTATTTGTGCTTAAATGACTTATGCATGATTATATCTTGACACCTCTTTACACAAGTTGACTTGCCATGCCTATTTGCTTGAGTTTCTTCTTGATTCTTTGTATGTACATTTGATATGATGTTTACCCCTAGTTGAGGTCCCTTGTGACCAAGTTTTTCCATTTATGGATCATGTTTGAATCATGTTTGAGTATGCTTAAGTGTTGGAACTTTGTCCTCTTTTTGTAGCTTTCTTTGGTGATAATGTTTCATGCTTTGATTTCCTTTAGCACATGTGAATTGTTGATGATAATATGATTTTGGTTCTGACTTTTTTTCATCTTCATCTTATTTTTCTCATTTCATCTTGATATGACGTCCATGTATGCTTAATTGTGCATTTCATACAAGTATGCTTGCATTCTTTCATGATTAACTTTGCATGTTTACTTGAGATTGTTTTGCATGATCTTTGAAACATTTTTGATGATTTGAGTTGGACATTTATGATGTGAGGTGCTTGCTACCATTCATTGTATCTCATCTTCTCCTTCTCTTTCTCATTCTTCTCTTTCACTCTCTTCCTCCCATGAATCTCAAGACTTGTTTAAGTCTTGGATTCTTTCCCTTTAGAGCTACCTAGTCCAACTTAATTTTTGATTAAGCTTGGAGTAGGATTAGCATTAGGTTTTAGGTAGTCGTCTCTCCTAAGCCTCACTAACCATAGGTTACCCATGCATGATAACATTAGGACTCTTAGTTTCCCTTTAGAGTTTCCTTTGGGTCTTCTCTCTTCTCATCTCAAAACTTCTTGAAAACACTTAATAAAGATAAAGTGTATTGCGCACGAGCCTTAAGCGTGGGGAATGAGAAATGAGGGGCTTCCTCTCATCTTTCTACAGTGCTTAGCGGGCGTCCTGTCTTGGGACGATTTGTTGAGTATTCGTCTCTGTGCCCTAGACTTTGGTGCAATGCAAGTTATGAACTAACTTAAAAAACACTTCGGTCTAAAAAACACAAAACCAATTCAAATCTTTTTTATCCTTCAGGATTGTTGGGTTTCAAATTTCATTTTCAGAAAAGAGCTCGTCGCTCACGTAAAAAACACTTACCCATCCGTGGTCGTACCCACGAACTACATTAGCTCTGATTCCTCTCTTTCTTCCGATTGAAGATATGTAGGCACAAGACAGCGATTGTCTTGGCGAGCAACCTTCCCCCATAGTTCCCGTCTGAACTAAGTTGACTCTGACTTTCCCATTGCACTGAGGGAGTACGTAGACCTAGGGCATCGAATATGTCCTACCGAGTCCGTCTTAGTCACCCCCATCCCCGTTTTCTTTTGCAGCCATAGATAGTAGGACAACTCACCCTCCGTTTAGACAACAAGCGTGGATCCCACCGAGTACGATGGATGCGTGGGGTGCTAACACCTTCCCCTCGCATAACCGACTCTCGAACCCGGACTATGGTTGCGATGACCATGTCTTTCCCCCTTTCTCTTCAGGTTTATGCAGTATTTCCTTTCCATCTCTCGGGATAAATACACAATGCTGGCGACTCTGTGTTTTCTGCGCCACTCTCGCGTTTGTACCGTTGGATGCGATCTTTCGGGAGCGACAACAAGAGGTAAGCCTGAAGCCTTCAAACTCCATATTCCATGCATCATAAATGAATTTTTGAGTTACCATCTTGTTCCTGCATGTATATAGAGTGATAACCCTCAATCAATTGCCATGAATCAATCGTGTATGGAATTTCATTGTGTTCATGCTGAAATTAGGGTTCTTGAGGTTATCATTTGATTTCTCACTCCATACTTAATATAAATGCAATTAATCTATATGATTGTGATCCTTGTTCAAAATCGAACAAGATTGATGTTTGAATCGTGCAAAACCATTGAGTAATCAGAGAAAAAAAGTGAGAAAATGCAAATCTGCAAAAAACAGGGTCGCGCGTGTTCTTCCCTTGACCGTTGGCGCCATAATTCAAATTATTTGAATTTTTGTTATTTTATTTAATTGATTCAAAAATTAATTTCTCTCTGAATTTTTATGTTTTTGAATTGATTCTTTTTTACAAAATTCATGAAAATGTTAAATTATTTTATTTTACAAAAAAATCCAATTTATATTATTTTTTTAGTATAGTTAAAATTTTTGTAATTAATTTCATTTATTTGTTTTTTAAACATTTTTAAATGAAATTCCCACCTTGATTTTTTATTCCAAATGAATTTCAAGCTTTCATGTGATTAAACATGATTTTTCAAACTATACAACTTGTTTTTGAATATATTTGGTATTTTATATCATTTTTTATTTAATTTCCTTTGAAAATTATATCTTTTAAATTCAAAATTAGGGTTTTCTCTAAGTTTTGAGTTTTCAAACTTCACATACACACTTTGGGCCTCTAATAGATTGTAAGTCCCATCCCTTGTTGTACAGAAAACCTTTTTGGGCCTCAGTCATTGTATAAGTCCCTCTGCGATTCTTAATACGGCGGTGCGATCACTGTCATTCATTGGGCTTCTCCCTGAGTTATAAGTCCCATTCCCTTTTCGTAAAATACACTTTGGGCCTCTAATAGAGTGTAAGACCCATCCCTTGTAAATATAAAACCTTTTTGGGTCTCAGTCATTGTATAAGTCCCAGTACGTTAAAAAAATCTCGGCGCGATCGTCGTTTTCAAAACAAAATCATCTGGGCCTTCCCTTGTGTTGTAAGTCCCATTTTTCTTCTTTTCTCAAACACTTTGGGCCTCTAGTAGAGTGTAAGACCCATCTTTTTGTACATAAAATAATTTGGGCCTCAGTCATTGTATAAGCCCCAGTACAGTTTTCAAAACAACGGTGCGATCACTGTTACTTTTGGGCCTCTCCTTGAGTTGTAAGCCCCATCTCTTGTATAAAAATAAACTTTGGGCCTCTAATAGAGTGTAAGACCCAACCTCTTTTGTAAATAAAATAAATTTGGGCCTCAGTCATGTATAAGTCCCGATACATTTTTCATAACAATTGTGCGATCACTGTTATTTCTGGGCCTCTCATTGAGTATAAGCCTCAATCTTCTTTTCAAAACAACTTTCCCTTTTGATTTAGATTCAAATTCATAGTTGTTATCAAAACTTTCTATAATTTTTTGAACCATACATCTATAATAATGGAAGCTTCCTCGCCTGTAAGTTCTACCAGCTTTCTTTTACATACTTCTTTATATATACTTGTTTATAATGCTGGAAGCTTGCTCACCTGTAAGTCCTACTACACTCTTCAAACATACTTGTTTTTATATTTCATATATATATGCTTGTATATCTGCTTAGAGTTTTCCCTGGCAACTAGGTCTGGGATTAGATCAAACTAGTGGTCACTCTTTCATCACAGTCAAAACTAGTTCCCCATAGGAAATTCTAGATACAGTTTTGCCTCCTCTTGGGCTTATACAATATGGAACAGAGAAAGGCATTATTCCCGGTGAAACTTTTCTCAATACTGTCACTATCTAGAAATTTGTCCAAGAAATTCATTTCCCCAAAGAGGATTAGTTCCTGGTGAAACCTCTCTTGAATTTCTTCGAACCCTAGAACTGTTCACTAAAGAAAGGATTATTCCCTATGAAACCTTTCTTCAAATTTTCTTAGGTTTGGACCCACAGGCTTCCTAAAAGCATCCCCAGCCTCCTCTTGGGCTTTGTACAAGGACCCTCAGGCTTCTTAGAAATTCTCATGCCTCCTCTTGGGCTTAGTACAAGGACCCAAAGACCTCCTATAGGTATATGACAGAACTTAGTCATCTTTTGATAGTTCAATCCTCCAGAAAGTCAGAATCTAAAAACATCAGACCAATTTAGGGTTGATCATCATCCCTTAAAACACCAGCCTCCTCTTGGGCTTTATACAAGCAGACTTGGACATTCTCAGCCTCCTCTTGGGTATCATACAAAGACCATCCTCCAGTTAAGAGTTAACCTCTTTATACCAGTAGACTTAGACAGTCTCACCTCCTTTTTGGATCTCCAAAAACCCTCAAGTTTCCTAAAAGCACGGGAAAAAACCCTGATCAATCACCAACAGAGTTAAAACCTCCACAGGTTTCAAAACTCAACCCTAAAATCTCCACTTTAAATTTCCCCAGCTATGGTCAAATTACTATCAATAAATCTCTATCAGAACCTCAAGGCTTCTGATATTTCAACTCTTCGGTAATCCTCGGCAAGAGTTGATTCCTCAATTTGGACCTGTCATTAGATCTAGATAACCCTCAACAGAAGTTAGCCTCCTCTTAGGCTTTATATAAGAAATTCCCCAACCAGCCTCCTCTTAGGCTTTGTATAATGATCATCCCTCGGTACCTTTTAGTCTCAATCTTGGGCTTTGTACAAGACACCTATAAACATTCTCCGGCTGAGTCAGTTAACCCTTTTTAGCCTTAATCTTGGGCTTTATACAAGACACATATGGAACCTCCCCAGTGGAGTCAATCCTCTTTTAGCCTCAATCTTGCGCTTTGTACAAGACACATATAAAATCTCCCCAGTGGAGTCAATCCCTTTTAGCCTCAATCTTGGGCTTTGTACAAGACAGACAAAATATTTCCCCAGAAGAGTCAATTCCTGTCAGCCTCCTCTTAGGCTTTGTATAATGATCTCCCCAAAAGAGTCAATCTCTTTTCAGCCTCAATCTTGGGCTTTGTACGAGACAGATATAAAACTCCTGAATAGAGTCAACCTTTTAGCTTGAACCTTGGGCTTCGATCAAGGCACACAAAAATCAACATCCCCTCAGAGGAAATAAAAAACTCTCTGTAGGAAGACATATATCTGTACATCACCCATCAAAACAGAAAATCAAAACAAACCCTAATCCCAGACAACTGCTATAAATGGCACACTTGTTGATTCAAAAATCCAAGCTGTAGTCCATCTCTTATCCTGGTAAATGCCATTCTTTTATCTAATTGCTGTAAGTGCCAACCCTATGGATTATTTACATCCAAGCCAATGTCCCTCTCTTAGCATGAGAGATTCCTAAGGAAAAATGGCTTGCTCAACACTGAGCTAAAGTTTTCTCCCTCAGGACAAATCCCTTATAAAGGAAATTATGGCATTGTTGGATTCACATATCCCAGTTAAAGTAATTCTCCTTTATAATCAGTCACCCAACAATCGTGATAAACAGATGAGATATCTCCCTTTAGAGAGTACAAATTCTCTCTCAGTCAAACCTTTAGCTTCAATCTTGCGCTTTGAACAAGACACAAATACCTTGTAGCTTCAATCTTGTGCTTTGAACAAGACACAAATACCTTGTAGCTTCAATCTTGGCTTTGAACAAGACACCAGACATCTTTTCCTCCCATAGAATAGGAGGAACTACGATTGATCTGATTTCCCTGTTTTCTTTAACAGGAATACGTGGGCATAAGATTGCGAAATCTTAGTGAGAACACTCAACAAAAACTTTAGGTCCAGTACCTTATCAAAAACATCGAAAAACCCGAAATCAACAAAAACTCTCTCTCAAACACTCCCAAAGAAGAAACTTTCCCAACCTTCGACCGATAAACACCAGTAAATAGAAAATGATAGAAATTGCTAACGATCTATGGATAACCATATATAGGGTGGGTAATTGACAAATCCCCATTGTATAACCTGACCCCAGACCCCCCCCCCCCCAATCTCTTAGCATTTGTTAAAGAAAACATTTGCGTGCAAGGTTAGTTTTAGACATCTTCCCTTCCCTTTCCTGCTTCATAGGATAAATTCGAAATCAGAAAGTAGCACCCAATTACAACCAATGGTGATAAGGTGGTCGCGTCACTGACAAAAATCGCACGCTACAGGGCGACCATGCGACACATTCGCTCCTATGTCATAGACTTTAGTGCAATGTGAGTTTCAAACTAACTTCAATTCACTTCTGTCTAAAAAACACAAAACAAATTCAAATATTTTTCATCCTTCGGGATTGTTTGGATTCAAGTCATTTTCAGAAAAGAGCCTGTTATTTCCGTTCAGCCGCAAACAGGCATCGACCCTAACTGCCAGACGCGAACTTAACACCGCTCATAAAAAACACTTATCGACCCGTAGGTCGAACTACGACTGCTCTGACTTCCTCTTTCTCGTCCGATTGAGGATACGTAGGCACAAGACGGCGATGTATTGGCGAGAAACCTCCCCCTTTAGTGCGTAGTCCATCGAACTACGTCGACTCTGATTCTTTGTTCATCCACGAAGATACGTAGGCATAGGATTGCGATAATCCTTGCAAGTCTGTTTTTGTTTTTTCCCTTCCCGTTTCTATTTAGTAGTAGGATTTAGATAACTCACCCTTTGATTAGACAAGAAGCGTGGATCCCATCGAGTACGATGAACGCGTGGGGGTGCTAATACCTTCCCCTCGCGTAACCGATTCTTTTGATTTGATTGAGATGTCCTAACACCAGGTTCGACATCATGTTTTTCTTCTCAGCTCTCGGTCTAAATATATCTCTATTGTATTTCTTCGTCATACCTTCTAGTTTGAGAATCAAGCAAGCATCCGTTGATATGCTCTTGTTCTTTTCCTTTGTTCCCTTGCACGAATCGCCAGACTTGGTGACACAAGGTTTGTTATCATCCAGATAGTTATTAGAGCTTGACACATGTCTATCCCACTCAGTATCAGCGTACATGTAGACTTCAGAAGCATCTTTTGGAGACATGTGAGCTAATAGACTAAGAACTACGCCCTCATAACTAAGCCTCCTTACTTCTTTACTTCTTACACGATTATCTTTAGTCTTAGACCAGTGTTTAGGGTATCCAAACAATTTATAGCAAAAAGGTTTTTTGTGACCATACTTTCCATAATAATGACATCTCCAAGGCTGAAGCTTGCCTCTGGTGTGAGTTTTCTGAAGCCTGGCAGGATGTTGTAACATTTGGTCCGACACATCATTTTTAATAACAATGATTTTTCTTTGTTTTCTTTCAGCCTGATAGTTAAAACTGTAGCGTCGGTTTTTGGTGACGTGACCACCTACCGCATGATTGGTGCTACTTTCTGATTTTTGTATTTATCCTATGAAGCTTGAAAGGAAGGGGAAGATATCTTAAACTAACCATGCACACAAATGTTTTCTTTAATAAATGCTAAGAGATCGAGGATCGGGGTCTGGTTATATAATGGGAAGCTGTTAACACCCAGAGTATCTATAGTAATCTATAGGAACCTTCTTTTGCATCAATTTCTGCTATTTGAAATGCTTTCTTGTGTTTATCTGCTGTGGATTGGGAAAGTTTCTCCTTTGAGAGAGTGTTTTTGTTGTTTTCATATTTTCTATTATTTTTGGGAAGGTACTGGACCTAAGATTTTTGATTTGTGTGCTCGCTAAGATTTCACAATCTTATGCCTACGTATTCCCGTAAAGAGATTAAGGAAATCAGAGCAATCTTAGTTCCTCTTATTTCTATGGTAGGAAAAATATTTGGTGTCTTGTTCAAAGCCCAAGATTGAAGGTATCAGAGTATTTGTGTCTTGTTCAAAGCCCAAGATTGAAGCTAAAAGGGTGTTTGTGTCTTGTTTAAGGCCTAAGATTGAAGCTAAAAAGGTGACTGAGAGAGAAAATTTGTCATCTCTAAAGGGAGAAATCTCACCTATTCATCACATATGTTGAGTAATTGGTTATAAGGGAAATTACTTTAACTGGGATATGGGATCCAACAATGCCATAATTTCCTTTATAAGAGAGATGTCATGAAGGAATAAGCTTTAACTCAGTATAGAGCAATGCCATTTACAGCAGTTAGATGAAAGATAAATTTTAGCCAGTATAAGGGAAGGACTCCATCTTGGATTTTGAATCAACAAGTGTGCCACTTACAACAATTATCTGGACAAAGGTTGTGATTATTTGCTTTTTATATGTGATGTATAGAGGGGATATCCTCCTACAGAGTGGACTCACGGTCTCATCTGAAGGGATGTTGATTTTTGTGTGCCTTGATCAAAGCCCAAGGTTGAAGCTGAAAGAAAATGACTCCACTGGGGAGTGTTTTATCTGTCTTGTTCAAAACCCAAGATTAAGGCTGACTTTTGTTGAAGATTATTGAAATCCAAGAGAAAGTCTAAACTGTATTGGGGAATCCAAAGGGAAACTAACTCTGGCTGAGGAATCAAGGAAGAGTTGAAGTACCAGATGCCATGAGGCTCTGATTTTGTTAAGGTTTTGTTAAGGTCAACCTGACCATGGCTAGGATTTTCAAAGTGAAAGGTTAAGCCTTGTTGGAGATCAGAGAAGTTTAAAGGTGAGTTTGAAAAACTTAGTGGTTTTAACTCTTCTGGATACTGGTGTATTGGTAAAATAATCAGGGTTTATCCTATGCCTTTAGGAAGTCTGAGGGTCTTGGTGTGAAGTCCAAAAGGAGACTATGATAATGAGACTTTCCAAGTCTACTTGAATGAAGCCCAAGAGGAGGCTGAAACTATCTAAGTCTCTTAAAAAAGTGGTAGACTCTGGTGTAGAAAGATCTTTGTATGATGCCCAAGAGGAGTCTGTGGGTTCTAGAGATAGAGAACAACTCCTGACTGACTGGATGTTCTGGAAATTTGATTTTCTTGGGGATTGAACTAGTAGAGATGAATAAATTATATCCTATGCTTCTAGGAAGCCTTTGGGTCCTTGTACTAAGCCCAAGAGGAGGCTGGGGAACTTATAAGAAGCTTGTGGTCCTTGTACTAAGCCCAAGAGGAGGTTGGGGGTGCTTTTAGGGAGCCTGTGGGTCCAAGCCTTAGAAAAGTTCAAAAAAGTTTTCACTGGGAATTAATCCTTTCTTGGTTGAACAGTTCTAAGGTTTGAAGAAATTCAAAAGAGGTTTCACTGGGAATTAATCCTCTCTGGGGAAATGAATGTCTTTTATATGTTTCTAAGTTTTAACAGTCTTGAGAAAAGTTTCACCGGGAATAATGCCTTTCTATGTTCCATATTGAATAAAGCCTAAGAGGAGGCAGACTGTATTGAGGGAAGTTTCCTATGAGGGGACTAGTTTTGACTAAGTTAGAAGTAACCTCTAGTTTGACCTAAGTATAGACCTAACTGTTGGGGTAACTCTAGACAGATATGCACAAGTATATACAGATAAGTGAATTAACAAGTATATAAATAAGTATGCATTGAATTGAAAAGATATTGGGTCTTACACTTTGAGAAGACGCCCTGGTGTATTGTGATTGATTGTATTGGCTACAACTATATGATTAGGGTTTTAAGAAAATGAAGAAATTTTTTAGAAAACTTTGAGTTTTGAATTTGAATTAAAAGAAAGTTGTTTAAAAAGAGAAGAATGTTTGGGGCTTATAACTCAAAGAAAGGCCCAAGTGGTCTAAGAGCAATTTCACCGGGAATAATGCTCCTCTCAGTACCAGTTAAAACAGATAGATGATTTTGAAAACAGAGGAATGGGGCTTATAACTCAAGGAGAGACCCAGGGAAGTTGTTTATTGTTTAAAACAAATTTTATGAACAAAATATTAGGGCTTATACTAAAGGAGAGGCCCAGATGACTTGTTTTGAAAACAGTGAACGCACTGCGATACCTAAATACGTTGTGGGACTTATACTATAGCAGAGGCCCAAAAATTTATTTATGTACAAAGAGGGTTGGGTCTTACACTTTATTAGAGGCCCAAAAATGTTTGTAAACAAAATAATGGGGCTTATACTCAAGGAGAGGCCCAGATAAAAAATAACGAACGCGTCATTGTTTTGAAAATTGCATCGGGACTTATACTATGACCGTGGCCCAGGAATTATTTATTTATAAAAGGGGTTGGGCCTTACACTCTATTAGAGGCCCAAAAGTGTTTTCAAAGAAAGTTTGAAAATTTAAAATTAAGGGAAAACCCTAATTTTAATTAAAAATACAATTTTTCAAAGAAAATTAAATAAAAAATGATATAAAATATCAAGTATATTTAAAAATATGTTGTGAACTTTGAAAAATGTTTGAAAAATCATGTTTTATCCATATGAAAGCTTGAAATTCATTTGAGTTTGAAAAATCAAGAGAAAGAACTCTTTTAAAATGTTTAAAAACAATTAAAAAGAAATTATTTACAAAACTTCAAAATATATTAAATAAATAATATTTTTTTGAGTTTTTTGTGGAATAAAATATTTTAACATTTTTGTGAATTTTGAAAGAAAGAATCTATCAAAAAATGTTTAAAATTGGAAGAGAAATCAAATTTTGAAATCAATTAAAAAAATAAAAGAAAAATAAAAAATTCAAATATTTGAAAAAGGCGTCAAGAACACATCTTCTTCCTTGCGCGTGCTCTGGTTTTCCTGATTTGCAAAACCCTCTCAATCTCACTCAATACGTAATGAAATGGAACGATTCAAATATCAATCTTGCTCGCTTTTGATCAAGGAACACGATGGTGGTATTTAATTTCATTTATTTTAAGTGCGGAGTGAGATAATTCGTATGAGCACAGAAACCCTAATTTTTGCAAAAACCATAGTGAAATTCTATACACGAATGAAAACATGCAATTGATTGAGGGTTATTACTCTATGAAACCAGAAACATGTTGGTAACTTGAAAACAAATTTATGATGCATGTAGTATAGAGTTTGAGAGCTTCAGGCTTACTTGTGCAAGAGGAATTCGAATTTTGATGTAGAGGTGTTACAGATGTTGTGTGATGATCTAGACAACTTCAATGGACCTTATGCAAGGTGTGTAGAAGCTTGGAATTGATTGAAGACCCCTGGAACTGTTTGTGGTATCCCAACTGCAACTTGGCTCAAGTGTGATCTGGAGGTTTGTGATTCTGATGTTACAAATGATGGAGAATTGTTTGGATAGCTTCTATATGATATATATATATATATATATATATATATATATATATATATATATGTGTGTGTGTGTGTGTGTGTGTGTGTGTGTGTGTGTGTGTGGTGTTAGGATCATTGGTTGTGGTGGAATCCTTCTCTATTTGAAAATTCACATATTACTAGCCAAAGAAGAAAGTTCTGATTTTCAAGAGTGATTTGGATGAAAACATGAGTGGAGATGTTTTGGAGTGTGTTAATCAGTCACAAATGACCTCTATTTATAGTATAGGAAGTTTGTTTTGCAAGGAATAGTGAATGGAGGCTGATCACTTTGAGTAGCTATGTAGCCATTGACTTAGATAATTCAAAAGTGCTAAGTCTCCTCTAGCTTGACTCAATTCAATTTCTGCAGGTTTGAACACTCAGAGCTTCGACTGAATCTTGACTGGTTTGGATTGGTATGGCTTGGTTCATGACACCTCAATGCATTACATTAATGTAACCTTGCTAAAATTGAATTTCAAAGTTCATGTCATGATGGATTTGCACATGCTTAAGTGGAATTCTTGACTCCTTGATCAAGGAACAAGTGAGTCATCAGAAGTTTTGTGTTTTTGGAAGATGACAAAGTTGGCAAAGTGACAAAACTTGAATGAGAAAATCGTGTGGCACAAGTCATGCATTCATGCTGTCTTGAAAAACCAGATTTTTAGCTCATGTTGCAAGGCTTGTAACTTCTTGCTCAAGTTGAATTAGAATGGGTTCTTGTACTTTTTGGAAAGCCCATATATCATACTTCAACTTTGATGTTTAACTTTGGTCTTAATTCGTCTTGGATTATGATGGAAAATGCCTCCAAATTTGGACAAAACATGAGACAGATTCTGTCTCAAATTTTTCTAAGTGTTTGAAAAATGTCCATTTCTTACTTTTTGTGAGTTTGATCAATCCATAACTCAAAATCCATGAAGATTTGGAATATGGAGTAGTTGAAAATCTTGTAGTATGTAATGAGAGCTTTCATTTGAGCTTTGGATGGAAGTAAAAGGTTACTTGGATCACAAGTTATGGTCTTGCAAAGTTGGGTAGAAATCACTTTTTTCCATAACTTAGTGAAATTTTAAGTTCTTAAGGTTGCCCCTTTTGTAAGTAACCTCATTTTCTTATTTTTCTTGATAGATGATGATCCAAACCATAATTTAACATTGTTTTTGACTTGAAGAAGCCATGTTTGTCAAGAAATCTCAAAAGTCAAACTTGGTTTTGGGGTACAATTTACTTTTTATCAGATGAATTTCAAACTTTGTGATCCTTTATTAAATCAAGTTCTTGGGATAACTAAAACCTAATGGATGGATTCCATAGGTGTTTTAGAGTGTCTTGAATCATTTCCCAAGGTTTGAGATCATGTCTTGGTCAAAAGTCAAAGGTATGGTTGGCTTTTTCTCAGAAACACTAGTTTGAGGTCCAGATGAATTTGAATCCTTATGTTGCTCATGAACCAAGTTCTTTGTGTCAATTTAGACTTGTAAGAGGATAAATATGAGATAGTTGAGGTCTTAAAAACATTCCTTGAGGGTTTGGCTCATGTCTTGCTCCAAAAATCAACTTAGGGGTGAATTAGGTCAAGAAACCCTAATTACTGATTTTTGATGAATGCATCCCCTGAGGCTATTTTAAACTTATGATTAGATCCATAAGGTCCCTTTGAGCTTCTTGGATCATGTTTTGAAGTATTGGCTCATGCCCAGATGAAAATTTCTCTCTGGAGACCTTGGTCGACCAAAACTCTAATTTGGTGATACTGATGATCTCGAGGCTTGATCAACTTGAAATGTTGCACTCTTGTGCTTGATTCTTGATATGGGAGACCTATTTATCCTTCATGGATGTTTGAGAGGCTTGAAAATTTGAAAATCATGTCAATTCTTGATTGATCCTTTATCTGAGTGCTATGAGGGGGTCTAAAACCCTAATTCTTGATTGAGGTGAATGCTCAACAATCTTTGAGAGGATTTATGAGGTATGAAGATACCTCCATATTATGGTGATGATTTGCACAATGATGTGAAATCTTGTGGTCAAAATTTAGGGTATGACAGATGCCCTTATTTAATCTTCTTGGACCTGAATGTGTGAATGGCGAAGACGTTCGGACATTCAAGGTAAAAAGGGTTAAATATCGGAATACCCGAAATTTTGATTGTGTTTATAAATGGTAGCTGATTTGCTTGTCCATCTTCTTTTACTAAGTAATGCTACTTAGAAAAGGGTAAAACTTCCGCTCGATCCTGGTCTTCTGCCATGGAACTATTCTTAGTTTTCTTTGAAATAAACCTGCCCTCGATCCTGGTCTTCAGCCATAGAACTGGTCTCAGTTTTCTTTTGAAATAAAACTCCCCTCGCTCCTGGTCTTCATCCATGGAACTGGTCTTAGTTTTCTTCTTGTTGAGTTCTTTTCTTGACAAGGAGTGCTACCTGTGATGGTTTTTTTATCAAATTTCTTGCCGAGATTTTCTGGGGAGATACTATTTGATAGAAAAAGATTTGATGTCAGACTTGCTGGGGATAACCATTCGTCTAAACTGCCGAGGTGTGCAAACTTCTCTGTTAGAGATTCCATTTTCTTGGAGATGTTACATCATACTTCCCTTAGAGACCTTTTTCGGAGAGACGTCGTGTGATGTAATCCAATTTTGAGGTGCTGATGACTTCATTGACAGCAAATTTTTCTTGGGGAGAAATAGCCGTATTGCCAAGAGTCTTTTGTTGAGGGGCTTTCTCTGGGGATGTTTCCTTAATCCGGGAAAGCAAAATATCATCTTCAACGACGAAGAGTGATGTTCCAAATATGTATAATCAAACGGCTTCTGGTCGTTCAAAGGTTCAAGTTATCAAAGTGGTCGAGGACTGATTTCAATCCAGGAATACACTAGAGAGAGATTGTTTTGACAATACATCTCCTGATGAGGAAAGAACTTAAATCGGAATTTTGTCCTATCTGACGTGGTAAGGAAGACTGACAACTCTATCGGAGAGAGGACGTTTATCACTTGGGGATGAGTATGACCAAAGTGATAGTAATACAATATGAATATGAATATGAATATGAATATGAATCAATTATGCATGATGTATGTATGGAATGATGACAAGACAGACATGACATACAGACTGGTGATGAACGCAACTGCATACTCGGCCACTTTAGGAGATATGGGTATCACTAGAGATTCTTAAAGTTGTACTTTTGTTTGGGCACAGGGATCCCCGCGTTTGTTTTGGTTTCTAAAGGTACAAACCTGGTAGGGATATGAATCCGTTCTTGTCTTTTTAGGGGTAGATCCTACTGGGGAGAAAAACTAATTATTGGTTCTCCGAGGTAAAAGCTCTTCTAGGGATGTCAGATGGGACATTCTGTCTGAAGCAGATGATCCTTTATTTAGGGTGTACTGGTCAAAAGGAGCATTTTGATTCTGCATTTTGAAGTTTGATCACTTCCGGAGAAGCAGTCGATGTTCCTTTTTGTGCTCATTAATCAAAAATAAATTGCCATCTTTATTTTAAAAAAGGAAGTAAATTTGACAAGTAAAATTCATTTTTTTGTTTCAAGAATGTTAATCAAATAAACATGTCATTTTGCACAGCAGAATGAATGAGAATTGCAAACAAAAGGAACAAAGGCTCAAATTTTTATTGATAAAATGGTAATCAACCTAATGCTGATTCCATGGAGCATTACAAAGTTTAGAAAAATGGTAATTTATAGGGAAAGGGGATACATTGAAACATAAAGACCGCTATCCTTCCACCAACTTTGAATTCTGGATATTCTGAGCTTCTGTCGAAAGTGACCTTGACTAAAGTTTTCCTGACGGATTACGTTACCGCTGAGGAGTCAATCTTGTCGGATATAGTTACTTGCCATGAATCCCTAACTTTTGCCTAGATTGTCCTTTCGGATTTTTAATCCCTCGAGATAGTCATTGTATATGTCTCTAATTTTTTCCTGGACCGCCCTTTTGGGCTTTCAATCCAACGAGACGTTTTTTTTAATTTAGGCGAAGTATTTCTTGACTACATCAACATATGTGGGGTAGGTAAACTCCTCTCCATCCATGGTTGCGAGTCTCAAGGCACCGCCTGAGAAGGCTTTCTTAACAACATAGGGGCCATCGTAATTCGGAGTCCACTTTCCCCTGGAATCAGTGAGAAATGATTGTATCTTCTTGAGCACGAGGTCTCCTTCTTTGAAGACATGGGGTCGAATTTTTTTGTCAAACACCTTCTTCATTCTTTACTGATACAACTGACCATGGCATAAAACTGTCATTATCTTTTCTTCGATTAGGTTTAGTTCATCGTATCTACTTTGACACCATTCAACTTCTGTTAGCTTGGCTTCCATCAAGACTCTTATTGATGGGATCTCTATTTCTATGGGGGGCACTGCCTCCATGCCATATACTAGAGAGAAAGGGGTTGCCCCTGTTGAAGTCCGGACAGATGTCCGATAACCGTGAAGAGCAAAGGATAATATCTCATGCCAATCTTTGTAGGTTACAACCATCTTTTGAACGATTTTCTTGATAGTTTTGTTAGCTGCTTCTACTGCTCCGTTCATTTTAGGTCGGTAGGGAGACGAGTTATGGTGTTCGATTTTGAATTCAGCACACAACTCTTTCATCATTTGTTGTTCAGGTTCGATCCATTATCAGTAATGGTCTGTCTTGGAACACCATAACGACAGATGAGATTGTTCTTGATAAATCGGACCGCCACTTGTCTGGTCACATTGGTATATTATACTGCTTCGATTCATTTGGTGAAGTAATCAATGGCTACCAGGATGAACCGATGTCCGTTCGAGGTTCTGGGTTCAATCATGGCAATCATGTCGATTCCCCATATGGAAAAAGGCCATGGAGAAGAAAGAACTTTGAGATGTGTTGGTAGTACATGAATTTTGTCGGCGTATATTTGACACTTGTGACATTTCCTCATGTACTTGTAGCAGTCGGATTCCATTGTCAGCCAATAATATCCTGCTCTCAGAATTTGTCTTGACATTGTGTGTCCAGTGGCATGAGTGCCAAAGGATCCTTCATGAATCTCTTTCATTAACATGTTTGCTTCTTGTCTGTCCATGCATCTGAGCAAAACCATGTCGAAGTTTCTCTTGTAGAGTACATCATTATTTAGGAAGAAGTTGACAGCTAGTCTTCTGAGAGTCTTCCTATCTTTTCTTGATGCCCCAGGCAGGTATTCTTGTTTTTGAAGGAAGCTTTTGATATCGTGATACCATGGTTTGTCATCTATGACGGCTTCAATTTCAAATATGTAAGCAGACCTATCAAGGCGCATTATGTCGATATTGGGTACATCATTCCATCGACTCTCACTAATCATGGAGGATAAAGTAGCCAATGCATCAGCCATAAGGTTTTCTTCACGAGGAATGTGATGAAACTCAATTTTGTTGAAGAAGGGTAACAACCTTCTTGTGTAGTCTTTGTAAGGAATCAATCCCGATTGATATGTGTTCCACTCTCCTTTGATCTGATTTATGGATCTGCTGTCGAAAGCCTTTTGGCAGTCTTCTATCCATACACAACTTTGGTTCTTTCTGAGTAGTGTAAAGATTGGCGCGCATGTCGTGGCCATGAGGGATATGAATCTTGAGATGTAATTGAGACGTCCCAAAAATCCTCTTACTTGTTTTTCAATCTTTGGTGAAGGCATCTCTTGAATGGGCTTAACTTTGTCGGGATCAACCTCAATTCCTTTCTGGCTAACGATGAATCCTAAGAGCTTTCCTGAGGGAACACCGAATGTACATTTATTGGGATTCAGACGGAGTTTGTATTTTCTCAGACGCTCGAATAAATTTGATAGGTGTTCCACATGCTCTTCTTTTGTTTTAGATTTGGCAATCATGTCATCGACATATACTTCAATCTTTTTATGCATCATGTCGTGAAACAGAGTTGTCATGGCCCTTTGATAGGTTGCCCCTGCGTTCTTTTGACCGAACGACATTACCTTGTAACAAAAGGTTCCCTATGGGGTGATGAAGGAAGTTTTTTCCATGTCTTCTAGCGCCATTCTGATTTAATTATAGCCCGAGAATCCATTCATAAAGGAAAATACTTTGAATTTTGTTGTGCTGTCTACCAGCATGTCAATGTGTGGTAGGGGAAAATCAACTTTTGGACTTACTTTGTTTAAATCTCTGTAATCTACACACATTATGACTTTCCCGTCCTTCTTTCGAACTGGAACTATGTTGGCTAACCATTGAGGATACTCTGAGGTGGCCAGGAAACCTGCGTCAATCTGTTTCTGCACTTCCTCCTTAATTTTGATGGCCATATCTGGATGAGTCTTTCTCAGTCTTTGTTTTACCAGAGGACATTCTGTTTTCAGTGGTAAGTGATGTTCCACGATGCTGGTATCCAACCCTGGCATGTCCTGATAGGACCAAGCGAACACATCTGGAAATTCTTTGAGAAGTTTTATCAAACCTTCTCTGACAGTTAGACTGAGCAATGCTCCAATCTTAACTTTCCTTTCTTCTTCTGAACCCAAATTGAACATTTCCAACGGCTCTTTGTAAGGTTCAATGGACCTGTCCTCTTGTTTGAGTAGTCGGGAGATCTCTTCTGGAATTTCTTCATCCTCTTCTTCTTCGGCTTCAAATACTGGGAACTCAAAGTTGGGAGAAGGCATTGGATCATATGTTTCAATGGGGTTTAAAACAAGTAATCTGCATGACGTGTGATTCCTTTTTTTAGAAAGGGCGGAGAGAATGCAAAAGTGTGTGAAGTGTATTTTTTTTTTGAAAATGCTTATATTTATTTCGGGTTGTTTTTTAGGATTACCATTTTCTGAAAAAAAACGAAAAGTGAAAATAGCAATAAATGCAGGAATTCAGAATGACATTATTTATTTATGATTTGTCGATTCTTGAAACACAACCCTATAAAACAAAACTCTATCGCTCTGGGCGAAGCGAGGAGGGACATTTACAGAAAAGTAAGCCCTATAAAACATCCATTTCACCCGGCCAAGGTGAAAGGTTAAAACAAAGATACGGCAATTACTTCGATTTTGAACGACATTCGGGACATCGACTGTAACCCAATGGCGACGAACTCCTCTGTGGATCACAAAGTCAGGTACTTTCCTTCTTGGTTTGTCTTTAGTAATGACACTGATTTCTGGCAGAGTGGGATCACTGGAGTCTTCTTCCTATGCAGAGTTCTCATAAGAGGACTCTTCTGTCGCATCTTCCATAGTGTTTTCACTCTCAAGAGGATCTCCCCGTCTAGTTGGCTGGATGTCCTCATATCTGATGCGAGAGCTTTCGAGAGCGGTGTATTTGACTAGAAAGTCGTACTTGTTGCTTGGCTTCCCTAAGGTATCCCAGGTTTCTGTAGGAATAGATGAGTCATCTTCTTCAATGACGTTGACCTCAGGAAATGCATAGTTAATAAATTCTTGTCCTGCGATCTTTGGAAATTCATCAACGTGTTGTTGGACATTTTCGGAATGTTCTGGGTAAGGATTCCATGACTCTGGGAGAACAAGCATATCCTTTTCAAGATCATTCAGCAGATATGCATTATTTGGCTGACTCTTTTGCACCGAGTTTTCCATGTAAGGCTTCCAGATAGGCAAATCATCCAGGGGATCATAAGAATTGTAGTCAAAGTTGTCTTTCATCAGAGTGTCTTCCTCTAATGAGTTGGGTGGAGCACGTCATCCTTCGAGATCACAATCTCCGTAGAACATTCTGACATCTGATTTTGGTATATATCTAGGAATTTGCTTTGGAAAGCAGAACGACATGTACGTTTCTCCCTGAGATATATAACCTTAATTATTGAGATAAGATTTCCACTCTTCATCTGTATCAGAAGAGTTATTCCCATCGATGGTGTGGACTCCTTGAGATACTGGGTGGAGGAAGCCTCCACTGTGGAAGAAATCCTGAATGGGATAAAAGCTTTCATCCTTCTTTGTAGTCTGGGTACATGTTGGAGAAAAACCAAGACCTTTTCTTGTCTTGTTATCAGTAGGAATTACAATCTGTCCCCATTGTCGCATCTGCGAAAATCAACCGGCGGAAAAGACAGAAGAGTCGTCACCGAACGTTATTTATCCCGACGCAGGGAAAGGAAACGATCAAAGAAAACCTGAAGAAGTGGAAAGACATGCTCGTCGCAACCATAGCCTGGGCTCGGGAGTCGGTTACGCGAGAGGAAGGTATTAGCACCCCCTCGCGTCCATTGTACTCGATGAGATCCACGCTTGCTATTCTGATCAAAAGGTACGGGTATCTGAAGCTCAACTGCTAACTGGAACGGAATAGAATGATAAATAGAGAAATGGGGAAAGAAAAGGTGACTCGATAGGACATCTCCTTCCTAGGCCTACGTATTCCCACGAGAGTGGGAAAGTCAGAGTCAACGTAGTTTGGAGGACAACGGGTTTGTGGGGAAGGTTGCTCGCCATGACATCACCGTCTTGTGCCTACGTATCCTCAATCGGACAGGAGAGAGGAAGTCAGAGCAGTTGTAGTTCGACCTACGGGTCGGTTTTATTTGATGTTTTGATTAGTCTCGATCACACTGGGGAGAGAGAAAAGGTTTGGTTAACTGATTGGTCTCGATCGCATCTTGTGCCTACTGTTGTAGTGAGAATCGGATATCAAGCTATTAATTAACTTGAATCACTCATCTTTGAAATTCACCACCGAGCTTTGATTTATCCAAAGGAAAGGGTAAAGATCGAAGAAAACCCTAATTGTGTATGTGAAGACATAGCTAAGAGATTGGGGTTCAGGGTTGGTTATACTAAGGGAAGGTATTAGCACCCTAAGTATCTGTAGTACTCTACAGGAACCTCTTGTTTGTATTTGTGTTATGCCATGTTTGCTTGCTAAGGGATCTATGCTAAAGGCTAAGGGTAAAGACCTATGGTAAAGACCGAGGTACTAAAGGTTAAGGGTAAAGGACCTATGGTAAAGACCAAGGTGCTAAAGGTAAAGAGCTAAGGGGATATATACTAAGTATGCTCGCCAAGACATCGCATCTTGTGCCTACGTATCCTAATAAGGATGGAATCAGAGCAACCGTAATTCATCTCCTAAAGGGTGAGGAACCATTGACTATGGTTAAAGTTCCAAGTGGGAATGAGTATGATACTCATGTAGAGTTTAAAGAACTCTCTAAGTCTAAGTTGTAAAGGGGAAGTGAATACTCATGATGATGAGAATCACATAGAGTTTAAGAACTCTATCCTAGTTCTAAGTTGTGATGTAAGTGGCTCTAATAAGGCCAAAGGGAGATGGAACACAATTATGATGATACTCACCTAGAGTTGAAGAACTCTAGGGGAATCCTAAGGGGTAAGGTAAGTGGCTCTAATGAGGCCAAGGGTTTGATCCTAATAAGGATAAGGGATAGGTGTGGCTCTAATGAGGCGAAGAGCTAAGATGGCTCTAATGAGGCCAAGAGGGTAATGAGCTATCTATGACATTAAAGTCAATAGAGAGACTTTCCTTTGGAAGGAAGGGAACAAAGGGTTAAGGAGGAGAGCTAACGAGCCAGCCTCACTTAAGAGGGATAATTTAAAGACGTTTAAGAAAACAAACAATCATTTAAGCAAGATGAAAATATAAGCATGGTGACAACCAAAGCTAAGAATATGAATGTAACAACACTCAAGGCAAAGATTATTTCAAAAGAGTTTAAGGTAACAACCAAAATATTCACATGGGGATAATCATATCATGGTGGCAATCAACAGAGGATATTAAAACATAGATGTTACAACACCTAAGCAAACATGAACTAAGTTCTCATGGTATGGACAAGATATTTACAAAGACATTCACATGTAAACAACATATAAAACATCAAGGCATCAAGGCGAGTCAATGGCACATAATGTTACAACATCACCCAAGGTTCAAACAACATGCTTTAGGTTTCAAACAATCAAGGCAAACCAAGGATTCATGTTAATAGGACAAAAGAAGCAAAGAAGTTTTCATAAAAACCCTAAAATGGTCCTTCACTTTCAACATTTACAAATGCCCCAAAAATAACTATTTTTGACAATTTATTTTTACAACCATAAAATAGACATCATAATGAACATTTTGCAAAAAGAATGGATCAAAAAGGATAAAAAAATGAACAAGTTATGAACAAATCAAGTTAAGGTACAAACCATAAAAAGTTAAAAGAACAAGTATTGAAAAACAAGGGAAATGTCCACCATGGGACTTGAACCCACGCCCTTGGGGATTCATCCACAAAACCCTTACCAACTGAGCCATCAACGCCATGTGACAAGTTAAAGCAAACACACAATAAAATAGAGAAGTAAATGAATAAATCATAAAAAGCGCAAAAGGGTTGATCAACAGGATTGAACCCAGGCAAGGCAAGCGAAGAGAGGAAAGGCAAGGCAAGGTTTCTACCACTAGGGTGGCTATTACATCCAAACAATATATGCCTCCAATTGTTTTTATTTTAAGAACCAATCAGAATGGCCACCTCAGCGCCACGTTGGGCTTACTGGGTGCCACCTCAACATCATCTTCTCCATCATTCTCTCCCTTGCTCGTGCCCTAACCCATAACCAAACCCAGAAATTTTAACAACTATATCTTTGTCATTTCTCCATCAAATCAAAAGATGTAAAAAACAAAAATGGAGCCCTTTTCACAAGGAAAAATAATATAACACTGGTTTGACATAACACTCCATGTATAAAACACAATACCCTCCACAACAGTGCAACACCAAAACTTCAACATGTTACAACATGAAGTATTCAAACCAAAAAAAGCAAGCATTCATTCAGAATCACAAAATACCAAACATACTACATTTTTTTCTATTCAAATAGCATCCAATCAGTGCATGAATATGAGAGTTTCGAAGGTCAGAATTTCTTACCTCTTGGAGAAATTCCAAGGCTTCTTTTCAGCTACTACAGATACAAGAAAACAATCTCCTCAGCTTCCTTAAGTCCTTTAGAAACGGTTGGGATGGCTGAACAACTAGAAATGGCTTGAGGAACAGAATACGACCCTTCTTGCACCAATGGAGGTTGAAGATGGAAGATGATGTATAGGGTGTTACAGAACTATTTCAGTGGTTTGAATGAACTCTAATGGATATATAGAGGTGGTTTGTGAAGTTTATTTGAGAAATGCACGAGTGGAAATATCTGGAGCAGTGTTCTTGCAAATTTGCAAGAATGAGTGAGTGAGAGAATGCAGAGAGTAATCAGCCTGATCTTAGGGTGCTTCTGGTGTCCTTTGAAGTGGGGATTCATCCTCTATTTATAGTAGAAGTGAGGGAGGTGAGGTATGGGCCAGAGGTTACAAGTTGCCAAAACACCCTTTTTCTTTTCCATCATGCCAAGTGAGAAGTAACCAAGTCTTCAGCTTTCATGGGGCAACAGTTGATGGTCAGACTAGGCTTGGAGCTGCTTAGCTGTAGTGATTGGATTGGAACAAAGCTCAAGGTTTGCAAAAAGCTTGGAGTGCCCATGCTTGGAAAAAGTTTTCTCTTTCATGATGTCATACTTGTATCCACTTGCATAAAACTATCATTTTTAATTGTTGCAACTCTCATTTTCGTGGCAGAGGTCCCAAACACACTAATCTTGCCTCTAAAATTCAGAAATGTGATAACTTTGGTGATTAGGAGAGGTTATACATCATTATGCACAATGTTGGAATCTTGCACTTCAAGAAATGAACCCTTACATTCAAAGCTTCTAATCTCCTAGCTCCCTCAATGGATTTGGGAGTTTTGGTACTTTTTGGAAAGCCCCAAATGTCCTCTATAACTTTCATGTTCACTCCAAGTTCTAGATCCAAAGTGATCTTGATGAAAAATGGAGGTGAAGTTGGCTGAAAATTAAGACAAAAAGTAGTGAAATTTCACTAAGTCATAAGTTTCCTTGAACTTCCAAGCCTCCTATCTTAAAAACCAAGCCTTATTTGGAGAAGGACCCTCTAATACATTTTGAAGTTCATGATGAGAGCTTCAATTTGAGCTTTGAGTCACAAAATTTAGATGTGTGGTTTGAAATTTATGACTCTTCAAAGTTCACACAAGGAGTGAATTCTTCCACACTTGGGAAAGTTTAAGAACCAAACCTTGCCCTTTTTGCAAGAAACCTTTCAAATGGTGATTTCTCATGATCAAACTCCACAAATTAGGTATGTCTTGATGGAATATAGCTTGAATGCTTCAATTTGGGCAAAAAATTCAAAAGTCAAAGAGTTGACTTTATCAGATGAAAATTAGGTCAGATGAATTCCACAGTGTGATCCTCAATGAATTTGTAACTTTGAACTTTTCCAAACACCAAGATAGGTTCCAAGGATGTATATGAACATAATGGATCATGTCCTATGGCTTGGTATCATGCTTTGACCATGGATTAGGGCACAGTCGACTTTCTCCTGAAGAAAACCCTAATTAAGGTTAACTGGTGCTGAGCCTCAATGAACTTGCAATAATTTCAATTAGCACTTATCCTTGTTGGACATGGATCTCTTGAGAACATCGGAACTTGATTTGATGATGACCAATCCAAAACATTGACTGATCAAGCAATAATCCTCTTGATTTCCAAGGTGCAAAACCCTAATTCAGCTGAACTTCAACAGAAACAAACTTGAAACAACGTTAGGGTTAGCAAAACATGATTAATGCTCCTAGAATGATGGTGGGATCTAAGGGTCAAAATTTGGGGTACAACAGTTGCCCCTATTTGAATAGCTTTACCGGATGGCACGAGAGATGGTAATCCTCGGGAAATCAAGGTGAAAGGTATTTAAATATAGCAAACTGAAAATTTTGCCCTTAGATGGATTGCATATGCTAAGGACAGGCAACAGACATGCAAATGCCGACATGCCATGAACTTCTAGTATGATGACATGATGCCATGATGGTGCAAAAATGCAGACAAAATAAGAGGCCAAGGACCAAGAGTAAACTCCCACATGCGAGCCTCACTAGGGAGGGACAAAGGTTTAGTATCCACAAGCATGACTCACTGGGGATGCAGGTTACAACCAACAAAAGAGACACACTAGGAGCGACCAAGAAAACACTGGGGATAAGAAAATAAAAATGAGGGGAACCCCACAGATCCTCACTGGAGATGGAAATCAGAGAGGTGTTCTCCACTGGGGAAAGATCCAGGGAGATGGGCGACAGGTTCAGATATAACCGGACGACATCGGGGACAGCAAAAGGGGAGACACACTCTTTACTGGGAATGGGACCAAAAAGAAGGCACGATCTCTACTGGGGACCAATTTGAACAAAAGGAAAGACACTCAACAAAAGATTTTCTGGGGATTTCTTACACTGAAGAGTTCAAACGGGATCTTCAAGAAAAAGCCAGAAAGGACAGAGACAAACACAAACTCTATGTGCGCCACATGAAGATAATCCCAAGGACTTTCAAAGGGATATTGGTAATTACCAAACCTCTGCCGGGGATAAGATTAAAGTGCCAATAATAATTGGACTCAGAAATAACACGCCAGTAAACACTGGACTTATGGTATCGATATTTGAAACGACGCCAGTAAATACTGGACTTGGGATAACAACAATGATTGGATGAATAAACATGCCAGTGAGCACTGGACTTATACGATACCGATAATGACCGATATAAAACATGCCAGTAAATACTGGACTTGAGACAAAGGAACATTCCAGTAAACACTAGACTTGTACGATACCGATAATGACTGATATTAAAACAATGCCAGTAAATACTAGACTTGGGACATCAATACTAATGACTTCTGAAGTAACGCCAGTGGATACTGGACTTAGAATACCAAAGAAAACAGGTCCTTAAACAATGCCAGTAAACACTGGACTTTGGGTACCTGATAATAATCGAACCATCAAGCAATACCAGTAATCACTGGACTTTACAATACCGAGGCTAATTGGATTTAACACATGCCAGTAAATACTGGACTTTACGATATCGATAATGACCGATTTAAAACAATGCCAATAAACACTGGACTTTAGACACCAATTTGGGTAAAAGCATGCCAGTAAACACTGAAATTTAATGATATCGATGAAGACCGATATAAAAATAATGCCAGTAAATACTGGACTTAGACACCAATAATGATTGGATAAAAAGCATGCCAGTAAACACTGGACTTTACAATATCGATAAAGACCGATATTAAAACAATGCCAGTAAATACTGGACTTAGACACCAATAATGATTGGATAAAAAGCATGCCAGTAAACACTGGACTTTACGATATCGATAAAGACCGATATTAAAACAATGCCAGTAAATACTTGACTTAGACACCAATAATGATGGGTCTGGAAACCGAGGTTAGATATCAGATAGGGCAATACCGAGGTTGCATAGTGACGACTAAACTTCCTGGGGAATATGGATAATAAACAAATATGACGCACGCAGGTGATAACCGGACACAAGCGGGACACATATGAAGATCCGCTAACTCAAAAGGACACTTAACCTGAGCAAGTTAAGGGTAAAGGTGGTAAAAACCCACAAGCAAGACACACCCAATTCAAAAATGCACAATGATATGATATGATGCGAACACTCAACGATATGCAAGAGACGACTCTGAAGAGAGACGACAGGCTGGAAAAAAGGGTAGATTAACACATCCACTACAAAGAGTCGCACCGAATCTAAAGAGAACAACCGCTCAGAATCAAATAGGGAACATTCTTCTTTCACCTGAGGAGGTAAAGATTTTCCACATTCAACAAACATCTGTGGAAGATACTGGGGAGAAATCCTTTGTATCATGGTAGTCAGTCATTACTGAAGTGTCCAATCCAGGAAACATTGCCAATTAAGATTGTTTCATTGGGGAATCACACACCTGATGGTTTAACAGTGCTTCCGTCACAACATAAGTCACTAGGGACGGGCATGTGAATGTTATTGAATCATCCCAAGAGCCAAAAGTAGATTATGTTTTCATTGTGTTTTCTCAAAAGATTTGTTTTTATTTCAAACATTTTCCGCTTTCAAAACCATTATTAATAATAAGTCAAGTTTGCATAACAAGAAAATAGTAGAGAAATGATGAATATCAAACCAAGAATGGTCCAAAATCTGATTTCATTAGAATGATAACTTGCCAATGGCAAAGTTCCTTGGAAGATTACAATTAGAAAAATGGCAATAGGAAAAAGGTTACATTGTATTCAATGACCGCTACTATCCCTAACGACTAAGAGTCCTCCAAAACCTCGCTGCCGATGAGAGCGATGAGCTTGAACTTCTTCTTGAATTCCTTGGTATGGGTGACAACCCTTTCTGACACAGTGAAACGCCATTTGTCCCTAACTTTTTCCTGGACCGCCCTTTCGGGTTTTTAGTCCACCGGGACACTCTTTTTTGCCTAGGCCGCCCTTTCGGGTTTTCAACCTAGAGAGCTCTTTCCTTTTTATTTGATCCCTAACTTTTGCCTGAGTCTCCTTCATAGGTTATGACCCACCGGGATACCCTTTTTTTTGCCTAAGTCGTCGTTTCTGGTTTTCGACTTAGCGGCCTTTTAGGCGTAATATTTTCTTACTGAGTCAACATTCACAGGGTGTGAGAGTTGTTCACCATCCATCGTTGTAAGAATTAGGGAACCTCCTGAGAACACTGTTTTTACCACAAATGGGCCTTAATAGTTAGGCCCCCATTTTCCATGTACGTCCCTTTGAGATGGAAAGATCCTTCTGAGTACGAGTTCTCCTTCACAGAATTCACAAACACATACATTCTTATCAAATTCCCTTTTCATCCTCTTCTGATACAAATTACCATGACACATGGCAGTCAGTCATTTCTCATCAATGAGGTTAGTTGATCATATCTTTCTTGGACCCACTATACTTCATCAAGTTTAGTTTCCATCAGAATTCTCAAATACGATATCTCCACTTTAATAGGAAGAATAACATCCATCCCATATACCAAAGAAAAAGGAGGTGCCCTTGTCAAAGTCCAAACCGAAGTTTTGTATCCATGCAAAGCAAATGGTAACATCTCATGTCAATCCTTATAAGTCTTGACCATTTTCTGCAGGATCTTTTTGATGATTTTGTTGGCAGCTTCAACAGCTCCATTCATCTTTGGACGGTAAGGTGAAGAATTATGATGTTCAATCTTGAAACTGTCACACAACTCCTTCATCGTTTTGTTGTTCAAATTTGTTCCATTGTCCGTTATGATCCTATTTGGGATTCCATAACGACAGATAATCCGATTCTTGATAAAATGAGCAACCACTTGCTTGGTTACGTTGGTGTAAGAGGCAGCTTCAACCCACTTTGTGAAGTAGTCAATAGCCACTAAGATGAACCGATGGCCGTTGGAAGCTTTTGCCTCAATAGCCCCAATCATATCAATGCCCCACATAGAGAACGACCAAGGTGATGACAAAACATTCAACAATGTTGGAGGTACATGCACCTTGTCAGCATATATCTTGCACTTATGAGATTTTTTGGCGTATTGGATGCAATCAGTTTCCATAGTCAACCAATAATATCCAGCCCTCAAGATCTTCATAACCATGGCATGCCCATTGGCATGAGTGACAAACGCTCCTTCGTGAATATCATGAATCAACAGGTCTGCCTCTCGTTTATCAACACATATTAGCAAAACCATGTCATGATTCCTTTTGTAGAGCACATCATTGCTGAGGAAAAACTTGGATGATAACCTTCTCAAAGTTTTCTTGTCAAGAGTTGAAGCATTGGTAGGATATTCTTGATTCTTCAGATAATTTCTGATGTCATGAAACTAGGGTTTCCCATCCTCTTCTTCTTCAACCAATTGGCAGTATGCGGGTTCAGTCTTGAGCTCGATAGTGATGAGTGGCGCCTCATTGACAAAGTTAACCTTCCACATTGAAGCTAACATGGCTAAAGCATCAGCTATGTGGTTTTATGATCGTGGAACATGACGGGGCCAACTTCTCATCTCTAGTTTCCCATTCACCTTTAACTTGATAAATAACCAGAGCAGAATCTCCGCTGACCTCCAAAATCTTAATTCTGAGGTCAATAGCTGCTTCCAACTGTCATACCCCAAATTTTGACCACTAAGATTTCCCATCATTGTGCAAATCATCATCATAATAGGGATGGACCATTATACCTCATTAGTCTCCCCAAAGATGGGTGAGCATCCACTACAATCAAATTTAGGGTTTCAAGCCCTCTCGGAGCTCTTAGACAAATGATCAATCAAGGAATGACATGATCTTCAACTTGTCTAAACCTCTCAAACATCTCCAATGGATCAAGAGGACTCCCACATCAAGGATCAAGCACAAGGCTGCAACATTCCAAGTGGATTAAGCCTCAAGGTCACTAGTGTCACCAAATTAGGGTTTTGGTCGACCAGGGCCTCCGTATGGAAATTTTACTCTGGGCATGAGCCAATGCTTCAAAGCACAACCTAAGATGCTCCAAGGGACATCATGAACCCAATCATCAAGTCAATTTAACCTCAGGGAATGCATTCCTAAAAAATCAAGAATTAGGGTTTCTTGACCTAATTCACCCCTAAGTTGACTTTTGGGATAAAACATGAGCCAAGACCTCAAGAGAGGATTTGAGGGTCTCTAACACACCACATTGATCCATTTGCAACAATGGATTGATCCAAGAAGCTTGATTCATAAGTTTCAAGTTCATCAGAACCACAATTAGGGTTTTTGAAGAAAAAGTCAACTGTGCCTTTGACTTTTAACCCAGGCATGCTCCCAAACCTTGGGACATGATTCAATACACCCTATAACACCTATGGAACATGTCAATCAAGTTTAATTTAGGTCAAGGACTTGATTTCATAGAGGATCGCACAGTTTGGAGTTCATTTGACAAAAAGTCAACTATGCACAAAAGTCAACTTTGACTTTTTGAGATTTTTCACAATTATGGTTCTTTAACCCTAAAATGATGTTAATGTGTGATTTGAATCATCATTCATCAAGAAAAATCAAGAAAAGTGGGATAACTTGTAAAAGGGGTAACCATAAAAACATAGAAATTTTCTAAGTTATGAAACAAAGTGGCTAGGGTACCAACTTTGGAGGATCATATCTCCTAAACCACAAGGCCATTTTTCCCCATCCAAAGTTGTATTTGTAGCTCTCATGGCCCTCTACAAAAGCTTCAACTTCCAGTCATTCCAATTCCTCATGGATTTTAAACTATGGAATGATCAAAATGGCTGAAAACATGAAATGTCACGTTTTCCAACACTTAGTAAAATTTTCACTAAGTCAGAATCTGTCTTGTTTTTTTCCCAAAAGTAGGGGGATTTTTCACTTGGATCCAAAAGGTATCCAAACAAACTATGATCACACATATGTTATATCATATGAGGGCTTTCTAAAATGGCCAAGGACTCCATCAAATTTCATTTGAGCCATGAGATATGACCATGCCAATATGCCTTGCTGCAAACTGTCATGGCAAGGCAGATTTGTGTATTTTGCTCGATTTGAGCAAATTTTGCAAATGACAAACAAGTTTATCCATCTGAACACCTCAGGGGGAGACCAAGGAGGGACAAACACTGATCCATCAGCCTCCAAAGTCCTTGGAACCAAAAGTAGAATGTCAAACCTAGAAATGCCTAAAAGAGGGACAAGACTCCAATTTTGGTTTGGAGCATTTAATGGATGCACCAAGGTGGCATGGATTGAGCCCTTTCCAACTGAATTTAGTCAAGGATGATCCAAGAACTAGGGAACCAGCAGCCTGTGATCTAACCTCTAGTCAATGGCTAGAGGAGACTTGGATTCCTATTGATCAACATTGGCCAAACCTCTGCTGCAGTTGCCATTCACTATTGCAGCCAAAATAAACTTGCTCTACTATAAATAGAGCTCATTTGTGCTCAGTTTGAGTACACCAAAGCACTACAACACTTGCTTTCCTCAAAATCTCTTTCTCTAGGAAAAAATACCTTCTTTAGCAAGGTAACTCCGAGTTTTTGAGTTAGAGAGCATTTCCTTCACAGCTCATGATCCAAACACATCCAATATGTCATATCTAAGCTGTCCAAACTCTCACAAGTGACCTATAACACTAAAATCACAAAGTCCCCTCTCAAAACCTCAAAATAAGACTTTTGTGCATTTTTCAAGCCATGTCTTGATTCAGTCACTTTTAAAACCAGATAAAACCTCAAACACACTCCAAATATCATCCTTGAACAGTCCCAAATGGTTCCACACATTTGGAACATCATTTGAGAGAGGTGTTATTTTGGCCACTTTTGCCTCTTTTGCAAGAAAGGGCCAATTTCCATTCCTGAGGTTTCCAGCTGATTCCAATCATCCTAAAAGCTTCCAAGGGATCATTTGAGAGTGTTCAAAGCATCAAAACATTTCTGGAACAAGGCACTTGACAGATTGCCCAAAAAGCTCCTAAAGAGGTAAGCATCTCAACTGGAACTTTTTAAAATATGCATTGCTTTGAGGTCCACTGATCATGCACATCTCATACATGTTATATGTGTTGTGTTTGAACTAATTCATCATGTAATTCATCCCTATAATAAGAGATAGCACAGAAAATGCACACTATGGCCTATTTCAAAACCACTATCGGGTGTTGAGAAGGATTGATTTTCTGGAAAAACCACCACCACCATTTGATTCCTTAGGAAATTCTAGGTCAGATGCATATAAATTTTGTCTCCATCCATGGAGAAATGAAGAAGTTATGACCTTCACGTTTCTGACCAAAAATCTTGCCTTGCCTTGCCTTGGGCCAGGCCAAAAACAAGGCAAGCCTTGTATATTTGTGGTTGTGTTTCAATACACGGATGTATCACCACCCTAGTGGTAAGGCGCGCATGCTGCACACAAGAGGTCTGGGGTTCGAATCCCCCTCGCCCAAGACCCCTTTTTAATGTTTTTTTTCACTTTTTATTGTTTTTCATATTATTTTTAATGATTTGAAAAATTAATAACTCCCTCAATTTTAATTATTTTTTATTGGTTCTTTTTGCAAAAAATCACAAAAATGTTGAAATATTTTATTCCACACAAAAATCAAATTTATATTATTTATTTAATATAATTAGTATTTTTGTGAATAAATTCATTTTTAATTGTTTTTAAACATTTAAAAGTGAATATTCATTTTGAAAATCAAAACCAAATGAGTTCTAAATTATCTTGTGATTAAAACCTCATTTTTCAAACCTTAAATAAAAATCACAAGTAGTTTATTCAAACTTATTTGGTATTTTTATCAATTTTATTGATTTTCTTTAAATATTTACTTTTAAAGGAAAACAAAATTAGGGTTTCTTTGATTTTCACCCTCACAAATCTTCTTTTTAACACTCATGGGCCTCTAATAGAGTGTAAGACCCAATCCTTTTTGAGACCAAAACCTTTTGGGCCTCAGTTATTGTATAAGACCCACTGCGATTTCAAAAATCTCAGCGCGATCGCCATTTCAAAACACCTTGGGCCTACCCTCGTGTTATAAGCCCTATTTCTTTTCTTTAAAAACCTCATTAGGCCTCTAATAGAGTGTAAGACCCAACCCCTTTGAAAATACACCCCCTTTTGGGCCTCGGTTATCGTATAAGACCTATTGTGTTTTCAAACCTCTACGCGATCGCCAGTTTTCAAACAAATAATCACTTGGGCCTCTCCTTGAGCTGTAAGCCCCACCACTTGTACAAAAACAAACTATTGGGCCTCTAATAGAGTGTAAGACCCAATCCCCTTGTATATAAAACTTTGTGGGCCTCACATATTGTATAAGTCCCTCTGTACAGTTTTCAAAACAGCGGTGCGATCATCGTTAAAACCTTGGGCCTCTCCTTGAGCTGTAAGCCCCAACAAACTTTTCAAAGCACTTTCTCCTTTGATTTTGAATATAATATTGTTATCAAAGCTTTCTTTGTTGAACAACTAACAAAACAACATGGAAGCTCTACAATGGGTAAGTGTTTATCCGCTTTCATTTATCGCTTTCATATGTATATAACTATATTGTGGGGCTGCTTCACTGTAAGTCTTCTTTCACATCCTTTATATACATGTCACATATCCAATGTGTAATACTAGTATAGTTATTTAGAGTTTCCCCGACAACTACTTCTAGCACTAGGTAAAGCCTTGTTGGACACTCTTAAATACAAACAAAACTAGATCCCCCATAGGATTACCAGATACAGTCTTCCCTCCTCTTGGGGTTAAACAATATGGAAACGTGAAAGGCAGCATTCTCGGTGAACCCTTTCTCAGACTGTCACTCTTAGAAATTTTCAAAGAAACTCTAACTCCCCATAGATGATCTTTTCTCCGTGAATGGCATCTCTTGAGTTTCTTCCAAATCCTTGAACTTTCCTGGCTTGATCTATTCTCGGTGAATAACATGTCTTGAACTTCTCTTGGTTTGGGGACCCACAGGCTTCCTAAAAGCATCCCCGCCTCCTCTTGGGCATTGTATAAGGACCCTTCGGCTTCTTAGAAGTTCTCATGCCTTCTCTTAGGCTTAATACAAGGACCCTGACGACCTCTTAAAGGTATAAGACAGAACTTAGTCATCCTTCGCTGGAGCAGTCTTTTAAGCGTCAAAACTCTCTTGTTGAGTATAAAAGACTCTTTTATTGAGTCAATCACCCGTCACATAGATTCTCTTGTTGAGTCCACCTTTTTAGCCTCCGTCTTGGGCTTCGTGCAAGACACATAAAAGAAATCACTTGTTAAGTCAGTCACTTGTTAGTACTCTCTTGTTGAGTCAACCCTTTTAGCCTCTATCTCGGGCTTCGTACGAGACAACAAATAAAAGGCACCCTCTTGTTGGGTCGATCGCCTCCTCTTAGGCTTTGTATAAGGAAACCTCGGTTGAGTTAATCAACCTTTTAGCATCAAATTTGTGCCATGCTCATAGTATACAAACATCAACAACTCCTCTTTAGAGATGACAAATTCTCTCTCATCCAAAACCCTTTAGCTTCACATCTTGGGCATTAAACAAGATACAAACACATTTAGCTTCACATCTTGGGCTTTGAACAAGACACCAGAACATCTCTTTCCTCCCATAGAATAGGAGGAATTACGATCGCTCTGATTTCCCTGTTTTGTTAAACGGGAATACATAGGCATAAGATTGCAAAATCTTAGCGAGCATACTAATCAAAAACCCAAAATCCCATACTTTCAAACATCAATCGAAAAGAACCAAATCCTAACATCCTACCAACAACCTTGCAAATAGTCCAGACATTCTGAATTTAAACAAAGTAAACCGAAGAGGGTCCCACATCTTAACCGCATCTGTACCCTAACAGACAGCTGTTTAAGCTCAGTATGCAAGCAAGGTTAATTGGAGACATCTATTTCCCTTCCTTAATCAGCTCAATAGGATAAAAAATGAATCGAACTGTAGTACCCAAGCGATAGTGACTCAGGAGCACAAAAATTGCGCTACAGAAAAATGGTGCCCACCGTGGGGCCTTTTTCTCTTTCTTTCAATCTTTGGTGGAAACCTTTAAATTCAACAAAATGTCACAGAAATGGCGACTCTGCTGGGGAGTCATTGTCTGTATAGGATCATAAGACTAAAGGTCTAGGTTGATTAAGACAAATATATATACTTCTTTTTCTAATTGATATCTGTGTTTATTTTTCTGCTAATGGGAATGCGTGTGATGCCGCATGTGGAAAGATTGAGTATACACCTAAGATAGGTGATGGCAATACGGGTAATCCTGCGGGGAGTGAATCCTAGTTAAGAGTCCCCGGTCGACCATCAAACTCAGTGGAGACTCCCTTTGCAAATACATTGCCTATACGACTTCGGTTGTTGAAAGTAGTGTGGTCGACTGGGTTATCTGAGAAGCTGAGGTTTTTAGTAGACTGAAACCATTTTGTAGTGCGGAAGCTATCGAAAATAGTTGTCACGCGATACTACCCTCATCTGAGATCACTCTAAGATACATCAGCTCGCTGGCGATCCGCTTGCTGTTGTTATCCCAAGAGGGGTCCATGATTTTGCGGACAAGTACAAAAAATCACCAGTATAAACCTTTGGGGGGGGGGGGTAGAGCTTTGACTTCATGACACCGACCCTTTGACCCCATGTTTTTTCTATGTTTTGTGTGTTGCATTCATGCATTTATTTCATTAAAAAAAACATTAAAAAACAAAGAAAAATCTTCTCTTCTAGTCTCTCTTTTTCAAATTAAACTAAGACAATGATTGCAAATGTCAGATAAAGGGATTGCGTTATGGATTTCGGTAGAAGGAAAACTCATAAGTACACCTTAAAGGTTCCAAAAGTAGAGGATTTAAGAGGTCTGGCGAGAATGATCACCAACCACGAGGCTTTCAGAGCCAAGTATGGAGGACTGATGTCCTTGTTAAGGGTTCATGTAATCGAAGGAATCAAGTCCATGCTAATCCAGTTCTACGATCCGGTCTATCACTGTTTCACCTTCCCAGATTATCAACTAGCACCAACACTAGAGGAGTACTCTCACCTGACTGATCTACATATCACTGACCAAGCTCCCTTTTCTGGACTGGAAGAAATTCCAAAAGATCAAACCATTGCAAGGGTAATTTATTTGGACGAGTCAGAAGTCAGGACTCATATGACCACTAAGGGTGGAATCCAGGGTTTGCCAGCCCAGTTCTTGATAAAGAAAGCTCTATACTTTGCTAGTATAGGGAACGTGGTCGCTTTCGAAAGCATCTTTGTTTTGCTCACCTACGGGCTATTTTTGTTTCCCAACATCGATAACTTTGTAGATATCAACGCAATTAAGATTTTTCTGATTGGAACCCCTGTACCGACCTTGCTCGCAGATGCTTATCATTCGGTACACTTAAGGAATTTGTATAGCGGAGGCATAATCACATGTTGTGTACCCCTACTGTGCAAATGGTTCATTTCCCATTTGCCTAAGTCTGCTGCATTTTGAGATCAAAAGAATACTTTCCGTTGGTCGCAGAGAATCATGTCTCTTACCAACTCTGACATCGATTGGTACAATCGAATCTATGACGGGATCTGAATCATTGACCGTTGTGGAAATTTCCCAAATGTACCCCTTATAGGAACTAAGGAAGGAATTAACTATCATCCAATTTTAGTTTGGCGTCAATTTGGATACCCGATGAGGCATGTCCCGCGTAATGCTCATCTGGAAGGTCTTTTCTTCAAGGAAGCAAAAAATGACAGAGCACTAAAGACGAAAATAGTGCATGCCTGGAAACACGTTCATAGGAAAGGAAGAGAGTCTCTAGGAAAACCAGACTGTGTCTCGGTGGAGCCTTATCTCCACTGGGTACAAACTAGAGCTCTCAAGCTGAGGATGCCTTACCCTCATCAGGAAGTTCTTCCATTAAGGGACTCCGTCCTTTATTTTATGTCTGAGACGAAAAAACTTCAGGTTACTCTCAACAAATTTCAGCAGGAGAAGAGGTCTTGGAGGAACAAGTACCGTATTCTCAATTTGGAGTGCAAGAAAATACAACAACTATTAAAAGATAATGATACTTTGATTGAGATTTTAGAGCAACATGCTGTAGAATATCAGGATGACCAAAGGAATTTGCTCGCTCCTTTCACTTGGCAAAGGAATGACAACCCGACAACGACTCAAGTGCCCCGGTCAAAGAAAAGGAAAGTACCAGAACCAGCACCTGAGCTCTCCTCAGAGAGGACTCAGGATCCATTAGTTTAGATTTCCTTTTACAGCACTTTGTAAAATACTGTATTTCCATTTCCGCAATCTTTGAATTCAATAAAACGGGGTTTCCCCACTGTTTGATATTTGCAATCCAATTATCAAAGTTTACTTTGCGTAAACAAAAAAAACAAAAACATATAATATAATCATTGCATATCATTCATCATTCTCATGTAACGCCTTCTTCTTACCTCCGAATCTCACGTTTGCATCTTGATTCTAGAGTCAAACTGTCTCATTCGTACAATACTCGGGCCAATCTTCAGAAAAATATGGATGATCTCGAGGAAGAGAATAGAGAGTTGAGAGAAGAGATCGACACTCTGAAAAAGGATCTGAGAAAACTTCATAACAACATGCAAGCTCTGGCAGAAGCTCAGATGCAACAACAAAGGACTGTGTTCTTAGAGATCACATCAATGGCCATAGTGGAAAAGTATGATCCTAGGTACAAAATGCCGAAAGATCGTCCCTGGGGCATGCCACTCAACTATATCCCGGAGGGATATATTCCGCCGATCACTGAAGATCCGAAAACTTCAGCAGGAGCCGCTGGGCCTGAAGGTTACAAACTTCGGGAAAGCGAAGATGCCAGGGGCATGACAACAACTCCTAAAGGTTACAAACTTCGGGAGGCACCGAGAATCTCGGCCATAATGACTATACCACCGCCCGTGGTACACACTGTCCCGGAAGGACAGATTCCACAGATACCTTCTGGTGGAAACGAAAGTATGTTCGACAGAATGAATGAGTTCCAGGAGCAATTCCTGGAGATGCAGAAAAAGCTTCAAGCCCTTTGCGGTCAGGATTTATTTGGAAAGGAAGCCACGGACCTGTGTTTGGTCCCCAATGTGAAAGTTCCGCACAAGTTCCAGGTGCTCGATTTTGAAAAGTACAAGGGTAACTCTTGCCCTCAAATCCACTTGGTGATGTACGCTCGGCGAATGTCAGCTCAGACAAAGAACCAGGAGCTACTGATCCACTATTTTCAGGATAGTTTAACCAGTGCCGCACTCAAATGGTACAAGGGTTTAAACCGCACTAAGATTGGCACTTTCAGAGATCTTGGCGCTTCCTTTGTTCAACAATATAAGTATAATCTGGACATGGCACCAGACAGAGATCAACTCAGATCGATGTCGTAGAAGGACAAGGAAACCTTTAAGGAGTACGCTTAGAGATGGCGTGAAATTGCCGCCCATATTTGTCCACCTCTTGAGGAAAAAGAGATGAAAAAGATCTTCTTGAAAACCTTAAGCTCATTTTACTACGACAGAATGGTCGCCAGTACGCCCAGTGACTTCACCGAGATGGTGGGCATGGGAGTTCGTCTTGAGGAAGCAGTCCGAGAATGACATTTAGTTAAAGATGTTGGATCATCAAGTAATACAAAACGATACGGTAGTGCTCTCCCTAAGAAAAAAGAGCAAGATATTGGGAATATCTCTCTTAGGAAGCAAATGCGACGATACCAACCAGTAGCAGCTGTAACTCCTGCTATCAACTCCACGCCTGTTCCTACGTATCAACCTCAGGTTGCTCAGAGCCAACCGAATCAACAACAATATCAGCAAAGGACACAACAACCTCTTCAGCAGGCTCGTCCTCAATACAACAACAACCGTACAACGTGACCACCAGGGTTTGATCCTATACCGGTGTTGTACGCAGAACTGTTTCCATTATTACTGGTCATGGGACATGTCTAAACCAGGTCTCCTCTTACAGTACCAGAAAATCAGCCTTTTTGGTTTAAGGCAGATCAGACTTGCCCTTACCATCAAGGAGGACCGCGGCATAACATAGAAAACTGACTCAGATTCAAATCCGATGTGCAAAAGCTTGTTAGGAGCGGAGTCTTATCTTTCAAAGATACAAATCCGAATGTTCTCACAAACCTGCTGCCTCAACATGAGAAAGCTGCGATAAATTTGATAGAAGAAGAGTCTAACAACAGCTATCAAATTCACGATGTACACTTATTGAGGGCCAACTTGGTCAAGATGCATTATAGACAGAGTGGATACGGCCATGTGCCACCTCATAACTTTCACCAGTGTGATACCTGCTCTAAAAACAATGAGGGATGTTCTATGGTGCAATCAGCTCTACATGAACAATTGGATCTCGGGTGGATCCAAGAGCATCGAATTCGCGGAGTTAACATGACTTATTCGAGTTCAAACATCATTCAGAACCACGGCATCCATACAATGAATGTCAACTTGGTTCATGCACTCAAGGCAAAGCCAGTATCATAATCTGCCCCGACATGATTACATTTCCTGTCTGACTTGCTCGGTAAATAAACAGGGATGCTCTTTTGTACAAGAGGCCCTCCAGCGTCAGATGGATCTTGGGTGGATCCAGGACTACCATGATAAAAATCCCTATCAGATCGACATGATTCAAATCTTCGATATTCGCTTGATGAATACCAGCTTGGTAGAATTACACGCTAAGCAAGTCCAGCTCGGTTTTCTGACATCGCATGAGTATCGGAACTATACAATGTACTGTGAAAGTAACCAAGGGCGCGCTCTCGTTCAAAGAACTTTGCAACACTTGTTAAACCACTGGTGGCTTCCAATTTATATGGATGAAGACACGCAACAAATCAGTGTGGTTAATGGAAACCCTACTAGGCATCGAGGTTAGGATGTCTGATCTTTGGAAACAGATTTAGTGAGGTTACACTGCATTCAAAGCAGACATGACCAGGTGCCACCACATAACTACGAGCGATGTAGAGTCTGCTCGAAAAATAATCAAGGATGTTACCTCGTGCGAACAGCCCTTCAAAGTCAGCTGGACCGCAAGGAGATTCAACTGTGTCCAAGTTCTGGGTCAATCAACTGGATGCCAGACTATTTCACTGATCAGATTAAGGACGTTGTCGTAATCTCTGATCACAAAAGGACTAAAGATGTTTGTACCATCATCCCTCTACTGGACGAATCAAAGGTTCCTAACCAGGAACTGATTGAAGTTACCTACGACAGTTGGAAAAATCAGAAGGCTCTTGTAGTTATTTATCTGCCAGGATCAGTGCCGTATGAATCAACTAAGGTGATCCCTTACATATACGGTGCGACAACAATCGAGAATGGAAAGGAAATTCCATTACCCTCCGTCATGAATATTGCAGACATTAGTCGAGTAACACGGAGCGGTCGAATCTTCAACAGGAGAGTTGGAGAACCCAGCAAAGAAAAGGAACCTCAAACAGAAGTTCCTAACCCACCAGTCGGTCAATCCAGTGATCCCGACCTTTCAAAGAACGATGATGAGATGCTGAAGCTCATCCAAAGGAGTGAATACAATATTGTTGATCAGCTGTTACAAACTCCTTCAAAGATCTCAGTGTTATCTCTTTTACTCAGTTCTGAAGCCCACAGAGAGGCTCTACAGAAAGTCTTAGAGCAGGCCTTTGTGGAACAGGATATGTCAATACGACAATTTGGCAGCATTATCTCTAATATCACTTCCTGCAACAACTTAGGGTTCAGTGATGAGGAATTGCCAGAAGAAGGCAAAGGCCACAATATGGCGCTCAATATCACAGTCAACTACCAGGACGATGCTTTAGCCAGCGTACTGGTAGACACCAAATCGACTCTCAATGTTATGCCGAAGTCCACTCTAATGCGGCTATCATTCAAAGGATCTCCGATAAGGGGCAGCGAGGTCGTCGTCAAAGCATTTGACGGGTCCAGAAAAACAGTTATCGGCGAAGTCGACCTTCCCATAACTATCAGTCCTCACACTTTCCAAGTCACTTTCTAGGTCATGGACATCCGGGCAACATACAATTGCTTATTAGGAAGACCTTGGATACACCAGGCTGGGGCAGTCACTTCGACACTGCACCAGAAACTGAAGTTTGTCAAAAACAATCAACTCGTCACGGTCTGTGGAGAACGAGCCTTGGTCGTGAGTAACCTTTCATTATCTACTTGTGTAGAGCCCGAGGAGGTTGTTGGGACTCAATTCCAAGCACTTTCGGTGAACAGTGAGAATCAATCAGAAAAAGGAACATCGATTTCCTCATACAAAGATGCTCTCGAAGTGATCAAAAGTAACAATGCAAAAGGATGGGGACAACTTGCCATTCCTACTGACAATAAAACAAAGAAGGGTCTTGGTTTTCCTGTAACCTGCACCCAGACTGCCGCTAATGGCGAAAGTCTTCATCCCATTCAGAACTTCTTCCATAGTGGAGGTTTCCTTCACCCAGTGTCTCAAGAAGTACATACCATCAACGAGGGAGATTCCTCCGATACGGATGAAGAATGGAAGTCCTATCTTAACGAGGACGGTTATATGTCTTAGGAAGAGGTGCCTACGCCATATTGCTATCCCGCACAGAGTCCGAGATTTATACCAAGGTCAGACGTCGAAATGATATACGGAGATTGTGATCCAAAAGGATGCCGTGCTCCACCAAACTCATTGGAGGAAGACACTCCAATGAAATACAACTTTGACCACAACTATTATGGCCCAATGGTTGGCCTGCCTATGTGGCAGCCGTACCCAGGAGACTCAGGGCAATAGAATCAGCCCAACGATGCTTATCAGTTGAGCATCATCGAAAAGAATACCTGCGTCCCCACCATGTCATGGGATCAACACTCAGGTCATTCAGAAAACGTCCAACGCAATGATGAATTCGCAAAATTTGCAGGACTAGAATTCATTAACTATGCCTTTCCCGAGATCAACTTCATCGAGAGGGATGACTCCTCCAGTCCCAAAGAAGTGTGGGACACCTTGGGAAACTGAGTGGCAAATATGACTTCATGGTCAAGTACACTGCTCCTGAAAGCTCTCCTATCAGGTTCGAAGATATCCAGCCTACTGGATGGGGAGATACACCTGAGAGCATAAATACTATACAAAATACAACTGAGGAATCCTCCTACAACAACTCTGCTTGGGAGATAGATTCCAATGATCCTGCTCCGCCAGAAATCAACGTTATTTCTGAAGACAAATCAAGGAAGGTACCCGACTTTGTGATTCACCGAGGAGTTCGCCGCCAATGGGTTGCAGTCGATGTTCCGAAGATCGTTCATAAGTCAAAGTAATTGCCATCTTTGTTTTAACCTTTCACCCTGCCCAGGTGAAACGGATGTTTTGATAGGGCTCACTTTCTGTAAATATCCCTCTTCGCTTCGCCCAAAGCGACTGAGTTTTGTTTTATAGGGCTGTAGTTTCAAGAATAGACAAAATCATAAATAAATAAACATCATTCTGTAATTTCCGCATTTATTGTTGTTTTCTCTTTTCGCTTTTTCAGAAAATGGTAGTCCTAAAAAACAACAAATAATAAAAAGAAGCAGTTTTTAAAAAATACATTGCACACACTCTTGCATTTCTCTCTATCTCTTCTAAACACAAATCATCACGTCATGCAGATTGCTTATTTTAAACCCTGTTGAAACATACGATCCGATGCCTTCTCCCAACTTTGAATTCCCGGTATTTGGGGCTGAAGAAGAAAAGGACGAAGAAATTCCAGAAGAGATCTCCCGATTACTCAGACAAGAGGAAATGTCCATTAAACCTCACAAAGAGCCGTTGGAAATGGTCAACTTGGGCTCAGAGAAAGAGAGAAAAGAGGTCGGGATTGGGGCACTACTCATTCCAACTGCCAAAGAGAGTTTTACAAAGCTTCTCAAAGAATTTCCCGATGTATTTGCTTGGTCCTATCAGGACATGCCAGGGTTGGATACCAGCATCGTGGAACATCATCTACCATTACGATCAGAATGTCCGCCAGTAAAACAGAGGTTGAGACGAACTCATCCAGACATGGCCATCAAAATCAAAGAGGAAGTACAGAAACAGATTGACGCAGGTTTCCTCGCCACATCAGAATATCCTCAATGGCTAGCCAACATCGTACCCGTTCTGAAAAAGGACGGAAATGTCAGAATGTGTGTAGACTACAGGGATCTAAACAAGGCTAGTCCAAAGGACGACTTTCCTTTACCACACATTGACATGCTGGTAGACAGTACAACAAAGTTCAAGGTCTTCTCCTTCATGGATTGATTCTCGGGCTATAACCAAATCAAAATGGCGCCGAAAGATATGGAGAAAACTTCCTTCATCACCCCATGGGGTACCTTTTGTTACAAGGTAATGCCGTTCGGTTTGAAGAACTCTGGGCCAACCTATCAAAGGGCCATGACTACTCTATTTCATGACATGATACACAAGGAAATTGAGGTATATGTCGATGATATGATTGCCAAATCTAAGACAGAAGAGGAGCATGCGACCCACCTGTCGAAACTATTCGAGCGGCTGAGAAAATACAAACTCCGCTTGAATCCCAATAAGTGCACATTCGGTGTCCGTTCAGGGAAACTTTTAGGGTTCATCGTCAGCCAGAAAGGGATTGAGGTTGATCCTGACAAGGTCAAGGCCATTCAAGAAATGCCTTCTCCAAAGACTGAAAAAAAAAGTCAAGGGATTCCTGGGACGTTTGAATTACAGTTCCAGATTTATATTCCTGATGACCGCGACATGTGCGCCAATCTTCAAATTACTAAAAAAGAATCAGGATTGCGGTTGGACAGAAGATTTCCAAACCGCCTTCGACAGTATCAAGGAATACCTGTTGAACCCACCGATTTTATCACGTCAAGTGGAAGGAAGACCACTAATTATCTATTTAACACTCTTGGAAGACTCGATGGGATGTGTACTTGGCCAACAAGAAGAAACAAAAAGGAAAGAGTCTGCCATTTACTATCTGAGCAAGAAATTCACCGACTGCGAGAATCGGTACACTATGCTTGAGAAAACTTGTTGTGCTTTGGCTTGGGCAGCCAAACGTCTTCGCCAGTACATGATTCGTCACACTACTTGGTTAATCTCCGAAATGGATCCAATCAAGTACGTCTTCGAAAAACCTACTCTCACAGGAAGGATTGCCCGTTGGCAGATGTTGTTATCAGAATACGACATTGAGTACCATGCTCAGAAAACCGTCAAAGGAAGTATTTTAGCCGATCATTTGGCTCATCAACCGATTGACGATCGGGAATCAGTCGGGTTCGACTTCCCAGACAAAGATGTCATGTATTTAAAGATGAAAGATTGCGATGAACCACTACCCAGTGAAGGGCCGGAACTAGGTTCCCAATGAGGACTAATTTTTGACGGAGCTGTCAACCATTGCGGAAACAGAATTGGGGCAATCATTGTTAACCCTCAGGGTACCCATATTCCTTTCACTGCCCGACTAACATTCAAGTGCACAAACAACGAGGTCGATATGAAGCTTGTATCATGGGTCTCGAAGAAGCGATCGACTTAAGGATCAAGAACTTGGATGTATATGGCGACTTAGCCCTAGTTATCAATCAGATCAAAGGAGATTGGAACACATACCAATTAGGATTGATTCCTTATAAAGACTACGCGAGACGGTTGTTACCATTCTACAACAGAATCGAGTTTCATCATATCCCTCATGAAGAGAATCACATGGCTGATGCACTAGCCACTCTCTCTCCCGTGATTAGCGTAGGTCAATTGAACGACTTACCAAAGATTGACATAATGCGCCTTGAACGGCCCGCTTACATCTTCGCGATTGAAGCAGTCATAGATGACAAACCTTGGTATCATGATATCAAGTGCTTCCTTCAGAAGCAAAAATACCCTCCTGGGGAATCCATAAAAGATAGAAAGACTCTCAGAAGACTAGCTGGCAGCTTCTTTCTGAGCGGTGATACACTCTATAAGAGGAACTTTGACATGGTCTTGCTCCGATGTGTAGACAGACCAGAAGCAAACATGCTGACAAAGGAAATTCATGAAGGATCCTTTGGCACTCATGCCAATGGACACACAATGGCGAGAAAAATTCTAAGAGCTGGGTACTACTGGTTGACCATGGAATCCGATTGCTACAAGTACATGAGGAGGTGTCACAAGTGTCAGATATACTCAGACAAAATCCATGTACTGCCAACGCATCTCAAAGTTCTCTCTTCCCCATGGCCTTTTTCCATATGGGAATTGACATGATTGGCATGATTGAACCCAAGGCTTCAAACGGACATCGGTTCATTCTGGTCGCCATTGACTATTTCACCAAGTGGGTCGAAGAAGCGTCATTCGCTAATGTAACCCGACAAGTCGTGGTCCGCTTTATCAAAAATAATCTCATTTGCCGTTATGGTGTTCCAAACCAGATCATTACTGATAATGGATCTAACTTGAACAATAAGATGATGAAAGAGTTGTGCGCAGAGTTCAAGATCGAACACCATAACTCATCTCTCTACCGACCCAAGATGAACGGAGCAGTAGAAGCCGCTAACAAAAATATCAAGAAGATTATTCAAAAGATGGTTATAACCTACAAATATTGGCACGAGATGATACCCTTTGCTCTTCATGGTTATCGTACATCTGTCCGCACTTCAACAGGGGCAACCCCTTTCTCTCTAGTATATGGCATGGAGGCAGTGCACCCCATAGAAGTAGAGATCCCATCAACCCGGGTATTGATGGAAGCTAAGCTAACAGAAGATGAATGGTGTCGAAGTCGACACGACGAACTGAACCTAATCGAAGAAAAGCGAATGGAGGCACTATGCCACGGTCAGTTGTATCAGCAAAGGATGAAGAAGGCGTTTGACAAAAAGGTCCGACCTCGCATCTTCAGGAAAGGAGACCTCGTGCTCAAGAAGATACAATCATTTCTCACTAATTCCCGGGGCAAATCGACTCCGAATTATGACGCCCCTATGTGGTCATGAAATCTTTCTCAGGCGGCGCCTTGAGACTCGCAACCATGGATGGAGAGGAATTTGCCTACCCCACAAATGTTGACGTAGTCAAGAAATACTTCGCCTAAATAAAAAAATAATTAAAAAAAACGTCTTGGTGGATTGAAAACCCAAAAGGGCGGTCCAGGCAAAAACTAGAGACATAATCAAAAATCATCCCGGTGGATTGGAAATCTCAAAGTACAATCCAGACAAAAGTTAGGGATAATGGCAAGTAACTACGTCTGACACGGGAAAATACCCCAACAGTAGTCATGCCATCCATCAGGAAAACTCCAGTCAAGGTCATCTTCGACGGAAGCTCAGGATGTCCAGAATTCAAAGTTGGTAGAAGGATAACGGTCGTTATGTTTCAATGTAGCCCTTTTCCCTTAAATTACCATTTTCTAAACTTTGTAAATACTCCATGGAATCACGCGTTTGGCTGATTTCCATCCTATCAATAAAATTTGAGCCCTAGTGCTTTTGTTTGTAATTCACATTTGTTTTAGCTTTACAGAATGACGTTTTAACATGATTAACGATTCTTGAAATAAAACAAAAATGAATTTACTTGTCAAACTTTTCCGCTTTTAAAATAAAGGTGGCAATTTCTTTTGACTGTTGAACATCAAAAGAACATAGATAGTTTCTCCAGAAGCAATTAAGCTTCAAAGTGCAGAATTAAAGTACTCCTTCTAAACCAGTGCGTCTGAATGAAGGATCAGTTGTGTCAGATGCGAATATTTCATCTGACATCCTCGGCAGAGTTCTCATCTCCTAAGCGCGACCAACGTAGCTCCCAATAGGGACTATCCCTCCTAAGCAAGGCAGAATTTCTATTTTCCGAACCAGCGATACTTTTCATCTCCCGCTGTGGCCGAGTATCCAGTCGTGTTCATCCACTAGTCTGTATGTCGCGTCAGTTTTATCAGCATATACATACGTACATCATGCATTATTGATTTACATTCAAATTCATATTGCATCACTATCACTCTAGTCGGTCTTGTTCCCTAGTGATAAACGTCTTTTCAACCGAGTAGTTAGTTCTTTCCTCGTCAGGAAAGGTGGCGTCTGACCAACCGCTCCTCCACTTTGCTACTGAATTGAAGTGGGTCCCTGGGCCACTTTGATAACTTGAACCTCTGAAAGGCCAGAGAACCTTCGACAAACATCACTCTTCGACATCGAAGATCATGTCTTCGCTTTCCCGAATTAAGGAAAATCCCCAGAGATTCGGTCTCTTGATCAGATATTCGGCAATGCAACCGTTTTTCTCCAAGAAATTTCGCTGACGAAAAGGTCATCGGCACCTCAAAATTGGATCACAACATATGGAATTTCTCCGAGAAGATCCTGAGAAAAGTATGATGTAACACCCCAAGTGAAAGTGGTCTTTCAAGAGACCTGCTTTCCCCAGAAGAGTCGACAAATGGCGTCTCCAACAGAGAAGCTTGTACACCTCTACAACTCAGATAGCTGGGTTCCCCAACACCTCTGACATAAAACTTTTTCCATCAAATGGCATCTCCCCAGGAAAGTTCGGTGAGAAGTTTGAGGAAAACCGCTACGAATAGCGTCCCTTATCAATAAAGTTTATTGACAAAAGAAACTAAGACCAGTTCCTTGGTAGGAAACCAGGATCGAGAGGAAGTTCATTTCATAAACTAAGACCAGTTCCCTGGTAGGAAACTAGGATCGAGGGGAGGTTTATTTCAGAAACTAAGACCAGTTCCCTGGTAGGAAACTAGGATCGAGGGGAGGTTTATTTCAGAAACTGAGACCAGTTCCATGGTAGAAAACCAGGATCTAGGGGAAGTTCATTTCAAAAACTAAGACCAGTTCCCTGGTAGGAAACCAGGATCGAGGGGGGGTTTATTTCAGAAACTGAGACCAGTTCCTTGGTAGGAATCCAGGATCGAGGGGAAGTTTATTTCAGCAACTAAGACCAGTTCCTTGGTAGGAAACCAGGATCGAGGGGAAGTTCATTTCAGAACCTAAGACCAGTTACTCGGTAGGAAACCAGGATCGAGGGGAAGTTTTTACCTTTTCTAAGTATCATTACTTAGCAAAAGAAGATGGATGAGCAAGCTGCCATTCATAACCACCATCAAAATTTCGGGTATTCCGATATTTAATCCTCTTGCACCCCGAATGCCCGAATACCTTCGCCATTCACACCTTCGGGTCCAAGAAGATTAAATAGGGGTATCTGTCATACCCCAAATTTTAACCACTAATATTTCCCATCATTGTGAAAATCATCATCACAATAGGGATAGACCATTATACCTCATTAGTCTCCCCAAAGATGGGTGAGCATCCACTACAATCAAATTTAGGGTTTCAAGCCCTCTCAGAGCTCTTAGACAAAGGATCAATCAAGGAATGACATGATCTTCAACTTGTCTAAACCTCTCAAACATCTCCAATGGATCAAGAGGACTCCCACATCAAGGATCAAGCACAAGGCTGCAACATTCCAAGTGGATTAAGCCTCAAGGTCACCAGTGTCACCAAATTAGGGTTTTGGTCGACCAGGGCCTCCAGATGGAAAATTTCCTCTGGGCATGAGTCAATTCTTCAAAGAACAACCTAATATGCTCCAATGGACATCATGAATGTAATCATCAAGTCAATTTAACCTCAGGGGATGCATTCCTAAAAAATCAGGAATTAGGGTTTCTTTACCTAATTCACCCCTAAGTTGACTTTTGGGACAAAACATGAGCCAAGACCTCAAGAGGGGATTTAAGGGTCTCTAACACACCACATTGATCCATTTACAATAATGTATTGATCCAATAAGCTTGATTCACAAGTTTCAAGTTCATCAGAACCACAATTAGGGTTTTTGAAGAAAAAGTCAACTGTGCCTTTGCCTTTTGACCCAGGCATGCTCCTAAAACTTGGGACATGATTCAATACACCCTATAACACCCATGGAACATGTCCATCAATTTTTATTTAGGTCAAGGACTTGATTTCATAGAGGATCGCACAGTTTGGAGTTCATCTAACAAAAAGTCAACTGTGCACAAAAGTCAACTTTGACTTTTTGAGATTTTTCACAATTATGGTTCTTTAACCCTAAAATGATGTTAATGTGTGATTTGAATCATCATTAATCAAGAAAAATCAAGAAAAGTGGGATAACTTGTAAAAGGGGTAACCATAAAAACTAAGAAATTTTCTAAGTTATGAAACAAAGTGGCTAGGGTACCAACTTTGGAGGATCATATCTCCTAAACCACAAGGCCATTTTTCCCCATCCAAAGCTGGATTTGTATCTCTTATGGCCCTCTACAAAAGCTTCAACTACCACTCATTCCAATTCCTCGTGGATTTTAAACTATGGAATGATCAAAATGGATGAAAACATGAAATGTCACTTTTTCCAACACTAAGTGAAATTTTCACTAAGTCAGAATCTGTCTTGTTTTTTCCCCAAAAGTAGGGGGATTTTTCACTTGGATCCAAAAGGTATCCAAACAAACTATGATCACACATATGTTGTATCATATGAGGGCTTTCCAAAATGGCCAAGAACTCCATCAAATTCCATTTGAGCCATGAGATATGACCATGCCAATACGCCTTGCTGCAAACTGTCATGGCAAGGCAGATTTGTGCATTTTGCTCGATTTGAGCAAATTTTGCAAATGATAAACAAGTTTATCCATCTGAACACCTCAGGGGGGGACCAAGGAGGGACAAACACTGATCCATCAGCCTCCAAAGTCCTTAGAACCAAAAGTAGCATGCCAAACCTAGAAATGCCTAAAAGAGGGACATGACTCCAATTTTGGTTAGGAGCATTTAATGGATGCACCAAGGTGGCATGGACTGAGCCATTTCCAACCGAATTCAATCAAGGATGATCCAAGAACTAGGGAACCAGCAACCTGTGCTCTAACCTCTAGTCAATGGTTAGAGGAGACTTGGATTCCTATTGATCAACATAGGCCAAACCTCTGCTGCATTTGCCATTCACTATTGCAGCCAAAACAAACTTTCTCTACTATAAATAGAGTTCATTTGTGCTCAGTTTGAGTACACCAAAGCACTACAACACTTGCTTTCCTCAAAATCTCTTTCTCTAAGCAAAGATACCTTCTTTAGCAAGGTAACTCTGAGTTTTTGAGTTAGAGAGCATGTCCAAACTCTCACAAGTGACCTGTAAGACCAAAATCACAAAGTCCCCTCTCAAAACCTCAAAATAAGACTTTTGTGCACTTTTCAAGCCATGTCTTGATTCAGTCACTTTTAAAACCAGATAAAACCTCAAACACACTCCAAATATCATCCTTGAACTGTCCCAAATGGTTCCACACATCTGGAACATCATTTGAGAGAGTTGCAATTTTGGCCACTTTTGCCCCTTTTGCAAGAAAGGGCCAATTTCCATTCCTGAGGTTTCCAGCTGATTTCAATCATCCTAAAAGCTTCCAAGGGATCATTTTAGAGTGTTCAAAGCATCAAAACATTTCTGGAACAAGGCACTTGACAGATTGCCCAAAAAGCTCCTAAAGAGGTAAGCATCTCAACTGGAACTTTTTAAAATATGCATTGCTTTGAGGTCCATTGATCATGCACATCTCATACATGTTATATGTGTTGTGTTTGAACCAATTCATCATGTAATTCATGCCTATAACAAGAGATAACACACAAAATGCACACTATGGCCTATTTCAAAACCACTATCGGGTTATGAGGAGGATTGATTTTCTGGAAAAACCACCACCACCATTGGATTCCTTAGGAAATTCTAGGCCAGATGCTTATAAATTTTGTCTCCATCCATGGAGAAATGAAGAAGTTATGACCTTCACGTTTCTGACCAAAAATCTTGCCTTGCCTTGCCTTGGGCCACGCCAAAAACAAGGCAAGACTTGTATATTTGTGGTTGTGTTTCAATACACGGATGTATCACCACCCTAGTGGTAAGGCGCGAATGCTACACATAAGAGGTCTGGGGTTCGAATCCCCCTCGCCCCAGACCCCTTTTTAATGTTTTTTTCACTTTTTATTATTTTTCATATCATTTTTAATGATTTAAAAAATTTATAACTCCCTCAATTTTAATTATTTTTTATTGGTTCTTTTTTCAAAAAAATTACAAAAATGTTGAAATATTTTATTCCACAAAAAAATCAAATTTATATTATTTATTTAATATAATTGGTATTTTTGTGAATAAATTCATTTTTAATTGTTTTTAAACATTTAAAAGTGAATATTCATTTTGAAAATCAAAACCAAATGAGTTATAAATTATCTTGTGATTAATACCTCATTTTTCAAACCTTAAATAAAAATCACAAGTGGTTTATTCAAACTTATTTGGTATTTTTATCATTTTTATTGATTTTCTTTAAATATTTACTTTTAAAGGAAAACAAAATTAGGGTTTCTTTGATTTTCACCCTCACAAATATTTTTTTTAACACCATGAGCCTATAATAGAGTGTAAGACCCAATCCTTTTTTAAACCAAAATCTTTTGGGCCTCAGTTATTGTATAAGACCCACTGCGATTTCAAAAATCTCGGCGCGATCGCCATTTCAAAACACCTTGGGCCTACCCTCGTGTTATAAGCCCCATTTATTTTCTTTAAAAACCTCATTGGGCCTCTAATAGAGTGTAAGACCCAACCCCTTTGAAAATACACCCCCTTTTGGGCCTCGGTTATCGTATAAGACCCACTGTGTTTTCAAACCTCGACGCGATCGCCAGTTTTCAAACAAATAATCACTTGGACCTCTCCTAGAGCTGTAAGCCCCACCACTTGTACAAAATCAAACTATTGGGCCTCTAATAGAGTGTAAGACCCAATCCCCTTGTACATAAAACTTTGTGGGCCTCACATATTGTATAAGTCCCGCTGTACAGTTTTCAAAACAGCGGTGCGATCATCGTTAAAACCTTGGGCCTCTCCTTGAGCTGTAAGCCCCAACAAACTTTTCAAAGCACTTTCTCCTTTGATTTTGAATATAATATTGTTATCAAAGATTTCTTTGTTGAAAAACTAACAAAACAGCATGGAAGCTCTACAACGGGTAAGTGTTTATCCGCTTTCATTTATCGCCTTCATATGTATATAACTGTATTGTGGGGCTGCTTCACTGTAAGTCTTCTTTCACATCCTTTATATACTTGTCACATATCCACTGTGTAATACTAGTATAGTTATTTAAAGTTTTCCCCGGCAACTATGTCTAGCACTAGGTAAAGCCTTGTTAGTCACTCTTAAATACAAACAAAACTAGATCCCCCATAGGATTACCAGATACAGTCTTCCCTCCAGACTGTCACTCTTAGAAATTTTCAAAGAAACTCTAACTCCCCAGAGATGATCTTTTCTCCGTGAATGGCAACTCTTGAGTTTCTTCCAAATCCTTGAACTTTCCTGGCTTGATCTATTCTCGGTGAATAGCATGTCTTGAACTTCTCTTGGTTTGGGGACCCACAGGCTTCCTAAAAGCATCCCCGCCTCCTCTTGGGCGTTGTATAAGGACCCTTCGGCTTCTTAGAAGTTCTCATGCCTTCTCTTAGGCTTAATACAAGGACCCTGACGACCTCTTAAAGGTATAAGACAGAACTTAGTCATCCTTCGCTGGAGCAGTCTTTTAAGCGTCAAAACTCAGGCCATTGTAGGGTTGATACTCATCCCTTGATACTCGTGCCTCCTCTTGGGTATTGTATAATAGATAAAACTCTAGACTTGGAGAGTCTAAGACCCTTGAGTCTCAAAGACAGTCTCAAGTTCCCTTCAAACATAGGCAGAAACCCGGTCTCTCTCATGAGAGTTCCCCACACTTGGACCCGTTTCAGGATCTGCAGAATCCATAACGGTAAGGTTGCCTTCTCTTGGGCTTTATACAAATGACGCTCCCCAGTGGAGCTAACCTTTTCAGACTCTCTTGTTGAGTCAGACCCCTTTTTAACCTCCGTCTTGGGCTTCGTACAAGACACATAGTAATCACTCTCTTGTTGAGTGTAAAAGACTCTCTTGTTGAGTCAATACCTTTTTAGCCTCTGTCTTGGGCTTCATACAAGACACATAAAAAACACTCTCTTGTTGAGTATAAAAGACTCTCTTGTTGAGTTGATCTCCTTTTAGCCTCTATCTCGGGCTTCGTACGAGACAGCAAAACACTCTCTTGTTGAGTATAAAAGACTCTCTTATTGAGTCAATCACCCGTCACATAGATTCTCTTGTTGAGTCCACCTTTTTAGCCTCCGTCTTGGGCTTCATGCAAGACACATAAAAGCACTCTCTTGTTGAGTCAGTCACTTGTTAGTACTCTCTTATTGAGTCAACCCTTTTAGCCTCTATCTCAGGCTTCATACGAGATAACAAATAAAAGGCACCCTCTTGTTGGGTCGATCGCCTCCTCTTAGGCTTTGTATAAGGAAACCTCGATTGAGTCAATCAACCTTTTAGCATCAAATTTATGCCTTGCTCACAGCATACAAACATCAACAACTCCTCTTTAGAGATGACAAATTCTCTCTCATCCAAAACCCTTTAGCTTCACATCTTGGGCATTGAACAAGATACAAACACCTTTAGCTTCACGTCTTGGGCTTTGAACAAGACACCATAACATCTCTTTCCTCCCATAAAATAGGAGGAACTACGATCGCTCTGATTTCCTTGTTTCGTTAAACGGGAATACGTAGGCATAAGATTGCAAAATCTTAGCAAGCATACTAATCAAAAACCCAAAATCCCGTACTTTCACACATCAATCGAAAAGCACTAAATCCTAACATCCTACCAACAACCTTGCAAATAGTCCAGACATTCTGAATTTAAATAAAATAAACCAAAGAGGGGCCCACATCTTAACCGCATCTGTAACCTAACACACAGCTGTTTAAGCTCAGTATGCAAGCAGGGTTAATTGGAGACATCTATTTCCCTTCCTTAATCAGCTCAATAGGATAAGAAATGAATCGAACTGTAGTACCCAAGCGATAGTGACTCAGGACCACAAAAATCGCGCTACACCAACCCTAGAATGCATGCTTCATATTCAGCGATGTTGTTTGTGCATTCAAAGCAGAGTCTTGCTGTAAACGGGGTATAACCCCCATCAGGGTTCATCAACACAGAACCTACACCATGTGCGCTGTAGTTAGAAGAAACATCAAACATCATTTTCCATCGAGAACCAGGTTCAGGGCCTTCCTCAGGGCTAGGCTCTTCACAGTCTTTCTTTATTAGCATAATGTCTTCATCTGGAAAATCAAATTTGAGGGGCTCAAAGTCTTCCACAGGCTGATCTGCAAGGTAATCTGATAAGACACCTCACTTTATAGACTTCTGAGTGACGTACTGGATATCATATTCTGACAAGAACATGTGCCAACGGGAAAGTCTTCCTGTTTGAGCAGGCTTTTCAAAGATATACTTTATTGGATCCATTTTTGAGATTAATAAAATAGTATGACATATCAGGTAATGCCTCAAATGCCTAGCGGCCCATGCTAAAGCACAACAGGTCTTTTCTAGCAGTGAGTAACGACTTTTGCAATCGGTAAACTTTTTGCTCAAGTAATAGATGTCATGCTCTTTGCGCCCAGATTCATCATGTTGGCCCAAAACACAGCCCATTGATCCTTCCAACAAAGTCATATACATGAAGAGGGGCCTCCCTGGAACAGGTGGGACCAAGATCATTGGTTCTTGCAAATAACTCTTGAGTTTGTCAAAGGCCTGCTGGCAGTCGTAATTCCAATCTAAAGTTTGGTCTTTATGAAGCAGTTTGAAGATCGGCTCACAAGTGGGAGTCATGTTGGAGATAAACTTGTAGATATAATTCAAACGACCAAGAAAACCTCTTACTTGAGACTCAGTTTGTGGAGCTGGCATCTCTTGAATAGCTCGCACCTTGTCAGGGTCCACCTCAATTCCTCGTTGACTAATAATAAAACTGAGTAGCTTTCCTGATCTAACACCGAAGGTGTAGCACGTGATTTTTGTCGGTGACGCGACCACCTTATCACGAAATTTAGGTTTTCTCCTCAATGAAGAGGAGGGGGTGCTACTTTCTGATTTCTTATTTATCCTGTGAAGCTGGAACGGAAATGGAAGTTATCTCAAACTAACCTTGCACGCGAATGTTTAACTGAACAAATGCTTAAAGAGATTGGGGGTCCGGGGTCAGGTTATACAATGGGGAGTTGTTAATTACCCATCCTATATGTGGTTATCCATGTCATACCCCAAATTTTGACCACTAAGATTTCCCATCATTGTGCAAATCATCATCATAATATGGATGTACCTTCATGCCTCATCAATCTCCTCAAGGATTGTTGAGAATTCACTACAATCAAAGATTAGGGTTTTGAGCCCTCTCAGAGAACTTAGACAAAGGATCAACCAAGAAATGACATGATCTTCAACTTGTCTAACCTCTCAAACATCCATAAAGGATAAAGAGGACTCCCACATCAAGAATCAAGCACAAGGTTGCAGCATTCTAAGTGGATTAAGCCTCGAGATCGTCAGTGTCACCAAATTAGGGTTTTGGTCGACTGAGGCCTCCAGATGGAAATTCTCATATGGGCATGAGCCAATGCTTCAAAAACAAAACTCAAGATACTCCAAGGGACCTCATGGACCCAGTCACCAAGTCAATTTAATCTCAGGGGATGCATTTACCAAAAAAAATCAGGAATTAGGGTTTCTTGACCTAATTCACCCCTAAGTTGACTTTTGGGACAAAACATGAGCCAAGACCTCAAGACATGATTTGAGGGCCTCAAATACACTACATTGATCCATTTGCAACAATGGATTGATCCAAGAAGCTTGATCCACAAGTTTCAATTTCATCAGGACCACAATTAGGGTTTCGTGGGAAAAGTCAACTGTACTTTTGACTTTTGACCCAGACATGCTCCCAAACCTTGGGACATGATTCAATACACCCTACAACACCTATGGAATATATACATTAGTTTTGATTTAGGTCAAGGACTTGATTTCACCAAGGATCGCACAGTTTGGATTTCATCCGATAAAAAGTCAACTGTGCACAAAATCAAGTTTGACTTTTTGAGATTTTTCAAAATTATGCTTCTTTGACCCTAAAACAATGTTAATATGTGATTTGAATCATCATTCATCAAGAAAAATCAAAGAAAGGGAGGTAACTTGTAAAAGAGGTAACCATAAAAAACTTAGAATTTTTCTAAGTTATGGAACAAAGTGGCTAGGGTACCAACTTCCAAGGATCATAACTTGAGATCCAAGCAACCGTTCTGGATGATCCAAAGCTGGATTTGTAGATCTCATGGCATACTTCAAAAGTGTCAACTACAACTCATTCCAATTCCTCATGGATTTTTAGTTATGGAGTGATCAAAATGGTTGAAAACACAAAAGTGACATTTTCCAACACTTAGTGAAATTTCCACCAAGTCAAAATCTGCCTTACTTTTTCCCAAATGTAGGGACATTTTTCACCTTGATTCAAGTCAAAACAGGTCTAGGGGTGGACATCAAAGTTAAAGTATGTCATGGGGGCTTTCCAACAAGTACCAGATCATCTCCAAATTCCATTTGAGCAAGGAGATACAACCCTTGAAACATGGCATCATGGATTGATTTTCACAAGCCAGATTTGGCAGATTTTGTGCATTTTGCTCGATTTCTCCAAATCTGATAAATCCAAGCCTTGTCATCATTTTGGACACATCTGAGGATCAAATCCAAGGGGGATGATCTTATCTCCAAGCCTCTAAAGTCCAAGAATCTACAAGTAGCATGTCAAACCTAAAAGAGTTAAAAAGGTGCCAAGACTCCAATTTTGTTTTGGAGCATTCAATGGATGCTTAGAGGTGGCATGTATTAGAGCAAAGATAAACACTTCAGTCAAGCCTTATCCTTGAATCAAAGAACCATAGGCCTGTGCTCTAACCTCAAGTCAATGGCTAGAGGAGACTTGAGATTCCATTTGATCCACATTGGCCAAAGGCCTACTGCAGTTGCCATTCACTATTACTTGCAAAAAAAACTTGCTCTACTATAAATAGAGCTCATTTGTGCTCAGTTTGAGTACACCAAAGCAACCAAACTGATCCTTTCCTCAAAATCCCTCTTTTTAGGCCAAAATGCCTTCTTTTGCAAGGTATCTCTGAGTTTTTGAGTTAGAGAGCATTTCCATCACAGCCCATAATCCAAACACATCCAATATGTCATATCTAAGCTGTCCAAACTCTCATATGTGACCTGTAACACCAAAATCACAAAGTCCCCTCTCAAAACCTCAAAATTAGACTTTTTTGCATTTTTCAAGCCATGTCTTGATTCAGTCACTTTCAAAACCAGATAAAACCTCAAACACACTCTAAATATCATCCTTGAACTGTCCCAAATGGTTCCCCACATCTGGAACACCATTTGAGAGAGTTGCCATATTGGTCGCTTTTGCCCCTTTTGCAAGAAGGAGCTCAAACTTGTTCCTGAGGATTCCAGCTGGTGGTGACCATTCTAAAAGCTTCTAAGGGATCAATTCAGAGTGTCTAAAGCATCAAATTACTTATGGCACAAGAAACTTGGCAGATTGCACAAAAAGCTCATAAAGAGGTAAGCATCATCACTTGAACTTTCTGAAATATGTATTTCTTTGAAGTCCACTGATCATAAACATCTCATACATGTTATATATGTTGTGTTTGAACCAATTTGCCATGTAATTCTTGCTTGTACCATGTGTTAGTATAGAAAATGCAATTATAAGCCTATTTCAAAAACACTATCGGGTTTTTCAATAGGGACCTCATCTGAAAAAACCAAGACCACCATTGGATTCCTTGCGAAATTCTAGGCAGGATAGACCCAAATTTTGTCCCAATCCATGGAGAAATGAGAAAGTTATGGCCTTTACGTTTTTGGTCCAAAACATTGCCTTGCCTTGCCTTGCCCAGGCCTAAAACAAGGCATGCCTTATGTATTTCTAGAGTGGCTTTGATACACGGATGTATCACCACCCTAGTGGTAGAAGGCGCGCACTGCAACCTTGAGGTCTGGGGTTCGAATCCCCCTCGCCCCAGACCCCTTTTTTACCACTATTTTCCATTTTTTAAATATTTGTCATATTATTTTAAATGATTTGGAAAATTAATAACTCTTTCAATTTTAATTATTTTTTATTGGTTCTTTTTGCAAAAAATCACAAAAATGTTAAAATATTTTATTCCATAAAAAATAAGATTTATATTAATTATTTAATCTAGTTGATATTTTTGTAAGTAAATTCATTTTTTATTGTTTATAAACATTTCAAAAATGAATATTCATCTTGAAAATCAAAATCAAATGAGTCATAAATCATCTTGTGATTAAAAACTCATTTTTCAAACCTTAACCAAAAATCATAAGTAGTTTATTTAGACTTATTTGGTATTTTTGTCATTTTATTCATTTTATTAAAAAGATTACTTTTAAAAGAAAATGAAATTAGGGTTTCTTTGATTTTTTATCCTTATCAAATATTTCAAACACTCATGCGCCTCTAATAGAGTGTAAGACCCAACCCCCTTTTAACCAAAACCATTTTGGGCCTCAGATATTGTATAAGTCCCTCTGTGTTAAAAGAAAAATCTCGGCATGATCGCCATTTCAAAACAAAAGATCATCTGGGCCTACCCTCATGTTGTAAGTCCCATTTCTTTTTTTAGAACATCCTTTGGGCCTCTTGGATAGAGTGTAAGTCCCATCCTTTTGTACAAAAACCTTTTTGGGCCTCACACGTTGTATAAGTCCCTCTGTACATTTTCAAAACAACGGTGCAATCACTGTTTAACCTTGGGCCTCTCCTTGAGTATAAGCCCCGACAATCTTTTCAAAACAATTTCCATTTTAATTTAGATTCAAATATACATGTTGTTATCAAAACTTTCTTTAATTTCTTTGAACAACTAACCACACAGCATGGAATCTTGCTCACCTGTAAGTTTTAACGGCTTTCATTTACTCGCTTTCATATATATAACTGTATTGTGGGAAGCTGCGCATGGTTAGTCTTATTTCATACCCTTTTTTATACTTGTCATATATCAACTGTATATATACTAGTATAGCTATTTAGAGTTTTCCCCGGTAACTAGGTCTAGAATTAGGTAAAGCCATGTTGGTCACTCTTAAATACAAACAAAACTAGATCCCCATAGGATTTCCAGATACAGTCTTCGCTTCTCTTGGGGTTAAACAATATGGAACAAAGAGAAAGGCAGTATTCTCGGTGAACCTTTTCTCAGACTGTCAGCTCTAGATATTTTCAAAGAAATTCTACTCCCCGGAGTTGATCAATTCTCTGTGAATAGCATCTCTTGAGTTTCTTCAAACCTCAGAACTTTTACTAAATGATCTATTCTCTGTGAATAGCATTTCTTGAACTTTTCTTAGTTTGGGACCCACAGGCTTTCTAAAAGCATCCCCGCCTCTTCTTGGGCTTGGTACAAGGACCATTCGGCTTCTTAAAAGTTCTCATGCCTTCTCTTGGGCTTAATACAAGGACCCTGAAGACCTCCTAAAGGTATAAGACAGAACTTAGTCATCCTTTGCTAGAGCGGTCTTTCCAGTGTCAAATCACAGGCCAAATTAGGGTTGATTCTCATCCCTTAACACCCGCCTTCTTTTAGGCATCATGCAAAAGATAAAACTCTTCAACACTAGTAGACTTGGACAGTCTAAATCCCCTTGAGTCTCAAAGACTTTCTCAAGTTCCCTATGAACATAGGAGAAACCTTCATCAACCGATTAAATCCCCAGCCAGGGTCAAAAGGGTGTTAATAACACTATCCCAAATTAGAACCTCAGGGTATCTGATATCTCAATTCTTCTGTAAACCTCAGCAAGAGTTTATCTCCCCACTTGGACCAGCCTAGGGATCTCAAAAGTCCCTAGCAGAAGCTAGCCTCCTCTTAGGCTTTGTATAATGATCCTTCCTCAGCGAAGTTAGCCTCCTCTTGGGCTTTGTACAAATGATTCTCCCCAGTGGAGCTAACCTTTTCAGACTCTCTTGTTGAGTGCACTAATTTTTCAGACTCTCTTGTTGAGTCAACCACTTTTTAGACTCTTGTTGAGTCGATCAACTCTTCAGACTCTCTTGTTGAGTCAATCACCTTTTAGCACTCTCTTGTTGAGTCAACCTTTCAGCCTCCATCCTGGGCTTTATACAGGACAAATAAAAGCACTCTCTTGTTGAGTCAAACCATTTTAGCCTCAATCTTGGGCTTTGTACAAGACACAAACCTTCCTCTCTTAAACATGGGACAAATACTTTCCCAAGCAGAGTCAAACCCATTTCAGCCACAATCTTGGGCTTTGTATAAGACAGATAATACTCTCCAGCAAGAGTCAAATCCCCTTTTAGCCTCAATCTTGGGCTCTGTACAAGACAGATAAAACACTTTCCCCCAGAAAAGTTAAACTTTTAGTCTCCTCTTAGGCTTTGTATAAGGATATCCCCAAAAAGTCAATCTCTTTTTTGCCTCAATCTTGGGCTTTGTAAAAGACACCCGTATACACACTCTCTTGTTGAGTCGGTCTTATCCAGACTTTGGATAAGGATCTCCCCGGTGGAGTCAATCAACCTCTTAGCTTCAACCTTGGGCTTTGATCAAGGCACACAAAAATCAACAATTCCCCCGGAAGAAGTCCAATCCCTCTTTGGAGATGACAAATTCTCTCTCAGTCAAACCTTTTAGCTTCAATCTTGGGCTTTGAACAAGACACAAGTAAACTTTTAACTTCAATCTTGGGCTTTAAACAAGACACCAAAACATCTTTTTCCTCCCTTAGAATAGGAGGAACTACGATTTCTCTGATTTCCCTTTTTCGTTTAAACGGGAATACGTAGGCATAAGATTGCGAAATCTTAGCGAGCATACTAAACAAAAACTCAGGTCCAGTACCTTCACATATCAATCCAGACTTAGGTCTAGTACCTTACCAAAAACATCGAGAAAACCCAAACATTATCAAAAACTCACTCACTCACTCATATTTCCCAAGAAACTTTCCCAACCCATTAACAGATAAACACCATCAATTACAAAGCGAAATCTAAAGCTAATATCCTGTGGATAACCACATATAGGATGGGTAATTGACAATTCCCCATTGTATAACCTGACCCCGACTCCCCGAATCTCTTTAAAAGCATTTTTTCAGTTAAACATTCGCGTGCAAGGTTAGTTTTAGATAGCTTCCCTTTCCCTTCCAGCTTCATGGGATAAATAAGAAATCAGAAAGTAGCACCCATCCTATCATTACGGTGAGGAAAACCCAGCGATAAGGTGGTCGTGTCACCAACAAAAATCGCTCGCTACAGAAAAATGGCGAATTTGCTGGGGATTCATTGACTGTATAGGATCATAAGATTATAGCTCTTAAGAGGTCTAGGATGTTAGTTTTAGGATAAATATATATATATCGCTTTTCCTAATTGATATCTGTATTTTTTTCTGCTAATGGGACTGCGGGTGATGCCGCATCTGGAAAGTTTGAGTGACACCTAAGATAAGTGATGGCACTAGACAGGTAATCTTATAAGGAGTGACTCCCAAATAAGAGATCCCGGTTGACCATCGAATCAGTGGAGACGCCCTTTGCGGATTCAATGCCTATACGACTTCAGTTGTGGAAAGCAGATTATTCGATTGTGGTTGTCCATGAAATTGAGGATTTAGTAGGCTAAGACCATGTTACTATTTTATAGTGCGGAAGCTATCAGAAATAGTTGTCACGTGATACTACCCTCATTTGAGATTACTCTAAGATACTATAGCTCACTCGGGTGAACCAGCCTGCTGTTGTTATCCCAAGAGGGGTCAATGATTGTGAGGACAGGTACAAAAAATCACCAGTACAACCTTTGGGGATGGGTAGAGCCACGACTTCATGACACCGAACCTTTGACCCCATGTTTTTTCTATGTTTTTGTGTGATGCATTCGTGCATTCATTTCATTAAAAAACTTTAAACAAAGAAAAATTTTCTCTTCTAGTCTCTCTTTTTCATATTAAACTAAGACAATGATTGCAAATGTCAGAGAAAAAGATTGCGTTATGGATTTCGATAGAAGGAAGACTCACAAGTACACATTCAAGGTTCTAAATCTAGAGGATTTGAGAGGGTTGGCAAGGATGATCACCAACCCTGATGCTTTCAGAGCTAAATAGGGAGGGTTGCTGTCTCTGTTAAGGGTCCATGTAATTGAAGGAATACTGTCTACTCTAATTCAGTTTTACGATCCGGTCTATCACTGTTTCACATTCCCAGATTATCAACTTGCACCAATGCTGGAGGAGTACTCTCATTTGACTGATTTACCCATCACTGATCAAGCTCCCTTTTCTGGACTGGAAGAAATTCCAAAGGATCGAACCATCGCAAGAGCAATCTATTTGGACGAGTCGGAAGTCAGGACTCACATGACCACTAAGGGTGGAATCCAAGGTTTACCATCCAAATTTTTGATAAAGAAGGCTCTGTACTTTGCTAGTATAGGGAACGTGACTGCTTTCGAGAGCACCTTTGTTTTGCTCACCTACGGTTTATTTCTGTTTCCCAACATTGATGACTTCGTTGATATCAATGCCATTAAGGTTTTTATGATTGAAAACCTTATACCGACCTTGCTCGCAGATACTTATCATTCTGTACACTTAAGGAATTTGTACAGCGGAGGAATGATCACATGATGTGTACCCTTGCTATACAAATGGTTCACTTCCCATTTACCCAAGTCTGCTGCATTTTGGGATCATAAGAGTACTTTACGTTGGTCGCAGAGAATCATGTCTCTTACAAACTCTGACATCGACTGGTACAATCGAATCTATGACGGGATCAGAATCATTGACCGTTGTGGAAACTTCCCTAATTTACCCCTTATAGGAATTAAAGGAGGAATCAATTATCATCTAGTTTTAGTTTGTCATCAATTTGGATACCCGATGAGACATGTCCCGCGTAATGTTCATCTGGAAGGTCTTTTCTTCAAGGAAGGAGAAAATGACAGGGCACTAAAGACAGAAATAGTGCATGCCTGGAAACATGTTCACAGGAAAGGAAGAGAGTCTTTAGGAAAACCAGACTGTGTCTCTATGGAACCTTATCTCCACTGGGTACAAACTAGATCTCTCAAACTGAGGATGCCTTACCCTCGTCAAGGAGTTCTTCCGTTAAAGGAATCTGTCCTTTATTTTATGTCAGATACGGAAAAGCTTCGGGTTACTCTCAACAAAGTTCAACGGGAAAAGAAGTCTTGGAAGAACAAGTACCGCATTCTCAATGTGGAGTGTAACAAAATACAGCAATTGTTAAAAGAAAAAGATGCTCTGATCGAGATTTTAGAGCAACATGCTGTTGAAATTCAAGATGACCAAAGGAATTTGCTCGCTCCTTTCACTTGGCAAAGGAATGACAACCCGACAACGGCTCAAGAGCCTCGGTCAAAGAAAAGGAAAGCACCAGAACCAGCACGTGAGCTCCCTTCAGAGAGGACTCAGGATCCATAAGTTTAGACTTTTCCTTTTACAGCACTTTGTAAATTACTGTATTTCCATTTCCGCAATCTTTGAATTCAATAAAACGGGGTTTCCCCACTGTTTGATATTTGCAATATAATTGTTGATGTTTCTTTTGATTAAACAAGATATATAATTAATATAATCATTGCATATCATTCATCATTCTCACGTAACGCATTCTTCTTACCTACGAAACTCACATGTGTGTCTCGATTCTAGAGTCAAACTGTCTCATTCGTACAATACTCGGGCCAGTCAACAAATGAAAATAGATGATCTCGAGGAAGAGAACAGAGAGTTGAGAGAAGAGATCGACACTCTGAAAGAAGATCTGAGGAAAGCTTCACAACAACATGCAAGCTCTGGCAGCATCTCAGATGCAACAACAAAGGACTGTGATCTCAGAGATCACATCGATGCCCATAGTGGAAAAGCCTGATCCTCGGTACAACATGCCTAAAAATCGTCCCAGGGGCATGCCTATTAACTATATCCCGGAAGGATATATTCTGCCGTTCATGGAAGATCCGAAAATTGCAGCAGGAACCACTGGGCCTGAAGGTTATAAACTTCGGGAAAGCGAAGATGCAAGGGGCATGACAGCAACTCTTGAAGGCTACAAACTTCGGGAGAGGAAAGCACCAAGAGTCACTTCTGTAATGACTATACCACCACCCATGGTGCACACTATTCCGGAAGGACAGATTCCACATATACCGTCTGGTGGAAACGAAAGTATGTACGGCAGATTGAATGAGTTCCAGGAACAATTCCTGGAAATGCAGAAGGAACTACATTCCATTCGCGGTCAGGATCAATTCGGAAAGGATGCCGCAGACCTTTGTTTGGTCCCTAATGTGAAATTTCCGCATAAATTCAAGGTGCCCGAATTTGAAAAGTACAAGGGTAACTCTTGCCCTCAAAGTCATTTGGTGATTTACGCTCGAAGGATGTCAACTCAGACAGAGAACCAACAGCTACAGATCCACTATTTCCAAGATAGTTTAACCGGTGCCGCACTCAAATGGTACATGGGTTTAAACCACACTAAGATAATCACTTTCAGGGATCTTGGTGCTGCCTTTGTTCAACAGTATAAGTATAACCTGGACATGGCACCAGATAGAGATCAACTCAGAGCCATGTCGCAGAAGGATAAGGAAACCTTTAAGGAATATGCTCTGAGATGGCGTGAAGTTGCCGCCCAGATTTGTCCACCTCTTGAGGAAAAAGAGATGACAAAGATCTTCTTGAAAACCTTGAGCTCATTTTACTATGACAGAATGGTTTCCACTGCACCCAGTGACTTTATTGAGATGGTGGGCATGGGAGTACGTCTTGAAGAAGTAGTCTGAGAAGGACGTTTAGTTAAAGACATTGGACCATCAAGAAGTACCAAAAGATACGGTAGTGCTCTCCCTAAGAAAAAAGAGCAAGATATTGGTAATATCTCTCTCGGAAAGCAAAGGTGACGGTACCAACTAGTAGCAGCTATAACTCCTGCTATCAACCCTGTGCCTGTTACTACGTATCAACCTCAGGTTGCTCCGAGCCAACCGAATCAACAACAATATCAGCAAAGGATACAACAGCCTTTTCAGCAGGCTCGTCCTCAGTACAACAACAACCGTACAACGCGACCGCCAAGGTTTGACCCTATACCAATGTTGTATGCAGAACTGTTTCCACTTTTACTGGTCAAGGGGAACGTCTAAACCAAGTCTCCTCTTACAGTACCAGAAAATCCGGCTTTTTGGTTCAAAGCAGATCAGACTTGCCCTTACCATCAAGGAGGACCAGGGCATAACATAGAAAACTGTCTCAACTTTAAATCCGATGTGCATAAGCTTGCTAGGAGCGGAGTCCTATCCTTCAAGGATACAAATCCAAACGTTCAGATAAACCCGTTGCCTCAACACAAGAAAGCTGCGGTAAATTTGATTGAGGAAGAGTCTAAGCACAACTATCAAATTCATGATGTACTCTTATTGGGAGCCAACCTGGTCAAGATGCATTGCAAACAAAGTGGATACGGGCATGTACCGTCTCACAACTATCACCAATGTGATATCTGCTCTAAAAACAATCAAGGATGTTCTGTAGTGAAATCAGCTCTACAAGAGCAAATGGATCTCTGATGGATCCAAGATCACCGAATTCGTGAGGTTAACATGAGACATTAAGCATTTAACATCCTGGTCCTTAAGATAAAGTCTAATCTTATAAATATTAATTTTCCTTTTTCCATTAAAAATGACTCTACCATCTTTCTGACTAACAACCTTATAGAACTTTTGATTAAAAATGATGTCATAACCATTGTCACTAAGCTGAATGATAGACAATAAGTTATGCATCAAACCATCAACTAAAGAACATTAGTAATAGAGAGGAGTTTACCATTACCAATAGTTCCAGAGTCAATGATCTTTCCTTTTTGATGTCCTCCGAAACCAACGAAGCCTCCAGGCTTAAGTTCCAAATCTTGGAATATTTGCCTTTTGCCCATCATGTGTCGCGAACATCCACTGTCCAGGTACCATGATTGGTGTCTCAACTGGGTTGCTAAGGATGTCTGCAACATATATGATCTGATCCTTATGTACCCAATTTATGGGTCCTCTTTTGTTAGTTTTCCTAGATTTTCTCACAACCTTGGGTTTCAGTGCAACATGATAATCAAGTGGAATTTGTGCATGATACTTGGGTTTTAGAATAGAGTTCCGTGTCAGTGAAGGTTTCTGTGCAAGCTCAGAACAGTCAAGCTCAGTGTCAGCATGGACAAAATGCTCATAGAAAGGTTTTGGTTTTACCTTCTGACTTTCATTAGGTTTTGAAGTTTCTGTACAACCTAAACCTTTCTTGCCATTTCTGCTAACTCCATAGATCATGGAAGCCATTTTGCTTCTATCTATGCGTTTAGCTAGAAAGTACTAGAATGATATGTCATATCTGATGACATAATCAGTACCAGAAGCTTCTAAGATTATTTCTTCCTCTAGTTTTGAGATTTTGTTTTTCAAAGCAGATTTGTTACTTTCTAAAGAAAAAATATATTTTCATTTAGAGAAGAAATATCCCTTTCAAGCTCACTACGAGTTTCAGAAGCCACTACTTGGACTTGTTTAATGTCCTTGTATTTACTTTGAAGACTTTGGTACTTTTCCAGCAGTTCAGAGAGAAATGACTCTAAATCAGAACGAGATAGTTTAGAAAATACCTCTTCAGAATCGGAGTCTGATTCTGATTCTGACAGCTCCTTGGTTTCTGGTGCTTTAAATCTTTCAGGATTAGTTGTAGTTGCCATCAATGTAATGTTGGCTTGTTCCTCTTCAGATTCTTCTTCTTCAAAATCTGAGTCGTCCCATGTAGCCATGAGCCCCTTCTTGACTTTATAAAACTTCTTCTTAGGCCTCTTATCCTTCTTGAGCTTAGGACACTCATTCTTGTAGTGACCTGGCTCCTTGCACTCATAGAAAATAACCTCTTTGCCAAAACCTTGTTTCTTCTATCCAGACGAAGAATCAGAACGGCCAACAGTTCTTCTAGTTCCTCTGAACTTCCCTTGACCATTTTGCCTATGCCTCCAGAGTCTGTTAATTCTCTTGGAAATCAGCAACAACTCATCGTCATCTTCTGAGTCTTCATCAGAATCTTCTGATTCTTCCTCGGCTTGATAATCCCTTGCCTTCTCAAGTTTAGACTTCAAGGTAACAGATTTACCTCGCTTCTGAGGTTCATCTTCCTTGAGCTCTATCTCATGACTTCTTAAAGAACTAACAAGTTCTTCAAGACTAATATTGTTCAAATCTTTAGACATCTTCAAGGCAGTTACCATAAGTCTCCATTTCTTTGGGAGACTTCTGATGATCTTCTTGACATGGTCAGTAGTAGAGTATCCTTTGTCTAGAACCTTGAGTCCTGCAACAAGCATCTGAAATCTGGAGAACATAGTCTCAACGGTTTCATCATCTTCCATTATGGATGCCTCATACTTCTGGATTAAGGCCAAAGCCTTTGTTTCTTTAACTTGAGCATTCCCTTCATGAGTCATCCTTAGAGAATAAAAAATAGACTTAGCAATATCTCTGTTTGTTATATTCTCATACTCAGTATAAGAGATAACATTAAGCAATATAGTTCTAGCCTTATGATGATTCTTGTAATCCTTCTTTTGTTGATCTGTCATAGCACTTTGTGCTACTTTGTTACAAGTAGAATCAACTGGGTAAGCGTAGCCATCAACTACAATATCCTAAAGATCTACATCGTAACCAAGAAAGAAACTTTCGATTCTACCTTTCCAATAATCAAATTTCTCACCATCAAAGACTGGTGGTTTAGTAATGAGCTACTGCCCACATGTCCAGTGTGCGCATAGAAATCCTGCATGAAGCAGAACATGCTCATTCGGTCCCTGTGTGCCTGAGAGTCCTCATCTACAAGAGGTACTCCCTCATGTCTGTGATGTGGCTGAGGTATGTTGGATCCGATAGTCTATGCTGGATGCTCATCTGTCTCTTGTACCTCCTCAACCTGTACTTCCCTCCTGGGGTGCTCAGCAATCCAGGAAGTATCCAATGCTCGTACCAGGTTCACAATGCGGCCATTTTTAAACTCCTCAACTCATGCTTTCCTGCATAGTAAGAGGATAACAAAAGTATGTCCTAGAGACATTTTAGTCGTACTCTAGGCCATTTCATCCATATCAGCCGAAATATTACGCCAATCGTTCATCGATCGTTGGGTCAACAGCAAATACAAAGCGAGACCTCTCATGGTAATGAGCTCTGACCCACTCCGAATCTTATCCAGAGTGTGGTGCAGAAAGTATGTCCACGCCTTTGGGACTGCATCCAAATCAACGACTTAAATCTTCCTCAGAATAGGAGTAGATGTAGGGTGCCAATCTCTCCCCTCTAATACCAAACAGTCCAACATCGCTATTGTAGCGAGCGATTTTGGATGTGGTTACGAAGCACTATCGCTCTTTGGTATCTACAGCTCGATTCATTTTTTATCCTATTAAAGCTGATGAAGGAAGGGAAATAGATGTCTCAAATTAACCCTGCTTGCAAACTAAGTTTAAACAGTTAAAACTGTTGGTTTACAGATGCTACAAAGATTCGGGGTCTCTATTAGGTTTATTTTTTTAAAAGTGGTGTTCGGTTAATTGGTGGGAGGTTAAGATGTTAGGACGGATATATGAAAGTATGGGGATTTTGGTTTTTTATTTAGTGTGCTCGCTAAGATTTTTCTTTCAATCTTATGCATACGTATTCCCGTTTACCGAAACAGGGAAATCAGAGCGTTCGTAGTTCCTCCTATTCTATGGGAGGAAATGATTGTTTTGGTGTCTTGTTCAAAGCCCAAGACGTGAAGCTAAAAAGGTGATCTGTATCTTATTCAAAGCCCAAGATATGAAGCTAAAAGGTTCTATTTGTATCTTGTTCAAAGCCCAAGATGTGAAGCTAGAGGGGTGTTAACTTTAGAGAGAATTTGTCATCTCTAAAGAGGGGGTTGTGTGTCACAACTGTTTATAAAGGAGAATTACTTTAACCGGGATGTGTGAATCCGGCAATGCCATAATTTCCTTTATAGGAGATTTTTAACCTGAAGGAGAAGACTTTAACTCAGTGTAGAGCAATGCTATCTTTCCTTAGGAATTTCTCATGCTAAAAGAGGGACAGTGGCATGGATGTAGATGATCCAGAGGCTTGCCGCTTACAATAATTAGATGAAGGGGAAAAGGAGTTGTTGATGTTTGTATACTGTGAATGAGGCACAGCTTTGATGCTAAAAGGTTGATTGGATCAACCAGTGGTTTTCTTATACAAAGCCTAAGAGGAGGCTATGGGCCCAACAATAGGGTGTTTTTATGTGTCTCGTACGAAGCCCGAGAGAGAGGCCAAAAGGGGTTGGTCTTACAAGAGGATCTTTTATACTCAATAAGAGAGTGTTTTTGTATCTCGTACAAAGCCCGAGATGGAGGATAAAATTTGTTTGCCTCAATAAGAACCTTTTTGTATCTCGTATAAAGCCCGAGATGGAGGCGAAAGGGGTGATTGACCCAACGAGGGAGTCTCTTATGTGTCTCATACAAATCCCGAGAGAGAGGCTAAACGTTTGCTTTGCTGGGAAGAATCATTGTACAAAGCCCAAGAGGAGGCTATTGTAACTATTTCAGTTGAGTGACAGATCCAGTATACTAATTTTTAAAGAGAAAATCAGTTCTTATATGAGTAACATTGTACTCAAGGATTTAATTCAGGGATATTTCCTTTTCTTTGAGGAAACGGGAAATCCAAAGGGTATTGAGACTATCCGAGTCTACGGGTTTCCTTCCTATTTAACGAATGGGTCACTTGAGAATGTCTTTGAGACTCAAGGATATTAGACTGTCTGTGTCTAGAGTTTCATCTTTTGTACTATGCTTTGAGAAATAGTAGTAGACTCTTTGAAAGGACTGTTCTATGAAGATGACTAGGTTCTGTTCCGATACCTCTAGGAGGTCGTCGGGACAATTTGTACAAAGCCCAAGAGGAGGCTGGAAGCTTTTGAGAAGCCGACGGGTCCTTGTACTAATCCCAGGAGGAGGCTATCATTCCCGGAGGAAGAGATCATTATACGAAGCCTAGGAGGACGCTGAGAATACTTCTAAGAAGCCGACGGGTCCTTGTACTAAGCCCAAGAGGAGGCGGGGATGCTTTTAGGAAGCCCGTGGGTCCCTAAACCCCGAGAAATTCAAGACAGGCTATTCACAAGGAATAGATCAAGCCAGGAAAGTTCGAGAATTTGGAAGAAACTCAAAGATGCCATTCACAGAGAATACATTCATCTCTGGGAGTAGAGTTTCTTGACAAATCCTAATGAGGACAACCGAAGAGAAGACTGTATCTGGTGATCCTATTGGGGATCTAGCTGTCTATTTCTACGAATAAACGAAACGGCGTTACCTAGTTCTAGACGTAGTTGCCGGGGAAACTCTAAATATCTATACTATTATTACACAGTTGATATGAGTTTATGAAAGAAGACTTACAGCGAAACAGCCCCACATACAGTTATATGTATTTGAAAGCGGTAAATTAAAGCGTATAAACACTTACTCGGTTGTAGAGCTTCCATGCTGTTTGGTTAGTTGTTCAACAAAGACATATTGAAAACAACAGTATATTTAAAATCAAAGGAGAAAGTGCTTTGAAAAAGATAGATTTGGGGCTTATAGCTAAAGGAGAGGCCCAGGGTTTTATCAGTGAGCGCACTGTTTGAATTTGTACAGAGGGATTTATACAAGTGACTGTGGCCCAAAAAGGTTTTCTGTACAAAGGGATGGGTCTTACACTCTCTCAAGAGGCCCAAAAAGTTTTTAAAGAAAAAGAGTGGGGCTTATAACACGAGGGTATGCCCAAATGATTTTTTCGTTTAAAATGGCGATCGCGCCAAGATTTTCTTTTAACGCAAAGGGGCTTATACAATATCTGAGGCCCAAAGTTGTTTTTGGTTAAAAGGCGATTGGGTCTTACATTCTATTAGAGGCCCAAAAGTTTTGAATGGGTCTTATAGCTCAAGGAGAGGCCCAGATGGTTTATTTTTAAACTGGCGACGATCGTGTCGAATTTAAAAATGTACAGAGGGACTTATACAATAAGTGAGGCCCAAAATATTTCTGTACAAGTGGGTTGGGTCTTACACTCTAATAGAGGCCCAAAGAGTGTTTGAAAATGATTTGTGAGGGTTGAATTAATCAAAAACCCTAATTTATTTCCAAAATGTATTTTAATTGAATAAAAATTCAATTAAAATGATCAAAAATTGTTTAACATGTGGGAAACAAATTATGATCTTGGATTAATGCTTCAAAAATCAAGTATTGACCTACAAAATAATTAGAAGTCATTAATTTTTACAAAATCAAGAGGGAAAAAATATTTTAAATGTCAAAAACAATTAAAATATTAATTCTTTGCAAAAATATCAATTATATGAAATAAATAATATTTTTGGGATTTTTTGGGAAAATAAAATATTTCAACATTTTTTGTGAATTATTAAAAAAAGAATCAACTCAAAATCATTAAAACTCAGAGAGAGATTAATTTTTGAATCAATTAAATAAAAATCACAAAATTCAAATATTCAAATGTTGGAAAATGGCGCCAAGAACACACGCGTGTTCTGAGTTTCCCAGATTTGCATTTTCTATCCAATCTCACTGAATACTTAATCATATCATGCAATCCACATACCAATCAACTCGTTTCAACCTCACGATCATGTCTATGACAATTAATTTCATTTAAATTAAACATAAAACAAGAAATCATGAACAATCCTCAAGAACCCTAGATTTTGCATGAAGGCTGGGATTTTGGATACACGATTCAAACAATTCAATTAATTGAGGGGAAACATTCCATGCATGATTATGAACATATGGCCAAATTATTGTGCAGCAAAAATTGCATGGATTGAGAGATGACCAAGTTTAGGCTTACCTCTAGGTCGTGACAGCAAGAGCAAATTGATTTCTGATTTGGAGGTGTTACAGATGAGTTGTGATGATCTGAACAGCTTCCCTACACCCTATGGAGTGTGTTTGAATGCTTGGACTTGATTGAAACTGGCTGGATCACTTCATGGCATCTCAACTGCAACTTGATTAAAACCTTGAGCAATTGACTGGTGATTCTGAGAAATCAGTGTTCCAGTTGTTGTTTAAGTGTTTGATCAGCTCATATGTGATGTATATGAGGTGTGTGTGTGTGATTGGTTTGATTGGAAAAGCTCTCAAACTCAAAACCCGATAGTGACTTGCCTTAGAAGGAAAAATTGGAGTGAAAGAAGAGATTTTGAGGAAAGCATCTGTTTGATGGCTTTGGTGTACTCAAACTGATCATAATTGAGCTTTATTTATAGTAGAGCAAGTTTATTTTGCAAGGAATAGTGAATGGCAACTGCTGAGTAGGTTTGGCCAATGTTGGCAAATGAAAATCCAAGTCTCCTCTAGCCATTGACTAGAGGTTAGGGTACAGGCTGCTGGTTCCCTTGGTCTTGGATAAGTCTTGACTGAATTCAGTTGCTAAGAGTTTAGTCCATGCCACCTTGATGCTTCCATTGAATGCTCCAATCCAAAATTGGAGTCTTGTCCCTATTTTGGCAATTCTAGGTTCAACATGCTATTTCTTGTTACAAAGACTTTGGAAGCTTGGCTCAGTGATTGTCCCCTTTAGATTCAATCCTCAGAGGTGTCCAAGTGGATAGGAGTGTTTGGATTTGGCTGATTTTGGAAAATCGACCAAAAGTGCCAAAATCTGCCTTGCCTTGGCAGATTTCAGCAAGGCATCTTGCCAATGTCATATCTCATAACTCAAATTGAATTTGGTAATGTTCTTGGCCATTTTGGAAAGCCCTTACATGATACAACAACTATTTGAACATGTTTGGTTTTGATCTCTTTTGAATCCAAGTGGAAAATCCCCCTACATTTTGAAAAAAGTAAAGGCAGATTCTGATTTAGTGAAATTTTCACTAAGTGTTGGAACAAAGTGACTTTTCTTGATTTTGATCACTCCATAACTCAAAATCCATGAGGAATTTGGACATAGGTCAGTATGAAGCTTTTGTAGAGGGCAATGTGATCTATAAATTAAGCTTTGAATGGGGAACTATGGCCTTGTGGTTTAGGAGTTATGGTCCTCCAAAGTTGGCACATTAGTGTCACTTTTTCCATAACTTAGAAATTTTTCTAAGTTTTTATGGTTACCCCTTTTACAAGTTATCCCACTTTCTTTGATTTTTCTTGATGAATGATGATTCAAATCATACATTAACCTCATTTTAGGGTTAAAAATCCATTTTGGTGAAAAATCTCAAAAAGTCAAAGTTGACTTTTGTGCATAGTTGACTTTTTATCAGATGAATTCCAAACTGTGCAATTCTTCAGGAAATCATGTCCTTGACCTAAATCAAACTTGATGGACATGTTCCATGGGTGTCATAGGGTATATTGAATCATGTCTTAGGGTTTGGGAGGATGTCCTAGTCAAAAGTCAAAGTTACAGTTGACTTTCCTTGTAACGCCCCAGTTTTGTCAGTTTTTATTTAATCGAGCCGTTTGATTATTTTATTATTATTTTATTTTATTTTCGACTTTTATCTAAAAAAATGTTATTTTTCAATGTTGTGATATTTTATCGGGTTTTGGGAACGTTTGCGAGATATTTGAGTGTGGGGGTATTTTGGTCATTTCATGATATTTTTCTTAAGTTAGAAAGAATAGAAAATAGAAAGAGAGAAAAATAGAGAGAAAGAAAAAGAGAAGAAGGAAAAAGGGAAGAAAAGAGGAGAAGAGAAGAAAAGTGAGAAAATCTTGGAAAATCAAAGAAAACAACTTCTAGAATCGATTTAATCGGGTAAGGGTGCGAAACTCAATTATTATATGCTTGTGTATGATTATGTATGTGTGTTTGTGATTGTTATTGGATTGGAATGATAAATATAGTAAAAATCATAATGTTTAGAAATTGGTAGGAATTGATTTCAAATGTGTTTAAACTTATATTGTTGTGTTCCTTGTTGTTTATACATGTTGGGTATGTATTGTTATACCTCAAATTAGTGTTTTTCTGAGTATTGGATGATGATTTGGAGGATTTTGGGTTGAAACCCGTAGTAGCAAGTTCTGCAGAATTTTTTCTGGTTTTTCCAGGTCATACGCGTATGGGGCATGTTCATACGCGTATGGGCCTTGGCAATACGCGTAACATGGGCGAGTCTTGGGCCAATACGCGTATGGATTCTCATTTTGCTCGGCCATCTGCCCATTTGCGTATTATACGCGTAACATTTTAGGGCAATACGCGTACGGTGTTGGCACTACGCGTATTGGGATTTTAACGTGAATTTTGGGAAAAATGAGTCTCTGTCCATACGCGTATGACCTTGGGCAATACGCGTATGGCATGGCGAGGAATCAGGGCAATACGCGTATGGCTCAGGGCAATACGCGTATGGTCAGGAGAATGGTAAAATGGGACTTTTCAAAATATCGTTTTCGTTTTTCTTTCGTAACTTGGGGTCCATTTATCCGATTTTTACATTCTTAGTATCGTTGGAAAGCTATTGAGCTGTACTTTCTCATTAGGATGGTTTGGAAATTGTTAGCTAATTTAATTATGTCAGAATTTGGAATAGTGTCGGTTTGTCGACTTTTGTCGTTATAATTGTGCGTAATTGATGGGTATTATGCAAGGTGTTGTTGTATGATGTAAATGCATGTGTTTAAATGGTGTTGTGATGATTTGTGGCCGTATGGTAATTAAATGCATTGTTTTGGGCATAAGTGCAAAGTGTGATTTTGTTGATGTAGAAGAATGCATTTATGTGTGCATATTAAATGTCATGAGTCATTGTATGCCAAGCATCATGATATGCATTGTTGTGACGTCCTGAGTGACGGATTGATCCAGAGGGAATCTGCTATAACATCGTGAGCCTTAAAAATAAGAGGTATGAATCTCCTTAAAAATAAGAGGACCGAAAGCGATGGTTATAGACGATCGTGTCCCATGTGGGGTGTGAGCGATCGGATCGTGAGCCTTATACAAAGAGGACCGAAAGCGATCCATAAACGTCGTGAGCTTTATACAAAGAGGACTGAAAGCGGAGGGGGGGAACATCGTATGCCCTACGGGGAGTTACACTAAGTAACGAGCGATGGTTCCAATAGTTCCTGAGTGAACTAGTGATGAGAAATATTGGAAGTCGGTACCGCATGGCATGTGCATAGAGTCGTTGTGTTGGTATCTGTGCATTTGCATAAATCATAAATATGATTGACTATGTGTGAGGATTGTGAATGGATTAATCGTGTGTGGAATTGATGAATTGATATTCTTGGTAATAATTGCATTGTGTACGATTAATGTGCATTGGTGTTAGATAAATGAAATATGTATGATGTTGTGCGGTATTTGGATTCTGTTGTATGTTGTGGTGAGAAATCTATATGTGCATTTCTGTGTTAATATATAATTATATGCAACTGTATTATGATTGTTTTTCTCCCTCTTCTGCTGTTTTATAATGCTCTACGAGGCATTGCAGATTAGAGTTTCTGGAGGTCTTTTTGTGAAGCTTAGGACTTCATTCTTTTGTCGGTCGGCTCTGATATGTGACACCGGGTAGTTAGGGAGGTCGTTTGTGATTATTGTGTATTATGTATATATATATATCTTTTGGCTGGTGCATGTATAACTTGATGTATGACAAACTTTTCAAGTGATATATATATATATATGATATTCAGTTTTAGATTTTCCGCTTTTATTCTAAAATCTGAAATGTGGGTGTAAGGAACTGAGTTCCTCTGTTGATTGCTACCCCACTGTTGCATATCTTTATGAGCAGGTGTTGTATGATTTGTTTCATTATAATGTGATTCCCCCCGTCTATGCCATGATAATTTAAATATACTCTGATGAAATTTTGAATTTTCTTTTACTGCTTTAATTAGCTAGGGGTATAGATTGGGGGTGTTACATTAAGTGGTATCAGAGCCAATCCGTGTCAGTTTGTGTCAGTTCTGGTCTGTGTGGTGTGTGGAGTGAGTTGTTTGTTTAACCATAGTTTCTGTTATTGGAAATGAACAGAATATGGCTGGTAGGAACGATGCTTCTTTGGCTGCTGCTATGCAAGCTATGGCTCGTGCTGTGCAGGGTGCAGCTAATGCTGCAGGTAACGATGAGTTCAGGAAGAACAAACCGCCTGTCTTCAAAGGAAGATATGATCCTGATGGTGCACAGATATGGCTGAAAGAGATTGAAAGGATTTTCTGAGTGATGGATTGTGCTGAGGATCAGAAGGTGAGACTGGGTACTCACATGTTACTAAAAAAAGCTGATGATTGGTGGGTTAGTACACGTCATGTGTTAGAAGCTACATAAGAGGAAGAAATTACTTGGGAAGTTTTTAGCCGGGAGTTCTTCAGGAGGTTTTTTCTTGAAGATGTAAGAGGAAAGAAGGAAATTGAGTTCTTGGAACTGAAACAAGGTAATATGTCTGTTGTTGATTATACTGCTAAGTTTGTGGAACTTGTGCAGTTTTATCCTCATTAGGCCGAAGCGACGGCGGAATTTTCCAAGTGAGTTAAGTTTGAGAACGGATTGCGTCCTGAGATAAAGTAGGCAATCGGGTATCAAAGGATTCAGAGGTTTTCTGATTTGGTGGATTGTTGTAGGATTTATAAGGAGGATAGTAAGGCTCGTTCTACTCATTACAAGAGTGTGAGCGAAAGGAAAGGGAAGCAACAGTTTCGTGGTGGTCCGTATGTGACACCAGTTGATAAAGGTAAACAAAGGGGAAATTTTGAGAAAAGGTCAAGTGGAGGAGGAATGTCTGGTCCTCTGAGATGTTATAGATGTGGTGATGTAGGACATCGTCAGTCCAAATGTAAGAAAGATTTGAGGAAGTGTTCTAATTATGGAGGGGTAGGGCATGTTGCAGCTGATTGTGCCAGGAAGAATGTGGTTAAGTGTTTCAACTGTGGTGAACCTGGTCATATTAGTACAAAGTGTCAGAAACCGAAGCAGGCTCAATCTGGTGGGAAAGTTTTTGCATTGGCAGGAACTCAGACTTCAAGTGCAGATCGTCTGATCAGAGGTACTTGTTTTATTAATAGTACTCCTTTAGTTGCTATTATTGATACTGGAGCGACTCATTCGTTTATTTCGTCTGAGTGTGCGAAGCGTTTGAATCTTGTGTTGTCTTCGGTGGGTGGTGAGATGGTTATTGATACTCCAGCAATGGGGTCAGTAACTACTTCTTTGGTTTGTTTGAGTTGTCCTTTGACCATTTATGGTAAAGACTTTGAGATGGATTTGGTGTGTTTACCGTTGGAGGGTTTAGATGTGGTTTTGGGAATGAATTGGTTGCAATTCAATCGAGTTCATATTGATTGTTATCATAAGCTGGTAAGGTTTCCTTCTCTTGAGGAAGACGAAGACTCGAGTTTCTTATCTACCAAAGAGTTGAAGAAACTTTTGGCGGATGAAGCTCAGTTGTTTGGTTTGTTTGCATCTTTGACTGTGGATAGTCAAGTTTCACTTGATGTGTTTCCTGTTGTGTGTGAATTTCTGGAAGTGTTTCCCGAGGATATTTCAGATTTGCCTCCAGAGAGAGAGGTGGAGTTTTCTATAGATCTAGTTCCTGGTACTAGACCTGTTTCTATGGCACCTTATCGTATGTCGGCATCTGAGTTGGTTGAGTTAAAGAAGCAGTTGAATGAATTGTTGGAAAAGAGGTTTGTAAGACCTAGTGTTTCTCCTTGGGGTGCTCCAGTTTTATTGGTGAAAAAGAAAGATGGCAGTATGCGGTTGTGTATTGATTATCGCCAGTTGAATAAGGTGACGATTAAGAATAAGTATCCTCTTCCAAGGATTGATGATCTGATGGATCAGTTGGTTGGTGCATGTGTGTTCAGTAAGATTGACTTGAGGTCGGGGTATCATCAGATTAGGGTGAAAGAGGAAGATATTCAAAAGACGGCTTTTAGGACACGATACGGTCATTATGAATATTCTGTGATGCCGTTCGGGGTTTCTAATGCGCCAGGTGTGTTTATGGAGTACATGAATCGTATTTTTCACAAGCATTTGGATCGATTTGTTGTTGTGTTTATTGATGACATTTTGATTTATTCTAAGTCTCGGGAGGAGCACGCGGAGCATTTGCGTATTGTTTTGCAGGTTTTGAAGGAAAGGAAGCTTTTTGCCAAATTGTCCAAGTGTGAATTCTGGTTGTCGAAGGTGAGTTTTCTTGGACACGTGATTTCAGGTAATGGTATTTCTGTGGATCCATCTAAAGTAGAAGCAGTTCTACAATGGGAGGCTCCGAGATCTCTTACTGAAATTCGAAGCTTTTTGGGATTAGTCGGTTATTATCGAAGGTTCATTGAAGGTTTTTCTAAGCTAGCACTTCCTTTAACCCAGTTGACTTGTAAAGGCAAGCGTTCATTTGGGATATTCGGTGCGAGGAAAGTTTTAATGAGCTGAAGAGAAGATTGACGACAGCTCCGATTTTGATTTTGCCGAATCCTAATGAACCGTTTGTGGTTTATTGTGATGCTTCTTTGATTGGTCTAGGTGGTGTTCTGATGCAAGAAGGTAAGGTTGTGGCTTATGCTTCGAGGCAATTAAGAGTGCATGAGAAAAATTACCTTACTCATGACCTTGAATTAGCGGTTGTGGTTTTTGTGTTGAAGATTTGGAGGCATTATCTCTACGGTGCAAGGTTTGAAGTCTTTAGTGATCATAAAAGTTTAAAATATTTGTTTGATAAGAAAGAGCTGAATATGAGGCAACGTAGATGGTTGGAATTCTTGAAGGACTACGACTTTGGCTTGAATTACCATCTTGGTAAAGCTAATGTGGTAGCCGATGCGTTGAGTCGGAAATCATTGCATATGTCCGCTTTAATGGTTAAGGAGTTGGAGCTTTTGGAATCGTTTAGAGATTTGAGTTTGGTTTGTGAAGTGTCGTCGGATAGTGTGAGGCTTGGAATGCTAACGATTACTAATGATTTTCTGATGACGGTTAGTGAGAAGCAAAAGCTGGATGTGAAATTTGTGGATTTGATGTTGGTTGGAGAAAAAGATGCGAATAGTGATTTTAAAGTGGATATTAATGGTGTTTTGAGATTCCGAAGTAGAATTTGTATTCCGGATGATGCGGAGTTGAAAAAGATGATTTTGGAAGAAGGACACCGGAGTAATTTGAGTATACATCCGGGAGCGAATAAGATGTACCAAAATTTGAAGAAGATTTTCTGGTGGTCTGGATTGAAGAGAGATGTGGCTCAGTTTGTTTATGCATGTTTGACTTGTCAGAAATCGAAGGTGGAACATCTGAGGCCTAGTGGTTTGTTGCAACCGTTGGATATTCCGGAATGGAAATGAGATAGCATTTCCATTGATTTTGTGACAGGGTTACCGAATACTCAGCGAGGGCATAATGCTATTTGGGTGGTTGTTGATAGGCTGACTAAATCGGCTCATTTCATTCCGATTGACATCAGTTTTTCTTTGGAGAGGTTGGCAGAGATTTTCATCAGTGTGATTGTGAAGTTGCATGGGGTTCCATTGAGTATTGTTTCAGATCAAGATCCAAGGTTTACCTCGAGATTTTGGGAAAGTTTACAGAAGGCGTTGGGTTCTAAATTGAGATTGAGTTCGGCTTATCATCCGCAGAGGGATGGTCAGACGGAGAGGACGATTCAGTCTTTGGAAGATTTGTTGAGAGTGTGTGTTTTGGAACAAGGTGGTGCGTGAGATAGCTATCTTGCATTGATTGAGTTCACGTATAATAATAATTTCCATTCTAGTATTGGAATGGCGCCATTTGAAGCATTATATGGACGAAGGTGTCGAACACCGTTGTGTTGGCACGAATCTAGTGAGAGTTTGGTGGTTGGACCAGAGTTGGTGCAACAGACGACGGAGAAAGTGAAGCTTATTCGTGAGAAAATGAAGGCTTCTCAGAGTAGGCAAAAGAGTTATCATGATCGGAGGAGGAAAGATCTTGAGTTCCAAGAGGGCGATCATGTATTTCTAAGGGTTACACCGGTAACGGGTGTGGGTCGTGCATTGAAATCGAAGAAACTTACTTCTCGGTTTATTGGTCCTTACTAGATATCCGCGAGAGTGGGTGCTGTGGCTTATCGGGTGGCGTTGCCGCCGAATCTGTCGAATTTGCACGATGTGTTTCATGTTTCACAGCTTCGGAAGTATGTTCCAGATCCGTCGCATGTGATTCCGATGGATGAGGTTGAGGTAAGGGAGAACCTTACGGTTGAGGCGTTACTAGTTAGGATTTTGGATCGCGAGGTGAAGATGTTGAGAGGCAAGGATATTGCACTTGTGAAAGTGGCGTGGGGAGGCGCTGCTGAGGGCAATTTGACTTGGGAGTTGGAGAGTCGGATGCGGGAGTCGTATCCAGAGTTGTTCGTCTCAGGTATATTTTCGAGGACGAAAATTTCTAAATGGGGGAGAGTTGTAACGCCCCAGTTTTGTCAGTTTTTATTTAATCGAGTCGTTTGATTATTTTATTATTATTTTATTTTATTTTTGACTTTTATCTGAAAATATATTATTTTTCAATGTTGTGATATTTTATCGGGTTTTGGGAACGTTTGCAAGATATTTGAGTGTGGGGGTATTTTGGTCATTTCATGAATTTTTCTTAAGTTAGAAAGAATAGAAAATAGAAAGAGAGAAAAATAGAGAGAAAGAAAAAGATAAGAAGGAAAAAGGGAAGAAAAGAGGAGAAGAGAAGAAAAGTGAGAAAATCTTGGAAAATCAAAGAAAACAACTTCTAGAATCGATTTAATCGGGTAAGGGTGTGAAACTCAATTATTATATGCTTGTGTATGATTATGTATGTGTGTTTGTGATTGTTATTGGATTGGAATGATAAATATAGTAAAAATCATAATGTTTAGAAATTGGTAGGAATTGATTTCAAATGTGTTTAAACTTATATTGTTGTGTTCCTTGTTGTTTATACATGTTGGGTATGTATTGCTATACCTCAAATTGGTGTTTTTCTGAGTATTGGATAATGATTTCGAGGATTTTGGGTTGAAACCCGTAGCAGCAAGTTCTGCAGAATTTTTTCTGGTTTTTCCAGGTCATACGCGTATGGGGCATGTTCATACGCGTATGGGCCTTGGCAATAAGCGTAACATGGGCGAGTCTTGGGCCAATACACATATGGATTCTCATTTTGCTCGGCCATCTGCCCATTTGCGTATGATACGCGTAACATTTTAGGGCAATACGCGTACGGTGTTGGAACTACGCGTATTGGGATTTTAATGTGAATTTTGGGAAAAATGAGTCTCTGTCCATACGCGTATGACCTTGGGCAATACGTGTATGGCATGGTGAGGAATCAGCGCAATACGCGTATGGCTCAAGGTAATACGCGTATGGCCAGGAGAATGGTAAAATGGGACTTTTCAAAATATCGTTTTCGTTTTTCTTTCGTAAATTGGGGTCCGTTTATCCGATTTTTACATTCTTGGTATCATTGGAAAGCTATTGAGCTGTACTTTCTCATTAGGATGGTTTGGAAATTGTTATCCGATTTACTTATGTCGGAATTTGGAATAGTGTCGGTTTGCCGACTTTTGTCGTTATAATTGTGTGTAATTGATGGGTATTATGCAAGGTGTTGTTGTATGATGTAAATGCATGTGTTTAAATGGTGTTGTGATGATTTGTGGTCGTATGGTAATTAAATGCATTGTTTTGGGCATAAGTGCAAAGTGTGATTTTGTTGATGTAGAAGAATGCATTTATGTGTGCATATTAAATGTCATGAGTCATTGTATGCCAAACATCATGATATGCATTGTTGTGACGTCCTGAGTGACGGATTGATTCCAGAGGGAATCTACTATAACATCGTGAGCCTTAAAAATAAGAGGTATGAATCGCCTTAAAAATAAGAGGACCGAAAGCGATGGTTATAGGCGATCGTGTGCCCATGTGGGGTGTGAGCGATCGGATCGTGAGCCTTATACAATGAGGACCGAAAGCGATCCATAAACGTCGTGAGCCTTATACAAAGAGGACCGAAAGTGACGGGGGTAACATCGTATGCCCGACGGGGAGTTACACTAAGTAACGAGCGATGGTTCCAATAGTTCCTGAGTGAACTACTGACGAGAAATATTGGAAGTCGGTACCGCATGGCATGTGCATAGAGTCGTTGTGTCGGTCTCTGTGCATTTGCATAAATCATAAATATGATTGACTATGTGTGAGGATTGTGAATGGATTAATCGTGTGAGGAATTGATGAATTGATATTCTTGGTCATAATTGTATTGTGTACGATTAATGTGCATTGGTGTTAGATAAATGAAATATGTATGATGTTGTGTGGTATTTGGATTCTGTTGTATGTTGTGGTGAGAAATCTATATGTGCATTTCTGTGTTAATATATAATTATATGCAACTGTATTATGATTGTTTTTCTCACCCTTCTGCTATTTTATAATGCTCTATGAGGCATTGCAGATTAGAGTTGTTAGAGGTCTTTTTGTGAAGCTTAGGACTTCATTCTTTTGTCGGTCGGCTCTGATATGTGACACCGGGTAGTTAGGGAGGTCGTTTGTGATTATTGTGTATTATGTATATATATATATATATATATATATATATATATATATATATATATATATATCTTTTGGCTGGTGCATGTATAAATTGATGTATGACAAAATTTTCAAGTGATATATATATATATATATATGATATTCAGTTTTAGATTTTCCGCTTTTATTCTAAAATCTGAAATGTGGGTGTAAGGAACTGAGTTCCTCTGTTGATTGCTACCCCACTGTTGCATATCTTTATGAGCATGTGTTGTATGATTTGTTTCATTATAATGTGATTCCCCCCGTCTATGCCATGATAATTTAAATATACTCTGATGAAATTTTGAATTTTCTTTTACTGCTTTAATTAGCTGGGGGTATAGATTGGGGGTGTTACATTCCTCGCGAAACCTAATTGTGGTGCAGATGAAATTGAGACTTGTTGCTCAAGCTTCTTGGATTAATCCATTGTTGCAAATGGATCAATATAGTATATTAAAGCCCCCCAAATCATGTCTTTAGGTCTTGGTTCATGATTTGTCCCAAAAGTCAACTTACGTGTGAATTAGGTCAAGAAATCCTAATTCCTGATTTTTGATGAATGCATCCCCTGAGGTCAAATAGACTTGATGATTGGGTCCATGAGGTTACATGGAGTATATTAGGTTATGTTTTGGATCATTGGCTTGTGCCCAGATGAAAAATTTCCATCTGGAGGCCCTGGTCGACCAAAATCCTAATTTGGTGACACTGTCGATCTTGAGACCTGATCCACCTAGAAGGGAGCAGCCTTGTGCTTAATCCTTGAAGTGGGAGTCCTTTTGATCCATTGTGGATATTTTAGAGGCTAGACAAGTTGAAGATCAAGTCATTCCTTAACTGATCCTTTGTCTAAGGCTCTGACAGGGCTTAAAACCCTAATTTTTATTGTAGTGAATGCTCAACAACCCTTGAGGCATTTGATGAGGCATGATGGTCCATCCACATTGTGATGATGATTAACACAATGATGGGAATCTTAGTGGACAAAATTTGGGGTATGACAGATGCCCCTATTTAATCTTCTTGGACTCGAAGGTGTGAATGACGAAGGTATTCGGGCATTCGGGGTGCAAGAGGATTAAATATCGGAATACCCAAAATTTTGATGGCTATGAATGGCAGCTTGTGCATTCATCTTCTTTTGCTAAGCAATGATGCTTAGAAAAGGTAAACTTCCCCTCGATCCTGGTTTCCTACCAAGGAACTGGTCTCAGTTTTCTTTTGAAATAAACCTCCCCTCGATCCTGGTTTTCTACCAAGGATCTGGTCTCGGTTTCTGGAATAAACTTCCCCTCGATCCTGGTTTCCTACCAAGGAACTGGTCTCAGTTTCTGAAGTAAACTTCCCCTCAATCCTGGTTTCCTACCAAGGATCTGGTCTTAGTTTCTTTTGTCAATAAACTTTCTTGACAAGGGACGTTATTCGTAGCGGTTTTCCTCAAACTTCCCGCCGGATTTTCCTGGGGAGATGCCATTTGAGTGGAAAAAGTTTTGATGTCAGACTTGCTGGGGAACCCATTAGTCTGAGTTGTAGAGGTACACAAACTTCTCTGTTGGAGACGCCATTTATCGACTCTATCTGGGGAAAATGAGTCTCTTGAGAGACTGTTTCTGCGTGGGGTCTTACATCATACTTTTCTCGGGATCTTCCCGGAGAAATGCCATATGATGGGCTCCAATTTTGAGGTGCTGATGACCTTTTCATCAACGGTCTTTCGGAGAAAGGCAGCTGTACTGCCAAATCTCTGCTTGGGAGGCTTTCTCTGGGGATTTTTTTTAATCCGGGAAAGCAATGATATCATCTTCGATGGCGAAGAGTGACATCTGTAGAAAGCTTCTCTGGCTTTTCAGAGGTTCAAGTTATCAAAGTGGTCGAGTGCCGACTCTAATCCAGAGATACACTGGAGGCGAGATTTTTCAAACGTAGCATTTCCTGACGAGGCAAGAACTGACAACTCGATTGAGAAGACCGTTATCACTAGGGGACAAGACCGACTAGAGTGATAGTGATGCAATATGAAATGTGAATGTAAATCAAATGCATGATGTATGGATGTATGTATGTATATGCTGACAAAACTGACGCGACATACAGACTGACGAGTGAACACGACTGGATACTCAGCCATCGCGGGGCGAAGAAGTACCGTTGGTAAAAAAAAAGTAGCAATTCTACCTTGCTTAGGAGAAATAGTCCCTGCGGGGAATACCGTTGATCGGGCTTAGGAGATAAGAACTCGATCGAGGGTATCAGATGGGAAAACTGCATCTCATACAGTTGATCCTTCGTTCAGGCGTACTGGCCTAGAAGGAGTACTTTGATTCTGCACTTTGAAATTCAAACGCCTTTGGAGACGCAATCGACGTTCTTCCGATGTTCAACAGTCAAAAGCAATTTCCATCTTTAATTAAAAAGCAGAAAAAGTTTTAACAAGTAAATTCATTTTGTTTCATTTCAAGAATCGCTAATCATGTTAAAACGCCATTCTGTAAGGCTAAAACAAATAAGAATTACAAACAAAAACACAAGGGCTCAAATTTTATTGATAAGATGGAGATCAGCCAAACGCGTGATTCCAAAGAGTATATACAAAGTTTAAAAATGGTAATTTCCAGGGAAAAGGGCTACGTTGAAACATAACGACCATTATCCTTCTACCAACTTTGAATTCGGGACATCCTGAGCTTCTGTCGAAGATGACCTTGACTGGAGTTTTCCTCCGATGGATGATGTAACTGCTGGTGAGGGACTTGCCTCTGTTGACATAGTTACTTGCCATTATCCCTAATTTTTGCCTGGATTGTACTATGAGATTTCCAATCCATCGGGATGATTTTTTTTCGTGTCTCTAACTTTTGCCTGGACCGCCCTTTCGGGTTTTCAATCCACCGAGACGTTTTTTTTTTTTAGTTTAGGCGAAGTATTTCTTGACTACATCAACATTCGTGGGGTAGGCAAATTCCTCTCTGTCCATGGTTGCAAGTCTCAAGGCACCGCCTGAGAAATCTTTCGTGACCACATAGGGGCCATCATAATTCGGAGTCCATTTGCCCCGAGAGTCAGTGAGAAACGATTGTATCTTCTTGAGCACGAGGTTTCCTTTTCTAAAGACACGAGGTCGGACCTTTTTGTCGAACGCCTTCTTCATTCTCTGCTGATACAACTGACCGTGGCATAGTTCCGTGATTCGCTTCTCTTCGACCAGGTTTAATTCGTCGTGTCGACTCTGACACCATTCAGCTTCTGAAAGCTTAGCTTCCATCAATACCCGGATTGATGGGATCTCTACTTCTACGGGGAGCACTGCTTCCATGCCATATACTAGAGAGAAAGGGGTTGCCCCTGTTAAAGTGCGAACAGATGTTCGATAACTGTGAAGAGCAAAGGGTAGCATCTCGTGCCAATCTTTATAGGTTACAACCATCTTTTGAACAATCTTCTTGATGTTCTTGTTAGCTGCTTCTACCGCCCCATTCATCTTGGGTCGGTAAAGAGATGAGTTATGGTGTTCGATCTTGAACTCAACGCACAACTCTTTCATCATCTTGTTGTTCAAGTTAGATCCATTATCTGTAATGATCTGGCTCGGAACACCATAACGGCATATGATATTGCTTTTGATAAATCGGACCACCACTTGTCGGGTTACATTAGCGTACGACGCTGCTTCGACCCACTTGGTGAAATAATCAATGGCTACCAGGATGAACCGATGTCTGTTTGAAGCCTTAGGTTCGATCAAGCCAATCATGTCGATTCCCCATATGGAAAAAGGCCCCGGGGAAGAAAGAACTTTGAGATGTGATGGCGGTACATGAATTTTGTCAGAGTATATCTGACACTTGTGACACCTCCTCATGTACTTGTAGCAGTCGGATTCCATGGTCAACCAGTAGTACCCTGCTCTTAGAATTTTTCTCGCCATTGTGTGCCCATTGGTATGAGTGCCAAAGGATCCTTCATGAATTTCTTTTATCACCATGTCTGCTTTTGGTCTGTCGACGCATCGAAGCAAAACCATGTCAAAATTCCACTTATAGAGTGTATCACCGCTCAGGAAGAAACTGCCTGCTAACCTTCTGAGGGTTTTTCTGTCCTTTCTGGATGCCCCGGGTGGATACTCTTGTTTCTGAAGGAAGCATTTGATATCGTGATACCAAGGCTTGTCGTCTATGACTGCTTCAATAGTGAAGATGTAAGCGGGCCTTTCAAGGTGTATTATGTCGATTTTAGGCAGGTCATTCCATTGACCTACGCTAATCATGGAAGAGAGAGTGGCTAATGCATCAGCCATGTAATTCTCATCACGAGGGATGTGATGAAACTCGATTCTGTCGAAGAAGGGTAACAACCTTCTCGTGTAACCCTTGTAAGGAATCAGTCCTGATTGGTATATGTTCCAATCTCCTTTTATCTGATTGATAACCAAGGCTGAGTCGCCATATACGTCCAAGTTTTTGATCCTTAAATCAATCACTTCTTCGAGACCCAAAATACAAGCTTTGTATTCGTCCTCGTTGTTTGTGCACTTGAACGTAAGTCTGGCGGTGAAAGGAATGTGGGTACCCTGAGGGGTAACAATGATTGCCCCAATTCCGTTTCCATAATGATTAACTGCTCCGTCAAAGATAAGTCCCCATTGGGAACCTAGTTCCGGCCCTTCACTTGGTAACGGTTCATCGCAATCTTTCATTTTTAGATACATGACATCTTCATCTGGGAAGTCAAACCCGGTTGATTCTTGATCGTCAATCGGTTGATGAGCCAAATGATCGACTAAAATACTTCCTTTAATGGCTTTCTGAGCATGGTACTCTATGTCATATTCTGATAATAACATCTGCCAACGGGCAATTCTTCCCGTGAGAGCAGGCTTTTCGAAGACATACTTGATTGGATCCATTTCGGAGATTAACCAAGTAGTGTGACGAATCATGTATTGGCGAAGATGTTTGGCTGCCCAAGCCAAAGCACAACAAGTTTCCTCAAGCATCGTGTACCAAGTCTCGCAGTCCGTGAATTTCTTGCTCAGATAGTAGATGGCAGACACTTTCCATTTGGTTTCATCTTGTTGACCAAGTACACATCCCATTGAGTCCTCTAGGACTGTGAGGTAAATGATCAGTGGTCTTCCTTCCACTGGAGGTGATAGAATCGGCGAATTCAACAGGTATTCCTTAATATTGTCGAAGGCGGTTTGGCAATCTTCTGACCAAACGCAATCCTGGTTCTTTTTGAGTAATTTGAAAATCGGCGCACAGGTGGCGGTCATAAGGAATATGAACCTGGAGATGTAGTTCAAACGTCCCAAGAATCCTCTGACTTGTTTTTCAGTTTTCGGAGAAGGCATTTCTCGAATGGCCTTGACCTTGTCAGGATCAACCTCAATTCCTTTCTGGCTGACGATGAACCCTAAGAGTTTCCCTATATGGACACCTAAGGTGCACTTGTTGGGATTCAAGCGGAGTTTGTACTTCCTCAAACGCTCGAATAGTTTCGACAGGTGGGTCACATGTTCCTCTTCTGTCTTGGATTTTGCAATCATATCATCGACATATACCTCTATTTCCTTGTGTATCCTGTCATGAAAAAGAGTAGTCATGGCCCTTTGATAGGTTGCCCTGGCGTTCTTCAAACCGAACGGCATCACCTTGTAACGAAAGGTACCCCATGGGGTAATGAACGAAGTTTTATCCATGTCTTTCGGCGCCATTTTGATTTGGTTATAGCCCGAGAATCCATCCATGAAGGAGAAAATTTTGAACTTTGCTGTGCTGTCTACCAGCATGTTAATGTGTAGTAAAGGAAAGTCATCCTTTGGACTAGCCTTTTTAGGAACGGGTACGATGTTGGCTAACCATTGAGGATATTCAGATGTAGCGAGGAAACCCGCGTTGATCTGTTTCTGTACCTCCTCTTTGATTTTGATGGCCATGTCCGGGTGAGTCCGTCCCAACCTTTGCTTTACTGGCGGACATTCCGATCTTAACGGTAAGTGATGTTCCACGATGCTGGTATCCAACCCTGGCATGTCCTGATAGGACCAAGCGAATACATCGGGAAATTCTCTGAGAAGCTTTACCAAACCCTCTCTGGCAGTTGGACTGAGCAGTTCCCCAATCCTGATTTCTTTTCTCTCTCTTTCCGAACCCACATTGATCATTTCCAACGGCTCTTTGTGAGGTTCAATGGACCTTTCCTCTTGTCTGAGTAGTTGGGAGATCTCTTCTGGAATTTCGTTGTCATCTTCTTCTTCAGCCCCAAATACCGGGAACTCAAAGTCGGGAGAAGGCATCGGATCGTATGTTTCAACGGGATTTAAAACAAGCAATCTGCATGACGTGATAATTCGTGTTTAGAAGAGATAGAGAAAATGCGAGTGTGTGCAGTGTATTTATTTTACTGCTTGTTTTTATTTTTAATTGTTTTTTAGGATTACCATTTTCTGAGAAAAGCGAAAAGAAAACAACAATTAATGCGGAAATTACATAACGACATTATTTTATTAATGAACAAGTCGATCCTTGAAACTACAGCCCTATAAAACAAACCTCTGTCGCTTTGGGTGGAGCGAAGAGGGAAAATTTACAGAAAGCGAGCCCTATCAAAACACCCGTTTCACTTGGGCAGGGTGAAAGGTTAAAAACGACAATTACTTTGACTGATGAACGAGCTTCAAAACTTCGACGATAACCCATTGGCGGCGAACTCCTCGGTGAATCACAAAGTCTGGTACCTTCCTTGATTTGTCTTCAGAAATGACGCTGATTTCTGGTGGAGCAGGATCACTGGAATCTGTCTCCCAGGCAAAATTGTCATAGGAGGATTCCTCTGTTGCATCTTGCATAGCATTTGTGCTCTTAGCTGTATCTCCCCATCCAGTTGGCTGGATATCTTCGAGCCTGATACGAGAGCTTTCGGGAGCGGTGTACTTGACCATATAGTCAAATTTTCCACTTGGTTGTCCCAGGGTGTCCCATACTTTCTTGGAACTGGAGGGGTCATCCCTCTCGATGAAGTTGACCTCGGGAAAAGCATAGTTGATGAATTCCAGTCCGGCAAACATTGCAAATTCATCGTCATGTTGAGTAGTTTCTGAATGACCTGAGTGTTGATCCCATGACATGGTGGGGACACATGTATTTTGTTCAATGATGCTCAGCTGAGTTTCATTACTCGGCTGACTTTCTGGCCCCAAGTCTCCTGGGTAAGGCTGCCACATTGGCAGACCATCCATCGGGCCATAGTAGGTGTAGTCAAAATTGTCTTTCATCGGAGTGTCTTCCTCTAATGAATTTGGCGGAGCACGGCATCCTTCCGGATCACAATCCCCGTATATCATTTCGATGTCTGGCCTGGGTATAAATCTCGGACTCTCTGTAGGAAAGTAAAAAGGAGTTTGCGTTTCGTCCTGAGACATATAACCGTCCTTGTTAAGATAGGACTCCCACTCTTCCTCTGTGTCAGAGGGATCTTCCTTATTGATAGCATGGACTGCTTGAGGGACTGGGTGAAGAAAACCTCCACTGTGGAAGAAATCCTGAATGGGATGAAGACTTCCATCGCTGGCAGCTGTCTGGGTACAGGTTACAGAAAAACCAAGACCCTTCTTTATTTTATTGTTAATAGGAATGACAAGTTGTCCCCATCCGGTTGTATCGGTACTCTCGACCGCTTTGAAAGCATCTTTGTATGAGGAAATCGAGGTTCCTCCTTGGGATTGATTGTCCTTTCCCACCGATAGCGCTTGGAACTGCGTCCCAATAACCTCCTCGGGTTCTACACAAGTAGATAATGATAAGTTACTCACGAGCAAGGCTTGTTCTCCACAGACTGTGACAAGTTGATCATTCTGAACGAACTTTAGCTTTTGGTGGAGGGTCGAAGTGACCGCTCCAGCCTGATGTATCCAAGGTCTTCCTAATAAACAACTGTATGTTGCCCGGATGTCCATGACCTGGAAAGTGACTTGGAAAGTGTGAGGACCGATAGTTATGGGAAGATCAACTTCGCCGATAACTGTTTTTCTGGATCCGTCGAACGCTTTGACGACGACCTCGCTGATTCTCATCGGAGAGCCTTTGAATGATAATTGCATCAAAGTGGACTTCAGCATAACATTCAGGGTTGACCCTGTGTCTACCAGTACGCTGGCTAAAGCATCGTCCTGGCAGTTAACTGTAGTGTTGAGCGCCATGTTATGACGGCGACCCTCTTCAGGTAATTCCTCATCACTAAATCCCAAATTATTGCAGGAAGTGGTGTTAGAGACAATGTTATCGAACTGTCTAATTGTTACATCCTGTTCCACAAAGGCTTGCTCCAAGACTTTCTGTAGAGCCTCCCTGTGGGCTTCTGAATTGAGTAACAGTGATAATACTAAGATCTTTGAAGGAGTCTGTAACAGTTGATCGACAATGTTGTATTCACTCCTTTGGATGAGCTTTAGCATCTCATCATCGTTTTTCGAAAGGTCGGGATTACTGGATTGACCGACTGATGGATCGGGAGCTTCTGTCTGAAGTTCCTTTTTCTTGTTAGATTCTCCAACTCCACGGTTGAAGATTCGACTGCTCCGTGTTAATCTTCAACCGCTCCGTGTTACACGACTGATGTCTGCAATATTCACGACGGAGGGTAATGGAATTTCCTTTCCATTTTCAACTATTGTTGCACCGTATTTGTAAGGGATCGCCTTAGCTGATTCATACGGTAGTGGTCCCGGTAGATAGATGACTATGGGAACCTTCTGATTTTTCTGACCATCATAAGTAATCTCGATCCGTTCCCGGTTGGGAGCTCTAGATTCGTCAAGCAGAGGGATGATGGCAAAAACATCCCTGGTCTGGTGATGACCAGAGATTGTGACAACATCCTCGACTTGATTGGCAAGGTAGCTCGGCGTCCAGTTGATGGGTCCAGAACCCGGATATGGGCGAATCTCTCCACGATCCACCTGACCCTGAAGAGTTGCTCTCACAAGGTAACACCCTTGGTTACTTTCTGAACACACACTACAATGGTCATAATTGTGTGGTGGCACCTGGCCACGCCCACTTTGAATACAATGTAACCTCACTAGGTTAGCTTCCACATATCGGACATCTTGACTTTGACGTCGAGTAGGATTCCTGTTACTGATACTAATCTGCTGAGTATCTTCATCCATATAGATTGGCATCCACCAGTGATTTAACAAGTGCTGAAGTGCCACCTGGACAAGGGTACAACCTCGATCGTTTTCGCAACCCGCTTTACAGCTCTGATAATCATGTGATACCAGGAATCCGAGACGGACCTATTCTGCGTGTAACTCTACCAGGTTGGTATTCATCACGCGAATATCGAAGATCTGAACCATGTTGATCTGATAAGGGTTCCTATCATGGTATTCTTGGATCCATCCAATATCCATCTGACGCTGGAGGGCCTCTTGTATGAAAGAGCGTCCCTGTTTGTTTACCGAGCAAGTCAGACAAGAACTATAATCGTACCGCGGCAGATTATGATACTGGCTTTGCCTTGAATGCATTGCCACCAGGTTGACATTTATCGCACGGATGTCGTGGTTCCGAATGACGTTGGAATTCGTATAGACCATGTTAACTCCACGAACTCGGTGCTCTTGGATCCATCCGAGATCCATCTGTTCCTGTAGAGCTGATTGCACTACCGAACATCCTTGATTGCTTTTAGAGCAGACATCACATTGATGATAATTATGAGGTGGCACGTGGCCATATCCACTCTGTCTACAATGCATCTTGACTAGATTGGTCCTCAATAAGAGTACATCGTGAATTTGATAAACATTGTTAGACTCTTTCTCAATCAGGTTGACTGCAGCTTTCTCGTGTTGAGGCAGCGGGTTCGTGAGAACATTGGGATTCGTATCTTTGAAAGATAAGAGCCCGCTCCTAACAAGCTTTTGCACGTCAGATTTGAAATTGAGACAGTTCTCTATGTTATGCCCTGATCCTCCTTGATGATAAGGGCATGTTTGGTCCACCTTAAACCAAAAAGGCAGATTTTTCGGTACTGTAAGAGGAGACTTAGTCTGGATGTGCCCCTTAGCCAGTAGTAACGGAAATAGTTTTGCGTACAACATGGGTATAGGATCAAACCCTGATGGTCGTGTTGTACGATTATTATTGTATGGAGGACGAGCTTGCTGAAGAGGCTGCTGTGTCCTTTGCTGATTAGGTTGGCTCTGCGCAACCTGAGGTTGATACGTAGGAATAGGCGCAGGGCTGATAGCAGGAGTTAAAGCTGCTACCGGTTGATAACGTCGCCTTTGCTTTCCGAGAGAGATATTCCCAATATCCTGCTCTTTTTTCTTAGGGAGAGCACTACCGTATCGTTTTGTACTACTCGATGATCCAGCGTCTTTTGCCAAACGTCCTTCTCGGACGGCTTCCTCAAGACGAACTCCCATGCCCACCATCTCGGTGAAGTCACTGGGTGCACTGGCAACCATTCTGTCATAGTAAAATGATCTTAAGGTCTTTAAGAAGATCTTTGTCATCTCTTTTTCCTCAAGAGGTGGACAAATTTGAGCGGCAATTTCACGCCATCTCTGAGCGTACTCCTTAAAGGTTTCATTTTCCTTTTGTGACATTGATCTGAGTTGATCTCTGTCTGGTGCCATGTCCAAATTATATTTGTATTGTTGGACGAAGGCAGTACCAAGATCTCTGAATGTGCTAATCGTAGCATGGTTTAAACCCATGTACCATTTTAATGCGGCACCAGTTAAACTATCCTGAAAGTAGTGAATCAGCAGGTCCTGATTCTCAGTCTGAGCTAACATTCGTCGAGCATACATCACCAGATGACTCTGAGGGCAAGAGTTACCCTTGTACTTTTCAAAGTCGGGCAATTGGAACTTGTGCGGGACTTTCACATTGGGGACCAAGCAGAGATCTGCGGCGTCCTTTCCAAATAGATCCTAACCGCGAATAGCTTGCAGTTCCTTCTGCATTTCCAAGAACTGTTCCTGGAATTCATCCATTCGGTCAAACATAGTTTCCTTTTTACTAGAAGGTATCTGTGGAGTCTGTCCTTCCGGGACAGTGTGCACCACAGGGGGTGGTACCGTGACTACGGCAGTGAGTCTTGGCGTTTCCCGAAGTTTGTAACCTTCAGGAGTCTTCAGTATGCCCCTGGCATCTTCGTTTTCCCGAAGTTTGTAACCTTCAGGACCAGCGGCATCTGTCGCGATTCCCTGATCTTCAACGATCGGCGGAGCATATCCTTCTGGGATATAGTTTGCAGGCATGCCCCAGGGACGGCCTTTCGGCATTTGATACCTAGGATCAAACTTCTCCACTATGGGCACTGAGGTGATCTCCGAGATCACAGTCCTTTGTAGTTGAGCTTCTGCCATGGCCTGCATGTCGTTATGAAGCTTTCTCATATCCTCTCTCAGAGCGTCGATCTCTTCTTTCAACTCTTTGTTCTCTTCCTCAAGATCATCCATCTTTTTCTGACGATTAGCCCGAGTATTGTACGAGTGAGACAGTTTGACTCTAGAACCGAGACACAAACGTGAGATTTGTAGGTAAGAAGAATACGCGATGTGAGAATGATGAATGCAATGATTATATTAATTATTTTTTGGTTTAATCTGAATAAACTTCGACAATTAGATTGCAAATATCAAACAGTGGGGAAACACCTTTTTATTGAAATTCAAAGGATTACGGAAATGAAAATACAGTAGATTACAAGGTGCAGAAATAGAAACCTAAGCTAATGGGTCCCGAGTCCTCTCTGAAGAGAAATCGGGTGCTAACTCTGGTACTTTCCTTTTCTTTGACCGGGGCTCTTGGGCCGTTGTCGGGTTGTCATTCCTTTGCCAAGTGAAAGGAGCGAGCAAATTCCTTTGGTCATCCTGATTATCCACAACATGTTGCTCTAAAATCTCAATCAGAGCGTCCTTATCTTTCAGCAGTTGCTGTATTTTGATGCACTCTACGTTGAGGGTGCGGTACTTGTTCTTCCAAGACCTCCTCTCCCATTGAACTTTGTTGAGAGTAACCTGAAGCTTTTCAGTTTCCGTCATGAAGTACATGACAGATTCCCTTGGTGGAAGAACTCCGTGACGGGGATAAGGTATCTTTAGCTTGAGAGCTCTAGTTTGTACCCAGTGGAGATAAGGCTCCACCGAGACACAGTCCGGTTTTCCTAGAGACTCCCGTCCTTTCTTATGAACATGTTTCCAAGCATGCACTATTTCCATCTTTAGTGCTCTGTCATTTTCTCCTTCCTTGAAGAAAAGACCTTCCAGATGAACACCCCGTGGGACGTGTCTCATCGGGTATCCAAATTGATGACGAACAAGAACTGGATGGTAATTGATTCCTCCCTTAGTTCCTGTTGGGGAAGTTTCCACAACGGTCAATGATCCTGATTCCGTCATAAATCCTATTACACCAATCTATGTCAGAGTTGGTGAGGGACATGATTTTCTGCGACCAACGTAAGGCATTCTTGTGATCCCAGAAAGCAGCAGACTTGGGTAAATGGGAGATAAACCATTTGTATAGCAGAGGTACACAGCATATGATCACCCCTCCGCTGTATAAATTTCCCAAGTGTACAGAATGATGCGCATCTGCGAGCAAAGTCGGCACAGGGTTTCCAATGAGAAAAACCTTAATAGTGTTGATATCGACGAAGTTATTAAGGTTGGGCAACAAAAATAATCCGTAGGTGAGTAAAACAAATATGCTTTCAAAAGCAGTCCCGTTCACGATACTAGCGAAGTACAGAGCTTTCATTGTCAGAAACTGGGCTGGCAAACCTTGTATGCCACCCTTGGTGGTCATGTGAATCCTGACTTCTGACTCATCCAAATAAATGGCCCTTGCAATGGTCTGATCCTTTGGAATTTCTTCCAGTCCAAAAAATGGAGCTCGATCAGTGATATGTAAATCGATCAGATGAGAATACTCCTCCAGCGTTGGTGCGAGCTGGTAATCCGGGAATGTGAAGCAGTGATAAACCTGATCGTAGAACTGAATGAGGGCATCCATGATTCCCTCAATCACATGGACTCTTAGCAGAGATAGAAAACCTCCGTACTTGGCTCTGAAAGCCTCTTGGTTTGTGATCATTCTCGCCAAACCTCTCAAATCCTCTAGTTTTGGAATCCTGAAGGTGTACTTATGAGTTCTTCTTCTACCGAAATCCATTAACGCAATCCTTTTCTCTGATATTTGCAATCACAGTCTTAGTTTAATTTGAAAAACAGAGAGACTAGAAGAGAAGAATTTTTTGAATGTTTTAATGTTTTTTAGATGAATGCATGAATGCAGCACACAAAAACATAGAAAAAACATGGGGTCAAAGGGTCGTTGTCATGAAGTCAAGGCTCTACCCATCCCCAAAGGTTTATACTAGTGACTTTTGTACCTGTCTCTCATCATCATCAACTCTTGTCAAGAAAACACCAGCAGGCTGGGAACCGTGCTAGGTGATGTTTTTTGAAGAGTCCTCAGAAGAGGGTGGCATCGCATGACAACTATTTTCGATAGTCTCTGCGCCACTAATTTGCTTCTCAGCTTCTCAGACTTCACAATCGACCCATTTCCTATGAGAGGGAATAGGTTACATTGGGAAGCCTCCACTGAGGTTGATGGTCGACCTCGTCGCCATCACCTATCTTAAGTGTATACTCAATCTTTCCACATGCGGCATCACACGCATTCCCATTAGCAGAAAAATAAACACATATATCAATCAGGAAAAGCAGTATATATATTTGTCCTAATCATCCTAGACCTTTAAAGCCATGAATCCTATGTTCCTGACAGAAAATGGGTTCCCCGGCGGAAGCCCCCAATCTGTGGTTTTCACACAAGAGAAGAGAAAAAAGGGTAGAAGAGCCCCACGGTGGGCGCCACTTTTAAAGTTTCCACCTAATAGATGGGAAGAGAACAATATCTCGCTACAAAGGTGAGATAGATCCTAATGACACGTCCCTAGCAGAATCGCCAAATCCCCAGTGAAGTCGCCAATTTTCTGTAGCGAGCGATTTTGGATGTGGTTGCGAAGCACTATCGCTCTTTGGCATCCACAGCTCGATTCATTTTTTATCCTATTAAAGCTGATGAAGGAAGGGAAATAGATGTCTCAAATTAACCCTGCTTGCAAACTGAGTTTAAACAGTCAAAATTGTTGGTTTACAGATGCTACAAAGATTTGGGGTCTCTATTAGGTTTATTTTTTAAAAGTGGTGTTCGGTTAATTGGTGGGAGGTTAAGATGTTAGGACGGATATATGAAAGTATGGGGATTTTGGTTTTTTGTTTAGCGTGCTCGCTAAGATTTTTCTTTCAATCTTATGCCTACGTATTCCCGTTTACCCAAACAGGGAAATCAGAGCGTTCGTAGTTCCTTCTATTCTATGGAAGGAAATGGTTGTTTTGGTGTCTTGTTCAAAGCCCAAGACATGAAGCTAAAAAGGTGATTTGTATCTTGTTCAAAGCCCAAGATATGAAGCTAAAAGGTTCTATTTGTATCTTGTTCAAAGCCCAAGATGTGAAGCTAGAGGGGTGTTGACTTTAGAGAGAATTTGTCATCTCTAAAGAAGGGGTTGTATGTCACAACTATTTATAAAGGAGAATTACTTTAACCGGGATGTGTGAATTCGGTAATGCCATAATTTCCTTTATAGGAGATTTTTAACCTGAAGGAGAAGACTTTAACTCAGTGTAGAGCAATGCTATCTTTCCTTAGGAATTTCTCATGCTAAAAGAGGGACAGTGGCATGGATGTAGATGATCCAGAGGCTTGCCGCTTACAGCAATTAGATGAAGGGGAAAAGAAGTTGTTGATGTTTGTATACTGTGAACGAGGCACAGCTTTGATGCTAAAAGGTTGATTGGATCAACCAGTGGTTTTCTTATACAGAGCCTAAGAGGAGGCTATGGGCCCAACAATAGGGTGTTTTTATGTGTCTCGTACGAAGCCCGAGAGAGAGGCCAAAAGGGGTTGGTCCTACAAGAGGATCTTTTATACTCAACAAGAGAGTGTTTTTGTATCTCGTACAAAGCCCGAGATGGAGGCTAAAATTTGTTTGGCTCAATAAGAACCTTTTTGTATCTCGTATAAAGCCCAAGATGGAGGCGAAAGGGGTGATTGACCCAAACAGGGAGTCTCTTATGTGTCTCGTACAAAACCTGAGAGAGAGGCTAAACGTTTGCTTTGCTGGGAAGAATCATTGTACAAAGCCCAAGAGGAGGCTATTATAATTATTTCAGTTGAGTGACAGATCCAGTATACTGATTTTTAAAGAGAAAATCAGTTCTTATATGAGTAACACTATACTCAAGGATTTGATTCAGGGATATTTCCTTTTCTTTGAGGAAACGGGAAATCCAAAGGGTATTGAGACTGTCCGAGTCTACGAGTTTCCTTCCTATTTAACGAAGGGGTCACTTGAGAATGTCTTTGAGACTCAAGGATATTAGACTGTCCGTGTCTAGAGTTTCATCTTTTGTACTATGCTTTGAGAAACAGTAGTAGACTCTTTGAAAGGACTGTTCTATGAAGATGACTAGGTTTTGTTCCTATACCTCTAGGAGGTCGTCGGGACAATTTGTACGAAGCCCAAGAGGAGGCTGGAAGCTTTTGAGAAGCCGACGGGTCCTTGTACTAAGACCAAGAGGAGGCTATTATTCCCGGAGGAAGAGATCATTATACGAAGCCTAAGAGGAGGCTGTGAATACTTCTAAGAAGCCGACGGGTCCTTGTACTAAGCCCAAGAGGAGGCGGGGATGCTTTTAGAAAGCCTGTGGGTCCCCAAACCCCGAGAAATTCAAGACAGGCTATTCACAAGGAATAGATCAAGCCAGGAAAGTTCGAGAATTTGGAAGAAACTCAAAGATGCCATTCACAGAGAATACATTCATCTATGGGAGTAGAGTTTCTTGACAATTCCTAATGAGGACAGCCGAAGAGAAGACTGTATCTGGTGATCCTATTGGGGATATAGCTGTCTATTTCTACGAATAAACGAAACGGCGTTACCTAGTTCTAGACGTAGTTGTCGGGGAAACTCTAAATATCTATACTATTATTACACAGTTGATATGAGTTTATGAAAGAAGACTTACAGCGAAACAACCCCACAATACAGTTATATGTATATGAAAGCGGTAAATGAAAGCGTATAAACACTTACTCAGTTGTAGAGCTTCCACGCTGTTTGGTTAGTTGTTCAACAAAGACAGATTGAAAACAACAGTATATTCAAAATCAAAGGAGAAAGTGCTTTGAAAAAGAAAGATTTGGGGCTTATAGCTCAAGGAGAGGCCCAGGGTTTTATCAGTGAGCGCACTGTTTGAATTTGTACAGAGGGATTTATACAAGTGACTGTGGCCCAAAAAGGTTTTCTGTACAAAGGGATGGGTCTTACACTCTCTCAAGAGGCCCAAAAAGTTTTTAAAGAAAAAGAGTGGGGCTTATAACACGAGGGTAGGCCCAAATGATTTTTCCGTTTAAAATGGCGATCGCGCCGAGATTTTCTTTTAACGCAAAGGGGCTTATACAATATGTGAGGCCCAACGTTGTTTTTGGTTAAAAGGGGATTGGGTCTTACACTCTATTAGAGGCCCAAAAGTTTTGAATGGGTCTTATAGCTCAAGGAGAGGCCCAGATGGTTTATTTTTAAACTGGTGACGATCGTGCCGAATTTAAAAATGTACAGAGGGACTTATACAATAAGTGAGGCCCAAAATATTTCTGTACAAGTGGGTTGGGTCTTACACTCTAATAGAGGCCCAAAGAGTGTTTGAAAATGATTTGTGAGGGTTGAATTAATCAAAAACCCTAATTTATTTCCAAAATGTATTTTAATTGAATAAAAATTCAATTAAAATGATAAAAAATTGTTTAACATGTGGGAAACAAATTATGATCTTGGATTAATACTTCAAAAATCAAGTATTGGCCTACAAAATAATTAGAAGTCATTAATTTTTACAAAATCAAGAGGGAAAAAATATTTTAAATGTCAAAAACAATTAAAATATTAATTATTTGCAAAAATATCAATTATATGAAATAAATAAAATTTTTGGGATTTTTTGGGAAAATAAAATATTTCAACATTTTTGTGAATTATTAAAAAAAGAATCAACTCAAAATCATTAAAACTCAGAGAGAAATTAATTTTTGAATCAATTAAATAAAAATCACAAAATTCAAATATTCAAATGTTGGAAAATGGCGCCAAGAACAAGGGCAAGAACACGCGCGTGTTCTAAGTTTCCCAGATTTGCATTTTCTATCCAATCTCACTGAATACTTAATCATATCATGCAATCCACATACCAATCAACTCATTTCAACCTCACGATCATGTCTATGACAATTAATTTCATTTAAATTAAACATAAAACAAGAAATCATGAACAATCCTCAAGAACCCTAGATTCTGCATGAAGGCTGGGATTTTTGATACACGATTCAAACAATTCAATTAATTGAGGGGAAACATTCCATGCATGATTATGAACATATGGCCAAATTATTGTGCAGCAAAAATTGCATGGATTGAGAGATGACCAAGTTTAGGCTTACCTCTAGGTCGTGACAGCAAGAGCAAATTGATTTCTGAGTTAGAGGTGTTACATATGAGTTGTGATGATCTGAACAGCTTCCCTACACCCTATGGAGTGTGTTTGAATGCTTGGACTTGATTGAAACTGGCTGGATCACTTCATGGCATCTCAACTGCAACTTGGTTAAAACCTTGAGCAATTGACTGGTGATTCTGAGAAATCAGTGTTCCAGTTGTTGTTTAAGTGTTTGATCAGCTCATATTTGATGTATATGAGGTGTGTGTATGATTAGTTTGATTGGAAAAGCTCTCAAACTCAAAACTCGATAGTGACTTGCCTTAGAAGGCAAAATTGGAGTGAAAGAAGAGATTTTGAGGAAAGCATTTGTTTGATGGCTTTGGTGTACTCAAACTGATCACAATTGAGCTCAATTTATAGTAGAGCAAGTTTATTTTGCAAGGAATAGTGAATGGCAATTGCTGAGTAGGTTTGGCCAATGTTGGCAAATGAAAATCCAAGTCTCCTCTAGCCATTGACTAGAGGTTAGGGCACAGGATGCTGGTTCCCTTGGTCTTGGATAAGTCTTGACTGAATTCAGTTGCTAAGAGCCCAGTCCATGCCACCTTGATGCTTCCATTGAATGCTCTAATCCAAAATTGGAGTCTTCTCCCTATTTTGGCAATTCTAGGTTCAACATGCTATTTCTTGTTCCAAAGACTTTGGAGGCTTGGCTCTGTGATTGTCCCTTTTAGATTCAATCCTCAGAGGTGTCCAAGTGGATAGGAGTGTTTGGATTTGGCTGATTTTGGCAAATCGACCAAAAGTTCCAAAATCTGCCTTGCCTTGGCAGATTTCAGCAAGGCATCTTGCCAATGTCATATCTCATAGCTCAAATTTAATTTGGTAATGTTCTTGGCCATTTTGGAAAGCCCTTACATGATACAACAACTGTTTAAACATGTTTGGTTTTGATCTCTTTTGAATCCAAGTGAAAAATCCCCCTACATTTGGAAAAAAGTAAAGGCAGATTCTGACTTAGTGAAATTTTCACTAAGTGTTGGAACAAAGTGACTTTTCTTGATTTTGATCACTCCATAACTCAAAATCCATGAGGAATTTGGACATAGGTCAGTATGAAGCTTTTGTAGAGGGCAATGTGATCTACAAATCAAGCTTTGAATGGGGGACAATGGCCTTGTGGTTTAGGAGTTATGGTCCTCCAAAGTTGGCACATTAGTGTCACTTTTTCCATAACTTAGAAATTTTTCTAAGTTTTTATGGTTACCCCTTTTACAAGTTATCCCACTTTCTTTGATTTTTCTTGATGAATGATGATTCAAATCATACATTAACATCATTTTAGGGTTAAAAATCCATTTTGGTGAAAAATCTCAAAAAGTTAAAGTTGACTTTTGTGCGCAGTTGACTTTTTATCAGATGAATTCCAAACTGTGCAATTCTTCAGGAAATCATGTCCTTGACCTAAATCAAACTTGATGGACATGTTCCATGTGTGTCATAGGGTATATTGAATCATGTCTTAGGGTTTAGGAGCATGTCCTGGTCAAAAGTCAAAGTTACAGTTGACTTTCCTCGTGAAACCCTAATTGTGGTGCAGATGAAATTGAGACTTGTTGCTCAAGCTTCTTGGATTAATCCATTGTTGCAAATGGATCAATATAGTATATTAAAGCCCCCCAAATCATGTCTTTAGGTCTTGGTTCATAATTTGTCCCAAAAGTCAACTTAGGGGTGAATTAGGTCAAGAAACCCTAATTCCTGATTTTTGATGAAGGCATCCCCTGAGGTCAAATTGACTTGATGATTGGGTCCATGAGGTTCCATGGATTATATTAGGTTATGTTTTGGATCATTGGCTTGTGCCCAGATGAAAAATTTCCATCTGGAGGCCCTGGTCGACCAAAACCCTAATTTGGTGACACTGTCGATCTTGAGACTTGATCCACCTAGAAGGGAGCAGCCTTGTGCTTAATCCTTGAAGTGGGAGTCCTTTTGATCCATTTTGGATATTTTAGAGGCTAGAAAAGTTGAAGATCAAGTCATTCCTTGACTGATCCTTTGTCTAAGGCTCTGAGAGGGCTTAAAACCCTAATTTTGATTGTAGTGAATGCTCAACAACCCTTGAGGCATTTGATGAGGCATGATGGTTCATCCATATTGTGATGATGATTGACACAATGATGGGAATCTTAGTGGTCAAAATTTGGGGTATGACAGCTATGTATGTCCATCCAGTCCTATATGCAGTCTTCTGCATCAGATACTCACAATTAGGTTCCCTGAACTTCATCTTCAACAACTTGTTCACCATCTTCCAGTCAAATTGGATCTGCTTCCCTCTGACCCAAGAAATCAACTTGGGCTCTACGATACTTTCCTTAGTTTGGGATCTATAGGTATTAGCATAAAACTCCAGTACCAGCTCCTTAGCCACTAGCTGGATTTGACTGTTCAAATAAGTAAGCTTATGCTTTGTCAGAGTAACATGGATGTTAGGGTGATCATCTGGGTGTAGGTTAAAGGCTTTTTCCTCAATTATTTTTCTATCCAGCAAACTAAAGTATCTCTTTTGGTGCTCAGCTGAGGTAAATGTGACAAAATCGAAAGATGAAGAAGAATAAGTGGCCATTGATGCTGGTATTGAGCAGATTTGTCCTGTATCAGAGGAAAAAAAACTTTAAAAACACAAAAACTCAGAGAAATATGTCATAGAAATAAGTGTTGCATATGGCTCAGGGTGGAAAATGGTAGGAAAATGTCAGAAAAAATATATATAGTCCCTTGTACGCTTCATACGCGTGTTTTCAGGGTCATACGCATATGAGACCCCTCATACGAGTATGAGAAAAAGCAAAAAAAATAGTTCAAAAACTAGATTCTGTATCATACGCATATGGTTCTAGGTGACCGTTGCATATGCGAATCACCTGGCCGTACGGGTATGGCCCAACTTTTAAAATTCTTTGTGACCTTTGAACTACCTCATACGTGTATGGGGACCTCCATACGCGTATGAGCATAGAGGCCATGTAAAATGGGGTTTCTAGGCATCCCCATACGCGTATGAGGTGGGTCATACATGTATGGGCAGAAGGCAAAAAATTTTAAAATTATTTTTCTTTTTGTGTTTGCCTTGTGTTTGAGAATTTCCCCTTTTTTGCTTGGCTCCGTGACACATGACTCTTGAAACATGATAAGCAAGAATTTAAATCACATAACTAAAAAGTAAAAATGACTACTACCTCCTGTAACACCCTAAATTCCCCACGTCAAATAAAACAATTATCAGAGTAAAATTCTAATTTAAAATGTAGCAAATCAGGATGTTACTACCAACATGCACCTGCTCAGATAATTAACATGTAACACATAAATATTAATATTAAAATCCTTCTCAGTAAGCAGCGGAAACTTCACCGAATTCTACAATTAAAACATAACATGTTTAATACATGTGTTCATCATCAATTAAAGTAAACATCATACGGTACAGAAAATAAGACATAGCGTTCCATAATCCCCAGTGTTACATATCAGAGCAGACGCTAACTCAAAACATAAAGTGAAGGACTCCGTCTTCACTAACCACAACTCCGCACTACTCTTGATTATCTGCATGTTACCCACGTAGAGGCAACATTCAAATAGAAGGGGTGAGATTCTCAATCAACAAAAGAAATGCATAATATAAATATAAAAGCACTTAATCAATTACACCATTCACCCTATCATTACTACATCAACGAAATCACACTTTTCCATATAAGCAGACAATCGTACAATCCACCATACAACACAACATAATGCAATGCAATGAGACCCACAATCTACCATACCTGCCAAACATCCAACAACTGAAATCCATGGCTATAACTCGCAATCACACAACCGAATACAACATTTCGGCATTCAACACATCTCAACCTACACGGAATACAATTAATGCATTGAATAGTTAGAGTTCTGGCATTGAGATTAATTTTAATAGAAAGTTCATGAAACCAGCTTTCCAACAATTCGAACAGTGACTGAAACGGACTTACGAATCAAAAGGTATGAATTTTTGACGTTTCAGAAAATTATGTCTATAACAACAGAAAACCGAACTGTCATGCTCGCTCAAAGTTCGCCCAACGAACTGTCCTTCGCTAGGAGTTCGCCTAGCGAAGTCGTCAGCGAAACACCTTCTCCATACAAAATCCATAGGCTTACATATTTTCATCTCCCTTCGCCTCTACATTAGCCCAGCGAACCTGGGGTGAACCTCCCCACACCTCATTCCAGTATCTCATTCCCTTTCTCTTCTTTCGCTTCTCAGTTCGCCCAGCGAACTGCCAGCGAACCCTTTGCCCAGCAAATTTCTATTCGCACGGCGAACTGCGCAAATCAGCAACCCAGCAGTTGCGATTCTACACGATTCCGACCCTAAGCCTTCTCCAATTTCAACAGCAAACAACGAGAAAATGCACATAGAATCGACAGTTTTTTTACACAATCAATTAGAGTCACATAAACCACAATTTAATTGGTCAATTTACACCAATTACATGTTATTACGAACATCGACACGCAACCAACAACAACCAAACAATTAGAGATGCATAGAGATGAATCTAACGAATTACCCACCCTCATACATACATTATTCATCCCTTAAGTGATCGAAGAACCCCACCCTTACCTTATTGACGATTCTTCGAAGGTTCACTAAGCCCTAACTCCGCTCCTCTCTTCCGTTCCTCTTTGCTCAAAAATACGATCGTTCCAAACTGATTCTCCCTTTTCCCAAATTTCTCTTTTCCTACTATAACCCTTAGACCCCTAATATGGTTTTTCTTCCTTACCCTTACTAACCCTCTTGAATACTCCACTTTGTCCTCCTTATTTCTCTACTCATATAATATTATTGTATATTATTATTATTATTATTATTATTATTATTATTATTATTATTATTGTTTAGTCCAACCATTAAAATAATAACAACAATAATAAAACTAAATATTTATTTAAATAATAATCTCCTCATATTATTTAATTAAATAAATAATAACTAATTCACATAATTAGTATACTCCTCCCACCACCACGTTATACACTTTTGGTCACCCACCCCCAATACCTTATACTCCATAATTCTAAGGTCACTACCCTCCTCTAGGGGTACCTAAAACATCACAAAATACGCATAGTCACATAATTATACATATCAACACATGAATATAATTACGAATAATGATTAAAATAAATCGGGGCGTTACAACCCTCCCCCAATTAGAATATTTTCATTCTCGAAAATTTACCCCATACGAATAACTCCGGATACGACTCTCGCATCCTGCTCTCTAATTCCCAAGTCATATTTCCACCGGCAGCGCCTCCCCACACTACCTTCACCAGAGTGATATCTTTACCTCTCAATTGCTTTACCTCGCGGTCTTCAATCCGTATTGATAAGGCCTCAACCGTAAGGTTATCCCTTACTTCTACATCATCCATCGGAATCACATGTGATGGATCCGAAACATACTTTCGAAGCTGTGACACATGGAACACATCGTCCAAATTCGACAATTTGGGTGGCAACGCCACTCTATAGGCAACAGGTCCAACTCTTGCGAAAATCTGATATGGACCAATAAACCGAGGAGTAAGCTTCCTCGACTTCAATGCACGTCTAACACCAGTCACCGGAGTGACTCTCAAAAACACATGGTCTCCCTCTTGGAACTCAAGATCTTTCCTCCTCTTATCATGGTAGCTCTTCTGCCTACTCTGCGAAGCTTTTATCCTTTCCCGAATCAACTTCACCTTTTTAGTAGTCTACTGAATAATCTCAGGTCCAAGTACTACACTCTCACCAGATTCATGCTAACACAAAGGCGTCCGACACCTCTGACCATACAAAGCTTCAAAAAGTGCCATCCCAATACTGGAATGATAACTGTTATTATAAGTGAACTCAATCAATGGAAAATGGCTATCCTAATAACCTCCCTGTTCAAGCACACAAGCCCTCAACAAATCCTCTAAGGATTGTATAGTCCTCTCCGTCTGTCCATTCGTCTGCGGGTGATAAGATGAGCTCAATCTCAATTTCGATCCCAAAGCTTTTGCAAAATCTACCAAAATCTGGAAGTGAATCTTGGATCTCTATTGTAGCGTGCGATTTTTGTCGGTGACGTGACCACCTTATCGCCATGGGTTTCTCCTCACCACAATGGTAGGAGTGGGGGGCTACTTCTGATTTCTTATTTATCCCGTGAAGCTGGAAGGGAAAAGGAAGTTATCTAAAACTAACCTTGCACGCAAACGTTTAACTGAACAAACGCTTAAGAGATTCGGGGAGTTCGTGTCAGGTTATACAATGGGCAGTTGTCAATTACCCATCCTATATGTGGTTATCCACGGGTTGTTAGCAATAGGTTCTGCATTTATACTTGAGGGTGTTTATCTGTTGTCGCTTGGGAAAGTTTCTCCTTTGAGAGTGTGAGAGAGAGAGAGGGTTTTTGACGATTTTGGTGAGGTATTGGACCTCAGTTTTGATTGGTATGAAGGTACTGGACCTAAAGTTTTTGATTGGTATGCTCGCTAAGATTTCGCAATCTTATGCCTATTTATTCCCGTTAAAGATAAACAGGGAAATTAGAGGAATCATAGTTCCTCCTATTCTATGGGAGGAAAAAGATGTTTTGGTGTCTTGTTCAAAGCCCAATATTTAAGCTAAAAGGAGTATTTATGTCTTGTTTAAAGCCCAAGATTGAAGCTAAAAGTTTGATTGAGAGAGAATTTTTCATCTCTAAAAGGAGACATCTCGTCTATTTATCACAACTGTTAAGTGACTGATTATAAAGGAGAATTACTTTAACTGGGATATGTGAATCCAGCAATGCCATAATTTCCTTTATAGGGGGTTTTTCCTGAAGGAGAAAATTTTAACTCAGTGTTGAGCAATGCCAGTTTTCCTTAGGAGTTTTCCATGCTAAGAGAAGGACAGTGGCGTGGATGTAAATAATCCAGAGGCTTGCCGTTTACAGCAATTAGATGAAAGAGAGGATTTTTACTAGGATAAGAGATGGACGACAGCTTGGATTTTTGAATCAACAAGTGTGCCACTTACAGAAGTTATTTGGGATTAAGGTTTGTTTGATTTGTTTGTTTTGATGTTGTGATAACACAGAGAAGTGTCTTCCTACAGAGAGATTTTGATTTTATCAGAGGGGATATTGATTTTTGTGTGCCTGGATCAAAGCCCAAGGTTGAAGCTAAGAGATTGATTGACTCCACTGGGGAAGTCCTTATACAAAGCCTAAGAGGAGGCTGAAAAAGGCTGACTCAACAAGAGAGTGTTTTATCTGTCTTGTACAAAGCCCAAGATTGAGGCTAAAAAGAGACTGACTCTTTAGGGGATATCATTATACAAAGCCTAAGAGGAGGCTAAAATTGACTTTTCTAGGGGGAATATTTTGTCTGTCATGTACAAAGCCCAAAATTGAGGCTAAAAGCGGAAATTGAATCTACTAGTGAGAGGTTTTATTTGTCTTGTACAAATCCCAAAATTGAGGCTAAAAGAAGATTGACTCTGCTGGAGAGATTTATACGGTGTCTTGTACAAAGCCCAAGATTGAGGCTGAAATGATACTGACTCAACAAGAGAGTGTTTTATTTGGTGTCTTGTACAAAGCCCAAGATTGAGGCTAAAAAGATAATCGACTCTGCTTAGGGATATTAATTCTCAAAGCCTAAAAGAAGGCTATGAGGAATTGACTCCGCTGGGAAAATATTTATCCCGAGCTCAAGAGAAGGTTATGAAGATTTTGACTTTTATGGAGAAAGTTTATATCTGTCTTGTACAAAGCCCAAGATTGAGGCTAAAGGGAATGACTCAGCCGAGGATATTTGTGGTGTCTTGTACAAAGCCCAAGATTGAGGTTGAAATGCTGGAGAAATCATTATACAAAGCCTAAGCGGAGGATAAAAGGAGTTGACTCAACAAGAGAGTGCCTTAAGGTAATAAACTCAACAAGAGAGTGCTTATGTTTTGTACCATTGACTCAACAAGAGAGTGTGGAAAGGTGATTGACTCAACAAGATAGTACTTTGTTTGTCTTGTACAAAGCCCAAGATTGAGGCTGAAAAGGGTTAACTCAATAAGAGAGTACTTTAAGAAAGAAGATGGACTCAACAAAAGGGTGTTGTTGGGGATAATTCTGCTGAGGCAAATCATTATACAAAGCCTAAGAGGAGGCTGACTTCTGCTGAGGATTATTGAGATCCAGAGGCAGGTCCAAAGTGGGGAATCAACTCTTGCTGAGGGTTACAGAAGAGTAGAGGTATCAGATGCCTTGAGGTTATGATTTGGGATAGTGTTATACTGATGATAAGCTGACCCTGGCTGCAGAAATTTAAAAGGAGAGTTCAAAGATTGAGTTTTGAAAACCTATAGAGGTTTTAACTCTACTCGAGATTGGTTAAATGACCAGGGTTTTTCTGTGTTTGTTGGGAACTTGAGAATGTCTTTGAGATCCAAGAGGAAATTAGACTGTCCAAGTCTACTGGTATGGAAGAGTTTATCTTTGTATGATGCCCAAGAAGAGGCAGGTGTTTTAAGGGATGAGTATCAACCCTAAAATTGGTCTGAGGTTTTGACTCTTTAGAAATACTGCTCTAACAAAGGATGACTAGGTTCTGTCTTATACCTTTTAAAGGTCTTCAGGGTCCTTGTATTAAGCCCAAGAGAAGGCATGAGAACTTCTAAGAAGCCAGAGGGTCCTTGTACAAAGCCCAAGAGGAGGCGAGGATGCTTTTAGGAAGCATGTGGGTCCAAACTTAAGAAGAGTTCAAGAAAAGTTTCACCGGGAATAATCTTTTCTTTAGTGAACAGTTCTAAGGTTTGAAGAAATTCAAGAGAGGTTTCACCGGGAATTAATCCTCTCTGGGGGAAATGAATTTCTTTGACAATTTCTAATAGTGACATTCTGAGAAAAGTTTCACCGAGAATAATGCATTTCTCTTTGTTCCATATTGTATAAGCCCAAGAGAAGCCAAGACTGTATCTGGAAATTCCTATGGAGAACTAGTTTTGACTGTGTTGAAAGAGTGACCACTGGCTCTATCTAGTTCTAGACCTAATTGTCGGGGAAAACTCTAAGCAGGTAATATACAGGCATATATGTACAGATGAAATATATACCGTATGTAAAAGAGGGTAGAAGGACTTACAGGTGAGCAAGCTTCTAGCACAAACATATATATATATATATATATATATATATATATATATATATATATATATATATATATACTCATGTATGTAAAAGAAAGTTGTTTAAAACTTACAGGCAAGCAAGCTTCCATAGTAACATCTGTATGGTTAGTTGTTCAAGAAATAAAAGAAAGTTTTGATAACAACTATGAATTTGAACCTAAATCAAAAGGGGAGTTGTTTTTTAAAAGATTGTTGGGGCTTATACTCAAGGAGAGGCCCAGATGAAAAACAATAATCGCACCGTTGTTTTGTAAACTGTACTGGGACTTATACAATGATTGAGGCCCAAAAAGGTTTTATTTACAAAGAGGGTTGGGTCTTACAACTTAAGGAGATGCCCAAAGTTTATTTTTGTACAAGTGATGGGGCTTACAACTCAAGGAGAGGCCCAATTGAAAATTGTTTTAAGATTAGCGATCGCGCCGAGATTTTTTTGAAAGTACAGTGGGACTTATACAATGACTGAGGCCCAATTTTATTTATTTATAAGGGATGAGACTTACACTCTGATCAAGAGGCCCAAAAGTGTTTGAAAAATGTTTTGAAAAAGATCAAAATCCAAGAAACCCTAATTTCATTTTTAAAGTAATTTTTCAAAGAAAATTAAAAAAAATAATAAAACACCAAATAAGTTTGAATAAAAAACTTGTGATTTTTGGTTTAGGTTTGAAAAATGATGTTTTAATCACAAGATGAATTAAAACTCATTTGGTTTTGATTTTCAAGATGAAAATTCATTTGTTTGAAATGTTTAAAAATAATTAAAAATGAATTTATCTACAAAAATATCAACTATATTAAATAAATAACATAAATTTGATTTTTTTTGTGGAATAAAATATTTTAACATTTTTGTGATTTTTTGCAAAAAGAACCAATCAAAAATAATTAAAATTGAGGGAGAAATTAATTTTGGAATTAATTAACAAAAAACCATAAAAATAGCAAAATTTTGGAAAATGGCAAAAATGATCTGGGTGGGTGTTGAACCCACGGCCATCAAGCCAAACACACATGCGCGCTACCACTGACGTGGTGATACATCCGTGTATCAAAACCACCCCATGTGCATATATGGGGTGCCATGTTTTAGGTCTGGCCCTTGCCAAGGCAAGGCCTGATTTTTGCCTCTTTGCATGAAGGCTCTAACTTCCTCATTTCTCCATTGATTGGGACAAAATTTAGGTGCATCTGACTTAGAATTTCATGAGGAATTCAATGGTGCTCTTGGAATTTTCAGAAAATGCTTCCATTTTAAAATCCGATAGTGATTTCAAAATAGGCCTAATTTTGCATGTTCTATGCTATCTCACTACACATGCAATAATAGTATGACAATTTGGTTCAAACACAACATGTATGATATGTATGAGAGGTCCATGATCAATGGACCTCAAAGCAATGCATAATTTAGAGAGTTCAAGTCATGATACACTTACCTTTTGGAGCTCCTTGTGTTATCTGCCAAGTTCCTTGTGCCAGAAGTTATTCAATGCTTGAAACACTCTTGATTGATCCCTTAGAAGCTTTTAGGATGATCAAAACCAGCTGGAATCCTCAGGAACAAGTATTAGGCTCCTTCTTGCAAAAGTGGCAAAGTGACCAAAATAGCAACTCTCTCAAATGGTGTTCCAGATGAGGGAAACCAATTGGGACAGTTTGAGGATGATATTTGGAATGTGTTTGAGGCCTGGTTTGGTTTTGGAAGTGACTGAATCAAGGCATGGCTTGAAAAATGCAGAAAAGTCTAATTTTGAGGTTTTAGAGGTGGATTTTCTGATTTTGGTGTTTCATATCACAAGTGAGTGTTTGGACAGCTTAGATATGACATATTGGATGTGTTTGGATCATGAGCTGTGGTGAAATTGCTCTCTAACTCAAAAACTCAGAGATGACTTGCAAAAGAAGGCTTTTTGGCCTAAAGAGAGAGATTTTGAGGAAAGCATCATTTGTAGTGCTTTGGTGTACTCAAACTGATCACAATTGAGCTATATTTATAGTGCAACAAGTTTGTTTTGGCATCAATAGTGAATGGTAGCTGCAGCAGGCCTTTGGCCAATGTGGATCAAATGGAATCTCAAGTCTCCTCTAGCCATTGACTTGAGGTTAGGGTACAAGCCTATGGTTCTTTGATTCAGTGCTGATTCTTGACTCATTCAGTTAGGAATGTGTCAGTCCACGCCACCTTGACGCATCCATTAAATGTTTGGAAACAAAATTGGAGTCTTTTGCACTTTTTAGCCTTTTTAGGTTTGTTATGGCTATATGTAGATTCTTGGACTTTGGAGGATTGGGGATCATATCATTCCCTTTTGATTTCATCCTCTGATGTGTCCAAATGGATGACAAGGCTTGGAATTGTCCAAATTTTCCAAATCGAGCAAAATACCAAAATCTTCCTTGTACAAGACAGTTGGAAATGGTGATTTTGAGGGGATCATATCTCCCTGCTCAGGTTGAGTTATGGGAGACTCTTGTGCTTTTTAGAAAGCACTCATATGATACAAAACATGTGTGATCATGGTTTGTTTTGAAACTATTTGAATCCAACTAAAAAAACCTCATGAACATTGGTGTCCAAGGCTGGTAACTTAGGCAGATTTTCACTAAGTTTTGGAAAAAGTGTCATTTTCATGTTTTTGTGATTTTGATCAATCCATAACTCAAAATCCATGAAGAATTAGAGTCTGAGGTAGTTGAAGCTTTTGTAGAGTATAGCAAGACCTACAAATCCAGCTTTGGATCACCCAAAATGGTTGCTTAGATCACAAGTTATGATCCTTGGAAGTTGGCACCAAAACCATTAAAATTTAGTAACTTAGAAAAATTTTCAATTTTTCAAGGTTACCCCTTTTACAAGTTATCTTGATTTCTTGATCAATTCTTGTTCAAATGACATTATAAATCACATTTTATGAAAATATGAATCATAAGGATCATTTTTGCCAAAAAAGTCATGTTTTGACTTTTGGCTCTGGAGCGATTCGGCGCATAAAACCCAAATTCCAGACTTTTGGGGAATGCATCCTCTGAGGGTCGTTTATCTTTTCAAATGGATCCCTAGGGTTATTTAAAGCATATTGAGTCACATGTTGGAGTCTTGGCTCATCCTCTTGTGAAAATTTCACTCTGGAGGTCTCGGTCGTCCAAAACCCTAATTCGGCGACATCGGGTGTTTCGAGGCTCAAAACATTGGGAATGTCACAAATTTGTGCTTGATTCTTGATGTGGGAAAAAACGAGTCTCTTTGAGAAACTGTTTTCTGTTAGGGGATATTACATCATACTTTTCTTCGAGATCTTTTCAGAGAAATGCCTGGTGATGTAATCCAATTTGGAGGTGCTGATGACCCTGTTGACAGTAAATTTTCAGAGAGAGACTGATGTATTGCCGAGAGTCTTCGGTTAAAAGGCTTCCTCTGGGGATTTTCCTTAATCCGGGAAAGTGAGAACATCATCTTTAAGAGTGAAGAGTGACGTTTGTTGAATATTTTCTTGCCTTTCAGAGGTTCAAGTTATCAAAGTCGTCGAGGACCGGCTCCAATCCAGAAATAAACTGGGGAGAAAATTACTTTAGATGATACATTTCCTGACGAGGAAAGAACTGGCAACTTGATTGATAAGAGGACTTTACCACTTGGGGGTAAGATTGACCAGAGTGATAGTGATGCAATATGAATATAAGTATGAATCAATAATGCATAATGTATGTATGTTTATGCTGACACAACTGACGCAACATACAGACTAATGGATGAACTCGATTGGATACTCGGCCACTGCGGGGGATGAAAAGTATTGCTGGTTCAAAATAGCAATCATGTCTTGCTTAGGAGAGGCGATCCCTATGGGGAGAACGCGTCCACCAGACTTTAGAGGTAAGCACCCCACCGGGGATATCAGATGGGACATTCGCATCTAAAATAGTTGATCATTCATTCAAGCGTACTGGTTTAGACGGAGTACTTTGATTTTGCACTTTGAGGTTTAACCACCTTCAGAGAAGCGATCGATGTTCTTTTGATGTTCAACAGTCAAAAGAATGGCCATCTTTATTTTAAAAGCAGAAGAAATTTGACAAGTAAATTCATTTTTTTGTTTTATTTCAAGAATCGTTGATCATGTTAACAATGTCATTCTGTAAAGCCAAAACAAATGAGAATTGCAAACAAAATCACTAAGGCTCAAATTTTATTGAAAGGATAGAAATCAGCCAAGCGCGTGATCCCATAGAGTATTTACAAAGTTAGAAAATGGTAATTTAATGGAAAAGGGCTATATTGAAACATAACGACCGTTATCCTTCTACCAACTTTGAATTCTGGACATCCTGAGCTTCTGTCGAAGATGACCTTGATTGAAGTTTTCTTGATGGATGGCATTACTGTTGGGGATTTAACCTCGTCGGACATAGTTACTTGCCATGAATCCCTAATTTTTGCCTGGATTGTACTTTGAGATTTCCAATCCATCGGGATGATTTTTTTTCTTATGTCTCAAATTTTTGCCTGGATCGCCCTTTCAGGTTTTCAATCCACCGAGACATTTTTTTTTCATTTAGGCGAAGTATTTCTTGACTACATCAACATTCGTGGGGTAGGCAAATTCCTCTCCATCAACAGTTGCGAGTCTCAAGGCGCCGCCTGAGAAGGCTTTCTTGACCACATAGTGGCCGTCATAATTTAGAGTCCATTTGCCCCGGGAGTCAGTGAAAAATGATTGTATCTTCTTGAGCACAATGTCTCCTTTTCTGAAGACACGGGGTCGGACCTTTTTATCAAATGCTTTCTTCATTCTTTGCTGATATAACTGACCATGGCATAGAGCCGTTATCCACTTTTCTTCGATCAGGTTCAGTTCATCATGTCGACTTTGACACCATTCAGCTTCTGTTAGCTTAGCTTCCATCAATACCTGGATTGATGGGATCTCTACTTCTATGGGGAGCACTGTTTCTATGCCATATACTAGAGAAAAAGAGGTTGCCCCTGTTGAAGTGCGGACAGATGTACGATAACCGTAAAGAGAAAAGGGTAGCATTTTGTGCCAGTCTTTGTAGGTTACAACCATCTTTTGAACAATCTTTTTGATGTTCTTGTTAGTCGCTTCTCCTGCGCCGTTCATCTTGGGTCGGTAGGGAGATGAGTTATGGTGTTCGATCTTGAACTCAGCGCACAACTCTTTCATCATCTTGTTGTTCAAGTTAGATCCATTATCAGTAATGATCTAGCTGGGAACACCATAACGGCATATGAGATTATTCTTGATAAATAGGACCACCACTTGTCTGGTCACATTGGCGTATGATGCTGCTTCGACCCTTTTGGTGAAGTAGTCAATGGCTACCAGGATGAACCGATGTCCGTTTGAAGCTTTGGGTTCGATCATGCCAATCATGTCGATTCCCCAAATGGAAAAAGGCCATGGGGAAGAAAGAACTTTGAGATGCGTTGGCGGTACATGGATTTTATCAGCGTATATCTGACACTTGTGACATCTCCTCATGTACTTGTAGCAATCGGATTCCATGGTCAACCAATAGTATCCTGTTCTCGGAATTTTTCTCGCCATTGTGTGTCTGTTGGCATGAGTACCAAAGGATCCTTCGTGAATTTCTTTTATCAGCATGTTTTCTTCTGGTCTGTCTATGCATCGGAGCAAGACCATGTCAAAGTTTCTATTATAGAGTGTATCACCGCTCAGGAAGAAGTTGCATGCTAGCCTTCTGAGAGTCTTCCTGTCTTTTCTTGATGCCCCAAGTGGGTACTCTTGTTTTTGAAGGAAGCATTTGATATCGTGATACCAAGGTTTGTCGTCTATGATTGCTTCAATTGTGAAGATGTAAGCGGGCCTCTCAAGGCGCATTATGTCAATCTTAAGTATGTCGTTCCATTGACCTACACTAATCATGGAGGAGAGGGTGGCTAATGCATCGGCCATGTGATTCTCTTCAGAGGGATATGGTGAAACTCGATTCTGTTGAAGAATGGTAACAACCTTCTCGCGTAATCTTTGTAAGGAATCAGTCCTGATTGCTATGTGTTCCTATCTCCTTTGATCTGATTGATAATCAGGGATGAGTCTCCATACACATAGTTCTTGATCCTTAAATCAATCGCTTCTTCGAGACCCATGATACAAGCTTCGTATTCGGCCTCGTTGTTTGTACACTTGAATGTTAGTCTAGCAGTGAAAGGAATGTGGGTACCTTGAGGTGTTATGATGATTGCCCCAATTCCGTTTCCATAATTGTTGACAGCTCCGTCAAAGATTAGTCCCCATTCGGAACCTGGTTCTGGCCCTTCACTGGGTAGTGGTTCATCGCAATCTTTCATTTTTAAGTACATGACATCTTCGTCTGGGAAGTCAAATCCGACTGATTCCTGATTGTCAATCGGTTGATGAGCTAAGTGATCGGCTAAAATAGTTCCTTTGACGGCTTTCTGAGCATGGTACTCGATGTCATATTCTGATAGCAACATCTGCCAACGGGTAATCCTTCCCGTGAGAGCAGGCTTTTCAAAGACATACTTGATCGGATCCATTTCGGAGATTAACCAAGTAGTGTGACAAATCATGTACTGGCGAAGACGTTTTGCCGCCCAAGCCCGAGCACAGCAAGTTTTCTCAAGCATAGTATACCGAGTTTCACAGTCGGTAAACTTCTTGGTCAGATAGTAGATGGCAGACTCTTTTCTTTTTGTTTCGTCTTGTTGGCCAAGTACACAGCCCATTGAGTCTTCCAAGACTGTTAGGTATATGATCAGTGGTCTTCCCTCTACTGGAGGTGACAGGATAGGTGGATTCAACAAGTATTCCTTAATATTGTTGAAGGCTGTTTGGCAGTCTTCTGTCCATTCGCATTCCTGATTCTTTTTGAGTAATTTGAAGATCGGCGCGCATGTCGCGGTCATGAGGGATGTAAATCTGGAAATGTAATTCAAACGTCCCAGGAATCCTCTGACTTGTTTCTCAGTCTTTGGTGAATGCATTTCTTGAATGGCCTTGACCTTGTCAGGATCAACCTCAATTCCTTTCTGGCTGACGATGAATCCTAGCAATTTTCCTGAGTGGACACCGAACGTGCATTTGTTGGGATTCAAGCGGAGTTTGTACTTCCTCAGATGCTCAAATAATTTGGACAAGTGGGTCACATGCTCCTCTTCTGTTTTAGATTTGGCAATCATATCATCGACATACACTTCGATTTCTTTGTGCATCATGTCGTGAAACAGAGTAGTCATGGCCCTTTGATAGGTTGCCCCGGCATTCTTCAAATCGAACGGCATTACCTTGAAACAAAAGGTGCCCCATGGGGTGATGAATGAAGTTTTATCCATGTCTTCCGGTGCCATTTTGATTTGATTATAGCCTGAGAATCCATCCATGAAGGAGAAGACTTTAAACTTTGCTGTATTGTCTACCAGCATGTCTATGTGTGGCAAGGGAAAGTCATCCTTTGGACTGGCTTTGTTCAAATCCCTGTAGTCCACACACATTCTGGCTTTCCCGTCCTTTTTCGGAACTGGCACTATGTTGGCCAACCATTGAGGATATTCTGACGTGGCGAGGAAACCTGCATCAATCTGTTTCTGCACTTCCTCTTTGATTTTGATGGCCATGTCTGTATGAGTTCGTCTTAGTCTTTGTTTTATCGGCGGACATTCTGATCTTAACGGTAGATGATGTTCCACGATGCTGGTGTCCAAACCTGGCATGTCCTGATAGGACCAAGCAAAAACATCTGGAAACTCTTTGAGAAGTTTTATCAAATCTTCTTTGACAGTCGGACAGAGCAGTGCCCCAATTTTAACTTCTTTCCTCTCTTCTTCGGTACCCAAGTTGACCTTTCCAACGGCTCTTTGTGAGGTTCAATGGACCTTTCCTCTTGTCTGAGTAATCGGGAGATCTCTTCTGGAATTTCTTCGTCTTCTTCTTCTTCAGCCTCAAATACCGGGAATTCAAAGTTGGGAGAAGGCATTAGATTGTATGTTTCAACGGGGTTTAAAACAAGCAATCTGCATGACGTGATGATTTATTTTTTTTAGAAGAGATAGAGAGAAATGCAAGAGTGCGTGCAGTGTATTTTTTGAAAAATGCTTGTTTTTTTATTTTGAGTTGTTTTAGGATTACCATTTTCTGAAAAAGCGAAAAAGTGAAAACAGTAATAAAATGCGGAAATTACATAACGACGTTATTTATTTAAGATTTAGTCGATTCTTGAAACTACAGCCCTATAAAACAAAACTCTGTCGCTTTGAGCGAAGCGAAGAGGGACATTTACAGAAAGTGAGCCCTATAAAAACACCCGTTTCACCTAGGCAGGGTGAAAGGTCAAAACAAAGACGGAAATTACTTAGACTTATGGACGACTTTCGGGACATCGACAGCAACCCATTGGCGATGAACTCCTCGGTGAATCACAAAGTCTGGTACCTTCTTTCTTGGTTTTCCTCAGAAATGACGCTGATTTATGGCGGAGCAGGATCGTTGGAGTCTTCCTCCCAGGCAGAGTTGTCGTAAACGAACTCTTCTGTTGTATCTTGTATAGTGTTTTCATTCTCAGGTGGATTTCCCCATCCAGTTGGCTGGATGTCTTCGAGCCTGATACGAGAGCTTTCAGGAGCGGTCTACTTGACCAAGAAGTCGTACTTGCCACTCGGTTGTCCTAAGGTGTCCCATACTTCTGCGGGACTGGAGGAGTCATCCTTCTCAATGACGTTGACCTCAGGAAAAGCATAGTTGATGAATTCTTGTCCTGCAATCTTTGCAGATTCGTCGTTGTGCTAGATATCTTCAGAATGTCCTGAGTAATAGTCCCATGATTTGGTGGGGATACAGGTATTCTTTTCAATGATGTTCAACTGATATACATCGTTGGGCTGACTTTTTTGCCCCAATCTTCTCGGTACGGATGCCAGATAGGCAAGTCATCCAGTGGGTCATAATAGTCATAGTCGAAGTTGTCTTTCATCGGGGTGTCCTCCTCTAATGAGTTAGGCGGAGCACTGCATCCCTTGGGATCACAATCTTCGTATATCATTTTGACATCTGATCTTGGTATATATCTCGAACTCTGCGTGGGAAATCAAAATGGCATATACGTTTCTCCCTGAGACATATAACCGTCCTCATTGAGATAGGACTTCCATTCTTCATCTGTATCGGAGGAGTCACCCTCATTGATGGTGTGTACTTCTTGAGACACTGGGTGGAGAAAGCCTCCACTGTGGAAGAATTCCTGAATGGGATGAAACTTTCATCATTCTTGATAGTCTGGGTACAGGTTGAAGAAAAACCAAGACCTTTCTTTGTCTTGTTATCCGTAGGAATGGCAAGCTGTCCCCATCCTTTTGCGTTGTTACTCTCGATCACTTTGATAGCATCTTTGTATGAGGAAATCGATGTTCCTTTTTCTGATTGATTCTTATTGCTCACCGAAAGTTCTTGGAACTGGGTTCCAACAACCTCCTCTGGTTCTACACAGGAAAACGTTGATAAGTTGCTTATGATTAAGGCCTGCTCTCCATAGACTTTGACTAGCTTGTCATTCGACGAACTTCAGCTTCTGGTAAAGTGTCGAAGTGACTGCCCCAGCTTTGTGTATCCAAGGTCTTCCTAATAAACAAATGTATGTTGCCCGGATGTCCATGACCTGGAAAGTGACTTGGAAAGTGTGAGGACCGATAGTTATGGGAAGATCAACTTCGTCGATAACTGTTTTTCTGGATCCGTCAAAGGCTTTGACGATGACCTTACTGCCTCTCATCGAAGATCCTTGAAATGATAGTCGCATCAGAGTAGATTTTGCAATAACATTCAGAGCTGATCCTGTGTCTACCAGTACGCTGGCTAGAGCATCGTCCTGGCCGTTGACTGTAATGTTAAGCGCCATGATGTGATTTTTGCCTCCTTCTGGCAGTTCTTCATCACTGAATCCTAAATTGTTACAGGAAGTGATGTTGGAAATGATGCTGTCAAATTGTCTTATTGTCACATCTTGTTCTACGAAAGCTTGCTCCAAGACTTTCTGCAAAGCTTCCCTGTGAGCTTCGGAACTGAGCAATAGAGATAACACAGAGATTCTTGATGGAGTTTGCAACAATTGGTCTACAATGTTGTACTCACTTTTCTGGATGAGCTTCAGCATTGCATCGTTGTTCTTTGAAAGGTCGGGATTACTGGATTGCCCAACTGCTTGATTTGGAACTTCTGTTTGAGATTCCTTCTCCTTGGCAGGTTCTCCAACTCCTTTGTGGAAGATCCGTCCGCTCCATGTTACTCGACTGATGTCGGCAATGTTTACGACGGATGGTAATGGAGTTTCCTTTCCATTTTTTATTGTTGTTGCACCGTACTTGTAAGGGATAGCCTTATCGGATTTGTACGATACTGGTCCCGGCAGATAGATAACCACAGGAGCCTTTTGATTTTTCTGACCATCGTAGCCGGCCTCAATTGGTTCGAGGTTGAGAATCTTTTTACTATCAAGAGGAACTCTTGATTCATGGAGTAGAGAGATTATGGCACATACGTCATTGGTCATTTCATGATTAGAGATTATAACAACGTCTTTGCTTTGATCCGGGAGATAGTCGGGTATCCCATTGATTGAACCAGAACTTGAACATGGTCGAATTTCTCTCTGGTCCAACTGATTTTGAAGAGTTGACCGTACGAGGTAGTACCCTTGGTTGTTTTATGATCAAACTCTACATCGCTCATAGTTGTTTGGTGGCACCTGGTCACGCCCGCTTTGTATGCAGTGTAACCTTACTAGATCTATTTCCATCGAGAGAACATTCTGACTTTGATGCCTAGTAGGATTCCCGTCAGTCATACTGATCTGTTGTGTAGCTTCATCCAAGTAGATTGGAAGCCACCAGTGGTCCAACAAGTGTTGAAGTGTTCTTTGAATAAGTGCACATCCTTGGTCGTCTTCACGACACACTCTACAGTCCTGATAATCATGTGAAGCCAGAAAACCGAGCCTGACTTGCTTAGCGTGTAATTCTACCAGACTGGTATTCATCAAGCGAATATCAAAGATTTGAATCATATTAACTTGATGGCTACTTCTATCACGGTAATCCTGGATCCATCCGAGATCCATCTAACGCTGGAGGGCCTCTTGTACAAAAGAGCATCACTGGTTGCTAATTGAACAGATCAGACTGGAATTGTAATCGTGTCATGGCAGATCATGGTATTGACTTTGCCTTGAGTGCATTGCCACCAATTTGACATTTATTGCCAGAATGTTGTGGTTCTGGACAATGTTGGGATTTGCGTCAGCCATATTGACCTCACGGATTCGGTGATCTTGGATCCATCCGTGATCCATCTGTTCTTGTAGAGCTTATTGCACTACGAAACATCCTTGATTATTCTTTGAGAAGATATCACACTGGTGATAATTGTGAGGTGGTACATGACCGTACCCGCTCTGTATACAATGTATCCTGACCAGATTAGTTCCTAATAGGAGTACATCGTGAATTTGATAACTGCGGCTAGATCCTTCCTCTATTAAATTCACTGCAGTTTTCTCATGTTGAGGCAACGGGTTCGTCTGAACATTTGTATTTGTATCTTTGAAATATAGGACCCCGTTCCTGACAAGCTTCTGCATATCATATTTGAAACTGAGACAGTTCTCGATGTTGTGCCCCGGTCCTCTTTGATGGTAAGGGCAAGTTTGATCTACTTTGAACCAAAAAGGCGGATTTTTCGGTACTGTAAGAGGAGACCTGGTTTGGACGTGCCCCTTGACTAGTAAGAGTGGAAATAGTTCTGCGTACAACATCGGTATAGGGTCAAACCCTGGTGGTCGTGTCGTATGATTGTTGTTAGTGTACTGAGGACGAGCTTGCTGAAGAGGTTGTTGTGTCCTTTGCTGATACTGTTATTGATTTGGTTGGCTTTGAGCAACTTGAGATTGATAAGTTGGAACCGGCGTTGGGTTGATAGCAGGAGTTACCACTGCTACTGGTTGATACCTTCGCCTTTGCTTTCCAAGAGAGGTATTACCAATATCTTGCTCTTTTTCTTTGGGAAAGCACTACCGTATCTTTTGGTACTGCTTGATGGCTCTAAATTTTTGACTAAACGTCCTTCTCGGACTGCCTCTTCAAGGCGTACTCCCATGTTCACCATCTCAGTGAAGTCACTGGGTGCACTGGTGACCATTCGGTCGTAATAGAATGAGCTCAAGGTTTTCAAAAATATCTTTGTCATCTCTTTTTCCTCAAGAGAGGGACAGATCTGGGCGGCAATTTCACGCCATCTCTGAGCATATTCCTTGAAAGTTTCCTTGTCCTTCTGCGACATTGCTTCGAGTTGATCTCTGTTTGGTGCCATGTCCAGGTTATACTTATACTGTTGAACGAAGGCTGCCCCAAGATCTCTGAAAGTAACGATCTTGATGCGGTTTAAACCCATGTACCATTTGAGTGTAGCACCGGTTAAACTGTCTTGAAAATAATGGATCAGCAGCTGTTGATTTTCTGTCTGAGTTGACATTTTGCGAGCGTACATCACCAAATGACTTTGAGGGCAAGAGTTTCCCTTGTATTTCTCAAAGTCAGGCACCTTGAATTTGTGCGGTATCTTCACATTAAGGATCAGACAATGGTCAGTAACGTCCTTTCCGAATAAATCCTGACCGCGAATGGCATGCAGTTCCTTCTGCATTTCCAGGAACCGTTCCTGGAACTCATTCATCTTCTCATACATGTCTTCGTTTCCACCAGAGATTAACTAATATACACGATAAGTATACTTAAATAAATCAGAGTACATCATAAAAAGGTGTCACATTTCTTCATAAAACATCAATTAAAACATCCTGCTCCGTAACACGGGTTTTCAAAACATTGTTAAAATAATAATTTCTTTAGTAATATCCACAACTAAATTCAAAATTTGCAGCGGGATCATAAATTCAAATATCTTCTTGTATTTCATCAAAACATCAAGACCCTTGGGTCATTGTCAACAATCATCGTCAATTAAAATCGATATATGGTAACTCATAAGAATCATTCTAACAAAACAACATAATATTCACTTAAGCGTTTCCCCACTCGATGTTACATCTATCAGAGCAAGAAACCATACAACTCTACGGTAATAAGCTAAACAACTCCAAGCTAGAACTTTGCGCACCGAGAAGCTACTCTTGAATATCTGCACGTTACCCACGTGGAGGCAACATTCAAACAGACAGGGTGCGTAATCACAATTCAATATAAATCATATAAAGAAAAAGACATTAACAGGTCAACATTCATCTTACACAAACATCATAGCACTCACCCAAAACATCATATAAATCACCAAGTCATCAACATCACAAACATGCAATCATGTAATGCCACCAAGAATGAAATGCAACGTCATAGCATGCATGTGGTACCAAATCGTCATAATAATGGACACTAGGCCATCAACCCTCCACAAGGGAGCACGTCACAAAATACTCCAATCCGCACAATGGGATTGAAGCCACCACTGGATCGAGGTCCTAACATCGTCACTGGACCGAAGTCTTAAAATCATCAATAGACCGAAGTCTAAATGCTATGAATGTACGATGCACAACGTCACAATCATCAACATCAATAAAAGTCAGTACATGCATCATCATTCATCAAAACCTCGTGTTTATCATATCATCATTAATTCATCAAAACATCATGAATCGTCATCTTATAGTCACCAAATAGTCATCATATCACACGTCAACACATAGCAATCATAAACATCATATTATAGCATCACTACTTCGTTTCACACTAAAATCATCCTAATTCATTTGATCGTCATGTTCGTCACATAGCATGTATAAACATCAAAGCATGCACATCATCTATTTATTTCGTCATAGCATCATTATAGTAACATCATTCACATAACTCATACCCTCATAAGCAATCAACGCAAAATCATTATATAAGTTCCAACATATAATTAACATCATAAAACAACAACACCCTATCTTTATACTCTAGATCAACATCAGCATCATATAATCTTCAACACATAGCATCATATTTACAACAACAATACCCCACAACATTCGACTACATCACAAACAACCACTATTACCTTTACCGGTTAATTCACACCACATCATACCATAACCACTCAATAACATCCTCACGCAACATTATAAGCAACAACTATCACAATTGCATGGTATGCCACAACAACTTAACAACAACATCATACAACCTCATAATTCACAATCACAACACACATTTATGCGACTGATGTCCATATTTCACGGTTCAATACATTGGAACATACAAGAAAACACACATGGCTCGTCGAATAGTTGGAAATCTATCATTGAAAACAATTTCAACATAAAGTACATAAAGTCAGCTTTCCAACGATTCGAACGGAGACCCAAACGGACTTACGAATCGAAAGTTACGAATTTTCGAAGTTTTCAAAATAAGTTGCCCGAGGGGACCGCGCTGAGCGGGCTAGAATGGGCTCTGCGAATTGGTAAAAAAATTTTGCGATGACAGCACTTCTCCCACCTCGATTTCATACCCTTAAACTGCATTTTTCACACCTATTAACCCAAATTAAGTCACTATAACCTATATCTAACACACATACATCATTCACAACAACCACAACACAACAAATCATCAAAATCATCCCCTTTAACCTCTAAACCCTAGGTTTTTCCCCCAAAATCCCAATCACCCACCAACACCTAATCTTTATATCAAAAATATTACAAAGCGATACTCCCCATACCTTAGAGTCTTGATTCTTTCGATCTTCTCTTAGAGTTTCGCTGGAATTCTTCTATGCCCTAGCCTCCTTCTCACTTGTTCTTCAGAGCACTTTTGCCTCTTCCTCAAAAATAATACGAATAATGAGTTCCTTTCACTATTCTCTCTTTAAATACCCCTAAATGTGCTCTTCCCATTATACCCTCACTTATCCATCCCTAATGACCAACATACCCTCAATACTCCTACTTCTATTATTTTAAATAATAAACAATAATTTGAATGATACTATATGATTATTCTTACTATTAATATTATTAAAATAATTTCACCACAATGCGTTCGTGCCACATAACCACAAATCGTCAAAATCACCTTATATCCTCAAATAAGCAACAATTAATCATAATCGAATTTGGGGTGTTACAACTCTCCCCCACTTAAAGAATTTTCGCCCTCAAAAATTATCCGAAGAAAACAGAGTCAGACACGACTCCCTCATCGGATCTTCATGCCCCCTCCCCATGTCCAACACACGAGCCACCAACAAATCCTCCAAGGACTTGATACTCCTCTCTGTCTGACCATCCGTCCGCGGATGCTAAGCAGAAATCATCCTCAACTCAGTGCCCAACGGATCTTGCAAATTCTTCCAAAACCTCGACGTAAATCGCGGATCTCCATCCCAAGTAACTCCGTAGTTCCCTCAATGTACATCTCAGCTAATTCCCGCATGGAATTATTAATCTTCATTGGTAAATGAGTTGACTTCGTCAATCCCTCCACGATCATCCAAATCGAGTCATTCCCCTTCGCGGCCTTCGGTAAACCCGACACAAAATCCATGGAAATACTATTCCATTTCCATTCTGGAATATTCAACATCTGCATCAGACCCAAAGACTTCTGACTTTTCGTCTTTAGCTTCTGATAAGTCAAACACACATACACAATTCGATAACATCCCTCTTCATGAATACTCTTCTCAATCTTTGGAACATCTGGTATACACACTCTACCTCAGAACCTCAACACGCGATTTTCATCAATTCGGAATTCACCTTTGTTACCTTAGTTAATTAAAATCGACTGATCAACAAACTTCAAGTCAAATCGCTGACATACTTTGATTTCTCCTAGAATCCCCATAGTCAGTTCCAACATACTCGACTTCACACTATCAAGGGTCCCATCACATACTAAACTCGCATCTCTGAACTGCTCGATCAATTCCAGTTTTCCTCACCTTAAGCATCGACATATGTCGTAACTCCCTACTCAACGCATCAGCTATTACTTTTGCTTTACCAGGGTGTTAATCAAAATCATAGTCTTTCATCAACTCCAACCACCTTTTATGCCTCACATTCAACTATTTTGATTCAACAAGTACTTCAAGCTTTCATGATCACCGAACACTTCAAACATAAAGCTAAAAAGATAATGTCTCCAAATTTTCATCACAAACCCGGAGGTTGCCAATTCCAAGTCATGCGTAGGATAATTTCTCTCATGAACTCTTAATTGTCTAGAAGCGTAAGAAACAACCCGACCATCCTGTATCAACGATCCACCAAGACTCATCTTAGACGCATCACATTACCCACAAAAGACTCACTCGGATTAGGAAAAATCAATATCGGAGCGGCCGTCAATTTTCTTCTTCCGGCCTACAAAAACTTCCTTCGCATGCAATATCTCACACATACACTTGACCGCTTTCGAGTCAACTAAGTCAATGGTAATGTCGACTTAGAAAAAAAACTTCAATAAACTTGCGATAGCAACTTGCTAATCCCATAAAGCTTCTTATTTCAGTAGCAGACTTCAGAGTCTCCCATTGCAACACAGCATCAATCTTAGAAAGATCAATAGCTATTTCACCATTAGAAATCACCTGACCAAAGAATTTACTTTCTACATCCAGAACTCACATTTCGACAGTTTCGCACACAACTTCTTCTCCCTCAATACCTACAACATAACTCGCAATTGTTCTGCGTGTTCTTCTTCTCACTTAGAATATATCAGAATATCGTCAATGAACACTACCACAAACTTATCCAAATATTTATGGACAATCCGATTCATATATTCCATGAACACGCCAGGTGCATTGGATACACCAAACGACATCACAGTGTACTCATGGTGACCGTACCTCATCCTGATAAATGTCTTCGGAATATCTTTAATTCCTTACTTCATTGCCAACTTGGCTATCTCCTTTATTCTTGATAGTCACCTTGTTTACGTCCCAACAACATCATTAACAAATCACTACAATTGGACCTTATAATCTACATCATGTTTATCCTCAATTAGCATGTCGTAACATAGCGACATCACTAAATAACCATCATACTCCCCATGTAACACATAGCACAAGTTACAGCAACATCCCAGCCTTACGAAACATAGATATACATAATTCCACTTAATTTCCTCAATGAAAACACATTTTTCTCTCCAGGAAGTCGCGCTAAGCGAGCTTTCCTCCGCGCTACGCGCGCTTCTTGCTACCTCGACAGGCTAATTTTCTTCAAACCGCGCTAAGCGGGTCCCATCCGTGCTAAGCGCGCTACTCACTGCCTCGAGGAGGCAAAATTCTTCCAGACCGCGCTAAGCGAGCCCATCCGCGCTAAGCGCGCTCTGCAATTTTCAGCAGAAAACTATGATATCTCATGGGAACACATCCAAAAGTCACACACCTTAGATAAATCACCAACCACTGTATTTCCTTATGCCTTCAAAGAAACCCACGTCGTAAACACTTTTGTACCATCTTTCACAAACTTATCCACTTGCTTAACGGAACAAATAACTCTTCACCTTTTTCGAACTTAAATTCACGCTCTGGAGACAAGTCGTGGGTCTCTTCAGGAAAACATCAGGAATTACACACCACTGGCATATCACTAGCCGTCGCATTACTCTCTATGCCCCCGAGAAGCAAACATCAACAATACCTGATCATTCTCCCTCGAGACATTCCAACTTGACCGACAGACAAGAAACTCGAACTCTCTTCATCTTCAAATATAATAATCTGCATCGACTCATCAAAACCATCTGTAAGCACCCATCTCAACTCCAATCGATTTTTACCGCATACACCATCTAAGCTGGAAAGAAACGTCTATCCCATCCAACATGATTCCGTCTACTATCAACAAGAGATTAAGGGTGATTAGTTCCTCAATTTTCCAATAGATAGCCGACAATCACGATGGGGCATAAACCATACCTCCCAAGCTCTAATAGCGTTCCTTGCATCTTGTGCACTAAACTACCTAATGCACAAATCCTTAGTTGACACAAGCCTTATCTCCGCATTCCTTCCGGAATCGAGAACAACACCGTCCTAGTAACATTTGCACTCTTACAATCCAATACACACTGAGCCAACATTCCACAACCAAAACATCTCAGAGAAGTAATAGCTTCTCCCCCACTTGTTTCAAACCAACACCTGGAGACAAACGGTTAGAAAACAAGCAGTACCGACAGTGTTTCACACACATGTCACGTACTAAGGAACAAACATCATTAGACAACCTGGCTGGATAGACCGACCTGCTCTGATACCACTAATGTAACACCCTTCTAACCCAACATAATATACGCGATAAGTATACTTAAGTAAATCAGAGTACATCATAAAAACGTGTCACATTTCTTCATAAAACATCAATTAAAACATCCTGCTCCATAATACGGGTTTTAAAAACATTGTTAAAATAATAATTTCTTTAGTAATATCCACAACTAAATTCAAACTTTGCAGCAGAATCATAAATTCAAATATCTTCTTGTATTTCATCAAAACATCAAGACCCTTGGGTCATTGTCAACAATCATCATCAATTAAAATCGATATATGGTAACTCATAAGAATCATTCTAACAAAACAACATAATATTCACTTAAACGTTTCCCCACCCGATGTTACATCTATCAGAGCAAGACACCATACAACTCTACGGTAATAAGCTAAACAACTCCAAGCTAGAACTTTGCGCACCGAGAAGCTACTCCTGAATATCTGCATGTTACCCACGTGGAGGCAACATTCAAACAAGCAGGGTGAGTAATCACAATTCAATATAAATCATATAAAGAAAAAGACATTAACAGGTCAACATTCATCTTACACAAACATCATAGCACTCACCCAAAACATCATATAAATCACCAAGTCATCAACATCACAAACATGCAATCATGTAATGCCACCAAGAATGAAATGCAACGTCATAGCATGCATGTGGTACCATATCATCATAATAATGGACACTAGGCCATCAACCCTCCACATGGGAGCACGTCACAAAATACTCCAATCTACACAATGGGATTGAAGCCACCACTGGACCGAGGTCCTAACATCGTCACTGGACCGAAGTCCTAAAATCATCAATAGACCGAAGTCTAAATGCTATGAATGCACGATGCACAATGTCACAATCATCAACATCAATAAAAGTCAGTATGTGCATCATCATTCATCAAAACCTCATGTTTATCATATCATCATTAATTCATCAAAACATCATGAATCGTCATCTTATAGTCACCAAATAGTCATCATATCACACGTCAACACATAGCAATCATAAACATCATATTATAGCATCACTACTTCGTTTCACACTAAAATCATCCTGATTCATTTGATCATCATGTTCGTCACATAGCATGTATAAATATCAAATCATGCACATCATCTATTTATTTCGTCATAGCATCATTATAGTAACATCATTCACATAACTCATACCCTCATAAGCAATCAACGCATAATCATCATATAAGTTCCAACAGATAATTAACATAATAAAACAACAACACCCTATCGTTATACTCTAGATCAACATAAGCATCATATAATCTTTAACACATAGCATCATATTTACAACAATAATACCCCACAACATTCGACTACATCACAAACAACCACTATTACCTTTACCGGTTAATTCACACCACATCATACCATAACCACTCAATAACATCCTCACACAACATTATAAGCAACAACTATCACAATTGTATGGTATGCCACAACAACTTAACAACAACATCATACAACCTCATAATTCACAATCACAACACACATTCATGCGACCGATGTCCACATTTCACAGTTTGACACATTGGAACATACAAGAAAACACACATGGCTCGTCGAATAGTTGGAAATCTATCATTGAAAATAATTTTAACATAAAGTACATAAAGTCAGCTTTCCAACGATTCGAACGGTGACCAAAACAGACTTACGAATCGAAAATTTTGAATTTTCAAAGGTTTCAAAATAAGCTGCCCAAGGGGACCGCGCTGAGCGGGCTCTGTGAATTGGTCAAAAAATTTTGCAATCACAGCACTTCTCCCACCTCGATTTCATACCCTTAAACTGCATTTTTCACCCCTATTAACCCAAATTAAGTCACTATAACCTATATCTAACACACATACATCATTCACAACAACCACAACACAACAAATCATCAAAATCATCCCCTTTAACCTCTAAACCCTAGGTTTTTCCCCCAAAACCACAATCACCCACCAACACCTAATCTTTATATCAAAAATATTGCAAAGCGATACTCCCCATACCTTAGAGTCTTGATTCTTTCGATCTTCTCTTGGAGTTTCGCTGGAATTCTTCTATGCCCTAGCCTCCTTCTCACTTGTTCTTCAGAGCACTTTTACCTCTTCCTCAAAAATAATACGAATAATGAGTTCCTTTCACTATTCTCTCTTTAAATACCCCTAAATGTGCTCTTCCCATTATACCCTCACTTATCCATCTCTAATGACCAACATACCCTCAATACTCCCACTTCTATTATTTTTAATAATAAACAATAATTTGAATGATACTATATGATTATTCTTACTATTAATATTATTAAAATAATTTCACCACAATGCATTCGGGCCACATAACCATAAATCGTCAAAATCACCTTATATCCTCAAATAAGCAACAATTAATCATAATCGAATTTGGGGTGTTACATGTACCACGGGTTGTGGTATAGTCATTACGGCGGTGACTCTTGGTTCTTCTATGCCCCAAAGTTTAAAACCTTCAGGAGTTGCTACCATCACTCATGCGTCTTCGCTTTCCTGAAGTTTGTAACCTTCAGGCCCAGCGATTCCTGCTGCAGTTCTTGGGTCTTCCGTGGCCGGTGGAATGTATCCTTCAGGGATAAAGTTGAGCGGCATGCCCCAGGGAAGATCTTTAGGCATGTTGTACCGAGGATCATACGTCTCCACTATGGGCATAGATGTGATCTCCGAGATCACAGTCCTTTGTTGTTGTCTCTGAGCTGTTGCCAGGGATTGCATGTCATTGTGAAGTTTTTTCAGATCTTCCTTCAAAGCGTCCATTTCATCTCTCAGCTTTCTGTTCTCTTCCTCGAGATCGTCCATTTTCTTTTGTCGATTGGCTCGAGTATTGTATGAATGAGACAGATTGACTCTAGAATCGTGACACATACGTGAGATTCGAAGGTAAGAAGAATGCGTTATGTGAGAATGATGAATGATATGCAATGATATATATTAATTTTTTTTGTTTTTTCTTTAATAAAAAAGAAACTTCAACAAATAGATTGCAAATATCATACAGTGGGGAGGCCCCGTTTTATTGAATTTGAAAGATTGCGGAAATGGAAAATACAATATTTTACAAAGTACTGTAAAAGGAAATGTCTAAGTTCATGGATCCTATGTCCTCTCTGAAGAGAGCTCAGATGCAGGTTCTGGTACTTTCCTTTTCTTTGACCGGGGCTCTTTAGCTGTTGTCGGGTTGTCAGTCCTTTGCCAAGTGAAAGGAGTGAGCAAGTTCCTCTGATCTTCTATAGCATGCTGTTCTAGAATCTCGATCAGAGCGTCCTTTTCTTTTAACAGTTCCTGAATTTGGGTACACTCCACATTGAGAATACAGTATTTGTTCTTCCAAAAGTTTTTTTCCCGTTGAACTTTATTGAGAGTGACCTGAAGTTTTTCTGTGTCAGACATAAAATAAAGGACAGATTCCTTTAACGGAAGAACTCCTTGACGAGGGTAAGGCATCTTCAGCTTGAGGGCTCTAGTTTGTACCCAGTGGAGATAAGGTTCCACGGAGATACAGTCCGGTCTTCCTAGAGACTCTCTTTCTTTCCTGTGAATATGTTGCCAGACATGCACTATTTCTTTCTTTAGTGCCCTATCATTTTCTCCTTCCTTGAAGAAAAGACCTTCTAGATGAACATTTTGCGGGATATGCTTCATCGGGTATCCGAGTTGACGACGAACTAAAATTGGATGATAGTTGATTCCTTCTTTAGTTCCTATGAGGGGTACATTAGGGAATTTTCCACATTTGTCAATGATCCTTATCCCTTCGTAAATCCTATTATACCAGTCTATATCAGAGTTGGTAAAAGATATGATTCTCTGTGGCCAATGTAGAGTACTCTTATGATCCCAAAAAGCAGCAAACTTGGGTAAATGGGAAGTGAACCACTTGTAAAGCAGGGGTACGCAGCATGTGATCATTCCTCCGCTGTACAAATTCCTTAAGTGTACAGAATGATAAGCATCTGCGAGCAAGGTTGGTACGGGGTTTCCAATCAGAAAGATCTTAATGGCATTGGTATCGACGAAGTTATCGATGTTGGGAAAAAGGAACAACCCGTATGTGAGTAGAACAAAGATATCCTCGAAAGCAGTAACGTTTCCTACACTGGCAAAGTATAGGGCTTTCCCTACCAAAAACTTGGCTGGTAAACCTTGGATTCCTTCCTTAGTGGTCATGTGAGTCCTGACTTCTAACTCGTCCAAATAGATTGCTTTTGCAATGGTTTGATCTTTTGGAATTTCTTCCAGTCCAAAAAACGGAGCTTGGTCAGTGATGGGTAAATCAGTCAGGTGAGAGTACTCTTCTAGCGTTGGTGCTAGTTGATAATCTGGGAATGTGAAACAAGGATAAACCAGATCGTAAAACTGAATTAACATAGACAAGATTCTTTCAACTACATGGACCCTTAACAAAGACAGCAGTCCTCCATACTTAGCTCTGAAAGCATCAGGGTTGGTGATCATCCTTGCCAACCCCCTTAAATCCTCTAGTTTTGGAGCCTTGAAAGTGTACTTGTGCGTCTTCCTTCTACCGAAATCCATAACGCAGCCTTTCTCTCTGATATTTACAATCATAGTTTTAGTTTAATTTGAAAAAAAGAGAGAAAAGAAAAGAAGATATTTTCTTTGTTTAAGAGTTTTTTAAATGAATGTATGAATGCAGCACACAAAAACATTGAAAAAACATGGGTTCAAGGGTTCAACATCACGAGCATGGAGTCATGGCTCTAACCATCCCCAAAGGTTGTATTCTGGTGAATTTGTGTCCCTGTAGAATGGGTTGAAAGTTCCCAAGATCATTAACCCCCTAGGGATAACAACAGCAAGCTGGTTCACCCGAGCGAGCTGTAGCATCCTAGAGTAATCTCAATTGAGTGTAGTATCGCATTTCAACTATTTCTGATAGCTACCGCACTACCAAATAGCCACATGGTTAATGTCTATTAAATCCTCAGTTTCACGGATACCATATTGGGACAATCTGCTATCACAACGGAGTCGTTCAACATTGAATCTGCAAAGGGTATCTCCACTGATTTGATGGTCTACTAGGATCGCTTATTTGGGAATTACTCCCTGTAAGTCCACCCGTCTATGCCATCACCTATCTAGGGTTCTCTCATACTTTCCACATGCGACATCACTCGCATTCCCATTGACAGAAAAATAAACACGGATATCAAGTAGGAAAAGCGATATATATATATATATATATAATTTCTAACAACCTAGACCTCTTAGGAATTCTAATCCTAGTCCTAGTTTGGCTCCCCAGCAGAGTCGCCATTTTCTTGTAGCGTGCAATTTTTGTCGTTGACGCGACCACCTTATCGCCATGGGTTTCTCCTCACCGCAGTGGTAGGAGTGAGGTGCTACTTTATAATTTCTTATTTATCCCGTGAAGCTGGAAGGGAAAGGGGAGCTATCTAAAACTAACCTTGCACGCGAATATTTAACTGAACAAATGCTTAAGAGATTCGGGGAGTTCGGGTCAGGTTATACAATGGGGAGTTGTCAATTACCCATCCTATATGTGGTTATCCACAGGTTGTTAGCAATAGGTTCTGCTTTTATACTTGAGGGTGTTTATCTGTTGTGGGTTGGGAAAGTTTCTCCTTTGAGAGTGTGAGAGAGAGAGAGGGTTTTTGATGATTTTGGTGAGGTACTGGACCTCAGTTTTGATTGGTATGAAGGTACTGGAGCTAAAGTTTTTGATTGGTATGCTCGCTAAGATTTCGCAATCTTATGCCTACGTATTCCCGTTAAAGATAAACAGGGAAATCAGAGCAATCGTAGTTCCTCCTATTCTATGGGAGGAAAAAGATGTTTTGGTGTCTTGTTCAAAGCCCAAGATTGAAGCTAACAGGAGTATTTGTGTCTTGTTTAAAGCCCAAGATTGAAGCTAAAAGTTTGACTGAGAGAATTTGTCATCTCTAAAAGGAGACTTCTCGTCTATTTATCACAACTGTTGAGTGACTGATTATAAAGGAGAATTACTTTAACTGGGATATGTGAATCCAACAATGCCATAATTTCCTTTATATGGGGTTTATCCTGAAGGATAAAACTTTAACTCAGTGTTGAGCAATGCCATTTTTCCTTAGGAGTTTTCCATGCTAAGAGAAGGACAGTGGCATGGATGTAAATAATCCAGAGGCTTGCCACTTACAACAATTAGATGAAAGAGAGGATTTTTACCAGGATAAGAGATGGACGACACTTGGATTTTTGAATCAACAAGTGTGCCACTTATAGCAGTTATCTGGGATTGAGGTTTGTTTGATTTGTTTGTTTTGATGTTGTGATAACACAGAGAAGTGTCTTCCTACAGAGAGATTTTGATTTCCTCTGAGGGGATGTTGATTTTTGTGTGCCTTGATCAAAGCCCAAGGTTGAAGCTAAGAGATTAACTGACTACACTGGGGAAGTCCTTATACAAAGCCTAAGAGGAGGCTGAAAAAGGCTGACTCAACAAGAGAGTGTTTTATCTGTCTTGTACAAAGCCCAAGATTGAGGCTAAAAAGAGATTGACTCTTTAGGGGATATCATTATGCAAAGCCTAAGAGGAGGCTAAAATTGACTTTTCTGGTGGAATATTTTGTCTGTCTTGTACAAAGCCCAAGATTGAGGCTAAAAGGGGAAACTGAATCTACTGGTGAGAGGTTTTATATGTCTTGTACAAAGCCCAAAATTGAGGCTAAAAGAAGATTGACTCTGCTGGAGAGATTTATACGGTATCTTGTACAAAGCCCGAGATTGAGGCTGAAATGATACTGACTCAACAAGAGAGTGTTTTATTTGGTGTCTTATACAAAGCCCAAGATTGAGGCTAAAAAGTGAATCGACTCCGCTTACGGATATTAGTTCTCAAAGCCTAAAAGAAGGGTGGGAGGAATTGACTCCGCTGGGAAAATATTTATCCCGAGCTCAAGAGAAGGTTATGAAGATTTTGACTTTTATGGAGAAAGTTTATATCTGTCTTGTACAAAGCCCAAGATTGAGGCTAAAAGGGAATGACTCAGCCGAGGATATTTGTGGTGTCTTGTACAAAGCCCAAGATTGAGGCTGAAATGCTGGAGAAATCATTATACAAAGCCTAAGAGGAGGCTAAAAGGGGTTGACTCAACAAGAGTGTGCCTTAAGGTAATTAACTCAACATGAGAGTCCTTATGTTTTGTACCATTGACTCAACAAGAGAGTGTGGAAAGGTGATTGACTCAACAAGAGAGTACTTTGTTTGTCTTGTACAAAGCATAAGATTGAGGTTGAAAAGGGTTAACTTAACAAGAGAGTACTTTAAGAAAGAAGATGGACTCAACAAAAGGGTGCTGTTGGGGCTAATTCTGTTGAGGAAAATCATTATACAAAGCCTAAGAGGAGGCTGACTTCTGCTGAGGATTATTGAGATCCAGAGGTAGGTCCAAAGTGGGGAATCAACTCTTGCTGAGGGTTATAGAAGAGTTGAGGTATAAAATGCCTTGAGGTTCTGATTTGGGATAGTGTTATACTGATGATAAGCTGACCCTGACTGGGGAAATTTAAAGGGAGAGTTCAAAGATTGAGTTTTGAAAATCTATAGAGGCTTTAACTCTCTGGAGATTGGTTAAATGACTAGGGTTTTTCCTGTGTTTGTAGGGAACCTGAGAATGTCTTTGAGATCCAAGAGGAGATTAGACTGTCTAAGTCTACTGGTATGGAAGAGTTTATCTTTGTATGATGCCCAATAGGAGGCAGATGTTTTAAGGGATGAGTATCAACCCTAAAATTGGTCTGAGGTTTTGACTCTTTAGAAAGACTGCTCTAACAAAGGATGACTAGGTTCTGTCTTATACCTTTAAGAGGTCTTCAGGGTCCTTGTATTAAGCCCAAGAGAAGGCATGAGAACTTCTAAGAAGCCGGAGGGTCCTTGTACAAAGCCCAAGAGGAGACAGGGATGCTTTTAGGAAGATTGTGGGTCCAAACTTAAGAAGAGTTCAAGAAAAGTTTCACCGGGAATAATCTTTTCTAAGGCTGTATCTGGAAATTCCTATGGGAAGCTAGTTTTGACTGTGTTGAAAGAATGACCACTGGCTCTATCTAGTTCTAGACCTAATTGCTGGGGAAAACTCTAAGCAGGTAATATACAGGCATATATGTACAGATGAAATATATACTATATGTAAAAGAGGGTAGAAGGACTTACAGATGAGCAAGCCTCCAGCACAAACAAATATATATATATATATATATATATATATATATATATGTGTGTGTGTGTGTGTGTGTGTGTGTGCAAGTATGTAAAAGAAAGCTGTTTAAAACTTACAGGCGAACAAGTTTCCATAGTAACAGCTGTATGGTTAGTTGTTCAAGAAATTAAAGAAAGTTTTGATAACAACTATGAATTTGAACCTAAATCAAAAGGGAAGTTGTTTTTGAAAAGATTGTTGGGGCTTATACTCAAGGAGAGGCCAGATGAAAAACAGTAATCGCACTGTTGTTTTGTAAACTGTACTAGGACTTATACAATGATTGAGGCTAAAAAAGGTTTTATTTACAAAGAGGCCTGGGTCTTACAACTCAAGGAGATGCCCAAAGTTTACTTTTGTACAAGTGATGGGGCTTACAACTCAAGGAGAGGCCCAATTGAAAATTGTTTTAAGATTGGCGATCGCACCGAGATTTTTTTGAAAGTACAGTGGGACTTATACAATGACTGAGGTCCAATTTTATTTATTTACAAGGGATGGGACTTACACTCTGATCAAGAGGCCCAAAAGTGTTTGAAAAATGCTTTGAAAAAGATCAAAATCCAAGAAACCCTAATTTCATTTTTAAAGTAATTTTTCAAAGAAAATTAAAAAAAATGATAAAACACCAAATAAGTTTGAATAAACAACTTGTGATTTTTGGTTTAGGTTTGAAAAATGATGTTTTAATCACAAGATGAATTAAAACTCATTTTTATTTATTTTCAAGATGAAAATTCATTTTTTTTGAAATGTTCAAAAACAATTAAAAATGAATTTATTTACAAAAATATCAACTATATTAAATAAATAACATAAATTTGATTTTTTTGTGGAATAAAATATTTTAACATTTTTGTGATTTTTTGCAAAAAGAACCAATAAAAAATAATTAAAATTGAGAGAGAAATTAATTTTGGAATTAATTAACAAAAAGCCATAAAAATAGCAAAAATAGCAAAAATATGGAAAATGGCAAAAATGGTCTGGGTGGGTGTTGAACCCACGACCATCAAGCCAAACACACATGCGCGCTACCACTAGGGTGGTGATACATCCGTGTAACAAAACCACCCCATATGCATATATGGGGTGCCTTGTTTTAGGTCTGGCCAAGGCGCCATGGTCTGGCCCTTGCCAAGGCAAGGCCTGATTTTTGTCTCTTTGCATGAAGGCTCTAACTTCCTCATTTCTCCATGGATTGGGACAAAATTTAGGTGCATCTGACCTAGAATTTCATGAGGAATTCAATGGTGCTCTTGGAATTTTCAGAAAATGCTTCCATTTTAAAATCCGATAGTGATTTCAAAATAGGCCTAATTTTGCATGTTCTATGCTATCTCACTACACAGGAAATAATAGCATGACAATTTGGTTCAAACACAACATGTATGATATGTATGAGAGGTCCATGATCAATGGACCTCAAAGCAATGCATAATTTAGAGAGTTCAAGTCATGATGCACTTATCTCTTGGAGCTCCTTGTGCTATCTGCCAAGTTCCTTGTGCCAGAAGTTATTCAATGCTTGAAACACTCTTGATTGATCCCTTAGAAGCTTTTAGGATGATCAAAACCAGCTGGAATCCTCAGGAACAAGTATTAGGCTTCTTCTTGCAAAAGTGGCAAAGTGACCAAAATAACAACTCTCTCAAATGGTGTTCCAGATGAGGGAAACCAATTGGGACAGTTTGAGGATGATATTTGGAATGTGTTTGAGGCTTGGTTTGGTTTTGGAAGTGACTGAATCAAGGCATGGCTTGAAAAATGCAGAAAAGTCCAATTTTGAGTTTTTGGAGGTGGATTTTGTGATTTTGGTGTTTCAGAACACAAGTGAGTGTTTGGACAGCTTAGATATGACATATTGGATGTGTTTGAATCATGAGCTGTGGTGGAATTGCTCTCTAACTCAAAAACTCAGAGATGACTTGCAAAAGAAGACATTTTGGCCTAAAGAGAGAGATTTTGAGGAAACCATTAGTTGTAGTGCTTTGGTGTACTCAAATTGATCACAATTGAGCTCTATTTATAGTGCAACAAGTTTGTTTTGGCATAATAGTGAATGGCAGCTGCAGCAGGCCTTTGGCCAATGTGGATCAAATGGAATCTCAAGTCTCCTCTAGCCATTGACTTGAGGTTAGGGTACAGGCCTATGATTCTTTGATTCAGTGCTGATTCTTGACTCATTCAGTTAGGAATGTGTCAGTGTATGCCACCTTGATGCATCCATTAAATGCTTGGAAACAAAATTGGAGTCTTTTGCACTTTTTAGCCTTTTTAGGTTTGTTATGGTTATATGTAGATTCTTGGACTTTGGAGGCTTGGGGATCAGATCATTCCCTTTTGATTTCATCCTCTGATGTGTCCAAATGGATGAAAAGGCTTGGAATTGTCCAAATTTGCCAAATCGAGCAAAATGCCAAAATCTGCCTTATACAAGACAGTTGGAAATGGTGATTTTAAGGGGATCATATCTCCCTGCTCAGGTTGAGTTATGGGAGGCACTTGTGCCTTTTAGAAAGCCCTCATATGATACAAAACATGTGTGATCATGGTTTGTTTTGAAACTATTTGAATCCAACTGAAAAAACCTCATGAACATTGGTGTCCAAGGCTGGTAACTTAGGCAGATTTCCACTAAGTGTTGGAAAAAGTGTCATTTTCATGTTTTTGTGATTTTGATCAATCCATAACTCAAAATCCATGAAGAATTGGAGTCTGAAGTAGTTGAAGCTTTTGTAGAGTGTATCAAGACCTACAAATCCAGCTTTGGATCACCCAAATGATTGCTTGGATCACAAGTTATGATCCTTGGAAGTTGGCATCAAAACCATTAAAATTTAGTAACTTAGAAAAATTTTCAATTTTTCAAGGTTACCCATTTTACAAGTTATCTTGATTTCTTGATCAATTCTTGTTCAAATGACATTATAAATCACATTTTATGAAAATATGAATCATAAGGATCATTTTTGCCAAAAAAAGTCATGTTTTGACTTTTGGCTCCGGAGCGATTCGGCTCGTAAAACCCTAATTCCCGACTTTTGGGGAATGCATCCTCTGAGGGTCATTTATCTTTGAAAATGGATCCCTACGGTTATTTAATGCATATTGAATCACATGTTGGAGTCTTGGCTCATCCTCTTGTGAAAATTTAACTCTGGAGGTCTTGGTCATCCAAAACCCTAATTCGGCGACATCGGGTGTTTCGAGGCTCAAAACACTTGGAATGTCACAACTTTGTGCTTGATTCTTGATGTGGGAATTCCCTTGATCCTTTGTGGATGTTTTAAGAGGTTAGATAAGTTGAAGATCATGTCATTCCTTGATTGATCCTTTGTCTAAGTGTTCAAAGAGGGCTCAAAACCCTAATTCTTGGTAGAGGAATGCTCAACAATCCATGAGGAAATTGATGAGGCATGAAGGTACATCCACATTTTGGTGATGATTCTCACAATGATGGGAAATCTTGGTGGTCAAAATTTGGGGTATGACATCTATCTGACACAATACTCAACGAAACTCCATGCAACTTCACAATCACCTGAATATAACATCTCTGCAAGCATCTGCAAAGGAAAATTGATATTGATCGGAATGAAGTGTGCTGATTTCGTCAGTCTATCCACTACTACCTAAATGGAATCATGTCCTCTCAGTGTATTAGGCAATCCAGTCACAAAATCCATAGAAATGTTGCCTCACTTCCATTCCGGAATATCTAACGGTTGCATCAAACCAGCAGGTTTCTGATGTTCCACCTTCGCCTTCTGACAAGTCAAACAAGAGTATACAAACTTAGCCACATCACGTTTCAATCCAGGCTACCAAAATATCTTCTTCAAGTCTTGATACATCTTTGTAGCTCCTAGATGGATACTCAAGCTACTCCTATGACTTTCTTCTAGAATCATTATTTTCAACTCAGAATCATCAGGAATACAAATCCTATCACGGAACCTCAACTCACCGTGTTCATCCACTCTGTAGTCGTTACCTTCTGTCTGCTCATTTCCAATCATCAAATCCACCAGTTTCACGTCCAACTTCTGACCCTCTCTGATACTATTAAGAAATTCATTGTTGATCTTCAGCATGCCCAACATCACACTATGCGGTGTCTTCTCGCAAACTAGACTCATATCTCTGAACTGTTCAATCAATTCCAATTCTTTAACTACCATAGCAGACATATGCAAAGTCTTCTGACTCAAAGCATCAGCCACGACATTAGCTTTACCAGGGTGATAGTTCAAACCAAAATCATAATCCTTTAAGAATTCTAGCCACCTCCTTTTCCTCATGTTCAACTCCTTCTGATCAAACAGATACCTCAAGCTCTTATGATCACTATACACTTCAAATCTGGAACCATAAAGATAGTGCCTTCAAATTTTCAATACAAACACCATTGCAGCTAATTCCAAATCATGAGTTTTATAATTCCTCTCATGGACCCTTAACTGTCATGAAGCATAAGCCACAACCTTTCCATCCTGCATTAATACACCTCCTAAACCCATCAACGAAGCATCACAATACACCACAAACGGTTCATCTGGTTCTGGTAGAATTAAAACTGGAGTTGTAGTCAATCTCTTCTTCAACTCAATGAAACTCTTCTCACAGTGGACATGCCACACAAACGTTTTACCTTTGCAAGTCAACTGAGTCAACGGAAGTGCCAACTTCGAAAAGCCTTCAATAAACCTACGGTAATAACCAGCCAAGCCTAAAAAGCTTCTAATCTCAGTTACCGACTTCGGAGACTCTCACTGTAGAACTGCATCCACCTTGAATGGGTCCACAACAATACCATCACCTAAAATAACATGACCATGAAAACTCACCTCTCTCAACCAGAATTCGCACTTAGACAACTTAGCATAGAGTTTCTTTTCTTTTAACACTTGTAGTACGATCCGCAAATGCCCAGCATGTTCCTCTTCTGACTTAGAATAGATTAGAATGTCGTCAATATAGACAACCACAAATTGATCCAAGTAAGCATGAAAACTTCGATTCATATATTCCATGAATACACCAGGTGCATTAGTAACTCCGAACGGCATCACTACGTACTCATAATGTCCATATCGAGTCTTGAAAGCCGTCTTCTGAATATCTTCATCCTTTACTCGTATTTGATGATAACCCGAACTCAAGTCAATCTTGCTAAACACACGGGCCCCAACTAACTGGTCCATCAAGTCATCTATTCTTGGAAGCGGATACTTGTTCTTAATCATCACTTTATTCAGTTGTCTGTAGTCGATACATAACCTCATACTGCCATCCTTTTTCTTCACCAACAACACCAGAGCTCCCCAAGACGACACACTTGGTCTCACAAATTTCTTCTCCAACAAATCTTCCAAATGCTTCTTCAACTCTGTTAATTCTGAGGCTTACATCCTGTATGGTGCCATAGAAATAGTTCTGGTACCAGGGACAAAATCAATAGTAAACTCCACTTCTCTCTCTGGCGGTAAATTAGCAATATCATCCGGAAACACTTCTGGAAATTCACGCACTACTTGCAATTCATTAATCACCGACTCACTCTCCACTGACAAGGATGCAAACAATGCAAGCACTTGAGCTTCTTCCTCTAAGAGCCCTCTCAAATCTCTAGCAGATAGAAAACCGTCTTCTTCCCCTTCCTCAGGAGCAAGAAATCGCACCGACTTGTTAAAACAGTTAATGTGAACATGATTAAACTCCAACCAGTTCATACCTAAGATCACATCAAGATTTCCCAACGGCAAGCAAATAAGATCCACACCAAAGTCCTTATCAAAGATTGATAGTGGACAATTTAAACAGACTAGGGAAGTGGTCACCGTTCCCTTTGCAGGAGTTTCGACAACCATTTCTCCCTTCATAGAAGAAACGACAAGGCCTAGCCTTCTCACACAATCAGCAGCAATAAAAGAATGAGTAGCACCAGCATCAATAATAGCAATCAAAGGCGTGTTATTAATGTAACATATACCTCTGATCAGTCTGTCATCACTGGAAGTCTGAGTCCCTGTCAAAGTGAACACTTTTCCTCCAGTTGAAGCTTGCTTTGGCTTCTAGCAACGAGTACTAATGTGACCTTGTTCTCCATAGTTGTAACAAGTCACCACATTGTCTTTGCAGTGTGTAATCAGATGTCCTGCTTGTCTACACTTGAAGCATTTCTTCACATAACTCATGCACTCACTGAAACGATGACCTAGCTCACCACACCTGTAACACTTAAGAGGAACAAGGGTACCTCCCTACTCGGCTTCTTGCCATCAGCGTGTTTCTGTTTACTTTTCTCAGCTGGAGCTGCATAAGGCTTCCCACGGTTCATCGGTTGTTTTCCCCTCCTCTCGGCCAGCCCTTTATAGTGATCCGATCGTGCCTGGTTGTCTTCCTCAAAGATCCTACAACAATCCACCAAATCCAGAAACCTCCTGATCTGCTGATAACCAATCGTCTGTTTGATCTCTAGCCTCAACCCATTCTCCAACTTGACACATTTCGAGAACTCAGCAGTTGCCGCACTGTAGTGAGGATAAAACTTAGTCAGATCTGAGAATTTGGTAGCATACTTCGTAACCATCACGTTACCCTTCTTCAATTCCAGAAACTCAATCTCTTTCTTTCCTCGGACATCTTCAGGAAAATATTTTCTCAAGAACTCCCTACTGAACACAACCCAAGTGATTATCTCTCCTGTTGCTCCCAACAATTGACGAGTGCTAACCCACCAATCATCAGCCTCCTCACCCAGCATGTGAGTACCTAACCGCACCTTCTTTGCTTCAGGACATTCCATAACCCGAAATATTCTCTCGATCTCCTTCAGTCAAGCCTGTACCCCATCCAGATCATATCTTCCCTTGAAGGTAGGCGGTTTATTCTTCTGAAACTCGTCATTCTCACCAGCAACAGCCTGCAAAGCAGTAGCGATAGCAGCATCGTTCCTTCTAGCCATTCTAAATCTGTTACACACCAACAACAGACCACAATGGTTAAGGAACTGACATCGACAGTATTCAACTGTCACACGACAATGACTCGACAACTTGGCCGGACAGACTGACCTGCTCTGATACCACTTTGTAACACCCTAAATTCCCCACGTCAAATAAAAAAATTATCAGAGTAAAATTCTAATTTAAAATGTAGCAAATCAGCATGTTACTACCAACATGAACCTGCTCAAATAATTAACATGTAACACATAAATATTAATATTAAAATCCTTCTTAGTAAGCAGTGGAAACTTCACCGAATTCTACAATTAAAACATAACATGTTTAATACATGTATTCATCATCAATTAAAGCAAACATCATATGGTATAGAAAATAAGACATAGCGTTCCATAATCCCCAATGTTACATATCAGAGCAGACGCTAACTCGAAACATAAAGTGAAGGACTTCGTCTTCACTAACCGCAACTCCGCACTACTCTTGATTATCTGCATGTTACCCATATAGAGGCAACATTCAAACAGAAGGGGTGAGATTCTCAATCAACAAAAGAAATGCATAATATAAATATAAAAGCATTTAATCAATTACACAATTCACCCTATCATTACTACATCAACGAAATCACACTTATCCACATAAGCAGACAATCATACAATCCACCATACAATACAACATAATACAATGCAATGAGACCCACAATTCGACTCAATGCATGTGGTACCAATTCGATCCCTTTTTCATGATCATAATTCCCGTCGTAATTTCCATATAAGTCTCTCACACCCCACACGGGCACACGACACACGTAATCGCTCACACCCCATATGGGCACACGATTACCTCAATAACAACAACAACACGATTCTATTTTAAAGAATCTGGATAAGACGCTCACACCCCAAATGGGCACACGGCTTATCACACAACTTTATGCAACATGAATATGCATTCAACGACAACATACAACAGCGACTAATGCATATGACTAACATACAGTCAACACATCACACTACAATTATCCAACACACAACATATACCTTCCAAACATGCAACAACTGAAATCCACAGCTACAACTCGCAATCACACAACCGAATACAACATTTCGGCGTTCAACACATCTCAACCTACACAGAATACAATTAACGCGTCAAATAGTTGGAATTCTGGAATTGAGATTAATTTTAACAGAAAGTACATGAAACTAGCTTTCCAACGATTCGAATGGTGACTGAAACGGGCTTACGGATCAAAAGGTATGAATTTTTGAAGTTTAAGAAAATTATGTTCGTAACAACAGAAAACCGAACTGTCATGCTCGCTCAAAGTTCGCCCAGCGAACTTTCCTTCGCTACGAGTTCGCCTAGCGAAGTCGCTAGCGAAACACCTTCTCCATAAAACATCCATAGGCTTACATATTTGCCTCTCCCTTCACCTCTACATTCGCCCAGCGAACTTCGTTCGCCAGGAGTTCGCCCAGCGAACTTGGGGCGAACCTCCTCACACATCATTCCTGTATCCCATTCCCTTTCTCTTCTTTCGCTTCTCAGTTCGACCAGCGAACTGCCAGTGAACCCTTTGCCCAGCGAACTTCTATTCGCATGGAGAACTACGCGAATCAGCAACCCAGCAGTTGCGATTCTACACGATTTCAACCCTAAGCCTTCTCCGATTTCAACAGCAAACAACGCGAAAATGCACATAGAATCCACAGTTTTTTTACACAATCAATTAGAGTCACATAAACCACAATTTAATCGGTCAATTTACACCAATTACATGTTATTACAAACATCGACACGCAACCAACAACAACCAAACAATTAGAGATGCATAGAGATGAATCTAACGAATTACCCACCCTCATACATACATTATTCATCCCTTAAGTGATCGAAGATTCCCACCCTTACCTTATTGACGATTCTTCGAAGGTTCTCTAAGCCCTAGCTCCGCTCCTCTCTTCTGTTCCTCTTTGCTCAAAAATGCGATCGTTCAAAACTGATTCTCCCTTTTCCCAATTTTCTCTTTTTCTACTATAACCCTTAGACCCCTAATATGGTTTTTCTTCCTAACCCTTACTAACCCTCTTGAATAGTCCACTTTGTCCTCCTTATTTCTCTACTGATATAATATTATTGTTATATTATTATTATTATTATTATTTACTCCAACCATTAAAATAATAACAACAATAATAAAACTAAATATTTATTTAAAGGGTTAATAGTGATTTACCCCCCTGACATATGAGTGTGTTTCGGTTTACCCCCCCCCCCCCCCAACCGTTGCCAAAGGCAGGTTTTGGCAACGGTTTTTTTTTAAAAACCGTTGCCAAAAGGCAGGGAGGGGGGGTAAAGCAAAATTCGCTCATATGTCAGGGGGGTAAATCACTATTAACCCTTATTTAAATAATAATCTCCTCATATTATTTAATTAAATAAATAATAACTAATTCACATAATTAGTATACTCCTCCCGCCACCACGTTCTTCACTTTTGGTCACCCACCCCCAATACCTTATACTCCATAATTCTAAGGTCACTACCCTCCACTAGGGGTACCCAAAACATCACAAAATACACATAGTCACATAATTATACATATCAACACATGAATATAATTACGAATAATGATTAAAATAAATCGGGGCGTTACACCTCCCTTGGGCTGCCTCCTAAGAAGCACTTTTTAACGTCCATAGCTCGACATATGATCAGTCTATGGTGCTCTGAGCTGCACCTCTTCCATCAGACCACTCTTTTGTCCATGGGGATAAGTGTTAAGTCTCTTCCCATTGAACTTAAAGATGTCTCCATTGGTATTATTCTTCAACTAAACTGCCTCATGTGGGAACACCTTGTTGAGAATGAATCGGCCAGACCAACTTGACTTTTGCTTTACAGGGAACAACTTCAACTTGGAATTAAACAAGAGAACCAATTGGCCTACCCAAAATTCCTTTTTCTGAATCTTCCGATCATGCCATTTTTTTGTTTGTTCTTTATAAATCTTGGCTTTTTTGTAAGCTTGGTTCCTAAACTTTTATAGCTCATGCAGCTGAAGATTTATGGAATCACCCGCTTTTGAGATATCATAATTCAAGAATTTTGAGGCCCACAATGCTTTGTGTTCCAAATCCAAAGGTAAACGACAAATTTTTCCATACACTAACTGATAAGGAGACATACCTATGGGTTTTTTAACACAGTTCTATACGCCCACAATGCATCATCCGACTTTGTTGCCCGATCTTTTCTAGAGGCACTCACAGTCTTCTCCAGAATTTACTTGATTTGCCTGTTAGAAACCTCAATTTTCCTACTTATTTGAGGGTGGTATGAAGTAGAGTAATCTTGTGCTTCACATTTTATTTTCTAAACAAGTTTCCATAAGACGATAAAGGAAATGTGTACCTTCATTACTATTAGTTCCCTTGGAACTCCAAGCCTTGTGAAGATATTAGTTCTCATAAACTTTACAACCACTTTAGCATCATTTGTGGGTAATGCCACAACTTCTACCCACTTAGACACATAGTCTACCGCCACTAAAATGTAATTCTTACCAAACGTTGGTGGAAACTATCCCATAAAGTCTATACCCCAAACATCAAACAAATCTACCTCCAACATAACATTTTAGGGCATCTGGTTCCTTTTTAAAATGTTACATATCCTCTGACATCTATCACATTCTTGAACTATGAAGTGAGTATCTTTAAACAAAGTGGGCCAATATAATCCTGATTGGGGAACTTTGACTGTTGTCCTATCTCAACTAAAATATCCTCCATATTATGAGTCATGACAAGCCTTGAGGATGTCCATTTGATCTCCTTCAGGGACACACCTTCAGATTAATCCATCTATCCCCTTTTCGTAAAGGAATGGATCACCCCACAGATACAACCTGCAATCATGTAAATTTTTTTATTTATGTTATAATCAAAATCATCAGGTATCACACTGACTACCAAATAATTTGCATAGTCTTTAAACCATGGAACACTGGTAATTGCCAAGACGAGTTCATCAGCAAATGCATCCTGTATGGGGTGTTTCTCTTATGTTTCTTCAATCAGGGGATATTCAAGACAAGTGATTAGCAACAATGTTCTCACATCCCTTTTTATCTCAGATCTATAAGTCAAACTCTTGAAGCAACAATATCCATCTCAAGATCCTTGGTTTTGATTCCTGTTTAGCAAACAAATACTTTAAAGCAGCATAGTCAGTATACATGATTATTTCAGAGCCTATTAAGTAAGACCTGAACTTGTCAAAAGCATAAACAACAGCTAACAACTCCTTTTCGGTAGTTGCATAATTTATCTGAGTAGGATTCAAAACATGACTAGCATAATATATCTCATGCAAAATATTTTCTCTTTTTTATCCTAACACGGCCCCTACTGCAATGTCACTTGCATCACACATGATCTCAAAAGGGAGATACCAATCTGGGACAATCACAATAGGTGTAGAAACCAACTTACTCTTTAAAGTCTCAAATGCAACCATACATTCTTTTTCAAAAGTGAACGACTAATATTTTAGAAGAAAATTAGTCAAAGGTTTAACAATTTTTGAAAAATCTCTTATGAACCTGCGATAAAAACCTGCATGTCCTAAGAAACTCCTTATCTCTTTCTCATTCACATGGAGTGGGAGATTAGCAATCACCTCCACTTTTGCTTTGTCAACCTCTATTCCCTTGTGGGAAATTTTGTGACCTAGCACTATACCTTCTTGTACCATAAAATGACACTTCTCCTAATTTAAAATCAGGTTTGTTTGCTGGCACCTTTCTAAGACAAGAGACAAGTTAATTAAACATTTATCAAAAGAACCAAAAATAGAAAAATCATCCATATGATTTTCAAGCATGTCGGCGAATATGGGTGTCATACATCTCTAAAATGTAGCAGGGGCGTTACACAAATGGCATCCTTCGGTAGGTAAAGATACCATAAGGGCATGTGAACGATGTCTTCTCTTGATCCTCAAGGGCCATAACAATTTAATTATACCCCAAGTAACCATCCAGAAAATAATAGTACTCATGATCGGCGAGCCTCTCCAACATCTGATCAATAAAGGGGATAAGAAAATGATCTTTCCTTGTTGTGGTGTTGAGTCTTTTGTAATCAATACACACTCTCCATCCAATTACTATTAGAGTAGGAATTAATTCATCTTTCTCATTCAGTATCACCGTTTTTCCTCCCTTCTTTGGCACCACATGCACGAGACTCACCCATGAACTGTCAGATATAAGATAAATTAGATATGTATCCAACAGTTTCACCATTTCCTTCCTCACTACTTCTTTCATTGCTGGATTCAATCTTCTTTGGGGTTGAACCACTAGTTTGTGATCATCTTGCATCAGTATTTTGTGCACGTATACTATGAGGCTAATCCTTTTCAAGTCTCCAATGGTCCATCCCATAACACTTTTGTATTTCTTAAGTACATGTACCAATTTATCTTTTTCTTTTTCTTGTAGCCTGAAACTTATAATTGTCGGACAACTCTTTTTCAGTGTCCAAGAAGACTTATTTCAGGTTCTCAGGTAACCGATTCAACTCTGTACTATTTTTCTGATTCCTTTGTGCTTTCTTCTTCTTGTGGTGCTCTTAAATCCTCCCACCGGTGTGGTTTAGATCTTGGCCATTGAAGTTGTTCTTCCATCATAGCTATCACTTCTATCTCTTTTTCATCCTCATTTTCTTCTATTTCATGAGCAAATAAGCTAAGGACTCTTTCTAAAGGTAATTTGGGGATTTGGTTCTGAATATACTGAGCAATCACCGTGTCTAACACTTCAACTATATTAATGGTCTCCACGTCATCTTTGTACCTCATAGTATTCCGGACATCAATTTTCAAATCTTCATCATAAACCTTATGGGTCATAGTTCCTTTCTCTATATCTATCATGCATCTTCCTGTTTCTAGAAAAGGTCTCCCCAAAATCAATGGAATCTCTTCATCTTCAAGTATTTCAAGAATAAAAAAATCATCAAGAAACACAAATTTGGTTATTTTTACCAGAACATCTTCTATTATAGCATAAGGTCTCTTCACTGAGTGATCAGCAAACTGAAGTATCATTCTGGTATCCTGAACAATACCGATTCTTAACTTTCTATAGATGGACAAAGGCATAAGACTCACACTAGCTCCTAGATCAATAAATTCCTTCTTGAATTTTCTATCTCCAATTGTGCATGGAATGGTGATATAGCCCTTATCTTTATTTTTCACAGGAATCTTCATACCTTAAAAAATAGAACTGCATGTTTCAATCAAAAGTATAGGTTTTGGCTCTTTCTGTTTTTCTTTCTCAACAACTTTTGGTGTGACTCCTTCTTTAATAATTTTTTGATTATCCTTTATTTCCAGATCTACCTCTAGAAAATGGTCTTGTTCCACTGATTTGTCTTCAGGACTCTTAGTTGACTCACCACTTCTTGTCATTACAACACTCACATTATTATGCTCTCTTGGATTTGTCACTGTTGCACTAGGAAGGGAACCTTGTTCTTGAGAACCTACTATTTGTTGTGCTATCTGACCCATCTAAACTTCCAAATTCTTAATAGAATTTGTAGTGCTCCTTTGATTATCTATTATCTCTTCTTAGAATTAGGAGTTTTGAGCGAACATCTTTTCAATGGCTAATTCCCAATCTGCCTCCTTAGGAGCTTGTTGCTGATATTGCTGTTGGAATTGATTTTGGTAGGTTTGCTGAGGTTGGTGTTGTTGTTGGTTCTGATACTGATCAAGACCTCGTTTTTTAACATTCCCTTAATGATCTTTCTAGGAGAAGTTTAGAAGATTCTTCTAACCAAGAATGTAAGTATTAGATTATGGAATATTCTGCTTCAGATAATTCACTTCTTCAATTTATTGCGCAGTTGCAACATGGTACATATCAAAATGAGGACCGCCACAAATTTAACAACTGATACCCTGGATTGGTTGAACTTTAGCTACAAGTTAAGTACCTATATTCATTTACTTTAGTCTTCTTTCAACTTCAGCAACAACTTGGTCTTCCATTTTTATACTCTGAGTAGCCATTTTCAGATCTATCACTTCTTCAGGCTTACTTACACACCTGTCATACAACTCTAAATGTTTATTAGCAGCAATGGCTTCTATTATCTTCTTGATACTAGTGGCTATTATAAAGTTGGATGAGCCACCAACAGCTGTATCAATCAATTATTTAGTCTTTAACCTAAGGCCATTAACAAACATTTGCATCTGTTTAGTATGATCTAAGTTGTGAGTAGGACAAGCAACCAGTAACATATTGAATCTCTTGTATGAATCACCCAGTGATTCACCCTTCTTCTACTTAAAGTTCATGATGTCATATCTTTTCCTGAGAAAAACAGAAGCAGGAAAATACTCATTAAGAAAATTCGTTTCCATTTGTTCCCACGTGGTGATACTTCTGGCAGGTAATGAATATAACCATTCTTCAACATCTTCAGCTAGACTGAACGGAAACATTCTCAACTTTTTTTCTCTTCAGTGTACCCATATATCTTTAAAGTAGTACTCATAGTAAGAAACCTTTGCAGATATTTATTTGCATCTTCATTAATCTTTCTTGTGGAAAGTCTCTTTTCAAGCTGACAAATAGTTGTTGGGTGCAATTGAAAATTTTGCAACATTCATCAGTTGATTTACTACAATCAAGCGACCACCTAGGATTTGCTCTACCATAGTCCCCAAGAAGTCTATCTTCAAGATTTTCAACCATAACTGGTTCTTCTACTTCTTTGTCAAATTCTGTATCTCAGTGGTCAGAGATGACTACCTTTTGATCTGCCAGTCTTGCTTGCCGAGCTTGTCTAAGCGGAGCATGTAATGTTCTTTCTGGTTATGCTTCTCAAAGGAAAATCAGTTGAGGGTTCTCCTCGCATACAAATATCAGACAAATATTGCAAGTAACAGGATAATAATAATAATAAATAATAAAATAGAAACTGAAATAAGAATTTTAGTTGCAAAGCAACAAAATTTTAACTAAAATAAAACTATGAACTCTATAATATTTGGCAATCCACAACAAGAGTGTCAAAAACTTGATCGATAAATTAGCAAGTATGCTAATCTTCCAATGTAGTAATAAGGGAAATTCCCCAAATATCGATCTCAATGAATGCTCGACAATACAGAGTTTGGGTTCTAAATTAGTTAAATAAAAGACTTGGGGCTTTTGGATTGTTATTTTGAAAATAGAAAATAAATTGCAATTGAAACTAAATAAAGCAGTTGAACGGTTTAAAAGAGATTATGAGTGAACATGCTATGGAATGTGTATGATTAGATTCTTCAACAAAAGTAACATGACCTTGTAACAACTCAATTTAACAATATTGATTACCAGTCCTTAAGGGTGTTTACTCCAAAGTCCTTAGTGAGAAAACCTTTAATCATTCAACTTAACTCCTATGTCCATAGTGAATTATAAATGAAATTAAGCATTATTTTAATCAATAATATTCCGGTTTCCACAGGGTACCCCTAGTCCTAGGTGATATCTACTATGAAATACTCACAACTAGCATTAAGAATCGTAGTTCAGCCTAAATATTAACCGTAAATCAAACTCAATTTGTCCGAGAGAGAGAAAGCATTAAAAACAAATTGCAAGTAAATCAAATATCATCAAATCAAAGTCATTACAAGGTTCAAATCAAAATTATTATGTAAATTCGAATAAGGGACACCCCATAGCATTAAGGGGTTTAGCTACTCATAATAGTAAAGAAAAACAAAATAAAAGATGTGGACATTACAAATTAATGGAAGAAAAGAGGTATTCAATCACTTAGGGTTCATGAAAGCCTTGATCTAACCCTTGGAAATTCGTGTTTTTTGACTAAATAGGTGAAATTTGGGCTTTTCAGATCTGGGTCGTGTCATACGAATATGGCCTTCCCAGATACGCGTATGGCACAATTTTTCACTACCTCACATGCGTATGACCCAGGGTAAGGCGCATGGCCCTGCTAGAGCCATACATGTAAGGGTCTGGCCTGCCAATGGGAACTTGGGGGTGGTTGGCTCTATACCCGTATGACTCTTCTCATACGCGTATGGGTAGAAGCCTGCTTTTTTACTCTCCCTGGTGTTACGCATATGATGCCTGGTGGTGTTGGGTGGTCATACGCTTATGAGACCCCTCATACGGTTATGGGCAGGAGCCTGCTCATGTACTTCAGACCTGTAAACACATGAAACACTATCTCAAGCGTGTAAAATAACTCAAACAATAAAACCTCAGTAGATTAAGACATTATAGAAATCTACTAAAATATGCCTAAAGTACTTCCCAAACTTACAATAATTCACCTGCTTTTGACATTCAAATGACGATAAAACTAACAAATGTTGACTGATCACCAATCTTGCAATTTATAGTTAGTTCAAATTGTTATAGTTAGTTAGATGACATGAAAGTTAGTTAGATCTCCTTACTAACTTTCTAAACCTTTTCTAACTAACTTATACATCTCTACTTGCTATCACTATATGTTCATTCTATGTTACTCATATACAAACAAATAATATTACAAAAATTATACTACTGGGTAAACTTTAATAAGTCATGCAAAAAAACATTTATAGCGTGTTTGGTTTTCCTTTTGGATGAGACAAAAATAATTCTATAGGGGTAGAATTGATTCTAGAGTGATTTTGAGGTGTTTGGTTCTTCTAAAGTAGAATTGGTTCTGCATGTAGAATTGATTCTACTTGAAATTAGAATTTGTAACTTCTAAATTAAATTAGATTTTTATACTGAAATATGTTGTTCAACTCAATTTACATAAATGTATCCAAAAAGAAATCAATTATACTAAACTTAATTATGTTAAAACCAATTTTACCAAACTCAATTCTGTCAACCTTAAGGGTGTGTTTGGATTGACGGTGAACAGAATTGATTCTAACAGAATTGAGTTTGGTAGAATTGATTTTAACAGAATTGAGTTTAATAGAATTGATTTATGTTTGGATACATTTATGTAAAAGTGAGTTAAATAATAAATTTTGAGGTGTTTATGTCATACCCCAAATTTTGACCACTAAGATTTTCCATCATTGTGCAAATCATCATCACAATATGGATGAACCATCTTGCCTCATCAGTCTCCCCAAGGATGGGTGAACACTTACTACAGTCAAAATTAGGGTTTCAAGCCCTCTCAGAGTTCTTAGACAAAGGATCAATCAAGAAAGGACATGATCTTCAACTTGTCTAACCTCCCAAACATCTACAATGGATCAAGAGGACTCCCACTTTAAGGATTAAGCACAAGGCTGCTCCCTTCCAGGTGGATCAAGCCTCAAGATCGCCAGTGTCACCAAATTAGGGTTTGGTCGACCAGGGCCTCCAGATGGAAATTTTCCTCTGGGCATGAGCCAATGCTTTAAAGCATATCCTAAAATACTCCATGGAACCTCATGGGCCCAGGCATCAAGTCAATTTGACCTCAGGGGGTGCATACATCAAAAATCAGGAATTAGGGTTTCTTGACTTAATTCACCCCTAAGTTGACTTTTGGGACAAATCATGAGCCAAGACCTCAAGCCATGATGTGAGGGTCTCCAACATACCATATTGATCCATTTGTAACAATGGATTGATCCAGGAAGCTTGAGCAGCAAGTTTCAATTTCACATGAACCACAATTAGGATTTCGCGAGAAAAGTCAACTGTAGCTTTGACTTTTGACCAGGACATGCTCCCAAACCCTAGGATATGATTCAATACACCCTATAACACCTATGAAATCAATCCATCAAGTTTGATTTAGGTCAAGTACTTGATTTCATAGAGGATCGCACAGTTTGGAATTCATCTGACAAAAAGTCAACTGTGCACAAAAGTCAACTTTGACTTTTTGAGATTTTTCACAAAAATGGTTTTTTAACCCTAAAATGATGTTAATGTATGATTTTAATCATCATTCATCAAGAAAAATCAATAAAAGTGAGATAGCTTGTAAAAGGGGTAACCATAAAAACTTAGAAATTTTTCTAAGTTATGAACAAAGTGGCAAGGGTACCAACTTTGGAGGATCATAACTGCTAAACCACAAGGCCATTTTTCCCCATCCAAAGCTAGATTTGTAGCTCTCATTACCCTCTACAAAAGCTTAGAACTGACCTCCTTCCAAATTCATCATGGATTTTGAGTTATGGAATGATCAAAATCACAAAAAGTGAAAATGTCACTTTTTTCCAACACTTAGTGAAATTTTCACTAAGTCTGAATCTGCCTTCACTTTTTTCCAAATGTAGGGGGATTTTTCACTTGGATCCAAAAGGTATCAAAACCAAATATGATCAAACAGTTGTTGTATCATATGAGGGCTTTCCAAAATGGCCAAGAACATCACCAAATTCCACTTGGGCCATGAGATATGATAATGGCAATATGCCTTGCTGAAAACTGCCAAGGCTAGGCAGAATTTTGCATTTTTGTTCGATTTGGCAAAATCAGATAATTCCAAGCCTTGTCATCACTTTGGACACATCTGAGGATCAAATTTAAAGGGGACAAACACTGAGCCAAACCTCCAAATTCCTTGGAACAAGTAGCATGCCAAACCTAGAATTGCCTAAAAGAGGGACAAGACTCTAATTTTGGATTGGAGCATTCAATACATACACCAAGGTGGCATGGACTGACACATTTGCAACTGAATTCAGTCAAGATTCATCCAACAACTAGGGAACCACAGCTCTATGCCCTAACCTCTAGTCAATGGCTAGAGGAGACTTGGATTCCAAAGTGCAACCATTGGCCAAACCTCTGCCGCAGTTGCCATTCACTATTGATCCCAAAACAAACTTGCTCTACTATAAATAGAGCTCATTTGTGCTCAGTTTGAGTACACGAAAGCCATCAAACATATGCTTTCCTCAAAATCCCTCTCTTTAGGCCAAAATGCCTTCTTTAGCAAGGTAACTCTGAGTTTTTGAGTTAGAGAGCATTTCCATCACAACTCATGATCCTAACACCTCATAAACATCATATGTAGGTGATCCAAACTATCAAAAGTGACCTGTAACACCAAAATCACAAAGTCACCTCTCAAAACCTCAAAATAGGCCTTTTGTGCATTTTTTAAGCCATGTCTTGATTCAGTCACTTTCCAAACCAGATAAAACCTCAAACACACTCCAAATAACATCCTTGAACTGTCCCAAATGGTTCCCCCCATCTGGAACACCATTTAAGAGAGTTGTTATTTTGGTCATTTTAACCCCTTTTGCAAGAAAGGGCCAGTTTGTGTTTTTGCAGGTTCCAACTGATTCCAACCATCCTCAAAGCTTCTAAGGGATCATTTGAGAGTGTCCAAAGCATCAAACCATTTCTGGAACAAGAAGTTTGGCAGATTGCACAGAAAACTCCAAAAGCTCAAAAAGAGGTAAGCATCATGACTTGAACTTTCCAAAATATAAATTGCTTTGAAGTCCACTGATCATACACACCTCATACATGTTATATATGTTATGTTTGAACCAATTCATCATGTAATTCATGCCTGTATCAAAGTATAGCATAGAAAATGCAATTATAGGCCTTTTTCAAAACCACTATCGAATTTTGAGGAGTGAGTATGATTTTAAAAAAATACCACCACCATTGGATTCCTTGTGAAATTCTAGGCCAGATGCATATAAATTTTGTCCCCAACCATGGAGAAATGAGAAAGTTATGGACCTTCCCGTTTCTTGGCAAAACTTGCCTTGCCTTGCCTTGGCCAGGCCTAGAAAACAAGGCAAGCCTTGTATATTTGTGGTTTCACTTCAAGCAATGGATGTATCACCACCCCAGTGGTAAGGCGCGCGCCCTATAACCTTGAGGTCGTGGGTTCAAACCCCACCCATGCCATTTTGTGTTTTCTCACATTTTTGCTATTTTTTCCAATATTTTCATGTTTTATTAATTAATTGGAAAATTAATAACTCCTTCAATTTTAATTATTTTTTATTGGTTCTTTTTGCAAAAACTCACAAAAATGTTGAAATATTTTATTCCACAAAAAAATAAAGTTTATATTATTTATTTAATATAATTAGTATTTTTGTGAATAAATTCCTTTTTAATGTTTTTAAACATTTTAAAAGTGAATATTTACTTTGAAAATCAAAACCAAGTGAGTTTTAATTCACCTTGTGATTAATCCCTCATTTCTCAAACCTTAAACAAAAATCACAAATGGTTTATTCAAACTTATTTGGTATTTTATTTGATTTTCTTTAAATATTTACTTTTAAAGAATAACAAATTAGGGTTTCTTTGATTTTCACCCTCATCAAACAATTTCAAACACTTTTGGGCCTCTAATAAAGTGTAAGACCCAATCCTTTGTAAATACAAACCTATTTTTGGGCCTCACTTATTAGATAAGTCCCGTTGTATTTCAAAAAGTTCGACGCTATCATCGTCCGTTGAAAAACAAACCTTGGGCCTCTCCTCGGGCTATAAGACCCATTCAAAATCATTGGGCCTCTATTAGAGTGTAAGACCCAACCCCCTTTGAAAACCAAACCATTTTGGGCCTCAATGCATTGTATAAGTCCCACCGCGCTTTCAAAAATCTCGGCGCGATCGCCATTTTCAAACAAATGACCCTAGGCCTCTCCTTGAGCTGTAAGCCCCACCACTTGTACAAAAATAAATCTCTTGGGCCTCTATTAGAGTGTAAGACCCAATCCCCTTTTAACCAAAACTTTTTGGGCCTCAGACATTGTATAAGTCCCCCTGCGTTAAAATAAAACCTCGGCGCGATCGCCAATTAAAAAACCAATCATCTGGGCTACCCTCGTGTTGTAAGCCCCATTCTTTTTCTTTAAACACTTGGGCCTCTTGAGAGAGTGTAAGACTCATCCCCTTGTACAGAAAACCTTTCTTGGGCCTCAGTCACTTGTATAAGTCCCTCTGTACAAAACGACAGTGCGATCACTGATAAACCTTGCGCCTCTCCTTGAGCTGTAAGCCCCAACATCTTTTCAAAATACTTTTTCCTTTAAATTTTGAATATACTGTTGTTTTCAATCTTTCTTTGATGAACAACTAACCAAACAGCATGGAAGCTCTACAACTGAGTAAGTATTTATATGCTTTCTTTATCCGCTTTCATATACATATAACTGTATTTTGGGGCTGTTTCGCTGTAAGTCTTCTTTCATAAACTCATATCAACTATGTAATACTAGTATAGATATTTAGAGTTTCCCCGGCAACTACGTCTAACACTAAGCCTTGTTGGTCACTCTTAAATACAAACAAAACTAGATCCCCCTTAGGATTACCAGATACAGTCTTCCCTCCTCTTGGGGTTAAACATTATGGAGACGTGAAAGGCAGCATTCTCGGTGAACCCTTTCTCAGACTGTCACTCTTAGAAATTGTCAAAGAAACTCTACTCCCCAGAGATGATCTTTTCTCTGTGAATGGCATCTCTTGAGTTTCTTCCAAATTCTTAGACTTTCCTGGCTTGATTTATTCTCTGTGAATAGCCTGTCTTGAATTTCTCGGGGTTTGGGGACCCACAGGCTTCCTAAAAGCATCCCCGCCTCCTCTTGGGCATTATACAAGGACCCTACGGCTTCTTAGAAGTATTCACAGCCTCCTCTTAGGCTTCGTATAAGGATTCTTCCTTCGGGAAGAGAGCCTCCGCTTGGGCTTCGTACAAATTGTCCCTCGGCTTCTTAAAAGTTTCCAGCCTCCTCTTGGGCTTCGTAGAAATTGTCCCGATGACCTCCTAGAGGTATTGGAACAGAAATTAGTCATCTTAATAGAACAGTCTTTCAAAGAGTCTAGATCTTTCTACCGTGAACGTACTACTACTGTTTATTTAAGCATAGTACAAAGGATAAAACTCTAGACTTGGACAGTCTAATCTCCTTTAGTCTCGAAGGCATTCTCAAGTAAGGAAAAACACCAGTAGACTCGGACAGTCTCTAATCCCCTTTGGATTCCCCATTTCCTTAAAGATCAGGAAATAACCCTGATCCTCTGATCAATCCCAAAGCATAGCCTTACCTTTAATCAGTCTCTTTATAAGAACTGATTTTCTCTTTTAACCAACCTACTGGACCTATCACTCAACTGAAACAGCAATCCTTTTAGCCTCTATCTCGGGCTTCGTACGAGATACAAACAGACTCTTGTTGAGTCAATAAATCCTTTTAGCCTCCATCTCGGGCTTCGTACGAGATACAAAACACTCTCTTGTTGAGTATAAAAGACTCTCTTGTTGAGTCAGCCTTTAGCCTCCATCTTGGGATTCATACTAGACACATCTAAAAGCACTCTCTTGTTGAGTCAACTCCTTTTAGCCTCCCTCTCGGGCTTCGTACGAGACACAAAAGCATCCTCTTGTTGGGTCAATAGCCTCCTCTTAGGCTTTGTATAAGAAAAACCCCTGTTGAGTCAATCAACCTTTTAGCATCAAACCTGTGCCTCGTTCACAGGATACAAACATCAACAACTCCTTTCATCTAATTGCTGTAAGCGGCAAGCCTCTGGATTATTTACATCCACGCCATTATCCCTCTTTTAGCATGAGAAATTCCTAAGGAAAGATAGCATTGCTCTACACTGAGTTAAAGTCTTCTCCTTCAGGTTAAAACCCCCTATAAAGGAAATTATGGCATTGCTAGGATTCACATATCTCAGTTAAATTAATCATCCTTTATATTCAGTCAACCAACAGTTGTGACAAACAGACTCCCTCTAGAGATGACAAATTCTCTCTAAAGACAACACCTTTTTAGCTTTACATCTTGGGCTTCGAACAAGATACAAATAGACCCTTCAGCTTCTCATCTTGGGCTTTGAACAAGATATAAACCACCTTTTCAGCTTCACGTCTTGGGCTTTGAACAAGACACCAAAACACCATTTTTCTATAGGAGGAACTACGATCGCTCTGATTTCCCTGTTTTGGTAAACGGGAATACGTAGGCATAAGATTGAAAGAAAAATCTTAGCGAGCACACTAATCCAAAGCTCCAAATCCCGTACCTTCACGTATCAATCGAAAAGCATCAGTCCTAGCATCCTAACAAAATTCCCCATGAACATTCCCGGTGTTTCGTTCTAAACAAAGTAAGAAGAAAGAGGCCCAATTACCATATAGCATCTGTAACCTAACAGACCGCTGTTTAAACTCAGTATGGAAGCAGGGTTAATTAGAGACATCTATTTCCCTTCCTTAGTTAGCTCAATAGGATAAAAATGAATCGACCTGTAGTAACCCCAGAGCGACAGTGCATAAGAACCACGTCCAAAATCGCTCGCTACAGAAAAGTGGCACCCACCGTGGGGCCGTTTCTTTTCTTTCTTTCTTTCTTTTTTTGGGGGATTTCACTGGGATAGGACTTTTTTTTTACTTCAATAGGATCTTAGGTCAAAACCTTTAAAGTTGGGAAGGTACCACAGAATGGCGACTCCGCTGGGGAGCCATTTTTGTCAGGAACATAGGATTCATAGCTCTTTAAAGTCTAGGACTTTAGGACAAATATATATACTGCTTTTCCTAATTGATATCTGTGTTAATTTTTCTGCTAATTGGAATGTGTGTGATGCCGCATGTGGAAAGATTGAGTATACACCTAGGAAAACCTCTTTTAGTAGTGCAGAAACTATTGGAAATGGTTGTCACGCGATACTACCCTCTTCTGATGGTTCTTCGAAAAACATCACCTAGCACGGTTCCCGGCCCGCTGGTGTTTTCTCAACAAGAACTGATGATTTTGAGAGACAGGTACAAAAATCACTAGTATAAACCTTTGGGGGGGTAGAGCCTTGACTTCATGACACCGACCCTTTGACCCCATGTTTTTTCTATGTTTTTGTGTGCTGCATTCATGCATTCATCTAAAAGAACATTACATCAAAGAAAAACTTCTCTTCTAGTCTCTCTTTTTCAAACTAAACTAAGACAATGATTGCAAATGTTAGAGAAAAAGATTGCGCTCATGGACTTCGGTAGAAGGAGAACTCATAAGTATACCTTCAGGGTTCCAAAACTAGAGGATTTGAGAGGATTAGCGAGGATAATCACTAACCCTGAAGCTTTCAGAGCCAAGTACGGAGGTCTGCTACCTCTGTTAAGAGTCCATGTGATTGAAGGAATCACGGAGGCACTCATTCAGTTTTACGATCTGGTCTATCACTGTTTCACATTCCTGGATTACCAGCTTGTACCAACGCTGGAGGAGTATTCTCACCTAACCGATTTACACATTACTGATCGAGCTCCTTTTTCTGGACTGGAAAAAATTCCAAAAGATCAAACCATTGCAAGAGTAATCTATTTGGATGAGTCAGAAATCAAGACTCACATGACCACCAAGGGTGGGCTCCCAGGTTTGCCAGCCCAATTCCTGACAAAGAAGGCTCTGTACTTTGCTAGTGTAGGGAACATGACTGCTTTTGAAAGCATCTTTGTCTTACTCACCTACGGGTTATTTATGTTTCCCAACATTAATAGCTTCGTTGATATCAACGCCATTAAGGTTTTTCTCATTGGAAACCCTGTGCCAACTTTACTCGCGGACGCGTATCATTCTGTACACTTAGGGAATTTTTACAGTGGAGGGATGATCGCATGTTGTGTACCCCTGTTATATAAATGGTTTATCACCCATTTGCCCAAGTCTACTGCGTTTTGGGATCATAAGAGTGCCTTGCGTTGGTCGCAGAAAATCATGTCTCTTACCAACTCTGATATAGATTGGTGCAATAGGATTTATGACGGGATCAGTATCATTGACCGTTGTGGAAACTTCCCCAACGTACCCCTCATAGGAACTAAGGGAGGAATCAACTACCATCCAGTGTTGGTTCGTCGTCAATTTGGATACCCGATGAGGCATGTCCCGCGTAATGCTCATCTGGAGGGTCTTTTCTTCAAAAAAGAAGAAAATGACAGGGCACCGAAGATGGAAATAGTGCATGCTTGGAAACATGTTCATAAGAAAGGACGAGAGTCTCTAGGAAAACCGGACTGTGTCTCGGTGGAGCCTTATCTCCACTGGGTACAAACTAGAGCTCTCAAGCTAAAGATGCCTTATCCTCGTCACGGAGTTCTTCCGCCGAGGGAATCTGTCATGTACTTCATGACTGAAACGGAAAAACTTCAGGTTACTCTCAACAAAGTTCAATAGGAGAGGAGGTCTTGGAAGAACAAATACTGCACCCTCAATGTAGAGTGTACCAAAATACAGCAACTGTTGAAAGATAAGGATGCTCTGATCGAGATTTTAGAGCAACATGCTGTGGATAATCAGGATGACCAAAGGAATTTGCTCGTTCCTTTCACTTGGCAAAGGAATGACAACCCGACAACGGCCCAAGAGCCTCGGTCCAAGAAAAGGAAAGTACCAGAATCAGCACCCGGTTTCTCCCCAGAGAGGACTCGGGACCCCTTAGCTTAGGTTTCTGTTTCCTCACCTTGTAATCTACTGTATTCCTATTTTCGCAATCCTTTGAATTCAATAAAATGGGGTTTCCCCACTGTTTGATATTTGCAATCTAATTGTCGAAGTTTATTTTGATTAAACAAAAAAAAACAATTAATTTAATCATTGCATTCATCATTCTCACGTCACGTATTCTTCTTACCTACGAATCTCACGTTTGTGTCTCGGTTCTAGAGTCAAACTGTCTCATTCATACAATACTTGGGCCAATCGTCAGAAAAAGATGGATGATCTCGAGGAAGAGAACAGAGAGTTGAGAGAAGAGATCGACGCACTAAGAGAGGATATGAGAAAGCTTCGTAATGACATTCAAGCCATGGCAGAAGCTCAGCTACAAAGGACTGTGATCTCGGAGATCACCTCAACACCCATAGTGGAAAAGTCTGATCCTAGGTACAAAATGCCGAAAGATCGTCCCTGGGGCATGCCACTTAACTATATTCCAGAAGGATATATCCTTTTGATCAATGAGGATCAGGGGACCGCAGCAGGAACCGCTGGGCCTGAAGGTTACAAACTTCGGGAAAGCGAAGATGCCAGGGGCATGACAGCAACTCCTGAAGGTTACAAACTTTGGGAGGCACCAAGTGTAACGCCCCGTTTTGTCTTATTTATTTAATCAAGTCGATTTAATTAGTTTCGTTTTTATATTATTTTATTCTTGACTTTTATTTGACAATATATTATTTTTCATCGTTGTTTATGTTTTATCGCATTTTGAGAGCGTTTGGGAGATATTTGAGCTGTGGGGTATTTTGGTCTTTTGCTTGGGTAAGTTTTATGTTTTTATATAAATAGAAAGAAAAAAGAGAAAAGATAGTAAGGAAATGAAAAAGAAAGAAGAGAAAGAGAAGAGAAGAGAAAGAGAGAGGAAAGAAAAGGGAGAAGAGGAAAAGTGGAAAAATCGACATAACTCCATTTCAAGCGCGAATAATCGGGTAAGGGTGAGAAGTTTCAATTATATCTTGCTTGTGTATGTATATGTGTATGTTTTCTTGGATTGTTTTGGATATTTTATTATAGTTTTCATTTTATTTTGAAATGGTAAAAATGAGTAGAAATCGATGTTTTTACGGACGAAAGTCGGAATAAATCGCGTAGTAGAGTCGAGTGATGTTGGGTCGTGATTTAGCGTGATCGTTTGATTGAATCGAGTTTAATTTGTAACTTTTGCGTTTTTGATATATATCGATGTTTTTGTGCAAATTGATGTTGTGATCGAGTAAAAGTGTTTGAATATGTCTGGTAACATTGGTATAGGTTGATATTTAATCGGGTAAGGATAGGAATTAATCGGGAATGGTTATTTGTGTGTTTTCGAGTGGTTTTGAGCGAGTTTGGAGTTGGGATAAACTGATAAAATTATGTTTCAAAATATTTCAAAAATTGAAAATGTGTTAGATGGCTTTTTAATGGTGGAAATATTGTAGTATGTTGAATTCTGAGATCGCAGCTTTTTACGGAATCGAAATCGGAGGTCCGGAAGTCATTTAACGATCGAAAACTGAGTTTTTATCAAATTCTGCGCAGTATGCGTCGACTCATAGGGTTTTAGGTCGACTCATAGTGCCCTTGCGTCGACCTAAAGACTCGACCTGAGCATACCTGCGCGTGACACAAATTTTCCAAAATGTCCGATTTTGTTTTCTTCATAACTTTTGAACCGTAAGTCCGTTTTGACCCCCGTTTGAAGCGTTGGAAAGCTAATAAAATATTTTTTCTATTAAAAATGGGTGGAAGGTCAGTAGATGATTTATTTAAGTTGTGGTTTTGAAAAAGTGTTGGTTTGTCAGATTTTTACCGTCGTATTGGTGTGCGAATGATGTGTTATCATGCTATATGCTTTTGATATGTAACGTATAGCTTGTGTGCTGTTATATGGCGTGAGTATATGTTATGAAATGTTGTGCATGATTGATACGCATTGGTGATGGATGTATGATATTTGAATGGTGTTGTTTTGTCGACTTTTGTCGTTGTTATTGTGTGTAATTGATGTGTATCATGCAATGTGTTGTTGATATGGATATTGTATGACTTGTGTGCTGTTGTGAAATGAAAATGCACGTGATACATGTTGTGATGATGATTCGTGGCCTAAGGGCAGGAAAATGCAATGTGTGGTATTTGATGATATATGCATGATTGTGGATGTGTATGTGTGTGTATTTTGAATGTCATGAGTCATTGTATGCCAAGCATCATGATATGCATTCTTGTGACGTCGTGAGTGATGGATTGATTCCAGAGGGAATCTGCTATAACATCGTGCACCTTAAAAATAAGAGGAATGATTCGCCTTAAAAATAAGAGGACCGAAAGCGATGATTATAGACGATCGTGTGCCCATGTGGGGTGTGAGCGATCAGGTCGTGTGCCCGTGTGGGGTGTGACCGATCCATAAACGTCGTGTACCCGTGTGGGGTGTGAGCGACGGGGAACATCATATGCCCGACGGGGAGTTACACTAAGTAATGAGCGATGGTTCCAGCAGAGTTCCTGAGTGAACTAGTGATGAGAAATGTTGGAAGTCGGTACCGCATGGCATTTGCATAGAGTCGTTGTGTCGGTCTCTGTGCATTTGCATAAATCATGGATTGATTATGTGTGAGAATTGTGAATGGATGCATTATGTATGGAAAATCATGATTTGATTGATTATGTGTGGAAATTATGCATCGATTTGTTATGTGTTGAGATTGTGATAGCATTGGTAATTTGATGTGCATATGTGATAAATGCATTGGTTGTGGATAATATGTTTATACATAGACATGTGCTATGTGATGTGTGATGTGTTTCTAAATGTTATGACTTGGTATGCCTTATGTGCAAATATATGAGTATATTGGATACTTAATATATGCTATATTGTTGGATTAATAGATATATGTTACGTATATGTGGTATGTTATATGTATTAGTGTGTGGTGTTTGTGGTGAGAATAGCTATGCATGTGAATTGTTATGTATTTGCATATTATTATGCAATATTGATTTTAGTTTTTATTTCTCACCCTTCTGCTGTTTTATAATGCTCTATGAGGCATTGCAGATTAGAGTTGCTGGAGGTCTTTTTGTGAAGATTAGCCCTCTGTTCTGTTGTCGGTCTTGGTGTCTGCTCTGATACGTAGCACGGGAGTCGGGGAACGATTATATATATATATATATATATATATATATATATATATATATATATATATATATATATATATATACATTTGTTGAATGTATTTTGTAGCACCTTTGTATATATAGTTGATGTTCTAAAATGATTTATTTTGTAAAACAAGTCGGTTATGGATCTTTCCGCTTTATTCCATAATTGACCTTTCCCTTTAGATGGAAAAAGTTTCCCGTTAATGATTTTCTCTATTATGTGTTATGTATCAAATAATTGAGCAGGGATTGTGTTTTCTTACTTTAAAATGTGGCATCCTTGTTTCTGTCGGAAAAATAAATTTTTAGTTACTCTGATTTATTTATGTATTATTTATTCGCGATGGGAATTGGGGTGTTACATTAGTGGTATCAGAGCAGGTCGGTCCGTCCGGCCAAGTTGTTGAGTCAGTTGGTGTGACAGTTGAATACTGTCGTTGTTGTTTGTTCCTTAGTACGTGATATGTGTGTGAAACACTGTCAGTGCTTTCTGGTTTTTCTAATCCTTTGTCTTCAGGATTGAGAACGAGATAAGTAGGGGAGAAGCTGGAACTTCTCCAAGTTGCTTCGATTGTGGAGCGTGGGCTCAGTGTGCCGTTGATTGCAATAGTGTAAGTGTTGTTTGGACAGTGTTGTTCCAGATTCTGGAGGGATTGCGGAGGTAAGGTTTATGTCAACTAAGGATTTGTGCCTGAGGTAGTTTTGTGCATAGGATGTAAGGAATGCTATTATAAGTTGGTAAAGACGGTTTACGCCCCATCATGATTGTCGGCTGTCTATTGACAAATTGAGGAACTGATCTCCCTTAATCTCTTGTTGATAGTAGACGGGAATTATGTTGGATGGAATAGACGGGTCTTTCCGGCTTGGATAGTGTGTGCCATGAATTGTTTGGAATTGAGAAAATGATTACGGATTGCTTCGATGAGTTGATGAAGACTCTTATACTGGAAGATGAGACTGATTAGAGGTTTTTGGTATGTTGGTCAAGTTGGGAAGTCATTGGGATAGAACGATTGGGTATTGTTAAAGGTTGTTCTCAGAGGGTAGAGTGTGAACTCAAATTGGACGAAGGTAAGGATTTGAGGTTTGGATCTGCTAAGTAAGTAGAAGAACTTTTATGACGTGAAACTAAGATGTTGTTATGTTTGTGACGATAGTTTTCTAGAAATTGGCAGGAAGGACACAGTGATGAGCTACCGGTTGTGCGTGATTTTCAGATGTATTCCCGGATGGAATATTGGATGTTAGTATTAGAAGTACCCGGACTGATAGAGCAGTTGGAAGATTTACTGGAAAGGAGAATTGTGAGGCCAAGTGTGTCGTCTTGGAGAGCTCCAGTATGGTTAGTAACAAAAAGGAGGGATGAATGAATGGAATAATAAGCATTATGATGGTATTGGTATTGAGACTATGGAAAGCGAAACTTAAAGTTCTGGGGAGGTTTGGAGTCTTTGGAATTATAGAGCATTAATGGGAATTTTGAGAAAACCTTAAGGGTGGATGTACTATTTGAGAGTTCTTTTGGGATGGTTGTTGCTACACGTGGGGATTTATGGAATTTGGATTGTTAAGAGAAGAAATTGTGTATGGATTACTAACAGTTGAATAAGGTAACGATCGAGAACAAGTGTCCACTTTCATGAACGGATGACTGGAATGGTTTGGTTGAGTTTGAGTGAAATTGCAATTGTTTGGAATGTTTGATAAGAGTGGTGAATGGTGTGAGTTGAGGCTTTGATCGATTTAATGTGACTGGTTATGTTTGTTATCGTCGGGATAGGTTGTTATTTACTCGGTTAAGTTTGTATGTGAGTAACCAGTTACCCAGTGAAAAGTTTTGCAAAAGCTTTAAGAATTTTTATCTTTTGGAGTTTGGTTGGGCATTACAACGTGCAGTGATGTTATTTGGTGTTAGTAATGCGTCTGTAATGTTTGTGGAGTAGGGTAATCGTATCTTCCATATTTATTTGGATAAGTTCATAATGGCTTTGATTGAGGATATTCGGATCTGTTGAAAACTCAGAGGAAGAACAGGTAGAGTGTTTGGGATTTGAATTACAAGTGTCAAAAAGAGACGAAGTTTTTGCTAAGTTATTCGAGTGAGAATTTGGGTTGAAAAAGGTTAGTTTTCTTGGATATGTTATTTCAGATGAGAGTATGGTTATGGATCCATCAGAAGTAGATGCAGTTCTACATTGAGAGGCTCTGAAGTTGGTTAAGGAGATTAGAAACTTTTGAGCTCAGTTGGTTGTTACTGCAGGCTATGGAAAACTTTGCTAAGTTCGTACTTCGGTTATCTCAGTTGACTTGTAAAAGGTAAGTCATTTGTTTGGGATGTTCGTTGTAAGGAAAGTTTTAGAAAGCTGAAGTAGAAGTTGTCTACGGCTTCAATTTTGATTTTGTGTGATCCTGATGAACCGTTTGTGAGGTATTGGGATGCGTCTTTGATGAGTTTAGTCAGTGTGTTAATGTAAGAGGGTAAAGTCATGGTTTATGCTTTACGATAATTGAGGATTCATAAAAGGATCGGTACTATTCAGGATTTGGAATTGGGCGCGATTGTATTGTGTTGGAGAATCTGGAGGTATTATTTTGAGGGTTTTAGGTTCATGGTGTATGGATGGAGAAAATGATGTTTTTGGATGAGTAACAGCGCTGCTGGAATTCTGAGTTTTCCATGGTTCGCCTAGCGAACCCGGCAGCGAAGGTCAGCGAATGTTCGCCAACGACATTCCCCTAGCGAAGGTGGTAGCGAATGCTCGCTAGGAGGTTCGCCTAGCGAACATGATAGTTGGTGCAGTTTTGTTTCCTTCATAACTTTTGATTTGTAACTCGGATTGAGGCACAGTCGGATGGTTGGAATTCCTGATTAGTTATGACTTGGGCTCGAATTATCCTATTGGTAAAGTTTAGGTCATGCGTGATGAGTTAAGTCGAAAGTCTTACTTATGTCTGCTTTGATGGTTAAAGAGTGGGAACTTTTGGGAGAATTTAGAGATTTGGGTTGGTGTGTGAATTGACGTATGATAGTGTGCGGTTGGGTATATTAACAGGGAACAGTGATTTTTGGTGAATAAGAGAAAGAGTTAGACTTTGGACGTGAAATTGGTAGTTTTGATGGTTACGAGTAATCAGAGTGTGCAACGGAAGCGTGAAGTGGCATGATTCGTATATGCGTGTGGGACTGGTAAGAGTTCATAGGTTGAACATTGGGAATATGTAGGAGTGTTGAGACCATTGGACGTTTTAGGATGGAAGTGATATGTGAAAGGTTTAACTATTATTCATAGGCTATTGTGTAGATGGATGTTTTGGTTATATGGTCGATTGGGGAATCGTAGCATGGTTGTAATAATGTTGTGTGACAAGGATGTTGGTATTATGGTTGTGTGGAGGTTGTTTAATCGATGTTGTGTCGTGGAACTTGTGTTCTTGTTTGTGTTGTTGCCTCGTTTCCATCGTGTTGGTTCGAGTGCGAGTAGCTAATTCCGATGTGTGTTCGTAGCTTGGGTTTTCCTTGAGTCGTGAGTTGGTCGTCAAGTGCATTGTATGGGCTTTGCATCTTGTCGTTGTAGTTGTTATCTGTGTCGTGTCGTTGTTGTGGTTGCTGTTAGCAAGGTGGTTTGTCAGTTTGTGTTATTCGTGGTGTTCTTTTGTTGGCATGTTAGTTTGTTGGTCGGATGCGAGAGTCGTATCCGGAGTTGTTCGTATCGGTTATATTTTCGAGGACGAAAATGTCTAAGTGGGGGAGAATTGTAACGCCCCGTTTTGTCTTATTTATTTAATCGAGTCGATTTAATTAGTTTAGTTTTTATATTATTTTATTCTTGACTTTTATTTGACAATATATTATTTTTCATCGTTGTTTATGTTTTATCGCATTTTGAGAGCGTTTGAGAGATATTTGAGCTGTGGGGTATTTTGGTCTTTTGCTTGGGTAAGTTTTATGTTTTTATATAAATAGAAAGAAAAGAGAGAAAAGATAGTAAGGAAAAGAAAAAGAAAGAAGAGAAAGAGAAGAGAAGAGAAAAGAGTGGAAAGAAAAGGGAGAAGAGGAAAAGTGGAAAAATCGACATAATTCCGTTTCAAGCGCGAATAATTGGGTAAAGGTGAGAAGTTTCAATTATATCTTGCTTGTGTATCTATATGTGTATGTTTTCTTGGATTGTTTTGGATATTTTCTTATAGTTTTCATTTTAGGTCGAAATGGTAAAAATGAGTAGAAATCGATGTTTTTACGGATGAAAGTCGGAATAAATCGCATAGTAGAGTCGAGTGATGTTGGGTCGTGATTTAGCATGATAGTTTGATTGAATCGAGTTGAATTTGTAACTTTTGCGTTTTTGATATATATCGATGTTTTTGTGCAAATTGATGTTGTGATCGAGTAAAAGTGTTTTGATATGTCTGGTAACATTGGTATAGGTTGATATTTAATCGGGTAAGGATAGGAATTAATCGGGAATGGTTATTTGTGTGTTTTCGAGTGGTTTTGAGCGAGTTTGGAGTTGGGATAAACTGATAAAATTATGTTTCAAAATATTTCAAAAATGGAAAATGTGTTAGATGGCTTTTTAATGGTGGAAATATTGTAGTATGTTGAATTCTGAGATCGCAGCTTTTTACGGAATCGAAATCGGAGGTCCGGAAGTCATTTACCGATCGAAAACTGAGTTTTTATCAAATTGTGCGTAGTATGCGTCGACTCATAGGGTTTTAGGTCGACTCATAGTGCCCTTGCGTCGACCTAAAGACTCGACCTGAGCATACCTGCGCGTGACACAAATTTTCCAAAATGTCCGATTTTGTTTTCTTCATAACTTTTGAACCGTAAGTCCGTTTTGACCCCCGTTTGAAGCGTTGGAAAGCTAATAAAACATTCTTTCTATTAAAAATGGGTGGGAGGTCAGTAGATGATTTATTTAAGTTGTGGTTTTGAAAAAGTGTTGGTTTGTCAGATTTTTACCGTCGTATTGGTGTGCGAATGATGTGTTATCATGCTATATGCTTTTGATATGTAACGTATAGCTTGTGTGTTGTTATATGGCGTGAGTATATGTTATGAAATGTTGTGCATGATTGATACGCATTGGTGATGGATATATGATATTTGAATGGTGTTGTTTTGTCGACTTTTGTCATTGTTATTGTGTGTAATTGATGTGTATCATGCAATGTGTTGTTGATATGGATATTGTATGACTTGTGTGCTGTTGTGAAATGAAAATGCACGTGATACATGTTGTGATGATGATTCGTGGCCTAAGGGAAGGAAAATGCAATGTGTGGTATTTGATGATATATGCATGATTGTGGATGTGTATGTGTGTGTATTTTGAATGTCATGAGTCATTGTATGCCAAGCATCATGATATGCATTCTTGTGATGTCCTGAGTGACGGATTGATTCTAGAGGGAATCTGCTATAACACTGTGCGCCTTAAAAATAAGAGGAATGAATCGCCTTAAAAATAAGAGGACCGAAAGCGATGATTATAGACGATCGTGTGCCCATGTGGGGTGTGAGCGATCGGGTCGTGTGCCCGTGTGGGGTGTGAGCGATCCATAAATGTCGTGTGCCCGTGTGGGGTGTGAGCGACGGGGAACATCGTATGCCCGACGGGGAGTTACACTAAGTAACGAGCGATGGTTCCAGCAGAGTTCCTGAGTGAACTAGTGATGAGAAATGTTGGAAGTCGGTACCGCATGGCATTTGCATAGAGTCGTTGTGTCGGTCTCTGTGCATTTGCATAAATCATGGATTGATTATGTGTGAGAATTGTGAATGGATGCATTATGTGTGGAAAATCATGATTTGATTGATTATGTGTGGAAATTGTGCATCGATTTGTTATGTGTTGAGATTGTGATAGCATTGGTAATTTGATGTGCATATGTGATAAATGCATTGGTTGTGGATAATATGCTTATACATAGACATGTGCTATGTGATGTGTGATGTGTTTCTAAATGTTATGACTTGGTATGCCTTATGTGCAAATATGTGAGTATATTGGATACTTGATATATGCTATATTGTTGGATTAATAGATATATGTTACGTATATGTGGTATGTTATATGTATTAGTATGTGGTGTTTGTGGTGAGAATAGCTATGCATGTGAATTGTTATGTATTTGCATATTATTATGCAATCTTGATTTTAGTTGTTATTTCTCACCCTTCTGCTGTTTTATAATGCTCTATAAGGCATTGCAGATTAGAGTTGTTGGAGGTCTTTTTGTGAAGATTAGTCCTCCGTTCTGTTGTCGGTCTTGGTGTCTGCTCTGATACGTAGCACGGGAGTCGGGGAACGATTATATATATATATATATATATATATATATATATATATATATATATATATGTATACATTTGTTGAATGTATTTTGTAGCACCTTTGTATATATAGTTGATGTTCTAAAATGATTTATTTTGTAAAACAAGTCGGTTATGGATCTTTCCGCTTTATTCCATAATTGACCTTTCCCTTTAGATGGAAAAAGTTTCCCGTTAATGATTTTCTCTATTATGTGTTATGTATCAAATAATTGAGCAGGGATTGTGTTTTCTTACTTTATAATGTGGCATCCTTGTTTCTGTCGGAAAAATAAATTTTTAGTTACTCTGATTTATTTATGTATTATTTATTCGTGATGGGAATTGGGGTGTTACACCAAGAGTCTCGGCCATAATGACTATACCACCGCCCGTGGTACACACTGTCCCAGAAGGACAGATTCCACAGATACCTTCTGGTGGAAACGACAACATGTTTGAAAGAATGAATGAATTCCAGGAACAGTTCCTGGGAATGCAGAAAGAATTGCAGGCCCTTCGCGGTCAGGATTTATTTGGAAAGGACGCCGCGGACCTCTGCTTGGTCCCCAATGTGAAAGTCCAGCACAAATTCCAAGTGCCCGACTTTGAAAAGTACAAGGGTAACTTTTGCCCTCAGAGTCACTTGGTGATGTACGCTCGGCGAATGTCAGCTCAAACAAAGAATCAGGATTTACTGATTCACTACTTTCAGGATAGTTTAACCGGTACCGCACTAAAATGGTACATGGGTTTAAACCGTGCTACGATTAGCACTTTCAGAGATCTTGGCACTGCCTTCGTCCAACAATATAAATACAATCTGGACATGGCACCCGACAGAGATCAACTCAGATCAATGTCACAAAAGGATAAGGAAACCTTTAAGGAATACGCTCAGAGATGGCATGAAATTGCCGCTCAAATTTGTCCACCTCTTGAGGAAAAAGAGATGACAAAGATCTTCTTAAAGACCTTAAGCTCATTTTATTATGACAGAATGCTTGCCAGTGCGCCCAGTGACTTCACCGAGATGGTCGGTATGGGAGTTCGTCTTGAGGAAGCCGTCCGAGAAGGACGTCTAGTCAAAGACACTGGATCATCAAGTAGTACAAAGCGATACGGTAGTGCTCTCCCTAAGAAAAAAGAGCAGGATATTGGGAATATCTCTCTCGGAAAGCAAAGGCGACGTTATCAACCAGTAGCGGCTGTGACTCCTGCTATCAATCCTGCGCCTATTTCTACGTATCAACCTCAGGTTGCGCAGAGCCAACCTAATCAGCAAAGGACTCAACAGCCTCTTCAGCAGGCTCGTCCTCCATACAATAACAACCGTACAATGCGGCCACCAGGATTTGATCCTATACCCGTATTGTACGCAGATCTATTTCCGTTACTACTGGCTAAGGGGCATGTCCAGACTAAGTCCCCTCTTACAGTACCGGAAAAGCTGCCTTTTTGGTTTAAGGTGGATCAGACTTGCCCTTACCATCAAGGAGGACCAGGGCATAACATAGAAAACTGTCTCAATTTCAAATCCGACGTACAAAAGCTTGTTAGGAGTGGGGTCTTATCTTTCAAGGATGCAAATCCTAATGTTCTCACAAACCCGCTGCCTCGACACGAGAAAGCTACAGTCAATTTGATAGAGGGAGAGACTAACAACGTCTATCAAATTCATGATGTACTCTTGTTAAGGACCAATCTAGTCAAGATGCATTGTAGACAGAGTAGATATGGCCATGTGCCACCCCATAACTATCACCAGTGTGATATCTGCTCTAAAAGCCATTGAGGATGTTCTGTGGTGCAATCAGCTCTACAGGAACAGATGGATCTCGGATGGATCCAAGAGCACCGAGTTCATGGAGTTAACATGGTTTACACGAATTCTAACATCATTCAGAACCACGACGTCCGTGCAATGAATGTTAACTTGGTGGCGATGCATTCCAGGCAAAGCCAGTATCATAATCTGTCGCGGCACAATTACAGTTCTTGTCTGACTTGCTCGGTAAACAAACAGGGATGCTCTTTTGTACAAGAGGCCCTCCAGCGTCAGATGGATCTTGGATGGATCCAGGACTACCATGATAGGAATCCCTATCAGATCAACATGATTCAAATCTTCGATATTCGCTTGATGAATACCAGCTTGGTAGAGTTACATGCCAGGTAGGTCCAACTCAGTTTTCTCACTTCACATGATTACCATAATTGTAAAGGATGTTGTGAGAGTAACCAAGGGTGCGCTCTCGTTCAGAGAACTTTACAACACTTGTTGAACCACTGGTGGCTTCCAATCTATATGGATGAAGACACCCAGCAAATTAGTATTACCAACGGGAACCCTACTCGGCATCAAAGTTGGGACGTTCGATCTGTGGAAACTGACCTAGTGAGGTTAAATTGTATTCAAAGCGGGCGTGGCCAGGTGCCACCACACAACTATGAACGTTGTAGAGTCTATTCGGAAAGTAACCAAGGATGTTACCTTGTGCGAGCAGCTCTTCAGGGTCAGGTGGATTGTAACGCCCCAGTTTTAGTTAGTTTTATTTAATCGAGTCGATTTGATTATTTTATTATTATATTATTTTATTTTTGACTTTTATTTGATAATATGTTATTTTTCATCGTGAATATGTTTTATCGCGTTTTGGGAACGTTTCCGAGATATTTGAGTGTAGGGGTATTTTGGTCATTTCACTTTATTTTTTCTTAAGTTAGTAAGAATAGAAAGAGAGAAAAATAGAGAGAAAGAAAAAGAGAAGAAGGAAAAGGGAAAGAAAAGAGAAGAGAAAGGAGAAAAGAGAGAAAAACTTGGAAAAGAAGAAAATCAATCAACCGACTTTTCAAACACGATTAAATCGGGTAAGGGTGTGAAACTCGATTATATTATACTTGTATATGATTATGTATGTTTGTATTTGGTTGTTTTTGGATTGAAATTGGATATTGAACAAAAACCCATAATATGTGAAATTGTTAGAATTTGATTAAATTGTGTCGGAAATCATGTTTTCAGGTACCTTATTATTGATACATGTTAGATATATGTTGTTGTGCTATCTATTGGCAATTTTCTGGTGTTTAGATGAAAATGGGAGTGGGTTTTGGATGGTTTCGCAGAAAAATTCTGCAGAAAAATTCTGGTTTTCCACTGCCCATACGCGTATCACTCAAGGCAATACGCGTATTGGTTAAGGCAATATGTGTATGGCAATGAAGGGATGAGGGCAATACGCGTATGGAGTTTCATTTTTCTCGGCCATCTGCTGAAACGCGTAATGGTACGCGTAAGATTTTGGACAATACGCGTATGGCTCAGGGCAATACGCGTATGGCCAGCAGGAGTGTAAAATGTTGTTTTTTCGCTATGTCTTTTCCGTTTACGTCCGTAACTTGTGTTCCGATTATCCGTTTTGAACATTCTTGGTATCGTTGGAAAGCTAATAAAATGTACTTTCTTATTAAAATGGTCTTGAGATTGTTGGCCGATTTAATTATGTCGGGAATTCGAAATAGTTTTGTTTTGTCGACTTTTGTCATTGTAATTGTATTTAATTGATGTGCATCATGCAATGTGCTGTTGATATGGACATCGTATGACCTGTGTGCTGTTGTGTGATGAAAATGTATGTGATAAAATGTTGCTATGATGAATTGTGGCCTAAGGGCAAGAAATACAATGTGTTGTATTTGATGATATATGCATGATTATGGATGTGTATATATGTGCATTTGAATGTCATGAGTCATTGTATGCCAAGCATCATGATATGCATTCTTATGATGTCGTGTGCCCTTGTGGGGTGTGAGCGACGAATCGATTCCAGAGGGAATCCGCTATAACATCGTGAGCCTTATACGGAGAGGACCTAAAGCGATGATTATAGACGATCGTGCGCCTTATATAAAGAGGACCTAAAGCGATCGGATTTGAGCCTTATACAAAGAGGACCTAAAGCAATCCATAAACATCGTGAGCCTTATACCAAGAGAACCTAAAGCAACGGGGAACATCGTTTGCCCGACGGGGAGTTACACTAAGTAACAAGCGATGGTTCCAATAGTTCCTGAGTGAACTAGTGTTGAGATTGACGAATGGATGGTACCACATTTGCATAGAGTCGTTGTGTCGGTCTCTTTGCATTTGCATAAATCATGAATGGATTGATTTTGTGTGGAATTGCGAATGGAATTGATGAGTTGAGATATATATATATATATATATATATATATATATATATATATATATATATATATATATATATATATATATATATATATATATGTGTGTGTGTGTGTGTGTGTGTGTTGATAATTGCATTTATTTGATTATATATGCCTTGGTGATGGATATATGAGATATGCATTGTGTTGTTTTGTGTTTGAATTCTGGTATAAGTTGTGGTGAGAATATTACATGTGTATTTTGGTGTTATTATATAATTGTATGCAATTATATTATGATTGTGTTTCTCACCCTTCTGCTGTTTTGAATGCTCTATGAGGCATTGCAGACTAGATGCTGGAGGTCTTTTTGTGAAGCTTAGGTCTTCATTCTTTTGTCGGTCGGCTCTGATATGTAGCACTGGGTAGTCGGGGAGATCATTGTGATTTATGTGTATATGTATAAATATATTTTGGATTGTATATGTATGGATCTGTGTATGACAGACAAACTCTTTATGTGATATATATATATATATATATATATATATATGAGATTCAGTTGCAGATTTTCCGCTTTTATTCTGTATTTGAATTGTGGGTAGTAGGAACTAAGTTCCTCTGTTATTTGCTACCTGATTGTTGCATATCTTTATGAGCAGGTTTATGGTGTTTTGTCTCAATTGATGTGACACCTTCGTCTATGCCATGAATGTTTAATTATACTCTGATGAAATTTTTATTGCTTTATTTAATTAGGGGTATAGATTGGGGGTGTTACATTAAGTGGTATCAGAGCCAGTCCGTGTCAGTTTGTGTCAGTCCTTGTTGGTCGTTGTGTTTGGGTGAGCTGTTTGTTTAACCATAGTTGCTGTTATTGGAAATGAACAGAATATGGCTGGTAGGAATGACGATGCTTTGGCTGCTGCTATGTAAGTTATGGCTCGGGATGTGCAGGGTGCATCTAATGCTGGGGAGAATGATGAGTTCAGGAAGAACAAACCGCCTGTCTTCAAAGGGAGACATGATCCTGATGGTGCACAGATTTGGCTTAAGGAGATTGAAAGAATTTTTCGAGTAATGGACTATGCTGAGGAAAATAAGGTGAGACTAGGTACTCACATGTTGCAAGAAGAGGCTGATGATTGGTGGGTTAGTACTCGTCATGTGTTGGAAGCTGCAGAGGAAGAAGTCACTTGGGCTGTGTTTAGCATTGAGTTTCTGAGGAAGTATTTTCCTGAAGACGTAAGAGGAAAGAAGGAAATAGGGTTCTTGGAGTTGAAACAAGGTAATATGTCTGTTGTTGATTATACTGCTAAGTTTGTGGAGCTTGTGCAGTTTTATCCACATTATGCTGAAGCTACTGCAGAGTTTTCTAAGTGTGTGAAGTTTGAGAGCGGATTGCGTCCTGAGATTAAGCAGGCAATTGGTTATCAGAGAATTCGAAGGTTTTCAGACTTGGTGGATTGTTATAGGATTTATGAGGAAGATATCAAAGCTCGTTCTACTCACTATAAGAGTGTGAACGAAAGGAAAGGGAAGCAACTGTTTCGTGGTGGTCCTTATGTGACACCAGCTGATAAAGGTAAACAAAGGGGTAGTTTTGAGAAAAGGCCAAGTGGGGGAGGAATGCCTAATTCTCCGAGATGTTTTAGGTGTGGTGACTTAGGACATCGTCAGTTTGAGTGTAGGAAAGATATGAGGAAGTTTTCTAATTATGGAGGTATAGGGCATGTAACAGTTGAGTGCAAGAGGAAGAATGTGGTGAAGTGTTTCAACTGTGGTGAACCTGGCCATATTAGCACGAAGTGTCTGAAACCAAAGCAAGCTCCAACTGGTGGGAAAGTTTTTGCATTGGCAGGGACTCAGACTATAAGTGCAGACCGTCTGATCAGAGGTACTTGTTTTATTAATAGTACACCTTTAGTTGCTATTATTGATACTGGAGTGACTCATTCATTTATTTCGTCTGAGTGCGCGAAGCGTTTGAATCTTTTGTTGTCTTCGATGGGTGGAGAGATGGTTATTGATACTTCGGCAATGGGGTCAGTAACTACTTATTTGGTTTGTTTAAGTTGTCCTTTGACCATTTATGGTAAAGATTTTGAGATGGATTTGGTGTGTTTTCCGTTGGAGGGTTTAGATGTGGTTCTGGGTATGAATTGGTTGCAGTTCAATCGGGTTCATATTGATTGTTATCATAAGCTGGTAAGATTTCCTTCTCTTGAAGAAGACGAAGAGTCGAGTTTCTTATCTACCAAAGAGTTGAAGAAACTTTTGGCGGAGGAAGCTCAGTTGTTTGGGTTGTTTGCATCGTTGACAGTGGATAGTCAAGTTGTGCTTGATGTGTTTCCTGTAGTGTGTGAATTTCCCGAGGTGTTTCTTGAGGATATTTCAGATGTGCCGCCAGAGAGAGAGGTGGAGTTTTCTATAGATCTAATTCCTAGTACTAGACCTGTATCTATGGCACCTTATCGTATGTCGGCATCTGAGTTGGTTGAGTTAAAGAAGCAGTTGAATGAATTGTTAGAAAAGAGGTTTATGAGGCTAAGTGTGTCACCTTGGGGTGCTCCAGTTTTATTGGTGAAGAAGAAGGATGGAAGTATGCGATTGTGTATTGATTATCGCCAGTTAAACAAGGTGACGATTAAGAATAAGTATCCTCTTCCGAGAATTTTTGATTTGATGGACTAGTTGGTAGGTGTTTGTGTGTTTAGTAAGATTGATTTGAGATCAGGTTACCATCAGATTAGAGTGAAAGAGGAAGATATTCAGAAGACGGCTTTTAGGACACGATACGGTCATTACGAATATTCTGTGATGTCGTTCGGGGTTTCTAATGCGCCGGGTGTGTTTATGGAGTATATGAATCGTATTTTCCATGAGCATTTGGATCGATTTGTTGTTGTGTTTATTGATGACATTTTGATTTATTCTAAGTCCCGGGAGGAACATGCGGAACATTTGCGTGTGGTGTTGCAAATTTTGAAGGAAAGGAAACTTTTTGCCAAGTTGTCCAAGTGTGAGTTCTGGTTGTCAGAAGTGAGTTTTCTTGGGCATGTGATTTCAGGTAATGGTATTGTTGTGGATCCATCTAAAGTAGATGCAGTTCTACAATGGGAGGCTCCTAGATCTGTTACTGAAATTAGAAGCTTTTTGGGTTTAGCTGGTTATTATCGGAGGTTCATTGAAGGCTTTTCTAAGTTAACACTTCCTTTGACCCAGTTGACTTGTAAAGGTAAAGCGTTCATTTGGGATATTCAGTGTGAGGAAAGTTTTAGTGAGCTGAAGAGAAGATTGACTACAGCTCCGATTTTGATCTTACCGAATCCTAGTGAACCGTTTGTGGTGTATTATGATGCGTCTTTGATTGGTTTAGGTGGAGTGTTGATGCAAGAAGGTAAGGTTGTGGCTTATGCTTCGAGGCAATTGAGGATTCATGAGAAAAATTACCTTACTCATGATTTGGAATTAGCGGCCGTGGTTTTTGTGTTGAAAATTTGGAGGCATTATCTCTATGGCGCAAGATTTGAAGTCTTTAGTGATCATAAAAGTTTGAAATACTTGTTTGATCAGAAAGAGTTGAATATGAGGCAACGAAGATGGTTGGTATTTTTGAAGGATTACGACTTTAGCTTGAATTACCATCCTGGTAAAGCTAATGTGGTAGCCGATGCGTTAAGCCGGAAATCTTTGCATATGTCCGCTTTGATGGTTAAAGAGTGGGAACTTTTAGAATCGTTTAGAGATTTGAGTTTGGTGTGTGAATTGACGTCTGGTAGCGTGAGGCTTGGTATGTTAAAGGTTACTAATGATTTTCTGTTGACCGTTAGCGAGAAACAGAAGTTGGATTTGAAATTTGTTGATTTGATGACGGTTGGTGATCAAAGTGGGAATGGTGACTTTAAAGTGGATGATAAAGGTGTTTTGAGATTTCGTGGTAGAATTTGTATTCCTGATGATTCGGACTTGAAAAAGATGATTTTAGAGGAAGGACACCGGAGTAATTTGAGTATACATCCGGGAGCTAATAAGATGTATCAAGATTTAAAGAAGATCTTTTGGTGGTCTGGATTGAAAAGAGATGTGGCTCAGTTTGTGTATTCGTGTTTGACGTGTCAGAAGTCTAAGGTAGAACATCAGAAGCCTAGTGGATTATTTGTACCGTTGGATATTCCCGAGTGGAAATGGGACAGCATTTCTATGGATTTTGTGACAGGATTGCCGAATACACAGAGAGGACATAATGTCATTTGGGTAGTTGAGGATAGGCTGACTAAATCGGCGCATTTCATTCCGATTGACATCAGTTTTTATTTGGAGAGGTTGGCTGAGATTTATATCAGTGTGATTGTGAAATTACATGGTGTTCCGTTGAGTATTGTTTCAAATCGAGATCCGAGGTTTACTTCCAGATTTTGGGAAAGTTTGCAAAGGGCATTAGGTTCCAAGTTGAGATTGAGTTCTGCTTATCATCCGCAGACGGATGGTCAGACCGAGAGAACTATTCAGTCGTTGGAAGATTTGTTGTGAGCTTGTGTTCTTGAACAAGGTGGTGCTTGGGATAGTTATCTTGCATTGATGGAATTCACGTATAACAACAGTTTCCATTCGAGTATTGGAATTGCACCTTTTGAAGCATTGTATGGAAGGAGATGTCGAACACCTTTGTGTTGGCATGAATCTGGGGAGAGTTTGGTGGTTGGACCGGAGTTAGTGCAACAGACTATGGAAAAGGTGAAACTTATTCGTGAGAAAATGAAGGCTTCTCAGAGTAGGCAGAAGAGTTATCATGATTGAAGGAGGAAAGATCTTGAGTTTCAAGAGGGCGATCATGTATTTTTGAGAGTTACACCGGTGACGGGTGTTGGTCGTGCATTGAAGTCGAAGAAGCTTACTTCTCGGTTTATTGGTCCTTACCAGATATCCGCGAGAGTGGGTACTGTGGCTTATCGGGTGGCGTTGCCGCCGAGTCTTTCAAATTTTCATGATGTGTTCCATGTTTCACAGCTTCGGAAGTATGTTTCGGATCCGTCGCATGTGATTCCGATGGATGAGGTTGAGGTAAGGGAGAACCTTACGGTTGAGGCATTACCAGTGAGGATTTTGGATCGCGAGTTGAAGCGGTTAAGAGGCAAGGATATTGCGCTTGTGAAAGTAGCGTGGGGAGGCGCTGCTGAGGGCAATTTGACTTGAGAGTTGGAGAGTCGGATGCGGGAGTCGTATCCGGAGTTGTTCGTCTCAGCTAATATTTTCAAGGATGAAAATTTCAAAGTGGGGGAGAGTTGTAACGCCCCAGTTTTAGTTAGTTTTATTTAATCGAGTCGATTTGATTATTTTATTATTATATTATTTTATTTTTTACTTTTATTTGATAATATGTTATTTTTCATCGTGAATATGTTTTATCGCGTTTTGGGAACGTTTGCGAGATATTTGAGTGTAGGAGTATTTTGGTCATTTCACTTTATTTTTTCATAAGTTAGTAAGAATAGAAATAGAAAGAGAGAAAAATAGAGAGAAAGAAAAAGAGAAGAAGGAAAAGGGAAAGAAAAGAGAAGAGAAAGGAGAAAAGAGAGAAAAACTTGGAAAAGAAGAAAATCAATCAACCGACTTTTCAAACACGATTAAATCGGGTAAGGGTGCGAAACTCGATTATATTATACTTGTGTATGATTATGTATGTTTGTATTTGGTTGTTTTTGGATTGAAATTGGATATTGAACAAAAACCCATAATATGTGAAATTGTTAGAATTCGATTAAATTGTGTCGGAAATCATGTTTTCAGGTCCCTTATTGTTGATACATGTCAGATATATGTTGTTGTGCTATCTATTGGCAATTTTCTGGTGTTTAGGTTAAAATGGGAGTGGATTTTGGATGGTTTCGCAGAAAAATTCTGGTTTTCCACTGCCCATACGCGTATCACTCAAGGCAATACGCGTATGGCAATGAAGGGATGAGGGCAATACGCGTATCGAGTTTCATTTTTCTCGGCCATCTGCTGAAACGCGTAATGGTACGCGTAAGATTTTGGGAAATACACGTATGGCTCAGGGAAATACGCGTATGGCCAGCAGGAGTGCAAAATGTTGTTTTTTCGCGATGTCTTTTCCGTTTACGTCCGTAACTTGTGTTCCGATTATCCGTTTTGAACATTCTTGGTACTGTTGGAAAGCTAATAAAATGTACTTTCTTATTAAAATGGTCTTGAGATTGTTGGCCAATTTAATTATGTCGGGAATTAGAAATAGTGTCGTTTTTTCGACTTTTGTCGTTGTAATTGTGTGTAATTGATGTGTATCATGCAATGTGTTGTTGATATGGACATCGTATGACCTGTGTGCTATTGTGTGATGAAAATGTATATGATAAAATGTTGCGATGATGAATTGTGGCCTAAGGGCAAGAAATACAATGTGTTGTATTTGATGATATATGCATGATTATGGATGTGTATATGTGTGCATTTGAATGTCATGAGTCATTGTATGCTAAGCATCATGATATGCATTCTTGTGATGTCGTGTACCCTTGTGGGGTGTGAGCGACGAATCGATTCCAGAGGGAATCCGCTATAACATCGTGAGCCTTATACCGAGAGGACCTAAAGCGATGATTATAGACGATCGTGCGCCTTATACAAAGAGGACCTAAAGCGATCGGATTGTGAGCCTTATACAAAGAGGACCTAAAGTAATCCATAAATGTCGTGAGCCTTATACCAAGAGGACCTAAAGCGACGGGGAACATCGTTTGCCCGACGGGGAGTTACACTAAGTAACAAGCGATGGTTCCAATAGTTCCTGAGTGAACTAGTGTTGAGATTGACGGATGGATGGTACCGCATTTGCATAGAGTCGTTGTGTCGGTGTCTTTGCATTTGCATAAATCATGAATGGATTGATTTTGTGTGGAATTGCGAATGGAATTGATGAGTTGAGATATATATATATATATATATATATATATATATATATATATATATATATATATATATATATATATATATATATATATATATGTTGATAATTGCATTTATTTGATTATATATGCCTTGGTGATGGATATATGAGATATGCATTGTGTTGTTTTGTGTTTGAATTCTGGTATAAGTTGTGGTGAGAATATTACATGTGTATTTTGGTGCTATTCTATAATTGTATGCAATTATATTATGATTGTGTTTCTCACCCTTCTGCTATTTTGAATGCTCTATGAGGCATTGCAGATTAGATGCTGGAGGTCTTTTTGTGAAGCTTAGGTCTTCATTCTTTTGTCGGTCGGCTCTGATATGTAGCACCGGGTAGTCGGGGAGATCGTTGTGATTTATGTGTATATGTATAGATATATTTTGGATTGTATATGTATGGATCTGTGTATGACAGACAAACTCTTTATGTGATATATATATATATATATATATATGAGATTCAGTTGCAGATTTTCCGCTTTTATTCTGTATCTGAATTGTGGGTAGTAGGAACTAAGTTCCTCTGTTATTTGCTACCTGGTTGTTGCATATCTTTATGAGCAGGTTTATGGTGTTTTGTCTCAATTGATGTGACACCTTCGTCTATGCCATGAATGTTTAATTATACTCTGATGAAATTTTTATTGCTTTATTTAATTGGGGGTATAGATTGGGGGTGTTACATGGATCGTAGAGAGATTCGCCCATATCCGGGTTCCGGACCAATCAACTGGGCGACGGACTACCTCGCTGATCAAATTGAGGACGTTATCGTAACCTCTGATCATCAGAGGGCTAGGGATGTTTGTACCATCATCCCTCTACTTGACGAATCGAGATTTCCCAACTGGGAACGGATCGAAATTGCTTACGATGGTCGGAAAAATCAGAAGGCTCCCATAGTCATCTATCTACTGGGACCATTACCGTATGAATCAACTAAGGTTATCCCTTACAAATACGGTGCAACAACGGTTGAGAATGGAAAGGAAATTCCATTACCCTCCGTCGTGAATATTGCAGACATCAGTTGAGTAACACGGAGTGATCGAATCTTCAACCGGGGAGTTGGAGAACTTAACAAAGAAAAGGAACCTCAGACAGAAGTTCCCAATCCACCAGTCGGTCAATCCAGTAATCCCGACCTTTCGAAAAATGATGATGAGATGCTGAAGCTCATCCAAAGGAGTGAATACAACATTGTTGATCAGCTGTTACAAAATCCTTCAAAGATCTCTGTGCTGTCACTTTTACTCAGTTCAGAAGCGCACAGGGAGGCTCTACAGAAAGTCTTGGAGCAAGCCTTTGTGGAACAGGATGCAACAATCAGACAGTTCGATAGCATTGTCTCTAACATCACTTCCTGCAATAACTTGGGATTTAGTGATGAGGAATTACCTGAAGAGGGTCGCCATCATAACATGGCGCTCAATATCACGGTCAGCTGCCAGGGCGATGCTTTAGCCAGCGTACTGGTAGACACAGGGTCAGCCCTGAATGTTATGGCGAAGTCCACTTTGATGCAATTATCCTTCAAAGGACCCCCGATGAGAACCAGTGAGGTCGTCGTCAAAGCATTTGACGGGTCCAGAAAAACGGTTATCGGCAAAGTAGACCTTCCCATAACTATTGGTCCTCACACTTTCCAAGTCGCTTTCCTGGTCATGGATATCCGGGCAACGTACAGTTGTTTATTAGGAAGACCTTGGATACATCAGGCTGGGGCGGTCACCTCGACCCTCCACCAAAAGTTAAAGTTCTTCCAGAACAACCAGCTCGTCACGGTCTGTGGAGAACAAGCCTTGATCGTGAGTAACTTATCATCATCTACTGGTGTAGAACCCGAGGAGGTTATTGGAACTCAGTTCCAAGCACTGTCGGTGAGCAAGGACAATCAATCCGAAGAGGGAACTTCCATTTCCTCATACAAAGATGTTATCAAAGCGGTCGAGAGTACCAATACAACAGGATGGGGACAGCTAGTCATTCCTACTGACAATAAAACAAAGAAGGGTCTTGGTTTTTCTGCAACCTGTACCCAGACAGCTACTACTAGCAATGAAAGTCTTCATCCCATTCAAGACTTCTTCCACAGTGGGGGTTTCCTTCACCCAGTGCCTCAAGAAGTGCGTACCATCAATAAAGATGATTCCTCTGATGTGGAGGAAGAATGGGAGTCCTATCTTAACAAGGACGGTTATATGTCTCAGGACAAAATGCAGACTCCCTTTTGCTTTCCTACACAGAGTCTGAGATTTATACCCAGATCAGATGTCGAAATGATATATGGAGATTGTGATCCGGAAGGATGTCGTGCTCCACCAAACTCATTAGAGGAGGACACTCTGATGAAGGACAACTTTGACCACAACTATTATGGCCCGGTGGATAGCCTGCCAATGTGGCAGCCGTATCCAGGAGACTTGGGGCAAGGAAATCAGCCGAACAATGAAAATAAGCTGAGCATCATTGAAAAGAATACCTGCGTCCCCACCATGTCATGGGATCAACAATCAGGTCATTCATAAAACGTCCAGTACGACGATGAATTTGCAACGTTTGCAGGACTTAAATTCATCAACTATGCTTTTCCAGAGGTCAACGTCATCGAGAAGGATGACTCATCCAGTTCCAAAGAAGTGTGGGACACCCTGGGACAACCAAGTGGAAAATACGACTATATGGTCAAGTACACCGCTGCTGAAAGCTCTCGTATCAGGCTCGAAGACATCCATCCAACTGGATGGGGAGATCTACTTGAGAGCACAAATGCTATGCAAAATGCAACAGAGGAATCCTCCTACGACAATTCTGCCTGGGAGACAGATTCCAATGATCCTGCTCCACCAGAAATCAACGTTATTTCTGAAGACAAATCAAGGAAGGTGCCATACTTTGTGATTCACCGAGGAGTTTGCTGCCAATGGGTTGCTGTCGATGTTCCGAAGATTGTTCATAAGTCAAAGTAATTATCGTCTTTAACCTTTCACCTTGCCCAGGTGAAACTGATGTTTTGATAGGGCTCAGTTTTTGTAAATATCCCTCTTCGTTTTTCCCAAACCGACAGAGCTTTGTTTTATAAGGCTGTAGTTTCAAGAATCGACTTGTTTATTAATAAAATAACGTCGTTCTGTAATTTCCTCATTTTGTTGTTGTTTTCTCTTTTTGCTTTTCTCAGAAAATGGTAATCCTAAAGAACAAATCAATAATAAAAAACAAGCAGTTTTCCAAAGAAATACACTGCACACACTCTTGCATTTCCTCTATCTCTTCTAAACACAAATCATACCGTCATGCAGATTGCTTGTTTTAAACCCCGTTGAAACATACGATTTGATGCCTTCTCCCAACTTTGAGTTCCCGGTATTTGGGGCTGAAGAAGAAAATAACGACGAAATTCCAGAAGAGATCTCCCGATTACTCAGACAGGAGGAAAGGTTCATTGAACCTCATAAAGAGCCGTTGGAAATGGTAAACTTAGGCTCGGTAAAAGAGAGAAAAGAAATAAGGATTGGGGAACTGCTCAGTCCAACTTTTAGAGAGGGTTTGGTAAAGCTTCTCAAAGAATTCCCCGATGTATTCGCTTGGTCCTATCAGGATATACCAGGGTTGGATACCAGCATCGTGGAACATCATTTACCGTTGAGATCGGAATGTCCACCAGTAAAACAGAGGTTGAGACGGACTCACCCAGATATGGCCATCAAAATCAAAGAGGAGGTACAGAAACAGATTGACGCGGGTTTCCTCGCCACATCAGAATATCCTCAATGGTTAGCCAACATCGTACTAGTTCCGAAAAAGGACGGAAAAGTCAGAATGTATGTCGACTACCGAGATCTGAACAAGGCAAATCCAAAGGACGACTTTCCTTTACCACACATCGACATGCTGGTAGACAGTACAACAAAGTTCAAAATTTTTTCCTTCATGGATGGATTCTCGGGCTATAATCAGATTAAAATGGCGTCGACAGACATGGAGAAAACTTCGTTCATTACCCCATGGGGTACTTTTTGTTACAAGGTGATGTCGTTCGGTTTGAAGAACGCCGGGGCAACCTATCAAAGGGCCATGACTACTCTGTTTCATGACATGATACACAAAGAAATCGAGGTATATGTCGATGATATGATTGCAAAATCTAAGACAGAAGAGGAGCATGTGACCCATCTGTCAAAGCTATTCGAGCGGTTGAGAAAGTACAAACTCTACTTGAATCCCAACAAGTTCACCTTCGGTGTCCGTTCGAGAAAACTTTTAGGGTTCATCGTCAGCCAGAAAGGAATTGAGGTTGATCCTGACAAGGTCAAGGCCATTCGAGAAATGCCTTCTCCAAAAACTGAAAAACAAGTCAGAGGATTCCTGGGATGTTTGAACTACATCTCCAGATTCATATTCCTCATGACCGCGACGTGTGCGCTGATTTTCAAATTACTTAAAAAGAACCAGGACTGCATTTGGACAGAAGATTGCCAAACCGCCTTCGACAGTATTAAGGAATACCTGTTGAACCCTCTGATTTTATCACCTCCAGTGGAAGGAAGACCACTGATTATCTACCTCACCGTCCTAGAGGACTCAATGGGATGTGTACTTGGCCAACAAGAGGAAACCAAAAGGAAGGTGTCTGCCATCTACTATTTGAGCAAGAAATTCACCGACTGCGAGACTCGGTACACTATGCTCAAGAAAACTTGCTGCGCTTTGGCTTGGGCAGCCAAACGTCTTCGCCAGTACATGATTCGTCACACTACTTGGTTGGTCTCCGAGATGGATCCAATCAAGTATGTCTTTGAAAAGCCTGCTCTCACGGGAAGGATTGCCCGTTGGCAGATGTTGTTATCAGAATATGACATAGAGTACCATGCTCAAAAAGCCGTTAAGGGGAGTATTTTAGCCAATCACTTGGCTCATCAACCAATTGACGATCGGGAATCAATCGGGTTTGACTTCCCAGATGAAGATGTCATGTATCTAAAAATGAAAGACTGCGATGAACCGCTACCCAATGAAGGGCCAGAACCAGGTTCCCAACGGGGACTAATCTTTGACGAAGCCGTCAATCATTACGGAAACGGAATTGGGGCAATCATTGTTACCCCTCCGGGTACCCACATTCCTTTCACAGCCAGACTTACGTTCAAATGTACAAACAACGAGGCCGAATACGAAGCTTGTATGATGGGTCTCGAGGAAGCGATTGATTTAAGGATCAAAAACTTGGACGTATATGGCGACTCAGCCCTAGTTATCAATCAGATTAAAGGAGATTGAACACATACCAATCAGGATTGATTCCTTACAAAGACTACGTGAGAAGGTTGCTACCCTTCTTCAACAAAATTGAGTTTCATCACATCCCTCGTGAGGAGAATCACATGGTTGATGCATTAGCCACTCTCTCTTCCATGATTAGTGTAGGTCAATGGAATGACATACCTAAGATTGACATAATGCGCCTTGAACAGCCCGCTTACATCTTCACAATTGAAGCAGTCATAGACGACAAACCTTGGTATCACGATATCAAATGCTTCCTTCAGAAACAAGAGTACCCACCTGGGGCACTAAGGAAGGACAGGAAAACCCTAAGAAGATTGGCAGGAAACTTCTTCCTGAGCGGTGATACACTTTATAAGAGAAAATTTGACATGGTCTTGCTCCGATGCGTAGACAGACCAGAAGCAGACATACTGATGAAAGAAATTCACGAAGGATCCTTTGGCACTCATGCCAACGGACACACAATGGCGAGAAAAATTCTGAAAGCATGGTACTACTGGTTGACCATGGAATCCGACTGCTACAAGTACATGAGGAGGTGTCACAAGTGTCAGATATACTCCGACAAAATTCATGTACCGCCAACGCATCTCAAATTTTTTTCTTCCCCATGGCCTTTTTCCATATGGGGAATCGACATGATTGGCTTGATTGAGCCTAAGGCTTCAAACGGACATCGATTCATCTTGGTAGCCATTGATTACTTCACCAAGTGGGTCGAAGCAGCGTCGTACGCTAATGTAACCCGACAAGTGGTGGTCCGATTTATCAAAAACAATATCATCTGCCGTTATGGTGTTCCGAGCCATATCATTACTAATAATGGATCTAACTTGAACAATAAGATGATGAAAGAGTTGTGCGCTGAGTTCAAGATCGAACACCATAACTCATATCCCTACCCACCAAAGATGAACGGAGCGGTAGAAACAGCTAACAAGAGCATCAAGAAGATCGTTCAAAAGATGGTTGTAACCTACAAAGACTGGCACGAGATGCTACCCTTTGCTCTTCACGGTTATCACACATTTGTCGCACTTCAACAAGGGCAACCCCTTTCTCTCTAGTATATGGCATGGAAGCAGTGCTTCCCATAGAAGTATAGATCCCATCAATCCGGGTATTGATGGAAGCCAAGCTTGCAGAAGCTGAATGGTGTCAAAGTCAACACGAAGAATTGAATCTGATCGAAGAAAAGAGAATAACGGAATTATGCCACGGTCAGTTGTATCAACAAAGAATGAAGAGGGTGTTTGACAAAAAGGTCTGAACTTGCGTCTTCAGCAAAGGAGACCTTGTGCTAAAAAAGATACAATATTTTCTCACTGATTCTCGGGGAAAATGGACTCCTAATTATGACGGCCCCTATGTGGTCAAGAAAGCTTTCTCAAGCGGTGCCACGAGACTAGCAGCCATGGACGGAGAGGAATTTGCCTACCCCACAAATGTTGATGTAGTCAAGAAATACTTCGCCTAAACTAAAAAAAAAACGTCTCGGTGGATTAAAAACCCGAAAGGGCGGTCCAGGCAAAAATTAGAGACAAAGTCAAAAAATCATCCCGGTGGATTGGAAATCTTAAAGTCCAATCCAGGCAAAAGTTAGGGATAATGGCAAGTAACTACGTCTGATCAGTTCAACTCCTCAGCAGTCATGCCATCCATCAGAAACTCCAGTCAAGGTCATCTTCGACATAAGCTCAGGATGTCCCGAATTCAAAGTTGGTAGAAGGATAGTGGTCGTCATGTTTCAATGTAGCCATTTTCCCTTAAATTACCATTTTCTAAACTTTGTAAATACTCTATGGAATCACGCGTTTGGCTGATCTCCATCCTATCAATAAAAGTTGATCCCTTGTGCCTTTATTTGCAATTCATATTTGTTTTAGCTTTACAGAATGATGTTTTAACATGATCAACGATTCTTGAAATGAAACAAAAATGAATTTACTTGTTAAAATTGTTCTACTTTTAAAAATAAAGATGGCAATTTCTTTTGACGGTTGAACATCGAAAGAACATCGATCACTTCTCCAAAGGTGTTCGAGCCTCAAAGTGCAGAATCAAAGTACTCTTTCTAAACCAGTATGCCTGAATGAAGGATCAGCTATGTCAGATGCGAATGCTCCATCTGACATCTTCGGCCGAGTTCCTAGCTCCTAAGCCCGACCTGCGTCGCTCCCAACAGGGACCGTTTCTCCTAAGCAAGGAAGAATTGCTATCTTGAACCCGTGGAACTTCTTTGCCCCGCGATAGCCGAGTATTCAGTCATGTTCATCTATTAGTTTATATGTCGCGTCAGTTTTGCCAGCATATACATACATACATCATGCATTATTGATTTGCATTCACATTCATATTGCATCACTATCACTCCAGTCGGTCTTGTCCCGTAGTGGTGACAGTCTTCTCAATCGAGTTGTCAAGTTCTTTCCTCGTCAGGAAAGGTTGCGTCTGAACAATCTCTCTCCTCCAATTTATTTCTGGATCAGAATTGGCCCTTGACCACTTTGATAACTTGAACCTCTGAAAGACCAGAGAACCTTCAACCGATGTCACTCTTCGCCATTGAAGATGATATTTTCGCTTTCCCAGATTAAGGAAAATCCCTAGAGGAAGCCTCTTAAGCAGAGATTCGGCAATACAGCAGTTTTTCTCTGAAAATAAAAAACCGCTGATGAAAAGGTCATCAACACCTCAAAATTGAATCACATTATATGGCATTTCTCCCGGAAGATCCCGAGAAAAGTATGATGTAATATCCCCAAGCGTGAAAGCAGTCTCTCAAGAGACTCGTTTTCCCCAGTAGAGTCGGAAAATGGCGTCTCCAAACAGAGAAGTTTGTACACCTCTACAACTCAGGCGAATGGGTTCCCCAGCGAGTCTGACTTCAAAATTTTTCTATCAAATGGCATATCCCCAGGAAAATTCGGCGAGAAGTTTGAGGAAAACCGCTACGAATAGCGTCCCTTGTCAAGAAAGTTTATTGACAAAAGAAACTTAGACCAGTTCCTTGGTGGGAAACCAGGATCGAGGGGAAGTTTACATCAGAAACTAAGACCAGTTCCTTGGTAGGAAACCAGGATCGAGGGGAAGTTTACATCAGAAACTAAGACCAGTTCCTTGGTAGGAAACCAGGATCGAGGGGAAGTTTACATCAGAAACTAAGACCAGTTCCTTGGTAGGAAACCAGGATCGAGGGGAAGTTTACATCAGAAACTAAGACCAGTTCCTTGGTAGGAAACCAGGATCGAGGGGAAGTTTACATCAGAAACTAAGACCAGTTCCTTGGTAGGAAACCAGGATCGAGGGGAAGTTTACATCAGAAACTAAGACCAATTCCTTGGTAGGAAACCAGGATCGAGGGGAATTTTTTACCTTTTCTAAGCATCATTGCTTAACAAAAGAGGATGAATGTGTAAGCTACCATTCATAATCACCATCAAAATTTCGGGTATTCCGATATTTAATTCTCTTGCACCCCGAATGCCCGAATACCTTCGCCATTCACACCTTCGAGTCCAAGAAGATTAAATAGGGGCATCTGTCATACCCCAAATTTTGACCACTAAGATTTCCCATCATTGTGCAAATCATCATCACAATATGGATGAACCATCTTGCCTCATCAGTCTTCCCAAGGATGGGAGAACACTTACTACAGTCAAAATTAGGGTTTCAAGCCCTCTCAGAGTTCTTAGACAAAGGATCAATCAAGAAAGGACATGATCTTCAACTTGTCTAACCTCTCAAATATCTACAATGGATCAAGAGGACTCCCACTTTAAGGATTAAGCACAAGGCTGCTCCCTTCCAGGTGGATCAAGCCTCAAGATCGCCAGTGTCACCAAATTAGGGTTTGGTCGACCAGGGCCTCCAGATGGAAATTTTCCTCTGGGCATGAACCAATGCTTCAAAGCATATCCTAAAATACTCCATGGAACCTCATGGGACCAGACATCAAGTCAATTTGACCTCAGGGGATGCATACATCAAAAATCAGGAATTAGGGTTTCTTGACTTAATTAACCCCAAGTTGACTTTTGGGACAAATCATGAGCCAAGACCTCAAGACATGATTTTAGGGTCTCCAACATACCACATTGATCCATTTGTAACAATGGATTGATCCAGGAAGCTTGAGCAGCAAGTTTCAATTTGACATGAACCACAGTAAGGGCTTCGCGAGAAAAGTCAACTGTAGCTTTGACTTTTGACCAGGACATGCTCCCAAACCCTAGGATATGATTCAATACACCCTATAACACCTATGAAATCAATCCATCAAGTTTGATTTAGGTCAAGTACTTGATTTCATAGAGGATCGCACAGTTTGAAATTCATCTGACAAAAAGTCAACTGTGCACAAAAGTCAACTTTGACTTTTTGAGATTTTTCACAAAAATGGTTTTTTAACCCTAAAATGATGTTAATGTATGATTTGAATCATCATTCATCAAGAAAAATCAAGAAAAGTGAGATAGCTTGTAAAAGGGGTGGGTAACCATAAAAACTTAGAAAATTTTCTAAGTTATGAACAAAGTGGCAAGGGTACCAACTTTGGAGGATCATAACTCCTAAACCACAAGGCCATTTTTCCCCATCCAAAGCTAGATTTGTAGCTCTCATTACCCTCTACAAAAGCTTAAAACTGACCTCCTTCCAAATTCATCATGGATTTTGAGTTATGGAATGATCAAAATCACAAAAAGTGAAAATGTCACTTTTTTCCAACACTTAGTGAAATTTTCACTAAGTCAGAATCTGCCTTCACTTTTTCCAAATGTAAGGGAATTTTTCACTTGGATCCAAAAGGTATCAAAACCAAATATGATCAAACAGTTGTTGTATCATATGAGGGCTTTCCAAAATGACTAAGAACATCACCAAATTCCACTTGGGCCATGAGATATGATAATGGAAATATGCCTTGCTGAAAACTGCCAAGGCTAGGCAGAATTTTGCATTTGTCCCCGATTTGGCAAAATCAGATAATTCCAAGCCTTGTCATCACTTTGGACACATCTGAGGATCAAATTTAAAGGGGACAAACACTAAGCCAAGCCTCCAAAGTCCTTGGAACAAGAAGTAGCATGCCAAACCTAGAATTGCCTAAAAGAGGGACCAGACTTCAATTTTGGATGGGAGCATTCAATACATACACCAAGGTGGCATGGACTGACACATTTGCAACTGAATTAAGTCAAGATTCATCCAACAACTAGGGAACCACAGCTCTGTGCCCTAACCTCTAGTCAATGGTTAGAGGAGACTTGGATTCCAAAGTGTAACCATTGGTCAAACCTTTGCTGCAGTTGTCATTCACTATTGATCCCAAAACAAACTTGCTCTACTATAAATAGAGCTCATTTGTGCTCAGTTTGAGTACACCAAAGCCATCAAACATATGTTTTCCTCAAAATCCCTCTCTTTAGGCCAAAATGCCTTCTTTAGCAAGGTAACTCTGAGTTTTTGAGTTAGAGAGCATTTCCATCACAACTCATGATCCTAACACCTCATAAACATCATATGTAGGTGATCCAAACTATCAAAAGTGACCTATAACACCAAAATCACAAAGTCACATCTCAAAACCTCAAAATAGGCCTTTTGTGCATTTTTCAAGCCATGTCTTGATTCAGTCACTTTCCAAACCAGATAAAACCTCAAACACACTCCAAATAACATCCTTGAACTATCCCAAATGGTTCCCCCATCTGGAACACCATTTGAGAGAGTTGTTATTTTGGTCATTTTAACCCCTTTTGCAAGAAAGGGTCAGTTTGTGTTTTTGCAGGTTCTAGCTGATTCCAACCATCCTCAAAGCTTCTAAGGGATCATTTGAGAGTGTCCAAAGCATCAAACCATTTCTGGAACAAGAAGTTTGGCAGATTGCACAGAAAACTCCAAAAGCTCAAAAAGAGGTAAGCATCATGACTTGAACTTTCCAAAATATGCATTACTTTGAAGTCCACTGATCATACACACCTCATACATGTTATATATGTTGTGTTTGAACCAATTCATCATGTAATTCATGCTTGTATCAAAGTATAGCATAGAAAATGCAATTATAGGCCTTTTTCAAAACCACTATCGGATTTTGAGGAGGGAGTATGATCTGAAAAAAATACCACCGCCATTGGATTCCTTGTGAAATTCTAGGTCAGATGCATATAAATTTTGTCCCCAACCATGGAGAAATGAGAAAGTTATGGACATTCCCGTTTCTTGGCAAAACTTGCCTTGCCTTGCCTTGGCCAGGCCTAGAAAACAAGGCAAGCCTTGTATATTTGTGGTTTCACTTCAAGTAATGGATGTATCACCACCCCAGTGGTAAGGCGCGCGCCCTATAACCTTGAGGTCGTGGGTTCAAACCCCACCCATGCCATTTTGTGTTTTCTCACATTTTTGCTATTTTTTCCAATATTTTCATGTTTTATTAATTAATTGGAAAATTAATAACTTCTTCAATTTTAATTATTTTTTATTGGCTCTTTTTGCAAAAAATCACAAAAATGTTGAAATATTTTATTCCACAAAAAAATTAAGTTTATATTATTTATTTAATATAATTAGTATTTTTGTGAATAAATTCCTTTTTAATGTTTTTAAACATTTTAAAAGTGAATATTTACTTTGAAAATCAAAACCAAGTGAGTTTTAATTCACCTTGTGATTAATCCTTCATTTCTCAAACCTTAAACAAAAATCACAAATGGTTTATTCAAACTTATTTGGTATTTTATTTGATTTTCTTTAAATATTTACTTTTAAAGAATAACAAATTAGGGTTTCTTTGATTTTCACCCTCATCAAACAATTTCAAACACTTTTGGGCCTCTAATAGAGTGTAAGACCCAATCCTTTGTAAATACAAATCTATTTTTGGGCCTCACTTATTGTATAAGTCCCGTTGTATTTCAAAAAGTTCGACGCGATCATCGTCCGTTGAAAAACAAACCTTGGGCCTCTCCTCGAGCTATAAGACACATTCAAAATCATTGGGCCTCTATTAGAGTGTAAGACCCAACCCCCTTTGAAAACCAAACCAGTTTGGGCCTTAATGCATTGTATAAGACCCACCGCGTTTTCAAAAATCTCGGCGCGATCGCCATTTTCAAACAAATGACCCTGGGCCTCTCCTTGAGCTGTAAGCCCCACCAATTGTACAAAAATAAATCTCTTGGGCCTCTATTAGAGTGTAAGACCCAATCCCCTTTTAACCAAAACTTTTTGGGCCTCAGACATTGTATAAGTCCCCCTGCATTAAAAGAAAACCTCGGCGCGATCGCCAATAAAAAAACCAATCATCTGGGCCTACCCTCGTGTTGTAAGCCCCATTCTTTTTCTTTAAACACTTGGTCCTCTTGAGAGAGTGTAAGACCCATCCCCTTGTACAGAAAACCTTTCTTGGGCCTCAGTCACTTGTATAAGTCCCTCTGTACAAAACGACAGTGCGATCACTGATAAACCTTGTGCCTCTCCTTGAGCTGTAAGCCCCAACATCTTTTCAAAATACTTTCTCCTTTAAATTTTGAATATACTGTTGTTTTCAATCTTTCTTTGTTGAACAACTAACTAAACAACATGGAAGCTCTACAACCGAGTAAGTGTTTATATGTTTTCTTTATCCACTTTCATATACATATAACTGTATTGTGGGGCTGTTTCGCTGTAAGTCTTCTTTCATAAACTCATATTAACTGAGTAATACTAGTATAAATATTTAGAGTTTCCCCGGCAACTACGTCTAACACTAAGCCCTGTTGGTCACTCTTAAATACAAACAAAACTAGATCCCCCATAGGATTACCAGATACAGTTTTCCCTCCTCTAGGGGTTAAACAATATGGAGACGTGAAAGGCAGCATTCTCGGTGAACCCTTTCTCAGACTGTCACTCTTAGAAATTGTCAAAGAAACTCTACTCCCCAGAGATGATCTTTTCTCCGTGAATGGCATCTCTTGAGTTTCTTCCAAATTCTCGGACTTTCCTGGCTTGATCTATTCTCTGTGAATAGCCTGTCTTGAATTTCTCGGGGTTTGGGGACCCACAGGCTTCCTAAAAGCATCCCTGCCTCCTCTTGGGCATTGTACAAGGACCCTACGGCTTCTTAGAAGTATTCATAGCCTCCTCTTAGGCTTCGTATAAGGATTCTTCCTTCGAGAAGAGAGCCTCCTCTTGGGCTTCATACAAATTGTCCCTCGGCTTCTTAAAAGTTTCCAGCCTCCTCTTGGGATTCGTACAAATTGTCCCGACGACCTCCTAGAGGTATAGGAACAAAAATTAGTCATCTTAATAGAACAGTCTTTCAAAGAGTCTAGATCTTTCTACCGTGAACGTACTACTACTGTTTCTTTAAGCATAGTATAAAGGATAAAACTCTAGACTTGGAAAGTCTAATCTCCTTGAGTCTCGAAGGCATTCTAAAGTAAGGAAAAACACCAGTAGACTCGGACAGTCTCCAATCCCCTCTGGATTCCCCATTTCCTTAAAGAACAGGAAATAACCCTGATCCTCTGATCAATCCCAAAGCATAGCCTTACCTTTAATCAGTTTCTTTATAAGAACTGATTTTCTCTTTTAACCAACCTACTGGACCTGTCACTCAATTAAAACAGCAATCCTTTTAGCCTCTATCTCGGGCTTCGTACGAGATACAAACAGACTCTTGTTGAGTCAATAAATCCTTTTAGCCTCCATCTCGGGCTTCGTACGAGATACAAAACACTCTCTAGTTGAGTATAAAAAACTCTCTTGTTGAGTCAACCTTTAGCCTCCGTCTTGGGCTTCGTACAAGACACATCTAAAAGCACTCTCTTGTTGAGTCAACTCCTTTTAGCCTCCCTCTCGGGCTTCGTACGAGACACAAAAGCATCCTCTTGTTGGGTCAATAGCCTCCTCTTAGGCTTTGTATAAGAAAAACCCTGGTTGAGTCAATCAACCTTTTAACATCAAAAATGTGCCTCGTTCACAGGATACAAACATCAACAACTCATTTCATCTAATTGCTGTAAGCGGCAAGCCTCTGGATTATTTACATCCACGCCACTGTCCCTCTTTTAGTATGAGAAATTCCTAAGGAAAGATAACATTGCTCTACACTGAGTTAAAGTCTTCTCCTTCAGGTTAAAACCATCTATAAAGGAAATTATGGCATTGCTAGGATTCACATATCCCGGTTAAAGTAATCCTCCTTTATAGTCAGTCACCCAACAGTTGTGACAAACAGACCCCCTCTAGAGATGACAAATTCTCTCTAAAGACAATACCTTTTTAGCTTCACATCTTGGGCTTCGAACAAGATACAAATAGACCATTCAGCTTCACATCTTGGGCTTTGAACAAGATATAAACTACCTTTTCAGCTTCACGTCTTGGGCTTTGAACAAGACACCAAAACACCATTTCCTCCCATAGAATAGGAGGAACTACGATTGCTCTGATTTCCCTGTTTCGGTAAACGGGAATACGTAGGCATGAGATTGAAAGAAAAATCTTAGCGAGCACACTAATCCAAAGCCCCAAATCCCGTACCTTCACATATCAATCGAAAAGCATCAGTCCTAGCATCCTAACAAAACTCCCCATGAACATTCCCGGTGTTTCGTTCTAAACAAAGTAAGAAGAAAGAGGCCCATTACCATATAGCATCTGTAACCTAACAGACCGCTGTTTAAACTTAGTATGCAAGCAGGGTTAATTAGAGACATCTATTTCCCTTTCTTAGTCAGCTCAATAGGATAAAAAATGAATCGACCTGTGGTAAACCCAGAGCGACAGTGCTTAAGAACCACGTCCAAAATCGCTCGCTACAGTTTAGTTCTTCTAAAATAGAATTGATTCTGCTTTTAAAATTTATTTTACTTGAAGTTACAATTTGTAACTTATGAGTATGACTTTAAACGTGATTGTTATATTGAAATTTTCAAATCACTTTTACATATATTTTTTCAAACATAAATCACTTTAAATTATAATAAATTTTACATAATGAATTAATTCAAAATCAATTTTTTGTAACCACATAATTAAATAAATACTTAATGTCATTGATTATTTTTGTTTGTTAGTTTATTTAAACCTTAGCTAAATTCTAGATAAAAAAATATTACTTAAATGATTTATTTAAACATTAATTAATTTAAATATTAGTTGAATGGTTAGTTTAACTCAAAATCATTTATACATTGAAATTTATTGTCAAGTCCTCAATTCCCAACAAAATTAACTGTTTGTAAAAAAAAACCTTAACGGTCAAGAAAAAACGAATTACCATAAACGCCACGCCATCATTTGCTTTAATTTTACCGTTAACAAGAACAGTCACCTTTCACAACTTAGGTCTAAGGATGAAACTAACCCACATCCCAAAAAGCAAAAATAAACAAAAAAAATTACTATTTTCTTACCAAACCCCACATGGTCTGGTCTTTCTTCAAAGACATTCAAAGAACATTACAAGAATCTCACTTCAAATCACGTTTTCTCTCTAATTTTGCTTCCAGATCCATCCTTGGAATCTCCAAACCTTAAAAAAAATGTCAGAAATATACAACAATACCATCCAAAACAATAACAACAAACAACCTCAAATCTCCGAAATGTTTCAGAAATTCGCCTTAGCTTTCAAAACCAAAACCTTCGAATTCTTCGCCGACGAAAACCTCGAAGATTCCGACGGTTTCTCTCTCCTCGACTCCGCCGAAGAAATCATCACCGATCAAAAAGTTGTCGTGATCAAACCCGATCCAAATCCACTTTCTTCTCCTCCGAAGTCACCTTCACCGTCGCCATCACCACCGTCAGCATCACCACCGTCACCGTCGCCGTCACCTTCGATCGCACCGATACAAATAGTGTTAAATGAAACGACGTCGCACGATCTAATCTCTTCGATCTTCGCTGCGGTTTCGGCTTTTGAAGCTTCTTACTTTCAATTACAAAGCGCGCATGTTCCTTTTGTTGAAGAGAATGTGAAAACCGCTGATAAAGTACTCGTTTCTCATCTTCAGAGACTCTCTGAATGTAAGAAATTTTTCTGTAACCCTAATTTGTACACCAATTTTCCGTTTGGTTCTTCGTTGGAGGCTGAAGTGGAAGAGAATCAGAGTAAGTTGAGAACACTTGGTACGGTTTCGAATCGGTTGCAGTTGGAACTTGAGCAGAAGCATGATGAGGTTTTTTCGCTTAGGAGAAAGCTTAGTGAGATTCAAAAGGGTAATGTGAGCTTATCTAAGAAGCTTTGTAGTAGTAATGTTAATAGTGGTTTGAAATTGAGTTTGAGTTTGAAGCCTAGTTGTGATGTTTTGTTGAGTGTTAGGGTTTTTGATTCGTTGTTGCATGATGCTTCTAGAGGGGCGCATAAGTTTACGAAGATTTTGATTGGTTTGATGAGGAAAGCTGGGTGGGATTTAGGTTTAGCTGCGAAAGCGGTTCATCCGGGTGTTGTGTATTCGAAAAAGGGGCATAATCAATATGCGCTTTTGTCTTATGTTTGTTTAGGGATGTTTCAAGGGTTTGATTCGGTTTGTTTTGGATTGAGTTCGGAGAGAAAAGAGGAAGAGGAAGAATCGATGTCGATTGGAGAATTCTGTGATTTGGATTTGAAAGGGAGAGATAGATGTTTGAAGCAATTGTTGGAGCATGTTTCTAGCAATCCAATGGAGTTGCTTGGTATTCATCCGGGTTGCGAGTTTTCAAGGTTTTGTGAAATGAAGTACGAGAAGCTTATCCATCCTTCAATGGAGTCGTCGATTTTTGTTGATTTGGATCAAAATGAAGCCGTGTTGAATTCGTGGAGGTCGTTGAGTATGTTCTACGAGGCATTTGTTGGGATGGCTAGTTCCATATGGACACTACATAAGCTGTCACATGCATTTGATCCTGTCGTTGAGATCTTTCAAGTGGAAAGCGGTGCAGAATTCTCCATGGTATATATGGATGATGTTACAAAGAGGTTAACCTGGCCAAATAAGGGAAGGGCAAAGGTGGGTTTCACTGTTTTTCCTGGTTTTAGAATTGGGAAAGTAGTTATTCAATCGCAGGTTTACGTAAACAGTTTCAGTTTGACAGAGTAGTTTGCTCAGGGATTCCTCTTGTAGAATAGAAATTCATGGACACTTTCTATATTCAGACAAGGCTTCTGTTTTGGAGGAACTAAATCTTATTGTCGGTTCTGGTTATGTTGTGAAATAGCATCTATAATGGAGCCATAGGGTAACATGATTTAAACAAATCACTATTGTTCCACGATACGCTATTTAGTGCAAAGTGTAGTCAAATAACGGCTATAGTGGTGCTATGAAGTAACGGAACTTGAATAAACCGCAGCTTTTTACGATCCACGATTTTTCGTCAACAAAGAAGCCTAATTGTACTGAACTACTGACTGAAGAAGACAATGTCACGTACCTGAAGTTTGATTTGCATTCTGTATAAAAACGCATAAGGATTTGTAGTGTTTCTGCTGGTAATTTTCTCATGTCTTTTTTTTTCCACTCCCAGTTTTGTTTTTATGATTTGTATAGGTCACTTGTATAGAGTTAAGTTAACTGTACAGATAATCCCTTCTATGCTGTGTACTCTGACAAAACTACATCAGTAAATTGTGTATGCCACACTTATATATAACAGAACAATGAATTCGTTTGCAGCATATCTACTCTTGATCTCGACAATATTTGGTCATATTATCATGCTAGTGATATCTATCGACCATAATGTCATTACGATTTTAGTAAAAACTACACTACACTTTGGAGCTTCAATAAAATCGCGATGGTACTGTAATTTTTGCAAACTCACCAACATGCTTATCTATGGTTGGAAATTTAGTGAAGTTGTCTGTGTTTAGGTCAAATTTCAAGTCATTGTTAGTTTTGTTGGCAGGTGGTGTTTTTAATTTGCTCACTTGACATGTTCCTGTGATTTTTGCTTAATCCGCTAGTCATTCATCAAGTGCATGAAACAAATTTCACGTGTTTGAAAAGACAGATTCTACCTTTTTTTCATTATCAAGTGAATGTGTCTCGTATTGACACTACAAAACTAGTAACAATTAAATAGATAAATTCAAGGTGAAGACTTATGAAGTGTGGGTCTTTATGAAGTTCTATCTACCTGTACTCGAGTCTTTTAAATAAGTATTTCCTTAAAGGCCTTTGCACATTTAAGAGCAAGCACTTCATCTTATTCACAAGGAAGGATCATAAGTTAAGAAGTTAAATATACAAAATTTATCTTAGAAATTATACATTCGTTTTTGAAATTTCAAGTTTTTTTTTTTAATTTTAATTTTTAGTATTTTTGACTCTCTTGACTTCTGCTCTCAACGTTCAAGTTAACTTAACCTTATTCAATAAATTGATATTTAATGTTAGTGATGAGTTATTTCTCTAAATACTGTTTGTTCCATTAAGCCGAGTCTATAGGTGCGGGTATGGATATGGAAAATTATATTAAAATAAAATATTTTCTTATGACACCCTTAATAGTTCTATTGTATTATGTAAAATTTCACAAAATGTCCTCTGATTTTGGAAATATATCTCCGGACGCACTCAAATATAAATGATCGTTGAAATATTTTGGAGATATATTTTCGGAATATTTTGGAGCATAAGTCGCGCCAGACTCTTCTCCTTCTTCATTTCACAGTTTTTTTTAAACTCAACTCAACCTCTCTCAATACACTTTCCTACACCAAATCAAATTTCATCAAGCAAGACTCAAAGGAACTCAAGGAACATCAAATTTTATCTAGGGTAAAATATGTTTGTGATCTTTCTAAATATCTCAATTTTCAATTTTAGTCCCTCAAAATATTTCCTTCAAAGAATGGTCCTCTTATAATTTTTCATCCACACTTTTGGTCCCTTTTGCAAATTAGCGACGGTTTTTACAGCTTAACGACAGAATTAGCGACGGTTTTAGCGACGATTCATTACTTAGCGACTGAATTAGCGACGATTTTAGTATTATAAACCAAAAGTGTGGATGGAAAATTTTAGGAGGACCATTCTTTGAAGGAAATATTTTTAGGGACTAAAAATAAAATTGAAATATTTAGAAGGACTATAAACATATTTAACCCTTTTATCTATAACATCATTCAACTTCATCAAAATCGTCAATTTCAAGTAAGTTTTTCGAGTTTTCGGTAAATTTTGAGTTTTTGTGTAAATGTGTAGATATCAATGATTAGGGTTAGAAATGTGTAGAAATCACATGTAACATAATTTAGACATAGTGTATAACTTGTTTGTTGGCTGAAATTACTGATCATTCCGGAGATATTCGCTATTGACGCAACTTCTGAGTTGTAGAACATTCCGGAGATGAATTGTTCAGCGTTTCATATACTTTACGAAATTTCGGAGATGTATCTTCAGAATTGTTCAATGTTTTAGTTTAAGGTGCTTCCGGAGATGTATCTCTGGAATATGTCAACGTTTTAGTTTAATGGTGCTTTCGGAGATGCATCTCCAAAATTTCCTTCAATATGTTTTTATTTTATTTTAAATTTTCTTGCTTGTGCGTGTTGTTTGTGTGCACTGATGATATGTCTTACTTTACCTTACATGCATAATGGCTTCCAGAGTTGACAAACTGAGATATGGAAGGGTTGCTTAGCAAACATTCGTTCGGCGGGAGCGGAGCCTGCAGGTTCCAAAGACTCCAGGTACCACTAGTCAGGCAGAGGCGTCGACTTCTGGGGCGTCGTCTACTCCTAGGGCTCGTGCTTCACCTCAGGCCACTCCACCTTCTTCTTCTTCTTCCCGTAGGAGACGGGATTCACCATCTGACGCGTCACTTCCCCCATCCTCCCGCATGCGTCAAAATTCACTAATGTCACCTCCTACGGATGATGTTGTTGTTCCAGACCCACCTCCCACTAATGATGTTACTGATCTAGTGCCACCTCCGGAGGGTGAGGCAGCTGCGGATGTCGAGCCAGAGGCTTTTGGAGGAGGTCCATTTGATTTGTCCTTACTTCCTCTGTATTCAGACCATACTTCCAGACATATCTGGAATGAAGAAGTAACATTAGTTGGATTCTTTATTTTTTTATGTGTTAATTTTAATTGCTGACATTGATAATTTCTAACATTGATTATTCCTGACATTATTTATTTCTAACAAATTTCAAGAGCGTGATCCCTAGAAGTTTCTTAACCACGAGAGGAAGATTGCTACATTGCCTCAGTATGAGGAAGATTGGTTTTAGACGGTTCTGTCCTTATCTGGCCTGAAGGACCTATGCATGACTGGTTACACTCTAGTAAACCACGAGATGCTTAATGCATTTGTGGAGAGATGACACTCAGAGACCTCTTCGTTTCATCTCCCGTATGGTGAGATGTTTATCACACTAGATGATGTCTCATGTTTGCTACATCTTCCGATCAGGGGGAGATTCCTAGATCATGGGAGGATGACCAAAGACGAGGCAATCGAGATGATGGTAGAGCATTTGGGGCTGATCCAAGGGAGGTGATGGAATAGGTGGATAGGACCAGGGGTGTTCATGCTAGATTTGAGTTTCTGGGGAAGCTCTATAAGGCTGATATCCTGAAGGAACTGGAGGCTCATGGTGATAATGAACAAGTGGTGGTCCACAAGACGCATGCTTTAAGATCATACTTTCTTTTTTTGGTTAGCACTTTGGTTTTAGATTAAGGTGCTTCCGGAGATGTATCTCTGGAATATGTCAACGTTTTAGTTTAATGGTGCTTTCGGAGATGCATCTCCAAAATTTCCTTCAATATGTTTTTATTTTATTTTAAATTTTCTTGCTTGTGCGTGTTGTTTGTGTGCACTGATGATATGTCTTACTTTACCTTACATGCATAATGGCTTCCAGAGTTGACAAACTGAGATATGGAAGGGTTGCTTAGCAAACATTCGTTTGGCGGGAGCGGAGCCTGCAGGTTCCAAAGACTCCAGGTACCACTGGTCAGGCAGAGGCGTCGACTTCTGGGGCGTCGTCTACTCCTAGGGCTCGTGCTTCACCTCAGGCCACTCCACCTTCTTCTTCTTCTTCCCGTAGGAGACGGGATTCACCGTCTGACACGTCACTTCCCCCATCCTCCCGCATGCGTCAAAATTCACTAATGTCACCTCCTAAGGATGATGCTGTTGTTCCAGACCCACCTCCCACTAATGATGTTACTGATCTAGTGCCACCTCCGGAGGGTGAGGCAGCTGCGGATGTCGAGCCAGAGGCTTTTGGAGGAGGTCCATTTGATTTGTCCTTACTTCCTCTGTATTCAGACCATACTTCCAAACATATCTGGAATGAAGAAGTAGCATTAGTTGGATTCTTTATTTTTTTATGTGTTAATTTTAATTGCTGACATTGATAATTTCTAACATTGATTATTCCTGACATTATTTATTTCTAACAAATTTCAAGAGCGTGATCCCTAGAAGTTTCTTAACCACGAGAGGAAGATTGCTACATTGCCTCAGTATGAGGAGGATTGGTTTTAGACGGTTCTGTCCTTATCTGGCCTGAAGGACCTATGCATGACCGGTTACACTCTAGTAAACCACGAGATGCTTAATGCATTTGTGGAGAGATGACACTCAGATACCTCTTTGTTTTATCTCCCGCATGGTGAGATGTTTATCACACTAGATGATGTCTCATGTTTGCTACATCTTTCGATCAGGGGGAGATTCCTAGATCATGGGAGGATGACTAAAGACGAGGCAATCGAGATGATGGTAGAGCATTTGGGGTTGATCCAAGGGAGGTGATGGAAGAGGTGGATAGGACCAGGGGTGCTCATGCTAGATTTGAATTTCTGGGGAAGCTCTATAAGGCTGATATCCTGAAGGAACTGGAGGCTCATGGTGATAATGAACAAGTGGTGGTCCACAAGACGCATGCTTTAAGATCATACTTTCTTTTTTTTGGTTGGCACTTTGATTTTTGTGGACAAAAGTGTCACTTATACTGACGTTGCCTACCTACGGTACTTCTTGGATCTCACTCAGATCCACGAGTACAACTGGGGGTGGCTTGCCTAGTCTATCTGTATTCGAAGTTGAAAGAGGGTTGTATGTGGAAGACGAAGCATGCCATAGGTAGTGTGAAACTACTGGTGATAATAATTCTTGATCCTTTAATGTTTTTTTTGTCATTTTCATTTCATATTTGCAAAACCATTACTAATGATTCATGTGTTATGAACTTTTTTATTTCAGGCCTGGATCCTCCAGCACTTCCTGCACATCGCTGACTCGGCGAGTGTTCCTGAGTACACTGAGGATATGTTGCGTGTTACTGCTTTTATCTCTCTCTCTCTCTCTCTCTCTCTCTCTCTCTCTCTCTCTCTCTCTCTCTCTCTCTCTCTCTCTCTCTCTCTCTCTCTCTCTCTCTCTCTCTCTCTCTCTCTCTCTCTCTCTCTCTCTCTCTCTCTCTCTCTCTCTCTCTCCCTCCCTCCCTCCCTCTCCTGATTTCACTATTGACATGTCTTTTATACGAAGTCTTTTTTATTTTACTGAAGAAAAATTCATTAAATTGGAAAATCTTTACAATGAGTTGCAACAACATGGGAGGCAACACAACCATCTCAAGACTTGCAACCAACCAAGATAGCACGACCCTCAAATTGGCATTTAAAATGTATTTTAGAGCATATGCATATCATAGAGTATTACTCCATTTTACTTTATTGTGAAAATTTGTTTCATATTATCTTTTTATTGACTTTGCTTGAAATTTGTTATATAATATTTTTTCTTGATCCTTTTATTTTTCTATTTTCAACCACATGAAATGAAATGTATATAATACTGTTTTAGTTCAATCTTTTATGATTTATCTATTCACTTTTTAATTTTTTTAGAGTACTTAATACTTATAGGCTTACACTTATACTTGATTTTTTTTGTAAATCAAACATGATAAAGAAGGATTGGGTGAAGTTGCCTCGGAACACTCAAGGCTACAAGGATGATGTTAATCACTTTCTAGATATCGCATTTACCAAAAGAATAGTTGAAGAAAACAAGATTTTGTGCCCTTATGTTGTATGTTGCAATGATATATAGTTGAAAAAAAATGGGATGCAAAGTATGACCAATTACGAAGCAAAGGATTTTTAAAGGGATACTCAAAGTGGATTTCACCATGAGTGGGAGGATTTTTTATTTATATAGATATATTTTTTAAGCTTGTATTAAACATTCAACTTTAAAAAAGTTATGTCTTTTATCATTTTAATAGGTAGACTCTTATTTTAAAGTATTAAATTATGTATTAAATAATGTTACACATTTTATTTACTATATTATTTGAATTAATGTGTAAACTCAACTTTGTTAATTCAATTTTTGTGACAAATTTTTAGTTTAAGTTATAATTGATTATATTTTAAAAAATAGTGTTTATATTATATGTTATAAAAAATGAAAAAAAAAATCCTTATATGTCAACGTTTTTAAAAGTGTTGCCTTAAATGTTTCATTACTAAAGAGAACAATTTGGGATTACTCCTAGATAAACAACATTTACCGAGCGTTTCCTTAGATGCAGCAGAAAAGTGTTCCCTATTCATGTAGTTTAGGCGACGTTTATTAATATTGTGCCCAAAAAGTGAAAAGAGCGTTGCCACAAATTATAGGCAACACGCGCATAAGAGACATTTCAAAATCGTTCCTTATTCCCTAAAGCAACGTTTTTAACATTTCTAGCAACAATTTTTAAGTGTTGCAAGAGGCAATAAACGTTGTAGTGGGTCAGCGAACGCTGTAGTCGCATTGTTGAAATTCGCCATCAACGAAGTTGGCATGCCATATGGCTGGTCGCGACCATTTAAAGATATTGTAAATCCAGACACATAAGGCCTGAATACACTAGTCCCCATTAGAGGAGGGGTCATCGGTTGAACCTGCGTTCTCACGGGAGACAAAATCGGTCCACGGTAAGCATTCGACGGTATGGTCGTCGTACTTGTTGGGGATGAAATTACTTCGGACACAGACGTTGTTGTCGTAGTTTCCCCCATCGAAGGAGGGGGTGGTTGTCCATTATTATTTGGCGGATTCGCCATCGTTACCCGTCTTCTTCTTAGTATTGCTTCGTTATTAGTGGTTATTTTACCACTTCTTAATCTCATACAACGAAGTTAAAGGAAACCAGAAATGAAGAACTTCTAAATATTTCACAAATTCTAACTAACAACACCGGTCCCACCGGGTGTGCCAATTTGTTTACCATCGAAATTGGTAAACAACCTCTAGTCTTCTAAATTTGTTAAATCTTTGGTTACTTACAAGATCGACTGAATTGATCCTAGGACATGTGTCGTTATTTAGTTTTTCGGTTTGTTAATTATAAACATTTTGACAATGTTCTTAAAAGTTATTAAGGAATTGTTACAATTTTTTAAAGAAATGCAGAAGTATAGATTGTAAAGTAAAATGGCTTCAAAGTAAATGACAGGATCTTAAATGTCGAAACTGGCTTTAAAGTAAATTGCAACAAATGTAAATGACAAGAAGAATCTTAAATAATCTGGTAAAAATTACAAAGTATGGTATTCAAACGTACATTTTCACTCAGTAACACTTGTTTCTCACGCACTTGTATTTTGAGTAAATTTAGAGTTGTTTTGTACAAGTTTGAACACACTGAATCCTAACTGCTAAGACTCTATTTATAATAACTCGAGAATTACCGCTATTCAACGGTCTTCTCTCCAAAAGATGCCATGTCTTCAATTTGCATGCATTTCACTACTCAAAAGCTCCCTACGCGTCTTTAAGGAACGAATAAGACTCAAAAAACAGTTATCAACCTTATTTTGAATTGCACCTGTCGAACGCTGCTCCAGGTAAGCTTCGTCAAACTCCAATCTAAACCAAAATATTTCTAAGTCCTAAACCGTAGCGCCCTCTATGCAAGGGTATCTTCGACTAGGACTTCAATACTTTCATGTCGAAAAGCAATGTATTCTTTTTCAGAATAACTCTTCAAACTCCACTAGCTTATTTCAAATCTTCATGTGCGTCGAAATCCCATCCAACACCACCCTGCCCCATATCTACACAATATATATATATATATATATATATATATATATATATATATATATATATATATATATATATATATATATATATATATATATATATCAATTTTATTAAATAAATCACTATTAAACTTGATCGCGTTTTTTGTAAGAGTTTTTTAACCTAACAATAACATCCTTGAATTTTTTAAATGTGATTAAAAACTTAAAATCACATGATAAATTAGTATTGGTCGATAATATTTTATTAGAAATGTGGGTAAGCGAATAAAAATATGGATACTTAAATATCCATAGTTTATTGATACAAACATTGGTACCCACATGGATATAGACTTAGATACAAAAAAAATTTCACACCGCGAGTGCAAGGACGTGTACAATAGTACCCAAACTTACACATTGCCATTCCTAGCGACATCCTAGTTTAAAGATGAATTCAAGTCATTATACTACTTAAAAAACTTAATTATTTTTGTTTTAATAGAAAAATATTTCCATGAGAAAAGAATAAAAGAATTACTTTTCAACCTTAATTTATATTTACTGTTCATGAGCAGTAGTGTACTAAACCAAATGGTTTAATTTAGTTTTTAATAATCACTTTAATAAAATATAAATAAATTAATAATGTGATTTTAGTTCAATGGAAAATTGGTTTGTAATTAATTTGTATTTATATTTTGATTCTATATTTTGAGAACGGTTTATAGTCAATTTGTATTTATGATTTTATTCTATATTGAGCTATTTTTAATATTACATTTTAAAAATATTTTAGTAAAAAAGTTTTAAAAGTTTAAATTGATTTTAAATATTCAATTTGGTTAATCGAGTGGCTTAAATCTAATGATTCAAATAATTAATTATTTAAATAATTCAATTATTTTGTAAGACTACGCACGTTAGTTCACTAATATGGTTGAGTTAACAATACTTTTTGCATATGTCTAATGATCATCTCCTAAAAGAATAAAGAAACTATTCTACATTTCAGTGAATAACAACGTTTCTCCAGCCGTTCTCAAGACCCGCAAACAAATGCTCAATCATGTGTCTTAATTGTTAGTGCGTGAGACATTTTTAATGAGGAGAGAAAGAGAGAGAAAATAAGGAAATACATATTGATATTATTAAATGAACGATAATAAAACTGAGTGTCTATTTATATACACCTAAGTGACTTGACTACTAAGTAAAATAACAAACTAAGTAACAAACCCTAAACCCTAATTAACTTTGGGCTTGAGCCACATAATTCAACTTGGATTATATCTAATATGTCAACATACCCCCTATAATCCAAGTTGTCCAAACACACTAATCATTGTCTATCTGAACTATTCCTAATTTCTTTCTCAAAGTTAGGAATCTGTCGATCTTCAATCCTTTGGTGAAAATGTCGGCCAATTGTGCTTCCCTTAAGCAATGTCTTACTTCAAGTTCACTCGATTCACCTTCTCCCTAAGGAAATGAAATCTAGCTTCGATGTGCTTGCTCCTTCCATGCAAAACTGGATTATTCGCAAGGTTTATGGTTGACTTGTTGTCGATCTGCAACACCATAGGTTTCTTCACTTCGACCTCGATCTCTTCCAGCACATATCTGATCCAAATTGCTTGACACGCAGCATAAGATCCTGCTATATATTCAGTGTCACACGATGACAATGCCACCACAGGTTGCTTTCTCGAGCACCATGAGATTGAGGCACCAAATACTTGAAAGAAATATCCAATAATGTGTTTTTGATCTTCCTTATCTCCACACCAATCAACATCTGAATAACAAGTAACCATAGCTTCTTTGCTTTCAGAGTCTCGTCGAAATAAAATTCCATAGTTTGTCGATCCTTTTAAGTATCTCAGGATTCTTCTTGCAGCCTTCATGTGTGACACCCTTGGTTCACTCATATATATGCTCATTAATCCGACTGAAAAACATATATCAGGTCAACTATTGCCCACATATCCCAGAGATCAGACAATTTTTTCGAACAAAGTCGCATCGACTTTGTCTTCCTCTCCATGCTTCTCGAACTTCAAATTTGGTCTGATAGGCGAAGATGCAAGAGTCGAATCATCCATTTTGAATCTCTTGAGTATCTCTTTGACATAATTTGTTTAATGTAGCACCATACCTTGCTTCGACATTTAAAATTTCATGCCTAGGAGTACAACAACTTTCCCAGATTCAAAATTTCAAAATCCTTTTTCATCAGATCTTTGAACTTCGACAAGTTCTCCAAGAAAATCCATAGTTACTGACAAGTTGTTGACATATAAGCATATGATCTTATGCCACAACCTGAACATAAAACACCATACTCAGATTTGCATTTGACGAATCCCAATTCGACCAAGTATGAGTCGATCTTCTTGTTCCATTCCCTAGGTGCCTTCTTGAGACTATAGAGCGCTTTGTGAAACTTGTATACTTTACTTGGTTCTTCCTGAATCACAAACCCGGGAGGTTATGTGACATACACCTCTTCATCTAAAGGTCCATTCAAAAATGCAGATTTCACATCTAAGTGAAATGTCGACCAATCTTGATTGCATGCCAAGAAACCTCTAGCCGAACAGTTTCCAATATTGCAACAGATGCAAATACTTCAAAGTAGTCGAGTCCTGCTCTCTGAAGAAATCCTCGAGCTACCAATCTTGCCTTATGTCTTGCTATCGACCTCTCAGCACTGTGCTTCAACTTGAACATCCACTTCACTTCGATAGATTTTGTATGTGCTGACAATTCGACCAACTCCCATGTGTTGTTTCTTTCGATTGCTTGTAACTCTTCGACCATAGCAGACTTCCATTATTTATCTTTGAAGGCTTCGCTATAGTTGATTAGTTCAACGCCTGCAAGTAAAGCAAAATGAACTAGTTCTCCATCTGTTGTGACTTCATCATCACCAACCACTTCATAGTCTTGATGTCTTGCTGGACGAGCTCTAGTTCTTTGAGGTCTCTGGCTTGTTCCAACCATATCCTCTTCGACTTCGACTGTGTCGGGTATATCAGCAATAGCTTCGAATTCAACTGGAATATCGATAATATCTTCGACTTCAACATCATTACGTGCTTCGTCGAAATCATAACTCATCTATGGCTTATCAATTGCATTACTAGAATTCCAGTCCCAGGAAGAATTTTCATCAATCACAATGTCTCGACTCATTACGATCTTATTGTTCATTGGATTGAATAACCTGTATGCTCTAGTCTTATGATATCTTACCAGAATCATAGGTTCACTCTTGTTATCAAGCTTCTTTCTTCTTGCATCAGGAACATGCTTGTAGCAAATAGAGCTAAACACCTTCAGATGACTCATTGATGGTCGTTTTCCACTTCACACTTCTTCAGGAACCTTGTTCTTCAACTTCTTGGGAGGAGAACTGTTCAAAATATAAACAACAGTCGAAACATCTTCACCCCATAAGGATTTTGGCAAATTCTTTTGCTTCAGCATGCATCTCGCCATGTCCAATATGGTCCTGTTTCTTCTTTCTGCTATTCCATTATGTTGAGGAGTATAAGGAGCAGTTATCTCATGATCAATACCATGTTCTACACATAATGCTTCAAATATCTTGAACATGTATTCGCCACCTCCATTTGTTCACAAAACTTTGATCTTCTTTTCACCCTGATTTTCGACAAGTATCGTGAATCTCTTAAAGATTTCAAATACTTTGTCCTTTCGTTTGATCACATAAATCCAGAGCTTTCGACTGTACTCATTGACAAATAAGACGAAATACATGTTTCAACCAATGGTATACTCTTCAAAAGGACCACATACATCTGAATGTACAACTTCGAGTATGCAGGATGATCTCATTGGCATAGTCGAAACGAAAGACTTCATGGATTGCTTTCCGACTAGACAACCTTCACAAAGTTTGTCAGGCATCTCAATACTTGGTATACCAGTTACCATATCTTGAGTTATCATTTGATTGAGCGACCTAAAGTTTAGATGACCAAACCTCAGATACTACAACCAACTATTCTTGCGGTCGACAACTGTTTTCAGACATTGTACCTCAGTCAAACTAATCATGGTCTTAAATGTCCTATTCTTCGATAGGGGAGATTTCAAGACCAAGTTATTCTGAATGTAGAAAAGATCTAAGGCTCTATCTTTCATAACCACTGATAACCTCTTTTCGACCAGTTGACCTACACTTAGCAGATTGCACTTCACTCTGGGGATAAAGAGTACATCTTTGAATAAGGCTTTTGCTCCATTACTCCTTTGAATAACTATGTTTCCAGTATCTTCTGCTTGCAACAAGCTATTATCAGCAAGTTTGACCTTACTCTTCTTCGACTCGTCAAAATCTACTAACAATATTTTCGACCAGTCATGTGATTCGAGCAGCCTGAGTCAAGGAACCAAATCTTGGATTCGACATGGTCATCCGCAACTGCAACCATAACCACCATATCATCTGAATCTTAACGTGCAAGGTTCGTTATTTTGTCCTTGCCTTTTGTCGATCCCTTGTCTTTATTGTACCAACAATGTTCGTCCAAGTGACCCCACTTTTCATAATTATAGCAGTGCAAACCTTTTTTTTCTTTGCCTATCTGATAGGAATTTCCTTCTCCTCTTTTCGAGGATTCATAAGCTCTATCATCAACCTTATTCTTATGAGAATTCAAACAAGACTTCTTGACCTGAGTCTTGTCGATTTTGCCTTTGAACTTGTTGGAACCACCATTCTTCTTCCACGACTGAGCTTGTAGTGCTTGTATCGAGTCTTGAATTGTTTTCCTTTCGACAATCCTAATCTCATGCGCCTCCATCGAACCAGCCAAATCTTCCAGTTTTAGGATTTCAAGATTGTTGGATTCTTGAATAGCTACGATAATGTAATCAAAGTGAGAGGTCAACATACGCATTACCTTCTCAACTATCATATTATCAGTTAGAATTCACCAGAACCCTTTCATGAGATAGATGAGTTTATGCACTTTTGATACATAGCCTACAATCTTTTCGCCTTCTCCCATCAGAAACAATTTATATTGCCGTTACAAAGTTTGCAAATTGACAACCTTGATTTTCTCGCCTCCTTCATAGTACCTGAAAAGAATATCCCATACCTCCTTATCCGATTCAGCGTGAGCGATTATGTCAAAATTAATTGCATCAACCGTCGATTAAATGTAAAACGTTGCCTTGCAATCCTTTTTCTTGGCATCCTTGTGAACGGTTATCTCTGCGTCGGTTGCATCTTCACTAAGCGCAGAAACACCATTAGTAACCACTTCTAGTGTTTCATGAAAGCCAAATAGAGATTGCATTTGTTTTCTCCATCAAAGCCAATTCTTGCCGTCAAGAGTTGGAAGGGAGTTTGGAAAATTTCTGTTACCATTCATCTTTGCAGCGATTGATCAACAATAACCCATGATCCCGGAAATACGATCTCTGACGTGTGATTCTTGAAAACACGATCAAGAATCTAACCGGAGCTCTGATACCAATTTGTTAGTGCATGAGGCACTTTTAGTGAGGAGAGAAAGAGAGAGAAAATAAGGAAATACAGATTGATATTATTGAATGAATGGTAATAAAACTGAATTACAAAGTGTCTATTTATATACACCTAAGTGACTTAACTACTAAGTAAAATAACAAACTAAGTAACAAACCCTAAACCCTAATTAACTTTGGGCTTGGGCCACATAATTCAACTTAGATTATATCTAATATCTCAACACTAATATAGTAGACGCGAGCAACAATCGGGGAATATGTGAGATTATAGCCAAGTATGGGGCACATGACAACATCGAAATTTAATTGATTAGTCGCTCAATGCAATGTCAAGCGGATGATCTTATTCATCTGTATATGATCTTAGTAGTAGATGATCTTTGGTAGTTTTGATGTTGACAACACCTAATATCAAGCGATGTTTAGTGGAGTCCTTGAGGATCTCTGATCAAGAAACCTCTGATGATGGCGTCTATCAAAGAATATATATCAAGCCTCATTGGATAGAAGAAGTCAAGTCCTAGATGAAGTGTTTAATCCATGCTGAATCTAGCATGGGATCTTAAGGCTTAGAGGTTGCGAAATAAAGGAAGTGTGAAAGCTGGCCTGCTCATATGTCTAATTGATCAATGTATTGTAAAAGTATAAGTGTATAAGCTAATATACTAAGGCAACTCTCACATATACACAATTTTTTTAAAGCCTATTTGCTTTTATAAAATCACCCGAAAACATTTTGCGCAAGTAACTAGTTGGTTACTAGCTTGAATAAACATGGAGGAGTGTGATTTACACTAGATAATCGATTGACACACTGTAGTTGATCAATTATCTCTTTAGTAACTCATCTTAATTGTTTAAGAGGATTTCTAATCGATTAGTGACAACAAATTTGAAAACCTTCCACATTTAGCCTACATTATCGATTAAACCTAGGCCATAATCGATTATGAGCATAAAATACCCATGGATCATTTTCCTTTTTGAACTATATTTTTTCATATCTAAAAAATGTTTTTCCCAATTTCAAAACACACCAAAATTAAGATTTCTACTATTTTTTTTTCTTATTTTCTCTCTTCATTCATTTTTATATTATATCATTAACATTGCCTTGTGCCTTGTGAGCGAAAAAAAAAATACTTCGGAGAGTTGTATTGGTGATCATGCTGAAGCGTTATTCATCAAGAGCGTGATTCTCTTGTTTGATATCTTTAGTTCTTGAGATTGTCCTTGTAAATCATTGTTTGATTCTTGAGATTGTCTTGAAAAAATCTCTGTTTGATTATTGAGATTGTCCTTGTAAATTCTCTATTTTGTTCTTGAATTAGCTGGTAAAATCTTTGTTTGGTACGTGAACTTAGCTATCAAAAGCTCTGTTTTGTTTGGGGGATCAACCTATATAAAATCTCCCATTTGTTATATTAAGGTTCGTGGACATATCCATAAAAGCTTAAGATATTATTTTTGTGAAACTCTCAAGAAGAAATTCTTGAAGAGAGAAGTAGGCTAAGTGGTAGGCCAGACCTCTATAAATCCTGGTGTGTTCTCCCTTTGCCTGTGTTTTTTATTTATGTTAATTTAATTTATTTCCTCTCTATTTCTTCTTTATATTTTCCACTACTCTATCTCCGCACTATGTATGACTCAAACCAAGTCTAAACTTGGGGACAGGAAAAAGAAGCAGATCTCGGGCCAGACACGTTCCTCAGAGACGTCCAATAAAATTTTTGAGCACAACCTCATACAACAGCGAATTCCTAGAGAAGCCAACTTAGGACTCAAGGCAACACATATAACTTCTAGAAACAACAGTAAAAAAAAAAAAGAAACATCAATGATATGATAATACATGACAATTCATTCGAAACAAAACATTAAATCGAGTAGGAGTACCGCAAAAAAAAATTACGTGCTCGACTCATCCCCAACTTTCATCGGCCTCGAATCAACAATTTATTATCATAATGAATGAGTTCCTTGATATTTTCATACCGGGATGAAAATATTCCACCTATCTCAAAGCATTTTCAAGGAAGGCTTACTACTACGGAAAACATATGTAATGACGGCTGCGAAACACATATAATAACAGTTTCACGTCTGTTGTTAGGTAGCGTGTGATTGTATGTATGCTAATTTTTTTATAATGGTCGAGTGATCGTAGTTATAAGTTAGACAACGAGCTACTTATAACAACATTTAAAGAAAACACCCGTTGAGAGAAGGGAAACAATGTATTCAATTAAAGAGGAAAACTTTCACTACCTATGACGCAAAGCTTGAAAATGAAAAGATAATTAGATTAGTACGGAAATAATGTTTTGGAAGAAGAGAAACAATGTATTCAATTAAAGAGGATAACTTTCAATAATTTTTGAAAAATGACACATAAGTTCATTATCTCCATCAACGCTAAACATGTTTGTTCGGTGGAATGTAGAAAGACATATAGATAGGTAATATACTAATATCCATAAAAGATTGATGGGGTATTGATTATGGCCAATCAAGTCTATTATCTATATATTAAACGTGAAGTACTTGGAAAATCCAATTCTAACCCTCTAATCCAAAGTTTAAACTTTTCTAATTTCAGGGTTAAGAGTGTCTAATTATAGTCTTGCTGCAATATTATTCATTTGGCAATTAATGCTGCTTATGCGCCACTCTCACAATTATCTGAAATATTTTTTTATTAATTATATTATTTTAGGTTATTTGAAAAGGCACCATTATTATTCTTTGGTTGCACATTTCAATAAGCGTTTTTGAATTATTATGACCAGATACCACTATTCATTATTACAAGACATTTGTTAGCTCTAAAATCACATGGAAAATTGAAAGAACATATCCTTTGATATTCAAGAGGCATATGTGAAGACAGAAAACCCAAAACTAGAGCTGTCAAATTAAGGGGTTGGGGCCTAATTTTTGAGGCCCTAAAAATATAGGGGGCCCAAAATTTTAAATAAAAATGAGCCCTAAAATAAGTAGGCCCCCTAAACTAAGGGCCCCTAAAATTTAAGAAGGGCCTCAAAGCCCCAACATTTTTAAAATGATTTTTTTTTTAATTTTTTTTTATTTTTGAAAAAAATCGGATTTTTTTTGTAAAAAAATTCAACTTTTTTTCATTTTCGAAAAAATTCGACTATTTTTAACTTTTGAAAAAAATCAAATTTTTTTTTTTATTTTTAGAAAAAATCGACTTTTTTATTTTCGAAAAAACAACTTTTTTTTAATTTTCGAAAAAATCGACTTTTTTTTCTTCGAAAAAATCAACTTATTTTTTCAAAATTATTTTTAAAATTAATTTTTAAAAATATTTATTTTTTAAAAAAGAATAATTAAAAAAATAAAAATATTTTATTTCAAACTAATTAGATTTTGAGCCCCTTACTTAGGCCCTATAAAATGTAAAAATATGAGAGGACTTAAAAATAAAGGGGCCAAAAAAATATTTATGTAATAGGGGGCCTAAAAAAAGGGGGTCAAGTAGGGGGCCTAAACATTAGGGCTTTATTATATAGGATTTTTTTGACCCCTCTACCCAAAACCACTTTTTCTTCTCTTCATTTTCTCTGGCTTCTTCCATTATCTCTTCCCTTCATCTTTTCATACCAATAATGACTTCTCTTACCAGAACCAATTGCGTCTCTCTCTGAACTGTCACTTTCACCGCCACCGGTAACTGTAGACTCAATCAGATCCACCACCTCCGACTACGTTGGACGATTGAAGGAGGAGGGTCGCCGAAGACGGAATCCAAGGGCAAGCTGTAACACCTCAATTTAAATTATTTAATCGTCGTGTTATTTTTTCGTTGTTTGGCCTTGTTAAGGGTGTGTGTGGGTGAGAGCGTAGGCGTGGAGTCCTTAGTGGGACGAGTAGATTAGAGGTGTCGGGAAATAGTTTTGGGGTATGAGTAGTAATAGTATTACTATTATTATTATTATTATTATTAATATTATAATAATTATTATGTGAGTAATATTATTATTTCTGTTAAATTAAAAATCTAATTTAATTAAATGGATAATGGGCTTGTAGAGAAAATAAGGGCAGTTTAGTCATTAAACTGGAATTAGTGAAAATGAGTGAAGGGTGTGAATCATAATCAGATTTTGGAAAAGAAAGGGCTAGAGAGAGGAAGAACAAGAAAGAACTAGGGCACCCATCTTCATCAATTTCGCAGGAATTTGATCAGGAAATTCTAGGTAAGGGGGAGAATGGGTTTAATATTGGTGATATAATCATGAGAGGGTAGTGGGGAGTCCTTAACCCCGTAGGAATTCGCATGAAATTATGTCGTATTATGATTGTGTTGTGCATATGTGAATCTGTGGTGAAAATGGTGTGAATCGAATTTCTGTGGTTCTGATTTGTATGATATTTTAATAGTGTGCTGCTGTGTGAGCATATTTGTTGCAGATCTGTTTTGATGCAGGTTGAGAGAACGAGATTAGACCTAAGATCTATAATTTTGACTAGTAACGATAGGTAAAAGAAGTAATGGGAGATTAGAGGCTTAAAATTGATGTATAACTGATTTTAGGACTAAATGGGAAGTGTAGAATAGAGACCAAAGTGGCAGAATTCAGACTGGTATGAAAAATGGACGTTTTTCACAGTCTCTGCCCATACGCGTAACGAGGAGGGCGATACGCGTATGGATTGGTGTGCAGGAGGCCGATACGCGTAACAGGCGTGTTGTTACGCGTATGGCAAGGCGTTACGAGGGCAATACGCGTACAAAATCCCATTTGACACGACCCTCTGCCCGTACGCGTAATGGTACACGTATGGAAACCTAGCCTTACGCGTATGAGAGGCGTTACACGTAACCAGATCTGAAAGTAGAATTTTGAGTGAAAAACACTCTTCTGCCCATACGCGTAATAGGCAGGGCAGTACGCGTATGGTAGGGCGGGGAGGGGAGCCTTACGCGTCTGGTATGCATCTGGATGGGCGAGTGAACAAGGCAATACGCGTATGGCACAAGGCAATACGCGTATGGCCAGTGAGTGTGCAGAATTTTACCGTTTTGCGATTTATTTCCCGTTTTCGCGTCCGAATCGGATTCCTTTGGTTTGAGAGGTTGGGAATAGATGTCAGAACTTGAGAAATATGGAATTGGTGATAAAAATAACTGATTTAGTAATTTTGGTGAATTAATCTGTAACTAGCTAATTAACGTCGTGTGAGGTGTTTTCTGTAGTGGTATGTGTTGATTGTGATCAGGAGGATCGTGAAGGTGTATGATTATGATTATACATATGCTGTATGCTTATTAAATGTCATGCATTCATGGTGTGTCGGTGGTGGTGAATCATTGCTCAGGAGGAGTGTATGTGATTCATCTGAACTCCAATGAGGAGTGTGGTGGGGATAAATCATTGCCAAGTAGGGGTGTATGTAATTTATCTGGGTTCGATTGAATGAACCATGGTGATTTGGTACCACATGCATTGTGTCGGGTGTCGAGTCACATTGCATTGGTATTACATGTCGATTGCATTATAATTGATAATGACAAGTATGTCGTGATTATGTGATTGTGTGATTGACTGTGAGTAACTACCCTTAATATGTATTATTCACCGTTTATTATTGAATGTAGTTCTCACCCCTTTGTTGTTTGTTGTGTCTGTGCTTCCTCGGAAGTACAGATAATCCAGGTACTTGAGTGTGCATGGAGTGCATGTTACCTGATCAAGTCCTAGGAGTCGCTCTGATACGTAACACGGGATTTTGGGGATTTTCATTATTTGTTATTCATTGTTTATTTTGGTTACGTATCATTTCTTTTATTGAACTTATGGTGGCCAACATTTTAGGTGGATTTTGATGTTGTTGGCAAATTGCCGTATTTTGAATAAAACAATTATTTCCGCTGCTTATTATTGAAAAAGGAGTTTTTGTTGTTGGTTTTAATAATGTAGCATCCTACTGTTTGGTTGTAACTCTGATTATTTTCGTAATATTTACTTGTTTTGTAAAATGGGAAAGTGGGGTGTTACAATTGGTATCAGAGCAGGTCGGTCCGTCCGGCCAGGTGTTGTAGTAGAGGCTGTCCTTATAATAGGAGTAGTTGTGTGTTCTGACCGTATGTTGATTGTTGAACAGTATGGAAGGAAGGAATGATGCTGCTCTTGTTGCTGCTATGCAAGCCATGGCACAAGCGGTAGAGAACACCAATCAGGATGGGGGTGCGCAGTTTCGCGACTTAGCACAGTTTCAGAGCAATAAACCGCCTACATATGAGGGAGGTATTTTGGATCCAGAGGCTGTACAGAAATGGCTGAAGGCTGTGGAGAAGATCTTCAGGACCATGGGATGCAGTGATGCTCAGAAAGTGCAGTTTAGCACTCATATGCTGGAGGGAGAGGCTGAAGCCTGGTGGGAAAATAGTATTCAGAGGTTGGAAGCTGCGGGTACTGAGATTACTTGGACAATGTTTCAAACAGAGTTTCTGGAAAAGTACTTTCCGGAAGATATTCGTAGTGCAAAGGAGATTGAATTCCTAGAGCTGAAACAGGGTAGCATGACTGTTGCTGAATATGCTGCTCGGTTTGAAGAGTTGGTGCAGTATTGTGCTCATTACAATACGGAAGAGGCTATGACTTCGAAGTGCTTGAAGTTTGAGAATGGACTGCGTCCCGAGATCAAACTGGGCATTGCTTGTCAGAAAATAAGAAATTATCCAGAGCTGGTAAGCAGAAACAGAATCTATGACAATGATAACAGAGAAAGAATTGCTCATTACAAAGCTGTGAATGAGAAAAAGGGTAAGCAGAGGTTTGGGGGTACTCCTTACAGTGCTCCAGCTGATAAGGGGAAACAGAAAGCTGCAGTAGGAAAGAAACCAAAAGAGGGAGGAGTGGCTCCTGATACTCTCAAGTGTTTCAGATGTGGTGGCGCGGGTCACCGTGCTAATAATTGTCCGAATGAGGTGAAGAAGTGTTTCAAGTGTAGGCAATCAGGTCATGTGATAGCGGATTGTAAGGCCACTATGCCTACCTATTATAACTGTGGAGAAAAAGGTCATATCACCACTCACTGTGAGAAGCCAAAGAAGTCTCAGACCGGTGGAAAAATGTTTGCCTTGGTGGGAGCCCAATCCACCGATGAGGAACGTTCCGTCAAAGGTACTTGTTTTATTAATGATATTCCTTTGATTGCTATCATTGACACGGGTGCAACCCACTCGTTTATTTCTGTTGACTGTGTGAAGAGATTAGGGATTGTACCGTCTACTCTAGATCAGAGGATGACGATTGAAACTCCGTCTATTGGTTCTGTGGTTACTTCCTTGGTGTGTCTGAAGTGTCTGCTGACTATGTTTGGTAGAGATTTCAGAGTGGACTTGATTTGTTTGCCACTCGGTAATCTCGATGTTATTTTGGGAATGAACTGGTTGGAGTTCAACCGAGTTTATATTGATTGTTTTAGGAAGATGTTAATGTTTCTTACTCCTGAAGAGGAAGCAATAGCGGATTCGTTGCCTAGCAGGGAGTTGAGGACATTGTTGGAGGATGAAGCGAAGATGTTTGCAGTGTTTGCCTCGTTATCTGTTGAAAGCAAGACTTCAGTTAATGAGTTACCACTGGTGAGTGAATTTCCTGAAGTGTTCCCAGATGATATTACTGAATTGCCTCCGACAAGAGAAGTTGAATTCACCATTGATCTTGTTCCTGGTACTAGACCTATATCTATGGCACCGTATAGGATGTCTGCATCAGAATTGGTAGAGTTGAAATCTCAGATTGGAGAGTTGCTCGATAAGAAGTTTATTAGACCGAGTGTGTCGCCGTGGGGAGCTCCAGTGTTGTTGGTGAAAAAGAAGGATGGTAGTATGCGTCTGTGCATTGATTACCGTCAAATGAATTAAGTGACCATTAAGAATAAGTATCCACTTCCGAGGATTGATGACTTAATGGATCAGCTTGTAGGAGCTCGTGTTTTCAGCAAAATTGATTTGAGGTCGGGTTACCATCAGATTAGAGTAAAGGAAGATGATATTCAGAAGACTGCGTTCAGAACTCGCTATGGACATTACGAATATGCAGTGATGCCTTTCGGAGTGTCTAATGCGTCGGGCGTGTTTATGGAATATATAAACTGTATCTTTCACTCTTATTTGGATCAGTTTATTAAGGTATTTATTGATGATATACTGATTTATTCTAAAACAGACGAGGATCACGCAGAACATTTGAGGATTGCATTGCAGGTGTTGAAGGATAATAAATTGTTCGCAAAGTTCTCGAAATGTGAATTCTGGTTGAAGACTGTGAGTTTCTTGGGTCATGTTATTTCTGGTGATGGTATAGCGGTGGATCCATCTAAAGTAAGTGCAGTACTTCAGTGGGAAGCTCCGAAGATAGCGACGGAGATTAGAAGCTTTTTGGGTTTGGCAGGTTACTACAGAAGATTCATTGAAGGGTTTTCTAATTTGGCGTTACCATTGACTCAGCTAACCAGAAAGAATCAAGCTTTTGTTTGGGATGCTGCTTGTGAGGAAAGTTTTGAGGAACTGAAGAAGAAATTGACTACAGCGCCAGTGTTAATTCTACCAAGTCCAAATGATCCTTTTGTAATGTATTGTGATGCGTCTAAGATGGGATTAGGCAGTGTGTTAATGCAAGATGGCAAGGTGGTAGCATATGCTTCGCGGCAATTGAGGGTACATGAGAGGAATTATCCTACTCATGATCTTGAATTAGCTGCAGTGGTTTTTGTATTGAAAATTTGGCGACATTATTTGTATGGATCAAGATTTGAAGTATTCAGTGACCACAAGAGTCTGAAATATTTATTCGATCAGAAGGAGTTGAATATGAGGCAGAGGAGGTGGTTAGAGTTCTTGAAAGATTATGATTTTAAATTGAGTTACCTTCCGAGAAAAGCTAATGTTGTAGCAGATGCTCTGAGTCAGAAGACAATTCATATGTCGACATTGATGGTGAAAGAAATGGAATTGATTGAATAGTTCAGAGACTTGAGTATGGTTTATGAAACTACACCGGAGAGTGTTAGATTGGGTATGCTGAAGGTGAATAATGACTTTTTGGATGTAATTAAAGAAAATCAGAAACTTGATGTGAAGCTGGTGGACTTGATGCCTACAGGAAGCAATGATTCTGATAGTGACTTTAAAGTGGATAATGTTGGGGTATTGAGATTCTGGGGCAGAATTTATGTACCGGATAATGCAGAATTAAAGAAAGCGATCTTAGAGGAGATCCACCGGAGTAGCTTGAGTATTCATCCGGGAGCTACGAAAATGTATCATGACTTGAAGAAGTTGTTTTGGTGGTCCGGTATGAAGAGGGACATAGCTCAGTTTGTTTATGCTTGTTTGACATGTCAGAAGTCAAAAGTGGAGCACCAGAAGCCTTCGGGATTAATGCAACCGTTAGAGATTCCTGAATGGAAATGGGATAGTATTGCTATGGATTTGGTTACTGGTTTTCCAAATACGACAAGGGGATTTGATGCTATTTGGGTAGTGGTGGATCGACTTACAAAATCTGCACATTTTATACCAATTAACATCAGTTTTCCGTTGTCAAAGCTGGCGGAGATTTATATCAGAATAATTGTGAAGTTGCATGGTGTCCCTTCGAGCATAGTATCAGATAGAGATCCGAGGTTTACTTCATAATTTTGGAAGAGTCTGCAGGAAGCCTTGGGTTCTAAATTGAAGTTGAGCTCGACTTATCATCCACAGACCGATGGTCAGTCAGAGAGGACTATTCAGTCGTTGGAAGATTTGCTGAGAGCCTGTGTGTTAGAGAAAGGTGGTGCGTGGGATACTCATTTTCCATTGATCGAGTTCACGTATAACAATAGTTACCATTCTAGCATTGGAATGGCGCCTTTCGAAGCTTTGTATGGTAGGAGGTGTAGGACGCCTCTGTGTTGGTACGAGACTGGTGAGAATGTGGTGCTTGGACCAGAGATTGTACAATAGACTACTGAGACAATTCAAATGATTCGTGATAAGATGGAAACGTCTCAGAGTAGAAAAAAAGTTATCATGATAATCGGAAGAAAGACTTGGAATTCAGTGAAGGTGATCACGTGTTCCTGAGAGTCAACCCAGTGACTGGTGTTAGACGTGCATTGAAATCAAAGAAGTTGGATCCTAAGTTTAGTGGACCGTATCAGATCTTGCAGAGAGTTGGTGCAGTTGCATATAGGGTGGCGTTGCCGCCTGAACTTTCAAACTTGCATGACGTGTTTCATGTGTCGCAACTTCCGAAGTATGTATCTGATCCATCTCATGTTATCCAGAGGGATGAGGTGAAGATTAGAGATAATCTTACTGTGGAGGCGATGCCGATAAGGATCGAGGATCGCAAGATGAAACAACTCAGAGGGAAGGAGATTCCTTTGGTGAGAGTAGCTTGGGGAGGAGCTGCTGGAGGAAGTGTGACCTAGGAGCTGGAGAGCAGGATGTGAGAGTCGTATCCGGAGATATTTCCATCAGGTACATTTTTGGGGACGAAAATAATTTAAGGGGGGGAGAGTTTTAACACCCCAATTTAAATTATTTAATCGTCGTGTTATTTTTCCGTTGTTTGGCCTTGTTAAGGGTGTGTGTGGGTGAGCGCGTAGGCGTGGAGTCCTTAGTGGGACAGGTAGATTAGAGGTGTCGGGAAATAGTTTTGGGGTATGAGTAGTAATAGTATTATTATTATTGTTATTATTATTAATATTATTATAATTATTATGTGAGTAATATTATTATTTCTGTTAAATTAAAAATCTGATTTAATTAAATGGATAATGGGCTTGTAGAGAAAATAAGGGCAGTTTAGTCATTTAACTGGAATTAGTGAAAATGAGTGAAGGGTGTGAATCATAATCAGATTTTGGAAAAGAAAGGGCTAGAAAGAGGAAGAACAAGGAAGAACTAGGGCACCCATCTTCATCAATTTCGCAGGAATTTGATCAGGAAATTCGAGGTAAGGGGGGAGAATGAGTTTAATATTGGTGATATAATCATGAGAGCGTAGTGGGGAGTCCTTAACCCCTTAGGAATTCGCATGAAATAATGTCGTATTATGATTGTGTTGTGCATATGTGAATCTGTGGTGAAAATGGTGTGAATCGAATTTCTGTGGTTCTGATTTGTATGATATTTTGATATTGTTGTTGCTGCTGTGTGAGCATATTAGTTGCAGATCTATTTTGATGCAGGTTGAGAGAACGAGATTAGACCTAAGATCTATAATTTTGACTAGTAACGATAGGTAAAAGAAGTAATGGGAGACTAGAGGCTTAAAATTGATGTAGAACTGATTTTAGGACTAAATGGGAAGTGTAGAATAGAGACCAAAGTGGTAGAATTCAGACTGGTATAAAAATGGATGTTTTTCGTAGTCTCTGCCCATATGCGTAACGAGGAGGGCGATACGCGTATGAATTGGTGTGCAGGAGGCCAATACACGTAACAGGCATGTTGTTACGCGTATGGCAAGGCGTTACAAGGGCAATACGCGTACAAAATCCCATTTGACACGGCCCTCTGCCCGTATGCGTAATGGTACGCGTATGGAAACCTGGCCTTACGCGTATGAGAGGCGTTACGCGTAGCAAGATCTGAAAGTAGAATTTTGAGGGAAAAACACTCCTCTACCCATATGCGTAATAGGCAGGGCAGTACGCGTATGGTAGGGCGGGGAGGGGAGACTTACGCGCCTGATACGCATCTGGATGGGCGAGTGAACAAGGCAATACGCGTATGGCACAAGACAATACGCGTATGGCTAGTGAGTGCGCGGAATTTTACCGTTTCGCGATTTCTTTCCCGTTTTCGCATCTGAATCAGTTTCCTTTGGTTTGAGAGGTTGGGAATAGATGTCAGAACCTGAGAAATATGGAATTGGTGATAAAAATATCTGATTTAGTAATTTTGGTGAATTAATCCGTAACTAGCTAATTAACATCGTGTGAGGTGTTTTTTGTAGTGGTATGTGTTGATTGTGATCAGGAGGATCGTGAAGGTGTATGATTATGATTATACATGTGCTGTATGCTTATTAAATGTCATGCATTCATGGTGTGTCGGTGGTGGTGAATCATTGCTCAGGAGGAGTGTATGTGATTCATCCAAACTCCAATGAGGAGTGTGGTGGGGATAAATCATTGCTAAGTAGGGGTGTATGTGATTTATTCGGGTTCGATTGAATGAACCATGGTGATTTGGTACCACATGCATTGTGTCGGGTGTCGAGTCACATTGCATTGTTATTACATGTCGATTGAATTATAATTGATAATGACAAGTATGTCGTGATTATGTGATTGTGTGATTGACTGTGAGTAACTACCCTTAATATGTATTATTCACCGTTTATTATTGAATGTAGTTCTCACCCCTTTGTTGTTTGTTGTGTCTGTGCTTCCTCGGAAGTACAAATAATCCAGGTACTTGAGTGTGCATGGAGTGCGTGTTACCTGATCGAGTCCTAGGAGTCGCTCTGATACATAACACGAGATTTTGGGGATTTTCATTATTTGTTATTCATTGTTTATTTTGGTTACGTATCATTTCTTTTATTGAACTTATGGTGGACCACATTTTAGGTGGATTTTGATGTTGTTGGCAAATTGCCGTATTTTGAATAAAACCATTATTTCCGCTGCTTATTAATGAAAAAGGAGTTTTTGTTGTTGGTTTTAATAATGTAGCATCCTACTGTTTGGTTGTAACTCTGATTATTTTCGTAATATTTACTTGTTTTGTAAAATGGGAAAGTGGGGTGTTACACAAGCCGTTCATCCATGATTGTCGCGGAGTAGTTGGCTCACGACCGAACTCGGTGTACTTCACTGTTGTTTCGTCGGAGAGGCTTTGTACGGACTCAGAATGGAGGAAAGAGGGACTTTGTATGTTTTCGACTTAGAATTTGTTTTGCTTCAAAAGTCCTCTATTTTTCTTCTTCTTAGATTTGTTATGGGATAATTTGCAGGGATTACAAGGATTGATTGCAAGGATGGTGATTTTAAAGTGATCCAATTGTTTATTTTATTTACGTGATTTTGTTATCGTTTTAGGTCTGAGTCTATAGAGACTTTCAAGAAGAAAAATCTGCCCAACAAATTCATTGATGTGGTGAGGTTTGCAACGTTATGTTATTGTTCTCCTTATATTTTTGAAATTTTAATTTAAAATTGAATTTGAGTTATTTAATGCGATTTATTCTGAATTTCGAGTAGGTTAGTAAGGCTGGAGTAAAAAAGTGGAAAACATTGTTTGATGTTGTGAGTAATTTGCGTTATTAATCGAATTTAATTGATGATTATGTGTAGCGAGCGATTTTGGACGCGGTTCTTAAGCGCTGGTCGCTCTCTGTGGTTTGAGCTTAAACTACAGGTCGATTCATTTTTTATCCTATTGTGAGCTGAATAAGGAAGGGAAATAGATGTCTCCAATTAACCCTGCTTGCATACTGAGTTTAAACAGCGGTCTGTTAGGTTACGGATGCTATCAATGTGGGGGGGCCTTTGTACTGGTTATTTATATTTTCGCCAATACTGTTTCTTTCTTTTTACCTGGGCAGAAGGTTTCTGGCGGGGAACAAGGATTAGGATGTTAGGACTGATGTTTTTGAATTACTGCTTTTGAGTGATGGGATTTGGTTTTTTTGTTGATTGTGCTCGTTAAGATATTTTCTTTCGATCTTATGCCTACGTATTCCCGTTTACCGAAACAGGGAAATCAGAGCGTTCGTAGTTCCTCCTATTCTATGGGAGGAAATTGGTGTTTTTGGTGTTTTGGTGTCTTGTTCAAAGCCCAAGACGTGAAGCGAAAGGTGGTTTGTATCTTGTTCAAAGCCCAAGATATGAAGCTGAAAGGTCTATTTGTGTCTTGTTCAAAGCCCAAGATGTGAAGCTGAAAGACCTCGACTTTAGAGAGAATTTGTCATCTCTAAAGAGGGGGAAGGAGAATTACTTTAACTGGGATACGCGGATCCGAGCAATGCCATAATTTCCGAAGAAAGGGTTTTAACCTGAAGGAGAAGACTTTAACTCAGTGTAGAGCAATGCCATCTTTCCTTAGGAATTTCTCATGCTAAAAGAAGGACAGTGGCGTGGATGTAGATGATCCAGAGGCTTGCCGCTTACAGCGATTAGATGAAGGGAAAGGAGTTGTTGATGTTTGTGTACTGTGAACGAGGCACAATTTTGATGCTAAAAGGTTGATTGAATCAACCAGTGGTTTTCTTATACAAAAGCCTAAGAGGAGGCTAATTTCCGCTAGGAAAATCATTATACAAAGCCTAAGAGAAGGCTAATTTCCGCTAGGAAAATCATTATACAAAGCCTAAGAGGAGGCTATTTTGTGTCTCGTACAAAGCCCGAGAGAGAGGCTAAAAGTTTTTTGACTCAACGAGGGAGTCTTTTGGTATCTCGTATAAAGCCCGAGATGGAGGCTATTGTCTGTTTGGCTTAATAAGAACCTTTTTGTATCTCGTATAAAGCCCGAGATGGAAGCGAAAGGGGTGATTGACTCAACGAGAGAGTCTCTTATGTGTCTCGTACAAAGCCCGAGAGAGAGAGGCTAAACGTTGTTTGACTCTACGAGGGAGTCTTTGATACTCAATAAGAGAGTGTTTTTGTATCTCGTACGAAGCCCGAGATGGAGGCTAAAGGTTTGTTTCAGTTGAGTGACAGATCCAATATACTGATTTTAAAAGAGAAAATCAGTTCTTATATGAGCAACACTGTACTCAGGGATTTGATCTGAGGATCAGGGATATTTCCTTCTCTTTGAGGAAACGGGAAATCCAAAGGGTATTGAGATTGTCCGAGTCTGCGGGTTTCCTTCCTATTTAACGAAGGGGTCACTTGAGAATGTCTTTGAGACTCAAGGAAGTTAATCTGTCCAAGTCTAGAGTTTTTTTTCTTTTGTACTATGCTTTGAGAAACAGTAGTAGACTCTATGAAAGGACTGTTCTATGAGGATGACTAGGTTCTGTTCCTATACCTCTAGGAGGTCGTCGGGACAATTTGTACGAAGCCCAAGAGGAGGCTGGAAACTTTTAAGAAGCCAACGGGTCCTTGTACGAAGCCCAAGAGGAGGCTATCATTCTCGAAGGAAGAGATCATTATACGAAGCCTAAGAGGAGTCTGTGAATACTTCTAAGAAGCCGTAGGGTCCTTGTACAACGCCCAAGAGGAGGCGGATGCTTTTAAGAAGCCCGTGGGTCTATCATCTCCTTTCCATTAGGAGAGATAACTCTTTTAAAGATAAAAACCACTGGTAAACGTGCGAGGTTTACTATCCAGCGACTTTTAGCTTTAAAAGAGGGTTCCTTAGTTAAGGTCCAAGATTATGACCGTAGTGGGTACCCAAACCCCGAGACATTCAAGGCATGCTATCCACAAGGAATAGATCAAGTCAGGAAAGTTCGAGAATTTGGAAGAAACTCAAAGATGCCATTCACGGAGAATACATTCATCTTGGGGAGTAGAGCTTCTTGACGATTCCTAAGGAGGACAGCCGAAGAGAAGACTGTATCTGGTGCTCCTATTGGGGATCTAGGCGTCTATTTCTACGAATAAATGAAACGGCGTCACCTAGTTCTAGACGTAGTTGCCGGGGAAACTCAAAATATCTATACTATTATTACACAGTAGATATGAGTTTATGAAAGGAGACTTACAGTGAGCAGCCCCACAATACAGTTTATAATATGAAAGCAGTAAATGAAAGCGATAACCACTTACTCGGTTGTAGTGCTTCCATGCTGTTTGGTTAGTTGTTCAACAAATAAAGATTGAAAATAACAGTATATTCAAAATCAAAGGAGAAAGTGCTTTGAAAAAGAAAGATTTGGGGCTTACAGCTCAAGGAGAGGCCCAGGGTTTTATCAGTGAGCGCACTGTTTGACTTTGTACAGCGGGACTTATACAAGTGACTGGGGCCCAAAAAGGTTTTCTGTACAAAGGGATGGGTCTTACACTCTCTCAAGAGGCCCAAAAAAGGTTTAAAGAAAAGAGAGGGGCTTATAACACGAGGGTAGGCCCAAATGATTTTTCGTTTAAAAATGGCGATCACGCCGAGGTTTTCTTTTAACGCAGAGGGACTTATACAATAAGTGAGGCCCAAAAAGTTTTGGTTAAAAGGGGGATTGGGTCTTACACTCTAATAGAGGCCCAAAGTGTTTTGAATGGGTCTTATAGCTCAAGGAGAGGCCCAGATGATTTTTCATTTTTAAACGGGCGACGATCGCGCCGTTTACTTGTACAGAGGGACTTATACAATGAGTGAGGCCCAAAAAGTTTTTGTACAAGGGGGGATGGATCTTACACTCTCTCAAGAGGCCCAAAGAGTTTTGAAAATGATTTATGAGGGTTGAATTAATCCAAAACCCTAATTTGTTTTCAAAATGTATTTAATTGAATAAAAATTCAATTAAAATGATCAAAAATTGTTTAACACATGGAAAACAAATTGTGATCTTGGATTAATGCTTCAAAAATTAAGTATTGACCTACAAAATAATTAGAAAGCATTAAAAGTTGCAAAATCAATGTAGAAAAAATATTTAAAATGCCAAAAACAATTAAAATATTAATTCTTTGCAAAAATATCAATTATATGAAATAAATAATATTTTTGGGATTTTTTGATAAAATAAAATATTTTAACATTTTTGTGAATTATTAAAAAAGGAATCAACTCAAAATCATTAAAACTCAGAGAGAAATTAATTTTTGAATCAATTAAACAAAATCACAAAATTCAAATATTTGAATTTATGAAAAATGGCGCCAAGAACAAGCTGAAGAACACGCGCGTGTTCTTGGTTTCTCAGATTTGCATTTTCTATCCAATCTCCATGAATACGTAATCATATCATGCAATCCACATATCATTATGCTCGTCTCAACCTCACGATCATGTCTATGTACTTTAATTTCATTTAAATTAAACATACAACAAGAAATCACGAAGAGACCTCAAGAACCCTAATTTTTGCATGAAGGCTAGGATTTTTGATACACGATTCAAACAATGCAATTAATTGAGGGAAAACATTCCATGCATGATTATGAACATATGGCCAAATTATTGTGCGAGGAAATATGCATAGATTGAGAGATGACCAAGTATGTGCTTACCTCCAAGTCGTGACAGCAAGTTCAAAGTGATTTTTGATTTGGAGGTGTTACAGATGAGTGGTGATGATCTGAACAGCTTCCCTACACCCTATGGATTGTGCTTGGATGGTTGGACTTGATTGAAATTGGCTGGATCATTTTGTGGTACCTCAGCTGCACTTTGGTTAAAACCTTGAGCAACCAGCTGGTGATTTTGTGAAATTGATGTTTCAGAAGTAATCTAAGTGTTTGATCAGCTCATATGTGATGTATGTGAGGTGTGTGAGTGATTGGTTTGATTGGAATTGCTCTCAAACTCAAAACCCGATAGTGGCTTGCCTTAGAAGGCAAAATTGGAGTGAAAGAAGAGATTTTGAGGAAAGCATCTGTTAGATGGCTTTGGTGTACTCAAACTGACCACAATTGAGCTCTATTTATAGTAGAGCAAGTTTGTTTTGCAAGGAATAGTGCATGGCAGCTGGTAAGTAGGTTTGGCCAATGTTGGCAAATGAAAATCCAAGTCTCCTCTAGCCATTGACTAGAGGTTAGGGCACAGAGCTTTGGTCCCCTTGGTCTTGGATAAGTCTTGACTCATTTCAGATGAGAATGGCTCAGTCCATGCCACCTTGATGGTTTCATTGAATGCCTCATTCCAAATTTGAAGTCTTGTCCCTATTTTGGCCATTCTAGGTTCAACATGCTATTTCTTGTTCCATGGACTTTGGAGGCTTGGCTCAGTGATTGTCCCCTTTAGATTCAATCCTCTGAGGTGTCCAAGTGGATAGGAGCAATTGAATTTGGCTGATTTTGGTAAATCGACCAAAGTTGCAAATTCTGCCTTGCCTTGACAGATTTCAGCAAGGCAACTTGGCAATGTTGTATCTCATGGTGTAGGTTGAATTTGGCAATGTTCTTGGCCATTTTAGAAAGCTCTTACAAGATACAACAACTGTTTGAACAAGTTTGGTTTTGATCTCTTTTGATTCCAAGTGAAAAATCCCCCTACATTTGGCAAAAAGTAAGGCAGAATCTGACTTAGTGAAAATTTCACTAAGTGTTGGAAAAAGTGACATTTTCACTTTTCAGCCACTTTGATCACTCCATAACTCAAAATCCTTAATGAATTGGAATGACTTGTAGTTGAAGTTTTTGTAGGTGATAATGAGGGCTACAAAACCATCTTTGGATGAGAAAAAATGGCCTTGTGGTTTAGGAGTTATGGTCCTCCAAAGTTGGTAACTTTGCCACTTTATTTTTAACTTAGAAAAATTTCTAAGTTTTATGGTTACCCCTTTTACAAGTTATCTCACTTTTCTTGATTTTTCTTGATGAATGATGATTCAAATCATACATTAACATCATTTTAGGGTTAAAAATCCATTTTGGTGAAAAATCTCAAAAAGTCAAAGTTGACTTTTGTGCACAGTTGACTTTTTATCAGATGAATTCCAAACTGTGCAATTCTTCAGGAAATCATGTCCTTGACCTAAATCAAACTTGATGGACATGTTCCATGGGTGTCATAGGGTATATTCAATCATGTATTAGGGTTTGGGAGCATGTCCAGGTCAAAAGTCAAAGTTACAGTTGACTTTTCCCTTAAAACCCTAATTGTGGTGCAGATGAAATTGAGACTTGTTGCTCAAGCTTCTTGGATCAATCCATTGTTCCAAATGGATCAATATGGTATATTAGAGACCCTCAAATCATGTCTTGAGGTCTTGGCTCATGGTTTGTCCCAAAAGTCAACTTAGGGGTGAATTAGGTCAAAAAACCCTAATTCCTGATTTTTGATGAATGCATCCCCTGAGGCAAAATTGACTTGATGCATGGGTTCATGAGGTTCCATGAAGTATATTAGGTCATGTTTTGGATCATTGCCTTGTGCCCAGATGAAAATTTCCATCTGGAGGCCCTGGTCGACCAAAACCCTAATTTGGTGACACTGGCGATCTTGAGGCTTGATCCACCTAGAAGGGAGCATCCTTGTGCTTAATCCTTGAAGTGGGAGTCCTTTTGATCCTTTGTAGTTACTTGGGAAGTTAGACAAGTTGAATATCATGTCATTTCTTGATTGATCCTTTGTCTAAGCACTCAGAGAGGGCTTGAAACCCTAATTTTGATTGTATTGGATGCTCACCCATCTTTGGGGAGACTGATGAAGCATGATGGTTCATCCATATTGTGATGATGATTTTCACAATGATGGGAAATCTAAGTGGTCAAAATTTGGGGTATTACAGATGCCCCTATTTAATCTTCTTGGACCCGAAGGTGTGAATGACGAAGGGATTCGGGCATTCGGGGTGCAAGAGGATTAAATATTGGAATACCCGAAATTTTGATGGTGGTTATGAATGGTAGCTTACGCATTCATCTTCTTTAGCTAAGCAATGATGCTTAGAAAAGGTAAACTTCCCCTCGATCCTGGTCTCCTACCAAGGAACTGGTCTCAGTCTCTTTTGAAATAAACTTCCCCTCGATCCTGGTTTCCTACCAAGGAACTGGTCTCAGTTGTGGAAACAAACTTCCCCTCGATCCTGGTTTCCTACCAAGGAACTGGTCTTAGTTTCTGATTTAAACTTCCCCTCGATCCTAGTTTCCTACCAAGGAACTGGTCTTAGTTTCTGATTTAAACTTCCCCTCGATCCTGGTTTCCTACCAAGGAACTGGTCTTAGTTTCTTTTGTCAATAAATTTTACTGACAAGGGACGCTATTCGTAGCGGCTTTCCTTCAAACTTCTCGCCGAATTTTCCTGGGGAGATGCCATTTGAGTGGAAAAAGTTTTGATGTCAGACTTGCTGGGGAATCCATTCGTCAGAGTTGTAGAGGTACACAAACTTCTCTGTTTTGGAGACGCCATTTGTCGATTCTACTGGGGAAAGCGAGTCTCTTGAGAGACTGTTTTCGTTTGGGGTTACATCATACTTTTCTCGGGATCTTCCCGGAGAAATGCCATATGATGGGATCCAATTTTGAGGTGCCGATGACCTTCTCATCAGTGGTTTTTCGGAGCAAAACTGGCGTGCTGCCGAATCTCTGATCACGAGGCTTTCTCTGTGGATTTTCCTTAATCCGGGAAAGCAAGGATATCATCTTCAATGGCGAAGAGTGATGCTTATTGAAAGTTTTCTCTGGCTTTTCAGAGGTTCAAGTTATCAAAGTGGTCAAGGACCAACTTCTTTCCAGAATTAAACTGGAAGCGAGGTTGTTCAAACACAGTATTTCCTGACGAGGCAAGAACTGACAACTCGATTGAGAGGACTTCTACCACTAGGGGACAGGACCGACTAGAGTGATAGTGATGCAATATGAAATGTGAATGCAAATAAAAAAATGCATGATGCATGTATGTATGTGCTGACAAAACAAACGCAACATACAGACTAAGAGATGAACACAATTGGATACTCGGCCATCGCGGGGCGAAGAAGTACCGTTGATTCAAAATAGCAATTCCACCTTTCTTAGGAGAGATAGTCCCGTTGGGAGCTATGTTGATCGGGCTTAGGAGATGAGAACTCGGCCGAGGCGTGTCAGACGAAACAAGGTCTCTGACACAGTTGATCCCTTCATTCAGGCATACTAGGCCTAGAAGGAGTACTTTGATTCTGCACTTTGAAGTTCGCTTACTTCGGGAGAAGCGATCGATGTTTTTCTGATGTTCAACAGTCAAAAGAAATGCCATCTTTAATTTAAAAGCAGAAAAAGTTTAACAAGTAAATTTGTTTTATTTCAAGAATCGCTGATTAAGTTTAAACAACGTCGTTCTGTAAAGCTAAAACAAGTAAAGAATTACAAACAAAAGCACAAGGGCTCAAATTTTATTGATAAGATGGAGTTCAGCCAAACGCGTGATTCCAAAGAGTATATACAAAGTTAGAAAATGGTAATTTACAGGGAAAAGGGCTACGTTGAAACATAACGACCACTATCCTTCTACCAACTTTGAGTTCGGGACATCCTGAGCTTCCGTCGAAGATGACCTTTGACTGGAGATTTCCTCTGATAGATGATGCTGTAACTGCTGCTGAGGGACTTGCCTCTGTTGAACATAGTTACTTGCCATTATCCCTAATTTTTGCCTGGATTGTACTATGAGATTTCCAATCCATCGGGATGATTTTTTTCATGTCTCTAACTTTTGCCTGGACCGCCCTTTTGGGTTTTCAATCCACCAAGACGTTTTTTTTTAGGCGAAGTATTTCTTGACTACATCAACATTCGTGGGGTAGGCAAATTCCTCTCCGTCCATGGTTGCAAGTCTCAAGGCGCCGCCTGAGAAAGCTTTCGTGACCACATAGGGGCCATCATAATTTGGGGTCCATTTGCCCCGAGAGTCAGTGAGAAATGATTGTATCTTCTTGAGCACGAGGTCTCCTTTTCTGAAAATACGAGGTCGAACCTTTTTGTCGAACGCCCTTTTCATTCTCTGTTGATATAACTGACCATGGCATAGTGCCGTGATTCTCTTTTCTTCGATCAGGTTCAGTTCGTCGTGTCGACTTTGACACCATTCAGCTTCGGTGAGCTGAGCTTTCATCAATACCCGGATTGATGGGATCTCTACTTCTATGGGGGGCACTGCTTCCATGCCATATACTAGAGAGAAAGGGGTTACCCCTGTTGAAGTGCGGATAGATGTTCGATAACCGTGAAGAGCAAAGGGTAGCATTTCGTGCCAATCTTTATAGGTTACAACCATCTTTTGAACGATCCTCTTGATGTTCTTGTTAGCCGCTTCTACCGCCCCGTTCATCTTGGGTTGGTAGGGAGATGAGTTATGATGTTCGATCTTGAACTCTGCGCACAACTCCTTCATCATCTTATTGTTCAAGTTAGATCCATTATCAGTAATGATCTCGCTTGGAACACCATAACGGCAGATGATATTGTTTTTGATAAATCGGACCACCACTTGTCGGGTTACATTGGCGAATGACGCTGCTTCGACCCACTTGGTGAAATAATCAATGGCTACCAGGATGAACCGATGTCCGTTTGAAGCCTTAGGTTCAATCATGCCAATCATGTTGATTCCCCATATGGAAAATGGCCACGGGGAAGAAAGAACTTTGATGTGATGGCGGTACATGAATTTTGTCGGAGTATATCTGACACTTGTGACACCTCCTCATGTACTTGTAGCAGTCGGATTCCATGGTCAACCAATAATACCCGGCCCTGAGAATTTTTCTCGCCATTGTGTGTCCGTTGGCATGAGTGCCAAAGGATCCTTCATGAATTTCTTTCATGAGCATGTCTGCTTCTGGTCTGTCGACGCATCAGAGCAAGACCATGTCAGAATTTCTCTTATAAAGAGTGTCACCGCTCAGGAAGAAGCTTCCAGCCAATCTTCTGAGGGTTTTCCTGTCTTTTCTGAGTGCCCCAGATGGGTACTCTTGTTTCTGAAGGAAGCATTTGATATCGTGATACCAAGGTCTGTCGTCTATGACTGCTTCAATCGCGAAGATGTAAGCGGGCCGTTCAAGGCGCATGATGTCGATCTTAGGTATGTCATTCCATCGACCTACACTAATCATGGAAGAGAGAGTGGCTAATGCATCAGCCATGTGATTCTCATCACGAGGGATGTGATGAAAGTCGACTCTGTTGAAGAAGGGTAACAACCTTCTTGCATAGTCTTTGTAAGGAATTAATCCTGATTGGTATGTGTTCCAATCTCCTTTTATCTGGTTAATAATCAGGGCTGAGTCGCCGTATACGTCCAAGTTTTTGATCCTTAAATCAATCGCTTCTTCGAGACCCATGATACATGCTTCGTATTCGGCCTCGTTGTTCGTACATTTGAACGTAAGTCTGGCAGTGAAAGGAATGTGGGAACCCTGAGGGGTAACAATGATTGCCCCAATTCCGTTTCCATAATGATTGACTGCTCCGTCAAAGATAAGTCCCCACTGGGAACCTGGTTCTGGCCCTTCACTGGGTAGCGGTTCATCGCAATCTTTCATTTTTAGATACATGACATCTTCGTCTGGGAAGTCAAACCCGATTGATTCTTGATCGTCAATCGGTTGATGAGCCAAATGATCGGCTAAAATACTTCCTTTAACGGCTTTCTGAGAATGGTACTCTATGTCATATTCTGATAGTAACATCTGCCAACTGGCAATCCTTCCCGTGAGAGCAGGTTTTTCGAAAACGTACTTGATTGGATCCATTTCGGAGACCAACCAAGTAGTATGACGAATCATGTACTGGCGAAGACGTTTGGCTGCCCAAGCCAAAGCGCAACAAGTTTTCTCAAGCATTGTGTACCGAGTCTCGCAGTCGGTGAATTTCTTGCTTAGATAGTAAATGGCAGACTCTTTCCTTTTAGTTTCGTCTTGTTGGCCAAGTACACATCCCATTGAGTCCTCTAGGACTGTGAGGTAAATGATCAGTGGTCTTCCTTCCACTGGAGGTGATAGGATCGGAGGATTCAACAGATATTCCTTGATACTGTCGAAGGCGGTTTGGCAATCTTCTGACCAAACGCAATCCTGGTTCTTTTTGAGTAATTTGAAAATCGGCGCACATGTCGCGGTCATAAGGAATATGAATCTGGAGATGTAGTTCAAACGTCCCAGGAATCCTCTGACTTGTTTTTCAGTTTTCGGAGAAGGCATTTCTTGAATGGCCTTGACCTTGCCAGGATCAACTTCAATTCCTTTCTGGCTGACGATGAACCCTAGTAATTTCCCCGAACGGACACCGAAGGTGCACTTGTTAGGGTTCAAGCGGAGCTTGAATTTTCTTAGACGTTCGAACAATTTTGACAGATGTTCAACGTGCTCATCCTCTGTTCTTGATTTTGCAATCAAATCATCGACATATACCTCGATTTCTTTGTGTATCATGTCATGAAACAGAGTAGTCATGGCCCTTTGATAGGTTGCCCCAGCATTCTTCAAACCGAACGACATTACCTTGTAACAAAAGGTACCCCACGGGGTAATGAACGAAGTTTTCTCCATGTCTTTCGGCGCCATTTTGATTTGGTTATAGCCCGAGAATCCATCCATGAAGGAGAATACTTTGAACTTTGCTGTGCTGTCAACTAGCATGTCAATGTGTGGTAAAGGAAAGTCGTCCTTTGGACTTGCCTTGTTTAGATCTCTGTAATCAACACACATTCTGACCTTTCCATCCTTTTTGGGAACGGGTACGATGTTAGCTAACCATTGAGGATATTCAGATGTAGCGAGGAAACCCGCGTCAATCTGTTTCTGTACCTCCTCTTTGATTTTGATGGCCATGTCCGGGTGAGTCCGTCTCAACCTTTGCTTTACTGGTGGACATTCCGATCTTAGCGGTAAGTGATGTTCCACGATGCTGGTATCCAACCCTGGCATATCCTGATAGGACCAAGCGAATACATCGGGAAATTCTTTGAGAGCTTTATCAAACTTTCTTTGACAGTTGGACTGAGCAGTGCTCCGATCCTGATTTCTTTTCTCTCTTTTTCTGAACCTAAGTTTACTGTTTCCAACGGCTCTTTGTGAGGTTCAATGGACCTTTCCTCTTGTCTGAGTAGTCGGGAGATCTCTTCTGGAATTTCGTTGTCATTTTCTTCTTCAGCCTCGAATACCGGGAACTCAAAGTTGGGAGAAGGCATCGGATCGTATGTTTCAACGGGGTATAAAACAAGCAATCTGCATGACGTGATGATTCGTGTTTAGAAGAGATAGAGAAAATGTAAGTGTGTGCAGTGTTTTGATTTTACTGCTTGTTTTTATTATTGAATGTTTTTCTTAGGATTACCATTTTCTGAAAAAGCAAAAAGAGAAAACAACAATTAATGCGGAAATTACAGAACGACGTTATTTTATTAATGAACAAGTCGACTCTTGAAACTACAGCCCTATAAAACAAAACTCACTCGCTCTGGGCAAAGCGAAGAGGGAAATTTACAAAAAGCGAGCCCTATCAAAGCATCCGTTTCACCTGGGCAGGGTGAAAGGTTAAAGATGGCAATTACTTTGACTGATGAACGACCTTCGGAACCTCGACCGCAACCCATTGGCGGAGAACTCCTCGGTGAATCACAAAGTCTGGCACCTTCCTTGATTTGTCTTCAGAAATGACGCTGATTTCTGGTAGAGCAGGATCATTGGAATCTGTCTCCTAAGCAGAATTGTCGTAGGAGGATTCCTCTATTGCACTTTGCATAGCATTGGTGCTCTCAGCTGTATCTCCCCATCCAGTTGACTGGATATCTTCGAGCCTGATACGAGAGCTTTCGGGAGCAGTGTACTTGACCATAAAGTCGTATCTTCCACTTGGTTGTCCCAAAGTGTCCAAAACTTCTTTGGAACTGGAGAAGTCATTCCTCTCGATGACGTTGACCTCAGGAAAAGCATAGTTGATGAATTCTAGTCCTGCAAACATTGCGAATTCATCTTCATGTTGAGCAGTTTTCGAATGACCTGAGTGTTGATCCCATGACATGGCGGGGACACAGGTATTTTGTTCAATGACGCTCATCTGAGTTTCATTACTCGGCTGACTTTCTTGCCCCAAGTTTCCTGGGTAAGGCCGCCACATTGGCAGACCATCCATCGGGCCATAGTAATTGTGATCAAAGTTTTCTTTCATCAGAGTGTCCTCCTCTAATGAATTTGGCGGAGCACGGCATCCTTCCGGATCACAATCTCCGTAGATCATTTCGATATCTGATCTTGGTATAAATCTCGGACTTTCTGTAGGAAAGCAAAAAGGCATAGGCACCTCTTCCTGAGACATATAGTCGTCCTTGTTAAGGTAGGACTTCCATTCTTCATCTGTGTCAGAGGGATCTTCCTCATTGATAGCATGAACTGTCTGAGACACTGGGTGAAGAAAACCTCCACTGTGGAAGAGATTTTGAAGGGGATGAAGACTTTCATCGTTGGCGGCTGTCTGAGTACAGGTCGCAGAAAAACCAAGACCCTTCTTTATTTTATTGTCAGTGGGAATGACAAGTTGTCCCCATCCTTTTGTATCGGTACTCTCGACCGCTTTGATAGCATCTTTGTATGAAGAAATTGAAGTTCCTTCTTCGGACTGATTGTCTTTGCTCACCGACAGTGCTTGGAACTGAGTTCCAATAACCTCCTCGGGTTCTACACAAGCAGATGATGATAGGTTACTCACAAGCAAGGCTTGTTCCCCACAAACCGTGACAAGTTGATCGTTCTTGACGAACTTTAGCTTTTGGTGGAGGGTTGAAGTAACCGCTCCAGCCTGATGTATCCAAGGTCTTCCTAATAAACAACTGTATGTTGCCCGGATGTCCATGACCTGGAAAGTGATTTGGAAAGTGTGAGGACCAATAGTTATGGGAAGATCAACTTCGCCGATAACTGTTTTTCTGGATCCGTCGAATGCTTTGACGACGACCTCGCTGACTCTCATCGGAGGGCCCTTAAATGATAATTGCGTCAAAGTGGACTTCGGCATCACATTCAGGGTTGACCCTGTGTCTACCAGTACATTGGCTAAAGCATCGCCCTGGCAGTTAACTGTAATGTTGAGCGCCATGTTATGACGACGACCCTCTTCAGGTAATTCCTCATCACTAAATCCCAAATTGTTGCAGGAAGTGATGTTAGAGACAATGCTATCGAATTGTCTGATTGTTACATCCTGTTCCACAAAGGCTTGCTCCAAGACTTTCTGTAGAGCCTCTCTGTGTGCTTCTTAACTGAGTAACAGTGATAATACTGAGATCTTTGAAGGAGTCTGTAACAGTTGATCAACAATGTTATATTCACTCCTTTGGATGAGCTTTAGCATATCATCTTTGTCTTTTGAAAAGTCGGGATTACCAGATTGACTGACTGGTGGATCAGGAATTTCCTCCTGAAGTTCCTTTTCTTTGTTGGATTCTCCAACCCCTCGGTTGAAGATTCGACCGCTCCGTGTTACACGACTGATGTCTGCAATATTCACGACGGAGGGTAATGGAATTTCCTTTCCATTCTCGATTATTGTTGCACCATATTTGTAAGGGATTGCCTTAGCTGATTCATACGGTAGTGGCCCTGGTAGATAGATGACTATGGGAACCTTCTGATTTTTCTGACCATCATAAGTAACCTTGATCCGTTCCCGGTTGGGAACTCTAGATTTGTCAAGTAGAGGGATGATGGCAAAAACATCCCTGGTCCTGTGATGACCAGAGATCGTGACAACATCCTCAACTTGCTCGGCAAGGTAGTTCGGCGACCAAATGATGGGTCCTGAACCGGGATATGGACGAATTTCTCCATGATCGACCTGACCCTGAAGAGCTGCTCTCACAAAGTAACACCCTTGGTTACTTTCTGCACAGACGCTACAACTGTCATAGTTGTGTGGTGGCACCTGGCCACGCCCACTTTGAATACAATGTAACCTCACTAGGTTACCTTCCATTGATCGGACATCCTGACTTTGACGACGAGTAGGATTCCTGTTATTGATACTAATCTGCTGAGTATCTTCGTCCATATAGACTGGCATCCACCAGTGATTTAACAAGTGCTGAAGTGCCTCCTGGACAAGGGTACAACCTCGATCGTTTTTGCAACCCGCTTTACAATTTTGATAGTCATGTGATATTAAGAATCCAAGTCGGACCTGCTCAGCATGTAACTCTACCAGGTTGGTATTCATTACGCGGATGTCGAAGATTTGAACCATGTTGATTTGATAGGAGTTCCTATCATGGTAGTCTTGGATCCATCCAAGATCCATCTGACGCTGGAGGGCCTCTTGTATGAAAGAGCATCCCTGTTTGTTTACCGAACAAATCAGACATGAACTGTAATCGTGCCGCGGAAGATTATGATACTGGCTTTGCCTTGAGTGCATCGCCACCAATTTGACATTCATCGCACGGATGTCGTGGTTTTGAATGACGTTGGAAAATTCGTGTAAACCATGTTAACTTCACGAACTCGGTGCTCTTGGATCCATCCAAGATCCATTTGTTCCTGTAGAGCTGCTTGCACTACAGAACATCCCTGGTTGTCTTTAGAGAAGATATCACACTGGTGATAATTATGAGGTGGCACATGGCCATATCCACTCTGTCTACAATGCATCTTGACCAGATTGGTCCCCAATAAGAGTATATCGTGAATTTGATAGACATTGTTAGTCTCTTTCTCAATCAGATTGACTGCAGCTTTCTCGTGTTGAGGCAGCGGGTTCGTAAGAACATTAGGATTCGTATCTTTGAAAGATAAGAGCCCGCTCCTAACAAGCTTTTGCACGTCGGATTTGAAATTGAGACAAGTCTCAATGTTATGCCCTGAACCTCCTTGATGATAAGGGCATGTTTGATCCGCTTTAAACCAAAAAGGCGGATTTTTCGGAACTGTAAGAGGAGACTTAGTCTGGATGTGCCCCTTAGCCAGCAGTAACGGAAACAGCTCTGCGTACGTTACAGGTATAGGATCAAATCCTGATGGCCGTGTTGTACGGTTGTTGTTATATGGAGGACGAGCCTGCTGAAGAGGCTGTTGTGTCCTTTGTTGGTCAGGTTGGCTCTGCGCAACCTGAGGTTGATACATAGGAACAGGCGCGGGGCCGATAGCAGGAGTAACAGCTGCTACTGGCTGATAACGTCGCCTTTGCTTTTCGAGAGAAATATTCCCAATATCTTGCTCTTTTTTCTTAGGGAGAGCACTACCGTATTTTTTAGTACCGCTCGTTGATCCAGTGTCTTTTACCAAACGTCCTTCTCAGACAGCTTCCTCAAGACGTACACCCATGCCGACCATTTCGGTGAAATCACTGGGTGCACTGGCAATCATTCGGTCATAGTAAAATGAGCTTAAGGTCTTTAAGAATATTTTTGTCATCTCTTTTTCCTCAAGAGGTGGACAAATTTGAGCGGCAATTTCACGCCACCTTTGAGCATACTCCTTAAAGGTTTCCTTTTCCTTTTGCGACATTGATCTGAGTTGATCTCTGTCGGGGGCCATGTCCAAATTGTACTTGTATTATTGGACGAAGGCAGTACCAAGATCTCTGAATGTACTGATCGTAGTACGGTTTAAACCCATGTACCATTTGAGTGCGGCACCGGTTAAACTATCCTAGAAGTAGTGAATCAGCAGGTCCTAATTCTCCGTCTGAGCTGACATCCGCCGAGCGTACATCACCAGATGGCTCTGAGGGCAAGAGTTACCCTTGTATTTTTCAAAGTCGAGCACTTGGAACTTGTGCGGGACTTTCACATTTGGGACCAAGCAGAGGTCTGCGGCGTCCTTTCCAAATAGATCCTGACCGCGAATGGCTTGCAGCTATTTCTGCATTTCCAAGAACTGCTCCTGGAATTCATCCATTATGTCAAACATAGTTTCCTTCTTACCAGAAGGTGTCTGTGGAATCTGTCCTTCCGGGACAGTGTGCACCACAGGGGGTGGTACCGTGACTACGGCAGTAAGTCTTGGCGCCTCCCGAAGTTTGTAACCTTCAGGAGTCTTCAGTATGCCCCTGGCATCTTCTCTTTCCCGAAGTTTGTAACCTTCAGGCCCAGCGGCTTCTGTTGCGATTCCATGATCTTCAGTGATCGGCAGAACATATCCTTCCGTGATATAGTTAACAGGCATGCCCCAAGGACGATCTTTCGGCATCTGATACCTAGGATCATACTTTTCTATGATGGGCGTTGAGGTGATCTCTGAGATCACAGTTCTTTGTAGCTGAGCTTCTGCCATGGCTTGCATGTCGTTACGAAGCTTTCTCATATCCTCTCTCAGAGCATCGATCTCTTCTTTCAACTCTCTGTTTTCTTCCTCAAGATCATCCATCTTTTTCTGACGATTGGCCCGAGTATTATACGAATGAGACAGTTTGACTCTAGAATCGAGACACAAACGTGAGATTCGTAGGGAAGAAGAATACGCGATGTGAGAATGATGAATGCAATGATTATATTAATTGTTGTTTTTTGGTTTTATCAAAATAAACTTCGACAATTAGATTGCAAATATCAAACACTGGGGAAACCCCTTTTTATTGAATTCCAAAGGATTACAAAAATGGAAATACAGTAGATTACAAAGTGCAAAAACAGAAACCTAAACTAATGGGTCCCGAGTCCTCTCTGAGGAGAAACCGGGTGCTGATTCTGGTATCTTCCTTTTCTTTGACCGGGGCACTTGGGCCGTTGTCGGGTTGTCATTCCTTTGCCAAGTGAAAGGAGTGAGCAAATTCCTTTGGTCATCTTGATTCTCTACAGCATGCTGCTCCAAAATTTCAATCAGAGCATCTTTCTCTTTTAGTAGTTGCTGTATTTGGATACACTCTACGTCGAGGGTGCGGTACTTGTTCTTCCAAGATCTTCTTTCCTTTTGAACCTTGTTGAGAGTAACCTGAAGCTTTTCAGTTTCCGTCATGAAGTACATGACAGTTTCTCTTGGCGGAAGAATTCCATAACGAGGATAAGGCATTTTTAGCTTGAGAGCTCTAGTTTGTACCCAATGGAGATAAGGCTCCACCAAGACACAGTCCGGTTTTCCCAGAGACTCTCGTCCTTTCTTATGAACCTGTTTCCAAGCTTGCACTATTTCCATCTTTAGTGCTCTGTCACTTTCTCCTTCTTTGAAGAAAAGACCTTCCAGATGAACACCCAGTGGGATGTGTCGCATCCGGTATCCAAATTGACGAAAAACCAATATCGGATGATAGTTGATTCCTCCTTTAGTTCCTATGAGGGGTACGCTGGGGAAGTTTCCACAACAGTCAATGATTCTGATTCCCTCATAAATCCTATTACACCAATCTATATCGGAATTGGTAAGAGACATGATCTTCTGCGACCAACGTAAGACACTCTTGCAATCCCAAAAAGCAGCAGACTTGGGCAAGTGAGAGATAAACCATTTGTAAAGCAAAGGTGCACAGCTTGTGATCTCCCCTCCGCTGTACAAATTTCCCAAGTGTACAGAATGATACGCATCTGCGAGCAAAGTCGGCACAGGGTTTCCAATGAGAAAAACCTTAATAGCGTTGATATCGACGAAGTTATTGATGTTGGGAAACAAAAATAATCCGTAGGTGAGCAAGACAAAGATGCTTTCAAAAGCAGTCCCGTTCCCTATACTAGCGAAGTATAGAGCCTTTTTTTGTCAAGAACTGGGATGGCAAACCTTGGATGCCACCCTTAGTAATCATGTGAGTCCTGACCTCAGACTCGTCCAAATGAATTGCTCTTGCAATAGTCTGATTCTTTGGAATTTCTTCCAGTCCAGAAAATGGAGCTCGATCTGTGATATGTAAATCAGCCAGATGAGAATACTCCTCCAGCGTTGGTGATAGTTGGTAATTCGGGAATGTGAAACAGTGATAAACTGGATCGTAGAATTGAATGAGCGCGTCCATGATCCCCTCAATCACATGGACTCTTAACAGTGGTAGCAAACCACCGTGCTTGGCTCTGAAAGCCTCTGGGTTAACGATCATCCTTGCTAACCTTCTCAAATCCCCTAGTTTTGGAACCTTGAAGGTATACTGGCGAGTTTTCCTTCTACCGAAATCCATTAGCGTAATCTTTTTCTCTGATATTTGCAATCACAGTCTTAGTTTAATTTGAAAAACAGAGAGACTAGAAGAGAAAGTTTTTTGAATGTTTTAATGTTTTATTAAATGGATGCATGAATGCAGCACACAAAAACATAGAAAAAACATGGGGTCAGAGGGTCGTTGTCATGAAGTCAAGGCTCTACCCATCCCCAAAGGTTTATACTAGGGTGATTTTTGTACCTGTACTCATTATCATCAGCTCCTCCCAGGAAGGCAGACAACAAGCGGATCGCCAGCGAGTTGTGTGCAATCTTAGAGTAAGTGCTATTCACCGAGAATAGATCACCAGCCTCAAATGAGGGTAGTATCGCATAACAGCTATTTCCGATAGCTTCCGCACTACGAAAGGGTTGGCTTTTCTAGGTGTATACTCAATCTTTCCACATACGGCATCACCCGCATTCCCATTAGCAGAAAAATAAACACATATAGCAATTAGGAAAAGCAGTATATATATTTGTCCTAAACATCCTAGACCTTTAAAGCTAAGAACCCTAAGTTCTTGACAGAAAATGGGTTCCCCGGCGGAAGCCCCAATCTGTGGTATTCAGCCTAAGAGATGGACCAGCATAGGTCAATCTTTCTCCTTAGCAGAGTTGCCATTTTCCGTGGAAAATGGGGACGATGCCCTAAAGCACAACAAGACCTAGCCCCACGGTGGGCGCCATTTTTCTGTTGGCGGCCACCGCCGTGAAAATGACTTACCCAAGGTTTAAATTGTAAGGAAGAAAGAAATGGCCCCATGGTGGGCGCCATTTTTCTGTAGCGAGCGATTTTGGACGCGGTTCTTAAGCGCTGGTCGCTCTCTGCGGTTTGAGCTTAAACTACAGGTCGATTCATTTTTTATCCTATTGTGAGCTGAATAAGGAAGGGAAATAGATGTCTCCAATTAACCCTGCTTGCATACTGAGTTTAAACAGCGGTCTGTTAGGTTACAAATGTTATCAATGTGGGGGGGCCTTTGTACTGGTTATTTGTATTTTCGCCAATACTGTTTCTTTCTTTTTACCTGGGCAGAAGGTTTCTGGCGGGGAACAAGGATTAGGATGTTAGGACTGATGTTTTTGAATTACTGCTTTTGAGTGATGGGATTTGGTTTTTTTGTTGATTGTGCTCGCTAAGATCTTTTCTTTCGATCTTATGCCTACGTATTCCCGTTTACCGAAACAGGGAAATCAGAGCGTTCGTAGTTCCTCCTATTCTATGGGAGGAAATTGGTGTTTTTGGTGTTTTGGTGTCTTGTTCAAAGCCCAAGACGTGAAGCGAAAGGTGGTTTGTATCTTGTTCAAAGCCCAAGATGTGAAGCTGAAAGGTCTATTTGTGTCTTGTTCAAAGCCCAAGACGTGAAGCTGAAAGACCTCGACTTTAGAGAGAATTTGTCATCTCTAAAGAGGGGGAAGGAGAATTACTTTAACTGGGATACACGGATCCGAGCAATGCCATAATTTCCGAAGAAAGGGTTTTAACCTGAAGGAGAAGACTTTAACTCAGTGTAGAGCAATGCCATCTTTCCTTAGGAATTTCTCATGCTAAAAGAAGGACAGTGGCGTGGATGTAGATGATCCAGAGGCTTGCCGCTTACAGCGATTAGATGAAGGGAAAGGAGTTGTTGATGTTTGTGTACTGTGAACGAGGCACAATTTTGATGCTAAAAGGTTGATTGAATCAACCAGTGGTTTTCTTATACAAAAGCCTAAGAGGAGGCTAATTTCCGCTAGGAAAATCATTATACAAAGCCTAAGAGGAGGCTATTTTGTGTCTCGTACAAAGCCCGAGAGAGAGGCTAAAAGTTTTTTGACTCAACGAGGGAGTCTTTTGGTATCTCGTATAAAGCCCGAGATGGAGGCTATTGTCTGTTTGGCTTAATAAGAACCTTTTTGTATCTCGCATAAAGCCCGAGATGGAAGCGAAAGGGGTGATTGACTCAACGAGAGAGTCTCTTATGTGTCTCGTACAAAGCCCGAGAGAGAGAGGCTAAACGTTGTTTGACTCTACGAGGGAGTCTTTAATACTCAATAAGAGAGTGTTTTTGTATCTCGTACGAAGCCCGAGATGGAGGCTAAAGGTTTGTTTCAGTTGAGTGACAGATCCAATATACTGATTTTAAAAGAGAAAATCAGTTCTTATATGAGCAACACTGTACTCAGGGATTTGATCTGAGGATCAGGGATATTTCCTTCTCTTTGAGGAAACGGGAAATCCAAAGGGTATTGAGACTGTCCGAGTCTGCGCGTTTCCTTCCTATTTAACGAAGGGGTCACTTGAGAATGTCTTTGAGACTCAAGGAAGTTAGACTGTCCAAGTCTAGAGTTTTTTTTCTTTTGTACTATGCTTTGAGAAACAGTAGTAGACTCTATGAAAGGACTGTTCTATGAGGATGACTAGGTTCTGTTCCTATACCTCTAGGAGGTCGTCGGGACAATTTGTACGAAGCCCAAGAGGAGGCTGGAAACTTTTAAGAAGCCGACGGGTCCTTGTACGAAGCCCAAGAGGAGGCTATCATTCCCGAAGGAAGAGATCATTATACGAAGCCTAAGAGGAGGCTGTGAATACTTCTAAGAAGCCGTAGGGTCCTTGTACAATGCCCAAGAGGAGGCGGATGCTTTTAAGAAGCCCGTGGGTCTATCATCTCCTTTCCATTAGGAGAGATAACTCTTTTAAAGATAAAAACCACTGGTAAACGTGCGAGGTTTACTATCCAGCGACTTTTAGATTTAAAAGAGGGTTCCTTAGTTAAGGTCCAAGATTTTGACTGTAGTGGGTACCCAAACCCCGAGACATTCAAGGCATGCTATCCACAAGGAATAGATCAAGTCAGGAAAGTTCGAGAATTTGGAAGAAAATCAAAGATGCCATTCACGGAGAATACATTCATCTTGGGGAGTAGAGCTTCTTGACGATTCCTAAGGAGGACAGCCGAAGAGAAGACTGTATCTGGTGCTCCTATTGGGGATCTAGGCGTCTATTTCTACGAATAAATGAAACGGCGTCACCTAGTTCTAGACGTAGTTGCCGGGGAAACTCGAAATATCTATACTATTATTACACAGTAGATATGAGTTTATGAAAGGAGACTTACAGTGAGCAGTGTGACGCCCCCGATCTATACCCCCAATTAACACGCAATTAAAGCGGTAAAAGAAAATTTGAAAATTGATCAGAGTATATTTGAAACATCATGGCATAGAAAGGGAGAATCACATCAAAGAAGCCAAACACATAACATGCAACACCTGCTCATATAGATATGCAACGTGGGGTAACAATCATACAGAGGAAACTTCGTTCCTTACACCCACTTTTCAGAAATTAGAATTAAAGCGGAAAGATCTAAAATCTGAATAACACATATACATATATACATATAAACTTGGCTGTCATACATCAAGTTATAACTGTACAACCAAAATATATCATCAGATATACAAAACAATCACAAACGGCCACCCTATGCTACCCGGAGTCACATATCAGAGCCGACCGACCAAAATAATGAAGACGCAACGCTTCACAAAAAGGAATACCTCCAGCAGCTCTAATCTGCAACGCCTCATAGAGCGTTATAAAACAGTAGAAGGGTGAGAAAAACAACCATAATATAATTGCATAAGATTATATATTAACAAAAAAATGCACAAATAATATATTCTCACCACCAAAGCACACATATAAATTATAACAACACACAATACAATTCACACGTATCAATTACCACTGCACATCAATCATTCACAATACAATCACACATATTCCATTTCATTAATCACATTCACAAATCCATGCACAAATGACTCATGATGAATGCAAATGCACAGAGACCGATACCACGACTCTATGCACATGCCATGCGGTACCGACTTCCTTTGTCACATCATGTCACGTCATTAGTCCACTCAGGAACTATTGGAACCATTGCTCGTTACTGAGAATCTCAAGTAACTCCCCGTCAGGCCTACGATGTTCACCCGTCTCTTTAGGTCCTCAGGCATCGCCTCATATTTTCGAGGCACACGACGTTAAGGATTGCTTTAAGTCTCCAAAGGAGCCCACAATCGTCTATACCCATCGCTTTAAGTCCTCAGGCATCGCCTCATATTTTCGAGGCACACGATGTTATAGCATATTCCCTTCGGGAATCAAACCGTCACTCAGGACGTTCAACAATGCACATCATGATGCTTGACATACAATGACTCATGACATTCTCATTGCATACATACACACATTCACAATTATGCATATATCATCAAATACCACACTTAGCATTTTCTTGCCTTACGGCCACAAATCATCATCACAACAGCACATAAGTCATACCACATTCGAAGCAACACCATAAAGCATAACACAAGTCAAATACGCACCATTAAAACGACAAAAGTCGACCATTGACACTATTCACAGTTACCGATAAAATAAAATCGGCTAACAAATTCTAAACCATCATACTAAGAAAGTACAGCTCAATGGCTTTCCAATGCATCAAACCACGCCTCAAACCGAATCACAGATCAAAAGTTATGCAGAAAACAAAATTACACGAACAACACTGTTCGCTGGGCGAACCTCACTCGCGAGCATTCGCTAGATCCTTCGCTAGGCGAATGTTCCAGCGAACCAACTGTTAGCTAAAAACAGACACAAAGTTCGCTAGGCGAGCACTTGGCGAACCAAGTCAGAACCAAACAGAGCCAAAAAACACCCAAAGTTCGCTAGGCGAACACTCTAGCGAACCTTCGCTCATGCCTTCGCTAGGCGAATACCCGTAGCGAACCTTCGCTACCCTTCGCTGATTGGTTCGCTAGGCGAACCTGCGAAAACTCAGAATCCTTCAGCGCTGTTGAAAACCCAAAAATGATATTTTCCAACCCAAACCATTTCCAAATCAACATATTTCAATCAGAACCTATTCTAATCATGCCAACAAGCAAACTACCACCTTTACTTCGATTTCCAACCGTTAAACCATCGATTCTACTCATTTTATCGTTTTCGACCTAAAAGTGAAAAACATGGAAAGCAAGAGAATCATCCAAACCCATTCATACATAATCATATACAAGCATAGTATAATCGAGTTTCGCACCCTTACCCGATTAAATCGACTCTAGAACTTGATCTTGATGATTTTTCCACACTTTCTTCAATTTTCTCTCTTCCCCTCTTTTCCTCTCTTTTTCCTTCTTTCTTCTTTCTTTCTCTCTATTTTTCTTTCCCTTTTCTTTTCTATTTTCTTTTCTTACTAACTTAGTAAAAATATCTATGAAATGTCCAAAATACCCCCACACTCAAATATCTCGCAAACGTTCCCAAAACGCGATAAAATATATTCACGACTAAAAATAACACATTTTCACACAAAAGTTGAAATTACAATAAAATAATAATAAAATAATCAAAAACGACTCAATAAAATAAACCTGGCAAAAACTAGGGCGTTACAACTCTCCCCCACTTAGAAATTTTCGTCCTCGAAAATCTTACCTGATACAAACAATTCCGGATACGACTCCTGCATCTTACTCTCCAATTCCCACGTCAAATTACCCTCAGCAGCGCCTCCCCACGCCACTTTCACAAGTGCAATCTCTTTGCCCCTCAACCGCTTCACCTCGCGATCCAAAATACCAACCGGTAAAGTCTCGACCGTAAGGTTATCCCTTACCTCAACCTCGTCCATCGGAATCACATGTGAAGGGTCCGGAACATACTTCCGAAGCTGTGAAACATGAAAAACGTCATGCAAATTCGACAGATTCAGCGGTAACACCACACGATACGCTACAGCACCCACTCTCGCAGATATCTGGTAAGGACTAATAAATCGAGAAGTAAGCTTCTTAGATTTCAAAGCACGACCAACACCCGTTACCGGCGTAACCCTCAGAAATACGTGATCACCCTCTTGAAACTCAAGATTCTTACGTCTCCGATCATGATAACTCTTTTGTCTACTCTGAGAAGCCTTCATTTTCTCACGAATAAACTTTACCTTTTCCGTCGTCTGTTGCACCAATTCCGGTCCAACCACAGAACTCTCACCAGTTTCGTGCCAACACAACAGCGTTCTACATCTTCGTCCATATAAAGCCTCAAAAGGTGCCATTCCGATACTAGAATGGAAACTGTTATTATACGTGAACTCAATCAAAGCAAGATAACCGTCCCACGCACCACCTTGTTCCAAAACACACGCTCTCAACAAATCCTCCAACGAATGAATAGTTCTTTCGGTCTGACCATCCGTCTGCGGATGATAAGCCGAACTCAACCTTAATCTAGAACCCAAAGCCTTCTGTAAACTTTCCCAAAATCTCGATGTAAACCTAGGATCTCGATCAGAAACAATACTCAATGGAATCCCATGCAATTTCACAACCACACTGATATAGATCTCCGCTAACATCTCCAAAGAAAAACTGATGTCAATCGGAATAAAATGTGCCGATTTAGTCAGCCTGTCCACAATCACCCAAATAGCATTATGCCCACGCTGAGTGTTCGGTAATCCCGTCACAATATCCATCGAAATGCTATCCCATTTCCACTCAGGAATATCCAACGGTTGCAACAAACCACTAGGTCTCAAATGTTCCACTTTCGATTTCTGACAAGTCAAACATGCATACACAAACTGAGCCACATCTCTTTTCAAACCAGACCACCAGAAAATCTTCTTCAAATCTTGGTACATCTTATTCGCACCCGGATGAATACTTAAATTACTCCGGTGTCCTTCCTCCAAAATCATTCTTTTCAACTCCGCATCATCAGGAATACAAATACGACCACGGAATCTCAAAACACCAAAATTATCAACCTTGAAATCCACATTCTCATTCCTCATCAAATCAACGAATTTCAAATCCAGCTTTTGTTTCTCACTAACCGACAACAAAAATTCATTAGCAACCTTCAACATTCCAAGCCTTACACTAACCGAAGTCACTTCACATACCAAACTCAAGTCTCTAAACGACTCAAAAAGTTCCAACTCTTTCACCATCAATGCGGACATATGCAACGATTTCTGGCTCAATGCATCGGCTACTACATTAGCTTTACCAGGATGGTAATTCAAGCCAAAGTCGTAGTCTTTCAAGAATTCTAACCATCTCCGCTGCCTCATGTTCAACTCTTTCAGATCAAATAAATATTTCAAGCTTTTATGATCACTAAAGACTTCGAACCTTGCACCATAGAGATAGTGCCTCCAAATCTTCAACACAAAAACTACAGCCGCTAACTCAAGATCATGAGTAGGATAGTTTTTCTCATGAGCTCTTAATTGCCTTGAAGCATAAGCTACAACTTTACCTTCCTGCATCAAAACACCACCCAAACCAATCAAAGAAGCATCGCAATACACAACAAGTGGTTCATTAGGATTAGGTAAAATAAGAATCGGAGCTGTCGTCAATCTTCTCTTCAGCTCACAAAAACTCTCTTCACATTGAATATCCCAAATGAATGCTTTGCCCTTACAAGTCAACTGCGTCAAAGGAAGAGCTAGCTTAGAAAAACCTTCAATGAACCTCCGATAATAACCAGCCAAACCTAGAAAGCTTCGAATTTCAGTAACGGATCTAGGAGCCTCCCATTGTAGAACTGCTTCTACTTTAGATGGATCCACAGCAATACCATTACCTGAAATTACGTGCCCAAGAAAACTCACCTCCGACAACCAAAATTCACACTTGGACAATTTGGCAAAAAGTTTCCTTTCCTTCAAAACCTGCAAAACAATACGCAAATGCTCTGCATGTTCTTCCCGAGACTTAGAATAAATTAAAATATCATCAATAAACACCACCACAAAACGATCCAAATGCTCGTGGAAAATACGATTCATGTATTCCATAAACACACCAGGCGCATTAGAAACCCCGAACGGCATCACCGAATATTCATAATGACCGTAACGTGTTCTAAAGGCCGTCTTCTGAATATCCTCTTCTTTCACCCTTATCTAATCATAACCCGATCTCAAATCAATCTTACTAAATACACAAGCACCAACCAACTGATCCATCAGATCATCAATCCTTGGAAGCGGATATTTGTTCTTAATCGTCACTTTATTCAACTGGCGATAATCAATACATAATCGCATACTCCCATCTTTCTTTTTCACTAACAAAACTGGAGCACCCCAAGGAGAAACACTTGGCCTCACGAACCTCTTTTCCAACAACTCACTTAACTACTTTTTCAACTCCACCAATTCAGATGCCGACATTCGATAAGGTGCCATAGAAATAGGTCTAGTACCAGGAACTAGATCAATAGAAAATTCAACCTCTCTCACCGGTGGCACATCTGAAATATCATCAGGAAACACCTCAGGAAATTCGCACACAACAGGAAACACATCAAGAGAAACTTGACTATCCACAGTCAATGAAGCAAACAACCCAAACAACTGAGCTTCATCCGCTAAAAGTCTCTTCAACTCTTTGGTAGATAAGAAACTCGAGTCTTCGTCTTCCTCAAGAGAAGGAAACCTTACAAGCTTATGATAACAATCAATGTGCACCCGATTGAATTGCAACCAATTCATTCCCAACACCACATCTAAACCTTCCAACGGTAAACACACCAAATCCATCGCAAAGTCTTTACCATAAATGGTCAAAGGACAACTCAAACACACTAAAGAAGTAGTTACTGACCCCATCGTTGGAGTATCAATAACCATCTCACCATCCATCGAAGATAACCCAAGATTCAAACGTTCCGCGCACTCAGACGAAATAAACGAATGAGTCGCTCCAGTATCAATAATAGCAATTAAAGGCGTATTATTAATAAAGCAAGTACCTCTTATCAGACGATCAGCACTTGAAGTCTGAGTTCCCGCCAATGAAAACACTTTCCCACTAGTCGGAGCTTTCTTCTGATTCGGACACTTCGAGCTAATGTGACCAGGTTCCCCACAATTATAACACTTCACTACATTCTTCCTTTTACAATCAGCTAAAACATGTCCGATACCACGACAATTAGAACACTTATCCAACTTCTTCCTACATTCTTGCTGGCGATGACCCAATTCACCACATCCAAAACACCTAATAGGATTAGACATACCTCCTCCACCTGACCTTCGATCAAAAGTTCCCCTTTGTTTACCTTTATCAGCCGGTGACACATACGGACCACCACAGAACTGTTGTTTCCCTTTCCTGTCACTTACACTTTTATAGTGAGCAGAACGAGCCTTACTATCTTCATCATAAATCCTACAGCATTCCACCAAATTAGCAAACCTTCGAATCCTCTGATAACCAATAGCCTGCTTTATCTCAGGACGCAAACCACTTTCATACTTAACACACTTTGAAAATTCAGCAGTCGCTTCCACATAATGAGGATAAAACTGCACAAGTTCCACAAACTTAGCAGTATAGTCAATAACCGACATATTACCTTGTTTTAGCTCTAGAAACTCAATCTCCTTCTTTCCTCGGACATCCTCGGGAAAATACTTCCTTAGAAACTCTCGGCTAAACACCTCCCAAGTGATCTCTTCTTCCTCCTCATCAGCTTCCAACACCTGACGAGTACTGACCCACCAGTCATCAGCCTCTTCGTGTAGCATATGAGTGCCCAGCCTCACCTTATCATCATCGTCATCACAATCCATTACCCTAAAATCCTCTCAATCTCTTTCAACCACAACTGCGCACCATCCGGATCATGCTTCCCTTTAAAAACCGGTGGCTTATTCTTTCTAAACTCATCATTTTCGGCAGCATTCGGTGCACCCTGTACAGCTCGTGCCATCGCTTCCATCGCAGCAGCCAAAGCAGCATCATTACGACCAGCCATATTCTGTTCGTCCAAAACAGAAACTATAGTTAAATAACAACCTGCTCAGCACAACTCGCCCAATATGCCAGACACAACCGACACAACAAACACAACTAACACGGACTTGCTCTGATACCACTTAATGTGACGCCCCCGATCTATACCCCCAATTAACACGCAATTAAAGCGGTAAAAGAAAATTCGAAAATTGATCAGAGTATATTTGAAACATCATGGCATAGAAAGGGAGAATCACATCAAAGAAGCCAAACACATAACATGCAACACCTGCTCATATAGATATGCAACGTGGGGTAACAATCATACAGAGGAAACTTCGTTCCTTACACCCACTTTTCAAAAATTAGAATTAAAGCGGAAAGATCTAAAATCTGAATAACACATATACATATATACATATAAACTTGGCTGTCATACATCAAGTTATAACTGTACAACCAAAATATATCATCAGATATACAAAACAATCACAAACGGCCACCCTATGCTACCCGGAGTCACATATCAGAGCCGACCGACCAAAATAATGAAGACGCAACGCTTCACAAAAAGGAATACCTCCAGCAGCTCTAATCTGCAACGCCTCATAGAGCGTTATAAAACAGTAGAAGGGTGAGAAAAACAACCATAATATAATTGCATAAGATTATATATTAACACAAAAATGCACAAATAACATATTCTCACCACCAAAGCACACATATAAATTATAACAACACACAGTACAATTCACACGTATCAATTACCACTGCACATCAATCATTCACAATACAATCACACATATTCCATTTCATTAATCACATTCACAAATCCATGCACAAATGACTCATGATGAATGCAAATGCACAGAGACCGATACCACGACTCTATGCACATGCCATGCGGTACCGACTTCCTTTGTCACATCATGTCACGTCATTAGTCCACTCAGGAACTATTGGAACCATTGCTCGTTACTGAGAATCTCAAGTAACTCCCCGTCGGGCCTACGATGTTCACCCGTCTCTTTAGGTCCTCAGGCATCGCCTCATATTTTCGAGGCACACGACGTTAAGGATTGCTTTAAGTCTCCAAAGGAGCCCACAATCGTCTATACCCATCGCTTTAAGTCCTCAGGCATCGCCTCATATTTTCGAGGCACACGATGTTATAGCATATTCCCTTCGGGAATCAAACCGTCACTCAGGACGTTCAACAATGCACATCATGATGCTTGACATACAATGACTCATGACATTCTCATTGCATACATACACACATTCACAATTATGCATATATCATCAAATACCACACTTAGCATTTTCTTGCCTTACGGCCACAAATCATCATCACAACAGCACATAAGTCATACCACATTCGAAGCAACACCATAAAGCATAACACAAGTCAAATACGCACCATTAAAACGACAAAAGTCGACCATTGACACTATTCACAGTTACCGATAAAATAAAATCGGCTAACAAATTCTAAACCATCATACTAAGAAAGTACAGCTCAATGGCTTTCCAATGCATCAAACCACGCCTCAAACCGAATCACAGATCAAAAGTTATGCAGAAAACAAAATTACACGAACAGCACTGTTCGCTGGGCGAACCTCCCTCGCGAGCATTCGCTAGATCCTTCGCTAGGCGAATGTTCCAGCGAACCAACTGTTAGCTAAAAACAGACACAAAGTTCGCTAGGCGAGCACTTGGCGAACCAAGTCAGAACCAAACAGAGCCAAAAAACACCCAAAGTTCGCTAGGCGAACACTCTAGCGAACCTTCGCTCATGCCTTCGCTAGGCGAATACCCGTAGCGAACCTTCGCTACCCTTCGCTGATTGGTTCGCTAGGCGAACCTGCGAAAACTCAGAATCCTTCAGCGCTGTTGAAAACCCAAAAATGATATTTTCCAACCCAAACCATTTCCAAATCAACATATTTCAATCAGAACCTATTCTAATCATGCCAACAAGCAAACTACCACCTTTACTTCGATTTCCAACCGTTAAACCATCGATTCTACTCATTTTATCGTTTTCGACCTAAAAGTGAAAAACATGGAAAGCAAGAGAATCATCCAAACCCATTCATACATAATCATATACAAGCATAGTATAATCGAGTTTCGCACCCTTACCCGATTAAATCGACTCTAGAACTTGATCTTGATGATTTTTCCACACTTTCTTCAATTTTCTCTCTTCCCCTCTTTTCCTCTCTTTTTCCTTCTTTCTTCTTTCTTTCTCTCTATTTTTCTTTCCCTTTTCTTTTCTATTTTCTTTTCTTACTAACTTAGTAAAAATATCTATGAAATGTCCAAAATACCCCCACACTCAAATATCTCGCAAACGTTCCCAAAACGCGATAAAATATATTCACGACTAAAAATAACACATTTTCACACAAAAGTTGAAATTACAATAAAATAATAATAAAATAATAAAAAACGACTCAATAAAATAAAACTGGCAAAAACTGGGGCGTTACCAGCAGCCCCACAATACAGTTTATAATATGAAAGCAGTAAATGAAAGCGATAACCACTTACTCGGTTGTAGTGCTTCCATGCTGTTTGGTTAGTTGTTCAACAAAGAAAGATTGAAAACAACAGTATATTCAAAATCAAAGGAGAAAGTGCTTTGAAAAAGAAAGATTTGGGGCTTACAGCTCAAGGAGAGGCCCAGGGTTTTATCAGTGAGCGCACTGTTTGACTTTGTACAGCGGGACTTATACAAGTGACTGGGGCCCAAAAAGGTTTTCTGTACAAAGGGATGGGTCTTACACTCTCTCAAGAGGCCCAAAAAAGGTTTAAAGAAAAGAGAGGGGCTTATAACACGAGGGTAGGCCCAAATGATTTTTCGTTTAAAAATGGCGATCGCGCCGAGGTTTTCTTTTAACGCAGAGGGACTTATACAATAAGTGAGGCCAAAAAAGTTTTGGTTAAAAGGGGGATTGGGTCTTACACTCTAATAGAGGCCCAAAGTGTTTTGAATGGGTCTTATAGCTCAAGGAGAGGCCCAGATGATTTTTCATTTTTAAACGGGCGACGATCGCGCCGTTTACTTGTACAGAGGGACTTATACAATGAGTGAGGCCCAAAAAGTTTTTTTACAAGGGGGGATGGGTCTTACACTCTCTCAAGAGGCCCAAAGAGTTTTGAAAATGATTTATGAGGGTTGAATTAATCCAAAACCCTAATTTGTTTTCAAAATGAATTTAATTGAATAAAAATTCAATTAAAATGATAAAAAATTGTTTAACACATGGAAAACAAATTGTGATCTTGGATTAATGCTTCAAAAATTAAGTATTGACCTACAAAATAATTAGAAAGCATTAAAAGTTGCAAAATCAATGTAGAAAAAATATTTAAAATGCCAAAAACAATTAAAATATTAATTCTTTGCAAAAATATCAATTATATGAAATAAATAATATTTTTGGGATTTTTTGATAAAATAAAATATTTTAACATTTTTGTGAATTATTAAAAAAGGAATCAACTCAAAATCATTAAAACTCAGAGAGAAATTAATTTTTGAATCAATTAAACAAAATCACAAAATTCAAATATTTGAATTTATGAAAAATGGCGCCAAGAACAAGCTGAAGAACACGCGCGTGTTCTTGGTTTCTCAGATTTGCATTTTCTATCCAATCTCCATGAATACGTAATCATATCATGCAATCCACATATCATTATGCTTGTCTCAACCTCACGATCATGTCTATGTACTTTAATTTCATTTAAATTAAACATACAACAAGAAATCACGAAGAGACCTCAAGAACCCTAATTTCTGCATGAAGGCTAGGATTTTTGATACACGATTCAAACAATGCAATTAATTGAGGGAAAACATTCCATGCATGATTATGAACATATGTGTAACACCTCAAAATTTGCCTTGTTGTTTTTAGATAACTGGCTTAGGTTTCTTTTCATTTCTTGCATTTGCATGGTGCATAGCATTTGGTTCTTAGCATGGGATCAAGGTATTTGGTTCAACTCAAGGGCAAAAGCTTCTTATGAGCTCCATAAGCTCCTCACATCCTTATATGGTGGCCCAAGATTATTTCAATGAGGGACTCTCCAAGTGGTTATATCAAGGGTTGGTGTCCTTACACTGATGACCAAAACTAGGGTTTCATGGTTAAGGGTCCTAAGCTTAAGGAGTTGATTCAAACTTTTCACCAAGGTTCTCCATATGTCAAAACAAGTCTAAGGATGGATTTTGAGCCAAAAATTCACCATGGAAGACCTCAGATGATTCAGTAGCTTACAGATGAAGTAATCAGTCAAACTGGTCAACTGAAAAGTCAAACTAGGGTTTTGAGAGATCCTCATCATGGTAATCAAGTCAAGACACCTTTTTTTGGTCTATGGAAGGCTTTCATGATCACAATTTGCAAAAATCAAGCTTTGGTAAAAAGTTGCTAATTTGGGAAAGTGACTTGTAATTTCAAGTTACTATTTTTGGCATATTTTCAACCAACTTTAACCAAACTTTTCATGATCAAAAATGCTTCAAACGAATTTTTGCCCAACACCAAAGTTGTAGATCTCTTTCTCCTCTTTCCAAAGAGTGGTGGATCATGATCATATCATTTTTGGATCAAGAGTTATGGGCATTTGAAGTTAGAGGGCATTTGGTGTTCTACCATGCATACCATTTTGACATAACTTGCAAGTTGCATTTTAACTCACCAATATGGCTTCTAATTGTTCAGTTCACCTCACCACACCCCAATGTACCTCATTTAGCATCATTTTGAGCCAAGAATTGAGTGAACCCGTGGGTTACATGTCCATAATTCATCATTATGCAATTTTGCAAGTTCATTTGGAAATCACAATTCAGTTACTTTCCAGCCCCAAGATCAATCCAAAGGTTCTCATGGCATCAAAAGGAAAGCAGTCATGCACTTTTCATGAAGAATGCACGAGTAGAATACCTCATGTGCACAAACTTGCAAATTTGCAAAACAACCCAAAACTCATTGCTCTCAAGTCCTTGAAGATTAAAACCCTAAACAGTAGCATTGGCACACTATATAAGCTAACTCACACGAATTTCTCAGCAGCTACCATTCATTTTCACCACTTTTCAAAGTTTTGCTCTCAAGTTTCTCTCCTTCGATTCTCCCAATTCTTCAAGTGTCTTCCATTTTTTTTGGTTGGTTTGTGATCAGTGGAGCATAAGGAAGAGAAATCCACCATTATTTTGAAGTTTAAGCAAAGAATTTATCAGTTGAGTTCAGATTTTCAACTCTCGGATTCAAGGATTCAGGCCAATTTGAAGGTCTAAGTGCATTTATTTTGCAATTAGACGGTTTAAGGAGTTGATCTGCAGCTTATCTTGGAGTTTCTTGGTGATTTTCCAGTTCTGCAAATCTCAGGTGAACTTGAAATTCATAGCTCTAGAATTGATTTTTGTTGTGTGTTTAATGTTCATCTTGATGTGTTGAGTTCATATATGTGTTTGGAATTGATTTTCAACGTGAATCATGGCTGGAATTTAGATCTGAAGTTTTCAGATCCAAACTTGTTTTGTTCGATTCGTGAAATATATGCATGCTAAATGATTTTGAGTGATATATTTGTGATCTACGTGAGTTGCTGATCATTTTGATGTATGATTTGTTATTTTTGGTTATGGTTTGAAGTTTGGTGACCGGAGAGTGGCCGGAGAAGATGACCGGCGCTTCTCCGGCCGGTGAGGATTTAATTAGGGTTTGTGGTTTTCCAGTTTGAATCTCATGCGTTGGATCGTGATTAATTTTCCAGTTTAATTCACGTGCGTTGGATCTTGGTTATGTGTTGTTAATTAAGTTAATTAGGGTTTAGTGGATCTGATTAATTCATGACTGTTGGATCTCATTTAATTAGCAAGTTTGAATATGAACCATCAGATAATTGACTTTGCTTCGTTTGACTTTGAATGAGAGCCCGTGGATTTGGAGACTTTCTTATGCTTGACTTAATCTCAGCCGTTCGTTGTTTCTGAAGGCTTGAAAGCGCTTGGGCTTTTTTTGCTCTTTGCACCCCCGTTTCTGAGCCCATGGTCATTTGAACGCGTTTGGGTTTCTTTTTGCACCCCTGGCTTCATTTCATTTCCTTTTTCATTTTCTATTTTCATACCATTTCATAATTAATTGTTAAAAATACTTGCATGTGTTAAAAAATTCCAAAAAAATTCATCATCCCTTCTCATTATTAAAACTAATTTTTCACATTTTATTTTGTTATTTTTACATTAAATTTGCATTAAATATTAATTTTCCAAATTAATTTTTCTCATTTGCACTTCATATTGCATACTTCATATTGCATCATTTATTTCTCTCATTTTAAAAGTGATTTGATCCTGATTCTTTTTGGGTTGTGTTCATAACATGTTGAAGTATGTTTGAGATTTTTGGTATGATTTTTAGGTCCTTTTTGGATGACTTTTGATGTGTTGCTTTGAGCATGAATGTATGAAATCCTATTGATGCTTTGACCTAATTGTTGATTGACTTTGGTTCTGATTCATTGCTTGTGGATTTGATATGTCAATTATATATGTTTGAGATGCTTGAATACTGAATGACATAATTTTTGAGGCATGTTTGTTATTTCTTTGAAGCATGAGCTTTAACTTGTCCAATTTGTGAATATATGCTTCATGTTTGGTTTGCTTGGTCATGAAGGCACTTGTGCCACAATTTTAGGTCTTGTTGAGGGATTGATAGCATGTTTATGGACTTCTGGTTGTGATATTTGAATCTCATCTTTGCATGTTTGATGTTTGCCTTTCACTTTAAGTCATTTGTTTCACAAGTATGAATCATGTTTCACTTCACTTCACTTCACTTCTTCTTTGCTTCCTAATTGATTGTGAAAGTGTTTGTGTGACTTGAATGTTGTTTGAAGATTATGTTTAGGCACATATTTAGGATTGTGTCACTTCTGGACTTGGTTTACTTTGTAAAATTTTGACTTGGTTGCTTTACATGATCACTTCTTTTCATCTCATTCCTTCTTTAATGACTTGAATGGTACTTGAGTGACTTCTCCCTTTTCTTTTTGACTAATTGTGCATGGTTAATAGTAGAGGTCAGTAGGACCATTAGGTTCTGAACTTGATGTTTGATTTACTTTAGAACTTGTTTCTTTATGGCCTTATGCTTGTTTGAGTTTCATCTTGTCATATGTGAATACTTCTAACATTTTCAGGGGCAAATGGTAAGTTGTTTGAATGTGGATATGCTTCCACATTTTACTTTCTTCCTTTACCTTTTAACTTTCATACTTGTGTTTGAAGTGAGCTTAGGCCACTTGTGTTTCACTTCTCTTTCTCCTCCTTCTCTTTCACTCTTTGCATCCCTCGAGTCTCAAGACTTGTTTAAGTCTTGGACTCTCTCCCTTTAGAGCTACCTAGTCCAACTTAATTTTTGATTAAGCTTGGAGTAGGATTAGCATTAGGTTAGGTAATCGTCTCTCCTAAACCTCACTAACCATAAGACATCCATGCATGATGACATTAGGACTCTTAGTTTCCCTTTAGAGTTTCCTGTTGTGTCGCTTCTCTTCTCATCTCAAACTTCTTGAAAACACTTAATAAAATATAACGTATATTGCGCTCGAGCCTTAAGTGTAGGAAGTGAAGAACGAGGGGTCTCCTCTCTTCTTCTAGGGTGTTTAGCATACGTCTCATTCGGGGGCGACCATGCGACTCACTCGTTCCCGCATGGTAGACTTTGGTGCAATGTAAGTTACGAACTAACTCAAAACACTTCTGTCTAAAAAACACCAAACAAATTCAAATCTTTTTTTTTGATCCTCCGGGATTGTTGGGTTTCAAACTTCTTTTTTTCGTGAAAGAGCTCGTCGCTCACGTAAAAAACACTTACCCATCCGTGGTCGTACCCGCGAACTACGTTAGCTCTGATTCCTCTCTTTCGTCCGATTGAGGATACGTAGGCACAAGACAGCGATTGTCTTGGCGAGCAACCTTCCCCCACAGTTCCCGTCCGAACTACGTTGACTCTGACTTTCCCATTGCACTGAGGGAGTACGTAGGCCTAGGACAACGATACCGTCCTATCGAGTCACTTCCTTTTCTTTTCTTCTTCGTTTCTCCGTTCTTTCCCGTTCTCGTTCCTTCTTCGGTCCAGTAGCAGTGGAGTTCCAGATGACGACGCCCTTTGATGCAGACAACAGGCGTGGATCCCATCGAGTACGATGGACGTGTTGGGTGCTAACACCTTCCCTTCGCGTAACCGACTCCCGTACCCGTTCTCTTGGTCGCGTGACCACGCTCTTTCCTTCCTCTTCAGGTTTATGCAGTGTTTCCTTTCCCTCTCTTGGGATAAATACACATTGCTGGCGACTCTGTGTTCTTTTGCGCCACTCTCGCGTTTGTACCGTTGGATGCGAATCTCTCGGGAGCGACAGCTGGCGACTCTGCTGGGGACTCTGGTTGACCTACGCTGGTCCTTCCCCTTTAGCGAGTCGATCCTAGCGCTTGTCTGTTTGTTTTTTCTGGGTGTTTGTTTTTATGGTGCTTTACTTTGTTGTATATTACTGTATTGCTATTTACTATATTTTTACTTTACTGCTTTACTGTTTTTACAGCTTTTATTGCATTGCATTTCATATTATTACTGTCATACTGGATATTGCTGTGCTGTTCCGCTGCTGGATTTTCTGTTTATAGGGTGGGTTGGATTCATGAGAGAAAAGCCCAATACCAAGGCTTGAGCATACACCTTTGATTAGCGTGGAAAGTAGTGTGACTTGTTTGGCATTTGGCCAGACGAAGTATACATGAAAACTCCACATCCAGACGAGGTTTTCTTGATAATATTCTGTCCTGTCCATTTGGGGCAGATGATGGAATATGATCTGGAAAACTGTCGACTCTGGCGACCGTTCCCGAGGACTCAGTTGCGGCACTCCTCCCGAGATGTGACAGTGGCAGCCCACTTTCTGTGGCAAACCCATTGCATATTCTCGATCCGAGGACCCAATGCTGGGAACTTGCTATAGGATTTCCCTTTTGTAGTGAATCAGCGGACGACCTCTTTAATTGGCGATAGCATTGTATCCTTCGGGCTGAATGTGCTATTGCTTCTCAAACCTCTGAAACTGAGGATCTTTTGTTTTGGAGAATCGGTTGAGGCCTCCTCTTTTGATGATGATGCCAAACCAGAAATGGTGAACGTATCATCCTTTCTAGACCTGAGAGCCCGGGATACTGAACATCCTAGTACCCACATGTGAGAGGGGAGGGGTGTTTGCAGGTTTGCAGGTAACCGAGACCTTCAACCTACCTGGTTTCTGGGTTTCTCACCAGTGCACTATTATTATCCTGGCATTCTGGCAGTTTGATTGGGCTGTTATTCTAGATTTTTGGGTTTCTGGTTTTCTGGGTCTTATTCAGTCAGCAGAACAGCAGCAGTTTGAGCATTTTGGATACCTTGATCCCATGCTTGCATTTTGCATCATCTTTTTGCATTCTGACATGTTTGTTCATTTGTAGGGTTGCATCCTAACTTTGATTCCGGTTGTCTGAAGACTGTCCATGATGAGTATGAGCGCTGAAAAAAGAAAGAACATCATCCCGTACAAGTTCCCAGAGCTTCATCTAGATGCTGTGCACAAGATCTCGGCTATGGCAAAACCTGAAGTATTGGCAGATTTCAGAGGAGAATATGGGAGGATTCTGAGTTTTGCCCGGAATATTACCAATTATGAGTTCAGGGCCCTGCACACTCTGGCACAGTTCTATGACCCTCAACTCCGATGTTTTCTATTTGCTGATTATCTTTTGGCTCCAACGTTGGAAGAATTTGCTCTTATTTTGGATGTTTCGGTCAAAGAGGGAGCTCCCTTCTATCCTTCTAAGGAGTTTCCTGATTTGGAAAGGGTTGCTGCTACTTTACGTTTGGATCAGTCACTGTTGAAGAAAAATATTGCTAGTAAAGGGGGTTATCAAGGTTTTCACACGAAGTTTTTGATCGAACAGGCTGCTACTTGTGCTAAGGCTAAGTGTTGGTCAGTGTTCAATGCAATTCTGGCTATGTGTGTTTATGGAACGGCGTTATTCCCTAATGTGAAAGATTTTGTAGATGCACATGCTGTCCGGATATTCACCACGAAGAATCCGGTACCTACCTTGCTTGGGGATCTGTATTATTCGATGCACTATAAGAATGAGAAAAGGAGAGGCGGACCTCTTTATTGTTGTGCTTCAATTTTCTATAAGTGGTTTGCTGATCGTCTTCCCAAATCTGGGGCATTCGAAGACACTAAAGGAACTTTAGATTGGGCAAAGAGATTAATGGGGTTAAGGGCCGACAACTTAGTTTGGATCAATCGTGATTTGTTGGGCCGAGAGATCCTGGTTAGTTGTGGAGGTTACCCAAACGTACCTTTAATAGGAAGGAAGGGGGGAATTAACTACAACCCCATTCTTGCTATTAGGCAATTTGGGTATGCTTTAAAGGAGCCGCCAAAAGGCCAAGATGTGCAAGAGTCTCTATTTTTGGGTGAGGAAGCCAATCTGGAGGTGTTGAAAGAAGCTGCAAACGCTTGGAGAGATCGCCATATGAAAGGAAAGACTTCTTTTGGAAAGTGTAACAACAAAGCTTTTCGTGCGTATGAAGACTGGGTTCAGAGCAGAGTAGAAAGTGTACTTTTGCCATTCTGCAGGGAACCTCCTTCTTACCCTTTGCTGATTGAACCCCCAACCATGATTGAGATGGAGAAGTACAATCAATTATGGGCTGAAAAGGAGAAGATTCGAGAGGAGAACCGTGAGTTGCAAAAGGAAATCTACCAGTTGAAACATGAGCGAGGTGAGGCTGTTCATATCGCCAAGCTGAAGACAGAACGACTTGCTGAGAAAGAAAAGGAGCTGGTTGAAGAGATAGCAGCTAGGAAAAGGGTAGGACAAGCTCTAAAAGGCGTTTGCAAGACTCTCAAATCCAAGAAGGATGACTTAGCCAAGGCTTGGGCGAAGATTCGCAGGTTCAATGCTTACCGAGATACTGCAATCACGGCCAACAAGCAGAAAGAGGATAAGCATTTGGAGCAGATTGAGAGTCTGAAGGTGAAGCTCAGGAAGAAGGACGAGGAGATCTTGTCAGGGACGTTCCGAAGACACGTAGTTGAGGAACGGCTCAAAGAAGCCATAGCAACCATGGAAGAGCTGAAAATACAAGCAGGAGTGAAAAGGTCTAAGTGGGAGTGCTCTAGCTCGGGAAGTGGCCCTCATACGGTGCAAGACCCTTGAAGGGAACTTTACTCAGTAGTTTGTATTTTGTTCTTTCTTTGTATTTTGGGTCACCACCAGAATTGTTGGCTGGGACCTCTGCTTATTTTGTTTCAGGCTATTTTTGGTACCTTGGGTTGTAATTTCTGACAGTGATTCACTCTGATTTATATGAGCAGCAGTTTCATCCTATTTCACCTTTAAACTGGAATCAAGGGGTGGATCACCCTGCAAATATACAAACATGTTTGCATTTGCATTTGCATTTGCATAATCATAATCATTTTTGCATTGCAGGTTATCTTGGTTTCTCTGGTTTTCTTATGCTCTTTCTTTCTCTCAGTCAGGATTGATCAACCAACTCATCGTTATTCTACTCGGCTCAATCAAAACAGAGTGATGGACAAAGTTCAGGCAGATATGGCCGCTATGCAAGCTCGCATCGACCAGTTCATGGAAATGATGCAGGGTGTGGTGCAAAGTCAGAACGAGTTTAGAACTCTGGTTCAGCCGTTAGTGGCGCAGGTCGACGAAAATGGTATCCTACACGGTGGTCTTATTAACCGTAATATCCCTCCGGGCGGAGTTGGTGCTGGTGGACAGGGCAGAATCCCTACAGTGGTTGGAGAGGGAAGTACTGTTCGGGCTATTCATGGCCATCATTTTGATGATCAACAGGACGATGTGTTCTCGGTCAGGAGTTTAGATGCTGCCCTTCCTGTAGTCAGTGATGAAAGAATCCGTTTAATCGAAGCTCAATTGAAAGGAGTGGTGAAACAGGATGATTTGGGGATTGATTTGGACGACCTAGGGTTGGTCCCTGATGTTGTTATTCCACACAAGATTCAGATTCCTACGCTAGAAAAGTACAATGGCTCTACCTGCCCAAGGACTCATGTGAAGGCCTATACCCGGAAGATGGCTGCTCACGCTAAGGATGAAAAGTTAATGATGCACTTCTTCCAAGACAGCCTGTCTGGCGCGTCTTTGGAATGGTACATGGGGCTAGAAAGCAGAGATGTTCGTACCTGGAGAGAGCTAGCTGCAGCCTTCATCAAGCATTATCAGTACAACACGGACATGGCTCCCAACAGAACTCAGCTGTTGAGCATGTCCCAGAAGAATGATGAGAGTTTCAAAGAATACGCGCAAAGGTGGCGTGAATTGGCAGCTAGGGTGCAGCCACCAATGCTAGAGAAAGAGATGCTAGATATGTTCATGGACACACTGCCTAAGCACTACTATGAGAAGCTTTTGCCTTGTTCTCTAGGCAAGTTTGCAGATGTGATTGCTATTGGGCAGAAGATAGAGGTCGGAATTAAGGCTGGGAAGGTTTCTAGCGGCGATGGATCGTCTTCCGGACAGGGAAAAAAGTCGTTTGATAATTATAAGAAGAAAGGAGAGACCAACGCTGTATCATCCCACAGGGGAAAAGGGAAACAGCGCCAGTTTAACAATCAACAGGTAGCATCAGTAACCATTCCAGCAACGTTACCACCGCCACAGCAGCAAAGGGGTAATGCTAATCAGAATAGGCAGCAGGGTCAGTATCAGAACAGACAGAGGAATGCAGAGAGGCATTTTGATCAACCCCCAATGTCATATGCACAGTTGTTGCAACATTTACTACAGTTGCGTCTAGTTGAGCTTCGTACCCTGGCTCCACTAACAGGGGAACTCCCACGAGGCTACGATGCTAACGCACACTGTGATTTTCATTCTGGTGCTCCTGGGCACACAGTGGAGAAGTGCAGGGCATTTCAGCACAAGGTGCAGGACCTTGTGGACTCTAAAGCCATCAATTTCTCGAATGACGGACCCAATGTTATTCAAAACCCGATGCCTAATCACAATGGGCCAAGGGTGAATGCTATAATTGAGGACTGTGAAACTTTGAATTTGATCATGGATGTGGAGGAACTGAAGACTCCATTGGTGGTGGTTAAGAATAGGTTATTGAAAGGTGATGTCTATCCGGGCTGTGATGAGAATTGCTCAGATTGTTTGATAAAGGCTAATGGTTGTGATTCGTTGAAGAGGGGTATTCAGAATCTGATTGATGAGGGCTGTTTACAGTTTGACAGAGGTAATCAGCTAGAGGAGGTTGTTAGTGAGAAGGTTGCCACTATCACTATCCCTTTCAAAACAATTACTATTTCTGGTCCAGCAAGGCCACCTCCAGTCATTATCACGAGGGCTGGACCCATTCCGTACGAGAGTTCTAAGGCTATTCCGTGGAATTATGGTGCAGAGGTGTTTGTCAATGGGCAAAAGCAAGAGCTAATGAACACTTCACCAGTGGGTTCTAGTTCAGGGGTTAAAGTTGAGACTGATGCCATAACCAGAAGTGGTAGAGTGCTCCCTCCGGTTAACGATCAACCCAGTACCTCTAGGCAGGATAGAGGAAAACAGGAGATGGATGGTTCCGTTCAGACCCCAGTGATTGTGGAATCTACAGTGAAGCCGGTTGATGATGCTTTTTCAGAAAATGTAGAGGAATTTATGAGGCTCATCCGAAAAAGTGATTATAAGATCGTGGACCAATTACATCAGACCCCGTCCAAGATCTCTATTCTGTCTCTGCTCTTGTGTTCTGAGGCTCACAGGAATGCTCTTTTGAAGGTTTTGAATGCAGCATACGTTCCTCAAGAGATTTCTGTTAATCAGCTGGAAGGGGTTGTAGCGCACGTGAATGCGGGTAATGGCCTGGGTTTTACAGATCTTGACTTGACTTCTGCTGGCAGGAATCATAACAATGCCCTGCATATTTCGATCGAATGCCGTGGCTCGTTGATGTCACATGTCTTGGTTGATACTGGTTCATCGTTGAATGTATTGCCCAAGAAAGCGTTAATGAAGTTAGATACTCGCGGTTTGATTTGTACACCAAGTGACTTGGTGGTGCGAGCTTTTGATGGCTCGAAGAGGTCTGTTTTTGGCGAGATTGTGCTTCCGATCAAGGTTGGACCGGAAATCTTTAATGCAACGTTTTACATTATGGATATTCAGCCAGCGTACAGCTGTTTATTGGGTCGTCCTTGGATCCATGGGGCAGGTGCTGTAACTTCCACTTTACATCAAAAGCTGAAGTATATGGTTGATGGTCACGTAGTGACAGTATGCGGAGAAGAAGACATAATGATCAGTCAATTGTCAACCTTCAAATACGTGGAAGTGGATGGGGAAATCCACGAGACGTTGTGCCAGGGATTTGAGAAGGTGAAAGTTTCTGAAGAAGTTGTTCAGTCTGAAGCTGTAGTGCAGCCCGTAGTGGCAAATCAACCTGAGGGTTCCATGTCTTCGTTAAAAGACGCCAAAGCTGTGGTTGAAGCGGGTAGCTCACAGAGGTGGGGCCAGGTGGTTGAAGTCCAGAAAAAGAAGGATACTTATGGATTGGGATATAAGCCATCCGGAAGAGATGAGGATCCCCCAAAATTCTATGGCCCTGTCCGGTTCACTAGCGCTGGAGTTTTCTTCGACAAAGTTAATGCTATTGATGAAGAAGGAGACAGTGATTGCGACATGGATAGCTGGATCCGTCCTTGTGTCCCAGGGGAAAGTCTGCACAACTGGTCTTCCGAGAAAGTCATTCAAGTGACAGGCTTCGAGTAATTGCTTTGTTTTCCTATTTTGTTAATCCTACGTTCTGCCCAAGACGTAGTGATTCTGTTTATAGGGCTTTTAACTGTCGCATGTTTTGCTTTATCATCAATAAAGGACTTTTCACACTCAAATATTTTGATCTCTGTCTTTCTGTTTTTATTTTTATGCATTTAAAAACCCACATCAACATGGCAATGTGTTTATTTTGTTGCATCATAATAAAACATACCTCATCAATCATTGCAGGTCCTTTTGTTCAGATGACACTGATCATGACTCAGCTATAGCTCGGTATGACTTTGACAATCCAATTTATCAGGCTGAAGAAGAGGCTGACGAAGAGTGTGAACTGTCCGAAGAGTTGGCCAGATTGTTGAAGCAAGAGGAGAGAGTCATCCAACCTCATCAGGAAGAAATTGAGATTGTGAATCTGGGAATCGAGGACGCTAGAAAGGAAGTAAGAGTAGGGGCTGCGTTGGAGGACAGTGTCAAGGGAAGATTGATTGAAATGCTCCGTGAGTATGTGGACATCTTCGCCTGGTCTTACCAAGACATGCCCGGGCTGGATACTGATATTGTTGTACACCGGCTACCACTCAAAGAAGGTTGTGCTCCGGTCAAGCAAAAGTTGAGAAGAACTAAACCGGAGATGTCTGTCAAAATCAAGGAAGAGGTTCAGAAACAGCTAGACGTCGGATTTCTTGCTGTAACAAATTATCCTCCATGGGTTGCTAACATCGTGCCTGTACCTAAGAAGGATGGGAAGGTCAGGATGTGTGTTGATTACAGGGATTTGAATAGAGCAAACCCAAAGGATGATTTCCCGCTCCCTCACATTGACGTGTTAGTTGACAATACTGCTCAGTATTCTGTGTTTTCCTTCATGGATGGCTTCTCTGGGTATAACCAAATCAAGATGGCCCCAGAGGACATGGAGAAAACAACGTTCATAACACCGTGGGGAACTTTCTGCTACAAAGTGATGCCCTTTGGATTGAAAAATGCAGGGGCAACTTACCAGCGGGCGATGGTGACTCTCTTTCATGATATGATTCACAAAGAGATTGAAGTCTATGTTGATGACATGATTGCGAAGTCACAGACGGAAGAAGAACATCTGGTGAATCTTCAGAAGTTATTTGAAAGGTTAAGGAAATTCAGACTGAGGTTGAATCCAAACAAATGCACCTTCGGGGTGAGATCAGGAAAATTGCTGGGGTTTATTGTTAGTGAAAAAGGTATTGAGGTTGATCCTGCAAAGGTAAAAGCCATACAAGAAATGCCTGTGCCAAAAACAGAAAAAGAGGTTCGTGGTTTCTTGGGGAGATTGAATTACATTGCTAGGTTCATCTCGCATCTCACGGCCACGTGTGAACCAATCTTCAAGCTGCTTAGAAAAGATCAAGCGGTCAGGTGGAATGAAAATTGTCAAAAGGCATTTGAAAAGATTAAAGAATACTTGCAGGAACCTCCGGTCCTTATGCCGCCAGTGCCAGGGAGACCTTTGATTATGTATCTCACGGTTCTTGAGAATTCAATGGGTTGTGTGCTCGGTCAACAAGACGAGTCAGGTAAAAAAGAGCACGCCATCTATTACCTGAGTAAGAAGTTTACTGATTGCGAGTCAAGATACTCGATGCTGGAGAAAACATGTTGTGCACTCGCTTGGGCCGCTAAGCGTTTGAGGCAGTATATGTTAAACCATACAACCCTTTTGATTTCGAAGATGGATCCAATCAAGTATGTGTTTGAGAAGCAAGCACTTTCTGGTAGAATAGCCCGTTGGCAAATGGTTCTGACAGAATATGATATTCAGTATGTTTCCCAAAAGGCCATTAAGGGAAGTGTGTTGTCAGAGTATCTTTCCGAACAGCCAATTATGGATTATCAACCAATGAAGTTTGAGTTTCCGGATGAGCACATCATGTATCTGAAGATGAAGGATTGCGAAGAGCCTTTGCCTGATGAAGGACCTGAGATTGGATCTCAATGGAAGATGGTTTTTGATGGGGCTGTTAATTCATATGGAAACGGAATCGGGGCAATCATTACGACTCCACAGGGTTCTCATATACCCTTTACTGCCCGATTAGCGTTCATATGCACCAACAATGAGGCGGAGTATGAAGCATGCATCATGGGGTTAGAAGAAGCAATTGATTTGAGAATCAAGAACCTCGATGTTTATGGTGATTCTGCGTTGGTGGTGAATCAGATTACAGGAGAATGGGAGACTCGTCAAGTAAATCTCGTTCCATATAACAATTATGCCAGAAGATTGTTACCTTTCTTTGACAGAGTAGACTTCCATCACATTCCCCGGATAGAGAATCAGATGGCTGATGTGTTGGCAACATTGTCATCAATGTATAAAGTGAATCTTTGGAATGAAGCTCCCTCAATCAGAATCATGCGCTTGGATAGACCTGCTTTTGTATTTGCAGTTGAAGGGGTATCAGATGGCCAGCCTTGGTATCATGACATTAAAGTCTTCTTGAAGAGTCAGGAATACCCAGCTGGGGCATCTTCCAAAGATAAAAAGACATTGAGGAGGTTATCAGGAAACTTCTTTTTGAACAAGGATGATGTGTTGTACAAGAGAAACTTTGACATGGTCTTGCTACGTTGTGTTGATGAACACGAGGCAGGCTTGTTAATGGAAGAGGTTCACGAAGGTTCCTTCGGTACTCATGCTAATGGGCATGCTATGGCCAGAAAATTGTTGAGAGCGGGGTATTATTGGATGACTATGGAGTCTGACTGTTTTAAATACGCCCGGAAATGTCATAAATGCCAGATTTATGCTGACAAGGTGCACGTACCGCCTACTCCTCTAAATGTTTTGTCGTCACCTTGGCCTTTTGCTATGTGGGGTATTGACATGATTGGGAAGATCGAGCCGACTGCTTCAAATGGACATCGTTTTATCCTGGTTGCTATCGATTATTTCACGAAGTGGGTGGAAGCAGCATCGTATGCCAACGTCACCAAACAAGTGGTAGCCCGGTTTATTAAGAAGGACATCATCTGTCGGTATGGAGTCCCGGAGAGAATCATTACTGATAATGGTTCAAATCTGAATAACAAGATGATGAAGGAGCTATGCCAGAGCTTTAAAATTGAACATCACAATTCTTCTCCCTATCGTCCGAAGATGAATGGGGCTGTTGAAGCGGCTAATAAGAACATAAAGAAGATTGTGCAAAAGATGGTAGTGACATACAAAGACTGGCATGAGATGTTGCCTTACGCTTTGCATGGGTATCGTACTTCGGTACGCACCTCGACTGGGGCAACTCCTTTCTCACTAGTGTATGGCATGGAAGCAGTCATGCCATTAGAAGTTGAGATTCCTTCTTTGAGAATTCTGACAGATGTGAAGCTGGATGAAGCTGAATGGGTGCGTTCCCGGCTGAATGAATTGAACCTCATTGAAGAGAAGAGATTGAAAGCCATTGCGCATGGCCGGTTGTATCAGAGCAGGATGAAGAAAGCCTTTGATCAGAAGGTGCGTCCTCGGTGTTTTCAAGCTGGTGAATTAGTTCTGAAAAGGATTACTCCTCCCCAAACAGATCACAGGGGCAAGTGGACTCCGAATTACGAAGGGCCATATGTAGTAAGACAGGTTTTCTCTGGTGGAGCCTTATTACTCTCAACTATGGATGGCGAAGATTTTACGTCCCCTGTGAACGCGGATGTAGTCAAAAAATTCTTTGCATAAAAGAGACCCGCTGAGCATAAAAAGAAGGTTCAGGCAAAAATGGGGCATCCTGGCGAACCATAAAAAGAAAAGGTTCGGGCAAAAATTAGGGATAAAAAGAAAAAGAATAAACCCGCAAGGTTGAAAACCTGAAAAGGCAACCTTGGCAAAAATGGGTATCCCGGTGGATTGAAAACCCGAAAAGGGCGATCCAGGCAAAAGTTAGGGATTTTAGAGCAAAGACTACGATCCGCGTCCGATCTGTGATCACCGTTCACACTTGGAAGATTCTGAGGAAAGGAATCAGTCCAGTTAGTCGTCGTCGAAGGCCAAAGTATATGCGGATGAACAAGTCATATGGGTTATAGCTGAGTCGAGTCATGGTGGATGTCTGTTCCCCACATTGCCGACATTTGTATTTTCTTTTGCTTTTTGCGCAATTACCTCTTTCCAGGAATTGCTTCCAGATGTAAATGCCTATTTACAGGCCAATTCATTCAATAAAGTTTGCATTTCAGTTAAAGAGCTTTTGTTTTCTGTTTTACCTGTGTTGTTTGTGAAAATGTCCGATATTTTTGATAAAAACATTACATGCTAAAACGTTGAGCTTTATGACACAAGTTGGAAAACAGTGGCAATTGCTTAGGCGACAGTCATTATGTTGATAATCAATGTAATCATTTCTGCGCATAGACCTTTCTGTTGGTTTTGCAGGGTGACAGATGTACTCCCCCAGTAGAGTAGAGCTTTCCCCTACTTTGAAGTCTGATCGTCCTCAGCAGGTTATTACTCTTCCCCATCAGAGTATCGAGGGTCGTCTTCCTCAACCAGAGTATAAAGAAGTAATTCCCTAAGCGGAGTCGTTAAGGATCGTTTTCCTTAGCAGGATATAAGAGGTTTTCTCCCAGGCCAGAGTTGTGACTTGGCACATCTTTCTTCAGCAAGTGAAGTATCCCCACGGAGCATGGGGCATTTATTTGTCCCCCAGCTAGTCAGGAAGCATGTGTTATCCCTAGCAGATGAATGTTGACAATTACTTTCTCTCCCAAGCGGAGTCGTTGAGGATCGTCTTCCTCAGCAAAGTACAGAGGATTATATACCCAGCCAAAGTTGTGTTTGGATTATTATTCCCTAGCAAGTACTCAGAAGTTGATTGCTTTAAGGTGAGTGTTGTCGTGCCTCCGGCAGGAAGTTTGTGGACGAAGATGTTATTATCCCCACAGGGTCCTGGTGTCTACTTTCCTCGGTTGGTCAGAAAGTATAGTCTCGACGACAATGGTTTGATCTAGTACCCAGCAGGGTGAGGGTAAAGTTACTTCCCTAGCAGCAGATTAAGCTCATTTCCCCAATCAGAGTCTGGTGGTGAGTGGTATCCCCAGCAGGTCTTAAGGCCAATCGTTTTTGGCAAGCGCCGAAGCCAAGTTCTGAAATAGTAGGTCGTCCCCAGCGGTGGAATTTCCATCTTCAGTATTCATCTCCCTCCCCAGCTGAGTGGGTATCCTCTCGGAGCTTCGTCCATCTCCAGCAGAGTTGTTGATCTTGATATTCCTCAACAGAGCAGGTAGTCTCTCGGAGATTCGTCCATCTCCGGCAGAATGGGTGATTATGATCTTCCCTAGCAGGGAGAAGTTTTTCTCAACAGGATTTCTTTGGTTTGGTGGCAATTTAGTTTGCCATCTCCAGCGGAGTTGCTTCTGGTCTTCAGCATTTATTTTGCTGAGACTTTTCTCTTGCATTGCATAAGCATTTGTTTTGCATGGCATCCTCCCAAATGCGTAGCATTCCCACTTCATGTGGAGCATTACGGCAAAATTCAAACATATGCATCCGAAGCGTAAGCCAGGTTTGAGTTTTCCTTCGTCAGGAAAGCAGAATTTCAGGAAGATATCTTTACTCCACAGGTGTTGGGTTAGGCAATATTTGACAGTTCCCCGGCAGAGTGTATTGCCAGGATTGTTTATCCTTAATCTTATTTGTACCCCTTCGTCCAGGTGGTCCCTCGGTTTTTCCCCCCTCGAAGTTTTTAATGACAGACACTCGTCCGTGTACCCTTTTCAATACCCGTCCGTATTGAAACCTTTTACACCCGTCCGTGTATCCTTTTCAATACCCGTCCGTATTGAAACCTTTTACACCCGTCCGTGTATCCTTTTCAATACCCGTCTGTATTGAAACCTTTTACACCCGTCCGTGTATCCTTTTCGATACCCGTCCGTATTGGATCTTTTTACGCCCGTCCGTGTACCTTTTTCAATCCCCAGAGAGGTCATCTTGAACCTTCTTGACACCCGTCCGTGTATCCTTTTCAATACCCGTCCGTATTGAAATCTTTTACACCCGTCCGTGTATCTTTTTCAATACCCGTCCGTATTGAAATCTTTTACACCCGTCCGTGTATCTTTTTCAATACCCGTCCGTATTGAAATCTTTTACACCCGTCCGTGTATCTTTTTTAATACTCGTCTGTATTGAATCCCTTTGGCACCCGTACGTGTTCTTTCGGCGCCCTTCCGTGTTTGAACTTTTGTTTCAATGCCCGTTCGCATTGACATTTGGCACCCGTCTGTGTACTCCTTTTTCAGTACCCGTCCGTATTGAACCTCTTTACACCTGTCTGTGTATCTTCTCAATACCCGACTTTTCAATACAGTTTTAGTTTCCAACACTCGTATGTGTTGTGACAGTGCAGCATTTAATGTTTGTTCCCCAGTGGAGTCGTCCCTCCTTTGAGGATTGCAAATTTCAGGTTTCTTATGGTATTCAATCTCCATGAATCCTTGGAACGCATGATAGTCGTCACTATCATACCTTCAGGATCAAGTTGATTGAATAGGGGCAGCTGTAACACCTCAAAATTTGCCTTGTTGTTTTTAGATAACTGGCTTAGGTTTCTTTTCATTTCTTGCATTTGCATGGTGCATAGCATTTGGTTCTTAGCATGGGATCAAGGTATTTGGTTCAACTCAAGGGCAAAAGCTTCTTATGAGCTCCATAAGCTCCTCACATCCTTATATGGTGGCCCAAGATTATTTCAATGAGGGACTCTCCAAGTGGTTATATCAAGGGTTGGTGTTCTTACACTGATGACCAAAACTAGGGTTTCATGGTTAAGGGTCCTAAGCTTAAGGAGTTGATTCAAACTTTTCACCAAGGTTCTCCATATGTCAAAACAAGTCTAAGGATGGATTTTGAGCCAAAAATTCACCATGGAAGACCTCAGATGATTCAGTAGCTTACAGATGAAGTAATCAGTCAAACTGGTCAACTGAAAAGTCAAACTAGGGTTTTGAGAGATCCTCATCATGGTAATCAAGTCAAGAGACCTTTGTTTGGTCTATGGAAGGCTTTCATGATCACAATTTGCAAAAATCAAGCTTTGGTAAAAAGTTGCTAATTTGGGAAAGTGACTTGTAATTTCAAGTTACTATTTTTGGCATATTTTCAACCAACTTTAACCAAACTTTTCATGATCAAAAATGCTTCAAACGAATTTTTGCCCAACACCAAAGTTGTAGATCTCTTTCTCCTCTTTCCAAAGAGTGGTGGATCATGATCATATCATTTTTGGATCAAGAGTTATGGGCATTTGAAGTTAGAGGGCATTTGGTGTTCTACCATGCATACCATTTTGACATAACTTGCAAGTTGCATTTTAACTCACCAATATGGCTTCTAATTGTTCAGTTCACCTCACCACACCCCAATGTACCTCATTTAGCATCATTTTGAGCCAAGAATTGAGTGAACCCGTGGGTTACATGTCCATAATTCATCATTATGCAATTTTGCAAGTTCATTTGGAAATCACAATTCAGTTACTTTCCAACCCCAAGATCAATCCAAAGGTTCTCATGGCATCAAAAGGAAAGCATTCATGCACTTTTCATGAAGAATGCACGAGTAGAATACCTCATGTGCACAAACTTGCAAATTTGCAAAACAACCCAAAACTCATTGCTCTCAAGTCCTTGAAGATTAAAACCCTAAACAGTAGCATTGGCACACTATATAAGCTAACTCACACGAATTTCTCAGCAGCTACCATTCATTTTCACCACTTTTCAAAGTTTTGCTCTCAAGTTTCTCTCCTTCGATTCTCCCAATTCTTCAAGTGTCTTCCATTTTTTTTGGTTGGTTTGTGATCAGTGGAGCATAAGGAAGAGAAATCCACCATTATTTTGAAGTTTAAGCAAAGAATTTATCAGTTGAGTTCAGATTTTCAACTCTCGGATTCAAGGATTCAGGCCAATTTGAAGGTCTAAGTGCATTTATTTTGCAATTAGACGGTTTAAGGAGTTGATCTGCAGCTTATCTTGGAGTTTCTTGGTGATTTTCCAGTTCTGCAAATCTCAGGTGAACTTGAAATTCATAGCTCTAGAATTGATTTTTGTTGTGTGTTTAATGTTCATCTTGATGTGTTGAGTTCATATATGTGTTTGGAATTGATTTTCAACGTGAATCATGGCTGGAATTTAGATCTGAAGTTTTCAGATCCAAACTTGTTTTGTTCGATTCGTGAAATATATGCATGCTAAATGATTTTGAGTGATATATTTGTGATCTACGTGAGTTGCTGATCATTTTGATGTATGATTTGTTGTTTTTGGTTATGGTTTGAAGTTTGGTGACCGGAGAGTGGCCGGAGAAGATGACCGGCGCTTCTCCGGCCGGTGAGGATTTAATTAGGGTTTGTGGTTTTCCAGTTTGAATCTCATGCGTTGGATCGTGATTAATTTTCCAGTTTAATTCACGTGCGTTGGATCTTGGTTATGTGTTGTTAATTAAGTTAATTAGGGTTTAGTGGATCTGATTAATTCATGACTGTTGGATCTCATTTAATTAGCAAGTTTGAATATGAACCATCAGATAATTGACTTTGCTTCGTTTGACTTTGAATGAGAGCCCGTGGATTTGGAGACTTTCTTATGCTTGACTTAATCTCAGCCGTTCGTTGTTTCTGAAGGCTTGAAAGCGCTTGGGCTTTTTTTGCTCTTTGCACCCCCGTTTCTGAGCCCATGGTCATTTGAACGCGTTTGGGTTTCTTTTTGCACCCCTGGCTTCATTTCATTTCCTTTTTCATTTTCTATTTTCATACCATTTCATAATTAATTGTTAAAAATACTTGCATGTGTTAAAAAATTCCAAAAAAATTCATCATCCCTTCTCATTATTAAAACTAATTTTTCACATTTTATTTTGTTATTTTTGCATTAAATTTGCATTAAATATTAATTTTCCAAATTAATTTTTCTCATTTGCACTTCATATTGCATACTTCATATTGCATCATTTATTTCTCTCATTTTAAAAGTGATTTGATCCTGATTCTTTTTGGGTTGTGTTCATAACATGTTGAAGTATGTTTGAGATTTTTGGTATGATTTTTAGGTCCTTTTTGGATGACTTTTGATGTGTTGCTTTGAGCATGAATGTATGAAATCCTATTGATGCTTTGACCTAATTGTTGATTGACTTTGGTTCTGATTCATTGCTTGTGGATTTGATATGTCAATTATATATGTTTGAGATGCTTGAATACTGAATGACATAATTTTTGAGGCATGTTTGTTATTTCTTTGAAGCATGAGCTTTAACTTGTCCAATTTGTGAATATATGCTTCATGTTTGGTTTGCTTGGTCATGAAGGCACTTGTGCCACAATTTTAGGTCTTGTTGAGGGATTGATAGCATGTTTATGGACTTCTGGTTGTGATATTTGAATCTCATCTTTGCATGTTTGATGTTTGCCTTTCACTTTAAGTCATTTGTTTCACAAGTATGAATCATGTTTCACTTCACTTCACTTCACTTCTTCTTTGCTTCCTAATTGATTGTGAAAGTGTTTGTGTGACTTGAATGTTGTTTGAAGATTATGTTTAGGCACATATTTAGGATTGTGTCACTTCTGGACTTGGTTTACTTTGTAAAATTTTGACTTGGTTGCTTTACATGATCACTTCTTTTCATCTCATTCCTTCTTTAATGACTTGAATGGTACTTGAGTGACTTCTCCCTTTTCTTTTTGACTAATTGTGCATGGTTAATAGTAGAGGTCAGTAGGACCATTAGGTTCTGAACTTGATGTTTGATTTACTTTAGAACTTGTTTCTTTATGGCCTTATGCTTGTTTGAGTTTCATCTTGTCATATGTGAATACTTCTAACATTTTCAGGGGCAAATGGTAAGTTGTTTGAATGTGGATATGCTTCGACATTTTACTTTCTTCCTTTACCTTTTAACTTTCATACTTGTGTTTGAAGTGAGCTTAGGCCACTTGTGTTTCACTTCTCTTTCTCCTCCTTCTCTTTCACTCTTTGCATCCCTCGAGTCTCAAGACTTGTTTAAGTCTTGGACTCTCTCCCTTTAGAGCTACCTAGTCCAACTTAATTTTTGATTAAGCTTGGAGTAGGATTAGCATTAGGTTAGGTAATCGTCTCTCCTAAACCTCACTAACCATAAGACATCCATGCATGATGACATTAGGACTCTTAGTTTCCCTTTAGAGTTTCCTGTTGTGTCGCTTCTCTTCTCATCTCAAACTTCTTGAAAACACTTAATAAAATATAACGTATATTGCGCTCGAGCCTTAAGTGTAGGAAGTGAAGAACGAGGGGTCTCCTCTCTTCTTCTAGGGTGTTTAGCATACGTCTCATTCGGGGGCGACCATGCGACTCACTCGTTCCCGCATGGTAGACTTTGGTGCAATGTAAGTTACGAACTAACCCAAAACACTTCTGTCTAAAAAACACCAAACAAATTCAAATCTTTTTTTTTGATCCTCCGGGATTGTTGGGTTTCAAACTTCTTTTTTTCGTGAAAGAGCTCGTCGCTCACGTAAAAAACACTTACCCATCCGTGGTCGTACCCGCGAACTACGTTAGCTCTGATTCCTCTCTTTCGTCCGATTGAGGATACGTAGGCACAAGACAGCGATTGTCTTGGCGAGCAACCTTCCCCCACAGTTCCCGTCCGAACTACGTTGACTCTGACTTTCCCATTGCACTGAGGGAGTACGTAGGCCTAGGACAACGATACCGTCCTATCGAGTCACTTCCTTTTCTTTTCTTCTTCGTTTCTCCGTTCTTTCCCGTTCTCGTTCCTTCTTCGGTCCAGTAGCAGTGGAGTTCCAGATGACGACGCCCTTTGATGCAGACAACAGGCGTGGATCCCATCGAGTACGATGGACGTGTTGGGTGCTAACACCTTCCCTTCGCATAACCGACTCCCGTACCCGTTCTCTTGGTCGCGTGACCACGCTCTTTCCTTCCTCTTCAGGTTTATGCAGTGTTTCCTTTCCCTCTCTTGGGATAAATACACATTGCTGGCGACTCTGTGTTCTTTTGCGCCACTCTCGCGTTTGTACCGTTGGATGCGAATCTCTCGGGAGCGACAATATGGCCAAATTATTGTGCGAGGAAATATGCATAGATTGAGAGATGACCAAGTATGTGCTTACCTCCAAGTCGTGACAGCAAGTTCAAAGTGATTTTTGATTTGGAGGTGTTACAGATGAGTGGTGATGATTTGAACAGCTTCCCTACACCCTATGGATTGTGTTTTGATAGTTGGACTTGATTGAAATTGGCTGGATCATTTTGTGGTACCTCAGCTGCACTTTGGTTAAAACCTTGAGCAACCAGCTGGTGATTTTGTGAAATTGATGTTTCAGAAGTAATCTAAGTGTTTGATCAGCTCATATGTGATGTATGTGAGGTGTGTGAGTGATTGGTTTGATTGGAATTGCTCTCAAACTCAAAACCCGATAGTGACTTGCCTTAGAAGGCAAAATTGGAGTGAAAGAAGAGATTTTGAGGAAAGCATCTGTTAGATGGCTTTGGTGTACTCAAACTGACCACAATTGAGCTCTATTTATAGTAGAGCAAGTTTGTTTTGCAAGGAATAGTGCATGGCAGCTGGTAAGTAGGTTTGGCCAATGTTGGCAAATGAAAATCCAAGTCTCCTCTAGCCATTGACTAGAGGTTAGGGCACAGAGCTTTGGTCCCCTTGGCCTTGGATAAGTCTTGACTGATTTCAGATGAGAATGGCTCAGTCCATGCCACCTTGATGGTTTCATTGAATGCCTCATTCCAAATTTGAAGTCTTGTCCCTATTTTGGCCATTCTAGGTTCAACATGCTATTTCTTGTTCCATGGACTTTGGAGGCTTGGCTCAGTGATTATCCCCTTTAGATTCAATCCTCTGAGGTGTCCAAGTGGATAGGAGCAATTGAATTTGGCTGATTTTGGCAAATCGACCAAAGTTGCAAATTCTGCCTTGCCTTGACAGATTTCAGCAAGGCAACTTGGCAATGTTGTATCTCATGGTGTAGGTTGAATTTGGCAATGTTCTTGGCCATTTTGGAAAGATCTTACATGATACAACAACTGTTTGAACAAGTTTGGTTTTGATCTCTTTTGATTCCAAGTGAAAAATCCCCCTACATTTGGCAAAAAGTAAGGCAGAATCTGACTTAGTGAAAATTTCACTAAGTGTTGGAAAAAGTGACATTTTCACTTTTCAGCCACTTTGATCACTCCATAACTCAAAATCCTTAATGAATTGGAATGACTTGTAGTTGAAGTTTTTGTAGGTGATAATGAGGGCTACAAATCCATCTTTGGATGAGAAAAAATGGCCTTGCGGTTTAGGAGTTATGGTCCTCCAAAGTTGGTACCTTTGCCACTTTATTTTTAACTTAGAAAAATTTCTAAGTTTTATGGTTACCCCTTTTACAAGTTATCTCACTTTTCTTGATTTTTCTTGATGAATGATGATTCAAATCATACATTAACATCATTTTAGGGTTAAAAATCCATTTTGGTGAAAAATCTCAAAAAGTCAAAGTTGACTTTTGTGCACAGTTGACTTTTTATCAGATGAATTCCAAACTGTGCAATTCTTCAGGAAATCATGTCCTTGAACTAAATCAAACTTGATGGACATGTTCCATAGGTGTCATAGGGTATATTCAATCATGTATTAGGGTTTGGGAGCATGTCCAGGTCAAAAGTCAAAGTTACAGTTGACTTTTCCCTTAAAACCCTAATTGTGGTGCAGATGAAATTGAGACTTGTTGCTCAAGCTTCTTGGATCAATCCATTGTTCCAAATGGATCAATATGGTATATTAGAGACCCTCAAATCATGTCTTGAGGTCTTGGCTCATGGTTTGTCCCAAAAGTCAACTTAGGGGTGAATTAGGTCAAGAAACCCTAATTCCTGATTTTTGATGAATGCATCCCCTGAGGCAAAATTGACTTGATGCATGGGTTCATGAGGTTCCATGAAGTATATTAGGTCATGTTTTGGATCATTGCCTTGTGCCCAGATGAAAATTTCCATCTGGAGGCCCTGGTCGACCAAAACCCTAATTTGGTGACACTGGCGATCTTGAGGCTTGATCCACCTAGAAGGGAGCATCCTTGTGCTTAATCCTTGAAGTGGGAGTCCTTTTGATCCTTTGTAGTTACTTGGGAGGTTAGACAAGTTGAAGATCATGTCATTTCTTGATTGATCCTTTGTCTAAGCACTCAGAGAGGGCTTGAAACCCTAATTTTGATTGTATTGGATGCTCACCCATCTTTGGGGAGACTGATGAAGCATGATGGTTCATCCATATTGTGATGATGATTTTCACAATGATGGGAAATATAAGTGGTCAAAATTTGGGGTATTACATTATGATAATTCAATTTTTGGTTTAATAATACTGTTTTGTTCTGTTATCTTTTGATATGTATTTGAATTTGAGAAGTTAGATTTATGTTATATTGAATTCGATTCAAAGCTCTATTTTTTTCTTCTGATGATGATGATTTTTGTGATGATAATGATGGTGTAGAAGTGAAATGTTTTTTTTTTCATGTATACAGATCAAGGGAGAACTTGAGGATCATCTCAAGGTGGTTTCAATATATTTCAAGGTATATTAAGAACTATCCAGCTACTGCTTCTGCTTGAAGTTTCATATGAACAAAATTTTATTTAACTTACCATCTTCAAAATGAAATAGATAATATTTGAAGCCAGATTTCAACCAGATCCTGATTATCTTTGGAAGATAGTTCCTTACCGCACCATTGTTCAAACGTGTGAATTATTTTCTCATATGTTTCATCATATTGTTTTTACATGGACACGGTGATGATGAGATAGTTACTTTGGTTATGCATTCGATTAGGATCGGGAGCCTTGCCACTTTGGTTAGGCGTTTAGATTTTGAAGGTATAGAGAGGTAAGTATTCCTTTTTATTCTTTTCATAATTAATTTGTTTTTGTACTTTTTTGAATTTGAATTTGGATTATTCACTTTCGCGCTCTCTAATTATATTTATTTTTATGTATTTTTTTATAGATTTTTAGCTAAAATTTTAAATAAGGATTATTTTTTGTCATCATTTTTATTACCTCTAACAATTTGTTTATTGTTGAAGTTTATAGCATAACATGAATTTGATTATAGGATAGTTTCATTTTTCTCTAATTTCATTTCCAGATGTTGTTAAAAGAGAGAAATTCTCCCTTAGGAATTACATAACTTCATGGTGAAATTCATTTCGTTTCTTTTCCTAAGTATAATAGTATTAGTTTGAAAGATGAATGAATTTGTGGAAGTTTTTTGTTTTTATTTACAAGATTAACAGTTCTATGTTGTTATTCATTTTTGAGTGATTTCAACATCTGCTTTATACACTTCTATTCCCTTCAAGGTTTTGCCTATTCTTACGAGTTCTTTTTTCTGCTTTTTTAAATTTGTGATCTTCATCACATTTATTCATGTTTTCTGTGCGTTTATTGCTTAATATCTTGAGCTTGCTTTTGAAATGTATTTCAAACTATTTTTCGAGGATCAATTAATATTTTTTTGTGCCATGTTGTTATTTATTATTACTGTTACTTTATTGACATGAAAGTACTGATAATTTCTTATAGTTGAAGGAATTATTACAATGTCATTTCATGTTCTTTATTAGATTTATCATAATTATAGTTGTAATTGAATTATGTTGAATAATTACTCAATGTTATGAATTATCTTCATATGAAATCCCTCTTTAAATATCGTCATTTTTCGCTGCAAGGTCAATGCCATCAATCTCAATTTGATTCAAATTACATTTTTTTATTATGAGATATGTAACCTTAATTTACTCTATGGATTTTGTAATTGTAGCTTGATGGGTATGTGGCTAGGAAGATGAAGATTGATTCTGTAGTAGGTTCCTACCTTGATCCCCTTGCTGATAAGGTATAGATGAACTTATTTAAAACTTTTTCCTTTGCTTTAATATCAAATTATTTGAATCTAAACCATTTATTTTTTCAAACTTAGGAATTATTTGTTTTGCTTTAACTTATTTTTTAGATAGATATTAGATATTGGGAACATTCTGCAGAATTTGGAAAGCATATGTGTTATTATAGGAGGGGTTTGGGATCCTAATTCTGAAATTATGTTGTGATGATTATTGAGTTTATGTTGTTATGTTATTGTATCGAGACTGATCGAAGTAAGTATTATACATCTTCTCTACTATACTTTTTCTGATAACATCAACATCTATCTATAGTGACACTATAGTAATTCTTTTTTATGACAGGTTTGTTGTGACGTTATGAATATTGCCTTTGATGCCATTCCAGGTTCGGTAAATGAATTTAAGGAATATTTTATCAACTTTCTCATGTATTCTGCAGAATAAGGATGTTGTATTCTTAACTCAATTAATTCCCCCTAATGCCGGTTACTTCTCTTGCAAGAAAATGACGTAGTTACTGTCTGTCCAAACTGTTAGGTTGGGATTCTATATCTGGAGAAAACCAATCTAATTCACAGGGTGAAAATTATGAAGACCTTGGCTACCTTTGATCACGATAAAACTCAACATGAAGCGTTACACCGTTTTTTAGATTTTGTTGAACAACATAGACACTTCTCTACTTTCAGCCAACACTAGAAAGGTATCATTTTTTCCTTCAAGATTACTTTTAATCATTACTTTGTTTCTATTTACTTTTGACATGTAAATTTCCAAAATATGTTTTAGACGGCTTATGTACCTGTAGTGAGGAGTATTGCTAATTAAAGTAGGACTACATTGGAGTCCCTATGGAGTTTCTCTAAGAGAAATGATATTTTGCAAGAAAGGGACAATATATTGCGTAAGACAGTAGCATTTAACCCTTTCTTACATAAACAACTTTATTACGCGCTAATATAGTACTAAGTTACTTGATTAAACATGTTAATTTATGAACTCCTATATGTTGTATTGCATAAAGTTCAGACCCAAATTTTGAATGGTTTTATTTTGCAGAGCTTTTATAAGTACTAAGTTACTTGAATATTATAAGAGATTTTTATTTTGAATGGTTTTATTGAATATTTATGAATTATAATATTAATTTGTTTGCAGAAATCAGCAATTGAGAATAAGCCAGATTTTCAGAGGTTTTACAGTTCCTTTGTTAGAAATCGGATTATGCCAACCTATCCATCGTTTTTTGTAAGCAATGATTAAGATTAAACGAGTACTAGGGGTACTCAAACCCTAGATACAAATAAAGGCTCCTAAAAGAAGAAGCGCAATAGAGCAAAATAAACTATCGAAACTAGGAAATTATAGTTGGATATAGAATTTTCCCTTATCATTGATCACTTCCACACCGTAAGCTTTATATCCCATAAGAGATCTGTAGCCTTACAAGCATCCCCGTCAAAGATAACCGAGTTTCTAACCTTCCATAAGCTCCACACCACTGCCATCCAAATTATCCCCGAATTCCCTTTCGTCATGCCCTTAAAGCACTCCTTATTAGATCATCTCAAAAAGCTTTGCCAAAGGGTCTCCTCCGGTTCCCAAATAAACCCACTTCATACTGACACTTTATTCCATATGCCCTTTGCCACCACACAACCAAGAAATAAGTGATGTAGATCTTTATCCACTTGGAAGCACAAAGCACAAGGGAGGTCATGAACAAAGCTGATAATACCTCTTCGAAATAAAGAGTCCTTCGTCGGAATTCGATTCAAAAAGCACCTCCATACGAAAGCACGCACTCTGTAAGGAACATTTGATTGCCATAGTAGATCTAGCGAGGACTGAAAAACAGGATCTACCTCGTCGATCAGCCTACCTTTTTCAAGGGTGCAAGTAGCTGGTTTCACCGTGAACCTGTCCTCCGATTCAGGCATCCATATCACTCCGTCTAAATCACCTTGCATCGGGTAAGTATCCTGTAAAATATGTAGAATCTCTGCTTTACCTACGTCTGTATACGCTGCCAGCCCCAAATCACTCCAGTACTAAATACCACCATGCTAATCTCCCATATTACGAACATAGGTTTCCTTCATTAAGCTAGCCTCAAACGCAGCAGGAAACATGGATCTCAAAGGAGCACCCGCCACCCATTTATCAAACCAAAACATCAATTCTTTACCATCACCCAAACTGAATTTGCAATAATCCATAAAACAAAAATCAAAAGCGGTACCTGTAACAACCTTTTCGATCTAAAAAATATCCTTCCACCAGCTAGAACATTTCTTCGAACTATCATTCCAGTTTCCTTCCTTCACTGCAGACGAAATAGCTCCATAACAAGCTGACATAACTTTCAACCAAAGAGTGCCCCTTTCAGATAGAATTCCCCACTTCCACTTAATCAGTAACACAACATTCACTTCTTCGATTTTCTTCACCCCTAATCCTCTCTTGTTGAAAGGTTTACAAACCTCCTCCCAAGCCACCCTATAGACCTTCCTACGAACGTCTAAACCACTCCAAAGGAAACTGTTTCTAATACCTTCAAATTCCTTCCACACAGATTTTGGAGCTTTGAAGAACGAAAGCATAAACATGGAGAGGCTTCCAAGAACAGATTTCACCAAAGTTAATCTACCTCCGAACGACAGATTTCTACCCTTCCAGCTGGATAATCTAGCTCTCACTTTGTTCACCAAAGGTTTCCACGTCTTTATTCTTCTTGGATTCGCTCCGATAGGAATACCTAAGAAAGTGAACAACTTGTCTTTGACTTTACACGACAGGATATTAGCTGCTGCCTGTTAAAGATTCAAGTTAGTGTTGACTCCAAAAACACGGCTCTTGTGAAAATTCACTCCCAATCCTTAATCAATCTCGAAACCATGTAAAATTGATTTGATTGCCCAAATGTTCTCCAAGCTTCCTTCACCTATAAGAAGAGTATCATCTGCGAACTGCAAAATATCAACTTCGCACTTCCCGTAGAATGAGAAACCTTTAAAATCACGAAGCTTGACAGCTTTTCTAACCATCCCGGAAAGGCCTTCGACGACAATAACGAAGAGAAAAGGAGAAATAGGATCTCCTTGCCTTAATCCCTTGTCCATCATAAAGTATTTCGTTGGACTTCCATTGACCAAGACCGACATATAACTCTAAAAAATCAGAGCCTCTATCCACCTCAACCAATGACAACTGAATCCCATCCTCCTTAACATATACCTAAGAAAGTTCCAATTAACGTTGTCGTAAGCTTTCTCGAAGTCTACCTGTAATACCCTAATTTTTACCCCTAAGATCCCACATGTCATTTGCATTTCATACCACAAACAAGATCACAAGCTTTGGTTCTCTTGCCCTCCTCTGAAGGTTTGTTCTTGAGTGAGATCGCCAAGCACCCCTGTTCTCTTGTTTGTTTGACGTTTCTTTGATGTTTGTTTACTAACCATTAATTAAAATCCAAAAAAATGTTTGTTTTTCCTTTACTAACTTTTTCAGGAAGAATTTTGATCAAGGACATCAAATACTAGTCCCTTAGCTTGACGAAATTTCATCTGAACAAAGTCAAAGTTAATCTGCAAACAATTCAAAATTCCTCTGATCAAGAGTTTCCAAGACTTAATTGATTATTATTCAAGAGACTCCAAGGTTCATGTGTTTATTTCCATGCCTTCTTTGACAAGCAAGAAGAATCGAGCCAGAGCCAGAACAATCCAGCCAATAGGGATGGCAACGGGTCGGGTCGGGTGCGGGTTTCACGCTACCCAAACCCGCACCCAAAATAACCACCCGAACCCAAAAGCTATTCAGGTAGCAAAATAACACCCACGTCCACACCCGTTGAGTTCGGGTTTTTCCACCCAAACCCGAACTCGTAGTAAAAACACAAAAATACAACAACAACATTGAAATTATTTGAAATTATATATATATATATATATATATATATAGCGGGTGTGGTTTCGGGTTTCGGGCGCGGGTTTCACACTACCCAAACCCGCACCCGAACCCAGTCAACTCGGGTTTTCACTCGTTGACTCGGATTCGGGTGCGGGTGGATGGAACACCCCATTTTTCAAATAGCGTATAAATAATACATAATTAAATCAGAGTGAATAAAAAACTTTTTTCGACATAAATGGGGATGCCACATTTGAGAAAAACATAATTCACCTGCTTATAACTTTGATACATAACACAAAATGGAATGAATAATAACGGGAAACTTTTTCCAACAAAAGTAAAGTTCAATTATGGAATAAAGCAGAATGATCCATAATTGACTCGTTTTATAAAATAAGTTGTTTCATAGCATCAAAATATACCAACATAAATAACAAGGTGTTTCCCCCGACTCCCGTGTTACGTATCAGAGCAGACACCAAGGAATCTAAGCAAAATGAAGATCTAACTCTTCCACTTGCCTCCGCGCCTCTACAGCGGCTAATCTGCACTATGCCATAAAAGCATATTCCAGCAGAAGGGTGAAAATAACAACATAATCAATATTGCATAATAATATGTAATCAGATAATTCACATATATTCTCCAACTCACGCACACACCACATGCTAACACATCATAGCATACAAAGATATCATATATTCATATACACAAGGTATAACATATATACATATATAAACACACCAACACATCACATATATTCGTATACGCAGACATGACATATATGTCTCACATCAAACCCCAACATCCATTCATATCCACAGATATGACATAAAAAAAATAACACATCAAAAGTGGTTCTTCAATAACCCACCAATTCCCGAAGGAAACATGGATACATCGCTATACTCCCCACTGGGCTCACGATAATCCCGTACAACCAAACATAATAATGCAATGCAACTCAATAACACAATGAAATATTTAAATTATAACAGCCAGGCCGAGACTCTTCCACAGACACCATGCACTGTTACACAGAGACACAATGCAAGTGGTACCACACACATGGTTCATTCAATTGAACCCGATTCATAATTGAATCTGGATAAACCACATACACCTCTACTTTGCAATGGTCTATCTCCAAAACAACTCCACATTGGAGTCCGAACAAATCACATACACTCCTCCTGAGCAATGATTTGTCTCCACCAGACACACCATGAAATACACGACACAAATGATGCACAAACACATAAGTATAATAACAATTATACATCTACACGATCCTCCTGATCTCACGTGAGTTACACTCTCCGTAATTACCACTGGAATTACCCACCTATAACACAAAATCAATACACACCAAAATATACACCAGATACTATTATCAAACATAATGTACGATCCTCATGACCTCACGTAAGCCATACGCTTACCGTAATTCACACTGGAATTACCCCACCTACAACACAGCATCATCACACACAAATTGTGCACAAGAGACTATCATCAAGTAAAATACACGATCCTCATTGATCCTATGTGAGTCATACAATCACCGTAATTCACCAAGAATTACCTCTGCTATCCCAAGACAGCTCACACCTCACACAAGCAGTGCCACACAACATATTCTGCACACCTCACAGGGCACTCGTCCAATAATTAGCTAATTACTAATTAATTCACAAAAATTACTAAATTAATTATTTTCATCACCAATTACACATTCCTCAGATTCTGGCATCCATGCCCAACCTCTCAAACCAAAAGAAACCACTTCGGACGCGAAAACGGGAAAGAATCGCGAAACGGAAAAATTCTGCACTCTCGCTGGCCATACGCGTATTGCCCATCTCGCCCACCCATCCATACGCGTATTGCCCAAAATGTTACGCGTATGAGCAGAGACTGATTTCTTTAAAAAATTCCAGTTTTAATCCTATTACGCGTAGTACCACCTCCCTTACGCGTAATGCCTTGCCCCCGACGCGTACCATTACGCATTTCACCAGAGGGTCCTGTCAAATGGGTTCCATACGCGTAATTCCCTCTTATAGCCCTTGCCTTACGCGTATTTCCCTACCCAATACGCGTATTGCCTTGCCCGTTACGCGTATGGGCAGCGAAAACCCAGAATTTTCCTGCATAATTTCTGCTATGGGTTTTCCCTGAATTTCCCTCCAAAACTCATCTAAACATCACCATACTACAATTTACATACAAAGCAACCTATATCTATCATGTAATCAACAATTAGGCACCTTAAATCATGATTTCCACTCAATTTACCATTTCTAACAAACGTTAAAACTCTAACATTTCACCCAAAATTCCAATCAAACAAACACATGCATATACATATACAATCAAGTTATAATTGGAACTTCTCACCCTTACCTAGTTAATCGCGATTGACACGGAGATTTCTCCAATTTTCCTCTTCCTCCTCTTCTCTCTTTTCCTTCTCTTCATCTTTTCCTTTTTCTTCTTCTTTTTCTTTCCAAACAAATATATATATATAATACTTATTATATAATATAATCCAACAGGGTAAAATACCTCCAATTGATATTTTGTCATCTCAACCCAATTGATCAATTATTAGAGTTACCTTAAATACTCTCTTGAACTAATAATTATTAATTCGTCTCTTTAATAAAATAATTGATCTCTTTCTTGGCCAAACAGATAAAATAACACACAACGATTGAATAAATTAAAATGGGGTGTTACAACTCTCCCTCACTTAAAATATTTTCGTCCTCGAAAATGTACCCGAGACGAACAATTCCGGATACGACTCTCGCATCCGACTAACCAACTATCATGCCAACAAAAGGCACTCCATGAATAACACAAACTGACAACCCACCTTGCTAACAACAATTACAACAACGACAAGATGCAATGCCCATACAATGCCCTAGACGACTAGCTCACAACTCAAAGAATACCCAGGTTACGAACATATAGGTTCACTCTAGAACCAGAACACTACAAGATCGTTACTCTCACCATAGGTAACCCTCCCCTAATTCCGCACTTAGGAATTAGCTACTCGCACTCGAACCATCACGATGGAAACGAGGCAACAACACAACCTGAACATAAAGTCCAACGACACAACATCGTTTCAACAGCCTCTACATAACCGTAATACCAACACCCGCGACACACAACAATGCTACGATTCACCAATCGAACATGTAACCAAAACATCCATCTACATAGTAGCCCATGAATAATATTTAAACCTTTCACCTACTACTTCCATTTTGAAACGTCCAATGGTCTCATCATTCCTACACATTTCCAATGTTCAACCTATGAATTCTTACAAGTCACACCCGCATATACAAAATGTGCCACATCAAGCTTTCGATGCGCACTCTGATTACTCGCAACGATCAAATCTACCAGTTACATATCCAACTTCTAACTCTCTCTAATATACCCAACATCAAACTCTACAGTTTTATCTCACACACCAAACACAAGTCTTTGAACCGCCTAAATACTTCTAATCCTCTGACCATCAAAATAAACATGCATAATACTTCCGACTTAACTCATCAGGCACAACATCATATTCACAAATAGGATAATTCCAACTAAAGTCATAACTGATCAGGAATTCCAACCATCCTCACTGTCTCATACTCTATTATTTCTGACCAAATAGGTACTCAATATTCTGGTGATTACTAAACACTTCAACTCAAAACGATAAAAATAATACTTCCAGATTCCCAACACAAAAGTAACCGCAGTCGTCTTGAAATCATGAATCCTCAATTGTCGTAAAGCATAACCCATGACTTTACCATCTTGCATTAATACACTGACTAAACTCGTCCTAAACGCATCCCAATACCACACAACCGGTTTATTGAAGCTGGAGCCGTAGACAAATTCTACTTTAGCCCTCTCAAGCTTTCCTCACAATGAACATCCCAAGCAAACGACTTACCCTTTACAAGTCAACTGAAATAACGAAAATGCTAACTTGGAAAAGCCTCCCATAACCTCCGATAATAACCCACTAAATTCCAACAAGCTTCTAATCACCTTAACCGACTTCGGAGCCTCTCCTTGTAGAACTGCATCTACTTCCGATGGATCCATAACAATACCCTCATCAAAAATCACATATCCAAGAAAACTATCCTTTTTCAACCAAAATTCTCACTTGAATAATTTAGCATAAAGATTCCTTTCTTTTCAACACTTGCGACTCGATTCTCTAACACCCTACATAGTCTCCTTATGACTTATAATAGATCTGAATATCCTTAATGAACACCACTCCGAACTTATCCAATCTTGTCCAGACTCACCTACAAGCTTAACCGAGTAAATAACAACCTATTCCGATGATAACAAACATAACCAGTCACATGAAAGCGATCAAAGCCTCAACTCACACCAATTCACCACTCTTATCAAACGTTCCAAACCATTGTAATGCCAATCAAACTCAACCAAACTATTCTAGTCATCTTTTCTTGAAATTGGACACTTATTCTCAATCGTTACCTTATTCAACTATCAGTAATCCATACACAGTTTCATTCTATGGACAATCCAAATTCCACAAATGCCAACATGTATCAACAATCAACCAAAAGGAACTCTCAAAACTCATCAAAACTCTAAGTTTTGCTTCCCATAGCCTTAATACCAATATACACATCTTGCTTGTTATTCCATCCGGAAACACATCTGGAAATCACACAACACTGGCAGCCCTTCAGTGTGGCTTTCCTGTCAATTCCAAAACACTATTATCACAAATATAACAAACATCTTAATCTCATCCCCTAAGAGTTTCTCTACTTACTTAGCAGATATAACCTCAACCATTCACCTTCGCTCAATTTAAGTTCACTTCTACTCTCTGACGAGCAACCATAAATAATACCCGATTTGACCAACATACCAAAGCCTCTAATCCGCCTCATCTTTCGATATAAGAATCTTCATCGACTCATCAAAACAATCCATAATCACTTCCTTAATTCCAAACACTTCATTGCACACGCCATCAAAGCCGGAAAGACACGTCTATTTCATCCAACATAATTCCGCCTACTATCAACAAGAGATTAAGGGTGATAAGTTCCTCAATTTGTCGATAGACAATCGACAATCATGATGGGACATAGACCATCTTTACCAGACCATAAAAGCATTTCTTGCAACTAATGACACACTAAGCCAACGCTCCACAACTGAAGCAACTTGGAGAAGCACCAACTTCTCCCCCACTTATCTCATTCCCAACCTGCAAACAAAGGATTAGAAACCCAAAAAGCACTGCTAGTGTTTCACACACTAATCACGTAATAAGGAACAAACAACATCGACAGTATTCAACTGTCAAGCCACACCGACTTAACAACTTGGCCGGATAGCCCAACCTGCTCTGATACCAATTGGAACACCCCATTTCCCAAATAGCGTATAAATAATACATAATTAAATCAGAGTGAATAAAAAACTTTTTTCGAACAGAAATGGGGATGCCACATTTGAGAAAAACATAATTCACCTGCTTATAACTTTGATACATAACACAAAATGGAATGAATAATAACGGGAAACTTTTTCCAACAAAAGTAAAGTTCAATTATGGAATAAAGCGGAATGATCCATAATTGACTCGTTTTATAAAATAAGTTGTTTCATAGCATCAAAATATACAAACATAAATAACAAGGTGTTTCCTCCGACTCCCGTGTTACGTATCAGAGCAGACACCAAGGAATCTAAGCAAAATGAAGATCTAACTCTTCCACTTGCATCCACACCTCTACAACGGCTAATCTGCACTATGCCATAAAAGCATATTCCAGCAGAAGGGTGAGAAATAACAACATAATCAAGATTGCATAATAATATGTAATCAGATAATTCACATATATTCTCCAACTCACCCACACACCACATGCTAACACATCATAGCATACAAAGATATCATATATTCATATACACAAGTTATAACATATATACATATATAAATACACCAGCACATCACATATATTCGTATACGCAGACATGACATATATGTCTCACATCAAACCCCAACATACATTCATATCCACAGATATGACATAAAAAAATAACACATCAAAAGTGGTTCTTCAATAACCCACTAATTCCCGAAGGAAACATGGACACATCGCTATACTCCCCACTGGGCTCACGATGATCCCGGACAACCAAACATAATAATGCAATGCAACTTAATAACACAATGAAATATTTAAATTATAACAGCTAGGCCGAGACTCTCCCACAGACACCATGCACTGTTACACAGAGACACAATGCAAGTGGCACCACACACATGGTTCATTCAATTGAACCCGATTCATAATTGAATCCGGATAAACCACATACACCTCTACTTGGCAATGGTCTATCTCCAAAACAACTCCACATTGCAGTCCGGACAAATCACATACACTCCTCCTGAGCAATGATTTGTCTCCACCAGACACATCAGGAAATATACGACACAAATGATGCACAAACACATAAGTATAATAACAATTATACATCTACACGATCCTTCTGATCACACGTGAGTTACACTGACCGTAATTCCCACTCGAATTACCGACTTATAACACAAAATCAATACACACCAAAATATACACCAGATACTATTATCAATCATAATGTACGATCCTCATGACCTCACGTAAGCCATACGCTTACCGTAATTCACACTGGAATTACCCCACCTACAACACATCATCATCACACACAAATTGTGCACAAGAGACTATCATCAAGTAAAATACACGATCCTCATTGATCCTATGTGAGTCATACAATCACCGTAATTCACCAAGAATTACCTCTGCTATCCCAAGATAGCTCGCACCTCACACAAGCAGTGCCACACAACATATTCTGCACACCTCACAGGGAACTCGTCCACTAATTAGATAATTACTAATTAATTCACAAAAATTACTAAATTAATTATTTTTATCACCAATTACACATTCCTCAGATTCTGGCATCCATGCCCAACCTCTCAAACCAAAAGAAACAACTTCGGACGCGAAAACGGGAAAGAATCGCGAAACAGAAAAATTCTGCACTCTCGCTGGCCATACGCGTATTGCCCATCTCGCCCGCCCATCCATACGCGTATTGCCCAAAATGTTACGCGTATGAGCAGAGACTGATTTCTCTAAAAAATTCCAGTTTTAATCCCATTACGCGTAGTACCACCTCCCTTACGCGTAATGCCTTGCCCCCGACGCGTAACATTACGCATTTCACCAGAGGGTCGTGTCAAATGGGTTCCATACGCGTAATGCCCTCTTATAGCCCTTGCCTTACGCGCATTTCCCTACCCAATACGCGTATTGCCTTGCCCGTTACGCGTATGGGCAGCGAAAACCCAGAATTTTCCTGCATAATTTCTGCTATGGGTTTTCCCTCAATTCCCCTCCAAAACTCATCTAAACATCACCATACTACAATTTACATACAAAGCAACCTATATCTATCATGTAATCAACAATTAGGCACCTTAAATCATGATTTCCACTCAATTTACCATTTCTAACAAACGTTAAAACTCTAACATTTCACCCAAAATTCCAACCAAACAAACACATGCATATACATATACAATCAAGTTATAATTGGAACTTCTCACCCTTACCTGGTTAATCGCGATTAACACGGAGATTTTTCCAATTTTCCTTTTCCTCATCTTCTCTCTTTTCCTTCTCTTCTTCTTTTCCTTTTTCGTCTTCTTTTTCTTTCCAAACAAATATATATATATATATATATATATATATATATATATATATATATATATATATATATATATATATATATATATATATATAATCCAACAGGGTAAAATACCTCCAATTGATATTTTGTCATCTCAACCCAATTGATCAATTATTAGAGTTACCTTAAATACTCTCTTGAACTAATAATTATTAATTCGTCTCTTTAATAAAATAATTGATCTCTTTCTTGGCCAAACAGATAAACTAACACACGACGATTGAATAAATTAAAATGGGGTGTTACAACTCTCCCCCACTTAAAATATTTTCGTCCTCGAAAATGTACCCGAGACGAACAACTCCGGATACGACTCTCGCATCCGACTAACCAACTATCATGCCAACAAAAGGTACACCACGAATAACACAAACTGACAACCCACCTTGCTAACAACAATTACAACAACGACAAGATGCAATGCCCATACAATGCCCTTGACGACTAGCTCATAACTCAAAGAATACCCAGGTTACGAACACATAGGTTCACTCTAGAACCAGAACACTACAAGATCGTTACTCTCACCATAGGTAACCCTCCCCTAATTCCCCACATAGGAATTAGCTACTCGCACTCGAACCATCACGATGGAAACGAGGCAACAACACAACCTGAACATAAAGTCCAACGACACAACATCGTTTCAACACCCTCTACATAACCGTAATACCAACACCCGCGACACACACCATTACTACAACAATGCTACGATTCACCAATCGAACATATAACCAAAACATCCATCTACATAGTAGCCCATGAATAATATTTAAACCTTTCACCTAACACTTCCATTCTGAAACGTCCAATGGTCTCATCATTCCTACACATTTCCAATGTTCAACCTATGAATTCTTACAAGTCACACCCGCATATACAAAATGTGCCACATCAAGCTTTCGATGCGCACTCTGATTACTCGCAATAATTAAATCTACCAGTTACATATCCAACTTCTAACTCTCTCTAATATACCCAACATCACACTCTACAGTTTTATCTCACACACCAAACCCAAGTCTCTAAACTGCCCAAATACTTCTAATCCTCTGACCATCAAAATAGACATGCATAATACTTCCGACTTAACTCATCAGGCACAACATCAAATTCACCAATAGGATAATTCCAACTAAAGTCATAACTGATCAGGAATTCCAACCATCCTCGCTGTCTCATACTCTATTATTTCCGACCAAATAGGTACTCAATATTCTGGTGATTACTAAACACTTCGAACTCAAAACGATAAAAATAATACTTCCAGATTCCCAACACAAAAGTAACCGTAGTCGTCTTGAAATCATGAATCCTCAATTGTCGTAAAGCATAACCCACGACTTTACCATCTTGCATTAATACACTGACTAAACTCGTCCTAAACGCATCCCAATACCACACAACCGGTTTATTGAAGCTGGAGCCGTAGACAAATTCTACTTTAGCCCTCTCAAGCTTTCCTCACAATGAACATCACAAGCAAACGACTTACCCTTTGCAAGTCAACTGAAATAACGAAAATGCTAACTTGGAAAAGCCTCCCATAACCTCCAATAATAACCCACAAAAGTCCAACAAGCTTCTAATCACCTTAACCGACTTTGGAGCCTCTCCTTGTAGAACTGCATCTACTTCCGATAGATCCATAACAATACCCTCATCAAAAATCACATATCCAAGAAAACTATCCTTTTTCAACCAAAATTCTCACTTGAATAATTTAGCATAAAGATTCCTTTCTTTTCAACACTTGCGACTCGATTCTCTAACACCCTACATAGTCTCCTTCTGACTTATAATAGATCTGAATATCCTTAATGAACACCACTCCGAACTTATCCAATCTTGTCCAGACTCACCTACAAGCTTAACCGAGTAAATAACAACCTATTCCGATGATAACAAACATAACCAGTCACATGAAAGCGATCAAAGCCTCAACTCACACCAATTCACCACTCTTATCAAACGTTCCAAACCATTGTAATTCCAATCAAACTCAACCAAACTATTCTAGTCATCTTTTCTTGAAATTGGACACTTATTCTCAATCGTTACCTTATTCAACTATCAGTAATCCATGCACAGTTTCATTCTACGGACAATCCAAATTCCACAAATGCCAACATGTATCAACAATCAACCAAAAGGAACTCTCAAAACTCATCAAAACTCTAAGTTTTGCTTCCCATAGCCTTAATACCAATATACACATCTTGCTTGTTATTCCATCCGGAAACACATATGGAAATCACACACCACTGGCAGCCCTCCAGTGTGGCTTTCCTGTCAATTCCAAAACACTATTATCACAAATATAACAAACATCTTAATCTCATCCCCTAAGAGTTTCTCTACTTACTTAGCAGATATAACCTCAACCATTCGCCTTCGCTCAATTTAAGTTCACTTCTACTCTCTGACGAGCAACCATAAATAATACCCGATTTGACCAACATACCAAAGCCTCTAATCCGCCTCATCTTTCGATATAAGAATCTTCATCGACTCATCAAAATAATCCATAATCACTTCCTTAATTCCAAACACTTCATTGCACACGCCATCAAAGCCAGAAAGACACGTCTATTCCATCCAACATAATTCCGCCTACTATCAACAAGAGATTAAGGGTGATAAGTTCCTCAATTTGTCGATAGACAATCGACAATTATGATGGGACATAGACCATCTTTACCAGACCATAAAAGCATTTCTTGCAACTAATGACACACTAAGCCAACGCTCCACAACTGAAGCAACTTGGAGAAGCACCAACTTCTCCCCCACTTATCTCATTCCCAACCTGCAAACAAAGGATTAGAAACCCAAAAAGCACTGCTAGTGTTTCACACACTAATCACGTAATAAGGAACAAACAACATCGACAGTATTCAACTGTCAAGCCACACCGACTTAACAACTTGGCCGGATGGCCCAACCTGCTCTGATACCAATTGGAACATCCCATTTCCCAAATAGCGTATAAATAATACATAATTAAATCAGAGTGAATAAAAAACTTTTTTCGAACAGAAATGGGGATGCCACATTTGAGAAAAACATAATTCACCTGCTTATAACTTTGATACATAACACAAAATGGAATGAATAATAACGGGAAACTTTTTCCAACAAAAGTAAAGTTCAATTATGGAATAAAGCGGAATGATCCATAATTGACTCGTTTTATAAAATAAGTTGTTTCATAGCATCAAAATATACAAACATAAATAACAAGGTGTTTCCTCCGACTCCCGTGTTACGTATCAGAGCAGACACCAAGGAATCTAAGCAAAATGAAGATCTAACTCTTCCACTTGCCTCCACACCTCTACAACGGCTAATCTGCACTATGCCATAAAAGCATATTCCAGCAGAAGGGTGAGAAATAACAACATAATCAAGATTGCATAATAATATGTAATCAGATAATTCACATATATTCTCCAACTCACCCACACACCACATGCTAACACATCATAGCATACAAAGATATCATATATTCATATACACAAGTTATAACATATATACATATATAAACACACCAGCACATCACATATATTCGTATACGCAGACATGACATATATGTCTCACATCAAACCCCAACATACATTCATATCCATAGATATGACATAAAAAAATAACACATCAAAAGTGGTTCTTCAATAACCCACTAATTCCCGAAGGAAACATGGACACATCGCTATACTCCCCACTGGGCTCACGATGATCCCGTACAACCAAACATAATAATGCAATGCAACTTAATAACACAATGAAATATTTAAATTATAACAGCTAGGCCGAGACTCTCCCACAGACACCATGCACTGTTACACAGAGACACAATGCAAGTGGTACCACACACATGGTTCATTCAATTGAACCCGATTCATAATTGAATCCGGATAAACCACATACACCTCTACTTGGCAATGGTCTATCTCCAAAACAACTCCACATTGCAGTCCGGACAAATCACATACACTCCTCCTGAGCAATGATTTGTCTCCACCAGACACATCAGGAAATACACGACACAAATGATGCACAAACACATAAGTATAATAACAATTATACATCTACACGATCCTCCTGATCACACGTGAGTTACACTGACCGTAATTCCCACTGGAATTACCCACTTATAACACAAAATCAATACACACCAAAATATACACCAGATACTATTATCAATCATAATGTATGATCCTCATGACCTCACGTAAGCCATACGCTTACCGTAATTCACACTGGAATTACCCCACCTACAACACAGCATCATCACACACAAATTGTGCACAAGAGACTATCATCAAGTAAAATACACGATCCTCATTGATCCTATGTGAGTCATACAATCACCGTAATTCACCAAGAATTACCTCTGCTATCCCAAGACAGCTCGCACCTCACACAAGCAGTGCCACACAACATATTCTGCACACCTCACAGGGAAATCGTCCACTAATTAGATAATTACTAATTAATTCAAAAAAATTAATAAATTAATTATTTTCATCACCAATTACACATTCCTCAGATTCTGGCATCCATGCCCAACCTCTCAAACCAAAAGAAACCACTTCGGACGCGAAAACGGGAAAGAATCGCGAATCGGAAAAATTCTGCACTCTCGCTGGCCATACGCGTATTGCCCATCTCGCCCGCCCATCCATACGCGTATTTCCTAAAATGTTACGCGTATGAGCAGAGACTGATTTCTCTAAAAAATTCCAGTTTTAATCCCATTACGCGTAGTACCACCTCCCTTACGCGTAATGCCTTGCCCCCGACGCGTAACATTACGCATTTCACCAGAGGGTCGTGTCAAATGGGTTCCATACGCGTAATGCCCTCTTATAGCCCTTGCCTTACGCGTATTTCCCTACCCAATACGTGTATTGCCTTGCCCGTTACACGTATGGGCAGCGAAAACCCAGAATTTTCCTGCATAATTTCTGCTATGGGTTTTCCCTCAATTCCCCTCCAAAACTCATCTAAACATCACCATACTACAATTTACATACAAAGCAACCTATATCAATCATGTAATCAACAATTAGGCACCTTAAATCATGATTTCCACTCAATTTACCATTTCTAACAAACGTTAAAACTCTAACATTTCACCCAAAATTCCAACCAAACAAACACATGCATATACATATACAATCAAGTTATAATTGGAACTTCTCACCCTTACCTGGTTAATCGCGATTAACACGGAGATTTTTCCAATTTTCCTTTTCCTCATCTTCTCTCTTTTCCTTCTCTTCTTCTTTTCCTTTTTCGTCTTCTTTTTCTTTCCAAACAAATATATATATATATAATCCAACAGGGTAAAATACCTCCAATTGATATTTTGTCATCTCAACCCAATTGATCTATTATTAGAGTTACCTTAAATACTCTGTTGAACTAATAATTATTAATTCGTCTCTTTAATAAAATAATTGATCTCTTTCTTGGCCAAATTAATAAACTAACACACGACGATTGAATAAATTAAAATGGGGTGTTACAACTCTCCCCCACTTAAAATATTTTCGTCCTCGAAAATGTACCCGAGACGAACAACTCCGGATACGACTCTCGCATCCGACTAACCAACTATCATGCCAACAAAAGGTACACCACGAATAACACAAACTGACAACCCACCTTGCTAACAACAATTACAACAACGACAAGATGCAATGCCCATACAATGCCCTTGACGACTAGCTCATAACTCAAAGAATACCCAGGTTACGAACACATAGGTTCACTCTAGAACCAGAACACTACAAGATCGTTACTCTCACCATAGGTAACCCTCCCCTAATTCCCCACATAGGAATTAGCTACTCGCACTCGAACCATCACGATGGAAATGAGGCAACAACACAACCTGAACATAAAGTCCAACGACACAACATCATTTTAACACCCTCTACATAACCGTAATACCAACACCCGCGACACACACCATTACTACAACAATGCTACGATTCACCAATCGAACATGTAACCAAAACATCCATCTACATAGTAACCCATGAATAATATTTAAACCTTTCACCTAACACTTCCATTCTGAAACGTCCAATGGTCTCATCATTCCTACACATTTCCAATGTTTAACCTATGAATTCTTACAAGTCACACCCGCATATACAAAATGTGCCACATCAAGCTTTCGATGCGCACTCTGATTACTCGCAACAATTAAATCTACCAGTTACATATCCAACTTCTAACTCTCTCTAATATACCCAACATCACACTCTACAGTTTTATCTCACACACCAAACCCAAGTCTCTGAACTGCCCAAATACTTCTAATCCTCTGACCATCAAAATAGACATGCATAATACTTCCGACTTAACTCATCAGGCACAACATCAAATTCACCAATAGGATAATTCCAACTAAAGTCATAACTGATCAGGAATTCCAACCATCCTCGCTGTCTCATACTCTATTATTTCCGACCAAATAGGTACTCAATATTCTGGTGATTACTAAACACTTCGAACTCAAAACGATAAAAATAATACTTCCAGATTCCCAACACAAAAGTAACCGTAGTCGTCTTGAAATCATGAATCCTCAATTGTCGTAAAGCATAACCCACGACTTTACCATCTTGCATTAATACACTGACTAAACTCGTCCTAAACGCATCCCAATACCACACAACCGGTTTATTGAAGCTGGAGCCGTAGACAAATTCTACTTTAGCCCTCTCAAGCTTTCCTCACAATGAACATCACAAGCAAACGACTTACCCTTTGCAAGTCAACTGAAATAACGAAAATGCTAACTTGGAAAAGCCTCCCATAACCTCCAATAATAACCCACAAAAGTCCAACAAGCTTCTAATCACCTTAACCGACTTTGGAGCCTCTCCTTGTAGAACTGCATCTACTTCCGATAGATCCATAACAATACCCTCATCAAAAATCACATATCCAAGAAAACTATCCTTTTTCAACCAAAATTCTCACTTGAATAATTTAGCATAAATATTCCTTTCTTTTCAACACTTGCGACTCGATTCTCTAACACCCTACATAGTCTCCTTCTGACTTATAATAGATCTGAATATCCTTAATGAACACCACTCCAAACTTATCCAATCTTGTCCAGACTCACCTACAAGCTTAACCGAGTAAATAACAACCTATTCCGATGATAACAAACATAACCAGTCACATGAAAGCGATCAAAGCCTCAACTCACACCAATTCACCACTCTTATCAAACGTTCCAAACCATTGTAATTCCAATCAAACTCAACCAAACTATTCTAGTCATCTTTTCTTGAAATTGGACACTTATTCTCAATCGTTACCTTATTCAACTATCAGTAATCCATACACAGTTTCATTCTACGGACAATCCAAATTCCACAAATGCCAACATGTATCAACAATCAACCAAAAGGAACTCTCAAAACTCATCAAAACTCTAAGTTTTGCTTCCCATAGCCTTAATACCAATATACACATCTTGCTTGTTATTCCATCCGAAAACACATCTGGAAATCACACACCACTGGCAGCCTTTCAGTGTGGCTTTCCTGTCAATTCCAAAACACTATTATCACAAATATAACAAACATCTTAATCTCATCCCCTAAGAGTTTCTCTACTTACTTAGCAGATATAACCTCAACCATTCGCCTTCGCTCAATTTAAGTTCACTTCTACTCTCTGATGAACAACCATAAATAATACCCGATTTGACCAACATACCAAAGCCTCTAATCCGCCTCATCTTCCGATATAAGAATCTTCATCGACTCATCAAAACAATCCATAATCACTTCCTTAATTCCAAACACTTCATTGCACACGCCATCAAAGCCGAAAAGACACGTCTATTCCATCCAACATAATTCCGTCTACTATCAACAAGAGATTAAGGGTGATCAGTTCCTCAATTTGTCGATAGACAGCCGACAATCATGATGGGACATAGACCATCTTTACCAGACCATAAAAGCATTTCTTGCAACTAATGACACACTAAGCCAACGCTCCACAACTGAAGCAACTTGGAAAAGCACCAGCTTCTCCCCGACTTATCTCATTCCCAACCTGCAAACAAAGGATTAGAAACCCAAAAAGCACTGCTAGTGTTTCACACACTAATCATGTAATATGGAACAAACAACATCGACAGTATTCAACTGTTATGCCACACCGACTTAACAACTTGGCTGGACGGACCAACCTGCTCTGATACCAATTGGAACACCCCATTTCCCAAATAGCGTATAAATAATACATAATTAAATCAGAGTGAATAAAAAACTTTTTTCGACAGAAATGGGGATGCCACATTTGAGAAAAACATAATTCACCTGTTTATAACTTTGATACATAACACAAAATGGAATGAATAATAACGGGAAACTTTTTCCAACAAAAGAAAAGTTCAATTATGGAATAAAGCAGAACGATCCATAATTGACTAGTTTTATAAAATAAGTTGTTTCATAGCATCAAAATATACAAACATAAATAACAAGGTGTTTCCCCCGACTCCCGTGTTACGTATCTGAGCAGACACCAAGGAATCTAAGCAAAATGAAGATCTAACTCTTCCACTTGCCTCCACGCCTCTACAGCGGCTAATCTGCACTACTCCATAAAGGCATATTCCAGCAGAAGGGTGAGAAATAACAACATAATCAAGATTGCATAATAATATGTAATCAGATAATTCACATATATTCTCCAACTCACCCATACACCACATGCTAACATATCATAGCATACAAAGATATCATATATTCATATACACAAGTTATAACATATATACATTTATAAACACACCAACACATCACATATATTCATATACACAGACATGACATATATGTCTCACATCAAACCCCAACATACATTCATATCCACAGATATGACATAAAAAAATAACACATCAAAAGTGGTTCTTCAATAACCCACCAATTCCTGAAGGAAACATGGATACATCGCTATACTCCCCACTGGGCTCGCGATGATCCCGTACAACTAAACATAATAATGCAATGCAACTCAATAACACAATGAAATATTTAAATTGTAACAGCCAGGCCGGGACTCTCCCACAGACACCATGCACTGTTACACAGAGACATAATGCAAGTGGTACCACACACATGGTTCATTCAATTGAACCCGATTCATAATTGAATCCGGATAAACCACATACACCTCTACTTGGAAATGGTCTATCTCCAAAACAACTCCACATTGGAGTCCGAACAAATCACATACACTCCTCCTGAAAAATGATTTGTCTCCACCAGACACATCATGAAATGCACGACACAAATGATGCACAAACACATAAGTATAATAACAATTATACATCTACACGATCCTCATGATCACACGTGAGTTACACTCACCGTAATTCCCACTGGAATTACCCACCTATAACACAAAATCAATACACACCAAAATATACACCAGATACTATTATCAATCATAATGTACGATCCTCATGACCTCACGTAAGCCATACGCTTACCGTAATTCACACTGGAATTACCCCAACTACAACACATCATCATCACACACAAATTGTGCAAAAGAGACTATCATCAAGTAAAATACACGATCCTCATTGATCCTACACGAGTCATACAATCACCGTAATTCACCAAGAATTACCTCTGCTATCCCAAGACAGCTCGCACCTCACACAAGCAGTGCCACACAACATATTCTGCACACCTCACAGGGCACTCGTCCACTAATTAGCTAATTACTAATTGATTCACAAAAATTACTAAATTAATTATTTTCATCACCAATTACACATTCCTCAGATTCTGGCATCCATGCCCAACCTCTCAAACCAAAAGAAACCACTTCGGACGCGAAAACGGGAAAGAATTGCGAAACGGCAAAATTCTGCACTCTCGCTTGCCATACGCGTATTGCCTTGTGCCATACGTGTATTGCCCAGCTCGCCCGCCCATCCATACGCATATTGCCCAAAATGTTACGCGTATGAGCAGAGACTGATTTCTCTAAAATATTCCAGTTTTAATCCCATTACGCGTAGTACCACCTCCCTTACACGTAATGCCTTGCCCCCGACGCGTACCATTACGCATTTCACCAGAGGGCCGTGTCAAATGGGTTCCATACGCGTAATGCCATCTTATAGCCCTTGCCTTACGCGTATTGCCCTACCCAATACGCGTGTTGCCTTGCCCGTTACGCGTATGGGCAGCGAAAACCCATAATTTTCCTGCATAATTTCTGCTATGGGTTTTCCCTCAATTCCCCTCCAAAACTCATCTAAACATCACCATACTACAATTTACATACAAAGCAACCTATATCTATCATGTAATCAACAATTAGGCACCTTAAATCATTATTTCCACTCAATTTACCATTTCTAACAAACGTTAAAACTCTAACCTTTCACCCAAAATTTCAACCAAACAAACACATGCATATACATATACAATCAAGTTATAATTGGAACTTCTCACCCTTACCTGGTTAATCGCGATTGAAACGGAGATTTCTCCAATTTTCCTCTTCCTCCTCTTCTCTCTTTTCCTTCTCTTCTTCTTCCTTTTCTTTCCTAACATATATATATATATATATATATATATATATATATATATATATATATATATATATAATACTTATTGTATAATATAATCCAACAGGGTAAAATACCTCAAATTGATATTTTGTCATTTCAACCCAATTAATCAATTATTAGAGTTACCTTAAATACTCTCTTGAACTAATAATTATTAATTCGTCTCTTTAATAAAATAATTGATCTCTTTCTTGGCCAAACAGATAAAATAACACACGACGATTGAATAAATTAAAATGGGGTGTTACAGTGGACCCCGCGGGTTTGGGTCTGCCTGCCATCCCTACCATTCAATAGGGCATTTTTCAAGTTTTTCACTTGTGCAATCGATTGCACTATTGGTCAAATCGATTGCACCATGCATTTTTTGCCTAGATTTTGAAGTTTTCAGCAGTGCAGTCTATTCGTGCTACAGTGCAATCGATTGCACAAGGATAAAATTGGCCAAAATCAGCATTTTTCAAATTTTGAAGCCTTTGGTACCAATTTCATCATTTGAGAATATTCTATATCACCCAAAAATAATTCCCCTACATAATCACAATTAATTCCCACCATACACCCTCATTAATCACCACTTGATCTTGATTTTGCCTCCAAATTCAAATTCCAAGCCTAATTTTTGTTCCAAACCAAACTCCAATCCACCAAAATTTCCAAACCTTAATCCTATAAATAGAGGCCTCATTTCATTCATTCTTGAAGTTTTGATAGCCAAATTCACCTTGCTGAAACTTCTCTTGAAGCTTTTGATAGCCAAATTCACCTTGTCAAATTTCTTCTTGACTCCCTCAATTTTCTCCAACTACTAAATTCACCAAAGCTCTTTCTTCCATTGAAAGTTAGTAAGTTCATCATTAGAACTTACTAATCTTTGAGCTATACCTTCATCCATTCACTTTTTCATCATCAATTTCTGTAGATCAAGGCTTTGGAGTGTGGTTCTTGGAGTTGATTTGAAGAATTTTCAGATTTGAAGTGGTAAACTCATTTTCCACCATTGTTGTTCTTGATTCATCCTCCACAATGTGATCCTTTAATGATTCTTGTTGCTTGATCTTTGGATCTTGCAAATTGTGTTTTATTGGTGTTATTTAATGTTGTTTTATTTGAATTTTCGTGCTCTTTTGCATCCATGATCATGAGGTGTTTGGAGAAATGATTGATCATGGTTTTGCCTTGTAAATGCTGATTTTATTGCTGCCTGTCAGTGTACAATCGATTTGCATTTCAGAGCAATCGATTGCACAGTGTATTTTTTGCCCAAAATTGTTGATTTTCTGCTGTGCAATCGATTTGCACACTGGTGCAATCGATTTTCACAGTGCAGAATGGTGTTTTTCACCTATTTTTGGGACTGTTTTGGTTGTTTCTTCATTCCTAGCCCATTCCCCTTGTTTTTAGCCTTAGATCACATAATTTTATGGTTTAATTTGGCTTTCTCTTCATCTATTTCTCTTTTATTTATATCTATGAAAGTCTTATGGATCTTAGCATTTCTTTGTTGAATTCTTGATCAAGATTAGATCATTACCATTTTTTCTTTTCGTGAGGTATTGCTTTCAGAATAGGATTTACATATCGCTCATCTAGCATGCATTAGGACAAAGATCATTTTGATCGGCCTCGAGTAGGGTGACTTTTATATAAGTCACTTGGCGATTGCTTAACATAGCGCTACATTTGTCCCTCTCCGAATCGGAACATGAACTTTCGTGGCCCAAACTTATGATTGTATGCCCAAGGATGGTTGATCTTTTGTATTAGGTTCAAAATCTATGAAGCTTGTTGTGTAGAGGCTTTGATTCTATCAATCTTCTAACAAGTCTTCATTAAACTTGGCCTAAGTGCATTGTTCATTCAATATAGTTCATGACGCGAGACAGAAAATCGAGTATTTTTGTAAGCGAGATTGTTAGTCTCTTACTTTCCATGGTGTGGTTTGAAATAGATTAACCTTTGGTTTCTTCATGAGACTAAGTCGGATATCCGTCGATTTCATCCTGATTGAAGCTTTTCTTGTGATTAATGTATGGGGTTATGCGTTCATTCTCATGGGAACTAGTGAGTGGCTCCGGAAAATACTCAAATCGGTGTTACCTTTTGAAGGCTTATGGAATTGGTGCCTTTGTGATGTTATTGTGATATATTGTTTATGTTTCCTTCTTTCTCCATATCTCTATTTTTTATTGCTCATTGCTCATTATATCATATCATGTTTATGTTTATGTCATTTTTTTTCTTTTGTCCACTTGGACCATATTATCTTGTGCTTTTGTTTTTCTTTTGTCCATTTGGACCTGAAAACATTAATAAAGGCTTAAACCATTAAAAAACTTGTTCTCATAATGTTGGATTATGGTTACTATCCTTTGCATTTGGACATGGAACTTTGGACTTAGAATTAGGATCCTAACATATGCTTGGAAGTTTGTGATAAAAAAAACCTTGGATTTTGGGTACTTGAAGTTCTCCTTTGAAGACTTATATTTGATCAAGACCAAATCAAAAGAGAAGAATGCTTATGCTATGGAGCTTGCTTGTGTGGTTAGTCCATTCTTATCCTTAGCTTTTATCTTTATGCAATAGGATAGTCCCTTCTTCTCCACCCCTTCTTTAATTTTCAAAATCTTCCCTCTTTTTTTAAGACCTTCTTGTTTTCAAACTCAAAACCGCTTTCATAATAAAACCTTGACTTTGGTCAAGTGATTTTCAAACTTTGCCTTCTTTAATAAATGTCAATCAATATTAATCATATTTTGACCATTTTCAAAAAGACAACAAAAAATACAAAACTCATTCAAACTTTTTGTGCTTTGTGCACCTTTTTCTTTTAAACTTTTCAAAAAGATTAGACATGAGTCATCTTCTTTGATGAGATGTAAAGCTCCTAACCATGGTATTTTGTGTAAAGTATGGTCATTTTCCACTTAGATGTTGAAGCGACAGTCTTGTTGATTTTAATCCAAGCAAACCCTCCATCTCAATGTGATGCAAATGCCTATTTCCAATACCTTTGGGTAATTAGTTGAGTATTCTCTCTTGAGAATGACGGGTTGTCTTTTCAAGATAAAATGAATCACAACCAATAATTTTTGTTATTTGTATCACAAACTATGAGGTTTTGATCCTATATTGCACTTTGTGGGTACGTAGGCATGATGCGATAAGTCTCTCCAAACACAAAAATCTTAAAAAACATTTCTCTTCTCATCTCCCCAATCTCTTTTCAAACAAACCTTTTCAAACTAAAAAGCGTAGATATTTCAAAGGGTTCCTATAGAGTACTATAGACGTTTTGGGTGCTAACACCTTCCCATTGTGTAACCAACCCCCTTACCCATTCTCTGTTTGTTCTTGTTTTAGAATTTGTTTAGGTTTTGTTCGCTCTTTTTCCTTTCCCTTTTTTGGGTAAAATAAAAGTGCGGTGGTGACTCTTGCTTTATGAGTTAAGTTAATCAATAGCTTATACTCACAATTTTTACCACTACAAAAAAGTTGCGACTCTGCTGGGGACTCTGGTTCTTAGTGGGTTCAACCTACTTTGATTTATTTACGCTTATTTGTTTGATTTGTTTGTTATTGCTTGTTCTGTTTGGGTGCTTGGTGATCTGTGTGGTGAGATAAGTCATATACTTGGACTTGAGTGCACTTATGATAGGAGGGTGGTATAGTCTTGTTCGGCTTACGTGGAGTAGTCCTTACTAAGCTGACTTGAGATCCCCCGCACAGTGGAGGACACTTTGAGATTACTGATGTCATACGAGTAGTCGTATTTGACATTACTTTTTCCGACCTGGGAGCCTGAGAAGCTGAGGACCATAGAACCCTTAACCCATCTTGGCCTTATTAGGACGTGGTGTGGTGGCTATTCAGGTGTAGACTTGAATCAGTTGTTATGGGATACCACACTCAGACGAGTTTCTCTTGAGAATATTTTTGGCTGACGGGTAGTCATTTAAGCCGATAATATCCGAAAGATGGATCTATGACTCTGGGAACTTTTTAGAACCTTTTTCTACAGGTGCTGATATAACCGTAGTACATATCATTGTGGGAGGTTCTTAACCTTGACTCCATGCTCGTGACTCGGAACCTTTGAACCCGTGTGCTTTATGTGATCTTGTTTGTGGTTGTTGCATCATGCACTCATGCATTCATGGACATTTTGTTTCCATCAGTTTTCAAGGATCTTAGAGATTTTCCTTTGCAAACATCGCAGATATTGTGATCATGGATATTGGAAGGAGAAACACTCAAAAGTACTGTTTCAAAGCTCCTGATCTTATAGATTTGAAAAAGCTAGTGTCCTTGGTAGTGGATCGTGCAGACTTCAGATCTCGTCGTGGGAGACTTATATCTATTCTTTCTACCAACATTGAAGACGGAATTCTGAACACCCTAGTGCAATTCTATGATCCTGTCTACCGATGCTTTACTTTTCCCAGTCTTCTCTAATACGAGCCGATCCATGATACCTTTCCAAGCACCGGAAGTAGGAGGATGAGATGATGAAGTAGTAAAGGAAAATAAATCCTCTACATGTCTCTTCACAGCACGTCGCTCAAGAAACTCAATCAAGTCATCTTTCTCCTTCATCTACTTTTGCAACTCTAACTTCTCAAGGTTTGAAGCGTGAAACTTGGATTCCCAAAGATCTTTTTCTTCCTTCATCTTGGCCAAAGCATCTTGAAGAGTCTTCATATCATCAGAAGGAAAAGGGAGTGGTGTAGCGACCACTGTAGTCATGGGTTTCTCAAAAGAATAAGGCATTTTGAGCTCCTTAGCTCTCTCCTTCACCCAAAGCGTATAAGGTTCCAAGGCAATGCAAACTTGTTTCCCAAGTTGTCCTTTACTCATCCTATGAATCTTAGTTCAAGCATGAGCCATTCTTTTCCTTAAACCAAGAGAGACATTCCCTTCTTGGAAAAACAAACCCTCTAAGTAAATATTTTTAGGCTTATCCTTCATCATATAACCAAGCTGACGGCGAGCTAAACTCGGGTTGTAGTTAATTCCTCCTTGTGTGCCAAGAAGAGGCACATTGGAGAATTCCCCACAACTATCAATAATCTGGACACCATCATAAACAGAAGACCAAGTAATGTCAGCATGAGTAAGGGACATGATCCTCTAAGACCACCTTAAACAACTCTTGTTCTCCTTGAAAGCCGATGGCTGTGGCAAGTCTACCTTAAAAAAGAGACAGCCTTTCTTCTCGCGAGTTGCAAAATCCACCGTTTCGTTAGCCACCAACACCCCATCCAATAAGTTTCTTCCAGGAACGTAAGCCGCCTGACTCTTTGAGATCAAAGAACCCAACAAAGCCTTCAATCTCTTAGATAAAATCTTACTCAAAATTTTATAAAGACTACCCACCAAGCATATGGGTCTGTAATCATCCAAACCCTTAGGAGAATTATTCTTGGGAACCAAAATTAGAAAAGAAGAAGTCATAGCTTTGGAAATCTGCGCCTTTCCATGAAACTCTTTGATGAAGTGAGAAATGTCATCCTTTAAGACGTACCAAAACCTTCTGATAAACACGAAATTGAAGCCGTCAGGGCCTGGGCATCTCGAACCTTCACAACTCCACACAACTTCCTTAATCTCAGCATCATAAAACTCTGCTTCTAACCCTGTTTGCTCAGCAATAGACAACATGTTGAACTCAATTCCATCCAGTGTAGGCCTATGCACTTCTTCATCAGAAAAATTAGCAGCAAAATGACGCCTAATTTCTTCCTTGATATCCTTAACAGATTCACATAAATCATGAATCCCCATAACAGCACCTAAATAATTTTGCCTTCGTCTGACTTTCACAACATTATGAAAATAAGCACTGTTGATGTCGCCTTCACGATTCCACCTGATACCGGCTTTCTGGATCAAAATTCATTCTTGGTGATTGAAATTCCTCCACAGCTCACTCACTGCCTTACTTATGTTCTTAACCAACCCTTCCACTTCTTCATCCTTACATCCACTAAGTAAAGCATTAAACATGTTGATCTCAGCCTTGTTATCGTCTACCTCCATAGAAATTTTACCGAACACCTCGTAGTTCCACTTCCTAAGACTCTCCTTAAGAAATTTGAATTTCTTCTTTAGAACATAATCACTCCTCCCCACCACCTTAGCTTTCTGCCAAACATTCTCAACGAACCCCACAAACTCTTTGTGATCGAACCAACAATCGAGAACTCTGAAAGGTTTAGGCCCCCAGTCATCAAAGTTAATCGTTAACCAGATAGGACAATGGTCGGAGATGTCTCTAGCACCAATAGATTACCCGACGTCCCCCCACTTCGATATAAAAGTATCATACAAAAGGAACTGATCTAATCGACTCATAGATTTGCCGTCTCCGCTAAACCAAGTGTAGGAATTGCCTTTAAATGGAATATCAATAAGATTAGACTTTTCAATGAATTCTGAAAACTGTAATATCTCAATATGCCTATCAGTATGGACACTCCCTTTCCTCTCACTGTTGCTAACCACAGAATTAAAATCCCCTCCTAAACACCACTCTCCACCAGAATACGACTTCTTCAGATCAATGATTCTAATCCACAACTTGCGCTTCTTGTCTAAACAGCAGGGCGAATACATATTCACAAGATAATAAAAGTTGCCATTCCACCTAACTTTTAAACCAAGGTATCCTACTCCCTTAAAAGAAAAAAGAATATCAAAAATACCTTCCTTCCAAATTGTCAGCAATCCTCCCGAAAAGCCAGAAGATCTTGAGAAATACCACCCAACATTTTGGTGAGGCCAGAAGCTCTTAGCCAAAGAAGCATCGACCATTTTCAATTTAGTCTCCTGAATAAAGAATACATCCTCTTTACCCAACTCAATAAATCTCCTGATTCTTCTCCTTTTAGTACTGTTCCCACCCCCTCTAATATTCAAGGATCCAATAATCATTAGACCTTGTAAGAATTCACCTTCCTAACCTTCGATCTCTTCTTATCTTTAATCTCCATCTCCTCAATTTTCTTCTGATAATCCCTTCCATTGTCCCTTGTAACAACCCCTAATCTCGAAATGGCTTTCCAGACTTTATCTCCCACATTTGATTCAATATTATCCTAGAATCTTGCATTGCCTCGCCTGATGTCGGAATCATGAGTAGAATCACATTATAGGTCTTCTCCACCCGAGAATTGAACCTCTTCATCGTGTCTCAAAGATGATCCCCCTCCCAACGAAGAACTCGAAGGGACAACGATTGGAATGGGAGTGGGCAAAAAATGGACGTTTATTTGGTGTTTTTCCTTCTAGAAGGGGAGGAAGATTCACTAACTAAGTTGGATCTGAGGTTAACATAACCCTCTAAGGGATTGGGCCTAATACACAAAGGCCCACTCACATTCCCCATCTTACTTAAAACTATATTCTCTAAAAAAGACTGCTTCCTTTTTAGATTTTCCACTTCTTGACAAAAAGTCCCTAGAGCTGCCACATCAACGTTGCATTTTACTAAGGGGCCCACATCTCAAGGAATGAGACCTGGTTGAGTATCGAAAGTGCAATACCCACCAGATTTCTGAACCACTGTACCACCTAGCTTATCTAAAGAAGCTAAGTCATTATCAACCCTATCTACATTCATTACAGCAGCCGCTGAAGCTACCTCTAGGATCTTACCTTTAGCCTTTCTGCCAACCTTGTTGCGAACAAAAATCTTATTTCCTTCCCCCAAGATTTCCCCTCCTTGAGAACAGGAAACATATCATCCTCAGGAAAAAGATTACCGGTAGTACCTTCCGGCATCCTCTCTTCACTCTCCTCTCCGTCTGAACGGGAAAAACCCTAAACATCATCTTCACCCGAGCTGACATCATCCTCTCTACCTGATTCGGCCCGATTCCCAACGTTAATACGCATAGGAGCGTGAGAGTCCTCAGACAACTTAATAATGAACGATTCCCCGTTAATTTTAATCCTAAAAGTTTCGTTGAGCGCCATGACACACCTAGTTCGAACCAAAAAACGAGCAACATCCATGCTTTCCATCTTCATAGTGTTATCATCTAAACAAACCAAAGTGCCTACCATTTTAGCCAGAAATTCGAAAAAGGAATGGTTCCATGCTGATAAGTGCTAAAATGTACTGATTTTTAGTGTGAATAATTGGCACTTATTGGCTTGATTCATTTGTTTTCCTTTAATAATTCCGTGTTTTTGTATATATTTTGTATAGTTTACCTTATAGTGTGTAATATATGTTTTTGTGTATATATTGTTGAGTTAGACATTTTTTCATCTGTTTTTATATGTAATAATGCATGGTTGAAGTATGGACCCATTTGAGCCAAGAAGAATGCTTCAAAATGCAGTTTTGACCAACAAAATACTGTCACTCGCGCTTAGCGCACTTTAAGGTGGTTTAAGTGTATTTTAGGTGAGATCGCGCTTAACACGATCTGAGCGCGCTTAGCGCGGTTGTAATAAATTTCATTCTTTCTAATTTTTGTTTATCTCAGTTTTTTACGTATTCAAGCAAGGATATTTTGTCATTGTTGTATAGAGCATTGAATAAGCTTTCCAACGCTTCCGACCGTGCGTCAATTGGAGTTACGGTTCGAAAGTTATGAAGAAAACAAGAATTGTGATTTTGCTGATGGCGCTAAGCGCCTTAGCGCGCTATGTGCGGTTCACGTTATTTCAGCCCCTTTTTAAGTCACTTTTCTGCATTTTTTAGGTTATGCTGTTGGGAACTTTTATCCCCAACTTCATGAAAAACATTCTTTGTGTAGAGTAGCTTAGAAATAACATTGGAGGTTGCATAGGGATGATCCGGAGTTAGACTTGCGTCACATTGCTGGACACGGCGAGAGATTCCACTTCATCTTCCTTCTTCTCTATGTATTTTTCATTTGTTGGGGTTTGTATGTAATTTTACTTTGATAGTATGTATATTTATTGATCATGGCTTTGTATACGAGCTATTTTACAAATCATTATCGGTGTTATCCTTGTTTTACTCGCTTTATGTTTGGATTTGAGTTGTGGTAGACATATCCTCTTCGAATCTGGATCTAGGATGAACATCTGTTAGGTTCTGAACTCTAGATATAGATTTAGATCTAACATTCACTGTGGGTATCGATTCTTAATGCTCCGTGTTATCGAGTTGCGTGAGACATCATCGATGAGGCGAAGTGGTTGTTCTCTCAACTTTGCGTTAGACATAACCTTTGTTGTGAGAGATACGTGAGGGTATTGGTGAGTGATTTAGGTTGTGTACAACTGATTGGTAGATTTGTGTATTAGATAGGTGAATGAACGTCATTCCTGACGAGTTCTCTACCGTACTTCATTTACTTGTTCATATGTTTTTTTTTGCATTTTACTCCCATACCATTAAAACCAAGCTTAGAGATGTAGAGATTGTTGAACGACATTCTTTCCCTCGCACCGATCCTTGTGGAGACGACAAAACTGGGTACTTAATTAATTTTTGCTTGATGCTTTACCGCTTCAACAAAATGGCACTGTTGTCGGGGATTGGTTTTGATATTGGATCGCATTGCGATAGTTTCTATGTTTTTAAGCTTTGTACATACTTTGTCCATAGTTATTTTTTTCATATGTGATTGTACATATTCGTTTCTGTTTTGTTTATTCACTTATCGTATATATGTGTTGTCCATTATGTGTGTTTATGTGTTTGTGCATATTTTTGTTTTTGGTTTACATTTTCTCAAGTGTTGTGCATGTCTATTTGATAGTAGTCGGTGAACCAAGCAACATGGAGAAGCTTGTACGTAAATAAGCGTCAAGCTTACGACGTGAAACAAGCGCTTGTTGGGAGGCAACCCAATGGTTTTCGAGTTTGTACAATTTTATATTTAGTAGTATAGTTAAAATAAGGTAAGATTTGATGGATTGAATGAGAGAAAGAACTTGAAAAACTCAGCAAGCTAGTGCGTACTTAGCGTGCATAGAGGGTGCTTAGCGCGCCTTGCTTTTTTTGGAAAAATTCTCTTATTCTCTTATCCACTTTCACCCATTTTGTTAGTATATGTTTATTAGTTTTAGAAATTTGTGTTTGTTCTCAAGTTTTGTTTTTGATTAGCTTGAGGATGCATTGTGTGATTTTTCAATTTTGATTGTTTTAACAAGAAAATGTTATGGTAGTGTGAAAAGTTTAAAGAAAGTTTCATTGCTTTGGCTTATGTTTATTGCTTTTCTAGAACATAATATATTTATGAACCTTAGGCTCTGTAAAAGTTACATGCCATTCATTCTCTTGCAATTTTTGTTCATTTGTGAATCATTTTAGTTCACAGCTCATTGTGAGAAACCTCAATTGTTTACTAAATTCTTGGATGACTGATAACTTTGTTTAATTCATTTGTTTCGTACTTAATCTTTTGATTATTGTTATTTTGTGGAAGCATTAGAAATGATCAAGAAATTTGTTTATATTGAGCACAACCATATCCAAAAGTAACTTACCCGTGAGTAGTGAGAATTTGTTAACCCCTTTGAGCCTAAACAATTTAGATCTCATTTTGGTGATGAACTTGGTGTGTGTACATAAATTAAAAGTTAAGTTCATCATTGAATTTTGTGGAATTCTAAATTTTTTTCTTGAAACCTTTGAACAATATTTTAAATTGATTTCCTTGCAATAAAAAGGAAGGAGCATTCACTTGAGGTTTGATGGTATTCAAGTTGGGGAGAACGAAAAGAAAAGTGGTAGGTTTCTAAAAAAAATTGAAAAATTTCAAGCATGCATTAAAAAAGTGTAAATATGAATGTGAAAAATAAAAGAAAAAAAATGCTTATTTGAAAGAGAAAAAAAAATAGTGAATGAAATAATTGTTGAAAAGGAAGTTTGGAAGGGTGAATAATTGAGAAAAGAAATTGGTGAATGAAGTTGTGATGTGTAAATACCATGTATAGTGAATGTTTCTTTTGCATGGCAACTTCGATTCAATAGCCTAAGAAATGACCCTTTGTTGTGAAACCTGGGCAAGCTACAACCTTTCAAGCCCTTAGTGATCTTTTTGCTTCCATGATTTCATTTATGATTGTTAGATGAATGTATGAATTGAACTGTTGTTAGCATTATTTTCAGATGAGTGTAATTGTCCCGCGGTTGCAACCGAGTAAATTTCTTCATCCTTATTCTAAAGAGGAGTGCTAGGTGTGATTCATTCTTGAAAATTTGTGTTGCTTTAGAATTGTTGACATGTGTTTTGTGCTTAGACTTTGTTTCATAATCGTGGTGTCGTTGTAGTTTAGTGGTAAGCATTACTTTGCATGTACTGATATTTGTACCATACGTTTGTTTTTCGTTTGTAAAAACTTGTTGAGCATGATTTCTTGATAATTGCTTTTGTTTCTTCGAGTTGATTGATTCTTGTTTGAGGACAAACAAGTTTAAGTTTGGTAGAGTTGATAAGTGCTAAAATATACAAATTTTTAGTGTGAATAATTGGCACTTATTAGCTTGATTCGTTTGTTTTCCTTTAATAATTCCATGTTTTTGTATATATTTTGTATAGTTTACACTATAGTGTGTAATATACGTTTTTGTGTATATATTGTTGAGTTTGACAGTTTTTCATCTGTTTTTATAGGTAATAATGCATGGTTGAAGTATGGACCCATTTGAGCCAAGAAGGATGCTTCAAAATACAGTTTTGACTAACAAAATACCGTCACTCGTGCTTAGCGCGTTTTTCAGCGCGGGTTCAGTGCGGTTTTGATGAAGATACAGTAGCTAAGGATCCTTGACCGCGCTTAGTGCGAGCAGGACCGCGCTTAGCGCGCTTTAAGGAGGTTTAAGTGTATTGTAGGTGAGATCGCGGTTGGCGCGATCTGAGCCCGCTTAGCGCGGTTGTAATATATTTCATTCTTTCTAATTTTTGTTTATCTCATTTTTGTTGGTATTCAAGCTAGGATATTTTGTCATTGTTGTATAGAGCATTGAATAAGCTTTCCAACGCTTCCGACCGTGCGTCAATCGGAGTTACGGTTCGAAAGTTATGAAGAAAACAAGAATTGTGATTTTGTTGATGGCGCTAAGCGCTATCATAGCGCGGTTCGCATCATTTCAACCCCTATTTAAGTCACTTTTCAGCATTTTTTTAGGTTATGTTGTTGGGAACTTTTATCCCCAACTTCATGAAAAACATTCTTTGTGTAGAGTAGCTTAGAAACAACATTGGAGGTTGCATAGCGATGATCCGGAGTTGGAATTGTGTCACTTTGTTGGACACGGCGAGAGATTCCTCTTCATCTTCCTTCTTCTCTATGTATTTTTCATTTGTTGGGATTTTTATGTAAGTTTACTTTGATAATATGTATATTTATTGATCATGGCGTTGTATACGAGCTATTTTACAAATCTTTATCGGTGTTATCCTTGTTTTACTCGCTTTATGTTTGGATCTGAGTTGCGGTAGACACATCCTCTTCGAATCTGGATCTAGGATGAACATTTTTTAGGTTCTGAACTCTAGAGATAGATTTAGATCTAACATTCATTGTGGGTATCGATTCTTAATGCTCCGTGTTGTCGAGTTGCATAAGACATCATCAATGAGGCGATGCGGTTGTTCTCTCAACTTTACGTTAGACATAACCTTTGTTGTGAGCGATACGTGAGGATATTGATGAGTGATTTAGGTTGTGTACAACTGATTGGTAGATTTTTGTATTAGATAGGTGAATGAACGTCATTCCTAACGAGTTCTCTACCGTACTTTATTTACTTGTTCATATGTTTTCTTTTTGCATTTTACTCCCATACCATTAAAACCAAGCTTAAAGACGTAGAAATTGTCGAACGACATTCTTTCCCTTGCACCGATCCCTGTGGAGACGACAAAATTGGGTACTTAATTAATTTTTGCTTGCTGCTTTACCGCTTGAACACATACGTGGCATAGGATGTCGAAACACCTTAACCAGGTTACTCTCTCTTTATCTACATCACCTTCATTCCAATGGCAGATTTCCGAAAACCATTGTTTCCACCAAGACTTTCCTTCTTTAAGGAGGTCACTAATCTCCCTTTCTTCCATTTCTTCTAATAAGCAAATATTGGCTCCCAAAGGAGTAACTTTGATTGAAAAATAACCCTCTATCTCAAAGTGAGTTTGAATGTTATATGACGATCCCGACACCACCACAAAACCAAAGTAAGCTTTCGTGAACCTTACCACATCCTCTTCGTTTGTATTGTACTCTAAACAAACGCATGAGTTCTTATCTGGGAAAACATAACTGGCTTCACCTTTACTACCAGCTACCTCGGCAAAGGATCTTCCTCCAACGAAACTACCGTCGATATTCGATTTCCTCGAACGGAGTCCACCAGGAACGTCTCCTGTCCTCCTAAACGGCTTTTTATGATGGCTACTGGGCTTGACTGAGTCTACTACAACACTCCTTTCAAACCTTGGAACATTTACATAGAGCATCTTCTTCCCAATGAAAACGTTGTCCAAAATAACAGCAAGAAGTCTTATATTCGTTACTCCGCTAAACCTTGCGAAACCGAAACGTTTCCCAAACTTGTTCCTCTTAGGAGGGATAAGTACTTCAAAAAGATCACCATGCTCCTTAAAGATGCCAAAGATATCCATAGCCTTATAATCCTCAGGAAATTCTGAGAAGTAAACAAATCCACTCCCGACTCATTCGACTCCCACCGGGAGAACCTTCGACAGGTATATATCCCACCGTTTCGAATGAAATCCCCGTCCCTTAAACACATTCCTCCTAACTCTTTGCCATTCAGGCGGATCTCCCACGGGGGAAGACAAAAAGGTTGTTTATGTGTTCTCGTTGTAGTATTTGAAATACCCAAGTATTTGAGTTCAGTTATTTAGTTGATAGTGATTCTTTTTAATATTAATATAATATGTATTTTATTTATTATATTCTTATTCATATTTATAAATTTAATTATGTTTGACAACTATTTTACGAATTAGTGATTTGTTAGTTAATATGTGTAGTGATCTATTATAAAGAGATTGAAATTGGACATATTTTACTAATTATTGATCGGTTAGTTAATATGTGTAGTGATTTACTATAAAAATATTGAAATTGGACCATATTATACTTATGTTTGATTACTTAAAGTATTAAAAATAAAATTTCTCACTATTTTATTTTTCTTTTTAACAAAATTTTCAATATCTCCTTTAATTTTTTATTTATTATTGAAAAATATTTGTGGTAACAAACAAGTCAAACAATACATCATTAAATTAATTAAGATTATTAATGTTTATATCATCAATTGCAATTAAAGTAATTGATATTATTGTTTATAAAATAAAAAACAATTAAAATTATTAGATTATATTTTTACTCATTATAAATTTATATATTACTTTGCTATTTATGGAATTATTTTTGTCTGAACTTTATGGAAGCTTTTTGGTAATACATTTGTGTAATACTAATACACTAAAATTCACATCTCTTTTAATGCATTTATGAAAAAATATATGCTTTATATATTGGTCATCAATTTTCATTAAACTAATTGATATTACTATTGTTTATAAAATAAAAACAAATAAAATTAATAGATTACACTCGTTCAAGTTTCAAAAACTAGGGACAATTCTGACTATTTGATTTAAAATAATTGATTTAAGATATATACAATGTTCTTTTCTACACATAAGAAAAATTTAACTATTGATACAATTATTTTTATAAACTGGAATAAATTACAAGTATTTTTTTATAAATGAACACACGGGTTCAAGACACTTATAAACGAGAAAAAATCTACATATTGGAACAATCATTTTTATAAATGGAAATAAGTTATAATTATTTTTATAAACGAGAAAAAGTTACAAATATATTTATAAATTAGAAAAAGTCTATTGTAAATACAATTATTTTTATAAACGGTAATATATTATAAATATTTTATAAACGAGTATAAGTTATAAATGTTTTTATAAACGGAAAAAATGATGTTATTGATACAATTACTTTTATAAACGGGAATAAGTCATCAATATTCATGCCGATGTAGGACCAATAAATAGGGATGTAAATGGATATCCATGGGGACGGATATTATGATATCAGTATCCGCCCCATTTGATAAATATGGTATCCATATCCGCCCCATATCCATGCGGATATCCATTAAGCGGGTAATCCGCAGGTTTTATGATATCCGCGGATATTTACAGATATCCATGGATAATATTTTTTATTATAAAAATTATTTTTTGAAAATTTTTTATTAACTTCTTTTAAAGACACAAAAAGTTATTATCACATAACATCCATACAATTCGCTCTTAATTTAACAATAAAATTTCATCACATTAATTTTCTTATTATTCACCAAAACATAATTAAATCCAAACATAATATCAATACATTTCATTTTTAACCAAATAAATAAAAGATATTGTCATTGTGAGTTATGATAGAAGAGCGAACGACAGAGGGATAGGAAGGGAGACAGTGGTTCGACAGAGGAATGACGACACTAGTTGGTTAGATTGTGATATTGTTGAAGTGATGTATGAAGTATTAAAGAGTTTAAATATGAAATGACTAATAGAATTTGAATGAAATGTGAAAGGTTTTATTCAAAGAATTTTTTTTAAAGAAAAGAAAGAAATATAAGACAAATTTTTTTTAGAAGATGAAAAGATAAAGTATAATAAACTAATGATATTTAAATTATTTTTATAATTTATTAACGTACATGGATATCCGGGACATGAATATCATTAAACCCGTATCTATATCCATTAACAAACGAGTATTTAAATATACATTTATTTTATCTGTGGATATCCATTAAGCTACCCGCCCCATATCCGTCACGGATTTTATCCGCGGATATCCGTGGGTACGGATTTTTTTGCCATCCCTACCAATAAATGACGTGTGATCTTATGGTTCATCTGTTGAATTCACAATTGTCTTGATTGACGGAAGTATTTTCCGATGCCGAGCAACAATTTCTTTTAGCTTTTATCATGTAGTAATCAAATCTGATTAACATTAAAAACTTAATACTCTCTTGGTCAAGTATATTAATCTAAGAGTTCTTTTTATTTCTCATTTTATTTCTCAATTTAACCGCGGTAGATTGTTCATCGTAATCTTTTAAATCTTTCTTTTGCTATTGTTTTATATTAATTCACTACAAAATTAAATTGTAGAATCTTTTTAACAAAATTTGATTAACATTAAAGACTTAATAAGTGTAATATTGATACAAATAATTTTATAACTAAGTAGTATTATTTTTTAATATATCATTTGATTCAATGGATTAAGTTTGTTGCATTATATTGTTCTATATTTTTAATTATATTAATATTTAGAAACTGAAAAAAAGACTTAAGATTTGACAAGTGATATTTTACAACGTAGCGTGTGAATATAGCACGAGTATCTTATTAGTTAATCGTTAAAAATTGTGGCATATTTATATGGAAAATTGATTTAAATAGTAAAATTAAAATTAAAATTGATATAAATAGTAAAATTAAAATTAAAACTATATTAATATGATTGCCATCTGATAAAAAGATAAAATTGATAATTATAAAAGATTTTAATGTGTCAATATAAATAAATAAATACGACAGGAATTGAGCTAAATTATCATAAAAATTACAAATTGATGATATTTCCTCTATTTTTTTATTATAGAATTAATAATATTTTTGTTCCATATTATGTAGATGATTTTTGCTTTATTCTCTTATAAAAAAATTTAAATTTCATCTTTTGTCATTTGAAAATTATATTGTATTGCATTTTAGAAAAATCTGATAATTGAATTATTTTTAATACAAGTTTAGTTTATGTGATTTTTTTTATTTTTTAGTTTTAATTATTTTAACTTTTATGTAATACTCATTTTATCTTTTTAATTATTTTAATTTTAAATAATTATTAAAACTAAAAAAAAATAACCAAAATTTTGACACAACCAAATTTGGTTATTTTTCTTTTTTAATGTTAGTAATTGTTTAAGATAGAATTGATGAATATAGAAAGTTTTTAATTTAAAATATTTTGAAAAAGACACTTTTTTATATAGTTATATATTTATAATTTTAGAAAGAGTGAAAAAATTATAAACAAATGTCTACTTATATGCTCTTATTTTGAATGATATGAAAATGATAAAATGCAACTATAAATACAGAAATCACATATTTCTAAATATTCAAAATGTGAAAAAAAATATAAAAAAACACTAAGGGACAAGTTATTAAAAAAAATTTAAAGAACCAAATTATTTAAAAAAAAAAACTTAAACGACCTCTAATATAATTTTATCAATAAAACAATTAAAATTAATATAACGAACATTTATCCTTATAAATAAAATTAATGAGCATTGATGATGACTTAAGAATATCAATAGGTATTTTATGATGACATCTCAAAAGTTCATAATAAAAAAAAATGATTTAGAATTAAAAAAAATGATATTATTTTAAATTATTTTAAGAATTTCAAATAGATGATATTTTAAAACTGAACATATAAATAACTAAAAGATAACATTAAATTCATAAAATAATTAGATGATTTATTTGAAGAGAAATCTACAAAATTTAATTTAAAGTAATTTTATAATTGCAACACATAATAATAAAATGCATTACTAGTATAAAAGGAAATTTCACATAAAAGGGAATTTCTCATATTTACCATATATAAATTTTAAATAAATTAATAAATTTAAATTTAAGAAATAGGAAATATTTTAAAGTAAATCAAATATTCTTGTGTTTTATAAAGAAATGCTAGGTATAAATCAAATTATGATTTTATACCAAAATCATACAATATTAAATTAATTACTTATAAAATTAAATTAAAACATACTAAAATTATGACACAAAATTGGACATAAAATCTATATATTGTAATAAAAAACAACCTAAGATTCTCTTATTACATAACATTAATTTTATTTTCATAAAAAATAATATAACTTATCGTACATATATCCCATAAAATTTGAATTGTCAATATATTATATAGGTACGTGATTTGTTGTAGGTATTCGTCCAAATATTATGGATGATTCTATTTAAAATTGATAATTTTAAAATCATAAAAAATAAATTAAATATTTTTTTTTATCAGTCGTGCAATCAAGATAAAACATCTAATAACATCATAACTGTGTGAATGTAACAAAATGTCAGCATCAGAAGATATAGTTTCGCATAATATGCAGTTATTGAAATTTTAATGCAAAATAACACTAATTGAACATAATATAATAATAAGCATAACTTATTGCATTATATAATAATATATAATTTTGTTTCTACTTGTACAATTGTTATCATAAGCATAACTCAACTCTAATGCACCATTAAAACTCTTGCACAAATATCTTTGACGTATTAACGTTCAACAATCGAAAGAACATCAACTCCAACCAACCTTTTTCTCAAAGTTCTTATTGTCCCAACTACTATACAAACCATCTTTCTCTACATGCCAATATATATCGAAGTGACCTTGGTCTGATTGAGGATCATATGCTATAAACTGAGCTTGTAAATCGTTCCAATTTGCATTACAAGATTCAGATTTATCAGCAGGATATGTCCAATGATAGGGCTTTTGTGGATCTAGATGACCAATAATTCCACCACCACTCAAACAAGTAAGCATAATACCATCTGCCAAATTAACACGGATGTTAATTGAAACCTCAGAAGCATTGCATAAGCTATATGAAAGGAGGAGAGCGAAAAAAATGGCAAAATAGTTTAGGGTTGGCATTTTAAAAATTTGATGTAAATTTAATATGATTCTTTTTCACACACAATTGATAAGAGTTTATGTGTGTATATATAATGAGCTAATTCAAAACTCCATGATTAATTCCTTGAATTTGATTCACCAATTAAATGACCTAAATTTTTGCTGAAAATAAGTTGATTAAGTAAATTAGTTGGTTAATGAATATATATATATAGGGTTCATATCTTGTGAGAATGTAATTTTTATGTAAGAATATTAGAATGAATTTGAATCATTAGATTTTAAAATAAATGGTGGAGATCAGATGTGGTTTTTGTTTTTCTCTCTCTTCCATTATTAAAATAAATGATGGAGGAGAGCGAAGAAAAACTAACACAAAATCACCACCATTTATTTTAAAATCTAATGGTTCAGATTCATTCACATGTTCTCACATAAAAATGACATTCTCATATGATACGTTCTCTCTCTCTCTCTCTCTATATATATATATATATATATATATATATATATATAAGCGTATTCGGTGAGAACTAATAAATATGTGAGAAATGAGAACTATTAATACCAATAGTCACATTTAATTGACACCTAAGATTTAAAAATTTCATATCAAGATCACCTTATTGAATTTTTTTTTCTATTAAACTTAATTTGGAAAAATTCCATAAAAAGAAATTCTTGGCCAAAATAATTTTATTGTGAAGATTATATTATTATTAAAAATTTTGTTACAATCATATTTAATATTTAACTAGCATACAAATATAAAATATAATTTAAATGTCTTTAGTATTTGAGGAGTGCTATAATGTACGAATGATTTAAGGCACAAATCAGACGATTTTATATGTGGCATCACATCCTTTGTCTAAACCAAAAATTAATTAATATAAATTAAAAAATAAGACACTTTTTTTAAATGAAAATTCGGTCACGCATTTTCAACGAAGCTTAATTCGTAACATTTAACATTTCTGTTATTTTTATTTAAAATTAAAATAATCTAAACTATAAATATTTGTGAAAACTAAATAAAATTCTAAAATAAAATATATGAAAATAATATTAATTTTAAAATAATGAGAAGTATAGATTGTTTATTAATCTTCCTAATATTTTTTTTTTGTAAAATCATGTCATAACTTTTTTGGAAAAATCTTAACTCTTATAAAAATGATTTGATTTAAAAAAAAAAACTATTTCAATGTTGTATTCCAAATTTTATAAAATTATATATCTTTTCCATAATTTATTTTGATAAGTAATTTTTTCAAAACTTATTTTTAAAACCAAACGAGGCTTCTAATATTTTAATTTAGTCATTACAATAGTGATTATTAATTCAAAAATTAACACAAATTATATAGCTCATTTCTTGAATTATCATGAGTTTTAAAATAATAAAATGATTGAATTTTCTAATATTAAATATAATGATAACGAATTGAAAACTAGTTTTACGAAAATCTCTTTTTATAGAATTTTAAAAGATTAAGCGTGATAGAAAACTATTTAATAAAACACACTTTTTATAATTAATGTATTAACAATATTTTAATAACAATTTAATCATTTCAATAAAATTATTTTAGATAAAAATCTCTTTTTATGGAATGTTTATATATTAAGTTTAACAAAAGTAATTCAATAAGTTGCTTCTTAATGTGAAAGTTTTAAATCTTAAACGTTAATTAAATCTGACGATTGATATTGATAGTTTTCGTTTCTCATAATAGATATTAGTTCTTCGGTAAGAACTAATATCTATTATGAGAAACGAAAACTATCGATATCAATCGTCAGATTTAATTAACGTTTAAGATTTAATAATTCCATATAAATAGCATTTTATAGAATCTTTTCTATTATTCATAATTGTTCTGGACTGGACCAATGGCTAGAATTGGCCCAATCCGCCTCCGCTCCACAGCGGCCCAAATTGCCTAAGACTAATCCGCAGAGGGGCAAAAGTGACGTTTCTGCCCCTCCAACCGGGCAAGGAACGCAACGTCCCTCCCCGGCTTTAATGCCCGTTACGCACGGCTTCCTCGCTGCCCGAACAACTATGGACAGGTGCCCGGAACAACGTCTATGCCCGACATAACGGCTAGTTTTCGGCACCCCGCCCGACATAACGGCTAGTTTGGGCAGTTACCTATTCTTTGGGAAAAACGGTTAGTTCGCCCCAAAAATAGGACCGTTGGCCACGCGCTGGGGGCTCTATATAAACCCTCTCGCTTGAGAGGGTCAGGTATCACATTTTCACCTTAAGAATACACTTTGTACTTGCCCCTTTTTTCTGACCCTTTCTTACTTAAGCGTCAGAGTGCCTTGCAGGTACACCCCCTCCTCTCCTCATTCGCGAGCCGAACACTTTGCACGCTTGACGACCAGCTTCCATCCGAGCACCTCGCCATCTGACGACCAGCTTACGTGGACCAGTTCGAATACTCCGGATCAGTGGCGCCGACTGTGGGGAATCCTTGTTCTCCCCTTCTTTCTTTCCTCCTCGGAAACTAAAAGATCAAAACATACTTTCTTGATCCGCCCACATATGGCCGCTCAGAACTCCGCGAAAGGTGCTGACACTACGGTTCTCATTCCCGTCAACAAGATGGACGCCGACGGCAGTTCGTTGCTACTTTCTGATCCCCGTTTCCTTCGGGACGGGGCCACTGCGTCTCCAACTCCTCCTCCCACCGAGCAAGGAGGCAAACATCTACAGTTGGGGGAACGACCAATTCCTGGCCCTCCCAGTGCTGACCTGGCCATTGCAGCTCTCCTGGAAGCTGTCAACCGCACGAACCTCCTTATCTTGCAGCAAGGAGAAAGGATAAGAGGTCTCGAGGAAGCATCTCTTCCAAGATCCTCTCCTCCCAAGAGTAAACACCAGAGATCAAGAAGCCCGCCACCTAGGCGCAGGGAAGATCGTACGACGAGGCGTGAGCCTGAACCACTACGCGTTCGCAAGCGCGACCAGATCTCCCCGCGGGATTGGTCACCACCAAGACACAAGAGAACGAGGCAGGACATTCTCCACCGGTCAGACCTCGCGACCGGCCACGATCACCCTCACCTCGCAGAAACCGCCGCCGCGAGCGCAGACAATGGTCACCATCAACTACTAGTTCGGACAGCGGCGACGAGCCTCGCGGCCCGTTGTCCCGCAGGATCCTGGCCACCCGTCTCCCTAAAGGACTAGAGAAGCCTCCGTCTCTAGGGACTTATGATGGAACCACGGACCCAGACGAGCACATAGAAAACATAGATGCTCTCTTGGACTACAGAGGCGTACGAGGAGCCGTCAAATGCCGCCTGTTCCCAACCATGCTCCGGAAGGGAGCAATGACCTGGTACAAACAGCTGCCTGGGGAATCCATCACATCCTGGAGGCAGCTCGGGGGATTTTCTCCCGTCACTTTACCGCATCACGACGCCATCCAAAGACTGAGGCGTCCCTCGGAGCTGTCGTGCAGGGAAGAGATGAACCTCTTCGGGACTACATTGAGCGGTTCAACAAGGAGGCCGTCCAAGTACCAATGACCGACGAGATGAAGAAATTCCTGCTCGAGCAGGGATTACGTCCAGGCTCAGACTTCGCGAAAGCCATCGGCCTCGATCCGCCGAGGAACCTCAACGCTCTCCTCCACCAAGCCCAGTCGCATATACAGTACGAGGAGAAGGTCGCTGTCCACTCTGTCCGGGCCTCCCGTCACCAAGAAGGTGCCCGGTCATCCAGAGCTGAAGAGCCCTCGACATCCCGTCGAGGAGATAAAAGACGCGACGATCGACCTCGCGACGCACGCGAACAGAAGGGACCTTCTGGGCGGTTCCATGACTATACCCCCCTCACTACCTCGAGGGAGAAAATCTTGTCCGAATGTGCCAACTCAGAGTTCAAGCAGGCGGGAGTCCGTTTCCCCAAACAGCTGCCGGCCAGGCCGGGTGTAGATAAATCCAAGTATTGCCGCTTCCACAAGAGCCACGGCCATACGACGGAAGAATGCATCCACCTCAGAGATGCCATAGAGATCCTCATTCGCGACGGCCACCTGAAGCAGTTCGCGAAGAAGAAAGAAGCTCCCCGACAAGAAACCCATGAGAGCAAGAAGGCTGCAGAAGAGACTCCGCCCTCCGAGGACACCAACGTACAGATCGCCATGTCCATAACTCGTCCAGAAGACTTCTGTATCCCTGATAGTCTACCCGCATCCACGTTCCTCGGCGCTCACAGCCCGTGGGAGACCTTCCCGTCGGCCATGGTCATCTCTGGTGGTGGATTCAACAAAGTCATGGTCGGTTCAGTCAAAAGGAAATTCGATCAACTGATCAGCAAAAGCTCCAACAAAGTCACCACGCTGGATACCACTCATAAAGGATCCTCTCCCATTTCCTTCTACAAGGAGGAGCTCCTCGGCGGGTCACTGAACTCAAGCATCCCGCTTCTCATCCGGGCAAGGATGGCGAACTTCGACGTTCGCAGGATACTCGTGGACCAGGGCAGTTCAGTTGATATCATGTACAACCATTTGTTCGAAACACTGCAGCTGGGCGACTCTCACCTTACTCCATACATTGGATCCGACCTGCAGGGATTCAACGGAGCAGTAACAAGGCCCCGAGGTTACGTAGAGCTCATCGTGACCTTCGGTTCAGGAAAGACAACCCGAGCAATCAAAGCACAGTTTCTGGTAATTGAATGCCCGTCACTATATCAGTGCATTTTTGGAAGGCCAACCCTGGCAGAGTTGATTGTAGTACCTTCCACCGTACATCTCAAGATGAAGTATTACACTTCTGAAGGGATGGTCGCCACCCTCCACGGCGACATCGAAGCTGCCCGTCGATGCTTTGAAGCAGCATCAAAAGGACTAAGCACCATCTCAGCAAGGCCAAGGACCTCCTGTCGTCCTTCTTTGCCCAGCAGCTCCGAGTAGCCAAAACCACTCCCCCAGGTCGAATCCATTGACTTGGACAGCCGTTTCAGCGAGGAAGATCACGCCAAAGACCTGACGACTTTGGGCAGCTCGTCCAACAACAGCGGCCATCTCCTACGCCCTATCCCAGATGGCAACTTCGAGATCGTTCCATTCGGAGAAGACCCCCAACGGGGAGTGAAGATCGGAGCAGACCTCCCCGACCTGGCCAAGAGACAGCTAAAAGCATGCCTCCGGGAGAACACAGACTTGTTCGCATGGAGCGCTGCTGAAATGCCAGGATTGGACCCCTCCGTCGCTTGCCACCAGCTTACAATTGATCCGGCCGTCAAAGCCGTTGCCCAGCGCAGAAGGAAACAGTCCCCGGAGAAGATGGAAGCCGCGGAGAAAGCTGTCAAAGACCTTCTAGAAGCTAGGTTTATTTCTGAGGCCAAATACACTACATGGCTCTCAAATGTTGTACTTGTAAGAAAAAATAATGGCAAATGGAGGATGTGTTTTGATTATACCGATGTTAATAAGGCCTGTCCGAAGGACGCCTACCCCCTCCCCAATATAGATAAGCTCGTAGATAACTCCGCAGGTTTTAAACTTTTATCGTTCCTCGACGCCTACTCGGGCTATAACCAAATCCAAATGGTCGTGAGTGATAAAACTTACACGGCCTTCATGACCGAATCGGGCAACTATTACTACAACGTAATGCCCTTCGGACTGAAGAACGCCGACGCTACGTACCAACGAATGATGAACAAAGTCTTCCAAGGATAAATAGGCGACATGCTAGAGGTATACATGGACGACATGATCGTCAAGTCCCACGAGGAGCTAGACCACGTCGCCCATCTTCGTAAAATTTTCGAGCAAGCGAGAAAGTATCAAATGAGTTTTAACCCAGAGAAGTGCACGTTCGGTGTACGGGCAGGAAAATTCCTTGGCTTCTACCTAACGGAACGAGGAATAGAAGCTAACCCTGACAAATGTCGGGCATTCTCTGAGTTCCCAAAGCCCACGTCTAAGAAGAACATCCAGTCTCTCAACGGGGTACTCACCTCGTTGTCCCGCTTCGTCGCAAAGTCCACCCAACACGCCCTTCCTTTCTTCAAGCTCTTGAGAAAAGAAGCAGCGTTTGAATGGACCGAAGAGTGCGAGGCGTCCCTCCTTCACTTAAAGCAAGCTCTGTCGAAACCGCCCGTGTTATCACGGCCAGATACCGGGGAAGTCCTGTTCCTATATCTCGCTGTCACTACCGAGGCCGTTAGCGCCGTTCTCATTCGCGAGAATCCTGGAGGGCAAAAGCTAGTATACTTCACGAGCAAAGCGTTGCAGGACGCGGAGCTACGATATCAGTAGATAGAGAAGGTAGCACTGGCCTTCGTCAATGCTGCCAGATGATTGAGACACTATTTCTTGGCCCACACGATCTTAGTTAGGACGGATCAGCCCATCAAGCAATTACTGGGCCGACCAGACATGGCCGGTCGAATGCTCAAGTGGTCGTTGGAGCTGTCCGAATTCGACGTCCGGTATGAAAGTAGAAAAGCTCTTAAAGCACAAGCCTTGGCCGACTTCGTGGCGGAAGTAACCTTCTCAGACTCCTCGCCCCACACAGCAAACAGATGGACCATCTACGTGGACGGAGCATCCAGCTCGAGCGGCAGCGGGGCAGGAGTAATTCTGGAGAACGACGAAGGGACCATAGTCGAGGCTTCTCTCACATTGTCCTTTCCCACGCCGAACAACCAGGCCGAGTATGAGGCCTTCCTCACCGGGTTGCGCCTAGCCGAAGACCTAGGGGCTGAAGAGATCGTCATCTGCACGAACTCCCAGCTAGTAGCCCACCAGATATCCGGGGAATATCAGGCCAAAAACGACAGTCTCTCTAAATACCTCACCCTGGTCAAGGAAAAAATGGCGAAGTTCAGGACGGTAGCAGTAAGGCATGTTCCCCGCGAACACAACGTGCGAGCAGACGTCTTGTCCAAACTAGCGAGCACCAAGAGGAAAGGCGGAAACAGGTCAGTCATCCAAGAGATACTTCCCCGGTCTAGCATCGATAAAGGGTCCTCGACCCTACACGTGCACGCGATCAGGGACAGCGACTGCTAGATGACGCCCGTATACAACTACCTCACCAGGGACGAACTTTCGGATGACCCCAAGGAAGCCAGCACCATCCGACGAAGAGCTTGCTCGTACGTCATCCTCAAAAACAAACTCTACCGAAGGGGCTTCTCCATCCCACTACTCAAGTGCATAGAGGAGGAGGTTGTCCCCCACGTATTATGAGAAATCCACGAAGGCATTAATGCCCATCACCTGGGAGAAAGGTCCCTTGCCCGCAAGGCACTTCGGGCAGGGTATTATTAGCCAACCATGCAGCAAGACGCCAAGGAGCATGTAAAGAAATGCGACAAATGCCAACGGCACGGGGATATGCACCTAGCTCCACCTAACGAACTGAAGAGCTTGACCTCCCCGTGGCCATTTGCCTGGTGGGGCCTGGACATCCTAGGACCCTTCGTGACAGGGTCTAGCCAAAACAAATACCTGATAGTGGACGTAGATTATTTCACAAAATGGATAGAAGCAGAAGCCTTAGCAAAGATAACGGCCCTCAACATTCTACGCTTCTACAAACGGAATATCCTTGCCCGTTTTGGGATTCCCCAAGCAATCGTCACGGACAATGGAACACAATTCACGGACAAGAAGTTCCAAGACTTTGTCGCCCATCTCGGAACAAAGCAACACTTCGCGTCGGTAGAGCACCCCTAGACCAACGGACATGCGGAAGCGGCCAATCGCGTCATCCTTCGTGGCCTCAAACGAAGACTGGATGAAACGAAGAAAGCCTGGGTCGAGGAGCTCCACAACGTCTTATGGGCATATCGCACTACTCCCCAGTCCACCACCGGGGAAACGCCTTTCCGCTTAGCATATGGCATGGAGGCTGTGTTACCCATCGAAATCCACATACCGTCCAGAAGGACCGAATCACCTCTAGACGAGGAAATGAATAACGAAGCGATGAGAGAAGAGCTCGACCTCGTCGAGGAAATTCGGACAGGAGCAGCCCTCCGCGAAGCGTCTCTTAAGCAAAAAATAGCAATCAGGCACAACGCCAAAGACTTACGACGAGAGTTCGATGTGGGCAGCCTTGTCCTGCGAAGAAGCCACAAGGACTCTCGCGAAGGCAAACTAGCATCCAACTGGGAAGGGCCATACAGAGTCCGTGCCAAAACGGGAAATGGTGCATACTTCCTCGAAAACCTTAACGGGGAGGCACTTCCTCGACCATGGAACGCTGAGAAACTTAAGCAATACTACAGCTAAAGTAACCATAGGCTTCCTCGCATCAAGAGACCACCTAGCGGTCATCATGCTCGTCCAGGTACAAACGACGCATGCACACAAAGTAGAATCCCGCTCAAACAAACAAGTCGAAACTCTGCTCATCGGCGGTCCTCGGCCGAGCACCGCCTTCGCCCAAGTACCATGATTGGCAGAACCCCAGCTCGCGATGGGACGTTCACGCCGCGACCTCAGGCCTCAATCGCGACCTGAGATGCGCAACCTCGCCAGGACCTTCCCCGACTATTCGACCAGTTCCCCGCACTGGCGAATTCATCCACAGCGAGCTATCTTTCAAAAGAAAGCTCCATTAACAGACACACCCTCCGACGGCCAGTCGTACATGCACAACTAAGGTAAAGTACAACACTAATGTAAAGTACAACAAAAATTGTATAAATGAGCCGAGCATTAAATAAAAAGGCCACAAGGGCCAAAAGACTGTGCGTATTACATAAAAAAGGGGGCCATGCCCCCCCCCAAATAAAAAAGATTACAAATTAATCAACGGCACGCAGGCCGGACGAACTACAACAACATCAGAATAACCTAACTCCTTATCCTTCCACATGCTCGGTGGCCACGGGCTCAGGTTCCTGCTCCTCCACGGGTTGGTCCTCGGTCTGAACGTCGGGGGTGTCAAGAGCAAGGCCTGCGGGCAAGACGATGCAATCATCCTCCACTCGCGCAAGGTAGTGGATACCATTGGTCGAAATGTCGAGCCCAGGGTTCACCACCCGCAACTGGGCCACAGAACTTTCGAAGAACTCTAATGCCACAGCAATGCCGTCCTCCTCGGCCTGCAGTATGCTGGCGACCAGCTCAGCCCTGGTTTTCAACACCTTTATCTCGTCCGGTTCATCAGCACCCGGGGCACCAGCCTCCATCAGCTCCTTGTTCAACTCCTCGACAACCTTCTTCTCCGCCTTCAGCTTGGCAACCTCCTCTTTCAGCTTGGTCGCCTCCTCTTCGGCCTTCTTCCTAGCCTCACGAGCACCCTTGACTTCTTCCTTTAGGGATGCCTCAGAGGCCAGGGCAGTAGTAAGTTCAGCCTCGAGCACGGAGTCCCCTTCCGCATAAACGGCCGCCATTTCCAGCATCCTCACCATGGCAGAAGCATCCTGGGCCACCAGCGCCCTCTTGCTCGCTCGGTCCATGCTTCCCAGGTTGAGTGACTCTGCCCGCGGAACGACCAAAGTGTTGCCCTCAAAGAACCTCCGGTCAAGGACGCAAGGGGGGAGCTCAAACTTCCCTTTCTCAGGTGCCCGGGTCAGGTCCACGACATCCGACGACCTTTGCCGCTTCGCTCACCCAGCCAGAGCCAGTGGGGAGTCTCGGGGAGCTGGAGTGGGAGAAGCAGAGGTCCTCGGAGCAGTCTGAATGAGGGGAGTGTCGCTCCCAGGATTTTCATCCAGGTACAAACGCGAGAGTGGCGCGGAAAAACAGAGTCGCCAGCCGTGTAAATTTATCCCAAGAGAGGGAAAGGGAACACTGCATAAACCTTAGGAAGAGGGAAAGGAACGGTCATCGCAACCATAACCTGGGTTCGGGAGTCAGTTACGCGAGGGGAAGGTGCTAGCACCCCACGCGTCCATCGTACTCGATGGGATCCACGCTTGTTATCTATTCTAAGGGTGAGTTATACTATCATCTAGGGTTGTACTAAAACGGGGAGGGAAAGGAAAAGACCGACTCGGTAGGACGTCGACGCCCTAGGCCTACGTACCCCCTTTGTGCAATGGGGAATTCAGAGTCAACGTAGTTCGGACCAAGTTCTTTTTGTGTTTTTTATGAGCGACGTTAAGTCCGCGTCCGGCAGTTAGGGTCGATGCCTGTTTGCGACTCAGACGGAAGGTAACGTGCCCTTTTTGAAAATAGCCTTTAAGTTTGGAAATCCCGAAGGACAAAAAGGTTTGAAGTTGGTTTGTGTTTATTAGGACAGAAGTGGCTTAAGTTAGTTCCTAAGCTGCATTGCACCAAAGTCTAGGGCACAGGGGCGAATACTTAACGCATCGTCCCAAGACAGGACGCTCGCTAAGCACTCTAGAAAGATGGGAGGAAGCCCCTCATTTCTCATTCCCCATACTTAAGGCTCATGCGCAATACCCCTTATTATTATTAAGTGTTTTAAAGAGATTCGAGATGAGAAGAGAGAAGACGCAAGGGTAACTCTAAAGGGAGACTAAGAGTCCTAATGTTATCATGCATGGGTGACCTACGGTTAGTGAGGCTTGAAGATGACCTAAACCCTAAAGAATAAAAATAGGAGAGAAGAAAAGGTGAGGGTAACCATGGATACTTATCCATACCCTCAAGGAACTTACCCTGATCCTGCATAAAGGGTTAGTGAGAAACAGACATGAATTAGAGCAATGAGGTGAATGAAAATCAAACAACGACAAACAATGATAATAATGAACCAAACATGAATCAAAGAAATCAAAGAGCACCCCTAAAGCAATTGGCATGAATGCCTTTCAAACAAGGTAATCATATAAAGTCAAAGGTGCGCCTGCAAGGAAATCTCAATTGAAAACAAACCCAATAATTAGAAAAATGAATCCTAAAATTCTAAAATTAATCCTAAGGGACCCTCAACCATAGGCAAACAATATATAAAAAATCCCTGCAAAAATCCAAAATGTTAGCCATTCAACTAATCGTACAAATTCAAATAAGGGATAGGTTTCAATCATGCCAAAGAGAAAGACCTAAATGCCATATGAAAAATATTTAAAAATGCAAGAAAAATGTTTTTAAGCACTTTAATATGTTAATGAATGAATGCAAAAAGAACGAGTGAAAAATATTTTATGATTGCGGAGAATTAAAATAAATAAATTCAAGTATGCATGAGATGTGTAACTAAAAAGAGGTCGAATTAAACAATTAATTTAAATGATAAGAATAAAATAAAAATAAAAAATAAATTTTGTAAAAATTTTATAAGATAATAAAAATGATGTATGAAATTTTTTTTTGGGATTTTTAAATGCTATTTACTATTTTAAAAGATTAAATATGAAGATTGTAATTGAAAATAAAAATAAAATAGAAAACGGGCTGGGGGGTGTGTTGAGTAGGAAAATGAAGAGGGAACTGAATTGGGCCAAGAGATGGGGGGTGTGAGTAGCGAGGGCCCAAGGGATGAGTCCGTCAGAAAAAAAAAAGAAAAAAAACCTGGGGGGTGCGCATAGTAGGGGAATTACGTTGGAAATGTGGTTGGGCTGAAAGGTGGGGAGTGCATATAGCAACCCAGCCCACCCAATTATCAGAAAAAATAAAAAAAGGGCTGGGGAGTTTACCGTACTCTCCCACGTGCACGGCGCGTGATGTTTTTAATGCGCTGGCTTCCCCTGGTCCACGCGATGCATCAGACGATCAAGATTAGTCAACCAAAAATAAAAGTAATTCAAATGGAATAACCTGGTTGGGTGCACACCGTATCACGCATGGGGTAATACACACCTGATCAATAATTAAAAATCAGAAAAAAAATAAAAGAAATAAACGTGGCGTGATCGGGGCCATTGGATCGTGAGAATGGACGGTGGAGATTTCATCTCCTACCTCCAGCCAGCCTCCTTCGCCGGAACCCTAGTTCCGGCCGCCACCTGCAATCAAAAGACCTGCCCAGAAATCCACAACCCATATACCGTTCAAACCAGAATTCCACGAGGATCATGAATGTGCATTCCAAATTCACAAATAATCAATATATAATGAAAAACGATGAGATTATGGTTAGGGCGTAAAACTTTAAACACACATAGCAAGCGATATACACGTCCAAACACGACAAAAACTATATCAGCATGATCAGTGACAATCTCACAACATTATGCATACTTAAAAAAGGAGTTTCGTGATCCTAAAAAAAATGACCAACCTGAAGCTATGCACTCCTAATCCTTGCTTTTAGCTGCGAATGATGGTTGTTTTCTGCTCTGTGGATCACAAGGATGGAATTTGTGGAAGAAGTTTTTGATGATACCTCCTGAGCCGTGAGCTTTGATGAAGAATCCTCCTTTAGGTTTTTCTTGAGATCTCCTCTAATTTCACGTGCCTCCCTTCAACCCTAGCATGAATTGGCTTATAAAGACTAGGGTTTTCTCTTCTGATGGTGAGTTGGGCCTGAATAATCCATGGTTAATTATTTTTGAATTATTTCATTTATTATTGGATTTTAACTAAATGAATCCAATAAAAATAAAATAAAATGAGGAAAAACCAAATATATGCTCTTTGGGTCTTGCATGGCTTTATGTTTATGTTTGGTTTAAGAAACTTATGGCCCATTTGTCAAAATTTGGATTTTAGGCATAGTTTGCTTTGTGCACCTCCTCAAAATTGCCCAACTTTGACTAAGCATAACTCCTCCAATTTTTAGCTCCTCAATGCAAATTAATACTTTTTAGAAACCTCAAGATGTCCTCTAACCAACCCTTTTGGTCCCATGTCCATTTGATCTTCCATGTTCAAGTTATGAGCTTTTGAAGAAGGTTGACTTTTGTTGACTTTCAAAATGACCTATAATGTCTTAGCTCATATCTCCCAAATGAAGCATTTCTGGCCTTGGCTTGTGAGACACAAAGTTGTAGGGAATTAAATTTCCTTCAAGATGGGCTTTGGTTGAGGAAATTTTGATGAAGTATGTGGAAGTTAGACCTGGTCAAAGTATAGTTGACTTTTCCTACAAAACCCTAATTTAGTAACTCCTGATTCTTGATGATTCTGAGGTTTCCCTGATGAATTGTGATAAACCCTTGATCAAATGATGAATTTCACCCCATAATCTTGATGTTGACCAAAAATCTTGAGGTTTGACTTTGTGTTGACCACAGTTGACTTTTTGACCAAGTTAACTGATTCTCAATCCATTGGCCAATTGAACTTCTCCTGAATCAAACTGATGGCCAATCTTCCACTCTTAGGTACTCACGGACCCAAGGAAAACCATGGAATCAAGTCTTGCCCAAAAAATCAGAAATAAACTGACTTTATAGCAAACCCTAGTTTTGGTACCCTCAGTCTAGGAGGAAATAACACAGTCTCCAAATTCAAATTCCTCTGAATATGATGTGTATCCTCTCCAACAAAGATAATATATGTCATTTGTTGATGATAAAAATCCAAAGAGCTTGCCCATTGGAGCAATAAACCCAAGAATTTCCAAAACCCTAATTCATGCACTGGTTAAGAGGGAGTAATCCACTTGAGATCCCTTGCCACCTGTGACCCCTTGATGATGTGATGGACCAGATATGACCTTCCTGGATTGCCTCAGGCACCTTGACCCCATGCTAATGATATGTATACATGATAATGAAATGAAACATAAGCCAGTCAGTAAAAAAGTAAGGAGGGCAAATTTTGGGGTGCAACAGCTGCCCCTATTCAATCAACTTGGTCCTGAGTGGTATGATAGCAACGACTCTCAGACATTCCAGGATACCCGGGGATTGAATACTGAAAGAACCCCAGAAATTTGCTAGTGATGAGAACAACGAGACGGAGCGTGCTGAAAAAAGGGAATATGACCTCAATCAGGTCCACAAGAAAATGAATACGACCTCAATTATACCCGCAAAGGAAGACTGACCTCAATCACTCCCACAAATAAGATACGAATACGACCACAATCGCACCCACAAAACGAATACAACCTCAATTATACCCGCAAAGGAAGACTGACCTCAATCACTCCCACAAATAAAATACGAATACGACCACAATCGCACCCACAAAACGAATACAACCTCAATTATACCCGCCAAGGAAGACTGACCTCAATCACTGTCACAAATAAAATAAGAATACGACCTCAATCGCACCCATAAAACGAATACAACCTCAATTATACCCGCAAAGGAAGACCGACCTCAATCACTCCCACAAATAAAATACGAATACGACCTCAATCGCACCCACAAAACGAATACAACCTCAATTATACCCGCAAAGGAAGACTGACCTCAATCACTCCCACAAATAAAATACGAATACGACCTCAATCGCACCCACAAAACGAATACAACCTCAATTATACCCGCAAAGGAAGACTGACCTCAATCACTCCCACAAATCAAATACGAACACGACCTCAATCGCACCCACAAAACGAATACAACCTCAATTATACCCGCAAAGGAAGACTGACCTCAATCACTCCTACAAATCAAATACGAACACGACCTCAATCGCACCCACAAAACGAACACAACCTCAATTGCACCCGCAAAGGAAGACTGACCTCAATCACTCCCACAAATCAAATACGAACACGACCTCAATCGCACCCACAAAACGAACACAACCTCAATTGCACCCGCAAAGGAAGACTGACCTCAATCACTCCCATAAATCAAATACGAATACGACCTCAATCGCACCCACAAAACGAATATAACCTCAATTATTCCCGCAAAGGATAACCAACATAAAGTGGACTTTACTGGGGATAACGTGAAAACAAAACTTCTGTTTAAACCACCTCGTTTCAGAACCTACTGGTGAGATGACTCCGTTGGGGAAGAAGAAGTCTAAATAAAAGACTCTGCCGGGGAGTACAAGTATGAGGAACGCGTCCCTCCAAAATCTCCTGAGTGATGCCACCTCCTGCTGGCAAAGAAAGTATCAGACCTGGCTTATGCTTCGAATGCAAATGAAAATGCCATGTTTTTGAGGACGCGATGCAAATGCTTATGATATGCAAAGGGGTCCCTCCGGCAAAATAAATGCGGAAGAGAAAATAATGATTCAGCTGATGACAAAAATAAATTGTCCTCTGAATCCACGAACTCTGCTGAGAAGGATCACTTCGACCGAATCTTTGGATCAACAACTTCTGCTGGGGATGAAATTCCAAAAGAACATCTGCTCTACTGGGGATTATACGTAACTCTTTGAAAGGGGAGGCCACGGCCTGAATCAAAAGAGTGCCAGATATCACTTGGATTTAAAACCTGTTAGGGATGTCAACCCCTGTTAGACAAACTGTTGCGAGGATTACTACCAAACTCTGCTTGGGGAACGGTAAGTGCTGACATCCACCCTGCTAGCGGATAACATCCAACTTACTTATCTGCTGAGTATTAGATTGCACCGTTGCTGCTGAGAAAAACATTTCCTGCAGCGTTCAGACTCTGTGGGGAAATATGTCTTAATCTGGAAAAAATACTTCTCAAGTCTCCTGCTGGGGGAGGTCTGCTTTACTGAGGAGAGTGCAATCTCAATGCTGGGGAGAGCAAGCTGCTGGGGAAGTATGATCCCATTGCCACTCAACCTGACATGTCTCTATGTTCATAAACGGCCCTTTGAACTTTCCACTTGCCCCAGACCACCAGGTCTAATGGAAGAAATCACCTCAAGAGGATTTTACAGAAGACCGGGCATTCGTACTGCCCCAGGGTCTTCAAACTCTTGGAGAGATTTATCATATCTCGACATAACTACCCCAGTCTTCATAATCCATGAAGTACATTACTTCGAAAGGGATTTGCAATGACCTGAAATATTCTGCCTTGAAGAGGTGCTTTCAATTAACCATTTTCAGGAGTGGATAATCTCCCACGCTCTGGAGGTGGCCTGCCCCAATATGAGCTTTGAAGTGACTTTGCCCCTGATCTTAGAATGAATGCCCCAGAATAACTGAATTTCAAAGGGACTTCTCGACGTGACTGCCCCAGATTTGCTCCATCTTAACACGACTTACTGGGAGAGCCCACTCTACGCTGAGTCTCTTGGCAGCATGCCTCTTGATATGATTGTCCTTCGGAATTTTCAAGCAACCCAACTTGGCAGGATCAAGCTTCTTGACTGACTTTCACCGTGTAAGCTACATTGATGCTTAGGTACATGTATGCAAACAGAACAAGTTATCTATGAGAATTCTAATGCAACACTCATGTTAACCTTGAAGTTTTTATTGAAAATGCGTCGCCCAACCTTGTGAACGAATCGCTAGCTGGGACGCGACCTTGATTTTTGAATGGCAAAACAATGCGCACAGGCAATACCAACAAATCTTATTAACACAACTTATAGGAGTCAGGAATGCTGTCCTGTTGAAGTACGCCTTCGGAATAAACCCTGTTTCAATTAGGACTTTAGTGGGTTGCAACGTGGTCTGGTTCACGGTTTCAGAAAAAAGGATTTATGGCTCAAAGTTTATCGGTGCCCACCCACTCTTCGTGATGTTCTCCAGTCCTATGTTCGGTTAATCTGACCCAAACGCTCATTTCTCGAAAGATTTATGACCTTCAAGGAACCTATGCCACTAATGGTTTGACCCCTAAGGAGGTTTCGGAGTGACAGTCATCCCTTTTATCTTTTGTGTCTGTAATCACACGAATTTGTTCTTATCGGGGATTTTCTTTTCGCCTTTCGCTTTTTCTTTTTGCTTTTTTGATCCCTAATTTTTGCCTAGACTGACTCTTTTGAGTTTTTTCGATTTTGAAGTCCAGCGGGACGCCCTAACTTTTGCCTAAGTCGCTTATTCTCAAGCTTCGACTTAGCGGGCTTTCTCTTTTTATTCCCCTTTTGAACAAAGCGTGTGACACTGGTTGTCTTACTTGCTTGAAAGGGTTGTGATTGCCTCACTCCTTAGTTGTTGACGGATAACCATCGGGGTTTCATATATCTTGCACACTCTCCTTGGAATTTGAGCGCTTGGTCAAACTAACTGACGCCTACCCTGCCCCTGGGTTAAATATGAGGGTTTTTTCGTACGAAGGAAACTCCTACTCCAGGGCTCAAAGGGGTTAACGAGGGTTTATCTCCTTATCTCTCCAGTGTTTATGGTTTTGAAACAATGCCTGTACATCCTCAACAGGGTTCTATCCAAAAGCGTACCATTAGAGAATCTGCGTTCTTATTTCGTCATCCTCCCTCAAGAGTTCTTAACAAGAAAAATTGATATTGCAGTGCATATAAACATTTAAGAGTGAATACGAATGGATTACTTCAAGGAAAACATACTCATTGCATTAATATCATCATAAAAAAACAAACAAGTCTTGCATACATATGATGCAAGAAATAAAATTACAAATGAAAATGCAGTAAAGAAGCTGAAGATTGCCATTGCTGAGGAAGCTTAATTCTGCCTGGACGTACTTGCAGGCTGAGTGTTCATTTGAGAAAGGAGGCTTCCATTGATGTACATATCATCTTCAGTGAATACAATGATCTCCGAGTCCACCAGGTCTTGCACCTTATGCCTGAATACATTACACTCATCAATCGTGTGCCCGAACGTTCCCGAGTGGAACTCGCACCTAGTAGTCATGTCATAATCGGGAGGAATAGGGTACGGTACTGGCGCGGTACCCCTTGTTTGAATCAGAGACTTCTTAAGTAGGTGCGTAAACAGCTGACTATAAGGGATAGGAACAGGATCAATTATCCTTTTGGGCCTTCTTGGTCTCGATTGTCCCTGTTGCTGATAATTCTGCTGTCGGTGCTGATTTGGGCGCCCAGTCTGGCCCTGCACTTTCCTTTCTGCACTCGGCTGAGGCACAAACAAGGGTTGTGGAAGAGATCCCTGACGCGAGGTGGATCCTTTGGAAAAAGAGGGAGTCATCAGTCCCTTTGCAACACTGGGAGTAACATCGCTTTGTTTACCAGTGCCAACTGATGTAAACTTGATTGCCCCTGAGTCAATGAGCTCTTGGACTTTATACTTGAGCATCTTACAGTCTTCAACATTATGACCAGGTGCCCCTGAATGGAATTCACACCTATCATGGACGTTGGAACCCATACGAAACTTGGTGTGTGGAGGTCCCGCAGCAATCAATTCAATCAGCTGAAACTTGAGCAGGTGCTGAAGCAACTGAGCGTATGGCACCGGGATCTGATCAAACTTCTTTTCAAGCTTTTCTGGATTAAGACCCTCAAGAAATGGTTGTTGATGAAAAAGCTCTGACTGTGGGGAGGATCCACGAGGCAGTTCATGGTTTAGAGGAGACCCCAAAGAGATGGGAGGAGTGAGATCCTCTGTTGTGGAAGCGGGCACAGGACTGTCTTCCTTTTTCAACACCCTATTCAAAATTTCCATGATCAAACCCATCTGAGTCTTCATCTGATTGATCTCTTCCCTTAGCATCTTCTGCTCCTGGAGCATGTCTTCCCCAAATTGCCCCATCTGGCTTCGCATTTCCCTCAACTCAGCTTGAACTTGCTCCATGATCAACCCTGAACGGCCTGAGGAGTTAAGTCTGCAATTCTGAGATGAGAACAAGATAAGAATACCGGAGATAAACACCTGTCATGCAAAATGATTATGCACAATGATTACGAATATGCAAATGCAAATGGACGTGTTTGAAAATTCATAGGGCGATCCACCCCTTGATTCCGATTTAATAACAAGATATAATGGAACTTCTGCTCATATATTAAGAAAACCAGAGAAAAGCCAAACGCCAACAATCACAAATCCGAGATAACGGGTCTGAATATAGGTCCCAACCAACAAGCCTGGTGGTGATCCACATATAACGAAAGAAAACAGAAAACTATGGCATATCATCAAAGTTCACAAGTGTCAATCCCCCCCATCCATTATGTTTTCTGCACCAGTCTTGAATCTCCTTGAACAACTTTCTGGTGTCGGGATGCTTCGGCCTCTGAATTAGCCCTTGAATGAGAAGGTCTCTCCTGTGCATGATCCCATCCAAGTATCGGCAATGTAGCTCCCAAGCGTCTTCTCCAGTAGCACCATCTATGCTAGGACCCTCATGTCTAGGTTTCTTCACTTCAGCTTGGACTTTCAATTCCTCTATGGAGGCTATAGCTTTGTTGAGTTGATCTTGGACAGCTTGTCTCTTGAATATCCCTGATAGAATCTCGGCGTCTTTCTTCTTGAGCGTAGACTTCAACTGATCAATCTTAGCTTGGTAAGTGTCTTCCTTTCTTTTATTCTCAGCCATGGCAGTTTCTTGGTGATCATTGAACCTGTGAATCTTCAACAAAGCCTTGCCTAATTCCTCCTCCTTGGACCTGAGAACGCTACTGATACCATCCAAAGCTTGTTTCATTCTTTCCCTGGATACAACCATGTCAGCAAGCTCTTTTTCTGCTTTAGCAAGGAGCTCTGTCTTTAACTTGGCGGTATGAACAGCTTCACCCCGCTCATGCTTCCACTGATAAATCTCTCTCTTTAGCTCACTATTCTCTTCCCACAACCTTTCTTTTTTAGCCCATAATGTGTTATACTTCTCCAACTCAACGGTGGTAGGAGGCTCGATCACCAAAGGATACAGAGGTGGTTCCACCGGGAATGGGAGAAGCTCCTCTTCTGCTCTCTTCTTAATCCACTCTTTATATGGATGGAAAGCCCGATTATTACTTTTCCCGAATGGAATCTTACCCTTCTTAGTCACCTGTTTCCAAGCGTTAACAACTTTCCTTATCAACTCTTGATCCTCAATACCATTGAAGAATAAGGATTCTCGGACATCTCGCTCTTCGGGTGGATTCTTCAAAGGATAGCCAAACTGTCTGATAGCTAGGGAGGGGTTATAGTTAATTCCACCTTTCCTCCCTATCAAGGGAACATTAGGAAATTCTCCACATTTGCAAATATTCTCCATTCCTAGCAAGTCACGATTAATCCAAACGATGTTATCGGCAGTCAAGCCCATAACCCACTTAGACCACTTCAGAGAATCTTTCGTATCAATGAAAGCGCCAGATTCAGGGAGACGAGTCAAAAACCAAGTAGCTAAGAGCGGCGCACAGCAACTCACAGTTTTCCCACGCCTATTCTCATTCTTATAGTGAACTGAATGGTACACATCACCTAGTAAGGTAGGTATAGGATTCTTCGGCATAAAGATCCTGACGGCGTGCATATCCACCAGATCAGGAATATTCGGAAACATAATAATCCCATAGATACACACAGCTAGAATAGCTTGGAAAGCAGTCCAGTTCTTCTCTTTGACATGTATGCAAGCCTGATCGAACAAGAACTTCAATAGGAAACCCTTAACTCCTTGTTTTTCTGCAATATTACTGTTAAGAACAGGCTCACTAATGTGAAGAGCACCAGCCATATCTTTTATACCGGGGTGTTCTTCAGAAAAGAAAACTATATCATGACTAATAGGAATTCCCAAAATAAATGAGAACTCCTCCAACGTCGGAGCCAAGACGTAGTCCGGGAAAGTGAAGCAACGCAGAGGCGGGTCGTAAAACTGAAGAAGTGTGTGAATGGCATCCTTCTCATACTGGGAAATATTATAGACAAATTTCAGAAGTCTTCCATACCTTCCACTGAACTCTGTACGAACTCCGGAACCAGCCATATTAATCAATTTGTGAATCAGTGTCAAAGTCGGCTCTGGGAATGAATAGGCAACAGTCTTCTTTCTCTGAACATCCATACTGAAGTAACCTCAGAAAACCGGAATCAAGAGTAAGATGCAAGCCCTGAAAAATGTCAAACACGTCAGAATGCAAGAAAAATGATATGCTCATGCAAACATGGGGTCAAGGCACACTGCTGGATGTGCTGTGCTGTTAGCTGAACGAGGAACCAGGAAACCAAAACTCTGAACCACTGAGGAACCCAAATGAACAGACATTGATGAGAAATCCAGAAAACCGGGTAGGTTGAAAGTCTCGGTTACCTGCAAACCTGCAAACTCCCATCCCCTCTCACATGTGGGTACTAGGATGTTCAGTATCCTGGGCTCTCAGGTCGAGAAATGATGATACGTTCACCATTTCTGGTTTGGCATCATCATCAATCGAGGAGGCCTCAAATGATTCTCCAAAGCGGAAGGTCCTCAACTTTGGCACTGAGGTCGAGAAACAATAGTACGGTGGAGAAATGAATTTTTACTTTTGTTTTTCACAAAACATGTTGCGGTTAGCAAGAGTCGCCACCGACTTTTCTTTTATCCAATTTATTTAGGAAAGGTGAAAAGAACAGGAAAGACCGTTTTGAAAAGATTTTTGAGTTCGGGGGGTAAGTTATGAAAAGGGAAGGTGTTAACACCCCTTTTCATCCATAGTTATCTACGGGCTCTTAATTGCTAGCTCACTTTAACTTGCTTTTTTTTTAAATGTGATGTGTGTTTAGAAAATATTTCGTAAAAGTTGACTTTGTAATAATTCGTGTAAGAACGTATACAAAGTGTTTGTTTTTGAAAATATTTTTGAAAGTGTGAGGTGTGAAAAGTATTTGTTTTTGAGTTGTGAGCGAGCATTTAAAAGTTACCTACCCTTAATTTATGAGGTCTTTCTTGTACTTATCATTTTCCTTGAGAGATAGCACTATCCATACCATTAGTGGGTAGGTAGTCCTACCTATTGGATGTGGAGGGACAGCGAAGGGTCATCAAATGGTCATAGAAGGCAACATGTAAGGATACCTTAGCAATTCGTAGGGACTACCATCACTTTTCTGTAGGGTCATCGAGGGACAAGATCATTTTTTGTAGGCAACTTGAAGGGTCATCGAGGGACTATGATCTTTATATCGAAGGGACTGTGATGATATTATTCGTAAGCGTCTTTTGCTAAAGTATCCTTACGTTCGAGGGGCATTCATTCCTCGGGGTACCGTACTAAAGTCAATCGAGGAGTGCCTCCGCTGATTCTCTTCAAAACGTAGGGGCCGTCCTATGCGAGTTCCAAAGCAGGCCCTCGGGTGCGAATGGGTTTGCCACAGGATGTGGTCTGCCACTGTCACCACTAAAGAGGGATGTTTCCACTAAGGTCCTCAATGCTTGTTCACCAGAGTCGACAGCTCTCTAGATCAACACCCCAACATGCGCAAGACACACACATTAGAATGCGTCCCAAGATAGCCTCGTCTGGTTGTGAATTTCGTGAACACACAAACGTACCAAGCGGGCACGTAGGTCCCACTACTTTCCACTCTAGTCCTAGGGTATTCTCATGCCTTGGTATTGGGCTTAGCTCTCAAACCCACCCAACCTGCAAAACAAAGACAGCCAGCACAGCACAGCAGTATGACAGTAATAAAAAATGAAATGCAGAAAATGCGGTAAAAAAATAAAAATAAAAATGCAACACTTAAAGCAAATCAAAACCAAACACCCAAAAAGAACAAAGACAAGCAAGCGTTAGGACTGACTCGCTTAGGGATGGACCAGCATAGGTCAACAGATTCCCCAGCAGAGTCGCCAGCTGTCGCTCCCAGGATTTTCATCCAGGTACAAACGCGAAAGTGGCGCGGAAAAACAGAGTCGCCAGCCGTGTAAATTTATCCCAAGAGAGGGAAAGGGAACACTGCATAAACCTTAGGAAGAGGGAAAGGAACGGTCATCGCAACCATAACCTGGGTTCGGGAGTCGGTTACGCGAGGGGAAGGTGCTAGTACCCCACGCATCCATCGTACTCGATGGGATCCACGCTTGTTATCTATTCTAAGGGTGAGTTATACTATCATCTAGGGCTGTACTAAAACGGGGAGGGAAAGGCAAAGACCGACTCGGTAGGACGTCGACGCCCTAGGCCTACGTACCCCCTTTGTGTAATGGGGAATTCAGAGTCAACGTAGTTCGGACCAAGTTCTTTTTGTGTTTTTTATGAGCGACGTTAAGTCCGCGTCCGGCAGTTAGGGTCGATGCCTGTTTGAGACTCAGACGGAAGGTAACGTGCCCTTTTTGAAAATAGCCTTTAAGTTTGGAAATCCCGAAGGACAAAAAGGTTTGAAGTTGGTTTGTGTTTTTTAGGACAGAAGTGGCTTAAGTTAGTTCCTAAGCTGCATTGCACCAAAGTCTAGGGCACAGGGGCGAATACTTAACGCATCGTCCCAAGACAGGACGCTCGCTAAGCACTCTAGAAAGATGGGAGGAAGCCCCTCATTTCTCATTCCCCATACTTAAGGCTCATGCGCAATACCCCTTATTATTATTAAGTGTTTTAAAGAGATTCGAGATGAGAAGAGAGAAGACGCAATGGTAACTCTAAAGGGAGACTAAGAGTCCTAATGTTATCATGCATGGGTGACCTACGGTTAGTGAGGCTTGAAGATGACCTAAACCCTAAAGAATAAAAATAGGAGAGAAGAAAAGGTGAGGGTAACCATGGATACTTATCCATACCCTCAAGGAACTTACCCTGATCCTGCATAAAGGGTTAGTGAGAAACAGACATGAATTAGAGCAATGAGGTGAATGAAAATCAAACAACGGCAAACAATGATAATAATGAACCAAACATGAATCAAAGAAATCAAAGAGCACCCCTAAAGCAATTGGCATGAATGCCTTTCAAACAAGGTAATCATATAAAGTCAAAGGTGCGCCTGCAAGGAAATCTCAATTGAAAACAAACCCAATAATTAGAAAAATGATTCCTAAAATTCTAAGATTAATCCTAAGGGACCCTCAACCAGAGGCAAACAATATATAAAAAATCCCTGCAAAAATCCAAAATGTTAGCCATTCAACTAATCGTACAAATTCAAATAAGGGATAGGTTTCAATCATGCCAAAGAGAAAGACCTAAATGCCATATGAAAAATATTTAAAAATGCAAGAAAAATGTTTTTAAGCACTTTAATATGTTAATGAATGAATGCAAAAAGAATGAGTGAAAAATATTTTATGATTGCGGAGAATTAAAATAAATAAATTCAAGTATGCATGAGATGTGTAACTAAAAAGAGGTCGAATTAAACAATTAATTTAAATGATAAGAATAAAATAAAAATAAAAAAATAAAATTTGTAAAAATTTTATAAGATAATAAAAATGATGTATGAAATTTTTTTTTGGGATTTTTAAATGCTATTTACTATTTTAAAAGATTAAATATGAAGATTGTAATTGAAAATAAAAATAAAATAGAAAACGGGCTGGGGGGTGTGTTGAGTAGGAAAATGAAGAGGGAACTGAATTGGGCCAAGAGATGGGGGGTGTGAGTAGCGAGGGCCCAAGGGATGAGTCCGTCAGAAAAAAAAAAAGAAAAAAAACTGGGGGGTGCGCATAGTAGGGGAATTACGTTGGAAATGTGGTTGGGCTGAAAGGTGGGGGGTGCATATAGCAACCCAGCCCACCCAATTATCAGAAAAAATAAAAAAAGGGCTGGGGAGTTTACCGTGCTCTCCCACGTGCACGGCGCGTGATGTTTTTAATGCGCTGGCTTCCCCTGGTCCACGCGATGCATCAGACGATCAAGATTAGTCAACCAAAAATAAAAGTAATTCAAATGGAATAACCTGGTTGGGTGCACACCGTATCACGCATGGGTTAATATACACCTGATCAATAATTAAAAATTAGAAAAAAAATAAAAGAAATAAATGTGGCGTGATCGGGGCCATTGGATCGTGAGAATGGACGGTGGAGATTTCATCTCCTACCTCCAGCCAGCCTCCTTCGCCGGACCACCACCTTCGCCGGAACCCTAGTTCCGGCCGCCACCTGCAATCAAAAGACCTGCCCAGAAATCCACAACCCATATACCGTTGAACCAGAATTCCACGAGGATCATGAATGTGCATTCCAAATTCACAAATAATCAATATATAATGAAAAACGATGAGATTATGGTTAGGGCGTAAAACTTTAAACACACATAGCAAACGATATACACGTCCAAACACGACAAAAACTATATCAGCATGATTAGTGACAATCTCACAACATTATGCATACTTAAAAAAGGAGTTTCGTGATCCTAAAAAAAATGACCAACCTGAAGCTATGCACTCCTAATCCTTGCTTTTAGCTGCGAATGATGGTTGTTTTCTGCTCTGTGGATCACAAGGATGGAATTTGTGGAAGAAGTTTTTTATGATACCTCCTGAGCCGTGAGCTTTGATGAAGAATCCTCCTTTAGGTTTTTCTTGAGATCTCATCTAATTTCACGTGCCTCCCTTCAACCCTAGCATGAATTGGCTTATAAAGACTAGGGTTTTCTCTTCTGATGGTGAGTTGGGCCTGAATAATCCATGGTTAATTATTTTTGAATTATTTCATTTATTATTGGATTTTAACTAAATGAATCCAATAAAAATAAAATAAAATGAGGAAAAACCAAATATATGCTCTTTGGGTCTTGCATGGCTTTATGTTTATGTTTGGTTTAAGAAACTTATGGCCCATTTGTCAAAATTTGGATTTTAGGCATAGTTTGCTTTGTGCACCTCCTCAAAATTGCCCAACTTTGACTAAGCATAACTCCTCCAATTTTTAGCTCCTCAATGCAAATTAATACTTTTTAGAAACCTCAAGATGTCCTATAACCAACCCTTTTGGTCCCATGTCCATTTGATCTTCCATGTTCAAGTTATGAGCTTTTGAAGAAGGTTGACTTTTGTTGACTTTCAAAATGACCTATAATGTCTTAGCTCATATCTCCCAAATGAAGCATTTATGGCCTTGGCTTGTGAGACACAAAGTTGTAGGGAATTAAATTTACTTCAATATGGGCTTTGGTTGAGGAAATTTTGATGAAGTATGTGGAAGTTAGACCTGGTCAAAGTACAGTTGACTTTTCCTACAAAACCCTAATTTAGTAACTCCTGATTCTTGATGATTCTGAGGTTTCCCTGATGAATTGTGATCAACCCTTGATCAAATGATGAATTTCACCCCATAATCTTGGTGTTGACCAAAAATCTTGAGGTTTGACTTTGTGTTGACCACAATTGACTTTTTGACCAAGTTAACTGATTCTCAATCCATTGGCCAATTGAACTTCTCCTGAATCAAACTGATGGCCAATCTTCCACTCCTAGGTACTCAGGGACCCAAGGAAAACCATGGAATCAAGTCTTGCCCAAAAAATCAGAAATAAACTGACTTTATAGCAAACCCTAGTTTTGGTACCCTCAGTCTAGGAGGAAATAACACAGTCTCCAAATTCAAATTCCTCTGAATATGATGTGTATCCTCTCCAACAAAGATAATATATGTCATTTGTTGATGATAAAAACCCAAAGAGCTTGCCCATTGGAGCAATAAACCCAAGAATTTCCAAAACCCTAATTCATGCACTGGTTAAGAGGGAGTAATCCACTTGAGATCCCTTGCCACCTGTGACCCCTTGATGATGTGATGGACCAGATATGACCTTCCTGGATTGCCTCAGGCACCTTGACCCCATGCTAATGATATGTATACATGATAATGAAATGAAACATAAGCCAGTCAGTAAAAAAGTAAGGAGGGCAAATTTTGGGGTGCAACAGGGAGGAGCACGAGCACCAGCAGCAGTCCGGGTCTTAGGGGGAGCCGCTCCAGCCTTACCCCTCGCCATGGCGTTCCTCACCACGCGATCACGAGCTTGAGGCATATCACCTGCACAAATGAAAACAAGCACGTTAGCTACGAGGAACAGAAATAACACAAACAAAGCCTAAACAACTAAGACTACCTAATAATTTTTCAACATCCGCGGGAGTCTTGCACTCCAGCAGTGCCTTAACGGGGATAAACCGGCGCTCGACCCTTTGACTACCATCCTCCTCAAAGATAGGCTGGCCCTTACTCGTCCAACACTCAGCAAGGCTGAAAGAGTTTACCCAAGCCACTAGTCTCTCATAAGCCACGGCATCCTGCCCGCGTAGCGCGCTTGGTTCAAAGACGTAAGCATTGGGCTTCTTCGAGAAGTGGTCGGGTGTCCAGCTGATCGGGAACTTGTGCAACCTCTCCCCGATATACTTCCCCTCCTCGTTGAGCAACTCCTCTCTGTTCTCATCCACCTCTACCTCCCAGACATACACGCTATCCTGGGCAGCCTCAGATAATGGCTCGACGATGAAGTACCGTCCCTTGAACGTTCGGATGGACTCCGAGAACGGCTTGAATAACTTTTTGGGCTGCTTCAAAGAGACCCATCCGTACCTCTTCCCCGCCAGCTGCCATTGTAGGTGGAAAACAGCAAAGAATAGAGGAATGGTGGTCCCCAGGGCAAGGTGCTCGCACACCAACTCAAAAGCCCGTATAAATGCCAGCGAATTAGGATGGAGTTGGGAAGGCGCCAACTTCAGATGCACAAACACCGACCGCTGGAAGTCAGTGAAGGGCAACCTCAGCCCCAATTCCTTGAAAGCGTATTCATACATCGAGAAGTAGTCCCCGAAGCTCGAGCAGACCCGCTCGTCCAAATTAGGAAAAAACACTCTCCATTCACCCGCTGGTCCCACCTCGGTAAAGACGTCCGCCGAAGACCTCGCGAACGTGGAAATATGCTCGGAGGGCTCGGCCACCTCCCCCTCATCCGGACAGAATCCTTCAACGTCTTCTTCCATGACGTCCACCTCTTCTTCCCCCTCAGCTTCACTCGTTTCCCCCTCGACGTCGCTTGAGGAGTTCGATGCAGACGAGCTCGAAGATGCAGAACTCGAGGTCGTTGCGCTGCTGCTCTCCTCGGAGACAGTTTCCTCCTCGGATGTAACAGGGATAACTTCCCTCTCTAGCTCCATCGCCACTATAATCACCTGAAAAAGCAGAGAAAGACAGTGAATTCGACAGGAAATCAAATCCACCCTTCCACCGCTAAGTCAAGTGAAAGGGCGTGCAGAAGGCTAAGGACGACGTCCCCGGCCTAAGCCCTAACATCAAACGAAGAAGGAAAAACCTCCCCGCGAGGAGATGCCCGAGACATACCAACTTCCCACGAGGAACCTCCCCGCGCTCGTGCCTAGATTCCGTTTAATGCTCCGCCGGAAACTGCAAAGCTCTACCGGAATCTGGAAACGTTCTACCGGGAAGTTCACCAATACATCAGAGGATGATAGGACACGGTGGTCACGACTCGCAACCACGACGTGGACCACCACGCCCACCGAACGCGCCACCTACTCCGACGAGATGCTTGATGCAGCAGAAGGGCAGAACCACCGCCCACCACCAACATTCGCCGGAAATCTATCTATTTTGTCACCTAAAACTAACCCTAGCCGCATGCAATCTACCATTAACAATGAAAGAGAGTAAAACAAGCTGGAAATCAGAAAACTTACTTGATTTGAGTAGAAGAAAAAGGCTGCTCGAAACTTGGGGCGGTGGTCGGTTGCTCTGAATACGGCGACGGGCAAGATCGCTGATGACGACGAAGAAAAATCAGAAGGGAAAAAGTGCAAAATGGGACAACCTTCCCCCTTTTATACTGAGGGGCACATGCACACACACGCCCGTAGGTAATCATGACTGCCCACTAGCCATAATTACCTATTAATTGCTACGCAGGGCTCGATGCACACGTGGCAGCCCAATGTTTCCCATTCTGTCTGACGCTTTATCTTCCCGAATACCGGGCAACAGGCTCACGACCACAAACATCACGGGCGCAGAGGGCCACGGGCATCTCGAGACAATCTTCCTCGTCTCCAAATGACGACTCAGCGTTAGCTCCCCCGAGCGACGAGCAGCCCTTAAGTCATCACTCCCAGGCTCGGGAGCAACGACTTGGGGGGCTCCTGTTCTGGACTGGACCAATGGCTAGAATTGGCCCAATCCGCCTCCGCTCCACAGCGGCCCAAATTGCCTAAGACCAATCCGCAGAGGGGCAAAAGTGACGTTTCTGCCCCTCCAACCGGGCAAGGAACGCAACGTCCCTCCCCGACTTTAATGCCCGTTACGCACGGCTTCCTCGCTGCCCGAACAACTATGGACAGGTGCCCGAAACAACGTCTATGCCCGACATAACGGCTAGTTTTCGGCACCCCGCCCGACATAACGACTAGTTTGGGCAGTTACCTATTCTTTGGGAAAAACGGTTAGTTCGCCCCAAAAATAGGACCGTTGGCCACGCGCTGGGGGCTCTATATAAACCCTCTCGCTTGAGAGGGTCAGGTATCACATTTTCACCTTAAGAATACACTTTGTACTTGCCCCTTTTTTCTGACCCTTTCTTACTTGAGCGTCGGAGTACCTTGCAGGTACACCCCCTCCTCTCCTCATTCGCGAGCCGAACACTTTGCACGCCTGACGACCAGCTTCCATCCGAGCACCTCGCCATCTGACGACCAGCTTACGTGGACCAGTTCGAATACTCCGGATCAATAATATTTAAAATTTTCATAGAAATAGAATCTTACCAAAAATATTATTCTATATGCTATTTAATTTTACATTAAACATATCAATTTTAGTTTTTCCATGTTCTCTCGTACATTTTTTTTCAAACTTTCTTGATTCTTTATATTCATTGAAAAAAAAAATCATATTCTATAGTTTTTTTTTATTGTTGAGGAGTTTTGATATTATTTATTTTACTAAAATATACATGTCTAAAGTGTAGAACTTTATTTATTTATCACCTATATTTTTATTTATTAAATATATTGAAGAATTTTAAATTATTACCTATATTTAAATTTAATTGATTTATTTGTTTTCAAGTTAGGAAAATATTATTTTAACAAGTACAACTAAATAAAAACACGTTATTGATTAATCATTTATATTTTTATTTGACTAAAAATATTTCTTTTTTAAGAAAAAACTATTTTCATTTAATTTATCACTCATGTTTTAATTTGGTTGATTCATTTAATTTATCACTCATGTTTTAATTTGGTTGATTCATTTAATTTATCACTCATGTTTTAATTTGGTTGATTCATTTAATTTATCACTCATGTATTAAAAATATTTTTTAAAAAATGTGAATGTATTACCAATATTTTAATTTAGTTGATTTATTTATTCGCAAGTTTGGAAATTTTTATATTTTTCTTCAAATTTTACCATTGTGACTATTTTTAATAAATTATACTATTGTTATAATATTTTAATAATTGTGCCCCCTCTCAAGTATTGGCAAATAAAAAATTTTAATCTTATTATTTATTTATTTATTTTAAATACGAAATTAACATTCTTGAAAGAATGAAAATACTTTTCTATATGCTACTTGCAAGAATGATAACTTCACATTAGAAAATATTAAATAAATAATATGATTAAAATTTCTAGTTTGTCAATATTCAAGAGGGGTCACAATTATTAAAATATTATAATAGTAGTAAATTTTATTTAAAATAGTCACAAGTAAAAAAAATTTGTATATAAATAAATCAACCAAATTAAAATATATGTAACATTTTCACATTTTTTTCAATATTCTTAATCAAATATAGGTGATAAATCAAATGAAGATATTTTTCCTTATAAAAAATATTTTTATCAAATGAAAATATAGGTGATAAATCAATAATGTGTTTTCATTTAAAATGGTCACAGTAGTAAAACTTGCAAAAACAAAAAATTTATAACTCAGAAATAAGTAACTAAACAAATTAAAATATATATAATATTAATTTCACAACCTTCAATATTTTTGATCAAGTGAAAATATAGGTGATAAATTAATAAATATTTTTTTAAAAGGTCACAATAGTAGAAGATACAAAAATACAAAATTCTAAAAAATAAATAATAATATCGAAAAATCTTAAGCGTTAATTAAATCTGATGGTTGATATTAATAGTTCTTATTTCTCACAAAAGATATCCGTTCTCACAGAATACGCTTACATATATATATATATATATATAAATAATAATATCGAAAAATCTTAAGCGTTAATTAAATCTGATGGTTGATCTTAATAGTTCTTATTTCTCACAAAAGATATCCGTTCTCACAGAATACGCTTATATATATATATATATATATATATATATATATATATATATATATATATATATATATATATATAGTAAACATATCATATGAGAATGTCATTTTTATGTGAGAACATGAGAATATGTGTCAGTTTTTAAATGAGAATATGAGAATGAATCTGAACCATATGAAAATATGTGTAAGAACATGAGAATGAATCTGACCCATTAGATTTTAAAATAAATGGTGGAGATTATGTGTCAGTTTTTTTTTCTCTCTCCTTCATCATTTATTTTAATAATGGAGGAGAGAGAAAAACAAAAACCACACATAATCTCAGCCATTTATTTTAAAATCTAATGATTCAGATTCATTCTATTGTTCTTACATAAAAATAACATTTTCATAAAATATGAACCCTATATATATATATATATGTAAGGGTGGCAAAACGGGCCCGGCCCGTTGGGCATGTCCGTTTTACCCTCACTTTAGTGCGGGGTGGGCCAAGGGTTTAGACCCTCACCCTCTAATGTGTCCGCCCCGCCCCGCCCTATTCTTTTCGCGGGCTTTTGCGGGCATAAGCATTTACATAGAATATTGCGTTTTTAGGCTTAAAAGGTATAGTGCCCGCGGGCTTTCCCCGCCCCGCCCCCACTTTTTGCAGGGTGGGCCTAGGTTTTAGGTCCACATCCTCAACTATAACCGCCCGCCCCGCCCCGTTTTCTTGCGGGCATTTGCGGGGCGGGCCTAAACGGGGCGGGCATGCCCGTTTTCCACCCCTATATATATATATATATATATATATATATAGGGATGGCAATGGACAGGGTATGGGTAGGGTACTATAGTACCTGTCCCCATCTCCGCAGTTGAAAAAAATCCCCGTACCCGAGCCCATACCCGCTTGGATATCAAAATTGCCACCCGTCTCCGTACCCCATGGGTATATAAGTGCCCGTACCCGTACCAGTTATCCGCATTTTTAATAAAAATAAATTTATCAAGTATAAAATATTATAATATTTTAAGTATTTAAAAATATTAAAAAGTTTTAAAAAAAATTTATTGTTGAATTATGAAATAAATGATCACTTATATTAAATATATAGTATTTTAAAATTGATTTTTTTTATAAATTTTATAAACATTTATTTTTATATAATACTATGAATTAAAATATATAAATATATATTGTGCGGGTATGGGGCGGGTTGGGTATTAAGGTGCCCATATCTGCACCCATCCCCGCTTATTTAAGTGGGTAATTACCCGAGCCCGTACCCGTACCCATTTTTGTAGGTTTTTACCCTACCCGTTGTGGGTAATTTTGTGGTTACTCACTGGGGATAGGCCAAATTGCCATCCATATATATATATATATATATATATATATATATATATATATATATATATATATATATGTTAAAAGTAATTCATGTTAGTGTGTCGAAGTCGAAGGAGTTTATAGGTTTTGGTCGAAATGTATATAGTCAGTTGAATAGTTGTAGTGTTGTATAGGGCAGCTGTATTCGACAGAGTCGAATATAGCTGATAAGGCGTTCAGTCGAATTGCAAGTTTATGTCGAATTGTTAGTTGGTGGGCCTGAGCTTTGATAGCCTATATAAAGGGTCTTTTACGTTGTATTTCAAATAGCTTCATAATAAAATTTTACAAAGTTTAAAAACCCTAATTTCTTCTTATTTTCTCTCTCTCTTTCTTCTTCTTCTTCTTTCTCTCAAACATTCATCTTTCTTGGAACCCAGTTCCAACAATTGGTATCAACGAGCCCGGTTGCGATTCAGAGAGATTCTAATGGCAAACGGAACAACAACGTCCACACAATTCCCAGCGAATCTAACGGTTTTCAAAGGGGAAAACTACCAACGGTGGGTGGCGCAGATGAGAGTTATCTTCAGATTTCAAGATGTGGTTGAAATCGTGAATGATGGCGTGACGGAATTGGGGGCAAATGCTACTGATGAACAGAAAGCTGCGTACAAGGATCAAAGGAAGAAAGATGGCAAAGCGTTGTTCTTGATTCACCAGTGTGTGGATCCGAATGTGTTTGAGAAAATTATTGAAGAAGAATCTGCGAAAGAAGCGTGGGACAAGTTAAAGAACTTGTATGGAGGTGATGAGAAACTGAAGAGGGTGAAGCTGCAAACCCTGAGAAAGCAATACGAGATGATTCAAATGAAGGAAGATGAATCAGTTTTGGAATTCTTTTCAAGATTGGTGATGCTGACGAACCAGATGAAGTCTTGTGGAGAAACAATCACAGATTTGCAGAAGATTGAGAAGGTACTAAGATCTCTGACTGCAAATTTTGATTACATTGTAGTGTCAATTGAAGAGTCCAAGAATCTCGCTGAGATGAAGGTTGAAGAGCTACAGGCTTCGTTAGAAGCTCATGATATGAGATTGAAGCAAAGAGATTCAGAAAGAGAAAAGGTATCGGACCAAGCACTACAAGCGAAACTCACCAAGAAATCTAGGAAGGCGAAGCAGGGAAGGAATCTTGCTAGTGATGAGAAGTCAAGCAAGAGTTCAAAGAATCATGATGATTCGACAAAGAAAGGCATGGGCAACAAGTACTCTGGGAAGAGAGTTAACATGAAAGACGTGCAGTGTTACAATTGCCAAAGTTTTGGTCATTATGCTCGAGACTGTTGAAAGAAGAAGGAAGCACGAGCAAAAGAAAGTGACAAAGCGCAGCATGCACAGGCAGGAGAGAGTGATTCTGAAGGTGTGCTACTAATGGTAGACACTCAGTCGAATGATGATGAAACGAATTTGTGGTATCTTGATTCAGGTTGCAGCAACCACATGACTGGTAACAAGAACTAGTTCAACAAGCTTGATGAATCAGTTAAGAAGGTGATAAAGTTTGCAGATGGTAGACAGATCACGTCAGGTGGAAGAGGAAACATATCTGTAATGAGAAGATATGGTAGAAAAGCCAGCATTACTGATGTGTTGTATGTGCCTTCTATGACAAGTAACTTGATAAGTATAGGTCAATTACTTGCCAAAGGATATAATATGAAGCTGGAGAATAATCAAATGAAGGTGTATCATGCTGATGGTAGGTTGGTACTGAAAGCACCATTGGCTAATAACAAGACGTTTAAAGTTCAGATTAATATGATTAATCATGAATGTCTTGCGTCAACTACACAAGAGGAAAAGAATTGGCTATGGCATCATAGATATGGGCATTTAAACTTCAGGAGTTTGGGTATGCTGAATCAGAAGAAGATGGTGTATGGTTTACCTCGAGTGAAGGAACCAAATCATGTGTGTGAAGAATGCTGCAAAGCAAAGCAGGCTAGAAAAGCATTCAAGCATGATCTGCCAATTAAGTCAAAAGGAAAGTTTGAGCTTGTTCATTCTGACGTATGTGGACCTTTTGAGGTTAGGTCGAATGGTGGAAAGCGTTACTTCTTAACTTTCATTGATGAATTCACCAGATATATGTGGATTTATATGATCGAAAGTAAGAGTGAAGTATTCACAAAGTTCAAGAAGTTTAAGTTGCTTGTCGAAAAGCAAAGTGGCTGCAAGCTAAAGAAACTGAGAACTGATGGTGGTGGCGAATATGTCTCTCGAGAGTTTGCTATATTTTGTGAAGAGGAAGGTATAGAGCATGAGGTTATTGCACCCTATACACCTCAACATAATGGCATAGCTGAGAGGAAGAATAGAAGTATACTTAATATGACGAGAAGTATGTTGAAGGCTAAATAGGTGCCAAAGAGATTTTGGGCTGAAGCAGCTTCGACAGCAGTATACATTCTGAATAGATGTCCAACGAAGAAGCTAGTCGAGAAGACTCCTTATGAAGCTTGGACAGGTGAGAAGCCAAATGTAAGTCATCTTAGAGTTTTTGGATCAATATGTTTTAGGCATGTTCCTGAGCAATTGAGAACAAAACTAGATGATCGAAGTCAAACCATGGTGCTCATAGGTTATCATTCGACTGGTGCATATAGACTATATTCACCAGAAGATGATAAATTTGTGATCAGTCGAGATGTTCTAGTAGATGAAAATCAAAATTGGGAGTGGAGTCATGGGTCAGTTCGACAGGATACTGGTCGACAGATGGAAGAGACAGTTCCGATGGTGCTTGAAGAAGACCAACAAACTGAGGCCACGACAAGTCGAAATGAAGAACCTCCTGAGCAGAATGTCAGAAGATCAACTAGAACAAGAGCTGAGTCGATAAGGTTAGCTGGATATGAGAGATTTCCAGATAATGCAATCGATGCAGATGGTGACTTAATAGAAGAAGCAATGATGATGGCTGAAGCAAAACCAATTAATTTAGATGAAGCCATGAATGATTCGAATTGGTGTGAAGCCATGAAGGAAGAACTCAGGGCAATCGAGAAGAACAATACCTGGGAACTTGTCGAAAGAACCAGCAAGAAGCCTATTGATGTGAAATGGATTTACAAGCTGAAACGAAGGCCAAATGGTGAAATTGCAAAGCATAAGGCAAGACTAGTGGCAAGAGGATTTCTGCAGAAACCTGGTGTTGATTTCAACGAAGTCTATGCGCCAGTGGCTAGGATGGAAACAATCAGGATTGTTGTTTCGACAGCAGCGTATAGAAGATGGAAGATACATCAGTTGGATGTAAAATCAGCATTTTTGAATGGACCTTTGGAGGAATAAGTATATGTCAGTCAACCACCAGGATTTGAGATTAAAGGGCATGAGTCGAAGGTGTACAGATTGAGGAAAGCTCTCTATGGATAGAAGCAAGCCCCAAGGGCTTGGAACAAGAGAATAGATAACTTCCTAATTGAAGCAGGGTTCACAAAGTGTGTGTCTGAGCATGGAGTTTATGTGATTGATGTCGACAATGATAGTCGAATCATTTTATGCCTGTATGTTGACGATTTGCTGATTACAGGTGCAAATGAAGCTGAGATAAGAAAAGTCAAGTCGAAGCTAATGCAAGAGTTTGAAATGTCCGACCTAGGGAATTTGTCATATTTCTTAGGGATGGAATTCAAAGACACAGCTGAAGGTGTGTTCCTGGACCAGAAGAAGTATGCTCAAGATATTTTGAAGAGGTTCAAGATGACTGACTGTAAAGCTGCAACAACTCCATTGGAGACAGGAGCAAAGTTGAAGAAGGTAACTGATGATGAGTTTGTAAGTTCGACACTGTACAAACAAATTATTGGATCCTTGAGGTATCTTTGCAATACAAGGCCGGACATTTGTCAAAGTGTTGGATTGTTAAGTCGATTTATGGAGAAACCCCAAGAATGTCATCTCATTGCAGTAAAGAGAGTACTGAGATACATTAAGGGTACGATTGGTCATGGTGTGCTGATGCCATGTCGAAATAAGTCTAAGTCGAAAGATGTTGAGGTATATGGTTATACTGATTCAGACTTCAGTGGAGACCAAGATGAGAAGAAAAGTACTGCAGGCTATATTTTCATGATCAAAGGAGCTCCAATCTCTTGGAGTTCGAGAAAACAAAGCATTGTGGATTTGTCATCATGTGAAGCTGAGTATGTGGCTGCATCGTATGCAGCATGTCAGGCAGCATGGATAGATATGTTGCTCGAAGAACTCAAGATCAATGAACCTGGGAAGATGAAGCTGTTTGTAGATAACAAGTCAGCTATTGATCTTGCCAATCATCCTATGTGTCATGGTCGAAGTAAACACATAGAAAAAAGGTATCATTTTCTCAGGGAACAAGTAAACAGAGGGAAGCTGGATCTTGAATATTGCAAGACTGAAGTTCAACTAGCTAACATACTTACCAAACCTCTGAAGAAAATCAGATTCGACGAGTTAAAGAAGAGCATTGGGATGAGAAGTCTTGAAAACATGAATTAGGTGGTGTGTTAGAAGTAATTCATGTTAGTGTGTCGAAGTCGAAGGAGTTTATAGGTTTTGGTCGAAATGTATATAGTCAGTTGAATAGTTGTAGTGTTGTATAGGGCAGCTGTATTCGACAGAGTCGAATATAGCTGATAAGGCGTTCAGTCGAATTGCAAGTTTATGTCGAATTGTTAGTTGGTGGGCCTGGGCTTTGATAGCCTATATAAAGGGTCTTTTACGTTGTATTTCAAATAGCTTCATAATAAAATTTTACAAAGTTTAAAAACCCTAATTTCTTCTTATTTTCTCTCTCTCTTTCTTCTTCTTCTTCTTTCTCTCAAACATTCATCTTTCTTGGAACCCAGTTCCAACAATATATATATATATATATATATGTATATATATATATATATATATATATATATATATATATATATATATATATATAGGAAACGTATCGTATGAGAATGCCATTTTTATATGAGAACATGAGAATGAATTAGAACCATTAGATTTTAAAATAAATGATAGAGATTATGAATCAGTTTTTTTTCTCTCTCCTCGATCATTTATTTTAATAATGGAGGAGAGAGAAAAACAAAAACCACACATAGTCTCCACCATTTATTTTAAAATCTAATGATTCAGATTTATTCTCATATTCTTACATAAAAATTGCATTCTCATAGGATATGAACCCTATATATATATATGAGGAATCAAATTTCATCAATAATTTATACTGGTATTTACACTCAATTTTATCTTTTGATATTATTTAAATTTAATGGTTATAAATGACATGATTCCTACTAAAAATATTCTCATCCCATTTTTGGCATTAAATTATTTCGATTTTATGGAATCATAATAACTTCTTGTAAAATAGATTTCTCACACTTTTTCTAACCATTCAAGTAATTTTTCATCTTTTTAAAGAAAAAAAACATGATTTTAAAATTTTCTTTATAAAAAACACTGTTATTAATACAAAAATAGTTTTTTTCTTATTTTTACAAAAATAAATTTTACATTTATTTTATTTAAATTTAATCATATCTATTTATTTAAAGTAAATAATAAAATTGTTTTGTTTTAAAATAGCATACAAAATAATATTCAGAATGTGTTTTTTTTTACCGAAAAAAAACCACATAATCAAGAAATAAGGAGGCAACAAAAAGGGGGGACTTGATCAAAACATTCTTAAGGATTAACAAAACTAATGGAATCAGTGCCTTTGGAGGCTTATCCCAAGACAGGAACAAAATAAAATTGATAGTCAAAGATGCTAACAAGTCTGCACATTGATTATCTTCTCTGTTGGTATACCCCAAATTTTACCCCTAGATTCAATCATCATTTGCATAACATTCTAGGTCAATCATTCATGTATGGCTAATCAATTATCAAGATATGTTTACTTTTTGTTCATCTGTGAATTAGGGTTTGCCCTAAGAGGCTCAAGGGATTGATCAGTCAAGGTTTTGGATGGATCATCAATCAAACAAGTTCTCATACACTTAAGAGACCTCCTTTCATCAAACATCAAAGACAAATTGGCTTCATTACAAGTTCTTCAAGATCCAAGTTCATCTGGCCATAAATTAGTGTTTTGTCAACCAAAGTCAACTGTATCTTTGACTTTTGATCAAGGCATGACCTCAAGCCTTGGGACATGATTCAAGATATTCAAATACATCAATGGAGTCCATTTAAAGTGTTCAAATAGCCCAAGAGATTGAATTCATTGATGATTAAGAAATGAGAGAGTTATGATTAATGGAAGTTTGAAATAAAAATAAAATAATGTTGTTGCATGAGAGAAAGAGAGAGCACGCACAATGCCAAAGAAGGGATTAGACAGCGCTTTTTTTGGGCTTAGACAGCGCTTAAAAGCGCTGCCTATTCGATCGCTGCTATAAGTAAAGACAGCACTTTAATTAATGATAAAGCGCTGCTAAATGTCTGCTTTAGCCAACACTTTTACTTTGAAAGCGCAATCTGTTTGTCACTTTAGCCAGCGCTTTTTATTTAAAGCGCCGTCTAATCCCCACTTCAGACAGCGCTTTTTTCTTTGAAGCGCTATCTAATGTCCACGAAATTTTTTATATATAAAACTTAAAAAAAGCGCTGTGTTATATATACAATAAATATTTACCAGATTATCACCATATTTTGCACCAGGTTTTCACCACATTTTGCACCAGAATATGCATTTAGAATTTGCACCAAATTTTCATAAATTAGAGCTTCAATACAATAAATATGCACCAAATTTGTCTATTTATATATACATCTTTAATCCAATAATTTATATATACAAAAAATTGATGATATTCAAGCTAAAAGCCAACAACAATTCATATATCTTGTTAGCTACAAAAAATCTGATATTCACGCTAAAAAACAACAACAATGAACTTGTTAGCTCTATCTTCTACATCTGCACATATAACCTGAAACAAAACAACAACAACATTAGACAAAATATAGAAGAAAACAAAGAAGGCATTGTTCTTATCTGATATTCAAGCTGTAAGCATTGCCAAATCTGATATTCAAGCTGCAAGCATTGCCAAAAATGTCAACAAATGATCATGAGTTATTGAATATTGCCAAGTGCCTATGAAAATCACTATATGATTCCAACCTTCTATGGACAAGATATCAATCAATATTTGGCAGCACCAACACAATTTATGATTCCAACCTTCTATAACAAACAACAACAACATTGCAACACAATTTAATATACTAATGACGACATATTCATCAAAACTCAAACTTATATATACTCAAAATTCTCATCAATGAAAGAAATACAATATACCTTATAAAACTCTCAGCTCAATAATGAATTGACACCATTCCTCCTTAAGTTCATCCAATTGATCTTTTGAGTAATGAACACATTTGAATTCATCAAAGTACTACATAATAATATAACATAGTATGATTTAGCTAAAACTATTTAATTATATGAGACATATGTGGTAAATATTAAAATAATTCCTAAGTTAGAAATCCATACCTTGGATGGAATATCTATTCGATCCAAAAGAAGAGTTTCTTTCATAAACCTCAACATGAAATATCCGCAATCTATTCCATTGTGCTAACGAGGACACTACACATGGAAAGAAAATACGGATATATATCAGGATATACCCCTTAACTAGTTTTATCAAGTATCATCAATAATATAATCAAAATTGTGAAAATATACCTCCACTCTAATCCATGTAATGTTGTTGGCTTTGCTCTTTGGAACTTGAATATCTCTTTGTGATCGAAAAACTTGTATAACACTAATAAAATATAAACGAATATTTAGAACACGTCACATAAATAAATAAATATACACACGAATTTTTAGAACAATCTCACTTACGTATCAATCAACTTCTTCATATCTGGGTATGTTGCTTGATCATTGTGTAAAGAATCTAGATAATATACAATTTCTCTTATCGGATTAATTACCACCAACAACCAATGTCCACTATAAGATTAAACAAAGGTTAGAATGAAAACAAAGGTTAGATGGAAACTTTCTACACAACTTCAAAAAACAAAAAATTATAATAGATGAAGTTAGAATGAAAATCTAACCCGTTGCCAGTATTATATGGTAAAAAGAACAACTTTTCTGTATCTTTGCTGGCCATAAATAAACCGAGTACATACTGTATGACTTCATCTGGTTTCTGTACGATTAACCATTGGTTAATAGTCATAGGAGATAAGAAAGCGAATCTTTGTTCCAATCCACGCGGGCGCATCAATTTGTCATACAGAAACCTTAAATAAAAACATCATTAACATATTAGACTATTCATTTGAAATGAGTAAATAAATTGTTCAATTAATTAAACAAAGTTGATCGGAGTATACCGAATGTATGTATCGACAACACTGATGCCCAATTCCAAATGTTTAAAAACTTGCTCCATGTCCTCTCTACCAATTGTTTCCAAATATTCAAAACCAAAAATACCTTCCTCCATAGGTATAAGCCGAGTACCACCATCCGGAATATCTGTTATAAGTAAACATGTCTGAAGGCACGACCTATACTGAGAAGTAGGTTTTTTTCTAGTCGCGGTCTTCTTAGCAACACCCTTTGTTTGTGTGGGAATGTTGCTAATTTCAGGCATCTTACCCCTACTGACTTGTTCAATCTCTTTAGCCTGAATCTAAATATCATATAATTAGTTAGGTGAAGTATAAGATCACGAATTAACATTTTCCATGCATAAATATCATATAATTGTGTTGTACCTCTTTTCTCGATGCAACCGACTCGGTTTCCCGCATAATCCCCTTATCATTTGATTTGGATTTTGTTGGAGTCTAACATTACCATGTAAAAAAAATGTACGTAAAATGCCCGTAAAAAATTTGAATACCCAAAGGTTCATAATGGTTTTAAGCTTACCTTATCATCTAGGCAAATGAGGCTTGACGGCCATGCAACAAACGATCCTATTGCATCTCCCAACAATGTTGCATCCGAAACATCGTCAGGTAGTGGTAATAAGGCATCCCCCTCTAAAACAATATCAATCGATACTTTCAAAAATCCAGTGGGGAGTGGTTTATGGTGAAGCATTTCTCCCAAAGTGTTATGCACTTTTCCCTTGCCAACCATCCGATAAGTCGGTGACGATAAATAGAGTTGACAACGGGAAATGCCCTAAAACCAATAATAAATATGACATTGTTAATGTGTATATATGTCAATTAAATAAATTAAGCTAATTTAATTTCATAATAATATATATAATTACCTCGGGAATATTCGGTTGAAAATTACAATTGATACTATCTTTCTCACTAGTATCTTTAAAAGCTGAAGCTTGATCTCTTTCTTTTTTATCTCTTTCATTTTCCTTTTTCAATTCACGAACTTCAGATTCTAATGCTTCCAACTTTGCCTGCAGTTCTTTATTGCTAGCCGTTTTTTTCTTTGGTTCTTTCAAGGATGTTGGAGTGATCCCATATCCCTTACCCCTCACACGACCTGAATACTCACGAACATCTAATGCTCGACTAAGTAGCCTCCTGCAATCATTGTCTTCATCTGGAGATATAGACTGAGATAGCTGCTCCTGAAATTCATATGAATATCGAAAATTTGACTTAATTATATGTTAATAAACGTTTGATTTAATTCAAGCAATAATGTTATACTTACACATTTCTCAAAAATTTGTTGAACATCTTCTTTAACAACTTCATCCTTACCCACGCGGGCTTCCTTCCACAAAACATGGTCCGGAAGAGATGTTTCAGAACTTTTCTCCTTTGTTAACTACACATTAAGCCAAATAACATGATAAAAAATAACTCATGATGAACAAGTATATCATTGCAATTTATAGATACTTACTATAGCTTGTTGTAAGCGTGCATATCCCATACGCCCTTTTTTGTATGGATACGCGGGACTTGATGCTCGTTGTCGATTTATGTCACTTACACTCTCAAATTCTGGGGTTTTTCGTTTGGATTTAAAAGTTTCCCATTCATGAGGTGTAATCAAATCTGCATATTTCTGTGGAAGCTCTGCATCAATAAATTTTTTATCCGCATCCTTAAGATACTTGTTTGATAAAAAAGATCTAAACCCTCTATGTATTTTTCCGGCCAATCCGAGTATATAATCTTTTTTGGTATCATCAATATTGAAAGACCTCTATGAAAATCATACACAGAGTGCGTTAGTATAAGTAATTTAAATACATAATCGACATTAAAAACAAATAACATCACATATGGTACTTGTATCTCAATCCATATTTTGTCTTTAGCGTCTTTCAACAATTTGTTTCTCCAATCATCACAAGTAATTGGAACTTCTCTCCTTGTAACTGAACCAAGATAACTTGTCAACGTTGAACCGTTAGGCTCAATTAGTTGGTTATCTTGACTCCAATGCACATCATGTTTTATGCCTCGATCTCTATCACGAATGAGTCGCTTCATAATTGTAATTCCTCGTCTAATTTCCCTTTCCACTGCATTACCGGTCTCATCTCCATCATGAATAGAATCATCATGTGGGTGATCCTCGTTACTAGCCATCTAACCTGTAATAAGAGATTGTAATAGTTACATTTCATTTACAAAATAATGCAATATCACAATATTCTCACAATTCTATTATCTATTGGCAGTTCGTTGTTAATTAGTATTACACAAACAAATGGGTCTCACATTCTGAATTCCAAAATGGGTCTCACATTCTGAATTCCTGTACACTATGCTTCTAAAAGTATTACAAAATGCTTCTAAAAGTAGTCACATTACACAAACAAATGGGTCTCACATTCTGAATTCCTGTACACTAAGCAGATTATGCATCAAACTGTAATGAGGATAATGAAAAACATTTTAGCAAATAGAGCAACAGCAAGTAAGTTAATAGTGACTACAAGTTTCTTTTTTCTTGAGTAAATATAATTTTGTATATTTCTTTCAGGTTATGTATCACGCAAAGGATTTAGCTCTGATATGTAGTGTGGGATGCCTTGCCTCTTACTTTTTTTTTTCCTTCTAAAAAGAATAAGCTTTTCACTCATCGATTGTAGTTAGATTCCTTACAAGAAATAAGAAACAGTTTCAATAAGACATTTGCAACAACATTCTTACTTTTTCCAACATAAACCACACTATTATTTGTTGAACATAATGCAACGATGAACAATGGATAAAGGTCTGTATGATAAATTAAAGGACTACAAATTTTTCCGAAATACAATTCTAAAAGAATCCGGAAACCTTAAGTGAAAATAGTACAACGAAGATCAACCACAGCAGCATGAAAAATGCACATGTAATCCAAGCTCTGCACCAACTAAATTTCAAACTTCCTAGGAACCAACTAAATTAAGAATATATTTTTCTTGAGTAAATTTTTTTCGCTATGTGAACTAACCTTGGAATGGAAGATGCAAAGTGAGAGAGATATCTGTGAAAAAGCTTCGTCTGATTGTGGAGAAGCCTCGCCAGAGAGGACGGAGGTGCGTGGTGCGTGAGAGGACGGAGGACGGAGATTTTTTCTGGGTTTAGGGTTTTTCGCGAGAGAAGAGAAATAGTTCTGAGAAGAGAAAGAATGAATAGAATATGTTTTTTAATTTTAATTTTAAACGACTTTAGACAGTGCTTTTGTGAAGCGCTGTCTAATGAGTGCTTTTAGCAGCGCTTTCGCTTTGTAGTTGGGCCTTTAGCTGCGCTTTAAGTAAAGCGCTGTCTAAGGTGGGCCTTTTAGCAGCGCTTTTACACAATTTCGTACATACTTTCCGTGTTTTATTTTTTATTTAACTTATAGCAGCGCTTTTGGAAAAAAGCGCTGTCTAAGGTGCGCTGCCTAAAATCATTTTTGGCGTAGTGACGAAGAACATGAGAGAAAAATCACACGAGGGTTAGTGATGGTGATGACGTGGCATTGTCCATTTTATTCATGAGAGTTTATAATATATATTTATGAATGTGGTTAAGTGAGTGGATGAGGGTGTAGCATCGCTGGTCAAGGAGGTTTGTGTTGATGCTTGGGTCTGGGGTTCGAATCCCTAGACCCATTTTATTCATTGTATTTTTTGCTTATTTATTTTGTTATTTTTCTTAACTTTGAAGACCCATAACTTTGTGCTCCCTAAGACTTTTTGAGCCACTCTTTTTGCTATGTGTTAATAATTTTGGCTATTTTATGATGGTGTGAAGAAATTCCATAATTGATTAATTTTTCATGCATTTATACTTGTTCAAAGTAGGCATCTTTTTAGGTTTGTTTTAGGGTTTCAAATTCCTTTCTTTGGTTGATTCTTTGATTTTTCTTGATCCCCATGACTTGTATGAATGCTATACACCATGTATGAACCTTGTTTGATGTTTCCAACATGTATCTCTTGTTTTTGACATGAATTTGACTTACTTTGATGTATGTTTACATGTTTAAATGCCTTGAAACTTTGTTGTATATACCATGAACCTTTGTGTATTTGCCTTGTCTTCTATGCACATTCTTGTATACCTCATTGAACTCTTGAATGCATGTATGCCCTTGTGTTTATCTTTGTTTATGTGGTTATAAATACTTTAAACTTGTGACAACTTGTCTTTGTGTAACTTGTATGCTTACATGTTTAAACTCTTGTATGATAGTGAACCTTTGATTGTGATCATATTGAACCTTAACATGCATGCTTGGTTGTTACCTTTGATGTATTAAACTATTTAACTTGTTTTCATGATTGATATGCCTTAACTTGTTTTCATGATTAAGTGGTGTTTATGTCTAAACCATGTCTTACTTCATGCATATACATGTTCACCCACATCTATGTCATTCACATACATGTTATGCCATTCACCTTTTGTTTCTTCTTGATGATATAATTGTTTCATTCATATCCATGCATCTTTCATGATGATATATCCATGTCATTCGTCACTCTTTAACTTTATGCATCTTTGATTGATGTTGTTACATCTTTGTTTATGTTCATATGTCTCTTAACATGTATTGACTTCTCATGTTTAATCCTTACCTTGACTATTTATAACCTTGAAGTCATCATCCATGTTTGATTTGAATCCTTTTTTACATCCATGATGCTTTAGTCTTGTTAGAAATATGTCTCATGTATGCTTAGGTGTTGTAACATCGTTGCTTGTATGTGTTTACCATGGTTGTTACCATGTTCATTTGTAACTTCATAAGTATTAAATGTTATTCATGGTTGTTACCTTGATCTTTTGTTGTCATATCTATCTTTACTTTGGTTGTTATCATGATTTACTTATGACTTTGTTAAGTCTTAGATGTTGTCACGTCTACCTTTGTGCTTTGGTTGTTACTATGTACATTTGAACCTTGTCATATCTCATATGTTCCCTTGATTAACATCATGTTTGAATGTTACCTTTGTCACTTATAATTGATATCATGTTTGAATATTATCTTTGTTCATCTCATCCATATTCACTCATATATCTCATGTTTACTTTAAATTTGTCAAGTTACCCCTAAGTGATGTTAGCTTGTTAGCCTTCATCCTTCTTTGTCATCTTTTGTTACCAAATCCAAAGGAAAGGTCTTTTTTGTTGACTTTATGTCATAGGTAGCTTAGCCTTACCTCAAGTTCCCTTTGACCTTGTTAGAGTCATTAACCTTTTCAACTTTGATTTAGGTTAGTGTTTGTAAACTCTATGTGAGTGTTATTATTATAAAAACTTACCCCCCTTGAACCTTGATCATAATCAAGTGTTCTTCACCCTTGTTTAGGTGAACTACGATTGCTCTGATTCTATCCTTGTTAGGATACGTAGGAATAAGACCGCGAAGTCTTTGCGAGCATACTTAGTAAAACCTCTAGGCATTTCCCCATAGAACATTCCCAATCAATAGCAAACAAACAATAACATAACACAAATACAACAAGAGGTTCCTATAGAGTACTATAGATACTTAGGGTTATAATACCTTCCCTTAGTATAACCAACCCCCAAACCTTAGATCTCTTTACATTGTTGTTAAATTGCACAATTAAGGTCTTATTTGATATTTTCCCTTTCCTTTGGATAAATTAAAGTTCGGTGGCGAACATTCAATGTTTTGTGATTCAAGTTAATACAATATCTTGATATCCTATTCTCACCGCAACAGAAATGGCAACTTCACTGGGGATATAGATCCTTAAGAGGGTTAAGCCTAGCTAGTTTATATTTGTATATTTGTTTGCTTATATTGCTTGGTTTTCTCTATTGATTGGGTGGTGACTCTTATGTGGTAAGGTAAGTCCTAACCCGGACTTGAGTGTACATAAATAAAGATAGGATTGTGGTATAATCAGTAGTTAACTGTTGGGAGTAGTCCTAACATGATTAACATATGATATAACCACACTCAGTGGAGGACCATTTGGAATTACTGATGTCATACGAGTAGTCGTATTAGCATTACTTTTTTTGACCTGGGAGTCCGTGAAACTGAGGACCTTTAGTATCCCTTCACCCCTCTTGGCCTTTTTTAGGGCATAGTGCAGTGATTATCCAGGTGTATGTCATACCCCAAATTTTGACCCCCAAGATTTCCCATCATTGTGCAAGTAATCATCATAATATGGATGTACCTTCATGCCTCATCAATCTCCTCATAGATGGTTGAGCATTCACCACAATCAAGAATTAAGGTTTTAAGCTCTCTCAGAGCACTTAGACAAAGAATCAATCAAGAAATGACATGATCTTCAACTTGTCTAACCGCTCAAACACCCATAAAGGATCAAGAGGACTCCCACATCAAGAATCAAGCACAAAGTTGCAACATTCCAAGTGGATCAAGCCTCAAGATCGCTAGTGTCACCAAATTAGGGTTTTGGTCGACCAAGGCCTCCAGATGGAAATTTTTCCTCTGGGCATGAGCCAATGCTTCAAAGCACAACCCAAGATACTCCAAGGGACCTCATGGACCTAATCCTCAAGTCAATTTAGCCTAAGGGGATGCTTACACAAAAAATAAGGAATTAGGGTTTCTTGACCTAATTCACCCCTAAGTTGAGTTTTGGGACAAAGCATGAGCCAAGACCTCAAGACATGATTTGAGGGCCTCAAATACACCACATTGATCCATTTACAACAATGGATTGGTCCAAGAAGCTTGATTCACAAGTTTCAATTTCATCTGGACCACAATTAGGGTTTCGAGGGAAAAGTAAACTGTTTCTTTGACTTTTGACCAAGACATGTTCCCAAACCTTGGGACATGATTCAATATACCCTATAACACCTATGGAATCCATCCATTAGGTTTGATTTAGGTCAAGGACTTGATTTCTCAGAGGATCGCACAGTTAGGATTTTATCCGATAAAAAGTCAACTATGCACAAAATCAAGTTTGACTTTTTGGAATTTTTCATAAATATGATTCCCCTAAGTCCAAAACAATGTTAATGTGTGACATTGATCATAACCATCAAGAAAAATCAAGAAAAGTAAGATTTCTTGCAAAAGGGGCAACCTTGAGAAACCAAAATTTTTCTAAGTTATGGAATAAAAGTGGTTTTGGTACCAACTTCCAAGGACCATAACTTGAGATCCAAGCAACCATTTTGGGTGATCCAAAGCTGGATTTGTAGGTCTTGCTACACTCTACAAAATCTTTAACTACCTTTGACTCCAATTCTTTATGGATTTTAAGTTATGGAGTGACCAAAATGACAAAAACATGAAAATAACACTTTTTCCAACACTTAGTGAAAATCTGCCTAAGTTACCAGCCTTGAACATCAATGTTCATGAGGTTTTTTCAGTTGGATCCAAATAGTTTAAAAACAAACTATGATCACACATATTTTATAACACATGAGGGCTTTCTAAAAAGCACAAGATCCTCCCATAACTCAACCTGAGCAGGGAGACATGAATCCCTCAAAATCACCATTTCCAACGGTCCTAGGCAAGGCAGATTTTGGCAGATTTTGTTGTTTTGCTCGATTTGGGAAATTTAAACAACTCCAAGCCTTGTCATCATTTTTGACACATTTGAGGATAAAACAAAAGGAGAATGATCTGATCCCCAAGCCTCCAAAGTCCAAGAATCTACCTTAGCCATAACAAACCTAAAAAGGCTAAAAAGGTGCCAAGACTCCAATTTTGTTTCAATGCATTTAATGGATACACCAAGGTGGCATGGACTGACATATTCCTAACTGAATGAGTCAAGGATCAGCTATGAATCATAGGACCATAGGCATGTGCCTTAACCTCAAGTCAATGGCTAGAGGAGACTTGAGATTCCTTTTGGTCAACATTGGCCAAAGGCCTGCTGTAGCTGCCATTCACTATTGCTTGCAAAACAAACTTTCTCTATTATAAATAGAGCTCATTTGTGCTCAGTTTGAGTACACCAAAGCACTACAACACTTGCTTTTCTCAAAATCTCTTTCTTTAGGCCAACATGCCTTCTTTTGCAAGGTATCTCTGAGTTTTTTAGTTAGAGAGCAATTCCACCATGGCTCATGATCCAAACACCTCTAAAATGATGTGTCTAAGCTGTCCAAACAATCACTTGTGACCTGAAACACCAAAATCACAAAGTCAACCTCCAAAACCTCAAAATTTGACTTTTCTGCATTTTCCAAGCCATGCCTTGATTCAGTCAATTCTAAAACCAAACCAGGCCTCAAACACACTCCAAATATCATCCTCAAACTGTCCCAAATGGTTCCCCTCATCTGGAACACCATTTGAGAGAGTTGCCATATTCGTCACTTTTGCCCCTTTAGCAAGAAAGTGCCACAACTTGTTCTTGAGGATTCCAGCAGGTTCTAATCATTCTAAACGCTTCTACGGGATCAATTGAGAGTGTCCAAAGCATCAAATTACTTCTGGCACAAGGAACTTGGCAGATAGCACAAAAAGCTCCAAGAGGTAAGTGCATGACAACTTGAACTCTTTGAATTATGCATTCCTTTGATGTCCATTGATCATAAACATCTCATACATGTTATATATGTTGTGTTTGAACTAATTTGCCATGTAATTCTTCCCTGTACCATGAGATAGCATAGAACATGCAAAAATAGGTCTATTTTGAAATCACTATCGGATTTTGAGGAGGAAACATTTTCTGAAAATTCCATGGGCACCATTGGATTCCTCAAGAAACTCTAGGTCAGATGCACCTAAATTTTATCTCAAACCATGGAGAAATGAGAAAGTTAGAGGCTTCACATAAATTGCCCAAAAGCTTGCCTTGCCTTGCCTTGCCCAGGCCTAGAAACAAGGCATGCCTTATGAATTAATGAGGTGGTTTTAATACACGGATGTATCACCACCCCAGTGGTAGCGCGCATGTGTGTTTGTGTACAAGGTCGTGGGTTCAAACCCCACCCAGACCTTTTTTACTGCCTCTCTCATTTTTGCTATTTTTCATTATTTTCATGTTTTTATTAATTAATTCAAAAATTAATTTCTCTCTCAATTTTAATTATTTTTGATTGGTTCTTTTTTTGAAAATTCCCAAAAATGTTAAAATATTAATTTCCATGAAAATTTCACAAAAAATATTATTTATTTCATATATTTGGTATTTTTGTAAAGAATTATGTTTTATTTGTTTTTAAACATTAAAAATATTTCTTTCTCTTGGTTTTGCAAAATTCAAATGATTTTTAAATCATCTCACGAATGAAACATGATTTTCCAAATATAAATCCAAGATCACAACCTCTTTTTAACATGTTTGATTATTTTAATTGAATTTTTATTCAATTAAAATACATTAAAAAACTAAAAATTAGGGTTTTGATCACTATCACCCTAACAAATCTTTTCAAACACTTTTTGGGCCTCTATTAGAGTATAAGACCCAATCCCTTTTTAACCAAAACCTTTTTGGACCTCAGTCATTGTATAAGTCCCACTGTGTTTTCAAAATCTCGGCGCGATCGTCGCTTTTCAAAACAATTTCATCTGGGCCTACCCTCGTGTTGTAAGTCCTATTTCTTTTCTTTTTTCAAACCTTTGGGCCTCTCCTTGAGTTGTAAGACCCATCCCTTTGTACAGAAAACCTTTTGGGCCTCAGTCATTGTATAAGCCCTAGTACAGTTTACAAAACAACGGTACGATTACTGTTTTTCATCTGGGCCTCTCCTTGAATATAAGCCCCAATCTTTTCAAAACAACTTCCCTTTTGATTTAGGTTCAAATATACAGTTGTTATCAAAACTTTCTTTAATTTCTTGAACAACTAACAATACAACTATGGAAGCTTGCTCACCTGTAAGTTTTTGTCAGCTTTTTTTTACCTGCTTTTATATATATAACTGTATTGTGGGAAGCTTGCTCACCTGTAAGTCCTTCTTTCATTCTTTTAAATACATGTCAAATATATATAACTGTATTGTGGGAAGCTTGCTCACCTGTAAGTCCTTTTTTCAAATCCTTTTAAATACTTGTCATATATCAACTATATATATACTAGTATATCTGCTTAGAGTTTTCCCCGACAACTAGGTCTAGAACCAGGTAAAGCCAATTGGTCACTCTTTAATACAGTCAAAACTAGATCCCCATAGGATTTCCAGATACAGTCTTGCCTTCTCTTGGGATTAAACAATATGTAACAAAGAGAAAGGAATTATTCCCGGTGAAACTTTTCTAGAAATTGTCAAAGAAATTCATTTTCCCCAGAGAGGATTAATTTCCGGTGAAACCTCTCTTGAATTTCTTCAAACCCTAGAACTCTTCACTAAAGAAAAGATTATTCCCAGTGAAACTTTTCTTGAACTCTTCTGAAGTTTGGACCACAGGCTTCCTAAAAGCATCCCCGCCTCCTCTTGGGCTTTGTATAAGGACCCTCCGGCTTCTTAGAAGTTCTCATGCCTTCTCTTGGGCTTAATACAAGGACCCTGAAGACCTCTTAAAGGTATAGGACAGAACTCAGTCATCCTTTGCTAGAGCACTCTTTCCAGTGTCAAATCTCAGACCAATTTTAGGGTTAATTCTCATCCCTTAAAACATCTGCCTCCTCTTGGGCATCATACAAAGATAAACTCTTCCATACCAGTAAACTTGGACAGTCTAATCTCCTCATGAATCTCAAAGAAATTCTCAAGTTCCCTACAAACACGGGAAAAACCCTGGTCATTTAATCAATCCCCAGTAGAGTTTAAAATCCTCACAGGATCTAAAACTCAATCTTTATCCTAAATTTCCCCAGCGAGGGCCAGCTTACCATCAGAACCTCAAGGTATCTGATACCTCAACTCTTCTGTAATCCTCAGCAAGAGTTGATTCCTCGATTTGGACCTGCCTCCGGATCTCAACAATCCTCAGCAGAATTAAACAACTTTCAGCCTCTACTTAGGCTTTGTATAATGATTTCTCCGGCTTGTTCAGCCACAATCTTGGGCTTTGTACAAGACAGATAAAAGCACTCTATTGTTGAGTCAAACCCTTTTTATCCTTAAACTTGGGCTTTGTACAAGATACCTAAAATATCCTCAGCCGAGTCAGTAAAGTCACATATTAGCCTCAATCTTGGGCTTTGTAAAAGTCAGATAAAGTTTTCTTTCCCACTGAGTCAGTATTCTTTTCAGCCTCAATCTTGGGCTTTGTACAAGACACATACAAACCCTCCCCAGCAGAGTTAAAATCCCTTTTAGCCTCAATCTTGGGCTTTGTACAAGACAGACAAAATATTTCCCCGAAAAAGTCAAACTTCTAGCCTCCTCTTAGGCTTTGTATAAAGACTTCCCCAGTGGAGTCAATCAATCTATTAGCTTCAACCTTGGGCTTTGATCAAGGCACACAAAAATCAACATCCCCTCAGAGGAAATAAAAAATCTCTCTGCAGAAAGTGATTTCTCTATTTATCACTTATCAAAATAGATAACTCAAAACAAATCTTAATCCCAGATAACTGCTGTAAGTGGCACACTTGTTGACTCAAATATCCAAGATGTCGTCCATCTCTTATCCTGGTAAAACCCTTTCTTCCATCTAATTGCTGTAAGTGGAAAGTCTCTGGATTATTTACATCCACGCCACTGACCCTCTTTTAGCATGAGAAATTCCTAAGGAAAAATGGCATTGCTCTACATTGAGTTAAAGTTTTCCCCTTTAGGATAAATCCCCTATAAAGGAAGTTATGGCATTACTAGATTCACATATCCCAGTTAAAGTAATCCTCCTTTATAAACAGTCACCCTACAGTTGTGATGAACAGATGAAATATCTCCCTTTAGAGATGATAAATTCTCTATCAGTCAAACCTTTTAGCTTCAATCTTGGGCTTTGAACAAGATACCAAAACATCTTTTTCCTCCCTTAGAATAGGAGGAACTACGATGGCTCTGATTTCCCTATTTATCTTTAACGGGAATACGTAGGCATAAGATTGCGAAATCTTAGCGAGCATACCAAACAAAAAAACTCTAGGTCCAGTACCTTCATACTAATCAAAAACTTAGGTCCAGTACCTTACCAAAAACATCGAAAAACCCGAACATTAACAAAAACTCATTCTCTCTCTCTCTCTCTCTCTCTCTCATATTTCCCAAGAAACTTTCCCAACCCATCAACAGATAAACACCATCAAGTAAAAAGTAGAATCTAAAACTAACAACCTGTGGATAACCACATATAGGATGGGTAATTGACAACTCCCCATTGTATAACCTGACCCCGGACCCCCCAATCTCTTCAAGCGTTTGTTCAGTTAAACATTCGCGTGCAAGGTTAGTCTTAGATAGCTTCCCTTTCCCTTTCAGCTTCACAGGATAAATAAGAAATCAGAAAGTAGCACCCCACTCCCCCTCATTGAGGTGGGGAGAAACCCACACTGTGCGATAAGGTGGTCGCGTCACCGACAAAAATCGCACGCTACAGTAAAATGGCGACTCCACTAGGGACGACATTTTGTCTGTTTAGGACTAGGATTATAGTTCTTAAGAGGTCTAGGATGTTAGTTTTAGGAATCATACTGCATATATATATATATATATATATATATATATATATATATATATATATATATATATATATATATATCGCTTTTCCTACTTGATATCCGTGTTTATTTTTCTGCTAATGGGAATGCGAGTGATGTCGCATGCGGAAAGTTTGAGTGATACCTAAGATAGGTGATGGCAGAGACGGGCGGTCTTACAGGGAATGAATCCCGAATAAGGTGTCCCAATAGACCATCAAATCAGTGGAGGTACCCTTTGCGGATTCAATGTCTAACGACTTCGGTTGTGAAAACAGATTGTTTGATTGTGGTATCCATGAAACTGAGGATTTAGTAAACTGTAACCATGTGACTATTTAGTAGTGCGGTAGCTATCGGAAATAGTTGTCACGCGATACTACACTCAATTGAGATTACCTTAAGATGCTACAGCTCACTCGGGTAAACCAGCCTACTGTTGTTATCCCAAGCGTACAGGTACAAAAATTCACCATAGTACATCCTTTGGGAATAGGTAGAGCCATGACTCCATGCTCGTGACGCTGAACCTTTGAACCCATGTTTTTCTATGTTTTTGTGTGCTGCATTCATGCATTCATTTAAAAAACTTTTAAACAAAGAAAAAATCTTCTTTTCTAGTCTTTCTCTTTTTTTCAAAATAAATTAAAACAATGATTGCAAATATCAGAGAGAAAAGAATTGCGTTATGGATTTCGGTAGAAGAAATACGCACAAGTACACCTTCAAGGTTCCAAAACTAGAGGATTTAAGAGGGTCGGCAAGGATGATCACCAACCCTGATGCTTTCAGAGCTAAGTACAGAGGACTATTGTCTCTGTTAAGGGTCCATGTAGTTGAAGGAATCCTGTCTACGCTGATTTAGTTTTATGATCCGGTTTATCACTGTTTCACGTTCCCGGATTATCAACTAGCACCAACCCTGGAGGAGTATTCTCACCTGACTGATTTACCCATCACTGACCAAGCTCCCTTTTCTGGACTGGAAGAAATTCCAAAGGATTAAACCATTGCAAGAGCAATCTATTTGGACGAGTTAGAAGTCAGAACTCACATGACCGCTAAGGATGGATCCAAGGTTTACCGACCAAGTTTTTGATAGAGAAAGCCCTGTACTTTGCCAGTATAGGAAACGTTATTGCCTTCGAAGATATTTTTGTCCTACTCACATACGGGTTGTTCCTTTCTCCCAACATCGATAACTTCATTGATATCAATGCCATTAAGATATTTCTGGTTGGAAACCCCGTACCGACCTTGCTCGTAGATGCTTATCATTCTGTAAACTTAAGGAATTTGTACAGCGGAGGAATGATCACATGTTGTGTACCCTTGCTATACAAATGGTTCACTTCCCATTTACCCAAGTCTGCTGCTTTTTGGGATCATAAGAGTACTCTGCGTTGGTCACAGAGAATCATGTCTCTTACCAACTCTGACATAGACTAGTACAATCGAATCTATGACGGGATAAGGATTATTAACAAATGTGGAAATTTCCCTAATGTACCCCTCATAGGAACTAAAGGAGGAATCAACTATCATCCAGTTTTAGTTCGCCGTCAACTCGGATACCCGATGAGACATATCCCGCGTAATGTTCATCTGGAAGGTCTTTTCTTCAAGGGAGGAGAAAATGACAGGGCACTAAAGACAGAAATAGTGCATGCCTGGAAACATGTTCACAGGAAAGGAAGAGAGTCTCTAGGAAAACCAGACCGTGTCTCTGTGGAACCTTTCTCCACTGGGTGCAAACCAGAGCCCTCAAGCTAAGGATGCCTTACCCTCGTCAAGAAGTTCTTCCGCTAAAGGAATCTGTCCTTAATTTTATGTCTGATGCTGAAAAACTCCAGGTCATTCTCAACAAAGTTTGACGGGAAAAGAAATCTTGGAATAACAAGTACCGTATTCTCAAAGTGGAGTGTACCAAAATTCAGCAACTGTTAAAAGAAAAAGACGCTTTAACTAAGATACTAGAGAACACATGTTGTAGAAAATCAAGAAGACCGAAGAAATTTGCTCGCTCCTTTCACTTGGAAAAAGACTGATAACCCGACAACGGCTCAAGAGCCCCGGTCAAAGAAAAGGAAAATACCAGAACCAGCACCTGAGCCCTCCTCAGAAAGGACTCAGGATCCATAAGCTTAGACTTTTCCTTTTACAGCACTTTGTAAAATATTGTATTTCCATTTCTGCAATCTTTCAAATTCAATAAAACGGGGTCTCCCCACTATATGATATTTGAAATCTAATTGTTGAAGTTTCATTTTGATTAAAGCAAAAAAAATTAATATATATCATTGCATGACATTCACCATTCTCACATAACGCATTCTTCTTACTTTCGAATCTCACGTCTGTGTCAAGATTCTAGAGTCAAACTGTCTCATTCGTATAATACTCGGGCCAATCGACAAAAGAAAATGGATGATCTCGAGGAAGAGAACAGAGAGTTGAGAGAATAAATCGATGCTCTGAAGGAAGATTTGAGGAAACTTCACAGTGACATGCAATCCCTGGCAACAGCTCAGAGACAACAACAAAGGACTGTGATCTCTGAGATCACATCTACGCCCATAGTGGAGACATATGATCCTCGGTACAACATGCCTAAAGATCGTCCCTGGGGCATGCCTATCAACTTTATCCCTGCAGGATATATTCCGTCGGTCAAGGAAGACCCGGAAACTGCAGCAGGAACCGCTGGGCCTGAAGGTTACAAACTTTGGGAAAGCGAAGATCCAAGGGGCATGATAGCAACTCCTGAAGGTTACAAACTTCAGGATAGTGAAGCACCAAAGGTCACCGCCGTAATGACTATACCACAACCAGTGGTACACACTGTCCCGGAAGGACAGATTCCACAAGTAATCTCTGGTGGAAATGCAGAGATGTACGACAGAATGAATGAGATCCAAGAACAATTTCTGGAGATGCAGAAGGAACTGCATGCCATTCGCGGTTAGGATTTATTCAGAAAGGACGCGGCAGACCTTTGTCTGGTCCCCAATGTGAAAATCCCGCACAAATTCAAGGTGCCCGACTTTGAAAAATACAGGGGCAACTCTTACCCTCAAAGTCATTTGGTGATGTACGCTCGAAAGATGTCAACTCAGATAGAGAATCAATAGCTCCTGATCCATTATTTCCAAGACAGTTTAACCGGTGTCGCACTCAAATGATACATGGGTTTAAACCGCACCAAGATCATTACTTTCAGAGATCTTGGGGCAGCCTTCGTTCAGCAGTATAAGTATAACCTGGACATGGCACCAGACAGAGATCAACTCAGAGCAATGTTGCAGAAGGACAAGGAAACCTTTAAGGAATATGCTCAGAGATGGCGCGAAATTGCCGCCCAGATTTGTCCCCTTCTTGAGGAAAAAGAGATGACAAAGATCTTCTTGAAAACCTTAAGCTCATTCTATTACGACCGAATGGTCGCCAATGCGCCCAGCGACTTCACCGAAATGGTAAACATGGGGGTACGCCTTGAAGAAGCAGTCCGAGAAGGACGTCTGGTCAAAGATACAGGACCATCAAGCAGTACTAAAAGATACGGTAGTGCTTTCCCTAAGAAAAAAAGCAAGATATTGGTAATATCTCTCTCAAAAAGCAAAGGCGAAGGTATCAACCAGTAGCAGCGGTAACTCCCGCTATCAACCCTGTGCCTGTTCCAACGTATCAACCTCAGGTTGCTCAGAGCCAACCAAATCAACAACAGTATCAGCAAAGGACACAACAGCCTCTTCAGCTGGCTCGTCCTCATTACAACAATAATAATCATATGACACGACCACTAGGGTTTAACCCTATACCGATGTTGTACACAGAACTATTTCCATTACTACTGGTCAAGGGGCATGTCCAAACTAGGTCTCCTCTTACAGTACCAGAAAATCTGCCTTTTTGGTTCAAAGCGAATCAAACCTGCCCTTACCATCAAGGAGGACCGGGGCATAACATAGAAAATTGTCTAAGCTTCAAATCTGATGTGCAGAAGCTCATCAGGAACAGGGTCCTATCTTTCAAAGATACAAATCCAAATGTTCAGACGAACCCTTTGCCTCAACACGAAAAAGCTGCTGTAAATTTGATAGAGGAAGAATCTTTCCACAACTATCAAATTCATGATGTACTCCTATTAGGAACCAATCTGGTCAAGATGCATTGCAAACAGAGCGGGTACGGTCATGTACCGCCTCATCATTATCACCAGTGTGATATCTGCTCAAAGAATAATCAAGGATGTTCCGTAGTGCAATCAGCTCTACAAGAACAGATAGATCTCGGGTGGATCCAAGATCACCGAATCCGTGAGGTCAACATGACTTATATAAATTCCAACATCATTCAAAACCATAACATTCTGGAAATGAATGTCAACTTGGTGGCAATGAACTCAAGGCAAAGCCAACATCATGATTTGCCACGACACGATTACAATTCATGTCCGATCTGCTTAATAAACAATCAAGGATGCTCTTTTGTACAAGAGGCACTCCAACGTCAGATGGATCTTGGATGGATTCAGGATTACCGTGATAGAAGTCATTATCAATTTAATATGATTTAAATCTTTGATATTCGCCTGATGAATACCAGCTTGGTAGGATTACACGCTAAGCAGGTTAGACTCGGCTTTCTGGCTTCACATGATTATCAGAACTGTAAAGTGTGTCGTGAAGACGACCAAGGATGTGTACTTGTCCAAAGAACACTTCAACACCTGTTGAACCACTGGTGACTTCCGGTCTATCTAGATGAAGACACACAACAAGTCAGCATGACTAATGGGAACCCTACTAGGCATCAAAGTCAGGATGTTCGATCAATGGAAACAGACCTAGTGAGGTTGCACTGCATACAAAGCAGACGTGGCTGGGTGCCACCACACAACTATGAGCGTGGTAGAGTTTGCTCAGAGAACAACCAAGGATGCTACCTCGTGCGAGAAGCTCTTCAAAATCAGGTGGACCGAAAAGAGATCTGACCGTGGTCAAGTTCTGGGTCGACCAACGTAATGGAAGACTATCTTCCTGATCAAAGCAAAGACATTGTGTTAATCCCTAAACAGGAAATGGCCAAAGATACATGCTCCATAATGCCTCTACTCCATGAATCAAGAGCTCCTCTTGATAGTAGAAAGATTCTCAACCTCGAACCAATTGAGGCCGGCTACGATGGTCAGAAAAATCAAAAGGCTCCTATAGTTATCTATCTGCCGGGACCGGTACCATACAAATCCGATAAAGCTATCCCTTACAAGTACGGTGCAACAACAATTGAAAATGGAAAGGAAACTCCACTACCCTCCGTCGTGAACATTGCAGACATCCGTTGAATAACACGGAGCGGTCGGATCTTCAACAGAGGAGTTGGAGAACCCACCAGAGAAAAGTAACCTCAAACAGATGTTCCAAACCAACCAGTCGGACAATCCAGTAATCCCGACCTTTCAAAGAACAACGATAAGATGCTGAAGCTCATCCAAAAGAGCGAGTACAACATTATAGACCAAATGTTGCAAACTCCTTCAAGAATCTCAGTGTTGTCTCTCTTGCTCAGTTTCGAAGCTCATAGAGAAGCTCTACAGAAATTCTTAGAGCAAGTCTTTGTGGAACAAGATTTGATGATAAGACAATTCGACAGCATCATCTCCAACATCACTTCCTGCAACAACTTGGGATTCAGTGATGAAGAATTGCCGGAAGAAGGCAAAAATCACAACATGGCGCTTAACATTACAGTCAACTACCAGGATGATGCTTTAGCCAGCGTACTGGTAGATACAGGATCAGCTCTGAATGTTATGCCAAAATTAACTCTGATGCGACTCTCATTTCAAGGATCTCTGATGAGAGGCAGTGAGGTCATCGTCAAAGCATTTGACGGATCCAGAAAAATAGTTATCGGCGAAGTCGACCTTCCCATAACTATCGGTCCTCACACTTTCCAAGTCACTTTCCAAGTCATGGACATCCGAGCAGCATACACCTGTTTATTAGGAAGACCTTGGATACACGAAGCTGGGCACTCACTTCGACACTTCACCAGAAGCTGAAGTTCGTCAAGAAGGACAAGCTAGTCATAGTCTGTGGAGAGCAGGCCTTAATCGTGAGCAACTTATCATCATCCTGTGTAGAACTAGAAGAGGTTGTTGGAACCCAGTTCCAAGAACTTTCGGTGAGCAATGAGGATCAATCAGAAAAGGGAACATCAATTTCCTCTTACAAAGATGCTCTCAAGGTAATCGAGAGTAACAACGCGAAAGGATGGGGGCAGCTTGTCATTCCTACTGATAACAAGATGAAGAAAGGTATTGGTTTTTCCTCAACCTGTACCCAGACTGCTACTAAAGATGAAAGTTTTCATCCCATTCAGAACTTCTTCCACAGTGGAGGCTTCCTTCACCCAGTGTCTCAAGAAGTACATACCATCAATGAGGGTGATTCCTCCGATACAGATGAAGAATGGAAGTCCTATCTCAACAAGGATGATTATATGTCTCAAGAAGAAACGCGTATGCCATTTTGCTATCCCGCGCAGAGTCTGAGATATATACCAAGATCAGATGTCAAAATGATGTACGGAGATTGTGATCCGGAAGGATGTCGTGCTCCACCAAACTCATTAGAGAAGGACACTTTGATGAAAGACAACTTTGACTATGACTATTATGACCCAATGGATGACTTGCTATCTAGAAGCCGTACCCAGAAGACTTGGGGAAAAAGAGTCAGCCAAACGATGCATATCAGCTGAGAATCAATGAAAATAATACCCGTGTCCCCACCAAATCATGGGATCATTACTCAGGGCCTTCAGAGGATATCCAGCACAACGATGAATCTGCAAAGATTGCAGGACAAGAATTCATCAACTATGCTTTTCCCAAGGTCAACGTCATCGAGAGGGATGACTCATCCAGTTCCACAAAAGTATGGGACACCTTAGGACAATCGAGTGGCAAGTACGACTTCTTGGTCAAGTACACCGCTCCTGAAAGCTCTCGTATCAGGCTCGAAGACATCCAGCCAACTGGATGGGGAGATCTGCCTGAAAGTGAAAATACTGTGCAAGATACAACGGAAAAGTTCGTCTACGACAATTTTGCCTAGGAGGAAGACTCCAAAGATCCTGCTCCGCTAGAAATCAGCTTCATTTCTAAAGACAAACCAAGAAAGAAGGTACCAGACTTTGTGATTCACCGAGGAGTTCATTGCCAATGGGTTGCTGTCAATGTCCCAAAAGTCGTTCATAAGTCTAAGTAATTTCCATCTTTGTTTTAACCTTTCACCCTGCCCAGGTGAAACAGATGTTTTGATAGGGCTCACTTTTTGTAAATGTCCCTCTTCGCTTTGCCCAAAGTGACAGAGTTTTGTTTTATAGGGTTGTAGTTTCAAGAATCGACAAAATCATAAATAAAATAAGGTCGTTCTGTAATTTCCGCATTTTATTACTCTTTTCACTTTTCTTTTTTCAGAAAATGGTAATCCTAAAACAGCCCAAAAATAAATAAAAATAGGCATTTTTCAAAAAATACACTGCACACACTCTTGCATTCTCTCTATCTCTTCTAAAAAATAATCATCACGTCATGCAGATTGCTTGTTTTAAACCCTATTGAAACATACGATCCAATGCATTCTCCCAACTTTGAATTCTCGATATTTGAGGTTGAAGAAGAAGGGCACGAAGAAATTCCAGAAGAGATCTCCCGATTACTCCGACAAGAGGAAAGATATATTGAACCTCATAAAGAGCCATTGGAAACAGTCAACTTGGGTACAGAAGAAGAGAGGAAAGAAGTCAAGATTGGAGCATTGCTCAGTCCAACTGTCAAAAAATATTTGATAAATCTTCTCAAAGAGTTTCCCGATGTATTTGCTTGGTCCTATCAGGACATGCCAGGGTTGGATACCAACATCGTGGAACATCACTTACCACTAAGATCAGAATGTCCGCCAGTAAAACAAAGGATGAGACGAACTCATCCAAACATGGCTATCAAAATCAAGGAGGAAGTGCAAAAACAGATTAACGCGGGTTTCCTCGCCACCTCAGAATATCCTCAATGGCTATCCAACATAGTGCCAGTTCCGTAAAAGGACGGAAAAGTCAGAATGTGTGTAGACTATAGGGTCTGAACAAAGCCAGTCCAAAGGATGATTTTCCCTTACCACACATAGACATGTTGGTAGACAGTACTGCAAAGTTTAAAGTTTTCTCCTTCATGGTGGATTCTCGGGCTATAATCAAATCAAAATGGCGCAAGAAGATATGGAGAAAACTTCATTTATCACCCCATGGGGTACCTTTTGTTACAAGGTGATGCCGTTCGGTTTAAAGAATGCAGGGGCAACCCCTTTCTCTCTAGTATATGGCATGGAAGTAGTGCTTCCCATAGAAGTAGAAATCCCATCAATCCGAGTATTGATGGAAACTAAGTTAATAGAAGCTGAATGGTGTCAAAGTCGACACGATGAACTGAACCTAATCGAAGAAAAGCGAATAATGACACTATGCCATGGTCAGCTGTATCGGCAAAGAATGAAGAAAGCGTTTGACAAAAAGGTTCAACCCCGTGTCTTCAGGAAATGAGACCTTGTGCTAAAAAAGATACAATCATTTCTCACTGATTCCCGGGACAAATTGACTCCGAATTACGATGGCCCCTATGTGGTCAAAAAAGCTGTCTCAGGCGGCGCCTTGAGACTCGCAACCATGGACGGAGAGAAATTTTCCTATCCCACAAATGTTGACGTAGTCAAGAAATACTTCGCCTAAACAAAAAAAAACCTCTCGGTGGATTGAAAACCCGAAAGGGCGGTCAAGGAAAAAATTAGAGACATAAGCAAAAAAAATCATCCCGATGGATTGGAAATCTCAAAGTACAATCCAGGAAAAAGTTAGGGATTAATGGCAAGAAACTACGTCTGACAAAGTTAAATCCCTCAGCAGTAATGCCATCCATCAGGAAAACTCCAGTCAAGGTCATCTTTGACAGAAGCTCAAGATGTCCGTAATTCAAAGATGGTAGAAGGATAACGGTCATTATGTTTCAATGTAGCCCTTTTCCCTTAAATTACCATTTTCTAACTTTGCAAATACTCTATGGTATCACGCACTTGGCTGATTTCCATCCTATCAATAAAATTTGAGCCCTAGTGCTTTTGTTTGCAATTCTTATTTGTTTTAGCTTTACAGATTGACATTTTAACATGATCAACGATTCTTGAAATAAAACAAAAATGAATTTACTTGTCAAATTTTTTCTGCTTTTAAAATAAAAATGGCAATTCTTTTGACTGTTGGACATCGAAAGAACATCGATCGCTTCTCCGAAGATGATTGAACCTCAAAGTGCAGAATCAAAGTACTCCTTCTAAACCAGTACACCTGAATGAAGGATCAACCATGTCAGAGACCATTGTTTCATCTGACATCCCCATCAGAATACGTATCTCTTAAGACCGATTGAACAATTCTTTCTCCCTACAGGGACCGTCTTTCCTAAGTAAGGCGGGATTGCTATTTTGAACCAGTGATACTTTTCATCCCCCGCAGTGGCCGAGTATCCAATCGTGTTCATCCACTAGTCTGTATGTCGCGTCAGCTTTGTCAACATATACATACATACATCATGCATTATTGATTCATATTCATATTCATATTGCATTACTATCACTTTGGTCAGTCCTACCCCCAAGTGATAAAAGTCCTCTTATCAATCGAGTTGTCAGTTCTTTCCTCCTCAGGAAATGTGTTGTCTGAGCAATCTCTTCCCTAGTTTATTTCTGGATTGGAGACGGTCCTTGACCACTTTGATAACTTGAACCTCTGAAAGTCAAGAGGGCATTCGACAAACATCACTCTTCACCATTGAAGATGATATTTTAGATTTCCCTGATTAAATAAAATCCCCAGAGAAAGCCTCACAACTAAAGACTCTCAGCAACACATTGGTTTTTCTCTCCAGAAAGTCAATGTTAATGAAGTCATTAGCACCTCAAAATTGGATTACATCACATGGCATCTCTCCGAGAAGATCTCGAGGAAAAGTATGATGTAATATCCCCAAGCAGGAAACAGCCTCTCAAGAGACTCGTTTTCCCCAATAGAGTCAACAAATGGCGTCTCCAACAGAGAAGTTTGAACACTTCTACAACTCAGACGAATGGGCTTCCCCAGCAAGTCTGACATCAAAACTTTTTCCCATCAATTGGCATCTCCCCAGGAAAATTCGACGAGAAGTTTGAGGAAAACTGCTACACATAGCGTCCATTGTAAAAAAAAGCTGAGACCAGTTCCTTTGCTGAAGACTATGATCGAAGGGATGTTTATTGACAAAAGAAACTTAGACCAATTCCTTGGCTGAAGACCAGGATCGAGGGGAGGTTTACTACAAAAGAAACTGAGACCAGTTCCATGGGTAAAAACCAGGATCGAGGTGAAGTTTATATCAGAAACTGAAACCAGTTCCTTGGATGAAGACCGGGATCGAGGGGAAGTTTTACCCTTTTCTAAGTATCATTTCTTAGTAAAAGAAGATGAATGAGCAAACTGCCATTCATAACCACCATCAAAATTTCGGGTATTCCGATATTTAATCCTCTTGCACCCCGAATGCCCGAATACCTTCGCCATTCACACTTTCGGGTCCAAGAAGTTTAAATAGGGGCATCTGTCATACCCCAAATTTTGACCACCAAGATTTCCCATCATTGTGCAAGTCATCATCACAATATGGATGTACCTTCATGCCTCATCAATCTCCTCAAAGATGGTTGAGCATTCACCACAATCAAGAATTAGGGTTTCAAGCCCTCTCAGAGCACTTAGACAAAGGATCAATCAAGAAATGACATGATATTCAACTTTTATAACCTCTCAAACACCCATAAAGGATTAAGAGGACTCCCACATCAAGAATCAATCACAAAGTTGCAACATTCCAAGTGGATCAAGCCTCAAGATCGTTAGTGTCACCAAATTAGGGTTTTGGTCGACCAAGGCCTCCAGATGGAAAATTTTCCTCTGGGCATGAGCTAATACTTCAAAGCACAACCCAAGATACTCCAAGGGACCTCATGGGCCGAATCCTCAAGTCAATTTAGCCTCAGGGGATGCATACACAAAAAATCAGGAATTAGGGTTTCTTGACCTGATTCAACCCTAAGTTGACTTTTGGGACAAAGCATGAGCCAAGACCTCAAGACATGATTTGAGGGCCTAAAATACACCACATTGATCCATTTACAACAATGGATTGATCCAAGAAGATTGATTCACAAGTTTCAATTTCATCTGGACCACAATTAGGGTTTCGAGGGAAAAGTCAATTGTATCTTTGACTTTTGACCAAGACATGTTCCCAAACCTTGGGACATGATTCAATATACCCTATAACACCTATGGAATCCATCCATTAGGTTTGATTTAGGTCAAAGACTTGATTTCTCAGAGGATCTCACAGTTTGGATTTTATCCGATAAAAAGTCAACTGTGCACAAAATCAAGTTTGACTTTTTGGAAATTTTCACAAATATGATTCTCCTAATTCCGAAACAATGTTAATGTGTGACTTTGATCATCATCCATCAAGAAAAATCAAGAAAAGTGAGATTTCTTGCAAAAGAGGCAACCTTGAGAAACCAAAATTTTTCTAAGTTATGGAATAAAAGTGGTTTTGGTACCAACTTCCAAGGACCATAACTTGAGATCCAAGCAACCATTTTGGGTGATCCTAAGCTGGATTTGTAGGTCTTGCTACACTCTACAAAAGCTTCAAATACCTCAGACTCCAATTCTTTATGGATTTTAAGTTATGGAGTGACCAAAATGACAAAAACATGAAAATAACACTTTTTCCAACACTTAGTGAAAATCTGCCTAAGTTACCAGCCTTGAACATCAATGTTCATGAGGTTTTTTCAGTTGGATCCAAATAGTTTAAAAACAAACTATGATCACACATGTTTTGTATCATATGAGGGATTTCTAAAAAGCACAAGAGCCTCCCATAACTCAACCTGAGCAGGGAGATATGAATCCCTCAAAATCACCATTTCCAACTGTCCTAGGCAAGGCAGATTTTGGCAGATTTTGTTGTTTTGCTCGATTTGGGAAATTTGAACAACTCCAAGCCTTGTCATCATTTTGGACACATATGAGGATAAAAAAAAAGGAGAATGATTTGATCCCCAAGCGTCCAAAGTCCAAGAATCTACCTTAGCCATAACAAACCTAAAAAGGCTAAAAAGGTGCCAAGACTCCAATTTTGTTTCAATACATTTAATTGATACACCAAGGTGGCATGGACTGACACATTCCTAACTGAATGAGTCAAGGATCAGCACTGAATCATAGGACCATAGGCCTGTGCCCTAACCTCAAGTCAATGGCTAGAGGAGACTTGAGATTCCTTTTGCTCAACATTTGCCAAAGGCCTGCGGCAACTGCCATTCACTATTGCTTGCAAAACAAACTTGCTCTACTATAAATAGAGCTCATTTGTTCTCAGTTTGAGTACACCAAAGCACTACAACACTTGCTTTCCTCAAAATCTCTTTCTTTAGGCCAAAATGCCTTCTTTTGCAAGGTATCTCTGAGTTTTTGAGTTGGAGAGCAATTCCACCACAGATCATGATCCAAACACCTCTAAAATGTTGTGCCTAAGCTGTCCAACTAATCACTTGTGACCTGAAACACCAAAATCACAAAGTCGACCTCCAAAACCTCAAAAATTGAATTTTCTGCATTTTCCAACCCATGCCTTGATTCAGTCACTTCCAAAACCAAACTAGGCCTCAAACACACTTCAAATATCATCCTCAAACTGTCCTAAATGGTTCCCCTCATCCGGAACACCATTTGAGAGAGTTGTCATATTGGTCACTTTTGCCCCTTTTGCAAGAAAGTGCCATAACTTGTTTCTGAGGATTCCAGCTGGTTCTAATCATTCTAAAAGCTTCTAAGGGATCAATTGAGAGTGTCTAAAGCATCAAATTACTTCTGGCACAAGGAACTTGGCAGATAGCACAAAAAGCTCCAAGAGGTAAGTGCATGACAACTTGAACTCTTTGAATTATGCATTCCTTTGATGTCCATTAATCATAAACATCTCATACATATTGTATATGTTGTGTTTGAACCAATTTGCCATGTAATTCTTGCCTATACCATGAGATAGCATAGAACATGCAAAAATAGACCTATTTTGAAATCACTATCGAATTTTGAGGAGGAAACATTTTCTGAAAATTCCAAGGGCACCATTGGATTCCTCATGAAATTCTAGATCAGATGCACCTAAATTTTGTCTCAATCCATGGAGAAATGAGAAAGTTAAAGGCTTCACGTAAATTGCCCAAAAGCTTGCCTTGCCTTGCCTTGCCCAAACCTAGAAACAAGGCATGCCTTATGAATTAATGGGGTAGTTTTGATACACGGATGTATCACCACCCCAATGGTAGCGCGCATGTGTGTATGTGTACAAGGTCGTGGGTTCAAACCCCACCCAGACCTTTTTTACTACCTCTCTCATTTTTGCTATTTTTCATTAGTTTCATGTTTTTATTAGTTAATTCAAAAATTAATTTCTCTCTCAATTTTAATTATTTTTTATTGGTTATTCTTTTGAAAATTCCCAAAAATTCAAAAATATTTTATTCCATGAAAATTTCACAAAAAATATTATTTATTTCATATATTTGGTATTTTTGTAAAGAATTATGTTTTATTTGTTTTTAAACATTAAAAATATTTCTTTCTCTTGGTTTTGCAAAATTTAAATGATTTTTAAATCATCTCATGAATAAAACATGATTTTCCAAATATAAATCCAAGATCACAACCTCTTTTTCACATGTTTGATTATTTTAATTGAATTCTTATTCAATTAAAATACATTAAAAAACCAAAAATTAGGGTTTTGATCACTATCACCCTAACAAATCTTTTCAAACACTTTTTGGGCCTCTATTAGAGTATAAGACCCAATCCCTTTTTAACCAAAACCTTTTTGGGCCTCAGTCATTGTATAAGTCCCACTGTGTTTTCAAAATCTCGGTGCCATCGTCGCTTTTCAAAACATTTTCATCTGGGCCTACCCACGTGTTGTAAGTCCCATTTCTTTTCTTTTTTCAAACCTTTGGGCCTCTCCTTGAATTGTAAGACCAATCCCTCTGTACAGAAAACCTTTTGGGTCTCAGTCATTGTATAAGCCCCAGTACAGTTTACAAAACAACGGTATGATTATTGTTTTTCATCTGGGCCACTCCTAGAATATAAGCCCCAATCTTTTCAAAACAACTTCCCTTTTGATTTAGGTTCAAATATACAGTTGTTATCAAAACTTTCTTTAATTTCTTGAACAACTAACAATACAGCTATGGAAGCTTGCTCACCTGTAAGTTTTTATCAGCTTTTTTTTACCTGCTTTTATATATATAATTGTATTGTGGGAAGCTTGCTCACCTGTAAGTCCCTCTTTCATTATTTTAAATACATGTCAAATATATATAATTGTATTGTGGGAAGCTTGCTCACCTGTAAGTCATTCTTTCATATCCTTTTAAATACTTGTCATATATCAACTGTATATATACTAGTATATCTGCTTAGAGTTTTCCCTGACAACTAGGGCTAGAACTAGGTAAAGCCAGTTGGTCAATCTTTAATACAGTCAAAACTAGATCCCCATAGGATTTCCAGATACAGTCTTGCCTTCTCTTGGGCTTAAACAATATGGAACAAAGAGAAAGGCATTATTCCCGGTGAAACTTTTCTCAGACTGTCAATATTAGAAATTGTCAAAGAAATTCATTTCCCCCAAAGAGGATTAATTCCCGGTGAAACCTCTCTTGAATTTCATCAAACCCTAGAACTGTTCACTAAAGAAAAGATTATTCCCGGTAAAACTTTTCTTGAACTCTTCTTAAGTTTGGACCCACAGGCTTCCTAAAAGCATCCCCGCCTCCTCTTGGGCTTTGTACAAGGACCCTCCGGCTTCTTTGAAGTTCTCATGCCTTCTCTTGGGCTTAATACAAGGACCCTGAAGACCTCTTAAAGGTATAGGACATAACTTAGTCATCCTTTGCTAGAGCAGTCTTTTCAGTGTCAAATCTCAGACCAATTTTAGGGTTGATTCTCATCCCTTAAAACACCTGCCTCCTCTTGGGAATCAAACAAAGATAAACTCTTCTATACCAGTAGACTTGGACAGTCTAATCTCCTCTTAGATCTCAAAGACATTCTCAAGTTCCCTACAAACACGGGAAAAACCCTGGTCATTTAATCAATCCCTAGTAGAGTTTAAAATCCTCACACGATCTAAAACTCAATCTTTATCCTAAATTTCCCCAGTGAGGGCCAGCTTATCATCAGAACCTCAAGGTATCTGATACCTCAAATCTTCTGTAATCCTCAGCAAGAGTTGATTCCCCGATTTGCCTCCGGATCTCAACAATCCTCAGTAGAATTAAGCAACTTTCAACCTCCGCTTAGGCTTTGTATAATGATTTCTCCAGCTTGTTCAGCAACAATCTTGGGCTTTGTACAAGATAGATAAAAGCACTCTATTATTGAGTCAAACCCTTTTCAGCCTCAAACTTTGGCTTTGTACAAGACACCTAAAATATCCTCAGCCGAGTATGTAAAGTCTCATTTTAGCCTCAATCTTAGGCTTTGTACAAGACAGATAAAGGTTTCTTTCCCACAGAGCCAGTCTTCACAAGACAGATAAAGGTTTCTTTCCCACAGAGTCAATCTTCTTTTCAGCCTCAATCTTGGGCTTTGTACAAGACACATACAAACCCTCCCCAACGGAGTTAAAATCCCTTTTAGCCTCAATCTTGGGCTTTGTACAAGACAGACAAAATATTTCCCCAGAAAAGTCAAACTTCCAGCCTCCTCTTAGGCTTTGTATAAAGACTTCCCCAGTGGAGTCAATCAATCTCTTAGCTTCAACCTTGGGCTTTGATCAAGGCACACAAAAATCAACATCCCCTCAGAGGAAATAAAAAATTTCTCTGCAGGAAGTCATTTCTCTGTTTATCACTTATCAAAATAGATAACTCAAAACAAACCTTAATCCCAAATAACTGCTGTAAGTGGCACACTTGTTGATTCAAATATCCAAGCTGTCGTCCATCTCTTATCCTGGTAAAAGCCTTGCTTCCATCTAATTGCTGTAAGTGGCAAGCCTCATGATTATTTACATCCACGCCACTGTCCCTCTTTTAGCATGAGAAATTCCTAAGAAAAAATGGCATTGCTCTACATTGAGTTAAAGTTTTCCCCTTTAGGATAAATCCCGTATAAAGGAAATTATGGCATTACTGGATTCACATATCCCAGTTAAAGTAATCCTCCTTTATAAACAGTCACCCAACAGTTGTGATGAACAGATGAGATATCTCCCTTTAGAGATGACAAATTCTCTATCAGTCAAACCTTTTAGCTTCAATCTTGGGCTTTGAACAAGACATAAATAAACCTTTTAGCTTCAATCTTGGGCTTTGAACAAGACACCAAAACATCTTTTTCCTCCTTTAGAATAGGAGGAACTATGATTGCTCTAATTTCCCTGTTTATCTTTAACGGGAATACGTAGGCATAAGATTGCGAAATCTTAGCGAGCATACCAAACAAAAAAACTCTAGGTCCAGTACCTTCATACTAATCAAAAACTTAGGTCCAGTACCTTACCAAACATCGGAAAACCCAAACATTAACAAAAACTCATTCTCTCTCTCATATTTCCCAAGAAACTTTCCCAACCCATCAACAGATAAACACCATCAAGTACAAAGAAGAATCTAAAACTAACAACCTATGGATAACCACATATAGGATGGGTAATTGACAACTCCCCATTGTATAACCTGACCGTGGACCCCCTAATCTCTTCAAGCGTTTGTTCAGTTAAACATTCGCGTGCAAGGTTAGTTTTAGATAGCTTCCATTCCCCTTTCAGCTTCATGGGATAAATAAGAAATCAGAAAGTAGCACCCCACTCCCCCTCATTGAGGTGGGGAGAAACCCACACTGTGCGATAAGGAGACCGCGTCACCGACAAAAATCACACGCTAAAGTGTAAAATTATGATGGTTGTCATGCGATACTACACTCAGATGAGTTTATCTTGAGAATATTATTAGCCTGCATGAGTAGTCGTGCAAGCTGATAATATCTGAAATATTTATCAATGACTCTGGGAACTTTGTAGAACCCGTTGTGCAGGTACAAATAAACTAATAGTACATATTGTTAGTGTAAGCCCTAGAGGCCAATACTTTTGGTACTTGTATCGAATTATTTATTAATAATAAAAGGCATTTCTTTATTATGTTTGTTTTTCCAAAGTGATAAAGTCCCTAGAATAGCTAGTTCGTTTAATGAAATATTAAGTGTGACTTAATCATGAGATTCCATTAAACATAAGGACATTATTCTTAAAGTATCCGTAGTCGAGCTTTAATGTGAAATGGGATAACCTTAAAGCATTAAGACTATTATGTAGATAGATTGATGATCAAATCTCATGGATCATGGATAAGGAGTTATCAAATCTTAACATAGGTATGAATATTAGGAGTAATATTTATATTGGATTGACCCACTATGAGAGTACTACATAGAATGTTATGCAAAGTGTCATAAGTTACTCTCATGGTGATAGTGGTGTATACCACCCTTCGACCTGAAACCACTATGGACCCTAGATTTATAGTTAAGTACTTTATTGTTGATCAAACATTATCCGTAATTGGATGACTATAAAAACAGTTGATGGGTACTTCATAAAGCATGCTGAGGGACATGAGTGACCTAGATGGAATTTGCCCATCCTGATAACAGGATAAATGTCTAAGGGCCCAATATTGAACTGAACAAGGATGACACGGTATATGCCTTGTGTTCAATATAGACATAAGGGAAAAGGGTAATTGTACACACAAGCACTATCACAAAAGGTTTTGTCAAATCACATGAAACTGCTTGCCTCATGTTGGCTACCATGAATTCTGAATTGTAAAAGTAACATGAAAACATGGAAGCGTTCGATATGATCGAACACCTGAAGATGCTCTATCAAGAGCAGGCAAGGCATGAGAGGTTTGAAGTTTCAAAAGCCCATTTTCAAGCCAAGCTATCTGAGGGAACCCCTGTAGGTCCCCATGTACTCAAGATGATTGGGTATGTGGAGAACCTTGAAAGATTGGGATTTCCCCTAAAAAAGGAGCTTGCGACTGATTTGATCCTGCAATAATTGCCGGAAAGCTTCAGTCAATTTGTCCTTATTTTCAACATGAATGATATGGACAAAACTCTTCCTGAATTGTTAGGCATGTTATGAACTGCTGAGCAAAATCTGAAGTCAAAAGGGAAATCCATTATGATGGTCAGTAATGGAAAGAAACATAACAAAACGCTAACCAAGCAGGGTGGTAAATGGAAAGGCAAGGAAGTTTCCAAACCCAAACATACTTCCCCTGCTTTGAAGCCTAGTGGAGGTATAGCAAAGGAGGGCACTTGCTTCTATTGCGGTAAGACCGGACACTGGAAGAGAAACTGCCCAAAGTACCTGGAAGATAAGAAGAATGGAGTGGAGACTTCGACTTCAGGTATTTTTGTTATAGAAATAAATTTATCTACTTCTGTATCATGGGTATTAGATACTGGATGTGGTTCTCACATTTGTACCAATGTGCAGGGGCTAAAAAGGAGTAGAATTTTGGCATAAGGTGAAATTGACCTACGAGTTGGCAATGGAGCAAAGGTTGCTGCTTTAGCCGTAGGAGCTTATGTATTGACTTTACCTAGTGGTTTAATAATTCAGTTAGAGAACTATTATTATGTACCTGCAATTAGCAGGAATATTATTTTCGTTTCTTGTTTGGACAAGTTTGGTTTTTCATTTTTAATAAAGAATAATTGTTGCTCTATTTATTTGAATGATATATTCTATGCTACTGAACAAATGAACAATGGATTGTATGTCCTTGATCTTGAAATGCCAATTTATAACATTAATACTAAAAGGATGAAACCTAACGAGTTAAATCCAAGTTACCTTTGGCATTGTCGCATAGGCCATATAAATGAGAAACACATCTCCAAACTCCATAAAGATGGACTATTGGACTCTTTTGATTACGAATCATATGATACATGCAGATCTTGTTTAATTGGAAAGATGACAAAGTCCCCATTCACAGGAAAAGGTGAAATGGCTAATGATCTTTTGGCCCTCATACATACTGATGTATGTGGACCACTGAACATACCAGCCAGAGGAGGTGTTCAATACTTCATCACATTTACCGATGATTTCAGTAGATGTGGTTATGTCTATTTAATGAAACACAAATCTGAATCCTTTGAAAATTTCAAGGAGTTCAAGAATGAAGTACAAAATCAACTAGGTAAGAATATTAAAACTCTTCGACCAGATCGAGGCGGTGAATATTTAAGCCTAGAGTTTGATGACCATCTAAAAGAGTGTAGGTTTCTATCCCAACTCACTCCTCCTGGAACACCATAATGGAATGGTGTATCTGAGAGAAGAAATTGAACCTTGTTAGACATGGTCCAATCTATGATGAGTCACGCCGATCTTCCAAACTCCTTTTAGGGACATGCACTACTGATAGCAGCTTACACACTTAACCGTGTTCCATCCAAAAAGGTTGAAAAGACACCATATGAAATATGGAGTGGTAAGAAACCACATATGTCTTACATGAAGATTTGGGGTTGTGAAGATTATGTGAAACGACAAATTTCAACTAAGCTTGAGCCCAAATCTGACAAATGATTATTTATGGGGTATCCTAAAGAAACAAAAGGGTATTACTTCTACAATCCTTCTGAGGGAAAAGTGTTTGTCGCTCGAACTGGAGTTTTCTTGGAAAGGGACTTTATTTCCAAAGGAATCAGTGGGAGGAAAGTAGAGCTTGAAGAAATTCAAGAATCACAAGCATTGATACACCTATGGAGGAATTAGAGCAGGAACCACAAGTAGTTGTGGAAGAGCAACCTTCTCAAGTAGAACAAGACCAGCGTAGGTCGAGCAGGATACGTCACCAACTAGAGAGATATGGATATCTCATAACTGATCAAGGTGATGTATTACTCATGGATCAAGATGAGCCTGTAACCTATCAAGAGGCCATAACGGGTCCTGAGTCTGAGAAGTGGCTAGAAGCCATGAAATCTGAAATGGATTCCAGGTACACAAACCAGGTTTGGACCTTGGTAAAGCCTCCTATAGGAGTTAATCCTATAGGATGCTGTCATACCCCAAATTTTGACCACTAAGATTTCCCATCATTGTGAAAATCATCATCACAATATGGATGAACCATTATGCCTCATCAGTCTCCCCAAAGATGGGTGAGCATTCACTACAATCAGAATTAGGGTTTCAAGCCCTCTCAGAGCTCTTAGACAAATGATCAATCAAGGAATGACATGATCTTCAACTTGTCTAACCTCTCAAACATTCACAGTGGATCAAGAAGACTCCCACTTCAAGGATTAATCACAAGGATGCTCCCTTCTAGGTGGATCAATCCTCAAGATCGCCAGTGTCACCAAATTAGGGTTTTGGTTGACCAGGGCCTCCAGATGGAAATTTTCCTCTGGGCATGAGCCAATGCTTCAAAGAATAACCTAAAATTCTCAATGGAACCTCATGGACCCAATCATCAAGTCAATTTGGCTTTAGGGGATGCATTCATAAAAAATCAGGAATTAGGGTTTCTTGACCTAATCCACCCCTAACTTGACTTTTGGGACAAATCATGAGCCAATACCTCAAGGGAATATTTGAGGGTCTCTAATATACCACATTGATCCATTTGTAATAATGTATTGATCCAGGAAGCTTGATCAACAAGTTTCAATTTCATCTGAACCACAGTTAGGGTTTTGCGGGAAAAGTCAACTGTAGCTTTGACTTTTGACCAAGACATGCTCCTAAACCCTAGGACATGATTCAATTCACCCTATAACACCTATTAAATCAATCCATCAAGTTTTATTTAGGTCAAGGACTTGATTTCACAGAGGATCGCACAGTTTGGAATTCATCTGACAAAAAGTCAACTATGTACAAAAGTCAATTTTGACTTTTTGAGATTTTTCACAATTATGGTTATTTAACCCTAAAATGATGTTAATGTGTGATTGGAATCATCGTTCATCAAGAAAAATCAAGAAAAGTGGGATAACTTGTAAAAGGGGTAACCATAAAAAACTTAGAACTTTTCTAAGTTATGGAATAAAGTGGCTAGGGTACCAACTTTGGAGGATCATAACTCCTAAACCACAAGGCCATTTTTCCCCATCTAAAGCTGGATTTGTAGCTCTCATTACCCTCTACAAAAGCTTCAACTACACCTCATTCTAATTCATCATGGATTTTGAGTTATGGAATGATCAAAATCACAAAAAGTGAAAATGTCGCTTTTTTCCAACACTTAGTGAAATTTTCACTAAGTCAGAATCTGGCTTCACTTTTTTTCAAATGTAGGGGCATTTTTCACTTGGATCCAAAAAGTATCTGTAACACGGTGGGAGAACTGACTTTTTTTTTCACAAAACATGTTGCGGTTAGCAAGAGTCACCGCCGACTTTTCTTTTATCCAATAAGGAAACGCTGAAAAGAACAGGAAAAACCTTGATAGATTTTGAGTTCGGGGGGTAAGTTATACAAAGGGAGGTATTAGCACCCTTTGTATCCATGGTTATCCACGGGCTCTTAAATGCTTAGCTCACTTTTTTTACTTACTTTTTGAATGTGTGTGAACGTTTTTTTTGAAAATATTTTGAAAAGTTTGACTTTGTAATAATTCGTGTAAGAATGTATACAAAGTGTTTGTTTTTTTTTTTTTTGAAAATATTTTTGGAAAAGTGAGATATGAAAAGTATTTGTTTTTTGAGTTATGAGCAAGCATTTAAAAGTTACTTACCCCTAATTTGTAAGGTCTTTCTTGTACTTATCATTTTCCTTGAGAGATAGTACTATCCATACCATTAATGGGTGGGTAGTACTGTCTATTGGATGTTGAGGGAGAGCGAAGGGTCATCGAATGGTCATAGAAGGCAACATGTAAGGATACCTTAGCAATGCGAAGGGACTATCATCATTTTTCCATAGGGTCTTTGAGGGACAAAATCATTTTTTGTAGGCAGCTCGAAGGGTCATCGAGGGACTATGATCTTTATATCGAAGGGACTATGGTGATATTATTCGTAAGCGTCTTTTGCTAAAGTACCCCTACTTTCGAGGGACATGACCATTTTAATCGTAAGGCAACAGAGAGAGGCTACCCTAGAGGTGAATATGTGCAATGTGCGTTGATTCAATTATATTATCTTGAGTTATTGGTTATTCTAACGTTTGATTTTAGATCTTGCCATACATGCCTATTTATTTAGAAAATAAAATATAAATGCGAAAAATAAATACCTACACTATTACATGGCTTATGGGCAGTTACATGATATAATCGTGCGAGAATGTAACATAGACTATTACAAGGCTTATGGACAGTTACATAATATAATCGTGCGAGAAATGTAAACTACACTATTACAATTTGTGCACAAACTTATACATTTATTCTAAGAAAATAAATGATAAACGAAAAGCAATTACATATTAAAAATCAAGTTAAATGTCCTAAATATCTAAGTCAATATTCGTTTTTTTTTTATTTTTGAGAAATAATTTTAAAATAAATAAACCTAATTTCTAATTCATTTGTACAAAAATTAATTAATTATAAGCCTAAGTCTAAAAAATTAATTTTAATAAAAAATAATCTATGCCTAAAAAAAGATTACATAACCTAAACTATATTTTTTATTCTTTTAACGGTTTTATGATTTTTTTATTGTTTTAATTTAATTGAAAAGAAATAAATAAATTAATTGAAATATGATAAAAGAAAGGGATTAGAAAATGCTTAAAAAGAAATTGCATGGGGTGGGAATCGAACCTTCAAGATGAGTATTTAATCCTTGGTTTGGATTGAGAATGATTGGAAATGGAGTTTTGAATTTTCACCTTTTTTTTTCAAGAATTTTGTGATTTGGAAGTCTTCCTTTGTGAAGCCCCTTCTCTTGTGTTTGAGCCTTGTATTTATAGGAGAAACATGGTAGACAAAGAATCATTGAAGAGCCAGGATCAAGGAACATGTTTCCAACCATTTTAATTTTTTGAAAACCATGTTTCCTTCACTCTCTCCCACGGTTTTATTTGGGTTTTGATGGCTTTGAATGACATGTTTTAACCTTCTAGAAACTTCATTTAAAAGGATCCATGTGCCCACCATTATTTGATTTATTTTGTTTTATTTAATTTTGTTTATTTCTTTGAATAAAATCAAAATAAATTAAATCAAAATCAAAATAATACCAAAGTGAACTTTGAGGTCCTTGAATATGTCATAAACATGATTCAACCTTAAAAGATAGGCCCATTGGTCCAAAAGCTCAAAAATGTTCAATGTAGGTTTCATGCGTTTCTCAAATTTTGCTCAACTTGCACCAATCGTAACTCTCTCAATTTTTGTCATATGAAGGTGATCTTGGACTTTTTGGAACCCTCAAGATGTCCTGTACAACTTTCGTGTTGATCACTTTTTCATTTGAAGTCTTTATTTTTGTGTAAATTGCTTTGACGAAAAAAGTGTCTTTTTGTTGACTTTCAAAATGACCTGTAAAGTTTTGGTCCATATCTCTCAAACGAGGCATTTTTGGCCTTGAGCATAGAGAGACAAAGTTGTAGAGAATTGAATTTCTTTCAAAATGAGCTTTGGTTGAGGAATTTCTGATGAAGTATGTGAAAGTTGTGCGTGGTCAAAGTTCAGTTGACTTTTCCTTAAGAAAATCCTAATTTGGCAATTTTTGACTTTTGAGTAAATCTTGATTTTCTTGAGGAATCATGATTAACCCTTGATCAAATGATGAATGGGACTTCAAAATCTTGATGTTGGCAAGAAATGATTATGTTTGACTGTAAATTGGTCAAAGTTGACTTTTGGTCCAATACAATCGACTGTTGATCATTTGAGCAATTGACTGAGCAAACTTGTGAAGCAAGGCTTGAGACTTGACATGAGGATACCCTAGAGCACATAGAGAACCATGAAGTCCATCTGAGGTATTGAGAGCTCAATTCCTTTTGAGAAAAAATAAAACCCTAGTTGTAGGTTGATTGTTTAGGAGGAGAGCTTGTATGGTCAATCCTTGAGTAGTCTTGAGCTTTTGAGACTCCTAGGAGTGTGAGCAAGCTTCTTGAATCAATTTGTCTCAAAGATGTGAGGGAAAATTTTGGGGTGCAACAGCTTCCCCTGTTCAATTTTCTTAAACTTGAAGAGTTAGATTGGCGCATCCGCCATTCGTGATCTGAAGGTGGAAGAGGATTGAACATTTAAGTGCCCAGAAATTTGCACTCACGGGTGCACGAAGTAACACTGTTGGTTGATTGTATTGCTTAAATGGGCTTAAAGATGCCATTCGGAAAGATGACAGGATGAAGATGGACTTATAGATGCCATCCAACGTAACTGTTGACAGGAGTATCAGAAGGAGTCTAGGTTTGACTGTATCTGAGGAGTATACTAGAATGAGTCCGTGTCCAACTGTATCTAGCAGATGTGCTGGGGAATGTCAGAATGAATCTACACCTTGATTATATCTGAGGATGTATTGGAATGAGTATCAGAATGAAATCTATATCTAGATCGTATCTGAACCGTATCTGGAAAATATACTTGACCATCTCTGAACTGAATCTGGGACATATTCTGGAATAAGTATCAGAATTAAATCTTCGTCTCGATCATCTCCGAACCATTTTTTTTGGAAAATATTCTGGGATAAGTGTCAGAATTAAATCTCTATCCTGATTATCTCTGAACTGTTGGAGTATTAGAATTAAATCTCTGGGTTGATTATCTCTGAGCTGTTGAAGTATCAGAATTAAATCTCTAGGTTGATTATCTCTGAACTGTTTAAGTATCAGAATTAAATCTCTAGGTTGATTATCTCTGAACTGTTTAAGTGTCAGAATTAAATCATTTGTCTTGATTATCTCTGAACTGTTGAAGTATCAGAATTAAATCATCTGTCTTGATTATTTCTGAACTGATGAAGTATCAGAATTAAATTATCTGTCTTGATTATTTCTGAATTGTTGAAGTACCAGAATTAAATCTGTCTTTGAATCAGTGTCAGAATTAAATCATTGTCTCGATTATCTCTGCACCGTATCTAGAAGATGATAATGTTTGTCTGATTGTGAACTCACCTGAAAAAGGCAAAGTTAGTTTTATGCAATGTCATGATGTATGTAATGCATTGCGTAATGATGCTCTCAAGATAAATGAGAATGTTATATGTTTTGTATGTATATGCTATGATATTCTGTACATGATGCATGGATGTCAATGTTGCTGACGACAGCGGTGGCTTTGAATAGTAACGTCTGGCTGGGGAAAATAAATCCCTGTCTGTTGCTGGGAATGAAGAATATCACTCTTCATCTTTTGTTTGGAACGACTGTACTAGGAATTCCTGCTTTTCTGTTTGGGAATACTCCGCTGGGGATCTTCGACTTCTACTTGGGGATAAAAATGTTCAAGGAGAGTTTGGCTGCATGTACCCTGACTGGGGATAAACGAGATGGATAATCCTCCGATGCAATATCTGCCCGGGTTCCAGATATGAGCGTCAAATATGGTAGGGGAGAGAAGTCTGTTGGTGAATTTATAGTGTTAGAGGAATAAATTCAGCTGGGGAATTGAATTCTGTATACTACAAAGAGGGAATAATCTCTGATGGGGATTAGAATTACATAGGCTGTGCTGAGGAAATTTCTGCTGTATGCTGGGGAAATGATCAACTTCCTTATCTGCTAGGGGACCCATTGGGGAAGATGATCATGCCAAGCTGTCCATCAAATATATGGAAGTGAACCACTGGAAGATGCCCCAATTTCTGTCTGAGGGCATACTAATTCTGTCGGGGAATATATCTCTGTCGGGGATGAGCTTGTGAAGATAGCTCTATAGAGATAGTTCCATGGAGATTGCTCTGTGGGGATATTTCCATGAAACTGGCTCTATGGGGGTTCGTGGACATCTTGAACTTTATCCCAACTCCTAGAGTCCTTAGTAAATGCTATTCCTGTTTTCACGTATATTTTTGGTAAACTTCAATCATATTCAAGTGCATATGTTCATTCAAAGTACCCATTGGACGTTTACACAAACAAAACAGGGCAAGTAAAAACAATTTTGAATTTGAAAGTAGACTTGTATTGATTTTGAAATTGGCCTATAAACAGGCATTTTTTTGTACAAGGAGACAAAAATTCTAGTAAGATGAAATTGTCGTAAAAATTGAAAAGGTACAAAGTGATAAACAAAGAAAAAAAACAGCTATGTGGAAATGATCCCATTGAGTTTCAACTCTGCTATTGCCACTATATCTTCAAGCATCTCATCCCTTGTCGTCGGAAGAAAGATGACTGGATTGATCTGCGTCGTTCGAACAAAACTAAGCTGAAAGTAGATAAGTGATCCAACGGGACATAGACGTATTCTTTAATCCCTAACTTTTGCCTGGACCGCCTTTTCAGGTTTTCAGTCCACCGGGATACCCCTTTTGTTTTTTGCCCAAGCCGCCTTTTTCAGGTTTTCGACTTGCCGGGTGTACAGTTCTTTTGTATATATATCCCTAATTTTTGCCCGAACCCTTTTGGTTCGCCGGGATGCCCTTATTTTTTCCTAGGCCAGTCAACCTAGCGGGTCTCTTTTTATGTGTAGTATCTTTTGACTATGTCCGCGTTCACAGGGTACAGGAAATCTTCACCGTCCATAGTAGTAAGCATCATAGCGCCGCCAGCAAATATTTTCTTGATTACAAATGGACCTTCATATGTGGGAGTCCATTTGCCCCTGGGATCACCCTGTGGTAGTATGATACGCTTTATTACCAAATCACCAGCCTGGTACACTTGGTGCTTGACTTTCTTGTTAAAGGCCTTGATCATACGCTTCTGATACATCTGGCCATGACAGACAGCCGCAAGCCTCTTCTCATCAATCAAATTTATCTGATCAAGTCGAGTCTGAACCCATTCGTCTTCGTCTAAGTCTGCATCTTTCATAATCCTTAGGGAAGGAATCTGAACTTCAGCAGGTAAAACTGCCTCCATACCATAGACTAAAGAGAAAGGGGTTTCCCCTGTTGAGGTACGTACTGAGGTGCGATAACCATGAAGAGAAAATGGTAACATCTCATGCCAATCTTTATATGTCACCGTCATCTTTTGCAAGATCTTCTTAATATTCTTGTTGGCGGCTTCCACTGCGCCATTCATCTTTGGTCGACATGGAGAAGAATTGTGATGCTTAATCTTGAACTACGCGCAGAGTTCAGTGATCATAGTGTTGTTCAGATTAGTACCATTGTCTGTGATAATCCTTTCAGGGATGCCATACCGACAGATAAGATTATGCTTGATGAATCGAGCTACAATATTCTTGGTAACAGAAGCGAACGAGGCTGCTTCCACCCACTTCGTAAAGTAATCAATAGCAAAAAGGATGAAACGATGTCCATTGGAAGCGGTAGGTTTAATCTCTCCTATCATATCAATGCCCCATATTGCAAAAGGCCAAGGAGCAGTTAGAACATTCAACGGAACCGGAGGTACATGTACTTTGTCAGCATAGATCTGGCACTTGTGACAAGTTCTGGAGTGATGATGGCAATCAGTTTCCATGGTAGACCAGTAGTAACCTGCTCTCAAAATCTTCTTAGCCATTGTATGCCCACTGGAGTGAGTGCCAAAGATTCCGTCATGCATTTCTTCCATAATCTTTTCTGCTTCCTTCTTGTCTACACAGCGAAGCAAGGTTGAATCGTGGTTGCGTTTGTACAAAATTCTGTTACTCAGAAAGAACTTGGCAGAGAACCTCCTTAGAAACTTCTTGTCATTGATAGATGCCCCTTTAGGATATTCCTGAGTTTCGAGATATCTTTTCACTTCGTGGAACCAAGGTTTCTCTTCTACCCCATCAGTATCAACTTCATAACAGTATACCGGCTCGTCTAGTCTATCAATAGTGATCCTAGGAGCCTCGTTTTCCCATCTGACTTTGAACATTGATGACATGGTGGCTAACGCATCTGCCAACTGATTCTCTTCTCGTGGAATATGCTCAAAAGTGATTTCTTTAAAGTATGGCATCAAAGTCAACACATGTTCTCGGTAAGGAATGAGATTTGGATGCTTCGTGTCCCATTCTCCTTTAATCTGACTGATCACTAGGGCTGAGTCCCCATATACATTCAAGAATTTGATCCTCATATCAATGGAAGCTTTGATACCCATGATGCATGCTTCATATTCAGCCATATTGTTGGTACAGTCAAAGCAAAGTCTAGCAGTAAACGGCGTATGGCAACCCTTAGGAGAGATAATTATAGCACCAATACCATTGCCAAGTGCGTTAGAAGCTCCATCAAAAACCATAGTCCATCGGGATCCCAGTTCAGGTCCTTCATATGGTCCAGGTTCTTCATAATCAGTAACATGCATAATATTCTCATTTGGGAACTCAAAATTCATAGACTGATAGTCATCCACCGCTTGATGAGCCAAATGATAAGCTAGTACACTTCCTTTGATTGCTTTCTGCGTAGTGTACTGGATGTCGTATTCTGTCAAGACCATCTACCATCTTTCTATTCGTCCGGAGAGAGCATGTTTCTCAAATATGTATTTGATAGGATCCATCTTAGAGATCAATAAAGTGGTATGAGTCAACATATATTGTCTTAGTCGGCGAGCAGCCCATGCCAAAGCGCAACAAGTTTTCTCAAGCAATGAATATCTTGTTTCACAGTCGGAAAACTTTTTGCTAAGGTAGTATATTGCATGCTCTTTTCGACCAGACTCGTCATGTTTCCCCAACACACACCCCATTGAATTCTCTAGCACTATTAAGTACATGATTAGAGGTCTTCCTTCAACTGGTGGCATCAGAATCGGAGGTTCTTGGAGATACTCCTTGATCTTATCAAAATCTACCTGACATTCGTCGTTCCATTTCACTACTTGATCTTTCCTCAGAAATTTAAAGATTGGCTCACAAGTAGCGGTCAAATGGGAGATAAATCTGGCGATATAGTTCAAACCTCCCAAGGAACCTCTAACTTCTCTCTCAGTATGGGGAGCGGGCATATCTTGTATACCTTTTACCTTTGCAGGGTCGACTTCAATACCTTTACCACTGACGACGAAACCCAAAAGTTTACCGGATCTAACCCCAAAGGTGCATTTGTTTGGATTCAATCTCAACTTGTACTTCTTCAACCTCTCAAACAGCTTGTGTAGGTGGTCAAGGTGCTCTTCTTCATTCTGAGACTTGGCTATCATATCATCAACGTATACCTCTATCTCGTGATGGATCATATCATGGAATAAAGCAACCATAGCGCGCTGGTATGTAGCCCCTGCGTTCTTCAAACCAAATGGCATTACCTTGTAACAAAAGGTGCCCCACTGTGTAACGAACATAGTCTTCTCTATGTCTTCAGGTGCCATCTTTATTTGATTATAACCTGAGAAACCATCCATGAATGAGAATACCTTGTGCTGAGCAGTGTTGTCTACCAAAACATCAATATGTGGGAGAGGAAAGTCATCTTTGGGGCTTGCCCTGTTCAGATCCCTGTAGTCCACACACATACGAACTTTACCATCCTTCTTAGGCACTGGTACCACATTTGCAACCCACTGAGGATATGATGTGACAGCTAGAAAACCTGCATTGAACTGCTTCATAACCTCGGCTTTGATCTTTTCAGACTTCTCAGGGCGCATACGACGAACCTTCTGCTTTATCAGAGGACAACCTTCCTTCATCGGTAAACGGTGAGCCACGATATCGGTATCAAGTCTTGGCATATCTTCATAAGACCAAGCGAAAATCTCAGCATAATCACGTAGCATCTGAATCAGTATTTTCTTGACATGGTTTTCTAATCCAGCACCTATCTTGATTTCTTTCTTATCCTCCTCAGTACCTAGATTTACGACCTCGACAGGCTCTTCGTTCGGTTGTATGGTCTTTTCTTCTTGCTCTAATAGTCTAGCAAGCTCTCTAGGCACTTCACAATCTTCCTCACCTTCGTCCTCGACTTGGTAGATCGGATTTTCGAAGTCATAATTGACAATAGCAGAACCGTTATCAATGGGATCCAGGGTGGATGTGGATCTGCAGTTTGTCGCGTGGGTGTGTGTAAGAACACATAGCTATTTTGATGAAGATAAAGTAAAAGAAAAGACAAAGAGCACAAAATTTGAATGCAAAACGTCCATTGATTTATTGAATGAAAATATGCGATGAAATGACAACCCTAACAAATGGGCCACTGTGCCCTGGGCAAGGCATAAGGCTTAAAAGTTTTATTGTTCAAATTACAAAACCAAACTTTGAAAATAAGAAAAACAGAAAATAACATTTACTCCTAACTAAAGGAGATAGGAATAATGTCTTCAGTCTTCCAATTGTTGAGCCCACTGCCAATGGTAGGAAAGATCCAACTGTCTAGGTCACAGTCACTATCAGCATCTTCCACAACGTTGACCTGATCTTTATGTACTCCTTTGTTGGTGATACGAATAGCACGAGCACGACGTACAACCCTCTGAGCCTCTGAAGTGAAGCCTAAACCAAAATTTTTAGACTTGTAAGGAATGTCAGGAAGCTGACCCCAAATGGTACAACCACCTTCTTCAACCACAGCTCTAGCATCCTTTAGGGAAGCCATTGTATGAGGCACTCTAGTAACCTTGGGAATAGTAGGATCTGGTTTAGCAATAGGAACAGTCTGAGGAGCCAATTTAAATGTTTGACAAGGAGTCTCGAGGAATTCGCCATCCATCTCAACATACTTGAAGGTATTCAAATGACTAACCATGTACTCTTCTTCACCACAAATGGTGACAATCTTGTCTTTCGCGGGATACTTCAACTTCTGATGTAAGGTAGAAGTCACAGCGCCTGCCCCATGTATCCAAGGGCGTCCAAGCAAATAGGAATAGGCAGGAGGAATATCCATTACATAGAAAGTAGAATAAAAGACTTGAGAACCCACTCTGATCGGGAGATCAACCTCTCTATGCACCATTCTCTTCAAACCATCAAAGGCTCTTACCACGACATCACTAGGTTTCAGCACAACCCCTTCATAGTCGAGTTTGTCTAGAACAACCTTTGGCAACACATTCAATGAGGAACCATTGTCCACTAATACATGAGATAGGGTAGTGCCCCTACACTCAATAGAGACGTGCAGGGCCTTATTGTGGTTCCTTCCGGCGGGAATCAGATCAGCATCAGAAAAGCCTAGACTATTATTTGTTGTCAGGCTAGCGACACAATTTTCAAGCTGGTCAACAGAGATTTCTTGTAGCACGTGCGCTGATTTCAAAAACTTCACCAAAGCTTTAGCATGGGCCTCGGAGCACAACAACAGAGATAGCATAGAGATCTTGGAGGGGGTGTGCCCCAACTGTTCAACAACATTGTAATCACTCTTGCGGATAATTTTTAGTACTTCCTCCATTTCTTGCTTGGAGGAATCTTCAATAGCAGTTTCACCCGGGGCCTCCATCTAGGCAGGCTCAATCATTGGTTCTTTGCCTCGAGTCTCAGTAATTGGCTCGGAGGCAGAGATACGAATTGGAGTAGTAACAGTCTTCAGAGAGATTTTTGGGGAGAAGATCTTTCCACTTCGGGTAACCTTACTAGTCCCAATGATATTGTCGACATCGGGATTAGTAACTTCAGCAGTTCCATCAGTCAAAGGCTCTTGCTTGACACCATGAATGTAAACATCAGCACCATAATTCCAAGGGATAGCCTTGCTAGAGGAATATGGAATCGGACTAGGCATAGTAATAATCAGGGGAACCACTCTAGGCTCGACAGTAATCTTCACATGACCTTTAGAGGTGATCCTCATTGGAGTTTTGGAATTAGTAACCACAGATACGTCCTCAAACTTCAGACCTCGGGACAAATTTTCACATAAGCTCTCCATAGAAGGAGTCTTCTCAAACAATATAGTACGGTCGTCCATCAAACGCTGAATGCCTTCTTTCAGCTTCACACAACCATTGGATTGAGATGCACAATAATAACAGTTTTCAATGCAACCCGGAAATAAACCGGCTTGCAACAACTTCTTCTTAACAATTGTTAGAGGAAAAATCAAGTCAACCACGGTAGAAACACAAGAAGCATCGTCAATAGCATTAACGATCTTGTCATGATTTGACATAGGAGCGGTAATCACATTAGGAGTCTCAGGGGGATCAAACTCAATCTCCTTAGTGTCAATCATGTCTTGAATCTTGTTCTTCAGTGCCCAACAGCTGTTCGTATCATGTCCAGGACTATTAGAATGGTATGCACACCTTGCATTGGGATTATAGATAGGAGCGGAAGTATTAGGATTCCTAGGAGGATCCCTCAAAGTAATCAATTCTGCCTTCAACATATGCTGCAACACCTGAGCCAATGACATGTTGATCTTTGTAAACTGTCTCCTGGGTGCATCCTGCTTACGCTGACTACCCTGTTGTTGTTGTGGCACCGGTGCAGAGATCAAAACTGCCCCAACAGATTGGTTGTGGTCATTCTTATTACGACCCTTCTGGCCGTACACTGCATTAGACTCCTTCTTCCCATTATGTGGCTTCTTTGTAGTGTTTGAAGATGTAGCCACTTGTATTTTACCACTTCGAATTCCATTTTCAACACGTTCTCCTATCAATATCAGCTCGGTGAAACCGGATGACGAGCTTCCAAGTAGATGACTATAGAAATGACCGGTTAGTGTGATCATGAACATGTCAACCAACTCTCTGTCAGCTAAAGGAGGCTGAACCCTGCCTGCAAGATCTCTCCATTTCTGGGCGTACTCTTTGAAACTTTCATTAGGGCCCATGGACATGCCTTGGAGTTGCATTCGAGTTGGCGCCAAATCAGAGTTATATTGGTATTGCCGGTAGAAAGCTTCAGCCAAATCATTCCAGGTACGAATATTGGTATTCTCAAGTTGATAGTACCACTCCAGTTGAGCTCCAGACAAGCTCTCTTGGAAAAAATGCATCCACAACTTTTTGTCAGTAGTACGTGGTTGAATCTTTCAGACATAAGATCTCAAATGCAGCTTCGGGCAAGACACACCGTCATATTGAGCAAACGTGGGAATTTTGAACCAAGGAGGAATGACAACTCCTGAAACCAAGCCTAAGTCCTCAAAATCCAAACCAGGTACTTTCTGAACCTCCATGGCCATCAGACGTTCTTCAAGTAATTTGTATTTCTCATCACCAGGGGGATACTGATCATCCAGATAATCATCTTCCTCTTCAGAGTGTCCACCGGTGTCGTGGTTACTATTTTCCTCATGTTTGTCACTTTCATAGTTGTCATCCAGTTCATCATCTTGGTCTACTGGGATCCCAATTTCCTTGACCTGTTTAGCCGGACCTTTGAATCTCCTCCCCATGTTGATGACGCCAGTTGATTTTCTTGCTTTCTTCTTCTTCTTGGTCAGAAGTGCTTTCAGTTCTTCTTGCCCCTTGGGCAAGTTCAGGATCAGCTCTTGGAACTGGGCGTTCTGGGCTTGGAGATCTTTGACGGTTTGCTCGAGAGCCATTTCTTCTGAAATAACAGCGAGAAGATGAGAAACCTGCTATGCAATGATTATGAGATGTAGATGCATATGCAATGATTTCAAGGACTTTAGAGTTTATCTTTGCAATCAAACAGAAACAAAAGGAAAACTTTTATTAGTAAACTCAAAATTCCTTTTTTTTTCTTTTATGCCTCTTGGGCTACAATGAAAGGAAATTTCAAAAAGCAAATTCAAAAACGCCTAAGACCTAGAACTCAAGACACAAGTCTCCCACGGGCGCTTCCTCTTTGTGCCGATGTAAGCATTGATGCTCTGCTCCTCATGAAGTAATTTCCTCAACTTCAACACCTTCTTCTCACTAGCATAGAACTGAGTCTCAAAGGTGTCCCTTTCTTATTTCATCTAAACCCAGGACTTCTGCAGCTCTTCAAGATCGGTAGGCATATCTGGATGGAGAATGACTTGAGGAACACCTCCTTCAAACTCAGGTTCAACAATCACTGGTCTGACAGCTGGATATGGCATAATAAAATCTCGAGCACGAGTGCGCACCCATCTGAGGTAAGGCTCCAAAGGAATAGAGTTCTTCTGTCCCAAGGTATTGCCTTCAATCTTATACACCTTATTCCACGCGCGTATAAACCTTTGACGGTAACCTTGAGGACCATCTTCATAATCGAACACAATACCCTGAATAAGCATATCATGAGGACCATCCCTTCGAGCATAACCAAATTGGTGCAAAGCTAGCAAAGGATTATAGGTGATGCCTCCCCTAATGCCAAGGAGTGGCACATTAGGGAATTCCCCACAATGATCAATAAGAGTGAAGTCTTCAAGAGATCGGGCACACCAATAGATATCTGAATGGGAGAGTGACATTATCCTTCGAGACCACTGTAACCTTTGTTCATTCTTCAACACTGATCGGGGAAGGTGCGAAATAAACCACCTGGATAGTAAGGGTACGCAACACATGAGAGTCCCTCGCTCCTTGATAGTACGAGTGTAAAGCGAGTGCAGAATATCTTCGAGCAAGGTAGGTACTGGGTTATGAGTCATAAATATTTTGATAGTGTGCACGTCTATGAGTTGGTATGGATTAGGGAACAACACCAACCCATAGATCAACAAAGCCAATACTTCCTCAAAAGCATGGAAACTCGTAGCACTTAGGAACAATTGAGCCTTCTCAATCAGGAACTTAGCAAGAAACCCCTTGACTCCACTCCTTGTTTCCCAATTGGAAACAATGTCTGACCTCTTCAGATGTAAAGCAGCTGCAATGACTTTAGGCTTTGGAACGTCTTCTAGACCGATAAAAGGTATCTGATCGAGAATAGGTATTCCAAGTAGCTTAGAGAACTCCTCCATCGTGGGCACCAATTGGTAATCCGGGAAGGTGAAACAATGGTGCTTAGGATCAAAGAACTGGAATAGGACTCTCATCATGTCTTCTTCAAAACCTGAGGAAACCAAGTTGAGTAGAAAACCATGCCTTTCGGTGAATTGAGAGCCATCGGGAACATTTGAGACCAATTCTTTAAGCTGGAAATGAACCCTTACAAAGTTGACTCGGATGAAATTTCTAGGAACGGAAGCCATGGCCTGCAATGACGAATAAAGATAAATTCCTTGGTCCTTGAAATGGTTAGTGAAAATGATATGTTATGATGTTATGATGTTATGATGTCATGTACATGTTAATAGTAAATAAGTAGCACACACAAACAAGTCATACAAGAGCCTTAGGTTTAAAGGCTTGTATGAAGTCCAAAGGTAAGTACCCTTCCCCACTGAGGTTTAGTTGGCTCAACCTGTCCTAGAATAGTAACCGAGTTCTAAAGGACTCATATCACGGATCTTTCTCGAAGGCTTTATTTTAGTGCGACACTCGAGTGGCCGACCAAAACATCCCGAAAGTCTGATCTCAATGAGCGTAGCCTCGAGTATCAACCAACTGTAGCACCCCAAAATTTGCCCTACCTTTTTCTGGCTTTTGCTTCGTGTTCATCTGCATTTTTAGGTCATAACTCATAATCATGCTTTGCATTGGGCTCCTAAGACATGAGATCGAAGAGGGTTCATGCTATTGGTTTTTTTTCCTATTCAAAGGTTCATCAAGATCCAGGGTTGTTATATTCAGAGGTTCACCAGGTTTCAGGGTATACATCAACAAAGGTTATGGTTTCTCCTTCTTGGTTGAGTTTGTAGGAAGTCATCAATTGAAGATTGTGAGATTAGAGGTTATTTGAATCAAGGTTTCGTATTTACGTTGAGGTTCATCTCATTCGAGTATGAAGCAAAAGTTGTCATAAACATGTTCTTTATCAGAGTACGTCAAGCCACAAGGTTCCTTTTCTTTAAGATTCCTCAAAGGCGTTAAATACTAGAGTTTCACCAGCGTTGTGACTGAGATCTGCCGTGACCTAGAGTTTTATTAATGCTCAACATCTCAAGTCATATCTTCATCAATAAGCTTCCATGGCAAGAGGATGGGAACTTATACCTCATTATGTACGAATTGGTTAACATTTCATCAGATGAGGGTTCATTTTGTTCAAGGTGTGATTTTTCTTTTGCTTGTCGTTTGTCATACGAGTTAACGTGGCTTAAAGAATGAAATTGGTTGGCATGAGAATAAGTTGACATCTTGACTTCCCGCTCTCGAATCTGAGGTATAAACATTCAACGGGGTGTGAATCTGTACTTGAAATGATTCGTGCTATTATGGTCAAATTTCCAACAACTGTTTTGGACGAACAATCACAGAAATTTTTTCCATTTTGGTGGCTTGCTTAGCAAATGATAATGATGATATTGTCTATTCTATGAGTGAGGCTGCCATAAAGAAGCTCATTGGTTCTGTTAATGCTAAATCACTTGAATCTACTCTTAAATGTGTTATTTCTTGGTATTTGGGTAGCAAGCCGCAATGCTGAGGTGGTGCCGCACAGGTTGAATTTCTTAGACACACTTGATAAGAATATAGATGAAAAGGTTCAATGAAATGGTGGTACACGTGCCATATACAAGTTAACGAAGGTATACAAATGAATGCCATGGAGGGGATCTCTAGTAACCTTCTGGAACATTGTTAATGGTGTGCCACGTGAAAAGCTAGGCAAAGAGAAGAGAAAATATTATTAAAGCACAAAGCACTGTTAGAGGATGCCATGTTAATATGATAATAATGATTCAATACAAGTGTTGATTTGAGATGGATAGTACGGTTGGATTGGAAGGGAAAACCTTCAGTGCATTTTGTTTACGTTTACTGAGAACCATTGTTAGTAATTTTCTTTCAGCCCCTCTTGAGAGTCTTGCCACATGTGACAGTGGTGGAACTGCTATCGCAACTTCTTTAAGAAATGATGTTTCTCACATTTTAAGTTTTGCTAAGGTTCTGGAAGTACATCTGCATTTAGATTCACTTGAAGTCACGTCTAAGGAGAACTACACAAGGGTACATAGCAGCCCAAAGAAACTCATAGCAGCGAATGGAAAAAGAGCATACGGCAGGTCACAAAAAGTTTCATCACAAGCCAAACTCACAACAGAAGTTTTGAAAGGAGAATTATAATAGCACTGTCAATTATCATCAAATAAAGCTCAGTTTCACAAAATTTCCAACATGACACCAGAAAGAGATTACAAACAATTACATAGAAATTCTAACATTCTCCTAACTATTTTTCCCCAAACAAATTTATTTCACCAGAAAATACTTCTAACCTCTAACAAACTTCAACAGAATTGTAACTGAATTTTAGTGTGAAAAACCTATTCTACCCTCACTGCATTCTCTATAAAAACCGGCACTACCTTCATTCTTCAGCTCTCTCTTCTGCATTCTACACAATCTTCATCTTTCTCATTCTCCCACTCTTCATCTTCAATTCTCAAGAACTCTGCAACTTTTCAATTCATCCACTTCAATGTAGAACAAACATCTTCTTGGATTCATCTTCATCACCAGAAATCGCAACCTGCATAAGCTTTAACCATGGCCTTCGATTCACTCTAATCAATTCCAACCTGCAAATTCATCAAAAACTCATCAATAATCTTCAAACCAGAAACTACAACTATCACCTTCATTCATCATAATACCTACGATATCAACAACAACACTTCTTAACTCAATAATTTGCAGAAGCCATTAAAAGGTGTAAAAGAAGATTTGAAGTAGAAAGAAGAGGAAGAAAGTGCAAGGTGCAATAGCGGATTCAAAGAAGAGAAGGCGAAATTGAAAGCGAGGACGTAGCACGCATACCTGAATTTGTGGATTGAAGCGCCATCGGAGCGACTCCGATAGGTAATTCGAATTTCTTTCTCTTTTACGATCGCTGTTGAATCTGTTTGTGGAATAAGGTGTGTTGATGAATCAATTGCGTTGTGCGTTGTTGAGTGTGTTCTGAATCTTGGTGCGAGTTTGCTTCGACGTCATGTCCATGTCAGCACCTAGTGGAGGAAGGCGTTGGGAGTGATGAGATGAGCAAACGGAGAGGAAGGTTGCTACGGTGAGGTTTTGTAGGCGTTGAGAGTGACGGTTCCGGCGAAACAGAGAGAGGTTGAGGTTGTTACGCATCGGGAGAGAGCAAAAGCGCAAGTCGCCGCAGTTGTTATGAAGTCTGATTCATGTCTAGATCGTTGACGCTGATGAGTACCTGTAGTTTATCCTCCACTACCGCCGGCGTGAGGCCACGGCGCGGCGGAGACCGATAGTTTTTTCGGCGAGAGACGCTTGTTGAAGGAGATGTGGTATAAGTTGAGCGGAGGTTGGTTGCAGAGAAGAGAACATGGATTTTGATTTTGACGGAGAAGAATACATGGAGCTGGAAGGAGAGGAGTATGAAGCTAGAGGTGGAGAAAATGGCGGTGCGAGGAGAGTGTTTGACGGCGGAAGAAAGAGATGAGGGAATGAGTTTGGTTGAACATTAGGGTTTTAGAAGGAACTTTCCTCTGTAGCAAGGTGGACCTGGCTTCAAGCCCGTTTGAAAGTCATTCTCACACCCCTCGTGTCTCTCTCCCTCACCCCATTTCTTGGCTTTATTTTTTTTGTTTTGTTCTTTTTTTTCTAAATAAGACATTGGGCCTGACCTTAAGCCCAGTGTCGGGCCGTGTTTTTCATACCTCCTAAAATCTGACTACACCACCCTCTGTTTTCATTATTTGGACATGTGTTTAGTAGTTTTTTCATTTGATTAATGGTGTTAATTGGTTTAATAGTTGTTTTGGTTTTGATTTTAGGCAATTAGATTAGAATTAGATTACTTCTAAATCTCATTTTAATTAGAAATTAGTTTCTAATGTTTTCTTTTAATTTTAGATTTAACTTTTAGAATTAATTGCTTTTAGAATTAGTTTAAAAATTAACTTGGAATTAACTTTAGAATTAATTTTAGAATTAGTTTCTAATCTTAGATTAACTTTTCTTTTTAGAATTTAATCTTGTTTTTACTTAGTATTCTAATTCTAATTTGGCTATTGTTGATTAATTGTTGACCTTAATTTTCATTGCTCATTTCTGGTTAATTCCTGATTAATTGTTTCTCTGCTTACTTAATTTTTCTTCATCCCTCTTTAAGATCAACTTAACTTCCATCTTAGAAGTAAGTTGCTTCTTATGTTCTTCTCCCTTTTTTAGGATAGTGTTCTTATACCTCACAAACCTTTAGGATCACTCCCTTAAATAATCAATTAGGATTGAGTCTTAGTTCACATGGATTTTTACCTTTGGTCCGCTCTTGAGTCTTTCATCTTCTCATTTCAAAGAAAAATGCAAAATACTTAATAAAGGTAGGCATTTATTGCATTTAGGCCTTTCATATAAGGAAAAGATTACAAGGGGTCTTCTCTTATAATCTTAGAATGTGTAGCATATAGCCCATCTTGGGTCAATGTGTTATACATTTGATCTTGTATGAGGGACTTAAATGCAATATTTGTTGAAGATACAAATAATAAAAAACACTTCTTCATTTCATAATCAACAAAAACACTTAACAAATACAAGTATGCTAGTGTGTTTGAACCTTGACAATTGGAACTAAGTGTGGGGGTCTTCTTCACTCTTAATGTGCTTTCTTACTCGTTCCATCTTGGAATGTGAGAAGGTACACATTCCAATGGCTAAGATTTGGATACACTATCATATGCAAACAAATGAAAAATTCCTAAAAGACAAAAACAAACAATAACATCTTTCCTTTGGGAATTCTTTTCTCATCTCATTCACTCCTCCCTTAAGGATGCGTCATTTCCGTTCTACCGCAAACAGGTAACGCCTAAGTCTCCCTACAGCGAGCTGCAACACCTAAAATGCTAGGACGCGAACGTTGACGTATTCCACTAAAAAACACAAACAATCCATCCCTAGGTAGGGGAACTACGTCGCTCTGATTCTCATGTTCCCGATGAGATACGTAGGCAGTGGGGTAGGGCCCATGCGAGCACTTCTTTTATTTTCCCTACATTTGTTTTTCTTTCTTCTTTCTTTCTTTCAGTTCCTTTTCCAGTTCTTTTTCCAGCATCTTTTTATCACCCTTTGATCGAGACAAGCAAACGTGGATCCCATCGGGTACGATGGACGCGAGGGGGTGCTAATACCTTCCTCTCGCGTAACCGACTCCCGAACCCAGTCTCTTGGTCGCGAGACCATGCTTTTCCTTCTCTTCAGGTTTATGCGGTGTTTCCTTTCCCTCTCACGGGATAAATACACATTGCTGGCGACTCTGTTTGGTGCCACTTTCGCGTTTGTACTAGGATGAAAATCCCGGGAGCGACAGCTGGCGACTCTGCTGGGGACAGGTTGACCTATTGCTGGTCCATCCTAAGCAAGTCAATCCTAGCGCTTGTTTGCTTTTCTTTCATCGGGTGTTTACTGTTGTGTTGTATTTGCTGTTTACTGTATTTTATTACTTGTACCATATTTACAGCATGTTAGCATTTACATTTCATATATTATATTGTGTTGCACTATTCTGTCTGTTTGGCGGGATGGGATTTCTGAGAGATGAGCCCAGTACACAGGCTCGAGTATACACTTAGAGTTAGAGTGGAGAGTAGTGGGACCTACGTGCCGTCTGGAGTACGTGGGTAATCACGAAATTTATAGCTAGACGAGGCTATCTTGGGGCCCATCATGGCGTACGCATCTTGCGTATTCCAGGATGTCGATCTAGAGAGCTGTCGACTCTAGTGACCGATCATGAGGACCTTAGTGGAAACATCTCTCTTTAGTGGTGACAGTGGCAGACCACATTCTGTGGCAAACCCACTCGCACCCGAGGGTCCACTTTGGAACTTGCATAGGATATCCCTTTTGAAAGAGAATCAGTGGAGGCACTCCTCGATTGGCGATAGTACTGTACCCCGAGGGATGAATGTACTATTGCTTCTCGACCTCAGTGCCAGAAGCTGAGGACCTTTCGTTTTGGAGAATCAGTTGAGGCCTCCTCGATTGATGATGATGCCAAACCAGAAATGGTGAACGTATCATCATTTCTCGACCTGAGAGCCCGGGATACTGAACATCCTAGTACCCACATGTGAGAGGGGCGGGTTGTTTACAGGTTTGCAGGTAACCTTGACCTTCTACATACCCGGTATTCTGGATTTCCTATCAGTGTGGACTTATCAGCCTGGTATTCTGGTCTTTTGATCATCCGGTATTTTGGTATTCCGGTATTCTCTTCAGAACAGACTCATGAACCTATTCAATCATCAGCACAACACAGTGATTATTCGGATTATATGGAAGCTGTGATCCCATGTCTTATTGCATTCATTTTATTGCATTGCATTTGCATCTTGCATCATTTTTGCATATCCTTTCTCCAGGCCAAACCAGTGAGCTCATCCATCCTTTATCTGAACTGCAGTTTGATTTCCCGACTTTTGTATTGGACTTGAATCAACCTTGGGAAGGATCATGAACTCTGGGGAACAGAATCAGTTTGTGACTAGGGCCGATGTTGAATTGATGAAGCATCAGTTGGACCAACTTATGGAAGCTATGGCCACCATGACAAGGGGAGATGCCAATATTCAAAGAAATGAGAATGTTGTTCCACCTCCGGTGAACAGTGTTGCCCAGGCTCAGCCGATACGAATTCCTGTTGAGGATCCTGTTATGCAAAAACATCCCATTGTCCGAGACGGGCATTCTTCTTCTCTTGATGCCACGGACTATCAGAGCTTTGTCTTCTCTATGCCAGATGTCCAAGGGGTAGTTTCACAGATGAAGCCTAAGGATCCACGATCTGTTGATGATGAAAGATACCGCGTGTTGGACGAGAAAATTAAAGCCCTGGAGAGGCGTGATACTCTTGAGTTGAGTGCTTCAAGCATGTGCCTGGTACATGGCCTGGTAATGCCTCCAAAGTTTAAAATGCCGAAGTTTGAGCAATACAAAGGAGATAGCTGTCCGAAGCTACATTTGGTGATGTTCTGTAGAGGAATGACTTCACATGTCGACAATGACAAGCTCATGATTCACTGCTTTCAGGACAGTCTGAGTGGGGCATCTTTGTATTGGTATATGCAGTTAGAAAGTGGTAGCATCCGATCATGGAAAGATCTAGCCAAGGCCTTTGTGAAGCAGTACAACTATAATCTTGACATGGCTCTCAGTCGGATGCATTTGCAAGACTTGTCTCAAGAAGATAACGAATCATTCCGAGAGTATGCTCAGAGATGGAGAGAGTTAGCCGCTCGTGTTCAACCGCCACTTTCGGATAGAGAATTGGTTGATTTGTTCATGGATACCTTGCAAGGGCCGTACTTGGAAAAGATGATTGCCAATGGGGCAACAAAATTTTCTGACCTCGTGATGGTGGGAGAACGTATGGAGAGATTGCTCAATTGTGGAAAGCTCCAAGGCATCTCGAACTTCCAAGCTAATGAAAATGAATCAGTTGTCAGTTCTCAGGAAGAGTTCGAGGAAGAAACTAGTTCCATGCAGGAATCTCTACCACCTCGTTCTCAGTGTTCAAACATATCAACTGTTCAGAGTCAACAATCTTATGGGTCTTCGTATCCAGGACAATATTCTTCTGCAAATCAGAGACCTCCTCAGAGTCAACGATCATGTCGCCGTCAGCAGCGTCAGCACGCCCGAGAAAGACCAAGGAAGCCAGGGAGGTATTTCACTCATTTGCCAATGTCATACAGTCAGATGCTGCCAAATTTGATTAGAGGTGGACTTATAGTGCTGAAGGAATTGAAGCCAGTGCCTTTTCCGTATCCACCAGGTTTTGATGTCAACGCCCGTTGTGACTACCATGCTGGGGCACAAGGGCATTCAACGGAAGACTGTAAGGTGCTCAGGAGCAAGGTTCAGACTCTTCTTGACTCCAACATGTTCTCATTCACGCCTCAGGGTATTCAAATCAACAATCCTCCTTCATCCAATCAGGTGGGTTCATCAATCCAGGTTATGGAAGAAGTCACTGAGAGCAGTTGTGCAGATGATTATCAGACTGACTTCGACGAACAATACTGAAGATGGCTAGCTCATTAGCAAATCAAGCTTGGAAAGCCCAGTTCCTCAAAGCTGGAAGCCATTCAGATCATGTCATTTCTTTGCATTTGTAGTTTCTTTTCTGTTAAAGTACAAACTCATTTGTAAAACTTGTTGTTTTCGATTGATAATGATAATGAAATGAATATGCATGTTTTGATTAAATCCAGTCGTGTTCACTCATATTTTTTCATCGATATCATATGCTTGTTTAAGCAGGATCCGAGGGAGGATGATGACATTCAAAGACGCAGAACTTCCAATTGTATGCTTTGGAACAAAACTCTGCTGATGATGTACAGGCATTGTTTCAATTCCTCAAACACCGGAGACATAAGGAAGATAATCCCTTGTCAACCCCGTTGAGCCTAGAAGCATGAGTTTCTTTCTGAAAACGAAAAAACCTCTATCTTAACCCGGGGCAGGGTAGGTGTCAGTTAATTTGACCAAGCATTCAAATTTCAAAAGGAGCGTCCCATTCGAGGATCAATTATACCTACGGTTATCCCTCACCAACCGAAGAGTGAGACGGTCACAACCCTTTACAAGTCAAGACAAACCTGTGTCACACGATTGTTCAAAAAAAAAAAGAATAAAAAAAAAAGAATCAAAACAAAAAGAAAAGAAAGCCCGCTAAGTCAAAACTTGAAAGCAAATGACTTAGGCAAAAGTTAGGGCATCCCGTTGGACTTCAAAATCAAAAGATTCAAAAAGAATAAGTCCAGGAAAAATAAGGGATATAAAAAACAAAAGAATGAAAAACAAAAGGATTACAAAAGAAAAATCCTCGAGGAAAAAACAAGTCGTGTGACTACAGACACCAAAGACAGAAGGGGTGACTGTCACTCCGAAAACCGTGTGGGTTCCTTCTATCCTTCTACCATTCATTAACCTTTTGAAAGGTGAACGCATGTGTCGAGTTAGCTGAACGTAAGACTGGAGAACATCAAGGAGAATGGGTGGGTTAAAACAAAACTTTGAGCCTTATATCCTTTCTTTCTTAAACCGTGAACCAGGCCACGTTACAACCCTCAAAAGACCTAATTGAAGCAGGGTTATTTCAAAAGCATACTTCGGTAAAGATCGCGTCGAAGCTGACTCCTAAAAGGTTTCTCTTGCCATTCATGTTGGTATCAGTGACATTTTGATTAGTGATTCATTCACTATATGTCACAACCTTTTTCCAGTGAACAGACTTGGATTTCAAAACTGTCATATGCATTGCATCAAAATCATTTAAAAAAAAAAAAACGACTTGTTTTACTTGTGAGTCAGTACTTGGCATCAGGAAAGTTTCTACAGGGGAAAGATTGATTAATCGAAGGTGCAAAGTGCCCGAGTACTCCGTTGAGCCGGGGCAAGTCATACCATACGGGCGATCCATTCCAAGATTCAGTTAATCTGGGGCAACTATGTTGTTAATCTGGGGCAATCAAGTCGAGATTCAATAAATCTCTCAAAGATCAGTTAAAGGTACTCCTTCACATATCAGCCAGACAGGGGCACAAATCATTCCAAGGCTGGGGCAGGCCACCCAAAGACCAGGAAGCTATTCTCTCCGGAGGATGGTTAATCAAAAGCCATGGGGCAATAGATGTCGGATCTTCACGAGACATCCTGAAGACATGTTCATTTACAGGTCATGCTGCATCGGGGCACCTCTTTTGGGTTATATCACGTCTGCAGGGTCCACGTTGATAGTTAACACGTGACGTCCCCAATAGAGTTTCTCACCTCGGCAGAGATGGCTGAAGTTTTATCACTCAGCAGAGCATTATGAAAATTGTGAATCATTCTCCCTAGCAAGAATTCAGGAGTTCGCTCTCCCCTAGCCAGTGTGGCGAAGTTTACTGCTCTCCAGCAAGAGTTTATATTCCTGTACAGAGTGTTGGATTTGTGCTTCCTCAGTTTGCTGTAAAGTTTGTCTCCCCCACGGAGTAATGGTAAAAGGTAGATTCCAAACAGAGGACCCAGTCTGATCTTGTCCCCTAGCAGGGCTGACATCATCAACCATCGCTCCCCAAGCATATTTTTTGGTGGTGGTTAGCTTTCCCCAGCAAGTCAAAGGTAGATTGTCATCAGCAGAGTCCTGAGATGTTTCTCCAGCAGACGGTTGTTATTCATGCTTTCCTGCAGAATGGAGGTTTAGTCGGGATCTCGAGCAGTTATGACACTGAAAGCGGTTCAGTTTGTTATCCCCAGCGGATGGCCTCGTCTCTTCAGTATTTATTTTGCTGGAGTGCTCCTGTTGCATATCATAAACATCATTGCATAATCATCATCGCATATCATCAGCATAGCATTTCATGGAGCCTTGTAAAACCGAAGAGAAAATCCATGGCCCAACCTTGCTCGACATCCTTCCACAACCCACTTTCCTGGTATAGTTCAAAAACCTGAAATCCTATCCCTATTGGTTTTCCCTTTTAAGCAAAAGTCCAATCCCTATTGGCACCTCCTTCAAAACCCAATCCCCATTGGTACCCAGAAAGACTTCGCCTTTGAAATAAACAATCACCATCAGGTTTCACCTGTCCTTGCCAGCAAAGTCCAATCGTACTTGGCACACTCTTCTTTTCCCGGTAGCCTGAGCATGCGTCGGCATTTTGCATATAGTGATCATTGCATCCTCAAATCGCGTAGCATTTCCATGTGATATGGAGCATTACGCCATAGAAAGAAAATTCAAACATATGCATGTGAGGCATAAGCCAGATTTGGTGTCTTGCGCGAAAGCCCGAATCAATTTCCAGTCAAGACGGAGACATATCCCCAGCAGACATTACAATTAACCCTTCTGCTTACCTTTCTTTTGGGTCGCAGATCATACGTCGATCTTACCCTCGACCAGTCTTTGTCCATCAACCCTTTGATGACGAAGTTTCAAAGCAAGTTTCTTTCCGTCAACCCTTTGACGATGTGTTCCGAGCTCAGGTTTCGTACCTTCGGATGTTTTCAGTTTCTTTCCGTCAACCCTTTGACGATGTGTTCCGAGCTCAGGTTTCGTACCTTCGGATGTTTTCAGTTTCTTTCCATCAGCCCTTTGACGCTGTGTTCCGAGCTCAGGTTTCGTACCTTCGGATGTTTTCAGTTTCTTCCCGTCAACCCTTTGACGATGTGGTCCGAGCTCAGGTTTCGTACCTTCGGATGTTTTCAGTTTATTTCCGTCAACCCTTTGACGATGTGTTCCGAGGTCAGGTTTCGTACCTTCGGATGTTTTCAGCTTCTTTTCTTCATCCCTATGACGATGTGTCCCTTCGGTCAGATTCTCTTTCCGTCATCCCTATGACGATGTGTCTCTTTCGGTCAAGTCGTCTTTCTGTCATGCCTATGACAATGTATTGTCCTCGGTCGGATCTTCTTCCTGTCATCCCTATGACAATGTGTTGCCTTCGATCGAGTCTTCTTCCCGTCAACCCTTTGATGATGTGATCCCTAAGTCAGGTATTCTTTCTGTCATCCCTATGACAATGTGTTTCCTGTGGTCAAGTCGTCTTTCTGTCATCCCTATGACAATGTGTTGCCTTTGGTCGAGTCTTCTTTCCGTCATCCCCATGACGATGTGTTCCTACGGTGGAATTTTCTTTCTGTCATCCCTATGACAATGTGTTATCTTTGTTCAGACTTTCTTTCCGTCATCCCCATGACGATGTGTTCCTACGGTGGAATTTTCTTTCCGTCATCCCCATGACGATGTGTTCCTACGGTGGAATTTTCTTTCTGTCATCCCCATGACGATGTGTTCCTAGAGTGGAGTTTCCTTTCTGTCATCCCTATGACAATGTGTTTCTTCGCATAGAATTTCTTCTCGTCAACCCTTTGACGACGTGCTTTCTTCTGTCATCCCCATGACAAAGTGTTCCTTCCGTTGAGTCTTTCTGTCATCCCTATGACGATGTGTCCTTTCAGTCGGGTTCCATTTTTCTTTTTGTCGATCCCTTTGATGATGTGGTGCTCTGGGTATGTTGTCTTTCCGCCAAATTCCTTTGACGAAGTGTGACTGGGCTCCCGTATTATTTTCTCTCCTCGCAGTTAGCAAATTTTGCGGTTCTTTTTGTATTCAATCACCTTGTACCTGGAATGTCTGAAAGCAGTTGCTATTATCCTTTCAGGTCCAAGTCGATTGAATAGGGGCAGCTGTAGCACCCCAAAATTTTCCCTACCTTTTTCTGGATTTTGCTTCGTGTTCATCTGCATTTTTAGGTCATAACTCATAATCATGCTTTGCATTGGGCTCCTAAGACATGAGATCGAAGAGGGTTCCTGCTATTGGTTTTTTTTCCTATTCAAAGGTTCATCAAGATCCAGGGTTGTTATATTCAGAGGTTCACCAGGTTTCAGGGTATACATCAACAAAGGTTATGGTTTCTCCTTCTTGGTTGAGTTTGTAGGAAGTCATCAATTGAAGATTGTGAGATTAGAGGTTATTTGAATCAAGGTTTCGTATTTACGTTGAGGTTCATCTCATTCGAGTATGAAGCAAAAGTTGTCATAAACATGTTCTTTATCAGAGTACGTCAAGCCACAAGGTTCCTTTTCTTTAAAATTCCTCAAAGGCGTTAAATACTAGAGTTTCACCAGCGTTGTGACTGAGATCTGCCGTGACCTAGAGTTTTATTAATGCTCAACATCTCAAGTCATATCTTCGTCAATAAGCTTCCATGGCAAGAGGATGGGAACTTATACCTCATTATGTACGAATTGGTTAACATTTCATCAGTTGAGGGTTCATTTTGTTCAAGGTGTGATTTTTCTTTCGCTTGTCGTTTGTCATACGAGTTAACGTGGCTTAAAGAATGAAATTGGTTGGCATGAGAATAAGTTGACATCTTGACTTCCCGCTCTCGAATCTGAGGTATAAACATTCAACGGGATGTGAATCTGTACTTGAAATGATTCGTGCTATTATGGTCAAATTTCCAACAACTGTTTTGGACGAACAATCACAGAAATTTTTTCCATTTTGGTGGCTTGCTTAGCAAATGATAATGATGATATTGTCTATTCTATGAGTGAGGCTGCCATAAAGAAGCTCATTGGTTCTGTTAATGCTAAATCACTTGAATCTACTCTTAAATGTGTTATTTCTTGGTATTTGGGTAGCAAGCCGCAATGCTGAGGTGGTGCCGCACAGGTTGAATTTCTTAGACACACTTGATAAGAATATAGATGAAAAGGTTCAATGAAATGGTCGTACACGTGCCATATACAAGTTAACGAAGGTATACAAATGAATGCCATGGAGGGGATCTCTAGTAACCTTCTGGAACATTGTTAATGGTGTGCCACGTGAAAAGCTAGGCAAAGAGAAGAGAAAATATTATTAAAGCACAAAGCACTGTTAGAGGATGCCATGTTAATATGATAATAATGATTCAATACAAGTGTTGATTTGAGATGGATAGTACGGTTGGATTGGAAGGGAAAACCTTCGGTGCATTTTGTTTACGTTTACTGAGAACCATTGTTAGTAATTTTCTTTCAGCCTCTCTTGAGAGTCTTGCCACATGTGACAGTGGTGGAACTGCTATCGCAACTTCTTTAAGAAATGATGTTTCTCACATTTTAAGTTTTGCTAAGGTTCTGGAAGTACATCTGCATTTAGATTCACTTGAAGTCACGTCTAAGGAGAACTACACAAGGGTACATAGCAGCCCAAAGAAACTCATAGCAGCGAATGGAAAAAGAGCATACGGCAGGTCACAAAAAGTTTCATCACAAGCCAAACTCACAACAGAAGTTTTGAAAGGAGAATTATAATAGCACTGTCAGTTATCATCAAATAAAGCTCAGTTTCACAAAATTTCCAACATGACACCAGAAAGAGATTACAAACAATTACATAGAAATTCTAACATTCTCCTAACTATTTTTCCCCAAACAAATTGATTTCACCAGAAAATACTTCTAACCTCTAACAAACTTCAACAGAATTGTAACTGAATTTCAGTGTGAAAAACCTATTCTACCCTCACTGCATTCTCTATAAAAACCGGCACTACCTTCATTCTTCAGCTCTCTCTTCTGCATTCTACACAATCTTCATCTTTCTCATTCTCCCACTCTTCATCTTCAATTCTCAAGAACTCTGCAACTTTTCAATTCATCCACTTCAATGTAGAACAAACATCTTCTTGGATTCATCTTCATCACCAGAAATCGCAACCTGCATAAGCTTTAACCATGGCCTTCGATTCACTCTAATCAATTCCAACCTGCAAATTCATCAAAAACTCATCAATAATCTTCAAACCAGAAACTACAACTATCACCTTCATTCATCATAATACCTACGATATCAACAACAACACTTCTTAACTCAATAATTTGCAGAAGCCATTAAAAGGTGTAAAAGAAGATTTGAAGTAGAAAGAAGAGGAAGAAAGTGCAAGGTGCAATAGCGGATTCAAAGAAGAGAAGGCGAAATTGAAAGCGAGGACGTAGCACGCATACCTGAATTTGTGGATTGAAGCGCCATCGGAGCGACTCCGATAGGTAATTCGAATTTCTTTCTCTTTTACGATCGCTGTTGAATCTGTTTGTGGAATAAGGTGTGTTGATGAATCAATTGCGTTGTGCGTTGTTGAGTGTGTTCTGAATCTTGGTGCGAGTTTGCTTCGACGTCATGTCCATGTCAGCACCTAGTGGAGGAAGGCGTTGGGAGTGATGAGATGAGCAAACGGAGAGGAAGGTTGCTACGGTGAGGTTTTGTAGGCGTTGAGAGTGACGGTTCCGGCGAAACAGAGAGAGGTTGAGGTTGTTACGCATCGGGAGAGAGCAAAAGCGCAAGTCGTCGCAGTTGTTATGAAGTCTGATTCATGTCTAGATCGTTGACGCTGATGAGTACCTGTAGTTTATCCTCCACTACCGCCGGCGTGAGGCCACGGCGCGGCGGAGACCGATAGTTTTTTCGGCGAGAGACGCTTGTTGAAGGAGATGTGGTATAAGTTGAGCGGAGGTCGGTTGCAGAGAAGAGAACATGGATTTTGATTTTGACGGAGAAGAATACATGGAGCTGGAAGGAGAGGAGTATGAAGCTAGAGGTGGAGAAAATGGCGGTGCGAGGAGAGTGTTTGACGGCGGAAGAAAGAGATGAGGGAATGAGTTTGGTTGAACATTAGGGTTTTAGAAGGAACTTTCCTCTGTAGCAAGGTGGACCTGGCTTCAAGCCCGTTTGAAAGTCATTCTCACACCCCCCGTGTCTCTCTCCCTCACCCCATTTCTTGGCTTTATTTTTTTTGTTTTGTTCTTTTTTTTCTAAATAAGACATTGGGCCTGACCTTAAGCCCAGTGTCGGGCCGTGTTTTTCATACCTCCTAAAATCTGACTACACCACCCTCTGTTTTCATTATTTGGACATGTGTTTAGTAGTTTTTTTATTTGATTAATGGTGTTAATTGGTTTAATAGTTGTTTTGGTTTTGATTTTAGGCAATTAGATTAGAATTAGATTACTTCTAAATCTCATTTTAATTAGAAATTAGTTTCTAATGTTTTCTTTTAATTTTAGATTTAACTTTTAGAATTAATTGCTTTTAGAATTAGTTTAAAAATTAACTTGGAATTAACTTTAGAATTAATTTTAGAATTAGTTTCTAATCTTAGATTAACTTTTCTTTTTAGAATTTAATCTTGTTTTTACTTAGTATTCTAATTCTAATTTGGCTATTGTTGATTAATTGTTGACCTTAATTTTCATTGCTCATTTCTGGTTAATTCCTGATTAATTGTTTCTCTGGTTACTTAATTTTTCTTCATCCCTCTTTAAGATCAACTTAACTTCCATCTTAGAAGTAAGTTGCTTCTTATGTTCTTCTCCCTTTTTTAGGATAGTGTTCTTATACCTCACAAACCTTTAGGATCACTCCCTTAAATAATCAATTAGGATTGAGTCTTAGTTCACATAGATTTTTACCTTTGGTCCGCTCTTGAGTCTTTCATCTTCTCATCTCAAAGAAAAATGCAAAATACTTAATAAAGGTAGGCATTTATTGCATTTAGGCCTTTCATATAAGGAAAAGATTACAAGGGGTCTTCTCTTATAATCTTAGAATGTGTAGCATATAGCCCATCTTGGGTCAATGTGTTATACATTTGATCTTGTATGAGGGACTTAAATGCAATATTTGTTGAAGATACAAATAATAAAAAACACTTCTTCATTTCATAATCAACAAAAACACTTAACAAATACAAGTATGCTAGTGTGTTTGAACCTTGACAATTGGAACTAAGTGTGGGGGTCTTCTTCACTCTTAATGTGCTTTCTTACTCGTTCCATCTTGGAATGTGAGAAGGTACACATTCCAATGGCTAAGATTTGGATACACTATCATATGCAAACAAATGAAAAACTCCTAAAAGACAAAAACAAACAATAACGTCTTTCCTTTGGGAATTCTTTTCTCATCTCATTCACTCCTCCCTTAAGGATGCGTCATTTCCGTTCTACCGCAAACAGGTAACGCCTAAGTCTCCCTACAGCGAGTTGCAACACCTAAAATGCTAGGACGCGAACGTTGACGTATTCCACTAAAAAACACAAACAATCCATCCCTAGTTAGGGGAACTACGTCGCTCTGATTCTCATGTTCCCGATGAGATACGTAGGCTGTGGGGTAGGGCCCATGCGAGCACTTCTTTTATTTTCCCTACATTTGTTTTTCTTTCTTCTTTCTTTCTTTCAGTTCCTTTTCCAGTTCTTTTTCCAGCATCTTTCTATCACCCTTTGATCGAGACAAGCAAGCGTGGATCCCATCGGGTACGATGGACGCGAGGGGGTGCTAATACCTTCCTCTCGCGTAACCGACTCCCGAACCCAGTTCTCTTGGTCGCGAGACCATGCTTTTCCTTCTCTTCAGGTTTATGCGGTGTTTCCTTTCCCTCTCACGGGATAAATACACATTGCTGGCGACTCTGTTCGGTGCCACTTTCGCGTTTGTACTAGGATGAAAATCCCGGGAGCGACACCAACTTCGGTCTAAATCCAAAGTCGACCATCTCACTACCTTCTAATGGCCAAAGATGAGTTAACTAGGATTCTAAAGACTGTGACCATCATATCAACCATATCGGTACATGCCGTACAGTCTCCATGATCTATTGTCACTTACCTAAGGAATCACTAGGTCCGGGTGTAGGACCTTTCACACAAGTAACCCCAAAACAAAGCCCAATAGAAATAAAGCACATAAGTCAAACAATTTTAAGCAAGTGGTAAAGTGATCTAACTCTAAGGCAACCCCTCTTTTATTGTACTCCCCAGCAGAGTCACCAGTTCTGTAACACGGTGGGAAAACTGACTTTTTTTTCGCAAAACATGTTGCGGTTAGCAAGAGTCGCCACCGACTTTTCTTTTATCCAATAAGGAAAGGCTGAAAAGAACAGGAAAGACCTTGATAGATTTTGAGTTCGGGGGGTAAGTTATACAAAGGGAAGGTATTAGCACCCTTTGTATCCATGGTTATCCACGGGCTCTTAAATGCTTAGCTCACTTTTTTTTACTTACTTTTTGAATGTGTGTGAACGTTTTTTTTGAAAATATTTTGTAAAAGTTTGACTTTGTAATAATTCGTGTAAGAATGTATACAAAGTGTTTGTTTTTTTTTTAAAAAATATTTTTGGAAAAGTGAGATATGAAAAGTATTTGTTTTTTGAGTTATGAGCAAGCATTTAAAAATTACTTATCCCTAATTTGTAAGGTCTTTCTTATACTTATCATTTTCCTTGAGAGATAGTACTATCCATCCCATTAATGGGTAAGTAGTACTGTCTATTGGATGTTGAGGGACAGCGAAGGGTCATCGAATGGTCATAGAAGGCAACATGTAAGGATACCTTAGCAATGCGAAGAGACTATCATCATTTTTCCATAGGGTCGTCGAGGGACAAAATCATTTTTTGTAGGCAGCTCGAAGGGTCATCGAGGGACTATGATCTTTATATCGAAGGGACTATGATGATATTATTCGTAAGCGTCTTTTGCTAAAGTACCCCTACTTTCGAGGGACATGACCGTTTTAATCGTAAGGCAACAGAGAGAGGCTACCCTAGAGGTGAATATGTGCAATGTGCATTGATTCAATTATATTATCTTGAGTTATAGGTCATTCTAACGTTTGATTTTAGATCTTGCCATACATGCCTATTTATCTAGCAAATAAAATATAAATGCGAAAAATAAATACCTACACTATTACATGGCTTATGGGCAGTTACATGATATAATCGTGCGAGAATGTAACATAGACTATTACAAGGCTTATGGACAGTTACATAATATAATCGTGCGAGAAATGTAAACTACACTATTACAATTTATGCACAAACTTATACATTTATTCTAAGAAAATAAATGATAAACGAAAAGCAATTACATATTAAAAATCAAGTTAAATGTCCTAAATATCTAAGTCAATATTCGTTTTTTTATTTTTTATTTTTGAGAAATAATTTTAAAATAAATAAACCTAATTTCTAATTCATTTGTACAAAAATTAATTAATTATAAGCCTAAGTCTAAAAAATTAATTTTAATAAAAATATAATCTATGCCTAAAAAAAGATTACATAACCTAAACTATATTTTTTATTCTTTTAACGGTTTTATGATTTTTTTTATTGTTTTAATTTAATTGAAAAGAAATAAATAAATTAATTGAAATATGATAAAAGAAAGGGATTAGAAAATGGTTAAAAAGAAATTGCATAGGGTGGGAATCGAACCTTCAGGATGAGTATTTAATCCTTGGTTTGGATTGAGAATGATTGGAAATGGAGTTTTGAATTTTCACCTTTTTTTTCAAGAATTTTGTGATTTGGAAGCCTTCCTTTGTGAAGCCCTTTCTCTTGTGTTTGAGCCTTGTATTTATAAGAGAAACATGGTAGACAAAGAATCATTGAAGAGCTAGGATCAAGGAACATGTTTCCAACCATTTTAATTTTTTGAAAACCATGTTTCCTTCACTCTCTCCCACGGTTTTATTTGGGTTTAGATGGCTTTGAATGACATGTTTTAACCTTCTAGAAACTCCATTTTAAAGGATCCATGTGCCCACCATTATTTGATTTATTTTGTTTTATTTAATTTTGTTTATTTCTTTGAATAAAATCAAAATAAAATAAAATCAAAATCAAAATTATACCAAAGTGAACTTTGAGGTCCTTGAATATGTCATAAACATGATTCAACCTTAAAAGATAGGCCCATTGGTCCAAAAGCTCAAAAATGTTCAATGTAGGTTTCATGCGTTTCTCAAATTTTGCTCAACTTGCACCAATCGTAACTCTCTCAATTTTTGTCATATGAAAGTGATCTTGGACTTTTTGGAACCCTCAAGATGTCCCCTACAATTTTCGTGTTGATCACTTTTTCATTTGAAGTCTTTATTTTTGTGTAAATTGCTTTGACGAAAAAAGTGTCTTTTTGTTGACTTTCAAAATGACCTGTAAAGTTTTGGTCCATATCTCTCAAACGAGGCATTTTTGGCCTTGAGCTTAGAGATACAAAGTTGTAGAGAATTTAATTTCCTTCAAAATGAGCTTTGGTTGAGGAATTTATGATGAAGTATGTGAAAGTTGTGCATGATCAAAGTTCAGTTGACTTTTCCTTAAGAAAACCCTAATTTGGCAATTTTTTACTTTTGAGTAAATCTTGATTTTCTTGAGGAATCATGATTAACGCTTGATCAAATGATGAATGGGGCTTCAAAATCTTGATGTTGGCAAGAAATGATTACGTTTTACTGTAAATTGGTCAAAGTTGACTTTTGGTCCAATACAATCGACTGTTGATCATTTGAGCAATTGACTGAGCAAACTTGTGAAGCAAGGCTTGAGACTTGACATGAGGATACCCTAGAGCACATAGAGAACCATGAAGTCCATCTGAGGTATTGAGAGCTCAATTCCTTTTGAGAAAAAATAAAACCCTAGTTGTAGGTTGATTGTTTAGGAGGAGAGCTTGTATGGTCAATCCTTGAGTAGTCTTGAGCTTTTGAGACTCCTAGGAGTGTGAGGAAGCTTCTTGAATCAATTTGTCTCAAAGATGTGAGGGAAAATTTTGGGGTGCAACAGTATCAAAACCAACTATGATCAAACAGTTGTTGTATCATATGAGGGCTTTCCAAAATGGCCAAGAACTCCATCAAATTCCACTTGAGCCATGAGATATGACCATGCCAATTGCCTTGCTGAAAACTGTCATGGCAAGGCAGATTTTGGAGTTTTGCTCGATTTACCCAAATTTTGCAAAGGGCAAGAACTCTATCCATCTGAACACCTCAAGGGGGGACCAAGAAGGAACCATCTCTGATCCCAAGCCTCCCAAGTCTTTGGAACCAAAAATAGCATGCTAAACCTAGAAATCCCTAAAGAGGGGACAAGACTCCAATTTTGTTTTGGAGCATTCAATGGATGCACCAATGTGGCATTGACTGAGCCATTCCCAACTAAACTCAGTCAAGACTTATCCAAGACCAAGGGAACCAGCAACCTGTGCCCTAACCTTTAGTCAATGGCTAGAGGAGACTTGGATTCCAAAATGCAACCATTGGCCAAACCTCTGCAGCAGTTGCCATTCACTATTACTTGCAAAACAAACTTGCTCTACCATAAATAGAGCTCATTTGTGATCAGTTTGAGTACAACAAAGCCATCAAACAGATGCTTTCCTCAAAATCTCTTCTTTCACTCCAATTTGCCTTCCAAAGGAAGTCACTATCGGGTTTTAAGTTTGAGAGCTATTCCAACCAAACCAATCACACACACACACACCTCAAAAACATCATATAGAAGTGATCCAAACACTCACATAACATCTGGAACACCAAAATCACAAAATCACTAGCCAATTGCTCAAGCCTTTGACAGATTTGCAGTTGGGGTACCATCTCAAGTTCCAGATCATTTCAATCAATTCCAAGCATTCAGACACACTCCATGGCACCTAGGGAAGCTATCCAGATCATTGGAACCTAGCTGTAACACCTCTAACACAAAACACGATCACCAACTGCAAGAGGTAAGCATGAGCTCTTCTAACTCTATGATCCATGAATTTCTGCTGCACAATAATTTGGCCATATGTTCATAATCATGCATAGAGTATTTTCCCTCAATCAATTGCAATGTTTGAATCGTGTGTGGAATTTCTGAACCTTCATGCAGAATTTAGGGTTCTTGAGGTTTCTCTTTGATTTCTTATTCCATGCTTAAAATAAATGAAATTAAAGACTATAGACATGATCGTGAGGTTGAAACGAGTAGATTGATATGTAGATTGCATGATATAATCAAGTATTCAGTGAGATTGGATAGAAAACGCAAATCTGCAGAAACAGAGGAAGGGCGCGTGTTGTTGCCATGTTCTTGGCGCCCTTTTTCAAATATTTGAATATTTGAATTTTGTGATTTTATTTAATTGATTCAAAAATTAATTTCGCTCTGAGTTTTAATGATTTTGAGTTGATTCTTTTTTTAATAATTCACAAAAATGTTAAAATATTTTATTTTACCAAAAAATCCCAAAAATATTATTTATTTCATATAATTGATATTTTTCCAAAGAATTAATGTTTTAATTATTTTTGACATTTAAAATATTTTTCCTTCTTGATTTTGCAAATTTTAATGATTTCTAATCATTTTGTAGGTCAAAACTTGATTTTTGAAACATTAATCCAAGATCACAATTTGTTTTCCACATGTTAAACAATTTTGATCATTTTAATTGAATTTTTATTCAATTAAAGTACATTTGGAAAACAAATTAGGGTTTTGATTAATTCAACCCTCATCAAACCTTTTAAAAACACTTTTGGGCCTCTAATAGAGTGTAAGACCCAATCCCCCTTTGTACCTAAAACGTTTTGGGTTTCTGTCATTGTATAAGTTCCGGTACAGTTTTCAAAATAACGGTGCGATCGTTGTTTTTTATCTGGGCCTCTCCTTGAGTTGTAAGCCCCATATCTTGTACAAAAATAACTCTTTGGGCCTCTAATAGAGTGTAAGTCCCAACCCTTTTTGTACATAAACCATTTTTGGGCCTCACTTATTGTATAAGTCCCTCTGTACATTTTCAATAAACGGCGCGATCGTCGCCTTTTCAACACAAATCATCTGGGCCTCTCCTTGAGCTGTAAGCCCCACTTTTTCTTTTAAAATAACCTTTTGGGCCTCCAATAGAGTGTAAGACCCAACCCCCTTTTAACCAAAACCTTTTTGGGCCTCAGATATTGTATAAGTCCCTCTGCGTTAAAAGAAAATATCGGCACGATCGCTAGTTCAAAAATCAAACCCTGGGCCTCTCCTTGAGCTGTAAGCCCTACCACTTGTATAAAAACAAACCTTTGGGCCTCTTGAGAGAGTGTAAGACCCATCCCTTTGTACAGAAAACCTTTTTGGGCCCCAGTCACTTGTATAAGTCCCCCTGTACAAATTCAAACAACAATGCAATCACTGATAAAACCTTGGGCCTCTTCTTGAGCTATAAGCCCCAACAATCTTTTCAAAGCACTTTCTCCTTTGATTTTGAATATAATATTGTTATCAAACCTTTCTTTTTTGAACAACTAACAAAACAACATGAAAGCTCTACAACCGAGTAAGTGTTTACCCGTTTTCTTTAACCGCTTTCATATATATATATATATATATAACTGTATTGTGGGGCTTCTCACTGTAAGTCTTCTTTCACATACTTTATATACTGTAGCACTAGGTGAAGCCCCATCAACTACGTCTAGCACTAGGTGAAGCCTCGTTGATCACTTTTAGAAATAGACAAGACTAGATCCACTATAGGAGCACTAGATACAATCTTCTCTTTGGTTGTTCTCTTTAGAAATTGTCAAAGAAACTCTAACTCCCTAGAGATGATCTTTTCTCCGTGAATGGCATCTCTTGATTTTCTTCCAAATTCTCGAACTTTCCTGGCTTGATCTATTCTCTGTGAATAGCCTGTCTTGAACTTCTCGGGGTTTGGGGACCCAGAGGCTTCTTAAAAGCATCCCCGCCTCCTCTTGGGCGTTGTACAAGGACTCATCGGCTTCTTAGAAGTTTTCACAGCCTCTTCTTAGGCTTTGTATAATGATTCTTCCTCAGCGAAGATAGCCTCCTCTTGGGCTTCGTACAAATTGTCCCTTCGGCTTCTTAAAAGTTTTTCTACCTTCTCTTGGGCTTTGTACAAATTGTCCCGACGGCCTCTTAAAGGTATAGGAACAGAAACTAGTCATCTTAATAGAACACTCTTTCAAAAGAGTCTAGACCTTCATCCCTTAACCTTCCAGCCTTCATTCAGGCATCATACAACATGCCTTCGCTATCTGAGATTCAACTTCTCAAACACCAGTAGACTTGAATGGTCTCAACACCCTTTGGATTTCTCATTTCCTTAAAGAACAGGAAATAACCCTGATCTTTTGATCAGTACCAAAGTACAACCCCACTTGGAATCAATCTCCTTATAAGAACTGATTTTCTCTTTTATAACATACTGGACCTGTCACTCAACTAAACAGTCATCAACCTCTTTAGCCTCCATCTCGGGCTTCGTACGAGATACAAAAACACTCTCTTGTTGAGTATAAAAGATCCTCTTGTTGGGTCAACACACCTTTTGGCCTCCTCTTGGGCTTTGTACAATGATTCTCCCCACACTCTCTTGTTGAGTATAAAAGACTCTCTTGTTGAGTCAAACCCCTCTTTTAGCCTCCGTCTTAGGCTTCGTATAAGACAGATAAAAGTACTCTCTTGTTGAGTATAAAAGACTCTCTTGTTGAGTCAATCACCTGGTCAGGACTCTCTTGTTGAGTCAATCACAAACCCCTTTAGCCTCTATCTCGGGCTTTGTACGAGATCCAAAATCACTCTCTTGTTGAGTATAAAAGACTCTCTTGTTGAGTCAATCTCATTTTAGCCTCCATCTCGGGCTTCGTACAAGATATAAATCACTCTCTGGTTGAGTATAAAAGGCTCTCTTGTTGAGTCAAACCACTTTCAGCCTCCATCTCGGGCTTCGTACGAGATAGAAAACACTCTCTTGTTGAGTATAAAAAGACTCTCTCATTGAGTTAAACAACCTCCAGACTCTCTCGTTGAGTCAATCATCTGTTCAAAACTCTCTTGTTGAGTCAAAACACTTTAGCCTCTATCTCGGGCTTCGTACGAGACACATAAAAACCCCCATTTGTTGGGTCAATAGCCTCCTCTTAGGCTTTGTATAAAGAAAACCCCGGTTGAGTCAGTCAACCTTTTAGCATCAAACCTATGCCTCGCCACAGTATACAAACATCAACAACTCCTCTTTAGAGATGACAAATTCTCTCTAAAAAACTCTTTAGCTTCACATCTTGGGCTTTGAACAAGATACAAATAGACCCTTCAGCTTCACATCTTGGGCTTTGAACAAGATACAAACCACCTTTAGCTTCACGTCTTGGGCTTTGAACAAGACACCAAAACAACCTTTTTCCTCCCATAGAATAGGAGGAACTATGATCGCTCTGATTTCCCTGTTTCGTTAAACGGGAATACGTAGGCATAAGATTGAAAAATCTTAGCGAGCACACAAATCAAAAACCCAAAATCCCATACCTTCACGCATCAATCGAAAAGCATCAATCCTAATATCCTACCAAAAACCTCGCAAATGATCCAGACATTCTGATTTTTAACAAAATAAACTGAAGAGAGGCCCATAATCTTAACCGCATCTGTAACCTAACAGACCGCTGTTCAAACTCAGTATGAAAGCAGGGTTAATTGGAGACATCTATTTCCCTTCCTTCATCAGCTTCAATAGGATAAAAAATGAATCGACCTGTAGTATCCCAGAGCGACAATGCTTAAGAACCACGTCCAAAAATCGCTCGCTACAGAAAAATGGCGCCCACCGTGGGGCTTACTTCCTCTTCTTCTCAACCTTTGATAGAAACCTTAAGTTCATAAACGCCATAGAAAGGGCGACTTCGCTAGGGACGATCATTCTTTCTTCTATAAAATTCAAAGTATCACAGAAATGGCGACTCTGCTGGGGAGTCATTGTCTGTTAGGATCATAAGACTAGAGGTCTAGGATGATTAAGATAAATATATATACTGCTTTTCCTAATTGATATCTGTGTTTATTTTTCTGCTAATGGGAATGCGTGTGATGCCGCATGTGGAAATATTGAGTATACACCTAAGATAGGTGATGGCAATGCGGGTAATCTTACTGGGAGTGAATTCCAGTTAAGATCCCCCGATCAACCATCAAACTCAGTGGAGACTCCCTTTGCAAATACATTGCCTATACGACTTCGGTTGTTGAAAGTAGTGTGGTCGACTGGGTTATCTGAGAAGCTGAGGTTTTTAGCAGACTTAAGCCATTTTGTAGTGCGAAAGTTATCGAAAATAGTTGTCACGCGATACTACCCTCATCTGATATTGCTCTAAGATACATCACCTAGCACGGTTCCTGGCTTGCTGATGTTATCTAAGGGAATCAATGATTTTGAGAGACAGGTACAAAAAATCACCAGTATAAACCTTTGGGGGGGGGGGGTAGAGCCTTGACTTCATGACACCTAACCTTTGACCCCATGTTTTTTCTATGTTTTTGTGTGCTGCATTCATACATTCATTTAAAAAACATTAAAACAAAGAAAAAATCTTCTCTTCTAGTCTCTCTTTTTCCAACTAAACTAAGACAATGATTGCAAATGTCAGAGAAAGGAGATTGAGCTAATGGATTTCGGTAGAAGGAAAACTCATAAGTACACCTTCAAGGTTCCAAAGTTAAAGGATTTGAGAGGTTTGGCGAGAATGATCACCAACCACGAGCCTTTCAGAGCTAAATATGGAGGACTACTGTCTCTATTAAGGGTCCATGTAATCGAAGGAATCCTGTCCACGCTAATCCAGTTCTACGATCCGGTTTATCACTGTTTCACATTCCCAGATTATCAGCTAGCACCAACGCTGGAGGAGTACTCTCACCTGACTGACCTGCATATCACTGATCAAGCTCCCTTTTCTGGACTGGAAGAAATTCCAAAGGATCAAACCATTACAAGAGCAATTTATCTGGATGAGTCAGAAGTCAGGACTCACATGACCACTAAGGGTGGCATCCAGGGTTTGCCAGCCCAGTTCTCGACAAAGAAGGCTCTGTACTTTGCTAGTATAGGGAACGTGGCCGCTTTCGAGGGCATCTTTGTTTTGCTCATCTACGGGTTATTTTTGTTTCCCAACATTGATAACTTCGTAGATATCAACGCCATTAAGATATGCCTGATTGGAAACCTTGTACCAACCTTACTTGCATATGCGTATCATTCGGTACACCTAAGGAATTTATATAGCGGAGGAATAATCACGTGCTGTGTACCCCTGCTTTACAAATGGTTCATTTCCCATTTGCCCAAGTCTGCTGCATTTTGGGATCAAAAGAATACTTTACGTTGGTCGCAGAGAATCATGTCTCTTACCAACGCTGACATCGATTGGTACAATTAAATCCACGACGGGATCAGGATCATTGACCGTTGTGGAAATTTCACAAATATACCCCTTATAGGAACTAAGGGAGGAATCAACTATAATCCAATTCTCGTTCGTCGTCAATTTGGATACCCAATGAGGCACGTCCCACGGAATGCTCATCTGGAAGGTATTTTCTTCAAGGAAGGAGAAAATGATAGGGCACTAAAGACAGAAACAGTGCATGCTTGGAAACACGTTCATAGGAAAGGACGAGAGTCTCTAGGAAAACCAGACTGTGTCTCGGTGGAGCCTTATCTCCATTGGGTACAAACTAGAGCTCTTAATCTGAGGATGCCTTACCCTCGTCAGGAAGCTCTTCCATTAAGGGACTCTGCCCTTTATTTTATGTCTGAGACGGAAAAGCTTCAGGTTACTCTCAACAAAGTTCAACAGGAGAAGAGGTCTTGGAGGAACAAGTACCGTATTCTCAATGTGGAGTGTAAGAAGATACATCAACTATTGAAATATAAAGATGCTCTGATTGAAATTTTAGAGCAACATGCTGTATAGAATCAGGATGACCAAAGGAATTTGCTCGCTCCTTTCACTTGGCAAAGGAATGACAACCCGACAACGGTCCAAGAGCCCCGGTCAAAGAAAAGAAAAGTACCAGAACCAGCACCTGAGCTCTCCTTAGAAAAGACTCGGGATTCATTAGTTTAGATTTCCTTTTTCAGCACTTTGTAATCTACTGTATTTCCGTTTCTGCAATCCTTTGAATTCAATAAAATGGGATTTCCCCACTGTTTGATATTTGCAATCCAATTGTCAAAGTTTACTTTGATTAAACAAAAATATACAATTAATAATCATTGCATATCATTCATCATTCTCGCGTAAACGCATTCTTCTTATCTACGAATCTCACGTTTATGTCTCGATTCTAGAGTCAAACTGTCTCATTCATACAATACTCGTGCCAATCGTCAGAAAAAGATGGATGATCTCGAGAAAGAGAACAGAGAGTTGAGGGAAGAGATCGACACTCTGAAAGAAGATCTGAGAAAGCTTCATAACGACATGTAAGCTCTAGCAAAAGCTCAGGTGCAACAACAACGGACTGTGATCTCAGATATCACATCAACGCCCATAGTGGAAAAGTATGATCCTAGGTACAAAATGCCGAAAGATCGTCCCTGGGGCATACCACCCAACTATATCCCGGAAGGATATGTTACGCTGATCGCTGAGGATCAAGGAACCACAACAGGAGCCGCTGGGCCTGAAGGTTACAAACTTCGAGAAAGCGAAGATGCCAGGGGCATGACAGCAACTCCTGAAGGTTACAAACTTCGGGAGGCACCGAGAGTCTCGGCCATAATAAATATACCACCACCCGTGGTACACACTGTGCCGAAAGGACAGATTCCCCAAATACCTCCTGGTGGAAACGACATCATGTTCGATAGAATGAATGAATTCCAGGAGCAGTTCCTAGAAATGCAGAAAGAACTGCAAGCCCTTTGTGGTCAGGATCTATTTGGAAAGGACGCCGCAGACCTCTACTTGGTCCCCAATGTGAAAGTCCCGCACAAATTCCAGGTGCCCGACTTTGAAAAGTACAAGGGTAACTCTTGCCCTCAGAGCCATTTGGTGATGTATGCTCGGCGAATGTCAGCTCAGACAAAGAATCAGGATCTGCTGATCCATTACTTTCAGGATAGTTTAACCGGTGCCACATTAAAATGGTACACGGGTTTAAACCGCGCTACGATCGGCACGTTCAGAGATATTGGCGCCGCCTTCGTTCAACAATATAAGTACAATTTGGACATGGCACCGGACAGAGATCAACTCAGATCGATGTCACAAAAGGATAAGGAAACCTTTAAGGAGTACGCTCAAAGATGGTGTGAAATTTCCACTCATATTTGTCCACCTCTGGAGAAAAAGGAGATGACAAAGATCTTCTTAAAAACCTTAAGCTCATTTTACTACGACAAAATGGTTGCCAGTGCGCCCAGTGACTTCACCGAGATGGTGGGCATGGGAGTTCGTCTTGAGGAAGCAGTCCGAGAAGGACGTTTAGTTAAAGACGCTGGATCATCAAGTAGTACAAAAAGATACGTTAGTGCTCTCCCTAAGAAAAAAGAGCAGGATATTGGGAATATCTCTCTCAGAAAGCAAAGGCGACGTTACCAACCAGTAGCAGCTGTAACTCCTGCTATTAACCCTGCGCCTGTTGTAACACCCCCAATCTATACCCCGAGTAATTAAAGTGATAACAAATAATAAGAGTATAATTAAAACATTCATGGCATAGACTGGAGCGTCACATCAAAGTAATGAAATATAACAACCTGCTCATATAGATATGCAACAATCAGGTAGCAACCTAAACAGAGGAACTCAGTTACTAACACCTACAATTCAGATACAAAATAAAAGCGGAAAATCTGCAACTGAAATCTCATATATAAACATAGAAATTTGTCTGTCATATACAGAGTCATACATGTAAAATCCAAAAAGACATATATATACACATAATCACATAACGATCTCCCCGACTACCCAGTGCTACATATCAGAACCGGCCGACAAAAGAATGAAGACGTAATCTTCACAAAAAGACCTCCAGCATCTAATCTGCAATGCCTCATAGAGCATTCAAAAGAGCAGAAGGCTGAGAAACACAATTATAATATAGTTGCATACAATTATGTAATAACATGAAATACGCATTCAAAGACATTCTCACCACAACGTATACCATAATTCAAATACAAAACAACACAATTCATAATTCCTGCATCCATCACTAAGGCATAACGATCATGCTCAATACATTTATCACCAATATATATATATATATATATATATATATATATATATATATATGTGTGTGTGTGTGTGTGTGTGTGTGTGTGTGTGTATATATATATATATATATATATATATATCAACCCATTAATCCCATTCACAATTTTCCACACATAATCAATCCATTCATGACATATGCAAATGCACAGAGACCGACACAACGACTCTATGCATGCGGTACCATTCCATCCATCATTCTCATCATTAATTCACTCAGGAATTATTGGAATCATCGCTTGTTACTTAGTGTAACTCCCCGTCGGGCAAACGATGTTCCCCGTCGCTTTAGGTCCTCTTGGTATAAGGCTCACGACGTTTATGGACCGCTTTAGGTCCTCTTTGTATAAGGCTCATGATCCGATCGCTTTAGGTCCTCTTTGTATAAGGCTCACGATCATCTATAACGTCGCTTTAGGTCCTCTTTGTATAAGGCTCACGACCGTTACAACCTATTTCCTATGGAATCGTTTTGTCGCTCACACCCCACAAGGGCACACGACATCACAAGATGCATATCATGATGCTTGGCATACAAATGAATCATGACAATCAAATGCATATACATATATAACCATGTGAACCTTCTCAACATCAATAATCATGCATTGCAATCAAACCCAAAACAATGCACTTATTTGCCATACGGCCACAAACCATCATCACCATATCTCATCACATGCATTCACATCATATAACAGCACACAAGCTATACGTTATATGTATCAAAAGCATATCACATGATTACACATCAATAGCACACAATTACGACGGTAAAAGTCGACAAAACGAGACGTTTCCAAATTCCCGACACAATTAAATCAGCCACTAACTTCTACACCATTTTTATAAGAAAGAACATCTCATTAGCTTTCCAATGATACCAAGAACGTCTCGATCCGAGTTACAGTTCAAAAGTTATGGATTTTTAAAGAAAATAGAATTATTGAAAATTCCCGGGAGCGCCCGGCGGTACAAATTTTTGCCCGGAGGTCCCCCATTTGCTAATGCATCGCCCGGCGAAACAGCGGCGTAAATCGCATGTCAAAAACCCAAAAGTTATAGAACCAAAACCATCAGCGCCTCTTGACTTTCGCCCGGCGCTGCAGGGGCGTAAGTTTCGCGTCGCCCGACGCTCAAAGCGCCGCCCAGCGGTACGCATTAGAAGCAGAATTTTCTGCTGCGGGTTACACGGTTCCAAAACCCCAAAATCCAACTTTCTCCAACCAAAACGTTTTCAATTAATCCAATCAAGCATCAACAATGTTCATACATATAATACGATCATACTACGTGATTTATATCGATTTCCGACCGTGAAAACATCAATTTCTATTCATTTTTCTCATTCCAACCTAGAATTGAAATACTATGAAAAACAAGTAAACATTCAAACACACACATACATATTCATACACAAGCATACAATAACCGAGTTTCGCACTCTTACCCGATTAATCGTGCTTCGAAGTGTCGGTTAAATCGATTTCTTACACTTCAAGTTTTCCTCTTTTTCTTCTTCTCACTCTCTATTTCTATTAACTTCTTTTTTCTCTCTTTCTAACCTCCATATTTCTATTTTAAGAAAAACAATAATATCTAACCAAGCAATATGACCAAAATACCCCTACACTCCATTTTCTCGCAAACACTCTCAAACGCGATAAAACATAATAACGACAAACATAACATATTTACCAAATAAAACCAAGAATAAAATAATATAAAAACAAAAATAATTAAATTGACTCGATTAAATAAATCTAATAAAAAACGGGGCGTTACAATTCTCCCCCACTTAGAAATTTTTGTCCTCGAAAATATTACCTGAGACGAACAACCCCGGATACGATTCCCGCATCCGACTCTCCATCTCCCAAGTCAAATTGCCCTCAGCAGCGCTTCCCCACGCTACTTTCATAAGCGCAATATCTTTGCCTCTTAACCGCTTCAAATCGCGATCCAAAACCCTCATCGGTAATGCCTCAACCGTAGGGTTCTCCCTTACTTCAACCTCATCCATCGGAATCACATGCGACGGATCCGGAACATACTTCCGAAGCTGTGAAACATGGAACACATCATGCAAATTCGAACGATTCGGTGGCAACGCCACCCGATAAGCCACATCACCCACTCTCACGGATATCTGATAAGTACCAATAAACCGAGAAATAAGTTTCTTCGACTTCAATGCACGTCCAACACCCGTCACCGGTGTAACTCTCAAAAATACATGATCACCTTCTCGAAACTCAAGATCTTTCCTCCTTCGATCATGATAACTTTTCGGCCTACTCTGAGAAGCCTTCATCTTCTCACGAATAAGTTTCACCTTTTCCGTAGTTTGTTGAACTAACTCCGGTCCAACCACCGAACTCTCACCAGATTCATGCCAACACAAAGGTGTTCGACATATTCTTCCATACAACGCTTCAAAAGGTGTCATTCCAATACTTGAATGGAAACTATTGTTATACGTGAACTCGACCAACGAAAGATAACTATCCCAAGCACCACCTTGCTCAAGAACACAAGCTCTCAGCAAATCTTCCAAAGACTGAATAGTTCTCTCGGTCTGACCATCCGTCTGAGGATGATAAGCAGAACTCAATCTCAACTTGGAACCTAACGCCTTTTGCAAACTTTCCCAAAATCTGGAAGTAAACCTCGGATCTCGATCTGAAACAATACACAACGGAACACCATGTAATCTCACAATCACACGGATATAAATCTCAGCCAACCTCTCCCAAAAAAAAATTGATGTCAATCGGAATGAAATGCGCCGATTTAGTCGGCCTATCCACAATCACCCAAATTGCATTATGTCCCCTCTGAGTATTTGGCAACCCTGTCACAAAATCCATAGAAATGCTATCTCATTTCCACTCGGGAATATCCAACGGTTGCAATAATCCACTAGGCTTCTGATGTTCTACCTTTGACTTCTGACATGTCAAACACGCAAAAACAAACTGAGCCACATCCCTCTTCAATCCGGACCACCAAAATATCTTCTTCAAATCTTGATACATTTTATTAGCTCCCGGATGTATACTCAAACTACTCCGGTGTCCTTCCTCTAAAATCATCTTTTTCAATTCCGAATCATCAGGAATATAAATTCTACCACGGAATATCAAAACACCCTGATCATCCACCTTAAAGTCACCATTCACACCTTTATCTCCAACCTTCATCAAATCAACAAATTTCACATCCAGCCTCTGTTTCTCGGTAACGGTCAACAGAAAATCATTAGTGACCTTTAACATACCAAGCCTCACGCTATCAGATGTCAATTCATACACCAAACTCAAATCTCTAAATTCTTCCAAAAGTTCCCACTCTCTAACCATCAAAGCGGGCATATGCAAAGATTTCCGGCTTAACGCATCGGCTACCACATTAGCTTTACCAAGATGGTAATTCAAGCTAAAATCGTAGTCCTTCAAAAATTCCAACCATCTCTGTTGCCTCATATTCAACTCTTTCTGATCAAACAAGTATCTTAAACTCTTATGATCACTAAAGACTTCGAATCTTGCACCGTAGAGATGATGTCTCCAAATTTTCAATACAAAAACCACCGCAGCTAATTCCAAATCATGAGTAGGATAATTCTTCTCATGAACCCTCAATTGTCTCGAAGCATATGCCACAACCTTACCTTCTTGCATCAACACTCCACCTAAATAAACGCTTTACCTTTACAATTCAGCTGGGTCAATGGAAGTGCTATCTTGGAAAAGCCTTCAATGAACCTTCGATAATATCCAGCTAAACCCAAAAAGCTTCTAATTTCAGTAACAGATCTAGGAGCCTCCCATTGTAGAACTGCATCTACTTTGGATGGATCCACAGCAATACCATTACCTGAAATCACATGCCCAAGAAAACTCACTTCTGACAACCAGAACTCACACTTGGACAACTTGGCATAAAGTTTCTTTTCCTTCAAAATTTGCAATACAATACGCAAATGTTCCGCATGTTCCTCCCGAGACTCAGAATAAATCAAGATGTCATCAATAAACACAATAACAAATTGATCCAAATGCTCATGGAAAATGCGATTCATATACTCCATAAACACTCCCGGCGCATTAGAAACCCCGAACGGCATCACGACATATTCGTAATGTCTGTATCGTGTCCTAAAAGCCGTCTTCTGAATATCTTCCTCCTTCACTCTAATCTGATGATAACCTGACCTTAAATCAATTTTACTAAACACACACGCACCTACCAACCGGTCCATCAAATCATCAATTCTCGGAAGAGGATACTTATTCTTAATCGTCACCTTATTCAGCTGGCGATAATCAATACACAATCGCATACTTCCATCTTTCTTCTTCACCAATAAAACTGGAGCACCCCAAGGCGATACACTCGGCCTTACAAACCTCTTTTCTAACAATTCATTCAACTGCTTCTTCAACTCAACCAACTCAGATGCCGACATACGATATGGTGCCATAGATACAGGTCTAGTACCAGGAACTAGATCTATAGAAAACTCCACCTCTCTTTCTGGCGGCACATCAAAAATATCCTCCGGAAACACCTCCGTAAAATCACACATGACTGGAAGCACATCAGTTGCAACTTGACTATCCACAGTCAACGATGCAAACAACCTGAACAACTGAGCTTCATCCGTCAAAAATTTCTTCAACTCTTTGGTATATAAGAAACTCGATTCCTCGTCTTCTTCAAGAGAAGGAAATCTTACCAACATATTATAACAATCGATATGAACTCGATTGAACTGCAACCAATTCATTCCCAGAACTACGTCTAAACCTTCCAATGGTAGACACACTAAATCCATAGCAAAATCCTTACCATAAATGGTCAAAGGACAACTTAAACAAACCAGAGAAGTAGTTACCGACCCCAATGCTGGCGTATCGATAACCATCTCTCCACCCATCGATGACAATAAAAGATTCAAACGCCGCGCACACTCAGACGAAATAAACGAATGAGTCGCTCCGATATTAATAATAGAAACTAAAGGCGTACTATTAATAAAACAAGTACCTTTGATCAGACGATCTGCACTAGTAGGCTGAGCTCCTGCCAATGCAAATACTTTCCCTCCAGCTTGAGCTTTCTTTGGTTTCGGACACCTCGTACTAATATGACCAGATTCACCATAGTTGAAACACTTCACCCAAATCCTCTTGCAATCAGCTGTTACATGTCCTATACCTCCGCAATTGGAACACTTCCTCATATCCTTTCTACATTCAAATTGACGATGTCCTAAGTCACCACACCTAAAACATCTCAGAGGATTATACATACCTCCCTCACTTGGCCTTTTAGCAAAATTAGCCCTTTGCTTTCCCTTGTCAGCTGGTGCCACATAAGGACCACCACGAAACGGTTGTTTTCCTTTCCTTTCGTTCACACTCTTATAATGAGTAGAACGAGCCTTGTTATTCTCTTCATAAATTCTACAACAATCCACCAAATTCAAAAACCTCTTAATTATTTGATAACCAATTGCCTGTTTGATCTCGGGGCGCAACCCATTCTCAAACTTCACACATTTGGAAAACTCCGCAGTTGCCTCAGCATAATGTGGATAAAACTGAACAAGCTCCACAAACTTAGCAGTGTAATCAGTAACAGACATGTTACCCTGTTTCAACTCCAAGAACTCTATTTCTTTCTTTCCTCTAACATCTTCGGGAAAATACTTCCTCAAAAACTCACTACTAAACAAAGCCCAAGTGACAACTTCACCTGTAGCTTCCCACACCTGACGCGTACTAACCCACCAATCATCAGCCTCCTCCTGCAACATGTGAGTACCCAGTCTCACTTTCTATTCCTCAGCACAGTCCATCACTCGAAAGATTCTTTCAATCTCCTTAAGCCAAATCTGAGCACCATCAGGATCATGCCTTCCTTTGAAGATAGGTGGTTTGTTCTTCCTGAACTCATCATTCCCACCAGAATTAGGTGTATTCCTCACAGCCTGAGCCATAGCTTACATAGTAGCAGCAAGAGCAGCATCATTCCTAACAGCCATATTCTGTTCATATCCAATAACAGTAACTATGGTTAAACAATCAGCTCGCCAGAACATAATTGTCGCACAACAAACAACTTGGTTAAAATGACCGACACAGACTGGCTTTGATACCACTTAATGTAACACCCCCAATCTATACCCCGAGTAATTAAAGCGATAACAAACAATCAGAGTATAATTAAAACATTCATGGCATAGACTGGAGCGTCACATCAAAGTAATGAAATATAACAACCTGCTCATATAGATATGCAACAATCAGGTAGCAACCTAAACAGAGGAACTCAGTTTCTAACACCCACAATTTAGATACAGAATAAAAGCGGAAAATCTGCAACTGAAATCTCATATATAAACATAGAAATTTGTCTGTCATATACAGAGTCATACATGTAAAATCCAAAAAGACATATATATACACATAATCACATAACGATCTCCCCGACTACCCGGTGCTACATATCAGAGCCGACCGACAAAAGAATGAAGACGTAATCTTCACAAAAAGACCTCCAGCATCTAATCTGCAATGCCTCATGGAGCATTCAAAACAGCAGAAGGGTGAGAAACACAATTATAATATAGTTGCATACAATTATGTAATAACATGAAATACGCATGCAAAGACATTCTCACCACAACGTATACCATAATTCAAATACAAAACAACACAATTCATAATTCCTGCATCCATCACTAAAGCATAACGATCATGCTCAATACATTTATCACCAATATATATATATATATCAACCCATCAATCCCATTCACAGTTTTCCACACATAATTAATCCATTCATGACATATGCAAATGCACAGAGACCGACACAACGACTCTATGCATGCGGTACCATTCTATCCATCATTCTCATCATTAGTTCACTCAGGAATTATTGGAATCATCGCTTGTTACTTAGTGTAACTCCCCGTCGGGCAAACGATGTTCCCCGTCGCTTTAGGTCCTCTTGGTATAAGGCTCACAACGTTTATGGACCGCTTTAGGTCCTCTTTGTATAAGGCTCATGATCCGATCGGTTTAGGTCCTCTTTGTATAATGCTCACAATCATCTATAACGTTGCTTTATGTCCTCTTTGTATAAGGCTCACGACCGTTACAGCAGATTCCCTCAGGAATCGTTTCGTCGCTCACACCCCACAAGGGCACCCGACATCACAAGATGCATATCATGATGCTTGGCATACAAATGACTCATGACAATCAAATACATATACATATATAACCATGTGAACCTTCTCAACATCAATAATCATGCATTGCAATCAAACCCAAAACAATGCATTTATTTGCCATACGGCCACAAACCATCATCACCACATCTCATCACATGCATTCACATCATATAACAGCACATAAGCTATACGTTATATGTATCAAAATCATATCACATGATAACACATCAATCGCACACAATTACGACGGTAAAAGTCAACAAAACAACACGTTTCCAAATTCCCGACACAATTAAGTCGGCCACTAACCTCGACACCATTTTTATAAGAAAGAACATCTCATTAGCTTTCCAATGATACCAAGAACGTCTCGATCCGAGTTACGGATCAAAAGTTATGGATTTTTAAAGAAAATAGAATTATTGAAAATTCCCAGGAGTGCCCGGCGATACAAATTTTCGCCCGGAGGTGCCCCCTTCCCCTGTGCTTCGCCCGGCGAAACAGCGGCGTAAATCCCATGTAAAAAAACCCAAAAGTTACAGAAGCAAAACCATCAGCGTCTCTTGACTTTTGCCCGGCGCTGCAGGGGCGTAAGTTTCGTGTCGCCCGACGGTACGCATCAGAAGCAGAATTTTCTGCTGCGGGTTACACGGTTCCAAAACCCCAAAATATAACTTTCTCCAACCAAAACATTTTCAATTAATCCAAACCTAGCATCAACAATGTTCATACATATAATACGATCATACTACGTGATTCATATCGATTTCCGACCGTGAAAACATCAATTTCTATTCATTTTTCTCATTCCAACCTAGAATTGAAAAACTATGAAAAACAAGTAAACATTCAAACACACACTTACATATTCATACACAAGCATACAATAACCGAGTTTCGCACCCTTACCCGATTAATCGTGCTTCGAAGTGTCGGTTGAATCGATTTCTTACACTTCAAGTTTTCCTCTTTTTCTTCTTCTCACTCTCTATTTCTCTTAACTTCTTTTTTCTCTCTTTCTAACCTCTATGTTTCTATTTTAAGAAAAACAATAATATCTAACCAAGCAAAATGACCAAAATACCCCTACACTCCATTTTCTCGCAAACGCTCTCAAATGCGATAATACATAATAACGACAAACATAACATATTTACCAAATAAAACCAAGAATAAAATAATATAAAAACAAAAATAATTAAATCGACTCGATTAAATAAATCTAATAAAAACCGGGGCGTTACACTTGTTCCTACGTATCAACCTCAGGTTGCGCAGAGCCAACCTAATCAACAACAATATCAGCAAAGGACACAACAACCTCTTCAGCAGGCTCGTCCTCCGTACAACAACAATCGTACAACACGACCATCAGGGTTTGATCCTATACCCATGTTGTACGCAGAGCTGTTTCTGTTACTACTAGTCAAGGGGCATGTCCAAACCAGGTCTCCTCTTACAGTACCGGAAAATCCGCCTTTCTGGTTCAAAGCGGATCAGACTTGTCCTTACCATCAAGGAGGACCAGGGAATAACATAGAGAATTGTCTCAGTTTCAAATCTGATGTGCAAAAACTTGTTAGGAGCGGGGTCTTATCTTTCAAAGATACGAATCCGAATGTTCTCACGAACCCGCTGCCTCAACACGAGAAAGCTGCAGTCAATTTGATAGAGAGAGAGTCTAGCGACAGCTATCAAGTTCATGATGTACTCTTATTAAGAGCCAATTTGGTAAAGATGCATTGTAGACAGAGTGGATATGGCCATGTGCCACCTCATAACTATCAACAGTGTGATATCTGCTCTAAAAACAATCAAGGATGTTCTGTGGTGCAATCTGCTCTACAGGAACAATTGGATCTCGGATGGATCCAACAACGCCAAATTCGTGGAGTCAATATGATCTGTACAAGTTCCAACATCATTCAGAACCACGACATCTGTGCAATGAATGTCAACTTGGTGGCGATGCACTCCAGGTAAAGCCAATATCATAATCTGCCGCGGCATGATTACAATTCCTGTCTGACTTTCTCGGTAAACAAACAGGGATGCTCTTTCATACAAGAGGCCCTCCAGCGTCAGATGGATCTTGGGTGGATCCAGGACTACCATGATAAAAATCCTTATCAGATCAACATGATTCAAATCTTTGATATTCGTCTGATGAATACCAGCTTGGTGGAGTTGCACGCCAGGCAGGTTCAACTCGGTTTTCTCACTTCTCACAATTATTTAAGCTGCAAAGGATGTTATGAGAGTAACCAAGGTGCGCTCTCATTCAAAGAACTTTACAACACTTGTTAAACCACTGGAGGCTTCCGATCTATCTAGACGAAGACACGCAACAAATCAATGTGACTAACGGGAACCCTACTAGACGTCAAAGTCAGGATGCCCGATCTATAAGAACTGACCTAGTGAGGTTACACTGCATCCAAAGCGGGTGTGGCCAGGTTCCACCACACAACTATGAACGCTGTAGTGTCTGCTCAGGAAATAACCAAGGATGTTACCTTGTGCGGGCAGCTCTTCAAGGTCAGTTGGATCGTAGAGAGATTCGCCCATGCCCGGGTTCCGAGCCAATCGAATGGACGCCGGACTACTTCGCTGATCAAATCAGAGACGTTGTCATAATCTCTGATCATCAACAGAACAAGGATGTTTGTGCCATCATCCCTTTACTGGACGAATCAAAAGTTCTTAGCCAGGAACTGATTGAAGTTACCTATGACAGTCAGAAAAATCAGAAGGCTCCTGTAGTTATCTATCTACCAGGACCATTACCGTATGAATCAGCTAAGGCAATCCCTTATAAATACGGTGCGATAATAATCGAGAATGAAAAGGAAATTCCATTACCCTCCGTCGTGAACATTGCAGACATCAGTCGAGTAACATGGAGCGGTCGAATCTTCAACCGAGGAGTTGGAGAACCTAACAAAGAAAAGAAACTTCAGACAGAAGCTCCTGATCCACCAGTCGGTCAATCCAGTAATCCCGGCCTTTCGAAAAACAATGATGAGATGCTGAAGCTCATCCAAAGGAGTGAATACAACATTGTTGATCAACTGTTACAAACTCCTTCAAAGATCTCAGTGCTATCACTTTTACTCAGTTCCGAAGCCCACAAAGAGGCTCTACAGAAAGTCTTCGAACAGGCCTTTGTGGAACAGGATGTGTCAATACGACAGTTCGATAGCATCATCTCTAACATCACTTCCTGTAACAACTTAGGATTCAGTGATGAGGACTTGCCAGAGGGGGGCAAAAGTCATAACATGGCGCTCAATATCACAGTCAACTGCCAGGACGATGCTTTAGCCAGCGTGCTGGTAGACACAGGATCAGCCATCAACATTATGCCAAAGTCCACTTTAATGCGACTATCATTCAAAGGATCCCCGATGAGGGGCAGTGAGGTCATAGTCAAAGCATTTGACGGATCTCGGAAAGCAGTTATCGGCGAAGTCGACCTTCCCATAACTATTGGTCTTCACACTTTCCTAATCACTTTCCAGGTCATCGACGTCCGAGCAGCGTATAGTTGCTTATTTGGAAGACCTTGGATACACCAGGCTGGGGCAGTCACTTTGACACTGCACCAGAAACTGAAGTTCGTCAAGAATGATCAACTCGTCACGGTCTGTGGAGAACAAGCCTTGATCGTGAGTAACTGATCATTATCTACTTGTGTAGAACCCGAGGAGGTTGTTGGGACTCAGTTCCAAGTACTTTCGGTGAGCAATGAGAATCAATCAGAGAAAGGAACCTCGATTTCCTCATACAGAGATGCTCTCGAAGTGATCAAAAGTAACAATACGAAAGGATGAGGACAACTTGTCATTCCTACCGATAATAAAACAAAGAAGGGTCTTGGTTTTTCTGCAACCTGTACCCAGACTGCTACTAACGTTGAAAGTTTTCATCCCATTCAGGACTTCTTCCATAGTGGAGATTTCCTTCACCCAGTATCTCAAGAAGTACATACCATCAACGAGGGAGACTCCTCCGATACGGATGAAGAATGGAAGTCCTATCTTAACGAGGACGGTTATATGTCTCAGGAAAAGGTGCCTACGCCATTTTGCTATTCCGCACAGAGTCCGAGATTTATACCCAGGTCAGACGTTGAAATGATATACGGAGATTGTGATCCGGAAGGATGCCGTTCTCCCCCAAACTCATTAGAGGAAGACACTCTGATGAGGAACAACTTTGACCACGACTATTATGGCCCGATGGATGGCCTGCCTATCTGGCAGCTGTACCCAGGAGATTCGGGGCAGGAAAATCAGCCGAACAATGAAAACCAGTTGAGCATCATTGAACAGAATACCTGCGTCCCCACCATGTCATGGGATCAACACTCAAGGTATTCAGAACTTATCCAGCACGACGATGAATTAGCAAAGTTTGCAGGACTTGAGTTCATTAACTATGCTTTTCCTGAGGTCAACGTCATCAAGAAGGATGACTCCTCTAGTTCCATAGAAGTTTGGGACACCTTAGGACAACCGAGTGGAAAATACGACTTTATGGTCAAGTACACTGCTCCTGAGAGCTCTCGTATCAGGTTCGAGGACATCCAGCTGACTGGATGGGGAGATTTGCCTGAGAGCACAAATGTTATGCAAAATACAACTGAGGAATCCTCCTACGACAACTCGTCCTGGGAGACAGATTCCAACGATCCTGCTCCGCCAGAAATCAGCGTTATTTCTAAAGACAAACCAAAGAAGGTACCAGACTTTGTGATTCACCGAGGAGTTCACCGCCAATGGGATGCTGTCGATGTTCCAAAGATTGTTCATAAGTCAAAGTAATTGTCGTCTTTAACCTTTCACCCTGCCCAGGTGAAACTGATGTTTTTATAGGGCTCGTTTTCTGTAAATATCCCTCTTCGCTTTGGCCAAAGCGACAGAGTTTTGTTTCATAGGGCTGTAGTTTCAAGAATCGACTTGTTCATTAATAAAATAACTTCGTTCTGTGATTTCTGCTTAATTGCTGTTTTCCCTTTTCGTTTTTTTTCTCAGAAAATGGTAATCCTAAAAAACAAATCAATAATAAAAACAAGCAGTAAACAAAAAATACACTGCACACACTCTTGCATTCTCTCTATCTCTTCTAAATACGAATCATAGCATCATGCAGATTGCTTATTTTAAACCCCGTTGAAACATACGATCCGATGCCTTCTCCCAACTTTGAGTTCCCAGTATTTGGGGTTGAAGAAGAAGGTGACGACGAAATTCCAGAAGAGATCTCCCAACTACTCAGACTGGAGGAAAGGTCCATTGAACCCCACAAAGAGCCATTGGAAATGGTAAACTTGGGTTTGGAAAAAGAGAGAAAAGAAATCAGGATTGGGGCACTGCTCAGTCCAACTGCCAAAGAGAGTTTGACAAAGCTTCTCAGAGAATTTCCCGACGTGTTTGCTTTGTCCTATCAGGACATGCCAGGGTTGGATACCAGCATCGTGGAGCATCATTTACTATTAAGATCGGAATGTCCGCCAGTAAAATAGAGGTTGAGAAGGACTCACCCGGACATGGCCATCAAAATCAAAGAGGAGGTATAGAAACAGATTGACGCAGGCTTCCTCGCCACATCAGAATATCCTCACTGGTTAGCCAACATAGTACCTGTTCCGAAAATGGACGGAAAGGTCAGAATGTGTGTCGACTACCGAGATCTAAATAAGGCTAGTCTAAAGGACGACTTTCCTTTACCACACATTGACATGCTGGTAGACAGTACAACAATGTTCAAAGTTTTCTCTTTCATGGATGGATTCTCGGGCTATAATCAGATAAAAATGGCGCCGAAAGACATGGAGAAAACTTCATTTATTACCCCATGGGGTACCTTTTGTTACAAGGTAATGCCGTTCGGTTTAAAAAACGCCAGGCCAACCTATCTAAGGGCCATGACTACTCTGTTTCATGACATGATACATAAAGAAATCGAGGTATATGTCGATGATATGATTGCCAAATCTAGAACAGAGGAGGAGCATGTGACCCACCTGTCAAAACTATTCGAGCGGCTGAGAAAGTACAAACTCCGATTGAATCCCAACAAGTGCACCTTCGGTGTCCGTTCAGGGAAACTCTTAGGGTTCATCGTTAGCCAGAAGGGAATTGAGGTTGATCCTGACAAGGTCAAGGCCATTCGAGAAATTCCTTCTCCGAAAACTGAAAAACAAGTCAAAGGATTCTTGGGACGTTTGAACTACATTTCCAGATTCATATTCCTCATGACCGCGACATGCGCGCCGATTTTCAAATTACTGAAAAAGAACCAGGACTGCGTTTGGACAGAGGACTGCCAAACCACCTTCGACAGTATCAAGGAATACCTGTTGAACCCACCAATTCTATCACCTCTAGTGGAAGGAAGATCACTGATCATCTACCTCACAGTCTTGGAAGACTCCATGGGTTGTGTACTTGGCCAACAAGACGAAACCAAAAGGAAAGAGTATGCCATTTACTATCTGAGCAAGAAATTCACCGACTGCGAGACTCGGTACACTATGCTCAAAAAAACTTGCTGTGGTCTGGCTTGGGCAGCCAAACGTCTTCGCCAGTATATGATTCGTCACACTACTTGGTTAATCTCTGAAATAGATCCAATCAAGTACGTCTTTGAAAATCCTGCTCTCACGGGAAGGATTGCCCGTTGGCAGATGTTGTTATCGGAATATGACATTGAGTACCATGCTCAAAAAGCCGTTAAAGGAAGTATTTTAGCCGATCATTTGGCTCATCAACCGATTGACAATCAAGAATCATTCGGGTTTGACTTCCCAGACGAAGACGTCATGTATTTAAAGATGAAATATTGCGATGAACCGCTACCCAGTGAAGGGCCGGAACCAGGTTCCCAATGGGGACTTATTTTTGACGGAGCCGTCAGTCATTACGGAAATGGAATCGGGGCAATCATAGTTACCCCTCAGGGTACCCATATTCCTTTCACTGCCAGACTTACGTTCAAGTGCACGAACAACGAGGCCGAATACGAAGCTTGTATCATGGATCTCGAAGAAGCGATTGACTTAAGGATCAAAAACTTGGATGTATATGGCGACTCAGCTCTGGTTATCAATCAGATCAAAGGAGATTGGAACACGTACCAATCAGGACTGATTCCTTATAAAGATTACGCGAGAAGGTTGTTACCTTTCTTCAACAGAAATGAGTTTCATCACATCCCTCGTGATGGGAATCACATGGATGATGCATTAGCCACACTCTCTTCCATGATTAGCGTAGGTCAATGGACTGACCTACCTAAGATCGACATTATGCGCCTTGAACGGCCCGCTTACATCTTCACGATTGAAGCAGTCATAAACGACAAACCTTGGTATCTCAATATCAAATGCTTCCTTCAGAAACAAGAGTACCCACCTGGGGCACTAAGGAAAGACACAAAAACCCTCAGAAGACTGTCAGGCAGCTTCTTCTTGAGCAGTGATTCTCTCTATAAGAGAAACTTCGACATGGTCTTGGTCCGATGCGTAGACCGACCAGAAGCAAACTTACTGATAAAAGAGATTCATGAAGGATCCTTTGGCACTCATGCCAATGGACACATAATGGCGAGAAAAATTCTGAGAGCAGGGTACTACTGGTTGACCATGGAATCCGACTGCTACAAGTACATGAGGAGGTGTCACAAGTGTCAGATATACTCCGACAAGATCCATGTACTGCCAACACATCTCAAAGTTCTCTCTCGCCCTTGGCCTTTTTCCATATGGGGAATCAACATGATTGGCATGATTGAACCTAAAGCTTCAAACGAACATCGGTTCATCCTGGTAGCCATTGACTATTTCACCAAGTGGGTCGAAGCAGTATCATACGCCAATGTAACCCGATAAGTGGTAGTTCGATTTATCAAAAACAATCTTATCTGCTGTTATGGTGTTCCTAGCCAGATCATTACTGATAATGGATCTAACTTGAATAATAAGATGATGAGAGAGTTGTACGCTGAGTTCAAGATCGAACACCATAACTCACCTCCATACCGACCAAAGATGAACGGAGCGGTAGAAGCGGCTAACAAGAACATCAAGAGGATCGTTCAAAAGATGGTTGTAACCTACAAAGATTGGCACGAGATGCTACCCTTTGCTCTTCACGGTTATCGAACATCTGTCTGCGCTTCAACAGGGGCAACCCCTTTCTCTCTAGTATATGGCATGGAAGCAGTGCTCCCCATCGAAGTAGAGATCCCATCAATCTGGGTACTGATGGAAGCTAAGCTAACGGAAGCTGAATGGTGTCAAAGTCGACACGACGAACTGAATCTGATCGAAGAAAAATGATTGACGACACTATGCCACGGTCAGTTGTATCAATAAAGAATGAAGAGAGCGTTTGACAAAAAGGTCCGACCTCACGTCTTCAGGAAAGGAGACCTTGTGCTAAAAAAGATACAATCATTCATCACTGATTCACGGGGCAAATGGACTCTGAATTATGACGGCCCCTATGTGGTCAAGAATGCTTTCTCAGGCGGCGCCTTGAAACTCGCAACCATAGATGGAGAGGAATTTGCCTACCCCACAAATGTTGATGTAGTCAAGAAATACTTCGCCTAAACTAAAAAAAACAACGTCTCGGTGGATTGAAAACCCGAAAGGGCGGTCCAGGAAAAAATTAGAGACAAAATAAAAAAAAATCATCTCGGTGGATTGGAAATCTCAAAGTACAATCCAGGCAAAAGTTAGGGATTAATGGCAAGTAACTATGTCCAACAAAGGCAAGTCCCTCAACAGCAGTTACATCATCCATCAGAAAAACTCCAGTCAAGGTCATCTTCGACAAAAGCTCAGGATGTCTCGAATTCAAAGTTGTTAGAAGGATAACGGTCGTTATGTTTCAACGTAGCCCTTTTTCCTGTAAAATACCATTTTCTAACTTTGTAAATGCTCTATGGAATCATGTGTTTGGCTGATTTCCATCCTATCAATAAAATTTGAGCCCTCGTGCTTTTGTTTGCAATTCTTATTTGTTTTAGCTTTACAGAACGATATTTTAACATGATCAACAATTCTTGAAAGAAAACAAAAAATGAATTTACTTGTAAAACTTTTTTTGCTTTTAAAATAAAGATGGCAATTTCTTTTGACTATTGAACGTCGAAAGAACATCGATCACTTCTCCAGAAGTAAGCGAGCCTCAAAGTGCAGAATCGAAGTACTCCTAAACCAGTGCACCTAAACGAAGGATCAATTGTGTTAGAGACCATGTTTCATCTGACACCCTCGGCAAAGTTCTTACCTCCTAAGCCCAACCAACGATTGTTCCCTGTAGGGACTATTTCTCCTAAGCAAGGCAGAATTGCTATCTTGAACCAGCAGTACTTCTTCGTCCCAGCAGTGGCCGAGTATCCAGTCGTGTTTATCTACTAGTCTGTATGTCACGTCAGTTTTGTCAGCATAAACATAGATACATCAAGCATTGTTGATTTACATTCGCATTCATATTGCATCACTATCACTTTAGTTGGTCTTGTTCCCTAGTGATAAACGTCCTCTCAATCGAGTTGTCAGTTCTTTCCTCGTCAGGAAATGTTGCGTCTGAACAATCTCGCCTTCAGTTAATCTCTGGATTGAAGTTGGGCCCTTGACCACTTTGATAACTTGAACCTCTGAAAGGCCAGAGAACCTTCACCAAACGTCACTGTTCGCCATTGAAGATGATACCTTCGCTTTCCCGGATTAAGGAAAATCCCCAGAGAAAGCCTCTTAATCAGAGATTCGGCAGTACGGCAGTTTTTCTCTGAAAAATCCGCTGACGAAAAGGTCATCAACACCTCAAAATTGGATCACATCATATGGCATTTCTCCGAGAAGATCTCGAGAAAAGTATGATGCAATATCCCCAAGCGAAAGCAGTCTCTCAAGAGACTCATTTTCCCCAGTAGAGTCGACAAATGGCGTCTCTAACAGAGAAGTTTGTACACCTCTACAACTCAGACGACTGGGTTCCCCAGCAAGTCTGACATCAGATCTTTTTCTATCAAATGGCATCTCCCCAGGAAAATTCAGCGAGAAGTTTGAGGAAAATCGCTACACATAGTGTCCCTTGTCAAGAAAGTTTATTGACAAAAGAAACTTAGACCAGTTCCTTGGTAGGAAACCAGGATCGAGGGGAAGTTCATTTCAGAAACTTAGACCAGTTCCTTGGTAAGAAACCAGGATCGAGGGGAAGTTTATATCAGAAACTTAGACTAGTTCCTTGGTAGGAAACCAGGATCAAGGGGAAGTTTATATCAGAAACTTAGACCAGTTCCTTGGTAGGAAACCAGGATCGAGGGGAAGTTCATTTCAGAAACTTAGACCAGTTCCTTGGTAGGAAACCAGGATCGAGGGGAAGTTTATTTCAGCAAATGAGACCAGTTCCATGGTAGGAAACTAGGATCGAGGGGAAGTTTACCTTTTCTAAGCATCATTGCTTAGCAAAAGAAGAAGGATGCGTAAACTACCATTCTTAACCACCATCAAAATTTCAGGTATTCCGATATTTAATCCTCTTGCACCCCGAATGCCCAAATACCTTCGCCATTCACACCTTCGGGTCCAAGAAGATTAAATAGGGGCATCTGTCATACCCCAAATTTTGAACACTAAGATTTCCCATCATTGTGAAAATCATCATCACAATATGGATGAACCATTATGCCTCATCAGTCTCCCCAAAGATGGGTGAGCATTCACTACAATCCAAATTAGGGTTTCAAGCCCTCTCAGAGCTCTTAGACAAAGGATCAATCAAGGAATGACATGATCTTCAACTTGTCTAACCTCTCAAACATCCACACTGGATCAAGAGGACACCCACTTCAAGGATTAAGCACAAGGCTGCTCCCTTCTAGGTGGATCAAGCCTCAAGATCGCCAGTGTCACCAAATTAGGGTTTTGGTTGACCAGGGCCTCCAGATGGAAATTTTCCTCTAGGCATGAGCCAATGCTTCAAAGCATACCTAAAATTCTCAATGGAACCTCATGGACCCAATCATCAAGTCAATTTGGCTTTAGGGGATGCATTCATCAAAAATCAGGAATTAGGGTTTCTTGACCTAATCCACCCCTAAGTTGACTTTTGGGACAAATCATGAGCCAAGACCTCAAGGGAAGATTTGAGGGTCTCCAATATACCACATTGATCCATTTGCAATAATGGATTGATCCAGGAAGCTTGATCAACAAGTTTCAATTTCATCTGAACCACAGTTAGGGTTTCGCGGGAAAAGTCAACTGTAGCTTTGACTTTTGACCAGGACATGCTCCCAAACCCTAGGACATGATTCAATACACCTTATAACACATATGAAATCAATCCATCAAGTTTGATTTAGGTCAAGGACTTGATTTCACAGAGGATCGCACAGTTTGGAATTCATCTGACAAAAAGTCAACTGTGCACAAAAGTCAACTTTGACTTTTTGAGATTTTTCACAATTATGGTTATTTAACCATAAAATGATGTTAATGTGTGATTGGAATCATCATTCATCAAGAAAAATCAAGAAAAGTGGGATAACTTGTAAAAGGGGTAACCATAAAAAACTTAGAAATTTTCAAAGTTATGGAATAAAGTGGCTAGGGTACCAACTTTGGAGGATCATAACTCCTAAACCACAAGGCCATTTTCCCCATCCAAAGCTGGATTTGTAGCTTTCATTACCCTCTACAAAAGCTTGAACTACACCTCATTCTAATTCATCATGGATTTTGAGTTATGGAATGATCAAAATCACAAAAAGTGAAAATGTCAGTTTTTTCCAACACAATGTGAAATTTTCACTAAGTCAGAATCTGCCTTCACTTTTTTTTTCAAATGTAGGGGCTTTTTTCACTTGGATCCAAAAAGTATCAAAACCAACTATGATCAAACAGTTGTTGTATCATATGAGGGCTTTCCAAAATGGCCAAGAACTCCATCAAATTCCACTTGAGCCATGAGATATGACCATGCCAATATGCCTTGCTGAAAACTGTCATGGCAAGGCAGATTTTGGAGTTTTGCTCGATTTACCCAAATTTTTCAAAGGGCAAGCAACTCCATCCATCTGAACACCTCAAGGGGGGACCAAGGAGGAACCAACTCTGATCCCAAGCCTCCCAAGTCTTTGGAACCAAAAATAGCATGCTAAACCTAGAAATCCCTAAAGAGGGGACAAGACTCCAATTTTGTTTTGGAGCATTCAATGGATGTACCAAAGTGGCATGGACTGACCCATTCCCAACTGAATTCAGTCAAGACTTATCCAAGACCAAGAGAACCAGCAGATTGACTAGAGGAGACTTGGATTCCAAAATGCAACCATTGGCCAAACCTCTGCAGCAGTTGCCATTCACTATTCCTTGCAAATCAAACTTGCTCTACTATAAATAGAGCTCATTTGTGATCAGTTTAAGTACACCAAAGCCATCAAATAGATGCTTTCCTCAAAATCTCTTCTTTCACTCCAAATTTTCCTTCCAAAGCAAGTCATTATCGGGTTTTGAGTTTGAGAGCTATTCCAACCAAACCAATCACACACACACACCTCATAAACATCATATAGAAGTGATCCAAACACTCACATAACATCTGGAACACCAAAATCACAAAATCACTAGCCAATTGCTCAAGCCTTTGACAGATTTGCAATTGGGGTACCATCTCAAGTTCCAGATCATTTCAATCCATTCCAAGCATTCAGACACACTTCATGGCACCTAGGGAAGCTATCCAGATCATTGGAACCTAGCTGTAACACCTCTAACACAAAACACGATCACCAGCTGCAAGAGGTAAGCATGAGCTCTTCTAACTCTATGATCCATGCATTTTTTGCTGCACAATAATTTGGCCATATGTTCATAATCATTCATAGAGTGTTTTCCCTCAATCAATTACATTGTTTGAATCGTGTGTGGAATTTCTGAACCTTCATGCAGAATTTAGGGTTCTTGAGGTTTCTCTTTGATTTCTTATTCCATGCTTAAAATAAATGAAATTAAAGACCATAGACATTATCGTGAGGTTGAAACGAGTAGATTGATATGTAGATTCAAGTATTCAGTGAGATTGGATAGAAAACGCAAATCTGCAGAAACAGAGGAATGGCGCGTGTTGTTGCCATGTTCTTGGCGCCCTTTTACAAATATTTGAATATTTGAATTTTGTGATTTTATTTAATTGATTCAAAAATTAATTTCTCTCTGTGTTTTAATGATTTTGAGTTGATTATTTTTTTAATAATTCCCAAAAATGTTAAAATATTTTATTTTACCAAAAAATCCCAAAAATATTATTTATTTCATATAATTGATATTTTTGCAAAGAATTAATGTTTTAATTGTTTTTGACATTTAACATATTTTTTCCTTCTTGATTTTGCAAATTTTAATGATTTCTAATTATTTTGTAGACCAAAACTTGATTTTTTAAACATTAATCCGAGATCACAATTTGTTTTCCACATGTTAAACAATTTTGATCATTTTAATTGAATTTTTTATTCAATTAAAATACATTTGGAAAACAAATTAGGGTTTTGATTAATTAAACCCTCATCAAAACTTTTAAAAACACTTTTGGGCCTCTAATAGAGTGAAAGACACAATCCTCCTTTGTACCTAAAACCTTTTGGGCCTTAGTATTGTATAAGTCCCGATACAGTTTTCAAAATAACGGTGCGATCGTTGTTTTTCATTTGGGCCTCTCCTTGAGTTGTAAGTCCCATATCTTGTACTAAAATAACTCTTTGAGCCTCTAATAGAGTGTAAGTCCTTACCCTTTTTGTACATAAACCATTTGTGGGCCTCACTTATTGTATAAGTCCCTCTGTACATTTTCAAAAAACGGCGCGATCGTCGCCTTTTTAACACAAATCATCTGGGCCTCTCCTTGAGCTGTAAGCCCCACTTTTTCTTTTAAAATAACCTTTTGGGCCTCCAATAGAGTGTAAGACCCAACCCCCTTTTAACCAAAACCTTTTTGGGCCTCAGATATTATATAAGTCCCTCTGTGTTAAAAGAAAATCTCGGCATGATCCCCAGTTCAAAAATCAAACCCTGGGCCTCTCCTTGAGCTGTAAGCCCCACCACTTATATAAAAACAAACCTTTGGGCCTCTTGAGAGAGTGTAAGACCCATCCCTTTGTACAGAAAACCTTTTTGGGCCCCAGTCACTTGTATAAGTCCCCTTGTACAAATTCAAACAACAGTGCAATCACTGATAAAACCTTGGGCCTTTCCTTGAGCTATAAGCCCCAACAATCTTTTCAAAGCACTTTCTCCTTTGATTTTGAATATAATATTGTTATCAAAGCTTTCTTTGTTGAACAACTAACAAAACAGCATGGAAGTTCTACAACCGAGTAAGTGTTTACTCGCTTTCATATATATATATATATAACTGTATTGTGGGGCTGCTCACTGTAGTCTTCTTTCACATACTTTATATACCGTATAGCTATTTAGAGTCTTCCCCGGCAACTACGTCTAGCACTAGGTGAAGCCCCGTTAATCACTCTTAGAAATAGACAAGACTAGATCCCCTATAGGAGCACCAGATACAGTCTTCTCTTCGGCTGTCCTCTTTAGAAATTGTCAAAGAAACTCTAACTCCCCAGAGATGATCTTTTCTCCGTGAATGACATCTCTTGAGTTTCTTCCAAATTCTTGAACTTTCCTGGCTTGATCTATTCTCTGTGAATAGCCTGTCTTGAACTTCTCAGGGTTTGGGGACCCACAGGCTTCTTAAAAGCATCCCCGCCTCCTCTTGGGCGTTGTACAAGGACCCGTCGACTTCTTAGAAGTTTTTAGAGCCTCCTCTTAGGCTTTGTATAATGATTCTTCCTCAGCGAAGATAGCCTCCTCTTGGGCTTCGTACAAATTATCCCTTCGGCTTCTTAAAAGTTTTTCTTCCTTCTCTTGGGCTTTGTACAAATTGTCCCGACGACCTCTTAAAGGTATAGGAACATAAACTAGTCATCTTAATAGAACAGTCTTTCAAAAGAGTCTAGACCTTAATCCCTTAACCTTCCAGCCTTCATTCAGGCATCATACAACATGCCTTCGTTATCTGAGAATCTACTTCTCAAACACCAGTAGACTTGAATGGTCTCAACACCCTTTGGATTTCTCATTTCCTTAACGAACAGGAAATAACCCTGATCTTTTGATCAGTACCAAAGTACAACCCCACCTGGAATCAGTCTCTTTATAAGAACTGATTTTCTCTTTTATAACATACTGGACCTGTCACTCAACTGAAACAGTCACCAACCTCTTTAGCCTCCATCTCGGGTTTCGTACGAGATACAAAAACACTCTCTTGTTGAGCATAAAAGATCCTCTTGTTGGATCAACACACCTTTTGGCCTCCTCTTGGGCTTTGTACAATGATTCTCCACACACTCTCTTGTTGAGTATAAAAGACTCTCTTGTTGAGTCAAACCCTTCTTTTATCCTCCAGCTTAGGCTTCGTATAAGACAGATAAAAACACTCTCTTGTTAAGTATAAAAGACTCTCTTGTTGAGTCAATCACCTAGTCAGGACTCTCTTGTTGAGTCAATCACAAACCCCTTTAGCCTCTATCTCGGGCTTTGTACGAGATCCAAAATCACTCTCTTGTTGAGTATAAAAGACTCTCTTGTTGAGTCAATCTCATTTTAGCCTCCATCTCGGGCTTCGTACGAGATATAAATCACTCTCTGGTTGAGTATAAAAGGCTCTTTTGTTGAGTCAAACCACTTTCAGCCTCCATCTCGGGCTTCATACGAGATAGAAAACACTCTCTTGTTGAGTATAAAAAGACTCTCTCATTGAGTCAAACAACCTCCAGACTCTCTCGTTGAGTCAATCATCTGTTCAAAACTCTCTTGTTGAGTCAAAACCCTTTAGCCTCTATCTCGGGCTTCGTACGAGACACATAAAAATCCCCCTTTGTTGGGCCAATAGCCTCCTCTTAGGCTTTATATAAAGAAAATCCCGATTGAGTCAATCAACCTTTTAGCATCAAACCTGTGCCTCGCCATAGTATACAAACATCAATAACTCCTCTTTAGAGATGACAAATTCTCTCTAAAAAACTCTTTAGCTTCACATCTTAGGCTTTGAACAAGATACAAATAGACCCTTCAGCTTCACATCTTGAGCTTTGAACAAGATACAAACCACCTTTAGCTTCACGTCTTGGGCTTTGAAGAAGACACCAAAACAACGTTTTTCCTCCCATAGAATAGGAGGAACTACGATCGCTCTTATTTCTCTGTTTCGTTAAACGAGAATACGTAGGCATAAGATTGAAAAATCTTAGCGAACACACTAATCAAAAACCCAAAATCCCATACCTTCACGCATCAATTTAAAATCATCAATCCTAACATCCTACAAAAAACCTCGCAAATGATCCAGACAGTCTGATTTTTAACAAAATAAACCGAAGAGAGGCCCACAATCTAAACCGCATCTGTAACCTAACAGACCGCTGTTCAAACTCAGTATGCAAGCAGGGTTAATTGGAGACATCTATTTCCCTTCCTTCATCAGCTTCAATAGGATAAAAAATGAATCGACCTGTAGTACCACAGAGCGACAGTGCTTAAGAACCACGTCCAAAAATCGCTCGCTACAGACGCAAGTGGGTCTTCAAAAAGAAGAATGACATGGATGGTAAGGTACATACCTATAAGGCAAGACTGGTTGCTAAAGGTTATAAACAAATTCATGGTGTAGACTATGATGAAACCTTTTAACTAGTTTTAATGCTTAAATCTGTTCGGATTTTACTTGCTATCGCTGCATATCATGATTATGAAATATGGCAGATGGATGTCAAGACTGCTTTCCTTAATGGGAATCTTCTTGAGGATGTGTACATGACACAACCTGAAGGATTTGACATACCAGAAGAAGCCCAAAAGATATGCAAGTTACAGTGATCAATCTATGGATTGAAGCAAGCTTCTAGAAGTTGGAATCTTCGTTTTGATGAAACTGTAAAATAATATGGATTCATAAAGAATGAAGATGAGCCTTGTGTCTACAAGAAGGTTAGTGAGAGCATGATCGTCTTCCTGGTATTATATGTAGATGACATATTAATCATTGGAAACGACGTCCCTACCTTGCAACAAGTAAAAACTTGGTTAGGGAAATGCTTTTCTATGAAGTACCTCGGTGAAGCAACCTATATATTAGGAATCAGGATCTATAGAGATAGATCACAAAAACTGTTTGGCCTAAGTCAGAGTACATACATAGACAAAGTGCTGAGACGCTTTAATATGCATGATTCCAAGATAGGATTCATACCTATGCAACATGGCATGTGTCTATAAAAAACACAATCTCCTTTAACTAAGGAAGAAAGGGATCGCATGAATAATATTCCATATGCATCTGCAATAGGATCTATCATGTATGCCATGTTATGTACTCGACCAAATGTCTCATATGCTTTAAGTGCAATGAGTAAGTACCAATATGATCCTAGTGATGCTCATTGGGTAGCTGTCAAGAATATCCTTAAGTACTTGAGAAGGACTAAGGATTCATTCTTGATATATAGAGGTCAGGAAGAGCTCGCGGTAATTGGATACACCGATGCTAGCTTCCAAACAGATAAGGATGACTTTAAATTGCAATCTGGTTATGTGTTCTGCCTAAATGGTGGCGTTGTGAGCTGGAAAAGTTCAAAGCAAGAAACAGTTGCTGATTCTACAATCGAGGCCGAGTACATTGTTGCCTCAAATGCAGCAAAGGACGCTGTTTGGATCAAAAAGTTCATTAGTGAACTTGACATAGTCCCTAGCATTGTGGATCCCATTGATCTCTATTGTGATAACAATGGTGCCATCGCAATAGCTAAGGAGCCTAGATCTCACAACGATCCAAACACATACTTAGGTGTTATCATCTCATTCTAGAGATAATAGATCGGGGAGATGTGAAGATATGCAGAGTACCTACACTTGATAACATTGTTGACCCACTAACAAAGCCTCTTGTGCACCATAAGCATGATGGCCATACTAGATCTATGGGTATTAGGGGTATGCCTGATTGGCTTTAGTGCTAGTGGGAGATTGTTGGTGTAAGCCCTAGAGGCCAATACTTTTGGTACTTGTATCGAATTATTTATTAATAATATAAGGCATTTCTTTATTATGTTTGTTTTTCCAAAGTGATAAAGTCCCTAGAATAGCTAGTTCATTTAATGAAATATTAAGTGTGACTTAATCATGAGATTCCATTAAACATAAGGACACTATTCTTAAAGTATCCGTAGTCGAGCTTTAATGTGAAATGGGATAACCTTAAAGCATTAAGACTATTATGTAGATAGACTGATAATCACATCTCATGGATCATGGATAAGGAGTTATCAAGTCTTAACATAGGTATGAATATTAGGAGTAATATTTATACTGGATTGACCCACTATGAGAGTACTACATAGAATGTTATGCAAAGTGTCATAAGTTACTCTCATGGTGATAGTGGTGTATACCACTCTTCGACCTGAAACCACTATGGACCCTAGATGTAGAGTCAAGTACTTTATTGCTGATTAAACATTGTCCGTAATTGGATGACTATAAAGACAGTTGATGGGTACTTCATAAAGCATGCTGAGGGACATGAGTGACCTAGATGGAATTTGCCCATCCTGCATAACAGGATAAATGTCTAAAGGCCCAATATTGAACTGAACAAGGATGACACGGTATATGCCTTGTGTTCAATATAGACATAAGGGCAAAAGGGTAATTGTACACACAAGCACTATCACAAAAGGTTTTGTCAGATCACATGACACTTTTGTTACTTGGGTAGCAGTGATGTGTTGCTAGATACCGCTCACTGTTTATTATGTTAAATGCATGATTTAATATAATTACCAACGTCGCAAAATCCTACAGGGTCACACACATAAGGACAGTTTGATAAGTGGTAGAGTAAATAAGGCACACCGTAAGGTATGGTGTACTTAAGTAAATATGTAACACCATAAGGTACGGTGCACTTAAGTGGAATACGGATTGTGGTAAGGTACCGCGTGCTTAAGTGATATACGGTACATCATAAGATATGGTGTGCATGTACTTAAGTGGGCTTTTTAGCTTGTAGCCCACACAAGTGGTTCTATAAATATAACCCTTGTGCAGAAGCATAAACACTTGATGAAAATTCAGCTGCGAAACCCTAGCCGTATTTTCCTTCTCTCTATCTCTCACTAAAAGTATAACGACCCAGTTTTAGTCCGTTTTATTTAATTAAGTCGTTTCGATTATTTTATTATTATATTATTTTATTTCTGACTTTTATTTGGAAATATGTTATTTTTCATCGTGATTATATTTTATCGCGTTTTGGGAACGTTTGCGAGATATTTGAGTGTAGGGGTATTTTGGTCTTTTCATTTATTTTTCCTAAGTTAGTATGAATAGAAATAGAAAGCGAGAAAAATAGTAAGAAGAGAAGAAAAAGAGGAGAAGAGAAAGAGAAGAGAAAAGAAGAAAAGAGAGAAATCTTGGAAATCAAGGAAATCGATCAGCCGACTTTCTAAAACACGGTTTAATCGGGTAAGGGTGCGAAACTCGATTATCTTATCATTGTGTATGATTATGTAAGTGTGTATTTGCATGTTATCTTGTCTTTCCCTAGTTTTTCGGTTATAGGTCAAAAATGCGTAAACGAGTAGAAATCGATGTTTTCACGGACGGAAATCGATATAAATTGTGTTGTATGATCTCTATATGTTTATGAACCATTGCTAAGAATTGTTTTGCTTTTGGAAGTGTTTTGAGTGGAGAAAAATGGATTTGGGGTTTTGAAAGCGCAGCAGAATATTTCTACACCTGGTGTAAAGCGCCGGGCGGTTCTATGATTTCGCCGGGCGGTTCGTGATATCGCCGGGCGGTTTTTGAGAGGCGCAGCCTTTACACGATTCAGACTCTATTGAGTCATTTGGCAGAAATGGTGACGCCTCTGCTTCGCCGGAAGAAGTAGCGGCGAAGGGATTTAGCCGGGCAGTTTTTGGGTTTCGCCGGGCGGTCCTGGGGAAATTTCACATTTATATTTTCTTTTAAATTCCATAACTTTTGATCTGATTATCCGTTTTGTGCGTTCTTTATATCGTTGGAAAACTTATGAAATGGTCTTTCTTATTAAAATGGTTTTGAGATTGTTGGCCGATTAAATTATGTCAGGAATTTGAAATCGTGTCGTTTTGTCGACTTTTACCGTTTTAATTGTGTGAATTTGATGGGTATCATGCAAGGTGCTATTGATGTGGATATTGTATGACTTGTGTGCTGTTGTGTAATGAAAATGCATGAAATACATGTTGTAATGATGATTTGTGGCCTAAGGGCAAGAAAATGCTATATGTGGTATTTAATGATATATGCATGATCATGGAATGTGTATATGTGGGCATTTGAATGTCATGAGTCATTGTATGCCAAGCATCATGATATGCATGTTGGTGATGTCGTGTGCCCTAGTGGGTGTGAGCGACGAAACGATTCCAGAGGGAATCCGCTATAACATCGTGCGCCTTATACCGAGAGGACTTAAAGCGATGATTATAGACGATCGTGCGCCTTATACAAAGAGGACTTAAAGCGATCGGATCGTGCGCCTTATACCGAGAGGACTCAAAGCGATCCATAAACGTCGTGCGCCTTATACCAAGAGGACTTAAAGCGAAGGGGAACATCGTTTGCCCGACGGGGAGTTACGTTGAGTAACAAGCGATGATTCCAATAGTTCCTGAGTGACCTAATGTTGAGAATTGATGGATGGATGGTACCGCATATGCATTGCATAGGGTCGTTGTGTCGGTCTCTGTGCATTTGCATAAATCATGAATATGAATGATTATGTGTGAGAATTGTGAATGGATGCATTACGTGTGGAAAACCATGATTGGATTGATTGTGTGTGGAATTATGGGTGAGATTGATGAGTTGATATATGAGTATATGGTTGATATACTTTGGTGATGGATAAATGAGATATGTATTGGGTTGTGTTGTATTTGGATTCTGTTGTAGTTGTGGTGAGAATATTACGTATGTGTATTTTTATGTTATATAATTGTATGCAATTATATTATGATTGTGTTTCTCACCCTTCTGCTGTTTTAATGCTCTATGAGGCATTGCAGATTAGATGTTGGAGGTCTTTTTGTGAAGCTTAGGTCTTCATTCTTTTGTCGGTCGGCTCTGATATGTAGCACTGGGTAGTCGGGGAGATCGAGTGTGATTATTCTGTATTATGTGTATATGTATATTTTGGATTGTACATGTATGATGTTGTATTCGACAGACAAACTTTTTGTGATATATATGTATGAGATTTAGTACAGATTTTCCGCTTTTATTCTGTACCTTAATTTGTAGGTGTGAGGAACAAAGTTCCTCTGTTATGTGCTACCTGAATTGTTGCATATTTATTTGAGCAGGTTTATGTGTATTAGTTTCAATTGATGTGACCCCTCGGTCTAGGCCGTGAATGGTTTAAATATACTCTGATGAAATTTTTAATTTTATTTATCGCTTTAATTGTTGGGGGTATAGATTGGGGGTGTTACATTAAGTGGTATCAGAGCCTTTCCGTGTCAGTTTGTGTCAGTCCTTGTTGGTCTTTGTGGTTCGATGAGCTATTTTTTTAACCATAGTTGCTGTTATTGAAAATGAACAGAATATGGCTGGTAGGAATGATGCTGCTTTGGCTGAGGCTATGCAAGCTATGGCTCGGGCTGTGCAGGGTGCACCTAATGCTGCAGGTAATGATGAGTTCAGGAAGAACACACCGCCTCTCTTCAAAGGAAGATATGATCCTGATGGTGCACAGATTTGGCTTAAAGAGATAGAAAGGATTTTCTGAGTGATGGATTATGATGAGGATCAGAAGGTGAGACTGGGTACTCACATGTTACTGGAGGAAGCTGATGATTGGTGGGTTAGTACTCGTCATGTGTTGGAAGCTGCAGAGGAGGAGATCACTTGGGTTGTGTTTAGCATTGAGTTTCTGAGGAAGTATTTTCCCGAGGATGTCAGAGGAAAGAAGGAGATTGAGTTCTTGGAATTGAAACAAGGTAGTATGTCTGTTGTTGATTATACAGCTAAGTTTGTGGAACTTGTGCAGTTTTATCCTCATTATGCTGAAGCTACTGCAGAGTTTTCTAAGTGTGTGAAGTTTGAGAACGGATTGCGTCCTGAGATAAAGCAGGAAATTGGTTATCAAAGGATAAGGAGGTTTTCTGATTTGGTGGATTGTTGTAGGATTTTCGAGGAGGATAGTAAGGCTGGTTCTACTCACTATAAGAGTGTGAACGAGAGGAAAGGGAAGCAACAGTTTTGTGGTGGTCCGTATGTGACACCAGCTGATAAGGGTAAGCAAAGGGGGAATTTTGAGAGAAGACCAAGTGGAGAGGGTATGTCTAATTCTCCGAGATGTTTTGGGTGTGGTGAATTAGGACATCGTCAGTTCGAATGTAGGAAGAGTATGGAGAAGTGTACTAATTGTGGAGGTTTAGGACATGTAGCGGCGGAGTGCAAGAGGAAGAATGTGGTGAAGTGTTTCAACTGTGGTGAACCTGGTCATATTAGTACAAAATGTCCGAAACCGAAGCAAGCTCTAGCTGGTGGGAAAGTTTTTGCACTGGCAGGAACTCAGACTTCAAGTGCAGATCGTCTAATCAGAGGTACTTGTTTTATTAATAGTACTCCTTTAGTTGCTATTATTGATACTGGAGCGACTCATTCATTTATTTCGTCTGAGTGCGCGAAGCGTTTGAATCTTGTGTTGTCTTCGATGGGTGGTGAAATGGTTATTGATACTCCAGCAATGGGGTCAGTAACTACTTCTTTGGTTTGTTTAAGTTGTCCTTTGACCATTTATGGTAAAAACTTTGAGATGGATTTGGTGTGTTTACCATTGGAGGGTTTAGATGTGGTTCTGGGAATGAATTGGTTGCAGTTCAATAGGGTTCATATTGATTGTTATCATAAGCTGGTAAGATTTCCTTCTCTTGAGGAAGACGCAGACTCGAGTTTCTTATCTACCAAGGAGTTGAAGAAACTTTTGGCGGATAAAGCTCAGTTGTTCGGGTTGTTTGCTTCGTTATCTGTGGACAGTCAAGTTTCACTTGATGTGTTTCCTGTTGTGTTTGAATTTCTGGAAGTGTTTCCTGAGGATATTTCAGATGTGCCGCCAGAGAGAGAGGTGGAGTTTTCTATAGATCTAGTTCCTGGTACTAGACCTGTATCAATGGCACCATATCGAATGTCGGCATCTGAGTTGGTTGAGTTAAAGAAGCAATTGAACGAATTGTTGGAGAAGAGGTTTGTAAGACCTAGTGTGTCGCCTTGGGGTGCTCCAGTTTTGTTGGTGAAAAAGAAAGATGGAAGTATGCGATTGTGTGTTGATTATCGCCAGTTGAATAAGGTGACGATTAAGAATAAGTATCCTCTTCCGAGAATTGATGATCTGATGGATCAGTTGGTTGGTGCTTGTGTGTTTAGTAAGATTGATTTGAGGTCGGGGTATCATCAGATAAGGGTGAAAGAGGAAGATATTCAGAAGACGGCTTTTAGGACACGTTACGGTCATTATGAATATTCTGTGATGCCGTTCGGGGTTTCTAATGCGCCAGGTGTGTTTATGGAGTACATGAATCGTATTTTCCACGAGAATCTGGATTGTTTTGTTGTTGTGTTCATTGATGATATCTTGATTTATTCTAAGTCTCGGGAGGAGCACGCAGAGCATTTGCGTATTGTGTTGTAGGTTTTGAAGGAAAGGAAACTTTTTGCTAAATTGTCCAAGTGTGAGTTCTGGTTGTCGGAGGTGAGTTTTCTTGGGCACGTGATTTCAGGTAATGGTATTTCTGTGGATCTATCTAAAGTAGAAGTAGTTCTACAGTGGGAGGCTCCGAGATCTGTTACTGAAATTAGAAGCTTTTTGGGATTAGCCGGATATTATCGAAGGTTCATTGAAGGTTTTTCTAAGCTAGCACTTCCTTTGACCTAGTTGACTTGTAAATGTCAAGCGTTCGTTTGGGATATTCGGTGTGAGGAAAGTTTTAATGAGCTGAAGAGAAGATTGACTACAGCTCCGATTCTGATTTTGCCGAATCCTACTGAACCGTTTGTGGTTTATTATGATGCGTCTTTGATTGGTTTAGGTGGAGTGTTGATGCAAGAAGGTAAGGTTGTGGCTTATGCTTCGAGGCAATTGAGAGTGCATGAGAAAAATTATCCTACTCATGATCTTGAATTAGCGGTGTGGTATTTGTATTGAAGATTTGGAGGCATTATCTCTACGGTGCAAGATTCGAAGTCTTTAGTGATCATAAAAGTTTGAAATACTTGTTTGATCAGAAAGAGTTGAATATGAGGCAACGTAGATGGTTGGAATTTTTTAAGGACTACGACTTTGGCTTGAATTACCATCCTGGTAAAGCTAATGTGGTAGCCGATGCGTTGAGCCGGAAATCGTTACATATGTCCGCTTTAATGGTTAAAGAGTGGGAACTTTTGGAATCGTTTAGAGATTTGAGTTTGGTATGTGAAGTGACGTCGGATAGCGTAAGGCTTGGAATGTTAAAGGTTACTAATGATTTTCTGTTGACGGTTAGCGAGAAACAGAAGTTGGATGTGAAATTTGTGGATTTGATGACAGTTGGGGGATAAAGTGTGAATGAGGACTTTAAAGTGGATGATAATGGTGTTTTGAGGTTCCGCGGTAGAATTTGTATTCCTGATGATGTGGAGTTGAAAAGGATGATTTTGGAGGAAGGACACCGGAGTAATCTGAGTATACATCTGGGAGCTAATAAGATGTATCAAGATTTGAAGAAGATTTTCTGGTGGTCGGGTTTGAAAAGAGATGTGGCTCAGTTTGTGTATGCGTGTTTGACTTGTCAGAAGTCGAAGGTGGAACATCTGAGGCCTAGTGGTTTGTTGCAACCGTTGGATATTCCTGAGTGGAAATGGGACAACATATCTATGGATTTTGTGACAGGGTTGTCGAATACTCAGCGAGGGTATAATGCTATTTGGGTGGTTGTGGATAGGCTGACTAAATCGGCGCATTTCATTCCGATTGACATCGGTTTTTCTTTAGAAAGGTTGGCTGAGATTTACATCAGTGTGATTGTGAAGTTGCATGGTGTGCTGTTAAGTATTATTTCTGATCGAGATCTGCGGTTTACTTCGAGATTTTGGGAAAGTTTACAGAAGGCTTTGGGTTTTAAATTGAGATTGAGTCCGGCTTATCATCCGCAGACGGATGGATAGACGGAGAGAACGATTCAGTCATTGGAGGATTTGTTGAGGGCTTGTGTTCTTGAACAAGGTGGTGCGTGGGATAGTTATCTTGCATTGATTGAATTCACGTATAATAACAGTTTCCATTCAAGTATTGGAATGGCACCGTTTGAAGCGTTATATGGACGAAGGTGTCGAACACCGTTGTGTTGGAACGAATCTAGTGAGAGTTCGGTGGTTGGACCGGAGTTGGTGCAACAGACTACGGAAAAAGTGAAACTTATTCGTGAGAAAATGAAGGCTTCTCAGAGTAGGCAAAAGAGTTATCATGATCGAAGGAGGAAAGATCTTGAGTTTCAAGAGGGCGATCATGTATTTTTGAGAGTTACGCCGGTAACGGGTGTGGGTCGTGCATTGAAGTCGAAGAAACTTACTTCTCGGTTTATTGGTCCTTATCAGATATCAGCGAGAGTGGGTGTTGTGGCTTATAGGGTGGCGTTGCCGCCGAATCTGTCGAATTTGCATGATGTGTTCCATGTTTCACAGCTTCGAAAGTATGTTTCGGATCCGTCGCATGTGTTTCCGATGGATGAGGTTGAGGTAAGGGAGAACCTTACGGTTGAGGTGTTACCAGTGAGGATTTTGGATCAGGAGGTGAAGTGGTTAAGGGGCAAGGATATTGCACTTGTGAAGGTAGCGTGGGGAGGCGCTGCTGAGGGCAATTTGACTTGGGAGTTGGAGAGTCGGATGCGGGAGTGTATCCAGAGTTGTTCGTCTCAGGTAATATTTTCGAGGACGAAAATTTCTAAGTGGGGGAAAGTTGTAACGACCCAGTTTTAGTCCGTTTTATTTAATCAAGTCGTTTTGATTATTTTATTATTATATTATTTTATTTCTGACTTTTATTTGGAAATATGTTATTTTTCATCATGATTATATTTTATCGCGTTTTGGAAACGTTTGCGAGATATTTGAGTGTAGGGGTATTTTGGTCTTTTCATTTATTTTTCCTAAGTTAGTATGAATAGAAATAGAAAGAGAGAAAAATAGTAAGAAGAGAAGAAAAAGAGGAGAAGAGAAAGAGAAGAGAAAAGAAGAAAAGAGAGAAATCTTGGAAATCAAGGAAATCGATCAACCGACTTTCTAAAACACGATTTAATTGGGTAAGGGTGCGAAACCCGATTATCTTATCATTGTGTATGATTATGTAAGTGTGTATTTGCATGTTATCTTGCTTTTCCCTAGTTTTTCAGTTATAGGTCGAAAACGCGTAAACGAGTAGAAATCGATGTTTTCACGGACGGAAATCGATATAAATTGTGTTGTATGATCTCTATATGTTTATGAACCATTGCTAAGAATTGTTTTGCTGCTGGAAGTGGTTTGAGTGGAGAAAAATGGATTTGGGGTTTTGAAAGAGCAGCAGAATTTTTCTGCACCTGGTGTAAAGCGTCGGGCGGTTCGTGATTTCGCCGGGCGGTTTTTGAGAGGCGCAGCCTTTACACGATTCTGACTCTATTGAGTCATTTGGGAGAAATGGTGACGCCTCTGCTTCGCCGGGCGAAGTAGCGGCGAAGGGATTTAGCCGGGCGGTTTTTGGGTTTCGCCGGGCGGTCCTGGGGAAATTTCACATTTATATTTTCTTCTAAATTCCATAACTTTTGATCTGATTATCCGTTTTGTGCGTTCTTTATATCGTTGGAAAACTTATGAAATGTTCTTTCTTATTAAAATGGTTTTGATATTGTTGGCTGATTAAATTACGTCGGGAATTTGAAATCGTGTCATTTTGTCGACTTTTGCCGCTTTAATTGTGTGAATTTGATGGGTATCATGCAAGGTGCTGTTGATGTGGATATTGTATGACTTGTGTGCTGTTGTGTAATGAAAATGCATGAAATACATGTTGTAATGATGATTTGTGGCCTAAGGGCAAGAAAATGCTATGTGTGGTATTTAATGATATATGCATGATCATGGAATGTGTATATGTGTGCATTTGAATGTCATGAGTCATTGTATGCCAAGCATCATGATATGCATGTTGGTGATGTCGTGTGCCCTAGTGGGTGTGAGCGACGAAACGATTCCAGAGGGAATCCGCTATAACATCGTGCGCCTTATACCGAGAGGACTTAAAGCGATGATTATAGACGATCGTGCGCCTTATACAAAGAGGACTTAAAGCGATCGGATCGTGCGCCTTATACCGAGAGGACTCAAAGCGATCCATAAACGTCGTGCGCCTTATACCAAGAGGACTTAAAGCGAAGGGGAACATCGTTTGCCCGACGGGGAGTTACGTTGAGTAACAAGCGATGATTCCAATAGTTCCTGAGTGACCTAATGTTGAGAATTGATGGATGGATGGTACCGCATATGCATTGCATAGGGTCGTTGTGTCGGTCTCTGTGCATTTGCATAAATCATGAATATGAATGATTATGTGTGAGAATTGTGAATGGATGCATTACGTGTGGAAAACCATGATTGGATTGATTGTGTGTGGAATTATGGGTGAGATTGATGAGTTGATATATGAGTATATGGTTGATATACTTTGGTGATGGATAAATGAGATATGTAATGGGTTGTGTTGTATTTGGATTCTGTTGTAGTTGTGGTGAGAATATTACGTATGTGTATTTTTATGTTATATAATAGTATGCAATTATATTATGATTGTGTTTCTCACCCTCCTGCTGTTTTAATGCTCTATGAGGCATTGCAGATTAGATGCTGGAGGTCTTTTGTGAAGCTTAGGTCTTCATTATTTTGTCGGTCGGCTCTGATATGTAGCACCGGGTAGTCGGGGAGATCGAGTGTGATTATTCTGTGTTATGTGTATATGTATATTTTGGATTGTACATGTATGATGTTGTATTGGACAGACAAACTTTTTGTGATATATATGTATGAGATTCAGTACAGATTTTCCGCTTTTATTCTGTACCTGAATTAGTAGGTGTGAGGAACTAAGTTCCTCTGTTATGTGCTATCTGAATTGTTGCATATCTATTTGAGCAGGTTTATGTGTATTAGTTTCAATTGATGTGACCCCTCGGTCAAGGCCGTGAATGGTTTAAATATACTCTGATGAAATTTTTAATTTTATTTATCGCTTTAATTGTTGGGGTATAGATTGGGGGTGTTACACAAAGCCTTCAATCGTAGCAGTTAGCACTGAGACTGAAGGAAGCTGTTCGTGTGGACTGAATAGAGGCGTTGTTCACCGTACATCGCTCGTGATCATTCCTTCGATTCAGAATCAAAGGTTTCATCACCACAAGAGGTAACCATTCTATCACTGATCATGATTTTTCGTAAGGATCGCTAAAGGGAAATTTTAATATCCGCTGCGTTTTTGAATCACGATTTCCTTTCACATATCCTTATGGGAGGGTTAAACCTTAACTCCATGCTCATTGTTTACCCTTAAAACCTATGTGACCTTGTTTGTATGCATTGCATTAACATACATACATGCATTCAAGAAAAAATATTTGATTTCAAGGAACTCAGTTGTCCTTTTCCTTTGCAAAAATCAATAGGTATCATGGATTTTGGGAAGAGAAACACCAAGAAGTACAGCTTCAAGAAACTTGATTTAGTAGAGTTGAGAAAGCTAGGGGTTTTGGTTTCCTATCCTGAGGGTTTTAGAAAGTGCTATGGGAGACTGTTGGGTATTATCAAGACCAAGATGGAAGATGGATTTCTTGACACGCTTGTGCAGTTTTATGATCCACTCTACCATTGCTTCACATTCCCCGATTACCAACTTGTCCCTACTTTGGAGGAGTATTCCTATTGGATTGGTCTACTAGTGTTGAATAAGAAGCCCTTCAGTGGATTGGAAAATATTCCCTCACCTAAGGACATTGCAGATGCCATTCATTTAGAAGCATCTGAGGTCAAAGCCAACCTTACTACCAAAGAAGGAATCAAGGGTTTGCCTTCCAAATTCTTGATGGAGAAAGCCACTTTCCTAGCCAAGGAAAACAGTATGGACGCCTTTAAAGCTATCCTCGTGCTACTCATCTATGGTTTGGTTTTGTTCTCGAACATTGACGAGTTCGTTGATGTTAATGTTATTCGCATCTTTCTGAGTGAAAATCATGTACCTACACTGCTTGGTGACACCTACCACTCCATCCATCATAGGACCCTCAAAGGAGGTGGGACTATCCTGTGTTGTGCTCCTCTACCTACAAGTGGTTTATTTTGCACTTGCCTAGAACTGAACTCTTCAAGGAAAATCCGGACAAGCTTCGTTGGTCTCAAAGGCTCATGCCTCTTTCTCACACCGATGTGTATTGGTAAGACCCATCCTATGATAAGGGAGTCATTATTGATAGTTGTGGCCAGTTTCCTAACGTACCTCTTCTTGGTATCCGAGGGGAATTAGCTACAATCCTATTCTTGCAAGGCGTCAATTTGGATTCTCTATGAAGGAAAAACCTAGCAACATTCTGTTGGCAGGTTTCTTTTATCTTAATGAGGAAGATAGTGCATAATCTAAGAAAAAAATTATACATGCTTGGGGGATGATTCATAGAAAGACTAAGAATGATTTGGGGAAGAGGAACTGTGTAGCTTTTGAGCCTTTCATTCAATGGGTCCAATCTAGAGCTCGTGACCTCAAGATGTGATATCCTCTTGAAAAACCTTTGCAGCCAATTGTCGCATCATCATCTACTATCCCTATTGAGCGTATGGAGGAAAATCAATAAATTTTGGCAAGGATGAAGTTATAGTAAGATACTTGGGAAGGAAAGTACCATTTCATCCATGCCGAACATATAGAGATGAAGAAGCGGCTAAAAGAGTAAGATGACTTGATTGAGCAACTTAAGAGGCGCATTGTGGAGAGACATGTGGTGAAAGAGAATTTATTTTTCTCTAGGGTGCATCTAGTTCCCAGTACTCATGAGTATTCCGACATACCTCCTACGTCAGGTGCTTGGAAGAGGATCGTTGACAAGCTTGTGTTGGAAAACACCGAGTTGAAAAAGCTGAAGAGGATGCATCAACATGGAGTAGGACCTTCTTAGATGGGATTACTTAAGACCCATTAGGCTTAACTTTCTTCTCTTGTATTTAGGTTTCTTGTTTTGTACTTCAAAGTTGTAACTCTTCCTATTATTAATTAATGAATTTTTTGTTCCAAAGTATGTTATTTCTTTTGAATACTTGCAATTTACTTCTTGAGTTACTTGAAATCATTGCATTTACATTCATGCATCATGTCATTACATGTGCATTCCTCTTACTTTTGGCTCATTTCGCTTGCTCCTTTCCTGTTTGAGTCCTCTACATCCATACAACACCAGAGCTCAAGCTCGGAGAAGAATGGATGAACAGGAACAAGAGATAGAGCGAGTCAAAAATTAACTAGAAGACCTACATGGGAATGTAGGACAGGTCATGGAAATGTTACAAGTGATATGTGCGAAAATGGATACCCAAACTACTGTGGTTTCTAAGATTGTTAACCCAGTTGTGGACCCTTAGCCTACTATAGCTACTACAACAAATTTACCACCATTTGGTCTTCCTCCAGGTTCGTTCCTATGCCTGTTACAATTCCAACAACTCAGTAAGCTATTCCCTTGACTTCTGATGTCCTCCATATGGTTCTTACCTCTGCACCGACTGTCGTGCATACCCGTGTTTAATACTACTTTGATGAACACTAACAAGTATATGATGTGCCAGATATGTCTGAATATGAAGATAAGAAACATGATAAGCTCAGGGAGAATGTTGAGACCATTGAGAAGAGATTAAGAGCAATGGAACGTGACCAAATCTTTGGTGCTGCTGCCAGAGAGATGTGTCTTGTATCCGGTTTGGTTATCGCAGCCAAGTTCAAGACCCTTAACTTTGATCAATACGAAGGTTCCACCTATCCAAAGAACCATCTTATTATGTACTACAAAAAGATGGCTGCCCATGTTGACAATGATAAATTGATGATTCACTGTTTCCAAGACAATTTGAAGGGTGCTTCTTCTAAATGGTATTTGAGTTTAGACCAGTCTCCTATCCGCTGTTTCAAAGACCTGTCAGATGCCTTCATCAAACAATATAAGTACAACATGGATCTAGCTCCTGATAGAAGACAGTTGTTGAGCATGTCACAGAAGAGTTCCAAGTCATTCAAGGAATACGCTCAGCGATGGAGAGAAACTGCTTCACAAGTGGAACTTCCCTTGCCCGAAAAGGAATTAGCTGATTGGTTTGTTGACACTGTGAGCCCATAATTCTATGAGAGGATGGTTGGAAGCGTGACTGCTAGCTTTTCTGATATAGTGGCTGTAGATGTTAAGGTGAAACTTGGTTTGAAGAATGGTAAAATGATTAATGCAGCTGGCAGTTCAAACACCAACAACACTAATGCTAAGAAACCCTCTAGCAGTTTCCACAAGAAAAAGGAAGGGGAAACTAACACGGGGATGTCTAATAGGAGAAAGAATCAATCTTGGAAGCAGCAACAACCACAGAGTTATGCCCAACAACCAGCTTATCCAGTTTAGTTTGCCCAACAACCGTACGTGGCCGCAGTGACTCCCTTATTTAATCAGCAAGTTTATCAGCCTATTTAACCAGCTCCTATTTATCAACCAGTTCAAGCTCCGCCGAATTATCAACAAGTGCCCAACGCTTTAGTCTATCAACAACCAAGAGCCCAAGCTTCTCGCCAAAATGTTCCCAACAGAAGACAGGGTGGTAGGCCTCTAATTCCTCCCATTCCTATGACTTATACCGAGTTGTACCCCTCATTGGTACAACAAGGTATGATAACTACAAGGTCCTTGTGTCCACCTCCCGATCCACTTCCACCTCACTACAAGCCAAATGCTCATTGCCTGTTTCACGAAGGGGCACCAGGCCATGATCTGGAAGGAAGTTATACTCTTAAGCACATTGTAAGAGAGCTTATGGAGAAAAAGATCTTATCTTTTGGAGATTCTCAACCCAATGTAAAAAATAATCCTCTGCCCGCTCATGGGGCTGTTAATGCTATTGATGAGGCATCTGATGAAAGTATAGTCCTTGATGTTGCCAAGATTAAAACCCTTCTTCAAGACTTTCATGCAAAGCTAGTAGAGGCAGGTTTAGTCAAAGTTTGCCATACTGGGTATGAAGATTGTGCTACAAGTCTTAAGGGATGTATGTTGGTTCAGAATAACATTCAAAGTTTGATCAACGATGGTTTCCTACAAGTGAGTAATAAGATGAAGAAAGATGAAGTGTCTGTGATTGAGCCTATGTTCAACCTACCAGAATCAAGTGATAAAGTGCCTGTGTTTAACTTGCCAGAATCAAGTTCTGCAACACGTATTTTCAGTACACCAAAGCCTGTATTCAACTTTCCAAAGTCTGTTGTTCTACCAGTTAATCAGCCGAAGCCTGTGATCATTCAAAAGCCTTGCCCATTCTCTTTCAAAAATACCAAAGTCATACCTTGGAAATACGATGTGGCAGTGATTGACCAAGAGTCTGGGAAGGTTATTTTGAAAGAAGATTTGAAGAGTGTTAGTGAAGATGTGACCAACATAGCTGGGGCAAGCAAGATGACACATAGTGGTCATATTTATACCCCCCATTTCAATGAGGTTATTCCTAAAGAAGCTACTGCCACCACGCCTGCTAAAGATAAAGAAGTGGTTCTTAACGACGAGGATGTTGAGTTCTTGAGGATTATAAAGAAGAGCGATTATAAAGTCATTGACCAACTTCACCAAACTCCTTCCAAGATCTCCATTCTGTCTCTTTTGATGAACTCGCCAGCTCATCGAAGTGCATTGCAAAAGCTGTTGGCTCAAGCCCATGTCACCCAAGACATTACTGTTGACCAGTTTGATAGTGTGATTGCAAACATCACTGCTTGTAACACCCTCAGCTTCAGTAAACAGGAGTTACCGAGAGAAGGCCAGAATCACAACCGTGCTTTGCGCGTGTCTGTAAAATATCAGGATGACGCTTTAACAAGGGTGCTTGTAGACACTGGTTCCTCTTTGAATGTTTTACCCAAGAGAACACTTTCTAAGCTAGCTTACAAAGGGGAAGAAATGAGAGCAACTTCTTTAATAGTCAAGGCTTTTGATGGTTCGCGCAAAACAGTAATTGGGGAGGTGGAGCTGCCAATCATGATTGGACCACATGTATTTGATATCACATTCCAAGTTATGGACATCAACCTTGCTTATAGTTGTTTGCTTGGAAGGCCTTGGATTCACGCTACTAGCGTCGTGACTTCAACTTTACACCAAAAGATCAAATTTATGGGTGATGATAAATTGGTGATTATTCATGGTTAGGACGACTTGATGGTAAGTAATTTGTCTTCATTTTGTTACATAGAGGCTAACTAGGATGCCTTGGAAACTTCTTTTCAAGCGCTCGAGATAGCCAATGATGTCTTGTTGGAAGTTGAGGAACTAGTAGGTAAGGGTAATCCATCTTTAACATCTGTCAAAAGCACAAGATCAACGATTGAAGAAGGCATTCCTGAATGTTGGGTAAAAGTTATAGATGTCAAGACAATGCTAGATCGCTATGGGTTTGGTTAAAAACCAACTAATAATGGAGCATCTACTTCTGCCAAAGGACGTCTGAAGACCATCCAAGAAGTGTTCATAGTGGAGGCTTCAAAGTCAAAGTTGTTGATGATGATAATGAAGATGAAGATTGAGCAATCTGGTGTTCAAGTGTGATGCTACTCTGGACAATTAGGAAGCAATAGAAATCTTAGTTATCATTCCCCCGTCAATGTAATTTGTTGTCTTTTGTTGTGATTTTCAAAAATTCCATAGCTCTGCCCAAAGCTATTGGACTATTTTGTAGGGGCCCCTTTTGCACTTTCGAATGATTATTAATGAAAGCATTTTGTTAAATTCTCATTATTCATTTACTATTTTTTGCCTTCACTTTTTAAAAGAAAATGGAAATCTTTCAAAACCACAAAAAACATTGTCCTTTTGCATTCTCTTTGTGCTTTTAATAAAGTCAAAATCGTTCAAACATGTAGAATAATCCAAAACCATGTTGAATCCAGTGACACTGCTTTCACTCCTAACTTTGATTTACCCATCTACCAAGCTGAAGATTAGGATGAGGAAGATTATGAAACTCCCGCTGAACTGGCGAGATTGGTTGAGTATGAGTACACTGAACTCCAACCACACAAAGAGCAAGTAGAGATGATTAATCTTGGCACTGATGAAGAGAAGAAAGAGGTCAAAGTTGGTATGACGCTTGAGGCTGATGTTAAACAGAGATTGGTCAAGCTTCTAAAGGAATATGTTGATGTGTTTGTGTGGTCGTATCAAGATATGCCCAGTTTAGACACCGATATTGTTGTTCACAAGTTGCCGCTTAAATCAGAGTGCTCACCTGTAAAGCAGAAACTTCGAAGGACTAGACCTGACATGGCTTTAAAGATTCAAGATGAGGTTAAAAGACAACTTGATGCAGGTTTTTTAACATTTGCGAAGTACCCTGAATGGGTAGCCAACATTGCGCCGGTGCTAAAAAAGGATGACAAAGTCAGAATATGCGTAGACTATAGGGATTTGAACAAAGCAAACCCAAAGGATGATTTCCCTCTACCACACATTGATACGCTTGTGGACAACACAACTTGTTTCGCAGTCTTCTCTTTCATGGATGGCTTCTTCGGTTATAATCAGATCAAGATGGACCCTGCTGATATGAAAAAGACTACATTCATCACCCCTTGGGGAACCTATTGTTATAAGGTTATGCCCTTCGGTCTGAAGAAAACAGGGGCAACATATCAAAGGGCGATGGTCACTCTCTTTTATGACATGATGCATAAAGGGATTGAGGTGTACGTCGAAGATATGATTGCCAAGTCTCAGAGTGAAGAGGACCACTTGAGTCATCTCTTGAAGTTGTTTGAATGACTCAGAAAATACCAGTTGAGACTGAATCCTGCTAAGTGTACTTTTGGTGTTAGGTCTGGAAAGTTACTTGGGTTTATCGTTAGTCAATGAGAAATTGAAGTAGACCCTGATAAAGTCCGAGCAATTCAAGAAATGCCCGCTCCACAAACTAAAACATAAGTTTGAGGTTTTCTTGGACGTCTGAATTATATTTCCAGATTTATATCCAATATGACTGCTACATGTGAACCAATTTTCAAGTTACTCCGCAAGGATCAGATCATTGACTGGAATTCTAATTGTCAACAAGCTTTTGAGAAGATCAAGGGTTATTTGCAAGAGCCTCTTATCTTAATTCTGCCTGTTCCTAGAAAGCCTCTTTTCATGTATCTGATTATTCTCGAGAAGTCTATGGGCTGCGTATTGGGCCAACACGATGAGACTGGACGAAAAGAACACACCATCTACTATTTGAGCAAGAAGTTTACCGACTATGAAAGCAAATATTCACTCTTAGAGAAAACTTGTTGTGCTTTAACATGGGTTGCTAAGCGTCTCAGGCAATATATGATTTGTCACACTACTTTATTGATCTCCAAGATGGATCCAATAAAGTACATTTTTGAAAAGCCTGCTCAGACTGGATGACTCGCCCGTTGGCATATGTTGTTATCCGAATACGACATCCAGTACGTAACTCAGAAGTCTATTAAAGGAAGTATCTTGTCAAACTACCTTGCAGATCAACCAGTTGAAGATTATGAGCCTCTGAAGCTTGACTTTCCGATGAAGACATTATGTTGGTGAAGAAGGATTGTGAAGAGCCAAGTTCCGATGAAGGTCCCGAGCCCAGTTCCCATTGGAAGATGATGTTCAATGGCTCCTCTAATTACAATAGGCATGGCGTAGGAGCTGTTCTGATGAATCCAAATGGTGGTTACACTCCGTTCACAGCAAGGTTATGTTTTGAATGTACAAACAACATCGCAGAATATGAATCGTGCATTCTAGGCATTGAAGTAGATATTGATCTCCGAATCAAAATTCTTGAGGTGAGTGGAGATTCAGCCTTGGTGATCTACCAAGTTAAGGGTGAATCGGAGACCCGTGATGAAAAGTTGATCCCATACCGTGCTTACATTATGGAGTTGATCAAATACTTTGATGAGGTCACTTTCCGACACGTCCCGGGGAGTGAAAACCATATAGTTGATGCCTTGGATATGTTAGCCTCCATGTGGCAAGTCAGATTCATTAATGAGGTGCCACTAATCCGAATTGAACGCAAGATCGAGCCTGCCTACTGTCAATTAGTAGAAAAAGAAACTGATGGAAAACCATGGTTCCATGACATCAAGAATTATCTGCAAAACCAGGAATATCCAGCTGATGCTACCGCTCTAGATAAGAAGACCCTCAGAAGATAGGCATCCAAATTCTTCCTCAGCAATGATGTATTGTACAAAAGAAACCACGACATGGTTCTGCTTAGGTGTGTTGACAAACGTGAAACAGACCTGTTAATCCAAGAAATTCATGAGGGATCATTTAGAACACATGCCAATGGTCATGCTATGTCTAAGAAGATTTTGAGAGCTGGGTATTACTGGTTAACCATGGAGTCCGATTGTATCCAATATGCCAGAAAATGCCACAAATGTTAAATTTACGCTGATAAGGTGCACGTGCCTCCAACATTGCTGAATGTTCTTTCATCGCCGTGGCATTTCTCTATGTGGGGCATTGACATGATTGGGGTAATTAAGCCTAAAGCTTCCAACAGTCACCGATTCATCTTGGTTGCAATTGACTACTTCACAAAATGGGTAGAAGCTGCCTCATATACCAACGTGACGAAATAAGTAATTGCCCACTTCATCAAAAGGGAGATTATCTGTCGTTATGGGATCCCGAGCCAAATCATAACAGATAATGGGACCAATCTAAACAATAAGAACATGAAGGAGATGTGTGAAAGTTTCAAGATTGAGTATCACAACTCTTCTCCTTATCGTCCGAAAATGAATGGAGCTATTGAAGCCGCGAACAAAGATATTAAGAAAATCCTACAAAAGATGGTAAAGACTTACAAAGATTGGCATGAAATGCTACCATTTGCCTTGCACAGATACAGAACTTCAGTGCGAACTTCAACAGGGGCAACCACTTTTTCCTTCGTGTATGGGATGGATGCGGTCCTTCCTATTGAGTTGGAGAAACCATCTCTGAGAATTTTAAGGGAAACTAAACTGGATGAAGCAGAGTGGGTCTAAGAAAGATTTGACCAACTGAACCTCATCAACGAGAAATGCTTGACTGCGATGTGCCATGGTCAGTTGTATCAAAAACGGATTAAGAGGGCATTTGACAAGAAGGTCTGTATCTGAGAATTCAGAGAAGGAGAACTTGTACTCAAGAAACTCTTTCTAGTTCATAAGGATATGCGCAGAAAATGGACTCCCAACTACGAAGGCCCATTTGTTTTAAAGACCGTTTCTCAGAAGGTTCACTAATTCTCACAACAATGTATGGAGAAGAGCTTACATATCCTGTGAACTCTGATGCGGTTAGAAAATATTATGCCTAAATAAAACTCGCTAAAGTCAAAAACCTGAAAAAGCGACTTAGGCAACAATGGGTATCCCGGTGGATCAAAACCTATGAAGGAGATCTAGGAAAAAGTTAGGGATAAAAAAAAGAGCTCGATAAGTTGAAAACCCGAAAGGGTGACTTAGGCGAAAATGAGTGTCCCGGTGGATCGAAAACCCGAAAGGGCGATCCAGAAAAAAGTTAGGGACAAACGGCATTTCATTGCATCAGACCGTGTTCCCTATTGCAGAAGATCAAAGCAGAGGTTCGATCCAGCTGCTCTCGTCTGAAGTGAGGTTTTTGGAGATCTTATTTATAAGGGCTACTAGTGTCATTGGATGCAATGTAACCTTTCCTTATTGCCATTTTCAAATTGTAATACTCCATGGAGCTTTACCATTTGCAAGCTACCATTCTTGAATAAAATCAGAGTTTTGCCAAATTCAATTCTTGTCATTTATGCTTTCTCTGATTTCCTTTGTTATGCAAAGTGTTATTTGTTAATAATGATTTTGAAAGGGAAAAGTTTTAAATTAAAAATGTTTGTTTGAAAACATAATGAAAAACATAAAATTAGCTTTGACATTTGGAAGGATTTAAAGGAAATCTTTTTTTTCCCCAAGAAGTCTTAAAGTTACAGGAGCACTGTTGGACCACTTCAACAAAAATCCCCATTAAAGCATAAACTGACAGCACTTTTGGATTGATCCTTTGATCATGTGTGACTTTCAAGATCGAAGAGAATCTCCCCAACGTCCCTCATGTGATGCATTGTTTGTTGATTTATTCCCCACTGAAGTTACCTTACTTTCCCCAGTAAGCTACCTTGGCTTCATATTTCCCCAAGTGAAGTAGATGGATGTTCCCCAGTCACTACAAGAAATTTGGCAAATTGCGACGGTTCATTTTGTTAGATTACGATGGTTAGAACCGTCGGAATTTGCAAATTATGACAGTTTTAGTATTGTCGCGGAAATGTGGGTCACGAGGGCAATTTGCGACGGTTATGAAAATTGTCATGCAAACCGTCGTAATTTTTACGACGGTTATCTAACTGACGCAAACTCCATATTGTGACGGTTTCCAACCTTCTTAAATTGCTTACTGATTATTGTTTTAATTGTTGATTGCGACGGTTACAACTGTCGTAATTTTTAGTGTGATACATGTTTATATCATTGATTGCAACGGTTATAACAATCGTAATTTTCCTAATATTTTTTGTTTTTATTGTTGATTACGACGGTTACAACTGTCATAAATTTTCATTTGATTCATGTTTATATCGTCGATTGTGACATTTCATATTGATTTTTGTTTTTATTGTTGATTACGACGGTTTCCAACCGTCATAACTGTGTATAGTATTATTTTATTTATATTTTTTAAATTTTAATTATTATCTATTAAAATATTTTTAAATATAATATTATATTTTTCAATATTATGTCTACTACCCTAACATCTTATGTAGTATTTTTGTGTCATCTTCCTAACCATCCTAACATCACTATAATTTTTCAAACGTGATTTAACTAATTTCAAATTCAAAGCAATTCAACGCAATGTCTACTAACTGTTTTTAAATCTCATTTTCCTTAAGTCCATTCAAGAACTCATATCACGAACTCAACATGATTCTAATGCAACAGCCACAAGCTTACTAACCTAATTCATTATTAATTCATCTTTGACTGTTAACACAAGCCTAATCTTTTTTCTCAACATTTAACATCATTTAGTTATAACTAAGCTAGTTCAATAACTGTCCACTTAACTAGTTACTTTTCCTAATTCAATTCAACTAACCTACACTAACCAATTTCAATTAATCAATAATCAAGCTACCCTAACTACTTTGTTGCTGGTTCTGGCCAATATGATTTTGTGCAAGTAAGATCTCTATCCTCTATACTTTGAGAAAATGTGAACCATGAGGAAGAATACTGCTTAAGTTTAAACTTCTTTTGGAAGGAAATTACTATAATTTGTTGTCTCTTTTTCTAAGCTCTTTATCTTAGTTGTGTTAGTCTATTGAGAAAAGCTGACAGTTTCAAACTTCTTTTGGAATAAATGTTGAATATGTGGAATTAGTAATCAATGGTTGAACGCAGAAACTGTGCAAGGAGCTTACTCATTGTACTAGTCAGTTGAGTATTATTGTAATTGTTTTTATAAAAAAAAAATATACATGTTTCACAAATGTTGCAATTCCCTTCTCAATGCGAGTCTGCATTGGCCACCAACTGTTAATTCCAATTTGAATCCTAACTTCCCTTAACTAATTCATTTGCTCAAACTCACTAACTATCCCAACTAACTCATAACAGTTTCTAACCTCTAACAACAAACTTTCAAACAAGGTAAAATGCTACTAACAGAAACTTAACACTGTTAACTTCAATAGAAAATTTCTTCATTGAATTAACTTAACCATGACAGTGCCCTAACTCGAACAACCAGTTACCGAAAAACTTCCTGAAACAGTTAGGATCAATCCCTCTATATAAACTCAAAATCACCTTCAATCATCTTCAACAATCATTTTCTGCAACTTCATTATTCTCTGAACTCAATTTCTCTCCAATCACCACCACTCTACAAAGGTCTTTTCCTCTATTGTTCAGCTTTAAAATCTAGGAAATTCAATCTATAACTTTTTTCTATCAAATTTACAGCTAAATCTAGATAAATTAACAGATAATTATTCTAATTTAAAATGTTACCAGATGAATAATAAAAGTCACACACAAGATGAATAATCAATCTCTGCATCTAATTTCTCTAAACATTTGAATACGGTTTCTCCTTTTTGTGATTCCGACTTTGAATCAAGAGAAACATACACAAGACAATCAAAAGAACTGACCTGTTAAGATTGGTTGCAGTGGCGTTCCGACAGCGGCAGCAGCAGCGGTGGCTTTCTAGTTGTGAAGAAGGGAAGATAAACAGTCGCTGCAGCGTTTTCTACTTTTCTTGTATAGTTGGGCGCGATACTTTAATTTTTCTAAGGGAGGCAGTTTATTCTCCGTCACAGATTTGCAATTGGGCCATAAATGAAGGCGGTTGGGCTCAACCGTCGCAGCCCAATGAACAGTTTTAAGCGCTTGGCCAAATATTGAAGGGCAAGGACGGTTAAGAACTGTCGAAAAAATAGAATTACAGCGGTTGGGAATAGAACCGTCGTAATATGTATTTTTTTTTTCAATTTTTAAGGGCGGTTTCAAATAACCGCCTTAGAAACCGCCGTAATATATATATATAAGGACGGTTTTCAATAAACCGTCGCAACCTAAGTGTCGTAAAATGACATTTTTCTTGTAGTGAGTGAATCTTGGACTCCTCTATTCCCCGGTGTTTCCTGGTGACCCCTTTCTTTCCTAGTAAAGTGGATGTGTTTATCTATTCCCCATGAGCCTCCAAACTCCGTGTCTCTCCGCAGAGACTGCATTTGCATATCGTGAGCATCCGCATCATTTTGTTAAAACCTTGGTTGTCACCAATATCCCCTTAAAGTCTAGTTGTTACTAGCATCTACAGTGAAAGTCCCTTTGTTTTTGGCACATTGCAAGATCCAATTGCTATTGGTATTATTTATTTGGTTGTCACTCGTCACCTTTTTGAAGTCCAGTAGTTACTGGTGAAGAATGGCTGGTTTATACCTGAGTGAATTGCACACTCAAAGATAACACAGAGTCGCCACCGAACTTTATTTAGTCCCAAAGGATAGGGAAAATATCGATAAAACTCGAGGGGAAGAAAAATGGGAACGGGGGTCGGTAATGCGAAAGAAAGGTACTAGCACCTTACGCATCCGTCGTACTCGACGGGAACCATTTCACTTGCTTCTAGGCTTGAATGGGTTATCTATCTAAAGGCTTCTAGCTACAAGAAGAGGAGAGAGAAGAGAAAGGGGAAAGAAAAAAAAAATAAAGAAAGAAAGAAGGTGCTCGCGGAGGATTGGGGCCCTCGTGCCTACGTACCCTCATAGTGCAATGAGGAAATCAGGGCATCGTAGTTCATGGAACCAGGGGACAGAAAGGAAAAAAGGAAGAAGGAAGGAAGGGTGGAAGTGTGCTCGCCAAGATCATCGCGATCTCGTGCCTACGTATCATACATTCGAAATAATGCAGAATCAGAGCTTCCGTAATTCGTGGAACCAAACAGAAAACAAAACAAGAAAGAGATAAGTGGTGTTAAAGCCGAGAGCAAAAGGAAAAGAAACTCTACTGGGGAAACCGAACAGTAAGAGCGATTGCACAAGAAACTAGAAAGGAATGGTGTCAAAACCAAGAAAAAAAGGAAGGAAAGAAACTCCGCTGGGAGTAACAAAGAGGATTGGTGTCGAAACCAAGAAAAATAAAGGAATAAAAGAAACTCCGCTGGGGAAGGAAAGATCAAAGAACTGCTGGGGACCAGAGGGTAAGCGACCCTACTGGGAAACAAACAAAAGGATGGTGTCACAACCAAGAGAAAAAAGGAAACTCGGTATATTAACTGACTGGCAGTGGTTAACCGAAGAGAAAGAGACTCTGGTGGGGAAAAGAAGCTGGTGTCAACAGACGGACTGTGACAAACCAAAAAGAGAGTACTGAACCGAGGGAAGGTGTTTAACTCTAAGGGTGCATCAGTATGTTAACTGACTGGCAGTGGTTAACCGAAGAAAGAAAGGACTACAACTCTGTGGGGATAGAGAAGAATTGGTTTTAACAGAGAAAGTTGTGATCAACCTGAAGAACGGGTGTAGGACCGATCGAAGGTCGTAACCCAAAAGGGGTGTTGGTATTGACTGAACAAACAGCACTTGACCAACAAATAAGGGTATTGAACCAAAAGAGGTTGCTAACCGCTGGGGGGTTTGGTATTTTAACAGAGCACTGTGATTAACCGAGAAGAATGAGTGATTAACCAAGAGGAGGTGATTAACTCAAAAGGGCTCAGTACTTTAACAGACAGGTTGTGATTAACTGAAAAAATGGGTGATTAACCGAGAGAAGGTGATTAACCCAAGGAAACTCAGTGTTTTAACAGATGGACTGTGGTTAACTGAGAAGAATACAAACATTGGTGTTTTAACTGACAGGAAGTGATTAACCAAGCAAAAGGAGAAGAACCAAGAGAAGGTTGTGAACTCTGCAGGGGATTCAAAAGACCATGATCGACCGCAAGAGAAAAATAGGGTATTGAAACAAAGGAAGCTTGCTAACCCAATGAACACTGATCTTAACCGAGAAGGTGATTGATCAAAAGAGGGATTGAAATAGATAGGAGTGATCAAGGATCGACTCGACTGGGAAAAGGGATACACTACAGCCTAGGGATATAGGTGACTAAGCCAAGGACAGGGTCATTCGTCCCCTACCTGAAGTAGTCAGAATGAGAGTAGGAATTCTCCCTTCTCATTCCTTCTCTAACACGCAGGGTGTAATGCAGAAATTGAAACGGACAGCACAACAGCTCCAAGTTGTACAATGCTCCTTGTGTTGTGAAATGAATAGCATAACAACTTTAGTTCGTACAGTGCTCCCAAGCAAGGTGTAGCGAGAAACTCCAAATCCACAGGGGAATCCAGAAAGAAAAGTTCTAAAGAGATCCTAAAGAGAGGGAAGGGGAAGATCAACTAATCGAAACATGGTTTTGATCAATTAATCAAAGGGAAATGACATGCTAACAATTTTCTAAAGAGAATGAAAAATCATTAAAGCAAAGGGAGTGAATTATTGGTTCTACAAGATTAAATTTGCTCACTCAAGAACAAACTTAATGCAAAGCAAGAATGAAATGCAAAAACAGTACCAAAAGAAGATTAGTATGCATTGCAAAACATGTTAACAAGTGATCCAATAGAATGCAAGATGTTCATGGACAAACATTGCCAAAGTTGCGAATAATCGATAAATGAAAGAATCAAACGTTGTAAATTGATAAGCATGCTTCAAACAGAAGTGAAATGATACTTAAAACATCCACCAACATCAAGCACGCTGATCCATGGAAGTTAAAGGAAGAAAGCATGGCAAACACCCTTAAAATATGTAAGAAAATGACCATTATGTACAGTGGTAACCGGTTACTCACCACGCGTTAACCGGTTACTTGCTTGAAAAATTGAGTTTTTGGTGAAAATTGCACTGAGTAACTAGTTACTCACCACACGTTAACCGGTTACTTATTTGAAAATTTACGTTTCTGGTGAAATTTACACTGAGTAACCGATTACTCACCACGTGTTAACCGGTTACCACTATGACAGTGCCAAAAAATTAACAGAAAACAGCTTTCCAAAAGTGATTTTCAGCATTTAATCACTTATACCAAACACCACATGCTAGGTCATGAATTTGTGCACAAAAATTGAACTTGAAAACAGCAAATAAGCAGTGATAGAATCAATTAACACATCAAGATCATGGATCAAACAATGCAAAATCAATTCACACGCTAAATTAACGACTACATCGCGAAAGATGCGAAAATGCTCGAAACAGTAAAATTAGTGAGATCCACCAACCTACAAGGCGGAGGTGTGCCTTGGTAATTGTTGCAAAGTGTTCTTAATGCAAAAAATTAAAGAAAACCAGAGGAATCTTCAATTTTATGACGAAACGTGTCAAAATCGAGCAAAATACGATAAAGCTCCAAAATACGAATTCGAACCGTTGAAACTTCCAGAAAACTCTCAAGATTAATCCACAAGCTGAAATAACTCCAGAAATCCAAGTGTAATAGCAAGAATGATGGAAGTTGAGCTCAAGAAATAATCATTTTTGATGTAAAAGTGATTATCCTTCAAAGTAGAAATGAGATTTGGTGAGGTTTTGGAAGAGAATTGAGATTAAGATGAAGATGTAGCAGAGAAAAATCAGAGAGAATGTGAGAGAATTGAGAGTGAATTGTGCAAAATGGTTGAAGGTCCTTGAAAAAGAGTGAAGGTTTGTTTATATAGAATTTTGGTTTGGAGTGTGAGAGGTTTAGAATTAGGTTTGGACTTAGCTTTGGGTTTGGAACTAGGCTAGGAGTTAGTTAGGCTTGACTCACCGAGTCAAGTTGGTTAACTCGGTTAGTTAGAACCAACTCGGTAACAATCCCAATGTGAGCTTCAATATCCAAAGGTCCACATACTTGGAGATCAAAGAACATGGTGCACTTATTTTAGAGTGAAGCATTGGAATAAATGCACTTGGAATGTCTTGAAATGTCTAGAGATGTCTAGAATGTTCCACACACTGCTAGAATCAAGTAGAACCAAAGACCAAAGAGAGTGCATGGTTGTTATCCCAAAAATGCAGCAGGAACTGCAATTTTGCACTGAGTAACCGGTTACTCACCACGCGTTAATCGGTTACTTCAGTCAATTTTTGCCCAAAATGCTTAGGAAATGATACTGAAGTCTCGATTTCGATTTTCCATCTCTTGATTTGATGAGTGAGCATGGAAACCTTTATTTTGAGCTTGATTTGATGATGTGATGATCTTGTGAGGATGCATTTAATCGGGCTTGGAAAACCTGAATATTCCTGCAACAAAATCAAAAAGGAAAAGTGCGAGTGCATATGCTAGCGATGCGAATGCGCGTGCTTATGCATGAGACAAAAGAGGGAGGTCAAATTTCGGGTTACGACAACTGCCCCTATTTAATCCTCTTGGACCTGAATGTACGAATTGTGCTAGCTTTTCGATGATTCGAGGTAGAAGGGGATTAAATAAAAGAGTAGCTCGAAAATTTGGCAGACGGTGACAAAAGAAGAGTTTGGAGAGTGTTTGAAGTTGATAGGTGCAAAGTTTGATGAATATCTGCTGAGGGATGAATCAGGTCAAAAGAAAGGGAGTATGCTCGATGCATATGCTATGTATGCGTTTTATATGATGATTGATATCATGCAATGCAAAAGTGCGAGTTAAGGTACTGTGCGATGAGTTGGGCAGAGATTATAGCAAAATGATCTCGACGTCCTCGGTTGAGGAGAAAAACCCACAAATGAAGACCAGGCCTGCCGGGGGGGAAGGCCCTCAAAGGGTGATAACTCTTGCCGGGGAGACCCAAGGAAAATGGTAAAGGCTCCTCTGGGGAAGAACTATCACCAACGATGTTGTAGGGGGTAAGAGAATCAGGCCAACCTTTTCCATCACGATTTCACCTGCTTGGGGAAATGAAATCAGCAAACACCAAATTCTAAGCTGCCACTGACTCTGTTACAAGGCTCGGAGGATCTTCTCTGCTTGGAGCAGGCGAGGAACCAAATCGTACAATTGCGGGTGGATGACATGCTGACATGCTACAGATAATGCACGACCTGTGTTGGGGAAAAGAACAAACCCGTCTTTCCTCAAGGTACATCATGACAATTTTACTGGAGACATTATGGATCTGTTGGGGAAGTGGAAAGTAATCAACCTTTCCTGAGAACCACAATGGCGACTGCCGGGGAAATGATGGCTTTGTTGAGGAATTGTTGAGGAAACGACAACTTCTTCAAAGAACCATCACATTGTCGGCCGGGCATTAGGCTTACCAATGGATATTATTGATTATCCTGCAGGAGTTACCAGTACTGTATGCAATACATAATGCTCTCTCGATTGATTTAGCTTTTTATTGTTCTCAACGTTTTATAGTATTATGTGATCACAAATAATTGTTTATTTTGCAAACAAAATACTAGAATGAAAACACTTGAGATAACAAATGATGCACTTTATTGAATGTAAAATTTTTGTACATAAGATGTGTACAAGGATGCAAAAATCCTTGATGAGGAAATTTGCAATAAAATTGCAAAACAAATGTAAATGGCAAAGGGAAATCATGTTTTGCATTGATTACAACATTGGCTACCATCCACTGTAAGTCTAGGTCCCAACACCTTGCACCTGTTGATGATGATTTGACTGCTCTGTTACCGTCTGAGGTCTAGCTGTGATGAAGAGAGGCTTAAGTGTTCACAGTCAATGCCTTTATCCCTAATTTTTGCCTGGACATTTTTTCATTTTTTTTCGTCCATCGGGATACCTATTTTTGCCTAAGTCGCCCTTTCGGGTTTTCAACTTAGCGGGCTATTATTGTTTTTTCCTTGTCCCTAACTTTTGCATGGATATCTCTTTTTTTGGTCCATCGGGACGCCCATTTTTTGCCTAGGTTGTCCTTGTGGATGTCAACCTAGCGGACTCTTATCCATTTTTTTCAGGCATAATATTTTTTGACTGTATCGGAGTTCACAGGCAATGGCAACTCCTCCCCATCCATTGTGGTGAGGATCAGAGCTCCGCCGGAGAAGGCCTTCGTGACAACAAAGGGTCCTTCGTAGTTGGGAGTCCATTTGCCTCGTGGATCCGAGTGAATAGGAGAATATCTCTTGAGCACGAGTTCGCCTTCACAGAATGTTCGAGGGAGAACTTTCTTGTCAAAAGCTCGCTTGAGACGTCTCTGATACAATTGACCATGACAAACGGCTGTAAGGCGCTTCTCTTCGATGAGATTCAGCTGGTCATATCTGGATTGAACCCATTCAGCTTCATCAAGACCTGCTTCCATGATGACTCTGAGCGAAGGAATTTCAACTTCAATGGGTAAAACTGCCTCCATACCATACACAAGCGAATACGGAGTTGCCCCAGTAGAAGTGCGAACTGAAGTTCGGTAGCCATGCAGTGCAAAGGGAAGCATTTCATGCCAATCCTTGTATGTCTTGACCATTTTCTAGACAATCCTCTTGATGTTCTTGTTTGCTGCTTCAACGGCGCCGTTCATCTTGGGCCGATATGGTGAAGAGTTGTGGTGCTCGATCTTAAATTCTTGACACAACTCCTTCATCATATTATTGTTTAGGTTGCTTGCATTGTCCGTGATAATGCTTCTAGGAATTCCATAATGACATATTATCTCTTTCTTGATAAATCTGGCAACCACTTGTCGTGTAACGTTTGCATAGGAAACAGCTTCAACCCACTTGGTGAAGTAGTCGATAGCAACTAGAATAAATCGATGACCGTTGGAAGCCTTCGGTTTGATCATTCCAATCATATCTATACCCCACATAGAGAATGGCCAAGGTGAAGTCAAAACATTCAATGGAGTTTGAGGCACATGGATCTTGTCTCCGTAGATTTGGCACTTATGACATCTTTTGGCAAAGTTGTAACAATCTACCTCCATTGTTGCCCAGTAATATCCAGCCCGAAGGATCTTCTTGGCCATAGCAGGATCTTTAGCATGTACACCTTCGCAGCCCTCATGTATGGACCTTATGATCGTGTTTGCTTCATGTCTATCCACGCATCTAAGCAACACGGATTCATAATTCCTCTTGTACAGTACACCACCACTTAAGAAGAACTTGGTGCAAAGCCGCCTAAGAGCCTTCTTGTCAGTGATAGTAATACCCTCGGGATATTCCTGTTTTTCTAGATATCTCTTAATGTCGTAGAACCAAGGCTTGTCATCAGACTCATCCTCGATTGCTAAACATTGTGCTGGCTCGTTCAGGTGATCAATGCGGATATGAGGAGCTTCATTCTTCCACTTGACCTTGAACATGGATGCTAGAGTGGCAAGTGCATCGGCTAGTTGATTTTCCACTCTGGGGATATGACGAAAAGATATCTCGTCAAAGTAAGGAATCAACTTTGCAATGTGTTGTTGGTACGGAACCAGCTTGGAATCCCGAGTCACAAAATTCCCTCTGACTTGACTGATGACCAAGGTAGAATCTCCATAGACCTCAAGAATCTTGATTTTCATGTCAATAGCCGCTTCAATACCATAGATACATGCTTCGTATTCAGCCATATTTTTGGTGCATGCAAAGCATAATCTGGCAGTGAAGGGAAGGTGAAAACCTGTTGGAGAAATGAGGATATCACCGATTCCACGACCTTTAGAATTGGAGGCACCATCGAACACGAGCGTCCATCGCGCCCTTGGTTCGGGTCCTATGTCACGGTCTAGAGTCTCATAATCTATGATAAACAAAACATCCTCATCGGGAAAGTCAAACTTCATTTGTTGATAACCCTCTATAGGTTGATGAGCAAGGTAGTCAGACAAGACGCTCCCTTTTATTACTTTCTGGGTAACATGTTGGATATCATACTCAGTTAACAACATCTGCCACCGAGCAATCCTTCCATAGACAGTAGGCTTTTCGAATATGTACTTTATCATATCCATTTTGGATATCAACAAAGTAGTATGGAAAATCATGTATTGTCGTAGGCGTCGAGCAGCCCAGACCAGAGCACAACAAGTTTTCTCCAATAGTGAGTATATGGTCTCACAATCAGTGAACTTCTTGCTTAGATAGTATATTGCATGTTCTTTTCTGCCAGTGTCGTCATGTTGACCTAATACACATCCCATTGATTCATCGAGAATGGTGAGATACATGATTAAAGGCCTACCAGGAACCGGCGATACTAAGATCGGTGGTTCTTGCAAGTATTGTTTTATTTTGTCGAATGCTTCTTAACAGTCATTGTTCCATTCAACCGATTGATTTTTTCTTAGTAATTTGAACATTGGTTCACATGTAGCCGTCAAATGGGAAATGAACCTTGAGATGTAATTAAGTCTGCCCAGAAAGCCACGGACTTCTTTTTTCTGTTTTGGGAGGCGACATGTTCTGAATTGCCCTAACCTTGTCAGGATCAACTTCAATGCCTTTCTAGCTCACAATAAAGCCCAACAGTTTACCGGATCGAACTCCGAAGGTGCACTTCGCATGATTCAACCGCAATCTAAACTTTTGGAGTCTATCAAACAATTTCTTCAGATGAACCAGGTGATCATCTTCATTTTTGGACTTGGCAATCATATCGTCCACGTAAACCTCAATCTCTTTATGGATCATATCGTGAAAGAGGGTTGTCATGGCACGTTGGTATGTTGCCCCTGCATTCTTTAGACCGAATGGCATAACCTTGTAGCAATATGTACCCCACGGCATGATAAAAGTAGTCTTCTCCATATCAGCTGGGGACATTTTGATCTGATTATATCCTGAAAACCTGTCCATGAACGAAAAGACCGAGAACTGCGCTGTGTTATCCACCAAGACATCAATATGAGGCAAAGGAAAATCATCCTTCGGGCTTGCCTTGTTGAGATCTCTATAATCCACACACATTCAGACCTTTCCATCTGTATGTCTATGAATATGTTCAGAATAAGCTATTTTGAAAAGTGAAAAGTAAAAGAAACTTTTGCCATTTGTTTGTGAAAAGTAAAATAAAGAAGGAAAATAGAGCATGATTTTTTTAAATGCAAAAACTTTTATTTATTGATCACATAATATTACAAAAGCGTGAGGCCCTTTATAAGCTATCCACTCGTCTCGGGCGAGGACGAGGGAATGAGAAAGCAAAATGCATTACATGTTATATGGGAAAACCACAGGAATCACGGTAGATGTCCAGTTGTTGAGCTTGAAACCCGGCGGAAACTTGCACACAAAGCTTGAAGTCTGATTACTAGGACTAGCGTCATCAAGAGTTGCCACGATGTTACCCTGCTGGAAACCCGCGCTATTGAACTTGATCAAATTGCACTGCCTCGACCCAAGTGAGTTAGATTTCCAACCAGGACGGTACCCCAATCTAAAACGATTATGCTTTTCAACCACATCGATTACATGCCCCCAGCCTGGCAAAACACCTCTCTCAATGGTCCCTTTAGCACTCTTAGCAAACGCTAAAGTGAATTATGGTGATCTACTTCGACTAGTTGAAGCAGAGCTGACATCTTCAAATTCGAGACACTGCAACGGCACCTCAGCTATGCCTTCCTCGGTCTCGACATATTAGAAAGATGATAACCCGCTTACAATCAAATCCTCTTCACACAGGCGATAACACGCTGATCTTCGAACATGAATTTCAACTTCTGATGCAAAGTGGATGTAACTACCCCTGCGGCATGAATCCAGGGATGACCCAATAGGAAACTGTACACCGGATTGATATCCATCACTTGGAAGGTAATGGTGAACAAATGCGGCCCGACTTTGATGGGTAAATCCACTTCTCCAATGACTTGCCTTCGAGAACCGTCAATGGCTCTGACAACTAAGGCACTTGGTCTCATCTTGCTCCCTTCTACCAGTAATTGACTCAATGTGCCCTTAGGCATCACATTGAGGGAAGAACTGGTGTCCATAAGAACACGAGATAAGAGGATATCTGTACAAGTGACGGATATGTGCATTGCTTTGTTGTGGGCATTTCCTTCAGGAGGTAATTCTGATTCATTAAAGCCCAAATACCGACTTGCTGTTATATTGGCCACAACATCATCAAAATCGACGACGGATATATCTTGCATGACATGGGCACTGTTCAAGACCTTCAACAAAGCTGATCTGTGCACAGGAGAGCTCATGAGTAAGGACAAAATTAAGATCCTTGAAGGAGTCTGCCCCAGCTGATCCACAATTTTAAAGTCACTCTTCTTGATCAACTTAAGGAACTCTTGATCATCAAGTGTCACTTTATTCTTTGAAACATCCTCAGACGGAATAGTCGGCACTAGAATGGCAGTAGATGTCCCTTGTTGTACAACAGGGGTTGCAGATGCATGTGTCTCCTTGGGAGAAACAACATTTGGAACTTGAACAGGCTTTGTAGTGACTTTTGGAGCAAACACCCATCCACTACGAGTCATACCTCCAATGGCTGTAACATTTACAATCTCATATTCAGTAAACCTTATCTCTTGATTACCAGAAAACACAGTAGACCCATACCTCCACGGTACCTCCTTAGAATTCTGACACGGAAACGGCTTCGGCGAGTAGACGACGATGGGTTGTACCTTCTTCTGCTTAGGGGATTCAACGGGAATCTTCCTATAGACGATAGTGAACGGCTCGATGGCAGAAACTTCCTCAACAGGTTTAGACTTGGAAAATTGCACTTTGCCTCGGTTCATCAAAATCTGGACACAACCCTTCAGCCTTCGACACTGGTTGGGATTATCGTCACAAATCTGACACTTACCATGCAACCCTTTCAACAGCCCGTGTTCATTCAATTTCTTAAAAACCACAGTTATCGGGGTCTTTACTTCGTCAACATCCATGATCAGTTCATCCCTTGAACTATTTTCAATCATGTTAACTGCAAGTCCACCGTGATTTGGCAATGGATTATTGTGAATGTTAGGACCTTCCTCAGCGAAAGTCAAAATCTTTTTATCAATAAGTTCTTGAGCCTTGGTTTTGAAAACAAAACAATCCTCTGTTGCATGTCCTATGTATCCAGCATGATAAGCACAGGACGCATTTGGATTATGCTTCGGGCCAAATGGAGAAATCGCAGGAGCCATCTGTTTGGGAACAATTGCCCCTTGGTGAACCAAGTAAGGAAACAATTCAGTGTATGACACTGGAACTCTATCAAAATTCGGACGCTTGCGATTTCCTTGATTGTTGTTGTTCTGACGGTTTTGATTTTGTTAATTTTTGTTGTTCTGTTGATTCTGTTGCTGATTCTGAGCATTCTGAATTGGTTGTTGTGGATGATACTGATATGGAGGTTGTTGATATTGTGCAGCAGCAATGTACGGATATGGATAATACTGCATGGGAGCCAGGGGAGCTTGATACTGAGGAGAAACTTGAGCAGTCACAGCGTTGGCTTCACCTTCCTTTCTCTTAGACTGACTGTTCAGAGATTTTCTAGTGGCTGGTTGCTGGGAAGCAGCTCCAGGAATCTTTCCAGTCTTCAAACCGCTTTCAATCCGTTCACCAATGGTTACAACATCAGCGAAGTTCGATGAAGAACTACCCACCATTTTCTCGTAGTAGGATCCTTACAATGTACCCATAAAGATGTCAACAAACTCGTTGTCAGAGAGAGCAGGTCACACACGAGATGCCATCTCACGCCATCTTTGTGCATACTCCTTGAATGTTTCAGCTGAGCGTTGTGACTAATTCTACAACTGCAATCTAGTTGCCGCCAGGTCAAGATTATATTTGTATTGTTTCACGAATGCTTCATACAAATCCCTCCAAGTACGGATCTTGCTGCGTTCTAAGCCCATGTACCAATCCAATGAAGCACCAGACAAACTATCTTGAAAACAATGAACTAGCAATTCATCATTATCAATATAAGATGCCATCTTCCTGCAGTACATAGTGATGTGACTACGCGGGCAACTCAAACCTTTATACTTTGGCAACTCGGGTATCTTGAATTTCTGCGGAAACACAATATTTGGAACCAAACACAAGTCCTTAGCCTCCATGTCAAAAGTAGAAAACCCTTCAATAGCTCTGATACGATCTTCCAACAACTTGTAGTCAGCAGGTCTATTCTGATTAGTGGGCCTGACAAGAATCTGAGGATTTGGCAGCTGAGATACTGCGGGAGTGTGCACTTGCGGAGTAGCGAACTGAGAAGGATACACCAAACCCGAATTAACCATCTGACCAGCGTTCTGACCCATCGGAACACCAAACGGATAAATTGGAGGAGGTATCCCAGCTGCTGAGGAAGATGCCCCAGGATAGAACATTCCGGGATGAACATTCTGAACTGCAGTTTGAGCAGCCTAATACGAGACCGAAACATGAATAGGAGTACCCCTATACACATGCTTTTCTTCATCAGGAGTTTCCATGTCAGCCAATATGGTAGTTTGATGAGTTTGAACCTGAAGATTCTCAGGATCATCATTCACCACTGGAGGTGGGACTGGAGTAGGTATGACCCATGGATATGCAGCAACATTCCCATTAGGCATGGGCACCACAAAAGGCTGATATGGTATGAAGGCACTACCATTACTTGCAATCTGAGGAGTGTAATTAGGAGGCATACCCCAAGGAAAACCAGTGGGCATCTGGTTCAAACTAGATTGAGGATTTGTCGGATGAACAACAGGCTGATTCACAGGCTCAACTGGCACTTCAATAATAGCAGGAGAAGGAACAACAACAGCAGGAGTAGCCGTAACAACAGGAGGAACAGTCACAACAGGAGTGACAACAGTTGCATCAGTAGTGGTTGCAACAACAGTGGCAGCAACAGCGGTATCCCTCTGGACGCGAAGGAGTTCCATAATGACATCCATATTCATCTAGAACTGATCCATCCAGCCTTGGAATTGAGCGAGAGTTTCCTTATAAGCGGCGTTCTCAGCTTCGAAGTCAGCCATGATCTTGGATTTGTTTGAGCGAGTAAAATACTGATGTCGAGTCGTCGTCATGCTACAAGGCGGACAAGGATGAGCAACGGTTTCGGATGAAGGGACGTGCATATGTGTGCAAATGAATGTATGATATGCATGCAAAAATAAAGTTTTAAATTCCAGGAATTCTTAAACTTATCCTTGTTGACAATAATCATAAAGCATATAAGTAAAGGTGCGAAAGATAAAATTGGCGAGCAACTTCATTCATTCATTCAACAATATAAATCGAGTACGAGTCAAATATCTGCCTTTTGGGCTACAACAAAATCCGCATGGATCCTATCAAATACCACCCTGCAAACAGACAAGAAGTGGAAAACAGCCCAAGGAAGCTGGTGTGGCAATACATCCGCATATGCATCCCTCAACAACCCCGGTAAATCCTCCAATGCATGCTCAACAAATCTGGCTAGACGACCATGCCTCTCACTCTAATACTTCACATCCTTCATGAGGTTACGCAACAAAGAATGATTGGGTCCCTGAAGCATATCCTGAAGAAAGGCCTCTTTCTGATCTAGGAGGTTCTGCAGATGACGGCTTTGATGCTCCCAATGAGTGCTCTCTGTGTTGAGCTGACTAATCTATTCTCGGCTCTGATGTGCTTGATCTTGCAGCTTTTGAATCTCACCAAAGACTTTGTCGAGCTTAGCTTGACACTGAGAAAAGTCCTTTGCTAACTGATTAGCACGGTCTTGCTCACTTTGCCACTTTGTCTTGAACTTGGATAACTTCGCTCGAAGCTCTTCAAGCTGCTTGTTGTAGCTCAAGTCATCTTTGTAGGCTTGATAATGGGCATCGGTGAGTTATCTCTTCTTTGAAGCAAGTCCCTCGTAGGTACTCTTCAAAGAATCACCCACCTTCATACGCTTGTTTTGTTCAACCTCCACCTTTTTGAGCATGCGCTCGCGCTTTTGTCGGAGCTCGGTCTGTAAGCTATCCTTCTCGGAAGTGACTCTATCAAGGTTGAGACGAAGGTCAGCATTCTCCTTCTTCAACTTCTCAATAGTCAGCTTGAGTTGACTGGCCTCAGACGGAGGAACAATGGCAAGTTCAGGAGGCTCGGCATTCATGGCGGGCTCGGGAGAAAATGGCAACAAGATCTCTTTGACGCGCTCTTTGACCCAAAGTGTGTAAGCTTCATTGGCTACGTAATTCTCACCTAAATCGGCCCTTCCTTCGAAGTGAATCTGAGACCAAGCGGCACTAAACCTCTTTAGCAAACCCATGTCATCAACCTCTTCATGAAAGATGAACTCCTCCACTACCTCAGGATCTGGCTTAGCAACCATAGGGTATCCCAACTGTCGGAAAGCCATTCTCGGATTGTAGTTAATTCCACCCTTTGTACCCAAGAGAGACACATTGGAGAATTTCCCACAATGAAGAATGATCATAGTATCGTCGAAGACTCGAGAATACCAAGAAATATCATCAGCAGTAAGAGACATGATTCGTTGAGACCACTTAAGATTACCCATATTCTCAACAAAGGGACCCTTCTGCGGAAGGTGAGACATGAACCATTGGTACAACAGAGGAGCACAACATACAATGGTTCCCTTCTTCTTTTCATTCCTGGAATGAATAAAGTGGTATGTATCTGCAAGGAGTGTCGGAACAGGGTTCCTGGACAAGAAGATACTGATAGCAGCCTGATCTGTGAAATCCTCCATGATCAGAAACAAGACAATCCCATATATCAGCAAAGCAAGAACGGCGTCGAAAGCCTTCCAGCTTCCATGTTTAGCGAAGGAAATGGCCTTGTCAACCAAGAACTTTGAAGCAAACCCTCGAATACCTTTCCCTTTGGTATTGAGATTATCCTCCACATCCTTCTTACTAATGCAAAGTGCATCAACAATAAGGGGAGACTTTGGACAACCAATGGTGTAAACATGGGGAACTTGCCTCTTGATCTCAACCCCCAGAATGTAAGCATACTCCTCGAGTGTAGGTGCTAGCTGATAATCCTAAAATGTGAAGCACCTATATGGTGGGTCATAAAGCTGAACCAGAGTGTGGATGGCGGTGATGTTGATTTCAGTGTTGACGATGGACAATAGATTACCATAAGTATCAATGAAAACCCCTCTGCGATCTCCAACCAACAGGGATGCCAAACCTCTCAAAGTACCCAGCTTAGGTTCCACAAACTTATAACTGAAGATGCCACGACAACCAGTACTCATCTCTATGATAATGTCAACAAAAGATAAGTCTTCGAAAACCTGGAAATGTACATGCAAAAACTAATTTACATGATGAAATGATATGCAACACAACAACAAGAAGCCAAAACTGTCTGAACAATCCGGATATCTGCATATAATTCTGTGTCAGTGCAACATAGTCTGATGTGTCGGTGCAGAATCTGAAGTGCGTGAGAGAACAAGGGTATGAAGTGGTTTGTTTTCCTGTAAAAACCCATCCCCCTCATAGGTGTGATCTAGACACAACAAGGTGGTCCCTAGAAAGGTAGCCCAAACCATAGGACTCAGGATGAAAATCCCCCGCCGTAGTGAATTCCCACAGGACAGAAGTATTCTCAAACGAATCACGATCTGGGATGTGGGTCTTGTGATATCCCAACGCGCAAAACGCAGGCCTCACGACTATCCATGTTCTAGCCTATGTGTACACTAGGCCCGGTGTTAGGACCTTTCTCTCCAATAATATCTACCCATCCCAACAACAACAGAAAACAGCGGATATCCAGAATATGCAGCATATGAATATTAAAAGCAGTAAAGAAATGCAGTAAACAAACATAAGGCTAAAGTATAAAGATAAAGCGCAGAAGATAAACACCCAAGCAAGCAAGAAAGCAAAAAAAAAACTAGGCGAGACCCCAACCTGCGAGTGCAAGGACTCCCTAGCAGAGTCACCAGCTGAAGAATGACTGGTTTATACCTGAGTGAATCGCACACTCAAAGATAACACAGAGTCGCCACCGAACTTTATTTAGTCCCAAAGGACGGGGAAAATATCGATAAAACCCGAGGGGAAGAGAAACGAGAACGGGGGTCGGTTATGCGAAAGGAAGGTACTAGCACCTTACGCATCAGTCGTACTCGACGGGAACCATTTCGCTTGCTTCTAGGCTTGGATGGGTTATCTATCTAAAGGCTTCTAGCTACAAGAAGAGGAGAGAGAAGAGAAAGGGGAAAGAAAGAAAAAAGAAAGAAAGAAAGAAGGTGCTCGCGGAGGATTGGGGCCCTCGTGCCTACGTACCCTCATAGTGCAATGAGGAAATTAGAGCGTCGTAGTTCATGGAACCAGGGGACAAAAAGGAAAAAAGGAAGAAGGAAGGAAGGGTGGAAGTGTGCTCGCCAAGATCATCGCGATCTTGTGCCTACGTATCATACATTTGAAAGAATGCAGAATCAGAGCTTCCGTAGTTCGTGGAACCAACGGAAAACAAAACAAGAAAGAGAGAAGTGGCGTTAAAGCCGAGAGCAAAAGGAAAAGAAACTCTACTGGGGAAAACCGAACAGTAAGAGCGATTGCACAAGAAACTAGAAAGGAATGGTTTCAAAACCAAGAAAAAAAATGAAGGAAAGAAACTCTGTTGGGAGTAACAAAGAGGATTGGTGTCGAAACCAAGAAAAATAAAGGAATGAAAGAAACTCCGCTGGGGAAGGAAAGATCACAGAACTGCTAGGGACTAGAGGGTAAGTGACCCTACTGAGAAACAAATAAAAGGATGGTGTCACAACCAAGAGAAAGAAGGAAACTCGGTATATTAACTGACTGGCAGTGGTTAACCGAAGAGAAAGAGACTCTGGTGGAGAAAAGAAGCTAGTGTCAACAGACGGACCGTGACAAACCAAAAAGAGAGTATTGAACTGAGGGAAGGTGTTTGACTCTGAGGGGGCATCGGTATGTTAACTGACTGGCAGTGGTTAACTGAAGAAAGAAAGGACTGCAACTCTGTGGGGATAGAGAAGCATTGGTTTTAATAGAGAAAGCTGTGATCAACCAGAAGAACGGGTGTAGGACCGATCGAAGGTCGTAACCCAAAAGGGGTGTTGGTATTGACTGAACAAACAACACTTGACCAACAAAGAAGGGTATTGAACCAAAAGAGGTTGCTAACCGCTAGGGGGTTCAGTTTTATAACAGAACACTGTGATTAACCGAGAAGAATGAGTGATTAACCAAGAGGAGGTGATTAACTCAAAAGGGCTCAGTATTTTAACAGACAGGCTATGATTAACTGAAGAAATGGGTGATTAACCGAGAGAAGGTGATTAACCCAAGGAAACTCAGTGTTTTAACAGACGGACTGTGGTTAACTGAGAAGAATGCAAACATTGGCTTTTTAACTGACAGGCAGTGATTAACCAAGCAAAAGGAGAAGAACCAAGAGAAGGTTGCGAACTCTGCAGGGGATTCAAAAGACCATGATCGACCGCAACAGAAAAACAGGGTATTGAAACAAAGGAAGCTTGCTAACCCAATGAACACTGATCTTAACCGAGAAGGAGATTGATCAAAAGAGGGATTGAAATAGATAGGATTGATCAAGGATTGACTCGACTGGGAAAAGGGATACACTACTGCCTAGGGATAGAGGTGACTAAGCCAAGCACAAGGTCATTCGTCCCCTACCTGAAGTAGTTAGAATGAGAGTAGGAATTCTCCCTTCTCATTCCTTCTCTAACACACAGGGTGTAATGTAGAAATTGAAACGGACAGCACAACAGCTCTAAGTTGTACAATGCTCCTTGTGTTGTGAAATGAATAGCATAACATCTTCAGTTCGTACAGTGCTCCCATGCAAGGTGTAGCGAGAAACTCCAACTCCACAAGGGAATCTAGAAAGAAAAGTTCTAAAGAGATCCTAAAGAGAGGGAAGGGGAAGATCAACTAATCGAAACATGGTTTCGATCAATTAATCAAAGGGAAATGGCATGCTGACAATTTTCCAAAGAGAATGAAAAATCATTAAAGCAAAGGGAGTGAATTATTGGTTCTACAAGACTAAATTTGCTCACTCAAGAACAAACTTAATGTAAAGCAAGAATGAAATGCAAAAACAGTACCAAAGGAAGATTAGTATGGATTGCAAAACATGTTAACAAGTGATCCAATAGAATGCAAGATGTTCATGGACAAACATTACCAAAGTTGTGAATAAACGATAAATGAAAGAATCAAACATTGTAAATTGATAAGCATGCTTCAAACAAAAGTGAAATGTCACTTAAAACATCCACCAACATCAAGCACACTGATCCATGGAAGTTAAAGGAAGAAAGCGTGGCAAACACCCTTGAAAAATGTAAGAAAATGGCCATTCTGTACAGTGGTAACTGGTTACTCACCACGCGTTAACCGGTTACTTGCTTGAAAATTGAGTTTTTGGTGAAAATCGCACTGAGTAACCGGTTGCTCACCACATGTTAACCGGTTACTTATTTGAAAATTTGCGTTTCTGGTGAAATTTACACTGAGTAACCGGTTACTCACCACGTGTTAACCAGTTACCACTGTGACAGTGGCAAAAAAAAAAAAACAGAAAACAGCTTTCCAAAAGTGATTTTCAGCATTTAATGACTTCTACCAAACACCACATGCTAGGTCATGAATTTGTGCATGAAAATTGAACTTGAAAACATCAAATAAGTAGTGATAGAATCAATTAAAACATCAAGATCATGGATCAAATAATGTAAAATCAATTCACACACAAAATTATCGACTACATCGCGAATGATGCAAAAATGCTCGAAACAGTAAAATTAGTGAGATCCGCCAACCTACAAGGCGGAGGTGTGCCTTTGTAATTGTTGCGAAGTGTTCTTAATGCAGAAAATTAAAGAAAACCAGAGGAATCTTCAATTTGGTGACGAAACGTGTCGAAATCGAGCAAAATACAATAAAGCTCCAAAATGCGAATTCGAACCGTTGAAACTTGCAGAAAACTCTCAAGATTAATCCACAAGCTGAAATAACTCCAGAAATCCAAGTGTAATAACAAGAATGATGGAAGTTGAGCTCAAGAAATAATCACTTTTGATATAAAAGTGATTATCCTTCAAAGTAGAAATGAGCTTGGGTGAGGTTTTGGAAGAGAATTGAGATGAAGATGAAGATGAAGATGTAGTAGAGAAAAATCAGAGAGAATGTGAGAGAATTGAGAGTGAATTATGCAAAATGGTTGAAGGTCCTTGAAAATGAGTGAAGGTTTGTTTATATAGACTTTTGGTTTGGAGTGTGAGAGGTTTGGAATTAGGTTTGGACTTAGCTTTGGGTTTGGAACTAGGCTAGGAGTTAGTTAGGCTTGACTCACCGAGTCAAGGTGGTTAACTCGGTTAGGTAGAACCAACTCGGTAACAATCCCAATGTGAGCTTCAATATCCAAAGGTCCACATACTTGAAGATCAAGGAACATGGTGCACTTATTTTAGAGTGAAGCATTGGAATAAATGCACTTGGAATGTCTTGAAATTTCTAGAGATGTCTAGAATGTTCCACACACTGCTAGAATCAAGTAGAACCAAAGACCAAAGAGAGTGCATGGCTGTTGTCCCAAAAATGCAGCAGGAACTACAATTTTGCACTGAGTAACCGGTTACTCACCACACGTTAACCGGTTACTTCAGTCAATTTTTGCCCAAAATGCTTAGGAAAGGATATTGAAGTCCCGGTTTCGATTTTCCACCTCTTGATTTGATGAGTGAGCATGGAAACCTTTATTTTGAGCTTGATTTGATGATGTGATGATCTTGTGAGGATGCAATTAATCGGGCTTGGAAAACCTGAATATTCCTGCAACAAAATCAAAGAGGAAAAGTGCGAGTGCGTATGCTAGCGATGCGAATGCGCGTGCTTATGCAAAAGACAAAAGAGGGAGGTCAAATTTCGGGTTACGAAAACTGGCACTGACCTGTTGAAGCTGGTTGTCACCTTCACGTGCAGTCGAAGTCCAATTATTTTGGCACATACAAAAGCGTTTAATTTCCCTGTGTCTTTCTTGACGTTTTCTGAAGATCCCGTTTGATCTCTTCATTTTAAGGAATTTCCAGAGGCTTGGATGTTTACTCTTGCTTGAAAACTCCAGCATTTATTTGGTTTAGTCCTATTGTAATGAGGATTTTGCTTTGTTTGATCCTATCGTTATGAGGGTCTTGCTTTCGTTCCATCCTATTGATATGAGGATTTTGCTTTGTTCAATCCTATTGTTATGAGGATTTTGCTTATTTCAATCCTATTGTTATGAGGATTTTACTTTGTTTGATCCTATTGTTATGAGGATTCTACTTTGCTCCTGTTATATCCTATTGTTATGATGATTCTGCTTTGTTTGATCCTACTGTTATGAGGATCTTGCTCTTGTTATATCCTATTGATATGAGGATTCTGCTTTGCGTGATCTTATTGTTATGAGGGTCTTGTTTTGTCTTTTGTTTTAGAGTGTCACCCGGTCATGTTTGAACCCGTTGATCAATCACTCTGAATATTCCCCAGTGGAGACCTTCTTTCTGGTTCTACCTCCATTGAGGATCTTTTCTTCTAAAGTGTCACCCAGTCATGTCTAAACCTGTTGATCAATCACTTTAGATATCCCCAGTTTGTTTCTGTTTCCCCAGTGTTTGTCATCCCTAGTGAGTTGTTACCCATTGTTGCTTTCATTCTTGTCTGCATATTGCACTTATTATTCCATCATGGATCATCATGCTAGAGTTCATTGCATGTCAGCATTGTCTCAGCATTGCATAGTTCCTTTTGTCCTTACCATAGCATGTCATTGCATCTAAGAGCAAAATTTCTAGTTTTATGTATTTAAATACCTTTCACCATGATTTCATGAGGATTGCCATCGCTCATTCCATCCGGTAAAGTTATTTAAATAGGGGCAACTGTCATACACCAAATTTTACCCCTAGATTCAATCATCATTTGCATAACATTCTAGGTCAATCATTCATGCATAGCTAACCAATTATGAAGATATGTTTAATTTTTGTTCACCTGTGAATTAGGATTTTCCTAATAGGCTCAAGGGGTTGATCAGTCAAGTTTTCGGCTGGATCATCAATCAAACAAGTTCTCATACACTTAAGAGACCTCCATTCATCAAATATCAAAGAAAAATTGGCTTCATTACAAGTTCTTCAAGATCCAAGTTCATCTGGCTACAAATTAGGGTTTTGTCAACCAAAGTCAACTGCATCTTTGACTTTTGATCAAGGCATGACCTCAAGCCTTGGGACATAATTCAAGACATTCAAATACATCCTTGGAGTCCATTTAAAGTGTTAAAATATCCCAAGAGATTGAATTCATTGATGATCAAGAAATGAGAGAGTTATGATTAATGGAAGTTTAAAATAAAAATGAAATAATGTTGTTGCATGAGAGAAAGAGAGAGCACGAAGAACGTGAGAGAAAGAGCGCATGAGGGTTAGTGATGGAGATGACGTGGCATTGTCCATTTTATTCATGAGAGTTTATAATATATATTTATGAATGTGGTTAAGTGAATAGATGAGGGCGTAGCACCGCTGGTCAAGGAGGTTTGTATTGATGCTTGGGTCTGGGGTTCGAATCTCCCCTCGCCCCAGACCCATTTTATTCATTGTATTTTTTTGCCTATTTATTTTGTTATTTTTCTTAACTTTTAAGACCCATAACTTTGTGCTCCCTAAGCCTTTTTTAGGCACTCTTTTTGCTATGTGTTCATAATGTTGCCTATATTATGATGGTGTGAAGAAGTTCCAGAATTTATTGATTTTTCATGCACTTATGCTTGTTCAAAGTAGGCATCTTTTTAGGTTTGTTTTAGGGTTTCAAATGCATTTCCTTGGTTAATTATTTGATTTTTCTAGATCACCATGACATGTATGAATGCTATACACCATGTATGAACCTTGTTTGATGTTTCCAACATGTATCTCTTGTTTTTTACATGAATTTGACTTACTTTAATGTATGTTTACATGTTTAAATTCTTTAAAACTTTGTTATCTATACCAGGAAACTTTGTGTATTTGCCTTGACTTCTATGAACATTTTTATATACCTCATTGAACTCTTGAATGCATGTATGCCCTTGTGTTTGTCTTTGTTTATGTGTTTGTAAATACTTTAAACTTGTGATAACTTTTCTTTGTGTAACTTGTATGCTTACATGTTTAAACTCTTGTATGATGTTGACCCTTTGATTGTGATCATATTGAACCATAACATGCATGCTTGGTTGTTACCTTTGATGTCTTGAACTCTTTAACTTGTTTTCATGATTGATATGCCTTAACTTGTTTTCATGATTAAGTGGTGTTTATGTCTAAACCATGTCTTACTTCATGCATATACATGTTCACCCACATCTATGTCATTCACATACATGTTATGTCATTCCTACACTTGGTATGTCATTCATATACATGTTCATGCATTGTTATGCCATTCACCTTTTGTTTCTTCATGATGATATAGTTGTGTCATTCATATCCATGCATCTTTCATGATGATATATCAATGTCATTTATCACTCTTTGACTTTATGCATATTTGATTGATGTTGTTACATCTTTGTTCATGTTCATAATGTCTCTTAACATGTCTTGACATCTCATGTTTAATCCTTACCTTGACTATTTGTAACCTTGAATTCATCATCCATGTTTGATTTGAATCCTTGTTTACATCCATGTTGCTTTAGTCTTGTTATAACTATGTCTCATGTATGCTTAGGTGTTGTAACATCCTTGCTTGTATGTGTTTACCATGGTTGTTACCATGTTCATCTGTAACTTCATAAGTCTTAAATGTTGTTCATGGTTGTTACCTTGATCTTTTGTGACTTTGTTAAGTCTTATCTAGATGTTGTCACATATATCTTTACTTTGGTTGTTACCATGATTTACTTATGACTTTGTTAAGTCTTAGATGTTGTCACGTCTACCTTTGTGCTTTTGTTGTTACTATGTGCATTTGAACCTTGTCATATCTCATATGTTCCCTTGATTAACATCATGTTCGAATGTTACCTTTGTCACGTATAATTGATATCATGTTTGAATATTATCTTTGTTCATCTCATCCATATTCACTCATATTGTTCATGTTTACTTTAACTTTGTCAAGTTACCCCTAAGTGATGTTAGCTTGTTAAACATCATCCTTCTTTGTTATCTTTTGTTACCAAATCCAAAGAAAAGGTATTTTTGTTGACTTTATGTCATAGGTAGCTTAGCCTTACCTCAATTTCCTTTTGACCTTGTTAGAGTCATTAACCTTTTCAACGTAGATTTAGGTTAGAGTTTGTATACTCTATGTGAGTGTTATTGTTATAAACACTTACCCTCCCCCTTGAACCTTGATCATAATCAAGTGTTCTTCACCCTTGTTTAGGTGAACTACGATTGCTCTGATTCCATCCTTGTTAGGATACGTAGGCATAAGACCGCGAAGTCTTTGCGAGTATACTTAGTAAAACCTCTAGGCCTTTCCCCATAGAACATTCCCAATCAATAGCAAACAAACAATAACATGACACAAATATAACAAGAGGTTATTATAGAGTACTATAGATACTTAGGATGCTAATACCTTCCGTTAGTATAATTAACCCCCGAACATTAGATTTCTTTACATTGTTGTTACATTGCACAATTAGGGTTTTATTCGATCTTTTCCATTTCCATTCGATAAATTAAAGTTTGGTGGTGAACATTCAATGTTTTGTGATTCAAGTTAATACAATAGCTTGATATCCGATTCTCACTGCATTATCTATAAATATGAGATTAATAAAATCTAATATGCTTAATTTTAGCTAAACAATTTAGTCAAATGGTCCTAATATTCCAAGGAACAAGCTTAGGCTCATGAGCAGCCAACAACACAAAAGAGGCATTTGTTTCTAATCAAAGACTATTCCAGTCGAAATGATAAGCAAAGTCAATGACTTTAATAATCCCAAAGAGTTCAGTCTGCGTTGCAAACGTACGGGTACGTACCTGATACCTGGTACGAAATATGACATTTAAAAAAACTAAGAAACGGGTACGCGAGTATAATTTTTTAAAAATACAATTATAGAAATAACAAAGAAATTATATTGTTTTTAGTGTGTTAAAAAATTAAAATAAGATAAAAATAATTTCCACATAAAAGTATTGATCCCGTGAGTTTGGGTTGCAAAGTACACGCGTTACCACTAGGACGCATCTTAACAATTGTCTATTTAAACTGGTATATATTATTATAATATATTTAAATTATTATAATGTCATTTAAATTACATTTTTTATTAAATTATTATATTTATGTTTATCAAATTTTAATATAAATATATGTTTTATTTGTTATAAAACTAAAAATGTTAAATTTTGACTAAAAACTAAAAATTAGGATGAACTTAAAATATTTAAAAAGGAGAGAAAATTAGGAAGGAAATAGTAACTTAAAAATAAAACCACCAAAATTATTAGTGACCGAAATTTCGATCACTGAATATTTTTAATAAATTAATTTTCTAAAAAAATATATTTTGTGATTGAATATTACAATCACAACTTTAGTCACTAATTCGGTGGCTAACTTTATTTGGCAGCCGATTTAGCGACTGTAAAAATTTTATCGACATGATGTCAAAGTTTGGTGACTAATTCAGTGGCTAAAGTGATTGAAATTTTCAGTCACTAAAAGCGATTTTTTAAGTAGTGAATATATAAATAAATCACACTATAAAAGTGTCAATAAATTATGAAATCATAGTTGAATATCAATATTTTCCTCTCCAACATCATAAAAAAATAGCGGCTTCTAGTTCAGGTTCATCAAGAGAAAGACTAGCAACCTCAGAATACCAACAACCCCATCAAATAGATCCAATTCATCTCCACCTACCCACATTTTTGTTGCTCCTTTATTATTAACACTATTCTTTCTAAAAGAATACGAAGATTTGTATGAACAAAAACTAAATTCTTAGTCCTTTTTGGATTGAGCCTATTCATTTCAATATGTGAATAAATTCACATGCTCCAATTTCTCTCAATAGGAGATGAAGAAGTTGTGAAAACAAAATCTCCCAAGGAATTTCTAAACAAACCTCCAGAAGAAGTCGAATTTGCGGAGAAAGATCCATCTGTGTTGCATTTCAATAAACTATCTGTAGGGTGCTTCAAATTAACTTCAATGAATTTTGGCGCCTTCGGAGGATGAAGCTTGACATTGAAGGCTTTAATGATAGTAAACTCATGAATGGAGGAGCTATCCATCTTAGAAATCATGTTTCCTATGAAGGCCACCTCAATAAGAATTTGATTGAGAGTCTTCTTCCAATGCCTAAAGCCATTGTTGAATCTGACATGATTTCGGGCCATCCAAATGCCATTGATAATGTGGACAATGGAGGCTTGTATAATGACTTTGGCTTGAGGACTCTAATTCCTGTCACAAATATCCAGAATACTAGAGATGTTAGACATAATAGGAATTTTTAACATAGTGAAAAAATAGTGCAAAAGATGCAAAGCAAAAGAACAAAAAACAAGAATAGGTGTTCTGTTGATTCATGATGAGAATTACAAAGGCTGCACATCAAAGGAGTATCATAAATGCGTAATAAAAGATAATCATTAGTAGGCAAACGATTATGAAAATGAAGACATTTGAAAGGGGGGCATCAATGTTCCAAATCTGCTTGTGCCACAGAAGGGGAGAAGTGATATTATCCTTGAAGATGTAGGCATCTTTCAGAGTCAATTCACCAGAACCATAATGAATCCAAACTTTACTATTAGCAATGTTATCTAGAGGGATGACAACCTGATTAACAATAAAAAACAAATTAGGAATTATCTGAATAAGATGAGAATGAAAATTCCAAGAACCATTATGTAAGAAATCATAAAACAAGAGTGTTAGTATTAATGACTTCCTCATCTTGAATGAGATTCACAAGGGGGGAACATGTCAAGAATTTAGCCAAAAATTAGTTAAACAACTATTCCCTGAAACAACTATGGTATTAGAAGTAACACAATATGAAGCTAGCGGGATTATACCTGAGTGAATCGCACACTCAAAGATACAACAGAGTCGCCACTGAACTTTATTTAGTCCCAAAGGATAGGGAAAATATCGATAAAACCTAAGGGGAAGAGAAACGGGTAAGGGGTCGGTTATGTGAGAGGAAGGTACTAGCACCTCACGCATCCTTTGTACTCGACGGGAACCATTATGCTTGCTTTTAGGCTCGGATGAGTTATCTATCTAAAGGCTACTAGCTAAAAGAGGAAAGGGAAAAAGAAAAAAGAAAGTGCTCATGGAGGATTGGGGCCCTCGTGCCTACGTATCCTCATAGTGCAATGAGGAATTCAGAGCTCCGTAGTTCATCGAACCAGGAAAAAGAAAGGGGAAGGTGGCTCGCCAAGATTTCATAATCTCGTGCCTATGTATCCTCATAGTGCAATGAGGAATTCAGAGCCTACGTAGTTCGGAGAATAAAGACATGAAAGGGAATAAACAGTGTTGAAACCAAGAGCGAAAGTAAAGGAAACGACTCTACTGGGAGAAATAAAAGAATGGTGTTAAAACCGAGAAAGAAAGGCAAAGAAATGGTTTTAAAACCAAGAGAATAAATGAGTAAGATCCACTGGGGATTCGGTATTAACTGACAAGAAATGGTTAACTAAAGAAATAAAAGATTATGACTTTGTGGGGAAAAAGGTTGGTGTCAACAGATGGACTGTGATAAACCAAGAGAAGGTGTTTGATTCTCTGGAGACTCGGTGTATTAACTGACAAACAGTGATTAAACAGAAAAAGAGAGAAATTGGTCTTTAACCGACGGGCGGTGATTGACCAGAAGAATGAGTATTAACCAAGAGGTGATTAACTCAACAAGGAGACGAGAAAATGGTTTTAATAGACAGACCATGATCAACCAAAAAGACGAGTGTAGAGCCAAGCGAAGGTTGTGACCCAAAAGGACGGGTGTCGAACCAAGTGAAGGTTGTGACCCAAAAGGATATGTGTGGAACCAAGCGAAGGTTGTGACCCAAAGGAATTTGGTACACTAACTGAACAAGCAGTACTTGACCGAAGAAAGGGTATTTGAACCAAAGAAGGTTACTAACCCAAAGGTGCGAGTATTTGAACCAACAAAAGGTTACTAACTCACAGGGGTATTGGTTTTAACATAAAGACTGTGATTAACAAAAGAACGGGTGATTAAACAAGAGAAGGTGATTAACCCAAGGAAAACTCAGTATGTTAACAGACAGACTATGGTTAACTGAGACAGAGCAAATTGGTGTTTTAACTGACAGGAAGTGATGAACCAACGACAAAGGGAGAGAGAACCAAGAAAGGTTGCGAACTCCGCTAGGTATTCAGTATTTAACAGGAAGACTGTGATTAATCGAAGAAAAGGATTGCGACTTCGCTAGGGAAGAAGAGAATTGGTTTTAACAGACGGATTGTGATCAACCAAAAAGACAGGTGATTAACCAAGAGAAGGTGATTAACCTAAGAAATATTGATCTTGAACCAAAGAAATGGTGATTGATCAAAGGAAAGATTAAAAGGGCAAGATTGAACAAAGATCGATTCGGCTGGGGATTGGGAGACACTACAGTCTGGAGATAGAGACGATTATTCCAGGCACAGGGTCATTTGTCCCCTACCCAAAATAATCAGGATGAGTGTAGGAATTCTCCAATCTCACCCCTTCTCTATCATTCAGAGGATAGTGCAAAAATTGAGACCGACAGAGTAACGATGCAACTTGTACAGTGCTCCAACATGTTGTGCAGACTTCCGACTCCGTAGGGGATCAAGAAAGAGAAACACTAAAGAGATCCTAAAGAGAAGAGAGAGGGAAGATTAACTAATCGAAACAAGGTTTCGATCAATTGATCAAAGGGAATAAATAAGCCAACAATCTTTCACACGAGTCGAATGATCATCAAAGCAAACGTGTGAAGTAATGATTATACAAAATTAAATTTGTTCAATAAAGAACAAACTTAATGCAATCAAGAATTAATTTTCCAAGCATCAACAAACATCAATTAGCATGCATCACTAATCATGTTATCATGTAAACAAGAGTATGAAAAAAGCAACATGATTACACAACTTCAAGAATGCAAACAATTTCATAATCGATAAATTGTGCATCAAGGTTTTGCATGCATATTTCAACCAGAGGCTAAACAGCTCAAGAAATATCCATAAATATCAAGTATGTTAAGCCATGGAAGTTAAATGTGGAAAGAAATCCAAACAAGCATGAAAAAGCACAAAAAACAGCTTTTGGTACAGTGTTAATCGATTAACCACTTTTTCCTTTAAGGGGGTTAATCGATTAACACCTTCAAAACAGCAAAAAAACACCTAAAACAGAGGTGTTAATCGATTAACCAGTTTTTCCTATAAACAGGTTAATCAATTAACACTGCACCAGAGGCAGAAAAACAGCTTTTTAAAAGCACTTCCAGCAGCTTATAAATTCTCCAATCATCCACATGTTATGGCATGAAATTGTACATGAAAATTACATCAAGTAGCAACAATTAAGCATCAATTGAATTCATCAAACATCAAGATCAACAATCAAACAATCAAAGGATCGATTCACATCAAAAAGCCAATGGATCTACATTGCGAATATGTGAAAGTGATCAAAAATAGTAAATCGACCAAGAATTACCAACCTACAAGGCGGGGGATTGCCTTGGTAATTGTTGTAAGTAAAATTTGGTGAGAATATGCAAAGAAAACCAGAGAATTCCAAGCTTGAGATCAAATCGTAGTGAAACCGACAAAAACACGATAAATGCTCAGAATATGAATTTGCACCAAAAACACTTGATATGATTACTTGAATTGAAGTAGAAACTACTGTAAATCCAGAAATCCAAGTAGAAATGTAGTGGAATAGAGGTTTAGCTCAAGAGAATGACAAGGTCGATGTAAAGATTATTACACTCTAATGGTGGAAATTGAGCTTTTGTGTGTGGTTTAGGGAAGAAGATGAAGATGAATTGCAGAAAATTCAGAGAGAATTGAGAGAGACAAGTGAAGGTGAGAGAGAATTGAGAGTGAAAAGAGTGAAAATGGTTAAAGGTCCCTTGCAACAAAGTGAAGGTTTCTTTATATAGAGTGGAGGTTTGGAGTGAAGTAGGTTTGGAACTTGGTTTAGAGCTAGCTAAGGGTGGTTTGGCATTTGGTTTGGAGTTAGTTACATCTAACTCACTGAGTTGGAAGTTGATTCAGTTAGTTATTTGTTAACTCGGTAGGAACATCCCAATGCAAGTTCAAAATCAATGGTTCTCATGCTTGCAAATGTAGGTGTATGGTGGTCTTGATTGAAAATGATGTATTGTAGAAAATGCAAATGGATTCTTGAAGTGTCTAGAATATTCCACATGATACTAGAACCAAGTAAACCCAAAGAATAGAGGAAAAGTTGTTGTCATGAAAAATGCAGAAAATCTGCCAAACTACTTGTGTTAATCGATTAACACATTTTGCCTTCCAAATGGTTAATCGATTAACACGGCCAAAACTTTCCCAATTTGGCTTGAAGCAATGTGTTATGGCCATGGCTCTGAACTTCGACTCTTTGCTTTCATAAATAGGCATGGAAACCCTTGTATTGTGCTTGTATTGATGATGTGATGACTTTGTGAGGATGTGATTAATCAGGCTTTAAATGTCCCTGTAACAAAACCACAGAGAAACAATGCTAATGCATATGTCAGCAATGCGAATGCACATGCTTATGCAAAGATGCAAAAGGGGAGATCAAATTTCGGGTTACGACACAATCAAATTCATTAGCAACATGTTATTTTATGAGGCTACCATCTCTAAGCACTATGGCCTTTAATATGATAGCCCAGTTTTCAGAAGAATTCAGAATATACCAGCATAATTTCATGTTAAAAGCTTCATTGATAGTGGATAGGGATCTAAGCCCTAAGCCTCCTTGCTCAATAGGCTTGCAAGCCTTAGCCCAAGCTATAACAACAAGCTTATATAGACTTACTGATACCACCAGACCAAATGAAATTCTTACTACCTCTCTACAAATATTTAATTAGAGATTTAGGCCAAAAATATATAGTGAAGCTATGAACAAGCATAAAAGTAATAGAAGACTTAACCATTTGAATTCTACCAGCAAATTTAAGAAGAGAACCCTTCCACCTGGCCAACTTAGACTTTACATTATCAATAATAGGCCTAAGGTACCTAGCTTTAGGTTTACCCTTAAAGAGAGGAACCCCCAAATAAGAAAAGGGAAGGCGCCCAATCTTAAACCCCAACTGAGTAGTAATGTAATGGAGCCTAGCCACGGTAAAAGAACTAGCAAATATGTGAGAATTTTAAGGATTAACAATTTGACCAAAAGAAATAGCATATCTAGAAAACAAATTGATAAGGGAGGCAACAGTGCCTCTGTCACCTCTACAAAACACCATGACATCATTCGCAAACAAGCAGTAAGATGCCACTTCCAAACCTCTAGGACCAGGGATAATCTGGATCTTCTTCTGAATGACAAATTTGGTTAAGCTCTTGGTAAGGACTTCTTCAGCAATGCAAAATAAAAGAGGAGAAAAGGGATCGACCTGTCTTACACCTCTACCACACTCAAAGAACCCATGAAGTTTACCATTGAAAAAAATCGAGATCTTAGAAGAATTGGGGATGGTCCAAATCCAATTGTTTAAAGTATCATTGAAACCGAAATGTTAAAGAATCTGCATCAGAAACAACCAATTAATAGAATCAAAATCCTTTTTAATGTCCACTTTCATAACCAGGTGATGACCATAAAACTTCTTGTGCATCAAGTTAACAGCTTCAGAGGTGAGCCTAATACAATCTTTGGTATTTCTCCCTTGAACAAATCCTTTTTGCTCATTGGAAATGATTGTTGATATAATGGGAGAGAGTCTATCTGCAATAACCTTAGAGATAATCTTAATTTAAAATTAGATGAAGCAATAAGCCTAAAGAACTCAATAGAATCAACATTAGAAACTTTAGGAAGGAGAATCAAAGTATTAGTATTATAATTAGGCATAATCCAATAAGAGATAAAAAATTCCTTAACAGCCTCAATGACATCCTGATGAATGATCTCCCATTAATGTTGAAAGAAGAAAGCCCCGAAACTATATGGTCCAGAAGCACCATCTTTATTAAGATTGAAAACCACTTCTTTGATTTCAAGGTCAAAGGGGATCTTTCTGAGCATCAAGTTATCCTCTGGAATAATGAGAGTAGGAATGATATCCTTAATGAGGTCCAATTCAATGTTACTACCCACAGGAGAAGAGAACAAGTTCTTGATATGATCAACCACGTGAGAGAAAAGATCATCTTGATTGGTGTCGCGGTGTGAAAAATGTTAGAACAAGATTTGGTTCTGCCGGATATATCTAAGTTTTAATAATAACATAGTATTTGTGTGAGAACAATTTTGGTACTCTAACGTTTGTTTTTCTGAAGGATTAAAAAATAGGCTTTGACTCTGATAGAGAAGGCTCTGACTCTGATAGAGACCATGTGCAACATCACTCTGATTTGACCAAAAGCCGCTTCTGCGCCAAAGAAGCAAGTCTGCTTCTGATCTACTTACATTCAGAAAGATTCTAAGAAGACAATAATTGCTGCTGCAATGCTCTCTTGGATTCTGCTTCTGAGCGTGACTCTGATGTTTTACTTCTGAAGGCTTTCTAGCTTCTGAGTTCATTATCTTCTGAAGACTAAGTGTTGAAGACTCTAACGACAAGGTTCTGCTGAACAACGTTCTGAAGACTCTGAAGGCTTGAGTTTTTGAAGACTAAGTGTTGAAGACTCTGAAGACAAGGTTCTGCTGAACGATGTTCTGAAGACTCTGAAGACTTAAGTTTTTAAAAACTAAGGGTTCTAAAGACTGAGTGCTAAAGACTCTGAAGATAAGGTTCTGGTGAACAAGTTCTGAAGACTCTGTAGACTCAAGACTCTGAAGATCCAGTGATCAACTCTTCTACTCATGCTTCAATCATCTCTATTCAGAAGCCTCTGATGTATAGAAGATAAGATCAAATGTTTACGAGGGGAAATAGTACATAGTACGTATCAAACATGTTCCTTCCCACTACCATTCCACTATCCTTATTTGGTGGTACAAAGGACAACTTTTGTGTATGATTTTCATCCCCGCGTAATGACATTATTTTAAGTCGCCAGCTCTCTCAAGGATATTCCTAATCTACCCTCCAACGGATCTCTTACTGGCTATATAAGCACTTTATCACTTGAAGAAAACAAGAGAATGCGCGTGAATGAACCAAGAATAGTGAAGCACCACAATACAATGCAAGAAACATTGTTCTTACTGTATAAATTTTCTTTAAGTTATTTGAGTTATTCATAGTGTTTATGTCTGCTTGTGTAGAAGCAATTCAATGTAAACATTAATTTTGTTAAAATAGTTGTTTGAATTCCTTAAGGGACCAGTTAGGTTAGAATCCTTAAGAAGAGACAGTTAGTCTTGTGCTTCTTATTCACCAGCATTTGCTCGTGCAGTGTAATCAGTTGATTATAGTGGATTAAGTCCTTGTGTATATGGCGAAATCACCTTGGCGGGTGGACTGGATTAGCTTGATAGTTTTCAAGTGAACCAGGATATATCATGTGTCTTTCTCTCTTGTTAGTTTCTTTGTGATCTTTGTTTGAGTTTCATAAAAATCTTTCATTTTTGAAAACCCAATTCAAACCCCCCTTTCTTGTGTTTTCTCACACCTTCAATTGGCATCAGAGCTCCGGATCTGATTGTGCTAAAAGTTTTATCAACACTTCACCATGTTCAGTACCAATCTTGTATTTGTGTGAGGTATCATGGCTGCAGCTAATGCTAATCTTATTTAAGAAGAGAAAGATTGTTACAGTGTCAAACCACCAATCTTTGATGGTGAAAAGTTTGACTAATGGAAAGACAGAATTGAAAGTTTCTTTCTTAGTTACGATGTAGATCTTTGGGATCTTGTAGTTGATGGCTACACTCACCCAGTTGATGCTACAAGAGTAAAAGTGTTTAGAAGTGCTATGACCAACCAACAAAAGAAAGATTACAAGAATCGTCACAAGGCAAGAACTCAACTGCTGATCATATCAAAAAGATCATCAGAAGCCTTCCCAAGAAATGAAGACCTATGGTAACTGTTCTTAAGTTATCCAAGGATCTGAATAGTATAAGTCTTGAAGAACTTGTTAGTTCTTTAAGAAGTCATGAGATAAAGGTGGAGGAAGATGAACCTAAGAAAAAGAGTAAATCTATTGCTCTTAAGTCTAAACCTGAAAAGGAAAAGGCTTATCAAGCTGAGGAAGAATCAGAAGATTCTGATGAAGACTCAGAAGATGAGCTATCACTTATCTCTAGAAGGGTTAATAAACTCTGGAAACATAGGCAAGGAAATTTCAGAGGATCAAGAAGGAACAAAGGTCGTGCTGACTCATTATCCGGACAAAAGAAGCAGAGTTTTAGAAAAGAAGTCATCTTCTATGAGTTTACTGAGCCAGGTCATTACAAGAACGTGTGTCCAAAGCTTAAGAAAGACAAGAAGCCTAAGAAGAACTTCTCCAAAACCAATAAGGGACTCATGGCAACTTGGGATGACTCTGATTCTGAAGATGAAGATTCTAATGAAGAACAGGCAAATGTTGCGCTAGTGGCAACAACAATTGACGCTGAAGTCTATGGAGAACCAGAAGACAAAATGCTATCAGAACAAGAATCAGACTCAGACTCCGACTCCGAGGTATTATCTAAACTCTCTCATTGTGAATTAGAGTCGTGTCTTTCAAAAATGCTGGAAAAATATCAAACTCTTCAAAGTAAATACAGGGATCTTAAAAAATCCCATGTAATTACTTTTGAAGCAAGAGATAAGCTTGAGCAGAATAATTCTTCACTAAATGAAAATATTTTTCTTTAAAAAAAAGTAATTGTGCTTTGAAAAGCAAAATTTCCAGACTAGAAGAAGAATTAGTCTCCAATGTCTCTGACACTAGTTGTGTCAACAAGTATGATAGAGCATTCCAGCACTTTCTAGCTAAAAGCATAGATAGAAGCAAAATAACTTCCAAGATCTATGGAGTTAGCAGAAATGGCAAGAAAGGTTTGGGGTGTACAGAAACATTTGAAATTGACGAAAGTCAGCCTGTAAAACCAAAACGTCTCTATGATCATTTTGTGCCTTCTGGCACTGAGCTTGATTATTATGAGCTTGCACAGAAACCCCCACCGACACAGAAATCTATTTCTAAACCTAAATATCATGCACAAATTCCACTTGATTATCATGTTGCACATAAACCCAAGGTTGTTAAACACTCTAGGAAAACTAACAGAAGAGGACCCAGAAAGTGGGTACCTAAGGATAAGATCATCTATGTTGCAAATATCCTTAGCAGCTCTGTTGAAACACCAATCATGGTACCTAGACAGTGGTTGCTCGCGACACATGGCGGGAAGAAGGCATATGTTCCAAAGTCTGGAACTTAAGCCTGGAGGCTTCGTTGGTTTCGGAGGAAACCAGAAGGGAAAATCATTGGCTCTGGAACTATTGGTAATGGTAAACTTCCTTCTATTACAGATGTTCTTCTGGTCGATGGTTTGATGCATAAGTTATTGTCAATTAGTCAACTTAGTGACAATGGTTATGATGTCATTTTTAATCAAAAGTCCTATAAAGTTGTTTGTCAGAAAGATGGCTTAATCCTTTTTATCGGAAAGAGGAAAAACAACATTTACAAGATTAGACTTTCTGATCTCTGTGAACAGAATGTCAAATGCTTAATGTCTGTTAATGAGGAGCAATGGGTATGGCGTAGACGTTTGGGGCATGTTAGCATGAGGAGGATTTCTCATCTAAATAAGCTTAAACTTGTCAGAGGCTTACCAAATCTGAAGTATTCTTCAGATGATCTTTGTGAAGCATGTCAGAAAGGAAAGTTTTCTAAAATTTCCTTCAAAGAAAAAAAATGTTGTGTCCACCTCTAGACCGTTAGAACTTCTACACATTGATTTGTTTGGACCAGTGAAAACTGCTTCAATTAGTAGAAAGAAGTATGGATTTGTTATCGTTGATGACTATAGTCATTGGATATGGGTAAAATTCTTGAAACACAAGGATGAGTCACATTCTGTGTTCTCTACCTTTTGTTCACAAGTGCAAACCGAGAAGGATTGCAAAATAGTCAGAGTCATAAGTGATCATGGTGGAGAATTCAAGAACAAATACTTTGAGAATCTTTTTGATTCCCATGGCATTTCCCATGATTTCTCCTGTCCCAGAAATCCACAACAGAATGGAGAAGTGGAAAGGAAGAATAGGACTTTGCAAGAAATGGCTCGTACCATGATCCAAGAAGCTGACATGGCTAAGCACTTCTGGGCAGAGGCAGTAAATACAACATGTTATATTCAGAACAGGATTTTTATCAAGCCTATTCTGGGTAAGACTCCCTATGAATTGTGAAAGAATAGAAAATCCAACATCTCGTATTTTTATCCTTTTGGCTGTATTTGTTTTATGTTGAACACTAAAGAGAATCTTGGCAAGTTTGACTCCGAAGCTCAAAAGTGTTTATTGTTAGGATACTCTGAACACTCTAAAGGCTACAAAATCTATAACATAGAAACACGGATTGTTGAGGAATTAATTCATGTCAGATTCGATGATAAGCTTGACCTTGAAACGTCAAAGCTAGTTGAAAAGTTTGCAGATTTGAAGATTACTTTATCAGAATCCAAGGAGGAAGATTCTAAATAAGGAGACAAAGATGCATAAACTGCATAATCATACACAACCTTACCAGAAACAACGAATACTCCATCTCATCAGAAGAAGAATAGATTAAAGATTTCTCATTCTGAAGAATTGATTTTGGGAGACAAAGTTGATCCAGTCAGAACTTGTTTATCATTCAAACCTTCTGAAGAAACTCTTCTAGGTTTGGTGTCTCTGATAGAGCCAACATCAGTTAATGAAGCTCTTATAGAGAATGAGTGGATTTTGGCCATGCAAGAAGAGCTGAATCAATTCACCAGAAATGATGTTTGGGATCTTGTTCTGAAACCAAAAGGTGTCCACGTCATTGGAACAAAGTGGGTATTCAGAAACAAGTTAGATGAGAAAGGTGAGATCATAAGAAATAAAGCACGACTGGTAGCACAAGGTTATAGTCACCAAGAAGGGATAGACTATACAGAAAACTTTGCATCAGTTACCAGGTTAGAATCTATTCGTCTTTTAATTTCCTTTGCTGTAAATCATGATATCACATTATATCAAATGGATGTAAAGAGTGCATTCTTAAACGGGTATATTTCTGAAGAAGTGTATGTGCACCAATCTCCTGGTTTTGAAAGTTCTGAAAACCCAGATTTAGTTTTCAAACTTAAAAAATCATTATATGGTCTGAAACAAGCTCCCAGAGCTTGGTATGAAAGGCTAAGTAACTTTCTTTTGGAAAATGACTTTACCATAGGAAAAGTGGATACAACACTCTTTTGAAAAACCTTTAAAAATGACATTCTGGTTGTGCAAATTTACGTTGATGATATTATATTTGGTTATAGTAATACTTCCTTGTGCAAGGAATTTTCGAAGTTAATACAGGCTGAATTTGAAATGAGTCTGATGGGAGAACTCGGATTCTTTCTGGGAATTCAAATCGATCAACATCCAGAAGGAACGTACATTCATCAGAGCAAGTATGCAAGAGAACTTCTAAAGAAGTTTAATATGTCAGAAAGTAAACCTGCAAAGACTCCTATGCATCCGACATGCATTCTAGAGAAAGAAGAAGTAAGTAAAAAGGTTTGTCAGAAGCTCTACCGTGGTATGATAGGCTCTCTTCTGTATCTGACTACTTCTCGTCCAGATATTCTGTTCAGCGTATGTCTTTGTGCTTGTTTCTAATCAGATCCAAGGGAAACTCACTTAACAGCTATTAAGAGAATCCTAAGGTATCTAAAAGGAACAAATACCCTTGGCTTGATGTATAAGAAAACATCAGAGTACAAGCTTTCTGGTTATTGTGATGCAGATTATGCTGGAGACAGATTAGAAAGGAAAAGTACTTCTGGAAACTGTCAGTTTCTGGGTAACAACCTCGTCTCCTGGGCAAGCAAAAGACAATTTAACCATTGCACTTTCAACTAAAGAAGCAGAATATATCTCAGTGTCACTGTGCAATACTCAGATACTCTGGATGAAGAATCAACTAGAAGATTTTCAAATACACGAGAGCAACATTCTTATCTTCTGTGATAACACTTCTGCTATTTGTTTATCCAAGAATCCTATTTTACATTCTAGGGATAAACATACTGAAATAAAACATCACTTTTTACGTGACTATGTTCAAAAGGGTATTTTTAAGTTAAAATTTATGGATACAAACCACCAGTGGGCAGATATTTTCACAAAACCCCTTGCTGAGGATAGATTCATATTCATTCTGGAAAACTTATCTATAAAACCGTGTCTAGAATGAGTAGATGATATTTTTGATGTGTCAAGTCACCAGAATTTCTGAAATAAGATTTTGACGTTAAGCAATTTTTTCTTTCTGATTAACGATACTTCTACATGTTAGAAGATGTCTTGATCAGAAACTTGTCTAGTCAGATACCTCTTGGTATTCCTGACTTTGGGAACATCAAACGTGTTCTCTTAAACACACGACTATGATTATTTTATGACACCTGTCTGTAATACCCCAAAAGGATCATGAAAAAATCAAGATTTGAAAAGTTGCCATTTTTGGAAGAAGTAGGGTTTCCAAAAATAGTAATTTTGGGCCATTTTGCACCAGACTTTGAACCAAGGCCATTCAAAATTGAGACACCAAATGAAAATTCCACTCGGCCACAACAAAAGATCTTGTTTTAAGCTTCAAATCCATGTGTAGAACATCTCCATTGGATAAGAATTGAGAGAGTTATGGATGACCAAAGTTGGAGGAAAGTAGGTCCAAAATCAGGTCATGACCAAGGATTCCTAGGCCCACGCGCCATCTTTTTTACAAACAGGTGGTGTGCCAAATGTTCACCCATCATGGTTAGAAGCTCCAAATGCAAAACTTGTCAACATCAAAATTGTTCCTTGCAATGCCCTCTTTAATGTGCATGTTAGACAAATTTTGAATTGATCAAGTTATAAGGGAGAAATATTGGTCTCAAGATGGGGTGATCATGCTGAAATTCCATGCCATGCCTGCCTTGCCAGCCAACCTCTTTGCCACGCCCTTCTATCAGTTCCAAACCTTTGTGTTCCAATTCATTTTCCAACCTCTTCCAAGCCTCAATTCCATCCATTTCTCACACCAATATTGTTCCATGATATCTCCTCTTTCACTTGACACCAAAACACCATTAAACCATGCATTAACATGAGAGATATTTACCATCAAACATCCACTGTTGCAATGGTAACTTGTTGCATAATTCTGGTTCAAGCACACATCAAATACATGACAGAGGTTTTATGCTTGCTTCCTTATTAAGACCAACATATGCCTGCACTCTTTACACACTTGCTCGAGTTATACATGAAAAAAGGAAAAGGTTGGAAGCTTGTTATAGAAGTTTTGCAGCGGGAACATTGTAACACACAATGAACCAACTACACCATATCATTGCTCTCCCTAACTAACTTGACTCAGTTAGTTAGGGATGACTCACCTAAACCATCATGACTCAGTTAACCAACTCAGGGTAACCATGGTTAAAGCAACTTATAAATAGCAAGCTTCACTCACATTTCAATCTTCAACACTCATTTTCACATTCACTTCAGAAACTCTCCGTTCTTCTCTCTCAATCTCTCACCATTGCAACTGATTTTCGAGCTTCACTTTGTTCATTTTCTCATTTTCACATCAGAATCTCTCTTCTTTCTCTCTCAATCTTTCACAATAGCAACTGGTTTTGAAGTTTGATTCCAATTTCTCTCCACCGAATCATCATCAACTACTTCATCTAAGCCTTTATTTGGCCAAGAGTGGATAAAAGAGGAAGCAGAATCTCTGGTTTTCTGAAGAATATCTCAAGGTCTCAAATCTTCAGGTACGAATTTCCACCATTATAGACATGCATTGAAGATGTTATCAGGTTCTTGAAGCTTCTTATAAGCTCAAGAACTTGTCTGGCTAGTTGATAGGCCTTTAGAGGCATAGTTGAAAAGTTAGGGCAAATATTCTTCTGTTCGTTTCTCTTATTTCATAAACATTTTGTGCATTTTATCACTGGATTCATGCTCCTCATCACTTCAGCTTTCCAATGATGTATGTTTTATCCATTTATGCTTGCCTGAAAATCATTGTCACCGGAGGTTGGCCGGAGAAGATGACCGGAGGTCATCTCCGGCCGGTGGATTCATTTGCTAGGGTTTTGCTCAGGTTTTAATCATGACCGTTGGATGAGCATGATCTGATGGCCACGAAGCTGCCACCGCATTAAAATAGGCGTGCATGTCACGTGCTCAATTCTAATTTCATTTTAATCAATATGTGGTGCAGTGCATGGTAGTGAGTGTGTGCCTTCACGCATGTGCATTGATTTTGTTTACTTTGACTATTGTGTTGACTGGACTTGATCCAAGGGTGTGGATTGTTAGACTTTATTTGACTGAGAGTGCATGATAGTTGGTGTGGATTGCGCTTGGAATTGGACTAGATCATTGCTATTTGCACCGTGTGTTTTGAAGCCCAAACAAATTTGAACTGATGTTTTGCTATGCATGCACCCCCTCTCTCATTTCAATTTCATTTCATTTTTTCTTTTATATACACGCTTCATTTTCTATTTTTAAAATTATAAACCAACATCAGAAAATTCTAGAAAAATTCATGAACATTGTTAAGACATTTAGGAAATTTTTAATATTTTTATTTCATGATTTTATGACATTTTTGTCCCTGTTTCATAATTTCCTTTGAATTTCCATTTGTGTGCATTCCAAGTATGATACATAAATTTGTGGAATTTTGTTCTTGCTTATTACAAACTGTTTTGGCTTGATTCTTTTTGCATTGATTCACCAATACATTGAAACATGTTAGATATTTTTGTTTAATTTTTTAGGTCATTTTATGACATGTTTTGGTGCTTATCTTTACACCACTTTGCATGATGTTTCAACTTGACCTAATTGCATTGTGTGAAGTCATTTTGCTTTGATTTTTTACATGCTATCTTGATGTATGATTTACTTCTGACCTAGGCATTCTAATACCATGCTTTCATAATTTTCATGAGTTCACTTGATTTTTGTTTGATGCATTACATTTGAAGCATAATACATGTCACATCATACTAACTTTAGTGCATGTTTGCATGAATTCTTTTGTGCATATTTGTATGAGTATTTGCATATTTTGTGAGCTATTCATGTGATATTATAGGTTTTTGGTACACATTATAGGTCATCTTTACATGTTCATTTCAACTTGAACTTTGTGCATCTTTAACATGTATTGTTTGCACTTTCTTTTTGAACTTTCATTTCAGTTCTTCTCCTACCACTTCTTGAATGTCTTGATTGTTAATTCATGAATACTTTGAGATGTTTATAAACCATTTTTCATTTGGTTTTAATTCTGATTGTTGGATTACATGTTCCACTTATGCATGTTCTTTTCATTTCTTTTCATCTTTCATCTATCCTTTCTTATGGTATCATGTTTAAATGTTATGGATGATGATTGTTGCTTATTCATTTGAACTTGTATGATGATATTCAGTTGTTGTCAATATGATTCACATTCTGGTTGTGATGTTATGATTTGATTCTTCATCTTTTTCTTTTTGAACTTTAATGTGCATTAAGTGTTCTTTTCACTTCTTATACATGTGTCCATGTTTACTAACCATGTAGGGGCTTTGGTAAGTTGAAATTGAGTGTGGATAAGGAATCCACATTCAAACCTCTTTCCTTTCATCTCTTACAATTCAATCTTGTGTTTTGTAAGCACTTATGGGCTTTCTTTGTTTAACTCATTACTTTCCCTTTTGAGTTACAATTCATCTTCTACTTTAGAAGTGAATTGTTTAATTCATTCCTTCTTTAGATTTTAGGTTTTGCAACCTCACAAACCATTAGGATCACTCCCTTTACTAATCAATTAGGATTGAGTCTTAGCTCACATAGATTTTTACCTTTGATCCTCGTTTGAGTCTTTCATTTTCTCACCTCAAAGAAAATTCAAAATATCTAATAAAGGTAGGCATTTATTGCATTTAGGCCTTTCATATAAAGAAGAGATTATAAGGGGTCTTCTCTTATAATCTTAGAATGTGTAGCATATGGCCCATCTTGGGTCAATGTGTTAAACATTTGATCTTGTATGAGGGACTTAAATGCAATACTTGTTGAAGATACAAATAAAAAACACTTCTTTATTTCATAATCAACAAAAACACTTAATAAATACAAGTATGCTAGTGTGTTTGAACCTTAATAATTGGAACTAAATGTGAGGGTCTTCTTCACACTTAGTGTATTTTCTAACTCATTCCATCTTAGAATGTGAGGATGTACACATTCCAATGACTAAGATTTAGATACACTATCATATGCAAACAAATAACAAAACACTTCTTAAAAGACAAAAACAAACAATAACGTCTTTCCTTCGGGAATTCTTTTCTCACCTCATTCATTCTTAACGTGCGAACGCGCTCCTACTCGTTCTCTTGCAAGATGGTAACGCACTCGAACCAGCGAGCCTGCAACACCTGAGCTAGAACGTCAGCCGTTCCTTAAAAAACACAAACAACTTTCCCTAGTGAGGGGAACTACGTCGCTCTGATTCTCATGTTCCCGATGAGATACGTAGGCAGTGGGGTAGGGCCCATTCGAGCACTTCTTTTATTTTCCCTACATTTGTTTCTCATTCCTTTTCCATTCTTTCTCCTTTCTTCCTTTCAGTTCCTTTTTTCCAGTATTCTTTCCTTACACCCTTTGATCGAGACAAGCAAGCGTGGATCCCATCGGGTACGATGGACGCGAGGGGGTGCTAATACCTTCCTCTCGCGTAACCGACTCCCGAATCCAATTCTCTTGGTCGCAAGACCATGCTCTATCCATTCCTTCAGGTTTGCGCGGTGTTTCCTTTCCCTCTCTTGGGATAAATACACATTGCTGGCGACTCTGTTTCGGTGCCACTTTCGCGTTTGTACTTGGATGAAAATCCCGGGAGCGACACTGTCCAAAATCAAATCATATCTTACTAATGAAGAGACACCTCGACCGTTGTGATTTCGTGAGACTAGGTTTCAAGAAATTACTCCTTATTATTCCCTATTATTGTTGTAATCATGATTTGACGCATTGGGTTTGATAACTAACTTGAAAATAGATTAAATCTTTACGTCTTCCCCTATTATTGTGCATTCATTAAGACGTTTGTAAGACAAAGATTTCTTGAAACTAAGCGCTTCTATTCTCAACCTTTATTCCTTGTCAGATTCTTTTCTTCCAATTTTAACTATACATTTATTCGTATTTATTGACTGATGTCAAGATTTGAATAACGTATACCTAATCTGTGACTTTTTGGAGACTGCTACACTTTTTCCCATTCTTTGATAAATTTGTCTCTCACCCTGCTCTTGTTCTACGTCACTTGTCTTGGAAATGATGAATTTTCATTTCAGTTCATCTCAACTTTATTGCTATTTATTGCTGATACATTTCTTCTCTATATATATCATACTCCTCCTCACTTCTCTTCCTCAGTCCTTCAACTTGTTTATCTTTCCTCTCATGTTTTTATCACTATGTCTGTCAAAACTTTTCTCGACAATGAAGAAGTCATGGAAATCATCTCTGAGAAAAGGCCTAACCTCCCCAGACTCAGATACTTAGGCTTGTACATATCTACCAATATGCAGATTCAAGGGTGGTCTGGATACTATGCAATCTTGCATGGACCTATCTTTCCTGTCCTTATGAAAGAATTCTGGAAATATGCAAGGATTGGAGAAGATAACAACTCTATTTGGTCTTCTATTTTTGGTGTTCCATTCATCATAACACCTACCTCCATCGCTCAAGCCATCAACTGTGTCTAATTTGGAGTCACTGTTGAAGATTTCCATCTATCCTACTCCTTTGTTGAAGAACTCATTGGCATTTATGGTGTTTCTCTTGATAGATATAAACCTTATAATCTTGAAGGACTCCTTCCCACCGGTAAAATGTGGTTTCAACTCTTGTTAACCAACTTTCGACCCCGGGGAGTGGCCAAAAATGCTTTGTCTCATGATGATAGACTCTTTATCTTCTTCATAATGTACAATGTCCGGGTCAACCTGCCTCAAACTATCTTCAATCATCTAAAGTATTGTGTTGAAATCTCCAGAAATCAGCATAAGTCCTTCATTCTCTATGGAAGAATTCTGTCTGAGTTGTTCTTCAAGGCTGAAATCATTGGATTAGCCAGAATATTTGGACCAGAAAATGCTATGGTTGAAGAAATATATGAAAGGTTTGATAAGGTCGAGGACTTTTGATGGTTGGTGGGCGGGTGTTCTTGTTGGTCTTTCAGAATTTGTTCTCTCTTTTCATGCCTTTGATTAATCGTTTTGCTTGTCTGTCTGTCTGTTGTTTTTAGTGGTTGTCTTGTTCTGCTTCTTGCTCATGTACCTGCACCTCTGGCGTTTTTAATCAATGAAAATTATCTTTTATTGCTTATGTTTCATCTTATTGCATTTCTTTATGATTGCTAACAACAGGGGAGAAGTATTGATTTTAATATACCAAATTTTCTCTTGAATCAAACCCAATACTCCAAATGTTTGTGCTAACCATTGATTACCTTTTTTATTATGACAAAAGGGGGAAGTATTAATGGAAAATTATTTTGATAAAGATATCTTGTGTCTGAATCATAGTTCTGACATTCTAACATTTTAAATGCACACAATTTTTCTTAGAATGATTTTCAGGAACAATATTAATATTTTGGCAATCAGACTCTGTTACATAATTAGACTCCATTACCATCATAATCAGACTCTATTACCATTTTAATCAGACTCTGTTATTCTATATCTTATAAGATCTTTATAATCAGGCTCTGTTACTTTGGATCTGATAAGATCTTTATAATCAGGCTCTGGTATCCCAAATCTGATAAGATTTGTTTAAGTTTTAAATTCAGGGGGGCTTGATAAAGGGAAGTTAATTCTAAACTTATCTCTGTCATTACCTATTGATTATCAACGTACAAAATTGTTTCATCAAAATACATTGTTTTTTCATTATCATAAAGGGGGAGATTGTTAGAACAAGATTTGGTTCTGCCGGATATCTCTAAGTTTTGATAATAACAAAGTAGTATTTGTGTGAGAACAATTTTGGTACTCTAACGTTTGTTTTTCTGAAGGATTAACAAACAGGCTCTGACTCTGATAGAGAAATCTCTGACTCTGATAGAGACCATGTGCAACCTCACTCTAATTTGATCAAAATTCTCTTCTGTGCCAAAGAAGCAAGTCTGCTTCTGATCTACTCACATTCAGAAAGATTCTAAGAAGACAATATATTGTTGTTGCAATGCTCTCTTGGATTCTTCTTCTGAGCATGGCTATGATGTTTTACTTTTGAAGGCTTCCTAGCTTCTGAAGTCATTATCTTCTGAAGACTAAGTGTTGAAGACTCTGATGACAAGATTCTGCTGAACAACGTTCTGAAGACTCTAAAGACTTGAGTTTCTGAAGACTAAGTGTTGAAGGCTCTGAAGACAAGGTTCTCCTAAATGATGTTCTGAAGACTCTGAAGACTTAATTTTTTGAAGACCAAGGGTTCTAAAGACTGAGTGCTAAAGACTCTGAAGACAAGGTTCTGGTGAACAAGTTCTGTAGACTCTGAAGATCTAGTGATCAACTCTTCTACTCATGCTTCAATCATCTCTATTCATAAGCCTCTGATGTATAGAATATAAGATCAAATGTTTACGAGGGAAAATAATACATAGTACGTATCAAACATGTTCCTTCCTGCTACCATTCCACTACCCTGATTCGGTGGTACAAAGGACAACTTTTGTGTATGATTTTCATCCCCGCGTAACGACATTATTTCAAGTCGCCAGCTCTCTCAAGGATATTCCTGATCTGCTCTTCAACGGATCTCTTACTGGCTATATAAGGACTTGATCACTTGAAGAAAGCAAGAGAATGCGCGTGAATGAACCAAGAACAGTGAAGCACCACAATACAATGCAAGAAACATTGTTCATACTGTATAAATTTCCTTTAAGTTATTTGAGCTATTCATAGTGTTTATATCTGCTTGTGTAGAAATAATTTATTGTAAACATTAATTTGTTCAAACAGTTGTTTGTATTCCTTAAGGGACCAGTTAGCTCAGAATCCTTAAGAAGAGACGGTTAGTTTTGTGCTTGTTAGTCACCGGCAGTTGCTAGTGCAGTGTAATCAGTTGATTATAGTGGATTAAGTCCTTGTGTATAAGGGGAAATCACCTTGGTGGGTGGACTGGATTAGCTTGATAGTTTTCAAGTGAGCCAGGATATATCGTGTGTCTTGCTCTCTTATTAGTTTCTTTGTGAGCTTTGTTTGAGTTTCACAAAAAGCTTTCATTTTTGAAAACCCAATTTAAACCCCACTTTCTTGTGTTTTCTCACACCTTCAAAAAATACCCAAGTGCATCACACGCTCAAAGATACAACAGAGTCGTCACTGAATTTAATTTATTCCCGAAGGAAAGAGAAAATATCAATAAAAACCTTGGGAAATGGAAACGGTTAAGGGAGTCGGTTATGTGAGAGGAAGGTATTAGCATCCTCACATCCATTGTGCTCAACGGGAGCCATTTTGGTTGTTCTTTGCACGGATGGGTGTTATTATCTAAAGGTTACTTGCGATTGGTTTTAATAATGGGGAAAAATAAATGTTTAATTAATGTGCTTGCCAAGGATTCAATTCCTCGTGCCTACGTATTTTTATAGTGCAATGAGAAAATAAGAGATTCGTAGTTCATGATATAAAATAAGTATTTGTTTGTTGATTTTAGGAAACAGTTATAATCGTATCCTAGAAGTGTTTGATGTTAGCTAATTCTGATCCTTGTTCGGATGCTCTAAGCTTTTAATTTGGCTGCTAAGGGACGAATTATAATAGTTCTTTTATGAAAAGAAAAGAAATTCATTTTGAAAAGGTTAATGATTAAATTGAATTGAAAAAGGGTTTGTGAAATGGTGAAAGTGTTGTTTGGACCAAGATTACATTGTTTGAACCCATAGAGTGGTGTATCTGAACCAAAGAGATTGGCTTTTAACCAATATCTGGTGATTAGCCAATGCAGAGTTATAGGATTTTTCCTAGATCCAGGGATAAAGACCTATAAGAAGGGGTGTTTTCCTAAGCATTGGGTCTGACAAGGCAAACATGTAAGAGGTGGATTGCCTAAGCAACAGAACTAATAAGGCAAGCATGCAAGAGATGAGGGTTTGCTTAAGCATGGCTCTAACAAGGCAAACATGCATGAAAAGGTTTGTCTAAGCACTGGGTCTGATAAGACAAACATAAAAGAAAAGGGTGTCTGCCTAAGCATGGGTCTGACAAGGCAGACATGCATGAGAATGAAAGGTTTGCCTAAGCATGGGTCTAACAAAGCAAACATGCATGAAAGGGTTTGCCTAAGTATGGGACTAACAAGGCAAACATGCATGAAAAGTGTTTTAACCATGAGAAGGTGATTAACCCAAAAAAAAGGTGTATGGTTTAGAGATAGGTACTTAACCATGAGGAGGTGATTAACCCATGTTGGAGATGATTAACCCAGAGAAGGTGATTAACCTCAAGAGTGTATAGGTGTCCAAAAAGTATTGTGTTTGGTCCAAAGAGAAAGGTGTTATTGATGGGGATTATTTGAAGTGTTGTCTGAGAATTGGAAGTTGAAAGTATTTTGATTTGAATTGCAATAAAGTTTATGAAAGGAAGCGAATACTTTGAATAACTAGAGCCTATGTCCCTTATTCAAAGGTATTCAGAACAAGGGTAGGAAAGATTCCTCTCATTCTTCTCCGTTGCTTAAGTCTCGTGGCGCATAATTCACATCATAATTAAAGGGTGTTTTGAAAGAAGATTCTTTTTGTTTTCAAAAGGGTGAAGCAAGGTGTATTGTAATGGATGAAGCTCAACATGATAAGGTCTTGATGTCCTTATGACTCCGGGATGTTAAATGTGAATGGACTTGAATTAACTTGATGGATCAAGTATATTGCAAGTGTACAATCTAATTCAATCAAGTGATCAAGGGACTTATGATCACTTGAATAAATAGATATACTAAGGGGAACATGAAATTGTTCATGAAAAGTCATACAAAATAATTCTAAATCACAACATGTAATTAATTGATAAAAGATGGACTTGATCAACTAATTCTAATTTCTACCTAATTCTAATTGAATTTAGAAATTAAATCTACAATTAAAATCAAATAAAAAACTAATTAAAATCTAATGAGATGGATTATGGATTATACAATTTGATGACTACTAAAAAAAGAGCATTCTTTACTATGTGTATCAAAAATTTTTTTTAAAGAAAAGACAATATTAATTAAAGAATTAAAACACTTTGCAGGGGGTGTGATAAGAGAAGGGCATCTAGCTAGCAATTGGGGCTCCGGGCCTAGCATTCAGAGGCCCAAGTTAAGTATCTTTATTAAATATAGCAAAGGAGATGTGTGTACGCATATCCATGGTGCAATGAAGTAAAACTCTTGGGCTTAGAGTTTGGAGGCCCAAGGTGCACGAGCCAAGGGGTGGAAAGGAATCAGACTGGTCTCACTTCATTTTCCAAACATCCAAACCTTCCTCTCCCTCTCTTGTAAGCCTCATTACTCAGAAATCGGTCCGGTGCGCTGGAGGCGGCGGAGCAACCCAGAACCAAGAAAAACAACCATAATTGGAACCTTCTCGTCCTCCTCTCTCTATTTCTTAACTCCATTTCACTTTAACTTCGCTAAGTCTTCCAAATTCTTGCCAAGAACATCAAGAACCCTAATTCCTTTAGAGTAAAATTAAATGCCAAATTTACATTATTTTGTTATCAAAACTTAGGGGAACCACATTTGTAACATTGCTTAGCAAAAGAAGATGGATGAGCAAACTGCTATTCATAACCACAGTCAAAATTTCGGGTATTCCGATATTTAATCCTCTTGCACCCTGAACGTCCGAATATCTTCGCCATTCTCACCTTCAGGTCCAAGAAGATTAAATAGGGGCATTTGTCATACCCCAAATTTTGACCACAAGATTTCCCATCATTGTACAAACAATCACCATAATATGGATGTACCATCATACCTCATCAATCTCCTCGAAGATTGTTGAGCCTTCACTACAATCAAGAATTAGGGTTTTGAGCCCTCTCAGAGCACTTAGACAAAGGATCAATCAAGAAATGACATGATCTTCAAACTTGTGTAGCCTCTCAAACACCCATAAAGGATCAAGAGGTTTCCCACATCAAGAATCAAGCACAAGGTTGCAACATTCCAAGTGGATCAAACCTCAAGATCGCCAGTGTCACCAAATTAGGGTTTTAGTTGACCAAGGCCTCCAGATGAAAATTTTCATCTGGGCATGAGCCAATGCTTCAAAGCATGACCCAAGATACTCAAATGGACCTCATGGACCCAATAATCAAGTCAAAACAACCTCAGGGGAAGCATTCATAAAAAATCAGGAATTAGGGTTTCTTGACCTAATTCCCCCCTAAGTTGACTTTTGAGACAATACATGGGCCAAGACCTCAAGAAATTATTTGAGGGCCTCAAATACACCACATTGATCCATTTACAACAATGGATTGATCCAAGAAGCTTGATTCACAAGTTTCAATTTCATCTAGACCACATTTAGGGTTTTGAAGAAAAAGTAAACTATATCTTTGACTTTTGACCAAGACATGTTCCCAAACCTTGGGACATGATTCAAGACACCATAAAACACCTATGGAATCCATCCATTAGGTTTGAATTAGGTCAAGCACTTGATTTCATAGAGGATCACACAGTTTGATCTTCATCTGACAAAAAATTCAACTGTGCCTAAAATCAAGTTTGACTTTTTGGATTTTTTCACAAATGTGGTTCCCCTAAGTCAAGAACAATGTTAATACATGGTTTTGATTATCATTCATCAGGAAAAATTAAGAAAAGTGAGGTTTCTTGCAAAAGGGGCAACCATAAAAAACTTAAAATTTTCTAAGTTATGGAACAAAAGTGATTTGGTACCAACTTTGCAAGGTCATAACTCGCAAACCACAAAGCCATTTGCTTCCATCCAAAGCTCAAATGGAAGTTCACATGACATGCTTCAAATATGTCTACTACATCTCATTTCAAATCATCGTGGATTATGAGTTATGGTTGAATCAAAATCACTAAAAGCATGAAAATGCTTCTTTTTCCAACACTTAGACAAAACTCTGTCCAAGGTAGAGTTTAGGTAAAACACCAAAACTTAGGAGATGTTTACACCTAGTTACAAGAAGAATCAATCTCAAATGTAAAAATCAAAGTTGTTATACATGTTGCCAACAATCCAAAGAGATCATTGGCATGAAACAACATAACTTGAACCAAGAGTTATGGCTACCACAAGAGGCATTGTTGCAACTGTTTTCATGACAATTTGGATGTTTTCTTGCAAGCCACGATTTTTGAGTCAAATGCAATGATCACTCTGCCAAATACATTCAACATGATCATCACAACTCAGATCAAACCTGGAAAATTAGGCTGATATGCCAAGAGTTTCTCATTTTGAATTGATGAGTTTTGGCATATATGCCTTGAATTCAAAGGCTAATAAAGTGAAATAGTGCATAGTCAAGATTCACACTTCTTGTAGTCAAGTTGCTCCAATAAACAACATTTAAAAGGACTGCAGAATGTGGATTGAGTCAATACATAGCTGAGCTATTTGGGACTGCCATTGTACCTTGTGTAAGAAGCAATTTTGCCAAGCCAAGACCATTGAATTTAGTTCTTATCCTTCAAGTTCCAACTTGTCGCAACTGCGAAAAAACAACCGGCGGAACAGAACAGAAGAGTCGCCACCGAGCGTTATTTTTCCCAACGTAGGGAAAGGAAACGATCGAAGAAAACCTAAAGAGGGAGAAGACATGGTCATCGCAACCATAGTCCGGGTTCGAGAGTCGGTTACGCGAGGGGAAGGTATTAGCCCCCCACGCGTCCATCGTACTCGATGGGATCCACTCTTATTGTCTAATCAAAGGGTGAGTTATCTAAAGCCTACTGCTAAACAGAAACGAAATGGGGGAAAGAAAAGAAAAAAGTGACTCGGTAGGACATCGCCGTCCTAGGCCTACGTATTCCCTTGTGCAATGGGAAAGTTAGAGTCACCGTAGTTCGGAGGACTATGGGTGGATGAGGGGAGGTTTCTCACCAAGACGTCGCGTCTTGTGCCTACGTATCCTAAATATAACTAGAGAGAGGAAATTAGAGCAGTCTTAGTTCGACCCACGGGTCGAAGAAAAAGTCTCGATCGCACTGGGGCGAGAGAAAGGGTTCGGTTAACAAATCTCGATCACAATGAGGCGAGAGACAAAAAAACGGAAGTTAGTTGTTAGTGTGCTCGCCGAGATATCGCATCTCGTGCCTACGTATCTCATCTGGAATGAGAATCAGATCATCTGTAGTTCACAGGACTACGAAAAAAAAAGGTGGAAGGGTGCTCGCCAAGACATCGCCGTCTTGTGCTTACGTATTCTCAATCTAACCAGAGGGAGGAAATCAGAGTGTCTGTAGTTCGTGGGACTACATAAGAAAGGGATCTCGATCACACTGAGGCGAGAGAAAGAGGGCGGGATCTGAAAAAGCACTCCTGAAGAAGTGAATTGACTTTGTTTGTGATTCGTACTGCACTAAAGTCCATGACACAGGAGCGAAGGCGTCGCATGGTCGCCCCCAATGGGACGTATGCTAAACACTCTAGAAAAGTGAGGGGAGACCCCTCATTCTTCATTTCCAATGTAGTTAAGGCTCGTGGCGCACAGTACTCATCGTATTTATTAAGTGTCTTGATTATTGTTTTGAGAAAGAAGAGAGAGACGCACGCATGGTCTACGGGAAACTGAATCCTACAAGTTATCATGCACAATGGACCTAAGGTCAAGATTAGGAGGGACGTCTACCTAATGTTAGCATGCTTGGATTGAGAGCCTAATGTCTCTCCTACTCCGAGCATAATCAGAATTTAAGTCGGACTAGGAGCCTTAAGGGGGCATGTGAATACAGAGTAATCAACAAGTAAACACCAGACGACTCAATCACAAAGAGAAAAATCAAGCAAGATGCATCCAAGTATCACCAAGGATTTAATCAAGAATTAATCGAGACAATGTAAAAGAAACTCAAGACAAATATCTAAAAAAAGTATCTAAAACAAATATCAAAAATTGCATTAAAACAAAATACAGTCAAAATTAGAACTAATCAAGATTATCGAAGTTATTCCTAAGGTTAAAATTCAATTAAAAGCAAGGTCTAATTAATTTGAAATTAAATTCTATTCAAAAACTAATCCTAAATTAATTCTAAGTTAGTTTCTAAGGGAAGTCCATTTCTAATTCAAGATTATTCTAAATAATAGAACTAAAATTTTAATCAAAAATGAATTCAAAATTAATTTCTAAGGACTACAATCTAATTAACCTAAATCAATATTCAAAATTAATCATCTAAAATCAATACCAAAACAATTAATCCATTATCTAAAATCTAGTTAAACAAAATCAATTAACAAAACAATTAAAAAAAAGAACAATTAACCATAAGGTTGCAGCAATGATATTATGGGTGCCAATAGAGGATCAGGCGTACGGGCTTGGTCTGAGGCCCAAGAGTTTTTGTGTTTCAGCCATGGGGAGTGTAGCGAGTGAAAAACGGGGGTGGGAAACGGCAAACCGTGTGGGCCTTGATCTGAGCCCAATAACCTTGCAACATCAACAGAAGGGTGTATGAGCAAATTAGGCGTTTGAAAATAACAAGTATATGGGCTTTAAGCCCTAACCAGTTCAGCAAGAGACAAAACCCAAAGTGTTCTCAGCCTCCTTAACCTAAACAAACACACGAAGGATCTCAACTCCTTCATTCTCCATGCTTTACCATCTTCCAAACACTGCGCTGCACTACAAATCGCGCCATCGCCGGCGATTCTCCTCCTATCCTATCAATGCGCCGACGATCATCTCCGTCGTTCTTCGACATCCTACTTCCAAAACCTCTCGAAGCGCATCACCGGAATCACCGTTGCCCCTCCACGGAACACGCGATTCGCATGGAAATCAACCGAATCAAAGATTGCAGACTAACAAACACCAACAATCACGTCGCATATTGAGATTTGGATCGAGATTAACGTACCTACCGGAGAGAGTCCGGTGCTCCTTCGAATTGATGATGACAAGCAGAAAGAAATTGTCGAGAAATTCAATTTTCTTCAGCCTCTCGTTCAGGTATGCGATCTGCTGAATTTCTGGTTCACCCTTCTTCTATTTCATCTTCTTCTTCTACTTTGCAATCTATGAATCACTTCTGAATGCTGTTGTTGATTCGTTGTAACTTGAGTTGCAATGCAGATCGTTGTTTTCTTTGTTGTTCAGATTTTTGCATCAGTGTTGAAATTGTTGTGTTGAATTCACAGGTGTAAACGTGAACTTAGGCAAAATGAGTTTTGGAGTTTTCAGGTTGAAAATTGAAGGAGATTTATAGCTTATTGGAATTGAATTTTGTGCAGAAACGTTTTCTTTTTGGTTAAGTTTGAAGAACCATTGAAGCTTGATGAAGAAAGGTTGAATATTATGGACTGTGGAGGAAAAACTTCAGCATAATTTTGGCTAATCAAGCTTGAGAAAATCAGTGTGAATGAAGTGTTATTTATAGATGGAATGGTGAGAATTTGAATTGAATTGCAATTGTCATTTTGATTCGTATTCACGTGTTTTACGGATGGCCATGCTCACGTAATTCTCGCTGCGAATTTTAAGTTGTGATGCCTTTTGGAATTGTCCAGCTCAAGTTGTGTCATTTTGCTCATGTGGCTCGGCTGGAATATTGGCTTGGAATGGTAGCAGGCTCACGTGCTTATTTTCATGTGTAAAGTTTAGTCGTGTCTTGGCTTATTACTTTTGATGTAGGTTGCATTTGAAATGTTCCTTGTAACAGCTTGCATGAAAATGGCTTGTAAATTTTGTTTGGAAACTTGGTGAATTGGCTTCATGATGGAAACGTGGTAGCTGGGAGATTGCACGCAGAAAGTGGATGGATTGGCTTGACTTTTTTCATGTAGCACCTTGCAAGTGGCTTCTTAGTAGCATATGGGCCGTGTGGAATTCCATAGCTTTTGGTTCAATTTTTTATTTTAAAATGTAAATGGGCTTTTATGATTTTGTGTAAAAATGGACAATGGTTAGAAACAACTTGTCATGGATAAATTGGTTGGGAAAAAAATGGATTTGTCATAAGGATGAATATGATTTTAGAATCTGGACATAAATGGATTAAAAAAAATATGGATAATGGATAATAGATGATTAAGAATATGGATATGGAAATGGGTTTAGAAAATAGAGATGGACTTTTTGTGGTTTGAAATTGGATCCAATTTGGATTGGAAATTGGTTTAAAATGGACATAAAAAAAGAAATGGATATGGGTTAAAGAAAAAAGAATTTTGAACAACAATGGATATGGATATTTATAATGGGAAGTGAAAATGGATATTAATGATTGGATAAAAATGGATAAAAAAATGGAAATGAATAACGGGTTTATGGTAGAAATTTGAATTCCAAGTAGCCCACACGACTAATCTCTAATTCCAATCACACTCTCAATCCACACCAAACTCACATCTTCATTGAATCCTAACAATTCAATCAGTGAGCTCAATTGACCATGACCCGATGATTTGCAATTCAATCCACAGATACCCTGCCTTTGTAACTAAGAATCTCAATACAAGAACAATTACCCGAGGAAAACTTAAAGATGAAGACAAGGCATGAAGTAGAAGGAAACATGATCAACCAGAGGTCCTTGACATGAAAACCCTGATTCAATGAACCTTACCTGCCAAAAGTCCACAAGCTCAACCATGAATGAGAAAACCTAAGAATCCTTGAGACGCACACCCTGATTCACACCAATGAAACCCTGACCCAATACTTCTGATGATTTCTCTGAACAGGAAAACTTCAAAACTTGATGAACTTCTGAATAAGGAGTCATTCCTGATAATGTGAATTCAGCCCTTGATGGAGAAAATCCTGAGCTTACACATAATACCTTGATCCCACGCCTTAGAAAACCAATGCGATGTATGAATGCGAAGATATGACCTAATGGAGATGCGAATGAAAGTGGTCATAAGCCAGTTAAAGGTTAGAAAAACAGAGGGCAAATTTTGGGGTGCTACAGCTGCCCATATTCAATCGACTTGGACCTGAAAGGATGATAGCAACGACGTTCAGACATTCAAGGTAGAAGGTGGTTGAATACAAAATAACCCAGAAGTTTGCAAACTGTGGGAGAGAAATGACATAATGATTGTCAGCCGAAGGTGGACTCGTATCCAAAGTTTAGTAGAATCAACAGACCTACAAAGATGACTCCGCTGGGGATACATTGTATGATATCAAGACGATGACTGGGACGTCAACTCGATTAACCGGGTGTTTGAAAACTAAAGTGCAACATCAACTCTGAGGTTGAGGAAAAGAATGAAACCAACTCCGAGATTGAGAAAGAAAGGATGACCATCAACTCTGAGGTCGACGAAAATTTGGAGTAAACATCAACACTGAGGTTAAGAAAAATCTGGACTAAACACCAACTTTGAATGTTTGAGAAAAAGGTAGACATCAACTCTGAGGTTGAGAAAAAAACCATAACTTCAATTCTGAGGTTAGAAGAAGGATACACGTCAACTCTGAGGTTGGTAAAAAGGTAGGCATCGATTTTGAGGCCGGAGATAAAAACATTGACTTCAACTCTGAGGCTGGAAGAAAGGAATCGGTATACACTAAGGTTGGATACATATCACAATACACAACAACTCTGAGGTTGGAAAAAAATGGGCGTCAACTCTGAGGTTGGACAAACGGATGTCAACTTTGAGGTTGGGGACAAAAGCCATCAACTCTGAGGTTGGAGAAAAGATATACGACAAGTCTGAGGTTGGTAAAAAGGGGCGTCAACTCTGAGGTTGGACAAAGGGGCGTCAACTCTGAGGTTGGACAGAAGGGCGTCAACTCTGAGGTTGGAAAGGAAATGTACGACAAATCTGAGGTTAGGAAAAAATATGGTACGACAACTCTGAGGTTGGAGAAGAAAGGCATCAACTCTAATGTTGGGGATGAAGGGCATCAACTCTAAGGTTGGGGAAGAAGGATTGTTCATCGACTCTGAGGTCGAGAAAAGGTATACAACAACTCTGAGGTTGGGGAAGAAGGATTGTTCATCGACTCTGAGGTCGAGAAAAGGTATACGACAACTCTGAGGTTGGTAAAAAAGGGCGTCAACTCTGAGGTTGGACAAAACAGGAGTCAACTCTGAGGTTGGGGAAAATAGGCGTCAACTCTGAGGTTGGGGAAGAAAGGCTTCAACTATGAGGTTGGGAAGAAGATATACGACAACTCTGAGGTTGGTAAAAATTATGTACGATAACTTTGAGGTTGGAGAAGAAAGACGTCAACTCTGAGGTTGGGGAAAGACGCGTCAACTCTGAGGTTGGACAAAATAGACGTCAACTCTGAGGTTGGGGAAATAGGCGTTAACTCTGAGGTTGGGGGCTCTCTTCAAAGGATTGGAATCACTGTTTTGATTGGGGGTTGATCTAGGCTTTTGTATAAGATACCAAATCTGGCTTATGCTTCGATGCATGTTTGAATTTTTCTATGGCGTAATGCTCCATACGAAATGGAAATGCTACGCGTTTTGGTAGATGCAATGCAATGATGATTACTACATGTAAGAATGAGAGGACACTCCACCGGGGAATGTGCGGAACGAGACAAGCAGACTTCGCTGAGGAAGGGGTCACCAATATCTGACCTCCTGTACCACCAATAACCACTGGTGATGCAAACTCTGTTGGGGAACTACAAGCTGAATTGCAAACTCTGTCGGGGAGATGCCAATGAAGATTGGACTTTGAACTGCTGAGAATGCCAATAACCATTGGACTTTGACTTGCGGGGAAATACCGAATCTGACTTTTGAGGAAGAGAATACTCTAACTTCTCACCGTCTTCAAACTGCCTAAAAATATTCCATCGTCTTACCCTACTGAGAATGAGGAATCCACCCACACTGCTGGGGATAAGAAATCCTCATAAAGAACCCTTTTTTATTTGAGGATGATTCTCTGCTTGGGAAAGAATAGCAATTCCAACACCTTGCTGGAAAAAGATACCTTCTGGCCCCTTGCTGGGGGGAAAAGACTTCAAAAGCCTCACGTCGGAAACAACTTAATGCTTCACGCTTCTGCTGATCAATTACACACTGATTGTCAGGAGTAAATAATAGTTCCTTTAATTCTTGACTTGCCCCATACCACAGGGTCTATTGGAAGAAATCATCTCAAGAGGATTTTATAGAAGACCGGGCATTCACACTGCCCCAGGGTCTTCAAACTCTTAGAGAGATTTATCGGATCTCGACGTAACTGCCCCAGACTGCATGATCTATGAAGGAATTTGCCTCGAGAGGACTTTTAATGACTTGAAATACTCTGTCTCAGTAATTTGAACCTTGAAGAGGTGCTTTCAATTAACCGTCTTCTGGAGAGGATAACTTCTCGTGCTCCGGTGGTGGCCTGCCTCGATACGAGTCTTAAAGTGACTTTGCCCCTGATCTTCGAATTAATGCCCCAGAATAATTAAACTTCATTGAGATTTCTCGACGTGACCGCCCCAAATTGGCTACCCCTTATCACGACCTACTGGGAAAACCTATGCTACACAAAGTCTCTTGGAAATATGCCCCTTGATATGACTGTCCTTCAGAATTTTCAAGCATCTCAACTCGGCAGGATCAAGCTTCTCGACTGACGTTCATTGTGTAAACTTCCTTGATGCTTAAGCACATGTATGCAACCAGGACAAGTTTATTAAGATAATGACAATTCTAATGCAACAAACGTGTTAAACTTGAAGTTTTTATTGAAAATATGTCGCAAAACTCTGTGAACAAGTCACCAGCTAGGAGGTGACATTGATTTTTGAATGGAAAACAAGACGCACATGCAATACCAACAAAAATCTTTTTAGCACAACTCATGGGAGTCAGGAACGCTATCTCGTTGAAGTACGCCTTCGGAATAAACCCTGCTTCAATTAGGACTTTTAAGGGTTGTGACGTGGCCTGGTTCGCGGTTTTAGAAAAAAGGATTTGTGGCTCAAAATTTTGTTTGTACCCACCCATTCTCCTTGATGTTCTTCAGTCCTATGTTCAGTTAATTTGGCACAAGTGCTCATCTCCCAAAAGGATTTTTGTGAGGAGCGATGGTTAAGGAACCCACGAGGTTTTCGAAATGACAGTCATCCCTTTTGTGCCTTTGGTGTTTTACGATCACACGACTTTCTCTTTATTGAGGATTTTTCTTTTGATCATTTCTTTTTTCGCTTTTCGCCCCTTTTTTTATTTCCCTTATTTTGCCTGGACTGATTCTTTTTTAATCTTTCGATCTTGAAGTCCAGCGGGATGCCCTAACTTTTTCCTAAGTCGCTTGTTTTCAAGTTTGGACTTAGCGGGCTTTCTTTCTTTTTTTTCTTTTCTTTCTATTTTGATTCCTTTTTTTTTTTAACAAATCGTGTGACACTGGTGGTCTGACTTGTTTGAAAAGGGTTGTGACTGCCTCATTCCTTAGTTGATGAGGGATAACCATTGTGGTTTCACGTCCCTTGATCTATTGATATGTGGGGGATAAAAGGTAATGGATCCTCATATGTACACTCCCTTTTGAAATTTGGGCGCTCGGTCAAATTACTGACAACTACCCCGCCCCAGGTTAAATACGAGGGTTTTTCCTATGAAAAGAAACTCATACTTCAAGGCTCAAAGGGGTTGACAAGGGTTTATCTCCCTAATATCTCCGGTGTTTGGTGATTTGAAGCAATGCCTGTACATCATCAACAGGGTTTTATTCAAAAGCATACAACCAAAGATTTTGCGTTTTTACTTCATCATCCTCCCTCCAAGAGTTTAAGCAAGAAAGTTGGTATTGCAATGCACAGAAATATCATATGAATGAATAAGAATGAATTACTTCAAGAAAAACATATTCATTGCATTAAGGTCATTATTCAAAACAAGCAAGTCTTTACATGCATACAATGCTTTAACAAGAAATGAAAGATTATAAATGAAAATACAGTAAGGAAGCTTAAGATTGCCATTGTCGAGGAGGCTTGACTCTGTCTGAACTTATTGCTTCTGATGAGATACTTGCAGTCTGAGTGCTCACTTGAGAAAGGAGGCTTCAATTGATGTGCAGATCGTCTGCAGTGAATGTAATGACCCCTGAATCAACCAGATCTTGCACCTTGTGCTTGAACACGTTGCAATCTTCAATTAAATGACCTGGTGTGTCCAAGTGATACTCACATCTAGCATCCAGATCATAACCAGGAGGAATAGGGTCGGGAACAGGCTTAGCCTCCCTTAGTTGAACCAGGGAACTCTCAAGTAGACGGGCAAGAACATGACTATGAGGAATAGGGAATGGATCGAACCTTCTCTCAGGGCTTCGTGATATTTGTTGTCTCTGTTACTGAGGAGCATAAGGTTGCTGATATTGAACAGGCTATTGAACAACAGGAGGAATATACACAGCACTAGTTTCTCCTTCTTTTCTCTTGGAGAACCCGACATAAGGTTTCTTTGCATCCTCAGAGGAACCAGCAGCAATTTCAATTTTTCCCATTTTGATGCCATTTTCGACTCTTTCTCCTGCCAATACAAGGTCTAAAACCCCAGCTGACAAACATCCAACCAATTTCTCATAATATGGCCCCTAAAGCGTAGCCATGAACATATCAATGAGCTCTCGTTCCATCATTGGAGGTTAAACTTGGGAAGCTAATTCACGCCACCTCTGGGCGTACTCTTTGAAGCTTTCGTTTTGTCTCTGAAAAAGACTTTGCAGTTGCATTCTATTTGGTGCCATGTCCATATTGTATTGGTAGTGCTTAACGAAAGCTTCTGCCAAATCTCTCCAACTTTTAATATGTGTTCTCTCCAAGCTCATATACCAGTCTAAAGATGCCCCAGCTAGGATGTCCTGAAAGAAATGCATCAGCAGCTTCTCGTCATCCGAATAGGTAGACATTTTCCTGGAATATCCCCTAATGTGAATCTTGGGGCAGGTGGTTCCATTGTACTTTTCAAAAACAGGCACCCTGAACTTCGGAGGAATTTTCACACCTGGGACCAACCCTAAGTCAGACATGTCCATACCCAAAGCATTCTGGCTCTCAAAAGCCTTCATCCTCTCCTCGTGCATACGAAACTTCCTGTCCGCCTCAGTAGGGAAGCTCATCTCAGCATCGTAAAATTGTTCATCCTGATTATCCACCTCCTGATGATGAATAGGAATCTCAGCAACACTTCTTCTGGATTGACTCATAGGAGGGGGTGGAGGAATATTATCACGTGGAGGATTCACATCTCCGCCTGGAGTATTACCACTGACAACATTCCCATTACCAGACACTAGGATAACAACAACAGCCCTGTGAATAACCGCCCTAAATTCCTCTTGACGTTGAGCCATACCCTGCATCACCTCCATGAACTGATCCATACGAGTCTGGAATTCCGACAACTCTGACCGCACCTTATCCATGATTCTCCTCTGATTACTTCGAGTTGCATAGTGGTGAGAAGTCAGGTTTGTAGTTCTGAAGAAAATACCAAGTCAGAGTAAGAATTCCCATCTTTGAACACTTGTTATGCATATGAGTATGAGAATGCAAAATGTCATGTGATGCAAATGCAAAGACACGGGATCAAAGTATCCATAAATTCTGAGTAACCGCTGTGCTAATGACTGAATAAGTTCAAAAGTCTGCTTTGAAGAGAATACCGAAATACCAGAATATCCAAATAACCAGAATACCAGAATACCAGGTTGATAAGTCCACACTGATAGGAAAACCAGAAAACCAGGTAGGTGGAAGGTTACGGTTACCTACAAATCTATAAACACCCGCCCATTCTCACATGTGGGTACTAAAACCGAGGATCCTCAGCGTCACGGACTCTCAGGTCGAGAAATGATGATACGGTCACCATTTTTGGTTTTGCATCATCATCAATCGAGGAGGTCTCAACTGATTCCCCTCAAAAAGGTCGCCCTATGATAATTTCCCAGCTTCGGGTCCTCGGATCAAGAAGTATAATGGGTTTTCCATTTCTGGTCTGCCATTACTACCTATTGGGAGGAGTGCCTCAACTGAGTCCTCGGGGAACGGTCGCAAGAGTCGACAGTTTTCCAGGTTACATCCCATCATCTGCACCAATGCACGGGATAGAACATTACCAAAGAAAACCTCGTCCGGATGTGGAGATTTCGTGTATACTACGTCTGGCCAAATGCCACACAAGTCACACTACTTTCCACGCTAATCCTATGTGTATGCTCAAGCCTGGGTATTGGGCTTATCTCTCACGAATCCAACCCACCCAACAACACAACAGCAGCAGAGCAGTATAATAACAATAATCAAATGCGATAAATGCAGTAAAATACAGTAATATACAACAAATAATGTACAACAGTAAACAACCAATGAAATAAATAGACAAGTGCTAGGATTGACTCGCATAGGGAACCAGAGTCCCCAGCAGAGTCGCCAGTTGTCGCAACTGCGAAAAAACAACCGGCGGAACAGAATAGAAGAGTCGCCACCGAACGTTATTTATCCCGACGCAGGGAAAGGAAACGATCGAAGAAAACCTGAAGAGGGAGAAGACATGGTCATCGCAACCATAGTCCGGGTTTGGGAGTCGGTTATGCAAGGGGAAGGTATTAGCACCCCCACGGGTCCATCGTACTCGATGGGATCCACTCTTGTTGTCTAATCAAAGGGCGATTTATCTAAAGCCTACTGCTAAACAGAAACGAAACGGGGGAAAGAAAAGAAAAAAGTGACTCGGTAGGACATCGCCGTCCTAGGCCTACGTATTCCCTTGTGCAATGGGAAAGTCATAGTCAACGTAGTTTGGAGGACTACAGGTAGATGGGGGGAGGTTGCTCGCCAAGACATCGCGTCTTGTGCCTACGTAGGCTCAATATAACTAGAGAGAGGAAATCAGAGCAGTCGTAGTTTGACCTACGGGTCGAAGAAAAAGTCTCGATCGCACTGGGGCGAGAGAAAGGGTTCGGTTAACAAATCTCAATCACACTGAGGCGAAAGACAAAAAAAGGGAAGTTAGTTGTTAGTGTGCTCGCCGAGATATTGCATTTTGTGCATACGTATCTCATCTGGAATGAGAATCAGAGCATCCGTAGTTCACAGGACTATGGAAAGAAAACGTGGAAGGGTGCTCGCCAAGACATCGCCGTCTTGTGCCTACGTATCCTCAATCTAACCAGAGAGAGGAAATCAGAGCGTCCATAGTTCGTGGGACTACGGAAGAAAGGGGTCTCGATCATACGGAGGCGAGAGAAAGAGGGCGGGATCTGAAAAAGCGCTCCTGAAGAAGTGAATTGACTTTGTTTGTGATTCGTACTGCACTAAAGTCTATGACACATGAGTGAATGCGTCGCATGGTCACCCCCAATGGGATGTATGCTAAACACTCTAGAAAAGTGAGGGGAGACCCCTCATTCTTCATTTCCAATATACTTAAGGCTCGTGGCGCACAATACTCATCGTATTTATTAAGTGTCTTGATTATTGTTTTGAGAAAGAAGAGAGAGACGCACGCAAGGTCTAGGGGAAACTGAATCCTACAAGTTATCATGCACAATGGACCTAAGGTCAGGATTAGGAGGGACGCCTACCTAATGTTAGCATGCTTGGATTGAGAGCCTAATGTCTCTCCTACTCCGAGCTTAATCAGAAATTAAGTCGGACTAGGAGCCTTAAGGGAGCATGTGAATACAGAGTAATCAACAAGTAAACACCAGACGACTCAATCACAAAGAGAAAAAACAAGCAAGAGGCAGCCAAGTATCACCAAGGATTTAATCAGGAATTAATCGAGAAAAAGTAAAAGAAACTCAAGACAAATATCTAAAACAAGTATCTCAAACAGATATCAAAAATTGCATTAAAACAAAATACAGTCAACATTAGAACTAATCAAGATTATCGAAGTAAATTCCTAAGGTTAAAATTCAATTAAAAGCAAGGTCTAATTAATTTGAAATTAAATTCTATTAAAAAATTAATCCTAAATTATTTCTAAGTTAGTTTCTAAGGGAAATCCATTTCTAATTCAAGATTATTCTAAATAATAGAACTAAAATTTTAATCAAAAATTAATTTAAAATTAATTTCTAAGGACTACAATCTAATTAACCTAAATCAATATTCAATATTAATCATCTAAAATCAATACCAAAACAATTAATCCATTATCTAAAATCTACTTAAACAAAATAAATTAACAAAACAATTAAAAAAAAAAAAGAACAATTAACCATAAGGGTGCATCAGTGATATTATGGGTGCAAATAGAGGATCAGGCGTATGGGCTTGGTATGAGGCCCAATAGTTTTTGTGTTTCAGCCATGGGGAGTGTAGCGAGTGAAAAAAGGGGGTGGGAAACAGCAAACCGTGTAGGCCTTGATCTGAGCCCAATAACCTTGCAACATCAACAGAAGGGTGTATGAGCAAATTAGGCGTGTGAAAAAACAAGTATATGGGCTTTAAGCCCTAACCGGTTCAGCAAGAGACAAAACCCAAAGGGTTCTCGGCCTCCATAACCTAAACAAACACACGAAGGATCTCAACTCCTTCATTCTCCATGCTTTGCCGTCTTCGAAACATTGCGCCGCACAACAAATCGCGTTGTCGCCGGCGATTATCCTCCTATCCTATCAATGCACCGACCATTATCTCTGTCGTTCTTCGATATCCTACTTCCAAAACCTCTCGAAGTGCATCACCGGAATCACCATAGCCCCTCCGCGGAACACGCGATTCGCCATGGAAATTAACCAGATCAAAGATTACAGACTAACAAACACCAACAATCACGTCGCAAATTGAGATTTGGATCAAGATTAACGTACCTACCAGAGAGAGTCCGGTGCTCCTTCGAATTGATGACGACGAGCAGAAAGAAATTGTCGAGAAATCCGAAGATCTTCAGCCTCTTGTTCAGGTATGCGATCTGCTGAACTTCTGGTACACCTTGCTTCTTCTATTTCATCTTCTTCTTCTACTTTGCGATCTATGAATCGCTTCAGATTGTTGTTGTTGATTCGTTTCAACTTGAGTTGCGATGTGGATCGATGTTTTCTTTGTTGTTCAGATTTTTGCATCAGTGTTGAAATTGTTGTGTTGAATTCACAGGTGTAAACGTGAACTTAGGCAAAATGAGTTTTGGAGTTTTCAGGTTGAAAATTGAAGGACATTTGTAGTTTATTGGAATTGAATTTTGTGCAGACACTTTTTCTTTTTGGTTAAGTTTGAAGAACCGTTGAAGCTTGATGAAGAAAGGTTGAATATTATGGACTGTGGAGGAAAAATCGCAGCATAATTTTGGCTGATCAAGCTTGAGAAAATCAGTGTGAATGAAGTGTTATTTATAGATGGAATGGTGAGAATTTGAATTGAATTGCAATTACCGTTTTGATGCGTATTCACGCGTTTTACGCATAGCCATGCTCACGTAATTCTCGCTGCAAATTTCACGTTGTGATACCTTTTGGGTTTGTACAGCTCAAGTTGTGTCGTTTTGCTCATGTGGCTCGGCTGGAATATTAGCTTGGAATGGTAGCAGGCTCACGTGCTTATTTTCATTTGTAACATTTAGCCGTGTCTTGGCTTATTACTTTTGCTGTAGGTTGCATTTGAAATGTTCCTTGTAACAACTTGCATGAAAATGGCTTGTAAATATTGTTTGGAAACTTGGTGAATTGGCTTCATGATGGAAACGTGGTAGCTGGGAGAATACACGCAAAAAGTGGATGGATTGGCTTGACTTTTTTCATGTAGCACCTTGCAAGTGGCTTCTTAGTAGCATACGGGCCATGTGGAATTCCATGGCTTTTGGTTCAATTTTTTATTTTAAAATGTAAATGGGCTTTTATGATTTTGTGTAAAAATGGACAATGGTTAGAAACAAAATAGTCATGGATAAATTGGTTGGGAAAAAAATGGATTTGTCATAAGGATGAATATGATTTTGGAATGTGGATATAAATGGATTAAAAAAATATGAATAATGGATAATAGATGATTAAGAATATGGATATGGAAATGGGTTTAGAAAATAGAGATGGACTTTTTGTGGCTTGAAATTGGATCCAAATTGGATTGGAAATTGGTTTAAAATGGACATAAAAAAAAGAAATGGATATGGGTTAAAGAAAAAAGAATTTTGAACAACAATGGATATGGATATTTGTAATGGGAAGTGAAAATGGATATTAATGATTGGATAAAAATGGATAAAAAAATGGAAATGAATAACGGGTTTATGGTAGAAATTTGAATTCCAAGTAGCCCACACGACTAATCTCTAATTCCAATCACACTCTCAATCCACACCAAACTCACATCTTCATTGAATCCTAACAATTCAATCAGTAAGCTCAATTATCCATGACCCGATGATTTGCAATTCAATCCACAGATACCCTGCCTTTATAACCAAGAATCTCAATACAAGAACAATTCCCCGAGGAAAACTTGAAGATGAAGACAAGGCATGAAGTAGAAGGAAACATGATCAACTAGAGGTCCTTGACATGAAAACCCTGATTCAATGAACCTTACCTGCAAAAGTCCACAAGCTCAACCATGAATGAGAAAACCTAAGAATCCTTGAGACGCACACCCTGATTCACACCAATGAAACCCTGACCCAATACTTCTGATGATTTCTTTGAACAGGAAAACTTCAAAACTTGATGAACTTATGAATAAATAGTCATTCGTGATAATGTGAATTCAGCCCTTGATGGAGAAAATCCTGAGCTTACACATAATACCTTGATCCCACGCCTTAGAAAACCAATACGATGTATGAATGCGAAGATATGACCTAATGGAGATGCAAATGAAAGTGAACATAAGCCAGTTAAAGGTTAGAAAAACAGAGGGCAAATTTTGGGGTGCTACACAACTGTTCATGCTTGACAAATCTATTCACCTATAAATAGAGCTCACTTCTGATGTTTACAAACACACCAAAGCAACTTACAACATAGCTTTATCTCATTTCCTTCTTAAACAAAAAACTCCATTTTTCTTGAGAAAGCACTATTGGGTTTTGAGTTGGAGACCAATGCAACTCAAACCAATGGTTCACACACCTCATATACAACATATAGAAGTGATTTAAACCTCTAAATCACATCTGTAACATCCAGATCATCATCTCCATAGTTCACTTGATCAAGTTGCAGTTGGATTCGAGCTACTCAATTCAAAGGGATTCAAGTCATTCCAATAATTCTAACACAATCCTTGAGGCCTAAGGAAGCTATCCAGATCATTGTTTCACTTCTGTAACACCTCTACAACAGAATTCGATTCCTTCTTGCAGAGGTAAGCCTTGAAATTTCAAACTCATTAATGCATGCATCATAAACATGTTCTCAAGTTACCAATGTGTTTCTGGATGCTCATAGATCATTTTCCCTCAATCAATTGCTACTTATCATGCGTGCATAAGATTTCATATAACTCTTGCATTTTTTAGGGTTCATCTGATTATAACATGTTATCTCTTGATTCACTTAATTTAAATAAAATTGAATAGAGCCATCATGTTCCTTGTTAAAAAACGAACACTTTTCATTTTTACATCTTCCAAAATGATTGAGAAACAAGGAAGATAGCATGCTTCATGCAAATCTGATGTTGGTCCAAGGAAGAAGATGGCCATGGCGCCATTTTCAGGTTTTTAGAACCAAACATAGTATATATTATACACTTGCCAATATATGTTTGAATTGACATTGCGCCCTAGTGGAAACAGTAGTATTTGTGTGTGTGTGTGTAGCGAGCGAGAGGTCTGGGGTTCGAATCCCCCTCGCCCCAGACCTTTTGGTATTTTTTTTGAACCATTTTTCAAAAGAGAATTTCACATATTATTTACCCTTTCCATTCTCTATCAGCCAACGCACCTGGCTAAGTTGGTAAAGTTTTAAACCCTCCACCCCAAGGGTGTGGGTTCAAACCTTGGGAGGGCCATCCTATTTTTTTACCACTTATTCTTTTCACCTTTTTCACAATTTCTTAAATAACTTCAAAAATTAATTTCTCTTTCAATTTCAATCATTTTTGAATGATTCCTTTTTTCAAAATTCACAAATATGTTAAAGTATTTTATTCCATAAAAAAAATCAAAAAAAGGATATTATTTAATTAATATATTTTGATTTTTTTGAAAAGAATTCCTTTTAATTATTTTTTTAAACATTTTAAAAATACTTTCTCTTGATCTTTCAAATTCAATTGATTTTTCAAAACACTTTTGGGCCTCTAATAGAGTGTAAGACCCATCCCTTGTCACATAAATAAATTTTGGGCCTCAGTCATTGTATAAGTCTCGATACGATTTTCAAAACAATTTTTTATCTAGGCCTCTCCTTGAGTTGTAAGCCCCATCTCTTGTATAAAAATAAACTCTTGGGCCTCTTGATAGAGTGTAAGACCCAATCCTTTTTATAGATAAACCATTTTTGGGCCTCAGTCTTTTTTGGGCCTCAGAGGATTATTCCCTGTGAAACCTTTTTTGAATTTCTTCAAACCTTAGAACTGTTCACTAAAGAAAGGATTATTCCCGGTGAAACATTTCTTGAACTTTTCTCAAGTTTGGACCCACAGACGGCTTCTTAAAAGCATCCCCAGCCTCCTCTTGGGCTTTGTACAAGGACCCTCAGGCTTCTTAGAAGTTCTCAGCCTCCTCTTGGGCTTAGTACAAGGACCCAAAAACCTCCTACAGGTATAGGGCAGAACCTAGTCATCTTTTGCTAGTTCAATCTTCCAGTTTAGGGTTGATTCTAATCCCTTAAAACATCAGCCTCCTCTTGGGCATCATACAAAGATCAACCTTTTCCCACCAGTAGACTTGGAAAATCTCATCTCATCTTGGATCTCAAAGAAACCCTCAAGTTTCCTAAAAGCACAGGAAAAAACTTGATGACTTAATCAATCTCCAGCAGAGTTAGAACCTCCATAAGTTTGAAAACTCAGTCTTTAAACCTTTCATTCTAAGTTCCCCCGCTAGGTTCAACTTACTGTCAATACAACACAACAGAATCAGAACCTCATGGTCTCTGATATTTCAACTCTTCTGTAATCCTCGGCAAGAGTTGATTCCCCACTTTGGACCTGTCTCTGGATCTCAATAATCCTCGGCAGAAGCTAGCCTCCTCTTAGGCTTCATATAATAATTTCCCCAATCCACCTCCTCTTAGGCTTTGTATAATGATTTTTCCTCAGCTGAGCTAGCCTTGATCTTGGGCTTTACAAATCATATTCTCCAAGTTGAGTCAATCAAATCTTTTAGCCTCAATCTTGGGCTTTGTACAAGACAAATAAAACCTCTCCCCAGAAGAGTAAATCTCTCTTTTGCCCTCAATCTTGAGCTTTGTACAAGACAGACAAAAACTTTCCCCAGTGGAGTTAATTCTTTCAGCCTCAATCTTGGGCTTTGTACAAGACAGACAAAAGCTTTCCCTAGTGGAGTCAATTTTTCAGCCTCAATCTTGGGCTTTGTACAAGACAGACATAAAAACTCCCTAGTAGAGTCAACCTTTTAGCTTCAACCTTGGGCTTTGATCAAGGCACACAAAAATCCCCTCAGTGAAAATAAAAAATTCTCTCTGTAGGAAGACATTTCTCTATACATCACACATCAAAACAGACAATCAAAAAACCCAATTCCAGATAATTGCTATAAGTGGCACACTTGTTGATTCAAAAACCCAAGCTATAGTCCCTCTTTATCCTGGTAAATCCCTTTCTTTCATCTAATTGCTGTAAGTGGCAAGCCTCTGGATTATTTACATCCAAGCCAATGTCCCTTTCTTTTCATGGAACACTCCTAAGGAAAAATGCCATTGCTCTACATTGAGTTAAAGTTTCTTCCTTCAGGACATCTCCTTTATAAAGGAAATTATGGCATTCCTGGATTCCATACATTCCAGTAAAAGTAATTCCCCTTTATAACCAATCCTTCAACAAACTGTGATGAACAGGTGAAATATCTCCCTTTTAGAGATGACAAATTCTCTCTCAGTCAAACCTTTAGCTTCAATCTTGGGCTTTAAACAAGACACCAATAACCTTTAGCTTCAATCTTGGGATTTGAACAAGACACAAATACTCATCTACCTTCAATCTTGGGCTTTGAACAAGACACCAAACATCTTTTTCCTCCCATAGAATAGGAGGAACTACGATTGCTCTGATTTCCCTGTTATCTTTACGGGAATACGTAGGCATAAGATTGCGAAATTTTAGCGAGCACACAAATTAAAAACTTTAAGTCCAGTACCTTACCAAAAACATCGAAAAACCTGAAAAACAACAAAAATATTCTCTCAACACTCCCAAAGGAGAAACTTTCCCAATTTATAACAGATAAACACCAGTAAGTAGATAATAGAGAAACATGCCAAAAACGATCTATGGATAACCATATATACGCTGGGTAATTAACAACTTCCCTATGTATAACCTGACCCCGGACCCCTCAATCTCTTAGCATTTGTTAAAGAAAACATTTGCGTGCAAGGTTAGTTTTAGATAGCTTCCCTTTCCTTTCCAGCTTCATAAGATAAATAAGAAATCAGAAAGTAGCACCCAATTCCAACCATTGCGGTAAGGTGGTCGCGTCACCGACAAAAATCGCACGCTTCAGAAAAATGGCGACTCTGCTGGGGAGTCTTTAGGATTAGAATTCCTAAGAGGTCTAGGCTTTGTTTAGCATTTTCTATACTATATATATATATATATATATATATATATATATATATACATATACTGTCATACTACTTGATACCCGTGTTTAATTTTCTGTCAAATGGGAATGCGATTAATACGCATGTGGAAAGTTTGAGAGAACACTAAGATAGGGGTGGCATATCCAGGAAATGCTTATAGGGAGTGAATCCCGACCAAGCTAACTTGGCAGTCCACCGAATCAGTCGAGGTACCCGTGCGGAAGTATCGATGTTGAACGACCGATTGTCGTGAAAGCATTGTCTTTCCCAGTGTGGTACCCATGACCCTGAGGATTTAGTAGACATTAACCATATGACCATTTGGTAGTGCGGTGACTATCGGGAATAGTTGATACGCGATACTACACTCAAATGAGATTCATCCTAGGATGTTACAGCTCGCTCGAGTGAATCAGGTTGCTATTAATATCCCTAGGAGGGATCAATGACTTTGGGAACCTTAGAACCTGTTCTACAGGTACAAAAATTGACCAAAATAGTACAACCTTTGGGGATGGGTAGAGCCATGAATTCATGCTCGTGACGTTGAACCCTTGAACCCATGTTTTCAAATGTTTTTGTGTGTTGCATTCATGCATTCATCTGAAAAACTCTTTTCAAAAAAGAAAAAAAATCTTTTTTTTCAAAATAAACTAAAACAATAATTGCAAATATTAGAGGTTGTGTTATGGATTTCGGTAGAAGAAATACGCACAAGTACACCTTCAAGGCTCCGAAACTAGAAGACTTAAGGAAATTGGCAAGGATGATTACCAATCCCGAGGCTTTTAGAGCTAAGCACGGAGGGATGTTGTCTCTGTTATGGGTCAACGTAGTTGAAGGGATCCTGTCTACGTTGATTCAGTTCTACGATCCGGTTTACCACTGCTTCACATTTCTGGATTACCAACTGGCACCAACACTGGAAGAGTACTCCCACCTGATTGATTTACCTATCACTGATCAAGCTCCATTTTCTGGACTGGAAGAAATTCCAAAGGATCAGACCATTGCAAGAGCAATCTCTTTGGACGAGTCAGAAGTTAGGACTCACATGACCACTAAAGGAGGAATCCAGGGTTTACCGGCTAAATTCCTGATGGATAAAGCTCTATACTTTGCTAGTGTAGGAAATGTAACTGCCTTTGAAGACGTCTTTGTTCTGCTCACATATGGGTTATTCCTCTTTCCCAACATCGACAACTTCGTCGATACCAATGCTATTAAGATATTCTTGATAGGAAACCTCGTGCCAACCCTGCTCGCAGATGCTTATCATTCTGTACACTTAAGGAATTTGTACAGCAAAGGAATGATCGCATGTTGTGTACCCTTACTATATAAATGGTTCATTTCCCATTTACCCAAGTCTGCTGCTTTTTGGGATCACAAGAGTACTCTACGTTGGTCACAAAGGATTATGTCCCTTACCAACTCTGACATAGATTGGTACAATAGGATTTACGAAGGGATAGAGATCATAGACAGGTGTGAAAATTTCCTTAACATACCCCTCATTGGAACTAAAGGAGGAATCAATTATCATCCGATTTTAGTTCGCCGTCAACTCGGATACCCGATGAAGAATATCCCACATAATGTTCATCTAGAAGGTCTTTTCTTCAAGGAAGGGGAAAATGACAGGGCACTAAAGAAGGAAATAGTGCATGCCTGGCAACATATTCACAAGAAAGGAAGAGAGTCTCTAGGAAGACCAAATTGTACCTCCATGGAGCCTTATCTCCACTGGGTGCAAACTAGAGCCCTCAAACTGAGGATGCCTTACCCTTGCCAAAAAGTTTTTCCATTAAAGGAATTTGTCCTTTATTTCATGTCTGATGCGAAAAAATTCCAGGTCGCTCTCAACAAAGTTCAACGTGAGAAGAGCTCTTGGAAAAACAAATACCATATCCTTAATTTGGAATGTACTAAGATTCAGGAACTATTAAAGGAAAAGGATGCTCTGATTAAGATATTACAACATCATGCTATAGAAGGTCAGTAAGACCGAAGAAATTTGCTCGCTCTTTTCACTTGGCAAAGGACTGACGACCCGACAATGGATGAAGAACCCCAGTCAAAGAAAAGGAAAATACAGGAACTGACATCTGAGCTCTCTTCAGAAAGGACTTTGGGTCCATGAGCTTAGGCATTTCCTTACAGCACTTTGTAAAATACTGTATTTGCATATCATTCATCATTCTCACATAACATTTTTTTTCTTCTTATATTTGAGTCTCACGTATGTGTCACAATTCTAGAGTCAAATTGTCTCACTCATACAATTCTCGGGCCAATCGACAAAAGAAAATGGACGATCTCGAGGAAGAGAACAGAGAGCTGAGAGAATAAATCGACGCTCTAAAGGAAAGTTTGGAAAAAACTTCACAGTGATATGCAATCCCTGGAAGTAGCTCAGGAGCAGTGGCATCAAAAGACAGTGATCTTGGAGATCACATCTACACCTGTAATGGAGACATATGATCCTTGGTACAACATGCCTAAAGGTCGCCCTTGGAGTATGCCTTTCAACTTTATACCTGAGGGATATATCCCACCGGTCACTGAAGACCCAGAAACCGCAGCAGGAACCATTGGACCTGAAGGTTACAAACTTCGGGAAAATGAAGATGCCAGGGTTACAACAGCAACTCCTAAAGGTTACAAATTTCAGGGAACTGAAGCTCCAAGAGTTACCGCTATAATTTCTATACCACAACAAGTGGTACACACTGTTCCGGAAGGACAGATTCCACAAGTAATTTCTGGTGGAAACGAAGACATGTACGAAAGGATGAATGAGTTCCAAGAGCAATTCTTAGAAATGCAGAAGGAACTGCATGCCATTCGCGGTCAAGACCTATTCGGAAAGGACACCGCAGACCTCTGTTTGGTCCCTAATGTAAAGATCCCGGACAAATTCAAGGTGCCTGACTTTGAAAAATACCAAGGCAACTCTTGCCCTCAAAGTCATTTAGTTATGTACGCTCGAAAAATGTCTACCCAGACAGAAAATCAATAGCTACTGATCCATTACTTCCAAGATAGTTTAACCGGTGCCGCAGTCAAATGGTACATGGGTTTAAACCGCGCCAAGATCACTACTTTTAGAGATCTCAGCGCAGCCTTTGTTCAGCAGTATAAATACAATTTAGACATGGCACCGGATAGGGATCTTCTCAGAGCAATGTCGTAGAAGGACAAAGAAACTTTTAAGGAATATGCTCAGAGATGGCGTGAAATTGTCGCTCAGATCTGTCCCCCTCTTGAGGAAAAGGAAATGACAAATATTTTCCTAAAAACTCTAAGCTCGTTCTATTACGACCGAATGGTTGCAAGTGCGCCCAGTGACTTCACTGAAATGGTGAACATGGGAGTATGCCTTGAAGAAGTAGTCCGAGAAGGTCGATTGGTCAAAGATGCTGAGCCATCTAGCAGTACTAAGAGATACGGTAGTGCTTTCCAAAAGAAAAAGAGCAAGATATCAGTAATATCTCTCTGGGAAAGCAAAGGCGAAGGTATCAACCAGTAGCGGCGATAACTCCCGCTATCAACCCCACGCCGGCTCCGACTTATCAACCTCAGGTTGCTCAGAGCCAACCAAATCAACAATAGTATCAACAAAGGCCGCAACAGCCTTTTCAACAAGCTCATCTATAGTACAATAACAATCATACTACACGACCATCAGGGTTCGACCCTATACCGATGTTATACGCATAATTGTTTCCCCTTCTACTGTCCAAGGGGCACGTCCAAACCAGGACTCCTCTTGCAGTACCAGAAAATCCACCTTTTTGGTTTAAAGCAGATCAAACTTGCCCTTACCATCAAGGAGGAACGGGACACAACATTGAGAATTGCCTCAGCTTCAAATCTGATGTACAGAAGCTTGTCAGGAACTGGGTCCTATCTTTCAAAGATACTAATCCAAATGTTCAGACGAATCCATTGCCGCAACATGAGAAGACTGCAGTGAATTTAATAGAGGAAGAACCTAGCCGCAGTTATCAAATTCACGATGTACTCCTATTGGAAACCAATTTGGTTATGATGCATTGCAGACAGAGTGGGTATGGCCACGTACCCTCTCACAATTATCACCAGTGTGATATCTGCTCAAAAAACGATCAAGGGTGTTCCGTAGTGCAAGAAGCTTTACAAGAACAAATGGATCTGGGCTGGATTCAGAATCACAGGACCTGTGAGGTAAACATGGCCCATGGACATCCCAACAGTGTACAGAACCACGATATCTGTGCGATGAACGTCAATTTAGTGGCGATGCATTCGAGACAAAGTCAGTATTATAATCTGCCACGGCACGATTACAATGCTTGTCCAGTCTGCTCAACAGACAATCAGGGATGCTCTTTTATACAAGAGGCCCTCCAATGTCAGATGGATCTTGGATGGATCCAAGACTAGCGTAAAAGAAATGAGCATCAAGTCAATATGGTTCAAATCTTTGACATACACTTGATGAATTCCAGTCTAGTAGAATTTCATGCTAAGCAAGTCAGGCTCGGTTTTCTGGCTTCACATGATTATCTAGACTGTGAAGAATGATGCGAAGACAACCAAGGGTGTGTGCTTGTGCAAAGAACCCTTCAACATCTGTTGGAACACTTGTGGCTTCTGATCTACATGGATAAAGTTACACAACTGATTAGCATGACTGATGGGAATCTAGATAGACATAAAAGTTGTGATATCTGCTCAACAGAAACAGATCTAGTAAAGATGCACTACATACAAAGTGGGTGTGGTCGGGTACCACCTCACAACTATGAGCGATGTAGAGTATGTTCGAAAAATAACCAAGGATGTTATCTCATACGAGCAGCCCTCCAAAATCAGTTGGACCGGAAGGAGATTCGACCATGTTCGAGTTCTGGATCGATCAACATGATACAAGATCACCTCCCTGGTCAGAACAAAAGTGTTGTCGTAATCTCCAATCATGGAATAACCGAGAACGTTTATGCCATAATCCCTCTGCTCAACGAGTCAAAAGTCTCTCTTAACAGTAGAAGAATTCTCAACCTCGAACCAATTGAGGCTGTCTATGATGGTCAGAGAAATCAAAAAGCTCATGTGGTTATCTACCTGCCAGGACCAATACCGTACAAGTCAGATAAGGCCGTCCATTGCAAGTATGGTGCAACGACCATCGAAAATGGAAAGGAAACTCCATTACCCTCCGTCGTAAACATTTCCAACATTAGTCGAGTCACACGGAGTGGTAAAGTCTTCAACAGAGGAGTTGGAGAACCTACCAAAGAAAAGGAACCTCAAACAGAAGTTCCTAACCTACCAGACGGTCAATCCTGTAATCCAGAACTGGTGAAGAACAATAATGAGATGCTGAAGCTCATCCAGAAAAGCCAGTACAACATTGTGGACCAATTGTTGCAAACTCCGTCTCGAATCTCTGTACTTTCTTTGCTGCTTAATTCAGAGGCTCATAGGGAAGCTCTACAGAAAGTCTTAGAGCAAGCCTTTACGGAAAAAGATGTGACGGTAGGACAGTTTGACAGCATCATCTCCAACATCTCTTCCTGCAACAACTTAGGATTCAGTGATGAAGAACTGCCGGAAGAAGGCAAGAATCATAATATGGCGCTTAACATTACATCCAATTGCCAAGACGATGCTTTATCCAGCGTACTAGTGGACACAGGATCATCTTTGAATGTTATGCCAAAATCAACTCTGGTACGACTATCGTTTCAAGGAGCCCCGATGAGAGGCAGTGAGATCATCGTCAAAGCCTTTGACGTATCTAGAAAAATAGTTATCGGCGAAGTCGATCTTCCCATAACCATCGGTCCTCACACTTTCCAAGTCACTTTCCAGGTCATGGATATCCGAGAAGCATATAGTTGTTTATTAGGAAGACCTTGGATACACGAAGCTGGGGCACTCACTTCGACACTTCACCAGAAGCTGAAGTTCGTCAAGAATGCAAGTTGGTCACAGTATGCGAAGAGAAGGCCTTAATCGTGAGCAACTTATCCTCATTCTCCTGTGTAGAACCTGAGGAGGTTGTTGGAACCCAGTTCCAAGAACTCTCGGTGAGCAATGAGAATCGATCAGAAAGAGGGACGTCGATTTCCTCATACAAGGACGCTCTCAAAGTAGTAGGGAGTAACGACATAAAAGGACAGGGACAGCTTGCAATTCCTACTGCTAACAAGACAAAGAAAAGTCTTGGTTTCTTTTCAGCCTGTACCCAGACTACTAAGAAAGACGAAATTTTTCGTCCCATTCAGGATTTCTTCCACAGTGGAGGCTTCCTCCACCCAGTATCTCAAGAGTTACAGCCATCAATGAGAGCAACTCCTCCGATACGGAAGAAGAGTGGAAATCTTACCTTAACTATGACGGTTATATATCTCTGGAAGAGACGCGCATGCCATTCTGTTTTCCCAAGCAGAGCCCGAGATATATACCGAGATCAGACGCCCGGATGATCTATGGAGATTATGACCCTGAAGGATGTCGTTCTCCACCTAATTCATTAGAGGATGATCTAATGAAATACAACTTTGACCAAGATTATTATGATCCCCTGGATGACTTGCCTATCTGGAGGCCGTGCCCAGAAGACTTAGGGCAAAAGAGTCAGCCAGACGATGCCTATCAGCTGAGTAATATTGAAAAGAATACCTATGTCCCCACCAAGTCATGGAATTATTACTCAGGACATTCCAAAAATGTCTGACACCATGGTGATGAATCAGCAAAGATTGCAGGATAAGAGTTCATCAACTATGCTTTTCTTGAGGTCAACGTCATTGAGGAAGATAACTCCTCTACTCCCACATAAATATGGGACACTTTAGGACAGCTGAGTGGCAAGTACGACTTCTTAGTCAAGTACACTGCTCCTGAAAGTTCTCGCATCAGATACGAGGACATCCAGCCAACTGGATGGGGAGATCCTCTTGAGAATAAAAACACTAGGGAAGATACAACAGAAGAATTCGTTTATGACAACTCTGCATGGGAGGAGGACTCCAATGATCATACTCCACCAAAAATCAGCGTCATTTCTGAAGACAAACCAAGAAGGAAAGTACCAGACTTTGTGATTCACAGAGGAGATCGCCGTCGTTGGGTTACTGTCGATGTCTCGAAAGTCATCCATAAGTCTAAGTAATTGCCATCTTTGTTTTAAACCTTTCACCTTGCCCGGGTGGAGTGGATGTTTTATAGGGCTCACTTTTCTGTAAATGTCCCTCTTCGCTTCGCCCAAAGTGACAGAGTTTTGTTTTATAGGTTGTATTTAAAGAATCGACAAATCATAAATAAATAATGTCATTCTGTCGTTCCCGTATTTATTGTTGTTTTCACTTTTTGTTTTTCAGAAAATGTTAATCCTAAAAAACAACCCAAAATAAAAACAAGCATTTTTCAAAAAATACACTGCACACACTCTTGCATTCTCCATGTCTTTGCTAAAAAACGAATCATCACGTCATGTAGATTGCTTGTTTTAAACCCCATTAAAACGTATGATCCAATGCCTTCTCCCAACTTTGAATTCCCGGTATTTGAAGCTGAAGAAGAAGAGGACGAAGACATTCCAGAAGAGATCTCCCGACTCCTCAGACAAGAGGAAAGGTCTATTGAGCCTCACAAAGAGCCGTTGGAAATGGTTAATTTATGTTCAGGAGAAGAAAAGAAAGATGTTAAGATTGGAGCACTGCTCAATCCAACTGTCAGAGAAGACTTGATAAAACTTCTCAAAGAGTTTCCAGATGTGTTTACTTGGTCCTACCAGGACATGCTAGGGTTGGATACCAGCATCGTGGAACACCACTTACCGTTGAAATCAGAATGTCCTCCGGTAAAACAAAGACTGAGACGGACTCATCCAGATAAGGCCATCAAAATTAAAGAGGAAGTGCAGAAGCAGATCGACGCAGGTTTCCTCACCACCTGAGAATATCCTCAATGGTTGGCCAACATAGTGCCAGTTCTGAAAAAGGACGAAAAAGTCAGAATGTGCGTAGACTACAGGGATCTGGACAAAGCAAGTCCAAAGGACGACTTCCCCTTACCACACATAGACATGCTGGTTGACAGTACAACAAAGTTCAAAGTCTTTTCCTTCATGGATGGATTCTCGGGCTATAATCAAATCAAACTGACGCCGGAAGATATAGAGAAAACTTCATTCATCACCCCATGGGGCACCTTTTGTTACAAGGTAATTTCGTTCGGTCTAAAGAATGTTGGGGCAACCTATCAAAGGGTCATGACAACTCTGTTTCACGACATGTTGCACAAAAGAATTGAGGTGTATGTCGATGATATGATTGCCAAATCTAAAACAGAAGAAGAGCATGTGACACACCTATCAAAGTTATTCGAGCGTTTGAGAAAATACAGACTCCGCTTGAATTCCAATAAATGCACGTTCGGTGTCCGCTCAGGGAAACTTTTGGGATTCATCGCCAGCCAGAAAGGAATCAAGGTTGATCCTTACAAGGTCAAGGTTGTCATACCCCAAATTTTGACCACTAAGATTTCCCATCATTGGGCAAATCATCATCATAATATGGATGAACCATTATACCTCATCAGTCTCCCCAAAGATGGGTGAGCATTCACTACAAATAATAATTAGGGTTTCAAGCCCTCTTTGAGCTTTAGACAAAGGATCAATCAAGGAATGAAATGATCTTCAACTTTTCTAACCTCTCAAATATCCACAATGGATCAATAGGACTCCCACATCAAGGATCAAGCACAAGGCTGCAACCTTCCAGGGGGATTAAGCCTTAAGATCGCCAGTGTCACCATATTAGGGTTTGGGTCGACCAGGGCCTCCAGATGGAAATTTTCCTCTGGTCATGAGCCAATGCTTCAAAGCATTACCTAAAATGCTCCATGGGACATCATGAACCCAATCATTAAGTCAATTTGGCCTCAGGGGATGCAATCATAAAAAATCAGGAATTAGGGTTTCTTGACCTAATTCACCCCTAAGTTGACTTTTGGAACAAAACATGAGACAAGACCTCAAGGCATGATTTGAGATTCCCTAATACACTACATTAATCCATTTGCAACAATGGATTGATCCAAGAAGCTTGAGCAACAAGTTTCAAGTTCATCAGAACCACAATTAGGGTTTCGCAAGAAAAGTCAACTGTGCCTTTGACTTTTGACCAGGAGATGCTCCCAAACCCTAGGACATGATTCAATACACCCTATAACACCTATGAAATCAATCCATCAAGTTTGATTTAGGTCAAGGACTTGATTTCATAGAGGATCGCACAGGTTGGAATTCATCTGACAAAAAGTCAACTGTGCACAAACGTCAACTTTGACTTTTTGAGATTTTTCACAATTATGGTTCTTTAACCCTAAAATGATGTTAATGTGTGATCGGAATCATCATTCATCAAGAAAAATCAAGAAAAGTTGGATAACTTGTAAAAGGGGTAACCATAAAAAACTTAGAAATTTTCTAAGTTATGGAACAAAGTGGCTAGGGTACCAACTTTGGAGGATCATAACTCCTAAACCACAAGGCCATTTTTCCCCATTCAAAGCTGGATTTGTAGCTCTCATTTCCCTCTACAAAAGCTTGAAACAGAACTCATTCCAATTCCTCATGGATTTTAAGTTATGGAATGATCAAAATCACAAAAAGTGAAAATATCACTTTTTTCCAACACTTAGTGAAATTTTCACTAAGTCAGAATCTGCCTTCACTTTTTTCCAAATGTAGGGGCACTTTTCACTTGGATCCAAAAGGTGTCAAAACCAACTATGATCAAACAGTTGTTGTATCATATGAGGGCTTTCCAAAATGGCCAAGAACTCCATCAAATTCCACTTGAGCCATGAGATATGACAATGACAATATGCCTTGCTAAAAACTGTCATGGCAAGGCAGATTTGGGAGTTTTGCTCGATTTGCTCAAATTTTACAAAGGGCAAGCAACTTTATCCATCTGAACACCTCAAGGGGGGACCAAGGAGGGACCAACTCTGATCCCAAGCCTCCCAAATCCTTGGAACTAAAAATAGCATGCCAAACCTAGAAATCCCTAAAGAGGGGACAAGACTCCAATTTTGTTTTGGAGCATTCAATGGATGCACCAAGGTAGCATGGACTGAACCATTTCCAATTGAATTCATTCAAGACTTATCCAAGACCAAGGGAACCAGCAGCCTGTGCCTTAACCTCTAGTCAATGGCTAGAGGAGACTTGGATTCTCATTGCTCAACATTGTCCAAACATATGCAGCAGTTGCCATTCACTATTCCTTGCAAAAAAAACTTGCTCTACTATAAATAGAGCTCATTTGTGATCAATTTGAGTACACCAAAGCCATCAAACATATGCTTTCCTCAAAATCTCCTTCTCACTTCCAAGTTTGCCTTCCAAAGCGAGTCACTATCGGGTTTTGAGTTTGAGAGCAATTCCAATCAAACCAATCACACACACACCTCAGAAACATCATACAGAAGTGATCCAAACACTCACACAACATCTAGAACACCAGATTCACAAAATCACCAGCCATCTGCACAAGCCTTTGAGAGATTTGTAGTTGAGGTGCCAAATCAAGTTCCAGCTCAATTCAATCCACTCCAAGCATCCAGACACACTCCATAGCACCTAGGGAAGCTGTCCATATCCTTGGAACCAAGCTGTAACACCTCTAACGCAAAACACGATCACCAGCTACAAGTGGTAAGCATGAGCTCTTCTAACTCTATGACCCATGCATTTTTTGCTACACAATAATTTGGCCATATGTTCATAATCATGCATAGAGTGTTTTCCCTCAATCAATTGCTTCGTTTGAATCGTGTGTGGAATTTCTAAACCTTCATGCAAATTTTAGGGTTCTTGAGGTTTCTCTATGATTTCTTATTCCATGCTTAAAATAAATGAAATTAAAGACCATATACATGATCGTGAGGTTGAAACGAGTAGATTGATATGTAGATTGCATGATATAACCAAGTATTCAGTGAGATTGGATAGAAAATGCAAATCTGCAGAAACAGAGGGTGGCGCGTGTTCTTGCCCTTGTTCTTGGCGCCCCTTTTGAAAATTCAAATATTTGAATTTTGTGATTTTATTTAATTGATTCAAAAATTAATTTCTCTCTGAGTTTTAATGATTTTGAGTTGATTCTTTTTTTAATAATTCACAAAAATGTTAAAATATTTTATTTTCCCAAAAAATCCCAAAAATATTATTTATTTCATGTACTTGATATTTTTGTAAAGAATTAATATTTTAATTATTTTGACCTTTAAAATATTTTCTCCCTCTTGATTTTTCAAATTTTAGTGATTTCCAATCATTTTGTGGATCAAAACATGATTTTTGAAACATTAATCCAAGATCACAATTTGTTTTCCACATGTTAAACAATTTTGGTCATTTTAATTGAATTTTTTATTCAATTAAAATACATTTTGAAAACAAATTAGGGTTTTTTGATTAATTCAACCCTCATAAAACTTTTTCAAACTCTTTTGGCCTCTAATAGAGTGTAAGACCCAATCCTTTGTAAATACAAACCATTTTGGGCCTCAAATGTTGTATAAGTCCCGTTGTATTTCAAAAATCTCGGCACGATCACCAGTTTAAAATAAACACACCTGGGCCTCTCCTTGAGCTGTAAGCCCCACCACTTGTATAAAAATAAACCTTTGGGCCTCTTGAGAGAGTGTAAGACCCATCCCTTTGTACAGAAAACTGCTCGGGCCTCAGTCACTTGTATAAGTCCCTCTGTACAAATTCAAAACAACAGTGCAATCACTGATAAAACCTTGGGCCTCTCCTTGAGCTATAAGCCCCAACAATCCTTTCAAAGCACTTTCTCCTTTGATTTAGAATATAATATTGTTATCAAAGTTTTCTTTGTTGAACAACTAACAAAACAGCATGGAAGCTCTACAACCGAGTAAGTGTTTACCCGCTTTCTTTATCCGCTTTCATATATATATATATATATAACTGTATTGTGGGGCTGCTCACTGTAAGTCTTCTTTCACAAAACTTTTATATACTTGTCAGATATCAACTGTGTAATACTAGTATAGCTATTTAGAGTTCTCCCCGGCAACTACGTCTAGCACTAGGTAAAGCCCTGTTGGTCACTCTTAAATACAGTCAAAACTAGATCCCCATAGGATTACCAGACACAGTCTTCCCTCCTCTTGGGGTTAAACAATATGGAGACGTGAAAGGCAGCATTCTTCGTGAACCCTTTCTCAGACTGTCACCCTTAGACATTGTCAAAGAAGCTCTAACTCCCCAGAGATGATCTTTTCTCCATGAATGGCATGTCTTGAGTTTCTTCCAAATTCTCGAACTTTCCTGGCTCTATCTATTATCGGTGAATGGCATGTCTTGAACTTATCGGGATTTGGGGACCCACAGGCTTCTTAAAAGCATCCCCGCCTCCTTTTGGGCGTTGTACAAGGACCCTTCGGCTTCTTAAAAGCTCTCATGCCTTCTCTTGGGCTTAGTACAAGGACCCATAGACCTCTACAGGTATAGGAACAGAACCTAGTCATCAATTTGCTAGAGCTGTATTTCTGAGTCAAGTGTCAGACCAGTTAATGGGTTGACCTTCATCCCTTAACATACCAGCCTTCTCTTGGGCATTATACAAAGATCATTCACTACCTGAGAATCGATTTCTCGAAACACCAGTAGACTTGGACAGTCTCAAACCCTTTGGATTTCCCATTTACTTAAAGAACAGGAAATAACCCTGATCCTCTGAGCACTCCCTAAGCGCAACATTACCCATATAAGAACTGATTTTCTCTTTATCCAATATACTGGACCTGTCACTAAACTGAAATAATCGCCAGCACATTAGCCTCCTCTTAGGCTTTGTATAGTGATCCTTCCTCAATGAAGTCAGCCTCCTCTTGGGCTTTGTACAAATAAGTCTCCCCAGCAGAGCCAACCTTTGCAGACTCTCTTGTTGAGTCAAATCCCTTTCAGCCTCCATCTTGGGCTTCGTACAAGATACAAATCACTCTCTTGTTGAGTATAAAAGACTCTCTTGTTGAGTCAAACACTTTCAGCCTCCATCTCGGGCTTCGTACGAGATATAAATCACTCTCTTGTTGAGTATAAAAGACTCTCTTGTTAAGTCAAACACTTTTAGCCTCCATCTCGGGCTTCGTACGAGATACAAAACACTCTCTTGTTGAGTATAAAAGACTCTCTTGTTGAGTAAAAACCCTTTTTTAGCCTCCATCTCGGGCTTCGTGCGAGATAGAAAATCACTCTCTTGTTGAGTATAAAAGACCCTCTTGTTAGGTCACTTCCTTTTTAGCCTCCATCTCGGGCTTCGTACGAGATAGCAAAACACTCTCTTGTTGAGTATAAAAGACTCTCTTGTTGAGTCCATTAACTTTTCAGCCTCTATCTCGGGCTTCGTACGAGACAGATAAAAACACCCTCTTGTCTGGTCAATAGGCTCCTCTTAGGCTTTGTATAAGGAAACCCCCAGTTGAGTCAATCAACCTTTTAGCATCAAAGGTGTGCCTTGTTCATAACATACAAACATCAACAACTCATTTTCCCCATCTAATTGCTGTGAGAGGCAAGCCTCTAGATTATTTACATCCACGCCACTGTCCCTCTTTTAGCATGAGAAATTCCTAAGGAAAGATAGCATTGCTCTACACTGAGTTAAAGTCTTCTCCTTCAGGTTGAAAATCCCCTATAAAGGAAATTATGGCATTGCTGGATTCACATATCCTAGTTAAAGTAATTCTCCTTTATAATCAGTCCCCCAATAATTGTGACAAACAGATCCTCTTTAGAGATGACAAATTCTCTCTAAAGCCAAGACCCTTTAGCTTCATATCTTGGGCTTCGAACAAGATACAAATAGACCCTTCAGCTTCACATCTTGGGCTTTGAACAAGATACAAATCACTTTTGGCTTCACGTCTTGGGCTTTGAACAAGACACCAAAACAACCTTTTTCCTCCCATAGAATAGGAGGAACTACGATCGCTCTGATTTCCCTGTTTCGTCAAATGGGAATACGTAGGCATAAGATTGAAAAGTCTTAGCGAGCATACTAATAAAAAAAAATCAAATCCAGTACCTATCCAAAATCCCCATAAATAAACCTGTCATTTCATTCTTAACAAAATAAGCAGAGAGAGGCCAACAATCTAAACCGCATCTGTAAACCAACAGTCATCTGTTTAAACTCAGTATGCAAGCAGGGTTAATTGGAGACATCTATTTCCCTTCCTTAGTCAGCTTAATAAGATAAAAAATGAATCGACCTGTAGTACCCCAGAGCGATAGTGCTTGAGAACCACGTCCAAAATCGCTCGCTACAGAAAAATGGCGCCCACCGTGGGGCCCCGCAGGGCATCTTGTCCCTCTTATCTCTCTGGTTGAAACCTTAAATCTAAAAACTGTCACAGAAATGGCGACTCTGCTGGGGAGTCATTGTCTGTATAGGATCATAAGACTAGAGGTCTAGGATGATTAAGACAAATATATACTACTTTTCCTAATTGATATCTGTGTTTATTTTTCTGCTAATGGGAATGCGTGTGATGCCGCATGTGGAAAGATTGAGTATACACCTAAGATAGGTGATGGCAATGTGGGTAATCTTACTGGGAGTGAATTCCAGTTAAGAGCCCCCGATCGACCATCGAACTCAGTGGAGACTCCCTTTGCAAATACATTGCCTATACGACTTCGGTTGTTGAAAGTAGTGTGGTCGACTGGGTTATCTGAGAAGCTGAGGTTTTTAACAGACTTAAGCCATTTTGTAGTGCGGAAGCTATCGGAAATAGTTGTCACGTGATACTACCCTCATCTGAGATCACTCTAGGATACATCAGTTCGCTAGCGATCCGCTTGCTGTTGTCATCCCAAGAGGGGTCAATGATTTTGCGGACAGGTACAAAAAAACACCAGTATAAACCTTTGGGGGGTAGAGCCTTGAATTCATGACACCGACCCTTTGACCCCATGTTTTTTCTATGTTTTTGTGTGCTGCATTCATACATTCATTAAAAAACATTAAAACAGAAAAAAATCTTCTCTTCTAGTCTCTCTTTTTCAAATTAAACTAAGACAATGATTGCAAATGTAAGAGAAAGGAGATTGCGCTAATGGATTTTGGTAGAAGGAAAACTCATAAGTACACCTTCAAGGTTCCAAAGTTAGAGGATTTAAGAGGTTTGGCGAGAATGATCACCAACCACGAGGCTTTCAGAGCCAAGTATGGAGGACTACTGTCTCTATTAAGGGTCCACGTAATTGAGGGAATCCTGTCTACACTAATCCAGTTCTACGATCCGGTCTATCACTGTTTTACATTCCCGGACTATCAACTAGCACCAACGCTGGAGGAATACTCTCGCCTGACTGATTTACATATCACTGATCAAGCTCCCTTTTCTGGACTGGAAGAAATTCCAAAGGATCGGACCATTGCAAGGGCAATTTGTTAGTTCTTGTATTGGCTAGAATTTTGGTAAAACAATATTGTTGTTGAAGATGTCATATGTCTGATGTCTTAACATGAGTTACTAACATTAAGTTTGTTAGGGTTGCAGTTTTGTGTACTGATGTCAAAAACGATGTCTTGACATTGAGTGACAGAACATCATTTGTTGTGTTTTTAGGGCTGCGCAGATCTGATTGAGAGATTGCAGGCGAAGATCTTGGATTAGATTCTTTCTGTTGCAATCAGATATGGAGCAGATCTTGTTGCTATTTTTAGGGCTGAAAGATATGAAAAGATTTGAAGATAAAATCTGTTTTTAAATTCAAATCAAATCATATATTTGGAGGAGTCCAAGCCCAAGTCTGAGTTTCTATTTAAAGCAGCCTCAACCCTACTTGGAAGGTACGAATGCAAGAGATTAAAGACTGAGAGTCAAGTGTGTGTTTCGTATGTGTATTGTAAGCCATTCATGTTTGAATTGGTGTAATTGTTTTGAGTTGTTAATTGTTCTTGATCAAAGCTTTTAAGCAAGATCAAGTTGTGTTTTGGAAGTGTGACTTCTATACTTTGTAATCTTTGAATTGTATCATTGTGGTGATTTAGGGGGAGTGAGTGGTTTCTCATATCTAAGTGTATCTTAGGTAGAAGTGTCATTGGGTAGTGATTAAGTTAGTGGATTGTCAACTGGGATTGTTGAGTCTGTAATTTAATACTACTAATAGTGAATTTCCTTCCTGGCTTGGTAGCCCCCAGACGTAGGTAGTTAGACCGAACTGAGTGAACAATTCTCTGTGTTGATTTACTGTTATTTTATTGCCTTGTTTCATATAGCAGATTGTGTTGTTGTGACATCACACTTAACATCACATATCTGATACCAGAATTTCAATTGGTATCAGAGCAGGCATCCTGCTCTGCATCTGGGTGAGATCTAGGGATGTTACTTTCTGGTACAATGGACAAGGAGTGTGGTGGATTTGTGAATAGACCCCCTATTCTAGATGGCTCAAATTATGACTATTGGAAACCTCGTATGGTTACATTCTTGAAGTCCTTAAACAGCAGGGCTTGGAAGGCAGTTGTGAAATAATGGAAACATCCTGTTATTGTGGAAAAAGATGGTAGCTCTAAGCTGAAACCTGAAGAAGAATGGACCAAGGAAGAAGATGAGCTTGCCCTTGGAAATTCTAAAGCCTTAAATGCCATATTCAATGGTATTGACAAGAACATCTTCAGGCTGGTCAACACTTGTGAAGTAGCTAAGGAAGCATGGGGTATCTTGAAAACTACTCATGAAGGAACCTCCAAGGTCAAGATGTCAAGACTTCAACTTCTGACAACAAAGTTTGAAAATCTGAAGATGAAGGATGATGAGACCATTCATGATTTCCACATGAACATTCTTGAGTTGTCAAATGCTTCTAGTGCCCTGGGAGAGAGGATGACTGAAGAGAAGCTGGTGAGGAAGATTTTTAGATCCCTTCCCAAGAGATATAAAATGAAGGTGACTGCTATAGAAGAAGCTCAAGACATCAGCAAGATGACGGTAGACGAGTTGATTGGTTCTCTTCAGACATTTGAATTAGGGATGAATGAGGAATCTAAAAAGAAGACCAAAAGCATAGCATTGGTGTCTAAAGATGAAAGGAAAGAGTGTGGTCCTAAAACTCAAGAGGAGCTTTCAAATACCATTGTTCTGCTGGGAAGACAGTTTAATAAGGTTCTAAAAAGGATAGACAGAAGCTACAAACCTAATGTCAAGAACATCACATCTGACACAAACATGTTAGGTGATCAGGGGAAGAAATCAAGAGATGAAGAAAAGTCCAATGATGACAAAGGAATTCAATGCTATGAGTGTGAAGGTTATGGTCATATCAGAAAAGAATGTCCTACATATCTCAAGAAGCAGAAAAAGGGGTTATCTGTTTCCTGGTCTGATGAGGATACTGATAGTGAACCTGAAGAAGAATCAGCTAAGCTTGTTAGAGAAATGATTGGGATTTGTGAGTCTGAAAATGATTCAAGTGATGATGAGGTTACATATGAAGAGCTTGCTGCCTCATATAGAAAACTGTGCATTAGAAGTGAACAAGTCTGTCTAGAAGGAGAAATGCAAAAGAAAATCATTGTGCAGTTAAAGGCTGAAAAAACTGAGCTGGAAAATGAAGTTAGTATGCTGAACTCTAAATTGGATTTTATGTCAAAAACTGTCAGAATGTTGAATAATGGAACTGATGCTCTAGATAACATTATTAGCATTGGAAAAACTGCTGGAGACAAAAGTGGTTTAGGATTCGACAATGTATCAGCTTCAAATGATGTTATTACCAGTTTCAAGCCAGTGATGTTAAAACAGATGTTTAAACATCCTGACAGGCCTCCCCCTAGGAAGAATTCAGGCGCTGGAGATGTTATCATTGTGGGCGTTTTGGACACATAAAGGCCTACTATTATAAGCTTCATGGGTATCCTCAGAAGGCACATCAGTATACTCCCAGACAGAATTTTCACAAAGGTAATCAGGCCATCAAGTCTAAGAAGCAATGGGTTCCAAAAGGTAAAGTTACTAGCTTAATAGCTCACACTTCTCTTAGGGTTTCTACCAAAGAAGACTGGTACTTTGATAGTGGGTGTTCAAGACACATGACAGGAGTGAAGAATTTGTTGGTGGGTGTTAAGCTCCATTCTTCTGGTCATGTAACTTTTGGTGATGGTGTCAAAGGAGAAATCAAGGGTATGGGAAAGCTGAATTGTGCTGGTGCTCCTAGACTGGATGATGTTCTGCTTGTCAAAGGGTTGACAACAAATTTGATCAGTATTAGCCAACTTTGTGATCAAGGATTCAAAGTAGACTTTACAAAATCTGAGTGCATTGTCACAAATGAGAAAGGAGAAGTCATCATGAAGGGTGTTAGGTCTAAGGACAATTGTTATATGTGGGTGCAACAAGACTCAAGTCCCTCAAAATGTGTTTTTGCTAGAGAAGATGAAGTCAAAGTCTGGCATCAAAAGTTGGGACATCTTCATCTGAAGGGAATGAAGAGAATCATATCCTCAGAAGTTGTCAGAGGAATTCCTAAACTCAAAATTGAAAAAGGAAGAGTCTGTGGAGATTGTCAAATAGGGAAGCAGACCAAGATGTCACATCACAAGCTTCAACATAACACCACCTCCAAAGTTTTGGAACTTCTTCATATGGACTTGATGGGACCTATGCAGGTAGAAAGTCTAGGTGGGAAGAAGTATGCTTATGTTGTTGTAGATGACTATTCTAGGTACACCTGGGTAAGCTTCATCAAAGACAAAACAGAGGTGTTTGATGTGTTTAAAGATTTATGTCAAAGACCCCAAAGAGAAAAAGAGAGTAATGTCATCAGAATAAGGAGTAATCATGGGAGGGAATTTGAAAATAGCAAGTTTGCTGAATACTGCTCTGCTGAAGGCATCAGTCATGAGTTTTCCTCTCCTATTACCCCTCAGCAAAATGGAGTTGTTAAAAGGAAGAACAGAACTCTCCAAGAATCTGCTAGGGCAATGATTCATGCCAAAAAGCTTCCTTACCATTTCTGGGCTGAAGCCATGAATACTGCTTGATATATTCACAACAGAGTTACTTTGAGAAGAGGCACTTCAGCTACATTGTATGAACTGTGGAAAGGGAGAAAACCAACTGTGAAGTACTTTCATGTTTTTGGAAGTAAATGTTATATTTTGTCAGATCGTGAACAAAGGAGAAAATTGTACCCTAAAAGTGATGAGGGAATCTTTCTGGGATACTCTACAAATAGCAGAGCTTATAGGGTTTTCAACTCCAGAACCAAGGTTATGATGGAGTCTATAAATGTGGTAATTGATGACAGTGACATGAAGGAAGATGTTGATGTCCTGGATGATGTTGGAACATCGTTTGAAGATGTTACATCAGAAACTTAAGATAGAAGTCTTGCTCCCAGTCCTATTGATGTTGAGGCTGAACCTGAACAACCTAATAAAGAACCATCTATTAGAGTGCAAAAGGACCATCCAAAAGAGCTTATCATAGGTAATCCAAAATCAGGGGTTAGCACTAGATCAAGAGAGGTTGTGTCAAATTCTTGTTTTGTGTCCAAAATTGAGCCCAAGAATGTCAAAGAAGCACTGACTGATAAATTCTGGATTAATGCCATGCATGAAGAGCTGGAACAATTCAAGAGGAATGAAGTGTGGGACCTTGTACCAAGGCCTGATGGAGTTAATGTGATAGGCACCAACTGGATTTATAAGAATAAATCTAATGAACAAGGAGTGGTCACCAGAAACAAGGCCAGATTGGTTGCTCAGGGATACACTTAGGTTGAAGGAATTGATTTTGATGAAACCTTTGCTCCTGTTGCAAGACTGGAATCTATCAGATTACTCTTAGGTGTGGCTTGTAATCTCAAATTCAAGCTTTTTCAGATGGATGTTAAGAGTGCCTTTTTGAATGGGTACTTAAATGAAGAGGTTTATGTAGATCAACCAAAGGGATTTATTGATCCAACATTTCCTAGTCATGTTTACAAACTTAGGAAAGCTCTCTATGGTTTGAAGCAAGCACCAAGAGCTTGGTATGACAGGCTTACTGAATTTTTGGCTGTGAATGGTTACAGAAAATGAGGGATTGACAAGACTTTGTTTGTCAAAGATGAAGGAGGAAAACTGATGATAGCTCAAATATATGTTGATGACATAGTATTTGGTGGGATGTTAGATGCAATGGTTAAACATTTTGTGAAACAGATGCAGTCTGAGTTTGAAATGAGTCTTGTTGGAGAGCTCAGCTATTTTCTGGGTCTACAAGTTAGACAAATGGAAGACTCCATATTCATCTCTCAGAGCAAGTATGCTAAGAACATTGTTAAGAAGTTTGGTCTGGAAAATGCTAATCACAAGAGGACACCTGCTCCTACTCACTTAAAGTTGTCAAAGGAAGAACATGGTGTGAGTGTGGATCAAAGTCTATACTGAAGCATGATTGGTAGTCTATTGTATCTCAGTGCTAGCAGACCTGATATTTCTTTTGCTGTTGGAGTTTGTGCCAGATATAAATCTGAGCCTAAGGTTAGTCACTTGAATCAAGTAAAGAGGATTCTGAAGTATATAAATGGGACTAGTGACTATGGCATGCTTTACAGTCATGGATCAGGCACTGAGTTATGTGGTTATTGTGATACTGATTGGGCAGGAAGTGCTGATGATAGAAAAAGTACTTTAGGAGGTTGTTTCTTCTTAGGGAATAATATGATCTCTTGGTTCAGTAAAAAGCATAACTGTGTGTCTCTTTCTACTGCTGAAGCTGAGTACATAGCAACAGGGAGTAGTTGTTCTCAACTTGTTTGGATGAAGCAAATGTTAACAGAATACAATGTCAAGCAAGATGTCATGACATTGTACTGTGATAGTCTGAGTGCTATCAATATCTCTAAAAACCCAATTCAACATTGCAGGACTAAGCATATTGATATACGTCATCACTTTATAAGAGATTTGGTTGAAGACAAAGTAGTTGCTTTGGAACATGTTGCTACTGAACAACAATTAGCTGATATTTTTACAAAGGCCTTAGATGCAAATCAATTTGAAAAATTAAGAAGCAAATTAGGAATTTGCATATATGAGGATTAAGTGTGCTGGGAGGTGTCTTGTGCAGTTGTGATCTTTATTACATATGTTTAGTTTAAAGGAAACAGAATTTTATTCAACTGCTGAAAGCATACAAGATTAGATTTTAATACATCAAAAGCAACAAACAAAGGGTCTAAAGTTTATCCCAACCCCCTGAATCAAGAAAAGTTTTCCAATCTTTATCCCATTCATCATCAGAAGCATGAAGTTGCACTAGAGGTTTTTTGATGGTTTTCATCCTTGTCTCTGATGTTTTTCTTGTTGCTCTTGGAGTTGCCACAGTTATAGACAGTGTTTTTTTCTTCAACTTCTGTGGATCTGGTTTCTTGACCTCTTGCATGTGTTTCTTTCCTGCAACTCTGTTAGACTGACTCATGGTTATTTCCTAGTTCTGTTGTTAGAAGCAAGAAGGCTTGGTTTTTATAATGCATAGAGAGGGCATTGTTTGTATCGCCTGACCAGTCAAAGTTTTGGAACTTGTTCTTTTTGGGAAGCTTGTTATTTGACCTTGTCATAGTAAATGTCAAGACTTTGTGTTTGCTGCTTTGATAGGTTCAAGGTTGTCAATTTGTGGCTAAAATGGGGAGAGTTACCTAGTTGTTTGTTGTGGTTGTTGTTTTGAAGGGGAGTTTTGTGTTGTGCAGCTTTGGAAGTTGTTGTTGCTGTTTGTATTGTTTTTTTCCGCTGCTGGTATATCTGGTTTTGGCTGAGATTGTTTTAGCCAAAATTAGCCAAAGGGGGAGATTGTTAGTTCTTGTATTGGCTAGAATTTTGGTAAAACAATGTTGTTGTTGAAGATGTCCTATGTCTGATGTCTTAACATGAGTTACTAACATTAAGTTTATTAGGGTTGCAGTTTTGTGTACTGATGTCAAAAATGATGTCTTGACATTGAGTGACAGAACATCAGTTGTTGTGTTTTTAGGGCTGCGCAGATCTGATTGAGAGATTGCAGGCGAAGATCTTACATTGGATTCTTTCTGTTGCAATCAGATATGGAGCAGATCTTGTTGCTATTTTTAGGGCTGAAAGATATGAAAAGATTTGAAGATAAAATCTGTTTTTAAATTCAAATCAAATTAGATATTTGGAGGAGTCCAAGCCCAAGTCTGAATTTCTATTTAAAGCATCCTCAACCCTACTTGGAAGGTACGAATGCAAGAGATTAAAGACTGAGAGTCAAGTGTGTGTTTCGTATGTGTATTGTAAGCCATTCATGTTTGAATTGGTGTAATTGTTTTGAGTTGTTAATTGTTCTTGATCAAAGATTTTAAGCAAGATCAAGTTGTGTTTTGGAAGTGTGACTTCTATACTTTGTAATCTTTGAATTGTATCACTGTGGTGATTTAGGGGGAGTGAGTGGTTTCTCATATCTAAGTGTATCTTAGGTAGAAGTGTCATTGGGTAGTGATTAAGTTAGTGGATTGTCAACTGGGATTGTTGAGTCTGTAATTTAATACTACTAATAGTGAATTTCCTCCCTGGCTTGGTAGCCCCTAGACGTAGGTAGTTAGACCGAACTGGGTGAACAATTCTCTGTGTTGATTTACTATTATTTTATTGCCTTGATTCATATAGCAAATTGTGTTGTTGTGACATCACACTTAACATCACATATCTAATACCAGAATTTCACAATTTATTTGGACGAGTCAGAAGTTAGGACTCACATGACCACTAAGGGTGGCATCCAAGGTTTGGCAGCCCAGTTCTTGACAAAGAAGGCTCTATACTTCGCTAGTATAGGGAACATGGCCGCTTTCGAGAGCATCTTTGTTTTGCTCACCTACGGGTTATTTTTGTTTCCCAACATTGATAACTTCGTGTATATCAACGCCATTAAGATTTTTCTGATTGGAAACCCCGTATCGACCTTGCTCGCAGATGCTTATCATTCGGTACACTTAAGGAATTTATACAGCGGAGGAATGATCACATGTTGCGTACCCCTGCTATACAAATGGTTCACTTCCCACTTACCCAAGTTTGCTGCATTTTGGGATCAAAAGAATACTTTACGTTGGTCGCAGAGAATCATGTATCTTACCAACTTTGACATCGATTGGTACAATCGAATCTACGACGGGATCAGGATCATCGACCGTTGTGGAAATTTCCCAAATGTACCCCTTATAGGAACTAAGGGAGGAATCAACTATCATTCAATTCTCGTTCGTCGTCAATTTGGATACCCAATGAGGCATATCCCGCGCAATGCTCATCTGGAAGGTTTTTTCTTCAAGGAAGGAGAAAATGACAGGGCACTAAAGACAGAAATAGTGCACGCCTGGAAACACGTTCATAGAAAAGGACGAGAGTCTCTAGAAAAACCAGACTGTGTCTCGTGGAGCCTTTATCTCCATTGGGTACAAACTAGAGCTCTCAAGCTGAGGATGGATTACCCTCGTCAGGAAGTTCTTCCATTACGGGACTCGGCCCTTTATTTTATGTCTGAGACGGAAAAACTTCAGGTTACTCTCAACAAAGTTTAGCAGGAGAAGAGGTCTTGAAGGAACAAGTATCGTATACTCAATGTAGAGTGCAAAAAAATACAGCAACTATTGAAAGATAAAGATGCTCTGATTGAGATTTTAGAGCAACATGCTGTAGAAAATCAGGATGACCAAAGGAATTTGCCCGCTCCTTTCACTTGGAAAAGGAATGACAACCCGACAACGGCCCAAGAGCCCCGGTCAAAGAAAAGGAAAGTACCAGAACCAGCACTTGAGCTCCCCTCAGAGAGGACTCAGGATCCATTAGTTTAGATTTCCTTTTTCAGCACTTTGTAATCTACTGTATTTCCGTTTCCGCAAGCCTTTAAATTCAATAAAACGGGGTTTCCCCATTATTTGATATTTGCAATCCAATTGTCGATGTTTACTTTGAATAAACAAAAATAATTAATAACCATTGCATATCATTCATCATTCTCGCGTAAACGCATTCTTCTTACCTACGAATCTCACGTTTTTGTCTCAATTCTAGAGTCAAACTGTCTCATTCGTACAATACTCGGGCCAATCGTCAGAAAAAGATAGATGATCTCGAGGAAGAGAACAGAGAGTTGAGGGAAGAGATCGACACTCTGAAAGAGGATCTGAGAAAGCTTCATAACGACATGCAAGCTCTAGCAGAAGCTCAGATGCAACAACAACGGACTGTGATCTCAGAGATCACATCAATGCCCATAGTGGAGAAGTAGGATCCAAGGTAGAAAATACCGAAAGATCGTCCCTGGGGCATGCCACTTAACTATATCCCGGAAGGATATGTTACACCGATCGCTGAGGATCAGGGAACCGCAGCAGGAACCGCTGGGCCTGAAGGTTACAAACTTCAGGAAAGCGAAGATGCCATGGGCATGACAACAACTCCTAAAGGTTACAAACTTCGGGAGGCACCTAGAGTCTCGGCCATGATGACTATACCACTGCCCGTGGTACACACTGTCCCGGAAGGACAGATTCCACATATACCTTCTGGTGGAAATGACAACATGTTTGATAGAATGAATGAATTCTAGGAACAGTTCCTGGAAATGCAGAAAGAGCTGCAGGCCCTTCGCGGTCAGGATTTATTTGGAAAGGACGCCGCGGACCTCTGCTTGGTCTCCAATGTGAAAGTTCCACACAAGTTCCATGTACCCGACTTTGAAAAGTACAAGGGTAACTCTTGCCCTCAAAGCCATTTGGTGATGTACGCTCGGCGAATGTCAGCTCAGACAAAGAATCAGGATCTGCTCATTCACTACTATCAGGATAGTTTAACCGGTGCCGCATTAAAATGGTACATGGGTTTAAACCGAGCCACGATCGGCACATTCATAGATCTGGGCGCTGCCTTTATTCAGCAGTACAAATATAATCTGGACATGGCACCAGACAGAGATCAACTCAGATCGATGTCACAAAAGGACAAGGAAACCTTTAAGGAATACGTTCAGAGATGGCGTGAAATCGCCGCTTAGATTTATCCACCTCTTGAGGAAAAAGAGATGACAATGATCTTCTTAAAAACCTTGAGCTCATTTTACTATGATAGAATGGTTGCCAGTGCGCCCGGTGACTTCACCGAGATGGTGGGCATGGGAGTTCGTCTTGAGGAAGCCGTCCGAGAAGGACGTTTAGTGAAAGATGTTGGATCATCAAGTAGTACAAAATGATACGGTAGTGCTCTTCCTAAGAAAAAAGAGCAAGATATTGGTAGTATCTCTCTCGGAAAGCAAAGGCGACGTTATCAACCAGTAGCAGCTGTAACTCCTGCTATTAACCCTGCACCTGTTCCTACATATCAACCTCAGGTTGCGCAGAGCCAACCTAATCAACAGCAATATCAGCAAAGGGCACAACAGCCTCTTCAGCAAGCTCGTCCTCCGTACAACAACAACCGTGCAACACGACCATCAGGGTTCGACCCTATACCCATGTTGTACGCAGAATTGCTTCCATTATTACTGGTCAAGGGGCATGTCCAAACCAAGTCTCCTCTTATAGTACCGGAAAATCCTCCTTTCTGGTTCAAAACGGATCAGACGTGTCCTTACTATCAAGGAGGACCAGGGCATAACATAGAGAACTGTCTCAGTTTCAAATCTGACGTACAAAAGCTTGTTAGGATCGGGGTCTTATCTTTCAAAGATACGAATCTGAATGTTCTCACGAACTCGCTGCCTCAACACGAGAAAGCTGCAATCAATTTGATAGAAGGAGAATCTAATGACATCTATCAAATTCACGATGTACTCTTATTAAGAGCCAATTTGGTCAAGATGCATTGTAGACAGCGTAGATATGGCCATGTGCCATCTCATAATTATCACCAGTGTGATATCTGCTCTAAGAACAATCAAGAATGTTTTGTGGTGCAAGCAGCTCTACAGGAACAATTGGATCTCGGGTGGATCCAAGAGCATCGAGTTCGTGGGGTCAACATGACCTATAGGAATTCCAACATCATTCAGAACCACGAAATCCGTGCAATGAATGTTAACTTGGTAGCGATGCACTCAAGGCAAAGCCAGTATCATAATCTGCTGCGGCACGATTACAATTCCTCTCTGACTTGCTCGGTAAACAAACAGGGATGCTCTTTTGTATAAGAGGCCCTCCAGCGTCAGATGGATCTTGGGTGGATCCAGGACTACCATGATAGAAATACTTATCAGATAAACATGATTCAAATCTTTGATATTCGTCTGATGAATACCAGCTTGGTGGAGTTACACGCCAGGCAGGTTCAACTTGGTTTTCTCACTTCTCACGATTATCTAAGCTGTAAAGGATGCAGTGAGAGTAACCAAGGATGTGCTCTCGTTCAGAGAACTTTACAACACTTGTTAAATCATTGGTGGCTTCCAATCTATCTGGACGAAGACACACAACAAATCAGTGTGTTTAATGGAAACCCTACTCGGCGTCAAAGTCAGGATGTCTGATCTATGGAAACCAACCTAGTGAGGTTACACTATATTCAAAGCAGACGTGGCCAGGTGCCACCACATAACTATGAACACTGTAGAGTCTTCTCGAAAAATAACCAGGGATGTTACCTTGTGCGAGCAGCCCTTCAAGGTCAGTTGGACCGCAAAGAGATTGAACAATATTCAGTTTCGGGGCCAATCAACTGGACGCCCGATTACTTCGCTGATCAAATCAAAGATGTGGTTGTAATCTCTGATCCTGAGAGGAACAAGGATGTTTGTGCCATCATCCCTCTACTGGACGAATCAAAGGTTCCTAGCCAGGAACTGATTGAAGTTACTTATGATAGTCAAAAAAATGAGAAGGCTCCTGTTATGATCTATCTGCTAGGACCATTACCGTATGAACAAGCTAAGGTGATCCCTTACAAATACGGTGCAACGATAATTGAGAATGGAAAGGAAATTCCATTACCCTCCGTCGTGAATATTGCAGACATCAGTCGAGTAACAAGGAGCGGTCGAACCTTCAACCGAGGAGTTGGTGAACCTAACAAAGAAAATGAACTTCCAACAGAAGCTCCTGATCCACCAGTCGGACAATCCAGTAAACCCGACCTTTCAAAAAACAACAATGAGATGCTGAAGCTCATCCAAAGGAGTGAATACAACATTGTTGATCAGCTATTACAAACTCCTTCAAAGATCTCAGTGCTATCACTTTTACTCAGTTCTGAAGCCCACGGAGAGGCTCTACAGAAAGTCTTAGAACAGTCCTTTGTGGAACAGGATGTGTCAATACGACAGTTCAATAGCATCATCTCTAACATCACTTCCTGCAACAACTTAGGATTCAGTGATGAGGATTTGCCAGAGGATGGTAAAAGTCACAACATGGCGCTCAATATCACAATCAACTGCCAGGACGATGCTTTAGCCAGCGTACTGGTAGACACCAGATCGGCCATCAACGTTATACCGAAGTCCACTTTAATGCGGCTATCATTCAAAGGACCCCCGATGAGGGGCAGTGAGGTTATCGTCAAAGCCTTTGACGGATCTCGGAAAGCAGTTATCGGCGAAGTCGGCCTTCCCATAACTATCGGTCCTCACACTTTCCTAATCATTTTCTAGGTCATGGACGTTCGAACAGCGTACAGCTGTTTATTAGGAAGACCTTGGATACATCAGGCTGGGGCAGTCACTTCAACACTGCACCAGAAACTGAGGTTCGTCAAGAACGATCAACTCGTCACGGTCTGTGGAGAACAAGCCTTGATCGTGAGTAACCTGTCATTATCTACTTGTATAGAACCCGAGGAGGTTGTTGGAATTCAGTTCTAGGCACTTTCGGTGAGCAACAAAAATCAATCAGAAAAAGGAACATCCATTTCCTCGTACAGAGATGCTCTTGAAGTGATCGCAAATAACAATGCAAAAGGATGGGGACAGCTTGTCATTCCTACTAATAATAAAACAAAGAAGGGTCTTGGTTTTTCTGCAACCTGTACCCAGACAGCTGCTAACGATGAAAGTCTTCATCCCATTCAGGATTTCTTCCACAGTGGAGGTTTCCTTCACCCAGTGCCTCAAACAGTACATACTATCAACGAGGAAGATTCCTCCGAAAAAAAGGAGGAATGGAAGTCCTATCTTAACGAGGACGGTTATATGTCTCAGGAAGATGTGCCTACGCCATTCTGCTATCCCGCACAGAGTTTAAGATTTATACCCAGGTCAGATGTCAGAATGATATACAGAGGTTGTGATCCGGAAGGATGTCGTGCTCCACCAAATTCATTGGAAGAAGACACTCTGATGAAGGACAACTTTGACCACGACTATTATGGCCCAATGGATGGCCTGCCTATCTGGCAGCCATACCCAGGAGACTTGGGGCAAGAAAATCAGCCGAACAATGAAAATCAGCTGAGCATCATTGAACAGAATACCTGTGTCCCCACCATGTCATGGGATCAGTACTCAGGTCATTCAGAAAATATCCAGTATGACGATGAATTGGTAAAGCTTTCCGGACTAGAATTCATTAACTACGCTTTTCCCGAGGTTAATGACATCGAAAGAGATTACTCCTCCAGTTCCAAAGAAGTATGGGACACCTTAGGACAACCAAGTGGAAAATACGACTATATGGTCAAGTACACCGCTCTTGAGAGCTCTCGTATCAGGCTCGAAGACATCCAGCCAACTGGATGGGGAGATTTGCCTGAGGGAACAAATACTATGCAAAATACAACTAAGGAATCCTCCTACGACAACTCCGCCTGGGAGACAAATTCCAATGATCCTGCTCCACCAGAACTCAGCGTTATTTCTGAAAACAAATCAAGGAAGATACCAGACTTTGTGATTCACCGAGGAGTTCACCGCCAATGGGTTGCTGTCGATGTTCCTAAGATTGTTCATAAGTCAAAGTAATTGTCGTCTTTAACCTTTCACCCTGCCCAGGTGAAACGGATGTTTTGATAGGGCTCGCTTTTTGTAAATATCCCTCTTCGCTTTGCCCAAAGTGACAGAGTTTTGTTTTATATGGCTGTAGTTTCAAGAATCGACTTGTTCATAAATAAAATAACGTCGTTCTGTAATTTTCGCATTAATTGTTGTTTTCTCTTTTCGTTTTTCAGAAAATGGTAATCCTAAAAAACAACTCAATAATAAAAATAAGCAGTTTTCCAAAAAAAATACACTGCACACACTTTTGCATTCTCTCTATCTCTTCTAAAAACAATCATCGCGTCATGCTGATTGCTTGTTTTAAACCCCGTTGAAACATACAATCCGATGCCTTCTCCCAACTTTAAATTCTCGGTATTTGAGGTTGAAGAAGAAGAGGAAGAAGAAATTCCAGAAGAGATCTCCCGATTACTCAGACAAAAGGAAAGGTCTATTGAACCTCACAAGGAGCCATTGGAAATAGTCAACTTGGGTTCGGAAAAAGAGAGAAAAGAAGTCAAGATTGGGGCACTACTCAGTCCAACTGTCAAAGAAAGTTTGACAAAACTTCTCAGAGAATTTCCCGATGTGTTTGCTTGGTCCTACCAGGACATGCCAGGGTTGGATACCAGCATCATGGAGCATCATTTACCGTTAAGATCAGAATGTCCGCCAGTAAAACAGAGGTTGAGACGGACTCACCCGGACATGGCCATCAAAATCAAAGAGGAGGTACAAAAACAGATTGACGCGGGTTTCCTCGCCACTTTAGAATATCCTCAATGGCTAGCCAACATAGTACCCGTTCCGATAAAGGACGGAAAAGTCAGAATGTGTGTAGACTACAGGGATCTAAACAAGGCTAGTCCCAAGGACGACTTTCCTTTACCACACATTGACATGCTGGTAGACAGTACAACAAAGTTCAAAGTTTTCTCCTTTATGGATGGATTCTCGGGCTATAACCAGATAAAAATGGCGCCGAAAGACATGGACAAAACTTCATTCATTACCCCATGGGGTACCTTTTGTTACAAGGTAATGTCGTTCGGTTTGAAGAATGCCGAGGCAACCTATCAAAGGGCCATGACTACTCTGTTTCATAACATGATACACAAAGAAATCGAGGTATATGTCGATGATATGATTGCCAAATCTAAAACAGAGGAGGAGCATGTGACACACTTGTCAAAACTATTCGAGCGGTTGAGAAAGTACAAACTCCACTTGAATCCCAACAAATTCACATTCGGTGTCCGTTCAGGGAAACTATAAGGGTTCATCGTCAGCCAGAAAGGAATTGAGGTTGATCCTGACAAGGTCAAGGCCATTCAAGAAATGCCTTCTCCAAAAACTGAAAAACAAGTCAGAGGATTCTTGGGACGTTTGAACTACATCTCCAGATTCATATTCCTCATGACCGCGACATGTGCGCCGATTTTCAAATTACTCAAAAAGAGTCAGGACTGCGTTTGGACATAAAATTGCCAAACCACCTTTGACAGTATCAAAGAATATCTGTCGAACCCGCCGATTCTATCACCTCCAGTAGAAGGAAGACCACTGATTATCTACCTAACAGTCCTAGAGGACTCGATGGGTTGTGTACTTGGCCAACAAGACGAAACCAAAACGAAAGAGTCTTCCATCTACTATTTGAGCAAAAAGTTCACCGACTGCGAGACTTGATACACGATGCTTGAGAAAACTTGCTGTGCTTTGGCTTGGGCAGCCAAACGTCTTCGCCAGTATATGATTCGTCACACTACTTGGTTAATCTCCGAAATGGATTCGATCAAGTACGTCTTTGAAAAACCTGCTCTCACGAGAAGGATTTCCTGCTGGCAGATGTTATTATCAGAATACGACATCGAATACCACGCTCAGAAATCCAATAAAGGAAGTATTTTAGCTGATCATTTGGCTCATCAACCGATTGACGATCAAGGATCAATCGGGTTTGACTTCCCAGACGAAGATGTCATGTATTTGAAAATGAAAGACTGCGATGAACCACTACCCAGTGAAGGGCCAGAACCAGGTTCCCAATGGGGACTAATCTTTGACAGAACTATCAATCGTTATGGAAATCGAATTGGGGCAATCATTGTTACCCGTCAGGGTACCCTCATTCCTTTCACTGCCAGACTTGCGTTCAAGTGCACAAACAACGAGGCCGAATACGAAGCTTGTAGCATGGGTCTCGAAGAAGCGATCGACTTAAGGATCAAGAACTTGGACGTATACGGCGACTCAGCCCTGGTTATCAATCAGATCAAAGGAGGTTGGAACACATACCAATCAGGATTGATTCCTTACAAAGACTACGCAAGAAGGTTGTTACCCTTCTTCAATAGAATCGAGTTTCATCACATCCCTCATGATGAGAATCACATGGATGATGCTTTAGCCACTCTCTCTTCCATGATTAGTGTAGGTCAATGGAATGACTTACCTAAGGTCGACATAATGCGCTTTGAAAGGCTTGCTTACATCTTCACAATTGAAGTAGTCATAGACGACAAACCTTGGTATCACGATATCAAATGTTTTCTTCAGAAACAAGAGTACCCTCCTAGGGCATCCAGAAAGGACCAAAAGACCCTCAGAAGACTAGGAGACAGCTTCTTTCTGAGCGGCGATACACTCTATAAGAGAAACTTTGACATGGTTTTGCTCCGATGTGTAGACAGACCAGAAGCAAACATGCTGATAAAAGAAATTCATGAAGGATCCTTTGGCACTCATGCTAATGGACACACAATGGCGAGAAAAATTCTAAGAGCAGGGTACTATTGGTTGACCATGGAATCCGACTGCTACAAGTACATGAGGAAGTGTCATAAGTGTCAGATATACTCAGACAAAATCCATGTACCGCCAACACATCTTAAAGTTCTCTCTTCCCCGTGGCCTTTTTCCATACGGGGAATCGACATGATTGGCATGATTGAACCCAAGGCTTCAAACGGACATCGGTTCATCCTAGTAGCCATTGATTACTTCACTAAGTGGGTCGAAGCAGCGTCATACGCCAATGTAACCCGACAAGTGATAGTCCGATTTATCAAAAACAATCTCATTTGTCGTTATGGTGTTTCGAGTCAGATCATTATTGATAATGGATCTAACTTGAACAATAAAATGATGAAAGAGTTGTGCACTGAGTTCAAGATCGAATACCATAACGCATCTCCCTACCGACCTAAGATGAATGGAGCGGTAGAAGCGGCTAACAAGAACATCAAAAGGATCGTTCAAAAGATGGTTATAACTTACAAAGATTGGCACGAGATGCTACCCTTTGCTCTTCATGGTTATCGAACATCTGTTCGCACTTCAACAGGGGCAACCCCTTTCTCTCTAGTGTATGGCATGGAAGCAGTGCTCGCCATAGAAGTAGAGATCCCATCAATCCGGGTATTGATGGAAGCTAAGCTTACAGAGGCTGAATGGTGTCAAAGTCGACACGACGAGCTGAATCTGATCAAAGAAAAGAGAATAATGGCTCTATGCCATGGTTAGTTGTATCAGCGAAGAATGAAGAAGGCATTCGACAAAAAGGTCCGACCTCGCATCTTCAGGAAAGGAGACCTTGTGCTCAAGAAGAAACAATCATTTCTCATTGATTCTCGGGGCAAGTGGACTCCGAATTATGACGGCCCTTATGTGGTCAAGAAAGCTTTCTCAGGCGGCGCCTTGAGACTTGCAATGATGGATGGAGAAGAATTTGCCTACCCCACGAATGTTGATGTAGTCAAGAAGTACTTCGCCTAAACTAAAAAAAACAACGTCTCGGTGGATTGAAAACCCGAAATGGCGGTCCAGGCAAAAATTAGAGACAAAATAAAAAAAAATCATTCCGATGGATTGGAAACGTCACAGTACAATCCAGGCAAAAATTAGGGATAATGGCAAGTAACTACGTTCAACATGGGCAAGTCCCTCAGCAGCAGTCATGTCATTCATCAGAAAACTCCAGTCAAAGTCATCTTCGACGGAAGCTCAGGATGTCCCGAATTCAAAGTTGATAGAAGGATAGCGGTTGTCATGTTTCAATGTAGCCTTTTTCCCTTAAAATTACCATTTTCTAACTTTGTAAATACTCTATTGAATCACGCGCTTGGCTGATTTCCATCCTATCAATAAAATTTGAGCCCTTTTGCATATGTTTGCAATTCTTATTTGTTTTAGCTTTACAGAATGACATTTTAACATGATCAACGATTCTTGAAATAAAACAAAAACGAATTTACCTATAAACTTTTTCTACTTCTAAAATAAATATGGCAATTTCTTTTGACTGTTGAACATCGAAAGAACATCGATCGCTTCTCAAGAAGTAATCAAACCTCGAAGTGCATAATCAAAGTACTCCTTCTAAACCAGTGCACCTGAATGAAGGATCAGTTGTGTCAGATGCGACTATTCCATCTGACATCCCCGGCAGAGTTCTTACCTCCTAAGCTCGATCAACAGTTGTTCCCTGCGGGAACTACTTTCTCCTGAGCAAGGCAGAATTGCTATGTTGAACCAGCGGTACTTCTTCGTCCCCAGCAGTGGCCGAGTTTCCAGTCATGTTTATCTACTAGTCTGTATGTCGCGTCATTTTTGTCAGCATATACATACATACATCATGCATTAGTGATTTTTATTTGCATTCATATTGAATCACTATCACTCTAGTCGGTCTTATCCCCTAGTGATAAAAGTCCTCTCAATCGAGTTGTCAGTTCTTTCCTCGTCAGGAAATGTTGCGTCTAAATGATTTCGCCTCCAGTTTATTTCTGGATTAGAATTGGCCCCTGACCACTTTGATAAGTTGAACCTCTGAAAAACCAGAGAACTTTCAGCCAACGTCACTCTTCGCCATTGAAGATGATGTCTTCGCTTTCCCAGATTAAGGAAAATCCCCAGAGAAAGCCTCTTAATCAGAGATTTGGAAATGCAACCGTTTTTCTCCGAAAAATCCGCTGACGAAAAGGTCATCAGCACCTCAAAATTGGATCACGTTGTATGGCATTTCTCCGAGAAGATCTCTGAGAAAAGTATGATGTAACATCCCCAAACAGAAAACAACCTCTCAAGAGACTCGTTTTCCCCAGTAGAATCAACAAATGGCGTCTCCAGCGGAGAAGTTTGTACACCTCTACAACTCAGACGACTGGGTCCCCCAGCAAGTCTGACATCAGATCTTTTTCTATCAAATGGCATCTCCCTAGGAAAATTCGGCGAGAAGTTTGAGGAAAACTGCTATGAACAGCGTCCCTTGTCAAGAAGTTTATTTCAGAAACTTAGACCAGTTCCTTGGTAGGAAACCAGGATCGAGGGGAAGTTTATATCAGAAACTTAGACCAGTTCCTTGGTAGGAAACCAGGATCGAGGGGAAGTTTACATTAGAAACTTAGACCAGTTCCTTGGTAAGAAACCAGGATCGAGGGGAAGTTTATTTCAAAAAACTGAGACCAGTTCCTTGGCTGCAGACCAGGATCGAGGGGAAGTTTACCTTTTCTAAGCATCATTGCTTAGCAAAAGAAGAAGGATGCGTGAACTTCCATTTTTAACCACCATCAAAATTTCGGGTATTTCGATATTTAATCCTCTTGCACCCTGAATGCCCGAATACCTTCGCCATTCACACCTTCAAGTCGAAGAAGATTAAATAGGGGCATCTGTCATACCCAAAATTTTGACCACTAAGATTTCCCATCATTGGGTAAATCATCATCACAATATGGATAAACCATTATGCCTCATCAGTCTCCCCAAAGATGGGTGAGCATTCACTACAAATAATAATTAGGGTTTCAAGTCCTCTCTGAGCTTTAGACAAAGGATCAATCAAGGAATGACATGATCTTCAACTTGTCTAACCTCTCAAATATCCACAGTGGATCAAGAGGACTCCCACATCAAGGATCAAGCACAAGGCTGCAACCTTCCAGGGGGATTAAGCCTTAAGATCGCCAGTGTTACCAAATTAGGTTTTGGGTCGACCAGGGCCTCCAGATGGAAATTTTCCTCTGGGCATGAGCCAATGCTTTAAAGCATAACCTAAAATGCTCCATGGGACATCATGAACCAAATCATCAAGTCAATTTGGCCTCAGGGGATGCAATCATAAAAAATCAGGAATTAGGGTTTCTTGACCTAATTCACCCCTAAGTTGACTTTTGGGACAAAACATGAGCCAAGACCTCAAGGCTTGATTTGAGATTCCCTAACACACTACATTAATCCATTTGCAACAATGGATTGATCCAAGAAGCTTGACCAACAAGTTTCAAGTTCATCAGAACCACAATTAGGGTTTCGCAAGAAAAGTCAACTGTGCCTTTGACTTTTGACCAGGACATGCTCCCAAACCCTAGGACATGATTCAATACACCCTATAACACCTATGAAATCAATCCATCAAGTTTGATTTAGGTCAAGGACTTGATTTCATAGAGGATCGCACAGTTTAGAATTCATCTGACAAAAGTCAACTGTGCACAAAAGTCAACTTTGACTTTTTGAGATTTTTCACAATTATTGTTCTTTAACCCTAAAATAATGTTAATGTGTGATCGGAATCATCATTCATCAAGAAAAATCAAGAAAAGTTATGGAACAAAGTGGCTAGGGTACCAACTTTGGAGGATCATAACTCCTAAACCACAACGTCATTTTTCCCCATTCAAAGATGGATTTGTAGCTCTCACTGCCCTCTACAAAAGCTTCAAACAGAACTCATTCCAATTCCTCATGCATTTTAAGTTATGGAATGATCAAAATCACAAAAAGTGAAAATGTCACTTTTTTCCAACACTAGGTGAAATTTTCACTAAGTCAAAATCTGCCTTCACTTTTTTCCAAATGTAGGGGAACTTTTCACTTGGATCCAAAAGGTATTAAAACCAACTATGATCAAACAGTTGTTGTATCATATGAGGGCTTTCCAAAATGGCCAAGAACTCCATCAAATTCCACTTGAGCCATGAGATATGACAATGGCAATATGCCTTGCTGAAAACTGTCATGGCAAGGCAGATTTGGGAGTTTTGCTCGATTTGCTCAAATTTTACAAAGGGCAAGCAACTCTATCCATCTGAACACCTCAAGGGGGGACCAAGGAGGAACCAACTCTGATCCCAAGCCTCCCAAGTCCTTGGAACTAAAAATAGCATGTCAAACCTAGAAATCCCTAAAGATGGGACAAGACTCCAATTTTGTTTTGGAGCATTCAATGGATGCACCAAGGTGGCATGGACTGAGCCATTTCCAATTTAATTCAGTCAAGACTTATCCAAGACCTAGGGAACCAGCAGCCTGTGCCCTAACCTCTAGTCAATGGCTATAGGAGACTTGGATTCTCATTGCTCAACATTGGCCAAACCTATGCAGCAGTTGCCATTCACTATTCCTTGCAAAACAAACTTGCTCTACTATAAATAGAGCTCATTTGTGATCAGTTTGAGTACACCAAAGCCATCAAATAGATGCTTTCCTCAAAATCTCCTTCTCACTTCCAAATTTGCCTTCCAAAGCAAGTCACTATCGGGTTTTGAGTTTGAGAGCAATTCCAATCAAACCAATCACACACACACCTCATAAACATCATATAGAAGTGATCCAAACACTCACACAACATCTGGAACACCAGATTCACAAAATCACCAGCCATCTACACAAGCCTTTGACAGATTTGCAGTTGAGGTGCCAAATCAAGTTCCAGCTCAATTCAATCCACTCCAAGCATCCAGACACACTCAATACCATCTAGGGAAGTTGTCCATATCCTAGGAACCAAGTTGTAACACCTCTAACACAAAACACAATCACCAGATGCAAGTGGTAAGCATGAGCTCTTCTAACTCTATGATCCATCCATTTTTTGCTGCACAATAATTTGGCCATATTTTCATAATCATGCATAGAGTGTTTTCCCTCAATCAATTGCTTTGTTTGAATCGTGTGTGGAATTTCTGAACCTTCATGCAAATTTTAGTGTTCTTGAGGTTTCTCTTTGATTTCTTATTCCATGCTTAAAATAAATGAAATTAAAGACCATAGACACGATCGTGAGGTTGAAACGAGTAGATTGATATGTAGATTGCATGATATAATCAAGTATTCATTGAGATTGGATAGAAAATGCAAATCTGCATAAACAGAGGGTGGCGCGTGTTCTTGCCCTTGTTCTTGGCGCCCTTTTTGAAAATTCAAATATTTGAATTTTGTGATTTTATTTAATTGATTCAAAAATTAATTTCTCTCTGAGTTTTAATGATTTTGAGTTGATTCTTTTTTTAATAATTCACAAAAATGTTAAAATATTTTATTTTCCCAAAAAGTCCCAAAAATATTATTTATTTCATGTACTTGATATTTTTGTAAGAATTAATATTTTAATTGTTTTGACATTTAAAATATTTTCTCCCTCTTGATTTTTCAAATTTTAGTGATTTCCAATCATTTTATGGATCAAAACATGATTTTTGAAACATTAATCCAAGATCACAATTTGTTTTCCACATGTTAAACAATTTTGGTCATTTTAATTGAATTTTTTATTCAATTAAAATACATTTTGAAAACAAATTAGGGTTTTTTGATTAATTCAACCCTCATAAAACTTTTTCAAACTATTTGGGCCTCTAATAGAGTGTAAGACCCAATCCTTTGTAAATACAAACCATTTTGGGCCTCAAATGTTGTATAAGTCCCGTTGTATTTCAAAAATCCTTGCGCGATCGCCAGTTTAAAATAAAAACACCTGGGTCTCTCCTTGAGCTGTAAGCCCCACCACTTGTATAAAAATAAACCTTTGGGCCTCTTGAGAGAGTGTAACACCCATCCCTTTGTACAGAAAACCTTTTTGGGCCTCAGTCACTTGTATAAGCCCCTCTGTACAAATTCAAAACAACAGTGCAATCACTGATAAAACCTTGGGCCTCTCCTTGAGCTATAAGCCCCAACAATCTTTTCAAAGCACTTTTTCCTTTGATTTAGAATATAATATTGTTATCAAAGTTTTCTTTGTTGAACAACTAACAAAACATCATGGAACCTCTACAACCGAGTAAGTGTTTACCCGCTTTCTTTATCTGCTTTCATATATATATATATAACTGTATTGTGGGGCTGCTCACTGTAAGTCTTCTTTCACAAAAATTTTGTATACTTGTTAGATATCAACTGTGTAATACTAGTATAGCTATTTAGAGTTCTCCCCGGCAACTACGTCTAGCACTAGGTAAAGCCCTGTTGGTCACTCTTAAATACAGTCAAAACTAGATCCCCATAGGATTACCAGACACAGTCTTCCCTCCTCTTGGGGTTAATCAATATGGAGACGTGAAAGGCAGCATTCTTCGTGAACCCTTTCTCAGACTGTCACCCTTAGACATTGTCAAAGAAACTCTAACTCCCCAGAGATGATCTTTTCTCCGTGAATGGCATCTCTTGAGTTTCTTCCAAATTCTCGAACTTTCCTGGCTTGATCTATTCTCGGTGAATGGCATGTCTTGAACTTCTCGAGATTTGGGGACCCACAGGCTTCTTAAAAGCATCCCCGTCTCCTCTTGGGCATTGTACAAGGACCCTTCAGCTTCTTAAAAGCTCTCATGCCTTCTCTTGGGCTTAGTACAAGGACCCAGAGACCTCTACATGTATAGGAACAGAACCTTGTCATCAATTTGCTAGAGTTATCTTTCTGAGTCAAGTGTCAGACCAGTTAATGGTTTGACCTTCATCCCTTAACATACCAGCCTTCTGTTGGGCATTATACAAAGATCATTCACTACCTGAGAATCGATTTCTCAAAACACCAGTAGACTTGGACAGTCTCAATACCCTTTGGATTTCCCATTTCCTTAAAGAACAGGAAATAACCCTGATCCTCTGAGTAATCCCTAAGCGCAACATTACTCATATAAGAACTAATTTTCTCTTTATCCAATATACTAGACCTGTCACTAAACTGAAACATTCGCCAGCACATTAGCCTCCTCTTAGGCTTTGTATAATGATCCTTCCTTAGTGAAGTCAGCCTCCTCTTGGGCTTTGTACAAATAAGTCTCCCCAGCGGAGCCAACCTTTTCAGACTCTCTTGTTGAGTCAAATCCCTTTCAGCCTCCATCTCGGGCTTCGTACGAGATACAAATCACTCTCTTGTTGAGTATAAAAGACTCTTGTTGAGTCAAACACTTTCAGCCTCTATCTCGGGCTTCGTACGAGATACAAATCACTCTCTTGTTGAATATAAAAGACTCTCTTGTTGAGTCAAACATTTTTAGCCTCCATCTCGGGCTTCGTACGAGATTCAAAACACTCTCTTGTTGAGTATAAAAGACTCTCTTGTTGAGTCAAAACCCTTTTTTAGCCTCCACCTCGGGCTTCGTGCAAGATAGAAAATCACTCTCTTGTTGAGTATAAAAGACCCTCTTGTTGGGTCACTTCCCTTTCAGCCTCCATCTCGGGCTTCGTATGAGATAGCAAAACACTCTCTTGTTAAGTATAAAAGACTCTCTTGTTGAGTCCATCAACTTTTCAGCCTCTATCTCGGGCTTCGTACGAGACAGATAAAAAACACCCTCTTGTCGGGTCAATAGCCTCCATTTAGGCTTTGTATAAGAAAACCCCCAGTTGATTCAATCAACCTTTTGGCATCAAAGTTGTGCCTTGTTCAAAACATACAAACATCAACAACTCCTTTTCCCCATCTAATTGTTGTAAGCGGCAAGCCTCTGGATTATTTACATCCACGCCACTGTCCCTCTTTTAGCATGAGAAATTCCTAAGGAAAGATAGCATTGCTCTACACTGAGTTAAAGTCTTCTCCTTCAGGTTGAAAATCCCCTATAAAGGAAATTATGGCATTGCTGGATTCACATATCCCAGTTAAAGCAATTCTCCTTTATAATCAGTCCCCCAATAGTTGTGACAAACAGATCCTCTTTAGAGATGACAAATTCTCTCTAAAGCCAAGACCCTTTAGCTTCCTATCTTGGGCTTCGAACAAGATACAAATAGACCCTTCAGCTTCACATCTTGGGCTTTGAACAAGATACAAATCACTTTTGGCTTCACGTCTTGGGCTTTGAACAAGACACCAAAACAACCTTTTTCCTCCCATAGAATAGGAGGAACTACGATCGCTCTGATTTCCCTGTTTCGTCAAACGGGAATACGTAGGCATAAGATTGAAAAGTCTTAGCGAGCATACTAATAAAAAAAACATCAAATCTAGTACCTATCCAAAATCCCCATGAATAAACCCGTCATTTCATTCTTAACAAAATAAGCAGAGAGAGGCCCACAATCTAAACCGCATCTGTAAACCAACAGTCATCTGTTTAAACTCAGTATGCAAGCAGGGTTAATTGGAGACATCTATTTCCCTTCCTTAGTCAGCTTAATAGGATAAACAATGAATCTACCTGTAGTACCCCAGAGCGACAGTGCTTGAGAACCACGTCCAAAATCGCTCGCTACAAAGGCCATTCAAGAAATGCCTTCACCAAAGACTGAAAAACAGGTCAGAGGATTTCTGGGACATCTGAATTACATCTCCAGATTCATATCCCTTATGAACGCGACATGCGCGCCAATCTTTAAACTACTCAGAAAGAATCAAAGCTGTGTATGGACAGAAGATTGCCAAAAAGCTTTCAACAGTATCAAAGAGTATCTGTTGAATCTGCCGATTCTATCTCCTCCAGTAGAGGGAAGACCACTGATCATCTACCTAACACTCTTGGAAGACTCTATGGGTTGTGTGCTTGGCCAACAAGACAAGACAAAAAGAAAGGAGTCTGCCATTTACTACTTAAGCAAGAAATTCACAGACTTTGAAACTCGGTACACTATGCTCGAGAAAACTTGTTGCGCTCTGACTTGGGCAGCCAAACGTCTTCGCCAGTACATGATTTGCCACACTACTTGGTTAATCTCTGAAATGGATCTGATCAAGTACGTCTTTGAAAAACATGTTCTCACGGGAAGGATCGCCCGTTGGCAGATGTTGTTATCAGAATACGACATCGAGTACCATGCTCAAAAAGCCGTCAAAGGAAGTATTTTAGCCGATCATTTGGCTCATTAACCTATTGATGATCAGGAATCAGTCGGATTTGACTTCCCAGACGAAGATGTCATGTACTTGAAAATGAAATATTGCGATGTACCGCTACCCAGTGAAAGGTCAGAACCAGGTTCCCAAAGGGGACTAATTTTTGACGGAGCTGTCAACACTTATGGAAACAGAATTGGGGCAATCACAGTAACACCTCAGGGTACCCACATTCCTTTCACCGCCCGACTGACATTTAAATGTACAAACAACGAGGCCGAATACGAAGCTTGTATCATGGGTCTCGAAGAAGCTATTGACTTAAGGATAAAGAACTTGGATGTGTATGGAGACTCAGCCTTGGTTATCAATCAGATCAAAGGAGATTGGAACACATACCAATCGGGATTGATTCCTTACAAAGATTACGCGAGAAGGTTGTTACCATTCTTCAACAGAATCGAGTTTCATCATATCCCTCGTGAAGAAAATCACAAGGCCGATGCACTAGCCACTCTCTCCTCCATGATTAGTGTAGGTCAATGGAACGAAGTACCTAAGATTGACATAATGCACCTTGAAAGGCCCGCTTACATCTTCACAATCGAAGCAGTCATAGATGACAAACCCAGGTATCACGATATCAAATGCTTCCTTCAAAAACAAGAATACCCACCTGGGGCATCAAGAAAAGATAAGAAAACCCTCCGAAGACTGGCTGGCAACTTCTTCCTGAATGGTGATACACTCTATAAGAGAAACTTTGACATGGTTTTGCTCAGATGCGTAGACAGACAAGAAGCAAACATGTTGATGAAAGAGATTCACGAAGGCTCCTTTGACACTCATGCCAACGGACACACAATGGCAAGAAAAATTTTGAGAGCAGGATTTATTGGTTGACATTGGAATCTGATTGCTACAAGTACATGAGGAGATGTCACAAGTGTCAGATATACGCATACAAAATCCAAGTACCGCCAACGCATCTCAAAGTTCTTTCGTCTCCATGGCCTTTTTCTATATGGGGAATCAACATGATTGGCATGATTGAACCCAAAGCTTTAAACGAACATCAGTTCATCCTGGTAGCCATTGACTACTTCACCAAAGGGGTCGAAGCAGCGTCATACACCAATGTGACCCGACAAGTGGTGGTCCAATTTATCAAAAACCATCTCATCTGCCGTTATGGTGTTCCAAGCCAGATCATTACGGATAATGGATCTAAGTTGAACAACAAGATGATGAAAGAGTTGTGTGTTGAGTTTAAGATTGAACACCATAACTCATCTCCCTACCGGCCTAAGATAAACGAAGCGGTAGAAGCGGCTAACAAGAACATCAAGAAGATCGTTCAAAAGATGGTTGTAACCTACAAAGACTGGCACGAGATGCTACCCTTTGCTCTTCACGGTTATCGTACATCTGTCCGCACTTCAACAGGGGCAACCCCTTTCTCTCTAGTATATGGCAAGGAAGCAGTACTTCCCATAGAAGTAGAGATCCCATCAATCCGAGTATTGATGGAAGCTAAGCTAACATAAGCCGAATGGTGTCAAAGTCGACACGATGAACTGAATCTGATCAAAGAAAAGCAAATAACGGCACTAGGCCATGGTCAGTTGTATCAACAAAGAATGACGAAGGCGTTCGATATAAAAGTTCGACCCCGTGTCTTCAGAAAAGGAAACCTCATGCTCAAGAAGATACAATCATTCATCACTGATTCTCGGGGAAAATGAACTCCGAATTATGACGGCCCCTATGTGGTTAAGAAAGCCTTTTCAGGCGGCGCCTTGAGACTCGCAACCATGGATGGAGAGGAATTTACCTACCCCATGAATGTTGACGTAGTCAAGAAATACTTCACCTAAATAAAAATAAAAAAACGTCTCGGTGGATTGAAAACCTGAAAAGGAGGTCCAAGCAAAAATTAGAGACATAAGCGAAAATCATCCCGATGGATTGGAAACCTCAAAAGACAATCCAGGCAAAATTTAGGGATTCATGGCAAGTAACTACGTCCAACAAGGTTAAATCCCCAGCGGTAACACCATCCGTCGAAAGACTTCAGTCAAGGTCATCTTCGACAGAAGCTCAGAATGTCCAGAATTCAAAGTTGGTAGAAGGATAGTGGTCGTTATGTTTCAATGTAGCCCCTTTTCCCTTAAATTACCATTTTCTAAACTTTTTAAATGCTCTATGGGATCACGCACTTGTCTGATTACCATTCTATCAATAAAATTTGAGCCCTGGTGCTTTTATTCGCAATTCTCATTTATTTTTTGCTTTACAGAATGACATTTTTTAACATGATCAAACGATTCTTGAAGCAAAACAAAAAATGAATTTTTACTTGTCAAATTTTCTTCTGCTTTTAAAATAAAGATGGCAATTCTTTTTTACTACTGAGCACAAAAAGGAACATCGGCGGCTTCTCCAGAAGTGATCAAACCTCAAAGTGCAGGATCCAAGTACTCCGTCTAAACCGGTACACCTGAATGAAGGATCAACTATTTCAGATGTAATGTCACATCTGATATCCTCGACAGAGTTCTTACCTCTGAAGGCCAATTGATGTTTCTTTCACCCCCAACAGGGTCTACCTCTCCTAAGCAAGGCAGGATTGTTATCTTGAACCAATGGTACTTTTCATCCCCCACAGTGGCCGAGTATCCAATCGTGTTCATTCACTAGTCTGTATGTCGCGTCTGTTTTGTCAGCATAAACATACATACATCATGCATGATTGATTCATATTCATATTCATATTGCATTACTATCACTCTGGTCACATTCGTCCCCAAGTGATAACATCCTCTCGCCAATAAGGTTGTAAGTTCTTTCCTCGTCCGAAAATGTATAGTCTAAACGATCTCTCTCTAGTGCATTCCTGGATTGGAGCTTGTCCTTGACCACTTTGATGACTTAAACCTCCGAAAGGCAAGAGGACATTCAACAGACACCTCTAGAACATCACTCTTCACCATTGGAGATGATATTTCTTCGCTTTCCCGGATAAAAGAGAATCCCCAGAGAAGGCCTCTCAACAGAAGACTCTTGGCAATATGGCAGTTTCTCCCTAAAAAATTGCCTTCAAGGAAGTCATCGGCACCTCAAAGTTGGATTACATCACGTGGAATTTCTCTGAAAAGAATCTTGAAGAAAGGTAGGATGTAATACCCCCAAAACGTGGTGTCTCGAGAGACTCATTTCCCCTAGTAGGGTCGACAAATGGCATCTCCCACAGAGAAGTTTGTACACCTCTGCAGTTCAGACAAATGGGTTCCAACCTCAAACTTTTTCCATCAAATGGAGTCTCCCTATTATAGCTCGGCGAGAAGTTTGATGAAGACCGCTACACATAGCGTTCCTTGTCGAGGAAGTAACTTGACAAGAAGAAACTAAGACCAGTTCCATGGCAGAAGGCCAGGATCGAGGGGTAGTTTTATTTCAAAGGAAAACTGAAACCAGTTCCATGGCGGAAGGCCAGGATCAAGGGGAAGTTTTATTTCAAAGGAAAACTAAGACCAGTTATGTGGCAGAAGGCCAGGATCGAGGGGAAGTTTTACCCTTTTCTAAGTAACATTTCTTAGTAAAAGAAGATGGATGAGCAAACTGCTATTTGTCGCTCCCGAAAGATTCGCATCCAACGGTACAAACGCGAGAGTGGCGCAAAAGAACACAGAGTCGCCAGCAAAGTGTATTTATCCCAAGAGAGGGAAAGGAAACACTGCATAAACCTGAAAGAAAGGAAAGAGCATGGTCTCACGACCAAGAGAACGGGTACGGGAGTCGGTTACGCGAAGGGAAGGTATTAGCACCCAACACGTCCATCGTACTCGATGGGATCCACGCTTGTTGTCTGCATCAAAGGGTGTCGTCATCTGGAGCTCCACTGCTACTGGACCGGAGAAGAAACGAGAACGGAAAAACGGAGAAACGAAGAAGAAAAGAAAAAAAAGAAGTGACTCGATAGGACGGTATCGTTGTCCTAGGCCTACGTACTCCCTCAGTGCAATGGGAAAGTCAGAGTCAACGTAGTTCGGACGGGAACTGTGGGGGAAGGTTGCTCGCCAAGACAATCGCTGTCTTGTGCCTACGTATCCTCAATCGGACGAGAGAGAGGAATCAGAGCTGACGTAGTTCGTGGGTACGACCACGGGTAGGTAAGTGTTTTTTACGTGAGCGACGAGCTCTTTCACGAAAAAAAAGAAGTTTGAAACCCAACAATCCCGGAGGATAAAAAGATTTGAATTGGTTTGGTGTTTTTTAGACAGAAGTGTTTTGAGTTAGTTCGTAACTTACATTGCACCAAAGTCTACCATGCGGGAACGAGTGAGTCGCATGATCGCCCCCGAATGAGACGTATGCTAAACACCCTAGAAGAAGAGAGGAGACCCCTCATTCTTCATTTCCTACACTTAAGGCTCGAGCGCAATATACGTTATATTTTATTAAGTGTGTTCAAGAAGTTTGAGATGAGAAGAGAAGCGACACAAAAGGAACCTCTACAGGGAAACCAAGAGTCCTAATGTTATCATGCATGGATGTCCTATGGTTAGTGAGGTTTAGGAGAGACGACTGCCTAACCTAATGCTAATCCTACTCCAAGCTTAATCAAAAATTAAGTTGGACTAGGTAGCTCTAAAGGGAGAGAATCCAAGACTTAAACAAGTCTTGTGACTCGAGGGATGAAAAGAGTGAAAAGGGAAGGAGGAGAAAGAAAAGTGAAACACAAGTGGCCTAAGCTCACTTCAAACACAAGTATGAAAGTTAAAAGGTAAAGGAAGAAAGTAAAATGTGGAAGCATATCCACATTCAAACAACTTACCATTTGCCCCTGAAAATGTTAGAAGTATTCACATATGACAAAATGAAACTCAAACAAGCATAAGGCCATAAAGAAACAAGTTCTAAAGTAAATCAAACATCAAGTTCAGAACCTAATGGTCCTACTGACCTCTACTACTAACCATGCACAATTAGTCAAAAAGAAAAGGGAGAAGTCACTCAAGTACCATTCAAGTCATTAAAGAAGGAATGAGATGAAAAGAAGTGATCATGTAAAGCAACCAAGTCAAAATTTCACAAAGTAAACCAAGTCCAGAAGTGACACAATCCTAAATATGTGCCTAAACATAATCTTCAAACAACATTCAAGTCACACAAACACTTTCACAATCAATTAGGAAGCAAAGAAGAAGTGAAGTGAAGTGAAGTGAAACATGATTCATACTTGTGAAACAAATGACTTAAAGTGAAAGGCAAACATCAAACATGCAAAGATGAGATTCAAATATCACGACCAGAAGTCCATTAACATGCTATCAATCCTCAAACAAGACCTAAAATTGTGGCACAAGTGCCTTCATGATCAAGCAAACCAAACATGAAGCATATATTCACAAATTGGACAAGTTAAAGCTCATACTTCAAAGAAATAACAAACATGCCTCAAAAATGATGTCATTCAGTATTCAAGCACCTCAAACATGTATAATTGACATATCAAATCCACAAGCAATGAATCAGAACCAAAGTCAATCAACAATTAGGTCAAAGCATCAATAGGATTTCATACATTCATGCTCAAAGCAACACATCAAAAGTCATCCAAAAAGGACCTAAAAATCATACCAAAAATCTCAAACATACTTCAACATGTTATGAACATAACCCAAAAAGAATCAAGATCAAATCACTTTCCAAATGAGAGAAATAAAAAATGCAACATGAAGTATGCAATATGAAGTGCAAAATGAGAAAAATACTTTGGAAAATTAATATTTAATGCAATTTTAATGTAAAAAAAATAAAATAAAACGTGAAAAATTAGTTTTAATAATGAGGAGGAATGATGAATTTTTTTGGAATTTTTTAGCACATGCAAGTATTTTTAACAATTAATTATGAAATGGTATGAAAATAGAAAATAAAAAGGAAATGAAATGAAGCCAGGGGTGTATTAATGAATCCAAACGCGTGCAAATAATCATGGGCTCAGAAACGAGGGGTGCAAACAGCAAAAAGGCCCAAGCGCTTCCAAACATTCAGAAACAACGAACGGCATAGATTGAGTCAAACAAAAAAAGTCTCCAGATCCACAGGCTCTCATTCAAAGTCAAACGAAGCAAAGTCAATCATCTGATGGTCCATATTCAAACTCACTAATTAAATGAAATCCAACAGTCATGAATTAATCAGATCCACTAAACCCTAATCAATTTAATTAACAACTCATAACCAAGATCCAACGCACGTGAATTAAACTGGAAAATTAATCACGATCCAACGCATGAGATTCAAACTGGAAAACCACAAACCCTAATTAAATCCTCACCGGCCGGAGAAGCGCCGGTCATCTTCTCCGGCCACTCTCCGGTCACCAAACTTCAAACCATAACCAAAAACAACAAATCATACATCAAAATGATCAGCAACTCACGTAGATCACAAATATATCACTCAAAATCATTTAGCATGCATATATTTCACGAATCGAACAAAACAAGTTTGGATCTGAAAACTTCAGATCTAAATTCCAGCCATGATTCACGTTGAAAATCAATTCCAAACACATATATGAACTCAACACATCAAGATGAACATTAAACACACAACAAAAATCAAATCTAGAGCTATGAATTTCAAGTTCACCTGAGATTTGCAGAACTGGAAAATCACCAAGAAACTCCAAGATAAGCTGCAGATCAACTCCTTAAACCGTCTAATTGCAAAATAAATGCACTTAGACCTTCAAATTGGCCTGAATCCTTGAATCCGAGAGTTGAAAATCTGAACTCAACTGATAAATTCTTTGCTTAAACTTCAAAATAATGGTGGATTTCTCTTCCTTATGCTCCACTGATCACAAACCAAACAAAAAAAAATGGAAGACACTTGAAGAATTGGAAGAATCGAAGGAGAGAAACTTGAGAGCAAAACTTTGAAAAGTGGTGAAAATGAATGGTAGCTGCTGAGAAATTCGTGTGAGTTAGCTTATATAGTGTGCCAATGCTACTGTTTAGGGTTTTAATCTTCAAGGACTTGAGAGCAATGAGTTTTGGGTTGTTTTGCAAATTTGCAAGTTTGTGCACATGAGGTATTCTACTCGTGCATTCTTCATGAAAAGTGCATGACTGCTTTCCTTTTGATGCCATGAGAACCTTTGGATTGATCTTGGGGCTGGAAAGTAACTGAATTGTGATTTCCAAATGAACTTGCAAAATTGGATAATGATGAATTATGGACATGTAACCCACGGGTTCACTCAATTCTTGGCTCAAAATGATGCTAAATGAGGTACATTGGAGTGTGGTGAGGTGAACTGAACAATTAGAAGCCATATTGGTGAGTTAAAATGCAACTTGCAAGTTATGTCAAAATGGTATGCATGGTAGAACACCAAATGCCCTCTAACTTCAAATGCCCATAACTCTTGATCCAAAAATGATATGATCATGATCCACCACTCTTTGGAAAGAGGAGAAAGAGATCTACAACTTTGGTGTTGGGCAAAAATCCGTTTGAAGCATTTTTGATCATGAAAAGTTTGGTTAAAGTTGGTTGAAAATATGCCCAAAAATAGTAACTTGAAATTACAAGTCACTTTCCCAAATTAGCAACTTTTTACCAAAGCTTAATTTTTGCAAATTGTGATCATGAAGGCCTTCCATAGACCAAACGAAGGTCTCTTGACTTGATTACCATGATGAGGATCTCTCAAAACCCTAGTTTGACTTTTCAGTTGACCAGTTTGACTGATTACTTCATCTGTAAGCTACTGAATCATCTGAGGTCTTCCATGGTGAATTTTTGGCTCAAAATCCATCCTTAGACTTGTTTTGACATATGGAGAACCTTGGTGAAAGGTTTGAATCAACTCCTTAAGTTTAGGACCCTTAACCATGAAACCCTAGTTTTGGTCATCAGTGTAAGGACACCAACCCTTGATATAACCACTTGGAGAGTCCCTCATTGAAATAATCTTGGGCCACCATATAAGGATGTGAGGAGCTTATGGAGCTCATAAGAATCTTTTGCCCTTGAGTTGAACCAAATACCTTGATCCCATGCTAAGAACCAAATGCTATGCACAATGCAAATGCAAGAAATGAAAAGAAACCTAAGCCAGTTATCTAAAAACAACAAGGCAAATTTTGAGGTGTTACAGCTGCCCCTATTCAATCAACTTGATCCTGAAGGTATGATAGTGACGGCTATCATGCGTTCCAAGGGTTCACGGAGATTGAATACCATAAGAAACCGGAAATTTGCAATCCTCAAAGGAGGGACGACTCCACTGGGAAACAAACATTAAATGCTGCACTGTCACAACACATACGAGTGTTGGAAACTAAAACTGTATTGAAAAGTCCTGAAATAAACACAAACGAAGGTTAGCTATACTGGGGATAAACACAGACGGGTGTCAAGGAATCCAGGATATCAAATACGGACGGGTATTGAGAAGATACACAGACAGGTGTAAAGGGGTTCAATACGGACGGGTACTGAAAAAGGAGTACACGGACGGGTGCCAAATGTCAATGCGAACGGGCATTAAAGCAAAAGTTCAAACACGGACGGGCGCCGAAAGAACACGTACGGGTGCCAAAGGGATTCAATACAGACGAGTATTAAAAAAGAGACACGGACGGGTGTAAAAGATTTCAATACGGACGGGTATTGAAAAGGGTACACGGACGGGTGTAAAAGGTTTCAATACGGACGGGTATTGAAAAGGGTACACGGACGGGTGTAAAAGGTTTCAATACGGACGGGTATTGAAAAGGGTACACGGACGGGTGTAAAAGGTTTCAATACGGACGGGTATTGAAAAGGGTACACGGACGGGTGTAAAAGGTTTCAATACGGACGGGTATTGAAATCAAATGTTCAAACACGGACGGGTGCTGAAAGAAACACGGACGAGTGTCTGTCATTAAAAACTTCGAGGGGGGAAAAACCGAAGGACCACCTGGACGAAGGGGTACAAATAAGATTAAGGATAAACAATCCTGGCAATACACTCTGCCGGGGAACTGTCAAATATTGCCTAACCCAACACCTGTGGAGTAAAGATATCTTCCTGAAATTCTGCTTTCCTGACGAAGGAAAACTCAAACCTGGCTTACGCTTCGGATGCATATGTTTGAATTTTGCCGTAATGCTCCACATGAAGTGGGAATGCTACGCATTTGGGAGGATGCCATGCAAAACAAATGCTTATGCAATGCAAGAGAAAAGTCTCAGCAAAATAAATGTTGAAGACCATAAGCAACTCCGCTGGAGATGGCAAACTAAATTGCCACCAAACCAAAGAAATCCTGTCGAGAAAAACTTCTCCCCGCTAGGGAAGATCATAATCACCCATTCTGCCGGAGATGGACGAATCTCCGAGAAAATACCTGCTCTGTTGAGGAATATCAAGATCAACAACTCTGCTGGAGATGGACGATGCTCCGAGAGGACACCCACTCAGCTGGGGAGAGATATGAATACTGAAGATGGAAATTCCACCGCTGGGGACGACCTACTATTTCAGAACTTGGCTTCGGCGCTTGCCAAAAATGATTGGCCTTAAGACCTGCTGGGGATACCACTCACCACCAGACTCTGATTGGGGAAATGAGCTTAATCTGCTGCTAGGGAAGTAACTTTACCCTCACCCTGCTGGGTACTAGATCAAACCATTGTCGTCGAGACTATACTTTCTGACCAACCGAGGAAAGTAGACACCATGACCCTGTGGGGATAATAACATCTTCGTCCACAGACTTCCTGACGGAGTCACGGCAACATTCGCCTTAAAGCAGTCAACTTCTGAGTACTTGCTAGGGAATAATAATCCAAACACAACTTTGGCTGGGTATATAATCCTCTGTACTTTGCTGAGGAAGACGATCCTCAACGACTCCGCTTGGGAGAGAAAGTAATTGTCAACATTCATCTGCTAGGGATAACACATGCTTCCTGACTAGCTGGGGGACAAATAAATGCCCCATGCTCCGTGGGGATACTTCACTTGCTGAAGAAAGATGCGCCAAGTCACAACTCTGGCCTGGGAGAAAACCTCTTATATCCTGCTAAGGAAAACGATCCTTAACGACTCCGCTTAGGGAATTACTTCTTTATACTCTGGTTGAGGAAGACGGCCCTCGATACTCTGATGGGGAAGAGTAATAACCTGCTGAGGACGATCAGACTTCAAAGTAGGGGAGATCTCTACTCTACTGGGGGAGTACATCTGTCACCCTGCAAAACCAACAGAAAGGTCTATGCGCAGAAATGATTACATTGATTATCAACATAATGACTGTCGCCTAAGCAATTGCCACTGTTTTCCAACTTGTGTCATAAAGCTCAACGTTTTAGCATGTAATGTTTTTATCAAAAATATCGGACATTTTCACAAACAACACAGGTAAAACAGAAAACAGAAGCTCTTTAACTGAAATGCAAACTTTATTGAATGAATTGGCCTGTAAATAGGCATTTACATCTGGAAGCAATTCCTGGAAAGAGGTAATTGCGCAAAAAGCAAAGGAAAATACACATGTCAGCAATGTGGGGAACAGACATCCACCATGACTCGACTCAGCTATAACCCATATGACTTGTTCATCCGCATATACTTTGGCCTTCGAAAACGACTAACTGGACTGATTCCTTTCCTCAGAATTTTCCAAGTGTGAACGGTGATCACAGATCGGACGCGGATCGTAGTCTTTGCTCTAAAATCCCTAACTTTTGCCTGGATCGCCCCTTTTCGGGTTTTCAATCCACCGGGATACCCATTTTTGCCAAGGTTGCCTTTTTAGGTTTTCAACCTTGCGGGTTTATTCTTTTTCTTTTTATCCCTAATTTTTGCCCGAACCTTTTCTTTTTTCTTTTTATGGTTCGCCAGGATGCCCCATTTTTGCCTGAACCTTCTTTTTATGCTCAGCGGGTCTCTTTTATGCAAAGTATTTTTTGACTACATCCGCGTTCACAGGGGACGTAAAATCTTCGCCATCCATAGTTGAGAGTAATAAGGCTCCACCAGAGAAAACCTGTCTTACTACATATGGCCCTTCGTAATTCGGAGTCCACTTGCCCCTGTGATCTGTTTGGGGAGGAGTGATCCTTTTCAGAACTAATTCACCAGCCTGAAAACACCGAGGACGCACCTTCTGATCAAAGGCTTTCTTCATCCTGCTCTGATACAACCGGCCATGCGCAATGGCTTTCAATCTCTTCTCTTCAATGAGGTTCAATTCATTCAGCCGGGAACGCACCCATTCAGCTTCATCCAGCTTCACATCTGTCAGAATTCTCAAAGAAGGAATCTCAACTTCTAATGGCAGGACTGCTTCCATGCCATACACCAGTGAGAAAGGAGTTGCCCCAGTCGAGGTGCGTACCGAAGTACGATACCCATGCAAAGCGTAAGGCAACATCTCATGCCAGTCTTTGTATGTCACTACCATCTTCTGCACAATCTTCTTTATGTTCTTATTAGCCGCTTCAACAGCTCCATTCATCTTCGGACGATAGGGAGAAGAATTGTGATGTTCGATTTTAAAGCTCTGGCATAGCTCCTTCATCATCTTGTTATTCAGATTTGAACCATTATCAGTAATGATTCTCTCCGGGACTCCATACCGGCAGATGATGTCCTTCTTAATAAACCGGGCTACCACTTGTTTGGTGACGTTGGCATACGATGCTGCTTCCACCCACTTCGTGAAATAATCAATAGCCACCAGGATAAAACGGTGTCCATTCGAAGCAGTCGGCTCGATCTTCCCAATCATGTCAATGCCCCACATAGCAAAAGGCCAAGGTGACGACAAAACATTCAGAGGAGTAGGCGGTACGTGCACCTTGTCAGCATAAATCTGGCATTTATGACATTTTCGGGCGTATTTAAAACAGTCAGACTCCATAGTCATCCAATAATACCCCGCTCTCAACAATTTTCTGGCCATAGCATGCCCATTGGCATGAGTACCGAAGGAACCTTCGTGAACCTCTTCCATTAACAAGCCTGCCTCGTGTTCATCAACACAACGTAGCAAGACCATGTCAAAGTTTCTCTTGTACAACACATCATCCTTGTTCAAAAAGAAGTTTCCTGATAACCTCCTCAATGTCTTTTTATCTTTGGAAGATGCCCCGACTGGGTATTCCTGACTCTTCAAGAAGACTTTAATGTCATGATACCAAGGCTGGCCATCTGATACCCCTTCAACTGCAAATACAAAAGCAGGTCTATCCAAGCGCATGATTCTGATTGAGGGAGCTTCATTCCAAAGATTCACTTTATACATTGATGACAATGTTGCCAACGCATCAGCCATCTGATTCTCTATCCGGGGAATGTGATGGAAGTCTACTCTGTCAAAGAAAGGTAACAATCTTCTGGCATAATTGTTATATGGAACGAGATTTACTTGACGAGTCTCCCATTCTCCTGTAATCTGATTCACCACCAACGCAGAATCCCCATAAACATCGAGGTTCTTGATTCTCAAATCAATTGCCTCTTCTAACCCCATGATGCATGCTTCATACTCCGCCTCATTGTTGGTGCATATGAACGCTAATCGGGCAGTAAAGGGTATATGAGAACCTTGTGGAGTCGTAATGATTGCCCCGATTCCGTTGCCATATGAATTAACAGCCCCATCAAAAACCATCTTCCATTGAGATCCAATCTCAGGTCCTTCATCAGGCAAAGGCTCTTCACAATCCTTCATCTTCAGATACATGATATGTTCATCTGGAAATTCAAACTTCATCGGTTGATAATCCTCAATTGGCTGTTCAGCGAGATATTCTGACAAAACACTTCCCTTAATGGCCTTTTGGGAAACATACTGAATATCATATTCTGTCAGAACCATCTGCCAACGGGCTATTCTACCAGAAAGTGCTTGCTTCTCAAACACATACTTGATTGGATCCATCTTCGAAATCAAAAGGGTTGTATGGTTTAACATATACTGCCTCAAACGCTTAGCGGCCCAAGCGAGTGCACAACATGTTTTCTCCAGCATCGAGTATCTTGACTCGCAATCAGTAAACTTCTTACTCAGGTAATAGATGGCGTGCTCTTTTTTACCTGACTCGTCTTGTTGACCGAGCACACAACCCATTGAATTCTCAAGAACCGTGAGATACATAATCAAGGGCCTTCCTGGTACTGGCGGCATAAGGACCGGAGGTTCCTGCAAGTATTCTTTAATCTTTTCAAATGCCTTTTGACAATTTTCATTCCACCTGACCGCTTGATCTTTTCTAAGCAGCTTGAAGATTGGTTCACACGTGGCTGTGAGATGCGAGATGAACCTAGCAATGTAATTCAATCTCCCCAAGAAACCACGAACCTCTTTTTCTGTTTTCGGCACAGGCATTTCTTGTATGGCTTTTACCTTTGCAGGATCAACCTCAATACCTTTTTCACTAACAATAAACCCCAGCAATTTTCCTGATCTCACCCCGAAGGTGCATTTGTTTGGATTCAACCTCAGTCTGAATTTCCTTAACCTTTCAAATAACTTTTGAAGATTCACCAGATGTTCTTCTTCCGTCTGTGACTTCGCAATCATGTCATCAACATAGACTTCAATCTCTTTGTGAATCATATCATGAAAGAGAGTCACCATCGCCCGCTGGTAAGTTGCCCCTGCATTTTTCAATCCAAAGGGCATCACTTTGTAGCAGAAAGTTCCCCACGGTGTTATGAATGTTGTTTTCTCCATGTCCTCTGGGGCCATCTTGATTTGGTTATACCCAGAGAAGCCATCCATGAAGGAAAACACAGAATACTGAGCAGTATTGTCAACTAACACGTCAATGTGAGGGAGCGGGAAATCATCCTTTGGGCTGGCTCTATTCAAATCCCTGTAATCAACACACATCCTGACCTTTCCATCCTTCTTAGGTACGGGCACGATGTTAGCAACCCATGGAGGATAATTTGTTACGGCAAGAAATCCGGCATCTAGCTGTTTCTGAACCTCTTCCTTGATCTTGACAGACATCTCCGGTTTAGTTCTTCTCAACTTTTGCTTGACCGGAGCACAACCTTCTTTAAGTGGTAGCCGGTGTACGACGATATCAGTATCGAGCCCAGGCATGTCTTGGTAAGACCAGGCGAAGATGTCAACATACTCTCGGAGCATTTCAATCAATCTTCCCTTGACACTGTCTTCCAATGCAGCCCCTACTCTTACTTCCTTTCTAGCGTCCTCGGTTCCCAGATTTATAATCTCAATTTCCTCCTGATGAGGTTGGATGACTCTCTCCTCTTGCTTCAACAGTCTGGCCAACTCTTCGGGCAGTTCACAATCTTCATCAGCCTCTTCTTCAGCCTGATAGATTGGATTGTCAAAGTCATACCGAGCTATAGCTGAGTCATGATCGGTGTCATCTGAACAAAAAGACCTGCAATGATTTATGAGGTATGTTTTATTATGATGCAACAAAAGAAACACATTGCCATTTTGATGTGGGTTTTTTAATGCATAAAAATAAAAAACAGAAAGACAGAGATCAAAATATTTGAGTGCGAAAAGTCCTTTATTGATGATAAAGCAAAACATGCGACAGTTAAAAGCCCTACAAACAGAATCACTACGTCTTGGGCAGAACGTAGGATTAACAAAATAGGAAAACAAAGCAATTACTCGAAGCCTGTCACTTGAATGACTTTCTCGGAAGACCAGTTGTGCAGACTTTCCCCTGGGGCACAAGGACGGATCCAGCTATCCATGTCGCAATCACTGTCTCCTTCTTCATCAATAGCATTAACTCTGTCGAAGAAAACTCCAGCGCTAGTGAACCGGACAGGGCCATAGAATCTTGGGGGATCCTCATCTCTTTTGGGTGGCTTATATCCCAATCCATAAGTATCCTTCTTTTTCTGGACTTCAACCACCTGGCCCCACCTCTGTGAACCACCAGCTTCAACCACAGCTTTGGCGTCTCTCAACGAAGACATAGAACCCTCAGGTTGATTTGCCACTACGGGCTGCACTACAGCTTCAGACTGAACAACTTCTTCAGAAACTTTCACCTTCTCAAATCCTTGGCACAACGTCTCGTGGATTTCCCCATCCACTTCCACGTATTTGAAGGTTGACAGCTGACTGATCATTATGTCTTCTTCTCCGCACACTGTCACTACGTGACCATCAACCATATACTTCAGCTTTTGATGCAAAGTGGAAGTTACAGCACCTGCCCCATGGATCCAAGGACGACCCAATAAACAGCTGTACGCTGGCTGAATATCCATAATGTAAAACGTTGCATTAAAGATTTCCGGTCCAACCTTGATGGGAAGCACAATCTCGCCAAAAACAGATCTCTTCGAGCCATCAAAAGCTCGCACCACCAAGTCGCTTGGTGTACAAATAAGTCCTCGAGTATCCAACTTCATTAACGCTTTCTTGGGCAATACATTCAACGATGAACCAGTATCAACCAGGACATGTGACATCAACGAGCCACGACATTCGATCGAAATATGCAGGGCATTGTTATGATTCCTACCAGCAGAAGTCAAGTCAAGATCTGTAAAACCCAGGCCATTACCCGCATTCACGTGCGCTACAACCCCTTCCAACTGATTAACAGAAATCTCTTGAGGAACGTATGCTGCATTCAAAACCTTCAAAAGAGCATTCCTGTGAGCCTCGGAACACAAGAGCAGAGACAGAATAGAGATCTTGGACGGGGTCTGATGTAATTGGTCCACAATCTTATAATCACTTTTTCGGATGAGCCTCATAAATTCCTCTACATTTTCTGAAAAAGCATCATCAACCGGCTTCGCTGTAGATTCCATAATCACTGGGGTCTGAACGGAACCATCCATCGCCTGTTTTCCTCTATCCTGCCTAGAGGTACTGGGTTGATCGTTAACCGGAGGGAGCACTCTACCACTTCTGGTTATGGCATCAGTCTCAACTTTAATCCCTGAACTAGAACCCACTGGTGAAGTGTTCATTAGCTCTTGCTTTTGCCCATTGACAAACACCTCTGCACCATAATTCCATGGAATAGCCTTAGAACTTTCGTACGGAATGGGTCCAGCCCTCGTGATAATGACTGGAGGTGGCCTTGCTGGACCAGAAATAGTAATTGTTTTGAAAGGGATAGTGATAGTGGCAACCTTCTCACTAACAACCTCCTCTAGCTGATTACCTCTGTCAAACTGTAAACAGCCTTCATCAATCAGATTCTGAATACCCCTCTTCAACGAATCACAACCATTAGCCTTTATCAAACAATCTAAGCAATTCTCACCACAGCCCGGATAGACATCACCTTTCAATAACCTATTCTTAACCACCACCAATGGAGTCTTCAGTTCCTCCACATCCATGATCAAATTCAAAGTTTCACAGTCCTCAATTATAGCATTCACCCTTGGCCCATTGTGATTAGGCATCGGGTTCTGAATAACATTGGGTCCGTCATTCGAGAAATTGATGGCTTTAGAGTCCACAAGGTCCTGCACCTTGTGCTGAAACGCCCTGCACTTCTCCACCGTGTGCCCAGGAGCACCAGAATGAAAATCACAGTGTGCGTTAGCATCGTAGCCTCGTGGGAGTTCCCCTGTTGGTGGAGCCAGGGTACGAAGCTCAACTAGACGTAACTGTAGTAAATGTTGCAATAACTGTGCATATGACATTGGGGGTTGATCAAAATGCCTCTCTGCATTCCTCTGTCTGTTCTGATACTGACCCTGCTGTCTATTCTGATTAGCATTACCCCTTTGCTGCTGTGGTGGAGGTAATGTTGCTGGAATGGTTACTGATGCTACCTGTTGATTGTTAAACTGGCGCTGTTTCCCTTTTCCCCTGTGGGATGATACAGCGTTGGTCTCTCCTTTCTTCTTATAATTATCAAACGGCTTTTTTCCCTGTCCGGAAGACGATCCATCACCGCTAGAAACCTTCCCAGCCTTAATTCCCACCTCTATCTTCTGCCCAATAGCAATCACATCTGCAAACTTACCTAGAGAACAAGGCAAAAGCTTCTCATAGTAGTGCTTAGGCAGTGTGTCCATGAACATATCTAGCATCTCTTTCTCTAGCATTGGTGGCTGCACCCTAGCTGCCAATTCACGCCACCTTTGCGCGTATTCTTTGAAACTCTCATCATTCTTCTGGGACATGCTCAACAACTGAGTTCTGTTGGGAGCCATGTCCGTGTTGTACTGATAATGCTTGATGAAAGCTGCAGCTAGCTCTCTCCAGGTACGAACATCTCTGCTTTCTAGCCCCATGTACCATTCCAAAGACGCGCCAGACAGGCTGTCTTGGAAGAAGTGCATCATTAACTTTTCATCCTTAGCGTGAGCAGCCATCTTCCGGGTATAGGCCTTCACATGAGTCCTTGGGCAGGTAGAGCCATTGTACTTTTCTAGCGTAGGAATCTGAATCTTGTGTGGAATAACAACATCAGGGACCAACCCTAGGTCGTCCAAATCAATCCCCAAATCATCCTGTTTCACTACTCCTTTCAACTGAGCTTCGATTAAACGGATTCTTTCATCACTGACCACGGGAAGGGCAGCATCTAAACTCCTGACCGAGAACACATCGTCCTGTTGATCATCAAAATGATGGCCATGGATAGCCCGAACAGTACTTCCCTCTCCAACCACTGTAGGAATTCTGCCCTGTCCACCAGCACCAACTCCGCCCGGAGGGATATTACGGTTAATAAGACCACCGTGTAGGATACCATTTTCGTCGACCTGCGCCACTAACGGCTGAACCAGAGTTCTAAACTCGTTCTGACTTTGCACCACACCCTGCATCATTTCCATGAACTGGTCGATGCGAGCTTGCATAGCGGCCATATCTGCCTGAACTTTGTCCATCACTCTGTTTTGATTGAGCCGAGTAGAATAACGATGAGTTGGTTGATCAATCCTGACTGAAAGAAAGAGAGAGCATAAGAAAACCAGAGAAACCAAGATAACCTGCAATGCAAAAATGATTATGGTTATGCAAATGCAAATGCAAATGCAAACATGTTTGTATATTTGCAGGGTGATCCACCCCTTGATTCCAGTTTAAAGGTGAAATAGGATGAAACTGCTGCTCATATAAATCAGAATGAATCACTGTCAGAAATTACAACCCAAGGTACCAAAAATAGCCTGAAACAAAATAAGCAGAGGTCCCAGCCAACAATTCTGGTGGTGACCCAAAATACAAAGAAAGAACAAAATACAAACTACTGAGTAAAGTTCCCTTCAAGGGTCTTGCACCGTATGAGGGCCACCGCCCGAGCTAGAGCACTCCCACTTAGACCTTTTCACTCCTGCTTGTATTTTCAGCTCTTCCATGGTTGCTATGGCTCCTTTGAGCCGTTCCTCAACTGCGTGTCTTCGGAACGTCCCTGACAAGATCTCCTCGTCCTTCTTCCTGAGCTTCACCTTCAGACTCTCAATCTGCTCCAAATGCTTATCCTCTTTCTGCTTGTTGGCCGTGATTGCAGTATCTCGGTAAGCATTGAACCTGCGAATCTTCGCCCAAGCCTTGGCTAAGTCATCCTTCTTGGATTTGAGAGTCTTGCAAACGCCTTTTAGAGCTTGTCCTACCCTTTTCCTAGCTGCTATCTCTTCAACCAGCTCCCTTTCTTTCTCAGCGAGACGTTCTGTCTTCAGCTTGGCGATATGAACAGCCTCACCTCGCTCATGTTTCAACTGGTAGATTTCCTTTTGCAACTCACGGTTCTCCTCTCGAATCTTCTCCTTTTCAGCCCATAATTGATTGTACTTCTCCATCTCAATCATGGTTGGGGGTTCAATCAACAAAGGGTAAGAAGGAGGTTCCCTGCAGAATGGCAAAAGCACACTTTCTACTCTGCTCTGAACCCAGTCTTCATACGCACGAAAAGCTTTGTTGTTACACTTTCCAAAAGAAGTCTTTCCTTTCTTATGGCGATCTCTCCAAGCGTTTGCAGCTTCTTTCAACACCTCCAGATTGGCTTCCTCACCCAAAAATAGAGACTCTTGCACATCTTGGCCTTTTGGCGGCTCCTTTAAAGCATACCCAAATTGCCTAATAGCAAGAATGGGGTTGTAGTTAATTCCCCCCTTCCTTCCTATTAAAGGTACGTTTGGGTAACCTCCACAACTAACCAGGATCTCTCGGCCCAACAAATCACGATTGATCCAAACTAAGTTGTCGGCCCTTAACCCCATTAACCTCTTTGCCCAATCTAAAGTTCCTTTAGTGTCTTCGAATGCCCCAGATTTGGGAAGACGATCAGCAAACCACTTATAGAAAATTGAAGCACAACAATAAAGAGGTCCGCCTCTCCTTTTCTCATTCTTATAGTGCATCGAATAATACAGATCCCCAAGCAAGGTAGGTACCGGATTCTTCGTGGTGAATATGCGGACAGCATGTGCATCTACAAAATCTTTCACATTAGGGAATAACGCCGTTCCATAAACACACATAGCCAGAATTGCATTGAACACTGACCAACACTTAGCCTTAGCACAAGTAGCAGCCTGTTCGATCAAAAACTTCGTGTGAAAACCCTGATAACCCCCTTTACTAGCAATATTTTTCTTCAACAGTGACTGATCCAAACGTAAAGTAGCAGCAACCCTTTCCAAATCAGGAAACTCCTTAGAAGGATAGAAGGGAACTCCTTCCTTGACTGAAACATCCAGAATAAGAGCAAATTCTTCCAACGTTGGAGCCAAAAGATAATCAGCAAACAGAAAACATCGAAGTTGAGGGTCGTAGAACTGCGCCAGAGTGTGCAGAGCCCTGAACTCATAGTTGGTAACATTCCGGGCGAAACTCAGAATCCTCCCATATTCTCCTCTGAAATCTGCCAATACCTCAGGTTTTGCCATAGCCGAGATCTTGTGCACAGCATCTAGATGAAGCTCTGGGAACTTGTACGGGATGATGTTCTTTCTTTTTTCAGCGCTAATGCTCATCATGGACAGTCTTCAGACAACTGGAATCAAAGTTAGGATGCAACCCTACAAATGAACAAACATGTCAGAATGCGAAAAGATGATGCAAAATGCAAGCATGGGATCAAGGTATCCAAAATGCTCAAACTGCTGCTGTTCTGCTGATTGAATAAGACCCAGAAAACCAGAAACCCAAAAATCTAGAATAACAGCCCAATCAAACTGCCAGAATGCCAGGATAATAATAGTGCACTGGTGAGAAACCCAGAAACCAGGTAGGTTGAAGGTCTCGGTTACCTGCAAACCTGCAAACACCCCTCCCCTCTCACATGTGGGTACTAGGATGTTCAGTATCCCGGGCTCTCAGGTCTAGAAAGGATGATACGTTCACCATTTCTGGTTTGGCATCATCATCAAAAGAGGAGGCCTCAACCGATTCTCCAAAACAAAAGATCCTCAGTTTCAGAGGTTTGAGAAACAATAGCACATTCAGCCCGAAGGATACAATGCTATCGCCAATCAAAGAGGTCGTCCACTGATTCACTACAAAAGGGAAATCCTATAGCAAGTTCCCAGCATTGGGTCCTCGGATCAAGAATATGCAATGGGTTTGCCACAGAAAGTGGTCTGCCACTGTCACATCTCGGGAGGAGTGCCGCAACTGAGTCCTCGGGAATGGTCGCCAGAGTCGACAGTTTTCCAGATCATATTCCATCATCTGCCCCAAATGGACAGGACAGAATATTATCAAGAAAACCTCGTCTGGATGTGGAATTTTCATGTATACTTCGTCTGGCCAAATGCCAAACAAGTCACACTACTTTCCACGCTAATCATAGGTGTATGCTCAAGCCTTGGTATTGGGCTTTTCTCTCATGAATCCAACCCACCCTGCAAACAGCAAATCCAGCAGCAGAACAGCGCAACAATATCCAGTATGACAGTAATAAATGAAATGCAATAAAAGCTATAAAAACAGTAAAGCATTAAAGTAAAAGTACAGTAAATAGCAATACAGTAATATACAACAAAGTAAAGCACCATAGAAACACCCACCAAAAACAAACAGACAAGCGCTAGGATCGACTCGCTAAAGGGGAAGGACCAGCGTAGGTCAACCAGAGTCCCCAGCAGAGTCGCCAGCTGTCGCTCCCGAAAGATTCGCATCCAACGGTACAAACGCGAGAGTGGCGCAAAAGAACACAGAGTCGCCAGCAAAGTGTATTTATCCCAAGAGAGGGAAAGGAAACACTGCATAAACCTGAAAGAAAGGAAAGAGCATGGTCTCACGACCAAGAGAACGGGTACGGGAGTCGGTTACGCGAAGGGAAGGTATTAGCACCCAACACGTCCATCGTACTCGATGGGATCCACGCTTGTTGTCTGCATCAAAGGGTGTCGTCATCTGGAGCTCCACTGCTACTGGACCGGAGAAGAAACGAGAACGGAAAAACGGAGAAACGAAGAAGAAAAGAAAAAAAAGAAGTGACTCGATAGGACGGTATCGTTGTCCTAGGCCTACGTACTCCCTCAGTGCAATGGGAAAGTCAGAGTCAACGTAGTTCGGACGGGAACTGTGGGGGAAGGTTGCTCGCCAAGACAATCGCTGTCTTGTGCCTACGTATCCTCAATCGGACGAGAGAGAGGAATCAGAGCTGACGTAGTTCGTGGGTACGACCACGGGTAGGTAAGTGTTTTTTACGTGAGCGACGAGCTCTTTCACGAAAAAAAAGAAGTTTGAAACCCAACAATCCCGGAGGATAAAAAGATTTGAATTGGTTTGGTGTTTTTTAGACAGAAGTGTTTTGAGTTAGTTCGTAACTTACATTGCACCAAAGTCTACCATGCGGGAACGAGTGAGTCGCATGATCGCCCCCGAATGAGACGTATGCTAAACACCCTAGAAGAAGAGAGGAGACCCCTCGTTCTTCATTTCCTACACTTAAGGCTCGAGCGCAATATACGTTATATTTTATTAAGTGTGTTCAAGAAGTTTGAGATGAGAAGAGAAGCGACACAAAAGGAACCTCTACAGGGAAACCAAGAGTCCTAATGTTATCATGCATGGATGTCCTATGGTTAGTGAGGTTTAGGAGAGACGACTGCCTAACCTAATGCTAATCCTACTCCAAGCTTAATCAAAAATTAAGTTGGACTAGGTAGCTCTAAAGGGAGAGAATCCAAGACTTAAACAAGTCTTGTGACTCGAGGGATGAAAAGAGTGAAAAGGGAAGGAGGAGAAAGAAAAGTGAAACACAAGTGGCCTAAGCTCACTTCAAACACAAGTATGAAAGTTAAAAGGTAAAGGAAGAAAGTAAAATGTGGAAGCATATCCACATTCAAACAACTTACCATTTGCCCCTGAAAATGTTAGAAGTATTCACATATGACAAAATGAAACTCAAACAAGCATAAGGCCATAAAGAAACAAGTTCTAAAGTAAATCAAACATCAAGTTCAGAACCTAATGGTCCTACTGACCTCTACTACTAACCATGCACAATTAGTCAAAAAGAAAAGGGAGAAGTCACTCAAGTACCATTCAAGTCATTAAAGAAGGAATGAGATGAAAAGAAGTGATCATGTAAAGCAACCAAGTCAAAATTTCACAAAGTAAACCAAGTCCAGAAGTGACACAATCCTAAATATGTGCCTAAACATAATCTTCAAACAACATTCAAGTCACACAAACACTTTCACAATCAATTAGGAAGCAAAGAAGAAGTGAAGTGAAGTGAAGTGAAACATGATTCATACTTGTGAAACAAATGACTTAAAGTGAAAGGCAAACATCAAACATGCAAAGATGAGATTCAAATATCACGACCAGAAGTCCATTAACATGCTATCAATCCTCAAACAAGACCTAAAATTGTGGCACAAGTGCCTTCATGATCAAGCAAACCAAACATGAAGCATATATTCACAAATTGGACAAGTTAAAGCTCATACTTCAAAGAAATAACAAACATGCCTCAAAAATGATGTCATTCAGTATTCAAGCACCTCAAACATGTATAATTGACATATCAAATCCACAAGCAATGAATCAGAACCAAAGTCAATCAACAATTAGGTCAAAGCATCAATAGGATTTCATACATTCATGCTCAAAGCAACACATCAAAAGTCATCCAAAAAGGACCTAAAAATCATACCAAAAATCTCAAACATACTTCAACATGTTATGAACATAACCCAAAAAGAATCAGGATCAAATCACTTTCCAAATGAGAGAAATAAAAAATGCAACATGAAGTATGCAATATGAAGTGCAAAATGAGAAAAATACTTTGGAAAATTAATATTTAATGCAATTTTAATGTAAAAAAAATAAACTAAAATGTGAAAAATTAGTTTTAATAATGAGGAGGAATGATGAATTTTTTTGGAATTTTTTAGCACATGCAAGTATTTTTAACAATTAATTATGAAATGGTATGAAAATAGAAAATAAAAAGGAAATGAAATGAAGCCAGGGGTGTATTAATGAATCCAAACGCGTGCAAATAATCATGGGCTCAGAAACGAGGGGTGCAAACAGCAAAAAGGCCCAAGCGCTTCCAAACATTCAGAAACAACGAACGGCATAGATTGAGTCAAACAAAAAAAGTCTCCAGATCCACAGGCTCTCATTCAAAGTCAAACGAAGCAAAGTCAATCATCTGATGGTCCATATTCAAACTCACTAATTAAATGAAATCCAACAGTCATGAATTAATCAGATCCACTAAACCCTAATCAATTTAATTAACAACTCATAACCAAGATCCAACGCACGTGAATTAAACTGGAAAATTAATCACGATCCAACGCATGAGATTCAAACTGGAAAACCACAAACCCTAATTAAATCCTCACCGGCCGGAGAAGCGCCGGTCATCTTCTCCGGCCACTCTCCGGTCACCAAACTTCAAACCATAACCAAAAACAACAAATCATACATCAAAATGATCAGCAACTCACGTAGATCACAAATATATCACTCAAAATCATTTAGCATGCATATATTTCACGAATCGAACAAAACAAGTTTGGATCTGAAAACTTCAGATCTAAATTCCAGCCATGATTCACGTTGAAAATCAATTCCAAACACATATATGAACTCAACACATCAAGATGAACATTAAACACACAACAAAAATCAAATCTAGAGCTATGAATTTCAAGTTCACCTGAGATTTGCAGAACTGGAAAATCACCAAGAAACTCCAAGATAAGCTGCAGATCAACTCCTTAAACCGTCTAATTGCAAAATAAATGCACTTAGACCTTCAAATTGGCCTGAATCCTTGAATCCGAGAGTTGAAAATCTGAACTCAACTGATAAATTCTTTGCTTAAACTTCAAAATAATGGTGGATTTCTCTTCCTTATGCTCCACTGATCACAAACCAAACAAAAAAAAATGGAAGACACTTGAAGAATTGGAAGAATCGAAGGAGAGAAACTTGAGAGCAAAACTTTGAAAAGTGGTGAAAATGAATGGTAGCTGCTGAGAAATTCGTGTGAGTTAGCTTATATAGTGTGCCAATGCTACTGTTTAGGGTTTTAATCTTCAAGGACTTGAGAGCAATGAGTTTTGGGTTGTTTTGCAAATTTGCAAGTTTGTGCACATGAGGTATTCTACTCGTGCATTCTTCATGAAAAGTGCATGACTGCTTTCCTTTTGATGCCATGAGAACCTTTGGATTGATCTTGGGGCTGGAAAGTAACTGAATTGTGATTTCCAAATGAACTTGCAAAATTGGATAATGATGAATTATGGACATGTAACCCACGGGTTCACTCAATTCTTGGCTCAAAATGATGCTAAATGAGGTACATTGGAGTGTGGTGAGGTGAACTGAACAATTAGAAGCCATATTGGTGAGTTAAAATGCAACTTGCAAGTTATGTCAAAATGGTATGCATGGTAGAACACCAAATGCCCTCTAACTTCAAATGCCCATAACTCTTGATCCAAAAATGATATGATCATGATCCACCACTCTTTGGAAAGAGGAGAAAGAGATCTACAACTTTGGTGTTGGGCAAAAATCCGTTTGAAGCATTTTTTATCATGAAAAGTTTGGTTAAAGTTGGTTGAAAATATGCCCAAAAATAGTAACTTGAAATTACAAGTCACTTTCCCAAATTAGCAACTTTTTACCAAAGCTTAATTTTTGCAAATTGTGATCATGAAGGCCTTCCATAGACCAAACGAAGGTCTCTTGACTTGATTACCATGATGAGGATCTCTCAAAACCCTAGTTTGACTTTTCAGTTGACCAGTTTGACTGATTACTTCATCTGTAAGCTACTGAATCATCTGAGGTCTTCCATGGTGAATTTTTGGCTCAAAATCCATCCTTAGACTTGTTTTGACATATGGAGAACCTTGGTGAAAGGTTTGAATCAACTCCTTAAGTTTAGGACCCTTAACCATGAAACCCTAGTTTTGGTCATCAGTGTAAGGACACCAACCCTTGATATAACCACTTGGAGAGTCCCTCATTGAAATAATCTTGGGCCACCATATAAGGATGTGAGGAGCTTATGGAGCTCATAAGAATCTTTTGCCCTTGAGTTGAACCAAATACCTTGATCCCATGCTAAGAACCAAATGCTATGCACAATGCAAATGCAAGAAATGAAAAGAAACCTAAGCCAGTTATCTAAAAACAACAAGGCAAATTTTGAGGTGTTACACTATTCATAACCACAGTCAAAATTTTGGGTATTCCGATATTTGATCCTCTTGCACCCTGAACGTCCAAATATCTTCGCCATTCTCACCTTCAGGTCCAAGAAGATTAAATAGGGGCATCTGTCATACCCCAAATTTTGACCACAAGATTTCCCATCATTATGCAAACAATCACCACAATATGGATGTACCATCATACCTCATCAATCTCCTCAAAGATTATTGAGCCTTCACTACAATCAAGAATTAGGGTTTTGAGCCCTCTCAGAGCACTTAGACAAAGGATCAACAAAGAAATGACATGATCTTCAAACTTTTCTAGCCTCTCAAACACCCATAAAGGATCAAAAGGTCTCCCACATCAAGAATCAAGCACAAGGTTGCAACATTCCAAGTGGATCAAGCCTCAAGATCGCCAGTGTCACCAAATTAGGGTTTTGGTCGACCAAGGCCTCCAGATGAAAATTTTCATCTGAGCATGAGCCAATGCTTCAAAGCATGACCCAATATACTCAAAGGGACCTCATGGACCCAATCATCAAGTCAAAACAACCTCAGGGGAAGCATTTATCAAAAATCAGGAATTAGGGTTTCTTAACCTAATTCCCCCCCTAAGTTGACTTTTGAGACAAGACATGGGCCAAGACCTCAAGACATGATTTGAAGGCCTCAAATACACCACATTGATCCATTTACAAAAATGGATTGATCCAAGAAGCATGATTCACAAGTTTCAATTTCATCTGGACCACATTTAGGGTTTTGAAGAAAAAGTCAACTGTATCTTTGACTTTTGACCAAGACATGTTCCCATACCTTGGGACATGATTCAAGACACCCTAAAACACCTATGGAATCCATCCATTAGGTTTGAATTAGGTCAAGCACTTGGTTGCATAGAGGATCACACAGTTTGATTTTCATCTGACAAAAAATTCAACTTTGCCTAAAATCAAGTTTGACTTTTTGGATTTTTTCACAAATGTGGTTCCCCTAAGTCAAGAACAATGTTAATACATGGTTTTGATCATCATTCATCAAGAAAAATCAAGAAAAGTGAGGTTTCTTGCAAAAGGGGCAACCATAGAAAACTTAAAATTTTCTAAGTTATGGAACAAAAGTGATTTGGTACCAACTTTGCAAGGTTATAACTCCCAAACCACAAAGCCATTTGCTCTCATCCAAAGCTCAAATGGAAGTTCACATGACATGCTTCAAATATGTCAACTACATCTCATTCCAAATCATCATGGATTCTGAGTTATGGTTGAATCAAAATCACTAAAAGCATGAAAATGCTTCTTTTCCCAACACTTAGACAAAACTCTGTCCAAAGCAGATTTTAGGTAAAACACCAAAACTTGGGAGATGTTTACACCTAGTTACAAGAAGAATCAATCTCGAATGTAAACATCAAAGTTGTCATACATGTTGCCAACAATCCACAGAGATCATTGGCATGAAACAACTTAACTTGAACCAAGAGTTATGGCTGCCACAAGAGGCATTGTTGCAACTGTTTTCATGACAGTTTGGATGTTTTCTTGCAAGCCATGATTTTTGAGTCAAATGCAATGATCACTATGCCAAATACATTCAACATGATCATCACAACTCAGATCAAACCTACAAAATTAGGTTGAGATGCCAAGAGTTTCTCATTTTGAATTGATGAGTTTTGGCATATATGCCTTGAATTAAAAGGGTAATAATGTGAAATAGTGCATAGTCAAGATTCACACTCCTTGTAGTCAAGTTGCTCCAATAAACAACATTTAAAAGGACTGCAGAATGTGGATTGAGACAATACATAGTTGAGCTATTTGGGACTGCCATTGTACCTTGTGTAAGAAGCAATTATGCCAAGCCAAGACCATTGAATTCAGTTCTTATCCTTCAAGTTCCAACTGTTCATGCTTGAAAAATCTATTCACCTATAAATAGAGCTCACTTCTGATGTTTACAAACACACCAATGCAACTTACAACATAACTTTCTCTCATTTTCTTCTTAAACAAAAAACTCCATTTTTCTTGAGAAAGCACTATCGGGTTTTGAGTTGGAGACCAATGCAACTCAAACCAATGGTTCACGCACCTCATATACAACATATAGAAGTGATTTAAACCTCTAAATCACATCTGTAACATCAAGATCATCATCTCTATAGTTTAATTGATCAAGTTGCAGTTGGATTCGAGCTACTCAATTCAGAGGGATTCAAGTCATTCCAATCATTGTAACACAATCCTTGAGGCCTAAGGAAGCTATCCAGATCATTGTTTCACTTCTGTAACACCTCTATAACAGAATTCGATTCCTTCTGGTAGAGGTAAGCCTTGAACTTTCAAACTCATTAATGTATGCATCATAAACATGTTCTCAAGTTACCTATGTGTTTCTGGATGCTCATAGATCATTTTCCCTCAATCAATTGCTACTTATCATGCGTGTATAAGATTTCATATAGCTCTTGCATTTTTTAGGGTTCATCTGATTATAACATGTTATCTCTTGATTCACTTAATTTAAATAAAATTGAATAGAGTCATCATGTTCCTTGTTAAAAAATGAATAATTTTCATTTTTAGATCTTCCAAAATGATTGAGAAACAAGGAAGATAGCATGCATCATGCAAATCTGATGTTGGTCCAAGGAAGAAGATGGCCATGGCACGATTTTCAGGTTTTTAGAACCAAACGTAGTATATATTATACACTTTCCAATATATGTTTGAATTGGCATTACACCCTAGTGGAAACACTAGTACTTGTGTGTGTGTGTGTGTGTGTAGCGAGCGAGAGGTCTGGGGTTTGAATCCCCCTCGCCCCAGACCTTTTGGTATTTTTTTTGAACCATTTTTCAAAAGAGAATTTCACATATTATTTACCCTTTCCATTCTCTATCAGCCAACGCACCTGGCTCAGTTGGTAAAGTTTTAAACCCTCCCTCCCAAGGACATGGGTTCAAACCTTGGGAGGGCCATCCTATTTTTTTACCACTTATTCTTTTCACTTTTTTTCACAATTTCTTAAATAACTTCAAAAATTAATTTCTCTTTCAATTTCAATCATTTTTGAATGATTCCTTTTTTCAAAATTCACAAATACGTTAAAGTATTTTATTCCATAAAAAAACTCAAAAATAGGATATTATTTAATTAATATATTTTGATTTTTTTGAAAAGAATTCCTTTTAATTTATTTTTTTAAACATTTTAAAAATACTTTCTCTTGATCTTTCAAATTCAATTAATTTTTCAAAACACTTTTGGGCCTCTAATAGAGTGTAAGACCCATCCCTTGTCACATAAATAAATTTTGGGCCTCAGTCATTGTATAAGTCCCGATACGATTTTCAAAACAATTTTTTATCTAGGCCTCTCCTTGAGTTGTAAGCCCCATCTCTTGTATAAAAATAAACTCTTGGGCCTCTTGATAGAGTGTAAGACCCAATCCTTTTTATAGATAAACCATTTTTGGGCCTCAGTCATTGTATAAGTCCCGGTACAATTTTCAAAATAACAATGTGATCATTGTTTTCATCTGGGTCTTTCCTTGAGTATAAGCCCCAAACTTCCTTTTAAAACAACTTTCTTTTTTGATTTAGATTCAAATTCAAAGTGTTATCAAAACTTTCTTCAATTTCTTGAATAACTAACCATACAGCTGTGGTTACAATGCTGGAGCTTACACGCCTGTAAGTTCTACTATTTTTTTATATACATACTGGTTTATATATTTTATCTGTATATGTATGCCTGTATATACTTGCTTAGAGTTTTCTCTGGCAATTAGGTCTAGTTTTAGATCAAACCAGTGGTTACTTTTTCAACACAGTCAAAACTAGTTCCCATAGGAAATTCCAGATACAGTCTTGCCTCCTCTTGGGCTTATACAATATGAAACAAAGAAAGCCATCATTCCCGGTGAAACTTTTCTCAAGACTGTCACAACTTAGAAATATTTGTACAAGAAATTCAATTCCCCAAAGAGTATTATTCCCGGTGAAACCTCTTTTGAATTTCTTCAAACCTTAGAACTGGTCACTAAAGAAAGGATTATTCCCGGTGAAACCTTTCTTGAACTTTTCTCAGGTTTGGACCCACAGGCTTCCTAAAAGCATCCCCATCCTCCTCTTGGGCTTTGTACAAGGACCCCCAGGCTTCTTAGAAGTTTTCAGCCTTCTCTTGGGCTTAGTACAAGGACCCAAAGACCTCCTACAGGTATAGGACAAAACCTAGTCATCTTTTGCTAGTTCAATCTTCCAAAGAGTCAGAACATCAGGCCAGTTTAGGTTTGATTCTCATCCTTAAAACATCAGCCTCCTCTTGGGCATCATACAAAGATCAACCTTTTCACACCAGTAGACTTGAAAAGTCTCATCTCCTCTTGGATCTCAAAGAAACCCTCAAGTTTCCTAAAAGCACAGGAAAAAATTTGATGACTTAATCAATCTCCAGCAGAGTTAGAACCTCCATAAGTTTGAAAACTCAGTCTTTAAACCTTTCATTCTAAGTTCCCCAGCTAGGGTCAACTTACCATCAATACAACACAGCAAAATCATAACCTCATGGTCTCTGATATTTCAAATCTTCCGTAATTCTCAGCAAGAGTTGTTTCCCCACTTTGGACCTGTCTCTGGATCTCAATAATCCTCAACAGAAGCTAGCCTCCTCTTAGGCTTTGTATAATGATTTTTCCTCAACTGAGTTAGCCTCAATCTTGGGCTTTACAGATCATATTCTCCAAGCTGAGTCAATCAAATCTTTTAGCCTCAATCTTGGGCTTTGTACAAGACAGATAAAACCTCTCCCCGGAAGAGTTAATCCCTTTTTTAGCCTCAATCTTGGGCTTTGTACAAGACAGACAAAAACTTTCCCCAGTGGAGTCAATTCTTTCAGCCTCAATCTTTGGCTTTGTACAAGACAGACATAAAAACTCCCTAGTAGAGTCAACCTTTTAGCTTCAACCTTGGGCTTTGATCAAGGCACACAAAAATCCCCTCAAAGGGATTAAAAAATTATCTTTGTAGGAAGACATTTCTCTATACATCACATATCAAAATAGACAATCAAAAAACCCAATCCCAGATAATTGTTGTAAGTGGCACACTTGTTGATTCAAAAATCCAAGCTGTAGTCCCTATTTATCCTGGTAAATCCCTTTCTTTCATCTAATTGTTGTAAGTGGCAAGCCTCTGGATTATTTACATCCAAGCCAATGTCCCTCTCTTTGCATGGAAGACTCCTAAGGAAAAATGGCATTGCTCTACATTGATTTAAAGTTTCTTCCTTCAGGACATCTCCTTTATAAAGGAAATTATGGCATTGCTGGATTCCATAAATTCCAGTTAAAGTAATTCCCCTTTATAACCAATCCTTCAACAAACTGTGATGAACAGGTGAGCTATCTCCCATTTAGAGATGACAAATTCTCTCCCAGTCAAACCTTTAGCTTCAATCTTGGGCTTTAAACAAGACACCAATAACCTTTAGCTTCAATCTTGGGCTTTGAACAAGACACAAATACTCATCTAGCTTTAATCTTGGGCTTTGAACAAGACACCAAACATCTTTTTCCTCCCATAGAATAGGAGGAACTACGATTGCTCTAATTTCCCTGTTATCTTTACGGGAATACGTAAGCATAAGATTATGAAATCTTAGCGAGTACACAAATAAAAAACTTTAGGTCCAGTTATTTATCAAAAACATCGAAAAACCCGAAAAACAATAAAAATACTCTCTCAACACTCCGAAAGGAGAAACTTTCCCAGTTTATAACAGATAAACACCAGTAAGTAGATAATAGAGAAACATGCCAGAAACGATATATGGATAACCATATATACGCTGGGTAATTAACAACTTCCTTTTGTATAACCTGACCTCGGACCCCCCAATCTCTTAGCATTTGTTAAAGAAAACATTTGCTTGCAAGGTTAGTTTTAGATAGCTTTCCTTTCCTTTCCAGCTTCATAGGATAAATAACAAATCAGAAAGTAGCACCCAATTCCAACCATTGTGGTAAGGTGGTCGCGTCACCGACAAAAATCGCACGCTACAGGGTTGTGTTCAAGTAGGAATTTTTGGGAAAGTATTTTCCAGAAGATGCTCGCGGCAAGAGAGAGGTAGAATTCCTCGAGCTGAAACAAGGAAACATGATTGTGGCAGAGTATGCTGCGAAGTTTGAGGCGCTGGTGAAGTTCTATCCTCACTATAACCGTGCTGATGCTGAGGCGTCCAAGTGTCTCAAGTTAGAGAATGGGCTGAGGCCAGAAATCAAGTAGGGTATTGGGTACCAACAAATTCACAAGTATGCTGAGCTGGTGGATAAGAGTAGGATCTATGATGAGGATATTCGAGCTCAATCTGCTCACTACAAGCATCTTAGTGAGAAGAAAGAGAAGGGACAGTATAGAGGAAAGCCTTATGTGACTTCAGCTGATAAAGGGAAGCAGAAGGCTTCAGATGGGAAGAAGGCAAGTGGGGGAGCAGCTCCCGCTTCTGTTATGTGTTACAGGTGTGGCGAGCAAGGCCACCGTGCTGAGGTCTGCACCAATAGTGTGTTGAGGTGTTACAGATGTGGCAAGAAGGGTCATAGAGCTACTGATTGCAAGGATAACGGTCCAACCAGTTTCAATTGTGGTGAGAAGGGTCACATCAGTACCTAGTGTTAGAAACCGAAGAAGACTTCTACTGCTGCTCAGACCAATGGCAGAGTGTTTGCTTTGAGTGGTTCAGAAGTTCTAGAGAAGGATAACTTGATTCGAGGTACTTGTTTTATTAATAATGTTGAGTTGGTCGCTATTATTGATACTGGCGCTACTCATTCGTTTATTTCTTTTGACTGTGCCACTAGATTGGGTTTGAAATTGTCTGATATGAATGGTAGTATAATAATAGAAACTCCAGCTAATGGTTCTGTTACTACTACTTTTGTGTGTTTGAGATGTCCTTTGACGATTTTTGGGAAGAGTTTTGTGATGGATTTGGTGTGTTTACCCTTGCACCAAATTGATGTAATCCTTGGAATGAACTGGTTGGAGTTCAACTATGTTCATATCAATTATCATAATAAGACCGTAGAGTTTCCTGAGTTTGGTGATAATGGAGAGTTGATGCTCTTGTCTTCTAAGCAAGTAGACGAACTTCTGAAAGACGAAGCCTTGGTGTTTGCAATGTTTGCATCGTTGCAAGTTGATCGTGAAGCTACGAGTGTCTAATTACCTGTTGTCTGCGATTTTCCAGATGTGTTTCCAGACGACATAAGTGATTTGCCTCTAGAACGTGAAGTAGAGTTTGCAGTGGACTTAATACCAGGTATGAGTCCGGTGTCGATGGCTCCTTACCGGATGTCTGCTTCTGAGCTAAGTGAATTGAAGAAACAATTAGAAGAATTGCTCGAGAAGAGGTTTTTTCGACCGAGTGTTTCTCCGTGGGGTGCTCCTGTGCTGTTAGTGAAGAAGAAGGACGGAAGTATGAGGTTGTGTGTTGATTATCGGCAGTTAAATAAGGTGACTATCAAGAATAAATATCCACTTCTGAGAATTGACGATTTGATGGATCAGTTAGTAGGCACTTGCGTGTTCAGTAAGATTGATTTGAGGTTTGGTTATCATCAGATTCGAGTTAAGCCTGATGATATTCTGAAGACAGCTTTCTGGACGAGGTATGGTCACTATGAATACACGGTAATGCCGTTTGGAGTGTCCAATGCACCTGGTGTGTTCATGGAGTATATGAATCAGATTTTTCATGAGTATTTGGATAAGTTTGTTGTGGTTTTCATTGATGATATTCTGATATACTCTAAATCTGAAGAAGAGCATGCTGAGCATTTGAGAATCGTGTTGCAAGTATTGAAAGAGAAGAAGTTGTATGGAAAACTGTCGAAGTGTGAGTTATGGTTGAAGGAAGTGAGTTTTCTTTGCCATGTGATTTCAAGTGGTGGCATTGCTGTAGATCCTTCTAAGATTGATGCTATGCTGCAGTGGGAGACTCCGAAGTCTGCTACTGAGATACAAAATTTTCTTGGATTTGTAGGTTATTACCGCAAGTTTATCGAAGGCTTTTCTAAGTTGGCATTACCTTTGACTCAGCTGACTCAGAAGGGTCAAGCTTTTGTGTGGGATGTAGCTTGTGAAGAGAGTTTTGTGGAATTGAAAAAGAGGTTGACGACCGCTCCAGTGTTGATTTTTCCTAACCAGAATGAATCTTTTGTGGCGTATTGTGATGCGTCAAAGATGGGTCTTGGTGGGGTGTTGATGCAAAATGGTCAAGTTGTTGCTTATGCTTCCAGGAAATTGAGGGTTCACGAAGTGAATTACCCTACCCATGACTTAGAGTTAGCATTTGTGGTGTTTGTGTTAAAAATTTGGAGACATTATCTTTTTGGCTCTAAGTTTGAAGTGTTCAGCGATCACAAAAGTTTGAAGTACTTATTTGATCAGAAAGAGTTGAATATGAGGCAGAGAAGGTGGTTGGAATTGTTGAAGAATTATGACTTTAATTTGAATTACCATCCTGGTAAAGCAAATGTAGTGGTTGATGCCTTGAGTAGGAAGTCATTGTACATGTCGATGCTCATGGTGAGGGAGTTGGAATTAATTGAGCAATTCCGAGATTTGAGTTTAGTATGTGAGGAGACTCCTGATAGTGTGAAGTTGGGAATGTTGAAGTTGACTAGTGGTATTCTGGAAGAAATCAGAGTGGGACAACAATCTGACTTGAAGTTGGTTGACCAGTTGACATTGATCAACCAGGGTAACGGAGGTGAATTCCGGATTGATGAGAATGGTGTGATGAGGTTCAGAGACAGGGTGTGTGTCCCAGATGTCCCAGAAATTAAGAAAATAATTCTTGAGGAGGGACATCGAAGTAAATTGAGTATTCATCCTGGTGCTACGAAGATGTACCAGGATTTACAAAAGTTTTTTTGGTGGCCAGGTATGAAGAAGGATATTGCAGAGTTTGTTTACACGTGTTTGAATTATCAGAAATCGAAGATTGAGCATCAGAAGCATTTAGGTATGATGCAACCATTGAATATTCCAGAGTGGAAATGGGATAGCATTTCCATGGACTTTGTGGTGGGGTTGCCGAGAACTGCAAAGGGAAATGATTCAATTTAGGTGATTATGGATAGATTAACTAAATCAGCTCATTTCTTGTCGATGAAGATTAATCATTCTATGCAGAAGTTAGCTGAGATGTACATTGATGAGATTGTGAAGTTGCACGGTATACCTTCGAGTATTGTGTTGGATAGGGACCCGAGATTTACGTCGAGGTTTTGGAAGAGTTTACAAGATGCTTTGGGTACTAAGTTGAGGATGAGTTATGCATATCATCTGCAGACGGACGGTCAGATGGAGAGAACTATCCAATCCTTAAAGGATTTGCTGAGGGCTTGTGTGTTAGATCAAGGAGGATCTTGGGATAGCCATTTGTCATTGATTGAGTTCACATATAATAACAGCTTTCATGCTAGTATTGGGATGGCGCCGTATGAAGCTTTGTATGGAAGGAGGTGTAGAACTCCATTGTGTTGGTATGAATCAGGCGAGAGTGTTGTACTCGGGCCTGAGATTGTGCAGGAGACGACTGATAAGATTAAGATGATCCAAGAAAGGCTGAGAGCTTCTCATAGTCATCAGAAGAGTTATCATGATAAGAGGAGGAAGGCACTTGAATTCCAAGAGGGAGATCACATGTTTTTGAGGGTGATGCCGGTGACTGGTGTGGGTCGAGCTTTGAAGTCTAGGAAGCTCACTCCACGTTTTGTTGGTGCGTATCAGATCTTGCAGAGGATAGGGGAGGTGGCCTATCGAATTACTTTACCGCCGTTGCTGGCGAATTTACATGATGTGTTCCATGTGTCTCAGTTGAGGAAGTACATTCCGAATCCATCGCATGTGGTTCAGATGGATGATGTACAAGTGAAGGATAATCTAACTGTTGAAGCATCACCTGCGCGAGTTGATGGTCGTGAAATGAAGCAACTGCAGGGTAAAGAAATAGCCTTGGTGAAGGTGTTATGGGGTGGACCAACTGGCGAAAGTTGGACTTGGGAGCGTGAAGATCAGATGAAGGAGTCGTATCTGACTCTGTTTCCTTCGTAGTTTTCGAGGGCGAAAATTCTTTAAGTGGGGGAGAGTTGTAACACCCCAAAATAATTATAATATTTATTTAATTTATTTATTATGATTATTCGGTGTTTCGGTGAATTTTGGTGAATATTGTGACGCTTGGTGAATTGGCGCGGTGTTGTGGGGTAGTATTGAGTTAAGGGAATATTGAGGTACTTAGAATTAGTAAATTAATTAGGATTATTTTATTAGTAATAATAATAGAATTATTTGAATATTTAGATTATTATTTGGATTATTAATATTATTATTATTATTATTATTATTACCACTATTATTTAAAATAGTTAAGAGGACCATTAAGGGTAAGACGATATTATTGAGAGTGTTAAGTGAGAGTAATATGGGGAAGTCACAATTGGGGTCCAAGGGGTAGGTTTGACAAAAAGAAAAGTGGGAATTAGGGAAGTTATTCTGTGCAATCGTAAGAAGTGAAGAGAACAGAGAAAAGGAGGTTAGTGCACAGAGAACGAGGGAGAATTCACCGTAGAACCCCAAAGAAGAATCTTTTGCTGGAAAATTCGAGGTATAGGGGGTTAATACAGGTTAATATGTCTGATATGGGTTTAAGGTAGAGGTAGTTTTGTGTGTTATGTGTCTTTGGCGAGTTTATGATGAAACTGTGATGAATCCTCGTATGATGAATTTTGTGATGAATTTTCGTGGACCTGTATGTGTAATTGTTGTCTGTTATGAAAATTTGTGTGAATGCTGTCATGGATATTTGGAATCGTAACTGTCTATGCTGTTCTTATGATGAATAAAAAAACCAAAACCAGATCTGTAAGCTGAGAAAATTAGGACTTGGTAACTAGGAGAAGGTTGATGAAAATAATGAAGTAGGATTATAACTTAGGTCTGTGATGAATCGAACAGGTTTTGGGTCTGATTTTGGAAGATCGAAGGTTCTGGAATGGGAAAAATTTCGTGCAGATGCGAAATCTGAGTTTTTGGAGGTCCGACTGGCCATACGCGTAAGGGAGGGAGTCTTACGCGTATGAAAGGGACATCCCCAGGGTGTTACGTGTAGCATACACACCCGTCCCCAGGGCCAGCACGACCCTCTGCCAATACGCGTAGTGTACACGTAAGGAGAGTATGGCCATACGCGTATGGGAAACCATTAAGCGTATGGGAAGCTTGGAGTGAAGGGGGAATACGCGTATGGAAATCCATTACGCGTATGGGATTCTTGGGAAGGGGACCTACGCGTATGGGCTAGGCATTACGCGTAGGGGGAGGTTACAAGGAGTTTTGAGAGGAGAACCCTCTCTGCTCGTACGCGTAACAAGGAGGGTGATACGCGTAAGGGAGGCCTGGGCAGGTGGCCCTACGCGTATGATACGCAGGCCAGTGGGCGAGGAAAAGAGCCATAGGCGTATGGGTCAGGGCCATACGCGTATGGGCAAGGCTGTTGTCGGATTTTTCTGTTTTTGCGATTTTTGTCCCGATTTCGCTTGTGATGCAGTTTCCTTGAAACGTAAGACTATGATGAAGTAATAAAACATGGGTAAACTAGTAATGAGGTTGAAGGGGATAAAACCGGGAAAATTTTGACGTGATGATGATGACATAATGAATTATGAGGTATAGTGACGAATTGTGACGAGTGTGAATTGGTGTTGTATCAATGATGTTTGATGATGATTCATGAATGATGATGCAATTATGACGATTTTATGACGATGATTATTATGACGCTTTGCATCATGCATTCATGCAAAGTCGGGACTCCTGTCTATTTGGTGGCCTCAATCCCATTGTGTGGATTGAAGTGTTTTATGACGTGCTCCAGTTCTTGTGTAGAATCGATCCTATTGGTGGGGATCTTTCGAGGGTGATGGCCCAGTGCCCATTAATTATGATGAATTGGTACCACATGCATGAGTCTATGATGTTGCATTTGCATACTATGTGGCATTGCATTCTATTGATGTATTTGATACGTTAATGATGTTTGTGAATGACTTGGTGATGTTGGTGTTGCGACTTTATCTTTTGCTTATATTTTATATATTGATTTCGTGATTACTCGACCTGCCTATTTGAATGTTGCCTCCACGTGGGTAACGTGCAGGTGATTAGGCTTAGCTTTCTTAGTGCTTGAAGATTTAGCTTTCAAAGTATTTTGGTTTCTCTATCGGTTTAGAGGGTTTTGCTCTAATATGTAACATCGGGTCGGGATGTTTGAGTCGAACGATTTACGTTCTTTTATTTGTTGGCATGACGATGTTTTTTGAGTTTTATTTTAAGAAGATTTTGGATTATAAGTTGTTTTAAAATTTTGATTTCCGCTGCGTGATGTTTAAATAAATTCATCATGGTAAAACCCATGTTACGGAGCAGGTGGCTATTTGAAGTAGTTGTGACGAAATGTGGCGCCCTTTTGAAATTTTACTCTGATATAATTGTTGTATTTATTATGTTGTTTGCCGGGTAGAATAAAGGGTGTTACAAAGTAAGCTAGCATGAATTCAATTTTGATTGATCAACCCTAAGCTTCAACGGTTTATCTTTCAGTTTCAAGATGGGGGTTTTGAATAACTTGATTTTGACTTTCTTTCATAAAACACTATGGACCACACTTTTACTTATTTGATATTCTTTGGCACAATGCTTCACATTTTCACTAGACGGGATCTCACTTGTAATTAGTCCAACCTGTTAATATGATGAAGACACTGGTTGTTCCTCAAGTTTCAGGCACAGAAACTTATTTTGAAGTGCTCTTTAGCTTACTTCAATTACACATGTTGTGTATTTATTTGAATTGTACAGTGTTTGCTTTGTAAAATTAAGTCTTAATTAAGCAGTATTATCCTCCCCTTATAGATTCCTCAAGTATCCACTTGTTTCCTATTTTCAAAAAAAAAAAGTCTTCTCCTTACTTTAATGTGGTGTCTGTGATGTGTAGTGATGGAGCATAACAAGAACCATGGTGTGTGGTGTCTGTGATGTGTGGAAGATGTCTTAACTGATGTTAGAACATCTTTGGGTTAGTTATCCTTGGTGAAGGATTTCAGGTTCTATGATGAACTGATTACTTGCATCGTGTCTAAGAAGTATCTACATTGTCATACGGGAGAATGATGGAGTCGAAGAACTGTCTTGGAGGTCTGATGTAAGGTTTTGGAAGACTGGAGTGGATCATGGGTTGATTGCATAAAGGTCTGGTTTCTAATGCGCTCAGAAGAGGATATTCACCAAAAATCATATGTATTCCAGGTTATCATATGGGAGAATGATAAGGAATTACTGTCTTGGATTGTGGGGTGTCTATCTATATTGCTGGCTGGGTAAGGTCAGTGGAAAATCTTGCGAAGGGGATGTTGCCCTGGCTGCAAGTCATGCTAGTAGTGGATCAGTTTAGCAGTTGTGAAGTTCTAGAGCATGCATACGATAACTAACATCGTTATAACAAACTAAGGGGTCTGTGAATCTCTTTGAGGAATGTGAAGCATTTTGATTTAATTGGATTGTGCCTCAAGCAGTTGGAGGTCTATACATGAGAATTCAAGAGGAGTTCGTGTAGTGCGTAGATGGTTGCAGGATGGGGGGGGGGGTCAATTGGACTTTGATCTCAAGCCAAGAGTTTGTTATGGTTGGTATACATTTCCTCACGGGTAGCATGATGGTGATCATATATGAGTGATTATTGTTTCTTGTCAGAGGGAGCAATAAGAGAGTTGGTGATTGTGTTCAGCTGGTAAGTTGAACTGAGGGTGCACTCTTGAAGACATGAAGATGCATCTTATGTTTTCCTTTCATTAGCTTGGGTGTTCTGTGGAGGAGCACTAGTTACCTTAGAGAGGGGTAGATGCCCCTTGATCTAAGATGAATTACTGCGAGGATGCAGTGGATGTTCCGGTTTGCATTTGTGCGTCAAGCAAGCTGAGATGTCAAGGAGGATGTCTTGACATTGTTGTATTATTGAAAGTTGTGGGAAACTTGGCAGTGCATGTTAAATGGTTCTTATTGGATGCTTAAGAATCATTGATTGAGTCTGGGGGAATTTATTTTTCTCTGCAGGCTGTGATCACAAAGCTGTGAAGATTTTGCTCAATACAGAAATCTATTGGGAGCTAACTGGGAGAAATTGGTTTTCTGTAAATGGAGAGGAAGGGCAAACAAATTATGTTGTATTCTTTGTTACTAAATCTGGATTAAGCAAATCCTAGCGGTGGGGACCATAAACCTAACATATGCAGGATAGGCATCAGAACAATGTTCAGAAGTAGGCTCAAAGACAAGTCAGAAAAAGTGGAATTTCTCATAACTAACTTGACCAGCAGTTATTGCACTCCTTGACTAGTATTTTGTCTGGATTTTCTCTACTCACATAACTTCTTCATATTTAAGGAAGATCGAGCTAGACCATCGTACTTAGAGTAAGATAAAATGTGTTCTGTTTGTGTGTGGGTAAGCACTATTTGGGTCTGGATGTGCATGGGCCATTTTTGTCAATTTTTGGCTAAAAAGGGGGAGAATGGCTTATTACTACTGAGATGTGTATGGTGTATGTGTCTTGTGCTACTGATCTGCAAAATGTCTCAAAGGATGCCTCGACATTTTTGGTATATGCATATTTGTGTTTTGTGATCAGAGTTAGGGAGCAAGTTGTGTCTTGTGATCTGAGTTACATCCTCTATGTATCCAGTATCACAAGGGAATGAAGATGGTAACTAGATCTTATCTTCTTCCTCTTCCTTAGCACTTGCTTCAAGTACTTTTCCACTGCATGCACCATCAGGCTGAAAGAATGTTTTAGCCCAAATTTGTCAAAAGGGGGAGATTGAAAGCTCCGAGTGTTTGACTAAATTTTGGTAAAACATAAATGTTGTGAAAGATGTTTCAACATGGAGGTTTTCAACCCCAGAATAAAGATGTCAAGTAAAATGTCACAACATGAAGATTCGACATCATGACTGTTACAACAGGTTTTGGTTTTAAATATGTTCCAAGATTCAAGGCAATTGGCAGTGGATCAAGGATCAAATATATGAAGCCCAACTCAGCAGAAAACTATAAAAGAAGACCAAGACCTAGACAGAAAAGTGAGAGCAGATGACATAGACTTAGGAATCCTATTTTGTAAAGTAGGTTTTAGGTTTTAAGAGTCGTAGGTTTCTCTTGTAAGTCTCCCTTTGTATCAGTTGATACAATGTGGTAGATATAGGTGTCGCACAGATCCATAAGCCTTGAGGTATTGGATTGTGTATTGTTCTTGGATGAAGCTTTTAAGCAAATCTGGGTTAGCTTGTTTATCAAGTATGCTTGACAGATTTCTGTATTGATAAGGATAATGTAGAAATCACAGTTGGTGATTAAGGGAAGTGAGTGGGGTATCTCATATCAGGGTTCTAAACGTTAGAGTTTAACCTTGGTAAAGATGTTCATTGGGTGGATGTTAGGTATAAAGTTGTAACGGGGGGTTTAACTTTGTAACAGTCTACAGATAGTGGAGTCTTCTTCCTGGATTGGTATCCCCCAGATGTAGGTGAGTTTGCACCGAACTGGGTTAACAATTACTGTGTCCTCTATCATTCTACAGATTTATGTTTTCTGTTAGGGTTCATGATAAACATGTTGGATCAGATGTAAAATTCTGGTATCAGATATGAGATGTCGAAATAGATGTCACGACACTAATATCTGAACAATGATTAATATAAGAATGATATAAAAACAGTAAACAATAGCAAAGAGACACAAATAATTGTTAACCCAGTTCGGTGCAATCACACCTACGTCTGGGGGCTACCAAGCCAGGAAGGAAATCCACTAAACAGAATTAGTTTGAAGACTCTCAGTAAACACACTCCAGTTTACAATCTTCTCGCCTAATCTCTACCTGTGAGATTTCTGTCTAAGACACTTAGACAAGAGACACCTCTCACTCCCCCTCAACCACATGCAGTGATAACTACAGAACAATACTAAAGAGAAAAGCACACTTCAAATACAAAGCTTGATCTTGCTTAAAATCTTCAATCAAGAACAAAGCACTCGTACTTAAAAGCTTAGAGTGGACAAATTACAACTCAACTAACCAGTCCAATTCAAGCATCTAATAGATGAATGAATGGCTCACAAAAATAATACAATGCTTAAACCCTAAAACTCGAACACAGCTTTCAATGACTTATTCTCCCCCCTCAGCAATTAGGGTTGAATATCTTTAAATAGTAATAAACTCCTTGGGCTTGGGAATTAGCAGATCTTTGATTCAATTAATAATTAAAGCTAATTATTCTCTATATCTTTTTGCAAGAAAATAGCAACAACCTATTCTTAAAAATATCACAGAAATTTCTTGCTACAATTTAAAGATACTCCAAGATTTTCGCACGCAATTACTAAATAAAAGCATAACAGATTGCAAAAAGAGCGCAGCAAATAAATCATAACATTCTCAACAGAAAGTTCTGTTAACAGATGTTAGGGCATCGTGTTTGACATCATGCACAAATTCCTGCAATACTAAGAGACACCATCTGCAGAATGTTAGAAACAACATGTCAAGACATCAAGTAAGACATCTTGATGAACCACTTTGTTTTAGCAAAATTGCTGCCAATACAGAACTAACAAACTCCCCCTTTGGCAAATTTTGGCTAAAACATTATAGCTTGAACAATGAACAGAGATCCTTGCAGCAGAAGCAACACACAAACACATCTAACATTCCAAGATAACCAGAAACTCCCCCTCAAGCCAAGGAGCAGAGAAAACCAGCAAAGAAAACCAAGAAAACCAGCTGCACACACAGAACAAAACTACTAAGCTACTCTCCCCCTTTTTAGCCATAATTAGACAAACATCAGATAGAAAAATCCATAACAAACATAGCTAAAATTATCATATAGAAGCTGTCATCAAAAGAGCAGTACAAACATCTTCAAAATTAAGATTATGCACACAAGAGTGCCACCAGAAAACCAGAACAGAATTCAAGCACACAAGGGTGCCAAAAGAAAACCAGAAAAAGAACCAAAATAACAACAAAAAAAACTTTATGAACAGATCACTCAAGCATCTCCAGAACCAGCAGAGTCCTCACTCTCAGAATTGTCTTCATCACCCTCTGCATTTCCATCAGACTCACCAGAACCACCCTCCTCAGAACCTTCCTTCTCATTTGCATCCTCAACAGTATCACTTTCAGCCATTCTAAGAGTCATGATCATTCTTTCAAACTTCAGTTTTCTTTCAGTACTGACTCTAATAACCTCAGCCAGTTCCTTGCAGGCTTCTACCAACTCAGAAATTACCCCAGACTTGTTTGTGGGCTGGTGTGAAGTAGAGGCAGATGTCATGACAATGTCAGTGACATATTGACCTTCAAATAATTTATAGTGAAGGGACAAGGCAGACCCCTTTTTGCAAACAACATCAGAATGAGATAGGATACCAGGGTGCTGATTTAAAATAATGCCACAGATAAGGGAGGGGAAGGCAATGGGCATCTTCACAGCAAAAGTGCCAGCTTGCTTCATAGTCTGATCAAATATAAAGGAACCATAATCAAAACTCTTCTTAGTCCCAACAGCATATATAAACCTTCCCAAACCAACATAAATAGTGGAAGTGTGATTTGTGGGGACCCAGTTAGTAGCACCTATCCTATGCAAAATAGCATATTTAACATTTAGCAGGCCAGCAGATAACTTGTGTTTCATAGGCCAACCTTCAACCTGATTAGCTGTGATAGTTTTGCACACCTGATTATCAGTAGCTTCAAGCTCACATTGATCATCTTCATTTCTGCCAAGGTACTTGTTGATTATGGTAGGAGAGAATTCCACACACTTTCCTCTAACATACACCTTTCTGAAATCCTTACTATTCTTATCATTACAATCAACAGGAATGTTGACTATAAACTCCTTCACTAGCACATCATAGCATTTTGAAAACTTGGTCACTGTGTTCATCAATCCAGCATGCTCAATCAAAGCCATTACCTCCTTACACTCCAAAGCGTCTTTCCCTAACTCTCTCTCTAGTGCTATCCTTATTTGATAAACATACTTCCACATTTGAACACTATCAGCATAGTGGAAGGAGATGTTATCCAAAGGAACATCAGGGACTATTCCAGAAATCCTTTTTAACACAGTCTTTTTCACAGGAGTGATATTTTGGACATCTTCTTCAACATCAAAGTCTGAATCAGTGTCAGACCTAGCCTTCCTTTTCTTGGAGCTGGTAGCCACCTTACTCCATGATTTTGAATGGCCAACAGCAGGTTTCTTTTTAGTACTCCTAGCAGGAGTTTTCTCAACAGTAGTTATTCCTCTTCTGGTCCTCAATCTTTTGACCATCCCAGGGTTCACACAAGCAATCAGGTCATTGTCTGACAGATCATCAACATTCACAATATTGTCAGCCTTTGCATGCTCCTTTTCCTTAGGGTCAGGATCATTACTCTTGGTATGAGAGCTTTTCTTTGCCGAAGATGTTTCAACATCTTGTTCAACCACAGTTCCAGCATTTACCAACACAGAGCTAGCCAGTGTGTGAAGATTTTCTTCTATGTTATCTTTCTCATAATTTGAAGTATCATCATCCCTTTCCTCACTTTGATTCTCATTTAAAGTGGGGACAACATTAATTTGAGCAAGTGGGATCGAAATCCCAGGAACCTTACGATCACCATACAACAGTCCAGTGACAATACTTTTAATGGTTATATCCACATACTTACTACCTTCCCTATGATCATAAGAAGACTCAACAGTGGTTTTAGAGGAGTTACCTTTAGGTGTACGTTTGGAACTTCTTACATGCAGTTTGCTAGGCCTTGTCTTTTCAGTTTCAGAATGGGGAATCATGGATAATGGAGCAATGTCAAGAACAGCTTCAGGAGAGATACTTTTCGTAGAAACCCTAGATTTCAAAGGAGTAGGATTTTTAGCAGGAGAGTTCTTGGACGGAGAAGAATATTGTTGAGACATCGTAAACTTCTTGCAAATGCTTGAACTAGGAGTAGAAAGACTTCTTTTTCTGAGAGGGAAGGTGAAAAAACTGAGCACGTAAGGAGCAAGATGGATGTAGCGCGTGGGAACAATGTGATAAAATGATTTCCTATGGTAGAGGGGCTGCTTTTGTTGGAAACTTAAAAGCAAGTAAATGATATTTCCACAAAATAGTAAATGGCTTTTTAAATTTTTAAATTTCAATGAAAGTAGCCCACACGCCATTAATTGCTACAGATCTTCATAAATACAAATGCCTAATTTTCCTCTTAAGATTTCAAATTGACTTGCACCCAAAGCCTTAGTGAAAATATCAGCTAACTGCTTCTCTATGGCAACAGGTTCTAGAGTAATAACCTTGTCTTCTACAAGTTCACTTATGAAATGACGAATATCAATGTGTTTGGTCCTGCTATGTTAATAGGGTTCTTGGATATGTTTATAGCACTCAAACTGTCACAATATAATGTCATGACATCCTGTGTGACATTATATTTAGTGAGCATTTGTTTCATCCACACTAGTTGAGAACAACTACTTACAGCTGCTATATACTCTGCTTCAGTAGTAGATAGAGAGACACAATTTTGCTTTTTGCTAAACCATGATATAAGATTGTTCCCCAAGAAGAAGCAACCTCCTGAAGTGCTTTTCCTATCATCGGCACTTCCAGCCCAATCAGCATCACAATATCCAGATAAAGTATAGCCAGATCCATGTGTGTATTGCATACCATAATCACATGTTCCATTTACATATTTTAGAATTCTCTTGACTTGATTGATATGACTCACTTTGGGCTCAGCTTGATATCTAGCACAAACACCTACAGCAAAAGCAATGTCAGACCTGCTAGCTGTAAGATAAAGTAGGCTTCCTATCATACTCCTATATAAACTTTGGTCCACATTAACACCATTTTCATCTTTAGACAACTTCAGATGAGTAGGAGCAGGTGTTTTTTTGTGACTGGCATTCTCCATCCCAAACTTCTTAACTATGTTCTTGGCATATTTACTCTGAGATAGAAATATAGATTCTTCTATCTGCCTGACTTGCAACCCAAGAAAATAAGTTAACTCACCAACAAGACTCATCTCAAATTCAGACTGCATTTGTTGAACAAAATGTTTAACCATCTTATCTGACATCCCACTAAACACAATATCATCAACATAAATTTGAGCAACCATGAGTTTCCCTCCTTCATCTTTGACAAAAAGAGTCTTATCTATGCCACCTTTTCTGTATCCATGCTCAACAAGAAATTCAGTAAGTCTCTCATACCACGCTCTTGGAGCTTGTTTCAAACCATATAGAGCTTTCTTCAACTTATAAACATGTGCAGGATAGGTTGGATCAATGAATCCTGAAATTCTGGTATCAGACGTGTGATGTTAAGGTGTGATGTCACAACAACACACTCTGCACAATGGACAACAATAACAGTAAAATAACACCAAGAATTGTTGACCCAGTTCGGTTACAACCAACCTACTCTGGGGGCTACCAAGCCAGGGATGGAATTCACTACTTGTAGATATAATTTACAGACTCAACAGCCCGTTGACAATCTCCTAAACTTATACTCTACTAATGACTTCCTACCTAAGAAACCACCTAGGTATGATAACACCACTCAATCCCTTACAAACACTCAAAGAACCCACTTTGAGTACTCTTGATCTTACTTCACAGCTTTGTTCAAGCAAACACTCTCTATTACTTCACAGCTTCTAGAGAGGACAGAAACTCAACACCTATTCAAACCCTAGAATAGTGTAAATACAACTCGTACAAAATACTCAAGACACTCAGCCTATGCTCTTGATCTTCTCTCTGTATTTCTGTACCTTTTTCCTTTGGTCTTGTGCGCTTTATATAGCTCCTTGAATTGGTCTTGGACTTGCTACAATATCTCCCAGATTTGTTATTTAAAACTGAATATTTAAAACAGATTTTCTCCTAAAATCTTTTTAAATCTTCAACCTTTTAAATCTCCTACAAATCTGCAACAGATCTCCTATGCAGCAGCAAATATCTATCCCAATATATTCGCATCCAATGAGACAGCTTGCTCTCCACAATTCCAGCTAATACGCAACCCTAACAAACTTACAACCTGCTGTTGTTAATTCTGCAGATCTGATGTTACAACATCACCTGTGTGACATCAGACATCCAACTTCAGCAATTAATTACTTAACACAGCCCAGTGTTAAGACTTTAATGTTGCAACATCAGCACCTTGACATCAACATTGAATATACTTTGTTTTACCAAAATTCCAGCCAATCCAGGAACTAACAATCTCCCCCTTTGGCTAATTTTGGCTAAAACAATCTCTGCATCTTCAGAGACTTCAGCAGCGGAATAATCTTCAAAAGTTTGAAACTCTCATCAGCAGCAGTTTGACACTTTACATAGTCTTCATCACTTGATCTGCTGCAGTAGCATCTTCATTATTGACAACAACCAATTGGTGCTCCCCCTCTAAAACATGAACCAGCATCACAGCTGTTCAGTAGCTCACAATGTGCAGCACTTTTCTCCCCTTTGATGTCTGCTTGGCTGCACTCTTCAATTGCCATGATATCTTCACTAGTTCAGTCAAAACTCCCCCTTAATGCAGCATTACCACTTTTCAACTAAACACCTTTTAGCAGCATCAATTTATCTCCCCCTTAATATCTGCATCACATTAGCAGCATATGGCAATAATAATCTTGACTATCTTGGCTATTTTCTCCCCCCCCCCCCCCATTTTAGCCACAATTAGGCAAACTTCAGTTAGAAGCCCTATTAACTATAGTCAGTATACCCTAGCTCTCATTGTTAGCCTTTCAGTTAGTAAACAGGAAAAAAAAATCATAGAAGGAAACTAAAAACATAACCAGTGCATAAAACAGCACAATATTCAAATTACAAAACCAAGCAAAGACAGAAAATAAACTAAAACTACTAGGTGCAAAAGCAAATAAGCTAGTCTTCATTTGAACTAGATTGTTCTCCAGGATTCTCTTCCTCCTCCTCTGAGTTATCCCCACTGGCATTTTCACACTCATCAACTTCATCTTCCTCAGAGCCATTAACATTGTTCTCAACATCATCACCACTGTCCAGTTCTAACTGCTGGATCAGCTTTTCAAGTCTCTCTTTTCTAACCAAACTGGTACTGATGACTACCTCAAGGTCTTTGCACATGGTCTTCAATTCTTCAATCAGTTCAGCCTTTGTAGTCTTCTTCTTGACTTCAGCAGTTGATGTTAGAACAATGTCTGGAACATGATGTCCAGAAAATAGTTTAGGGTGTAGGGACAAGGCTGTCTTCCTCTGGAAAGCTATGTCTGAGCTTGTTAAAGTTTCAGGATGTTGCTCCAAGATGATTCCACACACAAGAGATGGGAATGCTATGGGTAACTTGATAGCGTTTGTTTCAGCATGTTTCACCACTTGCTCAAAGATGTAGCTTCCATAGTCAAACTTGATCTTCTTACCAACAACACAGATAAACCTGCCCAATCCAACAGCGATTGTTGTCTTGTGGTTTGTTGGCACCCAGTTGGCAGCACCAATTATGTGAAGAATTGCATACTTGATGCTAAGTTTACTGGCCTGCAACTTCCCTTTCAATGGCCAAACCCTTATCTGACCAGCTGTAATCTCTTTACATATATCATTATCAGTCATCTCAAGTTCACTATACTCTTCATCATCTCTTCTTAGATACTTATTGATAGTACTAGGAGAGAAATTAGTGCACTTTCCTCTCACATAAACTTTCATGAAATCAATGCTCTTTTTATCAGCAATATTTCCAGAAATGTTGACAACAAATTCTTTGACAAGACTTTCATAGCACTTAGGAAACTTGGTCACAGTCTTTACCAACCCAGCCTCATTAATCAGCTACATGATATCCTTCATCTCTAAAGCTTCTTTTCCAAGCTCCCTCTCTAGGGCCAGTCTTCTCTGACATACAAATTTCCATATTGATGCATTGCTGGCATAATGAAAGGAAATGTTGTTGACTGGAACTTCAGGGACTTTGTCAGAGATTCTCTTCAAAATTGTCCTTCTGACAGGTGTGATGTCATGAACATCATCCTCATCATCAAGGCCAGAATTAGAATCTTCCCTTATTTTCCTCTTTTTGGATTTCACAACCACTTTGCTCCATGGCTTGGTTGGACCAACAACAGCAGTTTTCTTCTTGCCTTCAGACGACTTCTTTGGAGAGGATTCAACTGTCTTTCATTTCCTTGTCTTCAGTCTCTTAGCAATACTTGGAACAGCTTTTCCAATGACTTCATCATCAGATAAATCAACCACATTGATGACATCCTCATTCTTTTCTTCACCAGGAGTAGTTTCAGCAGGAGATGTTCCAACATCTCCCTTAACATTAGCTTCCTCCTGCACATCATCTTCTTCTATTCTTACTTCAGAATCTTCAATAACAGACATAGCAAGTCTATGAAGATTTGTAGCTGCACTTTGCATGTCGCTCTTTTCCCTTTCAGAATGTTCCGCAGGCATTTGTCTCAGTGGTCTAGATATACCCTTTATAGGGAGCCCTTTCTCAAAGATTTTATCAACAATCTGACCTAAGCTTTTGTCCACATCTACCCTTTCCTCAACCGTTTGAGAAGTGGATGACCTAGGTGCTGTTTTATTACTAAATAGCACACTTGTAACTAGCTTTTTCGTTTCATTATCTCTAAAAATAGTCCCAGCCCTTTTTGGAACAAGTTTAGAAGGTCTAGCTTTACCTGATTCAGGAAGAATGGTTGAGAGGGGCTCAATGTCCATAGGATCGGATGCTAAACCTTCGTCAGTGGAAACCCTAGCTCTTCCTTTTGTGGAACTTTGACACTCAGATTTCTTGGATGGAGACGCCATGGCTCTTTTCAGTGAGAGTTGATTCTTGAAGTCGAAGGAGTTAATTCGTAGCGAGAACAGGGCCTTGAAAAAGCGTGATGTTGCACCACCGGGAAAGGGGGATAGGAGGCAAGGAGCTTGATTTGGAGTGTCAATTACTTTTTCCCTCCATAAAGACTTTCCTTTTAAACAGTTCACATCAGGACTCACTAACTCTGAGTTACCTTTCAGCATCCTGATGTCATAGTCTGATGTTATAACATCAACTTGAACATCATTAGTTGAATTTCTTTCAAGTGAAATCCACTGATAGCAGTTGTCTTTGGTTCTGGCACCCTTCATAACAATCTAATTATGCTCATCAGAAACCATACACTCATGCTTAGTGTAGTTTACCTTGTAACCTTCATCACACAACTGGCTTATGCTGATCAAATTTGTACTTAAGCCACTGACAAACAGAACATTGTCAAGTTCAGGTCTACCATCACCTTGCACTTTCCCAACTCCTGCAACAACACCTTTTTCTCCATTGCCAAATATGACCTCATGAGAGGGACAATAACTAAGATAATCAAACATGGATCTACATCCAGACATGTGCTTGGAACACCCACTGTCAAAATACCATGTTCCTTTTTTAGCCTCTTTGTCAGCCAAGTGAGCCAACAAGCACTTCACCTTCTCCTTAGGTACCCATTGTTTAACAACTTTGGGCTGTGCTCTCTCCATCTGTTTTGAGGTTGAGGGTATCCATGCAGCTTGTAGCAAGAGTACTGCATATGTCCAAACCTTCCACAATAATAGCATCTCACCCTTTCATCTCTGAATCTTCTGCCATGATGAGATTGCTTATGCTGCCATCCATAATGTGGTCTCCTCCTACCATAACTGCCCTGCCATCTATTATGCTGGTATCTTCTCCCATAGGGCAGCTGAGAATGTTGTTTCCTTAATTGTCTCCCATGATGGTGTGGCTTTCTTCTTCCATAGATATAAGGAACAGTATTGGTGTATCCATATCTATAACCATACCAGTTGTCCTGATGTTGAGACATGTACTGTTTGAACTGAGCAGCTTGCATGCTCTCGTGGTATTGTGGGGGCATATACTGACTAGCTCCTTGTGGCTGCTTTCTCTTCTGATATGGACCAGTCTTCTTCTCAATCTTCTTAGGTTGTGAAACATCAGCTTTCTTAGGGGTAGTATCCTGCTTCTTTGGCTGATGTTGAGATGAAAGTTGTGACACTTCCTTCTTTGAACCTGAAGTGATTTCTTCTGAAGTTCTCTTATCCTCAGCCACATAACCTATCCCAGCTTTGTCTCCAGCAGCTTTTTCTGACTGAAGAATCTTGTCAAGTGTGTCTGTACCACAGCTCAGCATCCTAACAGACTTGGTCATTTGATCAAGATGAGCTCTAACTAGCACCACTTCATTTTCCAGATCAGTCTTTTCATTCACTAGCTGAGCAATTTGTTGTTTGTGGCACTTGTTTTCTTGACAAATCTCAGCACTTTTTAAACACAGCTCTTGATAGGTAGAAGCTAACTCCTCATAAGTTACTTCTCCATCACTATAATCATCATCAGAAACCACAGCTCCTGTTAAAGCTCTCACATGCTTTGCTGACTCGCCTTCACTTTCACTATCAGAGTCAGACCAGGAAACTGTCATGCCCTTCTTTTGCTTTTTCAAGTGGGTGGGACATTCTTTCTTGACATGTCCATACCCTTCACACTCAAAGCACGGAACTCCTTTATCTTGGGTAGTTTTCTCTTCATCCTTCTTGCTGGTGTCAGAAGTCATGTTCTTGACATTAGGCCTGGAGTTATTATTCATTCTCTTGAATACTTTGGTGAACTGTCTTCCCAACATCACTATGGCCTGAGATAGATCCTCCTGCTATTCAGAACTCTTTCCTTTTTCTTCTGCATCATTTGTCACCAAGGCTATACTTTTTGGCTTCTTTTCTGGTTCTTCCTCATTCAACCCAAGCTCAAAAGTTTGAAGAGATCCAATGAGATCATCTACTCTCATCTTGCTGATGTCTTGTGATTCTTCAATGGCAGTAACCTTCATCTTATACTTCTTAGGTAGGGACCTAAGGATCTTCCTCACAAGCTTTTCATCTGACATCTTCTCTCCAAGAGCACTAGATGCATTGGCCAGCTCAAGAACACTCATGTGGAAATCATGAATAGTCTCATCTTCCTTCATCTTTAGGCTTTCAAATTTTGATGTTAAAATCTGAAGTCTTGACATCTTGACTCTAGTTGTTCCTTCATGAGTAGCCTGCAAGATATCCCATGCTTTCTTAGCAACTTCACAGGTATTGATTAACCTGAAGATATTCTTATCCACTCCATTGAAGATGGCATTTAGAGCTTTGGAATTTCCAAGTGCAAGCTCGTCTTCCTCCTTGGTCCACTCTTCTTCAGGCTTTGGCTTAGAGGTGCCTTCTTTATCTTTACCAGCATCATCCTTCTCACATACAACAGGTGTTTTCCACTCTTTAATAACAGCCTTCCAAGCCCTACTGTCCAAGGATTTTAAGAAGGTGGTCATCCTTGGCTTCCAATAGTCATAATTGGATCCATCCAAAATAGGGGGTCTGTTGACGAATCCTCCAACTTCTTTGTCCATCTTTACACCAGAAAGTAACTTCCCTAGATCTCACCCAGAGACAGACAGGATGCCTGCTCTGATACCAATTGAAATTCTGGTATCAGACGTGTGATGTTAAGGTGTGATGTCACAACAACACACTATGCACAATGGACAGCAATAACAGTAAAATAACACCAAGAATTATTGACCCAGTTCGGTTACAACCAACCTACTATGGGGGCTACCAAGCCAGGGATGGAATTCACTACTTGTAGATATAATTTACAGACTCAACAACCCGTTGACAATCTCCTAAACTTATACTCTACTAATGACTTCCTACCTAAGAAACCACTTAGGTATGAGAACACCACTCAATCCCTTACAAACACTCAAAGAACCCACTTTGAGTACCCTTGATCTTACTTCACAGCTTTGATCAAGCAAACACTCTCTATTACTTCACAGCTTCTAGAGAGGACAGAAACTCAACACCTATTCAAACCCTAGAATAGTGTAAATACAACTCGTACAAAATACTCAAGACACTCAGCCTATGCTCTTGATCTTCTCTCTGTATTTCTGTACCTTTTTCCTTTGGTCTTGTGCGCTTTATATAGCTCCTTGAATTGGTCTTGGACTTGCTACAATATCTCCCAGATTTTTTATTTAAAACTGAATATTTAAAACAGATTTTCTCCTAAAATCTTTTTAAATCTTCAACCTTTTAAATCTCCTACAAATCTGCAACAGATCTCCTATGCAGCAGCAAATATCTATCCCAAGATATTCGCATCCAATGAGACAGCTTGCTCTCCACAATTCCAGCTAATACGTAACCCTAACAAACTTACAACCTGTTGTTGTTAATTCTGCAGATCTGATGTTACAACATCACCTGTGTGACATTAGACATCCAACTTCAGCAATTAATTACTTAACACAGCCCAGTGTTAAGACTTCAATGTTGCAACATCAGCACCTTGACATCAACATTGAATATACTTTGTTTTACCAAAATTCCAGCCAATCCAGGAACTAACAAATCCCTTAGGTTGTTCCACATAAACTTCCTCACTCAGATAACCATTCAAAAAGGCACTCTTGACATCCATCTGAAACAGCTTGAACCTCAAGATGCAAGCAACTCCTAATAGCAATCTGATAGATTCAAGAAGAATAACAAGAGCAAAAGTTTCATCAAAGTCAACCCCTTCAACTTGAGCATATCCCTGAGCAACCCGTCTAGCTTTATTTCTTGTGACCACACCTTTTTCATCTGACTTGTTCTTGTAAACCCATTTTGTTCCAATCACATTTGTTCCTTCAGGTCTTGGAACCAACTCCCATACTTCATTTCTTTTGAATTGCCCTAGCTCTTCTTGCATGGCATTAATCCAGAATTCATCAGTTAAAGTTTCCTTGATATTTTTGGGTTCAATTTTTGACACAAAACAAGAGCTTGTGATGACTTCTCTTGATCTGGTAGTGACTCCCTCATTTGGATCACCTATGATAAGGTCTCTAGGATGATCCTTCTGAATTCTGATGGAAGGTCCTTTGTTTACTGGCTCAGAATCAGATTCTACAACAGTAGGATTAGGATCAACATTTTTGTCTGAAATTTCTTCAGATGTATCAAGGAATGTTCCAACATCTTCTAGAACATCAACCTCCTTATGCAAATCATCAACAACAACATTTATGGACTCCATCATAACCTTAGTTCTGGAGTTGAACACTCTGTAGGCTCTGCTGTTAGTAGAGTAGCCCAAGAATATTCCTTCATCACTTTTTGGATCCATCTTTCTTCTTTGTTCACGATCTGCCAAAATATAGCATTTGCTACCAAACACATGGAAGTATTTAACAGTAGGTTTTCTTCCCTTCCATATCTCATACAGGGTAGTAGTGGTTCCTGTTCTTAGGGTCACTCTATTATGAACATAACAGGCAGTGTTCATAGCTTTAGCCCAGAAATGGTAAGGCAGTTTCTTGGCATGAATCATAGCTCTGGCTGATTCCTGGATAGTTCTATTCTTTCGTTCCACAACTCCATTTTGTTGTGGAGTAATGGGAGAAGAGAATTCATGGCCAATCTTCTCAGAGGAACGGAATTCAGCAAATTTGTGATTTTCAAATTCCTTCCCATGATCACTTCTGATTCTAACAATATTACTCTCCTTTTCTCTTTGGAGTCTTTGGCAAAGCTCTCTGAAGACATCAAACACTTCAGATTTTTCTCTAATAAAACTCACCCAAGTATATCTGGAGAAATCATCAACAACCACATAGGCATACTTCTTCCCACCAAGACTTTCCACTTGCATAGGCCCCATCAAATCCATGTGAAGTAGTTCCAACACTTTTGAAGTAGTGAGATGTTTAATCTTCTGATGTGACATCTTGGTTTGCTTTCTAATTTGACATTCACCGCATACCCTTCCTTCTTCAATCTTTATCTTAGGTATTCCTCTGACAGCTTCCATGGAGATGATTCTTTTCATATCTTTTAGATGTAAATGACCAAGTTTTTGGTGCCACAACTTCACTTCATCATCTGTAGCAAGAGCATAAATGGATGAGTAACTAGAATCTAGAGGACCCTATAAGTAACAGTTATCCTTAGATCTGACTCCCTTCATGATCACTTCATTCTTTTCATTTGTAACCCAACATTCAAATTTGGTGAAGTTGACATCAAATCCTTGATCACACAGTTGACTGATGCTGATCAAATTCACAGTTAACCCTTTTACCAGTAGCACATTATCAAGGTCTGGAACTCCTGAGCAGTTTAACTTTCCAACTCCCTTGATTTCACCCTTGGCTCCATCACCAAAAGTCACATAGCTTGTGGAGTGAGATTTGATGCCAACCAACAAATTCTTAATCTCTGTCATGTGTCTAGAACAACCACTATCAAAATACCAATCCTCCTTAGCTGAGACTCTGAGAGACATGTGAGCTATCAGGCTGGTAGCAGCAGTCTTGGGAACCCATTGTCTTCCATTAGTAGAAATGTTTGTATTTGACCTAGGTTGAGGAGCAGGTTTAGGATATCCGTAGAGTCTGAAGCAAAAAGGTTTTATGTGACCAAAACACCCACAGTAATGGCATCTCCATCTTTGGAATCTTCCTCTTAAGTGGTTGGAATGACCACTCCTATGATGTTGAGGCATATTATGTTTAGGTTCAGATACATGTTTTCTCCCATGATGTTGAGACATCTGATGTGACATGTTACGTTTAGGTCCAGAAGGACTATCATCTGAAGATGATTTCTTCTCTCCCTTAAAACCCAACCCAGTAAGATCACCTGCCATTTTTCCACTCTGAAGGATTTCATCCAATGTGTCAGTTCCACTGTTCAGCATTCTGACAGACTTGGTCATTTGATCAAGTTTGGAGTTTAACAACATGACTTCATTCTCTAGCTCAACTTTTTCAGCCTTCAGTTGAATGATAAGTTTCTTCTGTTTCTCCCCTTCAAGACATACTTCTTCACTTCTGAGACACAGCTTTTTGTAGGAAGCTGCAAGTTCTTCAAAGGTCAATTCATCATCACTAGAATCTTCATCAGAGACACATCTTCCAGTCAAGGCAGTTACATGTTTAGCAGATTCTTCTTCAATTTCACTTTCAGAGTCCTCATCAGACCAGGAGACAGCTAGGCTTTTCTTTTGTTTCTTGAGGTAAGTAGGACATTCAGCTCTAATGTGACCAAATCCCTCACAACCATGGCACTGAATTCCTTTTCCTTGAGTGGATATTTCTTCAGACCTTGTTCTCCTTCCACCATCATTGGACCTGCTGATGTCAAATGAGTTATTCTTGACATTTTATCTTGACTTTATGTATATTCTCTTCATCACCTTGTTAAACTGTATTCCTAGCAGAACTATAACATTGATAGGCTTTCATCACCATCCAGGGTACTCTCCTCCTCTTCATCTTCAGTATTGGAAACAAATGCTATGCTCTTGGCTTTCTTTTCAGATATGTCACTTATTCCTAGTTCAAATGTTTGAATAGACCCAATAAGTTCATCAACCCTCATCTTGCTGATATCTTGAGCTTCTTCTATGGCAGTCACTTTCATGTCAAATCTCTTTGGAAAAGATCTGAGAATTTTTCTTACCAGTTTTTCATCAGACATCCTTTCACCTAGGGCACTTGAAGCATTGGGTATTTCAAGAATATTTATGTGGAAGTCATGCATGCTCTCATCTTCCTTCATCTTTAAGTTTTCAAACTTGGTAGTCAGCAGTTGAAGTCTTAACATCTTTACTTTGGAAGTACCTTCATGAGTAGCTTTGAGTATGTCCCAAGCATCTTTAGCTATCTCACAAGTGTTCACCAATCTGAATATGTTTCTATCATTTCCATTGAACAAAGCATTCAATGCTTTAGAGTTTCCAAGAGCCATTTCATCCTCCTCCTTAGTCCATTCTTCCTCAGGTTTCAGATCAAATGTTTCTTTTCCATCTTTCCCAATAATGACAAGATGTTTCCATCCTTTTAAAACAGATTTCCAGGCCTTACTATCCAATGATTTCAAGAAGGCCACCATGCGTGGTTTCAAAAAATCATAGTTAGATGCATCCAAGATGGGTGGTCTATTCACAAATCCTCCTTCCTTATCCATAGTACCAGAAAATGTCGTCCCAAGATCTCACCCAGAAACTGAACAGGGTGCCTGCTCTGATGCCAATTGAAATTCTGGTATCAGATATGAGATGTCGAAATAGATGTCACGACACTAATATCTAAACAATGATCAATATAATAATGATATAAAAACAGTAAACAATAGCAAAGAGACACAAGCAATTGTTAACCCAGTTCGATGCAATCACACCTACGTTTTGGGGCTACCGAGCCAGGAAGGAAATCCACTAAACAGAATTAGTTTGAAGACTCTCAGTAAACACACTCTAGTTTACAATCTTCTCACCTAATCTCTACCTGTGAGATTTCTATCTAAGACACTTAGACAAGATACACCTCTCACTCCCCCTCAATCACATGCAGTGATAACTACAGAACAATACTAAAGAGAAGAACACACTTCAAATACAAAGCTTGATCTTGCCTAAAAGCTTCAATCAAGAACAAAGCACTCGTGCTTAAAAGCTTAGAGTGGACAAATTACAACTCAACTAACCAGTCCTATTCAAGCATCTAACAGATGAATGAATGGCTCACAAAACAATACAATGCTTAAACCCTAAAACTCGAACGCAACTTTCAATGACTTATTCTCCCCCTAGCAATTAGGGTTGAACATATTTAAATAGTAATAAACTCCTTGGGCTTGGGCATTAGTAGATCTTTGATTCAATTAATAATTAAAGCTAATTATTCTCCATATCTTTTTGCAAGAAAATAGCAACAACCTATTCTTAAAAATATCACAGAAATTGCTTGCTACAATTTAAAGATACTCCAAGATTTTCGCACGCAATTACTGAATAAAAGCATAACAGATTGCAAAAAGAGCGCAGCAAATAAATCATAACATTCTCAACAGAATGTTCTGTTAACAGATGTTAGGGCATCGTGTTTGACATCATGCACAAAGTCCTGCAATACTAAGAGACACCATCTGCAGAATGTTAGAAACAACATGTCAAGACATCAAGTAAGACATCTTGATGAACCACTTTGTTTTAGCAAAATTGCTACCAATACATAACTAACAAGATGTCGTGACATCTGTGATGGTTCAGTTCTGATATTCAAGGTATCAGTCTGTTGTTGCGCCTCTGAGTTTAAATGATTATGTAGCACAATGTCTTGACATGTGTTAGGACATCTGCAGTCTGCATAGGCAAGAATTTCAACAACCTCTTCTTCCTTTTCTTCTTCATCAAGAACCTCTTTTTCTTCCTCAAGATTTTCATATTCTTGTCCAAGTGCTTCATTCGGATCTTCTTTTATTTTTGTTTCCTTCACAAGGTTGGAATTCATTTCATCATTATCCTTGTCATCTTCATTAATCATTTCCTTCAAAGTGTTTTCTTCATCTTCCTCCTCATTGTCAGTTTGATTCAAGTCAAAATATTTGGATGGACTGTCAACTGGTGGCACAACAGTGGGCGCCTCCTTCATTGGCTTCTTTTCTTTCTTCTGCTTCTTTTTCTTTGGTGGACTAGGCTCGTCTTCCTGAGGCATGCCTTTGCTTGACTCTGGTTTGTCCATATCAACATTTTCTTGTTTCTCTTCTTTTTGTCCTTCCTCTTCTTCCTTCCTTCGTTTTTCTTCTCACCCTGCTCCTCAATAACAACCTACTCAGGTTCTTCTTCTAATTCTAGCTCTCCTAAGATGTGTGTTGAAAAAGTTAGGGATCCATCATATTTACTGGGTTTTGGGAAGCAAAAAGTCTCTCCTGCCATTCAAATAGCTCCTTCTGAAATTTAAAGAAATCTCTTTGGTCCTTCTGCATTTGCTGCAAGACATTCCACAACACCCTGTCTCTCTCAAAAGTTGTTTCCTCAGTAGTCTTTTCTTGTCCTGCCTCCACCATTCTCTTTCTCCCTCTTGGCTTCATCAATGTTTGAATGGATGTTTTATTGAAGGCTGCCTGAGGTTGACATATCTTATATGTGCCCCTTTCAGGCACACCTTGACATTTGTACAACAGAGTAATGAGGCAGGAAAATACACCATTCCATCTTTCTTCTTCAAACAAGCATGGATATTTTGCACAATAACTTTACCTATGTTTATTGCACTCATGAAAGTGATGCAGTGAAGGAATAACATCCTTGGTTTTCTAACAGTTTCGTTGTGAGTGGTGGGACGGAGAGAATGTTTAAGGAACTGACTCGAGATGCAAATCCATCATTCTTACAGTTTTTTCAGAGCTTGACTCCAGCCAATTTGTACCTTCATTGCATAGTGGTGCCATGATGATATCATAGTCCTGCTCATCAAGCTTTTCTAATATATTTTGATATTCATATTCTTTCTTTGCCAAACCCAGAATAACGTTGATAGTTGCTTCAGAATAGAACACCTTCATCCTCTTGTTGGTCGGATCAGTGAGATTGGAGTAGAATTCCTTCACAATGGAAATGTTGTAGGCACTTGGTTGTTTACACAGCTTCACCCACTTCAGCTCCCTAATGATGCTTCCAATGTCTCCTGACAACCCTAGGTTATCATCTTGAAAATCAAAGCTGAAGCCTCTCTCATACAAGACTCCCATACCGCAGAACTGGTCGGTGAAGCGCCTAAATGCTTCACTGTTAATGAATGTCTCGGCAGCATCAACCTCATCATCAGAGTAAACAACATGAGGGGTGGTGTTATTCTTGGAAACCTTCTTGTAATGCTTTCCAGAAATTTCAGGTTCCATGGTTATTGGGGATGAAATGAAAATTAATGTTTGTGATGGTCAAGAGAGAAAAGAAAGCAAGTGAGAGAACTTTGTTGAATTCTGATTTTCTTATGTGATAGAAATGAACTTTGTTTTTGAAAGTTAGGGAAAAAGAAGCTTAAGCGGACAACTAATGTGATGGGGTGAAAAGCCAATTTTGAATTTCCTTCTTAAAAGTGTTTACTATGCACAGGTGGTGTGTAACAGTTATTGCTCAGACCGACGTGGCAGACAAGAGCAGTTATTGCTGACATCATGGCACAAAGCTCAAACCATCTGCATGCATTCCAATATCTCTCATCCATCAATTTTTGAATTTTTTCAATAAAAATTAATCACTAAATTCCAGCTTAGCATTTCCTTTGTCTTCCCACACTTGATGATTTTTCAAATATGACTCTTCATTTTCCACTTCAATTATTAAAAACGCCCAGGTGTCACGACACCTCTTGATAGTAGACCAAAACTTCAACATTTCAGCAACAGTGGGTTAATCACCTGGACTAAAAGAAAAAGAAAAATACATATGAAGTTGGGTTGCTTCCCAGTAACGCTATTTTAAGGTCTTATATCCTGACCAAAACAATGGATTTAATCAATGAAATTGAGGGTGCCCCTTGTGTTGTTTGAGGGGTCACCAAAATAGTTCTTAATCCTTTGTCCATTACCCTTGAATTCTTCACCAGTTTTTTCATTCAACCAATCAACGACCCCATGAGGATAAACCTTCACTAATTTGAAGGGGCCAGACCACCTTGATTTCAATTTACCAGGAAATAATTTTAATCTATAGTTGAAAATCAAAACTCTTTTACCTTCCACTAACTCTCGCTTCTGACACTTACTATTGTGCCACTTCTTGGTCTTCTCCTTGTACAATTCAACATTTTCATATAAGAACAACCTATCCTCCTCTAACACATTAAGTTGGAGCATTCTAGCTTGGCCAGCAGAGTTTAAATTGAAATTCAATTGCTTAATGGCCCAAAAAGCTTTATGCTCTAACTCAACCGGCAAGTGGCAAGCCTTGCCATAGACGAGTCTGTATGGAGACATGCCTAGGGGAGTCTTGTAAACTGTTCTATATGCCCATAAGGCTTCATCTAAATGCTTAGACCAATCTTTTCTTGTGGGATTCACAACATTTTTCAAGATTTTTTTAATTTCCCTATTAGACAACTCAACACGTCCGCTGGTTTGGGGATGGTAGGCTGTGGCAACTTTATGCTTGATAACATATTTTGCCATTAGGTTTTCAAAAATCTTATTGCAAAAATGATATCCCCCATTGTCGCTACGCGAAAAATCATAGAGTTGCCATCGAACTTTATTTATCCCAAAGAGAAAGGGAAATGTCGAGAAAACCCCATAAAGAAGGATAAGATGGTATCACAACCAAATTCAGGTTCGAAAGTTAGTTATGCAAGGGGAGGGTATTAGCACCCCTCACATTCATCGTACTAGATGGGAAACATGTTGTTTGTCTATGCGTGAATGGGTGTCATTATCTAAGGGTTGATTGCTAAAGGAGGAAAAATAAGTTTTAAATTAGTGTGCTCACCAAGGATTGGGGCCCTTGTGCCTACGTACCCTCATGGTTCAATAAGGAAATCAGAGCTCTGTAGTTTGTGGAACTAGGGGTGAAAGTGAAGGAAGGTTGCTCGCCAGTGTAACACCCTCAATCTATCCCCCAATTAAATAAAGCGATAACAAATAAATCAGAGTATAATTAAAACATTCAAGGCATAGACGGAGGCGTCACATTAATTGAAACAAAATACAACAACCTGCTCATAAAGATATGCAACAATCAGGTAGCACATAACAGAGGAACTCAGTTCCTAACACCCACAATTCAGATACAGAATAAAAGCGGAAAATCTGCAACTGAATCTCATATATATATAACATAAAAGTTTGTCTGTCATATACTAAGCCATACATATACAATTCAAAAAGAACATATACATATACACATAATCACACACGATCTCCCCGACTACCCGGTGCTACATATCAGAGCCGACCGACAAAAGAATGAAGACCTAAGCTTCACAAAAAGACCTCCAGCATCTAATTTGCAATGCCTCATAGAGCATTCAAAACAACAGAAGGGTAAGAAACATAATTATAATATAGTTGCATACAAATATATAATAATACAAAAATACACATGCAAAACATTCTCACCACAACTTACACCATAATTCAAATACAAAACAACACAATGCATATCTCATATATCCATCACCAAGGCATATCAATCATGCACAATACAATTATCACCAACATATATATATATATATATCTCAACTCATCAATTCCATTCACAATTCCACACAAAATCAATCCATTCATGATTTATGTAAATGCAAAGAGACCGACACAACTACTCTATGCAAATGCAATGCGGTACCGTTCCATCCATCATTCTCATCATTAGTTCACTCAGGAACTATTGGAATCATCGCTTGTTACTTAGTGTAACTCCCCGTCAGGAAAACGATGTTCCTCGTCGCTTTAGGTCCTCTTGGTATAAGGCTCACGACATTTATGGATCGCTTTAGGTCCTCTCGGTATAAGGCTCACGATCCGATCGCTTTAGGTCCTCTTTGTATAAGGCTCACGATCGTCTATAATCATCGCTTTAGGTCTTCTCGGTATAAGGCTCACGATGTTATAGCGGATTCCCTCTGGAACCGTTTCGTCGCTCACACCCACTAGGGTACACGACATCACAAGAATGCATATCATGATGCTTGGCATACAATGACTCATGACATTTAAATGCACGCATATACACATCCATAATCATGCATATACCATCAAATACAACACAATGCATTTTCTTGCCCTTACGCCACAAACCATCATCACAACATTTCATCACATGCATTTATCTCATACAATAGCACACAAGTCATACGGTATATATCAAAAGCACATTGCATGATAACACATCAATTACACGCAATTAAAACGGTAAAAGTCGACAAAACTACACCTTTCCAAATTCCCGACATAATTAAATCGGTCAACCATATCAAAACCATTTTAATAAGAAAGAACATTTTATAAACTTTCCAACGGTACCAAGAACGCCTCGATCCGAGTTACGGATCAAAAGTTATGAATTTTCAAAGAAAAGAATTTATTGAGAAACAGCCAGATTCGCCTGGCGACTTAGGATTTCGCCTGGCGGATCCCCCTTCGCCAGCACTTCGCCTGGCGAACTGGTGGCGAACCACAAATTTAGAAAACCCCAAGAGTTACAGAAGCTAACCCATTTTGTCTCTCCGATTTTGCCTGGTGACTTATGATTTCGCCTGGCGAATCCCCCTTCGCCAGCACTTCGCCTGCCGAACTAGTGGCGAGACCTAATTCGCCTGGCGAATCGCACCAGAACCAGAATTTTCTGCTGCGGGTTACATGGTTCCAAAACCCCAAAAATCCCATTTTTCATCCCAAATCAATTCCAACAGCAAAACAAATATCAGCAATTGCTCATAAACACAGTGTGATCATACAACGCAATTTATATCGATTTCCGTCCGCGAAAACATCGATTTCCAATCATTTTCTCATTTCCAACCTAGAAGTGAAAACTATGGAAAGGCAAGAGAACATTCAAACACACACATACATATTCATACACAAGCATAAGATAATCGAGTTTCACACCCTTACCCGATTTAATCGTGTTTGAAAAGTCGGTTGGATCAATTTCTTTCTCTCCAAGTTTTCTCCCTTTTTCTTATTTTCTTTCTCTTTTCCTTCTTCTCTTTTTCTTTCTCTCTATTTTTCTCTCTTTCTAACCTCTAAGTTCTATTTTAAATGAAAAACATAATATCTACCCATCAAAAGACTAGAATACCCGTACACTCAAATATCTCGCAAACGCTCTCAAAACGCGATAAAACATAACAACAATGAAAAATAATATATTACCAAATAAAAGTCAAAAATAAAATAATATAAAGACCAAAAATAATTAAATCGACTCAATTAAATAAATCTAACAAAACTGGGGCGTTACAACTCTCCCCCACTTAGAGATTTTCGTCCTCGAAAATATTACCTGAGACGAACAACTACGGATACGAATCCCGCATCCGACTCTCCAACTCCCAAGTCAAATTACCCTCAACAGCGCCTCCCCATGCTACTTTCACAAGCGCAATATCCTTTCCTCTTAACCGCTTCAACTCGCGATCCAAAATTCTCACTGGTAATGCCTCAACCGTAAGGTTCTCCCTTACCTCAACTTCATCCATCGGAATCACATGCGACGGATCCGGAACACACTTCCGAAGCTGTGAAACATGGAACACATCGTGCAAATTCGAAAGACTCGGCGGCAACACCACCCGATAAGCCACATCACCCACCCTCGCGGATATCTGGTAAGGACCAATAAACTGAGAAGTAAGCTTCTTCGACTTCAATGCACGGCCAACACCCGTCACCGGTGTAACTCTCAAAAATACATGATCACCTTCTTGAAACTCAAGATCTTTCCTGCTTCGATCATGATAACTCTTCTGCCTACTCTGAGAAGCCTTCATTTTCTCACGAATAAGTTTCACCTTTTCCGTAGTCTGTTGCACTAACTCCGGTCTAACCACCGAACTCTCACCAGATTCATGCCAACACAACGGCGTTCGACATCTCCTTCCATACAACGCTTCAAAAGGTGCCATTCGAATACTCGAATGGAAACTGTTGTTATACGTGAATTCCACCAACGAAAGATAACTATCCCAAACACCACCTTGCTCAAGAACATAAGCTCTCAGCAAATCTTCCAATGACTGAATAGTTCTCTCGGTCTGACCATCCGCCTGTGGATGATAAGCAGAACTCAATCTCAACTTGGAACCTAACGCCTTTTGCAAACTTTCCCAAAATCTGGAAGTAAACCTCGAATCTCGATCTGAAACAATACGCAACGAAACACCATGTAGCTTCACAATCACACGGATATAAATCTCAGCCAATCTCTCCAAAGAAAAACTGATGTCAATCCACTCGGGAATATCCAACGGTTGCAATAATCCACTAGGCTTCTGATGTTCTACCTTTGACTTCTGACACGTCAAACACGCATAAACAAACTGAGCCACATCCCTCTTTAATCCGGACCACCAAAAGATCTTCTTCAAATCTTGATACATCTTATTAGCTCCCGGATGTATACTCAAATTACTCCGGTGTCCTTCCTCTAAAATCATCTTTTTCAAGTCCGAATCATCAGGAATACAAATTCTACCACGGAATCTCAAAACACCCTTACCATCTACTTTAAAGTCACCATTCACACCTTGATCTCCAACCGTCATCAAATCAACAAATTTCACATCCAACTTCTGTCTCTCGCTAACGGTTAACAGAAAATCATTAGTGACCTTTAACATTCCAAGCTTCACGCTGTCAGATGTCAATTCACACACCAAACTCAAATCTCTAAATGCTTCCAAAAGTTCCCACTCTTTAACCATCAAAGCGGACATATGCAAAGATTTCCGGCTTAATGCATCGGCTACCACATTAGCTTTACCAGAATGGTAATTCAAGCCAAAATCGTAGTCCTTCAAAAATTCCAACCATCTCCGTTTCCTCATATTCAACTCTTTCTGATCAAACAAGTATTTCAAACTCTTATGATCACTAAAGACTTCGAATCTTGCACCATAGAGATAATGCCTCCAAATTTTCAATAAAAAAACCACGGCCGCTAATTCCAAATCATGAGTAGGGTAATTCTTGTCATGAATCCTTAATTGCCTCGAAGCATAAGCCACAACCTTACCTTCTTGCATCAACACCCCACCTAAACCAATCAAAGACGCATGACAATACACCACAAACGGTTCAGTAGGATTCGGTAAGACCAAAATAGGAGCTGTAGTCAATCTTCTCTTCAGCTCACTAAAACTTTCCTCACACTGAATATCCCAAATGAACGCTTTACCTTTACAAGTCAACTGGGTCAAAGGAAGTGCTAACTTGGAAAAGCCTTCAATGAATCTTCGATAATATCCAGCTAAACCCAAAAATCTTCTAATTTCAGTAACAGATCTAGGAGCCTCCCATTGTAGAACTACATCTACTTTAGATGGATCCACAGCAATACCATTACCTGAAATCACATGCCCAAGAAAACTCACTTCTGACAACCAGAACTCACACTTGGACAACTTGGCAAAAAGTCTCTTCTCCTTCAAAATTTACAACACAACACGCAAATGTTCCGCATGTTCCTCCCGGGACTTAGAATAAATCAAGATGTCATCAATAAACACAACAACAAATCGATCCAAATGCTCATGGAAAATACGATTCATATACTCCATAAACACACCCGGCGCATTATAAACCCCGAACGGCATCACAGAATATTCGTAATGACCGTATCGTGTCCTAAAAGCCGCCTTCTGAATATCTTCCTCTTTCACTCTAATCTGATGATAACCCGACCTCAAATCAATTTTACTAAACACACACGCACCTACCAACTGGTCCATCAGATCATCAATTCTCGAAAGAGGATACTTATTCTTAATCGTCACCTTATTCAGCTGGCGATAATCAATACACAATCGCATACTTCCATCTTTCTTTTTCACCAACAAAACTAGAGCACCCCAAGGTGATACACTCGGCCTCACAAACCTCTTTTCTAACAATTCATTCAACTGCTTCTTCAACTCAACCAACTCAGATGCCGACATACGATATGGTGCCATCGATACAGGTCTAGTACCAGGAACTAGATCTATAGAAAACTCCACCTCTCTTTCTGGCGGCACATCTGAAATATCCTCTGGAAACACCTCCGGAAATTCACACACAACTGGAAACGCACCAATTGCAACTTGACTATCCACAGTCAACGATGCTAACAACCCGAACAACTGAGCTTCATCCGCCAAAAGTTTCTTCAACTCTTTGGTAGATAAGAAACTCGATTCCTTGTCTTCCTCAAGAGAAGGAAATCGCACCAGCTTATGATAACAATCAATATGAACCCGATTAAACTGCAACCAATTCATTCCCAGAACCACATATAAACCCTCCAATGGCAAACACACCAAATCCATCTCAAAATATTTACCATAAATGGTCAAAGGACAACTTAAACAAACCAAAGAAGTAGTTACCGACCCCATTGCTGGAGTATCAATAACCATCTCTCCACCCATCGAAGACAACAAAAGATTCAAACGCTTCGCGCACTCAGACGAAATAAACAAATGAGTCGCTCCGGTATCAATAATAGAAACTAAAGGCGTACTATTAATAAAACAAGTACCTCTGATCAGACGGTCTGCACTAATAGTCTGAGTTCCTGCCAATGCAAATACTTTCCCTCCAGCCTGAGCTTGCTTTGGTTTCGGACACTTCGTACTAATATGACTAGGTTCACCACAGTTGAAACACTTCACCACATTCTTCTTACAATCAGCTGCGACATGTCCTAAACCTCCACAAATGGAACACTTCCTCATATCCTTTCTACATTCAAACTGACGATGTCCTAAGTCACCACACCTAAAACATCTCAGAGGATTAGACATACCTCCCCCACTTGGCCTTTTATCAAAACTACCCCTTTGCTTACCCTTGTCTGTTGGTGTCACATAAGGACCACCACGAAACGGTTGTTTCCCTTTCCTTTCGTTCACACTCTTATAGTCAGTAGAACGAGCTTTGTTATCCTCCACAAAAATTCTACAACAATCCACCAATTCCGAAAACCTCCTAATCCTTTGATAACCAATTGTCTGATTGATCTGAGGACGCAATTCGTTCTCAAACTTCACACACTTGGAAAACTCCGCAGTTGCTCAGCATAATGTGGATAAAACTAAACAAGCTCCATAAACCTAGTAGTGTAATCAACAACAGACATGTTACCTTGTTTCAACTCCAAGAACTCTATTTCCTTCTTTCCTCTAACATCTTCAGGAAAATACTTCCTCAAAAATTCCCTGCTAAACAAAGTCCAAGTGACCTCTTCACCTGCAGCTTCCCAAACATGATGCTTACTAACCCACCAATCATCAGCCTCCTCCTGCAACATGTGAGTACCCAGTCTCACCTTATGTTCCTCAGCATAGTCCATCACTCGAAAGATTCTTTCAATTTCCTTAAGCCAAATCTGAGCACCATCAGGATCATGTCTCCCTTTGAAGACAGGCGGTTTGTTCTTCCTGAACTCATCATTTCCACCAGCATTAGGTGCACCCCGCACAGCCTGAGCCATAGCTTGCATAGCAGCAGCCAAAGCAGTATCATTCCTACCAGCCATATCCTGTTCATATCCAATAACAACAACTATGGTTAAACAAACAGCTCACCCAACACAAAGACCAACACGGACTGGCAAGAACTGACACAAACTGACACGGACTAGCTCTGATACCACTTAATGTAACACCCCCAATCTATTCCCCCAATTAAATAAAGCGATACCAAATAAATCAGAGTATAATTAAAACATTCATGGCATAGACGGAAGCGTCACATCAATTGAAACAAAATACAACAACCTGCTCATAAAGATATGCAACAATCAGGTAGCACATAACAGAGGAACTCAGTTCCTAACACCCACAATTCAGATACAGAATAAAAGCGGAAAATCTGCAACTGAATCTCATATATATATATAACATAAAAGTTTGTCTGTCATATACCGAGCCATACATATACAATTCAAAAAGAACATATACATATACACATAATCACACACGATCTCCCCGACTACCCGGTGCTACATATCAAAGCCGACCAACAAAAGAATGAAGACCTAAGCTTCACAAAAAGACCACCAGCATCTAATCTGCAATGCCTCATAGAGCATTCAAATTAGCAGAAGGGTGAGAAACACAATTATAATATATTTGCATACAAATATATAATAATACAAAAATACACATGCAAAATATTCTCACCACAACTTACACCATAATTCAAATACAAAACAACACAATGCATATCTCATATATCCATCACCAAGGCATATCAATCATGCACAATACAATTATCACCAACATATATATATATATATATATATATATATATATATATATATATATATATATATATATATATATATATATATATATATATATATATATATATATATATATATATCTCAACTCATCAATTCCATTCACAATTCCACACAAAATCAATCCATTCATGATTTATGCAAATGCAAAGAGACCGACACAATGACTTTATACAAATGCAATGCGGTACCGTTCCATCCATCATTCTCATCATTAGTTCACTCAGGAACTATTGGAATCATCGCTTGTTACTTAGTGTAACTCCCCGTCGGGCAAACGATGTTCCCCGTCGCTTTAGGTCCTCTTGGTATAAGGCTCACGACGTTTATGGATCGCTTTAGGTCCTCTCGGTATAAGGCTCACGATCCGATCGCTTTAGGTCCTCTTTGTATAAGGTTCATGATCTTCTATAATCATCGCTTTAGGTCCTCTCGCTATAAGGGTCACGATGTTATAGCAGATTCCCTCTGGAACCATTTTGTCGCTCACACCCACTAGGGCACACGACATCACAAGAATGCATATCATGATGCTTGGCATACAATGACTCATGACATTAAAATGCACACATATACACATCCATAATCATGCATATACCATCAAATACAACACAATGCATTTTCTTGCCCTTAGGCCACAAACCATCATCACAACATTTCATCACATGCATTTATCTCATACAACAGCACACAAGTCATACGGTATATATCAAAAGCACATTGCATGATAACACATCAATTACACGCAATGAAAACGGTAAAAGTCGACAAAACGAAACCTTTCCAAATTCCCGACATAATTAAATTGGTCAACCATCTCAAAACCATTTTAATAAGAAAGAACATTTTATAAACTTTCCAACGGTACCAAGAACGCCTCGATCCGAGTTACGGATCAAAAGTTATGAATTTTCAAAGAAAAGGATTTATTGAGAAACAGCCAAATTTGCCTGGCGACTTAGGATTTCGCGTGGCGGATCCCCCTTCGCCAGCACTTCGCCTAGCGAACTAGTGGCGAACCACAAATTTAGAAAACCCCAAGAGTTACAGAAGCTAACCCATTTCTGTCTCTCCGATTTCGCCTGGCGAATCCCCCTTCGCCAGCACTTCGCTTGGCGAACTAGTGGCGAGACCTAATTCGCCTGGCGAATTCCCAATTCGCCTGGCGAATCGTACCAGAACCAGAATTTTCTGCTGCGGGTTACATGGTTCCAAAACCCCAAAAAATCCCATTTTTCATCCCAAATCAATTCCAACAGCAAAACAAATATCAGCAATTGCTCATAAACACATTGTGATCATATAACGCAATTTATATCGATTTCCGTCCGCGAAAACATCGATTCCCAATCATTTTCTCATTTCCAACCTAGAAGTGAAAACTATGGAAAGGCAAGAGAACATTCAAACACACACATACATATTCATACACAAGCATAAGATAATCGAGTTTCACACCCTTACCCGATTTAATCGTGATTGAAAAGTCGGTTGGATCAATTTCTTTCTCTCCAAGTTTTCTCCCGTTTTCTTCTTTTCTTTCTCTTTTCCTTCTTCTCTTTTTCTTTCTCTCTATTTTTCTCTCTTTCTAACCTCTAAGTTCTATTTTAAATGAAAAACATTATATCTACCCATCAAAAAACTAGAATACCCCTACACTCAAATATCTCGCAAACGCTTTCAAAACGTGATAAAACATAACAACAATGAAAAATAATATATTGCCAAATAAAAGTCAAAAATAAAATAATATAAAGACCAAAAATAATTAAATCAACTCAATTAAATAAATCTAACAAAAATGGGGCGTTACAGCCAGGATCTCGCAATCTTGTGCCTACGTATCCTCTCGTGCAATGGGGAAATCAGAGCTCCGTAGTTTGTGGAACTAAGTGTGTGTTTGTTGATTCATTTTAATGGACAATGTTATCGTTCGTGTTCTAGCCGTTAAGTGTTGCTTGTATGCTCGCACATGATAGACTTAAGCGTTTGTTTATTTGCGGTAGAATGGATGCGCTTGGATCGCATTCTAGCATTTAAACGTAGCTTGTATGCCTGTGCATGGGAGACTTAAGCGTTGTTTGAATTGCAGTAGAACGAAAGTAACATGTCCTTTATGAAAAGGTTTTTTGGAATGCCCTAAGGCGCAAAAATAGAAGTTTGATGAGTTGTTATTGATTTTAGAAAAGGCTTTTGCTTATGAAAATTGTTAGGCGAGTTTAATCGTTGGTGCTTAGAGGGAGACAAGTATCTTAAGCTCAAGCTAAGTATGACCTACAATCAGATACTCAGGAGTTAAATCAGAGTAGATAAAAATTTATTTTTCCGACAAAAACAGGGATGCCACATTTAAAGAAAGAGAACACAATCCCTGCTCACAAATTTTGATACATAACACAAAATGGAACAAACCTAAAAGGGAAACTTTTTCCATATAAAAGGAAATTTCAGTTATGGAATAAAGCGGAAAGATCCATAACTGTCTTGGTTTTCAAAATGAATTGTTTTATAACATATAAATATACATACAAAAGTAATACAAAATATATTCAACAAATGTATACATATATAACAAAAGCGATCCCCGACTCCCGTGTTACGTATCAGAGCAGACTGACTGACAAACGGATGGAAAACTATTCTTCACAAAAGCCTCCAAGACTACTAATCTGCAATTGCCTCATAGAGCAACAAACCACAGCAGAAGGGTGAGAAATAACAACTAAATCAAGATTGCATAATAATATGCAAACACATATAAATTCACATGCTTAGTTATTCTCACCACAAGCATTACATACTAATACATATAGCATGCCACATATACATAACATATATCTAATAATCCAACATACTCACATATTTGCACATAAGGCATACCAAGTTATAACATATGGAAACACACCACCACATCACATAGCATATGTCTAAACATAAAACATATTATCCACAACCAATGCATTTATCACAAATGCATATCAAATCACCAATGCTATCACAAGCTCAACACATCATCAATCAATTCACAATTTTCACACATAATCAATCCGTTCATGATTTATGCAAATGCACAGAGACCGACACAACGACTCTATCCAATGCATATGCGGTACCATCTATCCGTCAATCTCATCATTAGTTCACTTAGGAACTATTGGAACCATCGCTTGTTACTTAATGTAACTCCCCGTCGGGAAAACGGTGTTCCCCGTCGCTTTAGGTCCTCTTTGTATAAGGCACACGACGTTTATGGATCGCTTTAGGTCCTCTTTATATAAGGCACACGATCCGATCGCTTTAGGTCCTCTTTGTATAAGGCACACGATCGTCTAAATTCATCGCTTTAGGTCCTCTTTGTATAAGGCACACGGTGTTATAGCGGATTCCCTCTAGAACCGATTCGTCGCTCATACCCCACAAGGGCACACGACATCACAAGAATGCATATCATGATGCTTGGCATACAATGACTCATGACATTCAAATGCACACATATACACATCCATAATCATGCATATATAACCAAATACAACACATTGCATTTCTTGCCCTTAGGCCACAAACCATCATCACAACATTTCATCATATGCATTTTCATCACACAATAGCACACAAGTCATAGGATATCCCTATCAATAGCACATTGCATGATACACATCAATTACACACAATTACCACAGTAAAAATCGACAAAACAACACTATTCCAAATTCCCGACATAATTAAATCGGCCAACAATCTCAAAACCATTTTAATAAGAAAGAGCATTTCAATAGCTTTCCAACAATACCAAGAATGTTCAAAACGGATAATCGAAACACAAGTTACGAACGTAAAAAGAAAAGGAACCGCGAAAACACAACATTCTGCACCCTTGCTGGCCATACGCGTAATGCCCTGAGCCATACGCGTATTGCCTTGCTCACTCGCCCATCCATACGCGTATTGCCCAAAGTGATATGCGTATGGGCAGAGACTGATTTTTCCCCAAAAATTCCACTAAAAATCCAATACGCGTATTGCCTCACTCCATACGCGTATTGCCCACTCCCATACGCGTAATGACTAATTTTCTTCCTTGCCATACGCGTATTGCCCAACCCAATACGTGTATTGCCTTGCCCTGTACACGTATGGGCAGCGAAAACCCATAATTTTCCTGCATAATTTTTCCTGCGAAAATCATCCAATTTCCTCTCCAAATCTCATCTAAACACTTCCAATTCACAATATATCAACCCAAACATGTCCCAACATAATCAACAAGTATTCTACGCAGTTTATATCGGGTTTCTACCGCGAAAACATCGATTTCTAACAATTATTCATCAATTTATCAATTAGAGAAAAAGTTGTGAAACAACCAAAACAATTACAACAAACAACACATATACATACACAAGCAAGATATAATTGAAACTTCTCACCCTTACCCGATTAATCGTGCTTGAAACGGATGAATTCTCGATTTCCCTCTTCTCCTCTTTTTCCCTTCTCTTCCTTTCTCTCTTCTCTTTTTCCTTCTTTCTATTTTCTCTCTTTTTCTCTTTATTTCTATTTTATGAAAAATACCCAAGCCAAAAGACCAAAATACCCCTCAGCTCAAATATCTCACAAACGCTCTCAAAACGCGATAAAACATAAACAGCGATGAAATATATTTCGGGAAATAAAAGTTGAAAAGAAATTATAAATTATTGCAAATATTTTACCTATCAGGGAAATTAGCCAATTAACTCAATTAGCAGGTAAAATACAATAAATTCATACATTTCACAAAATTCACATAAATGAAATAAATAAATACAATTAAACAAATCGGGGCGTTACAACTCTCTCCCCCTTAGAAATTTTCGTCCTCGAAAATATACTGATACGAACAACTCGGGATACGACTCTCGCATCCGACTACCCAACCAACATGCCAACCAAAGGCACACTACGAATAACATAACTGACAAACCACCTTGCTAACAGCAACTACAACAACGACACGACAACGACGACAACTACAACGACAAGATGCAAAGCCCATAGAATGCACTTGACGACTAACTCACGACTCAGAGAATACCTATGTTACGAACACACACAGGAATTAGCTACTCGCACTTGAACCAATACGATAGAAACGAGGCAACAACACAAACAAGAACATAAAGTTCCACAACCCAACATCGTTTCAACAACCTCTACATAACCATAATGCCAACATCCTTGTCACACAACAATATTGTAACAATGCTACGATTCACCCATCGAACATACAACCAAAACATCCATCTACATAGTAGCCCAGGAATAATATTTAAACCTTTAGCCTAACACTTCCATTCTGAAACCTCCAATGGTCTCATCATTTCAACATGTTTCCAATGTTCAACCTAGGAACTCTTACAAGTCCCACACGCAAATACAAAATGTGCCACATCACGCTTCCGCTGCGCACTCTGATTACTCGAAACTATCAAGTCTACCAATCTCATGTCCAAAGTCTAACTCTTTCTCACTTCTGCCAAAAATCACTGTTCACTTTAATATCCCCAACCTCACACTCTCCTGTGTTATCTCACACACCAGACACAAGCCTCTGAACTGCTTAAATAATTTTAATTCTCTGACCATCAAAACAGACATGCATAACAACTTTCGACTTAACTTTTTAGGCACAACCTTAGCTTTTCCCGAAGGATAATCCAAGCCAAATTCATAACTCGTCACTAATTCCAACCCTCCTCGTTGTCTCATACTCTATCCCTTCAGACCAAACAATTACTCAATATTCTTGTGATTACCAAACACTTTGGACCTAGAACCATAAAGATAATACCTCCAAATATTCCAACACAATACAACCGCAACCAATTCCAAATCCGAAATAGTATAGATCCATTTTATGAACCCTTAATTGTCGTAAAGCATAAGCCACGACTTTACCCTCTTGCATGTCAACTGAGATAACAGAAGTACGAACTTACCAAAGTCTTCCCTAGCCTGCAGTAACAACCAACTAAGCCCAAAAATTTCTAATCTCCTTAACCAACTTCAGAGCCTCTCATCGTAGAGCTGCATCTACTTCCGACGGATCCATAACCATACTCTCATCCAAAATAACATATCGAAGAAAAATAACCTTTTTCAACCAAAATTCTCACTTGAATAACTTAGCATAAAACTTCGTATCTTTTCAACACTTGTAATTCAAATCTCAAACACCCTACATGCTCTTCCTCTGAGTTTATAACAGATCTGAATATCCTCAATCAAAACCACGACGAACTTATCTCATTAAGTATGGAAGATACGATTCATATACTCCACAAACATTATAGACGCAATACTAACACCAAATACCATCACGGTATGTTGTAATGCCCAACCAAATTCCAAAAGATACAAATTCTTAAAACTTTTTGCAAAACTTTTCACTGGGTAACCGGTTACTCACAAACAAGCTTAACCGAGTAAATAACAGCCTATCCCGATGATAACAAACATAACCAGTCACATTAAATCGATCGAAGCCTCAACTCACACAATTCCCTACTCTTATCAAACATTCCAAACAATTGTAATTTCACTCAAACTCAACCAAACCAATCCAGTCATCTGTTCATGAAAGTGGACGCTTGTTCTCAATCGTCACCTTATTCGACTGTTAGTAATCCATACACAATTTCTTCTCTTAACAGTCTGAATTCCATAAATCCCAACATGTCGCAAAAACCAACCCATAAAGAACTCTCAAATTTTACATCCACACCTAAGGGTTTTCTCAAGATTTCCACTAATGCTCTAAACCTCCAAAGACTCCAAACCTCACTAGAACTCTAAGGTTGGCTTCTCGTAGTCTCAATACCATAATCACCTCATACTTGTTACTCCATTCAATTATCCTTCCTTTTTGTTACTAACAATACTGGAGCTTGTCGCTCCCAGGATTTTCATCTAGGTACAAACGCGAGAGTGGCGCGGAAAACAGAGTCGCCAGCCGTGTAAATTTATCCCAAGAGAGGGAAAGGGAACACCGCATAAACCTGAGGAAGAGGGAAAGGAATGGTCATCACAACCATAACCTGGGTTCGAGAGTCGGTTACGCGAGGGGAAGGTGCTAGCACCCCACGCGTCCATCGTACTCGATGGGATCCACGCTTGTTGTCTATTCTAAGGGTGAGTTATCCTATCATCTATGGCTGTACTAAGACGGGGAGGGGAAAAACAAAGACAGACTCGGTAGGACGTCGACGTCCTAGGCCTACGTACCCCCTTTGTGCAATGGGGAATTCAGAGTCAACGTAGTTCGGACCAAGTTCTTTTTGTGTTTTTTATGAGCGACGTTAAGCTCGCGTCCGGCAGTTAGGGTCGATGCTTGTTTGCGACTCAGACGGAAGGTAACGTGCCCTTTTTGAAAATAGCCTTTAGGTTGACGATCCCGAAGGACAAAAAGGTTTGAAGTTTGTTTGTATTTTTTAGGACAGAAGTGACTTGAGTTAGTTCATAAGTTGCATTGCACCAAAGTCTAGGGCATAGGGGCGAATACTTAACGCATCGTCCCAAGACAGGACGCTCGCTAAGCACTCTAGAAAGATGAGAGGAAGCCCCTCATTTCTCATTCCCCACGCTTAAGGCTCGTGCGCAATACATTTTATACTTATTACGTGTCTTCAAGAAGTTTGAGATGAGAAGAGAGAATACACAAAGGAGACTCTAAAGGGGAACTAAGAGTCCTAATGTTATCATGCATGGGTGACCTACGGTTAGTGAGGTTTGACGATAACCTAAACCTAAAGGAAAAAGATGAGAAAAGGAAAGAGTAAGGGTGACTACGGATACTTATCCATACCCTGCATAAAAGGTTAGTACCAAACGGACATAAATAATATCAAAGCAAATGAAAACCAAACAATGGCATACAATAGTGATAGCAATCCAAACATGAATTAAGAAGTCAAATAAACAACCCTAAGACAATGGCACAAGTGCCCTTTTCGAACAGATAACCAGATGTGATCAGAAATAGGCATACGAGAAGATTTCACACAAAGAGCCATTAAACAAATAGTCAAACAACTCCTAAAATCACCAAATTAAATGCCAAAGTTACTCAACCAGAAATAAACCAAATATCAAAAACTCCTGCAAAAAATCAAGATGTTAGTCACTTAAACTATCATGCAAAGTTCAAATGAGATATGTGGTTCAATGTGCCAAAAAGGAAGGTTAAAATGCAATATAAAATAATTTTAAAAATGATAGAAAAATATTTTAATGTGCTTTAGAATGTTAGTGAATGAATGCAAAAGGAATGGATTGAAAATATTTTATGGATGCAGAGAAATAAAATAAACAATTTTAAGTATGCATGATATGAATAATGCAAAAAGAAAATAACTAAATAATTAATTTAGATGATAAAAAATAAAATAAAAATAAAAAATAAAATTTGTGAAAATTTTATAAAATGATAAAAAGTATGCATGAATTTTCTAGGATTTTTTAAATGCAATTAACTATTTTTAAAAATTGAAAATGAGATATGATAATAAAAATAAAATGAAATAAAAATGCAAGGGGGTGTGTTTAGTAAGAAAAATGCATTGGAATGATAAATGGGCTTAAAAGGTGGGGTGCGAATAACAAGCCCAGGTGTTAAGTCCAACAGAAAATAAATAAATAAATAAAATAGAAAAAAGGACTATGCGTGGGTCTTAGTCAGACAGTTGACTACTTGCCTACCTTTGGATTGATCTCACAGTTATCATCCAGTCAACAAAACCTGCATGTAAGCACGATCTATGGCTATGATGAAAAGGAACACATTAATTAACATGTACGCGTCATAGTAAAGCCAGCAGTATACCCTGTACTCCCACGTGCCAGGCACATGTTTATTTTAATTCAGTGGCATCATTGTGGCCACATGATTCATCAAACGGTCCACCATTGGTCAACGTATATAAAAAGTAAATAAAATAAAAAAACATGATTGGACGTACACGGTAGCAATGGTGGGGGTAAATAACACACAATCATTAAATAAAACTAAGAAAAAAAAAATAATAAATAAAACACGTGGTGAGCTTTAGACCGTGCGATCAACAAAATGGACGGCTGAGGAGTCGTCTTCTCCATTGAAACCCTAGGCCGCCGGATCACCGCACCAGTCGCCGGAGCCCTAGCTCCGGCCGCCCCTTGCTTCACCTGCAATTCAAAACTTGCCCAGAAAACACGAATCCATATACCATCCTTTCCAGAATTCAACGGGGATCTCGAATGTGCAATCCAAATTCACAAACAACCAATATATAATGAGAAATGAAGGAATTAAGAATTAGATTCAAAACTTTAAACTCACGGTACAAGCAAACCACACGTCCAAATCAAAAAATAAACGCATCAGAATCATCACCAATCATCACACATCAATATACACATAAAAAAGGAGAGTTGTAGGATCATCAAAAAACCTTCCAACCTGAGATGGTGCAACCTGAATCCTCGCTTTTAGCTCCAAAAGGTGATTGTTTTGTGCTCAGTGGATCCCCAGAATGAAGTTTGTGGAAGAATTTCTTGAAAACTCCTTGTGGATTGAGAGATATGGATGTGAGATGCTTTAGGGTTCAAGTTCTCCACTCCTCCAAATGTCACGTGTTCTCTCCCCTAGCCAGTGCATGCATGAGTTTAAATAGACTAGGGTTTTTCACTGATAATGATTTGGGCTTGGGCAATTCTTTGTTTAGTGAGTTTTGGACAAATTCTTGAAAATTGCATTATGTTAAGTACACCCTCTTCCATGCATAGATATCCAAGTATTTCATGATGGATCACTTATTGATAAATTGCTAATCACGCCTCAATTGAAATTGGGCCTTGAAACAATTTGATTCATGAGTTTTAAATAACTTGGCAATTTTGAATAATGGAGAATAAGTGATAAATATACCATGGATTCACTTGATTCAAAAGCCTATAATGACCCTTAAGGAGTGTCCTTTGATGTTAGAACATGTCTTGAAACAATGGAATTAATCATAGGTCCATATGCCCCAAAATCCAAAAGTTGTGAAAATGAAACCCTAAAAACCACTTTGCCTTATTTTGACCATAACATGAGCTTCACAAATGATATGGAGACCCACTAGTACTTGTTGGAAAGAGGAGAAAAATATCTTCAACTTTCATGTTGGAGAAAAATTAATTTGAAGCATTCTTGATGATGAAAAGTCAAGTTGAATGCAGTGCAGGAACTTGCCCAAAAAGGAAACTTTCAAATTATAGGTCATTTCCATATTTAGTAACTTTTGCACCAACTCCTGATTCTTGATAAATGGCCTGAAACTTGACTCTTGAAGACCATATGAGGATGTGAGACCTTGGAAACCTTGGAGAGAACCTCAAAATTCCACAGTTGACTTCCCCTCTCACTGTTGACTTTTACCTCATTCACCTGATTCCCAATCCATTGGCCAATTGAACTTCTCCTGAACCAAACTGATGGACAACCTCCCATCCCTGGATACTTAGGGACCCAAGGAATACCATGGAATCAAGTCTTGCCCAAAAAATCAGAAATAAACTGACTTTATAGCAAACCCTAGTTTTGGTACCCTCAGTCTAGGAGGAAATAGCACAGTCTCCAAATCCAAATTCCTCTGAATATGATGTGTATCCTCTCCAACAAAGATAAGATATGTCATTTGGTGATGATAAAAACCCAAGGAGCTTGCCCATTGGAGCAATAAACCCAAGAATTTCAAAACCCTAATTTATGCACTGGTTAGGAGAGAGTGATCCACTTGAGCTCTCTTGCTTGACCCTTTGAAGAATATCTTCTCCTCTTGAACATGCCTCAGGCACCTTGACCCCATGCTAAGAACCAATGATATGCACACATGATAATGCAAAAATGAAATGAAACATAAGCCAGTTAGTACTAAAGTAAGGAGGGCAAATTTTGGGGTGCAACAGAGCTCTCTAAGACAACACCCTAATGTTCCATCCAAAAACACATCTGAAACCATGCACAACTGACGGCCCATCACTGTGACTTCCCGCCAATTTCCAGAACACTATCATCACAGACAAAACAAACATCTTAGTCCCATATACTAAGAGTTTTCTACTAACTTAGCAGATATAAACCTCAACTATTCACCTTCGTCCAATTAAGTTCAATCTCTACTCTCTGAGAAGCAGCCCTAAATAATACCCAATCATTCTCCCTCAATGACTTCCCAACTGGACCAACATACCAAAACCTCTAATCCGCCTCATCTTCCGATATAAGAATCTTCATCGACTCAACAAAATAATCTGTAACCATTTTCTTAAATTCCAAATAAATCATTGCACACACTATCAAAGCTGGAAAGACACGTCTATTCCATCCAACATAATTCCATCTACTATCAACAAGAGATTAAGGGTGACCAGTTCCTCAATTTGTCAATAGACAGCCGACAATCATGATGGGGCATAAACCACCTTTTCCAAACTATAATAGTATTCCTTACATCCTGTACACAACACTACCTAAGGCACAAATCCTTAGTTGACATAAACCTTACCTCCGCACTCCCTCCAGAATCAGGAACCACACTGTCCAAACAACACTTATAATCTTGCAACCTACGGCACACAACCGAAGCAACTTGGAGAAGTTCCAGCTTCTCCCCTACTTATCTCAATCTCACACCTGAAGACAAAGGATTAGAAAACCAGAAAGCACTGACAGTGTTTCACACCCATATCACGTACTAAGGGACAAACAACATCGACAGTATTCAGCTGTCACACCAACTGACTCAACAACTTGGCCGGACAGACCGACCTGCTCTGATACCACGTTGTAACACCCCAATTCCCATCGCGAATAAATAATACATAAATAAATCAGAGTAGATAAAAATTTATTTTTCCGACAGAAACAGGGATGCCACATTTAAAGAAAGAGAACACAATCCCTGCTCATAAATTTTGATACATAACACAAAATGGAACAAACCTAAAAGGGAAACTTTTTCCATATAAAAGGAAAGTTCAGTTATGGAATAAAGCGGAAAGATCCATAACTGTCTTGGTTTGCAAAATGAATTGTTTTATAACATATAAATATACATACAAAAGTAATACAAAATATATTCAACAAATGTATACATATATAACAAAAGCGATCCCCGACTCCCGTGTTACGTATCCGAGCAGACTGACTGACAAACGGATGGAAAACTAATCTTCACTAAAGCCTCCAAAACTACAAATCTGCAATTGCCTCATAGAGCAACAAACCACAGCAGAAGAGTGAGAAATAACAACTAAATCAAGATTGCATAATAATATGCAAACACATATAAATTCACATGCTTATTTATTCTCACCACAAGCATTACATACTAATACATATAGCATGCCACATATACATAACATATATCTAATAATCCAACATACTCAAATATTTGCACATAAGGCATACCAAGTCATAACATATGGAAACACACCACCACATCACATAGCATATGTCGAAACATAAAACATATTATCCACAACCAATGCATTTATCACAAATGCATATCAAATCACCAATGCCATCACAAGCTCAACACATCATCAATCAATTCACAATTTCCACACATAATCAATCCATTCATGATTTATGCAAATGCACAGAGACCGACACAACGACTCTATGCAATGCATATGCGGTACCATCCATCTGTCAATCTCATCATTAGTTCACTCAGGAACTATTGGAACCATCGCTTGTTACTTAATGTAACTCCCCGTCAGGCAAAGGATGTTCCCCGTCGCTTTAGGTCCTCTTTGTATAAGGCACACGACGTTTATGGATCTCTTTAGGTCCTCTTTGTATAAGGCACACGATCCGATCGCTTTAGGTCCTCTTTGTATAAGGCACACGATCGTCTATAATCATCGCTTTAGGTCCTCTTTGAATAAGGCAAATGATGTTATAGCGGATTCCCTCTGGAACCGATTCGTCGCTCACACCCCGCAAGGGCACACGAAATCACAAGAATGCATATCATGATGCTTGGCATACAATGACTCATGACATTCAAATGCACACATATACACATCCATAATCATGCATATATAACCAAATACAACACATTGCATTTCTTGCCCTTATGCCACAAACCATCATCACAACATTTCAGCACATGCATTTTCATCACACAACAGCACACAAGTCATACGATATCCCTATCAACAGCACATTGCATGATACACATCAATTACACACAATTACCACGGTAAAAATCGACAAAACAACACTATTCCAAATTCCTGACATAATTAAATTGGCCAACAATCTCAAAACCATTTTAATAAGAAAGAGCATTTCAATAGCTTTCCAACGATACCAAGAAGGTTCAAAACGGATAATCGGAACACAAGTTACGAACGTAAAAAGAAAAGGAACCGCGAAAACACAACATTTTGCACCCTTGCTGGCCATACGCGTAATGCCCTGAGCCATACGTGTATTGCCTTGCTCACTCGCCCATCCATACGCGTATTTCCCAAAGTGATACGCGTATGGGCAGAGACTGGTTTTTCCCAAAAAATTCCACTAAAAATCCAATACGCGTATTGCCTCACTCCATACGCGTATTGTCCACTCCCATACGCGTAATGACTAAATTTCTTCCTTGCCATACGCGTATTGCCCAACCCAATACTCATATTGCCTTTCCCTGTACGCGTATGGGCAGCGAAAACCCAGAATTTTCCTGCATAATTTTTCCTGCGAAAATCATCAAATTTCCTCTCCAAATCTCATCTAAACACTTCCAATTCACAATATATCAACCCAAACATGTCCCAACATAATCAACAAGTATTCTACGCAGTTTATATCGGGTTTCTACCGCGAAAACATCGATTTCTAACAATTATTCATCAATTTATCAATTAGAGAAAAAGTTGTGAAACAACCAAAACAATTACAACAAACAACACATATACATACACAAGCAAGATATAATTGAAACTTCTCACCCTTACCCGATTAATCGTGCTTGAAACGGATGAATTCTCTATTTCCCTTTTCTCCTCTTTTTCCCTTCTCTTCCTTTCTCTCTTCTCTTTTTCCTCCTTTCTATTTTCTCTCTTTTTCTCTCTATTTCTATTTTATGAAAAATACCCAAGCCAAAAGACCAAAATACCCCTCAACTCAAATATCTCGCAAACGCTCTCAAAACGCGATAAAACATAAAAAGCGATGAAATATATTTTGGGAAATAAAAGTTGAAAAGAAATTATAAATTATTGCAAATATTTTACCTATCAGGGAAATTAGCCAATTAACTCAATTAGCAGGTAAAATACAATAAATTCACACATTTCACAAAATTCACATAAATGAAATAAATAAATACAATTAAACAAATCGGGGCGTTACATTAAGGGGACAATGGTATCCCAACCTCACTTTTTTGCCCTAAGAGGACCGAATTAAACTCTTTTTATTATTAAGTGTTTTGAATGAAAGACAAGCGTCGGACCACAAGCCGATTGGCCAACAATCCAACTACTTGAGAAATTGGGTGCACAAGTATGTATACTTCATTCCCTTTTCTCCCAATTTATTATGAAAATAGTTTGAAAAGTGTCTAGGCATTGGACCAAGTAAGGGTTGTTTGAAATGTGAGAGGTGTGAGAAGAAATAGTGATGCAACGATTGCATGAAATATGGAATTGATGGAGGTTGATGGTGACGCCTAAGCGATCGACTTACGGGTGTGAAAAGGTGGTGGAGCCCTAAGGCGTAATGAAGGATGAAAATTCAATTAATAGTTTCGAGAATGGCTTGACATTGGATCAAGCTTTATTTTTCTTTATTTTTGAAATTGTTTTCTAATTGCTTTTATTTTATCTTTTTTAACATACAAGCATGCAAGCATAAAGCAATAAAGAATGTAAAGTCCTACGCTATTACACTTTAATGAGAGTGGGGGACATATTACCACGACGGGGGATAACATATGAACTAGCCAAATAAAAGTACAATAATCGAAAAAAGTGAATTAAAATCCAGAAATGGTCTGAGGCCTCAAAGTAATACCTCACAACAAAAGAGAAAAAGTTTGCAATGCGCGTTAATAATGGATGCAAGATGATGTAATCGAAATGATAAATGGAAATCATTCATAAAACAATCAAGATTAATCAAGGAACTACATGTTAAACCCTAAAAAAATAATCAAGGGTGATGAATTAGAATTAAGTAAAGTGTGTTAATGTTGATTAATTTGTCCATAGTCCAAAGTCCTCCAAAATGCAAAGGTTTATCCTATGGTCCATGTCCATAATACTCCAATGCCAAGGTCTATCCTATGGTCCATGTCCATAATAGTTTAATGCAAAGTGAAAGCTCTGAGTGTTTGACTAAATTTTGGTAAAACATAAATGTTGTGAAAGATGTTTCAACATGGAGGTTTTCAACCCCAGACTAAAGATGTCAAGTAAAATGTCACAACATGAAGATTTGACATCATAACTGTTACAGCAGGTTTTGGTTTTAAATTTGTTTCAAGATTCAAGGCGATTGGCAGTGGATCAAGGATCAAAGATATGAAGCCCAACTCAGCAGAAAACTATAAAAGAAGACCAAGACCTAGATAGAAAAAGGAGAGAGGACGACATAGACTTAGGAATCCTATTTTTTAAAGTAGGGTTTAGGTTTGAGAGTCATAGGTTTCTCTTGTAAGTCTCCCTCTGTAACGATTTGATGCAGTGTGGTAGACATAGGAACTTGTACAGATTCAGAAGCCCGTAGGCAATGAATCGTGAGTGTTCTTGGATGAAGCTTTGAAGCAAGTCCAAGTTAACTTGTTAGTCAAGGATGCTTGACTGAACTTTGTATTGGAAGGGGTGTCTTTCAATAGGGTAGAAACAGTTATGGTGTAGTAACTATTAGATAATCACAGGTTGTGATTTAGGAAGTGAGAGGGGGTTCTCTTATCATTTAAATGTGACTTCTAATGATAAAGTCTTCATTGGGTAGTGATAGGTTAGCGTGGGTGCTTTCTGTAAACCTTAGGTTGTTTGCATAAAACAATACTACCGATAATGATTACTTCTTCATGGATTGGTATCCCCCAGATGTAGGTGAGTTGCACCGAACTGGGTCATCATATTCTGTGTTGTTTATCATTCTGCTATTTTTAGTTCAGTCTTGATTAACATGTTCGATCAGATGTCGTGACATCTTTGATTGTGCAGTTCTGATATTCAAGATATCAGTCTGTAGTTGCGCCTCTGAGTTTAATGATTATGTAGCACAATGTCTTGACATGTGTTAGGACATCTGCTATCTGCATAGGCCAGAATTTCAATTGGTATCAGAGCAGGCATCCTGTCTGGTTCTGGATGAGATATTTGGGAGATACTTTCTGGCGTTTAAACAAGGAGGAGCTTGAAGATCAGATCAATCAACTCAGACATACTCAAGAATATTAATGGATGAGATGGATGTTCTGGATCGAAGGGAGCAACCCGGAGGTTGTTCATGTTGCTGAGAAGGTTCTACAACAACTACAGGAGAAGTGGCTAGTTCTCTTGTTGGGGTGTCTTATAAGATGTTCTGACATCTTATTAGGGCAAGCAGGATCTGTTCCTTGGTGGTTCCGCTGCATGTGTTTTTGATGGAAGAGCTCTAGAATTATGGGATTCTGGAGTTGTTACTAAAGACAGTTGGTGGAAGATCTCAATCGTCGGCCTCTATATGTAAAGATATCTGTTCTTTTATTCCAAAGTCGGGAGCGATGGAATGAAGGGAGTTGTTGGTAGATATCTAGTATGGTGACTTGGTACTTGGAAGCTTGGTTTCTTGGTGCAGTTGAAGTCAATTGAAGAGGAGACAAGTTGAGTTTAAGTTTATCAATTTCTTGCTCTGGGAGTTTGATAAATTATTGATCGTCTAGATTGTCAAAGATACTTGAGAATTCTCTCAAGTCCACTCATAAAGGCATCTAAGTCGTGCATCTGGAGTCTTCAAGTTATTCTTCTGAATAGAAGGTGTTTCTTTGAAACACAATCTGAAGAAAGTGGAAGTGATTTATTTTCACCATCCAAAACAGCAAGGAAGGATTCATCTCTCTTGACCCTAAGAGTGGATCCAATCTGATTGAAGAATTGTTGAGGTAAATAAGATTTGTTCAGACGAAGTCTTAGTTACTTGAGTCAAGGGTGGCAGCCTTGGTATCTCAACACTGTTTGTCAAAGAAGATACTTGCAAAAGATTGAATACTTGATAAGTGTTCATGAAGTGATCTGGTGGAGCTTAGCTACATCAGTGAAGAAGGGTTACTAGACAAGGATTTAAGATCAATTGCGATTTGTGGAATCCACAAGTATTTAATTGATTATCCTTGAAAGTCAAAATTGCTGATGTTCAACAAGATGTTGGAACATCTCATCATCAGAGTTTGTGCAAAATCATGGGAGGGGTACTGCATACGCTTTAGTATCTGTTTTTGTCTTATGTGGTGACCTAAGAAGTGGCTTCAGTCAGGTGTGACAGAAGCATGTGTTCTCTGGAGAGTTTCCTGGCAAGAAACTGGTCTGGGCTTTGATGTTGTCGAAGATGAAGATGAAGACATCATAATCTTGATGGTTACTGCTTGGATCAGTTTATTTTTTATCTAGGTACCTTGGAGCATGGATCTTGCTCTTCTTGAAAGTTAAAGTTAAGTGGCAGTTATCTCTGACTTTCTACAATCTGCTTTACTAAGGAAAGTGACATTCTTTGGTTTGGCTATGGTGTAGTCCTGGACTACTTATTTTCTAAAGATTCAGACGTGGCAGGTATGAAGTCTTTGGAGTTTTAAAGCAGGATGGAGGTTGTCTACTCAAACTTGGTGTTGAATCAAGTCTATGAGAGCATGGAACTCTTGTTCTTCAAAGGGAGGAGGTTCTTCTAAGTGGCAGAAGAAGGAGCTGAATTCAGCAGTTGGATGTCGTATCAGAATGTTCTGACATCTAGGTTAACATCAGAGTCTCAGCTGGTGATGTGGCACATCAACTTAAGATAAGGTGATCTACATGAGAATGGAAGTTATGGATGCTTCAAAAAGGTCTATCTCATGCAGTTTGCGGGATCTGTGGATGAGAAGATGTTACATGTCTAGAGGGTTGGTGGATCCAAGATGTCTTGCTATGGTGCAAGTAGTTCATGTGACTTGAAGATATGATTTCATTGGTGGATCAGTGTATCTTGTGGGAGTTCTGAAGAAGATTGAGATCAGTCAAAAGGTGGTATTTGGTTGGTTTCATAGTGTGTATTCAAGCAGGATGCTTGAAACTGATTGCTCTTGTGCAGAAGAGTAGTTAGTTGAAATCATAAGGAGGTTCTGGTTCTCTTGGAGCTTGTGGCAGAATTTCTTGGTTGAGGATGGAAGTATACCTTCTTTTGGTGGATGAGAGTTTATTTCTCTCTGGGTTTCTGAAGCCTTCTTTGTTCAAGCTGGTGGCGCAGTGTTGTGTGAAGATCTTCAGTTTGGATTACTATGCTGATAGTAAGTCCAGTGGTGGAGCATATCAAGAACCATGGTGTGTGGTGTCTATGATATATGGAGGATGTCCTAACTGATGTTAGAACATTTTTGGGTTGGTTATCCTTGGTGGAGGATTCTTAAGTTCTGGTCTAGGAACTTGTTGGCTACATCATGTCTAAGGAGTATCTATCTTGTCATACGGGAGAATGATGAAGTAGAAGAACTGCCTTGGGGGATGGTGTGGAGAAGACTGGAGTGGATCACGTGTTTATTGCATGAAGGTCTGGTTTCTGATGCGTTCAGAAGTGGATATTCACCAGAAAATCAGAAGTATTCCAAGTTATTATACGGGAGAATGATAAGGAATGATTGTCTTGGATTATGGGGTGTCTATCTCAGTTGCTGGCCTTGGTAAGGTTAGTGGAAAATCTTGCGAAGGGGATACTGCCCCTGGCTACAAGTCATGCTAGTAGTGGATCAGTTTGGCAGTTGTGAAGTTCTGGAGCATGCATACGATATCTGACATCGTTATAACAAACTAAGGGGCCCTGTGCGTCTCTTTGAGGAATGTGATGCATTCTCATTCAATTGGTTTGTGCCTCAAGCAGCTAGAGGTCTATACATGATAATTCAAGAGGAGTTCGTGTGGTGTGTAGATGGTTGCAAGAAGAGGGGGATCAATGGGACTTTGATCTTAAGCCAAGAGTTTATTATGGTAGGATGGTTATCCTATTATTTCCTCACGGGTAGCATGATGGTGATCATGTGTGAGTGATTATTGGTTCTTGTAGGAAGAAGCAATAAGAGGGTTGATGTTTGTGTTCAGCAGGTGGCTTAAACTGAGGGTGCGCTGGTTACCTTAGATAGGGGGAGTTGCTCCTTGATCTAAGATGGTTTGTTGCAGTGGTGCAGATTTCCTATCAAGATTGCTTGTGGCCTCAAGCAGTTTGTGATAGATGGCCTCAACTGAGGTTGAGATGTCAGACGAGATATCATGACATTGCACTACTAGTACAAGTTTTTTTGGAAAGTGTCTTGGCTGCTATCTGGAAGAAATTCGTTTTCTGCGAATGGAAAGGTAGGTAAACAAATTCTGCTGTAATCAAAGCTGCTAAATCCGGACTAAGCAAATCCTAGCAGTGGGGACCATAAACTGGACAAATGCAGGGTAGGCATCAGAACACTGTTCAGAAGTGGTTTCAAGGACAAGTCAAAAAAGGTGGAATCTCTCGAAATTAACTTGACTAGCAGTTATTGCACTCCTTGACTAGTCTTTTGTCTGGATTTGCTCTACCCACATAACTTCTTCATACTTAAGGACGATCGAGCTAGAACATCTTACTTAGGGTAAGATCAAATGAGTTTTGTTTATGTGTGGGTAAGCACTATTTGGGTCTGGATCTGCATGTGCCATTTTTGTCAATTTTTGGCTAAAAAGGGGGAGAATGGCTTGTTACTGCTGAGAAGCGTATGGTGTATGGGTATTTGTGCTACTGATCTACAAAATTGTCTCAAAGGATGTCTCGACACTCCTGGTATATGTGTATTTGTGTTTTGTGATCAGAGTTAGGAAGCAAGTTGGGTTTTGTGATCTGAGTTACATCCTCTATGTATTCGGTATCACAAGGGAATAAAGGAGGTAACTAGATCTTATCTTCTTCCTCTTCCTTAGTACTTGCTTCAAGTACTTTTCCATTGCATGCACCATCAGGCTGAAGAATGTTTTAGCCAAAATTTGTCAAAAGGGGGAGCTTGAAAGCTCTGAGTGTTTGACTAAGTTTTGGTAAAACATAAATGTTGTGAAAGATGTTTCAACATAGAGGTTTTCAGCCCCAGACTAAAGATATAAAGTAAAATGTCACAACATGAAGATTCGACATCATGACTGTTACAGCAGGTTTTGGTTTTAGATATATTTCAAGATTTAAGGCGATTGGCAGTGGATCAAGGATCAATGATATGAAGCCCAACTCAGTAGAAAACTATAAAAGAAGACCAAGACCTAGACAGAAAGAGGAGAGAGGATGACATAGACTTAGGAATCCTATTTTGTAAAGTAGGGTTTAGGTTTGAGAGTCGTAGGTTTCTCTTGTAAGTCTCCCTCTGTATCGTTTTGATGCAGTGTGGTAGACATATGAACTTGTACAGATTCAGAAGCCCGTAGGTAATGAATCGTGAGTGTTCTTGGATGATGCTTTGAAGCAAATCCAAGTTAACTTGTTAATCAAGGATGTTTGACTGAACTTTGTATTGGAAGGGGTGTCTTTCAATAAGGGTAGATACAGTTATGGTGTAGTAAGTGTTAGATAATCACAGGTTGTGATTTAGGAAGTGAGAGGGGGTTCTCTTATCATTTAGATGTGACTTCTAATGATAAAGTCTTCATTGGGTAGTGATAGGTTAGCGTGGGTGCTTTCTGTAAACCTTAGGTTGTTTGCATAAAACTATACTACTAATAGTGATTACTTCTTCCTGGATTGGTATCCCCCAGATGTAGGTGATTTGCACCGAACTGGGTCATCATATTCTGTGTTGTTTATCATTCTGCTATTTTCAGTTCAGTCTTGATTAACATGTTCGATCAGATGTCGTGACATCTGTGATTGTGCAGTTCAGATATTCAAGATATCAGTCTGCTGTTGCGCCTCTGAGTTTAAATGATTATGTAGCACAATGTCTTGACATGTGTTAGGACATCTGCTGTCTTCATAGGCCAGAATTTCACAAAGGTCAATTAATTTAAATCCATGATTCTTTTTAAGTTTTATTAATTCTTTTCGATCCATTATATTCACTTAATCAAGATTAAAGAAAGGTGAGAAATAAAGTTCCACAAGAATCAACAAAATTAATCAACAATCCAATGAGAAACTAATTAAAATTCAACAAGAGATCCAACCAAACTTTAACAAGAAGTTCAATCGAAAATTAAAATATCACAAATTTAACAAGCAATTCTAACCAAAATTTAACAAGCAATTCTAATCAAAATTTAACAAAGAAAATCTACAAAAATTGCAACAAGGATTGAACAAAAATTTAACAAAAAAATCAACCAACAATTTAACAAGAGATTAAAAAATAATTAAAAAGGATTTTAATCAGAGGGAGGTGCAGTAAGCATTGCGGGAAGTGCAGGTAACAAATTGTATGGGCTTAGAAGCCCAAATACTCATGAGAAGAGAACATGAGGGGGCGTGACCAAGATTCCCAGGAGTGCTGGTAGTAATTTGAACGGGCTTCAGGCCCAATAAGCATGGCAATGACGAATTCAAAGCACTCAGACTCAAAATCACACCACGGTCTCTTGTGCTATTCTTCTCCTTATGAGAAACACACGTTGGTCACTCGTAAATGCTCTGCCGCACCGGAGCTCGTCTCCGGCGGTGGCAAAGGGAGATACAACACAAACATCCCACTGTTCCACTCATGCTTTTATGCTCTAATCAGATTCATCATCAATTATTTTTAAGTCTCACACAAAATACTAAACTGAGGCAAACATCACATGAACCCTAAGTTGAACAAAGGTAAATTCAATGGCATTAGCGAAGGATTAGGAGGCCAAACCCTGGGGGTTTTGCTCCTGACGCCTTAATCTACATTTCAATATCGTGGATTGGAAGAAAAAGAATAAAAGTAGCCTACCTCCGGTGGTCTTCGTTGGCGAGGAGTGAATCCAATTCCAGGTAATGCCCTTTGCTCAATTGAATCTACTTCCTATTCTTCTTCTACTCTACTTCTTCACACGCGATTTCTGTGCTCTGAAATTATTGTTGCTCTTTGATGCGCTCTAAGTGAGCAGAGAGTTTGTTGTTGTCGCTTGTGATGTGAACTGTGCGAGTGAGAGCTTGTAGCAGAGAGAGAGAGAGCTGTAGATTATATATGAGAGGGTTGTGGAGAGCGATGAATTGAGAGGATGCAGAGAGAGAGAATTGTGATGGAATCAGAGAGGATTCATTAGAGAGTGATGGTGATTCTTAGAGAAATGATAGGGTGACGATGAACTTGTGATGGTGAATTCAGAGAGAGGGTGAGTGAAGAGAGGGCAATAATTGAAGAGTGATCTGAGATGAAAAGTGATGAATTTTCTTTGAATGAAGGTGGTGATTGAGGATATTTAGAGATTTGAGTGTTTAACACTACGAGGTTCTGTTAGATTCTAGCTGTGAAAATTGGTTACAAGTTTAAACTCTGTTAATTATGGAAGTTCGTGAAAGTTAGTTGAGTGTTATGGTTAACTGAATTTTCTGTTAGTTAGTTAGGTTTTCAGTTGGTTCATAACAGAGTTGGAGTTAGTTGGACAGTTAGAGGTAGAATTTTAATGTGAGGTTAGTTTGGTTAATCATTGTTGAAGTGAAAGGTGAAACTCGATTAAGTGATGACAGTTAGTGAAGAATTGAGATGACTTATTATTAGAGGGAAACTAATGAGAAAATCTATTAACTGTTAGAGGTTTAAACAAATAGAGATGAAGTGGACTTGAGGTAACTGACAATTAGGTTGTTTTGTGGCTGAGATCAAGTGATCCTTGGTTGGAATTAGATTGGAATCAAGGTTAGTGAACTGAGATAAACTTGGATAGTAGCAGGGCCAAAATCTCACGCAGCAGCCTTCTGCCAAAGGCTTTATGTCCTAGCTGGTGATCCTCCCATCTTAGCACCTTAAGGCTTTCATCTTTATATAAAAGCATGGCTGGCCTGAAGTTCTAATCTGCAGGATTTTGACTTGCAACTTGTTCTGGTCTACTTTAGTATTTGCTGGAGCTGTTAGGGAGTGTTTGTTAAATGTCATGGCGTGGTTAGTTGTAAATGGAGGATTTATTTCAATTTGAAAATGGGGTTGTAGTGCATGAGAAATGAGCTAGTTGTTCCTTGTTTATCGTTTGCAATTGCATTTTCACTGCCACGAGTAGCCCAATGGTTATATCTTAGATTGTCAACGACGATAGTCACACGCTCCGTAGCTTTTTCCAAAAGATGTCCTTGTAAAGACTTCAAGGAGTCTCTTGCATCAGATGTGAAATATGGGTTTAAAACCGTCTCGAAGGACTAGCTCCAACATGAGCTAACAAAATCCATTTGGATCAAGTAACCTAAAATATGTGCTTTCATTTTCATGAAAAATGCTGATAAATATGTCAATAAAGCCTCTATTATGTGAATCCAACCCTTCTGTTGAGAATACATCAGTAACATTCACAATTTCTCTTATAGCAGTAACTGCTTTCTGATACTCTGACTCTACAAATGATGTTGTCAATTTTGAATTTCACCATGCTATATTGTGATGTAAACAAGGCTGCTTGCTGTGAAATGTGTTTGATGTTAAAATATGAATGAGATGGAAACAATTGATATTAATATTCCTTTTTGCAGGTTGGTAATAACATGGCTTTTGGGAGCAAGGAAGTTATATGGCGCATTGGACATGAAGAACAATGAAGACATGGCGAAGTAAAATGTTTGAAGAGCTTGAAGATATGTAGGCCTTTAGGATAAATTTAGGAAGTCCAGATCAATTATCAAATATGTCAAACTTGTGTAATCTTTCATTTGTGTAATTCTGGAATGTAGTTTGTATTGACCTATGGATTTTGTATGGTTATGGGTTTAGAAAATGGTTATGGATCAAAACTGGTTTTTGGTTTAAGTTTGGATATTTGAATTGAAATGGATTTTAAAATGGTTAAAATGGATATGGATTGAATTAAAAATGGATATGGAAAAATGGATGTGGATTTTATTGATTTAGATATGGTTTTGGAAATGGATTTACTTCTTTTTGGAAATGATCATTGTAAGGTAATTTGAATTGGATTTTGAATGGGCTTATAAGGCTATTGGCACCAATTTTGAACAAAACTTGGAGTTGGACCTTAAATAGTAATGGGCCTTGAAATGAAATTTGCACCTCACTTCTTGAACAATCCTTGAAATGAACTTTACCGTGGTGATTAAGACTTGAATTTTCCATGTTGATACTTCACTTGAACTGAAGCCATGTCACAAGTAAAAACGCCAACCAATCAAGGAAGCTTGCATGTGACTTTGACCAAAAAGTCAAATTTAAGGTTGACTTTGACTAAAGTCAAAGCTTTTCCATAATGTGCCTTAACCTAATCAATGGTCATTCACACTTCATGTTTGCATCCACTCCTTTCATGAAAAGTCAAGGTCTTGTACCTAAGTAAAAACATGAGCCAGTGATTTGTATCTTTCAGTGATGAATAAAACTAAGTAGAACTCTAAAGAGATAATCCACATATTAATCATAGCGAACTCCTTGATCAATTTTTGAATTCAAGCACTTGAATTAGGGTTTCCTTGCCTGGTGTTTTAGGAAAGTTGTCACCATTATTCGCTGAATCATAAGAACCCTAGATTTGGGTTTCTCAGCTCTCCATTGCCCATTAGACTTATGAATCCTTGACACCCAATACAAATGCATGAGGTGATGCTAATGAATATGCAAATGATGCGGTAATAGGCTAGATAGGAAACTAAAAAAAAGTTAAGCAAATTTTGGGGTATGACACCCATCACTGATGATAGCTCGAGGCGTGTCATGCCTTGACAGTATGTTTTTAACAAAAATTTGGTCATGACTCTAGCATCATTAGTTGGGGTTACCACAGCTTCTATCCACTTGGATACATAATCAATAGGCACCAAGATATATAGATTCTCAAAGGATTGGGGAAATGGTCCCATAAAGTCTATGCCCCATATATCAAATAATTCTATTTCAAAGATGTTTGTGAGAGGCATCTTTTGCTTCGTGGACACATTTCCAATCTGTTGGCATCTATCACATGATTTAACCAATTCATGAGCATCCTTGAAAAGGGAAGGCCAAAATTAACCAGATTAAAGTACCTTAGCTGCAGATCTTACCCCTCCAAAGTTTCCTCCTTAAGGTGCATCGTGACAAGATGTTAGGATCTGTCGCGCCTCAAATTGATCCACACATCGTCTTAGTAATTGAAGTTTATCCCAATAATAACTTTTAGACATGTGAAAGAATCATTTCCTTTGCTGGTAGTTGAACTCTGGTGGGATGTACCCACTAACCAAGTAGTTAACAATGGCAGCGTACCATGGTGTCACGCCTTCAGTGATCATCAACAACTTCTCATCAGGAAATGTTTCTTGAACCCCTTTTATATCATTATTTTGAACTTCCTCTGGTAGTCTTAATACGTGATCAACAACTAGATTTTCTACTCCTTTATTGTCCCTGATCTCCAAGTCAAACTCTTGTAGCAGTAATACCCATCTAATCAGCGTTGGTTTAACATCCTTCTTTGTAATTAGGTACTTGATGACAACATGGTAAGTGTACACTATCACCTTAGTTCCAACAAGGTAGGATCTGAACTTATCAAAGGCAAATACCACCACTAATAATTCCTTCTCAGTAGTGGTATAGTTGATTTACGCTTCGATAAGGGTCCTACTTGTGTAATAGATGGTGTGGAACACTTTGTTATTCCTTTGTCCCAACACTTCTCCTATTGCAAAGTCGCTTGCATCACACATTAATTCAAATGGTTTAGACTAATCAAGGCTCATTACTATTGGTGCAGATATCAATGCTTTCTTCAACAGTTTGAAAGCGTGATCAAACTCAGGACTGAAGACGTAAGGCACATCATGCTGGAGCAGTTGACATAAAGGTTTAGTTATCTTGGAAAAATCCTTGATAAACCTTCTATAAAAGCCAACATGTCATAAGAAGCTCCTTATTCCCTTGATGTTGACAGGAGGAGGCAACTTCTCAATGACTTCAATCTTTCCTTGATCTACTTCCAATGCTCTTTTAGAGATTTTATGACCCAACACTATTCCTTAACCATAAAGTAACACTTTTCCCAATTCAAAACCAAATTGCTCTCTTCACACTTAGGTAGCACCTTGTCCAAATTGTCCAAACATTGACTAAATGACTTCCCAAAGACTAGAAAAAATCCATGAATACTTCCATGGAGTTTTCTATCAATTTTGAAAAGATAGTCATCATGCAACGTTGAAAGGTAACTGGTGCGTTGCACAAACCAAAAGGAATTCTTCTAAAGGCAAACATTCCCTATGGACACATAAAAGTGGTTTTTTATTGGTTAAAATTCTTGTTGGAATAAGCTTGTTGTTCTCAGTGGTGACCACAGTCATACTGAAGGTGTGAGAAAGACACAAGAAATGGGGGGTTTGAATTGTGTTTTTAAATCTTACCAAATTTTCCCCTCTTATCATTATCTTGCAAGAGAATATCAGAGTTGCATTGAGAGACTCTGACTTGCGAAGTGTTATTCAGATTGTACAATGTATGAAGCGTAAGTGACAAGGTGAATCTGAATTAGAAATGCTTGAATCAGACTTGCAATGCGGAAGCTCATCAGAGTTTGGTTGCAAGGTTCTGACTTGCTATGCAAGGTTCTGATAAATGATACAGAAACATAAATAATCAAACAAAGCATAAACAAGAGTAAATAACACACGATATATCCTGGTTCACTTGAGCCATTCCCAAGCTAGTCCAGTCCGCCCTTCCAAGGTGATTTCGCCTTGAACACAAGGACTTAATCCACTATAATCAAAATCGATTACAGATGCACGGGCAACAGTCGGTGACTAACATCCTGCACAACCACAACTGTGACTAACCCACAATGAACCGTTCAGGGATTTAACTTAATGAATATAACGAACATTGACCTAATAGGTTCCAATCTCGCAAGATCTACTATCAGGATTTCACAGCTAAACGTTCAGGGATTCGACTTAACGAATATAACGTTTACTGACCATTCTTCCAGGCTTTTCAATGAGTTCCATCAGTGATCTCACAAGAGTCTGACCGACAACTGGTCCTCTTTGAGATATGACTATCATTTTGAACAGGAGTGATTTTGATTGAGAGAGAAAGAGATTAAACTAAGAGATAGTTTAAAGAGTGATTCTTCTTTGAATAGAGTAAATGATATGGGAAGGACTTAGGATCGATAACTATTTAATGAACTGGAACAGGCAGGGTTCATTATTTTCGAGAATAGCTATGAGTAGCTATAGAGATCAGCTTTTAAGATGACAAGACATGTTATAGACTCTATATAGAGGTTGTCAGATCAGCTCATAAATAGGGATATGAAAAAAAATGTACACTTATGAGTCGTGAGGGAGTGACTGGCACAAGGTAATCATAACTGCTTATTTTACTTTCAATATTAGTCGAATCATAAATGCGTGAGAATCTTTATTATATTTTCAAGAAATCTTACGAAACCTAAAGTGTCAGTGGTTATGACGAGATTCAAAATACTGCTACTGTTTTAAATTCAGAGAATAAGGATGATCATGAATGAGGAAAAAATGTACCTTAGAGATTCTGAAATCCTTTTACTGCTATTATATATCTGAGTGCTTTCCATTCTGACTCTGAGCTTCTGATTATCATCTTTCAGCTTCTGCTCCCTTCAGAGTGATCTGAGAATATTTGTTGATTCCTGTATTCTTCAGAAATTCTCGGTACTGTAACGTTCGAAGAATACTGGTGTCTTCTGAACTCTGATCTCTAGTTTGAGAACTAGAATTAATCTTTTCTTCAGATGAACTGTTCCCTTTTTCCGTTTAAAAACATTCATCTAACTTTTGAGATCAACTTTCAGAGAATTTGATCTTTATTATCAAAACGTCTATCAAGCTTCCATTTCATGACATCTTCTTACTCTGATTCTTCGAACAGATGCAGAGCTTGTTCAAAAACGAGTATCCTCAAACGTGTGTGTAACACATGACATAGTTTATATGACAATCTTGTTCTTGCAGTGCTTATCTAATTTGTCTAGTTTTAGCCTATTAAAGGATTTATAGCATATCTGCTTCTGAAAAGAGTGTCAGCTGATTTCTTCATTCTGAACAAAATCAGTGACTTAGATTCTTTTTCTCTTCGAGTAGATGACTTTCGCTTTTGCATCTAGTCAAGCATCTTCTGATTCCAGAATTTATGCAACATGAACTTTTGAGAGAAATATTAGATATCATTCTAACTAATTACAGTTAGTTCAACTGAGATAGAGCAAAACTCATTCGTCTATGTTATTTTAACCAAGACTCAGACATTGTTCTTAATCAGATTCCAGATGAGTCTCTAGATTTCCTCTTTCTGAAGGTTCTTCAGTTTTCTGCAAGGTTTCTTCTCCAGACTTAATTCTGAAGTTCAAAATCATAGAACTACAATCTTTCTTCTTTACATGAAGAAATTCTTAGTGAGCTTTAAATGAGAAAGTCAAGGGTGGACTAATCCGTTTCTTGAAAACATCTCAAAAACTCATAAAGAGATAATCTTCAGCAAACAAGATTTCTTGTTTTCTGATGATTCAATCTTGAGCAAAATACGTTGTTTATCCGAACGTATCCTCTAAGATAAGCATTCAACAGATACTGTAGCGAACGATTTTGGACGCGGTTCTTAAGCGCTGGTCGCTCTCTGCGGTTTGAGCTTTGACTACAGGTCGATTCATTTTTTATCCTATTGTGAGTTGAATAAGGAAGGGAAATAGATGTCTCCAATTAACCCTGCTTTGCATACCGAGTTTAAACAGCGGTCTGTTAAGTTACGAATGCTATCAATGTGGGGGGCCTTTGTACTGGTTATTTGTATTTTCACCAATACTGTTTTCTTTCTTTTTACCTGGACAGAAGGTTTCGGGCGGGGAACAAGGATTAGGATGTTAGGACTGATGCTTTTGAATTACTGCTTTTGATTGATGGAGATATGGGATTTGGTTTTTTTGTTGATTGCGCTCGCTAAGATCTTTTCTTTCGATCTTATGCCTACGTATTCCCGTTTACCGAAACAGGGAAATCAGAGCGTTCGTAGTTCCTCCTATTCTATGGGAGGAAATGGTTGTTTTGGTGTCTTGTTCAAAGCCCAAGACGTGAAGCGAAAGGTGGTTTGTATCTTGTTCAAAGCCCAAGATGTGAAGCTGAAAGGTCTATTTGTGTCTTGTTCAAAGCCCAAAACGTGAAGCTGAAAGATCTCGGCTTTAGAGAGAATTTGTCATCTCTAAAGAGGGGAGAAGGAGAATTACTTTAACTGGGATACGCGGATCCGAGCAATGCCATAATTTCCGAAGAAAGGGTTTTAACCTGAAGGAGAAGACTTTAACTCAGTGTAGAGTAATGCCATCTTTACTTAGGAATTTCTCATGCTAAAAGAGGGACAGTGGTGTGGATATAGATGATCCAGAGGCTTGCCGCTTACAGCGATTAGATGAAGGGAAAGGAGTTGTTGATGTTTGTGTACTGTGAACGAGGCACAACTTTGATGCTAAAAGGTTGATTGGATCAACCAGTGGTTTTCTTATACAATGCCTAAGAGGAGGCTAATTTCCGCTAGGAAAATCATTATACAAAGCCTAAGAGGAGGCTATTTTGTGTCTCGTACAAAGCCTGAGAGAGAGGCTAAAAGTTTTTGACCCGACGATGGAGTCTTTGTGTCTCGTACGAAGCCCAAGATGGAGGCTATTGTTTGTTTGACTCAACGAGGGAGTCTTTGTGTGTCTCGTACAAAGCCGGAGAGAGAGAGAGGCTAAAACGTTGTTTGACTCCGCTAGGGAGAGTCATTGTACAAAGCCCAAGAGGAGGCTATGTTAGTTAAGTGACAGGTCCAGTATACTGATTTTGAAAGAGAAAATCAGTTCTTATATGAGCATCACTGTACTCGTGGGTTAGATCTGAGGATCGGGGTTGTTTCCTCTTCGTTGGGGAAACTGGAAATCCAAAGGGTATTGAGACTGTCCGAGTCTGCGGGTTTCCTTCCTATTTAACGAAGGGGTCACTTGAGAATGTCTTTTGAGACTCAAGGAAGTTAGACTGTCCGTGTCTAGAGTTTTATCTTTTGTACTATGTTTTGAGAAACAGTAATAGACTCTATGAAAGGACTGTTCTATGAGGATGACTAGGTTCTGTTCCTATACCTCTAGGAGGTCGTCGGGACAATTTGTACGAAGGCCAAGAGGAGGCTGGAAACTTTTAAGAAGCCGACGGGTCCTTGTACGAAGCCCAAGAGGAGGCTATCATTCTCGGAGGAAGAGATCATCATACGAAGCCTAAGAGGAGGCTGTGAATACTTATAGGAAGCCGTAGTGTCCTTGAATAATGCCCAAGAGGAGGCCGATGCTTTTAAGAAGCCCGTGGGTCTATCATCTCCTTTCCATTAGGAGAGATAACTCTTTTAAAGATAAAAACCACTGGTAAACGTGCGAGGTTTACTATCCAGCGACTTTTAACCTTTGAAGAGGGTTCCTTAGTTAAGGTCCAAGATTATGACCGTAGTGGGTGCCCAAACCCCGAGACATTCAAGGCAAGCTATCCACAAGGAATAGATCAAGTCAGGAAAGTTCGAGAAGTTGGAAGAAACTCAAAGATGCCATTCACGGAGAATACATTCATCTTGGGGAGTAGAGCTTCTTGACGATTCCTAAGGAGGACAGCCGAAGAGAAGACTGTATCTGGTACTCCTATTGGGGATCTAGGCGTCTATTTCTACGAATAAATGAAACGGCGTCACCTAGTTCTAGACGTAGTTGCCGGGGAAACTCGAAATATCTATACTATTATTACACAGTAGATATGAGTTTATGAAAGGAGACTTACAGTGAGCAGCCCCACAGTACAGTTTATAATATGAAAGCAGTAAACGAAAGCGATAACCACTTACTCGGTTGGAGTGCTTCCATGCTGTTTGGTTAGTTGTTCAACAAAGAAAGATTGAAAACAACAGTATATTCAAAATCAAAGGAGAAAGTGCTTTGAAAAAGAAAGATTTGGGGCTTACAGCTCAAGGAGAGGCCCAGGGTTTTATCAGTGAGCGCACTGTTTGAAATTGTACAGAGGGACTTATACAAGTGACTGAGGCCTGAAAAAGGTTTTCTGTACAAAGGGATGGGTCTTACACTCTCTCAAGAGGCCAAAAAAGGTTTAATGAAAAGAGTGGGGCTTATAACACGAGGGTAGGCCCAAATGATTTTTCGTTTAAAAATGGCGATCGCGCCGAGGTTTTCTTTTAACGCAGAGGGACTTATACAATAAGTGAGGCCCAAGATGTTTTGGTTAAAAGGGGGATTGGGTCTTACACTCTAATAGAGGCCCAAAGTGTTTTGATGGGTCTTATAGCTCAAGGAGAGGCCCAGATGATTTTTATTTTTAAACGGGCGACGATCGCGCCGTTTACTTGTACAGAGGGACTTATACAATGAGTGAGGCCCAAAAGGTTTTTGTACAAGGGGGATGGGTCTTACACTCTCTCAAGAGGCCCAAAAAGTGTTTTGAAAATGATTTATGAGGGTTGAATTAATCCAAAACCCTAATTTGTTTTCAAAATGTATTTAATTGAATAAAAATTCAATTAAAATGATCAAAAATTGTTTAACACATGGAAAACAAATTGTGATCTTGGATTAATGCTTCAAAAATTAAGTATTGACCTACAAAATAATTAGAAAGCATTAAAAGTTGCAAAATCAATGTAGAAAAAATATTTAAAATGCCAAAAACAATCAAAATATTAATTCTTTACAAAAATATCAATTATATGAAATAAATAATATTTTTTTGGATTTTTTGTGAAAATAAAATATTTTAACATTTTTGTGAATTATTAAAAAAAGAATCAACTCAAAATCATTAAAACTCAGAGAGAAATTAATTTTTGAATCAATTAAACAAAATCACAAAATTCAAATATTTGAATTTCTAAAAATGGCGCCAAGAACAAGCTGAAGAACACGCGCGTGTTCTTGGTTTCTCAGATTTGCATTTTCTATCCAATCTCCATGAATACGTAATCATATAATGCAATCCACATATCATTATGCTCGCCTCAACCTCACGATCATGTCTATGTACTTTAATTTCATTTAAATTAAACATACAACAAGAAATCACGAAGAGACCTCAAGAACCCTAATTTCTGCATGAAGGCTAGGATTTTTGATACACGATTCAAACAATGCAATTAATTGAGGGAAAACATTCCATGCATGATTATGAACATATGGCCAAATTATTGTGCGAGGAAATATGCATAGATTGAGAGATGACCAAGTATGTGCTTACCTCCAAGTCGTGACAGCAAGTTCAAAGTGATTTTTGATTTGGAGGTGTTACAGATGAGTGGTGATGATCTGAACAGCTTCCCTACACCCTATGGATTGTGTTTAGATGGTTGGACTTGATTGAAATTGGATGGATCATTTTGTGGCACCTCAGCTGCACTTTGGTTAAAACCTTGAGCAACCAGCTGGTGATTTTGTGAAATTGATGTTTTAGAAGTAATCTAAGTGTTTGATCAGCTCATATGTGATGTATGTGAGGTGTGTGAGTGATTGGTTTGATTGGAATTGCTCTCAAACTCAAAACCCGATAGTGACTTGCCTTAGAAGGCAAAATTGGAGTGAAAGAAGAGATTTTGAGGAAAGCATCTGTTAGATGGCTTTGGTGTACTCAAACTGACCACAATTGAGCTCTATTTATAGTAGAGTAAGTTTGTTTTGCAAGGAATAGTGCATGGCAGCTGGTAAGTAGGTTTGGCCAATGTTGGCAAATAAAATCCAAGTCTCCTCTAGCCATTGACTAGAGGTTAGGGCACATAGCTTTGGTTCCCTTGGTCTTGGATAAGTCTTGACTGATTTCAGATGATAATGGCTCAGTCCATGCCACCTTGATGGTTCCATTGAATGCCTCATTCCAAATTTGAAGTCTTGTCCCTATTTTGGCCATTCTAGGTTCAACATGCTATTTCTTGTTCCATGGACTTTGGAGGCTTGGCTCAGTGATTGTCCCCTTTAGATTCAATCCTCTGAGGTGTCCAAGTGGATAGGAGCAATTGAATTTGGTTGATTTTGGCAAATCGACCAAAGTTGCAAATTCTGCCTTGCCTTGACAGATTTCAGCAAGGCAACTTGGCAATGTTGTATCTCATGGTGTAGGTTGAATTTGGCAATGTTCTTGGCCATTTTGGAAAGCTCTTACATGATACAACAACTGTTTGAACAAGTTTAGTTTTGATTTCTTTTGATTCCAAGTGAAAAATCCCCCTACATTTGGCAAAAAGTGAGGCAGAATCTGACTTAGTGAAAATTTCACTAAGTGTTGGAAAAAGTGACATTTTCACTTTTCAGCCACTTTGATCACTCCATAACTCAAAATCCTTAATGAATTGGAATGACTTGTAGTTGAAGTTTTTGTAGGTGATAATGAGGGCTACAAATCCATCTTTGGATGAGAAAAAATGGCCTTGTGGTTTAGGAGTTATGGTCCTCCAAAGTTGGTACCTTTGCCACTTTATTTTTAACTTAGAAAAATTTCTAAGTTTTATGGTTACCCCTTTTACAAGTTATCTCACTTTTCTTGATTTTTCTTGATGAATGATGATTCAAATCATACATTAACATCATTTTAGGGTTAAAAATTCATTTTGGTGAAAAATCTCAAAAAGTCAAAGTTGACTTTTGTGCACAGTTGACTTTTTATCAGATGAATTCCAAACTGTGCAATTCTTCAGGAAATCATGTCCTTGACCTAAATCAAACTTGATGGACATGTTCCATGGGTGTCATAGGGTATATACAATCATGTATTAGGGTTTGGGAGCATGTCCTGGTCAAAAGTCAAAGTTACAGTTGACTTTTCTCTTAAAACCCTAATTGTGGTACAGATGAAATTGAGACTTGTTGCTCAAGCTTCTTGGATCAATCCATTGTTCCAAATGGATCAATATGGTATATTAGAGACCCTCAAATCATGTCTTGAGGTCTTGGCTCATGGTTTGTCCCAAAAGTCAACTTAGGGGTGAATTAGGTCAAGAAACCCTAATTCCTGATTTTTGATGAATGCATCCCCTGAGGCAAAATTGACTTGATGCATGGGTTCATGAGGTTCCATGAACTATATTAGGTTATGTTTTGGATCATTGCCTTTTGCCCAGATGAAAATTTCCATCTGGAGGCCCTGGTCGACCAAAACCCTAATTTGGTGACACTATCGATCTTGAGACTTAATCCACCTAGAAGGGAGCAGCTTTGTGCTTAATCCTTGAAGTAGGAGTCCTTTTGATTCTTTGAGGATGTTTGAGAGATTAGACAAGTTGAAGATCATGTCATTCCTTGATTGATCCTTTGTCTAAGCACTCAGAGAGGGCTTGAAACCCTAATTTTGATTGTATTGGATGCTCACCCATCTTTGGGGAGACTGATGAAGCATGATGGTTCATCCATATTGTGATGATGATTTTCACAATGATGGGAAATCTAAGTGGTCAAAATTTGGGGTATTACAGATGCCCCTATTTAATCTTCTTGGACCCGAAGGTGTGAATGACGAAGGGATTCGGGCATCCGGGGTGCAAGAGGATTAAATATCAGAATACCCGAAATTTTGATGGTGGTTATGAATGGTAGCTTACGCATTCATCTTCTTTAGCTAAGCAATGATGCTTAGAAAAGGTAAACTTTCCCTCGATCCTGGTCTCCTACCAAGAACTGGTCTCAGTCTCTTTTGAAATAAACTTCCCCTCGATCCTGGTTTCCTAGCAAGGAACTGGTCTTAGTTTCTGATATAAACTTCCCCTCGATCCTGGTTTCCTACCAAGGAACTGGTCTTAGTTTCTTTTATAAACTTCCCCTTGATCCTGGTTTCCTACCAAGGAACTGGTCTAAGTTTCAGAAATAAACTTCCCCTCGATCCTGGTTTCCTACCAAGGAACTAGTCTAAGTTTCAGAAATAAACTTCCCCTCGATCCTGGTTTCCTACCAAGGAACTGGTCTTAGTTTCTTTTGTCAATAAACTTTATTGACAAGGGATGCTATTAGTAGCGGTTTTCCCTCAAACTTCTCGCCGAATTTTCCTGGGGAGGCGCCATTTGAGTGGGAAAAGATTTGATGTCAGACTTGCTGGGGAACCCATTCGTCTGAATTGTAGAGTTGTACAAACTTCTCCGTTGGAGACGCCATTTGTCGATTCTACTGGGGAAAGCGAGTCTCTTGAGAGACCGTTTTCGTTTGGGGTTACATCATACTTTTCTCGGGATCTTCCCGGAGAAATGCCATATGATGGGATCCAATTTTGAGGTGCCAATGACCTTCTCATCAGTGGTTTTTCGGAGCAAAACTGGCGTGCTGCCGAATCTCTGATCACGAGGCTTTCTCTGTGGATTTTCCTTAATCCGGGAAAGCAAGGATATCATCTTCAATGGCGAAGAGTGATGTTTATTAAAAGTTTTCTCTGGATTTTCAGAGGTTCAAGTTATCAAAGTGGCCAAGTGCCGACTCTGATCTAAAGATACACTGGTGGCGAGATTGTGCAGACGCAACACTTCCTGACGAGGAAAGAACTGACAAACTCGATTGAGAAAACTGTTTATCACTAGGGGACAAGACCGGCTAGAGTGATAACGATGCAATATGAAATGTAAATGCAAATCAAAAATGCATGAAGTACGTATGTATATGCTGACAAAACAGACGCGACATACAGACTAATGGATGAACACAATTCGATACTCGGCCATCGCGGGGCGGAGAAGTACCGTTGGTTCAAAATAGCAATTCCACCTTGCTTAGGAGAGATAGTCCCGTTGGGAGCTATGTTGATCGGGCTTAGGAGATGAGAACTCGGCCGAGGATGTCAGACGAAACATGGTCTCTGACATTATTGATCCTTCATTCAGGAGTACTGGTCTAGAAGGAGTACTTTGATTCTGCACTTTGAAGTTCGCTTACTTCGGGAGAAGCGATCGATGTTCTTCTGATGTTCAACAGTCAAAATAAATGCCATCTTTAATTTAAAAGCAGAAAAAGTTTAACAAGTAAATTTATTTTTGTTTTATTTCAAGAATCACTGATTAAATTTAAACAACGTCGTTCTGTAAAGCTAAAACAAGTAAAGAATTACAAACAAAAGCACAAGGGCTCAAATTTTATTGATAAGATGGAGATCAGCCAAACGCGTGATTCCAAAGAGTATATACAAAGTTAGAAAATGGTAATTTACAGGGAAAAGGGCTACGTTGAAACATAACGACCACTATTCTTCTTCCAACTTTGAATTCGGGACATCCTGAGCTTCTGTCGAAGATGACCTTTGACTGGCGATTTCCTCCGATAGATGATGCAACTGCTGCTGAGGGACTTGCCTCTGTTGAACATAGTTACTTGCCATTATCCCTAACTTTTGCCTGGATTGTACTATGAGATTTCCAATCCATCGGGATGATTCTTTTCATGTCTCTAATTTTTGCCTGGACCGCTCTTTCGGGTTTTCAATCCACCGAGACGTTTTTTTTTAGTTTTAGGCGAAGTATTTCTTGACTATATCAACATTCGTGGGATAGGCAAATTCCTCTCCATCCATGGTTGCAAGTCTCAAGGCGCCGCCTGAGAAAGCTTTCGTGACCACATAGGGGCCATCATAATTTGGGGTCCATTTGCCCCGAGAATCAGTGAGAAATGATTGTATCTTCTTGAGCACAAGGTCTCCTTTTCTGAAGATACGCGGTCGGACCTTTTTGTCGAACGCCCTTTTCATTCTCTATTGATACAACTGACCGTGGCATAGTGTCGTGATTTGCTTCTCTTCGATCAGGTTCAGTTCGTCGTGTCGACTTTGACACCATTCAGCTTCGGTGAGCTTAGCTTCCATCAATACCCGGATTGATGGGATCTCTACTTCTATGGGGAGCACTGCTTCCATGCCATATACTAGAGAGAAAGGGGTTGCCCCTGTTGAAGTGCAGACAAATGTTCGATAACCGTGAAGAGCAAAGGGTAGCATTTCGTGCCAATCTTTATAGGTTACAACCATCTTTTGAACAATCTTCTTGATGTTCTTGTTAGCCGCTTCTACCGCTCCGTTTATCTTGGGTCGGTAGGGAGATGAGTTATGGTGGTACATGAATTTTGTCGGAGTATATCTGACACTTGTGACACCTCCTCATGTACTTGTAGCAGTCGGATTCCATGGTCAACCAATAATACCCGGCCCTGAGAATTTTTCTCGCCATTGTGCGTCCATTGGCATGAGTGCCAAAGGATCCTTCATGAATTTCTTTCATGAGCATGTCTGCTTCTGGTCTGTCGACGCATCGGAGCAAGACCATGTCAAAATTTCTCTTATAAAGAGTGTTACCGCTCAGGAAGAAGTTTCCAGCCAATCTTCTGAGGGTTTTCCTGTCTTTTCTGAGTGCCCCAGATGGGTACTCTTGTTTCTGAAGGAAGCATTTGATATCGTGATACCAAGGTCTGTCGTCTATGACTGCTTCAATCGCGAAGATGTAAGCGGGCCGTTCAAGGCGCATGATGTCGATCTTAGGTATGTCATTCCATCGACCTACACTAATCATGGAAGAGAGAGTGGCTAATGCATCAGCCATGTGATTCTCATCACGAGGGATGTGATGAAAGTCGACTCTGTTGAAGAAGGGTAACAACCTCCTTGCATAGTCTTTGTAAGGAATCAATCCTGATTGGTATGTGTTCCAATCTCCTTTTATCTGGTTAATAACCAGGGCTGAATCGCCGTATACGTCCAAGTTTTTGATCCTTAAATCAATCGCTTCTTCGAGACCCATGATACATGCTTCGTATTCGGCCTCGTTGTTCGTACATTTGAACGTAAGTCTGGCAGTGAAAGGAATGTGGGAACCCTGAGGGGTAACAATGATTGCCCCAATTCCGTTTCCATAATGATTGACTGCTCCGTCAAAGATAAGTCCCCACTGGGAACCTGGTTCTGGCCCTTCACTGGGTAGCAGTTCATCGCAATCTTTCATCTTTAGATACATGACATCTTCGTCTGGGAAGTCAAACCCGATTGATTCTTGATCGTCAATCGGTTGATGAGCCAAATGATCGGCTAAAATACTTCCTTTAACGGCTTTCTGAGTATGGTACTCTATGTCATATTCTGATAGTAACATCTGCCAACGGGCAATCCTTCCCGTGAGAGCAGGTTTTTCGAAAACGTACTTGATTGGATCCATTTCGGAGACCAACCAAGTAGTATGACGAATCATGTACTGGCGAAGACGTTTGGCTGCCCAAGTCAAAGCGCAACAAGTTTTCTCAAGCATTGTGTACCGAGTCTCGCAGTCGGTGAATTTCTTGCTTAGATAGTAAATGGTAGACTCTTTCCGTTTAGTTTCGTCTTGTTGGCCAAGTACACATCCCATTGAGTCCTCTAGGACCGTGATGTAAATGATCAGTGGTCTCCCTTCCACTGGAGGTGATAGAATCGGAGGATTCAACAGATATTCCTTAATACTGTCGAAGGCAGTTTGACAGTCTTCTGTCCAAACGCAATCCTGGTTCTTTTTGAGTAATTTGAAAATCGGCGCACACGTCGCGGTCATGAGGAATATGAATCTGGAGATGTAGTTCAAATGTCCCAGGAATCCTCTGACTTGTTTTTCAGTTTTCGGAGAAGGCATTTCTTGAATGGCCTTGACCTTGTCAGGATCAACTTCAATTCCTTTCTGGCTGACGATGAACCCTAGTAATTTCCCCGAACGAACACCGAAGGTGCACTTGTTGGGATTCAAGCGGAGCTTGAATTTTCTTAGACGTTCGAACAATTTTGACAGATGTTCAACGTGCTCACTCTCTGTTTTTGATTTTGTAATCATATCATCGACATACACTTCGATTTCCTTGTGTATCATGTCATGAAACAGAGTAGTCATGGCCCTTTGATAGGTTGTGTCGGTATTCTTCAAACCGAACGGCATTACCTTGTAACAAAAGGTACCCCATGGGGTAATGAACGAAGTTTTCTCCATGTCTTTCGGCGCCATTTTGATCTGGTTATAGCCCGAGAATCCATCCATGAAGGAGAATACTTTGAACTTTGCTGTGCTGTCAACCAGCATGTCAATGTGTGGTAAAGGAAAGTCGTCCTTTGGACTTGCCTTGTTTAGATCTCTGTAATCAACACACATTCTGACCTTTCCATCCTTTTTGGGAACGGGTACGATGTTGGCTAACCATTGAGGATATTCAGATGTAGCGAGGAAACCTGCGTCGATCTGTTTCTGTACCTCCTCTTTGATTTTGATGGCCATGTCCGGGTGAGTGCGTCTCAACCTTTGCTTTACTGGCGGACATTCTGATCTCAACGGTAAGTGATGTTCCACGATGCTGGTATCCAACCCTGGCATATCCTGATAGGACCAAGCGAACACATCGGGGAATTCTTTGAGAAGCTCTATCAGATCTTCTCTGGCAGTTGGACTGAGCAGTGCTCCGATCCTGATTTCTTTTCTCTCTTTTTCTGAACCCAAGTTTACCGTTTCCAACGGCTCTTTGTGAGGTTCAATGGACCTTTCCTCTTTTCTGAGTAGTCGGGAGATCTCTTCTGGAATTTCGTTGTCATTTTATTCTTCAGCCTCGAATACCGGGAACTCAAAGTTGGAAGAAGGCATCGGATCGTATGTTTCAACGGGGTTTAAAACAAGCAATCTGCATGACGTGATGATTCGTGTTTAGAAGAGATAGAGAAAATGTAAGTGTGTGCAGTGTTTTGATTTTACTGCTTGTTTTTATTATTGAATGTTTTTTTTAGGATTACCATTTTCTGAAAAAGCAAAAAGAGAAAACAACAATTAATGTGGAAATTACAGAACGACGTTATTTTATTAATGAACAAGTCGAATCTTGAAACTACAGCCCTATAAAACAAAACTCACTCGCTTTGGGCAAAGCGAAGAGGGAAATTTACAAAAAGCGAGCCCTATCAAAACATCCGTTTCACCTGGGCAGGGTGAAAGGTTAAAGATGGCAATTACTTTGACTGACGAACGACCTTCGGAACCTCGACGGTAACCCATTGGCGGCGAACTCCTCGGTGAATCACAAAGTCTGGCACCTTCCTTGATTTGTCTTCAGAAATGACGCTGATTTCTGGTGGAGTAGGATCATTAGAATCTGTTTCCCAGGTAGAATTGTCGTAGGAGGATTCCTCTGTTGCATTTTGCATAGCATTGGTGCTCTCAGCTGCATCTCCCCATCCAGTTGACTAGATATCTTCGAGCTTGATACGAGAGCTTTCGGGAGCAGTGTACTTGACCATAAAGTCGTATTTTCCACTTGGTTGTCCCAGAGTGTCCCAAACTTCTTTGGAACTGGAGAAGTCATCCCTCTCGATGACGTTGACCTCAGAAAAAGCATAGTTGATGAATTCTAGTCCTGCAAACGTTGCGAATTCATCTTCATGTTGAGTAGCTTCTGAATGACCCGAGTGTTGATCCCATGACATGGTGGGGACACAGGTATTCTGTTCAATGATTCTCAGCTGAGTCTCATTGTTCGGCTGACTCTCTTGCCCCAAGTTTCCTGGGTAAGGCTGCCACATTGGCAGGCCATCCATTGGGCCATAGTAATTGTGGTCAAAGTTGTCTTTCATCGGAGTGTCTTCCTCTAATGAATATGGCGGAGCACGGCATCCTTCCGGATCACAATCTCCGTAGATCATTTCGACATCTGATCTTGGTATAAATCTCGGACTTTCTGTAGGAAAGCAAAAAGGCATAGGCACCTCTTCCTGAGACATATAGTCGTCCTTGTTAAGGTAGGACTTCCATTCTTCATCTGTGTCAGAGGGATCTTCCTCATTGATAGCATGAACTGTCTGAGACACTGGGTGAAGAAAACCTCCACTGTGGAAGAAGTTTTGAAGGGGATGAAGACTTTTATCGTTGGCGGCTGTCTGGGTACAGGTCGCAGAAAAACCAAGACCCTTCTTTGTTTTATTGTCAATAGGAATGACAAGCCGTCCCCATCCGGTTGTATCGGTACTCTCGACCGCTTTGATAGCATCGTTGTATGAGGAAATCGAGGTTCCTCCTTCAGATTGATCGTTCTTGCTCACCGATAGTGCTTGGAACTGAGTTCCAATAACCTCCTCGGGTTCCACACAAGTAGATGATGATAAGTTGCTCACAAGCAAGGCTTGTTCCCCACAAACTGTGACAAGTTGATCGTTCTTGACGAACTTTAGCTTTTGGTGGAGGGTTGAAGTAACCGCTCCAGCCTGATGTATCCAAGGTCTTCCTAATAAACAACTGTATGTTGCCCGGATGTCCATGACCTGGAAAGTGATTTGGAAAGTGTGAGGACCAATAGTTATGGGAAGGTTAACTTCGCCGATAACTGTTTTTCTGGATCCGTCGAATGCTTTGACGACGACCTCGCTGACTCTCATCGGAGGGCCTTTGAATGATAAGTGCATCAAAGTGGACTTCGGCATAACATTCAGGGCTGACCCTGTGTCTACCAGTACGTTGGCTAAAGCATCGCCCTGGCAGTTAACTGTAATGTTGAGCGCCATGTTATGACGGCGACCCTCTTCAGGTAATTCTTCATCACTAAATCCCAAATTATTGCAGGAAGTGATGTTAGAGACAATGCTATCGAATTGTCTGATTGTTACATCCTGTTCCACAAAGGCTTGCTCCAAGACTTTCTGTAGAGCCTCTCTGTGTGCTTATGAACTGAGTAACAGTGATAATACTGAGATCTTTGAAGGAGTCTGTAACAGTTGATCAACAATGTTATATTCACTCCTTTAGATGAGCTTTAGCATCTCATCTTTGTCTTTTGAAAAGTCGGGATTACTAGATTGACCGACTGGTGGATCAGGAATTTCTGCCTGAAGTTCCTTTTCTTTGTTGGATTCTCCAACCCCTCGGTTGAAGATTCGACCGCTCCGTGTTACACGACTGATGTCTGCAATGTTCACGACGGAGGGTAATAAAATTTCCTTTCCATTCTCGATTATTGTTGCACCGTATTTGTAAGGGATTGCCCTAGCTGATTCATACGGTAGTGGCCCCGGTAGATAGATGACTATGGGAACCTTCTGATTTTTCTGACCATCATAAGTAACCTTGATCTGTTCCTGGTTGGGAACTCTAGATTCGTCAAGTAGAGGGATGATGGCAAAAACATCCCTGGTCCTGTGATGACCAGAGATAGTGACAACATCCTCAACTTGCTCGGCAAGGTAGTTCGGCGACCAAATGATGGGTCCTGAACCTGGATATGGACGAATTTCTCCATGATCGACCTGACCCTGAAGAGCTGCTCTCACAAGGTAACACCCTTGGTTACTTTCCGAACAGACGCTGCAACTGTCATAGTTGTGTGGTGGCACCTGGCCACGCCCACTTTGAATACAATGTAACTTCACTAGGTTATCTTCCATTGATCGGACATCCTGACTTTGACGACGAGTAGGATTCCTGTGATTGATACTAATCTGCTGAGTATCTTCGTCCATATAGATTGGCATCCACCAGTGATTTAACAAGTTCTGAAGTGCCTCCTGGAAAAGGGTACAACCTCGATCGTTTTCGCAACCTGCTTTACAGTTTTGATAATCATGTGATATTAAGAATCCGAGTCGGACCTGCTCAGCATATAACTATACCAGGTTGGTATTCATCACGCGAATGTCAAAGATCTGAACCATGTTGATTTGATAGGAGTTCCTATCATGGTAGTCTTGGATCCATCCAAGATCCATCTGACGCTGGAGGGCCTCTTGTATGAAAGAGCATCCCTGTTTGTTTACCGAGAAAATCAGACAGGAACTGTAATCATGTCACGGCAGATTATGATACTGGCTTTGCCTTGAGTGCATCGCCACCAAGTTGACATTCATCGCACGGATGTCGTGGTTTTGAATGACGTTGGAATTCGTGTAAACCATGTTAACTCCACGAACTCGGTGCTCTTGGATCCATCCAAGATCCATTTGTTCCTGTAGAGCTGCTTGCACTACAGAACATCCCTGGTTGTCTTTAGAGCAGATATCACACTGGTGATAATTATGAGGTGGCAAATGGCCATATCCACTCTGTCTACAATGCATCTTGACCAGATTGGTCCCCAATGAGAGTACATCGTGAATTTGATAGACATTGTTAGTCTCTTTCTCAATCAGATTGACTGCAGTTTTCTCATGTTGAGGCAGCGGGTTCGTGAGAACATAGGGATTCGTATCTTTGAAAGATAAGAGCCCGCTCCTAACAAGCTTTTGCACGTCGGACTTGAAATTGAGACAAGTCTCAATGTTATGCCCTGAACCTCCTTGATGATAAGGGCGTGTTTGATCCGCTTTAAACCAAAAAGGCGGATTTTCCGGAACTGAAAGGGGAGACTTAGTCTGAATGTGCCCCTTAGCTAGCAGTAACGGAAACAGCTCTGCGTACATTACGGGTATAGGATCAAATCCTGGTGGCCGTATTGTACGGTTGTTGTTATATGGAGGACGAGCCTGCTGAAGAGGCTGTTGTGTCCTTTGTTGGTCAGGTTGGCTCTGCGCAACCTGAGGTTGATACTTAGGAACAGGCGCGGGGCCGATAGCAGGAGTAACAGCTGCTACTGGCTGATAACGTCGCCTTTGCTTTCCGAGAGAGATATTCCCAATATCTTGCTCTTTTTTCTTAGGGAGAGCACTACCGTATTTTTTAGTACCGCTCGTTGATCCAGTGTCTTTTACCAAACGTCCTTCTCGGATGGCTTCCTCAAGACGTACACCCATGCCGACCATTTCGGTGAAATCACTGGGTGCACTGGCAATCATTCGGTCATAGTAAAATGAGCTTAAGGTCTTTAAGAAGATTTTTGTCATCTCTTTTTCCTCAAGAGGTGGACAAATTTGAGCGGCAATTTCACGCCACCTTTGAGCATACTCCTTAAAGGTTTCCTTTTCCTTTTGCGACATCGATCTGAGTTGATCTCTGTCGGGTGCCATGTCCAAATTGTATTTGTATTGTTGAACGAAGGCAGTACCAAGATCTCTGAATGTACTGATCGTAGTACGGTTTAAACCCATGTACCATTTGAGTGCAGCACCAGTTAAACTATCCTGGAAGTAGTGAATCAGCAGGTCCTGATTCTCCGTCTGAGCTGACATCCGCCGAGCGTACATCACCAGATGGCTCTGAGGGCAAGAGTTACCCTTGTATTTTTCAAAGTCGGGCACTTGGAACTTGTGCGGGACTTTCACATTTGGGACCAAGCAGAGGTCTGCGGCGTCCTTTCCAAATAGATCCTGACCGCGAATGGCTTGCAGCTCTTTCTGCATTTCCAAGAACTGCTCCTGGAATTCATCCATTCTGTCAAACATAGTTTCCTTCTTACCAGAAGGTGTCTGTGGAATCTGTCCTTCTGGGACAGTGTGCACCACAGGGGGTGGTACCGTGACTACGGCAGTAAGTCTTGGCGCCTCCCGAAGTTTGTAACCTTCAGGAGTCTTGAGTATGCCCCTGGCATCTTCGCTTTCCCGAAGTTTGTAACCTTCAGGCCCAGCGGCTTCTGTTGCGATTCCCAGATCTTCAGTGATCGGCGGAACATATCCTTCCGGGATATAGTTAACAGGCATGCCCCAAGGACGATCTTTCGGCATCTGATACCTAGGATCATACTTTTCTATGATGGGCGTTGAGGTGATCTCTGAGATCACAGTTCTTTGTAGCTGAGCTTCTGCCATGGCTTGCATGTCGTTACGAAGCTTTCTCATATCCTCTCTCAGAGCGGAGATCTCTTCTTTCAACTCTCTATTTTCTTCCTCAAGATCATCCATCTTTTTCTGACGATTGGCCCGAGTATTATACGAATGAGACAGTTTGACTCTAGAATCGAGACACAAACGTGAGATTCGTAGGGAAGGAGAATACGCGATGTGAGAATGATGAATGCAATGATTATATTAATTGTTTTTTGGTTTAATCAAAATAAACTTCGACAATTAGATTGAAAATATCAAACACTGGGGAAACCCCTTTTTATTGAATTCCAAAGGATTACAGAAATGGAAATACAGTAGATTACAAAGTGTAGAAACAGAAACCTAAGCTAATGGGTCCCGAGTCCTCTTCTTTGACCAGGGCGCTTGGGCCGTTGTCGGGTTGTCATTCCTTTGCCAGGTGAAAGGAGCGAGCAAATTCCTTTGGTCATCTTGATTCTCTACAGCATGCTGCTCCAAAATTTCAATCAGAGCATCTTTCTCTTTTAGTAGTTGCTGTATTTGGATACACTCTACGTCGAGGGTGCGGTACTTGTTCTTCCAAGATCTTCTTTCCTTTTGAACTTTGTTGAGAGTAACCTGAAGCTTTTCAGTTTCCGTCATGAAGTACATGACAGTTTCCCTCGGTGGAAGAATTCCGTAACGAGGATAAGGCATCTTTAGCTTGAGAGCTCTAGTTTGTACCCAATGGAGATAAGGCTCCACCGAGACACAGTCCGGTTTTCCCAGAGACTCTCGTCCTTTCTTATGAACCTATTTCCAAGCTTGCACTATTTCCATCTTTAGTGCTCTGTCATTTTCTCCTTCTTTGAAGAAAAGACCTTCCAGATGAACACCCAGTGGGATGTGTCTCATCGGGTATCCAAATTGACGAAGAACTAATATCGGATGATAGTTGATTCCTCCTTTAGTTTCTATGAGGGGTACGCTGGGGAAGTCTCCACAACGGTCAATGATTCTGATTCCCTCATAAATCCTATTACACCAATCTATATCGGAATTGGTGAGAGACATGATCTTCTGCGACCAACGTAAGACACTCTTGCAATCCCAAAAAGCAGCAGATTTGGGTAAGTGCGAGATAAACCATTTATAAAGCAGAGGTACACAGCATGTGATCTCCCCTCCGCTGTACAAATTTCCTAAGTGTACAGAATGATACGCATCTGCGAGCAAAGTTGGCACAGGGTTTCCAATGAGAAAAACCTTAATAGCGTTGATATCGACGAAGTTATTGATGTTGGGAAACAAAAATAATCCGTAGGTGAGCAAGACAAAGATGCTTTCAAAAGCAGTCCCGTTCCCTATACTAGCGAAGTATAGAGCCTTTTTTGTCAAGAACTGGGCTGGCAAACCTTGGATGCCACCCTTAGTGGTCATGTGAGTCCTGACCTCAGACTCGTCCAAATGAATTGCTATTACAATAGTCTGATTCTTTGGAATTTCTTCCAGTCCAGAAAATGGAGCTCGATCAGTAATGTGTAGATCAATCAGATGAGAATACTCCTCCAGCGTTGGTGATAGCTGGTAATCCGGGAATGTGAAACAGTGATAAACCGGATCGTAGAACTGAATGAGCGCGTCCATGATCCCCTTAATCACATGGACTCTTAACAGTGGTAGCAAACCACCGTGCTTGGCTCTGAAAGCCTCTGGGTTAACGATCATCCTTGCTAACTTTCTCAAATCCTCTAGCTTTGGAATCTTGAAGGTATACTGGCGAGTTCTCCTTCTACCGAAATCCATTAATGCAATTTTTTTCTCTGATATTTGCAATCACAGTCTTAGTTTAATTTGAAAAACAGAGAGACTAGAAGAGAAAGTTTTTTTAGTGTTTTAATGTTTTATTAAATGGATGCATGAATGCAGCACACAAAAACATAGAAAAAACATGGGGTCAAAGGGTCGTTGTCATGAAGTCAAGGCTCTACCCATCCCCAAAGGTTTATACTAAGGTGATTTTTGTACCTGTACTCATTATCATTAGCTCCTCCCAGGAAAGCAAAACAACAAGCGGATCGCCAGCGAGTTGTAGAGCAATCTTAGAGTAAGTGCCATTCACCGAGAATAGATCACCAGCCTCAAATGAGGGTAGTATCACGTAACAACTATTTCCGATAGTTTCCGCACTACGAAAGGGTTTGGCTCCTCAGCTTCTCAGACTTAACAACCGGCCCATTGGCTATAAGAGTGAATGGGTTGCGTTGGTCAGCCTCCACTGAGGTTGATGGTCGACCCCGTCGCCATCACTTATCTTAAGTGTATACTCAATCTCACCACATGCGGCATCACACGCATTCCCAGTAGCAGAAAAATAAACACATATTCAATTAGGAAAAGCAGTATATACATTTGTCCTAATCATCCTAGACTTATAAAGCTATGATTCCTAAGTTCCTGACAGAAATGGATCCCCGGCTGAGTTACCACTCTGTAGTTTCTACACAAGGAAAACAGAAAGAAAGAAAGAAGGGCCCCACGGTGGGCGCCACTTTTCTGTAGCGAACGATTTTGGACGCGGTTCTTAGGCGCTGGTCGCTCTCTGCGGTTTGAGCTTTGACTACAGGTCGATTCATTTTTTATCCTATTGTGAGCTGAATAAGGAAGGGAAATAGATGTCTCCAATTAACCCTGCTTTGCATACTGAGTTTAAACAGCGGTCTGTTAAGTTACGAATGCTATCAATATGGAGGGCCTTTGTACTGGTTATTTGTATTTTCGCCAATACTGTTTTCTTTCTTTTTACCTGGGCAGAAGGTTTCGGGCGGGGAACAAGGATTAGGATGTTAGGACTGATGCTTTTGAATTACTGCTTTTGATTGATGGAGATATGGGATTTGGTTTTTTTGTTGATTGCGTTCGCTAAGATCTTTTCTTTCGATCTTATGCCTACGTATTCCCGTTTACCGAAACAGGGAAATCAGAGCGTTCGTAGTTCCTCCTATTCTATGGGAGGAAATGGTTGTTTTGGTGTCTTGTTCAAAGCCCAAGACGTGAAGCGAAAGGTGGTTTGTATCTTGTTCAAAGCCCAAGATGTGAAGCTGAAAGGTCTATTTGTGTCTTGTTCAAAGCTCAAAACGTGAAGCTGAAAGATCTCGGCTTTAGAGAGAATTTGCATTCTCTAAAGAGGGGAGAAGGAGAATTACTTTAACTGGGATACGCGGATCCGAGCAATGCCATAATTTCCGAAGAAAGGGTTTTAACCTGAAGGAGAAGACTTTAACTCAGTGTAGAGTAATGCCATCTTTCCTTAGGAATTTCTCATGCTAAAAGAGGGACAGTGGCGTGGATATAGATGATCCAGAGGCTTTCCGCTTACAGCGATTAGATGAAGGGAAAGGAGTTGTTGATGTTTGTGTACTGTGAACGAGGCACAACTTTGATGCTAAAAGGTTGATTGGATCAACCAGTGGTTTTCTTATACAAAGCCTAAGAGGAGGCTAATTTCCGCTAGGAAAATCATTATACAAAGCCTAAGAGGAGGCTATTTTGTGTCTCGTACAAAGCCCGAGGGAGAGGCTAAAAGTTTTTGACCCGACGATAGAGTCTTTGTGTCTCGTACGAAGCCCGAGATGGAGGCTATTGTTTGTTTGACTCAACGAGGGAGTCTTTGTGTGTCTCGTACAAAGCCCGAGAGAGAGAGAGGCTAAAACGTTGTTTGACTCCGCTAGGGAGAGTCATTGTACAAAGCCCAAGAGGAGGCTATGTTAGTTAAGTGACAGGTCCAGTATACTGATTTTGTAAGAGAAAATCAGTTCTTATATGAGCATCACTGTACTCGTGGGTTAGGTCTGAGGATCGGGGTTGTTTCCTCTTCTTTGGGGAAACTGGAAATCCAAAGGGTATTGAGATTGTCCGAGTCTGCGGGTTTCCTTCCTATTTAACGAAGGGGTCACTTGAGAATGTCTTTTGAGACTCAAGGAAGTTAGACTGTCCGTGTCTAGAGTTTTATCTTTTGTACTATGTTTTGAGAAACAGTAGTAGACTCTATGAAAGGACAGTTCTATGAGGATGACTAGGTTCTGTTCCTATACCTCTAGGAGGTCATCGGGACAATTTGTACGAAGCCCAAGAGGAGGCTGGAAACTTTTAAGAAGCCGACGGGTCCTTGTACGAAGCCCAAGAGGAGGCTATCATTCCCGGAGGAAGAGATCATTATACGAAGCCTAAGAGGAGGCTGTGAATACTTCTAAGAAGCCGTAGTGTCCTTGAATAATGCCCTAGAGGAGGCCGATGCTTTTAAGAAGCCCGTGGGTCTATCATCTCCTTTCCATTAGGAGAGATAACTCTTTTAAAGATAAAAACCACTGGTAAACGTGCGAGGTTTACTATCCAGTGACTTTTAACCTTTAAAGAGGGTTCCTTAGTTAAGGTCCAAGATTATGACCGTAGTGGGTACCCAAACCCCGAGACATTCAAGGCAAGCTATCCACAAGGAATAGATCAAGTCAGAAAAGTTCGAGAATTTGGAAGAAACTCAAAGATGCCATTCACGGAGAATACATTCATCTTGGGGAGTAGAGCTTCTTGACGATTCCTAAGGAGGACAGCCGAAGAGAAGACTGTATCTGGTGCTCCTATTGGGGATCTAGGCATCTATTTCTACGAATAAATGAAACGGCGTCACCTAGTTCTAGACGTAGTTGCCGGGGAAACTCGAAATATCTATACTATTATTACACAGTAGATATGAGTTTATGAAAGAAGACTTACAGCGAAACAGCCCCACAATACAGTTTATATATATGAAAGCAATAAATGAAAGCGATAACCACTTACTCGGTTGGAGTGCTTCCATGCTGTTTGGTTAGTTGTTCAACAAAGAAAGATTAAAAACAACGGTATATTCAAAATCAAAGGAGAAAGTGCTTTGAAAAAGAAAGATTTGGGGCTTACAGCTCAAGGAGAGGCCCAGGGTTTTATCAGTGAGCGCACTGTTTGAAATTGTACAGAGGGACTTATACAAGTGACTGAGGCCCGAAAAAGGTTTTCTGTACAAAGGGATGGGTCTTACACTCTCTCAAGAGGCCCAAAAAGGTTTAATGAAAAGAGTGGGGCTTATAACACGAGGGTAGGCCCAAATGATTTTTCGTTTAAAAATGGCGATCGCGCCGAGGTTTTCTTTTAACGCAGAGGGACTTATACAATAAGTGAGGCCCAAGATGTTTTGGTTAAAAGGGGGATTGGGTCTTACACTCTAATAGAGGCCCAAAGTGTTTTGATGGGTCTTATAGCTCAAGGAGAGGCCCAGATGATTTTTATTTTTAAACGGGCGACGATCGCGCCGTTTACTTGTACAGAGGGACTTATACAATGAGTGAGGTCCAAAAGGTTTTTGTACAAGGGGGATGGGTCTTACACTCTCTCAAGAGGCCCAAAAAGTGTTTTGAAAATGATTTATGAGGGTTGAATTAATCCAAAACCCTAATTTGTTTTCAAAATGTATTTAATTGAATAAAAATTCAATTAAAATGATCAAAAATTGTTTAACACATGGAAAACAAATTGTGATCTTGGATTAATGCTTCAAAAATTAAGTATTGACCTACAAAATAATTAGAAAGCATTAAAAGTTGCAAAATCAATGTAGAAAAAATATTTAAAATGCCAAAATCAATCAAAATATTAATTCTTTACAAAAATATCAATTATATGAAATAAATAATATTTTTTGGGATTTTTTGTGAAAATAAAATATTTTAACATTTTTGTGAATTATTAAAAAAAGAATCAACTCAAAATCATTAAAACTCAGAGAGAAATTATTTTTTGAATCAATTAAACAAAATCACAAAATTCAAATATTTGAATTTCTAAAAATGGCGCCAAGAACAAGCTGAAGAACACGCGCGTGTTCTTGGTTTCTCAGATTTGCATTTTCTATCCAATCTCCATGAATACGTAATCATATCATCCAATCCACATATCATTATGCTCGCCTCAACCTCACGATCATGTCTATGTACTTTAATTTCATTTAAATTAAACATACAACAAGAAATCACGAAGAGACCTCAAGAACCCTAATTTATGCATGAAGGCTAGGATTTTTGATACACGATTCAAACAATGCAATTAATTGAGGGAAAACATTCCATGCATGATTATGAACATATGGCCAAATTATTGTGCGAGGAAATATGCATAGATTGAGAGATGACCAAGTATGTGCTTACCTCCAAGTCGTGACAGCAAGTTCAAAGTGATTTTTGATTTGGAGGTGTTACAGATGAGTGGTGATGATCTGAACAGCTTCCCTACACCCTATGGATTATGTTTGGATGGTTGGACTTGATTGAAATTGGCTGGATCATTTTGTGGCACCTCAGCTGCACTTTGGTTAAAACCTTGAGCAACCAGCTGGTGATTTTGTGAAATTGATGTTTCAGAAGTAATCTAAGTGTTTGATCAGCTCATATGTGATGTATGTGAGGTGTGTGAGTGATTGGTTTGATTGGAATTGCTCTCAAACTCAAAACCCGATAGTGACTTGCCTTAGAAGGCAAAATTGGAGTGAAAGAAGAGATTTTGAGGAAAGCATCTGTTAGATGGCTTTGGTGTACTCAAACTGACCACAATTGAGCTCTATTTATAGTAGAGCAAGTTTGTTTTGCAAGGAATAGGGCATGGCAGCTGGTAAGTAGGTTTGGCCAATGTTGGCAAATGAAAATCCAAGTCTCCTCTAGCCATTGACTAGAGGTTAGGGCACAGAGCTTTGGTTCCCTTGGTCTTGGATAAGTCTTGACTGATTTCAGATGAGAATGGCTCAGTCCATGCCACCTTGATGGTTCCATTGAATGCCTCATTCCAAATTTGAAGTCTTGTCCCTATTTTGGCCATTCTAGCTTCAACATGCTATTTCTTGTTCCATGGACTTTGGAGGCTTGGCTCAGTGATTGTCCCCTTTAGATTCAATCCTCTGAGGTGTCCAAGTGGATAGGAGCAATTGAATTTGGCTGATTTTGGCAAATCGACCAAAGTTGCAAATTCTACCTTGCCTTGACAGATTTCAGCAAGGCAACTTGGCAATGTTGTATCTCATGGTGTAGGTTGAATTTGGCAATGTTCTTGGCCATTTTGGAAAGCTCTTACATGATACAACAACTGTTTGAACAAGTTTAGTTTTGATCTCTTTTGATTCCAAGTGAAAAATCCCCCTACATTTGGCAAAAAGTGAGGCAGAATCTGACTTAGTGAAAATTTCACTAAGTGTTGGAAAAAGTGACATTTTCACTTTTCAGCCACTTTGATCACTCCATAACTCAAAATCCTTAATGAATTGGAATGACTTGTAGTTGAAGTTTTTGTAGGTGATAATGAGGGCTACAAATCCATATTTGAATGAGAAAAAATGGCCTTGTGGTTTAGGAGTTATGGTCCTCCAAAGTTGGTACCTTTGCCACTTTATTTTTAACTTAGAAAAATTTCTAAGTTTTATGGTTACCCCTTTTACAAGTTATCTCACTTTTCTTGATTTTTATTGATGAATGATGATTCAAATCATACATTAACATCATTTTAGGGTTAAAAATCCATTTTGGTGAAAAATCTCAAAAAGTCAAAGTTGACTTTTGTGCACAGTTGACTTTTTATCAGATGAATTCCAAACTGTGCAATTCTTCAGGAAATCATGTCCTTGACCTAAATCAAACTTGATGGACATGTTCCATGGGTGTCATAGGGTATATACAATCATGTATTAGGGTTTGGGAGCATGTCCTGGTCAAAAGTCAAAGTTACAGTTGACTTTTCTCTTAAAACCCTAATTGTGGTGCAGATGAAATTGAGACTTGTTGCTCAAGCTTCTTGGATCAATCCATTGTTCCAAATGGATCAATATGGTATATTAGAGACCCTCAAATCATGTCTTGAGGTCTTGGCTCATGGTTTGTCCCAAAAGTCAACTTAGGGATGAATTAGGTCAAGAAACCCTAATTCCTGATTTTTGATGAATGCATCCCCTGAGGCAAAATTGACTTGATGCATGGGTTCATGAGGTTCCATGAAGTATATTAGGTTATGTTTTGGATCATTGCCTTGTGCCCAGATGAAAATTTCCATCTGGAGGCCCTGGTCGACCAAAACCCTAATTTGGTGACACTGTCGATCTTGAGACTTAATCCACCTAGAAGGGAGCAGCTTTATGCTTAATCCTTGAAGTAGGAGTCCGTTTGATCCTTTGAGGATGTTTGAGAGATTAGACAAGTTGAAGATCATGTCATTCCTTGATTGATCCTTTGTCTAAGCACTCAGAGAGGGCTTGAAACCCTAATTTTGATTGTATTGGATGCTCACCCATCTTTGGGGAGACTGATGAAGCATGATGGTTCATCCATATTGTGATGATGATTTTCACAATGATGGGAAATCTAAGTGGTCAAAATTTGGGGTATTATAGATACTACTACTTATCTGATGAGTCTATCTTGTCAGCTGATTCTTCAAACTTTTCTTAAGTTTCAGAAAGGAAGATTCCGTTGTTGACAACACAAAAACTTTAAGAATCAGTGACTTGCTCCGGTAATCCGTTTGATTACAATTTAGTACACAGTCATTTTTTGAACTAATACTGAAATTGTAAGTGGATTGAAATCTTACTCAGAGTATTTCTACACACCATATCTGGATCTTTTTCTGACACTGTTAAGTGTTTGATATCCATCAATAACAGAACTGGACCACTGATACCAATTGAAGGTGTGAGAAAGACACAAGAAAGGGGGGGATTTGAATTGTGTTTTAAACTCTTACCAAAATTTTGCCTCTTATCATTATCGTGCAAGAGAATATCAGAGTTGCATTGAGAGACTCTGACTTGCGAAGTGTTATTCAGATTGTGCAATGTATGAAGCGTAAGCGACAAGGTGAATCTGAATTAGAAATTCTTGAATCAGACTTGCAATGTGGAAGCTCATCAGAGTTTGGTTGCAAGGTTCTGACTTGCCATGCAAGATTCTGATAAATGATACAGAAACATAAACAATCAAACAAAGCATAAACAAGAGTAAAGAACACACGATATATCCTGGTTCACTTGAGCCATTCCCAAGCTAGTCTAGTCCACCCTTCCAATGTGATTTCGCCTTGAACACAAGGACTTAATCCACTATAATCAAAACCGATTACAGATGCAGGGGCAACAGCCGGCAACTAACATCCTGCACAACCGCATCTGTGAATAACCCATAATGAACCGTTCAGGGATTTAAATTAATGAATATAATGAACATTGACCTAATAGGTTCCAATCTAGCAAGATCTACTATCAGGATTTCACAGCTAAATGTTCAGGGATTCGACTTAATGAATATAACATTTACTGACCATTCTTCCAGGCTTTTCAATGAGTTCCATCAGTGATCTCACAAGAGTCTGACCGACAGTTGGTCCTCTTTGAGATATGACTATCATTGACCATATTTCAGGATTTCCACAACGACACCAAGCCATTGTCTTCTCAAGTCTCCGATCACACTGATCACTTGAGGGATCCTAATTCACATATAATTAGTTGTTCTTGGAGATTACAAAGATGCTTCTTATCAAGAAGATAACTCCTAAGTTTAAGTACAAATGAACACATAGTGTTCTAGCAAGATGTGAGCAACAACTCATTGCTATCTTTATATTCTACAAAGATGTATATATATTTGACAGTTTGATGACATCTTGTAGATCTTCTTCATCTTCTTTGTTGAGCAAGCTTCGAGCAACAACTCCTTGCTTCAGATCTTCAATATAGCTCAGATGATGAAGTTGGTTGATGACTTGACTGATTTGTGATGTTGTCTTGTTCATCAACAGCTTCTGTTCCAATTAATTATTGTTGTGTGATTGATGATCTTTGAGCTTCAACAACAATGGTCGTGTGTTAGTGGTGATAGCTTTAAGTGTTTAGTGTAACAATGATAATTGATCGTTGCGACTATCATCACATCGACACCTTCAGAAGCGCATTCTTCTTTCCTTTAAATAGCCAAGTAAAATATAGTCGTTAGAGAGTTGTTGGCTGTTTGAAAAGAGTCGTTAAGCAATGATGAAAGTTGTACTGCCATATCTCCTTTTTACTGTAGAAGAAGTGATGGGATAGGTCTTTTTAGCACGGTGTACATTCATTGCTAACGGTAACATTTGTCTTCAAATCTTCAGAGGCTTCTGATGGTAATTAATTGAAGCATGAGTAGAGACTTTATAACTGGGTCTTCAGAAACTTCAAGTCTTCCGTCTTCAGAACTTATCCATTAAGAATCTGTCTTCAAAACTTCAGCACTTGTCTTGAAACCCGTTATCTTCACTGCTTCAAGTCTTCAGAATCTTCAGAACCTTGTTCACTCAGAACGCTGTCTTCAGAGTCTTCAGCACTTGACCTTTAGAACCATAATCTTCAGAACACTTCATCAGTCTTCAGAATCTTTCTGCACTTGGTCTTCAGAGCCTTCAGCCTTCAAAACTTCAAGTCATGAGAATCTTCAGCACTTTGGTTCTCCACAAGATTATCTCTTCAGAAGCTTCGCTATCTTCAAAATCATAACCACTTCCAGAGTAGCATCCACAAGAGCATTGCAACAGCAATATCGGCATCCTTAGATCTATCTGATTATGATCAGGTACGGAAGCATACTTGCTTCTTGCGACTTGTGTTACACATAGTAACTCGTATATGATCATTTACTCACATCTTGCTGGTGTTTGTTGGATCTGATATCTTCTATGATTATGATCTGCACACAACACACATTAGAACATAAAATGGTTCTTTCACAAATACTCATTGTTATCATCAAAACATAGAGATGACTTGCAGAGACAATTCTTGCTCTAACACATACCCCCTTTCTTCGGAACACACTTAATATGACTTACCCACACGTTGTCACAAATTGGGTAGATGATCCCAGCGTCTAAGCACTTAATGATTTCCTTCTTCACCACTTTCTTCATCATAAGATTTAATCTTCTTTCACATTCAATGCTATTTTTAGAGTTTTCCTCCAACAGAATTATGCGCATACAAATAGTAGGGCTGATTCCCTTGATGTCAGACATCTGCCAATCAATAGCTCTTTTATGTTTCTTGAGAAGTGTCAGGAGTTGACACTTTTGTTCCACAGATAAATCTGTAGCTATGAGGATAGGCAACTTCTGACCTTCCTGCAAGTACACATATTGCAAATGAGGAGGAAACTGCTTGAGTTCTAGGTCAGGTGGAACTTCTATTGATGGCCTGCATTGGTCTTTCAAATCTTCTGTGAGCTCTAGTATCTCCACTATTTCTTCTTCATCTATTGATTTGCACAAAGGTCTAGTCATGATTCCTTCCTTTAAATTCTCCTCTTCCTTCAATTTTCCCAATTCTTGCTCCAAAACATTAGTTGATTTAAGGAGACTATTGTGAATAATGCTCTCCCAACTAGAGATCATTGAACATTCAACCACTTCTTCCTCCGGATATTGCAAAACATTTAACACGTTGAACACAACTTGTTATCCGTTAACTCGCATTGTTAGCTCTCATTTCTCCATATTAATTAACTTCCTTCTAGTGGCAAAGAATGGTCTTCCTAACAAAATAGGAGTATCTTCATCAGCATTTAAGTCCATAATGTTAAAATAAGCGGGAAACACAAATTTATTGACCCGTACTAAAACATCTTCAATTTTCCTTGGGGATAGCAGATGCTCCTATTAGCTAACTGGAGTGTAATGGTTGTTAGTCTAGTAGCACCAATACCAAGCTTCTTAAAGATAGATAAGGGCATCATATTTATACTTGCACCAAGGTCGCATAGATCCCTACCATAGAATGACTCTCCAATGTTGCATAAAATCGTAAAATTTCCAGTATCCTTCATCTTTGGTGGAAGCTTTCCTTGTACAAGCTGACTGCATTCTTGTGTCAAAGTAACAATGGAAAATTCACCCACTATCTTTCTTTTGGTGAGCACATCCTTCATAAACTTAGAGTAGTTTGGCATTTGTTGTATGACTTCAATCAAAGGAATATTGATGTGCAACTACTTTAGAATCTCCATGAATTTTCCAAACTGTTGTTCTTCCTTTGCCTTCCTAATCCTTTGAGGAAAAGGAGGTGGTGGTCTCTCTTGCAAAATATTTGGTGTCTTGTCAACCTCAGGCACGACTCCCTTCTACTTCTCTGAACTAGAAATCATGCCCTCATTGCTCTTCTTGTTAATGTTTCCTTTTTGTTCCTCTAAGGTAGGTTCCTCAGTGGATTCTTTTTCTGTAGTGGTGTCTTATGATGTCAGTTCTCCACTTGACTGTTGACTTTTTGATCCTATACATTCTTTACCACTCCTTATTTTGATAACTTTACATGTCTTAACATTCTTGGCTCCTGAGGTAGTGTTAGTGGCTTCAGTGGAGCTGGGAAGAGTTCCCATGTTTCTAGAACTAATGGCAGTAGCAATTTGTCCCACTTGGTTCTTGAGGTTTTTAATGCTTGCTCCTTGTGCTTGATATTGAGTTTTTGCCTCTTGAATGAAGGATTTCAAAACGTTCTCCAGTTGGTTATTTCCTTGATTTGCAAGACAGTTTGGTGCAGAATAACCAGGAGGAACTTGTGGTGCTTGAGTATGTTGTGTTGCTTAGGGTTTATTGATTTGATTTTGAGTATTGCTCAAAGAAAAATTAGGATGGTTGCGCCAGCCTGGGTTGTATGTGTTTCTGTAGGGGTTGTTATACTTATTGTTGCCAACATAGTTAATAGACACGGGGTTTGATTAACACTCTTTAAATAAGTGCACTCCTCCACAGTATACACAAGCAACTGTTGTCATGTTATTAACCACCTTGATTGGTTTAGGTCTTGCTACTTCAGAGGCAGTCATCATATTTTTCATCATCTGATGATTTTGGGCTACTTAAGCAGCAAGAATGTTGGTCTCAGAAACTTCATGTACACCAACGGGTTTCCTTGATGTTTGACTGACTCCAACCCTTGTGACAGGACATTGGTAAGTATTGGTCGTAATGCCCTCTATCAACTTATAACCCTCTTCATAGAATTTGGACAACAAAGCTCCACCACTGGAGGCATCTAACATGTTTCATGAAGATGGCACCAACCCATTGTAAAACGTTGAAGCTTTATAGAAATGGGTATATTGTGGTGAGGACATTGTTTAAGCAATTCCTTGAATCTCTCTCAAGCATCAAACAGGGGCTCATCCTCTCCTTGTCTAAATGAAGTAATTTCATTTCTTATCTTGGCATTCTTGACAGGAGGGAAATACTTGGACAAAATTTTTTCAGCCAAAGTGTTCCAAGTATCAATGGAATTGGGCTCTAAGGAATTTAACCAACTCTTGGCTCTACCCCTTAGAGAATATGAAAAGAGCCTCAACTTGAATGCATCATCCGTTATGCCTGGAATTTTGAAATTGCTGGCCACCTCCAGAAATTGTCTCAAGTAAAGAAAAGGGTCTTCATTAGCAGATCCAGAATACTTCTCAATAGCTTGCAGCATCTGAAACATCATAGGCTTGAACTTGAACTGAGCAATAATGATCTCAGGCCTAATAATTCCAGTATTCATGTCTCTGGGATCAAAGGTTGCATAATCTTTGATGTTGTGTGCTTTATCATTAGCTATGCCAATAATGTCGGGTTCAGCCATGACTGCGTCTTCTTGTACCCACTCTTGAGATTCTTGAACTTCATGAAAGTTCCATGGTTTTAGGATTGGCAACATTTTTTCTAAAACATGGTTCATAGCAGGATGCTGTGTGTGATGTTGTAACATGGTGATCAGTTCACCTTGTGAGCAAATGTCCTGACAGATGTTGTAACATGTTGTACCAGAACATCAGTTCTAGTTGTTTTAGTTCTTGACAGATTGGTTTTGATTCTGTGATATTCTTTTTGGAATTATCTTAGTAATTTTCGCAGGTCAAGAAGATTTTATCTGAAACTGGTTTTTGTATCTCCAACTGTACACAAGTTGTGAGACGATTTAGGAAACGTTGTGTTTGTTCCAAGATTCAAGGAGATTTTTTATGCATAATTGATGCAGCTCTTAGCGTGTGGATCAAGCTAGATTGGGTGAAGGTTTTGAAGACCATGGACTGCTAAGGAGTATTTAAAGAAGACCTAAACCTAATGTATTGGACGGCTTGCACTTTTGTAAAAACTAGGGGAGTTTTAGAAACTTAGGTTTTGAGAGTCTCTTGTGTGTGACTTTGTAAGTCACCCTTTGTATCTATTGATACATTGTGGTAGACATATTGTTTGTTCTATATTGTTCTCTCTCTAGAACTTTTAGGCAACAGAGTTGAGTATTGTTCTTGGTTGAAGCTTTGAAGCAAAACCGAGTATTGTTCTTGGTCAAGAGTCTTGACCTAGTATTGTAGTAGAAAGAGGGCACATCTTTCTGTAGCGAGTGATTTTGGACGTGGTTCTTAAGCACTGTCGCTCTGGGGTACTACAGGTCGATTCATTTTTTATCCTATTAAGCTGACTAAGGAAGGGAAATAGATGTCTCCAATTAACTCTGCTTGCATACTGAGTTTAAACAGATGACTGTTGGTTTACAGATGCGGTTTTGATTGTGGGCCTCTCTCTGCTTATTTTGTTAAGAATGAAATGACGGGACAATTCATGGGGATTTTGGATAGGTACTGGATTTGATGTTTTTAATTAGTGTGCTCGCTAAGATTCTTCAATCTTATGCCTACGTATTCCCGTTTAAACGAAACAGGGAAATCATAGCGATCGTAGTTCCTCCTATTCTATGGGAGGAAAAAGATGTTTTGGTGTCTTGTTCAAAGCCCAAGATTGAAGCTAAAGGTGATTTGTATCTTGTCCAAAGCCCAAGATATGAAGCTAAAAGGTAGTTTGTATCTTGTTCAAAGCCCAAGATATGAAGCTAAAGGGGTTTTTTGTATCTTGTTCAAAGCCCAAGATGTGAAGCTGAAGGGTTTAGGATTAGAGAGAATTTGTCATCTCTAAAGGGGGATATTTGGTCTGTTTGTCATGACTGTTGCGTGACTGATTATAAAGGAGAATTAGTTTAACTGGGATATGTGAATCCAACAATGCCATAATTTCCTTTATAGGGGATTTTTAACCTGAAGGAGAAGACTTTAACTCGGTGTAGAGCAACACTATCTTTCCTTAGGAGTTTCGCATGCTAAAAAAGGGACAGTGGCGTGGATGTAAATAATCCAGAGGCTTGCCGCTTACAGCAATTAGATGGGGGCAAAAGGAGTTGTTGATGTTTGTATGCTATGAACAAGGCACAGCTTTGATGCTAAAAGGTTGATTGACTCAACCGGGGTTTTTCTTATACAAAGCCTAAGAGGAGGTTATTGGCCCAACAAGAGGGTGTTTTTATGTGTCTTGTACGAAGCCCAAGACGGAGGTTAAAGGTTTGACTCAACAAGAGAGTCTTTTATACTCAACAAGAGAGTGTTTTGTATCTCGTACGAAGCCCGATATGGAGGCTAAAGGGGTTTGACTCAACAAGAGAGTCTTTTATACTCAACAAGAGAGTGTTTTGTATCTCGTACAAAGCCCGAGATGGAGTCTAAAAGGGTTTGACTCAACAAGAGAGTCTTTTATACTCAACAAGAGAGTGTTTTGTATCTCGTATGAAGCCCGAGATGGAAGCTAAAAGGGTTTGACTCAACAAGAGAGTCTTTTATACTCAACAAGAGAGTGTGGGGAGAATCATTGTACAAAGCCCAAGAGGAGGCTGTTTATGCTGGTAACTGTTTCAGTTGAGTGACAGGTCCAGTGTGTTGGATGAAAGAGAAAATCAGTTCTTATATGGGTAATGTTGTGCTGAGGGATTGATTAGAGGATCAGGGTTATTTCCCGTTCTTTAAGGAAATGGGAAATCCAAAGGGTATTGAGACTGTCCAAGTCTACTGGTGTTTTGAGAAATCGATTCTCGGATAAGTGAATGATCTTTGTATAATGCCCAAGAGAAGGCTGGTATGTTAAGGGATGAAGGTCAACCCATTAACAGGTCTGACACTTGACTCAGAAAGACAGCTCTAGCAAATTGATGACGAGGTTCTGTTCCTATACCTCTAGAGGTCTCTGGGTCCTTGTACTAAGCCCAAGAGAAGGCATGAGAGCTTTTAAGAAGCCGAAGGGTCCTTCTACAACGCCCTAGAGGAGGTGGGGATACTTTTAAAAAGTTGTAGCGAGCGATTTTTGGACGTGGTTCTTAAGCACTGCCGCTCTGGGGTACTACAGGTCGATTCATTTTTTATCCTATTGAAGCTGATGAAGGAAGGGAAATAGATGTCTCCAATTAACCCTGCTTGCATACTGAGTTTGAACAGCGGTCTGTTAGGTCACAGATGCTTTGTGGATGTAGGGCCTTCTTTGGTTTATTTTGTTAAGATTCGAATGTCTGGATCATTTGTGACGTTTTTGGTAGGATGTTAGGACTGATGCATTTCGATTGATGTGTGAAAGTATGAGATTTTGGGTTTTTGATTAGTGTGCTCGCTAAGATTTTTCAATCTTATGCCTACGTATTCCCGTTTAACGAAACAGGGAAATCAGAGCGATCGTAGTTCCTCCTATTCTATGGGAGGAAAAATTCTATTTTGGTGTCTTGTTCAAAGCCCAAGACGTGAAGCTAAAAGTGGTTTATATCTTTTTCAAAGCCCAAGATGTGAAGCTAAAGAGTTTTTTAGAGAGAATTTGTCATCTCTAAAGAGGAGTTGTTGATGTTTGTATACTGTGGCGAGGCACAGGTTTGATGCTAAAAGGTTGATTGACTCAACCGGGGTTTTCTTTATACAAAGCCTAAGAGAAGGCTATTGACCCAACAAAGGGGGGTTTTTATGTGTCTCGTACGAAGCCCGAGATAGAGGCTAAAGGGTTTTGACTCAACAAGAGAGTTTTGAACAGATGATTGACTCAACGAGAGAGTCTGGAACTTGTTTGACTCAATGAGAGAGTCTTTTTATACTCAACAAGAGAGTGTTTTCTATCTCGTACGAAGCCCGAGATGGAGGCTGAAAGTGGTTTGACTCAACAAGAGAGCCTTTTATACTCAACCTGAGAGTGATTTATATCTCGTACGAAGCCCGAGATGGAGGCTAAAATGAGATTGACTCAACAATAGAGTCTTTTATACTCAACAAGAGAGTGATTTTGGATCTCGTACAAAGCCCGAGATAGAGGCTAAAGGAGTTTGTGATCGACTCAACAAGAGAGTCTTGACCAGGTGATTGACTCAACAAGAGAGTCTTTTATACTCAACAAGAAAGTGTTTTTATCTATCTTATACGAAGCCTAAGACGGAGGCTAAAAGAGGGGTTTGACTCAATAAGAGAGTCTTTTATACTCAACAAGAGAGTGTGGGGATAATCATTGTACAAAGCCCAAGAGGAGGCCAAAAGGTGTGTTGACCCAACAAGAGGATCTTTTATACTCAACAAGAGAGTGTTTTTGTATCTCGTACGAAGCCCGAGATGGAGGCTAAAGAGGTTGGTGACTGTTTCAGTTGAGTGACAGGTCCAGTATGTTATAAAAGAGAAAACCAGTTCTTATAAAGAGACTGATTCCAGGTGGGGTTGTACTTTGGTACTAATCAAAAGATCAGGGTTATTTCCTGTTCTTTAAGGAAATGAGAAATCCAAAGGGTATTGAGACCATTCAAGTCTACTGGTGTTTGAGAAGTAGATTCTTAGATAGCGAAGGCATATTATATGATGTCTGAATGAAGGCTAGAAGGTTAAGGGATGAAGGTCTAGACTCTTTTGAAAGACTGTTCTATTAACATGAGTAGTTTCTGTTCCTATACCTTTAAGAGGCCGTCGGGACAATTTGTACAAAGCCCAAGAGAAGGCAAAAAAACTTTTAAGAAGCTGAAGGGACAATTTGTACAAAGCCCAAGAGAAGGCTATCTTCGCTGAGGAAGAATCATTATACAAAGCCTAAGAGGAGGCTGTGAAAACTTCTACGAAGCCGATGGGTCCTTGTACAACGCCCAAGAGGAGGCGGGGATGCTTTTAAGAAGCCTGCGGGTCCCTAAACCCCGAGAAGTTCAAGACAGGCTATTCACAGAGAATAGATCAAGCCAGGAAAGTTCGAGAATTTGGAAGAAACTCAAGAGATGCCATTCACGGAGAAAAGGTCATCTCTGGGGAGTTAGAGTTTCTTTGAAAATTTCTAAAGAGGACAGCCGAAGAGAAGACTGTATCTGGTGCTCCTATAGGGGATCTAGTAATGTCTATTTCTAAGAGTGATCAACAGGGCTTCACCTAGTGCTAGACTTAGTTGTCGGGGAAGACTCTAAATAGCTATACTAGTATTACACGGTATATAAAGTATGTGAAAGAAGACTTACAGTGAGCAGCCCCACAATACAGTTATATATATATATATATATATATATATATATATATATATATATATATATATATATATGAAAGCGGTTAAAGAAAGTGGGTAAACACTTACTCGGTTGTAGAGCTTCCATGCTGTTTTGTTAGTAGTTCAACAAAGAAAGCTTTGATAACAATATTATATTCAAAATCAAAGGAGAAATTGCTTTGAAAAGATTGTTGGGGCTTATAGCTCAAGGAGAGGCCCAATGTTTTATCAGTGATTGCACTGTTGTTTGAATTTGTACAGGGGGACTTATACAAGTGATTGGGGCCCAAAAAGGTTTTATGTACAAAGAGATGGGTCTTACACTCTCTCAAGAGGCCCAAAGGTTTGTTTTTATACAAGTGGTGGGGCTTACAGCTCAAGGAGAGGCCCAGGGTTTGATTTTTGAACTGGGGATCGTGCCGAGATTTTCTTTTAACGTAGAGGGACTTATACATTATCTGAGGCCCAAAAAGGTTTTGGTTAAAAGGGGGTTGGGTCTTACACTCTATTGGAGGCCCAAAAGGTTATTTTAAAAGAAAAAGTGGGGCTTACAGCTCAAGGAGAGACCCAGATGATTTGTGTTGAAAAGGCGACGATCGCGCCGTTTATTGAAAATGTACAGAGGGACTTATACAATAAGTGAGGCCCACAAATGGTTTATGTACAAAAAGGGTTGGGACTTACACTCTATTAGAGGCCCAAAGAGTTATTTTTGTACAAGATATGGGGCTTACAACTCAAGGAGAGGGCCAGATGAAAAACAACGATCGCACCGTTATTTTGAAAACTGTACCGGGATTTATACAATGACTGAGGCCCAAAAAGTTTTAGGTACAAAGGGGGATTGGGTCTTACACTCTATTAGAGGCCCAAAAGTGTTTTTAAAAGGTTTGATGAGGGTTGAATTAATCAAAACCCTAATTTATTTTCCAAATGTATTTTAATTGAATAAAAAATTCAATTAAAATGATCAAAATTGATTAACATGTGGAAAACAAATTGTGATCTTGGATTAATGTTTCAAAAATCAAGTTTTGACCTACAAAATGATTAGAAATCATTAAAATTTGCAAAATCAAGAAGGAAAAAATATTTTAAATGTTAAAAATAATTAAAACATTAATTCTTTTAAAAAAATATCAATTATATGAAATAAATGATATTTTTGGGATTTTTTCGTAAAATAAAATATTTTAACATTTTTGTGAATTATTAAAAAAAGAATCAACTCAAAATCATTAAAACTCAGAGAGAAATTAATTTTTGAATCAATTAAATAAAATCATAAAATTCAAATATTCAAATGTTTGAAAAAGGGCACCAAGAACATGGCAAGAACACGCACCCTTCCTCTGTTTCTGCAGATTTGCGTTTTCTATCCAATCTCATTGAATACTTGATTATATCATGTAATCTACATATCAATCTACTCGTTTCAACCTCACGATCATGTCTATGATCTTTAATTTCATTTATTTTAAGCATGGAATAAGAAATCAAAGAGAAACCCCAAGAACCCTAAATTCTGCATGAAGGTTCAGAAATTTCACACACGATTCAAACAATGCAATTGATTGAGGGAAAACACTCTATGCATGATTATGAACATATGGCCAAATTATTGTGCAGCAAAAAATGCATGGATCATAGAGTTAGAAGAGCTCATGCTTACCTCTTGCAGCTGGTGATCGTGTTTTGGGTTAGGGGTGTTACAGCTAGGTTCCAATGATCTGGATAGCTTCCCTAGGTGACATGGAGTGTGTCTAAATGCTTGGAATGGATTGAAATGATCTGGAACTTGAGATGGTACCCCAACTACAAATTTGTCAAAGGGTTGAGCAATTGGCTGGTGATTTTGTGATTTTGGTGTTCCAGATGTTATGTGAGTGTTTGGATCACTTCTATATGATGTTTATGAGGTGTGTGTATGTGTGTGATTAGTTTGATTGGAATTGCTCTCAAACTCAAAACCCGATAGTGACTTGCTTTGGAAGGCAAATTTGGAGTGAAATAGGAGATTTTGAGGAAAGCATCTGTTTGATGGCTTTGGTGTACTCAAACTGATCACAAATGATCTCTATTTATAGTAGAGCAAGTTTGTTTTGCAAGGAATAGTGAATGGCAACTGCTGCATAGGTTTGGCCAATGTTGAGCAATGAGAATCCAAGTCTCGTCTAGCCATTGACTAGAGGTTAGGGCACAGGCTGCTGGCTCCCTTGGTCGTGGATAAGTCTTGACTGAATTCAGTTGGAAATGGCTCAGTCCATGCCACCTTGGTGCATCCATTGAATGCTCCAAAACAAAATTGGAGTCTTGTCCCCTCTTTAGGGATTTCTAGGTTTAGCATGCTATTTTTGGTTCCAAACACTTGGGAGGCTTGGGATCAAAGTTGGTTCCTCCTTGGCCCCCCCTTGAGGTATTCAGATGGATAGAGTTGCTTTCCCTTTGCAAAATTTGGGCAAATCGAGCAAAACTCCAAAATCTGCCTTGCCATGACAGTTTTCAGCAAGGCATATTGGCATGGTCATATCTCATGGCTCAAGTGGAATTTGATGGAGTTCTTGGCCATTTTGGAAAGCCCTAATATGATACAACAACTGTTTGATCATAGTTGGTTTTGATACTTTTTGGATCCAAGTGGAAAATGCCCCTACATTTGAAAAAAAGTGAAGGCAGATTCTGACTTAGTGAAAATTTCACTAAGTGTTGGAAAAAAGTGACATTTTCACTTTTTGTGATTTTGATCATTCTACAACTCAAAATCGATGATGAATTAGAATGAGGCGTAGTTGAAGCTTTTGTAGAGGGTAATGAGAGCTACAAATCCAGCTTTGGATGGGGAAAAATGGCCTTGTGGTTTAGGAGTTATGATCCTCCAAATTTGGTACCCTAGCCACTTTATTCCATAACTTAGAAAATTTCTAAGTTTTTTATGGTTACCCCTTTTACAAGTTATCCCACTTTTCTTGATTTTTATTGATGAATGATGATTCTAATCACACATTAACATCATTTTAGGGTTAAAGAACCATAATTGTGAAAAATCTCAAAAAGTCAAAGTTGACTTTTGTGCACAGTTGACTTTTTGTCAGATGAATTCCAAACTGTGAGATCCTCTGTGAAATCAAGTCCTTGACCTAAATCAAACTTGATGGATTGATTTCATAGGTGTTATACGGTGTATTGAATCATGTCCTAGGGTTTGGGAGTATGTCCTGGTCAAAAGTCAAAGCTACAGTCGACTTTTCCCGCGAAACCCTAACTGTGGTTCAGATGAAATTGAAACTTATTGATCAAGCTTCCTGGATCAATCCATTGTTGCAAATGGATCAATGTGGTATATTGGAGACCCTCAAATCTTCCCTTGAGGTCTTGGCTCATGATTTGTCCCAAAAGTCAACTTAGGGGTGGATTAGGTCAAGAAACCCTAATTCCTGATTTTTGATGAATGCATCCCCTAAAGCCAAATTGACTTGATGATTGGGTTCATGAGGTTCCATTGAGCATTTTAGGTTATTCTTTGAAGCATTGGCTCATGCCCAGAGGAAAATTTCCATCTGGAGGCCCTGGTCAACCAAAACCCTAATTTGGTGACACTGGCGATCGTGAGGCTTGATCCACCTAGAAGGGAGCAGCCTTGTGCTTAATCCTTGAAGTGGGAGTCCTCTTGATCCACTGTGGATGTTTGAGAGGTTAGACAAGTTGAAGATCATGTCAATTCTTGATTGATCCTTTGTTTAAAGCTCTGAGAGGGCTTGAAACCCTAATTTTTAATAGTAGTGAATGCTCACCCATCCTTAGGGAGACTGATGAGGTATGAGGATTCACCCATATTGTGGTTATGATTTACACAATGATGGGAAATCTTAGTGGTCAAAATTTGGGGTATGACAGATGCCCCTATTTAATCTTCTTGGACCCGAAGGTGTGAATGGCGAAGGTATTCGGGCATTCGGGGTGCAAGAGGATTAAATATCGGAATACCCAAAATTTTGTTGGTGGTTAAGAAAGGTAGTTCACGCATCCTTCTTCTTTTGCTAAGTGTTGATACTTAGAAAAGGTAGAACCTCCCCTCGATCCTGGTTTCCTACCAAGGAACTGGTCTCAGTTTCTGATACAAACTTCCCCTCGATCCTGGTTTCCTACCAAGGAACTGGTCTTAGTTTCTGATGTAAACTTCCCCTCGATCCTGGTTTCCTACCAAGGAACTGGTCTTAGTTTCTGATGTAAACTTCCCCTCGATCCCGGTTTCCTACCAAGGAACTGGTCTCAGTTTCTTTTGTCAATAAACTTTCTTGACAAGGGATGCTATTCCTAGCAGTTTTTCTCAAACTTCTCGTCGAATTTTCCTGGGGGAGATGCCATTTGATGGAAAAAGTTTTTATTGTAGAGGTGCACAAACTTCTCTGTTCGAGACGCCATTTGTCGACTCTATCGGGGAAAACGAGTCTCTTGAGAGACTACTTCCGCTTGGGGATATTACATCTTACTTTTCTCGGAGACCTTCTCGGAGAAATGCCATATGATGTGATCCTATTTTGAGGTTCCGATGACTTTGTTAACATTGACTTTCTGGAGAGAAGATCTAATGTGCTGCTGAGAGTCTTCGGTTGAGGGGCTTTCCCCGGGATTTTCCTTAATTCGGGAAAGCGAAGACATCATCTTCACTGGCGAAGAGTGATGCGGGCTGAGGGTTCTCTGGTTTTTCAGAGGTTCAAGTTATCAAAGTGGTCAAGGACCCAACTTCAATCCAGAGATAAACTGGAGGCGAGATTGTTCAGACGCAACATTTCCTGACGAGGAAAGAACTGACAACTCGATTGAGAGGACGTTTATCACTAGGAAACAAGACCGACTAAAGTGATAGTGATGCAATATGAATGCGAATGTAAATCAACAATGTATGATGTATGTATGTTTATGCTGACAAAACTGACACGACATACAGACTAGTAGATGAACACGACTGGATACTCGGCCACTGCTGGGATGAAGAAGTACCGCTGGTTCAAGATAGCAATTCTGCCTTGCTTAGGAGAAATAGTCCCTGCGGGGAATAACCGTTGGTCGGGCTTAGGAGGTAAGAACTCTGCCGAGGGTGTCAGATGAAACATGGTCTCTAACACAATTGATCCTTCATTCAGGTGCACTGGTTTAAAAGGAGTACTTCGATTCTGCACTTTGAGGCTCACTTACTTCTGGAGAAGCGATTGATGTTCTTTCGATGTTCAACAGTTAAAAGAAATTGCCATCTTTATTTTAAAATAAAAAAAAAGTTTTACAAGTAAATTCATATTTTGTTTTATTTCAAGAATCTTTGATCATGTTAAAATGTCGTTCTGTAAAGCTAAAACAAATAAGAATTGCAAACAAAAGCACGAGGGCTCAAATTTTATTGATAGAATGGAAATCAGCCAAACGCATGATTCCATAGAGCATTTACAAAGTTAAAAAATGGTAATTTACAAGGAAAAGGGCTACGTTGAAACATAACGACCGCTATCCTTCTAACAACTTTGAATTCGGGACATCCTGAGCTTCTGTCGAAGATGACCTTGACTGGAGTCTTTCTGATGGACGACGTAACGGCTGTTGAAGGACTTGCCTCTGTTGAACATAGTTACTTGCCATTAATCCCTAACTTTTGCCTGGATTGTACTTTGAGATTTCCAATCCATCGGGATGATTTTTTTTTTAATTTTGTCTCTAATTTTTGCCTGGACCACCCTTTCGGGTTTTCAATCCACCGAAACGTTGTTTTTTTTTTAGTTTAGGCGAAGTATTTCTTAACTACATCAACATTTGTGGGGTAGGCAAATTCCTCTCCGTCCATGGTTGCAAGTCTCAAGGCGCCGCCTGAGAAAGCATTCTTGACCACATAGGGGCCGTCATAATTCACAGTCCATTTGCCCCGCGAATTAGTGAGGAATGATTGTATCTTTTTGAGCACAAGGTCTCCTTTCCTGAAGACGCGAGGTCGGACCTTTTTGTCAAACGCTCTCTTCATTCTTTGTTGATACAACTGACCGTGGCATAGTGCCGTCATTCATTTTTCTTCGATCAGATTCAGGTCATCGTGTCGACTTTGACACCATTCAGCTTCCGTTAGCTTAGCTTCCATCAATACCCGAATTGATGGGATCTCTACTTCGATGGGGAGCACTGCTTCCATGCCATATATTAGAGAGAAAGGGGTTGCCCCTGTTGAAGTGCGGACAGATGTTCGATAACCGTTAAGAGCAAACGGTAGCATCTTGTGCCAATCTGTATAGGTTACAACCATCTTTTGAACGATCCTCTTGATGTTCTTGTTAGCCGCTTTTACCGCTCCGTTCATCTTGGGTCGGTAGGGAGATGAGTTATGGTGTTCGATCTTGAACTCAGCGTACAACTCTCTCATCATCTTATTATTCAAGTTAGATCCATTATCAGTAATGATCTGGCTAGGAACACCATAACGGCAGATGAGATTGTTTTTGATAAATCGGACTACCACTTGTCGGGTTACATTGGCGTATGATACTGCTTCGAACCACTTGGTGAAATAGTCAATGGCTACCAGGATGAACCGATGTTCATTTGAAGCTTTAGGTTCAATCATGCCAATCATGTCGATTCCCCATATGGAAAAAGGCCAAGGGGAAGAGAGAACTTTGAGATGTGTTGGCGGTACATGGATTTTGTCGGAGTATATCTGACACTTGTGACACCTCCTCATGTACTTGTAGCAGTCGGATTCCATGGTCAACCAGTAGTACCCTGCTCTCAAAAATTTTCTCTCCATTGTATGTCCGTTGGCATGAGTGCCAAAGGATCCTTCATGAATCTCCTTTATCAGTAAGTTTGCTTCTGGTCGGTCTACGCATCGGAGCAAGACCATGTTGAAGTTTCTCTTATAGAGAGTATCACCACTCAGAAAGAAGCTGCCTGCCAGTCTTCTGAGGGTTTTTCTGTCTTTCCTTAGTGCCCCAAGTGGGTACTCTTGTTTCTGAAGGAAGCATTTGATATCATGATACCAAGGTTTGTCGTCGATGACTGCTTCAATCGTGAAGATGTAAGCGGGCCATTCAAGGCGCATAATGTCGATCTTAGGTAGGTCATTCCATTGACCTACACTAATCATGGAAGAGAGAGTGCCTAAAGCATCAGCCATGTGATTCTCATCACGAGGGATGTGATGAAACTCGATTCTGTTGAAGAAGGGTAACAACCTTCTCGCATAATCTTTATAAGGAATCAGTCCTGATTGGTACGTGTTCCAATCCCCTTTGATCTGATTGATAACCAGGGCTGAGTCGCCATATACATCCAAGTTTTTGATCCTTAAGTCGATCGCTTCCTCGAGACCTATAATACAAGCTTCGTATTTGGCCTTGTTGTTTTTACACTTGAATGTAAGTCTGGCGGTGAAAGGAATGTGGGTACCCTAAGGGGTAACAATGATTGCCCCAATTCCATTTCCGTAATGATTAACAACTCCGTCAAAGATGAGTCCCCATTGGGAACCTGGTTCTGACCCTTCACTGGGTAGCGGTTCATCGCAATCTTTCATCTTTAAATACATGACATCTTCATCTGGGAAGTCAAACCCGACTGATTCTTGATCGTCAATCGGTTGATGAGCTAAATGATCAGCTAAAATACTTCCTTTAACGACTTTTTGAGCATGGTACTCAATGTCATATTCCGATAACAACATCTGCCAACGGGATATCCTCCCCGTGAGAGTAGGCTTTTCAAAGACGTAATTGATTGGATCCATTTCGGAGATTAACCAAGTAGTGTGACGAATCATATACTGGCGAAGACGTTTGGCTGCCCAAGCCAGAGGACAACAAGTTTTCTCGAGCATAGTGTACCGAGTCTCGCAGTCGGTGAATTTCTTGCTCAGATAGTAAATGGCAGACTCTTTCCTTTTGGATTCGTCTTGTTGGCCAAGTACACAGCCCATGGAGTCTTCCAAGACTGTGAGTATATGATCAGTGGTCTTCCTTCCACTGGAGGTGATAGAATCGGTGGGTTTCAACAGGTATTCCTTGATACTGTCGAAGGCGGTTTGGCAGTCCTCTGTCCAAACGCAGTCCTGGTTCTTTTTCAGTAATTTGAAAATTGGCGTGCATGTCGTGGTCATGAGGAATATGAATCTGTAAATGTAGTTCAAACGTCCCAGGAATCCTTTGACTTGTTTTTCAGTTTTCGGAGAAGGCATTTCTCGTATGGCCTTGACCTTGTCAGGATCAACCTCAATTTCCTTCTGGCTGACGATGAACCCTAAGAGTTTCCCTGAATGGACACCGAAGGTGCACTTGTTGGGATTCAAGCGGAGTTTGTACTTTCTCATCCGCTCGAATAGTTTTAACAGGTGGGTCACATGCTCCTCCTCTGTTCTAGATTTGGCAATCATGTCATCGACATATACCTCGATTTCCTTATGTATCATGTCATGAAACAGAGTAGTCATGGACCTTTGATAGGTTGCCCCGGCGTTCTTCAAACCGAACGGCATCACCTTGTAACAAAATGTACCCCATGGGGTAATGAATGAAGTTTTCTCCATGTCTTTCGGTTCCATTTTAATTTGATTATAGCCCGAGAATCCATCCATGAAGGAGAAAACTTTGAATTTTGTTGTACTATCAACCAGCATGTCAATGTGTGGTAAAGTAAAGTCGTCCTTTGGACTAGTCTTGTTTAGATCTTGGTAGTCGACACACATTCTGACCTTTCCATCTTTTTTCAGACGGGTACGATGTTGGCTAACCATTGAGGATATTCTGATGTGGCAAGGAAACCCACGTCAATCTGTTTCTGTACTTCCTCTTTGATTTTGATGGCTATGTCCGGGTGAGTCCGTCTCAACCTCTGTTTTCCTGGAGGACATTCCGATCTTAACGGTAAATGATGCTCCACGATGCAGGTATCCAACCCTGGCATGTCCTGATAGGACCAAGCAAATACATCAGGAAATTCTCTGAGAAGCTTTGTCAAACTCTCTTTGGCAGTTGGACTGAGCAGTGCCCCAATCCTGATTTCTTTTCTCTCTTTTTCCGAACCCAAGTTGACCGTTTCCAACTGCTCTTTGTGAGGTTCAATGGACCTTTCCTCCTGTCTGAGTAGTCGGGAGATCTCTTCTGGAATTTTGTCGTCACCTTCTTCTTCAGCCCCAAATACCGGGAACTCAAAGTTGGGAGAAGGCATCGGATCGTATGTTTCAATGGGGTTTAAAACAAGTAATCTGCATGACGGTATGATTCGTGTTTAGAAGAGATAGAGAGAATGAAGATTGTGTGCAGTGTATTTTTTGTTTACTGCTTGTTTTTATTATTGATTTGTTTTTTAGGATTACCATTTTCTGAGAAAAAAAACGAAAAGGGAAAACATCAATTAATGCGGAAATTACATAACGACTTTATTTTATTAATGAACAAGTCGATTCTTGAAACTACAACCCTATGAAACAAAACTCTGTTGCTTTAGGCAAAGCGAAGAGGGATATTTACAGAAAACAAGCTCTATCAAAACATCTGTTTCACCAGGGCAGGGTGAAAGGTTAAAGACGGCAATTACTTTGACTTATGAACAATCTTCGGAACATCGACAGCAACCCATTGGCGAACTCCTCGGTGAATCACAAAGTCTGGTACCTTCTTTGGTTCGTCTTCAGAAATAACGCTGATTTCTGGCGGAGCAGGATCATTGGAATCTGTCTCCCAGGCAGAGTTGTCGTAGGAGGATTCCTCAGTTGTATTTTGCATAGCATTTGTGCTCTCAGGAAAATCTCCCCATCCAGTAGGCTGGATGTATTCAAGCCTAATACGAGAGCTCTCAGGAGTGGTGTACTTGACCATAAAGTCATATTTTCCACTCGGTTGTCCTAAGGTGTCCCACACTTATGTGGAAATGGAGGAGTCATCCTTCTCGATGACGTTGACCTCAGGAAAAGCATAGTTAATGAACTCAAGTCCTACAAACTTTTCCAATTCATCGTCATACTGGATATTTTCTGAATGACCTGAGTGTTGATCCCATGACATAGTGGGGACGCAGGTATTCGGTTCAATGATGCTCAGCTGATTTTCATTGTTCGGCTGATTTTCGTGCCCCAAGTCTCCTGGGTACGGTTGCCAGATAGGCAGGTCATCCATTGGGCCATAATAGTTGTGGTCAAAGTTGTCTTTCATTAGAGTGTCCTCCTCTAATGAGTTTGGTGGAGCACGGCATCCTTCCGGATCACAATCTCCGTATATCATTTCAACGTCTGACCTGGGTGGGTATAAATCTCGGACTCTGTGCGGGATAGCAAAATGGCGTAGGCACCTCTTCCTGAGACATATAATCGTCCTCGTTAAGATATAACTTCCACTTCTCATCTGTGTCAGAGGGATCCTCCTCGTTGATAGTATGCACTGCTTGAGGCACTGGGTGAAGGAAACCTCCACTGTGGAAGAAATCCTGAATGAGATGAAAACTTTCATCGCTAGCAGCGGTCTGGGTACAGGTTACAGAAAAACCAAGACCCTTCTTTGCTTTGTTGTTAGTAGGAATGACAAGTTGTCCTCATCATTTTGTATTGTTACTTTTAATCACTTCGAGAGCATCTCTGTATGAGGAAATTGAGGGTCCTTTCTCTGATTGATTCTCATTGCTCACCGAAAGTGCTTGGAACTGAGTCCCAACAACCTCCTCGGGTTCTACACAAGTAGATAATGATAAGTTACTCACGATCAAGGCTTATTCTCCATAGATCGTGATGAGTAGATCGTTCTTGACGAACTTCAGTTTCTGGTGCAGTGTCGAAGTGACTGCCCCAGCCTGGTGTATCCAAGGTCTTCCTAATAAGCAACTGTACACTGCCCGGACGTCCATGACCTGGAAAGTGATTAGGAAAGTGTGAGGACCAATAGTTATGGGAAGCTCGACTTCGCCGATAACTGCTTTCCGAGATCCGTCAAATGCTTTGACGATGACCTCACTGCCCCTCATCGAGGATCCTTTGAATGATAGCCGCATTAAAGTGGACTTTGGTATAACGTTGATGGCCAATCCTGTGTCTACTAACACGCTGGCTAAAGCATCGTCCTGGCAGTTGATTATGATATTGAGCGCCATGTTGTGACTTTTGCCCCCCCTCTGGCAAGTCCTCATCACTGAATCCTAAGTTGTTGCAGGAAGTGATGTTAGAGATGATGCTATCAAACTGTCGTATTGACACATCTTGTTCCACAAAGGCCTATTCGAAGACTTTCTGTAGAGCCTCTCTGTGGGCTTCGGAACTGAGTAAAAGTGATAACACTGAGATCTTTGAAGGAGTTTGTAACAGTTGATCAACAATGTTGTATTCACTCCTTTGGATGAGCTTCAGCATCTCATCATTGTTTTTCGAAAGGTCGGGATTACTGGATTGACCGAATGGTGGATCAGGAGCTTCTGTCTGAAGTTCCTTTTCTTTGTTAGGTTCTCCAACTCCTCGGTTAAAGATTCGACCGCTCTGTGTTACTCGACTGATGTCTGCAATGTTCACGACAGAGGGTAATGGAATTTCCTTTCCATTCTCGATTATTGTCGCACCATATTTGTAAGGGATTGCCTTAGCTAATTCATACGGTAATGGTCCTGGTAGATAGATAACTACAGGAGCCTTCTGATTTTTCTGACTGTTATAGGTAACTTCAATCAGTTCCTGGCTAAGAACTTTTGATTCATCCAGTAGAGGGATGATGGCACAAACATCCTTGTTCTGTTGATGATCAGAGATTATGGCAACGTCTCTGATTTGATCAGCGAAGTAGTCCAGCGTCCAGTCGATTGGCTCGGAACTCGGGCATGGGCGAATCTCTCTACGATCCACCTGACCTTGAAGAGCTACCCGCACAAGGTAGCATCCTTGGTTATTTCCTGAGCAGATGCTACAACGTTCATAGTTATGTGGTGACACCTGGCCACGCCCGCTTTGGATGCAGTGTAACCTCACCAGGTCAGTGCCCATAGATCGGACATCCTGATTTTGACGTATAGTATGGTTCCCGTTAGTCACACTGATTTGCTGCGTGTCTTCGTCTAGATAGATCGGAAGCCACCAATGATTTAACAAGTGTTGCAAAGTTCTTTGAACGAGAGCACAACCCTGATCACCCTCACAACATCCTTTACAGCTCTGGTAATTATGCGAAGTCAGAAAACCGAGCTGGACTTGGTTAGCGTGTAATTCTACCAAGCTGGTATTCATCAAGTGAATATCGAAGATTTGAATCATGTTGATCTGATAAGGATTTTTATCATGGTAGTCCTGGATCCACCTAAGATCCATCTGACGCTGGAGGGCCTCTTGTATGAAAGAGCATCCCTGTTTGTTTACTGAGCAAGTCAGACAGGAATTGTAATCATGTCGCGGCAGATTATGATACTGGCTTTTCCTGGAGTGCATCGCCACCAAGTTGACATTCATTGCACGGATGTCGTGATTCTGAATGATGTTGGAATTCGTATAAGTCATGTTGACTCCGCGAATTCGGTGTTGTTGGATCCATCCGAGATCCAACTGTTCCTGTAGAGCAGATTGCACCACAGAACATCCTTGATTGTTTTTAGAGCAAATATCACACTAGTGATAATTATGAGGTGGCACATGGCCATATCCACTCTGTCTACAATGCATCTTGACCAAATTGGCTCTTAATAAGAGTACATCATGAATTTGATAGCTGTCACTAGACTCTCCCTCTATCAAATTGACTGCAGCTTTCTCGTGTTGAGGCAGCGGGTTCGTGAGAACATTCAGATTCGTATCTTTGAAAGATAAGACCCCGCTCCTAACAAGGTTTTGCACATCGTATTTGAAACTGAGACAGTTCTCTATGTTATGCCCTGGCTCTCCTTGATGGTTAGGACAAGTCTGATCTGCTTTGAACCAAAAAGCCGGATTTTCTGGTACTGTAAGAGGAGACCTGGTTTGGACATGCCCCTTGACCAGTAGTAACAGAAACAGCTCTGCGTACAACATGGGTATAGGATCAAACCCTGATGGTCGTTTTGTACGGTTGTTGTTGTACGGAGGACGAGCCTGCTGAAGAGGCTACTGAGTCCTTTGCTGATATTGATGTTGATTAGGTTGGCTCTGCGCAACCTGAGGTTGATACGTAGGAACAGGCGCAGGGTTGATAGCAGGAGTTACAGCTGCTACTGGTTGGTAACGTCGCCTTTGCTTTCCGAGAGAGATATTCCCAATATCCTGCTCTTTTTTCTTAGGGAGATCACTACCGTATCTTTTTGTACTACTTGATGATCCAGCGTCTTTAACTAAACGTCCTTCTTGGACTGCTTCCTCAAGATGAACTCCCATGCCCACCATCTCGGTGAAGTCACTGGGCGCACTGGCAACCATTCTATCGTAGTAAAATGAGCTCAAGGTTTTCAAGAAGATGTTTGTCATTTCCTTTTCCTCAAGAGGTGGAGAAATCTGAGCGGCAATTTCACGCCATCTCTGAGCGTACTCCTTAAAGGTTTCCTTATCCTTTTGTGACATCGATCTGAGTTGATCTCTGTCTGGTGCCATGTCCAAATTGTACTTATATTGTTGAACGAAGGCGACGCCAAGATCTATGAACGTGCCAATCGTAGCGCGGTTTAAACCCATGTACCATTTTAATGCGGCACCGGTTAAACTATCTTGAAAGTAATGGATAAGCAGATCCTGATTCTTTGTCTGAGCTGACATTCGCCGAGCGTACATCACCAAATGGCTCTGAGGGTAAGAGTTACCCTTGTACTTTTCAAAGTCGGGCACCTGGAATTTGTGCGGGACTTTCACATTAGGGACCAAGCAGAGGTCCGCGGCGTCCTTTCCAAATAGATCCTGACCGCGAAGGGCTTGTAGTTCTTTCTGCATTTCGAGGAACTATTCCTGGAATTCATTCATTCTATCGAACATGATGTCGTTTCCACCAGGAGGTATCTGGGGAATCTGTCCTTCCGGGACTGTGTGTACCACGGGTGCTGGTATAGTTATTATGGCCGAGACTCTCGGTGCCTCTCAAAGTTTGTAACCTTCAGGAGTTGCTGTCATGCCCCTGGCATCTTCACTTTCCCGAAGTTTGTAACCTTCAGGCCCAGCGGCTCCTGCTGTAATTCCTTGATCCTCAACGATCAGCGAAACATATCCTTCCGGGATATAGTTGGGTGGCATGCCCCAGGTACGATCTTTCGGCATTTTGTACCTAGGATCATACTTTTCCACTATGGGCGTTGATGTGATCTCTGAGATCACAGTCCATTGTTGTTGCATCTGAGCTTCTGCTAGAGGTTGCATGTCGTTATGAAGCTTTCTCAGATCTTCTTTTAGAGTGTCGATCTCTTCCCTCAACTCTCTGTTCTCTTCCTCGAGATCATCCATCTTTTTCTGACGATTGGCCCGAGTATTGTACGAATGAGACAGTTTGACTCTAGAATCGAGACACAAACGTGAGATTCGTAGATAAGAAGAATGTGTTTACGCGAGAATGATGAATGATATGCAATGATTATTAATTGTATGTTTTTGTTTAATCAAAGTAAACTTCGACAATTGGATTGCAAATATCAAACAGTGGGGAAACCCCATTTTATTGAATTCAAAGGATTACGGAAACGGAAATACAGTAGATTACAAAGTGCTGAAAAAGGAAATCTAAACTAATGGATCCTGAGTCTTTTCTGAGGAGAGCTCAGGTGCTGGTTCTGGTGCTTTCCTTTTCTTTGACCGGGGCTCTTCAGCCGTTGTCGGGTTGTCATTCCTTTGCCAAGTGAAAGGAGCGAGCAAATTCCTTTGGTCATCCTGGTTTTCCACAGCATGTTGCTCTAAAATTTCAATCAGAGCATCTTTTTCTCTTAACAACTGCTGTATTTTCCTGCATTCTACATTGAGAATACGGTACTTATTCCTCCAAGACCTCTTCTCCTGCTGAACTTTGCTGAGAGTAACCTGAAGCTTTTCTGTCTCAGACATAAAATAAAGGGCAGAGTCCCTTAATGGAAGAACTTCCTGACGAGGGTAAGGCATCCTCAGCTTGAGAGCTCTAGTTTGTACCCAGTGGAGATAAGGCTCCACCAAGACACAATCTGGTTTTCCTAGAGACTCTCGTCCTTTCCTATGAACGTGTTTCCAAGCATGCACTATTTCTGTCTTTAGTGCCCTGTCATTTTCTCCTTCCTTGAATAAAATACCTTCCAGATGAGCATTCCGTGGGACGTGCCTCATTGGGTATCCAAATTGACGACGAACGAGAATTGGATTATAGTTGATTCCTCCCTTAGTTCCTATAAGGGGTATATTTGGGAAATTTCCACAACGGTCAATGATCACGATCTCGTCGTGGATTCAATTGTACCAATAGATGTCAGAGTTGGTAAGAGACATGATTCTCTACGACCAACGTAAAGTATTCTTTTGATCCCAAAATGCAACAGACTTGGGCAAATGGGAAATGAACCATTTGTAAAGCAGGGGTACACAGCACGTGATCATTCCTCCACTGTATAAATTCCTTAGGTGTACCGAATGATATGCATCTGCGAGTAAGGTTGGTACGGGGTTTCCAATCAGGCATATCATAATGGCGTTGATATCTACGAAGTTATCAATGTTGGGAAAAAAATAACCCGTAGGTGAGCAAAACAAAGATGCCCTCGAAAGCGGCCACGTTCCCTATACTAGCAAAGTACAGAGCCTTCTTTGTCAAGAACTGGGATGGCAAACCCTGGATGCCACCCTTAGTGGTCATGTGACTCCTGACTTCTGACTCGTCCAAATAAATTGCTCTTGCAATGGTTTGATCCTTTGGAATTTCTTCCAGTCCAGAAAAGGGAGCTTGATCAGTGATATGCAGGTCAGTCAGGTGAGAGTACTCCTCCAACGTTGGTGCTAGCTGATAATCTGGGAATGTGAAACAGTGATAAACCGGATCGTAGAACTGGATTAGCGTGGACAGGATTCCTTCGATTACATGGACCCTTATTAGAGACATTAGTCCTCCATATTTAGCTCTGATAGCCTCGTGGTTGGTGATCATTCTCGCCAAACCTCTCAAATCCTCTAACTTTGGAACCTTGAAGGTGTACTTATGAGTTTTCCTTCTACCGAAATCCATTAGCGCAATCTTCTTTCTCTGACATTTGCAATCATTGTCTTAGTTTAATTTGAAAAAGAGAGACTAGAAGAGAAGATTTTTCTTTGTTTTAATGTTATTTAAATGAATGTATGAATATAGCACACAAAAACATAGAAAAAGCATGGGGTCAAAGGTTCGGTGTCATGAAGTCAAGGCTCTACCCCCTACCCCCCAAAGGTTTATACTGGTGATTTTTTGTACCTGTCTCTCAAAATCATTTATTCCCTTAGATAACATCAGCGGGCCGGGAACCGTGCTAGGTGATGTATCTTAGAGCAATCTCAGATGAGGGTAGTATCGCGTGACAACTATTTCCGATAGCTTCCGCACTACAAAATGGCTTAAGTCTGTTAAAAACCTCAGCTTCTCAGATAACCCAGTCGACCACACTACTTTCAACAACCGAAGTCGTATAGGCAATGTATCTGCAAAGGGAGTCTCCACTGAGTTTGATGGTCGATCGGGGGCTCTTAACTGGAATTAACTCCCAGTAAGATTACCGGCATTGCCATCACCTATCTTAGGTGTATACTCAATCTTTCCACATGCGGCATCACACGCATTCCCATTAGCAGAAAAATAAACGAAGATATCAATTAGGAAAAGCAGTATATATATTTGTCTTAATCATCCTAGACCTCTAGTCTTATGATCCTAACAGACAATGACTCCCCAGCAGAGTCGCCATTTCTGTGATACTTGTTGAATTTTATAAAAGAAAGAATTATCGTCCTTAGCGAAGTCGCCCTTTCTATGGCGTTTCTGAACTTAAGGTTTCTACCGAAGGTTGAGAAGAAGAGGAAGTAAGCCCCACGGTGGGCGCCTTTTTTCCGTAGCGAGCGATTTTTGGACGTGGTTCTTAAGCACTGCCACTCTGGGGTACTACAGGTCGATTCATTTTTTATCCTATTAAAGCTTATGAAGGAAGGGAAATAGATGTCTCCAATTAACCCTGCTTGTATACTGAGTTTGAACAGTAGTCTGTTAGGTCACAGATGCTTTGTGGATGTGGGGCCTTCTTCGGTTTATTTTGTTAAGATTCGAATGTCTGGATCATTTGTGAGGTTTTTGGTAGGATGTTAGGACTGATGCTTTTCGATTGATGTGTGAAAGTATGGGATTTTGGGTTTTTGATTAGTGTGCTCGCTAAGATTTTTCAATCTTATGCCTACGTATTCCCGTTTAACGAAACGGGGAAATCAGAGCGATCGTAGTTCCTCCTATTCTATGGGAGGAAAAAGGTTGTTTTGGTGTCTTGTTCAAAGCCCAAGACGTGAAGCTAAAAGTGGTTTGTATCTTGTTCAAAGCCCAAGATGTGAAGCTGAAGGGTCTATTTGTATCTTGTTCAAAGCCCAAGATGTGATGCTAAAGAGTTTTTTAGAGAGAATTTGTCATCTCTAAAGAGGAGCTGTTGATGTTTGTATACTGTGGCGAGGCACAGGTTTGATGCTAAAAGGTTGATTGACTCAACCAGGGTTTTCTTTATACAAACCCTAAGAGGAGGCTATTGACCCAACAAAGGGGGGTTTTTATGTGTCTCGTACGAAGCCCGAGATAGAGGCTAAAGGGTTTTGACTCAACAAGAGAGTTTTGAACAGATGATTGACTCAACGTGAGAGTCTGGAGGTTCTTTGACTCAATGAGAGAGTCTTTTTATACTCAACAAGAGAGTGTTTTCTATCTCATACGAAGCCCGAGATGGAGGCTGAAAGTTGTTTGACTCAACAAGAGAGCCTTTTATACTCAACCAGAGAGTGATTTATATCTCGTACGAAGCCCGAGATGGAGGCTAAAATGAGATTGACTCAACAAGAGAGTCTTTTATACTCAACAAGAGAGTGATTTTGGATCTCATACAAAGCCCGAGATAGAGGCTAAAGGGGTTTGTGATCGACTCAATAAGAGAGTCTTGACCAGGTGATTGACTCAACAAGAGAGTCTTTTATACTCAACAAGAGAGTGTTTTTATCTGTCTTATACGAAGCCTAAGACGGAGGCTAAAAGAGGGGTTTGACTCAACAAGAGAGTCTTTTATATTCAACAAGAGAGTGTGGGGAGAATCATTATACAAAGCCCAAGAGGAGGCCAAAAGGTGTGTTGACCCAACAAGAGGATCTTTTATACTCAACAAGAGAGTGTTTTTGTATCTCGTACGAAGCCCGAGATGGAGGCTAGAGAGGTTGGTGACTGTTTCAGTTGAGTGACAGGTCTAGTATGTTATAAAAGAGAAAATCAGTTCTTATAAAGAGACTGATTCCAGGTGGGGTTGTACTTTGGTACTGATCAAAAGATCAGGCTTATTTCTAGTTCTTTAAGGAAATGAGAAATCCAAAGGGTATTGAGACCATTCAAGTCTACTGGTGTTTGAGAAGTAGATTCTCAGATAGCGAAGGCATGTTGTATGATGCCTGAATAAAGGCTGGAAGGTTAAGGGATGAAGGTCTAGACTCTTTTGAAAGATTGTTCTATTAAGATGACTAGTTTATGTTCCTATACCTTTAAGAGGCCGTCGGGACAATTTGTACAAAGCCCAAGAGAAGGCAGAAAAACTTTTAAGAAGCTGAAGGGACAATTTGTACGAAGCCCAAGAGGAGGCTATCTTCGCTGAGGAAGAATCATTATACAAAGCCTAAGAGGAGGTTGTGAAAACTTCTAAGAAGCCGACGGGTCCTTGTACAATGCCCAAGGTTGTGAAAACTTTTAAGAAGCCTGCGGGTCCCCAAACCCCAAGAAGTTTAAGACAGACTATTCACAGAGAATAGATCAAGCCAGGAAGGTTCGAGAATTTGGAAGAAACTCAAGAGATGCCATTCACGGAGAAAAGATCATCTCTGGGGAGTTAAAGTTTCTTTGACAATTTCTAAAGAGGACAGCCGAAGAGAAGACTGTATCTAGTGCTCCTATAGGGGATCTAGTCTTGTCTATTTCTAAGAGTGATCAACGGGGCTTCACCTAGTGCTAGAAGTAGTTGCCGGGGAAGACTCTAAATAGCTATACTAATATTACACGGTATATAAAGTATGTGAAAGAAGACTTACAGTGAGCAACCCCACAATTCAGTTATATATATGTGTGTATATATATATATATATGAAAGTGGTTAAAGAAAGCGGGTAAACACTTACTCGGTTGTAGAGCTTCCATGTTGTTTTGTTAGTTGTTCAACAAAGAAAGCTTTGATAACAATATTATATTCAAAATCAAAGGAGAAAGTGCTTTGAAAAGATTGTTGGGGCTTATAGCTCAAGGAGAGGCCCAAGGTTTTATCAGTGATTGCACTGTTGTTTGAATTTGTACAGGGGGACTTATACAAGGACTGGGGCCCAAAAAGGTTTTCTGTATAAAGGCATGGGTCTTACACTCTCTCAAGAGGCCCAAAGGTTTGTTTTTATACAAGTTGTGGGGCTTACAGCTCAAGGAGAGGCCCAGGGTTTGATTTTTGAACTGGCGATCGTGCCGAGATTTTCTTTTAACGCAGAGGGACTTATACAATATCTGAGGCCCAAAAAGGATTTGGTTAAAAGGGGGTTGGGTCTTACACTCTATTGGAGGCCCAAAAGGTTATTTTAAAAGAAAAAGTGGGGCTTACCGCTCAAGGAGAGGCCCAGATGATTTGTGTTGAAAAGGCGATGATCGCGCCGTTTATTAAAAATGTACAGAGAGACTTATACAATAAATGAGGCCCACAAATGATTTATGTACAAAAAGGGTTGGGACTTACACTCTATTAGAGGCCCAAAGAGTTATTTTTGTACAAGATATGGGGCTTACAACTCAAGGAGAGGGCCAGATGAAAAACAACGATCGCACCGTTATTTTGAAAACTGTACCGGGACTTATACAATGACTAAGGCCCAAAAAGTTTTAGGTACAAAGGGGGATTGGGTCTTACACTCTATTAGAGGCCCAAAATTGTTTTTAAAAGGTTTGATGAGGGTTGAATTAATCAAAACCCTAATTTGTTTTCCAAATGTATTTTAATTGAATAAAAAATTCAATTAAAATGATCAAAATTGTTTAACATGTGGAAAACAAATTGTGATCTTGGATTAATGTTTCAAAAATCAAGTTTTGACCTACAAAATGATTAGAAATCATTAAAATTTGCAAAATCAAGAAGGAAAAAATATTTTAAATGTCAAAAACAATTAAAACATTAATTCTTTGCAAAAATATCAATTATATGAATTAAATAATATTTTTGGGATTTTTTGGTAAAATAAAATATTTTAACATTTTTTTGAATTATTAAAAAAAGAATCAACCCAAAATCATTAAAACTCAGAGAGAAATTAATTTTTTATCAATTAAATAAAATCACAAAATTCAAATATTCAAATATTTGAAAAAGGGCGCCAAGAACATGGCAAGAACACGCGCCCTTCCTCTGTTTCTGCAGATTTGCATTTTCTATCCAATCTCACTGAATACTTGATTATAGCATGCAATCTACATATCAATCTACTCGGTTCAACCTCACGATCATGTCTATGGTCTTTAATTTCATTTATTTTAAGCATGGAATAAGAAATCAAAGAGAAACCTCAAGAACCCTAAATTCTGCATGAAGGTTCAGAAATTCCACACACGATTCAAACAATGCAATTGATTGAGGGAAAACACTCTATGCATGATTATGAACATATGGCCAAATTATTGTGCAGCAAAAAATGTATGGATCATAGAGTTAGAAGAGCTCATGCTTACCTCTTGCAGCTGGTGATCGTGTTTTGGGTTAGGGGTGTTACAACTAGGTTCCAATGATCTGGATAGCTTCCCTAGGTGCCATGGAGTGTGTCTAAATGCTTGGAATAGATTGAAATGATCTGGAACTTGAGATGGTACCCCAACTGCAAATCTGTCAAAGGCTTGAGCAATTGGCTGGTGATTTTGTGATTTTGGTGTTCCAGATGTTATGTGAGTGTTTGGATCACTTCTATATAATGTTTATGAGGTGTGTGTGTGTGTGATTGGTTTGATTGGAATTGCTCTCAAACTCAAAACCCGATAGTGACTTGCTTTGGAAGGCAAATTTGGAGTGAAAGAGGAGATTTTGAGGAAAGCATCTGTTTGATGGCTTTGGTGTACTCAAACTGATCACAAATGAGCTTTATTTATAGTAGAGCAAGTTTGTTTTGCAAGGAATAGTGAATGACAACTGCTGCATAGATTTGGCCAATGTTGAGCAACAGGCTACTGGTTCCCTTGGTCTTGGATAAGTCTTGACTGAATTCAGTTGGGAATGGCTCAGTCCATGCCACCTTGGTGCATCCATTGAATGCTCCAAAACAAAATTGGAGTCTTGTCCCCTCTTTAGGGATTTCTAGGTTTAGCGTGCTATTTTTGGTTCCAAAGACTTTAGAGGCTTGGGATCAGAGTTGGTTCCTCCTTGGTCCCCCCTTGAGGTGTTCAGATGGATAGAGTTGCTTGCCCTTTGCAAAATTTGGGCAAATTGAGCAAAACTCCAAAATCTGCCTTGTCATGACAGTTTTCAGCAAGGCATATTGGCATGGTCATATCTCATGGCTCAAGTGGAATTTGATGGAGTTCTTGGCCATTTTGGAAAGCCCTCATATGATACAACAACTGTTTGATCATATTTGGTTTTGATACTTTTTGGATCCAAGTGAAAAATGCCCCTACATTTGAAACAAAGTGAAGGCAGATTCTGACTTACTGAAAATTTCACTAAGCGTTGGAAAAAAGTGACATTTTCACTTTTTGTGATTTTGATCATTCTATAACTCAAAATCCATGATGAATTAGAATGAGGTGTAGTTGAAGCTTTTGTAGAGGGTAATGAGAGCTACAAATCCAGCTTTGGATGGAAAAAAATGGCCTTGTGGTTTAGGAGTTATGATCCTCCAAAGTTGGTACCCTAGCCACTTTATTCCATAACTTAGAAAATTTCTAAGTTTTTTATGGTTACCCCTTTTACAAGTTATCCCACTTTTCTTGATTTTTCTTGATGAATGATGATTCCAATCACACATTAACATCATTTTAGGGTTAAAGAACCATAATTGTGAAAATTTTCAAAAAGTCAAAGTTGACTTTTGTGCACAGTTGACTTTTTGTCAGATGAATTCCAAACTGTGCGATCCTCTGTGAAATCAAGTCCTTGACCTAAATCAAACTTGATGGATTGATTTCATAGGTGTTATAGGGTGTATTGAATCATGTCCTAGGGTTTGGGAGCATGTCCTGGTCAAAAGTCAAAGCTACAGTTGACTTTTCCCGCGAAACCCTAACTGTGGTTCAGATGAAATTGAAACTTGTTGATCAAGCTTCCTGGATCAATCCATTGTTGCAAATGGATCAATGTGGTATATTGGAGACCCTCAAATCTTCCCTTGAGGTGTTGGCTCATGATTTGTCCCAAAAGTCAACTTAGGGGTGGATTAGGTCAAGAAACCCTAATTCCTGATTTTTGATGAATGCATTCCCTAAAGCCAAATTGACTTGATGATTGGGTCAATGAGGTTCCATTGAGCATTTTAGGTTATTCTTTGAAGCATTGGCTCATGCCCAAAGGAAAATTTCCATCTGGAGGCCCTGGTCAACCAAAACCCTAATTTGGTGACACTGGCGATCTTGAGGCTTGATCCACCTAGAAGGGAGCAGCCTTGTGCTTAATCCTTGAAGTGGGAGTCCTCTTGATCCACTATAGATGTTTGAGAGGTTAGACAAGTTGAAGATCATGTCAATTCTTGATTGATCCTTTATCTAAAGCTCTGAGAGGGCTTGAAACCCTAATTTTTTATAGTAGTGAATGCTCACCCATCCTTGGGGAGACTGATGAGGTATGAGGATTCACCCATATTGTGGTGATGATTTACACAATGATGGGAAATCTTAGTGGTTAAAATTTGGGGTATGACAGAAGCCTGTGGGTCCCCAAACCCTGAGAAGTTCAAGACATGCCATTCACCGAAAATAGATCAAGCCAGGAAAGTCCTAGAATTTGGAAGAAACTCAAGAGATGCCATTCACGGAGAAAAGATCATCTCTGGGGAGTAGAGTTTCTTTGACGATTTCTAAGAGTGACAATCTGAGAAAGGGTTCACTGAGAATGCTGCCTTTCACGTCTCCATATTGTTTAACCCCAAGAGGAGGGAAGACTGTGTCTGTTAATCCTATGGGGATCTAGTTTTGTTCGTATTTAAGAGTGACCAACAGGGCTTTACCTAGTGCTAGACGTAGTTGCCGGGGAGAACTCTAAATAACTATACTAGTATTACACAGTTGATATTTGACAAGTATATAAAAGTTTATGAAAGAAGACTTACAGTGAGCAGCCCCACAATACAGTTATATATATATATGTGAAATCGGGTAAACACTTACTCGGTTGTAGAGCTTCCATGCTGTTTTGTTAGTTTGTTTAACAAAGAAAGCTTTGATAACAATATTATATACAAAATTAAAGGAGAAAGTGCTTTGAAAAGATTGTTGGGGCTTACAGCTCAAAGAGAGGCCCAAGGTTTTATCAGTGATTGCACTGTTGTTTTGAAAATTGTATAGAGGGACTTATACAATATGTGAGGCCTGAAAGGTTTTTTGTACAAAGGGATGGGTCTTACACTCTCTCAAGAGGCCCAAAGGTTTATTTTTATACAAGTGGTGGGGCTTACAGCTAAAGGAGAGGCCCAAAGTTTTATAAAAAAGGCGACGATCGTGCCGAACTTTTTTATGGTATCGGGACTTATACAATACACTGAGGCCTAAATCATTTTGGTTTTCAAAAAGGGTTGGGTCTTACACTCTATTAGAGGCCCAAAATGTTTTTGTACCAGTGATGGGGCTTACAGCTCAAGGAGAGGCCCAGGGTTTTGATTTTTTGAACTGGCGGTCGCGCCGAGATTTTCTTTTAACGCAGAGGGACTTATACAATATCTGAGGCCCAAAATTGTTTTGGTTAAAAGGGGATTGGTCTTACACTCTATTAGAGGCCCAATGATTTTGAATGGGTCTTATAGCTCGAGGAGAGGCCCAAGGTGATTTATTTTAAACGGGCGATGATCGCACCGAACTTTTGAAATACAACGGGACTTATACAACATTTGAGGCCCAAAAAAGGTTTGTATTTACAAAGGATTGGGTCTTACACTCTATTAGAGGCCCAAAAGTGTTTGAAAAAGATTTGTTAGGGTGAAAATCAAAGAAACCCCAATTTCATTTTTTAAAGGCATTTTTCAAAGAAAAATCAAGTAAAAAATGATAAAAATATCAAATAAAATCATTAATCATGTTATAAACAATGATTAAGGTTTATAAACAAGTATTTTATCCACATGAATATTTAAAATCATTTTGGTTTTAAAAATCAAGAAAAATAAATCATTTTAAAAGCATTTAAAACAATTTAAAACAATATTTTTGAATATATTAAAAATATATTAAATAATAATATTTTTTTGTGATTTTTTGTGGATTAAAATATTATGGAGTATGAATAAGAAGTGTGTAAAACAAAATTGGAAAATGATGATTTTTGCTATGTAAAAGAATTGGTTGAGTTTTGAAGATAAAATAAGAAAAAGAGGAAAGATGTCACAACATCACATTCGACACCTCTTTTAGTTTTCAACATCTTTTTTATCAAACTTCCAACACTCATAACTCTCTCAATTTTTAACGAAATTAAAATCCGTAAGAACCTATCTTGACCGATTTTTCGCAAGGAATCCAATGGTATCACTCATATATACTAAAACTTAATGTACAGAACACACGATGCAAAAAACCAGAACTGAACATGAATTTTAAAACAACATAAACTCCACATATAAACATGTTAAAGTGCAAACAGTAGGAGGATCACAACATACACATTAAGGAATACATTTTTGCTTCAAGAATTGTTCAATATGATGCATGTATGTGGACATCAAAGGAAAGCATGATTCAAAGAATTCAAGTTGTGATGCTTACCTCTTTTTTGGTGATTTTGTGCAACCTACCAAGTGCTTTGTTCCAGAAATGATTTGATGCTTTGGACACCCTCAAATGGCCTCTTAGAAGCTTTTAGGATGGTTGGAATCAGCTGGAAACCTCTGGAGCAAGTTTGAGCTCTTTCTTGCAAAATGGGCAAAAGTGGCCAAAATGCCAACTCTCTCAAATGGTGTTCCAGATGGGGGGGCCATTTGGAACAGTTCAAGGATGATATTTGGAGTGTGTTTGAGGTCTTATCTGGTTTGGAAAGTGACTGAATCAAGACATGGCTTGAAAAATGCAAAAAAGTCCAATTTTGAGGTTTTGAGAGGTGACTTTGTGATTTTGGTGTTATAGGTCACTTATGAGAGTTTGGACAGCTTAGATATGACATATTGGATGTGTTTGGATCATGAGTTGTGATGGAAATGCTCTTTAACACAAAAACTCAGAATTACCTTGCTAAAGAAGGCATTTTGGAGTGAAAGAAGTGATTTTGAGGAAAGCATATGTTTGATGGCTTTGGTGTCCTCAAACTGAGCATAAATGAGCTTTATTTATAGTAGAGCAATTTTGTTTTGCAAGCAATAGTGAATGGTGGCTGCAGTAAAGGTTTGTCCAATGGTTGCATTTTGGAATCTCAAGTCTCCTCTAGCCATTGACTAGAGGTTAGGGCACAGGTTGCTGGTTCCCTTGTTTTTGGATGAATCTTGACTGAATTCAGTTGGAGGAAGCTCAGTTCATGCCACCTCTAAGCATCCATTACATGCTCCAAACCAAAATTGGAGTGTTGTCCCTCTTTTAGGGTTATCTAGGTTTGGCATGTTATTTTTGGTTCCAAGGACTTTGGAGGCTTGGAGATCAGATCACCCCCCCTTGGATTTGATCCTCAAATGGGTCCAAAATGATGACAAGGCTTAAAAATTCGTGTGGCACAAGAAATGTGCAAATCTGTCCTGAAACCTGTCTTAAAAATCAGCTGCAGCAAGCCTTGTTGTAAAATCCATAACTTCTTGCTCAAGAATGATAAATGGCTGTTCCAGGACTTTATGGAAAGCTGAGATGACATACTTTAACTTTGATATTTGACCCTAGACTTGGTTCAACTTGGATAAGGAGAAAAACGTCCTTGAAGTTGGGACTTTCTTGCTGGAAAAATATTAATGATGTCCTATGAAATGTTGAAACATTTGACAACTTTGAACGTTAACAATTCCAAACTCTAATCACTTATATCTTTTAATCCACTATTGTCATACCCCAAATTTTGACCACTAAGATTTCTCATCATTGTGCAAATCATCAGCACAATATGGATGGACCATCATACCTCATTAGTCTCCCCAAAGGTGGGTGAGCATTCACTACAAACAGGATTTAGGGTTTCAAGCCCTCGCAGAGCTCTTAGACAAAGGATCAATCAAGGAATAACATGATCTTCAACTTGTCTAGCCTCTCAAATATCCACAATGGATCAAGAGGACTCCCACTTCAAGGATTATGCACAAGGCTGCTCCCTTATAGGTGGATCAAGCCTCAGGATCGCCAGTGTCACCAAATTAGGGTTTGGTCGACTAGGGCCTCCAAATGGAAATTTTCCTCTGGGCATGAGCCAATGCTTCAAAGCATAACCTAAAATGCTCCATGGAACATCATAAACCCCATCATCAAGTCAATTTAGCCTCAGGGGATGCATACATCAAAAATCAGGAATTAGGGTTTCTTGACCTAATTCACCCATAAGTTGACTTTTGGGACAAATCATGAGCCAATACCTCAAGACATGATTTGAGGATCTCCAACATACCACGTTGATCCATTTGCAACAATGGATTGACCCAAGAAGCTTGAGCAACAAGTTTCAATTTCATCTGAACCACAGTTAGGGTTTCGCGAGAAAAGTCAACTGTAGCTTTGACTTTTGACCAGGACATGCTCCCAAGCCGTGGGACACGATTAAATACACCTATAACACCCATGGAATATGTCCATCAATTTTGATTTAGGTCAAGGACATGATTTCCTAAAGGATCGCACAGTTTGGAATTCATCTGATAAAAAGTCAACTGTGCACAAAAGTCAAACTTTGACTTTTTGAGACTTTTCATAAAAATGGGTTTTTAACCCTAAAATGATGTTAATGTGTGATTGGAATCATCATTCATCAAGAAAAATCAAAGAAAGTGGGATAACTTGTAAAAGGGGTAACCATAAAAACTTAGAAATTTTTCTAAGTTATGGAATAAAGTGGCAAGGGTACCAACTTTGGAGGATCATAACTCCTAAACCACAAAGTCATTTTCCCCCATCTAAAGATGGATTTGTAGCCCTCATGGCCCTCTATAAAAGTGTCAACTACACTTCATCCCAATTCATCATGGATTTTGAGTTATGATTGGATCAAAATGGCTAAAAACTTAAAATTGACATTTTTCAGCACTTAGCCAAAAATCTGCCTTGTAATTTCAGCACAATGTCCCAACTTCAAGGCTGTTTTTCTCCATGATCCAAGTTGAACCAGGTCTAGTGTCAAACATCAAAGTTGAAGTACGTCATCTAAGCTTTCCGGAAAGTCCTAGAACGTCCATGTAGCATACTCGAGCAGGGAGTTATGGATCTTACAAAAAGGCTTGCTGCAGCTGAATTTTTCAGGGCAGATTTGCACATTTTTTGTGCCACACGAATTTTCAAGCCTTGTCATTATTTTGGACACATCTAAGGATCAAATCCAAGTGGGATGATCTGATCCATGAACCTCCCAAGTCCAAGGAACCAAAAAAAGCATGCCAAAACCTAGAAATCCCTAAAAGAGGGACAAAACTCCAATTTTGGTTTGGAGCATTTAATGGATGCTTAAAGGTGGCACGAACTGATCTTCCTCCAACTGAATTCAATCAAGATTCCTCCAACAACTAGGGAACCAGTAGCCTGTGCTCTAACCTCTAGTCAATGGCTAGAGGAGACTTGGATTTTCATTTGCCAACATTGGCCAAACCTCTGCTGCAACCACCATTCACTGTGGATCCCAAAACAAACTTGCTCTACTATAAATAGAGCTCATTTGTGCTCAGTTTGAGTACACCAAAGCCATCAAACAGATGCTTTCCTCAAATTCTCTGTTTCACTCCAAAATGCCTTCTTTAGTAAGGAAATTCTGAGTTTTTGAGTTAGAGAGCATTTCCATCACAGCTCATGATCATAACACCTCATAAACATCATATGTAGGTGATCCAAACTCTCACAAGTGACCTATAACACCAACATCACAAAGTCACCTCTCAAAACCTCAAAATGGCACTTTTTTGCATTTTTCAAGCCATGTCTTGATTCAGTCACTTTCCAAACCAGATAAAACCTCAAACACACTCCAAATATCATTCTTGAACTGTCCCAAATGGTGCCACACATCTGGAACACCATTTGAGAGAGTTGGCATTTTGGCCACTTTTGTCCATTTTGCGAGAAAGTGCTCAAACTTGCTCCAGAGGTTTCCAGCTGATTCCAACCATCCTAAAAGCTTCTAAGAGGTCATTTGAGGTTGTCCAAAACATCAAATCATTTCTGGAACAAAGCACTTGGTAGGTTGCCCAAAATCTCCAAAAAAAAGAGGTAAAATTCACAACTTGAATTCTTTGAATCATGCTTACCTTTGTTGTCCACATACATGCATCATATTGAACAATTCTTGAGGCAAAAATTTAGTCCTTAATGTGTATGTTGTGATCCTCCCACTGTTTGCATTTTAACATGTTTATATGTGGAATTTTGGTTGTTTCAAAATCATGTCCAGTTCTGGTTTTTTTGATTGATGTGTTCTGTACATTAAGTTTTAGTGTGCATGAGTAACACCATTGGATTCCTTGCGAAAAATAGGTCAAGATAGGTTTTTACGGATTTCAATTCCGATGAAAATTGAGAGAGTTACGCGCGTTGGAAATTTGACGCGAAACGACGTCGAATTAACGATAGCAGTTCTGGTTTTTTAATTGCTGCATTTTGTGTGTTGATTTTCCATGTGCGTGAGTAATACCATTGGGTTCCTTGCGAAAAATCGGTCAAGATAGGTTTTTACGGATTTCAATTCGGATAAAAATCGAGAGAGTTACGCGTGTCGGAAATTCGACGCGGAACGATGTTTTCAAACGATAGCAGTTCTGGTTTTTTAATTGCTGCGTTTTGTGTGTTGATTTTCTGTGTGCGTGAGTAATACCATTGGATTTCTTGCGAAAAATCAGTCAAGATAGGTTTTTACGGATTTTAATTCGGATAAAAATCGAGAGTTACGCGTGTTGGAAATTCGACGCGGAACGACGTTTTCAATTAGTAGCAGTTCTGGTTTTTTAATTGCTGCGTTTTGTACGTTGAGTTTCAGCATGCATGTCCGATACCATTGGATTCCTCGCGAAAAATTGGTCAAGATAGGCTCTTTCGGATCTTAATTCGGTTAAAAATCGAGAAATTTATGCGTGTTGGAAATTCGACGCGGAACGATATTTCGAATTAATAGCAGTTCTGGTTTTTCGATTTGCGTGTTTCGTACGTCGAGTTTCAGTGTGTATGTGTGGTACCATTGGATTCCTTGCGAAAAATCGGTCAAGATAGGTACTTCCGGATTTTGATTCCGATAAAAATTGAGAGAGTTATGAGTGTTTGAAATTTGATAAAAAACGTGTTGAAAATTAAAGTTTCGGTACTAGTTTTTACCCCATAAGAAATGTCGGAGATGATATTGTGACATCTTTCCTCTTTTTCTTATTTTTATTTTCAAAACTCAACCAATTTTTTTTACATAGCAACAAATCATCATTTTCCAATTCATACCCCATAATATTTTAATCCACAAAAAATCACAAAAAAAGTATTATTTTTAATATATTTAAAAATAGTGTTTTAAATTGTTTTAAATGCTTTTAAAATGATTTCTTTTTCTTGATTTTTAAAACCAAAATGATTTTAAATATTTAGGTGGATAAAATATTTTTTCATAAACCTTAATCATTATTTAATGATTTTATTTGATATTTTTATCATTTTTTATTTAATTTTTCTTGGAAAAATGCCTTAAAAAATGAAATTGGGGTTTTCTTTAATTTTCATCCTAACAAATCTTTTTCAGACTCTTTGGGCCGCTATTAGAGTGTAAGACCCAATCCCCTTTTAACCAAAACAATTTTGGGCCTCACTTATTGTATAAGTCCCTCTGCGTTAAAAGAAAACCTCGGCGCGATCGCCGTTTTCAAACAGAAAATCAACTGGGCTTCTCTTTGAGCTGTAAGTCCCATTTCTTTTCATTTTTAAACACTTGTGCCTCTATTAGAGTGTAAGACCCAACTCTTTTTTAACAAAACAATTTTGGGCCTCAGCTATTGTATAAGTCCCGATACGTTAAAAATCTCGGCGCGATCGCCATTTTCAAACTGAAAATATTTTTAGCCTCTCCCTGAGTTGTAAGCCCCATATTTTGTACAAAAATACACTTTGGGCCTCTAATAGAGTGTAAGACCCAACCCCTTTTTTCTCATTTTTCATATTATTTTTTAATGATTTGGAAAATTAATAACTCCCTCAATTTTGATTATTTTTTATTGGTTCTTTTTCTAAAAAATCACAAAAATAGTAAAATATTTTATTCTACAAAAAAATCAAATTTATATTATTTATTTAATATAGTTGGTATTTTTGTGAATAAATTCATTTTAAATTGTTTTTAAACATTTTAAAAGTGAATATTCATCTTGAAAATCAAAACTAAATAAGTTTTAAATCATCTTGTGATTAAAACCTCATTTTTCAAACCTTAACCAAAAATCACAAGTGGTTTACTTAAACTTATTTGATTTTTTGTCATTTTTTTATTAATTTTCTTTGAAAAATTACTTTTAAAAAGTGAAAATTGGGGTTTCTTTGATTTTTAATCATACTCAAATGTTTCAAGACTCTTTGGGCCTCTAATAGAGTGTAAGACCCAATCCCTTTGTAAATACCAAAATTTTGGGCCTCAGTCACTTGTATAAGTCCCACGGTGTTTCCAAAACCTCTGCGCGATCGTCGCCCTTTTCAAAATTAACCATTGGGCCTACCCTCGAGTAGTAAGACCCATTTCTTTTCTTAAAACTCACTTGGGCCTCTTGAGAGAGCGTAAGACCCATCCCTTTGTACAGAAAACCTTTTTGGGCCTCAGTCACTTGTATAAGTCCCTCTGTACAAATTCAACAGTGCGCTCACTGATAAAACCCCGGGCCTCTCCTTGAGCTGTAAGCACCAAATCTTTTTATTTCAAAGCACTTTCTCCTTTGATTTTGAATATAATGTTGTTTTCAATCTTTCTTTGTTGAACAACTAACCAAACAGCATGGAAGCTCTACAACCGAGTAAGTGTTTACCCGCTTTCATTTACCGCTTTCATATGTATATAACTGTATTGTGGGGCTGTTTCACTGTAAGTCTCCTTTCACAAACTCATATATATATAACTGTATTGTGGGGCTGTTTCGCTGTAAGTCTTCTTTCGTAAACTCATATCAACTGTGTAATAATAGTATAGATCTTTAGAGTTTCCCCGGCAACTACGTCTAGCACTAGGTAAAGCCATTTCAATCACTCTTAGAAATAGTCAAAACTAGATCCCCATAGGATTACCAGACACAGTCTTCCCTCCTCTTGGGGTTAAACAATATGGAGATATGAAAGGCAGCATTCTCTGTGAACCCTTTCATAGACTGTCACTTGTAGAAGTTGTCAAAGAAACTCTATTCCCCAGAGATGATCTCTTCTCCGTGAATTGCATCACTTGAGTTTCTTCCAAATTCTCGAACTTTCCTGACTTTGATCTATTCTTGGTGAATAGCATTGCCTTGAATTTCTCGGGGTTTGGGGACCCACAGGCTTCTTAAAAGCACTTGTCAAAGAAACTCTACTCCCCAGAGATGATCTCTTCTCCGTGAATTACATCTCTTGAGTTTCTTCCAAATTCTCGAACTTTCCTGACTTGATCTATTCCTTGTGAATAGCTTGCCTTGAATTTCTCGGGGTTTGGGGACCCACGGGCTTCTTAAAAGCATCGGCCTCCTCTTGGGCATCGTACAAGGACCCACAGGCTTCCTAAAAGCAACCGTGCCTCCTCTTGGGCTTAGTACAAGGACCCGCCGGCTTCTTAGAAGTATTCATAGCCTCCTCTTAGGCTTCGTATAATGATCTCTTCCTTCGGGAATGATAGCCTCCTCTTGGGCATCGTACAAGGACCCGTCGGCTTCTTAAAAGTTTCCAGCCTCCTCTTGGGCTTCGTACAAATTGTCCCGACGACCTCCTAGAGGATAGGAACAGAACTTAGTCATCTGCATAGAATAGTCCTTTCATAGAGTCTACTACTATTTCTCAAAGCATGGTACAAAAGATGACACTCTAGACTTGGACAGTCCAATCTCCTTGAGTCTCAAAGACATTCTCAAGTGACCCCTTCGTTAAATAGGAAGGAAACACGCAGACTCGGACAGTCTCAATACCCTTCGGATTCCCCACTTCCTTAAAGAACAGTAATAACACGGATCCTCAAATCAAATCCTTGAGTACAGTGTTGCTCATATAAGAACTGATTTTCTCTTTAAATCAGCATACTGGACCTGTCACTCAACTGAAACAGTCACCATAGCCTCCTCTTAGGCTTTGTATAATGATCCTTCTCCAGTGATACTAGCCTCCCTCTTGGGCTTTGTACCATGATTCTCCCCAGCGGAGTCAAACAACGTTTAGCCTCTCTCTCGGGCTTTGTACGAGACACATAAGAGACTCCCTCATTGAGTCAATCACCTCTTTCGCCTCCATCTCGGGCTTTATACGAGATACCAAAAGATTCCCTCGCTGAGTCAAAACCTTTTATCCTCTCTCTCGGGCTTTGTACGAGACACATATTAGCCTCCTCTTAGGCTTTGTATAAGAAAACCACTGGTTGGTCCAATCAACCTTTTAGCATCAAAGCTTTGCCTCGTTCACAGTACACAAACATCAACAACTCCTTCCCCTTTATCTAATCGCTGTAAGCGACAAGCCTCTGGATCATCTATATCCATGCCACTGTCCCTCTTTTAGCATGAGAGATTCCTAAGGAAATATAGCATTGCTCTACACTGAGTTAAAGTCTTCTCCTTTAGGTTAAAAATCTCCTATAAAAGAAATTATGGCATTGCCGGATTCGCACATCCCGGTTAAAGTAATTCTCCTTTATAAACAGTTGTGACATACAACCCCCTCTTTAGAGATGACAAATTCTCTCTAAGGTCAACACTTTTTAGCTTCACATCTTGGGCTTTGAACAAGATACAAATCACCTTTCGCTTCACGTCTTGGGCTTTGAACAAGACACCAAAAACACCCATTTCCTCCCATAGACTAGGAGGAACTACGAACGCTCTGACTTCCCTGTTTCGGTAAACGGGAATACGTAGGCATAAGATTGAAAGAAAGATCTTAGCGAGCACACTAAACAAAAAAACCAAATCCCATATCTCCATCAATCAAAAGCAATAATTCAAAAGCATCAGTCCTAATATCCTAATCCTTGTTCCCCGCCAGAAACCTTCTGCCAAGGTAAAAAAGAAAGAAAATAGTATTGGCGAAAATACAAATAACCAGTACAAAGCCCCCCCCCCCCCCCCACATTGATAGCATCCGTAACCTAACAGACCACTGTTTAAACTCAGTATGCAAGTAAGGTTAATTGGAGACATCTATTTCCCTTCCTTCATCAGCTCACAATAGGATAAAAAATGAATCGACCTGTAGTAAGCTCAAACCGCAGAGAGCGACCAGCGCTTAAGAACCGCGTCCAAAATCGCTCGCTATAACTATGATATTTTGAGTTGAAGTGAATTGCATCTTTGATGCTAGTCCTGCATGGTGACAAAGCTTGAAAATTGTGTGGCACAAGAAAAAGTGCACAAAATCTGTCCTAAAAAATAGCTGCAGTAAGCCTTACTGTAAAGTCCATAACTTCCTGCTCGAGTATGATAAATGGAAGTTCTACAAATTTCTGGAAAGCTGAGATAACATACTTCAACTTTGATGTTCAAGGTTTGTGAAGATAAGACTTGTAAAGTTGTCAAAAATGACCTTGAACTTGTGTGATCAAATCTGTCCTAAAAGCTGTCATGAAAATTCTGTTTTATCAATGCCTTTTGCAGAGACCATAACTTTCTGCTCAAGAATGATAAATTAACTTTCTAGGACTTTCTGGAAAGGTGAGATTACGTACTTCAACTTTGATGTTCAAGTTTTGGCTTGAATCAACTTGGATCATGGAGAAAAATATCCTTGAAGTTGGGACATTCTTGCTGGAAAAATATTAATGATGTCCTATGAAATGTCGGAACATTTGACATTAAGAATTCCCAAATTTGATCACTTATATCTTTCAATCCTTATGATATTTTGAGTTGATTCCTTCTACAATGTTGAAGTATTAAATACCCTATTTTAAAGTAGCCCTTAAGCAAAATCAATTGATGCTTGGACCAATAGTTACAACCTTGAAAAGTTGTGCACTTGAACATGATTTTAACTTAGAAAAAATTTCTAAGTTTCTTTCAATTTGATCAATTTTGCAATTTTACATGATTTCTTGATTTAAATTTGATCAAATTAAATCATCCATCATATTTTCTTGAGTAATGGCTTGTGAAGCTCAAAGTTGACCAAAAGTCAAACTTTGACTTTCTGCGTAAGTTGACTTTGTATTAGATGAACTTGAGGCTTGATCCACTTGAAATGTTGCACTCTTGTGCTTAATTCTTGATGTGGGAGTCCTCTTGATCCTTTGTGGGTGTTTAAGAGGTTAGACAAGTTGAAGATCATGTCATTCCTTAATTGATCCTTTGTCTAAAGGCTCTGAGAGGGCTTGAAACCCTAAGCTTGATTGTAGTGAATGCTCACCCATCTTTGGGGAGACTGGTGAGGCATGAAGGTTCCTCCATATTGTGATGATGATTTGCCCAATGATGGGAAATCTTAGTGGTCAAAATTTGGGGTATGACACTTTCTTTTTGGTTTCTCTAGGCATGGTCATTGGGATTATGACTGCTTGTTAGGAAGTGAGAGGGGGATCTCATATCTAGATGGCGATTTCTAGGTAGAAGTAACACAAGGTAGTGATTAGGTGTAGCGCGAGTATTTTTTTCGAGGTCGCCCTTACATGTGAACTTTTAATTTATCCCAAAAGGAGGGAAGGAGAAAAAATATGAATAAACTCGTGAGTATGCAGTGTAAAACAATGCAATAAGAGATTGGGAATCGGGGTTGGTTATACTAAGGGAAGGTACTAGCACCCTAAGTATCTATAGTATTCTCTAGGAACCTCTTGTGTATGTTTGTGTTACTGTTGATTAAGTCATCTGCTGTGTATTGGGGATTTGTTGACTGTTTTGAGTGAGTGATAAGAGTGGGAAATATTTTTGTTGTTTTTGTAGTATAAGTTAAATAAACTAAGAAAAAGGTGTAGAAACCTAAAGGATTTACTTATTATTATGCTCTCTAAGATCTCGCAATCTTATGCCTCTGTATTCTCAAAAGGAAGTTGAGAAATCAGTGTGTTCGTAGTTCCACCTACTAATGGGTGGAATTGGGTTTGTTGGGTTTGAGAGAAGAGACAAGTTGTCATCTTAAGGGAGATATCTCACATATTCACTACAAACATTTTGAGAAAGAATATAAAAAGGGAAGAAGCTTTAAACTTGGATGTAGAAAATCCAGAGTAAGGCCACATCTTCCTTTAAATGAGACTTTTCATATTAAGAGAAGGACCTTGGCTTGGATATAGAATCAACAAGTGTGCCACTTATACCACTTAAATGAAAGAAGTGTTTTTGTACCATAATAAGATAAGGACTCCAACTTGGGTATTGAATCAACAAGTGTGCCACTTATATCACTTAAATGGAAAAATGTTTGAAATGTTTGATATATGTTGTGTGGAATAGAAGAGACATCTCTTCTATAGAGATGATTCATGTCTCATCTTTGGGGAAAAAGTTTTGAATTTGAAGCTTAAGGTTGGCTAGGGTTTGACTTGAAGTTTGAAGTTTGAAGCCACAATGGGCTATGCTTTTGACTTGAAGTTGAAGTTGAAAACTTCAAGGGGAATCCTAAGGTTTTATTGAAGTTGTGAACCTCAAAGGGGATCCTAAGTTTTTAACTTAGTTATAGTTTGAACTGAGTCTAAACTTAAGGATGAGTATTGTAATTCAACTGTTGTATAAATACAAATTTTATAAACATAAATGTCAAGAGAAACTTAACAAGACAAAACTGATTAAGCTTTTAAACAAATGTAGTCATCAAGGATGACATGAACATGATTATGATCAAGCAGGGTATATCAACATGTGAATGAGCATCATACAAGTAGATATGTTCATCATGGTGATAGTTTATGAAGTAAATACTTGAATATATGAGCAAAGATTTAATCAATTGAAGCAATCACAAAGAAGTTCAAGTAAGCCATATATTCAAGATGAATCAAAGATCAGATTAATATAGCAAAGGGTAAACAAAACCCTAATGGAAATTTATGGAGATAAGCACATGAACAAGACATTTAAACATGATTGCATCAAGGTCTTTGGGGAATCCAAACTCAAGTGGAAGCCCTAGTCATTTGTTAAGATATTTTTCAATGAATTAGTTGAACAAAACCCTAAGGTTTCAACTAAACAAAATTTAATCGAGGCATTCTTCAAAATAAATATCACCTAATCAGGGTATGTATAAGTCAAGACAACATGTTATGTACATCAACAAGTCTTAAACAAAGTATATTATGACCATACAAACACATATGTACAATTAGGTCAAAGAAATGATCAAAATGAATCATGAAAAGGCATGAAAAATACTTTAAAAGTACTAGTTTTCAACCTAATAAAAATGTAAAAAATAAATATTATTTTTGGGATTTTTTTATGGATTCTCAAAATATACAAGATAAATGAGAAGTGTGCAAAAAATTGGCTCAAAATAATTAATTTTGCTTGGTGAAATAATTGGATGAAGTTGTGAAGAAAACCATGAAAAATAGTGATAAAAAAGAAAGGAATGCACCCACCAAGGGTTGAACTCACGCCCTCAAGGTCATGGGCTTAAAACCTTTGCCACTGGGCCAGGTGCTTCCTGGTGATGAATAACGCGAGTGTTAAATAATATATGAAGCCTATACGTGAAAATGTTAAAAAAATAACATCAAAAGGTCTGGGGCGAGGGGGATTCAAATCCCAAACCTTGCACACACAAATCCTAAAAACGCACGCTCTAACCACTGGGGTGGTGATACATCCGTTGATTAAATTGTAATGAAATAATAATGTACTAAAAATGCATTTTATATTGAAAAAATGGCGCCATGGCCATTATCATCTTCAGCTTCGTGTTCATCGTCATCTTCAAATGCTAACTCTCTCAATACGCAATAAAATGACATGATGCAAACACCAAAGTTGTTGGAAATTTAACAAGAAATTGAATGGTATCAACCAATTTCATTTATATTCAATGTATCAAAAGAAATCAATCTAAAACTCTTATAAACCCTAAATACAAATTTTGATATGAAATCTCATATGATGGAGATACATAGCAATTAATATAGGGGAAATGATCCTTACATTACCAGAAACATGTTGGTCACTCAAACAATCACATATGATGCATGAATTATGGAGTTCAGATTTTGAAAACTTACCTTGCAAGTGAAGAATCGAATTCCTTGATAGAGGTGTTACAGATGCAATCTCTTGATGCTAACAACTTCCTTGACCTCCAAGGAGTGTGTTGCAATGCTTAAATTGACTAGAAACCTTCAGAAACTCTCTGGCCAACTCAATCTGCATCTTGGTGCAAGTGGGATATGGAGGATGTGATTCTGGTGTTACAAAAGCAAGGTGATGATTTGGACCACTTCTATATGATGTATATGAAGTGTTTAAATGCTTGGTTTGAATGGAAATTGCTTAGACTTGAGAGTTCAAGTTTTCACTTCATTAAAATTTTGAATTTTTTGAAGGAGGAGGAATTGGAGAAAACTAACTTCTTGCTATGTTTTAGTGTGATTTAAATGATGCAAAATGATCTCTATTTATAGAGAAACAATTTAGACTTGGAGGAAAAGTTTTTATTAGGATACATGCAATTATCCAATGGATGATGTCATGTACCTATTACTTGAGTGCTAAGGTACACATAGTTAATTTCTCACATGGCTCAAATTCTGATCTTTTAAGCTTGGTTCTATCATATTGCATCTTGATCCTTGGTGTTTTGATCAATTCTTGACAAATTGGAGTGGTTTTTGGCCAATTCACTATTGCACTTTAATGCTAGAGGACAAAACTTAAGTTCCTAGCTTTTGAATGATTTTTTTCACATGCCAAGGGATAGAACTTTGAAAATTCTGTTGTGATCTTGCAGAGCACATGGTGTATGATGATTTTGATGTTGATCTTGTGAAGAAATGAAGATAGCAAGGTCATCCAAATCGTGTACCAACAAATCTGCCCTTGAGAATTCAGTTGCAACAAGGCCTATTGTGAAATTCATATCTTCTTGCTCAAGTAAGATACATGGATGTTCTTGGACATTTTGGAAAGCTGAGATAACATACTTAAAGTTTAATGTTCAAGGTTTGTCTTGAATCAATGTGGATCATGGTGAAAAATGGCCCTAAAGTTGGCTCCAACACAAGGCAGACTTGTGTGAAAATTTCTCTAAGTGTCCAAGTTCAAAAAGTGATGAATCTCCAACTTCATGGCTTCATATCTCTCAATCTATGCATTTTTTGGGAATTCATCCTCAAGGACAAAGTTGTAGTATGTAACAAGCTCTTCAATTTGGTCTTTGGAGCAAAGAAAATGGTTACTTGGATTGGAAGTTATGGCCTTGACAAGTTGGACAAAAATCATGAACTTGCATAACTTGGAAAAAAATACAAATTCTTCAATGTTAACCTTTTTGCAAGTAACCTCGTATTTCTTGATTTCTCTTGATTTATCATGATCCAAATCACACATTATCATCATTCTTGACTTGAGGAAACCATGTTTGACAAAAAAAGTCAAAAGTCAAACTTGACTTTGATCAGTGGTTGACTTTTCATTAGATGAACTTGAACTTTGTGATCTTCAATGAAATCAAACCCTTAGGCTTTGTATAAGAAAACCACTGGTTGATCCAATCAACCTTTTAGCATCAAAGCTGTGCCTCGTTCACAGTACACAAACATCAACAACTCCTTCCCCTTTATCTAATCGCTGTAAGCGGTAAGCCTCTGGATCATCTATATCCATGCCACTGTCCCTCTTTTAGCATGAGAGATTCCTAAGGAAATATAGCATTGCTCTACACTGAGTTAAAGTCTTCTCCTTTAGGTTAAAAATCTCCTATAAAAGAAATTATGGCATTGCCGGATTCGCACATCCCAGTTAAAGTAATTCTCCTTTATAAACAGTTGTGACATACAACCCCCTCTTTAGAGATGACAAATTCTCTCTAAGGTCAACACTTTTTAGCTTCACATCTTGGGCTTTGAACAAGATACAAATCACCTTTCGCTTCACGTCTTGGGCTTTGAACAAGACACCAAAAACACCCATTTCCTCCCATAGACTAGGAGGAACTACGAACGCTTTGATTTCCCTGTTTCGGTAAACGGGAATACGTAGGCATAAGATTGAAAGAAAGATCTTAGCGAGCACACTAAACAAAAAAACCAAATCCCATATCTCCATCAATCAAAAGCAGTAATTCAAAAGCATCAGTCCTAACATCCTAATCCTTGTTCCCTTCCAGAAACCTTCTGCCAAGGTAAAAAGAAAGAAAATAGTATTGGTGAAAATACAAATAACCAGTACGAAGGCCCCCCCACATTGATAGCATTCGTAACCTAACAGAACGCTGTTTAAACTCAGTATGCAAGCAGGGTTAATTGGAGACATCTATTTCCCTTCCTTCATCAGCTCACAATAGGATAAAAAATGAATAGACCTGTAGTAAGCTCAAACCGCAGAGAGCGACCAGCACTTAAGAACCGCGTCCAAAATCGCTCGCTACAGAAAAATGGCTTCCACCGTGGGGCGTTTCAAAGTTAGATCTAGGCACGGTCTTCCTTTTCTTCACTTGTGGGTTTCCGCCGGGGAACCCATTTCTGTCAGGAACTTAGGATTCATAGCTTTAAAGGTCTAGGATGTTTAGGACAAATATATATACTGCTTTTCCTAATTGCTATACATGTTTATTTTTGTGCTAATGGGAATGCGGGTGACCAATGCAACCCATTCTCTCACCTAGACAATGGGCCGATTGTTAAGTCTGAGAAGCTGAGGAGCCAAACCCTTTCGTAGTGCAGAAACTATCGGAAATAGTTGTTACGCGATACTACCCTCATTTGAGGCTGGTGATCTATTCTCGGTGAATGGCACTTACTATAAGATTGCTCTACAACTCACTGGCGATCCGCTTGTTGTTTTGCTTTCCTGGGAGGAGCTGATGATAATGAGTCCAGGTACAAAAATCACCCTAGTATAAACCTTTGGGGATGGGTAGAGCCTTGACTTCATGACAACGACCCTTTGACCCCATGTTTTTTCTATGTTTTTGTGTGCTGCATTCATGCATTCATTTGAAAAACATTAAAACATTCAAAAAATCCTTCTCTTCTAGTCTTTCTGTTTTTCAAATTAAACTAAGACTGTGATTGCAAATATCAGAGAAGAGGATTACGCTAATGGATTTCGGTAGAAGGAGAACTCATACGTACACCTTCAAGGTTCCAAAACTAGGGGATTTGAGAAGGTTAGCAAGGATGATCACTAGCCCTGAGGTTTTCAGAGCCAAGTACGGAGGTTTGCTACCACTGTTAAGAGTCCATGTGATTGAGGGAATCATGGATGCGCTCATTCAGTTTTATGATCCGGTTTATCACTGTTTCACATTCCCGGATTACCAGTTAGCACCAACGCTGGAGGAGTATTCTCATCTGATTGATCTACACATTACTGATCGAGCTCCATTTTCTGGACTGGAAGAAATTCCAAAGAATCAGACCATTGCCAGAGCAATTCATTTGGACGAGTCTGAGGTTAGGACTCGCATGACCGCTAAGGGTGGCATCCAAGGTTTGCCAGCCCAGTTCCTGACAAAGAAAGCCCTGTATTTTGCCAGTATAGGAAACGTGACTGCTTTTGAAAGCATCTTTGTCTTGCTCACCTACGGGTTATTCTTGTTTCCCAACATCAATAACTTCGTCGATATTGTCGCACCCTAATTTTTGACCCTAAAATCCCTTTTTCTTTTCGCATAGCATATTAGACCCATCAGTCGTGCCTAACTAACCATTTTATTTAGACTTTGTGCTTGTTGCACTCAAAATTTTACCCTCATATTAGTTTGATTATTGTCATATCATTTTAGATCGTCTGTCTATGCATTCGCAGTTTTTTAGTCCATTACTCACTAATCGTGCACTTTTCCATTTTATCGCCTAGTATCATCCCAATTTTTGTCTTTTCTTATTTCTAATTTAATCTTATTTTTAGAGTTTTTTAACTTCATTTAGAATTCTGTTTATTTTATTTGAACTATAGCAGAACTTTATGTTTTATCAAAATTTTATTTCATTTAAAATTTTATGTTTTATTTCCTTTGTTGAAATTCATTTCTCTTTATCATTAATATAATATTGTTCTTTTTATTTCATGATTATTACTATTTTTTATATTCTTATTTATTATTTTCATTTATTTATTATTAGTATCATTATTATATTATTATTATTATTGTTATTATTATTATTTTAGTTAATTTTTATTATTCATTGATATTATCAGTACTATTATCATTTTATTATTATCATTTATTTTCTTATTATTTTTCGTCATTATTGTTTATTAGTACAAAATCCAAAAAGAAACTTTTGCCACGACCTGTACCGTTTTTCCCACCATGCTGCTATCAGCCACCCTACACTGCAAAATCCACTCCAAAATCTCTCTGTTATCAGCCAAAAAAATCTTGCATAAGATCTCCCTGCTGACATACTCCATCCCTGAGCATCCAAAGCCTGCTACCTAGCCTCACATCAGCAGAGTTCCAGACATAAAAGGGGAGAAGAAGAATTCACAAAGAAGGCAGTGAAAAAAACAGAACCGTTCTTCTCCCAACCTTCAACAACCAAAACAACAACTCCTTCAACCTTGCAAACCGTAAATCTCTGTTCAATTAACCTTCCTCCACCATTTAAACCAAAACCCAACCTTCAACAACACAACACCAACATAACTTTAATCTCCCAAAAATTCACACTTCCTCTGTCTTCGCTCTCACCATTCACCATCAAAAACAATCGACAGCCACAATAACCCTTCATTTCTTTCTTCTGCGAACTCTCCAACCAAATCAACAACAACCACCACAACCGAAAGCAATCGACAGCCACATTTCTTTCAAATCCAACAACCACCACAACCGAAAGCCCAACAACCCACCACGACCGAAAATCCAACAACCGCCACATATCATAACCATAAAAACCTCCTTCAAACACCCTATTTTGGACCTCGAAGCGACCCTTCAAAAACGAAACACACTATCATCTCCAAGCCGTGAACGACACAAATCTCAACCCTCCATTTTTAACCTTCGTCTTCACAACCCAAAAGACTCAACCTCTAACTACAACGACCAAACCTATGTCGCACGCCTCCATCGCAAAACCTTCATAGACTCCTCTCAACCTTCAACAACCCATTCCCAAATCGTGGATACAAACAGAGGCGGACAGAGAAGAAGAAGAGGAACGGATCTAAACCGAAACACCACCCTCACAATTTTAAGAAACCATTCTTACCTTCATCCACCGCCGAACCCAGAAAAGAGAGGAAGATGAGATCTTAAACCGAAGCCGGAATCGCGCGAAGGAGAAGTTGAAACACCGAGACCGCAGGATGTCGGAGGCGGTTGCGTTTTGAAACGTGTTGTTCTTTCCCTACTTTGTTTCATTTATTGGCCTTGGATTTGTTTAAAGAGATAATGAATACGCTGTTGCTGCTGATGCTTTTGCATTTTTTAATTTTATTTCATTATTTCTTTTTTTTTCTTTCTTTTTTGAAGTTCGCTTGGGCTTTGAGGCCCGTTCAGATTTACTCACCGCCCTTCCTATTTTCCTTTCACGCGTTTGGTTTTGGTCGGGTGTGGATGAATGGGCTCCAACAAGTCCATGATGATTCTACATAGTATACACACCCTCTTGCAAATCCTGCTGACCCCTCCTCTCTTTATTATCATTACCAAATGGTTTTTTTTTAGAAATATCTTAGATGAGTTTTTTATATATAATGATTTTGATTAGTTTTATTAATAAATCTTTGCAAATCCTTGTTAACTATTTATTTGGTTACCTTTCCACTAAGATTTTTACTTGAATTTTCATCTTAGATTTTTGGGCCTATGATATAACAAAGTCATAATTTTCATTGACTTATTTGAATCAATAAATTGTGATGAATATGAGGCATATTTTCCATTTTATTGGTCGATGAGAGTTTAATTAAAGATTATCGATTTTTATCGATTTAAAATCTTAATTTAAACTAGACCAACTTTTTATTTCACTTCGATCTCATTTTATTTTATTTTTTTCGGTCAATGAAAATCTAATTAAAAAGGTATTCGATTTATCGATCTAAAATCCTTATTTAGATGAGATCGACTTCATTTTACTTTTAGCCCATTTTCTTTATATTTGGGTCGATGATATCACAAAACTCATGACTTAGTCGGTCTACTCAAATTACTAAAAGTCGTGATATATATGAGGCCACCTCTTTTATTTTTATTGGTCGATGAAAGTTAAATATTGAGGCTATCTACTTACCGATTAAATCAAGATTAAGACGAGACCGACTTTATTTCTACTTCAGAGGTATTTTCTTATATCTTCATCTTCATCTTCATTCTTTGACCGATGAGAGTCTTTCTATTCACGAACGTTGTTAACGAAGCGACGAACCTTCATTATTTCAAATCTGTAGTGAGTAATCATCGAGATTTCTTCCTATACTTTGAGATCGTGATAGGTTACCTTTGACTAATCAACGAGAGTTTGTGACTCAAGACAAGGTCTCCACCTTTCTTTTCGTGTGGCACGATTTCATCGGAGACTGATCTTCTATATCATTTCTCTATCGTGTCTTAACACACAGATAAAATTGTGCGTCCTCCCGTAGTGTGGTCTTCCTCATAGATCATTCTACGACGGATCAACACTACATTGGACCCGATTCATCGATATAATAAATTAATCAACAATCACTAAATTTACTTTCAGTCAATATATATATATATATATATATATATATATATATATATATATATATATATATATATATCTTGATTTATTATTTTATATTGATTATTATCCTTGTAAATATTATCATTTGTTCATATTTATATCTTGTGTATATTGTTCATTTTATTTGTACATTTAAAACACATTAATAAATATCGAAACCCCCTAAAAGACTCAATTGACCGGACTGTGGTTACTATTGTGTTTTGGACTGAGGACTTAGATTTAGGACTTTTATCCTATGCTCTTGGACTGAGGACTTAGATTTAGGATTTTTACCCTATGCTCTTGGAATTGGTATTCCGGTCTTCGGATTTTGCTCGACTGGTCAGTGGCCCATCAATGGGAAGTATTTATACACTATTCTGGTAAGATCTTTCTATCTCTTGCTCATTTACATTGATGCATTTTTTTTGTCTGCATGTATATATGTTTGCCTAACACGGTCTTTTAGCATGTCAACCTGATACTGTGTGGATACTATCAATTTTTTATTTATTATCACTTGACTTTAATGTCACTATACATACCATGTTCATATCTCATTCATTCTATCTTGATCATTAAAGCGTATTTAGTCTATTACCTCTGCTTAGGCTATCAGGTTTGATAGTAGGTAATATGTTTATCCTCTTGTCAGATACCTCTGCTTAGGCTACCATGTATGGTAGTAGGTCATCTTTCCTTTTGTGTTTACCTCTGCTTAGGCTATCGTATGTTGGATAGTAGGTAACACACCTTTTCTTTCACCCTTAGTTAGGTGAACTACGGTTGCTCTGATTCTTTAGTCAGATACGTAGGCACAAGATGCGATGTCTTGGCGAGCAAACTAGTGTACATACTCTTAGGTCTTTACCTTAGTACAGATACCCTTAGCAAACAAAAATACAAGAAATATAGAATAACATAACGAAACAAGAGGCTCCCGTAGAGTACTACGGACGTTTAGGATGCTAACACCTTCCCTAGGCGTAACCAACCCCCGAACCTTAGATCACCCCCCCATTTAGGTTTTTCTAACGATCTTGAACCTTTCCTTTGGATAAATCAAAGTCGGTTGCAAAAGAAAATGATGCAAGTTAACCAATAGCTTGTTGTCCAATTTTCCCCGCGACAGATATTAACTCCATTAAGGTTTTTCTCATTGGAAACCCTGTGCCGACTTTGCTCGCAGATGCGTATCATTCTGTACACTTGGGAAATTTGTACAGCGGAGGGGAGATCACATATTGTGTACCTCTGCTTTACAAATGGTTTATCTCTCACTTGCCCAAGTCTGCTGCTTTTTGGGATTGTAAGAATGCCTTACGTTGGTCGCAGAAAATCATGTCCCTTACCAACTCTGATATGGAAATAGTGCACGCTTGGAAACATGTTCATAAGAAAGGACGAGAGTCTCTAGGAAAACTGGATTGTGTCTCGGTGGAGCCTTATCTCCACTGGGTACAAACTAGCGCTCTCAAGCTAAGGATGCCTTATCCTCGTCACGAAGTTCTTCCGCCAAAGGAATCTGTCATGTACTTCATGACGGAAACGGAAAAGCTTCAGGTTACTCTCAACAAAGTTCAAAAGGAGAGAAGGTCTTGGAAGAACAAGTACCGCACCCTCGATGTGGGGTGCATCAAAATACAGCAATTACTGAAAGAGAAGGATGCTCTGATCGAGATTTTGGAGCAACATGTTGTGGATAATCAGGATAACCAAAGGAATTTGCTCACTCCTTTCACCTGGAAAAGGAAGACAACCCGACAACGGCCCAAGAGACCCGGTCAAAGAAAAGGAAGATACCAGAATCAGTACCTGATTTCTCTTCAGAGAGGACTCGGGACCCATTAGCTTAGGTTTCTATTTCTGCACTTTGTAATCTACTGTATTTCCATTTCTGTAATCCTTTGAATTCAATAAAATGGGGTTTCCCCACTGTTTGATATTTGCAATCTAATTGTCGAAGTTTATTTTGATTAAACCTTAAATAATTAATATAATCATTGCATTCATCATTCTCACATTGCGAATTCTTTTCTCTACGAATCTCACGTTTGTGTCTCGGTTCTAGAGTCAAACTGTCTCATTCGTACAATACTCGGGCCAATCGTCAGAAAAAGATGGATGATCTTGAGGAAGAGAACAGAGAGTTGAAAGAAGAGATCGACGCTCTAAGAGAGGATATGAGAAAGCTTCGTAACGACATGCAAGCCATGGCAGAAGCTCAGCTACAAATAACTGTGATCTCAGAGATCACCTCAATGCCCATAGTGGAGAAGAATGATCCTAGGTATCAGATGCCGAAAGATCGTCCCTGGGGCATGCCTGTCAACTATATCTCGGGAGGATATGTTCCGCCGATCACTGAGGATTAGGGAATCACAACAGAAGCCGTTGGGCCTGAAGGTTACAAACTTCGGGAAAGGGAAGATGCCAGGGGCATACTGAAGACTCCTGAAGGTTACAAACTTCGGGAAACGCCAAGACTCACTACGTAGTCACGGTACCACCCCCTGTGGTGCACACTGTCCCGAAAGGACAGATTCCACCAATACCTGCTGGTAAAAAGGAAACTATGTTCGATAGATGGATGAATTCCAGGAACAGTTCTTGGAAATGCAGAAGAAGCTGCAAGCCATTCGCGGTCAGGATTTATTTGGAAAGGACGCCGCAGACCTCTGCTTGGTCCCCAATGTGAAAGTCCTGCACAAATTCCAAGTGCCCGACTTTGAAAAATACAAGGGTAACTCTTGTCCTCAAAGCCATCTGGTGATGTACGCTCGGCGGATGTCAGCTCAGACGGAGAATTAGGACCTACTGATTCACTACTTTCAGGATAGTTTAACCGGTGCCGCACTCAAATGGTACATGGGTTTAAACTGTACTACGATCAGTACGTTCAGAGATCTTGGTACTGCCTTCGTCCAACAATACAAATACAATTTGGACATGGCACCCGACAGAGATCAACTCAGATCGATGTCGCAAAAGGACAAGGAAACCTTTAAGGAGTAAGCTCAAAGGTGGCGTGAGATTGCCGCTCAAATTTGTCCACCTCTGGAGGAAAAAGAGATGACAAAGATCTTCTTAAAGACCTTAAGCTCATTTTACTATGACCGAATGGTTGCCAGTGCACCCAGTGATTTCACCGAAATGGTGGGCATGGGCGTACGTCTTGAGGAAGCCATCCGAGAAGGACGTTTGGTAAAAGACACTGGATCGACGAGCGGTACTAAAAAATACGGTAGTGCTCTCCCTAAGAAAAAAGAGCAAGATATTGGGAATATCTCTCTCGGAAAGCAAAGGCAACGTTATCAACCAGTAGCAGCTGTAACTCCTGCTATCAGCCCTGCGTCTGTTCCTACTTATCAACCTTAGGTTGCGCAAAGCCAACCTGATCAGCAAAGGACACAACAGCCTCTTCAGCAGGCTCGTCCTCCATATAACAACAACCGTACAACACGGCCACCAGGATTTGATCCTATACCCGTGACGTACGCAGATCTGTTTCCATTACTGCTAGCCAAGGGGCACATTCAGACTAAGTCTCCTCTTGCAGTACCGGAAAATCTGCCTTTTTGGTTTAAGGTGGATCAAACTTGCCTTTATCATCAAGGAGGTTCAGGGCATAACATTGAGACTTGTCTCTATTTCAAGTCCGACGTGCAAAAGCTTGTTAGGAGCTGGCTCTTATCTTTCAAAGATACGAATCCCAATGTTCTCACGAATCCGCTGCCTCAACACGAGAAGGCTGCAGTCAATTTGATAGAAGGAGAGACTAACGATGTCTATCAAATTCACGATGTACTCTTGTTGAAAACCAATCTGGTCAAGATGCATTGTAGACAGAGCGGATATGGCCATGTGCCACCTCATAATTATCACCAGTGTGATATCTGCTCTAAAGACAACCAAGGATGTTCTGTAGTGCGAGCAGCTCTACAGGAACAAATGGATCTCGGATGGATCCAAGAGCACCGAGTTCGTGGAGTTAACATGGTCTATACGAACTCCAACGTCATTCAGAACCACGACATCTGTGCAATGAATGTCAACTTGGTGGCAATGCACTCAAGGCAAAGCCAGTATCATAATCTGCCACCACACAATTACGATCGTTGTAGCGTCTGTTCGGAAGATAACCAAGGGTGTTACCTTGTGAGAGCAGCTCTCCAGGGGCAGGCGGATCATGGAGAGATTCGTCCATATCCAGGTTCTGGACCCATCAACTGGACACCGAACTATCTTTCCGATCAAGTTGAGGATGTTGTCACCATATCTGGTCGTCACCAGACAAGAGATGTTTTTGCCATCATCCCTCTACTTGACGAATCTAAAGTTCCCAATCGAGAACAGATCGAAATTACTTATGATGGTCAAAAAAATCAGAAGGTTCCCATAGTCATCTATCTATCGGGATTACTACCGTATGAATCAACTAAGGTTATCCCTTACAAATACGGTGCAACGACAGTTGAAAATGGAAAGGAAATTCCATTACCCTCCGTTGTGAACATTGCAGACATCAGTCGAGTAACACGGAGTGGTAGAATCTTCAACCGAGGGGTTGGGGAAGTTAACAAGGAAAAGGAACTTCAGACAGAAGCTCCCGATCTATCAGTCGGTCAATCCAGTAATCCCGACCTTTCAAAAAATAATGATGAGATGTTGAAGCTCATCCAAAGGAGTGAATACAACATTGTCGATCAACTGTTACAGACTCCTTCAAAGATCTCGGTATTATCACTGTTACTCAGTTCAAAAGCCCACAGGGAGGCTCTACAGAAAGTCTTGGAGCAAGCCTTTGTGGAACAGGATGTAACAATCAGACAGTTCGATAGTATTGTCTCTAACATCACTTCTTGCAACAATTTGGGATTTAGTGATGAGGAATTACCCGAAGAGGGTCGCCGTCATAACATGGCGCTCAATATCACAGTTAACTGCCAAGACAATGCTTTAGCCAGCGTACTGGTAGACACAGGGTCAGCCTTGAATGTTATGCCGAAGTCCACTTTGATGCAATTATCATTCAAAGGCCCTCCGATGAGAATCAGCGAGGTCGTCGTCAAGGCATTCGACGGATCCAGAAAAACGGTTATCGGCAAAGTTGATCATCCCATAACTATTGGTCCTCACACTTTCCAAGTCACTTCCCAGGTCATGGACATCCGGGCAACATACAGTTGTTTATTAGGAAGACCTTGGATACACCAGGCTGGAGCGGTTACTTCAACCCTCCACCAAAAGCTAAAGTTCGTCAAGAACGATCAACTTGTCACAGTCTGTGGAGAACAGGCCTTGCTCGTAAGCAACTTGTCATCATCTACTGGTATAGAACCCGATGAGGTTATTGGAACGCAGTTCCAAGCACTGTCGGTGAGCAAAGACAATCAGTTCAAAGGAGGAACCTCGATTTCCTCATACAAAGATGCTATCAAAGCGGTCGAGAGTACCAATACAAAAGGATGGGTACAGCTTGTCATTCCCATTAACAATAAAACAAAGAAGGGTCTTGGTTTTTCTGCAACCTGTACCCAGACAGCTGCCAACGATGAAAGTCTTCATTCCCTTCAAAACTTCTTCCACAGTGGAGGTTTCCTCCACCCAGTGTCTCAAGCAGTACATGTTATCAATGAGGAAGATCCCTCTGACACAGATAAAGAATGAAAGTCCTACCTTAACGAGGATGGTTATATGTCTCAGGAAGAGGTGCCTACGCCATTTTGCTATCCCGCACAGAGTCCGAGATTTATACCAAGGTCAAACGTCGAAATGATCTATGGAGATTGTGATCCGGAAGGATACCGTGCTCCGCCAAATTCATTAGAGGAAGACACTCTGATGAAAGACAACTTTGACCACAATTACTATGGCCCAATGGATGGTCTGCCAATGTGGCAACCTTATCCATGAGACTTGGGGCAAGAGAGTCAGCCGAACAATGAAAATCAGCTGACCGTCGTTGAACAGAATACCTGTGTCCCCATCATGTCATGGGATCAACACTCAGGTCATTCGGAAACTACTCAACATGAAGATGAATTCGCAACATTTGTAGGACTTGAATTCATCAAATACGCTTTTCCCGAGGTCAACGTCATCGAGAGAGATGACCCCTCCATTTCTGAAGAAGTGTGGACAACCGAGTGGAAAATACGACTTTATGGTCAAGTACACCGCTCTCGAAAGCTCTCGTATCAAGCTCGAAGATATCCAGCCAACTGGATGGGAGATACAGCTGAGAGTACAAATACTCTGCAAAATGCAACAGAGGAATTCTCCTACGACAACTCTGCTTGGGAGACATATTCCAATGATCCTGCTCCACCAGAAATCAGTGTTATTTCTGAAGACAAATCAAGGAAGGTGCCAGACTTTGTGATTCACCGAGGAGTTCGCCGCCAATGGGTTTCTGTCGATGTTCCAAAGATTGTTCATAAGTCAAAGTAATTGCCATCTTTATTTTAACCTTTCACCCTGCCTAGGTGAAACGGATGTTTTGATAGGGCTCGCTTTCTGTAAATTTTCCCTCTTCGCTTAGCCCAAAGCGACAGAGTTTTGTTTTATAGGGCTGTAGTTTCAAGGATCGACTTATTCATTAATAAAATAACGTCGTTCTGTAATTTCCGCATTTATTGCTGTTTTCTCTTTTTGCTTTTTCAGAAAATGGTAATCCTAAAAAACATGTAAAAATAAAAACAAGCAGTAAAACAAATACACTGCACACACTTGCATTTTCTCTATCTCTTCTAAACACGAATCATCACGTCATGCAGATTGCTTGTTTTAAGCCCCGTTGAAACATACGATCTGATGCCTTCTCCCAACTTTGAGTTCCCGGTATTCGAGGCTGAAGAAGAAAATGACGACAAAATTCCAGAAGAGATATCCCGACTACTTAGACAAGAGGAAAGGTCCATTGAACCTCACGAAGAGCCGTTGGAAACGGTAAATGTGGGTTCAGAACAAGAGAGAAAAGAAATCAGGATTGGGGCACTGCTCGGTCCAACTGCCAAAGAGGGTTTGATAAAGCTTCTCAAAGAATTTCCCGATGTATTCACTTGGTCCTATCAGGATATGCCAGGGTTGGATACCAGCATCGTGGAACATCACTTACCGTTAAGATCGAAATGTCCGCCAGTAAAGCAGAGGTTGAGACGGACTCACCCGGACATGGCCATCAAAATCAAAGAGGAGGTGCAGAAACAGATTGACGCAGGTTTCCTCGCTACATCTGAATATCCTCAATGGTTAGCCAACATTGTACCCGTTCCCAAAAAGGACAGAAAGGTCAGAATGTGTGTTGATTACAGGGATCTGAACAAGGCTAGTCCAAAGGACGACTTTCCTTTACCACACATTGACATGCTGGTAGACAGTACAGCAAAGTTCAAAGTTTTCTCCATCATTGTTACAAGGTAATGCCGTTCGGTTTGAAGAACGCTGGGGCAACCTATCAAAGGGCCATGACTACTCTGTTTCATGACATGATACATAAGGAAATCGAGGTATATGTCGATGATATGATTGCAAAATCAAAAACAGAGAGTGAGCACGTTGAGCATCTGCCAAAATTGTTTGAACGTTTAAGAAAGTTCAAGCTCCGCTTGAATCCCAACAAGTGCACCTTTGGTGTCCGTTCAGGGAAACTATTAGGGTTCATCGTCAGCCAGAAAGGAATTGAGGTTGATCCTGACAAGGTCAAGGCCATTCAAGAAATGCCTTCTCCGAAAACTGAAAAACAAGTCAGAGGATTCCTGGGACGTTTGAACTACATCTCCAGATTCATATTCCTTATGACCGCGACCTATGCGCCGATTTTCAAGTTACTCAAAAAGAACCAGGGTTGCGTTTGGTCAGAAGATTGCCAAACCGCCTTCGACAGTATTAAGGAATACCTGTTGAATCCTCCGATTCTATCACCTCCAGTGGAAGGAAGACCACTGATCATTTACCTCACAGTTCTGGAGGACTCAATGGGATGTGTACTTGGCTAACAAGACGAAACCAAAAGGAAAGAGTCTGCCACTTACTATCTAAGCAAGAAATTCACCGACTGCGAGACTCGGTACACGATGCTTGAGAAAACTTGTTACGCTTTGGCTTGGGCAGCCAAACGTCTTTGCCAGTACATGATTCGTCATACTACTTGGTTGGTCTCCGAAATGGATCCAATCATGTACGTTTTCGAAAAACCTGCTCTTACGGGAAGAATTGCCCGTTGGCAGATGTTGTTATCAGAATATGACATAGAGTACCACGCTCAGAAAGCCGTTAAAGGAAGTATTTTAGCCGATCATTTGGCTCATCAACCGATTGACGATCAAGAATCAACCGGGTTTGACTTCCCAGGCGAAGATGTCATGTATCTAAAAATGAAAGATTGCGATGAACCGTTACCAAGTGAAGGGCCAGAACCAGGTTCCCAATGGGGACTTATCTTTGACGGAGCAGTTAATCATTATGGAAACGGAATTGGGGCAATAATTATTACCCTCAAGGTACCCACATTCCTTTCACCGCTCGACTTACGTTCAAGTGTATAAACAACGAGGCCGAATATGAAGCTTGTATTATGGGTCTCGAAGAAGCGATTGATTTAAGGATCAAAAACTTGGACATATATGGCGACTCAGGCTTGGTTATCAATCAGATAAAAGGAGATTGGAACACATACCAATCAGGATTGATTCCTTACAAAGACTATGCAAGAAGGTTGTTACCCTTCTTCAACAGAATCGAGTTTCATTATATTCCTCGTAAAGAGAATCACATGGCTGATGCATTAACCACCCTCTCTTCCATGATTAGTATAGGTCAATGGAATGACATACCTAAGATTGACATAATGCGCCTTGAAAGGCCCGCTTACATCTTCGCGATCGAAGCAGTCATAGACGACAAACCTTGGTATCACGATATCAAATGCTTCCTTCAGAGACAAGAGTACCCATCTGGGGCATCTAGAAAGGACAGAAAAACCCTCAGAAGACTGGCTGGAAACTTCTTCCTGAGCGGTGATACTCTTTATAAGAGAAATTTTGACTTGGTCTTGCTCCGATGCGTAGACAGACCAGAAGCAGACATGCTTATGAAAGAAATTCACGAAGGGTCCTTTGGCACTCATGCCAATGGACACACAATGGCGAGAAAAATTCTAAGAGCAGGGTACTACTGGTTGACCATGGAATCCGACTGCTACAAGCACATGAGGAGGTGTCACAAGTGTCAGATATACTCCGACAAAATTCATGTACCGCCATCACATCTCAAAGTTCTTTCTTCCCCGTGGCCTTTTTCCATATGGGGAATCAACATGATTGGCTTGATTGAGCCCAAAGCTACAAACGGACATCGGTTCATCCTGGTAGCCATTGATTACTTCACTAAGTGGGTCAAAGCAGCGTCGTACGCTAATGTAACCCGACAAGTGGTGGTCTGATTTATCAAAAACAATATCATCTGCCGTTATGGTGTTCCAGGCCAGATCATTACCGATAATGGATCCAACTTGAACAACAAGATGATGAAAGAGTTGTGCGTTGAGTTCAATATCGAACACCATAACTCATCTCCCTACAGACCCAAGATGAACGGAGCGGTAGAAGCGGCTAACAAGAACATCAAGAGGATCGTTCAAAAGATGGTTGTAACCTATAAAGATTGGCACGAGATGCTACCCTTTGCTCTTCACGGTTATCGAACATCTGTCCGCACTTCAACAGGGGCAACCCCTTTCTCTCTAGTATATGGCATGGAGGCAGTTCTCCCCATAGAAGTAGAGATCCCATCAATCTGGGTATTGATGGAAGCTAAGCTTTCAGAAGCTGAATGGTGTCAAAGTCGACACGATGAACTCAATCTGATCGAAGAAAAGAGAATCACGGCACTATGCCATGGTCAGTTGTATCAGCAGAGAATGAAGAAGGCGTTTGACAAAAAGGTCCGACCTCGTGTCTTCAGAAAAGGAGACCTCGTGCTCAAGAAGATACAACCGTTTCTCACTGACTCTCGGGGTAAATGGACTCCAAATTATGATGGCCTCTACGTGGTCACGAAAGCTTTCTCAGGCGGCGCCTTGAGACTTGCAACCATGGATGGAGAGGAATTTGCCTACCACACAAATGTTAATGTAGTCAAGAAATACTTCGCCTAAACTAAAAAAAACGTCTCGGTGGATTGAAAACCCAAAAGGGCGGTCCAGGCAAAAGTTAGAGACAGAATAAAAAAAATCATCCCGGTGGATTGGAAACATCAAAGTACAATCCAGGCAAAAATTAGGGATAATGGCAGGTAACTATGTTCAACAGAGGCAAGTCCCTCAGCAGCAGTTACACCATCCATCGGAGGAAAACTCCAGTCAAGGTCATCTTCGACAGAAGCTCAGGATGTCCCGAATTCAAAGTTGGTAGAAGGATAGTGGTCGTTATGTTTTAACGTAGCCCTTTTCCCTGTAAATTACCATTTTCAAACTTTGTATATACTCTTTGGAATCACACGTTTGGCTGATCTCCATCTTATCAATAAAATTTGAGCCCTTGTGCTTTTGTTTGTAATTCTTATTTGTTTTAGCTTTACAGAATGACGTTTTTTTAACATGATTAACGATTCTTGAAATAAAACAAAAATGAATTTACTTGTTAAAACTTTTTCTGCTTTTAAAATAAAGTTGGCAATTTATTTTGACTGTTGAACATCAAAAGAGCATCAACCGCTTCTCCAGAAGTAAGCGAACTTCAAAGTGCAGGATCAAAGTACTCCTTCTAGACCAGCACGCCTGAATGAAGGATCAACAATGTTAGAGACCATGTTTCGTCTAACATCCTCGGCCGACTTCTCATCTCCTAAGCCCGACCAGCGTCGCTCCCAACAGGGACCGTTTCTCCTAAGCAAGGCAGAATTGCTATCTTGAGCCAGCGATATTTCTACACGCCCCGCGATGGCCGAGTATCCAGTCATGGTCATCTTTTAGTTTGTATGTCGCGTCAGTTTTGTCCGCATATACATACATACATCATCATTATTGATTTGCATTCACATTCATATTGTATCACTATCACTCTAGTCGGTCTTATCCCCTAGTGATAAAAGTCCTCTTAATCGAGTTGTTAGCCTTTTCCTCGTCAGGAAGTGTTGCGTCTGGACAATCTCTCCTCCAGTTTATTTCTGGATTAGAATTGGCCCTTGACCACTTTGATAACTTGAACCTCTGAGAAACAAGAGAGCTTCCGAGAAACATCACTCTTCGCCATTGAAGATGATATCTTCGCTTTCCCGGATTAAGGAAAATCCACAGAGAAATCCTCTTAATCAAGAGATTCGGCGGTACGGCAGTTTTTCTCCGAAAAAACCACTGATGAAAAGGTCATCGGCACCTCAAAATTGGATCCCATCATATGGCATTTCTCCGGAAAGATCCTGAGAAAAGTATGATGTAAGCCCCCAAGCGACAGCAGTCTCCCAAGAGACTCGTTTTCCCCAGTAGAATCGACAAATGGTGTCTCCAAAACAGAGAAGTTTGTGTACCTCTACAATTCAGACGAATGGGTTCCCCAGCAAGTCTGACATCAAAACTTTTTCCACTCAAATGGCATCTCCCCAGGAAAATTCGGCGAGAAGTTTGAAGGAAAACCGCTACTAACAGCGTTCCTTGTCAAGAAAGTTTATTGACAAAAGAAACTGAGACCAGTTCCTTGGTAGGAAACCAGGATCGAGGGGAAGTTTATTTCAAAAGAAACTGAGACCAGTTCCTTGGTAAGAAACCAGGATCGAGGGGAAGTTTATTTCAGCAACTAAGACCAGGTCCTTGGTAGGAAACTAGGATCGAGGGGAAGTTTATATCAGAAACCGAGACCAGATCCTTGGTAGGAAACCAGGATCGAGGGGAAGTTTACAAAAGAAACTAAGACCAGTTCCTTGGTAGGAAACCAAGATCGAGGGGAAGTTTATTTCAAAAGAAAACTGAGACCAGCTCCTTGGCTGAAGACCAGGATCGAGGGGAAGTTTACCTTTTCTAAGCATCTTCGCTTAGCTAAAGAAGAAGAATGCGTAAGCTACCATTCATAACCACCATCAAAATTTCGGGTATTCCGATATTTAATCCTCTTGCACCCCGAATGCCCGAATACCTTCGTCATTCACACCTTCGGGTCCAAGAAGATTAAATAGGGGCATCTGTCATACCCCAAATTTTGACCACTAAGATTTTCCATCATTGTACAAATCATCAGCACAATATGGATGGACCATCATACCTCATTAGTCTCCCCAAAGGTGGGTGAGCATTCACTACAAACAGGATTTAGGGTTTCAAGCCCTCGCAGAGCTCTTAGACAAAGGATCAATCAAGGAATGACATGATCTTCAAGTTGTCTAGCCTCTCAAATATCCACAGTGGATCAAGAGGACTCCCACTTCAAGGATTAAGCACAAGGCTGCTCCCTTCTAGGTGGATCAAGCCTCAGGATCGCCAGTGTCACCAAATTAGGGTTTGGTCGACTAGGGCCTCCAGATGGAAATTTTCCTCTGGGCATGAGCCAATGCTTCAAAGCATAACCTAAAATGCTCCATGGAACATCATAAACCCCATCATCAAGTCAATTTAGCCTCAGGGGATGCATACATCAAAAATCAGGAATTAGGGTTTCTTGACCTAATTAACCCCTAAGTTAACTTTTGGGACAAATCATGAGCCAAGACCTCAAGACATGATTTGAGGATCTCCAACATACCATGTTGATCCATTTGCAACAATGGATTGACCCAAGAAGCTTGAGCAACAAGTTTCAATTTCATCTGAACCACAGTTAGGGTTTCGCGAGAAAAGTCAACTGTAGCTTTGACTTTTGACCAGGACATGCTCCCAAGCCGTGGGACACGATTAAATACACCCTATAACACCCATGGAACATGTCCATCAATTTTGATTTAGGTCAAGGACATGATTTCCTAAAGGATCGCACAGTTTGGAATTCATCTGATAAAAAGTCAACTGTGCACAAAAGTCAAACTTTGACTTTTTGAGATTTTTCATAAAAATGGTTTTTTAACCCTAAAATGATGTTAATGTGTGATTGGAATCACCATTCATCAAGAAAAATCAAAGAAAGTGGGATAACTTGTAAAAGGGGTAACCAACTTTGGAGGATCATAACTCCTAAACCACAAAGTCATTTTTCCCCATCCAAAGATGGATTTGTAGCCCTCATGGCCCTCTACAAAAGTGTCAACTACACTTTATCCCATTTCATCATAGATTTTGAGTTATGATTGGATCAAAATGGCTAAAAACTTAAAATTGACATTTTTCAGCACTTAGCCAAAAATCTGCCTTGTAATTTCAGCACAATGTCCCAACTTCAAGGCTGTTTTTCTCCATGATCCAAGTTGAACCAGGTCTAGTGTCAAACATCAAAGTTGAAGTACGTCATCTAAGCTTTCCGGAAAGTCCTATAACGTCCATGTAGCATACTCGAGCAGGGAGTTATGGATCTTACAAAAAGGCTTGCTGCAGCTGAATTTTTCAGGGCAGATTTGCACATTTTTTGTGCCACACGAATTTTCAAGCCTTGTCATCATTTTGGACACATCTAAGGATCAAATCCAAGTGGGATGATCTGATCCATGAACCTCCCAAGTCCAAGGAACCAAAAAAAGCATGTCAAAACCTAGAAATCCCTAAAAGAGGGACAAAACTCCAATTTTGGTTTGGAGCATTTAATGGATGCTTAGAGGTGGCATGAACTAATCATCCTCCAACTGAATTCAGTCAAGATTCCTCCAACAACTAGGGAACCAGCAGCCTGTGCTCTAACCTCTAGTCAATGGCTAGAGGAGACTTGGATTTTCATTGGCCAACATTGGTCAAACCTCTGCTGCAGCCACCATTCACTGTGGATCCCAAAACAAACTTGCTCTACTATAAATAGAGCTCATTTGTGCTCAGTTTGAGTACATCAAAGCCATCAAATAGATCCTTTCCTTAAATTCTCTCTTTCACTCCAAAATGCCTTCTTTAGTAAGGAAATTCTGAGTTTTTGAGTTAGAGAGCATTTCCATCACAGCTCATGATCCTAACACCTCATAAACATCATATGTAGGTGATCTAAACTCTCACAAGTGACCTATAACACCAACATCACAAAGTCACCTCTCAAAACCTCAAAATGGCACTTTTTTGCATTTTTCAAGCCATGTCTTGATTCAGTCACTTTCCAAACCAGATAAAACCTCAAACACACTCCAAATATCATCCTTGAACTGTCCCAAATGGTGCCACACATCTGGAACACCATTTGAGAGAGTTGGCATTTTGGCCACTTTTGACCATTTTACGAGAAAGTGCTCAAACTTGCTCCAGAGGTTTCCAGCTGATTCCAACCATCCTAAAAGCTTCTAAGAGGTCATTTGAGGTTATCCAAAGCATCAAATCATTTCTGGAACAAAGCACTTGGTAGGTTGCCCAAAATCTCCAAAAAAAAAGGTAAAATTCACAACTTGAATTCTTTGAATCATGCTTACCTTTGCTGTCCACATACATGCATCATATTGAACAATTCTTGAGGCAAAAATTTAGTCCTTAATGTGTATGTTGTGATCCTCCCATTGTTTGCATTTTAACATGTTTATATGTGGAATTTTGGTTGTTTCAAAATCATGTCCAGTTCTGGTTTTTTTTTATTGATGTGTTCTGTACATTAAGTTTTAGTGTGCATGAGTAACACCATTGGATTCCTTGCGAAAAATCTTTCAAGATAGGTTTTTACGAATTTCAATTCCGATGAAAATTGAGAGAGTTACGCGCGTTGGAAATTTGACGCGAAACGACGTCGAATTAACGATAGCAGTTCTGGTTTTTTAATTGCTGCGTTTTGTGTGTTTATTTTCCATGTGCATGAGTAATACCATTGGATTCCTTGCGAAAAATCGGTCAAGATAGGTTTTTACGGATTTCAATTCGGATAAAAATCGAGAGAGTTACGCGTGTCGGAAATTCGACGCGGAACGATGTTTTCAAACGATAGCAGTTCTGGTTTTTTAATTGCTACGTTTTGTGTGTTGATTTTCCATGTGCGTGAGTAATACCATTGGATTCCTTACGAAAAATCGGTCAAGATAGGTTTTTACGGATTTCAATTCGGATAAAAATCGAGAGAGTTACGCTTGTTGGAAATTCGACGCGGAACGACGTTTTCAATTAGTAGCAGTTCTGGTTTTTTAATTGCTGCGTTTTGTACGTTGAGTTTCAGCATGCATGTCCGATACCATTGGATTCCTCGCGAAAAATCGGTCAAGATAGGCTCTTCCGGATCTTAATTCGGTTAAAAATCGAGAAATTTACGCGTGTTAGAAATTCGACGCAGAACGATATTTCGAATTAATAGTAGTTCTGGTTTTTCGATTTGCGTGTTCCGTACATCGAGTTTCAGTGTGTATGTGTGTTACCATTGGATTCCTTGCGAAAAATCGGTCAAGATAGGTACTTCCGGATTTTGATTCCGATAAAAATTGAGAGAGTTATGAGTGTTTGAAATTTGATAAAAAACGTGTTGAAAATTAAAGTTTCGGTACTAGTTTTTACCCCATAAGAAATGTCGGAGATGATATTGTAACATCTTTCCTCTTTTTCTTATTTTTATTTTCAAAACTCAATCAATTTTTTTTACATAGCAACAAATCATCATTTTCCAATTCATACCCCATAATATTTTAATCCACAAAAAATCACAAAAAAAGTATTATTTTTAATATATTTAAAAATAGTGTTTTAAATTGTTTTAAATGCTTTTAAAATGATTTCTTTTTCTTGATTTTTAAAACCAAAATGATTTTAAATATTTATATGGATAAAATATTTTTTCATAAACCTTAATCATTATTTAATGATTTTATTTGATATTTTTATCATTTTTTACTTAATTTTTCTTGGAAAAATGCCTTAAAAAATGAAATTGGGGTTTTCTTTGATTTTCACCCTAAGAAATCTTTTTCAGACTCTTTGGGCCTCTATTAGAGTGTAAGACCCAATCCACTTTTAACCAAAACAATTTTGGGCCCCACTTATTGTATAAGTCCCTCTGCGTTAAAAGAAAACCTCGGCGCGATCGCCGTTTTCAAACAGAAAATCAACTGGGCTTCTTTTTGAGCTGTAAGTCTCATTTCTTTTCATTTTTAAACACTTGGGCTTCTATTAGAGTGTAAGACTCAACTCTTTTTTAACAAAACAATTTTGGGCCTCAGCTATTGTATAAGTCCCGATACGTTAAAAATCTCGGCGCGATCGCCATTTTCAAACTGAAAATATTTTGGGCCTCTCCCTGAGTTGTAAGCCCCATATTTTGTACAAAAATACACTTTGGGCCTCTAATAGAGTGTAAGACCCAACCCCTTTTTCTCATTTTTCATATTATTTTTTAATGATTTGGAAAATTAATAACTCCCTCAATTTTGATTATTTTTTATTGGTTCTTTTTCTGAAAAATCACAAAAATAGTAAAATATTTTATTCTACAAAAAAATCAAATTTATATTATTTATTTAATATAGTTGGTATTTTTGTGAATAAATTCATTTTTAATTGTTTTTAAACATTTTAAAAGTGAATATTCATCTTGAAAATCAAAACTAAATAAGTTTTAAATCATCTTGTGATTAAAACCTCATTTTTCAAACCTTAACCAAAAATCACAAGTGGTTTACTTAAACTTATTTGATTTTTTGTCATTTTTTTATTAATTTTCTTTGAAAAATTACTTTTAAAAAGTGAAAATTGGGGTTTCTTTGATTTTTAATCATACTCAAATGTTTCAAGACTCTTTGGGCCTCTAATAAAGTGTAAGACCCAATCCCTTTGTAAATACCAAAATTTTGGGCCGCAGTCACTTGTATAAGTCCCACGGTGTTTCCAAAACCTCTGCGCAATCGTCGCCCTTTTCAAAATTAACCATTGGGCCTACCCTCGAGTAGTAAGACCCGTTTCTTTTCTTAAAACTCACTTGGGCCTCTTGAGAGAGTGTAAGACCCATCCCTTTGTACAGAAAACCTTTTTGGGCCTCAGTCACTTGTATAAGTCCCTCTGTACAAATTCAACAGTGCGCTCACTGATAAAACCCTAGGCCTCTCCTTGAGCTGTAAGCCCCAAATCTTTTTATTTCAAAGCACTTTCTCCTTTGATTTTGAATATACTGTTGTTTTCAATATTTCTTTGTTGAACAACTAACCAAACAGCATGGAAGCTCTACAACCGAGTAAGTGTTTACCCACTTTCATTTACCGCTTTCATATGTATATAACTGTATTGTGGGGCTGTTTCACTGTAAGTCTCCTTTCACAAACTCATATATATATAATTGTATTGTGGGGTTGTTTCGCTGTAAGTCTTCTTTCGTAAACTCATATCAACTGTGTAATAATAGTATAAATATTTAGAGTTTCCCCGGCAACTACGTCTAGCACTAGGTAAAGCCGTTTCAATCACTCTTAGAAATAGTCAAAACTAGATCCCCATAGGATTACCAGACACAGTCTTCCCTCCTCTTGGGGTTAAACAATATGGAGATATGAAAGGCAACATTCTCTGTGAACCCTTTCATAGACTGTCACTTGTAGAAGTTGTCAAAGAAACTCTATTCCCCAGAGATGATCTCTTCTCCGTGAATTGCATCTCTTGAGTTTCTTCCAAATTCTCGAACTTTCCTGACTTTGATCTATTTTTGGTGAATAGTATTGCCTTGAATTTCTCGGGGTTTGGGGACCCACAGGCTTCTTAAAAGCACTTGTCAATGAAACTCTACTCCCCAGAGATGATCTCTTCTCCGTGAATTGCATCTCTTGAGTTTCTTCCAAATTCTCGAACTTTCCTGACTTGATCTATTCCTTGTGAATAGCTTGCCTTGAATTTCTCGGGGTTTGGGGACCCACGGGCTTCTTAAAAGCATCGGCTTCCTCTTGGGCATCGTACAAGGACCCACAGGCTTCCTGAAAGCAACCGTGCCTCATCTTGGGCTTAGTACAAGGACCCGTCGGCTTCTTAGAAGTATTCACAGCCTCCTCTTAGGCTTCCTATAATGATCTCTTCCTCCGGGAATGATAGCCTCCTCTTGGGCATCGTACAAGGACCCGTCGGCTTCTTAAAAGTTTCCAGCCTCCTCTTGGGCTTCGTACAAATTATCCCGACGACCTCCTAGAGGTATAGGAACAGAACTTAGTCATCTGCATAGAACAGTCCTTTCATAGAGTCTACTACTGTTTCTCAAAGCATGGTACAAAAGATGACACTCTAGACTTGGACAGTCCAATCTCCTTGAGTCTCAAAGACATTCTCAAGTGACCCCTTCGTTAAATAGGAAGGAAACCCGCAGACTCGGACAAACTCAATACCCTTCGGATTCCCCACTTCCTTAAAGAACAGGAATAACCTGGATCCTCGAATCAAATCCTTGAGTACAGTGTTGCTCATATAAGAACTGATTTTCTCTTTAAATTAGCATACTGGACCTGTCACTCAACTGAAACAGTCACCATAGCCTCCTCTTAGGCTTTGTATAATGATCCTTCTCCAGTGATACTAGCCTCCCTCTTGGGCTTTGTACCATGATTCTCCCCAGCGGAGTCAAACAACGTTTAGCCTCTCTCTCGGGCTTTGTACGAGACACATAAGAGACTCCCTCATTGATTCAATCACCACTTTCGCCTCCATCTCGGGCTTTATACGAGATACCAAAAGATTCCCTCGCAGAGTCAAAACCTTTTAGCCTCTCTCTCGGGCTTTGTACGAGACACATATTAGCCTCCTCTTAGGCTTTGTATAAGAAAACCACTGGTTGATCCAATTAACCTTTTAGCATCAAAGTTGTGCCTCGTTCACAGTACACAAACATCAACAACTCCTTCCCCTTTATCTAATCGCTGTAAGCGGCAAGCCTCTGGATCATCTATATCCATGCCACTGTCCCTCTTTTAGCATGAGAAATTCCTAAGGAAAGATAGCATTGGTCTACACTGAGTTAAAGTCTTCTCCTTTAGGTTAAAAATCTCCTATAAAGGAAATTATGGCATTGTCGGATTCGCACATCCCGGTTAAAGTAATTCTCCTTTATAAACAGTTGTGACATACAACCCCCTCTTTAGAGATGACAAATTCTCTCTGAGGTCAACACTTTTCAGCTTCACATCTTGGGCTTTGAACAAGATACAAATCACCTTTCGCTTCACGTCTTGGGCTTTGAACAAGACACCAAAAACACCCATTTCCTCCCATAGACTAGGAGGAACTACGAACGCTCTGATTTCCCTGTTTCGGTAAATGGGAATACGTAGGCATAAGATTGAAAGAAAGATCTTAGCGAGCACACTAAACAAAAAAACCAAATCCCATATCTCCATCAATCAAAAGCAGTAATTCAAAAGCATCAGTCCTAACATCCTAATCCTTGTTCCCCGCCAGAAACCTTCTGCCAAGGTAAAAAGAAAGAAAACAGTATTGGCGAAAATACAAATAACCAGTACAAAGCCCCCCCCCCCCCCCACATTGATAGAATCCGTAACCTAACAGACCACTGTTTAAACTCAGTATGCAAGCAGGGTTAATTGGAGACATCTATTTCCCTTCCTTCATCAGCTCACAATAGGATAAAAAATGAATCGACCTGTAGTAAGCTCAAACCGCAGAGAGCGACCAGCGCTTAAGAACCGCGTCCAAAATCGCTCGCTACAACTATGATATTTTGAGTTGAAGTGAATTGCATCTTTGATGCTAGTCCTGCATGGTGACAAAGCTTGAAAATTGTGTGGCACAAGAAAAAGTGCACAAAATCTGTCCTAAAAAATAGCTGCAGCAAGCCTTACTGTAAAGTCCATAACTTCCTGCTCGAGTATGATAAATGGACGTTCTACAACTTTTTGGAAAGCTGAGATAACATACTTCAACTTTGATGTTCAAGGTTTGTGAAGATAAGACTTGTAAAGTTGTCAAAAATGACCTTGAACTTGTGTGATCAAATCTGTCCTAAAAGCTGTCATGAAAATTCTGTTTTATCAATGCCTTTTGCAGAGACCATAACTTTCTGCTCAAGAATGATAAATTAACTTTCTAGGACTTTCTGGAAAGGTGAGATTACGTACTTCAACTTTGATGTTCAAGTTTTGGCTTGAATCAACTTGGATCATGGAGAAAAATATCCTTGAAGTTGGGACATTCTTGCTGGAAAAATATTAATGATGTCCTATGAAATGTCGGAACATTTGACATTAAGAATTCCCAACTTTGATCACTTATATCTTTCAATCCTTATGATATTTTGAGTTGATTCCTTCTACAATGTTGAAGTATTAAATACCCTATTTAAAAGTAGCCCTTAAGCAAAATCAATTGATGCTTGGACCAATAGTTACAACCTTGAAAAGTTGTGCACTTGAACATGATTTTAACTTAGAAAAAATTTCTAAGTTTCTTTCAATTTGATCAATTTTGCAATTTTACATGATTTCTTGATTTAAATTTGATCAAATTAAATCATCCATCATATTTTCTTGAGTAATGGCTTGTGAAGCTCAAAGTTGACCAAAAGTCAAACTTTGACTTTCTGCGTCAGTTGACTTTGTATTAGATGAACTTGAGGCTTGATCCACTTGAAATGTTGCACTCTTGTGCTTAATTCTTGATGTGGGAGTCCTCTTGATCCTTTGTGGGTGTTTAAGAGGTTAGACAAGTTGAAGATCATGTCATTCCTTAATTGATCCTTTGTCTAAAGGCTCTGAGAGGGCTTGAAACCCTAAGCTTGATTGTAGTGAATGCTCGCCCATCTTTGGGGAGACTGGTGAGGCATGAAGGTTCCTCCATATTGTGATGATGATTTGCCCAATGATGGGAAATCTTAGTGGTCAAAATTTGGGGTATGACACTTTCTTTTTGGTTTCTCTAGGCATGGTCATTGGGATTATGACTGCTTGTTAGGAAGTGAGAGGGGGATCTCATATCTAGATGGCGATTTCTAGGTAGAAGTAACACAAGGTAGTGATTAGGTGTAGCGCGAGTATTTTTTTCGAGGTCGCCCTTACATGTGAACTTTTAATTTATCCCAAAAGGAGGGAAGGAGAAAAAATATGAATAAACTCGTGAGTGTGCAGTGTAAAATAATGCAATAAGAGATTGGGAATCGGGGTTGGTTATACTAAGGGAAGGTACTAGCACCCTAAGTATCTATAGTATTCTCTAGGAACCTCTTGTGTATGTTTGTGTTACTGTTGATTAAGTCATCTGCTGTGTATTGGGGATTTGTTGACTGTTTTGAGTGAGTGATAAGAGTGGGAAATATTTTTGTTGTTTTTGTAGTATAAGTTAAATAAACTAAGAAAAAGGTGTAGAAACCTAAAGGATTTACTTATTATTATGCTCTCTAAGATCTCGCAATCTTATGCCTCTGTATTCTCAAAAGGAAATTGAGAAATCAGTGTGTTTGTAGTTCCACCTACTAATGGGTGGAATTGGGTTTGTTGGGTTTAAGAGAAGAGACAAGTTGTCATCTTAAGGGAGATATCTCACATATTCACTACAAACATTTTGAGAAAGAATATAAAAAGGGAAGAAGCTTTAAACTTGGATGTAGAAAATCCAGAGTAAGGCCACATCTTCCTTTAAATGAGACTTTTCATATTAAGAGAAGGACCTTGGCTTGGATATAGAATCAACAAGTGTGCCACTTATACCACTTAAATGAAAGAAGTGTTTTTGTACCATAATAAGATAAGGACTCCAACTTGGGTATTGAATCAACAAGTGTGCCACTTACATCACTTAAATGGAAAAATGTTTGAAATGTTTGATATATGTTGTGTGGAATAGAAGAGACATCTCTTCTATAGAGATGATTCATGTCTCATCTTTGGGGAAAAAGTTTTGAATTTGAAGCTTAAGGTTGGCTAGGGTTTGACTTGAAGTTTGAAGTTTGAAGCCACAATGGGCTATGCTTTTGACTTGAAGTTGAAGTTGAAAACTTCAAGGGGAATCCTAAGGTTTTATTGAAGTTGTGAACCTCAAAGGGGATCCTAAGGTTTTAACTTAGTTATAGTTTGAACTGAGTCTAAACTTAAGGATGAGTATTGTAATGCAACTGTTGTATAAATACAAATTTTATAAACATAAATGTCAAGAGAAACTTAACAAGACAAAACTGATTAAGCTTTTAAACAAATGTAGTCATCAAGGATGACATGAACATGATTATGATCAAGCAGGGTATATCAACATGTGAATGAGCATCATACAAGTATATATGTTCATCATGGTGATAGTTTATGAAGTAAATACTTGAATATATGAGCAAAGATTTAATCAATTGAAGCAATCACAAAGAAGTTCAAGTAAGCCATATATTCAAGATGAATCAAAGATCAGATTAATATAGCAAAGGGTAAACAAAACCCTAATGGAAATTTATGGAGATAAGCACATGAACAAGACATTTAAACATGATTGCATCAAGGTCTTTAGGGAATCCAAACTCAAGTGGAAGCCCTAGTCATTTGTCAAGATGTTTTTCAATGAATTAGTTGAACAAAACCCTAAGGTTTCAACTAAACAAAATTTAATCGAGGCATTCTTCAAAATAAATATCACCTAATCATGGTATGTATAAGTCAAGACAACATGTTATGTACATCAACAAGTCTTAAACAAAGTATATTATGACCATACAAACACATATGTACAATTAGGTCAAAGAAATGATCAAAATGAATCATGAAAAGGAATGAAAAATACTTTAAAAGTACTAGTTTTCAACCTAATAAAAATGTAAAAAATAAATATTATTTTTGGGATTTTTTTATGGATTCTCAAAATATACAAGATAAATGAGAAGTGTGCAAAAAATTGGCTCAAAATAATTAATTTTTCTTGGTGAAATAATTGGATGAAGTTGTGAAGAAAACCATGAAAAATAGTGATAAAAAAGAAAGGAATGCACCCACCAAGGGTTGAACTCACGCCCTCAAGGTCATGGGCTTAAAACCTTTGCCACTGGGCCAGGTGCTTCCTGGTGATGAATAACGCGAGTGTTAAATAATATATGAAGCCTATACGTGAAAATGTTAAAAAAATAACATCAAAAGGTCTGGGGCGAGGGGGATTCGAATCCCAAACCTTGCACACACAAATCCTAAAAACGCACGCTCTAACCACTGGGGTGGTGATACATCCGTTGATTAAATTGTAATGAAATAATAATGTACTAAAAATGCATTTTATATTGAAAAAATGGCGCCATGGCCATTATCATCTTCAGCTTCGTGTTCATCGTCATCTTCATCATCTTCAAATGCTAACTCTCTCAATACGCAATAAAATGACATGATGCAAACACCAAAGTTGTTGGAAATTTAACAAGAAATTGAATGGTATCAACCAATTTCATTTATATTCAATGTATCAAAAGAAATCAATCTAAAACTCTTATAAACCCTAAATACAAATTTTGATATGAAATCTCATATGATGGAGATACATAGCAATTAATATAGGGGAAATGATCCTTACATTACCAGAAACATGTTGGTCACTCAAACAATCACATATGATGCATGAATTATGGAGTTCAGATTTTGAAAACTTACCTTGCAAGTGAAGAATCACATTCCTTGATAGAGGTGTTACAGATGCAATCTCTTGATGCTAACAACTTCCTTGACCTCCAAGGAGTGTGTTGCAATGCTTAAATTGACTAGAAACCTTCAGAAACTCTCTGGCCAACTCAATCTGCATCTTGGTGCAAGTGGGATATGGAGGATGTGATTCTGGTGTTACAAAAGCAAGGTGATGATTTGGACCACTTCTATATGATGTATATGAAGTGTTTAAATGCTTGGTTTGAATGGAAATTGCTTAGACTTGAGAGTTCAAGTTTTCACTTCATTAAAATTTTGAATTTTTTGAAGGAGGAGGAATTGGAGAAAACTAACTTCTTGCTATGTTTTGGTGTGATTTGAATGATGCAAAATGATCTCTATTTATAGAGAAACAATTTAGACTTGGAGGAAAAGTTTTTTATTAGGATACATGCAATTATCCAATGGATGATGTCATGTACCTATTACTTGAGTGCTAAGGTACACATAGTTAATTTCTCACATGGCTCAAATTCTGATCTTTTAAGCTTGGTTCTATCATATTGCATCTTGATCCTTGGTGTTTTGATCAATTCTTGACAAATTGGAGTGGTTTTTGGCCAATTCACTATTGCACTTTAATGCTAGAGGACAAAACTTAAGTTCCTAGCTTTTGAATGATTTTTTTCACATGCCAAGGGATAGAACTTTGAAAATTCTGTTGTGATCTTGCAGAGCACATGGTGTATGATGATTTTGATGTTCATCTTGTGAAGAAATGAAGATAGCAAGGTCATCCAAATCGTGTACCAACAAATCTGCCCTTGAGAATTCAGTTGCAACAAGGCCTATTGTGAAATTCATATCTTCTTGCTCAAGTAAGATACATGGATGTTCTTGGACATTTTGGAAAGCTGAGATAACATACTTAAAGTTTAATGTTCAAGGTTTGTCTTGAATCAATGTGGATCATGGTGAAAAATGGCCCTAAAGTTGGCTCCAACACAAGGCAGACTTGTGTGAAAATTTCTCTAAGTGTCCAAGTTCAAAAAGTGATGAATCTCCAATTTCATGGCTTCATATCTCTCAATCTATGCATTTTTTGGGAATTCATCCTCAAGGACAAAGTTGTAGTATGTAACAAGCTCTTCAATTTGGTCTTTGGAGCAAAGAAAATGGTTACTTGGATTGGAAGTTATGGCCTTGACAAGTTGGACAAAAATCATGAACTTGCATAACTTGGAAAAAAATACAAATTCTTCAATGTTAATCTTTTTGCAAGTAACCTCATATTTCTTGATTTCTCTTGATTTATCATGATCCAAATCACACATTATCATCATTCTTGACTTGAGGAAACCATGTTTGACAAAAAAAGTCAAAAGTCAAACTTGACTTTGATCAGTGGTTGACTTTTCATTAGATGAACTTGAACTTTGTGATCTTCAATGAAATCAAACCCTTGGGCTAATTGAACACTATGGATGGACTCCAAAGGTGTTATTGAATGTCTTGAATTATGTCCCAAAGCTTGAGATCATGTCTGTACGTGAGCGATCTTTCCCTAAGGATTCGCCCTCTTTACATGTGAACTTTTAATTTATCCCAAAAGAAGGGAAGGGGGAAATCTGTATAAACCAGTGGGTGTGTGCAATGCAAAACAATGCACTAAGAGATCGGAAATCAGGGTTGGTTATACAAAGGGAAGGTACTAGCACCCTAAGTATCTATAGTATCCTATATGAACCTCTTGTGTATATTTTTCTTTACTGTTGATTAAGCCATCTGCTATGTATTGGGGATTTGTTGTTGTTTTGAGTGATAAGAGTGGGAAATGTTTTTTTTGTTTTTGTAGTGTAAGTTGAAATAAGCTAAGACAAAGGTGTATGAACATAAAGGTTTTATTTATTATTGTGCTCGTTAAGATCTCGCAATCTTATGTTTACGTATTCTCAAAAGGAAGTTGAGAAATTAGAGCGTTCGTAGTTTCACCTACTAATGGGTGGAATTAGGTTTGTTGGCTTTTGAAAAGAGACAAATTATCATCTTAAGGGAGATATCTCACCTATTCACCACAAACATTTTGAGAAAGAAGATAATAAGGGAAGAAGCTTTAAACTTGGATGTAGAAAATCCATAGTAATGCCACATCTTCCTTTGAATGAGTCTTTTCATATTAAGATAAGGACCTTGACTTAGATATAGAATCAACAAGTGTGCCACTTATATCACTTAAATGAAAGAAGTGTTACTGTACCATAATAAGAGAAGGGCTCCAAATTAGATTTTGAATCAACAAGTGTGCCACTTACATCACTTAAATGGAAAAATTTTTGAAAATGTTTGATTGAATGTTGTGGGAAAAATAGAAGAGACATCTCTTCTACATAGATGACTCATGTCTCATATCTGGGGAAAAGTTTTGAATTTGAAGCCAAAGGTTGGCTAGGGTTTGACTGGAGGTTTGAGGTTTGAAGCCACAAGGGGCTATGGTTTGACTTGAATGAAGTTGAAAACGTCAAGGGGAATCCTAATATTTTATTGAAATTGAGAACTTCAAAGGGGATTCCTAGGGTTTTGAACTAGGTTGTAGTTTAAATCATGGAGTTTGAACTAGGTCTAAACTAAGAATGAGTATTGAAACACTACAATTGTATGAAATGCAAGTGTTATATATGTCAAGAGAAACTTAACAAGACAAAATTGATTAAGCTTTTAAGAAAAATATAATCATCATGGATAAGATGAACATGGTATGATTAAGCATGACATAGCAACATGTGAATGTGCATCAGACAAGTAGATATGTTCATCATGGTGAGAGTTTATGAAGGAAATACTTGAATATGTGAGCAAAGATTTGATCAATAGAAGCAATCAAAAAGGAGTTCAAGTAAGCAATATATTCAAGATGAATTGAGGATCAGATGAATATGGCAGAGGGTAAACAAAACCCTAATGGAAATTTATGGAGATAAGAACATGAACAAAACATTCAAACATGGTTGAATCAAGGGCTTTGGGGAATCCAAACTTAAGTGGAAGTCCTAGTTATATATTAAAATGTTTTGAAAAGATTAATCAACATGAAACCCTAAAGTGTCAACTAATTAAACATTTAATCAAAGTATCTTTCAAAAGAAATAATACTTAACCATGGTATATATAAGTCAATACAACATGTTATGTACATCAACAAGACTTTAAACAAAGTGTATCATGACCATAAAGACACATATGTGCCATTAGGTCAAGGGAAGCATCAAAAGATCTCATGAAAAGGTATGAAAAATACTTAAAAAGTACTAGTTTTCAAACTAAAAAAAATATCAAAATTAAATATTATTTTTGGGATTTTTTGGTGGATTCATAAAATAGGGAAGATAAATGAGAAGTGTGCAAACAATTGGCTCAAAATAATGATTTTTGCTTAGTGAAATAGTTTGATGAAGTTGTGAAGAAAAGTGAGAAAAATAGTGCTAAAAAAATTGGAATGGCCCTCACAAGTGTTGAACTCACGCCCTTTGGGTGATGGGGTTAAAATATTACCATTTGAGCCACGCGCTATGGGTTGATAAATAACACATGTGTTAAATAATATAGGGTGTTTCAAGTTGAAAATAGTTTGATAAATAAAAGCAAAAGGTCTGGGGCGAAGGGGATTCGAACCCCAGACCTCACACACACACAAGCCTTGAAAACACACGCATTAACCACTGGGGTGGTGATACATCCTTTGTTTTAATTTCACCAAAATAATAATATAGTAAAACTTCTTTTTATATTAAAAAAATGGCGCCATGGCCATCTTCTTTTTCCACGAGCTCCATCATCATCTTCATCATTTCAAATTCTGAACTTCTTCATTTCTCAACGAAATTGGATGAAGTAAAGATCAAAGTTGTTGGAAATTTCATGAGGAATTGAATGGCATCATTGAATTTCGTTTTTATTCATCATATCAAAAAGAATTAATCACACAACCATATGAACCCTAATTTGAAAATTCAAAATGAAATTCCATATGTTCAAGATATCATGCAATTGATTACGGGAAAATGATCCTTATATTGACATAAACAAGTTGGTAACTCAACTAATCACATATGATGCATGAATTGTAGAGTTCAGTTTAGAGCACCTTACCTTGTAAAAGTGAAAATCTAATTCTTTCTTGGAAGTGTTACAGAAGCAATTTGTTAATTCTAACAGCTTCCTTGACCTTCAAGGAATATATTGATGTGCTTGAATTGACTTGAAACCTTTTGGAACTTTCTGGCCAAATCAATCTGCAGCCTTGAAGCAAATGATATGTGACTTGATGATTCTAGTGTTACAGAAGCAAGGTGAGTGTTGGGATCACTTCTATATGATGTATAGGAAGTGTTTTGATCACTGGTTTGGTTGGAGATTGCTTGGAGTTGAAGTTCCAAGTTTTCACTCTCTTTGGGACTCTGAATTTCGAAAGGAAGAAGGTTGCTTATAAAACAAGTCTTGGCTATGTTTTGGCGTATTTTGAAGGATACAAGATGCTCTCTATTTATAGATAAACAAATCAGATATTTGGAGAAGAGTTTAGATTAGGATCACTCCATTATCCAATGAATCATACTATGTGTCATGACTTGGATACCAAGGCACACATAGCCTATTCTTCACATGGCTATAATTCTGATCTTTTGAGATTGAACTTGCCATATTGCAATTTATCCCTTGGTGTTTTGATCATTCTTGGATAGATTGGGAGATTTTTGATCAATTTCACTATATCACTTTAATGCTAGAGGACAAAACCTCACTTCATGGTTTTGAAATGATTTTTATCACATGCCAAGGATAAAATCTTGAAAATTCAGTTATACTCTTGCAGAGAACATGGTGTATGATCATTTTGGTGTTGATCTTGTGAAGATATTAGGCTTACAAGGTCATCCAAATCGTGTAACAACAAAATGTGTAGCAAATCTGTCTTGCAAAACAGTTGCAACAAGGCATATTGTGAAAGTCATAACTTCTCACTCAAGTAAGGTAAAAGAATGTTCTTGGACATTTTGGAAAGCTGAGAAAACATACTTCAACTTTGATGTTCAAAGTATGTCTTAAATCAATGTGGATCATGGAGAAAAATGGCCAAAAAGTTGGCTCCAACATAAGACAGATTCTGTCTAAAATTTCTCTAAGTGTCTAGGTTCAAAAAGTATTGAACCTCCAACTTCATGGCATCATATCTCTCAATCTATGCATTTTTTGGGAATTCATCCTCAAGGACAAAATTGTAGTATGTAATAATCTCTTCAATTTGATCTTTGGAGCAAAGAAAATAGTTACTTGGATTGGAAGTTATGGCCTTGGAAAGTTGGACAAAAATTGAATTTCATAACTTGGAAAAAATTCAAATTCTTCAATGTTGCCCTTTTTACAAGTAACCTCATATTTCTTGATTTTTCTTGATTGATCATGATCCGAATCACATATTAACATCATTCTTGACTTGAGGAGCCCATGTTTGAACAAAAACGTCAAAATTCAAACTTGACTTTGATCAGTGGTTGACTTTTTATCAGATGAACTTGAACTTTGTGATCTTTAATGAAACCAAACCCTTGGGCAAATTGAACACCATGGATGGACTCCAAAGGTGCTTTTGAGTGTGTTGAATCATGTCCTAAGGTTTGAGATCATGTACTGGTCAAAAGTCAAAGGTGCAATTGACTTTTCATCAAAAACCCTAGTTTATGGATCAAATGAATTTGAATTCTTGTATTGCTTATGAATCAAGCTCCTTGGATTAATCCAATCATATGAATGGACTCATATGAGGGATTTTAGGTCCTTGAAACATATCTTGAGGTGTTGGATCATGCCCTGCTTCAAAAGTCAAACCAGAGACTGAATTAGGTCAAAACCCTAATTTGGGTGTATCAGAGGGTTTGAGCCTTGTTGAGCTTGGTTCAATGCAACTTTGCATTGGATCATTGATGAATGAAAGATCTTGGTCTTCATGAATAAACAAGGGACTTGAGATGTTGAATATGATGCCCATCCTTTGATAATTCATTTGCTTGAGCCCTTGGGGGACCACCTAACCTATAAAGCAAGCAAGAACACACATCTTGTATTTGTAATGGGTTAGTGATGCATAAAGACACACACATATGTAATTATGGATGTTATGCAAATGAGGTAAATGAGTTGGCATCTTAGGGGTAAAAAATTAGGTTATGACAATGTCCTGGTCAAAAGTCAAATGTGCAGTTGACTTTTCATCAGAAACCCTAGTTTGTGGACCAGATGAATTTAAATTCTTGCATTGCTTATGAATCAAGATCCTTGGATCAATATAATCATATGAATGGACTAATATGATGCATCTGAGGTTCTTGAAACATGTCTTGAAGCATAGAATCATCCTCAGATGAAAAGGTTAATTGTAAGCCTGATTGGATCAAACCCCTAATTTTTGGTGCACTGAGGATCTTGAGGCTTGATCAATTTGAAATGATGCAATCTTGTACTTGATTTTTGATGGAGATAAACCTTTAATCTTCATGGATGAACAAGGGACTTGAGATGTTGAAAATGATGCACATCCTTTGATAATTCATCTGCTTGAGACCTTGGGGGACCACTTAACTTGTAAAGTAAGCAAGCACGCATATCTTGTATTTGTAATGGGTTAGTGATGCACAATGACACATATATGTAATGATGAATGTTATGGAAATGATGTAAATGAGGTGGCATCTTAGGGGTAAAAAATTAGGATATGACAAATGCCCATATTTAAGTTTCTCCAATCTAGAGAGATGAAGATTGACATCTTAGTCTCGACCAGATAGGGGAGGCTCAAATATAACAATGCACAATTTTGGCCCCTAAGAAGGCACAAAAGGTGATATGATATGAATACACTTATGAATGCAAGATATGAGACCTGTGGGAAATGATGCCACAGGAGACTAATAACAGACTAAACCACTAGGTTATAACAAAAGAATTATCCACTGGGGAAAGAACGATTGGGGAAAATGTTGTAACCCTATTGGGAAGAGAGGAACATAACTCCACAAGGGAAAAGAATATCGCTCCACAGGGGATAGGATCATAACTTTGACAACTGAACTTCCAATGTTGGAAAATGATTCAGTGCCTTCTTTGACTAAGTAATCCTACTTAGAAACGGTAAATTAAACTTCCCCACACTTCGGGTCATAAGCCACGAATGGGTCTTGTTTTTTTTTAAATAAACTTCTCGTTTAAGCTGAAAGAAAATTTGGAAATCTAAACTCCATAACTTACCTTGCAAGTGATGCATGAATTATGGAGTTCAGATTTTGAAAACTTACATTGCAAGTGAAGAATTTAATTCCTTGATAAAGGTGTTACAGATGCAATCTCTTGATGCTAATAGCTTCCTTGACCTCCAAGGAAAGTTTTGCAATGCTTAAATTGACTTAAAACCTTTTGAAACTCCCTGGCCAACTCAATTTGCAGCTTGGTGCAAGTGGGATATGGAGGATGTGATTCTGGTGTTACAGAAGCAAGGTGATGATTTGGATCACTTCTATATGATGTATATGAAGTGTTTGGATGCTTGGTTTGAAAGGAAATTGCTTAGACTTGAGAATTCAAATTTTCACTTTTTTTAAATTTTGAATTTTTGGAAGGAGGAGGAATTGGAGAAAACTAGCTTCTTGCTATGTTTTGGTGTGATTTGAATGATGCAAAATGATCTCTATTTATAGAGAAACAATTCAGACTTGGAGGAAAAGTTTTTTATTAGGATACATGCTATTATCCAATGGATGATGTCATGTACCTATTACTTGGGTGCTAAGTACACATAGCCTATTTCTCACAATAGTTCAAATTCTGATCTTTTGAGCTTGGTTCTATCATATTGCATCTTGATCCTTGGTGTTTTGATCAATTCTTGACGGATTGGAGTGGTTTTTGGCAAATTCACTATTACACTTTAATGCTAGAGGACAAAACTTAAGTTCCTAGCTTTTGGGGAGAGGACAAGATTGGAAGACTGATTCCTCAACACAGAGATCACTGCCATTCTGCTTGGGGACTAAAGATACTGCTGCTGACACACATCTCTGCCACAGTGGTAAACTGTATCAAGTTGATGATCCTTGGAGGAAGGATGGAGAGCTGCTTGGGGATTCTTTAAGTAAGTTTCCCCTATATTAAATGACTGTTATAGATGAACTAATCATTGCTTCATTTTGACTGATTCTAGAAATGACTGCATTACTGTGCGCTTGGAAGGCTTGCCCCAGTATGAGTCTTGAAAGATCTTCTAGATAAACCAATTCTGAGAAGGACTTGCACTAAACAACAAATCTTGAACTGATTCTCAATAGGATCAAGAAAGAAATTTCCCCTAATAGGATCACTAACCAAGTTTCTTGGCTGTCTGAAAATTCCTCGAGAGGAAAGCCAATTTGCAAACAAAAGTATTCATTCAAACATGGTAATCTCAATGCAAAATTCATGCAACTTTTGAAATCAAAATCATTTTTGGAATGAAGCAAAGCATATGAGTCACTAGTCAAAACACGGTGGTTCAAGACATTCAAAGTGGAAGGTAAAGAAAAATTGTGGTACCAAAACAAATGATTTGCAAAAATCTTTTTAGAGTCAGTTTACCCAACCTTGTTGTGGTATGCTTTCAAAATAGCCTTGCTTTAGTTAGGTATTTCGAGGGTTGTAACGTGGCCTGGTTCACGGTTTATGAAACAAAGGATAAAGGCTCAAAGTTTATTTGTAACCACCCAATCTTCATGATGATCTTCAGTCCTACGCTCAGTTAACTCAGACTATGCGCTCAGGTTCTAAGAGGTTGGGAATTGTACCGATGATAGTAATGGCGATGGTTCAGAAGTCAAGGGACCATTGAGATGGCAGTCACTACTTCCTTACAAATTTTAGTTGTTTTTGCCATTGAGGACTTTCATGGTGAGGATTTAAAGATCACTTCTTTTTGTTATCCCTAACTTTTGCCTGAACTGTTTCTTTTGAAGCTTACAGTCAGCGGGATGCCCTAGTTTTTTCCTAAGTCTCCTTCATAGGTTTTGACTTAGCAAGCCTTTTCTTTTGATTTTTCTTATTTTTTTTAGAAATAAAGTGATTACCTGACTCAATGATTACGGTGAACTGACATTGGCTTTTGACTTGAAAGACATCTTCGACACTTGCTTGTTGTGTGTGAAGGAAAACTTGTGAATGCAACCTTTATTAAAAAGTGTCTTGCATGAACGCACAACCAAGTTAACTGAGAGCTACCCATCCCTAGGTTAAGATTGCGGGTTTTTGTACAGAAAGAAACTCCAACTTCCAGGCTCGAAGGTGTTGACGAGGGACTAACTTCCTTCAGTGTTTGGGAGATTGAAATAATTCCTTGCATCGTCAGCCAAGTTTTGATCTGAAAGCATACCAACAACAATTATGGGTATTTCGTTTTCATCATCCTCCCTCCAACCTTTGCATAATCAAAAGAAAGTGAACAAGAGATATATATATTTTTGAAAGAGAAAGCATAAAGATGTAAATAACAGACATAAATGAATTGAATCAAAATATTGCAATGCTCATTTCATTAACATGGAAGTACAAACAGAATTTGAAAGCAAATAGTTGATACACTTAAAGGTAAATGAAAACAGAAAGAAACATGGCCTAGTGACTAATCAACAATAGGGGTGAGCTGGCCTATCTGAAACACTGGCTTTAGAATGATAGTTTGGCTGGAGTTTACTGAAGCTTCACTTCTCATGCCCTGGTAGAGGATTATTTTTGACATTAGGGGCAACATCATGGAAAGTGAGAATCTTGTCTCTGATCAAATCCCGCACTCTAGCCTTCAGTGTATAGCAATTTTCCAAATCATGGTCTGCGGCACCTTGATGGAATTCACAATGGAGGTCAGACTTGAAACCAACTGGAAGAAGATTTGGAGGAGGGGGTAGAGTCCTAGTGGTAATCCAATCTCTCTGAATCATAGCAGGATACAGTTTAGTGTATGTCATGGGAATAGGATCAAAGTGAGTCATATTGCAGTTCTGGTTTTGTCCAACAGTCGGATGTTGAGGAACTCAAACTGGTTGAGCAAAAACCACGGGAGTAACAACAACAACAGTAGTGTGATTAGAATATTAAGATCTGTGACGAGGTCTTCTCTCTTGAGTCAAGACATCATTGGTTTGGTCTTCTCTTTTCTTCTGGAAATTCCCAAAGAATTTCTTCACACCATTAGAAGATTCAATAGCTTTAGACACTTTACCATTCTTGATACCTTCTTTGAGTCTTTGGCCAATGGTCACAAAAATTTGTGAAGTTGGAGGAGACACTACCAATCATCTTTTCCCAATAGAAGGGAGACAAGGTGTCCATGAGCATTCATGTGAGTTCTTTCTCTACTAGAGAGGGTTCAACCTGAGAAGCTAGTTCTCTCCAACGTTGAGCATACTCCTTGAAAGATTCTCTCTCATTCTGAGACATATTCTGAAGTTGATGACGGTCAGGAGCCATGTCAAGATTGTATTTGTATTGCTTCATAAAGGCATTAGCAAGATCCTAGAAGCACCGAATACCATTCTTTTCAAGGTTCATGTACCACTTTAGTGAAGCTACACTTAGTCTGTCTTGGAAGCAATGGATAAGCAACTTCTGGTTGTTGGTGTAAGAAGTCGTCTTTCTGAAGTCCATAACCAGATGAGCTCTTGGACAGGAATGACCTTTGTATTTCACAAACTCGGGAATCTTGACTTTGGCAGGCATGACAAGGTCAGAAACGAGGCACATGTTGTCCGCGTCAACACTGAAGAAATCATTACCCTCCATGGCTCTGAGTCTCTTCTCTATAGTATGAAGAGGCCAAGATGGGTTAAGGGGTTCTAAAGGTCCTCAGCTTCTCAGGTTCCCAAGTTGAAAGTAATAATTTCATTACGCCTTCTCGCAACGACAAATACTACTAATAAAGTGGCCTCCACTGAGTGGGGTTATATCTTATGTTACTCATGTTTAGGATTACTCCAGACATGTAACTTTTGATTATACCATTATCATATCTTATTGTGCACCCAAGTCCAGGTTAGAACTTCTCTCACCACACGTAGATCATCAAACACCCTGAAAAACAGAAAAACCCAAGCAAAACGGCAAACAATAATAATAACATAAATAGAACAAGTTAGGCTTAACCCTCTTAACAGTGGTCCCCAGTGAAGTCGCCATTTCTGTCATGGTGAAGAATCGTAGACCAAGCTATTGACTAGCTTGACTCGCAAAACAAGAGTTCACCACCGAACCTTTATTTTTTCCAAGGGAAGGGAGAAAAGATCGAATAAACACATAATAAACATGCAAAGCAAAAAGCAAGGCTAAAAGAAAAGCAATAAAGAGATCAAAGGTACGAGGGTTGGTTATGCAAAAGGAAGATACTAGCACCCTAAGCATCTGTAGTACTCTACAGGAACCTCTTAAAATATTTGTGTTTTGGCTAAAATTGTTTGCTAAAGATCGGGAAAATAGGGAAAGAAATGTTTTTTTTTGAAAAGGAGTTTGAGTCAAGACTAGGGTTTGGACCAAGTGTAAGACAAAGATGGGCAAGGCAAATCCACAAACATACAATAAATATGCACATGTCAATAAGTCAACACATACTCCCTTTCTCTTGGATTGGGTCACAAGTGCAAGCAACATATGTAACCAATAGACACATGGCAAAACATCATGTAGTCATCAAACACCAAAGTATGATCAAACAACAAATGGAATCAACAAATACATTGTAAAACACCATGTAGTCATCAAGCTCAAACGGATAAAGCATCAAGAAGACTCAAACAAAGAAATCGAGGCTAAGACAGGGAAGCATCAAGCGCAAAATAGAATCGGGCAACAAAAGAATTATTAATCAAGTTAAATATAAATATTTAATAAGATTAATCAATAATTTAATTAATCAATATTAAATAAAAATATTTAAAGTAATTAACAATTATATCATATTTTGGCATTTTTTTTAATATTATACAAATTAAAAATGAAAATAATTAAAACAAATAATTAAAAATATAAATTTGATTTTTTTAGTAGCAACATAATATTATTTACCAATATTACAAAGAGATACACAACGTTTACTACATCCTTAAGAATCCTGCAAAAGCATAAGACAATTAAATTGTACCCAATAAAAGCCACAATAAACAATATGTACCAAAACAAGAAAAAGATTATCGAATCGTTATCAATGGGAGAACAGTATGATGCATTGCTGCACTCTGAGGCAGGAAGGTTTCAAGTTGATCAACTATTTCCACTACAACAAGCTAACCAAATTTTAATTGCATCCTTGTAATCTTACACGCATGTTATTACATTATATTTCAATAGTTTGTGAATAATATTACCACAACTCAAATGTAGACGAAATCAGAACATTTAATCAAAGCAATAAGTCGATATCGAAAGTACCAATAATAAACAACCAAATAACTAAACAGAATAAAAATGGTAAAGAGAAAGAGATGCAAATGAACAAGACAATCTTAACGAAAACGAGTTGTTATCAGAACCTATGAGTTTTTTTTAAGTTGTTGATGTTTAGAAACAGAGCTGAGTGTGTTGCAACCGTTATTGTAACTCACCGGAGCTGGAACTCGACAGCGGTTTTCTCGCCGAAAAAGGGTGGTTTGCGGTTGATACCGAGCGGAGTGAGACACTGATGTGTGGTGGTTGTAGGGGGTAAAAGGAGAGAATGAAGGTGACTTTGTTAATAGGTATGGAAATTGAAAAGGGAGGGTGAAGGTAGAGTTACACGGTGGAAATCGAAAGTTGGTGGTGTGTGAAGGGAAGCAAGTTAAGGAAGAAGGAGATTAGTGAAGGTTACTGTGTAAAAAAATTGAAGAGAAGATTAGTCTGTTTTGAAGGTGGAGTGCAGTTGAAGTTGAGAGAAAATCACTCCTTCAACCACAACGTGTTTCTTCCCAAGAGAAAAAATGGATCTTCTTTTCTTCTTATTGGTATGTTAAAATCTGAGAGAGTTCTTAGAGGGAGGGGGTGCCGTTTCCGAGGTTTTATTCATGCCTCCCCTATCCTTAATGCAATGTAACATAATAATACTAGGTTTCCAAATCAAGGAACAAAACAAACCTTTTTACGAAAATTAAGAGCTAAGTGTTACTGAAAAGAGATGAAAATAATTTTTTATTAATTTAAAAAAAGAAAATGTGATAAATGAATTAAAAATAAAATTAACTATTTAAAATAAACCTAAATTAAAATCTAATTAATCCTAATTAAATTAGACGATTATTTAACTAAAAATTAAAAATGAAACCGTTTAAAAATGAATAAACAATTTAGTATCGAAGTGCTCGAAAAAATAAAAATGATGCACCAAAATGATAAGCGAGAAATAAACGATTCAGAAAAATACAGCGTTTAGACAAATTTCGAAATAAATTTTCTCCGGTTAAAAGGCTCTGACTAATCAAAATGCGACCGAAAAACAGTCTAAAAATTAAAATGATCACGTCAGGTTAAACTACGCGGAACATAGATTAATATAACTGACGTCTGCAAGCTCGATTATGAAACTTTTTCGTCCACTAATTTTACACAGAGTTGACATTCAGTTTGACCGATTCGTCTGTAAATCAAACATTTTATTCTGGCTGATAATTTGGGCATTATGCATGATGAAAGACATGATAGGCCATGCATATGATGCAAAGAGAGGCGGGATCTTAGGGATAAAATTAGGGTATGACACACAGGTACAAAATTCTGGCAAGGCTGTTCTTAAGGGGAATTGTTGTTATCTACATCAATCATTGGAGGAGAGAAATGAGGAGGGATCCCCAATGATGGATGGCAACATTCCCATTAACCAGAGCCAAAGGCACTGGCTGATAAGGAACAAAAGACCCACCATTAGCAACTTGAGGAGTGAAGTTCTATGACACCCCCCAGGGATAGATATCCACATGTCCAATAGGCTCAGGAAAAGAGTCTGACTAGTTGGGGGTTGGCTAAGTAACTGTCTCAATTTCAGCTGGAGTCCCAACAACAGTTATAGCATTGTCTATTTGGGTATGAAAGAGCTCCATAAGTGTATCCATCTTCCCTTGGAATTGGTCCATATTCCTTTGGAATTGGTCCATCTTCCCTTGGAATTGGTCCAAGCTCTTCTTGTAGGTGACATTTTCTTGTTCGATTTCTGCCATGATCTTCTGGTGATTGGCTCTGGTGAGATATCTTCGATGAAGAATCATCGTATTTTTTGGACGGTGGAAGAAATATGGTATGAGAATTTTGTTTTTTCTAAATGAAATGGATGAATTCATGAATGTATGAATGCATGCAAAAAGATATTTTAAGTTTCCAGGGAATCCGGAGAATGTCAATTGCATATTAGTAGAATAAAATTGTAGAAAATAAGACAGAAGATAAAACCAATTATGAAAGATACTCGTTTTATTCATTTGGGACGAATAAAGAGTACAATTACTACAACTCATGGATTTTCTCGATGAGCTACAAGAAGATCAACTTTGAACCTCTCAAATAAGCCTTGCAAACAGGAATAAAATGAAAGACAATCCTAGGGGTATTGTGTGGAAACATGTTAGCATAAGCTTCCTTCGGCAATCTCGGGAGGTCTTAAATTGCATGGTTAACAAACTTAGCCAAGTGAGCATATCTTTCCCTCCAATATTGTGCATCATTTAGGAGATTATGCAATGAAGTGAGGTTAGGTCCATGTAAGATACTTTCTAGAAATGCTTCTTTCTGATCAAGGAGATCTTCGAGGTGACGACAATGTCATTCCCATTGAAAGACTTCTTGGGTGAGTTGATTATCAATAACCTGACTCTAATGTGCTTTCCCTTTCAACCCTCTGATTTCTTCAAAAAAAACCTTTCAAGATCACATTAATGTTAGGAGAGAGAAGCTTCAAGCTTTTCGGCATGATCTTGTTCTTTCTTCAACTACTCCTTGCAATCTTTCATCTTGTCTTGAAGTTCATTGAGTTGAGCTTCATAGCTCTCCTCTATCTCTTTGTGAGATTTCAGAGTTTGGTTCCAAACAGTCACCACTTTGCTAGCATGATACCAAGTCTCGGCAAGTTGCTTCTTCTTTGTAGAGAGGCCAAGGTAGGTTCCCTTAAGAGATTCATCAACCTTTCTTTGCTTGTTCTGTTCATCTTGAGTAAATTCAACAGCTTTGAGCATACACTTTCTCTTCTGATTAAGATTGATCTTCAAATCTTCCTTTTCTTGAGTGAGCTTACCAAGGTCAGATTGCAAATTTACATTCTCTTTCTCCAACAGCTTGATAGTATCCTTAAGCTTATCAACTTCTGAGATAGGAACAATAGAAGGTTTATGAGGCTTGACGCTCATGGAAAGTTCCTAAAAGTAGAGATGCTTGACAACTTTAACTCTTTCTTTGACCTAATCACTATAAGGTTTCGAAGAATTGGAGTTCTATTTTCCAAGTTCCTTTTTCCCAATGAGGTGGACTTTTCCCCATGCATGGTGTATCTGTTTCACTTATACAGGATCATCAACCCCTTTAGCTAACACAAACTCTTCCAACAGTCTGTCTTCAGGTTTGTCCTTCCATGGATAACCAAGTTGACACAACGAAAGAACATGATTATAGTTAATCCCTCTCTTAGTACCAATGAGAGGCACATTATGAAAGTCACCACAACTAAATATGGGCTATATTCCATCATTGTCACGATTGTACCACACTATGTCCTCGGCATTCAGAGACACCAATCTTTGAGACCATTTCAGAGCTCCCACATTATCAGCAGAAGGTCTTTTCCTTGGTAATTGGGTAAGGAGCCACTTATATAGCAAAGGAACATAGCAGTTGATCACTTCTCCCTTCTTCTTAATTATCCAATGGAATGAGTAATAAACATCGGCTAGGAGTGTGGGAACATGATTTCTGGATAGGAAGACGTTGACAACAGCCTTATCAACAAAGCCTTTAATGTTCGAAAATAGTACCAACCCATAGATGAGAAGAGCGAAGATGGCATAGAAAGCATCCCAACTCCCACTATTAGCAAATGTGGTAGCCTTCTCAATCAAAAAATTTGAAGGATATCCTCTAGGGTTGCCTTTGGTACGGATGTTAGATTCAACCACTTCTTTTTTGAGATGAAGAGCTTGAGCTATCAATGAAGACTCTAGAAATCCATCCAAGCTTGTGTATGGAACTTGGTATTTGATTAGAGTACATAAGATATGAGCAAACTCTTCCAAAATGGGACCCAATAAGAAATCTTGGAACGAGAAACAGTGCATAGTAGGATCATAGAGTTCAGCAAAGGTGAGGATCAAGCCAATGTCCCCATTGGTAAGCAGAATACTCAGGAAGTTTCCATAAGTCTTCTTGAAATCATCTTTGTGATCATCAACAAAGTGGGCTCCAAGCTTCCTTAACTTATCTAGCTTAGGTTCCCTGAGTTTGTACTGGAAAGTGTTTCTTCTGTCATATTTTTCCATAACTGAATGCTCTACTATGATTGAATGACTATTCCTTGAAAATTATGCACATACTAAAAATTATTTTCATGTAGATTAAATGCAAATATGTATGCAACATCCCTTGATTCAAAGGTTTTTCATATTCTGGATAACCTATATATATCTCTCAATGCAGGTTCAAAGGTCCGACGTATTCATGATACCAAAGTATGTAGAGTCTTGGGTTTCCTGCAAACGCATATCCCCTCACATGTAGGTACTATTCTTCAAAGAAGGAGGTTTCTAAAAGGGTCCCTAGAGTCATAGACCCATTTTGATATACCATCGACCGATACGAATGACTCGTATGACAGCGACGCTCCCAAAAGGATCTACTATGGGCGTGGCATCTTGTGTTGACCATGATCGAGGTATAACACCAAGGAGGTCAACACGACTCTACAACATAATATCCTATGTGCATACTCCAGCTCGGGTATAGAGCTTTTCTCTCATGTAACATCATGAATCCCAACCCACAATAGAGAATATAACAGATGTTCAGAATATGATGAATATATAAAGCAATAAAGATGCGGTAAATAAAAATAAGATTAATTAAATAAAGCGATAAAGATAAAAACCCAAACATGTAAAGAAAACAAACAAAACTAGGTTTGACTCTCTCTTGCAGGAGCAATGAAATCCCCAACAGAATCGCCAATTGTCGTGGCGCAAAAAATACCTGAGCGCATCGCACACTCTAAGATAGAATAGAGTAACCACTGAATTTTATTTATTCCTGGAGGAAAGGGAAAATATAAATAAAACACTTACGAAAGAGAAACAGGTAACGGAGTCAGTTATGCAAGGGGAAGGTATTAGCATCCCTCACATCCGTTGTACTTAATGGGAACCGTTTTGACAGTTCTTTGCACGGATGAATGTTATTATATAAAGGCTATTTACGATTGATTTTAATTAAGGAAAAAAATAATTTTTTAATTAATGTGCTTGACAAGGACTCAAACCCTCGTGCCTACGTATTCTCATAGTGCAATGAGGAAATCAGAGCTCCGTAGTTCTTGGTAGAAAATAAGTATTTGTTGGTTGATTTTAGGGAACAGTTATAATCGTATCCTAGAAGTGTTTGGCGTTAGTTGGTTCTGATCCTTGTTCGGATGCTCTAAGCTTTTAGTCTGACTGCTAAGGAACAAATTATAACAGTTCTTTTATGAAAAGAAAAGAAAATAAATTTGTTTTGAAAAGGTTTGTGATTGAATTCAATTGAAAAAGGTTTTGTGAAATGGTGAAAGTGTTGTTTGGACCAAGATTATATTGTTTGAACCCATAGAGTGGTGTATATGAACAAAAGAGTGTGGCGTTTAACCAAAAATTGGTGATTAGCCAATGCAGAGTTGTAGGGTTTTACCTAGATCCGGGGATCAAGACCTACAAGAATGGGTGTTTGCCTAAGAATTGGGTCTGACAAGGCAAACATGTAAGAGCTGGCGTGCCTAAGCAATGGGGCTAACAAGGCAAACATGCAAGAGATGAGGGTTTGCCTAAGCATGGGTATAACAAGGCAAACATGCATGAAAAATGTATGTCTAAGCATTGAGTCTGACAAGACAAACATAAAAGAAAAAGGGGTTTGTCTAAGCATGGGTCTGAGAATGAGGGTTTTTCCTAAACATGGGTCTAACAAGGAAAACAATCATGAAAGGGTTTGCCTAAGCATGGGACTAACAATGCAAACATGCATGAAAAGGGTTTTAACCATGAGAAGGTGATTAACCCAAAACGAGGTGTATGGTTCAGAGATGGGTACTTAACCATGAGGAGGTGATTAACCCATGTAGGAGGTGATTAATCCAAAGAAGGTGATTAACCTCAAGAGTGTATAGGTGTCCAATGAGTATTGTGTTTGGTCCAAAGAGAAAGGTGGTGTTGATGGGGATTGTTTGAAGTGTTGTTTGAGAACTGGAATTTGAAAGTTGTTTGATTTTAATTGTACTAAAGTCTATGAACGGAGGCGGATACTTTGAATAACTAAGGACTACTTCCCGTATTCAAAGGTATTCAGAAAAGGGTAGGAAAGATCCCTTTCATTTTCTCTATTCTTAAGACTCGTGGAACACAATTCAGATCATATTTAAAGGGTGTTTTGAAAGAAGATTCTTTTTGTTTTGAAAAGGGTGAAGCAAGGTGTGCTCGAATGGATGCAACTCAACATGATCATGTCTTGATGCCCTTTTGTCTTCAGGATGTTGAATGTGAATGGACTTGAATTGACTTGATGGATCAAGTGTAGTGCAAGTGTAAAATCTAATTCAATCAAGTGATCAAGGAACTTATGATCACTTGGATAAATATGTATCCTAAGGGGAGCATGCAATTGTTCATGAAAAGTCATACAAAACAAGTATAAATCACAACATGTAATTAATTGATAAAAAATAAACTTGATCAACTAATCAAATAGGATGAACACGCTAAGAGTCTTTCATTGAGCACATGGAATTATGAAAAACACTAAAAGCATTATCAATTTAAATTTAATCATGTTTTAAACCCTAATTTCTAACTAATTATAATTGAATTTAGAAGTTAAAATCTACAAGTAAATCAATTAAAAAATAACCTAATTAAAATCTAATGAGATAAATTGTGGATTATATATTTCAGTGACTACTAAAAAAAGAGCATTCTTTCCTATGTGTATCAAAAAAAAATTTAAAAGAAAAGACAATAATAATTATATAATTAAAACACTCTGTAGGAGCTATGCCAAGAGAAGTGTGTCTGGCTAGCAATTGGGGCTCTGTTCCTAGCATTCAAAGGCTCAAGTTATGGCTTTTTGTTGAATTCAACAAGGGAGATGTGTGTATACAAATCCATGGTGCAGTGAAGTAAAACTTTTGGGCTTAGAGTTTGGCGGCCCAAGGTGCATGTGCGAAGGGGTGGAAAGGAATCATACTGGTCTCACTTAATTTTCCAAACATCCAAACCTCCTCTCCCTCTCTTGTAAGCCTCCTTGACCAGAAACTGCTCCGCCGCGCCGGCCCATTCCCTCTTGTGTATGTCCCCGCTCCAAAATTAAATAATAAACTGTGTATAAAAAAATATAAAAAATTAAATAATGAATAATGAGCACATAATAGTGTAGCTGTGACTAAAAATATAAAATGAAATTTGTTTAAATATATTTTAAAATGAGAGAAAACTTATCAATTTCCTTGTTTACTTTATATATATATATATATATATATATTGGGTTTAATCATTATTCATTATTTGAGTTTCATTTTGTTTTTCTTTTTTATATATTTTTAAATATGATTTCAATACTCTATTTAAAAATTTATCAATTTCTGTCGTAATCTTTTGATTCGTCATTGTCATGTAAGGCTGGACTGGTAGTCCGGTGCCTACCCAAACCATTTAAGAAATCAGTTTAGTAATGAGTAAATGTTTTAACCAATCCTTTTGAAGAAACTGTTGCTAAAAACTTAGCGCGCGCACACACACAATTAATAGAAAGGTTTTGAAACCAGTTTATGATGTAGAAATCGAACAAAAACTTACACATTAAATAGTTCCTTATGAAATAGAAAAATATTAATAAATAAATGAAAAAGTAAACAAGTAACTAGTTAATTTTTAATCAATCAAACAAGTTTTTTTGAAGAAACTTATTCATAAAAATGAATGAAAATCATTGTTTACTAAATCTAAGTCATATGATATGGGATAGTATTAATAAGTAATTGAAACAATAATTGGTGTATTTTGAAGAAAATATTCATTGAAAAGATTGGCACACACTTATAGAAGTTTAGTGACTGTTTCCTTATGAATTTAGAAGAAACTTTTATAGAAAATATTGAAAATCATCATAGAATCACACACACATATAAGTTTAGTGGATGGTCAACAAAAGTAGAAAATACCAAAAAAATAAGTTATTACCTGGATGATATCACAATAATCTTAGATTTGAAGTTCTTTTGTGAGTCTCTAATCACTCCTCCCTAAGTTGTATAGAACGATTTGAAGTATTTGAAGTGTTTGAAGTCCTTTTACTCCTCTTAATATTTTTTGCATTTGTTTCGGGCTTGCTGTGTTTTGTGCGTCTGTTTCCCATTGTAGCTGGAGAATTTTGTTTCATTTTAATTGTTTGTGCTTGATTGATCCGTGTAGAATGCAATTCAAATGTTACTGGATTTGTGAAGTTGTAAAGGTTTTAGAAACTAAAGTTGTAAAGGTTTTGGAAGCAGGAGTATTTAGCTTGTAAGTAAAGCAAGTAATTATGATTTTGTGTGCTCAATGTACTTCATAAAAGCAACTTATGGGATTGTACTAAAGTTGTAATAAATTTCTGAATTAGTCTTTTTCTTTTAAAAAAATCTTAAGTTTTTTTATGTAATTAATTTAAAAAAATTATTTAAAATGTTGTGTACATTTTCATTGGGCTATTGAGTGTAAAAACATACTAGTTGAGTACTAATTCGCCCCAGTATATGCATTAAAGAATGAATATAAATGAAATTAGATTTTACTATAATCTTTTTATCATTTAGAATTTAGAATTTAGAATATGAGCTGACAAGAAAGAGGAAAAGCTCTCATTTTCTCCATTTCATCTGACAGCAGGTTTGTCTTCAAATTTATGTTGTGTTAAGTGTTGTTTGCATGTGTTTTGACATCTCACATTTATGTTGTGTATTGTCTTATTGTAGTTTGTCTTCAGATTCAGATGGTCAGAAAGAATAGATTCAACAGACTTTGGCATCGAGGATAGCCGAGACCGAGCCCCAAAAAAATGGCAGTGATGAATCTTCAGAGGAGAGTGAAGATAACAGTGATTATCTTGTGCCTTTGTATTGGGAGAAAACTATTAGATCTACTTCAAAGTCAAAAAATAATGTTTTAGTAGTAAATATATGATAACAGTTTTATTTAGACATCCATAAAGTATTGATTATTGTGTTCTAACATTGTATGTTAAATTTACAGTATTTTCCAAGACCATTTTGAGAAAGAGTATTGCATAAGGATCAAGATTCAATCCAGCTTATTGATGTTCAAAATGAAAAAACGTATGAGTGTGATGTTTACACTGCCAACAGAGACATATATGAGAAGTACATTACAAATGGTTGGTACGAAAATGCAAAGGAAAAGAAACTCTGAAGACGTGATAAGATGGAATTAACTATGCCTTATGGTCCTGAGAGGTTATATGTAAAGAGGTTGAATCGTTGAATCAGGGAAAAGAGAGATGAGTTTGATTAGAGAAGTTATAGGATTAGTCATGGTTTTATGTTACAAGATTGTTAGTATAAACTTGTGTTTATCAGAAGAAATGTTTTTTTTATGATTAACTGTTCCATTAAGAATGAGAATTTTATGAAAAATTGAAGTATGTGTTGGTAACTTTCTAAATAATATATATAAATATTATCCCTTATCTTGCTATGATTTAATTTGAAAAATCTTTTAAAACCAAATATAGATAAAATGTTTATAATAATAGACACAAAAATGAAATTTTGTACAAATAAAAGTGTTAGTGGTCCATCTAAACTGTTTAAAAAGTAAATTTTAATAACAATAAAGTAGTAGTACAAGACGGACAAAAACACAAACTGGGAAAAGTTGTACTCTGAGATGTACTAGTATGTTAAGAATAAGAGTGAGTTTATGGAATGAATAACAATTTTTTTTTTTGCTCTTTTAAGAATTGAAATGACCATGTTGTAACTGAAAATCGTTTATGGAATGTTTATAATAACTGAAATTAGTACTCCAATATTTATTGTGTATCATATCCTACGAAAATTGAGTGTAGTCAAATTTTTTTTTGGTTGTTTAAGTTGAAATAGAATTAAATAGTAGCAGATCTTAGAATTTTATTCATAGTATATCCTTTCCATTGTCTTTAACCTTAGACTTTGATTCATAGTAGATCTTAGAATTTGATTCATAATAGATTTTTTTCGTTGACTTTGACCTCAGACTTTGATTCATGGTAGATCTTAGAATTTGATTCATAGTACTTCCTTTCTATTGACTTTAATCATAGAATTTGATTCATAGTAGATCCTTTCCATTGACTTTGATCATAGAATTTGATTCATAGTAGATCATTTACATTGACTTTGACCATAAACTTTGATTCAAAGTAGATCTTAGAATTTGATTCATAGTAGATCCTTTACATTGACTTTGATCATAGAATTTGATTCATAGTAGTTCCTTTCCATTGACTTTGATCATAGAATTTGATTCATAGTAGATCTTAGAATTTAACTCATAGTAGATCCTTTCCATTGACTTTGACCTTAGACTTTGATTCATAGTAGATCTTAGAATTTGATTCATAGAAGTTCATTTCCATTAACTTTGACCGTGGACTTTGATTCATAGTAGATCTTAAAATTTGATTCATGATACATCCGTTCCATTGACTTGTACATTAGACTTTGATTCATAGTAGATCTTAGAATTTGAGTCATAGTAGATCCTTTCCATTGATTTTGACCTTAGACTTTGATTCATAGTAGATGCTAGAATTTCATTCATAGTAGTTCCTTTCCATTGACTTTGACCTTAGACTTTTAATCATAGTAGATCTTAGAATCTAATTCATAGTAGATCCTTTCCTTGACATTGAACTTAGAATTTTAATCATAGTAGATCTTAGAATTTGATTCATCGTAGTTCCTTTCGATTGACTTTGATCATAGAATTTGATTCATAGTAGATCCTTTCCATTGACTTTGACCTTATACTTTGATTCATAGTAGATCTTATAATTTGATTCATGGTATATTTTAAAATTTGATTCATAGTAGATCACTTCCATTAAATTTGATTATATAATTTGTGTCATAGTAGATGCTTTCTATTGACTTTGACCTTAGACTTTAATTCATAGAAGATCTTAGAATTCGATTCATACTAGTTCCTTTCCATTGAATTTGATCATAGATTTTGATTCCTAGTAGATACTTTCCATTGAATTTGACCTTAAGCTTTGATTCATAGTAGATCTTAGAATTTGATTCATAGTAGATCACTTCCATTAAATTTGATCATATAATTTAATTCATAGTAGATCTTAGAATTTGCTTCATAGTAGTTCCTTTCCATTGACTTTGATCATAAAATTTAATTCATAGTAGATCATTTCCATTGACCTTGACCTTAGACTTTGATTCATAGTAAATATTAGAATTTGTTTCATAGTATATCTTAGAATTTTATTCATAGTAGATCACTTCCATTAAATTTGATCATATAATTTGATTAACAGTAGATCCTTTCTATTTGTCGCGGTGAGAATCGGATATCAAGCTATTAATTAACTTGAATCGCAAATCTTAATTCACCGTTGATCTTTAATTTATCCAAGGGAAGGGAAAAAGAACGAATAACCCATGAGTATGCAATGCAATGCAAAGCAAAAGAGAATCTAAGGTTTGGGGGTTGGTTATACCCAGGGAAGGTGTTAGCATCCTAAGTATCTGCAGTACTCTACAGGAACCTCTTGTTTACTTGTGTTATTTGTTATTTGTTATCCGTTTGCTAAGGGTGAAAAGAAAGGGAGAGACCTAAGGTATATACTAAGTATGCTCGCCAATACATCGCATCCCATGCCTACGTATCTTGACGGGAATGGAATCAGAGCATTCGTAGTTCCCCTTAATAAGGGTAAACAAGGTAAAAAGAAAAGGTTGCTCGCCAATGATTGACCTTATGCCTACGTATTTTCAAAAGGAATTTTGAGAAATCAGAGCGTCCATAGTTTGGACTACGGATTAAAGCAATGTTTGTTGGTTGGTTTCAGGAGAAGAGACAAGTTATCATCTTAAGGAGAATACTCGACTGAACCACCACAAATATGTGGAAGATGGATCTTTGCTTCACATTAAGAGAAGGGCTCTGACTTGGATATCGGATCGACGAGTATGCCACATACCTCTCTCAAGTGGAAAAGAAATCAACACATTTCTCGACTATGTCATGGGGTAGGAGAATTACATCTCAAATAGGGCTGACTCATGTCTAATTCTCTCATGGGAGAAAAGGGAGACTAACTATAAGTTGTCTAAGTTAACATCCTAAGAGAAACTATCCTAAGGGAATCCATCTGAAAGGAATGAATCTAAGTATGTACATCCTAGAGGAAATCAACCTAAAGGGGAAACATGGATTAAGCACAGAGGTAGAAGATGCAAATGAACATGACTGTATAGTCAACAATAAGTCCTTCCCTTGGACTCAAACAGACAATCATAAAGATAATGTACAATGTGCAAATAAAAAAGTTAAGAGCATGAACAAATAACAGTGTATGTACAAAACATAAATCAAGGTATTTAATCAAATTACAGTGGAAAGGTATCATGGATAAACATAGGAAAATCTAGCCTAAAACAAAGAAGCAAATAATCACCAAAAATAAAGTCAGGCCACAAGAGAATATACAAAATTAGTATCATGAAGATAAATTCAAAAATGCGCATCAAGAATTAACTAAAAAGAAAATCGAGGATTGTCTGATTAAAACAAATCCTAAATGAACCAAAATCTAATTAAAAACTAATTAAATTAAGTTCTAATTAAAAATTAAACTAAAATCTTATTAAACTAATTAGCTAATATCTAACTAAAAACTAATTATACTAAATTCTAATTAAATCAAAATCTAATTAAAAAATAATTAGCTAGTTAAACTAAAATCTAATTAAACTAATTAAACTAAAATCTTAATTAAAAACTAATTAAATTAAAATCTGGCTATATACTAATTAACTAAGTGCTTTACGGGTTAACGATCGTCCACCGAGGTGCTGTGCATTGATTCCCTCATCGATTTCCTGGAGTATGCCGGGGACCTTGGTCTCCTCGACACAAATGAGGAGGGGAATAGAAAACCCTCGCCGGTATAGCTTATCCTCGACTATCGCGTACGAGCACGCCCGCCGCTTCACCATCCCCGCTTCCTTGGGATCTTCGGGCAGTTTGCCCATCGTGAGGTACTCGTATACCGGGGTTATCCAGCAATTGCTGTCCCCGATGGCGTTCACATCTGCCGCTGGAATGGGTTTGTCGATGCTCGGGCGGGAAAGCACTTCTTGTATGACGGATTTGTTTCCGCCTTTCTTCTTTGTGCTTGCCAATTTGGACAAGACATCTGCTCGGGTATTGTGCTCGCGAGGGATGTGGGTTACTTCCACGGAGGTGAATTTTTTCATCTTTTATTTCACCAAGGTCAAGTATTCGATGAGGCTGTCGTTCTTGGCCTGGTACTCTCCTCGGACTTGCGAGGCCACGAGCTGGGAGTCGGTGAAGATTTTGACCTCTTTGGCACCGAGCTCCTCGGCCAACCGAAGCCTGGCGAGGAAAGCCTCGTACTCTGCTTGGTTGTTCGACGTCAGGAAGGATAGTTCGAGGGATACCTCGATCAGGATGCCTTCCTCGTTTTCGAGGATAATGCCTGCCCCGCTTCCCTTCGTGCTGGATGCTCCGTCGACATAAATCGTCCACTTTTGGGATCCGTAGGTCAAAGGTTTCGAGACGGCCATCTCCTCCATAAAGTCGGCCAATACCTTAGCCTTCAGGGCTTTCCTTCCCTCGTATTGGATGTCAAATTTGGCGAGTTCGAGAGACCATCTGAGCATCCTCCCCGCCATATCTGGTCGTCCAAGGAGTTGCCTTATAGGCTGTTCGGTCCTCACGACGACAGTGTGGGCTAGGAAGTAATGGCGCAGCCTCCTGGCTGCGGTGACGAGGGCAAGGGCGACTTTCTCTATCTGCTGATACCTGAGCTCGGGGCCCTGGAGGGCTTTACTCGTGAAGTAAATCGGTTTCTGCCCGTCCAGGGTTTCCCGGATGAGGACGGTGCTGACCGCTTCACTCGTGATTGCGAGATACAAGAACAGTGTCTCCCCGTGATCAGGCCGTGAGAGGACCGGGGGTCGCGATAAGACTTGTTTTAGGTGGAGGAGCACCTGCTCGCACTCTTCACTCCATTCAAACGTCGCTTTTTGTCGAAGAAGTTTGAAAAACGGGAGCTCGTATTGTGCAGACTTGGCGACGAAGCGGGAGAGGGTAGTGAGCATCCCGTTCAATGATTGTATTGACTTCTTCGAGTCCGGAGTAGGGATCTCGGAGAAATCCCTACACTTGTCGGGGTTGGCCTCGATTCCTCGCTCTGTGAGGTAGAAGCCGAGGAACTTACCTGCCCGAACGCCGAAGGTGCATTTGTCGGGATTGAACCTCATGCGGCATCTCCTCGCTGTGTCAAACACCTTCTTGAGGTGCGCGGCATGGTCAACTTCCTCCGCGGATTTGACGATCATGTCGTCCATATAGACCTCGAGCATGTCGCCGATTTCAGCTCGGAAAACCTTGTTCATCATCCGTTGGTAGGTCGCACCGGCGTTCTTCAGGCCGAAGGGCATTACGTTGTAGTAGTAATTGCTCGAATCATTCATGAAGGTCGTGTGTTGTTTGTCGACCTTATCCATGGGAATTTGGTTGTATCCCGAGTAGGCGTCCATGAAGGATAATAGTTTGTAACCTGCAGAATTGTCGACCAGCTGGTCGATGTTAGGCAAGGGATAGCAGTCTTTCGAGCATGCCCGGTTAAGATCAGTATAGTCAACACACATCCTCCATTTTCCATTATTCTTTTTGACGAGTACAATGTTGGACAGCCAGGTTGTGTACCTGGCTTCCGAAATAAAATTCACCTCTAGGAGGTCTTTTACAGCTTTTTCAGCAGCCTCCGCTTTTTCGGGAGACTGCTTACGCCTACGTTGAGCTATGGCCCTAGCGGTCGGATCTACTGCGAGCTGATGGCAAGCCACCTCGGGGTCAAGGCCAGGCATCTCGGAGGCGCTCCATGCAAACATGTCAGCATTCTCCCGAAGACATGCCTTCAGCTACTCCTTCGTCAGGTCGGGGATCCTGGTGCCAATCTTCACGTTATGGTCTGGATTGTCCCCGAGGGCCACGAGCTCAAAGTCTCCGTCTGGGATGGGGCGCGTTGGGTGGAGAGGCCGCCCGTTGTTTTCCTCCTGGAGGTCGAGGTCCGCTGCTCCGCCTTCTTCGTGCTCGTCCAGGAACCTGCCGTCGAGGTCGACCGCGTTGACGCGCAGGAGAGGCCTCTATACGGTGTCCGTGGATGGCTTTGCTCTGGTCTTGGGCTTGGTGCCGATGGAACTCATGCCTTTAATCGCAGCGTCAAGCACCTCCTGGCCGCGTCTATGTCCCCGTGCATCGTAACTACACGTCCCCTGGCCGTGTAGTACTTCATCTTGAGGTGGACCGTTGATGGCACTGCTGTGAGTTTGGCCAGGGTGGTCCTCCCGAGGATGCAGTTGTAGAGGGATGGGCATTCAACCACCAGGAAGCGGGTCTTCACTTGGCGGGCGGTGTCTTCGGCCCCGAATGTGACCATCAGTTCAACATAGCCCCGTGGTCTGGTGGTGGTGCCGTTGAACCCCTACAGATCTGAACCGACGTACGGGGTCAGATGTCTCTCGTCGAGCTGGAGAGTCCCGAACAGATGGGCATACATGATGTCGACCGAACTTCCCTGGTCGACGAGGATCCTTCGAACGTCAAAATTCGCCATATGTGCCCTGACCAAGAGGGGGATGGTGGCGTTGGGCGCTCCGCCTGTGAGCTCTTCAAGGTAGAAGGTGATAGGGTTTGATTTCCCTTGCACCTTCTCGAGAGTAGTGGTCTTCGCCGATGTTGCGGACTCCAGTTTGTCAAATTTCCACTTGATCGACCCGACGGACACCTTCTCGTAACCACCCCCGGAGATGACCATAGTCTTGGGGAAACCTTCCCATGTGCTATGGGCAACGACGGGGTCTTCATGGGGGAAGTTTGCCCACATGTTGTGAACTGCTTCTTGGCCCTCAATGCCTTCGGGGACAAAGAAGTCTTCGGGTCGAGTGACGCTGAGGGGGACCTGAAGTCGACTCTCGTCGGGAGGAGGTGTCGTCTCCTCGACGTTTTGGGCTTCCCGGGAATTGGGACGAGGAGCGTCATTCTTCTGGGAGTATTTTGTAACGACCATCTATTTAATTAAGTATTTAATTAAATATAATTGTAGTATGTTGTGTTGATTCGCGTTGATTTGAGTATTTGTGTCGATTTGCGTTGGTTTGTGATATTTGTGTTGATTTAAGTTGATTTCGGAATATCGGAATATTACGTTGATGTTTCTAAGTTGGTTTGAGTTGGATTAGTTAATCAAGTTGATTTAAGTTGTGGAAAAATAATATTGAATATTATTTTCCGTCTATGGTTAAATATGTTGGTTTGGTGGTTTGGACGATTTATTTGGTAGTCGAGTAATTAGTCGGTTAATCGGAGAAATAATATTAGAAATAATATTATTATAATTGACTATTATTTAATTAAATTGGATTTGGTTGTTGGATGATATATAGCAATTTGGAGGTGTATGAAGTGAAGCCCAAATAGAGTAAATAATGGTATTATTATTATTATTATTGGATTATTTTGGAAAACAAAAGAAAACAACATAAGTGGCTGTAAGAAAAGAAGAAAAGGAAGTTACAGAAAACCGAACGAGGGTTTTGGAAGCATCGGCGGTTGGAGAGGAGAGAACACGAGAAATTGCCGGAAAAAGTTCCAGTTTTCGACCGGAGATTCGAACTGCCTTCAATCCAAGGTAAGGGTGGGGTTCAATCTCTATAACCGGGTATATGGTAGACCGTATGTGGGATTGGGATTTGTATGATTTTTCTACTGTGACTGTATTGATTTTATGATGAATTATTCTGGTTTTAGGTGCTTGAACTGTGTTGTTTAATTGTTCTGATGTGAAATGATTTTTCTACTGTGATATGTTTTAAGGATTGATTTTGTGAACTGATATTCGGTGAAGAACATGAAGGATCTTAGATTGAAATTATACACCGAAAACAATACTGACAATGAATTAAGGTTGATTGTTAAAAAAAAAGAAAAAAATATATATATAAGGGGGGTGGCGCCCGCCACCCCTGTGTGTCAATTACAGGGTGGCGCAAGCCACCACCAACCAAGGAGAAAGGGTGGCGCAAGCCACCACAACCAAACAATGAGCCATGTGGCGCAAGCCACTGCTTAGGAATGTGGCGCAAGCCACTGTTTCTTTTTAATGATTTGTTTTGTTTTTAGTGACAGTAGATTAATTGATTAACCATATATTATTAAATCAATATGTTAGGAATAGTATATAGTAGAAAAATAATATAGTCACTAATAAAATATGTAGCAGAAATTTAACAGGTTTTTGACAGAGATCTAAATAAGTAGCAGTAGTAGTTTTGACAGAAAATGGAACAAGTAGCAGAAACAGGATTTTGACAGAAAATTGGAAAATATAGTAATAGCAGATTTTGACATTAAATGAGAGTTTGGCTTAACTGTGCTGTATCAGTAAGTTGAACATTAACAATGACAGTAAATTAATCAATAGTGGTCCTAACATGTAAAACAGTACCGATTTAGCCGAATGAGTAAAATTAAGCGGAAAAAAATTAGTTGTTCGGAATTTAACGAAAATTGTCGAGGTAGTTAGTAATAATTAGTAGGTGATTTTAGTCGGTGTATTTTGTTGAAATTGTGTTGTATGTGTGGATTTCTTGTACAGTTGCTTATGTGGTTTTGTCCCGGTTTGTGGGCATTTTTAAGTCGTAGGTCGAAGGACCAATGTTGATGTTAAAGTTGTAGGTCGTATGACCAACGTTGATGTATATAAGTTGTAGGCCTTTGGCCAAGGTTGAATCGTGTTGAATTAAAGTTGTTATGTGGTTGTTATATGTTGTTCGGAGTTGGTTGTTGTTTTGTGTTGAGTCGTTGCATCATGGCATAACATTATTAAGTTGGTCTGGATTGGCAATTTTGAAGTTGGAGCTGATGCTCACCACGTTGGCCTGGATTGGCAAAATTACTAAGTTGAAGGTTTATGCCTTGCAGATACCTCGATAACCTGGTATATTTTAAGCTGGGAGTTCTGCTCCGTTTCTAAGTTGGGAGTTCTGCTCCGTTTCTAAGTTGGGAGTTTTGCTCCAATGCTACCACATGCATACGCATAGTCGAGTCGCATCCTGTGTTGTATTATTTATGTTGTTTGTGTTGATTGTGTTTGTTGAAGTTGAGTAAGTTGTTCATGTTGCTTAAGTTGATAAAGTTGTTCATGTTGCTTAAGTTGATAAAGTTGTTCATGTTGCTTAAGTTGATAAAGTTGTTCTTGTTGCTTAAGTTGATAAAGTTGTTCATGTTGCTTAAGTTGATAAAGTTGTTCATGTTGCTTAAGTTGATAAAGTTGTTTGTGTTGTTTAAGTTGATGAAGTCGATTATGTTAATGTTGAAAAAGTTGAATATGTTGAGTATATTTGCTGAAGTTGATGAAGGTGTTTACGTTGATTTCAGAGTTGAAGTTGGTTATGTTGATTAGGTTGATTGTAGTGATTATGTCGTAAATGTTGATATGTGTAATAAATCGATAAAGTATGTTGATAAATTGTGGATTATTGTTAAAGTTGTGGTTGTTGTTGTTAAGTTGTGATGAATTGAAGTTGTATATTATAAGTTGTTATGTTGATGTGTTGGTTGATTTAAGTTGTTGTTGTTACTAATTTGTATTGATTTGAGTTGTTTGTTGGTTGTTGTATAATTTGTCGTTTAAAGTGGTGAAATTTGTATGATTCTAATATAATATATTGTTTATCATACACTCGTTTATGTTGGTTGATATCTCACCCCTTCTGTTTGAATGTTACCCCTATGTTGGTAACGTGCAGGTTAGCAGAGATGAAGGTCGTTTATCTTCATTAGTTGAGTCGGTGATGTCGCTCTGATACGTAACACTCGGGGGGATGAACACTTAGTTGCTCTGTTGTTGTTTTAAGCTGTCTCCATGAAAATATGTTGTTACTAAGTCGTTTAAGTTGAACAAATTTTATATCATGTATAGTTGAATATTTGAGAATCCGCTGCGTAGTTGTGAAAATGGTTTTGGTTTGCAAGAGTGAATAAAAGTTGTTATTATAGTTTCATCCGAATTAAAAGTGTTATGTATCGATGTACTATTTGATGTAAATGAATAAGTTTTTTTTAAGTTGTAAAATGTGGCATCCTATTTGTGTGCTTGTTGATTGAATTTTACTACTCTGATTTTCAATATAATTGCCTGGTAGAAATGGGGGGTTACAAGTAGTGGTATCAGAACAGGTCAGTTCGTCCGGCCAATGTTGTCTAATGTCGTTTATTCCTTAGTACTCGACATGTGTGGGAAACACTGTCGGTGCTTGTTTGTTAGTTTCTGGTCGTTGTCTGCAGGTGTTGGTTTGGATTAAGTGGGGGAGAAGCTTGTCTCCCGGACGTGTTGTTGGTATGTAGAAGTTGGTTTAAGGTGATGTTGATTGCAAGAGTGCAAATGTTGTTGAAGCGATGTTGTTGCGGACCGGCGAGAGTTTAGACTCATGAATTCGTATCGGTCGAGTTTGAGAAGTGTGTGGAATATGGATGAGGAATTGATTGAGAATAAGGAAGTATTCCAATGGAAATGATAAGTTGATGGATCAAGTCGGTAGATTAATATGCCTTGAGTATAGTCGGATTAAAGTCGAGTAATTTTAGAGTTGGATGAAAAGAAAGGATTGTTGGTAGATTTTGGAGCAAGCGGGAGAGAGATGGAACTTATGTTCATCAATCTCAAATTCAGATTTTTGCAATTCTGGAGCAGCTGTCGGTAAAAGAGGCATAACTTTTTACTCGTGATTCCGATTGAAGCGGTTCTGGACTTTTTGGAAAGCTTACGAAATTCCCTATAGTTTGCATATACGATTTGTCTTCAGGAAGTTTGTGAAGAGGGAGAAAAGTGCATTTTAATATTTGGGTCTGATGCTGATTTTTGGAAAATTCTGCATATGGAAATTCTGAACCAGTCCCGTTGTTAGGATGATAACTTTTTACTCGTAACTCGGATTCAAGCGATTCTTGAAGTTCTGGAATCTTTACGAAATTCTCTTCATTTTAGAATATGATTTTGTGATTGAGAGGTCTGTATCAAAAGAGATATCTGTGGTTGAAGTTGAGCGACTATTGCTGAAAAATTTGGAAAGATGAAGCCGAGTGTGAAATTTTGATAAGAATAATATGTTGGTAATTATAAGGATGTGACGGTATCTGAGAAAGCATCGAGATGCAATTTATGTTGAATAAGGAGAAATAAGTGATGATGTCATGTGATAGTAATGTTGAGAAAAAGACGGATGGTTGATGTGCAACGTTAAAAATTTTAACTTGGATAAGAGTTGTAATTGGAGCGAGCCGAGTTAGATAGTACTTGAAGTAGTAGCGATTCTGGTGTTGGAAAGATATTTAATAATTGTGTTGTGCTACGAGCATGTATAAGAGATTATGTATTGGATTTTGGACGTTTGGTATAATTGACGAAGTTGAAATTAAGGAAACTAAGAAGACGTTGATAAGCCTCAGAGAGTTGGCGGAGCATTGTGCTTACGGACTTTGGGCACAAGTTGTAGTACGCTATTGTGTTGGGTAATGATGATTTATGCCACTGTTATGGTTACCGGCTGTCTATTGACAAATTGAGGAACTGATCACCCTTAATCTCTTGTTGATAGTAGACGGAATCATAATTGATGGATAGATGTGTCGTGCCAACTCGTATAGTACGTACGTTGAATTGGTTGAAGTCAAGCCAAGTGCTTGTGGATCGTTTATTTTGTCGATGTAGATTCATATATGAGCATATTAGTTGAATTTAAGGATGATGGCATGAGGTTGCGATTTAATTGATGAGTAGTATGGAAATTCGCAGTTGAGTTCTGGGGTAATTTGAGAATTGAGTTGCAAGTAGAAAAAGAAGTGAAGTTATAAGTTGAATTGTAAAAGTGGAACTTTTGGTTGGTAAAGATGAGTTACTTGGTTGTGTTAATTCGGATAAGAATTTAAGAAGAATTGTGTCAGTATGAGTAAAAGTCGATAATTTGGTTTGTTGGATTAGTTGGAAAGGAAAAGATGATTTATCTGGTTGAAGTTAATTGTACACAGGTACCCTATGTTGTTGTAATGATGTTGCGTGTTTAAGATGAGTTTCGAGGAACGTGTAAATAGGAGATGGTAAAGTTGTAGTTTATGTTTTATGATAATTGGGAAGTAGTCGCCGTTGTAATTATGTTAAACGTTCAGAGGTGTTATCTTACGGATCTAAGTTCGAAGTATACGGTAACTACAAAAGTGTAGAATACCTGTTGGGATGGAATTCCCGAAGAGTTAAGTCGAAAGTCTTTTGTTATGTCGGTTTTGGCAATTGAGAAGTTGGGAATAAAATGGGTAGACTTGATACCTTGCAAGTAATCAGAGTGCGCAGCGAACGCGTGGTATTGTACAGTTGTTCATGCGTGAGCAACAACGATGTTGGTAGTTGGTTGCGTTGATGTCGTGTTTAAGTTATGTGTTCGTATGTTGTTGCGTTCTAGTTCTTAAACCGGCGAATTCTTAAGTTAGTTACTCTTTATGTTGTGATGTTAAGTTGTAAAGTGTGTTACATGAGTAGTATTCGGGTTGTTTTCGCCGTTGATGTTATGAATTGTTTGTATTATACGTCGGCTGCCTTCGGAGATGAGAGTTGGTTAGTCGGATGGAATGAGTAGTTGGAGTAGTGGAATTGGATAAATTTTCGAGGACGAAAATATTCTAAGTGGGGGAGAGTTGTAACGACCGTCTATTTAATTAAGTATTTAATTAAATATAATTGTAGTATGTTGTGTTGATTCGCGTTGATTTGAGTATTTGTGTCGATTTGCGTTGGTTTGTGATATTTGTGTTGATTTAAGTTGATTCCGGAATATCGAAATATTATGTTGATGTTTCTAAGTTGGTTAGAGTTGGATTAGTTAATCAAGTTGATTTAAGTTGTGGAAAAATAATATTGAATATTATTTTCCGTCTATGGTTAAATATGTTGGTTTGGTGGTTTGGACGATTTATTTGATAGTCGAGTAATTAGTCGGTTAATCGGAGAAATAATATTAGAAATAATATTATTATAATAGACTATTATTTAATTAAATTGGATTTGGTTGTTGGGTGATATATAGCAATTTGGAGGTGTATGAAGTGAAGCCCAAATAGAGTAAATAATGGTATTATTATTATTATTGGATTATTTTGGAAAACAAAAGAAAAGAACATAAGTGGCTGTAAGAAAAGAAGAAAAGGAAGTTACAGAAAACCGAACGAGGGTTTTGGAAGCATCGGCGGTTGGAGAGGAGAGAACACGAGAAATTGCCGGAAAAAGTTCCAGTTTTCGACCAGAGATTCGAACTGCCTTCAATCCAAGGTAAGGGTGGGGTTCAATCTCTATAACCGGGTATATGGTAGACCGTGTGTGGGATTGGGATTTGTATGATTTTTCTACTGTGACTGTATTGATTTTATGATGAATTATTCTGGTTTTAGGTGCTTGAACTGTGTTGTTTAATTGTTCTGATGTGAAATGATTTTTCTACTGTGATATGTTTTAAGGATTGATTTTGTGAACTGATATTCGGTGAAGAACATGAAGGATCTTAGATTGAAATTATACACCGAAAACAATACTGACAATAAATTAAGGTTGATTGTTATATATATATATATATACATATAAGGGGGGTGGCGCCCGCCACCCCTGTGTGTCAATTACAAGGTGGCGCAAGCCACCACCAACCAGGGAGAAAGGATGGCGCAAGCCACCACAACCAAACAATGAGGCATGTGGCGCAAGCCACTGCTTAGGAATGTGGCGCAAGGCACTGTTTCTTTTTAATGATTTGTTTTGTTTTTAGTGACAGTAGATTAATTGATTAACCATATATTATTAAATCAATATGTTAGGAATAGTATATAGTAGAAAAATAATATAGTCACTAATAAAATATGTAGCAGAAATTTAACAGGTTTTTGACAGAGATCTAAATAAGTAGCAGTAGTAGTTTTGACAGAAAATGGAACAAGTAGCAGAAACAGGATTTTGACAGAAAATTGGGAAATATAGTAATAGCAGATTTTGACAGTAAATGAGAGTTGGCTTAACTGTGCTGTATCAGTAAGTTGAACATTAACAGTGACAGTAAATTAATCAGTAGTGGTCCTAACATGTAAAACAGTACCGATTTAGCCGAATGAGTAAAATTAAGCGGAAAAAAAATTAGTTGTTCGGAATTTAACGAAAATTGTCGAGGTAGTTAGTAATAATTATTAGGTGATTTTAGTCAGTTTATTTTGTTGAAATTGTGTTGTATGTGTGGATTTCTTGTACAGTTGCTTATGTGGTTTGGTCCCAGTTTGTGGGCATTTTTAAGTCGTAGGTCGAAGGACCAATGTTGATGTTAAAGTTGTAGGTCGTATGACCAACGTTGATGTATATAAGTTGTAGGCCTTTGGCCAAGTTGAATCGTGTTGAATTAAAGTTGTTATGCGGTTGTTATATGTTGTTCGGAGTTGGTTGTTGTTTTGTGTTGAGTCGTTGCATCATGGCATAGCATTATTAAGTTGGCCTGGATTGGCAATTTTGAAGTTGGAGCTGATGCTCACCACGTTGGCCTGGATTGGCAAAATTACTAAGTTAAAGGTTTATGCCTTGCAGATACCTCGATAACCTGGTATATTTTAAGTTGGGAGTTCTGCTCCGTTTCTAAGTTGGGAGTTCTGCTCCGTTTCTAAGTTGGGAGTTTTTCTCCAATGGTACCACATGCATACGCATAGTCGAGTCGCATCCTGTGTTGCATTATTTATGTTGTTTGTGTTGATTGTGTTTTTTGAAGTTGAGTAAGTTGTTCATGTTGCTTAAGTTGATAAAGTTGTTCATGTTGCTTAAGTTGATAAAGTTGTTCATGTTGCTTAAGTTGATAAAGTTGTTCTTTTTGCTTAAGTTGATAAAGTTGTTCATGTTGCTTAAGTTGATAAAGTTGTTCATGTTGCTTATGTTGATAAAGTTGTTTGCGTTGTTTAAGTTGATGAAGTCGATTATGTTAATGTTGAAGAAGTTGAATATGTTGAGTATATTTGCTGAAGTTGATGAAGGTGTTTACGTTGATTTCAGAGTTGAAGTTGGTTATGTTGATTAGGTTGATTGTAGTGATTATGTCGTAAATGTTGATATGTGTAATAAGTCGATAAAGTATGTTGATAAATTGTGGATTATTGTTAAAGTTGTGGTTGTTGTTGTTAAGTTGTGATGAATTGAAGTTGTATATTATAAGTTGTTATGTTGATGTGTTGGTTGATTTAAGTTGTTGTTGTTACTAATTTGTATTGATTTGAGTTGTTTGTTGGTTGTTGTATAATTTGTCGTTTAAAGTGGTGAAATTTGTATGATTCTAATCTAATATAGTGTTTATCATACACTCGTTTATGTTGGTTGATATCTCACCCCTTCTGTTTGAATGTTACCCCTATGTTGGTAACGTGCAGGTTAGCAGAGATGAAGGTCGTTTATCTTCATTAGTTGAGTCGGTGATGTCGCTCTGATACGTAACACTCGGGGGGATGAACGCTTAGTTGCTCTGTTGTTGTTTTAAGCTGTCTCCATGAAAATATGTTGTTACTAAGTCGTTTAAGTTGAACAAATGTTATATCATGTATAGTTGAATATTTGAGAATCCGCTGCGTAGTTGTGAAAATGGTTTTGGTTTGCAAGAGTGAATAAAAGTTGTTATTATAGTTTCATCCGAATTAAAAGTGTTATGTATCGATGTACTATTTGATGTAAATGAATAAGTTTTTTTTTTAAGTTGTAAAATGTGGCATCCTATTTGTGTGCTTGTTGATTGAATTTTACTACTCTGATTTTCAATATAATTGCCGGGTAGAAATGGGGTGTTACATATTTCTTTAAGTGCCCTTCCTTGATCAGGATCTCAATTGCATCTTTGAGATGGATGCAATCCTCCGTGACATGTCCATGGCTCCGGTGGAACCTGCAATACTTGGAACTGTCAGTGTTTGATTTGGGGGTCGTTGGCTTCGGAAAGTGGACGCCTCCTTTAAAAAATTCCGAGTTGGAGCACTCAGCGAGGATTCGCGCGCAGGGAGAGTTGAGCGGGGTGTATTCCGTGAACCGGCCAGCTGGTCCGCGCGGTTCATGAGGATCCCAAGGGCGATTTTCTTTCTCCCTTTCTCCTCCTCGTCAGGGAGGAGAGTCTTCTTCTTTGTGGCCGCGGGGGCCTTCCTTCCGCTTCGACTCAAGGGAGATCTGCGCTGCCTCCGACTCCTCGAGCTCGATGTACGACTGAGCTCTTTGGAGGCGGTCCTCCAGACGGCGAGGTCTGTGGAGGCCCACGGACTTGGCAAAATCGGATCCAAAACGTAGTCCATGGATGATTAAATACTTCTTCATGTCATCGTTCGCATGGACCTCGACAGCTTCCCTGTTGAATCTCTCAATGTAGTTCCTGAGAGATTCGTTCTTCCCCTGGAAGATGCTCTCTAGTGCAGCCTCCATCTTCGGGTGTCGACGAGACGCTTTGAAGTGTTTGGTGAAGCGTTGTCTTAGTTGCTTCTAGGATGTGATCGACCCGGGTGCCAAACCCTTGTACCAAGTCATGGCGCCCTTCCGCAAGGTGGTGGGGAAAAGCCTGCACTTAATGGCTCCCCTGACATTTCTGAAGTTGAGCATGGGTTCAAAACTTTCTACGTGATCGTCGGGGTCGGCCAGGCCGTCGTAGGTCCCCAGTGGCAGGGGTTTCTCCATGCCCACAGGAATTGGGGCATCCTTGATCTCCCATGATAGGGGGTCCTCTGGTCGTCGTCGTCGCTTCCGGCTGGGGACCTTGAAGGGGATCGGTGATTTCGACCAGGCTCTTGTCGTGGAGGGGAATTCCTTGAACGGTTCCTCGGCCTCTCGTTGGTGGTCTTGGCCTTCTTGGTAGTTAAGGAGGGCCTGGGTTTCTTCTGAGGCGGGGAACGATGGCGCTTCTAGGAGATCGTCGACTGGGGGCATTCGAGGCGTGGCCGACGGCCCTCGCGCACCGGCGAGGGGGTGCGAGATTCTTCTGAAGGAGTCCTTCGCGGGGAAGGAGAACGGCGAGGTGAAGGTGGGTGACGATGTCTTCGCGGGGAAGATCGTCGTGCTCGCCCTCGCTCGAGTGCTTCAATTCTGAGATTCTGGTGCATGATCAGCTGGTTGGTCTGATTGACCAAGGCAAATAGGGCCGTGGTGCTCGAATCTGCGTTAGGCGGAGAAGCAACTGGCTGAAAGACGGCTTGCTGGTCATCCTGGCAGACGGCGTCGTAAGTCGTGTCTTGGGAGTCTGGGGAGGCGGTCTGCCCGTCTCTTCTGTCACCTTCTTCGACGTTGAGGGCAGCAGTGTCCTCACGGTGGTTTTCGTTCTCAAGTTGTGTGAGGATGGTGTCCAGAGCTTTGTTCTCAGACGGGTTATTGGCCATGCTGGTGATGAACGAAAGGATTACTTTGGTTTATCGTTGAAGGAAAAACGGGGAAGCAATGTTTCCCACAGACGGCGCCACTGATCGTACCTGGATCAGACAATTGTTCAGTGGCCAGCAACGTCGTATGGACTTTAGCTTCGGTGATGATGATACGGCCGGGGGGGTGTACCTATAAGGTACTCCGACGCTCAAGTAAGAAAGGGAGTAAGCAAGTACATAAAAAATAGGTGAGAGTTAGAATATGTTGTGTAACCTGGCCCTCTCAAGTGAGAGGGTATTTATAGAGAGCCCCCGGCGTGGGGCCAACGGTTACTTGCACTGGGCCGGATTGCAAGGCCCAATCCAAGCAACTGCTAGGGCTTACGTGGCGTAGTGAAGACCAGCACGTGGTCTTCACCCTGGTGTAACGATCCCTAAATCTCCGGAAGTAAGGCAGACCGATTCCTTCGGGAGTGGGAAGTTATAAGAGAACGCGTCCTTGCGGGGAGGAGCACGCAAAGGTCGAGGAGAAAGAGGTTCTCCCCGAATGTAAGGTTGTGCCCGACCTCGGTGCTTTCTAGGCGTCTAACGAGTGGAGGACACGTGGGGTCCTCGGCCATGCGAAGCTGTGCTCGACGCTGGTCATAGGAAGGATCGCGTTGGGCCGACCCATTACTGAATTGGGCCTACTCGACAGTTGGGCAGACCGTGGCCCAGTCCGTAACAACTAACAAGAGTTTTTAAAACAAATTTTAATAGAACGTTCAATAACCTTCAACCTATAGTTTTGATTCGTAACATTTTTTTACTACTAGTAACAATTCATGCGCAGACCATGTGAAGTAACAGAGCTAATAGATTGTTAAACAAACACTACACCAAGTCAAGCTCTAACATCCATCGGTTTTGAATTTAATTATCTAACATCATCACTTAACAAAGCTAACATCACTAATAGCTAAGCATTTAACAGAATTTTTCATGAGCTAACTAACTTCACTCACCTTTAACTAACTTCCATCTTAATTGCATAACTAACTACTTTCACCCAAACTAACTAATTGATGTAATTACTCATCTAACCCTAACTGTTTTTAACACCATCATAGTGATTAACAGAATTGCATATGAATGATCTAACAGAGTTCAAACTCTATTAAATCTAAACTCCTATAAATTCACATCACCTCACCATTTCATGGATCATCATTCATTTTTCCAGAACTTCACCAATCACTCTCAAATTCTCTCTATTTTTTCACTCTCTGCTACAATCAATCTCACTCACACACATTGAGTCAGCAACAATAACAATCACCAGAAAACAGACACGCAAGAAGTGAAGAAGAAGAATAGCAAAAAATTGAAAATAAGAAGTAGAGGATTCAGAACTCACTTGGAGGTTTCTGTTGCTTTTGATTCTTCAAACTCCGTCTTCATCTTCCTCAGCAAACAACCGAAATGAGCCACGACTTCATAGGCTGGTTATCGCTCTTCATTCTTTCTTGACACATTAAGCACACCACGATGTAGATACGAGTCCCCGGAGTCAAAGCCCTAACAGTGTAGGCTTTAACTCCTTTTCTTTTCCATTTAATTTTGATTCTTAGAAGGTTAGGGTTCGTACATTAATCGATTTGGTTAGAAAGGTGGACGAGGAATTGTGAAAATTTGAAGGCGAATTCGTGATGAGGAGGTGGAAACAATTGAGATGAGGTGAAAATCTGGTGGTTTGCACCTCCGCCACCGCCAGTGGAGAACTCCGACGGGGTTGGTTAGAAGTTCAGACGAGGAAAGTTGGAAGTGAGAACGCAGTAGGAAGAGTTTGTTGATGTGTGAAATGTTTTCAAACTTATTGAACCCCTCTCCTCAACTTTCATGTGCATTGGGTCTCATGCATACTCGAATTACACCCCAAGAGTCTTAAGTAGTGGAGAAGGAATGAAAGGAATATATTTCTACCCTTGTTCTAGATATCTTTGGATATGGGACGAATGACCCAAATGTCTAGCGTATTCGCCTTCACTCATAGACTTTAGTGCAATTCAAGTCTAATAACTGATAAGTCTTTTCCACAAACACTGCAGGTAGACTAGATATCAAGATTTCAACCTCTAGAACTTCTTTCTTTTCTTTTCCTTTTTTTTAAGACTAAAATCATTTTTGTAAATAAACTAAAAAATACTTAAAAATATGATTGGAATTGTGCGCCACGAGCCTTAAATAATGGAGAAGGAATGAGAATGGAGCATTCCTACCCTCACTCTGAATGTTTTGGACACAGGACGCTTGACCCAGTTGTTCAGAGTATTCATCTCCACTCATAAATTTTAGTGCATTTCAAATAAGAATATTTTTTTTCAAAACTAAAATCAATCACAACTCATCAAACTCATTTTTTTGCCTTAGGGCATCTTTTCAAAAACCTTTTAGAAAGGACATGTTGCTTATGTTCTACTGCAATACAAACAACGCTTAAGTCTCCCATGCACGAGCATACAATCAACGTTTAACTTCTAGGATATGAATGTAAACACTGTCCAATAAAATCAATCAACAAACACTCATTTTCTACCCGAACTACAGAGCTTTGATTTCCTTATTGCACTATGAAGTTACGTAGGCATAGGATTGCAAGATTTTGGCGAGCACACTAATTTAAAACTTTTTTTCCTTTTCGCAGGTGACCTTTAGATAATAACACTCATCCGTGAAAAGAACAATCAAAATGGTTTCTGTTGAGTACAACGGATGTGAGGGGTGCTAACACCTTCCCTTGCATAACTGACTTCTGAACCCGAATTTGGTTGCGACGACCATTTTCTTCACCTTTTAAGGGTTTTATTGATATTTTCTCTTTCCTTTGGAATAAATAAAGTTCGGTGGTGACTCTTTATTTTTCGCATAGCGACATGACTTTATTAATTTTTTATGTTTATTTTCATGTTAATACGATTTTATGTTATGTAACTTTAGTTTATTGCGAGTATATTTATAATTTTTATTAATTGATGTTATTAGTTATTATTTTATGATGCCAATAAATAATAAAAAAATAGATTATCTAATTTCTTTTAAGAAGATAAAAATTTTGAGTAATTTTTACGAAAAAATATGATGAGTCATCATTTAATTGTTTAATATTAATAAAACAAGATAAATATTTGGGAAATATGGACAAAATATTTGGGTTTCTTGTTGGAATTCACAAATAAGGTGTGTTATTACTATGGACAATATGGACAATATTTTTTAGTCAATTTAACTCGTCACAACCAAAGAGTCAAATGGAATAACAACAAAATCATGGCTTTGTATCTCTTCGAATCAATATAAATTCCAAACTATAAACATTAATTAATTAATTGACATTAAAAATATTTCAATATCATCAATAATATTTTCAATCATTTTTCATAAACATATTGTTCATTGCAAAATATTTTGGACTTTTACCAATGAGCCTAAACACACAAAACTAAAACACACTACCAACTTCTTACCAAAACACAAAAAAGAAACCATCTTTCCACCTTCAACCAAGTTTCACCTTTCCTTACATCCTAAGAACATTACATACCATAATCTTAGTCATTCTAAACAGAAAATTAAATGGATTACATAAAAAAAAATGAACAAACATTGTTGTAGGAGGATCTGCCACAATGCACACAAGAACATCACCAGCCCTCATTCGAGTTGCTTTAACATACTTATACTAACCTAAACAAAAATATTTCTCCCTTGGCTACCTACCAGTTGTTGCACCCCAAAATTTTCCCTTTGTTTTCTAACCTTAACTGACCTGTGTTTTGCATCCATACGCCTTCATCATGCATTGCATTGGGCTTCTAAGGCATAGGATCACAGTGTATTCCTTGCAGTTCAGAGCTTTCTTTATTCCAAGGAGTGTTTCAGTAGCATTCAGAGCTAAATAGTCTGTCATCAAAGTCTTCAAGCATTTATTTTGCTCAGCGAATGGTTTGATTATTGCATAATCCAGAGCAGAAAGCACATAGTTCATATGATTTTGTTTCAGGCATGTTATCTATCGTGTTTCAGCCATTATTCAAGGGCTTTATCAGTGGCTAAGGTTCAGATGCGAAGTCGGGCTCAGAACAGATTGCAACAGGGTGATTTTTGCATTTTTGCCTTGATGTAATCGATTACCCAAATCATGGTAATCGATTACACCCCCTATAGAAGGCGCCATTTTCAAATTTTGAAGCATGTAATCGATTACACCAAGTGATTTTTTCCAAAAACAACAGGTTTTCAGCACTGTAGCAGTTTGTAACTCATTTCAATTGCTTGGTTCAATTCTACACCAGTGGAAGGATCTAGATGATGCAAATTAATTTTATTTTCCCTCCATAATTCAAATAATTTCCACTCCTAATTCCAAACCAAAAATCCAATCCTCATTCAAAACCCATTTCCAAACCTCATTCTTATTTCATACCTAGACCATATTTAAACCAATTTCTCCCATTCTAAAGAGGATTCATTCAATACCAATTTATTTTTCTGATTTCTCTACACTTCTCACTCAAATTCTCTCTCACTTTGTGCAGAACTTTTCACTCTCGACCTCCATTTTCATCTTCATCCCTAACCTCACCAAAGCTCTATCATTATAGTTAACAAATTCTTCATTGGAGTTTGTTAATACTTGAGCCAAACCTTCATCACACTGCTGTCCATTAATTGATTCTGCAGTAAAAGTTGATTTGGATCTAGATCTGAATTTTGGAAGCAATTTCTTGAAGTGATTTTGAAGCAATTCTAGCTTATTGCATTGTTCTTCAACTTTTCTTGTGAAAAAACTCTTGTATCTCTGGTTTTCTTAGCTTGATTCATCAAATTCTGTTTGCAACAATTACCAAAGCAAATCTCAGCTTTGTAGGTTGGTGACTCCTAGATCCAAACTAATTTTAGCTTATTTTGCAACTTTCACAATGTAGATCCTTGTGGTTTGTGTGGATTGATTCATTGATTCAATTGCTTGATGTTGTTGATGTTTGATTGATTCATTAGGTGTTTATTTGCTCATAACTGTTGTGATTTTCATGTACAATTGCATGCTATTACATGTTGCATTTGATCATTGAAGTGATGTTGGAAAAGTTATTTTGAAAACTGATTTTCTGTTGTTTCTACAGGTGTAATCGATTAACACATTTGGTGTAATCGATTACACCCTGCTTTCTGCACCCAGGATGTTAAGTTGTTCATGGTGTAATCGATTAACACATCTGGTGTTATCGATTACACTTGATGTAGAATGTGATTTTTGACTTGTTTTTTAGCTTATCTTGTTTCCTTTCCACTTTGAACCTTCATTGCTTGATATGTTTGATATTTGTGGAATTTTCTAGAGTTGTTTAGCCTCCATTTGCAGTATGTATGTGAATCTTTGATGCATGGTGTGTTGATTATGTGTTGCTTGCATTCTTGATGTAAGTTCATGATGCTTAATTGCTTACATGTGTCGCTCCCGGGATTTTCATCCAAGTACAAACGCGAAAGTGGCACCGAAACAGAGTCGCCAGCAATGTGTATTTATCCCAAGAGAGGGAAAGGAAACACTGCATAAACCTGAGGGAAGGAAAGAGCATGGTCTTGCGACGAAGAGAACTGGGTTCGGGAGTCGGTTATGCGAAGGGAAGGTATTAGCACCCCCACGCGTCCATCGTACCCGATGGGATCCACGCTTGTTGTCTCGATCAAAGGGTGTCGTCTACTGGAGCTCCACTGCTAGAGAACTGGAAATGAAAGGCAGAAAAGAAGGGGAAAAAAGAAAGGAGAGAGAACAAGAAGCAAATGTAGGGAAAATAAAATAAGTGCTCGAATGGGCCCTACCCCACTGCCTACGTATCTCATCGGGAACATGAGAATCAGAGCGACGTAGTTCCCCTCAGCTAAGGGAAAGTTGTTTGTGTTTTTTAGTGGAAACGTCAGAGTACGCGTTCCAGCAGTTAGGTGTTGCAGCTCACTGTAGGGAGACTTAAGCGTTACCTGTTTGCGGTAGAACGGACATGACGAATCCTTAAGGAATATAATGAAGGAGATGAGAAGAGAGTTGTTTGTTTTTGTTTTTTAAGAAAGAAGTGTTTTGATTATTTTATATTTTGGAACACGTATTGTATTTAAGTCCTTCATGTAGGATCGAATGCCTCGCATATCGACCCAAGACGGGACGTACGCTAAACATTCTAAGAAAATGAGAGAAGACCCCTCACCTCCTTATTCCCACATGAAAGGCTCAAATACAATGCATGCTATGCCTTTTATTAAGTATTTTTGATTTTGTTTCAAGGTGAGAAGAAGAGAGACTCAAAAGGTTGAGAAGGGTAACATCTAATGAGGGAGGCTAAGACTCAAACCCTAAAGTTATCATACATGGATGTTCCTATGGTTAATGTGGTTTAAGAAACCTAATCCTAAAATAAAGGAGAAGAAGAATGAATTAAACAACTCACTTCTAAAGTAGAAGATGAGTTGTAACTCAAAAAGGGGAAGAAAGAAGTTATTCAAGGAAAGCATATAAATGCTCATCATGATCACAAGTAGAATGATTAAAGGAGATAAGAGAAAATAGAAGAAAGAAGTGTATGTGGAAGCATATACACACACTTACTTACCATTAGCACCTACATAAAAAGGTTAGTTCAAAAACTATTTACAAGTAGTGAAATAAGGAAAGAACAACAAGTAATGATCAAACAAATTAAGAATCAATGAATAAAGATCCTTAGAGATGAAAATCATTCAAGGTCAGAACCTATGCTCTAAGGATGTTCTATACTGTTAAGATATCAAACATGCACTAACTATTCACAATCAAATGTCCTAAACATTAAAGAAGTGCACTATGGAAGGAATAGATGAAGAATGAGTGGAAATGCAAAGTGAACATGCAAACATGCTTCACAAAAGATCAAGGTCAGAACCATATACCATTTATAAATGTCTCACAATTCATATGAATCATCATACAAATCATGGATGCAATGAGTAGAGGAAGTAAGATGAAGAAAAGATAAGGAAGAAAGAAACAATTTCCAATTAGATGCACAAAGTGACATACCAAAAGTGCATAACATGTGAAATGATTAATGAATGCATATGGGCAGTGGCATACTATTAATGAGATGCAAATGGAATATATGAAATGGCATACAAAAATGCACACATAAAACATGTAGAGCTTAAGAAGAGAAGATGTAAGAATTAGGACAAAAATATTCATGTAAGGATGACATTTAGAACAATTATGTACAAATGACAAAGAATGAAAACAAATGACCTATAATCATGGTTCAAGATGACCTATAATATCATACCAATGACCTGTAATATCATACAAAGTGAACACAAGAGGCGGCACAAATGCCTCAACAAAATCATATGAGAATGAAGTAGAAGAAGGTGCATACATGTAACTTCAAATTCAAGGCATCAAACAAATATCAAAGCACATGAGAAAATTGTAAAAAAAAGGTCATAAACAATACAAGTCAGAAGTAAAAACATGTATGAAAAACACATGGCAAAACTCAAAAGAAAAGTGCCTCAAAAGGCCTCATGAAAACACATTGAAACACACCACAAAATGCTCAAATAAGAACTCCTAAGCACATGATAAAATGACTTTAAAAATAAAAATAAAATTGGTTTAGATGCTTAAATATATCCTTTAATCAGTGCAAAAAGAATGAGTCAAAAATGTTGTATGAGATGGGAGAAATAAAATGCACAAGTTCAAGTGTCAAAGAAAGGTTCAAATGAAAAAGAAATTGTGGCAATATGCTCAAAAATTACTAGAACTAGAATTAAAAATAATAGAAAATTAGTTAAATGCATAAAGAACACACATGAATTAATTTGGGATTTTTAGAGTTTATTTTGTATTTTTACTAAAAAGAAATCAGAACAATATATGAAAGAAAAACAAAAAACAAAAGAAACGGAGTAGGGGTGCAGCGAAAGCAATTTTCCAGTTAAAATATGTTTGGGCTCAAGCAAGGGGGTGTGAAAATCAATTAAAACCCAATCTAATAAAAGCGTGTTTATGTGTGATAGAGTGCACAGGCAGTTATATGTGGGTTCAATCAGGGACATAGGATCAAGCAGTCAACCATCATCAAGAAAATTATAGCAATCATACGGATGAGAACGCGTGTACATGTTAATCACCAAACACACACACACATGCAAGCGTCTGAAAAAAGAAAAAAAAGAACACGTGAGAGACCACACATTCATTAATGTGTTGGCAAAATAAAGAGCGTTGGATCAATGTCAATGCAAGATTATCAAGCAAGTACACACATTAAGCGAATCAGATTTAAAGTCCACAATAGGTAACATGCACGCACACACATAGAAGTCACTCAGGTTAAAAAATATGCACGTGAGAGGGAGGGTGGATCATTTATGTGTTGGCATGATCTTGGCCATTCACACGCACAAATCAAGCGGTCACGACTTAAAGTTGATAAACCTTAGCCTTAAACCTCACTGGCCGGAGAAGGACCTCCGGTCATCTTCTCCGGCGATACGCCACCACCTGCAACTTTCACACTTTCCAGAAATTGCCAAACCGTACATCAAAATGAAGAGGAAGTTGAGGAGATCACGAATCCATATTTAGTTTCCACAAATCATGCATATACACAGCAAACCGAACCAAAACATCTTGCCCTAGAAAATTATTCTAAGCACCTAGAGTGCCTATCACTAGCCAGAACTCACACTGCTTCTAGTAAGCTTTGAAACACCAGAAAAACAAGCTCAAATCACATGAATTCATGCAAGAAAAGTTAGAGAAATCTGAAACCTGAAGCTTGAAGATCTTGGAAATGTTGAGAAAACCAGAGATATCAACTTGATCTTGAACTTCTAGAGCTTCAATTTGAGCAAAATAAATGTTGTTTGATCTTGAGAATGAGAAGAAATGATGACTGCAGTAAGGTTGTGCTTGAAGAGGTGAGGTTGTTCTTGCTTGCTCTTGCTCAACAATGAACAAATGATGAAGATAATTGATGAAGATGATTGAATCGTGTGAGATCAGAGAGAGAGAGAGTAGAGAAAATTTGAGAGAAAAAGTGAGAATGATTTGAAGTGAGGGTGAAAAACGAAGTGAAGTTGTTCAATTCTGTGAGATTTTGAATTATATAGGTGTGGTCAGAACTTAACTATGGTGGTTAATTGAGTTGGTTAAGTGAGTTGGAGCTGGGTTAAATGAGTTCACTCTAACTAACTGAGTTAAGTTAGTTAGAGGCGAGTTGGGAAGGTTATCTATGGTGTGGAGAAGTCCATCAAGTTATGGTGAGGTTAGAAATGAATGGTGTTGATGATGTTATGCTGCAGCATGCTTAGTGAGCAAGTTTTGTTCATTCTTTTTTTGATGTAGGGTGAATGGTATGTAGCATGTATGTGTAAGAAACATGTTTGTCCAAATGAGGCAATGGCTGAATGGTGTGTAGTATGCGTGTGAATCAACTGATACCCAACAACCATGACATAACACTCTCATCTTGGCATCAAAACAAACAGTGGGAACTATGGATGTTTAGGGATGAATTTCTCTATGTATGGTGCATGGTTTGATGAGATTCAAGTGTCATTGGATTAAGGAGACATAAGAGAACAAGATTGGTGTTGAAATGAGATCAAATAGAGGTTGTTAAGATGGTGTAAAATGACTTGTAACATAATAATGTGGAACTGCATCATGGGCACGCATGACCTGCATGGTATGCATGGCAATGGCTTGTGAATTTCAGCATGAACCCCTCAGCTTTGGACCACCATAACTCCATCATAACTTACTCAAATGGAAAAATGTCCAACATCAAAGTTGGAGAGGACATTGAGATAAACAACTTTGATGTTCAACATTTATTCATTTGGAGCCTCCATCATTGAGAAAGGTAGCTTGACATTTTGGCCACCATGTGTTTGATGAAATTATGGCCTATGGGCCTGAACTTGCCTTGCCATGACTTGGTTTTTGCCTTGATTTTACCAAACTTTGGTTGATCATAACTCCCTCAATTTTGATCCAATGGAAGAGTTCTTCATATGGATTTGAAGCTTAGAATGTGAACTTTAATTGGCTCAACTTGGGCCTGAAGTTTGGAGCTTTTATCATGGAGAAAGGAAGCCTCAAAGTGTAGTGCAAAATGGTCCAAACTTGCCATTTTTGGAAACCCTAAGTTTCTAAAAATGGAAAATTTGTACATTTCTTGATTTTTCATGATTCCTCCATCATTTATTGATAAAATCTTGTCCAATGACCATATGTAACTTGAATTTCATGAATTTGACCCAAAAAAGTCAGGAGTTGACGTTTTTCACCGCACAGTTGACTTTTTCCCCAATTTCTTGATTCTCAAGCAACTGATCAATTGAACCTCTTCTGAAATGAACCAATAGCCAATCTTCCATCCTTAGATACTTGACATCATGTAGAAAACATTGAGATCAAGTTTGAATCAAAATTTCATCAGGAGCCTGCTTGAACCCAAAACCCTAATTTGGACTGTTTTTTATAAGAGGTGATGCAATGCCCAATCTTCTTGATGAATTCCCATCTTCCAATGACTTGTGAGATCAATTGGGATGAAATATGATGTAAGAGACCCTTGAGGCTTGCTTGAAAACCCTTGTCTCTTGTTCTCTTGCTTTGGATGATCAATACCTTTGAAAACAGCTGATCACATGCCCTTATGCAAGATGCAATGCAATGCTGAATGTTTTATTTTTCTATGCTTGAATGCAATGCAATGAAATGAAAGCACATGCTAAATGATATGAAAAATGAGAGGGCAAATTTTGGGGTATTACAGCTGCCCCTATTCAATCACTGTAGACCTGAATGGATGATAGCGATTGCTGTCAGACTTTCAAGGTATGGAGGGATTGAATACCGAAAATAACCAGAAAATTTGCACTTTGTGGAGAAGAAGAAAAGGGATATAAACCCAACCAAATGAACTCTGCTTGGATAAAAACTCTGATGGGAAGAATAACACTGGAGGGATGTCTTTTAAATGACGCCAGATGACTACTGGCTTGCCACGCTGCGGGTGGACTTTAAGAACGTCTTTTAGCACGACGCCAGACGACTACTGGCTTGCCACGCTGCAGGTGGACTTTAAAAATGTCTTTTAGCACGACGCCAGACGACTACTGGCTTGCCACACTACGGGTGGACTTTAACAATGTCTTTTGGAACGACGCCAGACGACTACTGGCTTGCCACACTGCGGGTGGACTTTAACAACGTCTTTTAGCACGACGCCAGACGACTTCTGGCTTGCCACACTGCGGGTGGACTTTTGCCAATCTATGATTGGACTTGAAACTGTCTTTTAAATAGAGTCAGATGACTACTGACTTGCCACACTATGGGTGGACTTTTGCCAATCTGCTGTTGGACTTGTCGATTTGCCATCCTAAGATGGACTTTTGCCAATCTGCGGTTGGACTTTGATGATTTGCCACCCTTGGATGGACTTTTGCCAATCTGCAGTTGGACTTTGATGATTTGCCACCCTTGGATGGACTTTTGCCAATCTGCGGTTGGACTTTGATGGTTTGCCACCCTTGGATGGACTTTTGCCAATCTGCGGTTGGACTTTTGAAAGAATTCAACACTGGATTACGCTCTGCATACATATCAGACGTCCCTGCTGACTCTACTGAGGAACAATGATCAATGATTTGACCTTAGAGACTCCTGAAAGGATGGTATCTCTGCTGGAGAATGAATGAACAATCCATTTGCTCCAAATTGTCACGCTTGCCAAAAATAAATTGGACTTTGAGATATAAGGGAGTGATGACTCTGCCAAGAATTATTTCATCTGCCTAGGGATGAGTTCTGATCATGGCAACTCTGCTGGAGGAATGACAACCTTCTGACTTGGTTGGGGAAAGAATGTACTAACACTCTGCTGAGAAGGAGATTCCGTTGACCTGCTAAACTTCTGCGGGGAGAAAAAATAACTTAGCTGGGGAGTATTACTGACAAGATTCAATGCTGAACTCTGTGGGGATACAACTTCCAGAGATACGATCCGGCTTGGGATCGGAACTACTTCGTAGGGGATACGCAGATCCTGGCTAGAACACATTCCGTCGCGACTTATTGGGAAAGAGTCCTTAGAGATCTGCTGGGAAAACACAAAGAAAATCCACTGTGATCTGTTGAGGAGCAAAGCTATCAAGCTTAAAATAAAAGCCACAGTGTCCCCCACTTTGCGAACCTTCCGCTTGATGACTCCACTGGGGATAATGAGTTGACAACGAACTCTGCTGGGGAGAACCGCTTCAAAGCGTCTCGTGCTGGGAATTCCCCTTGAGAGCATTTTACAGAAGACCAAACATCTTCAAACTCTTAGGCACATGCCGGGATTTGAGCTAAGAATACAATAATTGAGAGGTCACTCTACTGGAGATAATAGATCTGGAACACATCCCGCCGGAGGAATTTCACGATGCCCCATGCTTGGGAGGGTCACAAACTCGCTTTTGCCCCAAGCTACGCGGCTGACCTGAAGAAATCGTCCCAAGAGGATTTTACAAAAGATTGGGCATCTTCAAACTCCTGGACACTCACTGAGTCTTGAACATTTACTGTGAGGCCTGCGAAGCAACTCTACTGGGGAATTTGCAACCGTTATCGACACAGAAAAGCTTGTAACTGTTGGAAGTTCTGAATAGGAGAATCGACTTAATAAGATGCAACACTATCCAATTGAAATTGACTTGTCAACATCAAATCATCGTGAGTGACCGTCGGCCAGACGATGTACTTAGTAGAAATTCAGACAAAAGGATGACATGTGAACCTCTTCCTGAACTTGACTGCCCCGGTATTCTGCATGGGAATAAGTGATTACTCGTCTAGGAGGAATGACTCTTGTGCTTGAAATCACTTGGGTCTATTACCTGCAACAAAAGAATACACACACATGCCCCGGAATATTGCGTGGTTTGAATCCACCGTCCAGGATTACTTAACATTCAAAGTAATTTTAAATGTTTTTCTGCGCATGTTATTGTAAAGCCACAATGTTTTATCAAAAATTCTGACATTTTTGCAAACAAAGCAGAAAAACAAAATAAGAAGCTTTTGACTGAAATTCAATTTATTGATTGAAAATGCCTGAAATGGCAAGTACAATAGGAAGCAATCCCTGGAAAGAGGAGATTGCTGAAAATTGAGAAAAGAAACTATCCTAATGGCAATGTGAAAACGGCATTCCACTGAGTTTCAATTCTGCTATGGCCAGTATGTCTTCAAAACTCTCCGACCTTGCCTTCTGAGGAGTGATCAGACCGATTCCTACCCTTTGGAATGTTAGTTGTTAAAACGGTAATGGAGTACAGATAACTCAGGCCGCAATCATTCGCTTAAATCCCTCTTTTGCGTGGACCGCCTTTTCGGGTTTTCAATCCACCGGGATACCCTTTTTTGCCTGAGTTGTCCTTGCGGATTTTCAACTCACCGGGTGTACAATTTTTTTATTTATTATCCCTAATTTTTGCCCGAACCTTTTTATTCTGTTTTTATGGTTCGCCGGGATGCCCTTTTTTGCCTGGACTTTTCTCTTTTTTTTTTCTAGCGGGTCTCTTTATGCGAAGTATTTTTTGACTACGTCTGAGTTGACAGGGGATGAAAAATCTCCGCCGTCCATGGTTGTAAGTAATAAGGCTCCACCCGAGAAGACCTTTTTAACCACGAATGGACCTTCATAGTTGGGAGTTCATTTGCCCATGTGATCTGTACTAGGAGGAAGGATCCTTTTGAGTACCACATCTCCAACTTTGTAAACCCGAGGACGCACCTTTTGGTCGAATGCCTGCTTCATCCTCCGTTGGTATAACTGCCCATGACACATAGCTGCCAGTCGTTTCTCTTCAATAAGGCTCAACTGATTAAATCTGGCATGAACCCACTCAGCTTCGTCTAACTTGACATCCATCATGACTCTGAGGGATGGAATCTCAACTTCAACCGGTAACACTGCCTCCATACCGTATACAAGTGAGAATGGTGTTGCCCTAGTGGACGTGCGTACTGACGTTCGGTACCCATGCAAGGCGAACGGTAGCATCTCATGCCAATCTTTATATGTGATAACCATTTTCTGCACAATCTTCTTAATATTCTTGTTGGCCGCCTCCACAGCGCCATTCATCTTCGGGCGATACGGAGAAGAATTGTGATGTTCAATTTTGAAGTCCCGACACAGCTCAGCCATCATTTTGGTATTCAGATTAGAACCATTATCAGTAATGATTCTCTCGGGCACTCCGTAGCGACAAATGATATCCCGTTTCAGGAAACGAGCTACCACCTGCTTAGTGACGTTGGCATAAGATGCTGCTTCAACCCATTTAGTGAAATAGTCAATGGTGACCAAGATGAAACGATGGTCGTTTGAAGCAGTAGGCTCAATTTTTCCAATCATATCAATGCCCCACATTGCAAAGGGCCAAGGTGAGGACATGTCACTCAACGGATTTGGAGGCACATGCACTTTGTCTGCATAAATCTGGCACTTGTGACATTTGCGGGCGTACTTGCAACAATCTGTCTCCATTGTCAACCAATAATACCCCGACCTCAATAGTTTCTTTGCCATTGCATATCCTCCGGCATGGGTACCAAAAGAGCCTTCATGCACTTCCTGCATTAACAGGTCTGCTTCGTGTCTATCCACGCATCTGAGCAGAACCATGTCAAAATTCCGTTTGTACAGTACGTCATCTTGGTTCAGGAAGAAGCTACCAGATAACCTTCTCAAAGTCTTCTTATCTTTGGTAGATGCCCCAGGCGGGTACTCCTGACTTTTCAAAAAACACTTGATGCCATGAAACCACGGCTTGTCATCAGACGTTGCATCGACAGCAGACACAAATGCAGGTCTGTCAAGACGAGACACTTCAATCTTGGGTACATGGTTCCACCTTTGCACTTTGATCATAGAAGACAATGTGGCCAAGGCATCAGCAAACTTATTCTAATCTCGAGGAATATGGTACAGCTTCACTGTTGTGAAAAATGTCAACAATCTTCTCGTATAATCTCTATACGGAACCAAATGTGCCTGGTGCGTGTACCAACTCCCTTTCACTTGATTAATTACCAAAGCTGAATCACCGAAAATATCGAGGGTCTTAATTCGCAAATTAATCGCCTCTTCAATCCCCATTATACAAGCTTCATACTCTGCTTCATTGTTGGTGCATCCGAAAGTTATTCGGGCAGTGAAAGGCATATGAACACCTTCCAGCGTGATAAGAGCTGCTCCAACTCCGCACCCATTCATGTTGACAGCCCCATCAAACATCAAACTCTATTTTGACTCAGGGTCTGGCCCCTCCTCCGGGAGTGGTTCCTCGCAATCTTTAGCTTTGAGAAACATGATGTCCTCATCAGGGAAATCAAATTTCATGGGTTGGTAATCATTAATCGGCTGTTGCGCAAGATAGTCTGACAAGATACTTCCTTTGATGGCTTTCTGAGAAGTATATTGAATATCATATTCTGTCAAAACCATTTGCCACCGGGCAACTCTGCTTGTTAGTGCTGGTTTCTCGAAGATGTATTTGACAGGATCCATTTTTGAAATCAACAAAGTTGTGTGCCTGAGCATATATTGTCTCAATCGCTTTGCAGCCCATGCAAGTGCACAACATGTCTTTTCAAGCATTGAGTACCGGGACTCGCAGTCATTGAACTTTTTGCTCAGGTAGTAGATAACATGCTCCTTCCTACCTGTCTCGTCGTGTTGACCGAGAACACAACCCATTGAACCTTCAAGCACTGTCAAATACATTATCAAAGGTCTCCCTGAAATTGGAGGCATGAGAATTGGAGGTTCCTGCAAGTATTCTTTTATTTTATCGAATGCCACTTGGCAATCGTCATTCCACCTGACTGTTTGATCTTTTCTTAGCAGTTTGAATATTGGTTCGCATGTGGCTGTTAGATGAGATATGAACCTTGCAATATAGTTCAATCTTCCTAAGAAACCACGAACCTCTTTTTCTGTTCTCGGTTCAGGCATCTCTTGTATTGCTTTAACCTTGGCAGGATCAACCTCAATTCCTTTTTCACTTACGATGAAACCCAGCAGCTTTCCAGAACGTACCCCGAAAGTGCACTTGTTCGGATTCAACCTCAAGCGGAACTTTCTCAACCTTTCAAACAACTTTTTCAAGTTAATCAGATGTTCGTCCTCTGTTCGCGACTTGGCAATCATGTCATCCACATAACATTCAATCTCCTTGTGAATCAAGTCGTGAAATAATGTCACCATTGCCCACTGATACGTTGCCCCTGCGTTTTTCAACCCAAAAGGCATCACTTTATAACAGTATGTACCCCATGGGATAATGAACATGGTCTCCTCCATATCCTCAGGTGCCATCTTAATCTGGTTGTACCCGGAGAAACCGTCCATAAACGAGAACACTGAAAACTGAGCTGTATTATCAACCAGCACGTCGATGTGAGGTAGTGGAAAATCATCTTTCGGACTCGCTCTGTTAAGATCTCGATAATCCACACACATTCTAACCTTTCCGTCTTTCTTTGGTACCGGCACGATGTTGGCAACCCAGGGAGGATAATTGGTCACAGCAAGAAACCCTGCATCCCACTGCTTCTAAACTTCTTCTTTGATTTTTATGGCCATAACGGGATGAGTCCGATGAAGTTTCTGCTTGACTGGCGGGCATTCTTCTCTCAATGGCAGCCTGTGCACAACAATATCGGTATCCAATCCCGGCATGTCCTGATACGACCAGGCGAAGATATCAACATATTCACACAACATTTCAGTCAAAGCTTTCTTTACATCTGCTTGCAGGCTGGCGCCAATCTTGATCTCTTTCTTAACATCCTTGGTGCCAATATTGATGATCTCTATGGTCTCTTGATGAGGCTGGATGGCCCTTTCCTCTTGTTTTAACAGTCTGGCCAGTTCCTCAAGGAGCTCATAGCCTTTCTCACCCCTTCTTCGGCTTGATAAATCGGTTTGTCAAAGTCATACATAGCCATAGCAGAACCGTTATCAATGAAATCCGGAGGATCAAGTCTGCACGAACGGGTTCATGCTTTATTTTAGAACAAAAAGAAACGAAACATTGCCATTTTTAATTTTTTGTGCAAAAATAAAAAAAATGAAAGACAAGGAACAAAATTTGAGTGCAAAACGTCCTTTATTAATGATTAAACTTCCAAATGAAAATGGGTGGCCCTACAAATGAATCTGAACGCCTTGGGCAGAGCGCCAGATTTTAACATGCATTATGATTAAAGAAAAACACAGAAAATTAGTCTGTTTGAAGAGTAACTTGGACGATTTCTTCAACGGGCCAGTTTTGCAATTGTTGTCCCGAGGCACGTGGGCGTACTCAATTGTCTAAGTCACAGTCACTGTCAATGCCATCTTCTGTAGCTGCACAAGACTGGTCTGGGTAAATGATTCCCTCACTGCTGAAAGTGATGGGTCCACGGTATTTTGCAACCGAATCCATAGAGGGTTGATAGCCAATACCAAACTTATCCTCCTTCATTGACGTCTCTATCAGCTTGCCCCAGCCTTGGGCGTTACCTGCTCTAACAACCTCGACAACTTGCTTATAAGACGAAATGGACGTGCCGGCTCTATCTGGTGTAGGGGAAGATTCAGGCACTTTATCAATGTTCACTGCCTCGAACGACTGGCAAAGCATTTCATGGATTTCCCCATCCATTTCAACATACTTGAATGTAGACAAATGACTGACAAAAATGTCCTCTTCACCACACACAATCACTACTTGTCCCTCAAACTCGTATTTCAGCTTCTGATGTAATGTGGATGTAACAGCCCCGGCCGCATGAATCCATGGGCGACCTAATAAACAGCTATAAGCAGGTTGTATATCCATCACGTGGAATGTAGACTTGAACACTTGAGGTCCAATTTGCACAGGTAATTCCACTTCACCAAACACAGATCTTTTCGTCCCATCGAACGCTCTGACCACCAAATCACTTGGCCTTAAAATCAATCCATCAACTTCCAGCTTCATCAGCGCCTTCTTAGGCAAGACATTGAGCGAGGAACCAGTGTCTACCAACACGTGGGACAACACCGCACCCTTACACTCCATTGTAATATGCAAAGCTTTATTGTGGTTTCTACCTTCAGACGTCAAATCTCGGCTCGTGAAACCCAATCCATGACTGACATTGACATTAGAAATCACACTCTCGAGCTGATTGACGGTAATTTCCTATGGAACATAGGCTCTCTTCAACACTTTCAGCAAAGCCTCTCGGTGCGCATCAGAGCACATCAACAATGACAAAATTGAGATCTTTGAGGGCACCTGGTTCAATTGATCGACGATTTTGTAATCACTTTTCTTTATTATTCTCATAAACTCTTCTACCTCGTTGTCAAAGGTAATTTTGGGCTCTGTTTCAGGTACGGGCACACTCTCAGCCACTTGTTTTCCTTTAGCTTTCGCCGCAGCCTCGACTTCTTTAACACTTCGAAGCGTTTGGGGAGCAAACAACCTTCCACTCCTGGTAAAGCCACCTACACCACCCACGTTATCAATATTTGAACTAGCCGATGTTCCGACTTCCTGCTTTTTCCCCTCGTAGTACACATCTGCCCCATAGTGCCATGGGATTGCCTTCCTAGAGGTAAACGGAACTGGTCCTGGCATCGTGATGGTAACAGGACTGGGTCTTTCTGGCACAATGCTTGCTACAGGAGCTGCCCTTGCAGGTACCTGAATTTCAGCAGGAGTATAATAAATGGTCACAGTTGACACCTCATCAATATCTTTCACAACCCGATCAAACTGTAGACGGCCTTCATTGATCAGATTCTGCAAACCAACTCTCAATTTATCACAGCCATTCTCTTGACCCATACATTCAGAACAATCTTGGTCACAACCCGGGAACACCTGTCCCTTCAACAGATGATCTTTCACAACCAGCAATGAAGTCTTCACCTGATTGATATCTGCCACCAAGTTTAATCTCTTTCCATCCTCAATGGCGTGCACATCTGCCACACCGTGATTAGGCATGGGGTTCTAAAGAACATTAGGAGGTAGAGAAAAATTGATTGCTTTAGCATCTATCAGATCTTGCACCTTATTTTGAAATGCCCAGCACTTTTCGGTGGTGTGCCCCGGAGCACCTGAATGGAAATCTCAGTGAGCATTAGCATCATAATTAGGTGGCAAGTTACCAGCAGCAAGAGGTCTCATGGTACGAAGCTCAACCAACTTCAATTGGAGTAACTGGGGTAACAATGCTGAGTAGGTCATAGGGAGAGGGTCAATCTTGCGGTCCCTCTGCCTAGACCTTTGTTGGAAAGGAGGTTGTTGTTGTTGCTGCTGAGCCTGCTGTTGTGGCTGCTGTTGCTGAACAGATGGTGTTGGGATCGTCACTGCACCTACTTGGTGATAAGCCCGAGAACGTCCTCTTCCCCTTCCTCTATACACAGTGTTTGTCTCGCCTTCTCTCCTTTTCTGACCAGTAGCAAAAGGTTTCTTTGTTCCGAAAGAACCAGCACCACTTACATCTTGAATCTTCCCGAGTTTCAACAGACTCTCGATCCTTTCACCAGCAATCACGATATCAAAAAATCCTGTCGATGGACAAGCAGCCAATCTGTCAAGAAATACCCCTTGCAGGGTGCCCATGAACATATCTGCCATTTCTCGCTCAAGCAAAGGGGGTTGAACCTGGGCGGCCATTTCTCTCCACCTCTGAGCATATTCCTTGAAACTTTCCTTAGCATTCTGTGACAACCCTTGCAATTGAGTGCGGTTGGGAGCCATATCAATATTATACTGATATTGTTTCAGAAATGCTTCTGCCAGATCTTTCCAGCTTCTCACAGCAGCTCTGTTCAATTTCATGTACCAAGTCAATGAAGCTCCAGCCAAACTGCCTTGAAAGTAATGCATCCACAACTTCTCGTCATCAGTGTTGTAACGCCCCAGTTTTGCCAGTTTTATTTTTATTGAGTCTTTTTGATTATTTTATTATTATTTTATTTTATTTTTGACTTTTGTGTGAAAATATGTGATTTTTAGTCGTGAATATATTTTATCGCGTTTCGGGAACATTTGCGAGATATTTGAGTGTGGGGGTATTTTGGGCATTTCATAGATATTTGGATAAGTTAGTAAGAATAGAAAATAGAAAAGGGAAAGAAAGAAAAATAGAGAGAAAGAAAGGAGAAAGAAGGAAAAAGAGAAGAAAAGAGGAGAAGAGAGAAAATTGGAGAAGTGTGGAAAAATCATCAAGAGCAAGTTGTAGAGTCGATTAAATCGGGTAAGGGTGCGAAACTCGATTATTCTATGATTGTATACGATTATGTATGCGTGTTTGTTGTTAATTTTGGATGAATTGGAGTAAATTGAGTAAAAACCCATATTTGGTAAAATTGGTTAGAAATTGATTTGAATGTGTCGAAACTTGTGTTGATTGTGTTTTAGATTGTCTATACATGTTTGTTGTGCATTGTTACACTTCTATTTGGTGATTTTCTGAGTTTTAGGGGAGAAATTGGATGATTGGGGTGGAAAAAAATGCAGAAATTGTTCTGCAGAATTTTTCTGGGTCTGTCCTGGCCATACGCGTAAGGGACTTGCCAATACGCGTATGAGCCAAGGCGTTACGCGTAACATTGTGCTGTTTTGGGGGCATTACACGTATGAATTGCTTGTTTTACCGGCCCTCTGGTGATACGCGTAAGGGCGAGGGGCATACGCGTAAGGTTTTTGAAAACGTGATTTTGTGAAGAGAAATTGGTTCTGCCCATACGCGTATGGACATGGGTGATACGCGTATGAGCAGAGGGATTGCAAAAATGTGATTTTTCAAAATGTTGTTTTCGGTTTTGTCCGTAACTTTGGTTCCGATTATCCGATTTTTGTATTCTTGGTGACGTTGGAAAGGTATCGAGTCGTACTTTGTGATTATGAGGTTTTGAGAATTGTTAGCCGATTAAATTTTGTCGGAAAATATGAATAGTGTCGAATCTCAACTTTTTTCGTTTTAATGGTGCGTATTTGACGTGTATTATGTTATATGTTTGTGCTTTGAATGTGTATGCCTTATGTGCTGTTGTGATGATGATTTGTGGCCGAAAGGCAAGAAAATGATAAGTGTGGTATTTTATGATATATGAATGATTATGAATGGGTGTATGTATACAATGTGAATGTCATGAGTCATTGTATGCCAAGCATCATAATGTGCATTGTGGAAACGTACTGAGTGACGGTTTGATTCCCGAGGGGAATATGCTATAACATCGTGTGCCTCGAAAATATGAGGCGATGCCTGAGGACTTAAAGCGATGGGTATAGACGATTGTGGGCTCCTTTGGAGACTTAAAGCAATCCTTAACGTCGTGTGCCTCGAAAATATGAGGCGATGCCTGAGGACCTAAAGCGACGGGTGAACATCGTAGGCCCGACGGGGAGTTACTTGAGATTCTCAGTAACGAGCGATGGTTCCAATAGTTCCTGAGTGGACTAATGACGTGACATGATGTGACAAAGGAAGTCGGTACCGCATGGCATGTGCATAGAGTCGTGGTGTCGGTCTCTGTGCATTTGCATTCATCATGAGTCATTTGTGTAGGAAATTGTGAATGTGATTTAATGAGATGGAATATGTGTGATTGTGATGTGAATGATTGATGTGCTGTGATATATGATACGTGAGAATTGTACTGTGTGCTGTTATAATTGATCTGTGTGCTTTGGTGGTGATAATTGTAACGCCCCAGTTTTGCCAATTTTGTTTATTGAGTCGTTTTGATTATTTTATTATTATTTTATTTTATTTTCGACTTTTATGTGAAAATATGTTATTTTTCGGCGGGAATATATTTTATCGCGTTTTGGGATCGTTTGCGAGAAATTTGAGTGTAGGGGTATTTTGGGCATTTGGGTGTATTTTGATTAAGTTAGAATAAATAGAAAGAATAGTGAGAAAGAGAGAAAAACCAGAATTTTAGAGAAGAAGAAAAGAGAAGAGAAAGAAGAAAAGAGAGAAAAACTTGTGAAGGAAGAAATCAATCTCCCGACTTTCTAGAACGCGAATTTATCGGGTAAGGGTGCGAAACTCGATTATACTATGATTGTGTATGATTATGTATGTTTTGTGTGGATGTTTTGGTTGGTTTTCAATATGTTTCCGTTTATGCCGTATTTGACGAAATCGATAGAAACCAATGTTTTTACGGTCGAAAAGTCGTATAAATACATGTGTTGGTTAGTTAGATGTATGTGAGCTGCTGTTTGAAGTTTCACGAAGTTTGGTTATGTTTCGGTTAGTTTTCGGTATGTTTCCGTTGTTGTTTCCGTTTAGGTCGAATTATGGGAAATTGATAGAAAACGATGTTTTCACGGTTAGAATTCGAAATAAATTACGTAGTTGTATCGAGGAAGGTTAGGTCGTCGTATGTCGTGCTTTTTATTCGATTTGGTGAAGTTTAAAAATTCTGGTTTTTGAAAGGTTGAAATTTAATCGAAAAATCGAACGTCGTAGAAATTTCGTTTAAGTGTTCTAAATTGTTCTTATGTATTTGGTGTTTATGAGTATATGTTTGTTTCGGTGAAAATGTTCGATTTAGTCGAGTTTTTGGGTGTTTCGGAAAAGGACAGCATAGGTGTAATGGAGAAAATCTGGTTTTTTGTGAAAAACAGGGTTAGGGATCGATACATAATCCCAGGGATCGATCCCTACTGTGAAAATTGGGAAAAATGGAATTTTACTATAGCAGGGATCGATACATGCGAGTTAGGGATCGATACCTACTGTGCTGCACCAGAAAATTCTGTTTTTCGGGGAAACTTCGGAAATTCATATCTTTTGATCCGTAGCTCGGACTGGGACGTTCTTTATACCGTTGGAAAGCTTATGAAATGTTCTTTCATATAAAAATGGGCTTTTAGATTGTTGGCCGATTTAATTATGTCTGAAATTGGGAATAGTGTCGATTCTCGACTTTTGTCGTTTTAAATGGTGCGTAATTGACGTTTATTATGTGATATGTTTGTGCTTTGGATATGTATGCCTTGTGTGCTGCTGTGATGATGATTTGTGGCCGAGAGGCAAGAAAATGCTAAGTGTTGCATTTGTTTAGATATGCATGATTATTGATGTGTGTGAGCATGCAATGTGAATGTCATGAGTCATTGTATGCCAAGCATCATCGTGCATTGTTGAACGTCCTGAGTGACGGTTTGATTCCAGAGGGAATCTGCTATAACACCGTGGGCCTCGAAAACATGAGGCGCTGCCTGAGGACTTAAAGCGGTGGTTATAGACGATTGTGGGCTCCTTTGGAGACTTAAAGCAATCCTTAACGTCGTGTGCCTCGAAAATATGAGGCGCTGCCTGAGGACTTAAAGCGACGGGTGAACATCGTAGACCCGACGGGGTGTTATTGGCTACGTCCCAGTAACGAGCGATGATTCCAATAGTTCCTGGGGAACTAATGAATTACAAGGTTGGAAGTCGGTACCGCATGGCATGTGCATAGAGTCGTTGTGTCGGTCTATGTGCATTGCATAAATCATGAGTAATTATGCATCAATATGTTTGATTGCATTGTGAATGTTTGATGTGAGGTGGTATACGATAAGTGAGAATTGTACTGTGTGATGTTATGTGTGACTGTCGAGCATTTGTGGTGAGAATGTGTTGCTTGTGTATTTTTGTGTTAATATATATAATTTTATGCAATTATATTATGGTCGTTTTTCTCACCCTTCTGCTGTTTTATAACGCTCTATGAGGCGTTGCAGATTAGGTTTGTTGGAGATATTCTTTTTGTGAAGCGTGGCGTCTTCATTCTTTTGTCGGTCGGCTCTGATATGTGACTCCGGGTAGTTAGGGTGGCCGTTGGCGATTGTTTTGTATATCTGATGTTATATTTTGGTTGTACATGTATATTTGATGTATGACAAACATGTTTATATGTATATATGTTATTCAGATATTAGATTTTCCGCTTTAATTCTAATTTCTGAAAAGTGGGAGTAAGGAACAAAGTTCCCTCTGTTTGCATGCTACCCCACGTTGCATATCTTTATGGGCAGGTGTTGTATGAATTGTTTGGTTTCAATTGATGTGATTTCCCCGTCTATGCCATGATAATTTAAATGTACTCTGATCGAATTTGGAATTTTCTTTTATTGCTTTAATTGCATGCTAATTGGGGGTATAGATTGGGGGCGTCACATTAAGTGGTATCAGAACCAATGTTCGGTTTGTCCGACCATGTTGTTGTGTATGTTGTGTTAGTTGTGTCTGGCATATTGGGCGAATTATGTTGGACGAGTGGTTGTTTAACCATAGTTTCTGTGTTTGGACGAACAGAATATGGCTGGAAGAGGTGTTGCTGCTATGACTGCGGCCATGCAAGCTATGGCGCAAGCAATGCAGAATTTACCCAATGCTGCGGCGGACGAGGAGTCGCGTAGTATGGATAAGTTTCAGAAGAATAATCCACCGAGCTTCAATGGCACTCATGATCCTGATGGAGCACAGATTTGGCTGAAGAAGATTGAGAAGATCTTCCGTTTTATTAGGTGTTCCGAGGACCAGAAAGTGCAGTTTGGTACTCATGTGTTGGAAAAGGAAGCTGAAGACTGGTGGGCGAATGCTTCTCAGAGGTTTGAGGAGGACGAAACAGTGGTTACATGGGCTGTGTTCAAAGATGCTTTTCTTGAAAAGTATTTTCCGGAAGATGAAAGAGGTAAAAAGGAAATTGAATTTCTTGAACTGAAGCAGGATAATTCCTCTGTTGCAGATTATGCTGCTAAGTTTGAGGAACTTGTGAAGTTCTGTCCTAATTATAATACGGCTGGTTCGGAGAGGTCTAAGTGTTTGAAATTTGTGAATGGTTTGAGGCCAGAAATCAAGCAGGGTATCGGTTATCAGGAGATCAGGCAGTTTCCAGTGTTGGTGAACAAAAGTAGGATTTTTGATGAAGATAGTAAAGCCCGTTCTGCTCACTATAAAAGTGTAAGTGACAGGAAGGGAAAACAGCAAGTTCGTGGGGGTCCATATGTGACACCAGTGGACAAGGGAAAACAAAAGGGTTATGTTGATCGCAGGTTTGGTGGAGGAGGTTCTGGCTCTATTAGGTGTTTTAAGTGTGGTGGTTTAGGTCATCGCCAGAATGAATGTCGGAAGGGTATGGGTAAGTGTTCTGATTGTGGAGGCGAAGGGCATGTTTTAGCTGATTGTAAAAGGAAGAATGTGGTGAAATGTTATAATTGTGGGGAAGTTGGTCACGTTAGTACGAGGTGCACGAAACCAAGGCAGGCTCAACCTGGAGGAAAAGTGTTTTCATTGGCGGGGACTCAGACCTCAAATGCAGATCGTCTGATTAGAGGTACTTGCTTTATTAATAATATGCCTTTAATTGCTATTATTGATACTGGAGCGACTCATTCGTTTATTTCGTCTGAGTGCGCGAAGAGTTTGAATCTGGCGTTGTCTGTGATGGATTTTGAGATGGTTATTGATACTCCAGCGATGGGGTCAGTAACTACTTCTTTGGTTTGTCTAAGTTGTCCTTTAGCCATTTATGGTAAAGACTTTGTGATGGATTTGGTGTGTTTACCATTGGAAGGTTTAGATGTGGTGTTGGGAATGAACTGGTTGCAATTTAATCGGGTTCACATTGATTGTTATCATAAGCTAGTAAGGTTTCCTTCTCTTGAGGAAGACGAAGGCTCGAGTTTCTTATCTACCAAAGAGTTGAAGAGACTTTTGGCGGATGAGGCTCAGTTGTTCGGTGTGTTTGCATCATTGTCGGTGGAGAGTAAAGTTTCTCTTGAAGTGTTTCCTGTTGTGTGTGAATTTCCTGAGGTGTTTCCTGAAGATATTTCAGATGTGCCGCCGGAGAGAGAAGTGGAATTTTCAATAGATCTAGTTCCTGGTACTAGACCTGTTTCTATGGCACCTTATAGAATGTCGGCATCTGAATTGGTGGAGTTGAAAAAGCAGTTGAATGAGTTGTTGGAAAAGAGGTTTGTAAGACCAAGTGTTTCTCCTTGGGGTGCTCCAGTTTTGTTGGTGAAAAAGAAAGATGGGAGTATGCGATTATGTATTGATTATCGCCAGTTGAACAAAGTGACGATTAAGAACAAGTATCCGCTTCCAAGGATCGATGACTTGATGGATCAACTGGTAGGTGCAAGTGTGTTTAGTAAGATTGATTTGAGATCGGGGTATCATCAGATAAGGGTGAAAGAAGAGGATATTCAGAAGACGGCCTTTAGAACACGGTACGGTCATTATGAATATTCTGTGATGCCGTTCGGGGTTTCTAATGCGCCTGGTGTGTTTATGGAATACATGAATCGTATTTTCCACGAGCATTTGGATCATTTTGTGGTGGTGTTTATTGATGATATTTTAATCTATTCTAAGTCTCGTGAGGAACATGCAGAGCATTTGCGAATTGTTTTGCAGGTTTTGAAGGAAAGGAAGCTTTTTGCAAAATTGTCCAAGTGTGAATTCTGGTTGTCTGAGGTGAGTTTTCTTGGGCACGTAATTTCAGGTAATGGTATTGCTGTGGATCCATCTAAAGTAGAAGCAGTTCTACAATGGGAGGCTCCTAGATCCGTTACTGAAATTCGAAGTTTTCTAGGGTTGGCTGGTTATTATCGGAGGTTCATTGAAGGTTTTTCTAAGCTAGCATTACCTTTGACGCAGTTGACTTGTAAGGGCAAAGCGTTCATTTGGGATATTCAGTGTGAAGAGAGTTTTTGTGAGCTGAAGAGAAGATTGACGACAGCTCCGATTCTGATTTTACCGAATCCTAATGAACCATTTGTTGTGTATTATGATGCTTCTTTAATTGGTCTGGGTGGTGTTTTGATGCAGGAAGGTAAAGTTGTAGCTTATGCTTCCAGGCAATTAAGAGTTCATGAGAAAAACTATCCTACTCATGATCTTGAATTAGCGGCTGTGGTTTTTGTGTTGAAGATTTGGAGGCACTATCTCTATGGTGCAAGGTTCGAAGTCTTTAGTGATCATAAAAGCTTGAAATATCTATTTGATCAGAAAGAGTTGAACATGAGGCAACGGAGATGGTTGGAATTCTTGAAAGACTACGACTTTGGCTTGAATTACCATCCTGGTAAAGCTAATGTGGTAGCCGATGCATTGAGCCGTAAATCTTTGCATATGTCCGCATTGATGGCGAAAGAGTGGGAACTTTTGGAATCATTTAGGGACTTGAGTTTGGTTTGTGAAGTGACGTCGGTCAGTGTGAAGCTTGGAATGTTGAAAGTTAATAATGAATTTTTGTCGTCGATTAATGAGAAACAAAAACAGGATTTGAAATTCGTGGATTTGATGATGAATGAGAATGTGGATTTCAAAGTTGATAATTTTGGTGTTTTGAGATTTCGTGGTCGTATTTGCATTCCTGATGATGCGGAGTTGAAAAGAATGATTTTAGAGGAAGGACACCGGAGTAATTTGAGTATTCATCTGGGTGCGAATAAGATGTACCAAGATTTGAGGAAGATTTTCTGGTGGTCTGGTTTGAAAAGAGATGTGGCTCAGTTTGTTTATGCTTGTTTAACTTGTCAGAAATCGAAAGTGGAACATTTGAGGCCTAGTGGTTTGTTGCAACCGTTGGACATTCCTGAGTGGAAATGGGATAGCATTTCTATGGATTTTGTAACGGGGTTACCGAATACTCAGCGTGGGCATAATGCTCTTTGGGTGATCGTGGATAGACTGACTAAATCGGCGCATTTCATTCCGATTGACATCAGTTTTTCTTTGGAACGATTAGCTGAGATTTATATCGGAGTGGTTGTGAAATTGCATGGTGTTCCTTTAAGTATTGTTTCTGATCGAGATCCTAGGTTCACATCGAGATTTTGGGAAAGTTTACAGAAGGCTTTGGGTTCTAGATTGAGGTTGAGTTCGGCTTATCATCCGCAGACGGATGGTCAGACCGAAAGAACTATTCAGTCGTTGGAGGATTTGTTGAGATCGTGTGTTTTGGAACAAGGTGGTGCGTGGGACAGTTATCTTGCTTTGGTTGAGTTCACATACAATAACAGTTTCCATTCTAGTATTGGAATGGCACCTTTTGAGGCTTTATACAGACGAAGATGTAGAACGCCGTTGTGTTGGCACGAGACCGGTGAGAGTTCTGTGGTTGGACCGGAATTGGTACAACAGACGACGGAAAAGGTAAAGTTTATTCGTGAGAAAATGAAGGCTTCTCAGAGTAGACAAAAGAGTTATCATGATCGGAGACGAAAAGATCTTGAGTTTCAAGAGGGTGATCATGTATTTCTGAGGGTTACGCCGGTAACGGGTGTTGGGCGTGCGTTGAAATCTAAGAAACTTACTTCTCGATTTATTGGTCCTTACCAGATATCTGCGAGAGTGGGTGCCGTGGCTTATCGAGTGGCGTTACCGCCGAATCTGTCGAATTTGCATGATGTGTTTCATGTTTCACAGTTGCGGAAGTATGTTCCAGACCCTTCACATGTGATTCCGATGGACGAGGTAGAGGTAAGAGATAACCTTACGGTCGAGGCATTACCAGTTAGTATTTTGGATCGCGAGGTGAAGCGGTTGAGGGGTAAAGAGATTGCACTTGTGAAAGTGGCGTGGGGAGGCGCTGCTGATGGTAATCTGACGTGGGAGTTGGAGAGTAGGATGCGGGAGTCGTATCCAGAGTTGTTTGAATCAGGTAAGATTTTCGAGGACGAAAATTTCTAAGTGGGGGAGAATTGTAACGCCCCAGTTTTGCCAATTTTGTTTATTGAGTCGTTTTGATTATTTTATTATTATTTTATTTTATTTTCGACTTTTATGTGAAAATATGTTATTTTTCGGCGGGAATATATTTTATCGCGTTTTGGGATCGTTTGCGAGAAATTTGAGTGTAGGGGTATTTTGGGCATTTGGGTGTATTTTGATTAAGTTAGAATAAATAGAAAGAATAGTGAGAAAGAGAGAAAAACCAGAATTTTAGAGAAGAAGAAAAGAGAAGAGAAAGAAGAAAAGAGAGAAAAACTTGTGAAGGAAGAAATCAATCTCCCGACTTTCTAGAACGCGAATTTATCGGGTAAGGGTGCGAAACTCGATTATACTATGATTGTGTATGATTATGTATGTTTTGTGTGGATGTTTTGGTTGGTTTTCAATATGTTTCCGTTTATGCCGTATTTGACGAAATCGATAGAAACCAATGTTTTTACGGTCGAAAAGTCGTATAAATACATGTGTTGGTTAGTTAGATGTATGTGAGCTGCTGTTTGAAGTTTCACGAAGTTTGGTTATGTTTCGGTTAGTTTTCGGTATGTTTCCGTTGTTGTTTCCGTTTAGGTCGAATTATGGGAAATTGATAGAAAACGATGTTTTCACGGTTAGAATTCGAAATAAATTACGTAGTTGTATCGAGGAAGGTTAGGTCGTCGTATGTCGTGCTTTTTATTCGATTTGGTGAAGTTTAAAAATTCTGGTTTTTGAAAGGTTGAAATTTAATCGAAAAATCGAACGTCGTAGAAATTTCGTTTAAGTGTTCTAAATTGTTCTTATGTATTTGGTGTTTATGAGTATATGTTTGTTTCGGTGAAAATGTTCGATTTAGTCGAGTTTTTGGGTGTTTCGGAAAAGGACAGCATAGGTGTAATGGAGAAAATCTGGTTTTTTGTGAAAAACAGGGTTAGGGATCGATACATAATCCCAGGGATCGATCGCTACTGTGAAAATTGGGAAAAATGGAATTTTACTACAGCAGGGATCGATACATGCGAGTTAGGGATCGATACCTACTGTGCTGCACCAGAAAATTCTGTTTTTCGGGGAAACTTCGGAAATTCATATCTTTTGATCCGTAGCTCGGATTGGGACGTTCTTTATACCGTTGGAAAGCTTATGAAATGTTCTTTCATATAAAAATGGGCTTTTAGATTGTTGGCCGATTTAATTACGTCTGAAATTGGGAATAGTGTCGATTCTCGACTTTTGTCGTTTTAAATGGTGCGTAATTGACGTTTATTATGTGATATGTTTGTGCTTTGGATATGTATGCCTTGTGTGCTGCTGTGATGATGATTTGTGGCCGAGAGGCAAGAAAATGCTAAGTGTTGCATTTGTTTAGATATGCATGATTATTGATGTGTGTGAGCATGCAATGTGAATGTCATGAGTCATTGTATGCCAAGCATCATCGTGCATTGTTGAACGTCCTGAGTGACGGTTTGATTCCAGAGGGAATCTGCTATAACACCGTGGGCCTCGAAAACATGAGGCGCTGCCTGAGGACTTAAAGCGGTGGTTATAGACGATTGTGGGCTCCTTTGGAGACTTAAAGCAATCCTTAACGTCGTGTGCCTCGAAAATATGAGGCGCTGCCTGAGGACTTAAAGCGACGGGTGAACATCGTAGACCCGACGGGGTGTTATTGGCTACGTCCCAGTAACGAGCGATGATTCCAATAGTTCCTGGGGAACTAATGAATTACAAGGTTGGAAGTCGGTACCGCATGGCATGTGCATAGAGTCGTTGTGTCGGTCTATGTGCATTGCATAAATCATGAGTAATTATGCATCAATATGTTTGATTGCATTGTGAATGTTTGATGTGAGGTGGTATACGATAAGTGAGAATTGTACTGTGTGATGTTATGTGTGACTGTCGAGCATTTGTGGTGAGAATGTGTTGCTTGTGTATTTTTGTGTTAATATATATAATTTTATGCAATTATATTATGGTCGTTTTTCTCACCCTTCTGCTGTTTTATAACGCTCTATGAGGCGTTGCAGATTAGGTTTGTTGGAGATATTCTTTTTGTGAAGCGTGGCGTCTTCATTCTTTTGTCGGTCGGCTCTGATATGTGACTCCGGGTAGTTAGGGTGGCCGTTGGCGATTGTTTTGTATATCTGATGTTATATTTTGGTTGTACATGTATATTTGATGTATGACAAACATGTTTATATGTATATATGTTATTCAGATATTAGATTTTCCGCTTTAATTCTAATTTCTGAAAAGTGGGAGTAAGGAACAAAGTTCCCTCTGTTTGCATGCTACCCCACGTTGCATATCTTTATGGGCAGGTGTTGTATGAATTGTTTGGTTTCAATTGATGTGATTTCCCCGTCTATGCCATGATAATTTAAATGTACTCTGATCGAATTTGGAATTTTCTTTTATTGCTTTAATTGCATGCTAATTGGGGGTATAGATTGGGGGCGTCACAATAATATGTTACTCGTGTATTTTTGTGTTAATATATAATGTTATGCAATTATATTATGGTTGTTTTTCTCACCCTTCTGCTGTTTTATAACGCTCTATGAGGCGTTGCAGATTAGAGTTGCTGGAGGTATTCTTTTTGTGAAGCTTTGCGTCTTCATTCTTTTGTCGGTCGACTCTGATATGTGACTCCGGGTAGCTAGGGTGGCCGTTTGCGATTATTTTGTATATCTGATGATATATTTTGGTTGTACATATGCTACCTGATGTATGATAGACATGTTTATATGTATATATGTATATGTGTTATTCAGATTTTAGATCTTTCCGCTTTAATTCTAATTTCTGAAAAGTGGGTGTAAGGAACAAAGTTTCCTCTGTATGATTGCTACCCCACAGTTGCATATCTAAATGAGCAGGTGTTGTATGCGATGTTTTGTTACAGTTGATGTGATTTCTCCCTTTCTATGCCGCGAATTCAAATGTACTCTGACGAAATTTCGAATTTTCTTTTAGTGCTTTAATTGCATGTTAATTGGGGGTATAGATTGGGGGCGTCACATTAAGTGGTATCAGAGCCAGTCCGTGTCAGTTGTGTTTGTTGTGTCGGTTGTGTCTGGCATATTGGGCGAGTTGTGTTGGACGAGTTGTTGTTTAACCATAGTTTCTGTGTTTGGACGAACAGAATATGGCTGGTTGTAATGATGCTGCTTTGGCTGTGGCGATGGAGGCTATGGCACGAGCTGTGCAGGGTGCACCGAATGCTGCAGGAAATGATGAGTTTAGAAAGAATAAGCCGCCGGTCTTTAAAGGGAAGCATGATCCGGATGGTGCGCAGTTGTGGTTGAAAGAGATTGAGAGGATTTTCAGGGTGATGGATTGTGATGACGATGATGATAAGGTGAGGCTGGGCACTCATATGTTACATGAAGAGGCTGATGACTGGTGGGTCAGTACTCGTCAGGTGTTGGAAGCTGAGGAGGAGGAAGAAGAGATCACTTGGGAGGTGTTTAGCCGAGAGTTTCTAAGGAAGTATTTTCCCGAGGATGTCCGAGGAAAGAAGGAGATTGAGTTTCTAGAGCTAAAACAAGGTAATATGTCGGTTATTGACTATACTGCTAAGTTTGTGGAACTTGTGCAGTTTTATCCTCATTATGTGGAAGCGACTGCTGAATTTTCAAAGTGTGTGAAGTATGAAAGTGGTTTGCGTCATGAGATAAAGCAGGCTATTGGTTATCAGAGGATTCGAAGGTTTGCTGATTTGGTGGAATGCTGTAGGATTTATGATGAAGATAGTAAGGCTCGTTCTGCTCACTATAAAAGTGTAAGTGACAAGAGGGAAACAACAGTTCCGTGGTGGTCCGTATGTGTCACCGGCTGATAAAGGTAAACAAAGGGGAACTTTTGATCGAAGGTCAGGTGGAGGAGGTATGTCTAATCCTATTAGGTGTTTTGGATGTGGTGAATTGGGTCATCGCCAGCATGAATGTAAGAAGAAGTTGGATAAGTGTTCTAATTGTGGTGGTATTGGACATGTTCTAGCTGATTGTAAAAGGAAGAATGTGGTGAAGTGTTACAATTGTGGGGAACCTGGTCACATTAATTCGAAGTGTCCTAATTCGAAGAAAGCCCAGACTAGTGGGAAAGTGTTTTCATTGGCGGGAACTCAGACTTTAAGTGCTGATCGTCTGATAAGAGGTACTTGCTTTATTAATAATATGCCTTTAATTGCTATTATTGATACTGGAGCGACTCATTCGTTTATTTCGTCTGAGTGCGCGGAACATTTGAATCTTGGGTTGTCTTCGATGGATGGTGAGATGGTTATTGATACTCCAGCGATGGGGTCAGTAACTACTTCTTTGGTGTGTTTGAGTTGTCCTTTAGCCATTTATGGTAAAGACTTTGTGATGGATTTGGTGTGTTTACCGTTGGAAGGTTTAGATGTGGTGTTGGGAATGAATTGGTTGCAATTCAATCGGGTGCTCATTGATTGTTATCATAAGCTTGTAAGGTTTCCTTCTCTTGAGGAAGATGAAGACTCGAGTTTCTTATCTACCAAAGAGTTGAAGAGACTTTTAGCGGATGAAGCTCAGTTGTTTGGGTTGTTTGCTTCATTGACTGTGGATAGTCAAGTTTCTCTTGATGTGTTTCCTGTTGTGTGCGAATTTCCTGAGGTGTTTCCTGATGATATTTCAGATGTGCCGCCGGTGAGAGAGGTTGAATTTTCTATAGAGCTAGTTCCTGGTACTAGACCTGTTTCTATGGCACCTTATAGAATGTCGGCATCCGAATTGGTGGAGTTGAAAAAGCAGTTAAGTGAGTTGTTGGAAAAGAGGTTCGTGAGGCCAAGTGTTTCTCCTTGGGGTGCTCCAGTTTTGTTAGTGAAAAAGAAAGATGGGAGTATGCGATTATGTATTGATTATCGCCAGTTGAACAAAGTGACGATTAAGAATAAGTATCCGCTTCCAAGGATTGATGATCTGATGGATCAGTTGGTCGGTGCTTGTGTGTTTAGTAAGATTGATTTGAGATCGGGGTATCATCAGATAAGGGTGAAGGAAGAGGATATTCAGAAGACGGCCTTTAGAACATGTTACGGTCATTATGAATATTCAGTGATGCCGTTCGGGGTTTCTAACGCGCCTGGTGTGTTTATGGAATACATGAATCGTATTTTCCACGAGCATTTGGATCGTTTTGTGGTGGTGTTTATTGATGATATTTTAATCTATTCTAAGTCTCGTGAGGAACATGCAGAGCATTTGCGTATTGTTTTGCAGGTTTTGAAGGAAAGGAAGCTTTTTGCCAAATTGTCCAAGTGTGAATTCTGGTTGTCTGAGGTGAGTTTTCTTGGGCACGTAATTTCAGGTAATGGTATTGCTGTGGATCCATCTAAAGTGGAAGCAGTTCTACAATGGGAGGCTCCTAGATCCGTTACTGAAATTCGAAGCTTTTTGGGTTTGGCTGGTTATTACCGGAGGTTCATTGAAGGTTTTTCTAAGCTAGCTCTTCCTTTGACGCAGTTGACTTGTAAGGGCAAAGCATTCATTTGGGATATACAATGTGAAGAAAGTTTTTGTGAGCTGAAGAGAAGATTGACGACAGCTCCTATTCTGATTTTACCTGATCCTACTGAACCGTTTGTTGTGTACTGCGATGCTTCTTTAATTGGTTTGGGTGGTGTTCTGATGCAGGAAGGTAAGGTTGTAGCTTATGCTTCAAGGCAGTTAAGAGTTCATGAGAAAAACTATCCTACTCATGATCTTGAGTTAGCGGCTGTAGTTTTTATGTTGAAGATTTGGAGGCACTATCTCTATGGTGCAAGGTTCGAAGTCTTTAGTGATCATAAAAGCTTGAAATATTTATTTGATCAGAAAGAGTTGAACATGAGGCAGTGGAGATGGTTGGAATTCTTGAAAGACTACGACTTTGGCTTGAATTACCATCCTGGTAAAGCTAATGTGGTAGCCGATGCATTGAGCCGGAGATCGTTGCATATGTCAGCTTTAATGGTGAAAGAGTGGGAACTTTTGGAATCGTTCAGAGATTTGAGTTTGGTATGTGAAGTGACTTCGGATAGTGTAAGGCTTGGAATGTTGAAGGTTACTAATGAATTTTTGTTGTCGGTTAGTGAGAAACAAAAGCTGGATTTGAAATTCGTTGATTTGATGAGGAATGAGAATGTGGATTTCAAGGTGGATAATTTTGGTGTTTTGAGGTTTCGTAGTCGTATTTGCATTCCTGATGATGCGGAGTTGAAAAGAATGATTTTGGAGGAAGGACACAGGAGTAACCTAAGTATTCATCCGGGAGCGAATAAGATGTACCAAGATTTGAAGAAGATTTTCTGGTGGTCTGGTTTGAAAAGGGATGTGGCTCAGTTTGTGTATGCATGTTTGACTTGTCAGAAATCAAAAGTGGAACATTTGAGGCCTAGTGGTTTGTTGCAACCGTTGGATATTCCTGAGTGGAAGTGGGATAGCATTTCGATGGATTTTGTGACGGGATTACCGAACACTCAGCGTGGGCATAATGCTATTTGGGTGATTGTGGACAGGCTGACTAAATCGGCGCATTTCATTCCGATTGACATCAGTTTTTCTTTGGAGAGGTTAGCGGAGATCTATATCAGTGTGCTTGTGAAATTGCATGGGATTCCATCAAGTATTGTTTCTGATCGAGATCCTAGGTTTACATCGAGATTTTGGGAAAGTTTACAGAAGGCTTTGGGTTCTAGATTGAGGTTGAGTTCGGCTTATCATCTGCAGACGGATGGTCAGACCGAAAGAACTATTTAGTCTTCGGAGGATTTGTTGAGAGCGTGTGTTTTGGAACAAGGTGGTGCGTGGGACGGTTATCTTGCTTTGATTGAGTTCACGTATAATAACAGTTTCCATTCTAGTATTGGAATGGCACCTTTTGAGGCCTTATATGGACGAAGATGTCGAACGCCGTTGTGTTGGCACGAAACAGGTGAAAGTTCGGTGGTTGGACCGGATTTGGTGCAACAAACGACGGAAAAGGTAAAATTTATTCGTGAGAAAATGAAGGCTTCTCAGGATAGACAAAAGAGTTATTATGATCGGAGACGGAAGGATCTTGAGTTTCAAGAGGGTGATCACGTATTTCTGAGAGTTACGCCGGTAACGGGTGTTGCTCGTGCTTTGAAATCTAAGAAGCTTACTTCTCGATTTATTGGTCCTTACCAGATATCTGCGAGAGTTGGTGCTGTGGCGTATCGTGTGGCGTTGCCGCCGAATCTGTCGAATTTGCATGATGTGTTTCATGTTTCACAGCTTCGGAAGTATGTTCCGGACCCTTCACATGTGATTCCGATGGACGAGGTTGAGGTAAGGGATAACCTTACGGTCGAGGCATTACCGGTTGGTATTTTGGATCGCGAGGTGAAGCGGTTGAGGGGCAAAGAGATTGCACTTGTGAAAGTGGCGTGGGGAGGCGCTCCTGAGGGAAATTTGACGTGGGAGTTAGAGAGTAGGATGCGGGAGTCGTATCCAGAGTTGTTTGTATCAGGTAATATTTTTGAGGACGAAAATTTCTAAGTGGGGGAGAGTTGTAACGCCCCAGTTTTGCCAGTTTTATTTTTATTGAGTCTTTTTTATTATTTTATTATTATTTTATTTTATTTTCGACTTTTGTGTGAAAATATGTGATTTTTAGTCGTGAATATATTTTATCGCGTTTCGGGAACATTTGCGAGATATTTGAGTGTGGGGGTATTTTGGGCATTTCATAGATATTTGGATAAGTTAGTAAGAATAGAAAATAGAAAAGGGAAAGAAAGAAAAATAGAGAGAAAGAAAGGAGAAAGAAGGAAAAAGAGAAGAAAAGAGGAGAAGAGAGAAAATTGGAGAAGTGTGGAAAAATCATCAAGAGCAAGTTGTAGAGTCGATTAAATCGGGTAAGGGTGCGAAACTCGATTATTCTATGATTGTATACGATTATGTATGCGTGTTTGTTGTTAATTTTGGATGAATTGGAGTAAATTGAGTAAAAACCCATATTTGGTAAAATTGGTTAGAAATTGATTTGAATGTGTCGAAACTTGTGTTGATTGTGTTTTAGATTGTCTATACATGTTTGTTGTGCATTGTTACACTTCTATTTGGTGATTTTCTGAGTTTTAGGGGAGAAATTGGATGATTGGGGTGGAAAAAAACGCAGAAATTGTTCTGCAGAATTTTTCTGGGTCTGTCCTGGCCATACGCGTAAGGGACTTGCCAATACGCGTATGAGCCAAGGCGTTACGCGTAACATTGTGCTGTTTTGGGGGCATTACGCGTATGAATTGCTTGTTTTACCGGCCCTCTGGTGATACGCGTAAGGGCGAGGGGCATACGCGTAAGGTTTTTGAAAACGTGATTTTGTGAAGAGAAATTGGTTCTGCCCATACGCGTATGGACATGGGTGATACGCGTATGAGCAGAGGGATTGCAAAAATGTGATTTTTCAAAATGTTGTTTTCGGTTTTGTCCGTAACTTTGGTTCCGATTATCCGATTTTTGTATTCTTGGTGTCGTTGGAAAGGTATCGAGTCGTACTTTGTGATTATGAGGTTTTGAGAATTGTTAGCCGATTAAATTTTGTAGGAAAATATGAATAGTGTCGAATCTCGACTTTTTTCGTTTTAATGGTGCGTATTTGACGTGTATTATGTTATATGTTTGTGCTTTGAATGTGTATGCCTTATGTGCTGTTGTGATGATGATTTGTGGCCGAAAGGCAAGAAAATGATAAGTGTGGTATTTGATGATATATGAATGATTATGAATGGGTGTATGTATACAATGTGAATGTCATGAGTCATTGTATGCCAAGCATCATAATGTGCATTGTGGAAACGTCCTGAGTGACGGTTTGATTCCCGAGGGGAATATGCTATAACATCGTGTGCCTCAAAAATATGAGGCGATGCCTGAGGACTTAAAGCGATGGGTATAGACGATTGTGGGCTCCTTTGGAGATTAAAGCAATCCTTAACGTCGTGTGCCTCGAAAATATGAGGCGATGCCTGAGGACCTAAAGCGACGGGTGAACATCGTAGGCCCGACGGGGAGTTACTTGAGATTCTCAGTAACGAGCGATGGTTCCAATAGTTCCTGAGTGGACTAATGACGTGACATGATGTGACAAAGGAAGTCAGTACCGCTTGGCATGTGCATAGAGTCGTGGTGTCGGTCTCTGTGCATTTGCATTCATCATGAGTCATTTGTGTAGGAATTGTGAATGTGATTTAATGAGATGGAATATGTGTGATTGTGATGTGAATGATTGATGTGCTGTGATATATGATACGTGAGAATCGTACTGTGTGCTGTTATAATTGATCTGTGTGCTTTGGTGGTGAGAATATGTTACTCGTGTATTTTTGTGTTAATATATAATGTTATGCAATTATATTATGGTTGTTTTTCTCACCCTTCTGCTGTTTTATAACGCTCTATGAGGCGTTGCAGATTAGAGTTGCTGGAGGTATTCTTTTTGTGAAGCTTTGCGTCTTCATTCTTTTGTCGGTCGGCTCTGATATGTGACTCCGGGTAGCTAGGGTGGCCGTTTGCGATTATTTTGTATATCTGATGATATATTTTGGTTGTACATATGCTACCTGATGTATGACAGACATGTTTATATGTATATATGTATATGTGTTATTCAGATTTTAGATCTTTCCGCTTTAATTCTAATTTCTGAAAAGTGGGTGTAAGGAACAAAGTTTCCTCTGTATGATTTCTACCCCACAATTGCATATCTAAATGAGCAGGTGTTGTATGCGATGTTTTGTTACAGTTGATGTGATTTCTCCCTTTCTATGCCGCGAATTCAAATGTACTCTGACGAAATTTTGAATTTTCTTTTAGTGCTTTAATTGCATGTTAATTGGGGGTATAGATTGGGGGCGTCACAAGTGTGGGCTGAGATCCTTCCAAAATAAGCCTGAATATGTGTCTGGGGACACGTATTGCCATGATATTTGTCAAAAGTGGGTGGCTTGAACTTTGGAGGAATTCTGACCCCTGGTACCAGACCCAATTTATTAACATCAATGCCCAGAGAATTCTTGCATCCAGCATCCAACATACCTTCTGTCATTGGGATTACCCATATCAGCATCCAGCAAGGTGAATTGGTCTTCCTGAGCATCTTCCTGAACAACACCAGCATTTCTGACATTTCCATTACCCAGATTACCATTAGGAGGAGGATTTCCAACAGGAAGAGGAGTGCCATGTGTCTGTGAATTGTCAACCTGATTACCTCCCAGCGTGGTCTCTGGACGCTCGACCAGAAGTCTCAATCTCTCTTGAGTCTGTGCCATACCAGTCATGAGAGTCATGAACTGGTCGATGCGTGCCCTCATCTCAGCCAAATCACTCTGCATTTGATCCATGATCTTAGCCTGGTTTCTACGAGTTGCGTATCGGTGGACGTGATTCTCAGCAATAATGCCTGAAACCAAATAAAGGTTAGAGACCCTGCAACGAGTACCTGAAAAGCAAGCAACAAAATGCAAAATGATATGCAATGCAATGCAAATGCCATGTTTATCATTTCCGAGGTGCTCTACACCCTGATTCCAATCTTAACCACAGAAATCTAAAGATCAGAAATCGTGATGTGAAGAGACGTGTCGTGGCTATGTGCTTGTGTATAGAGAACTGCCAAAGGAAAATTTCTGAATAAACTGTTCATTTCAATTAAAAAGGAACCAGACATACACATATCGTTCAACAATGAGTTCAAACAACATACATCAAAATAGTGGATTCATCAACAAGCCTGATGATATCCATCAACAAAATTACATTAAGAAAGAGAGAAAAACTGTCATTCTGATAGCTCTAAATCCTTCAACTTTTCGCTTGAATACTTGACTTCCTCGAAGAGTATGTGAGTGCGCTGGTGATTTGGTCTTTCGATTAACTCCTTAATCATAACATCTCTCTTTTCTAAGGCTTCAGTCAGCGAGTCCATATGCATCATAAGAGCTTCATCATCACAGACTCCTTTGTGCCTCTTCACACCGGCTTGCATCTTGAGTTTCCCCATATCTGCCATAGCCTCTTCAAGCTCCTTCTTGGAAGTCTTCAGCTCCTCTCTGGCACTTACCAATTGCTCTTGACTTTTACCAAGGTTCTCCCGATACTTTCTCCGCTGTTCATGTGCCTTTTTAAGCTCGTCATCCTTGATCTTCAGCTGTTCCTGCAACTCTGCATTTTCGATCCTAACCTCATCCCAGGCTTGCTGAAACTTGGCTAGCGTATCCTTGGTCTGAGCTAAAGTCTGTTTGGTCTTCTTATGAGCTTGAGTGGCAGCGTCGACACCTTTACTAATTTTCTGGATATGTTGAGCTCTTTCGGCGAAATCCTTTTCTCTTGCAGCTAAGATTCTTTCGGCGTCTTGGGCCTTATGCTCCAATTCTTTGTTGGCATGCAGAGCGTTTTGAAGAAGACTACTCAGATCTGAATTCTCCACCCGAAGCTCCTTCACCAACTTCTGCAGCTTGTCAAACTCCTCGATGGCTACCGTGGTAGGTTGCTCTGGCATTACAGGATATAAAGGGGGTTCCTTTGAAAAAGGCAAGAGTAATTTGTTCACCTTCATTTCAATCCATCTTTCATAATCAGGATAAGACCTGCAATCCATTTTTCCAAAAACTATTTTTCCTGTTTTGCGCTGGTGACCCCAAGCATTCACAATTTCTCGCAACATTTCCTCATTTTCAGTCCCTGTAAAGAACAAAGATTTCTCAACATCCTGATCTGTGGGAGGAGACCTGGAAGCATATCCAAACTTTCTAATGGCCAGGATCGGGTTATAGTTGATTCCCCATTTCCTGACAATTAGAGGCACATTGGGAAAGTTCCCAGAACTGGTGATAATCTCTATTCCCATCAACTTACGATCGAACCAGACAATGTTATCAGCAGTTAATCCCATTATCCGCTTGGACCATTTTAAGGAATCCTTTGTTTCTACAAAAGCATCTGCTTGAGGTAAATGTTTCAAAAACCAATGAGATAAAAGTGGAGTGCAACAATTGACATATCCTCCCCTTCTTTTTTCATTCTTGAAGTGCACAGAGTAGTAAAAATCTCCTAACAAAGTGGGAACCGGATTCTTGAGAACAAAAACTCTTATAGCCTGCATATCCACAAAATCTTGTTGATTAGGGAAAAGAACAATGCCATATATGCACAAAGCCAGGATGGAATTATAAACTGCCCAATTCTTTGCTTCAGCAGCCTCTTGAGCTTGACTGGTAAGAAAGGCTAAGTGAAAACCTTTGACCCCACTTTTGATAGCCACATTTCCTTTTAGCACTGAATCGTTCACCTGTACCGCAGCTGCAATCTCCTCTATGCTAGGATGACTACCGGAAAAGAAAGGCACTGCTGATTCGACCGAAATTCCCAAAATAAATGAGAACTCTTCCAAAGTTGGCATCAAAATGTAATCAGGAAAAAGAAAACATCTCAACGAAGGCTCATAAAACTGTAGCAAAGTGTGAAGAGCATCATGTTTATACTGTGTGATTCTGCGGACCATCTAAACCAATTTCCCATATTTCTTCTGGAAGTTGACAAGAACACCCGGGTCAGCCATAGCTATCACCCTATGCAATAAATCCAAAGTAGGTTCTGGGAACTTGTAGGCAACATTGCTCTTTCTCTTGAGAACTGTCTCTGTCGAGCCCATTGATTGGAATCAGAAGTGTAATAAGCACCTGTAAATGACAAACATGAATGTTATGACATGATAATGTAATGCAAAAGGGCATGATATCAGCGTGCTCTGTGTGTGTGCTGGACTGTGTGCACAGTGTCTGTACAAATCTGAGAATAATACTGTAGATAGAAACCCACTGACTGTAACAAGTTACATCATCTGTCTGTGAAAATACCAGGATATCAGGGTATGTGGGAGGCATGGTCACCTGCAGACCTGTAAACACCCGCCCATACTCACATGTGGGTACTAGAACAGCGGTTCCTCAGTTTCGGATTCTCTATTTTGAGAAGCAATAGCACATTCAGCCCATAGGATACAATGCTATCGCCAAACAAAGAGATCGTCCACTGATTCCCCAAAAATAAAGGCCATCCTATGCAAGTTCCAAAGTGGTCCCTCGGGTGCGAATGGGTTTGCCACAGAATGTTGGCTGCCACTGTCACCACTAAAGAGGGATGTTTCCACTAAGGTCCTCAATGATCGATCACCAGAGTCGACAACTTTCTAGGTTAACACTCCGAAATGCAAAAGACGCGCAAATTAGAGCATCTCCCAAGAAAACCTCGTCTGGTTGTGAATTTCGTGTAAACCATACGTACCAAGACACTACATAGGCCACACTACCGTTCACTCTAGTCATATGTATGTACTCAAGCCTGTGTAATGTGCTTATCTCTCAGAATACCCATCCCGCCAAACAGAAAACCAGCACAACACAGTCTAGTATAATAATGATATGTAATGTAAAAATGCAATAAATACAGTAATACAGTAAAACAATAATACAGTAAATAGAAATACAATAAAAACAGTAAATACAGCATCAAAGTAAACACCCAATGAAAGAAAAACAGACAAGCGCTAGGATTGACTCGCTTAAAGAACCAGAGATTCTGGTCTCCTAGGGTCCCCAGCAGAGTCGCCAGCTGTCGCTCCCGAGATTTTCATCCAAGTACAAACGCGAAAGTGGCATCGAAACAGAGTCTTTAGCAATGTGTATTTATCCCAAGAGAGGGAAAGGAAACACTGCATAAACCTGAGGGAAGGAAAGGGCATGGTCTTGCGACCAAGAGAACTGGGTTCGGGAGTCGGTTACGCGAAGGGAAGGTATTAGCACCCCCACGTGTCCATCGTACCCGATGGGATCCACGCTTGTTGTCTCGATCAAAGGGTGTCGTCTACTGGAGCTCCACTGCTAGAGAACTGGAAATGAAAGGCAGAAAAGAAGGGGAAAAAAGAAAGGAGAGAGAACAAGAAGCAAATGTAGGGAAAATAAAAGAAGTGCTTGAATGGGCCCTACCCCACTGCCTACGTATCTCATCGAGAACATGAGAATCAGAGCGACGTAGTTCCCCTCAGCTAAGGGAAAGTTTTTTTTATTTTTTAGTGGAAACGTCAGAGTGCGCGTTCCAACAGTTAGGTGTTGCAGCTCGCTGTAGGGAGACTTAAGCGTTACCTGTTTGCGGTAGAACGGACATGACGAATCCTTAAGGAATAGAATGAAGGAGATGAGAAGAGAGTTGTTTGTTTTTATCTTTTAAGAAAGAAGTGTTTTGATTATTTTATGTTTTGGAACACGTATTGTATTTAAGTCCTTCATGTAGGATCGAATGCCTCGCATATCGACCCAAGACGGGACGTACGCTAAATATTCTAAGAAAATGAGAGAAGACCCCTCACCTCCTTATTCCCACATGAAAGGCTCAAATACAATGCATGATATGCCTTTTATTAAGTGTTTTTGATTTTGTTTCAAGGTGAGAAGAAGAGAGACTCAAAAGGTTGAGAAGGGTAAAATCTAATGAGGGAGGCTAAGACTCAAACCCTAAAGTTATCATACATGGATGTTCCAATGGTTAATGTGGTTTAAGAAACCTAATCCTAAGATAAAGGAGAAGAAGAATGAATTAAACAACTCACGTCTAAAGTAGAAGATGAGTTGTAACTCAAAAAGGGGAAGAAAGAAGTTATTCAAGGAAAGCATATAAATGCTCATCATGATCACAAGTAGAATGATTAAAGGAGATAAGAGAAAATAGAAGAAAGAAGTGTATGTGGAAGCATATACACACACTTACTTACCATTAGCACCTACATAAAAAGGTTAGTTCAAAAACTATTTACAAGTAGTGAAATAAGGAAAGAACAACAAGTAATGATCAAACAAATTAAGAATCAATGAATAAAGATCCTAAGAGATGAAAATCATTCAAGGTCAGAACCTATGCTCTAAGGATGTTCTCTAATGTTAAGATATCAAACATGCACTAACTATTCACAATCAAATGTCCTAAACATCAAAGAAGTGCACTATGGAAGGAATAGATGAGGAATGAGTGGAAATGCAAAGTGAACATGCAAACATGCTTCACAAAAGATCAAGGTCAGAACCATATACCATTTATAAATGTCTCACAATGCATATGAATCATCATACAAATCATGGATGCAATGATACAAGTAGAGGAAGTAAGATGAAGAAGAGATAAGGAAGAAAGAAACAATTTCCAATTAGATGCACAAAGTGACATACCAAAAGTGAATAGCATGTGAAATGATTAACGAATGCATATGGGCAGTGGCATACTATTAATGAGATGCAAATGGAATATATGAAATGGCATACAAAAATGCACACATAAAACATGTAGAGCTTAAGAAGAGAAGATGTAAGAATCAGGACAAAAATATTCATGTAAGGATGACATTTAGAACAATTATGTACAAATGAAAAAGAATGAAAACAAATGACCTATAATCATGGTTCAAGATTACCTATAATATCATACTAATGACCTATAATATCATACAAAGTGAACACAAGAGGTGGCACAAGTGCCTCAACAAAATCATATGAGAATGAAGTAGAAGAAGGTGCATACATGTAACTTCAAATGCAAGGCATCAAACAAATATCAAAGCACATGATAAAATTGTAAAAAAAGGTCCTAAACAATCCAAGTCAGAATCAAAAACATGTATGAAAAACTCATGGCAAAACTCAAAAGAAAAGTGCCTCAAAAGGCCTCATGAAAACACATTGAAACACACCACAAAATGCTCAAATAAGAACTCCTAAGCACATGATAAAATGACTTTAAAAATAAAAAGAAAATTGTTTTAGATGATTCAAGATGTCCTTTAATCAGTGTAAAAAGAATGAGTCAAAAATGTTGTATGAGATGGGAGAAATAAAATGCACAAGTTCAAGTGTCAAAGAAAGGTTCAAATGAAAAAGAAATTGAAAAGAAATTGTGGAAATATGCTCAAAAATTACTAGAACCAGAATTAAAAATAATAGAAAATTATTTAAATGCATAAAGAACACACATGAATTAATTTGGGATTTTTTAGAGTTTATTTGGTATTTTTACTAAAAAGAAATCAAAACAATATATGAAAGAAAAACAAAAAACAAAAGAAACGGAGTAGGGGTGCAGCGAAAGCAATTTGCCAGTTAAAATATGTTTGGGCTCAAGCAAGGGGGGTGTGAAAATCAATTATAACCCAATCCAATAAAAGCGTGTTTGTGTGTGATAGAGTGCACATGCAGTTATATGTGGGTTCAATCAGGGACATAGGATCAAGCAGTCAACCATCATCAAGAAAATTATAGCAATCATACGGATGAGAACGTGTGTACATGTTAATCACCAAACACACGCACACATGCAAGCGTCTGAAATAAGAAAAAAAAGAACACGTGAGAGACCACACATTCATTAATGTGTTGGCAAAATAAAGAGCGTTGGATCAATGTCAATGCAAGATTATCAAGTAAGTACACACATCAAGCGAATTAGATTTAAAGTCCACAATAGGTAACATGCACGCACACACATAGAAGTCACTCAGGTTAAAAAATATGCACGTGAGAGGGAGGGTGGATCATTTATGTGTTGGCATGATCCTGGCCGTTCACACGCACAAATCAAGCGATCACAACTTAAAGTTGAGAAACCCTAGCCTTAAACCTCACCGGCCGGAGAAGGACCTCCGGTCATCTTCTCCGGCGATACGCCACCACCTGCAACTTTCACACTTTCTAGAAATTGCCAAAACGTACATCAAAATTAAGAGGAAGTTGAGGAGATCACAAATCCATATTTAGTTTCCACAAATCATGCATATACACAGCAAACCGAACCAAAACATCTTGCCCTAGAAAATGATTCTAAGCATCTAGAGTGCCTATCACTAGCCAGAACTCACACTGCTTCTAGTAAGCTTCGAAACACCAGAAAAACAAGTTCAAATCACATGAATTTGTGCAAGAAAAGTTAGAGAAATCTGAAACTTGAAGCTTGAAGATCTTGGAAATGTTGAGAAAACCAGAGATATCAACTTGATCTTGAACTTCTAGAGATTCAATTTGAGCAAAATAAATGTTGTTTGATCTTGAGAATGAGAAGAAATGATGACTGCAGTAAGGTTGTGCTTGAAGAGGTGAGGTTGTTCTTGCTTGCTCTTGCTCAACAATGAACAAATGATGAAGATAATTGATGAAGATGATTGAATCGTGTGAGATCAGAGAGAGAGAGTAGAGAAAATTTGAGAGAAAAAGTGAGAATGATTTGAAGTGAGGGTGAAAAACGAAGTGAAGTTGTTCAATTCTGTGAGATTTTGAATTATATAGGTGTGGTCAGAACGTAACTATGGTGGTTAATTGAGTTGGTTAAGTGAGTTGGAGCTGGGTTAAATGAGTCCACTCTAACTAACTGAGTTAAGTTAGTTAGAGACGAGTTGGGAAGGTTATCTATGGTGTGGAGAAGTTCATCAAGTTATGGTGAGGTTAGAAATGAATGGTGTTGATGATGTTATGCTGCAGCATGCTTAGTGAGCAAGTTTTGTTCATTCTTTTTTTTATGTAGGGTGAATGATATGTAGCATGTATGTGTAAGAAACATGTTTGTCCAAATGAGGCAATGGCTGAATGGTGTGTAGTATGCGTGTGAATCAACTGATACCCAACAACCATGACATAACACTCTCATCTTGGCATCAAAACAAACAGTGGGAACTATGGATGTTTAGGGATTAATTTCTCTATGTATGGTGCATGGTTTGATGAGATTCAAGTGTCATTGGATTAAGGAGACATAAGAGAACAAGATTGGTGTAACACCCCATTTCTACCCGGCGGATAAGTAATAAAATCAGAGTTTTCATTTTAAAAATTCTTCAACATAAACAGGATGTCACATTTTCAACAGAAAACAACTTCATATTAATCACAAATAATTCAGATACATAACACTGATTCGGATGAACTGATAACAACCGGAATTATCCTTTTGAAAACAAAACAACTTTTATTAATAAGCGGCTTCACATAATTCAACTTATAATGACATAACCTCATGTCCAACTCAAAACAACTTTGAAACAACAATTCTTTAATAACAACAATTTAAGATTCAACTACTAAGACAATAACAACAAATAAACAACAATCGTTCATCCCCCCGAGTGCTACGTATCAGAGCAAGACCAACTCGAGCTAACAGCATCTAAGACTTCACATTATACCTCAACTTCTGCAGCTATTCTTGAGTACCTGCTCAGTTACCCATAATAGGTAACATCATTACAGAAGGGGTGAGGTATCAAATATTATAAACAAAATATGATAATTAATATGCTAGATTAGAATCATATAAATTCCACCGCTTCATACGACAGTCATGCAACAACCAGAAATAAACAACTTAATAGTAACCCCAACTTGTATTGACAGCAAATAACAACATATAACAACAACTTATATAAAAGATGCAAATTATAGTAATAACAACATATATAACATCAGCTCACGACATTAGTAATTTATCTCAAGCAACAAGACATAGCAACAACAACTTATAACAAGCAACAACTTCACAACAACGGCAACTTCACAACAACAGCAACTTCACAACAACCACGAATCAAGAACAACAGCAACTTCACAATGACTCAAAATGTGACGCAACTATGCACATGCATGTGGTACCATCGGAGTAAAACTCCCAACTTAAACATATGCCAGGTTATCGAGGCATTTCAACAAGGCATAAGCCTTCAACGTGGTGCCATCAAGGCCAACTCAATCAATGCCATCAAGGCCAACTTAATCAATGCCATCAAGGCCAACGTGGTGTGAGCATACAGCCCCGACTCATGAATGCAATGTATGCGACAATTATCAAAGGCATACAATCAACTACATCATCAACAAGAACAACCAGAACAGTAACAACGAAAACAACAACTCAAACATGCATCAATAGCATCAACTTAATCCAACATTGGTCATTCGACCTACAACTTAATCAACAACAACACAACTCAAACAACATTGGTCATTCGACCTACAACTTAATCAACAACAACACAACTCAAACAACATTGGTCATAAGACCTGCAACTTAAATACTTCGCCCGTAAATCGGGACAATACAACTTATCCAACTGTACCTGTAATCCACGCGTTCAAGTTAATTCAACAAAACAAACCGACTAAAATCACCTACTAATTATTACGAACTACCTCGACAATTTTCGTTAAATTCCTGACAACTAATTTTTCCCCTTAATTCTACCGGGCGACTAAAATTCCTACTGTTTTCAACTCCCATCATCTTTTCAACAAAATAAATCAACCACACTACCTACTAATTATTACAAACCTTCCCAAAAAATTTCATTCGATTCTGGGCAACTAAATATATCGCTTAATTTTCCTCTCGGCACTGTCTTCTGTCCCAATTCTGCGGCCAGTTTATTTTTCTGCTACTTAACCTTTGCTGTCAACACATTCCAAGACTGCTTTATAATACCAAGGTCTGCTACTTCCTTAAAATCTGCTGCTAATACTACGTTGTGTTCCTGCTATTTATTTATATTCCATGTCAGTACATGAATGCACTACTACTAAATATATCCCTGCTCTTTGTATAATTTGCTGCTGCTAAAATAAAACCTGCTATACTAACTGGATGCTTTTCAATACGTTTATGTATATAGATATCTACTCCAAGCTCATAATTAACCAACTTCTTATCAGTTACTATCTAGTTCCTGGTATCATCATATATATGCATCCCTCAACTTCTGCATATGCCACTAAGTGACTCTTACCCTCTACATACATATAATTAAATGAGGCCACACCAAGTTATACAAGATTATAATACTACATAAGAAAACACTAGAAACATGCAGTTTACTGGAACCAACTCAAACCAAACTCAGTGGCCCTCACCATAAAAGGAGGCGCCCACCTCCCCTCAACGACCCATGGGAGGCGCTCTTCTCAGAGCTTGGAGGCCTCCGCCTCCCTTTCTCTCCCCTGTTGATATCAATTAAAACCTGCTCTGCACTATTTCCTGTTACTTATTCATCACCATAGCGCTTATTCAAACACAGAGATAGATTCTTGCACCATTTAAAAACACTAACTTATTAAATTAAATAAATAGATTACTTATGCATTAAACTAAAGTGAATTCCAAGTAACAGACAAACCAAGGCGATCGTCTCATCCACCCACACCTTAGGAGGCGCCCTTCTCAATTCTTGGAGGCCCTCGCCTCCTTCCTTTAATTAAATCGGGCGCTCACCTCCACTGCTCTGAGGCCCCCGCCTCCAATTCCTACACTTTGGCTCACGATTTTCCAGATTCCACTCAATGTCAATTTAACCAATTACGACATATAACACATCAACACATCAACATATTTTCTTCGATCAACTATCTCAGACACAATCAACTTATACTCACTGCAACATCAATTTTCAATCACAACGATAATTTCACATAAACCCAATTTCCCATTATGTGACAGTATTAGACCAAACAGAGATCACTCAACAAAATTACAGACAGTAGCAATTCAATACAACCTAATACCCACATAACATTCATCATACCCCGGTTATAATAGTCGAACCCACCCTTACCTGGATTTTAACGGCAGTTCGAATTCTCCGGTTCCGGCTGCGCACTTCTCGTAATTCCTCTTCTCCAATCTTGTGCTTCCAAACCCTCGTTCCCTTTCTAACTGCAACTTTGTTTCACGATCTCTTTTGCCTCAACTTCCAAAAACCCATTTTTCCAACAAAACTTAATTTATTTTCTTAAATTCCTTTTAACCAAATAATAATAATAATAATCATAATAGTATTATTATTCTTTAATGGGCCAACTAATCCCCACCACCAAATTGCTATATACCACTCCCACACTAAATCCAATTAAATAAACAATATTCTAAAATAATATTATCTCCAATATTAATTTCTCCGATCCAACCGACTAATAATCCAACTTTAACTCAATAATCCAAATACGCCTCTTAAAGTAATATCGATAAATCCAACTACTCCAATTAATTCTCAAACTTCATTTAACTCCGATAATTAAATCCTTCAATAATTTAATTAACGAATTAATTAAATTCAGGAGTTACAACTCTCCCCCACGTAGAATATTTTCGTCCTCGAAAATCTATCCGACACCACCATCCTTATCCCAACTCCCGTATTTAATCTTCCAGTCCAACAACAACTCAATCACGGTTTTAAACCCAATATGTATACTCCAATACTTCAATTACTCTTACAACATGATCGTTACTATTCGCCAACCATTTTAGTAATACCTTGAAACAATCACCTTACAACATAGTAACAACCTTCACTTGCCTATACTCGACTATACAACATCGCATCATTACCGCAACAACGTAAACAACACCAAAACACATATACGATCCTTATGTCCATACTCTAAAGGAAACCCACGTATAACACAAACAACGGTTCTTAACCTCAACGGCGACAACAACGCGAATACTACCCAAGTGATGCAACTGACAACTAACATCGCAACACAAGAAGTAACCAACTTAAGAATTTACCGGTTTAAGAACCAGAACACAACAACTTAAGAATACCAACTTAAACACAACATCAACGTAACCAAATATCAACATCGATACAATTCACGTCTGAACAACCGCAATACACTACGCGTTCGCTGCGCACTCTGATTACTTTCAAGGTACTAACTCTACTCAGTTGACCTCCAACTTCCAATCATCAAAATCGACATAATACCAAGGCTTTCGACTTAACTCTTCGGGATCTCCCCGTTAACACCACACATAAATTACAACTTTACTATCTTTTATCAACATAGTTCCCAAAATCACCTTAGGCGCATAACAACATTACAACAACATTTGACACCTGAGTCCACTTAAATTCAACAAGATCAATCATCTTTACCAACCAAAACTCCACTTTTACAAATCAACTTATAATTTAACTTCTTTTAATAATCACAACTCAACCTTCAAATATTCTACGCGTTCTTCCTCTGAGTTTACAACAGCTCAAAACATTCGCAACAAACACCAGTTCCAACTCATCCAAACAAATATGGAAGATACGCTTCATACTCCATACATACACCTTAAGGCATACTAGCCATTCGCTTCATCACAAACAACGACTCAAGTTATCTAGAACTCGACTGTGAGTCTCCATACTACTCATCAATCAAACACAGCTTCGTGTTGTCATCCCAATTCAACGTACATACTATACTAGTTGGCACGACACATCTATCCATCAATTATGGCTCCATCTACTATCAACAATGGATTAAGGGTGATCAGTTCCTCAATTTGTCAATAGACAGCCGACAACCATAACGGTGAAATAAATCATCAGTACCCAACATAATAGCGTACTTCAACTTGTGCCCAAAGTCCGTAAGCATAATGCTCCGCCAACTTTCTAAGGCTTACCAATGCCACTCTTAGTTTCTTTAGTTTCAACTTCGTCAACGATACAAAAACGTTCAAAATCCATTATGCATCCTCTTCTGCATGTTCATAGTACAACACGACTTTAAATATTTTTCCAACACCGGAATCGCTACAACATTGAGAACGATCCAATTCAGTTTGCTCCAATTACAACTTTCAACCAAGGTGAAAATTCTTAGCAACACAAATCAACATTCACATTTCTCTCAACATTACCTTTACTTAGTATCATCGTCTTAATCATCCTCATTCAACATAAATTGCATCTCCAAGCATTCTCCGACACAGTCATATCTTACAAATACCAACATTTTATTCTTAATAATATTCCACACTTGTTTTCATCCTTCCAAATTTTTTCAGCAAATGTCGCTCAACTTCAACCATATATATCTCCTTCAATACAGATCTCTCAATCACAAAATCATATTCCAAAATGAAGAGAATTTTGTGTAGATTTCAGAACTTCAAGAATCGCGTGAATCCGAGTTACGAGTAGAGGGTTATCATCCTTACAACTGGACTGGTTCAGAATTTCCCATATGCAGAATTTTCCAAAAATCAGCATCAGACCCAAATATTAAAACGCACTTTTCTCCCTCTTCACAAACTTCCTGAAGACAAATATTATATGCAAACTGTAGGGAATTTCGTAAGCTTTCCAAAAAGTCCAGAACCGCTTCCATCCGAATCACGAGTCAAAAGTTATACCTCGTTTACTGACAGCTGCTCCAAAATCACAAAAACTAGAATTTGAGGTTGATGAACATAAGTTCCATTTTTCTCTCTTGCTTCCAAAATTCACCAACATCCTTTCTTTTCATCCAACTCTAAAATCACTAAACTTTAATCCAACTATACTCAAGATATACAACTTACCGAATTAATCCACCAACTTATCATTCCATTCGGAATAATTCCTTAATTTCAATCATCCTTGATTCACCGTCCAGACTCTACGCACATCTCCAACTTGACTGATACGGATTCGCGAGTCCAACTCTCGCCGGTCCGCAATAACATCGCTCCAACATATGCACTCCCGCAAGCAACATCACCTTGAAACAACTTCTACATACCAATAACACGTACGGGAGCAACCATCTCCCCCACTTAATTCAAAACAACCTTGTAGACAACTACTAGAAACTACTAACAAACAAGCACCGACAGTGTTCCACACACATGTCGAGTACTAAGGGACAAACAACATTAGACAACATTGGCTGGACAGACCGACCTGCTCTGATACCACTAATGTAACACCCCATTTCTACCCGGCGGATAAGTAATAAAATCAGAGTTTTCATTTTAAAAATTCTTCAACATAAACAGGATGTCACATTTTCAACAGAAAACAACTTCATATTAATCACAAATAATTCAGATACATAACACTGATTCGGATGAACTGATAACAACCGGAATTATCCTTTTGAAAACAAAACAACTTTTATTAATAAGCGGCTTCACATAATTCAACTTATAATGACATAACCTCATGTCCAACTCAAAACAACTTTGAAACAACAATTCTTTAATAACAACAATTTAAGATTCAACTACTAAGACAATAACAACAAATAAACAACAATCGTTCATCCCCCCGAGTGCTACGTATCAGAGCAAGACCAACTCGAGCTAACAGCATCTAAGACTTCACATTATACCTCAACTTCTGCAGCTATTCTTGAGTACCTGCTCAGTTACCCATAATAGGTAACATCATTACAGAAGGGGTGAGGTATCGAATATTATAAACAAAATATGATAATTAATATGCTAGATTAGAATCATATAAATTCCACCGCTTCATACGACAGTCATGCAACAACCAGAAATAAACAACTTAATAGTAACCCCAACTTGTATTGACAGCAAATAACAACATATAACAACAACTTATATAAAAGATGCAAATTATAGTAATAACAACATATATAACATCAGCTCACGACATTAGTAATTTATCTCAAGCAACAAGACATAGCAACAACAACTTATAACAAGCAACAACTTCACAACAACGGCAACTTCACAACAACAGCAACTTCACAACAACCACGAATCAAGAACAACAGCAACTTCACAATGACTCAAAATGTGACGCAACTATGCACATGCATGTGGTACCATCGGAGTAAAACTCCCAACTTAAACATATGCCAGGTTATCGAGGCATTTCAACAAGGCATAAGCCTTCAACGTGGTGCCATCAAGGCCAACTCAATCAATGCCATCAAGGCCAACTTAATCAATTCCATCAAGGCCAACGTGGTGTGAGCATACAGCCCCGACTCATGAATGCAATGTATGCGACAATTATCAAAGGCATACAATCAACTACATCATCAACAAGAACAACCAGAACAGTAACAACGAAAACAACAACTCAAACATGCATCAATAGCATCAACTTAATCCAACATTGGTCATTCGACCTACAACTTAATCAACAATAACACAACTCAAACAACATTGGTCATTCGACCTACAACTTAATCAACAACAACACAACTCAAACAACATTGGTCATAAGACCTGCAACTTAAATACTTCGCCCGTAAATCGGGACAATACAACTTATCCAAATGTACCTGCAATCCACGCGTTCAAGTTAATTCAACAAAACAAACCGACTAAAATCACCTACTAATTATTACGAACTACCTCGACAATTTTCGTTAAATTCCTGACAACTAATTTTTCCCCTTAATTCTACCGGGCGACTAAAATTCCTACTGTTTTTAACTCTCATCATCTTTTCAACAAAATAAATCAACCACACTACCTACTAATTATTACAAACCTTCCCAAAAATTTTCATTCGATTCTGGGCAACTAAATATACCGCTTAATTTTGCTCTCGGCACTGTCTTCTGTCCCAATTCTGCGGCCAGTTTATTTTTCTGCTACTTAACCTTTGCTGTCAACACATTCCAAGACTGCTTTATAATACCAAGGTTAACTACTTCCTTAAAATCTGCTGCTAATACTACGTTGTGTTCCTGCTATTTATTTATATTCCATGTCAGTACATGAATGCACTACTACTAAATATATCCCTGCTCTTTGTATAATTTGCTGCTGCTAAAATAAAACCTGCTATACTAACTGGATGCTTTTCAATACGTTTATGTATATAGATATCTACTCCAAGCTCATAATTAACCAACTTCTTATCAGTTACTATCTAGTTCCTGGTATCATCATATATATGCATCCCTCAACTTCTGCATATGCCACTAAGTGACTCTTACCCTCTGTAATACCCCAAAATTTGCTCTCCCCTTTTGGCATCATAGCATGGCATTATCATTTATCATATCATATCCACCTCATTAACATTGCATTGCATTTAACATAGAAAAATGAAGCATGGCATCCTTCTTACCATCAGGGCATGTGATCAGCTGGAAGGTGGGCAATCAAGAGATCATTCAAAGCACAAAAGGTCAATCAAGTGCCCTCAAGGCAAGCCAAGAGGTCTTTCATGTCTCATCCCATCTCAATTAATCTTCCACAACCTCAAGAAGGTGAGATACAATGGGAGATTGAAGCATTACATCTTTCACTATGCAAGAGGTTCAAAAAATGAAGGAAAACCCTCAAAAGAGATAGCTCATTGATCCAAAATCATCCTCAAAAGGTATATATCATCATCCTTTAAGAAGGTACACAACATGCTCTGAGGAATTTGAAATTGAAGACTGCACTTTTTCCTCCTAACCAGAAGGGGCTGAAATTAGGGTTTCCAATTAAATCAGGGTATCTCTGATTTTTTGGACAAAACTTGATGTCATGGTATTCCATATGTCCCTAAGTGTATGTATGTGGAAAATTACATCTCAATTGGTTCTAGAAGTGGTTCAATTGGAAGAAAGATCAAGAATCAGAGAAATTGGGACAAAGTCAAATAATCAGAGGAAAAAGTCAACTCTTGACTTTTTGAGCCCAAAATCATGAAATTCATGTTACATATGTCCAAGGTACAAAATTTGGTCAAGAAACTCCAAAGGAATCATGAAAAAATCAAGAGGTGGAAAGTTGCCATTTTTGGAAGAGGAAGGGTTACTAAAAATAGCAAGTTTTGGCCATTTTGCATCAGAGTTTGAACCAAGGCCATTTAAAATTGAAGCACCAAATGAAAATTCCACTCGGCCACAACAAAAGATCTTGTTTTAAGCTTCAAATCCATGTGTGGAACATCTCCATTGGATAAAAATTGAGTGAGATATGATTGATCAAAGTTTGAGCAAAGTAGGTTCAAAACTAGGTCATGACCAAGATTTTCAGGGCACGCGCGCAGTCATTTTAACAAACAGTTGGTGGGCCAAATGTCCACTCATTTTTCTCATGGTTAAAGGCCTCAAATGAAAAACTTGTCAACATCAAAGTTGTTCCTTGTAGTGTCATCTTCAATACTCATGTTGGGCAAAATGCCATTTGATCAAGTTATAGAGGCGATATATGGGTCCAAAGTCATGGTGATTATGCTGAAAATCCCATGCCAACATGCCTTGCCAGCCAACCTCACTGCCTCACCCTTATACCAGTCCCAAACCTTAATGTTCTAAGTCATTTTTCAACCTCTTCCATGTCTTATTTCAATTCATTTTTCACACCAAATATGTAGCATGATATTCCCTCTTTCATTTGATCCCAAAACCTTCTCAAACCATTCACAATGCAGAGGGAAAATCATCTTTAAACTACCATGTTCCAACTGATTCCAAGCTGCTAAAAAATCAGAAATGAATGTTGTTGATTGTCACATTCCCACGCATGCTTGATCACACTCTCCATCCATTACCCTTTTAAACCAAACACTTTTTACATTCACCATGTCACGTGCTTCATTATGCATGAGAAGGGAAAGAATGAAACTTGCTGAATAAGTTTATGCTACATAGCCGTGCCATTGGAATTTCATTTTCATCTCCACCATAGTTCTTCATAAACCAGCTGCACCATATCATTGCTCTCCCTAACTAACTTGACTCAGTTAGTTAGGGATGACTCACTCAAACCATTGTGACTCAATTAACCTCACTCAGTTTAACCTTGGTTAACTCACACTATAAAGCCAAATCTCACCTCACAACTTCATTTTGGATTCCCACTCTCAAGAACACTCATTTTCTCACATTCACTTCAGAATTCTCCTCTCACTCTCTCTGATTTTTCTCATCATCTTTTCCACGATTTCAACTCCATTGTGCTTCCATTAATCATTGCTTGGTGTGGTTGAATCAAGAGCAACAAGAACAACTCCATTTCTGCAAGTTCAGCATCATTGCAAGCTTCAACATCCTTCATCTATTTACGAATCCATAGCATTTATTCTGCTAAGTTTGAAGATCTAGAAGCTCAGCATATCAAGCTTTCCTCTGGTTTTTCTCAACATCTCCAATTGCTCCACATTTTCAGGTTTCATCATTCAACTTTGCTTCAGTTGATTTTCATTAATTTTAGCTTGTTTTTGTTAATTTAAGCTCAATAGAAGCTCTGCTTACTCCGGCTAGTTGATAGGCCTTGTAGAGGCTTAGATCCAAAAGTTAGGGCTTGGTTTGGTCCTCTCTGTTCTTTGTGTGCATGCTTGTTGTGTGAAAAATAATTGCGTATCATTGATCTCCATTATCTCAGCTCCATTTTGGTATGCGTACTGTGTGTTTTGGTGAACATGTGAGTTGCAGACGGTGGTAAGTGATCGGAGAAGGTGACCGGAGGTCCCTCTCCGGCCGATGGCTTCATGTTAGGGTTTTATGACCAGTTTGAATGTGATCCGTTGGATGAGTGTGATCTAATGGCTACCATGCTGCCAACACATAAAAATTCATGTGCATGTCACGTGATTCTTCTGATTTCATTTTTAAACATTGTGTGGCATGGTACATGGTAGCTATGGTGAACATTCATGCACATGCGTGAGATTAGGTTACTTTGACCAGGGGTTGACTTGGACTTGATCCTATGGTGTCTATTGCTTTGACTCTTGTTGACTGATTGTGCATGTTAATTATCATGTTTTGCGCATAATTGGACTTAACCAGATTGATATTTACACCCCTCTGTTTGGAAGCCCAATGAATTTGCACTGTCCAATTGCTATGTTCATACCCCCCTGCATTTTGCATTTATTTTTCATTTTTTATTTCTTTCTACATGTTTGCTTTTTAATTTTCAAAAATACCAAAACATATCATAAAATTCCACAAAAATTCATGAGCATCAATAAAACATTTAGAAATTTTTTCATGATTTTATTTCTTGATTTTATGACCTTTTTACCCCTGGTCCATAATTTTCTTTGAATTTCCATTTAGATGCATTCTAAGCATGATACATGAATTTGTTTAATTTTGTTCTTGCTCATTACCAACTGTTTTGACATGATTCTTTTTGTATTGATTCACTAATACATTGAAGCATGTTAGATGATTTTTTTTTGATTTTTTAGGTCACTTTATCACATGTCTTGATGCCTATATTTGCACCACTTTGCATGATGTTTCAATTTGACCTAATTGCTTTGTTTGAAGTCATTTTGCTCTGAATTTTTACATGCTATCTTGATGTATGATGAATTTCTGACCTAGGCATTCCAATAATATGCTGGCATAATTTTCATGAATCCATTTGGTCTTTGTTTGATGCATTACATTGGAAGCATAATCCATGGCATGTCATGATTACTTTAGTGCATGTTTACATGAATTCTTTTGTGCATATTTGTATGAGCATTTGCATATGTTATGAGCCATTCATATGATATTATAGGTCTTTGATACACATTATAGGTCATCTTTACATGTTCATTTCAATTTGAACTTTGTGCATCATTAACATGTATTGTTTGCACTTTCTTTTTGAACTTTCATTTCAATTCTTCTTATATTACTTCTTGAATGTCTTGAAGTTGATTCATAAATACTTTTGAGATGTTTATAAACCATTTTCCATTTAGTTTCAATTCTGGTTGTTGATTTACATGTGCCATTTATGCATGTCCTCTTCATTTCTTTCCATCTTTCATCTATCCCTTCTTCTTGTGACATGTTTAAATGCTAATGGATGATGATTATTGCTTATTCACTTGCACTTGTATGATGATATTCACTTGTTGTCCATATGATGCTCATTCTGGTTGTGGTTCTAGGATTTGTTTTCTCATTTAATTCTTTTGAGTTTCATGATGCATTACATATTCTTTTACTTCTTATACTTCTTATACATGTTTACTAACCATGTAGGGGCTTTGGTAAGTTTCAATTGAGTGTGGATAAGGAATCCACATTCAACTTCTATCCTTTCTTTTTTACAATTCCATTTTGTGTTTTGTTAAGCACTTAGGTGCTTTCTTTTAATAACTCATCACTTTCCCCTTGTGAATTACAATTCATCTTCTACTTTAGAAGTGAATTGTTTAATTCATTCTTTCTTTAGACTTTAGGTTGAAACCTCACAAACTTTAGGATCACTCCCTTAACTAATCAATTAGGATTGAGTCTTATTCCATATAGATTCTTACCTTTACCCTCTCTTGAGTCTTTCATCTTCTCATCTCAAAGAAAATTCAAAACATATAATAAAGGTAGGCATTTATTGCATTTAGGCCTTTCATATAAAGAAAAGATTATAAGGGGTCTTCTCTTGTAATCTTAGAATGTGTAGCATATAGCCCATCTTGGGTCAATGTGTTAAACATTTGATCTTGTATGAGGGACTTAAATGCAATACTTGTTGAAGGTGCAAATAATAAAAAACACTTCTTCATTTCTTAATTAACAAAAACACTTAATAAACACAAGTATGCTAGTGTGTTTGAACCTTGACAATTGGAGCTAAGTGTGGAGGTCTTCTTCACTCTTAGTGTGCTTTCTTACCCATTCCATCTTGGAATGTGAGAATGTACACATTCCAATGACTAAGATTCAGATACACTATCATATGCAAATAAATGGAAAAAACTTCTAAAAGGCAAAAACAAACAATAACGTCTTTCCTTCGGGAATTCTTTTCTCATCTCATTCATTCTCAACGCACGAACGCGCTTCTACTCGTTCTCTTGCAAGATGGTAACGCACTCGGACCAGCGAGCCTGCAACACCTGAGCTAGAACGTAAGCCGTTCTCTAAAAAAACACAAACAATTCATCCCTAGTGAGGGGAACTACGTCGCTCTGATTCTCATGCTCCCGATGAGATACGTAGGCAGTGGGGTAGGGCCCATGCGAGCACTTCTTTTATTTTCCCTACATTTGTTTCTCTTTCTCTTTCTCTTTCTTTCTTTCAGTTCCTTTTTTTTCAGCATTCTTTTCCTACACCCTTTGATTGAAGCAGCAAGCGTGGATCCCATCGGGTACGATGGACGCGAGGGGGTGCTAATACCTTCCTCTCGCGTAACCGACTCCCTTACCCATTCTCTTGGTCGCAAGACCATGCTCTATCCTTTCCTTTAGGTTTATACGGTGTTTCCTTTCCCTCTCTTGGGATAAATACACATTGCTGGCGACTCTGTTTCGGTGCCACTTTCGCGTTTGTACTAGGATGAAAATCCCGGGAGCGACACCCTCTACATACATATAATTAAATGAGGCCACACCAAGTTATACAAGATTATAATACTACATAAGAAAACACTAGAAACATGCAGTTTACTGGAACCAACTCAAACCAAACTCAGTGGCCCTCACCATAAAAGGAGGCGCCCACCTCCCCTTAACGACCCATGGGAGGCGCTCTTCTCAGAGCTTGGAGGCCTCCGCCTCCCTTTCTCTCCCCTGTTGATATCAATTAAAACCTGCTCTGCACTATTTCCTGTTACTTATTCATCACCATAGCGCTTATTCAAACACAGAGATAGATTCTTGCACCATTTAAAAACACTAACTCATTAAATTAAATAAATAGATTACTTATGCATTAAACTAAAGTGAATTCCAAGTAACAGACAAACCAAGGCGATCGTCTCATCCACCCACACCTTAGGAGGCGCCCTTCTCAATTCTTGGAGGCCCTCGCCTCCTTCCTTTAATTAAATCGGGCGCTCACCTCCACTGCTCTGAGGCCCCCGCCTCCAATTCCTACACTTTGGCTCACGATTTTCCAGATTCCACTCAATGTCAATTTAACCAATTACGACATATAACACATCAACACATCAACATATTTTCTTCGATCAACTATCTCAGACACAATCAACTTATACTCACTGCAACATCAATTTTCAATCACAACGATAATTTCACATAAACCCAATTTCCCATTATGTGACAGTATTAGACCAAACAGAGATCACTCAACAAAATTACAGACAGTAGCAATTCAATACAACCTAATACCCACATAACATTCATCATACCCCGGTTATAATAGTCGAACCCACCCTTACCTGGATTTTAACGGCAGTTCGAATTCTCCGGTTCCGGCTGCGCACTTCTCGTAATTCCTCTTCTCCAATCTTGTGCTTCCAAACCCTCGTTCCCTTTCTAACTGCAACTTTGTTTCACGATCTCTTTTGCCTCAACTTCCAAAAACCCATTTTTCCAACAAAACTTAATTTATTTTCTTAAATTCCTTTTAACCAAATAATAATAATAATAATAATAATAATAATAATAGTATTATTATTCTTTAATGGGCCAACTAATCCCCACCACCAAATTGCTATATACCACTCCCACACTAAATCCAATTAAATAAACAATATTCTAAAATAATATTATCTCCAATATTAATTTCTCCGATCCAACCGACTAATAATCCAACTTTAACTCAATAATCCAAATACGCCTCTTAAAGTAATATCGATAAATCCAACTACTCCAATTAATTCTCAAACTTCATTTAACTCCGATAATTAAATCCTTCAATAATTTAATTAACGAATTAATTAAATTCAGGCGTTACAACTCTCCCCCACGTAGAATATTTTCGTCCTCGAAAATCTATCCGACACCACCATCCTTATCCCAACTCCCGTATTTAATCTTCCAGTCCAACAACAACTCAATCACGGTTTTAAACCCAATATGTATACTCCAATACTTCAATTACTCTTACAACATGATCGTTACTATTCGCCAACCATTTTAGTAATACCTTGAAACAATCACCTTACAACATAGTAACAACCTTCACTTGCCTATACTCGACTATACAACATCGCATCATTACCGCAACAACGTAAACAACACCAAAACACATATACGATCCTTATGTCCATACTCTAAAGGAAACCCACGTATAACACAAACAACGGTTCTTAACCTCAACGGCGACAACAACGCGAATACTACCCAAGTGATGCAACTGACAACTAACATCGCAACACAAGAAGTAACCAACTTAAGAATTTACCGGTTTAAGAACCAGAACACAACAACTTAAGAATACCAACTTAAACACAACATCAACGTAACCAAATATCAACATCGATACAATTCACGTCTGAACAACCGCAATACACTACGCGTTCGCTGCGCACTCTGATTACTTTCAAGGTACTAACTCTACTCAGTTGACCTCCAACTTCCAATCATCAAAATCGACATAATACCAAGGCTTTCGACTTAACTCTTCGGGATCTCCCCGTTAACACCACACATAAATTACAACTTTACTATCTTTTATCAACATAGTTCCCAAAATCACCTTAGGCGCATAACAACATTACAACAACATTTGACACCTGAGTCCACTTAAATTCAACAAGATCAATCATCTTTACCAACCAAAACTCCACTTTTACAAATCAACTTATAATTTAACTTCTTTTAATAATCACAACTCAACCTTCAAATATTCTACGCGTTCTTCCTCTGATTTTACAACAGCTCAAAACATTCGCAACAAACACCAGTTCCAACTCATCCAAACAAATATGGAAGATACGCTTCATACTCCATACATACACCTTAAGGCATTCTAGCCATTCGCTTCATCACAAACAACGACTCAAGTTATCTAGAACTCGACTGTGAGTCTCCATACTACTCATCAATCAAACACAGCTTCGTGTTGTCATCCCAATTCAACGTACATACTATACTAGTTGGCACGACACATCTATCCATCAATTATGGCTCCGTCTACTATCAACAATGGATTAAGGGTGATCAGTTCCTCAATTTGTCAATAGACAGCCGACAACCATAACGGTGAAATAAATCATCAGTACCCAACACAATAGCGTACTTCAACTTGTGCCCAAAGTCCGTAAGCATAATGCTCCGCCAACTTTCTAAGGCTTACCAATGCCACTCTTAGTTTCTTTAGTTTCAACTTCGTCAACGATACAAAAACGTTCAAAATCCATTACGCATCCTCTTCTGCATGTTCATAGTACAACACGACTTTAAATATTTTTCCAACACCGGAATCGCTACAACATTGAGAACGATCCAATTCAGTTTGCTCCAATTACAACTTTCAACCAAGGTGAAAATTCTTAGCAACACAAATCAACATTCACATTTCTCTCAACATTACCTTTACTTAGCATCATCGTCTTAATCATCCTCATTCAACATAAATTGCATCTCCAAGCATTCTCCGACACAGTCACATCTTATAAATACCAACATTTTATTCTTAATAATATTCCACACTTGTTTTCATCCTTCCAAATTTTTTCAGCAAATGTCGCTCAACTTCAACCATATATATCTCCTTCAATACAGATCTCTCAATCACAAAATCATATTCCAAAATGAAGAGAATTTTGTGTAGATTTCAGAACTTCAAGAATCGCGTGAATCCGAGTTACGAGTAGAGGGTTATCATCCTTACAACTGGACTGGTTCAGAATTTCCCATATGCAGAATTTTCCAAAAATCAGCATCAGACCCAAATATTAAAACGCACTTTTCTCCCTCTTCACAAACTTCCTGAAGACAAATCTTATATGCAAACTGTAGGGAATTTCGTAAGCTTTCCAAAAAGTCCAGAACCGCTTCCATCCGAATCACGAGTCAAAAGTTATACCTCGTTTACTGACAGCTGCTCCAAAATCACAAAAACCAGAATTTGAGGTTGATGAACATAAGTTCCATTTTTCTCTCTTGCTTCCAAAATTCACCAACATCCTTTCTTTTCATCCAACTCTAAAATCACTCAACTTTAATCCAACTATACTCAAGATATACAACTTACCGAATTAATCCACCAACTTATCATTCCATTCGGAATAATTCCTTAATTTCAATCATCCTTGATTCACCGTCCAGACTCTACGCACATCTCCAACTTGACTGATACGGATTCGCGAGTCCAACTCTCGCCGGTCCGCAATAACATCGCTCCAACATATGCACTCCCGCAAGCAACATCACCTTGAAACAACTTCTACATACCAATAACACGTACGGGAGCAACCATCTCCCCCACTTAATTCAAAACAACCTTGTAGACAACTACTAGAAACTACTAACAAACAAGCACCGACAGTGTTCCACACACATGTCGAGTACTAAGGGACAAACAACATTAGACAACATTGGCCGGACAGGCCGACCTGCTCTGATACCACTAATGTAACACCCCATTTCTACCCGGCGGATAAGTAATAAAATCAGAGTTTTCATTTTAAAAATTCTTCAACATAAACAGGATGTCACATTTTCAACAGAAAACAACTTCATATTAATCACAAATAATTCAGATACATAACACTGATTCGGATGAACTGATAACAACCGGAATTATCCTTTTGAAAACAAAACAACTTTTATTAATAAGCGGCTTCACATAATTCAACTTATAATGACATAACCTCATGTCCAACTCAAAACAACTTTGAAACAACAATTCTTTAATAAAAACAATTTAAGATTCAACTACTAAGACAATAACAACAAATAAACAACAATCGTTCATCCCCCCGAGTGCTACGTATCAGAGCAAGACCAACTCAAGCTAACAGCATCTAAGACTTCACATTATACCTCAACTTCTGCAGCTATTCTTGAGTACCTGCTCAGTTACCCATAATAGGTAACATCATTACAGAAGGGGTGAGGTATCGAATATTATAAACAAAATATGATAATTAATATGCTAGATTAGAATCATATAAATTCCACCGCTTCATACGACAGTCATGCAACAACCAGAAATAAACAACTTAATAGCAACCCCAACTTGTATTGACAGCAAATAACAACATATAACAACAACTTATATAAAAGCTGCAAATTATAGTAATAACAACATATATAACATCAGCTCACGACATTAGTAATTTATCTCAAGCAACAAGACATAGCAACAACAACTTATAACAAGCAACAACTTCACAACAACGGCAACTTCACAACAACAGCAACTTCACAATAACCACGAATCAAGAACAACAGCAACTTCACAACGACTCAAAATGTGACGCAACTATGCACATGCATGTGGTACCATCGGAGTAAAACTCCCAACTTAAACATATGCCAGGTTATCGAGGCATTTCAACAAGGCATAAGCCTTCAACGTGGTGCCATCAAGGCCAACTCAATCAATGCCATCAAGGCCAACTTAATCAATGCCATCAAGGCCAACATGGTGTGAGCATACAGCCCCGACTCATGAATGCAATGTATGCGACAATTATCAAAGGCATACAATCAACTACATTATCAACAAGAACAACCAGAACAGCAACAACTCAAACAACAACTCAAACATGCATCAATAGCATCAACTTAATCCAACATTGGTCATTCGACCTACAACTTAATCAACAACAACACAACTCAAACAACATTGGTCATTCGACCTACAACTTAATCAACAACAACACAACTCAAACAACATTGGTCATAAGACCTGCAACTTAAATACTTCGCCCGTAAATCGGGACAATACAACTTATCCAACTGTACTTGCAATTCCACGCGTTCAACTTAATTCAACAAAACAAACCGACTAAAATCACCTACTAATTATTACGAACTACCTCGACAATTTTCGTTAAATTCCGGACAACTAATTTTTCCGCTTAATTCTACCGGGCGACTAAAATTCCTACTGTTTTCAACTCCCAGCATCTTTTCAACAAAATAAATCAACCACACTACCTACTAATTATTACAAACCTTCCCATAAATTTTCATTCGATTCCGGGCAACTAAATATACCGCTTAATTTTGCTCTCGGCACTGTCTTCTGTCCCAATTCTGCGGCCAGTTTATTTTTCTGCTACTTAACCTTTGCTGTCAACACATTCCAAGACTGCTTTATAATACCAAGGTCTGCTACTTCCTTAAAATCTGCTGCTAATACTACGTTGTGTTCCTGCTATTTATTTATATTCCATGTCAGTACATGAATGCACTACTACTAAATATATCCCTGCTCTTTGTATAATTTGCTGCTGCTAAAATAAAACCTGCTATACTAACTGGATGCTTTTCAATACGTTTATGTATATAGATATCTACTCCAAGCTCATAATTAACCAACTTCTTATCAGTTACTATCTAGTTCCTGGTATCATCATATATATGCATCCCTCAACTTCTGCATATGCCACTAAGTGACTCTTACCCTCTACATACATATAATTAAATGAGGCCACACCAAGTTATACAAGATTATAATACTACATAAGAAAACACTAGAAACATGCAGTTTACTGGAACCAACTCAAACCAAACTCAGTGGCCCTCACCATAAAAGGAGGCGCCCACCTCCCCTTAACGACCCATGGGAGGCGCTCTTCTCAGAGCTTGGAGGCCTCCGCCTCCCTTTCTCTCCCCTGTTGATATCAATTAAAACCTGCTCTGCACTATTTCCTATTACTTATTCATCACCATAGCGCTTATTCAAACACAGAGATAGATTCTTGCACCATTTAAAAACACTAACTCATTAAATTAAATAAATAGATTACTTATGCATTAAACTAAAGTGAATTCCAAGTAACAGACAAACCAAGGCGATCGTCTCATCCACCCACACCTTAGGAGGCGCCCTTCTCAATTCTTGGAGGCCCTCGCCTCCTTCCTTTAATTAAATCGGGCGCTCACCTCCACTGCTCTGAGGCCCCCGCCTCCAATTCCTACACTTTGGCTCACGATTTTCTAGATTCCACTCAATTTCAATTTAACCAATTACGACATATAACACATCAACACATCAACATATTTTCTTCGATCAACTATCTCAGACACAATCAACTTATACTCACTGCAACATCAATTTTCAATCACAACGATAATTTCACATAAACCCAATTTCCCATTATGTGACAGTATTAGACCAAACAGAGATCACTCAACAAAATTACAGACAGTAGCAATTCAATACAACCTAATACCCACATAACATTCATCATACCCCGGTTATAATAGTCGAACCCACCCTTACCTGGATTTTAACGGCAGTTCGAATTCTCCGGTTCCGGCTGCGCACTTCTCGTAATTCCTCTTCTCCAATCTTGTGCTTCCAAACCCTCGTTCCCTTTCTAACTGCAACTTTGTTTCACGATCTCTTTTGCCTCAACTTCCAAAAACCCATTTTTCCAACAAAACTTAATTTATTTTCTTAAATTCCTTTTAACCAAATAATAATAATAATAATAATAATAATAGTATTATTATTCTTTAATGGGCCAACTAATCCCCACCACCAAATTGCTATATACCACTCCCACACTAAATCCAATTAAATAAACAATATTCTAAAATAATATTATCTCCAATATTAATTTCTCCGATCCAACCGACTAATAATCCAACTTTAACTCAATAATCCAAATACGCCTCTTAAAGTAATATCGATAAATCCAACTACTCCAATTAATTCTCAAACTTCATTTAACTCCGATAATTAAATCCTTCAATAATTTAATTAACGAATTAATTAAATTCAGGCGTTACAACTCTCCCCCACGTAGAATATTTTCGTCCTCGAAAATCTATCCGACACCACCATCCTTATCCCAACTCCCGTATTTAATCTTCCAGTCCAACAACAACTCAATCACGGTTTTAAACCCAATATGTATACTCCAATACTTCAATTACTCTTACAACATGATCGTTACTATTCGCCAACCATTTTAGTAATACCTTGAAACAATCACCTTACAACATAGTAACAACCTTCACTTGCCTATACTCGACTATACAACATCGCATCATTACCGCAACAACGTAAACAACACCAAAACACATATACGATCCTTATGTCCATACTCTAAAGGAAACCCACGTATAACACAAACAACGGTTCTTAACCTCAACGGCGACAACAACGCGAATACTACCCAAGTGATGCAACTGACAACTAACATCGCAACACAAGAAGTAACCAACTTAAGAATTTACCGGTTTAAGAACCAGAACACAACAACTTAAGAATACCAACTTAAACACAACATCAACGTAACCAAATATCAACATCGATACAATTCACGTCTGAACAACCGCAATACACTACGCGTTCGCTGCGCACTCTGATTACTTTCAAGGTACTAACTCTACTCAGTTGACCTCCAACTTCCAATCATCAAAATCGACATAATACCAAGGCTTTCGACTTAACTCTTCGGGATCTCCCCGTTAACACCACACATAAATTACAACTTTACTATCTTTTATCAACATAGTTCCCAAAATCACCTTAGGCGCATAACAACATTACAACAACATTTGACACCTGAGTCCACTTAAATTCAACAAGATCAATCATCTTTACCAACCAAAACTCCACTTTTACAAATCAACTTATAATTTAACTTCTTTTAATAATCACAACTCAACCTTCAAATATTCTACGCGTTCTTCCTCTGATTTTACAACAGCTCAAAACATTCGCAACAAACACCAGTTCCAACTCATCCAAACAAATATGGAAGATACGCTTCATACTCCATACATACACCTTAAGGCATACTAGCCATTCGCTTCATCACAAACAACGACTCAAGTTATCTAGAACTCGACTGTGAGTCTCCATACTACTCATCAATCAAACACAGCTTCGTGTTGTCATCCCAATTCAACGTACATACTATACTAGTTGGCACGACACATCTATCCATCAATTATGGCTCCGTCTACTATCAACAATGGATTAAGGGTGATCAGTTCCTCAATTTGTCAATAGACAGCCGACAACCATAACGGTGAAATAAATCATCAGTACCCAACACAATAGCGTACTTCAACTTGTGCCCAAAGTCCGTAAGCATAATGCTCCGCCAACTTTCTAAGGCTTACCAATGCCACTCTTAGTTTCTTTAGTTTCAACTTCGTCAACGATACAAAAACATTCAAAATCCATTACGCATCCTCTTCTGCATGTTCATAGTACAACACGACTTTAAATATTTTTCCAACACCGGAATCGCTACAACATTGAGAACGATCCAATTCAGTTTGCTCCAATTACAACTTTCAACCAAGGTGAAAATTCTTAGCAACACAAATCAACATTCACATTTCTCTCAACATTACCTTTACTTAGCATCATCGTCTTAATCATCCTCATTCAACATAAATTGCATCTCCAAGCATTCTCCGACACAGTCACATCTTATAAATACCAACATTTTATTCTTAATAATATTCCACACTTGTTTTCATCCTTCCAAATTTTTTCAGCAAATGTCACTCAACTTCAACCATATATATCTCCTTCAATACAGATCTCTCAATCACAAAATCATATTCCAAAATGAAGAGAATTTTGTGTAGATTTCAGAACTTCAAGAATCGCGTGAATCCGAGTTACGAGTAGAGGGTTATCATCCTTACAACTGGACTGGTTCAGAATTTCCCATATGCAGAATTTTCCAAAAATCAGCATCAGACCCAAATATTAAAACGCACTTTTCTCCCTCTTCACAAACTTCCTGAAGACAAATCTTATATGCAAACTGTAGGGAATTTCGTAAGCTTTCCAAAAAGTCCAGAACCGCTTCCATCCGAATCACGAGTCAAAAGTTATACCTCGTTTACTGACAGCTGCTCCAAAATCACAAAAACCAGAATTTGAGGTTGATGAACATAAGTTCCATTTTTCTCTCTTGCTTCCAAAATTCACCAACATCCTTTCTTTTCATCCAACTCTAAAATCACTCAACTTTAATCCAACTATACTCAAGATATACAACTTACCGAATTAATCCACCAACTTATCATTCCATTCGGAATAATTCCTTAATTTCAATCATCCTTGATTCACCGTCCAGACTCTACGCACATCTCCAACTTGACTGATACGGATTCGCGAGTCCAACTCTCGCCGGTCCGCAATAACATCGCTCCAACATATGCACTCCCGCAAGCAACATCACCTTGAAACAACTTCTACATACCAATAACACGTACGGGAGCAACCATCTCCCCCACTTAATTCAAAACAACCTTGTAGACAACTACTAGAAACTACTAACAAACAAGCACCGACAGTGTTCCACACACATGTCGAGTACTAAGGGACAAACAACATTAGACAACATTGGCCGGACAGGCCGACCTGCTCTGATACCACTAATGTAACACCCCATTTCTACCCGGCGGATAAGTAATAAAATCAGAGTTTTCATTTTAAAAATTCTTCAACATAAACAGGATGTCACATTTTCAACAGAAAACAACTTCATATTAATCACAAATAATTCAGATACATAACACTGATTTGGATGAACTGATAACAACCGGAATTATCCTTTTGAAAACAAAACAACTTTTATTAATAAGCGGCTTCACATAATTCAACTTATAATGACATAACCTCATGTCCAACTCAAAACAACTTTGAAACAACAATTCTTTAATAAAAACAATTTAAGATTCAACTACTAAGACAATAACAACAAATAAACAACAATCGTTCATCCCCCCGAGTGCTACGTATCAGAGCAAGACCAACTCAAGCTAACAGCATCTAAGACTTCACATTATACCTCAACTTCTGCAGCTATTCTTGAGTACCTGCTCAGTTACCCATAATAGGTAACATCATTACAGAAGGGGTGAGGTATCGAATATTATAAACAAAATATGATAATTAATATGCTAGATTAGAATCATATAAATTCCACCGCTTCATACGACAGTCATGCAACAACCAGAAATAAACAACTTAATAGCAACCCCAACTTGTATTGACAGCAAATAACAACATATAACAACAACTTATATAAAAGCTGCAAATTATAGTAATAACAACATATATAACATCAGCTCACGACATTAGTAATTTATCTCAAGCAACAAGACATAGCAACAACAACTTATAACAAGCAACAACTTCACAACAACGGCAACTTCACAACAACAGCAACTTCACAATAACCAAGAATCAAGAACAACAGCAACTTCACAACGACTCAAAATGTGACGCAACTATGCACATGCATGTGGTACCATCGGAGTAAAACTCCCAACTTAAACATATGCCAGGTTATCGAGGCATTTCAACAAGGCATAAGCCTTCAACGTGGTGCCATCAAGGCCAACTCAATCAATGCCATCAAGGCCAACTTAATCAATGCCATCAAGGCCAACATGGTGTGAGCATACAGCCCCGACTCATGAATGCAATGTATGCGACAATTATCAAAGGCATACAATCAACTACATTATCAACAAGAACAACCAGAACAGCAACAACTCAAACAACAACTCAAACATGCATCAATAGCATCAACTTAATCCAACATTGGTCATTCGACCTACAACTTAATCAACAACAACACAACTCAAACAACATTGGTCATTCGACCTACAACTTAATCAACAACAACACAACTCAAACAACATTGGTCATAAGACCTGCAACTTAAATACTTCGCCCGTAAATCGGGACAATACAACTTATCCAACTGTACTTGCAATTCCACGCGTTCAACTTAATTCAACAAAACAAACCGACTAAAATCACCTACTAATTATTACGAACTACCTCGACAATTTTCGTTAAATTCCGGACAACTAATTTTTCCGCTTAATTCTACCGGGCGACTAAAATTCCTACTGTTTTCAACTCCCAGCATCTTTTCAACAAAATAAATCAACCACACTACCTACTAATTATTACAAACCTTCCCATAAATTTTCATTCGATTCCGGGCAACTAAATATACCGCTTAATTTTGCTCTCAGCACTGTCTTCTGTCCCAATTCTGCGGCCAGTTTATTTTTCTGCTACTTAACCTTTGCTGTCAACACATTCCAAGACTGCTTTATAATACCAAGGTCTGCTACTTCCTTAAAATCTGCTGCTAATACTACGTTGTGTTCCTGCTATTTATTTATATTCCATGTCAGTACATGAATGCACTACTACTAAATATATCCCTGCTCTTTGTATAATTTGCTGCTGCTAAAATAAAACCTGCTATACTAACTGGATGCTTTTCAATACGTTTATGTATATAGATATCTACTCCAAGCTCATAATTAACCAACTTCTTATCAGTTACTATCTAGTTCCTGGTATCATCATATATATGCATCCCTCAACTTCTGCATATGCCACTAAGTGACTCTTACCCTCTACATACATATAATTAAATGAGGCCACACCAAGTTATACAAGATTATAATACTACATAAGAAAACACTAGAAACATGCAGTTTACTGGAACCAACTCAAACCAAACTCAGTGGCCCTCACCATAAAAGGAGGCGCCCACCTCCCCTTAACGACCCATGGGAGGCGCTCTTCTCAGAGCTTGGAGGCCTCCGCCTCCCTTTCTCTCCCCTGTTGATATCAATTAAAACCTGCTCTGCACTATTTCCTATTACTTATTCATCACCATAGCGCTTATTCAAACACAGAGATAGATTCTTGCACCATTTAAAAACACTAACTCATTAAATTAAATAAATAGATTACTTATGCATTAAACTAAAGTGAATTCCAAGTAACAGACAAACCAAGGCGATCGTCTCATCCACCCACACCTTAGGAGGCGCCCTTCTCAATTCTTGGAGGCCCTCGCCTCCTTCCTTTAATTAAATCGGGCGCTCACCTCCACTGCTCTGAGGCCCCCGCCTCCAATTCCTACACTTTGGCTCACGATTTTCCAGATTCCACTCAATGTCAATTTAACCAATTACGACATATAACACATCAACACATCAACATATTTTCTTCGATCAACTATCTCAGACACAATCAACTTATACTCACTGCAACATCAATTTTCAATCACAACGATAATTTCACATAAACCCAATTTCCCATTATGTGACAGTATTAGACCAAACAGAGATCACTCAACAAAATTACAGACAGTAGCAATTCAATACAACCTAATACCCACATAACATTCATCATACCCCGGTTATAATAGTCGAACCCACCCTTACCTGGATTTTAACGGCAGTTCGAATTCTCCGGTTCCGGCTGCGCACTTCTCGTAATTCCTCTTCTCCAATCTTGTGCTTCCAAACCCTCGTTCCCTTTCTAACTGCAACTTTGTTTCACGATCTCTTTTGCCTCAACTTCCAAAAACCCATTTTTCCAACAAAACTTAATTTATTTTCTTAAATTCCTTTTAACCAAATAATAATAATAATAATAATAATAGTATTATTATTCTTTAATGGGCCAACTAATCCCCACCACCAAATTGCTATATACCACTCCCATACTAAATCCAATTAAATAAACAATATTCTAAAATAATATTATCTCCAATATTAATTTCTCCGATCCAACCGACTAATAATCCAACTTTAACTCAATAATCCAAATACGCCTCTTAAAGTAATATCGATAAATCCAACTACTCCAATTAATTCTCAAACTTCATTTAACTCCGATAATTAAATCCTTCAATAATTTAATTAACGAATTAATTAAATTCAGGCGTTACAACTCTCCCCCACGTAGAATATTTTCGTCCTCGAAAATCTATCCGACACCACCATCCTTATCCCAACTCCCGTATTTAATCTTCCAGTCCAACAACAACTCAATCACGGTTTTAAACCCAATATGTATACTCCAATACTTCAATTACTCTTACAACATGATCGTTACTATTCGCCAACCATTTTAGTAATACCTTGAAACAATCACCTTACAACATAGTAACAACCTTCACTTGCCTATACTCGACTATACAACATCGCATCATTACCGCAACAACGTAAACAACACCAAAACACATATACGATCCTTATGTCCATACTCTAAAGGAAACCCACGTATAACACAAACAACGGTTCTTAACCTCAACGGCGACAACAACGCGAATACTACCCAAGTGATGCAACTGACAACTAACATCGCAACACAAGAAGTAACCAACTTAAGAATTTACCGGTTTAAGAACCAGAACACAACAACTTAAGAATACCAACTTAAACACAACATCAATGTAACCAAATATCAACATCGATACAATTCACGTCTGAACAACCGCAATACACTACGCGTTCGCTGCGCACTCTGATTACTTTCAAGGTACTAACTCTACTCAGTTGACCTCCAACTTCCAATCATCAAAATCGACATAATACCAAGGCTTTCGACTTAACTCTTCGGGATCTCCCCGTTAACACCACACATAAATTACAACTTTACTATCTTTTATCAACATAGTTCCCAAAATCACCTTAGGCGCATAACAACATTACAACAACATTTGACACCTGAGTCCACTTAAATTCAACAAGATCAATCATCTTTACCAACCAAAACTCCACTTTTACAAATCAACTTATAATTTAACTTCTTTTAATAATCACAACTCAACCTTCAAATATTCTACGCGTTCTTCCTCTGATTTTACAACAGCTCAAAACATTCGCAACAAACACCAGTTCCAACTCATCCAAACAAATATGGAAGATACGCTTCATACTCCATACATACACCTTAAGGCATACTAGCCATTCGCTTCATCACAAACAACGACTCAAGTTATCTAGAACTCGACTGTGAGTCTCCATACTACTCATCAATCAAACACAGCTTCGTGTTGTCATCCCAATTCAACGTACATACTATACTAGTTGGCACGACACATCTATCCATCAATTATGGCTCCGTCTACTATCAACAATGGATTAAGGGTGATCAGTTCCTCAATTTGTCAATAGACAGCCGACAACCATAACGGTGAAATAAATCATCAGTACCCAACACAATAGCGTACTTCAACTTGTGCCCAAAGTCCGTAAGCATAATGCTCCGCCAACTTTCTAAGGCTTACCAATGCCACTCTTAGTTTCTTTAGTTTCAACTTCGTCAACGATACAAAAACATTCAAAATCCATTACGCATCCTCTTCTGCATGTTCATAGTACAACACGACTTTAAATATTTTTCCAACACCGGAATCGCTACAACATTGAGAACGATCCAATTCAGTTTGCTCCAATTACAACTTTCAACCAAGGTGAAAATTCTTAGCAACACAAATCAACATTCACATTTCTCTCAACATTACCTTTACTTAGCATCATCGTCTTAATCATCCTCATTCAACATAAATTGCATCTCCAAGCATTCTCCGACACAGTCACATCTTATAAATACCAACATTTTATTCTTAATAATATTCCACACTTGTTTTCATCCTTCCAAATTTTTTCAGCAAATGTCGCTCAACTTCAACCATATATATCTCCTTCAATACAGATCTCTCAATCACAAAATCATATTCCAAAATGAAGAGAATTTTGTGTAGATTTCAGAACTTCAAGAATCGCGTGAATCCGAGTTACGAGTAGAGGGTTATCATCCTTACAACTGGACTGGTTCAGAATTTCCCATATGCAGAATTTTCCAAAAATCAGCATCAGACCCAAATATTAAAACGCACTTTTCTCCCTCTTCACAAACTTCCTGAAGACAAATCTTATATGCAAACTGTAGGGAATTTCGTAAGCTTTCCAAAAAGTCCAGAACCGCTTCCATCCGAATCACGAGTCAAAAGTTATACCTCGTTTACTGACAGCTGCTCCAAAATCACAAAAACCAGAATTTGAGGTTGATGAACATAAGTTCCATTTTTCTCTCTTGCTTCCAAAATTCACCAACATCCTTTCTTTTCATCCAACTCTAAAATCACTCAACTTTAATCCAACTATACTCAAGATATACAACTTACCGAATTAATCCACCAACTTATCATTCCATTCGGAATAATTCCTTAATTTCAATCATCCTTGATTCACCGTCCAGACTCTACGCACATCTCCAACTTGACTGATACGGATTCGCGAGTCCAACTCTCGCCGGTCCGCAATAACATCGCTCCAACATATGCACTCCCGCAAGCAACATCACCTTGAAACAACTTCTACATACCAATAACACGTACGGGAGCAACCATCTCCCCCACTTAATTCAAAACAACCTTGTAGACAACTACTAGAAACTACTAACAAACAAGCACCGACAGTGTTCCACACACATGTCGAGTACTAAGGGACAAACAACATTAGACAACATTGGCCGGACAGACCGACCTGCTCTGATACCACTAATGTAACACCCCATTTCTACCCGGCGGATAAGTAATAAAATCAGAGTTTTCATTTTAAAAATTCTTCAACATAAACAGGATGTCACATTTTCAACAGAAAACAACTTCATATTAATCACAAATAATTCAGATACATAACACTGATTCGGATGAACTGATAACAACCGGAATTATCCTTTTGAAAACAAAACAACTTTTATTAATAAGCGGCTTCACATAATTCAACTTATAATGACATAACCTCATGTCCAACTCAAAACAACTTTGAAACAACAATTCTTTAATAAAAACAATTTAAGATTCAACTACTAAGACAATAACAACAAATAAACAACAATCTTTCATCCCCCCGAGTGCTACGTATCAGAGCAAGACCAACTCAAGCTAACAGCATCTAAGACTTCACATTATACCTCAACTTCTGCAGCTATTCTTGAGTACCTGCTCAGTTACCCATAATAGGTAACATCATTACAGAAGGGGTGAGGTATCGAATATTATAAACAAAATATGATAATTAATATGCTAGATTAGAATCATATAAATTCCACCGCTTCATACGACAGTCATGCAACAACCAGAAATAAACAACTTAATAGCAACCCCAACTTGTATTAACAGCAAATAACAACATATAACAACAACTTATATAAAAGCTGCAAATTATAGTAATAACAACATATATAACATCAGCTCACGACATTAGTAATTTATCTCAAGCAACAAGACATAGCAACAACAACTTATAACAAGCAACAACTTCACAACAACGGCAACTTCACAACAACAGCAACTTCACAATAACCAAGAATCAAGAACAACAGCAACTTCACAACGACTCAAAATGTGACGCAACTATGCACATGCATGTGGTACCATCGGAGTAAAACTCCCAACTTAAACATATGCCAGGTTATCGAGGCATTTCAACAAGGCATAAGCCTTCAACGTGGTGCCATCAAGGCCAACTCAATCAATGCCATCAAGGCCAACTTAATCAATGCCATCAAGGCCAACATGGTGTGAGCATACAGCCCCGACTCATGAATGCAATGTATGCGACAATTATCAAAGGCATACAATCAACTACATTATCAACAAGAACAACCAGAACAGCAACAACTCAAACAACAACTCAAACATGCATCAATAGCATCAACTTAATCCAACATTGGTCATTCGACCTACAACTTAATCAACAACAACACAACTCAAACAACATTGGTCATTCGACCTACAACTTAATCAACAACGACACAACTCAAACAACATTGGTCATAAGACCTGCAACTTAAATACTTCGCCCGTAAATCGGGACAATACAACTTATCCAACTGTACTTGCAATTCCACGCGTTCAACTTAATTCAACAAAACAAACCGACTAAAATCACCTACTAATTATTACGAACTACCTCGACAATTTTCGTTAAATTTCGGACAACTAATTTTTCCGCTTAATTCTACCGGGCGACTAAAATTCCTACTGTTTTCAACTCCCAGCATCTTTTCAACAAAATAAATCAACCACACTACCTACTAATTATTACAAACCTTCCCATAAATTTTCATTCGATTCCGGGCAACTAAATATACCGCTTAATTTTGCTCTCGGCACTGTCTTCTGTCCCAATTCTGCGGCCAGTTTATTTTTCTGCTACTTAACCTTTGCTGTCAACACATTCCAAGACTGCTTTATAATACCAAGGTCTGCTACTTCCTTAAAATCTGCTGCTAATACTACGTTGTGTTCCTGCTATTTATTTATATTCCATGTCAGTACATGAATGCACTACTACTAAATATATCCCTGCTCTTGGTATAATTTGCTGCTGCTAAAATAAAACCTGCTATACTAACTGGATGCTTTTCAATACGTTTATGTATATAGATATCTACTCCAAGCTCATAATTAACCAACTTCTTATCAGTTACTATCTAGTTCCTGGTATCATCATATATATGCATCCCTCAACTTCTGCATATGCCACTAAGTGACTCTTACCCTCTACATACATATAATTAAATGAGGCCACACCAAGTTATACAAGATTATAATACTACATAAGAAAACACTAGAAACATGCAGTTTACTGGAACCAACTCAAACCAAACTCAGTGGCCCTCACCATAAAAGGAGGCGCCCACCTCCCCTTAACGACCCATGGGAGGCACTCTTCTCAGAGCTTGGAGGCCTCCGCCTCCCTTTCTCTCCCCTGTTGATATCAATTAAAACCTGCTCTGCACTATTTCCTGTTACTTATTCATCACCATAGCGCTTATTCAAACACAGAGATAGATTCTTGCACCATTTAAAAACACTAACTCATTAAATTAAATAAATAGATTACTTATGCATTAAACTAAAGTGAATTCCAAGTAACAGACAAACCAAGGCGATCGTCTCATCCACCCACACCTTAGGAGGCGCCCTTCTCAATTCTTGGAGGCCCTCGCCTCCTTCCTTTAATTAAATCGGGCGCTCACCTCCACTGCTCTGTGGCCCCCGCCTCCAATTCCTACACTTTGGCTCACGATTTTCCAGATTCCACTCAATGTCAATTTAACCAATTACGACATATAACACATCAACACATCAACATATTTTCTTCGATCAACTATCTCAGACACAATCAACTTATACTCACTGCAACATCAATTTTCAATCACAACGATAATTTCACATAAACCCAATTTCCCATTATGTGACAGTATTAGACCAAACAGAGATCACTCAACAAAATTACAGACAGTAGCAATTCAATACAACCTAATACCCACATAACATTCATCATACCCCGGTTATAATAGTCGAACCCACCCTTACCTGGATTTTAACGGCAGTTCGAATTCTCCGGTTCCGGCTGCGCACTTCTCGTAATTCCTCTTCTCCAATCTTGTGCTTCCAAACCCTCGTTCCCTTTCTAACTGCAACTTTGTTTCACGATCTCTTTTGCCTCAACTTCCAAAAACCCATTTTTCCAACAAAACTTAATTTATTTTCTTAAATTCCTTTTAACCAAATAATAATAATAATAATAATAATAGTATTATTATTCTTTAATGGGCCAACTAATCCCCACCACCAAATTGCTATATACCACTCCCACACTAAATCCAATTAAATAAACAATATTCTAAAATAATATTATCTCCAATATTAATTTCTCCGATCCAACCGACTAATAATCCAACTTTAACTCAATAATCCAAATACGCCTCTTAAAGTAATATCGATAAATCCAACTACTCCAATTAATTCTCAAACTTCATTTAACTCCGATAATTAAATCCTTCAATAATTTAATTAACGAATTAATTAAATTCAGGCGTTACAACTCTCCCCCACGTAGAATATTTTCATCCTCGAAAATCTATCCGACACCACCATCCTTATCCCAACTCCCGTATTTAATCTTCCAGTCCAACAACAACTCAATCACGGTTTTAAACCCAATATGTATACTCCAATACTTCAATTACTCTTACAACATGATCGTTACTATTCGCCAACCATTTTAGTAATACCTTGAAACAATCACCTTACAACATAGTAACAACCTTCACTTGCCTATACTCGACTATACAACATCGCATCATTACCGCAACAACGTAAACAACACCAAAACACATATACGATCCTTATGTCCATACTCTAAAGGAAACCCACGTATAACACAAACAACGGTTCTTAACCTCAACGGCGACAACAACGCGAATACTACCCAAGTGATGCAACTGACAACTAACATCGCAACACAAGAAGTAACCAACTTAAGAATTTACCGGTTTAAGAACCAGAACACAACAACTTAAGAATACCAACTTAAACACAACATCAACGTAACCAAATATCAACATCGATACAATTCACGTCTGAACAACCGCAATACACTACGCGTTCGCTGCGCACTCTGATTACTTTCAAGGTACTAACTCTACTCAGTTGACCTCCAACTTCCAATCATCAAAATCGACATAATACCAAGGCTTTCGACTTAACTCTTCGGGATCTCCCCGTTAACACCACACATAAATTACAACTTTACTATCTTTTATCAACATAGTTCCCAAAATCACCTTAGGCGCATAACAACATTACAACAACATTTGACACCTGAGTCCACTTAAATTCAACAAGATCAATCATCTTTACCAACCAAAACTCCACTTTTACAAATCAACTTATAATTTAACTTCTTTTAATAATCACAACTCAACCTTCAAATATTCTACGCGTTCTTCCTCTGATTTTACAACAGCTCAAAACATTCGCAACAAACACCAGTTCCAACTCATCCAAACAAATATGGAAGATACGCTTCATACTCCATACATACACCTTAAGGCATACTAGCCATTCGCTTCATCACAAACAACGACTCAAGTTATCTAGAACTCGACTGTGAGTCTCCATACTACTCATCAATCAAACACAGCTTCGTGTTGTCATCCCAATTCAACGTACATACTATACTAGTTGGCACGACACATCTATCCATCAATTATGGCTCCGTCTACTATCAACAATGGATTAAGGGTGATCAATTCCTCAATTTGTCAATAGACAGCCGACAACCATAACGGTGAAATAAATCATCAGTACCCAACACAATAGCGTACTTCAACTTGTGCCCAAAGTCCGTAAGCATAATGCTCCGCCAACTTTCTAAGGCTTACCAATGCCACTCTTAGTTTCTTTAGTTTCAACTTCGTCAACGATACAAAAACGTTCAAAATCCATTACGCATCCTCTTCTGCATGTTCATAGTACAACACGACTTTAAATATTTTTCCAACACCGGAATCGCTACAACATTGAGAACGATCCAATTCAGTTTGCTCCAATTACAACTTTCAACCAAGGTGAAAATTCTTAGCAACACAAATCAACATTCACATTTCTCTCAACATTACCTTTACTTAGCATCATCGTCTTAATCATCCTCATTCAACATAAATTGCATCTCCAAGCATTCTCCGACACAGTCACATCTTATAAATGCCAACATTTTATTCTTAATAATATTCCACACTTGTTTTCATCCTTCCAAATTTTTTCAGCAAATGTCACTCAACTTCAACCATATATATCTCCTTCAATACAGATCTCTCAATCACAAAATCATATTCCAAAATGAAGAGAATTTTGTGTAGATTTCAGAACTTCAAGAATCGCGTGAATCCGAGTTACGAGTAGAGGGTTATCATCCTTACAACTGGACTGGTTCAGAATTTCCCATATGCAGAATTTTCCAAAAATCAGCATCAGACCCAAATATTAAAACGCACTTTTCTCCCTCTTCACAAACTTCCTGAAGACAAATCTTATATGCAAACTGTAGGGAATTTCGTAAGCTTTCCAAAAAGTCCAGAACCGCTTCCATCCGAATCACGAGTCAAAAGTTATACCTCGTTTACTGACAGCTGCTCCAAAATCACAAAAACCAGAATTTGAGGTTGATGAACATAAGTTCCATTTTTCTCTCTTGCTTCCAAAATTCACCAACATCCTTTCTTTTCATCCAACTCTAAAATCACTCAACTTTAATCCAACTATACTCAAGATATACAACTTACCGAATTAATCCACCAACTTATCATTCCATTCGGAATAATTCCTTAATTTCAATCATCCTTGATTCACCGTCCAGACTCTACGCACATCTCCAACTTGACTGATACGGATTCGCGAGTCCAACTCTCGCCGGTCCGCAATAACATCGCTCCAACATATGCACTCCCGCAAGCAACATCACCTTGAAACAACTTCTACATACCAATAACACGTACGGGAGCAACCATCTCCCCCACTTAATTCAAAACAACCTTGTAGACAACTACTAGAAACTACTAACAAACAAGCACCGACAGTGTTCCACACACATGTCGAGTACTAAGGGACAAACAACATTAGACAACATTGGCCGGACAGACCGACCTGCTCTGATACCACTAATGTAACACCCCATTTCTACCCGGCGGATAAGTAATAAAATCAGAGTTTTCATTTTAAAAATTCTTCAACATAAACAGGATGTCACATTTTCAACAGAAAACAACTTCATATTAATCACAAATAATTCAGATACATAACACTGATTCGGATGAACTGATAACAACCGGAATTATCCTTTTGAAAACAAAACAACTTTTATTAATAAGCGGCTTCACATAATTCAACTTATAATGACATAACCTCATGTCCAACTCAAAACAACTTTGAAACAACAATTCTTTAATAAAAACAATTTAAGATTCAACTACTAAGACAATAACAACAAATAAACAACAATCGTTCATCCCCCCGAGTGCTACGTATCAGAGCAAGACCAACTCAAGCTAACAGCATCTAAGACTTCACATTATACCTCAACTTCTGCAGCTATTCTTGAGTACCTGCTCAGTTACCCATAATAGGTAACATCATTACAGAAGGGGTGAGGTATCGAATATTATAAACAAAATATGATAATTAATATGCTAGATTAGAATCATATAAATTCCACCGCTTCATACGACAGTCATGCAACAACCAGAAATAAACAACTTAATAGCAACCCCAACTTGTATTGACAGCAAATAACAACATATAACAACAACTTATATAAAAGATGCAAATTATAGTAATAACAACATATATAACATCAGCTCACGACATTAGTAATTTATCTCAAGCAACAAGACATAGCAACAACAACTTATAACAAGCAACAACTTCACAACAACGGCAACTTCACAACAACAACAACTTCACAACAACCACGAATCAAGAACAACAGCAACTTCACAACGACTCAAAATGTGACGCAACTATGCACATGCATGTGGTACCATCGGAGTAAAACTCCCAACTTAAACATATGTCAGGTTATCGAGGCATTTCAACAAGGCATAAGCCTTCAACGTGGTGCCATCAAGGCCAACTCAATCAATGCCATCAAGGCCAACTTAATCAATGCCATCAAGGCCAACATGGTGTGAGCATACAGCCCCGACTCATGAATGCAATGTATGCGACAATTATCAAAGGCATACAATCAACTACATTATCAACAAGAACAACCAGAACAGCAACAACTCAAACAACAACTCAAACATGCATCAATAGCATCAACTTAATCCAACATTGGTCATTCGACCTACAACTTAATCAACAACAACACAACTCAAACAACATTGGTCATTCGACCTACAACTTAATCAACAACAACACAACTCAAACAACATTGGTCATAAGACCTGCAACTTAAATACTTCGCCCGTAAATCGGGACAATACAACTTATCCAACTGTACTTGCAATTCCACGCGTTCAACTTAATTCAACAAAACAAACCGACTAAAATCACCTACTAATTATTACGAACTACCTCGACAATTTTCGTTAAATTCCGGACAACTAATTTTTCCGCTTAATTCTACCGGGCGACTAAAATTCCTACTGTTTTCAACTCCCAGCATCTTTTCAACAAAATAAATCAACCACACTACCTACTAATTATTACAAACCTTCCCATAAATTTTCATTCGATTCCGGGCAACTAAATATACCGCTTAATTTTGCTCTCGGCACTGTCTTCTGTCCCAATTCTGCGGCCAGTTTATTTTTCTGCTACTTAACCTTTGCTGTCAACACATTCCAAGACTGCTTTATAATACCAAGGTCTGCTACTTCCTTAAAATCTGCTGCTAATACTACGTTGTGTTCCTGCTATTTATTTATATTCCATGTCAGTACATGAATGCACTACTACTAAATATATCCCTGCTCTTTGTATAATTTGCTGCTGCTAAAATAAAACCTGCTATACTAACTGGATGCTTTTCAATACGTTTATGTATATAGATATCTACTCCAAGCTCATAATTAACCAACTTCTTATCAGTTACTATCTAGTTCCTGGTATCATCATATATATGCATCCCTCAACTTCTGCATATGCCACTAAGTGACTCTTACCCTCTACATACATATAATTAAATGAGGCCACACCAAGTTATACAAGATTATAATACTACATAAGAAAACACTAGAAACATGCAGTTTACTGGAACCAACTCAAACCAAACTCAGTGGCCCTCACCATAAAAGGAGGCGCCCACCTCCCCTCAACGACCCATGGGAGGCGCTCTTCTCAGAGCTTGGAGGCCTCCGCCTCCCTTTCTCTCCCCTGTTGATATCAATTAAAACCTGCTCTGCACTATTTCCTGTTACTTATTCATCACCATAGCCCTTATTCAAACACAGAGATAGATTCTTGCACCATTTAAAAACACTAACTCATTAAATTAAATAAATAGATTACTTATGCATTAAACTAAAGTAAATTCCAAGTAACAGACAAACCAAGGCGATCGTCTCATCCACCCACACCTTAGGAGGCGCCCTTCTCAATTCTTGGAGGCCCTGGCCTCCTTCCTTTAATTAAATGGGGCGCTCACCTCCACTGCTCTGAGGCCCCCGCCTCCAATTCCTACACTTTGGCTCACGATTTTCCAGATTCCACTCAATGTCAATTTAACCAATTACGACATATAACACATCAACACATCAACATATTTTTTTCGATCAACTATCTCAGACACAATCAACTTATACTCACTGCAACATCAATTTTCAATCACAACGATAATTTCACATAAACCCAATTTCCCATTATGTGACAGTATTAGACCAAACAGAGATCACTCAACAAAATTACAGACAGTAGCAATTCAATACAACCTAATACCCACATAACATTCATCATACCCCGGTTATAATAGTCGAACCCACCCTTACCTGGATTTTAACGGCAGTTCGAATTCTCCGATTCCGGCTGCGCACTTCTCGTAATTCCTCTTCTCCAATCTTGTGCTTCCAAACCCTCGTTCCCTTTCTAACTGCAACTTTGTTTCACGATCTCTTTTGCCTCAACTTCCAAAAACCCATTTTTCCAACAAAACTTAATTTATTTTCTTAAATTCCTTTTAACCAAATAATAATAATAATAATAATAATAATAATAATAGTATTATTATTCTTTAATGGGCCAACTAATCCCCACCACCAAATTGCTATATACCACTCCCACACTAAATCCAATTAAATAAACAATATTCTAAAATAATATTATCTCCAATATTAATTTCTCCGATCCAACCGACTAATAATCCAACTTTAACTCAATAATCCAAATACGCCTCTTAAAGTAATATCGATAAATCCAACTACTCCAATTAATTCTCAAACTTCATTTAACTCCGATAATTAAATCCTTCAATAATTTAATTAACTAATTAATTAAATTCAGGCGTTACAACTCTCCCCCACGTAGAATATTTTCGTCCTCGAAAATCTATCCGACACCACCATCCTTATCCCAACTCCCGTATTTAATCTTCCAGTCCAACAACAACTCAATCACGGTTTTAAACCCAATATGTATACTCCAATACTTCAATTACTCTTACAACATGATCGTTACTATTCGCCAACCATTTTAGTAATACCTTGAAACAATCACCTTACAACATAGTAACAACCTTCACTTGCCTATACTCGACTATACAACATCGCATCATTACCGCAGCAACGTAAACAACACCAAAACACATATACGATCCTTATGTCCATACTCTGAAGGAAACCCACGTATAACACAAACAACGGTTCTTAACCTCAACGGCGACAACAACGCGAATACTACCCAAGTGATGCAACTGACAACTAACATCGCAACACAAGAAGTAACCAACTTAAGAATTTACCGGTTTAAGAACCAGAACACAACAACTTAAGAATACCAACTTAAACACAACATCAACGTAACCAAATATCAACATCGGTACAATTCACGTCTGAACAACCGCAATACACTACGCGTTCGCTGCGCACTCTGATTACTTTCAAGGTACTAACTCTACTCAGTTGACCTCCAACTTCCAATCATCAAATGACTTGTAACATAAGAATGTGGGACTGCATCATGGGCACCCATGACCTGCATGGTATGCATGGCAATAGCTTGTGAATTTCAGCATGAACCCCTAAGCTTTGGACCACCATAACTCCATCATAACTTGCTCAAATGGAAAAATGTCCAACATTAAAGTTGGAGAGGACATTTAGATGAACAACTTTGATGTTCAGTATTTTTTCATTTGGAGCCTCCATCACTGAGAAAAGTAGCTTGACATTTTGCCCACCATGTGTTTGATGAAATTATGTCCTATGGGCCTGAACTTGCCTTGCCATGACTTGGTTTTTGCCTTGATTTTACCAAACTTTGGTTGATCATAACTCCCTCAATTTTGATCCAATGGAAGAGTTCTTTATATGGATTTGAAGCTTAGAATGTGAACTTTAATTGGCTCAACTTGGGCCTGAAGTTTGGAGCTTTTATCATAGAGAAAGGAAGCCTCAAAGTGTAGTGCAAAATGGTCCAAACTTGCCATTTTTGGAAACCCTAAGTTTCTAAAAATGGAAACTTTGTACATTTCTTGATTTTTCATGATTCCTCCATCATTTATTGATCAAATCTTGTCCAATGACCATATGTAACTTGAATTTCATGAATTTGACCCAAAAAAGTCAGGAGTTGACTTTTTTCACTGCACAGTTGACTTTTCCCCAATTTCTTGATTCTCAAGCAACTGATCAATTGAACCTCTTCTGAAATGACCCAATAGCCAATCTTCCATCCTTAGATACTTGACATCATGTAGAAAACATTGAGATCAAGTTTGAATCAAAATTTCATCAGGAGCCTGCTTGAACCCAAAACCCTAATTTGGACTGTTTTTGATAGGAGGTGATGCACTACCCAATCTTCTTGATGAAATCCCATCTTCCAATGACTTGTGAGATCAATTGGGATGACATGTGATATAAGAGACCCTTGAGGCTTACTTGAAAACCCTTGGCTCTTGTTCTCTTGCTTTGGATGATCAATACCTTTGAAAACAGCTGATCACATGCCTTTATGCAAGATGCAATGCAATACTGAATGTTTTATTTTTCTATGCTTGAATGCAATGCAATGAAATGAAAGCACATGCTAAATGATATGAAAAATGAGAGGGCAAATTTTGGGGTATTACAACATGTTGACACTTGCTTGTTGCTGTTGCATGTTCATGATGCTTGATTGTTGATTGCATATTTTCATTCGTCGATTATTGTCGATACGTGCTCATACATATTATTGATTGTTGAATTCCATGAGGCATGCCCGTTTGCTCCATTGTTGATGCACGTTCATAATGATTGATTGATATTTTGATACATGTTTACGTGTTATGTTTGATCTTGCATACTACATGTTTATGTCAATTCATGTTTGCTCCTTGTTGAATGCACTCATGTTGCTGATACATACACTACTACTCTGATCTATACGGGTTGATAAATGCTGCCATTCTGTTGCTCCTACATACATGCCTGTCCTGAAATATGTGTTGCTAAATGTTGTTGTGTTGTTGTTGATAGATACACTGCTGTTCTGATTAAGACGCTGTCGTATGTTGCTATTTGTGTTTTTTCTAGCTTGTTTTGCTTGCTCTTGCATGTTCACTTAGAGCTTCCTAGTCCAACTTAATTTTTGATTAAGATTGGAGTAGGATAGACATTAGGTTGTTGATCCAAGCATGATAACATTAAGTTGTGGATCCAAGTATGACAACATTAGGGTAGCTACTCCCTAATCCTCAACCTTAGGGTCATCTTACATGACAACATTAGGATATAATCGTCTTCTAATCCTAACCTTAGGGCCATTTTTCATGATAACATCTAGGGCCAGGTCTCCTTTAAATCTTGCGTTGTGTCTTTCTCTTCTCTCTCTTAATCAATTCAAAGCACATAATAAGTATGATATGTATAGTGCGTCACAAACCTTACATACATGGGAAAAAATAAGCGGAAGTCTTTCCTTACCTCTTCTTAGAGTATTTTGTACGCGAGACATTTGGATCGTTTGTACAAAGTATTCGCTCTTATCGTCATAGACTCTAATGCTACACATCACAAACTAATTCAATTCACTTCTTAAAACACTTCAACAAATTCAAATTATTTTATCCTTCGGGATTCTTTTCTCTTCAAACCATTTTCAGAAAGGGTATGTTATTTCCGTTATACCGCAAACAGGTGGCGTGTAAGACTCTCGACAACGAGTGGCAAACACCGAAACTGCTAGAACGTGAACGTTAGCATTGTCCATGAAAAACACTAAGCAACCTGTGGTCCCACGAACTACGGACGCTCTATTTCTCATTCCTGTTAAGAATACGTAGGCACAAGGGCCCCAATCCTTGGCGAGCAACCTTCCCTTTCACCTGTAGTGTAGCTCCAATTTTGTGACGCGACCACTACCGCATTTAGTGCTACTTTCTGATTTCTAATATTTATCCTATGATGCTTAAAAGGAATGGGAAGATACCTTAAACTAACCCTGCTCGCAAATGTTTTTCTTACAAATGCTAAGAGACCTGTAATCAGGGGTTGGTTATACTGAGGGAAGCTATTAACACCCTGAGTATTTACAATAATCTATAGGAACCTTTATTTGCATATATTTCTACAGTTGAATTACTTGGTTGCTTAAGTTTGTTTACTGCTAAATTGGGAAAGTTTCTCCTTTGTGAAAGTTGAGGAAAATGTTTTTTGTTGTTTTATGGTTTTTTATTGTTTTTGGAAGGTACTTGACCTAAGGTTTTTGATTAGTGCGCTCGCTAAGATTTCGTAATCTTATGCCTACGTATTCCCATAAAAAAGATTGGGGAAATCAGAGTGTTCGTAGTTCCTCCTAATCTATGGGAGGAAAAAGTTTGTTTTGTATCTTGTTTAAAACCCAAGATGATGAAGCTAAAGAGTGTTTGAAAGATTTGACAAATTGTCATCTTTAAGGGAGATATCTCACCTATTCACTACAATCAATTGAGAGTGATGTTATAAGGTAAAGAGATTTAAACTTATTGTGTTAAGAAATGCCACTTTTTCCTTTATGAATTCTTTACAAACTAAAAGAGGGACCTTAACTTGGATATAAAATCAACAAGTGTGCCACTTACAACAATTTAGATGAAAGAAAAGTTTTTGAACCATGATAAAGGAGGGACTCCATCTTGGATATTGAATCAACAAGTGTGCCACTTACAAAAATTATCTGGAAAACATTTTTTTGATTGTTTGACTTAAATTACAATGATTAAAGGATATATCTTCCTACAGAGATGGCTCAAGGTCTCATCTGTGAGGAGATGGATTTATTTAGGTATCTTGATTGAAGCCCAAGATATGAAGCTGAAAAAGATTGAATCAACTGGGGTGTTTTATCTGTCTTGTATAAAGCCCAAGATTGAGGCTAGAGAAGTTATTTATATAAAAGCCTGAGAGAAGGCTAATGACTGTTGAGGAAGTTTGAAATGACTGACTCCAAACTGAGGATTTAACTGACTCTTGTGGGGATTTTATTTGTATCCTGTACAAAGCCCAAGATGAATGAGGCTAAAGGAATTTATTGTATCCTGTACAAAGCCCAAGATGGTGAGGCTAAAAGATTTTATTGATGCTTTTAAGAAGCCTGAGGGTCCTTGTATGAAGCCTAAGAGGAGGTTATCTTGCTGGGGAAATTCTTTGTATAATGCCCAAGAGGAGGCAACGATGCTTGTATAAGGCCCAAGAGGAGGCCAGGGAACTAGTTGTTTGAACTATGTTGTGATTGAAGGGATCTTATTGTTTGACTTATGTCTAAACTAAGGATGATATAAATGTCAAGAGAAACTTAACAAAATATGAACAAACCTGAGTGAAGATTAACAAGTATAGACATTGATATGACATGTTGAATTCATGGAAGATTTTGCATCTTTAGGGTTTGATGTGTTAAATGTTTTATTCTATTCACAAAGGTGTTGGGTCTTATACTCTAAGCAGAGGCCCAAGACTTATTGAAAAGAAAAGGTGGTGGGTATTACACTCTTGACAGAGGCCTAAGATTTTTTGAAAAGAAAAGGTGGTGGGTCTTACACTCTTGACAGAGGCCCAAGATTTATTGAAAAAAAAGGCGGTGGGTCTTACACTCTTGACAGAGGCCCAAGATTTATTAAAAAGAAAAGGTGGCGGGTCTTACACTCTTGACAGAGAACCAAGATTTATTCTATATACAAAGGTGTTGGGGCTTACACTCTAAGCAGGGGCCCAAGACTTATTCTTATTTTGAAAACAGAAGATGATTTTTGAAAGAGAGGGATGAGTGAATAGAGGCCCAAGATTTTGATGATTTGAAAATTGAAAGGGGTTGAGACTTACACTCTAAGCAGAGCCCGTGATTTTGATCAATTGGTTTTGAAAATATGCTAAATGATGGGTCTTACACTATAAGTAGATGCCCAAGATTTTTAAAAGAAAAGATGATTTTGAAAGTTTATTTGAAAGATGATGTGTTATTTTAAAGAGATGTTTTTATCATGGTGAAAGTTTGTGAAAAGAAAACTTGAACATTGAAGCAATGATATCAATTAACATGTTAAGACAAGTTGATAACAATCAAGCATTCATGTTAGGGTTTAAACATGGGTTTGGATAAAGTGGAAACACTACAAAGTTCATACATATGAACATGTATAAAAACATTTTTCAAAGTAAATTCCGAATGTTTTAGGAGCATATAGACATGGTGTGATCAACACAAGGGCACATAAACATATTAAGATCATGTAATGATGTAAGAAAATCAACATGTTAAGGCAATGGTTTAAGCAAAAAGTTCAATGACATGTTTGAAAATTCATCATCCATTCACATGTAAACATACTTAAAAAAATGGAATAAAATCAAGTGAGTACAAATATGTACAACATCACAACATCATTTAAGGTTTATACAAGATGTATATGGTTCACACAAATCATTGTAAGCAAGGAAAGGTAGGGAATTATTCAAAAGAATCAAGAAGTTATTTAAGAAACCCTAAAAACATCACTTACTTTGAACACTCATAAATATATTAAAAATAATTATTTTTGGGATTTTCTTTTTATAAATATAAAATAGACATTATTAAGAACAATTTGCAAAAAGAATGGGTTCAAAATGATTAAAAATGAGAAAGTTATGATAGTTTAAAATTGTGAAGAAAAGTAAGAAAATTAAGTGTTAAAAAAAAGGGAATGGTCCCCATGGGTGTTGAACCCATGACCATTCACTTGCAGCACAAAACCTAGACCAACGAACCAATGCGCGCAGGTTGAATCTATGGGGGAAGTATTGAATTATATGTGTAAAATACTTGAAAAATCAGAAAAAATAAAAAGAACTGGGGCAAGGGGGATTCGAACCCCAGTTCTGGCAATGACAATGTACATAGGGCGCGCAGGTTAAACCACTGGGGTGGTGATACATCTGTGTATCAAACCCCAACCATTAATTGATAAGGGTGGAGGTGTCCTAGTGGCCAAAACAAGGGCGTCATGGCTGGCTTGCCCAAGGTTTTTTCAAGTTTTGTGTCATTTGCAAGAAGGACCATATCACACTCATTTCTCCATGAAATTGGATGAAATAAAAATGAAACTTGCCTAGAATTTCATGAGGAATCTAGTGGTGGTCTTATATTTTTCTAAAAGTGCCTACATTTTAAAACCCGATAGTGGTTTCAAATAGGCCATGATTTTGCAATTTCTATGCTACATATTTATACAGCCAACAATAACACTTAATTATAGTTTAAACACAACAAATATGACATATATGACATGTTCATGATCAATGTACATCAATGTAAAGCATATTTTGGCAAGTTCAAGTTTTGAGGAAACTTACCTCTTGAAGCAAACTTGGAATATTTCAAGATAGTTGTTACAGAAATGTCTTGATGCTTTGGACACCTTCAATATACCTCAAATGATCCTTTTAAATGCTTGGAACCAAAGAAAACCAGCTGGAACAAAATATGGTACCCTTCTTGCAAAAATGGCAAAAGTGACCAAAATGCAACTTCAACCAAATGGAGTTACAATTGAGAAACTATGGTTGGAACAGTTTAGGGATGTTATTTAGAGTGTGTTTGGAGTGTTGTTTGGTTTTGAAATGGACAGGATCAAGACATGGCTTGAAAAACGCAGAAAAGTCAAAATATGATGTTTTGATGGTTGCCTTTCTTATTTTGGTGGTTTGAGATGAAGATGAAGGTTTGGACACCTCCAATAGATGATTTGTGATGTGTTTGGGTGGTTATTTGAGTGGTTTGGGCTCTGGTTTTGAAAATTCCAAGTTTGCTCTTTGGAGCTTTGAAACTTGAAGTAAAAGAGGGAGAATGAGAAAACAAGTCTTTGGTATTGTTTTGGTGTAATTGAACTGATGCCAAATGACCTCTATTTATAGGAGAACTGATTTGTTTTGGATGAATAGTGTTGGATGAGGGAGCATGCTATTATCCAATTGATATTGTCATGTAGCACTCACTTAAAGGCTAAGGTACCAAAGTCTTCCATAGCATGACTAGAATCTTGACTCAATTGGAATTTTGCAGGTTTGAACACTCATTATTTTTTAATTGATCTGAACTGGTGTGGCTCATTTCATGCCAATTCAATGCTTCAATTAAATGCCAAATGACAAACTTGAATTCAAGGCTATGTAATGATGTTTTTTCACATGCCAAGAGATGAGATCCTTGACTTATGGTCTAAAGTTAAAGATATTATGTGATTTAACAAGATTCCTTCTGATCTTGGAGGATGACAAGGCTTGCAAAGTTACCAAATTTGAAGATGAAAATCGTGTGATGCAAGTAATCATGAATATTGTCTTGAAAAATCAGTTTGATCATGGCATGTTATGAGGATCATATCTCCTTGCTCAAATGGAATCAATGGATGTTCTTGTACTCTTTGGAAAGCTGAGATATCCTACTTTAACTTTGATGTTTGCATTTGGTCTTGAATCTTCTTGGATCATGGTGAAAAATGTCTTCAAAGTTAGCCAAAACATGAAACAGATTCTGCCTAAAAAAATTTCTAAGTGTCAAAGTCCAAAACATCATGAAACCCTAACTTCATGGCCTTATATCTCAAAATCTATGCATTTTTTAGGGATGGTTCAGCCCAACAATCTTGTTGTATGGAAGAATATCTATCATTTGAGCTTTGGAGTGCAAAAAATAGTTGCTTGGATCACAAGTTATGGCCTTGTAAAGTTAGGTACTTGAACATAACTTTTCATAACTTCGTGAAAATTTCAATTCTTCCAATTTTGCTTCTTTTGCAAGTAACCTTGATTCCTTGATCAATCTTTGATTAAATGAAAATATGGATCATATTTCCTTGAATAATAGCCTTTGATGATCAATTTTGCTCAAAAAGTCAAACTTTGACTTTGTGTATCTGATGAATTTTGTGCAGAGAAACCCTAATTCTTGATTTTCAATGAATGAATATCCCAAGGTGATTTTAAACTTATGAATGGACTTCAAGGGTATATTTGAGTGTCTTGAATCACACCCCAAGTGTAGAGATCATGTCTTGGCCAAAAGTCAAAGGTATGGTTGACTTTTCATCAAAACCCTAATTTGTGGCTCAGATGGATTTGAATTCTTGTATTGCTTGTGAACCAAGTTCGTTGAATCAATCCCATCGTATGAATGGACTAATGTGATGTATTTGAGGTCTTGGATCATGCCTTGCTCCACAAGTCATCCTAGGGATTGAATTTGGTCAAAACCCTAATTTTGGTGCACTGGGGGTCTTGAGGCTTGATGAGCTTGTCATGATGCAATTTTGCACTTAATTATTGATGAGTGGAAGTTCTTGATCTTCATGGATGATATAGAGAATTGTGGTGTTGAATATGATGTTTATTCCTTGATAATTCATCTGCTTGGGCTTTAGGAGGATCACCTAAGCTGTGAAGCAAGTGAGCACACATATCTTGTACTTGTGATGGGTTAGTGATGCATGAAAGTATGTTCATACGATATGCAAATGATGTGGAATCTTGGGGTTAAAATTTAGGGTACGACACGTAGTCCTCCGAACTACGATGACTCTGACTTTCCCATTGCACGAGGGAATACATAGGCATAGGATTACGAGATCTTATCGAGTCCCATTTTTTTTTTTCTCCTATTTTGTTTTCGCGTTTCCTTAGTAAGTAAGCTTTAGATATACACACCCTTTGATTAGAACAACAAGAGTGGTTCTTGTTGAGTACAACGGACGCGAGGGGTGCTAATACCTTCCTCTTGCGTAATCGACTCCCGAACCCTGAATTTGGTTGCGAGACCATGTTTTTTCCCTTATGAGGTTTTCTCGATGTTTTCCTTTCCCCGTTGGAATAAATAAAGTTCGACGACGACTCTGTGTCTTCGCCGGTGGTTTTTCGCGGTAGCGACAGTTGACGACTTTGTTGGGGATCTCTGGTTCCCTATGCGAGTTAGTCCTAGCTCTTGTTTGTTTCCTTTTCTTTTGGTGTTTATCTATATGCTTTCCTTGCTTACTATTTTGCATGCATTGCATTTTGCTTCGCTCACCCCCATTATCCTGGATATTGTTGTGCTGTTGGGAGGGGTTGTTACTGAGAGATAAGCCCATTACCCATGCTTAAGCATACACACAGGATTAGAGTGGACTTGTGTTGACATGCGTGGCATTTGATACGTATAGTCGACATGAGATCCACGTTCAGACGAGGTTTTCTTGGAGATGCTCTGTCCTGCATGTTTATGCAGTAGTCAGGGTGCTTTTCTTAAGGGCCACTACAAGAAAACAACAATTTAGATGCAGATATTTAGCGTCGGCCCCGACTCCGACGTTAATGGTGTCGCACTAACGATAATAATAGCCGATGCTAATGTGTTTTTTCGTTTGATTTATTTTTTTAATGTCTTTTTACATTAGCGTCCACTTAGGCCAACGCTAATATTTTTCTAAACTTCAGTTTTATTTCTTTCTTTATTTAATTTATAGTGGCGTCGATTTTGGTCGACGCTAGGTTTTTTAATTTATGATATTTAATATTTATTATATGTTTATATATTTTTAATTTAGCGGCGGTTTAAGCCAATGCTAATATAAGTGCTAAAATTTTTCTTTTCCCCCCACAATTTTTGCTTGCCTCCCTTTATATTTAAATAAACAGTAGTGTTGATTAAAGCCGACGCTACTGTAAAAAATATATATTTTTTGCTTTCTTATGTTCTTAGCGACGGTTTTAACCGACGCTACATTAATGCGAATTTTTTTTCCTTTCCTCCAGAATTTTTATTTGCCTCTCGTTTTTATTAATATGTTTTAATATTTTCATCTTTATTTAATTTTCATTTTTAATCTAAATATTAGTTTTATTTTAACTTAATTTAAACTTAGATAAAAATTAAATAGAAAATTTAGAAAATATAAAAAAAAATCTAAAACAAAAAATGAGGCATTCTCTATCCTGATTTTCATATTAGACTTAAATAAAATTATAAAATATAAAACAAAACAAAAAAATTTTAAAGGTGTGTTTGGTTCGAAGTAGATGGAGGGGAGGGGAGGGGAAATTTTTAATTAAATATGTTTGGTTCAAATTTTAAGAGGAGAGGGGAGGGCAGGGGAGGGGAGCAAAATCCCTCTAAAATACATTTTTTGCTTCTCTCCGAATTGGGGAGATTTGGAGGGGAGGGGAGGAAAAATTAGTTTTGATAATTAAAAAATTATTATATTTACTAAAATATCCTCAATTTAATTTTATTATTTCAAAATTATTCGTTTTTTTCGTGTTACTATTTCTCTTTTGTGTGATTTTTTCGATTACTTCCATCAATTTATTATAATTATTCTCCAACTTCAAATTATTTTATAGTTTTTTACTTAATATAAATCATAATCATTATACTTTTTATTTGTTTTTTTATAAAAAAAATTATGTTTAGTTATATTCGTTTTTTCTTCTAATTTTATTATGTATCATATCATATTTTCTTTTATATCAAATTTTAAACCATTTATTTTATTAAATATTTTAAACCATTAATATTTAATAATAATTTATTTTATGTATTTGTTTTGTTATATGATTCATCACGATTTAAACGTTGTTATCAACATATAGTTTAATTTATGTTAGAGAGATATAATCTGAATCAAGTGTACTCAATTTTTTAATGTTATAGGATAAATAAATAATTTTTTAGTCAATCAATATTAGAAATTTTATCACAAGAAAAAACATGCATGAATTTTTCACATTTGAATATCATATCACTTATATAAGATCATAAGGATAAAAATGTAAATTATTAATAAAATTCCTCCACTCCTCCTCCTGAACCAAACACATTTTTAATTAAAATCCCTCCATTCCCCTCTCCTCTTTTGAATCAAACACTTATCTGATTAAAAAAAATCCCTCCCCAAACCTCCATTAAATTCCTCCCCTCCCCTTCCCTCCATTAAAATCCCTTCCCCCTCTTATTTGAACCAAACAGACCCTAAACGAAATCATTCTTTCTCTCCTAGCTTCCTCTACCATTCCTTCTCTCTTTCGAATCCATTATTTCATCAACTGATCTTGAAAACTGCACATCTAACTCCATCGGACCCCTTGTTAGCCTAAGACGAAATGATCTCCACATTTTGATAACATCTTCATCGTTCTTCAGCTCAATTAGGTTGTATTTCAAACTACCATCCCCTCAATCCTCCCGAAACTCGATCTTCAACACCTTTCTATTGTCACCATCAGGCAACAATTCCTTCAACTTCGAAGTTAGGTCGGTAAAGGAGGTTGTGTCGTCGGAAAGCATGAATTCGACAGATCGAGAACCTCTTTTGAAGTAAACTTCTTCCTTAATAAAAAATGCTGGAGTAGCCATTTTTTTCAGATTTGTTTTACCACAAGACCTAACCCCTATTTATACAAACGTGCATCAATTTTGGGCCGCATAAAGTATCTGTGCAATCACAACCATACAAAACTGTCGGCAAAATCTCGACCGTTAAAAAAAAAACCCTAAAATTATACCTACCGGGAATTTCAATTGATGTGAAATTCCCGGTACCAAATTGCACTTTTCAGCAATAATCGGATTTTTTAGTACATACTGGGAATTTGAAATTACCGATATACCGGTAATTTCAAATGAACTACCGAGAATTTTGATCCATCCCAGAATTTTTTTTAAAACTATCGAGAATATGTTCTAGAAATTGCTTGTAAAAACATTAAAGGACATTTTCGCCATTAATAAAATATGGGAGTGGCAGGTTTAATTGGGGGTGAGAGGTAGAATTCTCCATTCTTTCTCTCCCTCGGCCCTAACGAAACCCATTCTCTAAAGCCTTCTTTCTCTCTTTTGATTTGAAAACTTGGATGTTATTCACAATTGAAACTTTCGATGGTGTTATTCACACGTGAAACTTCCGATGGTGTTAACTTGGGTATTTTTCAACTTGAGTGTTCTTGAAAAATTGAAAGATGGTGTTAAGTTTTCTATTGATTGTTATGCATGTAGGGTTCTTTGAAGGAACGTCAGATTCAAGATGAAAAAATTCTGGGTTTGAGTTCAGAGAATTAGTTGAGGTAAAACAATTGCTTAAGGCCCTCTTTATTTTGTTTTAAGATTAAAATTTGTTTCAATTTAGAGATTATTTTTAGTGATTATGAAGTAAAACAATTTAGAGATTAAACTTTGGTGTTAAGTGATTGTTCATCTCATCGTTTTTATATTGTTTATCATTTTTATATCGTTTTTAAGTGATTTTTAGTGAGGTTAATATGCTTGTAAAGCATTTTGTTATGTCACACGTTAGGGCCTGTTTGGATTGATATGTTTGAAGTTGTCACAATATTTGGAAGAGCTTATTAAAAAAGTTTGTGAGTATAACTTGTTTTTAGCTTATTTTTATAATCTCTCTAAGACAGTTGATAAGAACATCTTATACTCTATACAAAAACAGGGACTTTATTTTATTATTCGTTATATAAATAATTTATAAATAATCAGTTATATGAGAAGTTCTTGTGCTATGAGTGTTTAATTAAGTTGTTTATCCAAAACCGGGTTTAAAGTTATATTTTCTTGTTTTAAATTTTTATAAGAGGAAAACGGAAGAAGAATGTCAAATTGAAAAGTGTTATTGTTTCGGGAGAGAGTGAGGGAGTGTTTAGGTAAATAACTTACTTAAATACCAATTTGATATGTAGATATTTTAGAATAGCTTATTGCAAATAGCAATAGTGTTATAGCACCATAGGGCTATTCAAAATACACTGCTCCTTTCATAGTAACTGACTGCATACTTTTCTAATTCAATTAACTTTATAAAGATAAGTAAGAATCATATGATCAATTAAGCTGCTCGTTTGATTCTTCTTGCGATGATCCTTTGAAGTTTAAAATAAAATAAGCATTGTAGTGTATGACTATAAACTGCTTTGACATGGGCTCTGGAACTGTGGCATGTGACTTTAAAATCTGACATGGGCTCTGGCTCTTGAACTCTAACTTTAAACTTATTGGTGAGAAGGGGTCATTTCAAAGTTGAAAGTTCACATTATTAAACTGCTTTGACATGGGCTCTGGAACTGTGGCATGTGCTGTCAAGGATGGTTTGAAGCTCTATTTTTACAGTCTTAGATCTACTCACTTTGAAAAAGCAAGGCAACTAGCGATCGAATCTTCCCTGGTCAAGTTGAATTGAATTTGACATATTTTTATTACTTCTTTCTGTTGCTGTGCTAATGTTCATTGTTGACATTGAGGGTTTTCCACCTCTAAAATTGAAGGTTGAAGTGATTGAAAAACTTTTTTGCATCTTGGTTGTGTATTACTTTTTTATTTTATTAAATTTCTCCTTTTATCCTGAATGATAAAGGAAGACATTCCTGTGTTCAATGAGATATATGGTTGATATGATTCCATTTGAGTGGTATTATGGAGTATTGGTGGTGGAATTGAGTGTGTATTATTGGTAAATTTTGGGGTTGATCCTAAATATAATTACTTAATACATTTTTTTGATGACTCCTAGTTAAAGCCTTTGGGAATCGATAATATATTGGGATTTGACTGGCCAACATCTCCATCATCTGAAGCACTAATCCAAGCCCTGGAAGTTCTGTACTCACTTGCGATCTTGGATGATGATGCCAAGCTTACTTCACCCAACTGGATTTTAAATTGCAGAAATTCCTGGAGCTTTATTTTGAAAACAAACCTCAGTTTGCTAATGATGCTTGGATAAAGTCCCATTCTGATCTGTTGCCGATGATTTGCCAGCGGAAACAGGAAGCTCTTGCAAAGATTAAAAACAACCCTGTCAAGATGGCCATGAGTTGAAAATTTGTAAGCATCTCTCCTTTTTCTGTGACCTTGTAAATATTAGCACTATTCATAGTTGTACATTTTTGTTTGGTTATTATTGTATTTCGGCCCGTACTTCAGCTTTGGTTTACAAGGCTAATGAATGATATTGTTGTACCTTAAATTTTACCCTCAGATCCTCTGATCATTTCATATCATTTTAAGTCAGTCATTTTTGCATTTTTTGTTAAAACATATCATTAATCATGCTTTTTCTTTTTATTCCACGTCATTCTTGATTTTATTTATTTATTTATTTTTTATATTTGCTTAAATATTTATTTTTGAATTATTTAGAATCAATCTAGTTTAATTTTGAATTTAGTTTAATTTTAGTCTAAATTTATTTTTCTTAGTTTAATCTTTATCAATTTGATTTAGTTAATTTTAATTTGAATTACAATTTAAGTTTAGCTTTTTTTTAGTTTAATTTTTAATTCTTAGTATAATTAGTTTCAATTTAATTAGTTTTCATTTAATTGTTTTCTTTTGTTAAAAAAAATCATTTTAAAAGAAAGTATACAAGGTCCTAGTTACAATAAGACCCGTTGCCAGGCGAGGCCTATCCAAGCTTGTACCAAGGCATGCTACATCAAGACTGTACACCTTTGTTGCTCCTTAAACAAGAGAGTACACAAGAGGACAAAGCCTGCGTGGGTACATCATCATGCTACACTAAACCTTTGCCACACAAATCGTACAACATCTCACCAAACCACAAATCTCCAAGTTCAAACCATTGACCGAGAAAACCTGTGAGCAAACAATGACAACACTCCAAACCTGAGTTCTGCTACATCCTCTGCACCATTTGCCGTAAACCAAGCTGCCATTCCAAAACAAGCATTACAACTGCAACATTTGCACAAAAATGAAGCCTATTCCATCTTGAAACACTCTGCACCTTAAAGGCATCCTCACTACAACCTTGACCAAACACTAGGTCCAAAACAAAGTTGCAAGGGACAAGGACTTCACAACACAGACCTGAGAAAGAACAAATGTTTGAATGAATTTAAAGAGAGGAGAGAGATCCAAACTTTGTTCAACGATCTGTAAAAGAAAACAAGTAAAACTTACCAACTTTTGTTGAGCTTTACTCAACTCCCATCATCATAACCTCACCCCTGTTTCTCACCTTCACAAAAACCCCAACCATCCTTTACATTCATCACTGATAAACATTATCAGAACCAAACACTTTTCAACTACATACCATCTTCTCCTCCAAAAACAACTACCTCACTGACCATGTTCTTCCATTCTTAACACAAGCAAACACGCCATCATTCCTCATCACGCCACCGTGAATACACACCACCAACCTTCCCATTTCCATACTTCCACAGCCAAATAAAACCACTGCATAACTTCTGTGGGAGACTCCAACAAACCATTCTCTTTGTTGATACATTTTCACTACCTCAAGGTCTCATCAACCACATAAAATGTGTGATTAACACCACTCCACACAGCCCAATAACTCGGTAACTCAGCGGTTCCGAAGAGTTTCAACAACAACAACCATTGCCTCCATCATCTCCGTTCACCACTCTCAACACCCTTCATCACTTTCTCAAAAACCACAAACCGGTTCAGAACCGAAGAAGTAGTAGAAGAAGATTCGGACCATTTCACAACCCACACGCAGCAGCAGAGAGAGAGATTAGCGAAGGACAGGGAGAAGGAAAGGAGAATTCGCGAAACCTGTTAATCATAAGACCTTTGCGCGGTAGATCACTTGACTTCCTTCTCCATTTTTTTCTTCAACTCGTCGCCATCACAACAACAACTCGAAATCATAACAGAAACCGAGGTAACTTGCTTACTTGCCTTTCCTTCTTGATATTATTTGCTTCTATTCATGATTCGTTCAAGCGAGAGAGACGAACTGGAAAAATCATGAACAGAGGTTAGCAGTTTTGTTCCATGTTTGATTTAAGATTGTGAGAATTCATGAGCGTGTTTAGTGTGTTCTTTTCCTGATTTGGTCGTGTTTCACAGAGGAGAAAGGACGGCCGTATGCAGAATATAGGGTTTTCAATTAACCCTTCATCCGTGAGTGAATCGGGCCGGGTTCAGGGTCTTCTAACCCGTATTCATCATTATGAAGCGCCCCATGGGGGTTGTGAGTTTGAGATACGGGCTTCAAGCCCATTTCCTTTTTATCACAGCTGTTTTTTTTAGTTATTTTAATTTTTTAATATTTGATTTAGTTTTTTGTCTACATTTTAGATTTTAGTTTAGATTTTTAAGTTTAATAATTTTAATTTTAGATTTAGTATTTTAACTTTTAGAATTTAATAAATTAATTAGTTTTTAACTAGAATTAGTTAGTTTTAATTAGGTAGTTTAAAGTAGTTTTGTTTATTTAAATTTAATTAATTAGTTTCTAGTTAGAAATCATTTTAATTTATTTTTAATCTAGAATTTAGAATTAAGCTTTTAGTTTTAATTGATTAGTTTTTAATTAGAACTTAATTTAGTTTTGTTTATTTGCTTAGTTTTAGATTATATCTTATTTAATTCTTAGACTAATCATAACCTTTCCATATTTTCATTAGTCCCTAATTCCTGATGGTTCACTTTGATTTTAATTCTCATTGCATTTGTTGTATATATTGCTGTTTATCATACACTTGAGCCTGAGTTTCCATTTTCTTGTGGTTCCTCTATTGCATTTACCTCATTCCAAAGGAAAGGACCTTACAGTTGACTGTCATGTCATTTAAGTTAGCCTTGTCCCTCATTCCCTTATCTCACGCCACCGCGCGATCAAGATTCCCCTTCCTTTTTAACATAACCTTAGGTGTGGAGTCGCCGCACTCCACGTAGGTGTCTTGCTGTCAGACCCTATTTTCCCTCAGAACCTTGACCACAGTTAAGAGTTCTTTACCCCCGTTGAGGGGAACTACGGACGCTCTGATTTCTCAAGTTCATCTTGAGAATACGTAGGCATAGGATTGCGACGATCCTAGCGAGCCACATTTTTGTTTTTCCACATTTTCTTTCTCACCCTTTTACCCCGTAGTGAGGGGAACTACGAATGCTCTGATTCCATCTCTGTCAGGATACGTAGGCACGAGATGCGATGTCTTGGCGAGCATATTTAGTGTATATACCTTTAGGTCTTTTACCTTAGCACTTCCCTAAACAAGCAAACTTTAGCATAACACAAATACTTACAAGAGGTTCCTGTAGAATACTACAGATACTTAGGGTGCTAATACCTTCCCTTAGTATAACCAACCCCCAAACCTAGATTCTCTTTTTAGGATTTTCGTTCTTTACCCTTTCCTTTGAATAAATCAAAGCTCGGTGGTGAATTTTATGTTTTGTGATGCAAGTTAACTTAATAACTTGTTATCCGATTCTCACCGCAACAGAAATGACGACTTCACTGGGGACCTCCCCTAAGAGGGTTAAGCCCACCTTGTTTGTCTTTGTGTTATTTATGTGTTTGCTTGTTTGTATACTTGTATATTTTGTATATCTGTATATATATATATCTGTTGTGCTTGGGTTTTCTATTTGCAGGGTACTACTATTGAGTGGTGAGATAAGTCCTATACCCGGACTTGAGTGCACTTATGATAAAACAATGGTATATTCAAGGAGACTTTGAGGGAGTCGATTCCTGAAAAAGTTGACTTGAGACACCATCACTCAGTTTAGGCCCTCTTGAGAGTTTAGTCATGTTGAACGAGTTTATTCGTGAAAATGTGCTACTCTCGACATAGGCGCCATCGATACTGAGAACCGTAGTTACCTTTAACCCCACTTGGCCTCTTAAGATGTAGTGTGGTGACCATGAGGGAGTCTATTTCTGAAATGGTTGTCACGCGATACTACACTCAGACGAGATTCTCTTGAGAATTTTATTGATTAGCGAGTCATTCGGGAAGTCGATAAAATCTGAAAGATGAGTTATTGACTCTGGGAACTTCTTAGAACCCTGTTTTACAGATACAAGAACCCTAGTACACACCCTTGGATTGGTTCTTTACCCAGACTCCATGCTGTGATCTCGAACCTTTGATCCTATTGCATGTGTTTCGCTTCCTGTTTGCATTGCATTGCATATCATTTGCATCTTTGTATGATTCATTGCATATGTCTGTCAAGTGACTCATTTCCAACTGTCTATATCTTCCAGTATCACCTGTGAGTCGTCAAGCTGATTCCTCGACACCGATACCGGACTAGAGCTAACTACAGACGAAGGATGTCAGAGCAAGAGGTACACAATGCTGAGATCCGAATGGAGATCGACGACCTCAAGTCAAGTGTAACCAAACTCACTGAGATGCTTCAAGTCTTGATTGCTAGGGGAGAGCCACCCCAAAGGACCGTCATCCAGGAAGTTTCAAGCGTTGATCCTCCACCAGTTCAGATGCCACCTTCAACTTGGCCAAAGTTTGGTTTGCCACACAATTATTCTCCACCTCTTGCATCTACTGCTATGATTGGTCAGACTGCTAGACCAGTGTTTCAAACTCCTGTTTTTGCCGAGCCTCAACCTATAGTTCAGACTACTCGAGCTCCCTTTAAGAATTCCCTCTATGAGTACAATGCTGCCAGTGCTCAAGGTGAAGACCGTGAAGACTTTGTTGAACCTGAAGTTGTCCGAGAGCAGTTTCAGAGCATATAGAAGAGACTCAAAGCCGTCGAGGGTACTGATTTCTTTAATGTGGATGCAGACAACATGTGTTTAGTATCTGACCTTGTTATGTCTGCTAAGTTCATAACTCCAGAATTTGTGAAGTATAAGGGCCACTCTTGCCCAAGGGCTCATTTGGTCATGTATCTTCGCAAGATGACTGCTCATGCCAAAAATAAAAAACTGCTTATCCACTGTTTTCAAGACAGCTTGAGTGGAGCCTCACTTAAATGGTATATGAGTCTCGAGCAAAACTCCATTCACTGCTTCCAAGATCTCACAAATGCCTTCATGAAGCAGTACAAGTATAACCTCGACATGGCTCCTGATCGTCGTCAACTGCAAAACATGACTCAATATGAGAAGAAATTTTTTAAGGAGTATGCTCAGCGCTGGAGGGAGTTGGCTTCCTAGGTTGAACCTCCCTTGGCCGAAAAGGAATTAACCGGAATGTTCATGGATACCTTGTCTCCATTCTATTGGGAGAAGATGATTGGAAGTGTTTCTTTCAACTTCACTGATTTGGTTACTATCGGCCAAAGACTCGAGGAAGGACTTAAGAATGGAAAAGTGTCCAAGGTTGCTGAATCTTCTAATGTTGTGAAGAAATCCTACGGGAACTTTCAGAAGAAGAAGGAAGATCAGACCAACGCTGTAATGTTTGAAGTGAGAAGGCCTCGCCCCAACCTCAGTATACTATTCACCCTACTGTTGCTGCTGCCACTCCTGCGGTTACTGCTCCACGACTAGCTCAAGCTCCCCAACGTCCGGCTGCAGGACAGAGCCAGTATCATAATAGGAATCAATTTGATCCTATTCCAATGACATACACCGAACTTTATCCTGGTATGGTTCAGCAAGGTTTGATTACCACAAGGCCTTTGCCTCCTCCTCCAAATCCTCTTCCAGCCGGCTATAGGGCTGATTTTCATTGTGAATACCATCAAGGTGGTGTTGGCCATAACCTGGAAGGTTGCTTTGCATTGAAGGCTAGAGTACAAGAGCTGATGAGGAACAAAATCCTCTCCTTTAAAGACAATCCCAATGTCCAAAGTAATCCTCTGCCCGGGCACGCCAAGTGAAGCTCTAGTCGACTTCAACAATTATCCTCCTAAAAGCTAGTGTTTCAGACAGGACATCTCACCCTTGTGTTGATTAGTCACTAGGCCTTTGTTTCTTGTTGTTTACATTTTCTTTATTTTGTAATAGCTGTTTGCTTTCAACTATGTTTGTACTTTCACAATTAATGAAATGAGCATTGCAACTTTTTGATTTAATTCATTTGTGTTTGCTATTTACATCTCTATGCTTTCTTTTTCAATAAATACTTTATTTCTTTTCCACTTTTCTTTTGATTATGCAAAGATTGGAGGGAGGATGATGAAACATTATACTCATAATTGTTGTGGTATGCTTTCAAATCAAAACTTTGCTGACGATGTAAGGCATTGTTTCAACTCCTAAACACTGGAGAAATAAGGAAGTTAACCCCTCTTTAACCCCTTCGAGCCTAGAAGTAGGAGTTTCTTTCTTTACAAATAAAAACCCGCAATCTTAACATGGGGTAGGGTAGTTCTCAGTTAACTTGATTGTGCATTCAAATACAGGAGTAGCATTCAAGACGCCTTTCAACAAAGTTCACAAATGTTCCTTCGCACACAACAAGCAAGTGTCGAAGATGTCTTTCAAGTCAAACGCCAATGATGATTCATTGTAATCCTTAAGCCAAGCTGTCATTAAAAAAAAAAAGAAAAGTTTGTATGACAACCAAAGAAGGTGATCGTGAAGGCTGGATCAGATCCTGTAGAATCAGGCCGTCAAGTGCGTCAGGGATACTGGTCGTATGGAGAGGAGGAGGGGGTGTACCTGCAAGGCACTCCGACGCTCAAGTAAGAAAGGGTCAGAGAAAAGGGGCAAGTACAAAGTATGAATTCTTAGGGTGAATCTTGGATACCTGACCCTCTCAAGCGAGAGGGTTTATATAGAGCCCCCAGCGCATGGCCAACGGTCCTATTTTCGGAACGAAATAACCGTTTTCCCCAAAGAATAGGTAACTGCCCAAACTAGCCGTTAGGCCGGGCAGGGTGCTCGAAACTAGCCGTTATATCGGGCATAGACGCAGTTTCGGGCACCTGTCCTTTGCTGTCCGGGCAGCGAGGAATCCGTGCGTAACGGGCATCAACGCCGGGGAGGAACGTTGCGTTCCTTGCCCGGTTGGAGGGGCAGAAATGTCACTTTTACCCCTCTGTGGATTGGACTTAGGAAATTTGGGCCGCTCTGGAGCAGAGGCGGATTGGCCCAATTCTAGCCATTGGTCCGTCCAGAACAGGAGCCCCCCAAGTCGTTGCTCCCGAGCATGTGAGTGATGACTTAAGGACTGCTCGTTGCTCCGGGGAGCTAGCGTAGAGTCGTCGTTTGTAGGCGAGGAAGGTTGTCCCGAAGTGCTCGTGAACCCAGGTGTTCGTGAGATTCGTGGTCGTGACCATGTTGCCCGGTGTACGGGGAGACTAATGGTTAGATAGAATTTGAAATACTGGGGCGCCACGTGTACCTAGAGCTCCGTGTAGCAGTTAATAGGCAATAATGGCTAGCGGATAACCATAATGGCCTACGGGCGCGTGTGTGCACGTGCCCCTTTGTATAAAAAGGGGGGAAACCGTTTCATTTGAAACTTTTTCCTTTCTGATTCCTCTTCGTCTCTTCTAAGCTTTTATTTGTCGCCGTCTTTAGTGCTTCCGGCCACCACTTCAAGCTTCGAGCAACCTTTTTCTTCTACTCGAATCAAGTTAGTTTTCTGATTTAAGACTTGTTTTACTCCCTTTCATTGTTGCTGGTAGATTTGCATGCGGTTAGGGCTAGTTTAGAGGACGAAACGTGCGATTTTCCGGCGATTGTTGGTGGCGCACGGTGGTTGTGCCATTTCTATGCTCCCGACATGTCGCCGGACCTGTTAGAGCGTTTGGTGGGGAAGGTGGTTCACGGCGAGGTTGCATGTGTAACCACCTCGTTCGTTCATCTTCTGGTGGAGCGATGAGTTTTCCGGTAGATCGTTCCCATATTCTGGTGAAGCTTTGCGATTTTCGGCGAAGCTTCGACCGGAAACTGGGCGTGAGCGCGGGCAAGCTCCTCGTTATGAGTTGAGAGTTCCGGGCATATCCTCGCGGGGAGGTTTTTGCTTTCCCTTTGATGTTAGGGCTTAGGCTGGGGACGTTGTCCTCAGCCCTTTGCGCGCCCTTTCACTTGATTTAGCAGTGGAAGAGTGGATTTAATTTGCTGTCGAATTCACTGTCTTTCTCTGCTTTTCAGGTGATCGTAATGGCGACGGGGCCAGACAGAGAAGTTATTCTAGATACGTCCGAGGAGGAAACTGGCTCCGAGGAAAGTAGTAGCTCGACGGCTTCGAGCTCGGCGGCCTCAAGTTCCCCCAGCAATGCCGGGGAGGAAGAAGAGGTTCGGGATGATATGGAGGAGGATGACATTGAAGGGTTCTCCGCGGAGGAGTGGGAGGTGGCCGAACCTTCCGAGCACATTTCTACGTTCGCAAAGTCTTTGGCGGACGTCTTTACGGAGGTAGGGCCAGAAGGGGAGTGGAAGGTGCACTTCCCTACTTTGAACGAGCGGGTCTGCATAGATTTCGGGGACCGCTTTATAATGTACGAGTATGCCTTCAAAGAGTTGGGACTGAGGCTGCCTTTCACTGATTTCCAGCGGTCGGTGTTCGAGCATCTGAAGCTGGCTCCTTCTCAACTTCACCCTAATTCGCTGGCCTTCATCCAGGCTTTTGAATTGGTTTGCGAGCATCTCTCTCTGGGGACTACTCTCCCTCTGTTCTTTGCTGTTTTCCATCTTCAAAGGCAGCTGACGGGGAAGAAGTATGGATGAGTTTCTTTGAAGCAGCCCAGAAAGGTATTTAAGCCGTTCTCGGAGTCAATCCGGACTTTCAAGGAGCGGTACTTCGTCGTTGAACCCGTGTCTGAGGTGGCCCAGGACAGCACATACGTCTGGGAAATCAAGGTTGACGAGGACGGAAATGAGCTTCTTAACGAGGAGGGGAAATATATTGGGCAGAGGCTCTACAGGTTCCCCATCCGCTGGGCACCCGACAATTTCTCCAAGAAGCCCAGCGATTATGTCTTTCAGCCGAGTGATCTGCGCGGGCAGGACACCCTGGCGTACGAGAAGCTGGTGAACTGGGTCAACTCCTTCAGTCTTGCAAGCTGCTGGACGAGCAAGGGCAACCCTATCTTTGAGGAGGATGGGAGCCAGAGAGTTGAGCGCAGATTCGTCAATGTTAAGGCACTGCTGGAGTGCAAGACTCCCGCGGACGCTGAGAAGCTGCTCGGTAGTCTTAGTTATTTAGATTTTGTCTGTGTTATCTCTTTTCCTCATAGCTAACGTGCTCATTTTTTTTCTCTTTATTTGTGCAGGTGAGATGCCTCAGGCTCGCGATCGCGTGGTGAGGAATGCTATGGCGAGGATTAAAGCTGGAGCGGCTCCTCCTAAATCTCGGCCTGCTGGTGCCCGTGCTCCTCCTCTTGTTCAAACTATCGCGGGGGCCTCTTCTTCTCCCTCTCCTGCTCCACGGGGATCTCCTTTTCCCTTGACTGAGCGGTCGAAGCGGCCAAGGACATCAGACGCTGTGGACCTTACCCGCGTGTCGGAGAAAGGGAAGTTTGAGCTCCCTCCGTGTATCCTTGTAAGGAGGTTCTTTGAAGGTAACTCTTTGGTCGTCCCCCGGGCGGAATCCCTTTGCTTGGAAGGCATGGATCGCCTGAGCAAGAGGGCGCTGGTGGCCCAAGATGCTTCTGCCCTGGTCAGGATGCTGGAGATGGCTACTGTCTACGCAGAAGGGGACTCTGCACTTGAGTCCGAACTTAAAGCTGCCCGGGCTTCTGAGGCGGCCCTCAAGGAGGAAGTTAAGAGTGCCCGTGAGGCTCGGAGGAAGGCCGAAGAGGAGACGGCCAGGCTAAAGGAGGATGTCTCCAAGCTGGCGGCGGAGAAAAAGGCTGTCGAGGAGCTCAACAAAGAGTTGATGGCGGCCAGCGCCCCGGGTGTCGACGAACCGGATGATGTAAAAGAGTTGAAGACTAGGTCTGAGCTGGTTGCCCACATCCTGCTGGCCGAAGATGATGGCATCGTCGTGGCAGAGGAGTCTTTTCAAAGCGCCGTGGCTCAATTGCGGGTGGTGAACCCTGGGCTTGAGATCTCTGCCGAGGGTACTCACTATCTTGCGCGTGTTGAGGATGGTCGCATTATCTTGCCCGAAGGTCTCCTCGTTGTTACCCCCCGAGGATCAACCCGCAGAGGAGCAGGGACCCGAGCCAGAGTCAACTGGGCACGCTGATGAATGAGGAATTTGTTATTTTGTTGTAATTTGTCCGGCCTACGTGCTGTTGTAATTTATTTTTGGGGGGCATGACCCCCGTTTTATGTAATAATGTACAATTGTGGTCCTTGCGGCCACTTGTTAAATTACCGCCTATTTAGTTATTTTGTTTGCATGACTTTACTTGCTTTTATTTTTTCTAAGTGTCGTATGCATGCTGTGAATGTATGTCCGCCCGTAATAGGGGGTACTTGACTTATGTGACTATTTCTGGGGGATTGCTCGTAATAGATGTGTTCGGCAGTGTGGGGAACTGGTCGAACTGCCGGGAAATATCCTGGCGGGGAGCAGAGCTCAGGTCGCGTTTGAGGCCTGAGTTCGCGGCGTGAACGTCCCATCGCGAGCTAGGGTTCTGCTAATCGTGGTACTTTGACGACGGCGATGCTCGATCGAGGACCGCTGTCGAGCACTTACCCGGCTCGTTACTGAGCGGGGCTATGCTGTAATCGTATGCGACGCTTGTACCTAGACGTGCATAGTGGTCAGTGGCTGACGTTCGTCGTCGCGACGAGTCGGACCGAGGATTTAGCTTTAGTATTGTTTTAGCTTTTCAGCGTTCCATGGTCGAGCGAGTTCTTCCCCAGTGAGATGTTCTAAGTAGTAGGCCCAATTTTCCGTTTTTGCCCAGACGCGATAGGGTCCCTCCCAATTGGCTGCTAGTTTGCCTTCGCGAGAGTCTTTGTGGTTTCTTCTTAGGACAAGGCTTCCCACGTCGAACTCTCGTAGTATCACTTTGGCGTTGTGCCTGATGGTGATCTTTTGTTTCAGTGAGGCTTCGCGGAGAGCTGCCCGGGTTCTGATTTCCTCGACGAGGTCGAGCTCTTCCCTTAAAGATTCGTCGTTCATCTCCTCGTCTAGGGGCGACTCTGTCCGCCTAGAGGGCACGTGAACTTCGACGGGAATTACAGCCTCGGTTCCGTATGCTAAACGGAAAGGTGTTTCCCCGGTCGTTGAATGGGGAGTTGTACGGTATGCCCAGAGCACGCTGTGTAGCTCCTCGACCCATGCCCTCTTTGTTTCGTCCAGCCTTCACTTGAGGTCTCGAAGGACGACTCGATTAGCCGCCTCAACTTGCCCGTTTGTTTGAGGGTGTTCGACGGATGCGAAGTGTTGTTTCGTGCCTAGTTGGGCGACGAAGTCCTGAAACTTCTACCGAAACGTGCAAGGATGTTTCGTTTGTAGAAACGCAGGATGTTGAGCGCAGTTATTTTGGCTATAGCTTCTGCTTCTATCCACTTTGTGAAATAATCTACGCCCACTATGAGGTACTTGTTCTGACTTGATCCTACCACGAAGGGTCCTAGGATGTCTAGGCCCCACCAGGAAAATGGCCACGGGGAGGACATAGCTTTGAGCTCGTTGGGCGGAGCCAGGTGCATGTCCCCGTGCCGTTGGCATTTGTCGCATTTCTTCACGTGTTCTTTCGCGTCGTTTTGTATGGTCGGCCAGTAGTATCCTGCTCGGAGAGCCTTGCGAGCAAGGGACCTTCCACCGAGATGTTGGGCTTTGATTCCTTCGTGGATTTCGCGCAGGATGTGCGCGACCATTTCTTCCTCGACACATTTGAGCAGCGGAATGGAGAATCCCCATCTGTATAGTTTGTCTTCGACCAAGACATAAGAGCAGGCTCTTCGCCTGACTATGCTGGCCTCCTTTGGGTCAGACGGGAGTTCGTCCTTGGCGAGGTAGTTGTAGACTGGGGTCATCCAACAGTTGTTGTCGCCGATCACCTGCACGTCGAGTGTCGGGGAGGCCTTCTCGATGTTGGGTCGAGGAAGTACTTCCTGTATGACGGATTTGTTTTCGCCTTTCTTCTTTGTGCTGGCCAGTTTAGACAGCACGTCTGCTCGTACGTTATGTTCGCAGGGAACGTGTTTCACTTCTACTGTTGTGAACTTTGCCATTTCCTTCTTTACCAGGGCCAAGTATTCGGTCAGGTTGTCGTTTTTGGCTTGGTATTCACCTCGTACCTGGAGGACCACGAGTTGTGAATACGTGCAGATGACGACTTCTTCCGCTCCCAGGTCCTCGGTAAGGCGTAACCCAGCGAGGAAGGCTTCGTATTCAGCCTGGTTATTATAGGTTGGGAAAGACAGTGTGAGTGATACCTCGACGATAGTCCCTTCGTCGCTTTCCAGTATGATGCCCGCGCCGCTTCCTGCCGAACTCGAAGCACCGTCGACGAAGATGGTCCATTTACGCGCTTCGCTCGCGGGGAAGTCCGCGAATGTCATTTCTGCGACGAAGTCGGCCAGATCTTGGGCCTTGAGGGCCTTTCTGCCTTCGTATTGAATGTCAAATTCGGACAGTTCCAGCAACCACTTGAGCATTCTACCGGCCATATCTGGACGACCGAGTAGCTGCTTTTTGGGCTGATCTGTCCGAACCACGATCGTGTGAGCCAGGAAGTAGTGTCTCAATCTCCTGGCTGCGTTGATGAGGGCTAATGCCACTTTCTCTATCTGCTGGTAATGTAACTCTGGTCCTTGCAGCGCCTTGCTCGTGAAATAAATGGGCTTCTGCCCGTCAGGTGTCTCGCGGATGAGGGCGGCGCTCACTGCTTCGGCAGCTACGGCCAAGTATAGGTACAATGTTTCGCCATTGTCCGGGCGAGAGAGGACCGGTGGCTCTGAGAGTGCTCGTTTCAGATGGAGAAGGGCCTTGTCGCACTCCTCGGTCCATTCGAACATAGCCTCTTTGCGGAGGAGCTTGAAGAATGGTAGGGCGTGCTGGGCGGACTTGGCCACGAAACGAGATAGTGCCGCGAGCATCCCCTTGAGGGACTGGATGGATTTTTTGGATTTGGGCGTAGGAAACTCGGAGAATGCCTGACATTTGTCGGGATTGGCTTCGATTCCTCGTTCCGTCAGGTAGAAGCTGAGGAATTTGCCTGCCCAGACGCCGAACGTGCACTTCTCCGGGTTAAAACGCATTTTGTATTTCCTGGCCTGTTCGAAGACCTTTCGTAAGTGGGCAGTATGATCGGTTTCCTCGTGGGACTTAACGATCATGTCGTCCATGTATACTTCGAGCATGTCACCTATTTCTCCCCGAAATACTTTGTTCATCATTCATTGGTACGTTGCTCTGATGTTCTTCAGGCCGAAGGGCATTACGTTGTAGTAGTAGTTCCCCGATTCGGTCATGAAGGCCGTGTACTTTTTGTCGGACATTGCCATTGGGATTTGATTGTAGCCCGAGTAGGCGTCCATGAACGATAAAAGTTTAAAACCAGCAGAATTATCAACAAGTTTATCAATATTGGGGAGGGGGTAGGCATCCTTCGGGCATGCTTTATTGAGATCGGTATAATCAATGCACATGCGACATTTTTCATTAGATTTTTTAACCAATACAACGTTGGACAGCCAAGTGGTGTACTTGGCCTCCGAAATAAATTTGGCCTCGAGGAGGTCCATTACAGATTTTTCGGTAGCCTCCGTTTTCTCCGGAGACTACTTCCTCCTACGTTGTGCTACGACCTTGATGGTCGGGTCAATGGTCAGCTGGTGACATGCGACGGATGGATCTAGGCCGGGCATTTCCGCGGCGCTCCACACGAAAAGGTCGGCATTCTCTCGGAGGCACGCTTTGAGCTGCTTCCTCGGGACGTCAGGCAGGTCTGCTCCGATCTTCACTCCCCGTTGGGGGTCTTCGCCGAACAGGACTAGCTCGAAGTTGCCATCCGGGATTGGGCGCATCGGATGGGAGCTACTGCTGGATGACGCGGATGGGGTGGCTGAAGCTGCTCGTTCCTCCTGTTGGTCCTCGGGGAAGCGATTGTTGAGGTCGATAGAGTCGACCTGGGGCAGAGGTTTGGCCTCCTCGGAGCTGCTCGGCAGTGCTGGCTTGCTCGATGCTTTAGGCCTGGGCGCGATGGCGTTGAGCCCCTTTGTAGCTGCTTCAAAACACCGTCGGGCAGCTTCTATATCACCGTGGAGGGTGGCGACCATTGCTTTCGAAGTGTAATACTTCATCTTCAGGTGGACGGTCGATGGCACTGCTACCGACTCGGCTAGAGTTGGCCTTCCGAAAAAGCATTGGTAAAGCGACGGGCAGTCGATTACCAGAAATTGCACCTTGACGGATCTGGCCGTTTTAGCTGCTCCGAAGGTCACGATCAACTCGACGTAACCCCATGGCTTGGTCACAGACCCGTTGAACCCCTGCAAATTGGACCCTACGTAGGGGGCAAGGTTCAATTCGTCCAGCTGCAGCGTTGAGAACAACTGGGAGTACTTGATGTCGACCGAGCTACCCTGGTCGACTAGGATTCGACGAACGTCGAAGTTTGCCATTTGGGCTCTGACGAGCAACGGAATGCTTGAGTTCGGGGAGCCACCGAGGAGTTCCTCCCTATAGAAGGAGATGGGGACGGAACCCTTTAGGGTCTGATCAAGCGTGGTCACTTTGTTCGAGCTGATGCTGATCAGGTGTTCGAACTTCCGTTTCACGGAACCCATAGTGACTTTGTTGAATCCCCCGCCAGAAATGACCATGGCGGAAGGAAAAGTCTCCCATGGGCTGTGGGCCGCGAAATAAGCAGGGGCGTTAAGCCCGTCTGGGACGTAGAACTCCTCTGGCCGCGAGATGGACATCGCGACCTGTACGTTGGCGTAGTCCGAGGAGGGTACCTCTTCCTCGATCTTCTTGGACTCCTGGGTGTCCTGCTGAGGAGTGTCCTTCTTCTTCGCGAACTGTTTCAGGTGCCCGTTGTAGCACCTCAAAATTTGCCCTACCTTTTTCTAGCTTATGTTTCTTTTTCATTTACATCTCATTTAGGTCATAACTCATAGCCATATCACTGCATTGGTCTTCTAAGACATGGGATCAAAGGATTTTCTTGTTGGCCCTATTCGGAGGTGATTCAGTCGGTTTCTATTTCAGGTTAAGTTGGAGCAAGAGGTTGAATTCTGCTCTTTGTAATTTTTTTATTCAGAGAAATCATCAGAAGCATTGGGTCAGGTGTGAATCAGGGTTTAATCCATTCTCAGTTTGTCACATTTTCATTAGTGTACATCCAGGAGGATCAAGATTCTTATTCATGGGCAAGTTTGTGGACAGTCATCAATTGAAGATCATGAGATTATGGTTTCAGGTTAAGGGGATCAGTGGTCATTAGGACAAGACATTTGTGAATGGATTTGAAGGGGCATTGGGTCACAATCTAGTGAGCTTACTGATTAATATTTTGGAATTCATTTAGGATAGAAGTTTGGTGTGAATTGGGAATCTGAAGGGAATTGGACATGTCAAGATTAGTTGTGTGGACTATTTGGAATTCAAGATACAAAGCCATCATAAACCATTATCCATTTTTGATAATCCAATTAACCATTTCATCTATTTCAGTATCCATTTTCATAACTATATCCGCATCCCTTTTAACTCAATTTCCAAATCCATCTTATGTATATCCATTTATAAAATCCATTTTCAACCTTTTTTAGGTTCAATATCCACATTTGGATTCATTCTTGGTCCATATCCATTTGTGATTAACCAATTCCATGTTAAACCAATTTCCAATCCATTTTAGATCCAATTCATATTTCCAATTCCATTTCAAATTAACCTTTGCTTAACATTCACTTTATCAAACTCATTTTCTCTATCCATATTTCTAATTCCAAATATCCAATTTCATGTTACATCTTAATCCAAACCCTATCCATGACCATATCTCAAAATTCAAATCACTTTCAAGTTCACATTTTGAATCACTTTTTTAAATCAATAAGAATTGAGGCACAGTATTGTGATGGCAAGGTATATATGTTGTGCTGACAAACTTCTTGGGGACGCATATCACTATAGCAAGAGAATCAATGTCACACGGTTCCAAAAACCAAAGAAAATGGATAGTGGTTCTGAGAAGCAGCTTCACCTACTGTGGGGATTTCTTTGAGTATTGTTTGGTGGTAGTAATGTGAGCGGTTATGCCAAATGGGTCCGAAATTTCTTGAAGTTGGTTTCCACTTGTTGATACAAGACTTACATGTTCATGTTTATCCCAATAGGTGTATTTTTTCAGTGGAAATAACTTCACATCAGTACAATAAAGTGGCGTATGAATTTAATAAAGGTCCACGTCATATTTTCACAACAGAAAAATTCAAAAGAAGAAATACGTAGTAGGTGTTATTCATAATAAAGATAAGGGAATTATAAGAATAATATACACCAGAAAAGCATGAGTTTCAAAGAATTCGTAACAGAAGACGACAAAAGCCAATTGAAAGCCACCAAATGCGTGACCAATTTCACGTGCAAATCACAACAGAAAAATCAGCATTTCACCACAACAATTCGCATAACAGAATTTCATTTCAAATTGCCTATTCTACCCCCCTGAATCAACCTATAAAGTCAGCATCTCAGTTTTTCTTCAGGGCACATGTAGTTCTTCATACTTCAACCTCACGCACATCATTCTCTTCCCATCTTCGCTCCTCATTCCAATTCTGCATCTGAGAAAACATCAAGAACCATTTTCATTCTTGAAGCTTTTCAACAGCCTTCCGCAGATTCCTTCTACGACTCACCTGCCTTCTTTCTTCTAGTCACCCTTCAACATCTACTCCATCGCCACAACTTCAAAACCTACAGAAAATCAACAGCAACGAATTCAACAGTTCAGAAGTGATAATAGCAGTGATGCAGATACGAAACAGCTGGAAGAAGCAGAGAAGAAGAAGAATTCACTAGCAATAATATCAACCTACAATCTCAGTGACATGATTCAGAAGTTCAATTTGCAGCAAGATCACAACAACATCAACGTTCAGCGAACACGCACGCAAAGAGAAATCGAAGAGGAAGAGCAAAGAGTTGAAGAAACGCGCATACCTGAAATTTCTCGGTTTGCACCAATTTGTTCGCAATTGAAGAAGCGCCGGACTCTCTCCGGTAGGTACGTTGACCTCAATCTAAATCTCATTTTGCGATGTGATTGTTGTAGTTTCCACTTTTGGTGTTTGTTAGTTGATTTGTGGTAGCTTGTTGCTTGTAATCTGAGATCCTTGTCTTGAATGTTTTCCATCGCGAGTTGTGCGACGAAGTGTTGAGCGGAGAGCGGTGAGGATTATCGCTGCGGCGCGAATAAGTTCAAAAGCTAGGCCGTCGTTGTGTTCGTTGAGAGCGAGGAAATAAGCGAATGGAAACTGTATTATGTGAAGTAGAGGAAGAAGTGATGTGTCGCCGAAGATGTTGCGAAGAAGACGTGAAAGAAGCTGTTGTTGTGGAGGTAGTCTCTGGCGAGCATAGTTTGAGAGAGGAGAAAAGCGAGTCACCGGCGGAATATCAAGGAATGGCAAGAGGTTATGATGATGTCATAACGGAGAGGGGATTACAGTTGAGCGATTGAAGAGGGAGATGAAAGCTTTGGGAGACGGCATGGATGAAAGAGGAGTAAGCGTGTCCGATGGAGCTTTGTCTGTTTCCGGCGAGATTTGAGCGCGGAAGGAGGGTGAGAGTGATGAAGGAGACGGCTGAGGTTGTGTTAGGGTTTTCAGTTTATTTGTGTTGTTGGCTGTGGACTGGATGCTCGTGCACCTCCCTGTACGAAATCCTTGGGCTTCAAGACCTCAAGGCCCGTTTGTTTGTTCTTGTCCGCACCCTGGTTTTTTACACGCACCCCCTGGCTTCTTGGCCTTTCTTTTGGGCCTGTACTGTTAAAGCCCATGCGCCCAGAACACTACTGCCACCTTTTTTTAGTTAATTTAGCGTTTGTTTTTATTTGTTTGTTAATTGTTAATTAATTGATTAGTTTTTAATTGGAGATTATTAGAAATTAATTTTGGTTAACTTTGTTTGGTTTCTCTTTTTAGATATTAATTAGATAATAATTTTAGAATTAAACCTTAGAGTTTTTTAGTTTAGAGTTTAATTTTAGTTTAGATTAATCTTGAACTAATTAGATTTTAATTAGAGTTTAGAATTTAATTTTAATTTGATTTTTGATTAATTTTGTTATTAATTAGAAATTAACTTGAATCAATTTTAGGATTAATCTTAGTATTAGTTTTAATTTTAGATTAACCTTTTTACTTAGAATTTAGTTTTGCTTAATTAGCATTTTAATTCTAACTTGGATTTTGATGCTTATTCTGATTAATTCCTGAGTTGCCTTTTGCTTAATTTTTCTATATGTACTTGAATTTCTTTTAACTTGGTTTCATATTCGATTTCTCTTTGTGATTGAGCTGTCTGATGTTTACTTGTTGATTTACTTTGTATTCACATGCTCCTTTAAGGCTCCTAGTCCGACTTAATTTCTGATTAAGCTCGGAGTAGGATAGACATTAGACTCTCAATCCAAGCATGATAACATTAGGATAGCTCCCTCATAAACCTCACTAACCATAGGTCATCCATGCATGATAACATTAGGACTCTTAGTTTCCCTTTAGAGTTTCTTTTGGGTCTTCTCTCTTCTCATCTCAAAACTTCTTGAAAAACACTTAATAAAGATAAAGTGTATTGCGCACGAGCCTTAAGCGTGGGGAATGAGAAATGAGGGGCTTCATCTCATCTTTCTAGAGTGCTTAGCGGGCGTCCTGTCTTGGGACGATTCGTTAAGTATTCGTCCCCGTGCCCTGGACTTTGGTGCAATGCAAGTTATGAACTAACTTAAAAAACACTTCTGTCTAAAAAACACAAAACCAATTCAAATCTTTTTATCCTTCGGGATTGTTGGGTTTCAAATTTCATTTTCAGAAAAGAGCTCGTCGCTCACGTAAAAAACACTTACCCATTCGTGGTCGTACCCACGAACTACATTAGCTCTGATTCCTCTCTCTCTCGTCCGATTGAGGATATGTAGGCACAAGACAGCGATTGTCTTGGCGAGCAACCTTCCCCCACAGTTCCCGTCCGAACTACATTGACTCTGACTTTCCCATTGCACTGAGGGAGTACGTAGACCTAGGGCATCGAATATGTCCTATCGAGTCCGTCTTAGTCACCCCCATCCCCGTTTTCTTTTGTTCAGCCATAGATAGTAGGACAGCTCACCCTCCGTTTAGACAACAAGCGTGGATCCCATCGAGTACGATGGATGCGTGGGGTGCTAACACCTTCCCCTCGCATAACCGACTCCCGAACCCGGACTATGGTTGCGATGACCATGTCTTTCCCCCTTTCTCTTCAGGTTTATGCAGTGTTTCCTTTCCCTCTCTCGGGATAAATACACATTGCTGGCGACTATGTATTTTCTGCGCCACTCTCGCGTTTGTACCGTTGGATGCGAATCTTTTGGGAGCGACACCCGTCCCTGATCAGTATCTCTATGGCATCCTTCAGATGGATGCAGTCCTCCGTAGTATGGCCGTGACTTTTGTGGAAGCGGCAGTATTTCGACTTGTTTGAACTCCGGCAGTTGTTTGGGGAAACAGACCCTGGCTTGTTTGAACTCCGAATTGGCACATTCGGACAGAATATTTTCCCTGGAAACGGTCAGGGGAGTGTAATCATGGAAACGCCCGGAGGGCCCTTTGCTGTCACGGGAGTCGCGGGGACGGTCCTCGTGTCTTCGTTCACCCCGGTGTGACGTCGAGGCTTCTTCTCCTTTAGAAGCCCGGGCGTTCTCCTGTCGGCGAGACGCTCGGACGTTACTGGCCGCAATCTTCTCCTCGTACTGAATATGAGATTGGGCTTTGAGGAGGAGGGCGTCCAAGTTCCTCGGTGGCGCGAGGCCAATGGCTTTAGCGAACTCGGAGTCCGGGCGGACCCCTTGTTCGAGTAGGAACTTCTTCATCTTATCTGTCGTTGGGACCTGGACAACTTCCTTGTTGAACCTCTCGATATATGCTCGGAGAGGTTCGTCTTTCCCTTGGATTATTGCTCCGAGGGAGGCCTCAGTTTTGGGATGGCGGCGAGATGCCGTGAAGTGCCGCGAGAACATCCTGCCGAGCTGTTTCCACGAGGTGATGGATTCCTCGGGCAGTTGTTTATACCATGTCATTGCTCTCTTTCGGAGCATGGTCGGGAACAGTCTGCACTTGATGGCGCCCCGTACGCCACGATAGTCTAAGAGCGCATCGATATTCTCGATGTGCTCGTCTGGGTTAGTGGTCCCGTCGTACGTACCAAGTGACGGGGGTTTCTCCAAGCCTTTCAGGAGACGGGTAGCCAGGATCTCTTGGGACAACGGGCCGTGAGGCTCGTCTCGTCACTAGAACTAGTGTATGATGGTGACCGGACGGGTTGCTCGCGTCGGCGGTTCCTTCGCGGAGAGGGTGAGCGGTTCCTTCGAGGAGAAGGTGAGCGGTTCCTTCGAGGAGAAGGTGAGCATGCCCATCCTTTGGAATTGATCGGAGATTCTTCGTTCCTTTGAGTCCTTTTGTGGTCGTGAGCGTGCTGGTCACGGGGGGAGATCTGGCCGCGCTTTCGGGCTACGCGAGGATCGTGCTCTTGGCGCAGTCTTCGGTCGATTTCTCTCCGTGGTTGCGGGCTTCTAGATCATCGCTGGTCCCTTCGCGTAGGAGGGGATCTTGGACGGCGAGACTCTTCCAGTGCCCCGATCCTCTCGTTCTGCTGCAGGATCGGGGTGTTAGTCTTGTTGAGCGCCTCCAGGAGAGCTGCCACGGTCGGGTCGGCGTTGGTCGGAACGGGACTGGATGATGCGTTGTATTTCGCAAGTGCACGAATCGCGTCAGAGTAATATAAAAAGTTATCGTATCCACAGGGACCAAATGTCGATCTAACGATTTCCGTTTGTTACAGTGCTTATCTAAGGCAGTTTAATTTATGGTTTACTAATGCAGAGGAAAATAAATAAAAGTAAATGACGAGGTAATAAAATTCAGACAAAACAATAGGCTTGAATGTAATTCTCATAACCGATAATATTTCTATATTCATCAACAGAACTACTTACGGGCAATATCTTCTAATTTAAGAAAAGAATTCAATTTAACAGGAACTGTCGCTTTCACGTAGTCAGAACCAAGTTTACCCTCTAAACTAACCCCTTTATTGTCACTTATAAAAAGCCGCGCATTGCGTTAGAGTCATGGAAAACTTACTTTTAAGAAATGCAAATTCTAAACTAAACAGAAAAGTATTTTGACCTGAAATTTCTAAACTAAAGAGGTTCAAAATGAACCAGATTCTAATCCCACTAACGCGTCCGAAAATAGTTTTAAAATCTCTTTTCTAAAGTGTTAAAAATCCCTACTCAACTGAGCAAAGCGCTTTCGCTGTATTTGATCAGTTGAGAACTAAACAGGTTCACAAATTGTTGGACGGCTTTCGATCTTACCCAACATGGCTTTTAGGTACAGAAAACTTGTGTTAAAGATTAAAACAGCCCTTAAGTATTTCTATTAACACATAGACGTATTACGGTGGTTATGGTCTTTACATTCTTACCTATCTAAAACTTAGCCAGCCATGGTAGTAACAACAGTCATATTAATTCTTATCATGTATGGAATTAAGTCTTTTGAAAAGTAAAGTTTTGAAAAGTAAGGCAAGACAATAAATAAACAAAATAAAGTAAGTGCAAGAAATAAATGGAAGTAAAGGCGATTAAAATAAAACCTGCTCCAAAGCGGAGTCTTTAAATCTGGTACAATGCACGGAAAATAAAATGCTCCAACTTGATTACAGACACTCCAAGACTTGATTTCAAACTCGATCACACACAGTGCAATAACTCCTCGATGTGAGAAGATTACCGCTTTACAAGAGTGAAATTTATGCCTAGGGTGAAGTAAACTAAGATTGGATGATCCTAAAATTCGAGTTCTACAAGTATTTATAGGCAAAGTTGGCGTGGTGTAAGGACAAAAACGACCTTGGTTTGAAAATGGACGGGAACACAATTTGCCTGGTCGCGCCCGCGACAGGACCATCGCGCCCGCGACAAGAAGAAAGTGGCAAAGGAGAGTATTGATCGTGGGAATATGGCAGTTGAGTTGAGGAGATCATGGGACACATCGTCGCCTACCCTGGGGCGTCCGTGATAAGAGAAGCGACAAGAGCAATTTGCTGCCAAACTAGAATTCTTGCTCCTTTTGCATCCTTTTCCGTCTGGGACCTCGATTTTATTGAAAACCTGAAAACAAAGGAAAACATAACAATAACAAAGCATAAAAATAGAAAAACAACTAATATGCATGTGAAATCAGAGTCAAAAATACAGTATAATTTAGTGTCATCAAATTCTCCCACACTTAGACCTTTGCTTGTCCTCAAGCAAAACATTTAAAGCTCAGAAGAAAAATCAGTGTCGATCGAGGATTTTGGACAAAAAGGGCTTCTAAGTCCGAGTCTGGATGCAGTGGTTGGTACTAACTGAGTGAACCAAGGGCATTGTGATGACACTAATCCGCAAATACGGACATAAACTTCGCTCCTATACTAATCAACCCATTATATCCCACAATACTTAGGCCTTCCTTTTCCATCTCTTTTGAGTCCTTTTCATTCAAGCGCAATCACATTAAGCCCGTTTTCCGCACATGCTTCATGGTAGAGTGACCTGTTAGTGATTCTGATCTTTTTATACCGGATTTCTGGCACAGGGAACTGTGTAAAATCCTTTTATTCTTCTCAAGTGCAGTCGTGGGGGATCGGATCGTAATTCGCCCTACCGAGTTCAGAGCCAGATACCTCTGAACCAACTGAAATGAGCAAGTTAAACATCTTATTACTTTTTATTTTTTTTTATTTTTTATTTTTTGAATATGCACTCAGATCAGTCACTTATATTCGTCGGTCTCCTACTTAGAACATGTTTAGGCCGGAGCTGATTGCTGAAATAAACTACTAAGGATGATTTTGAAATGAAATTAGGGCCATGGTACATGGGGTTTCAGGTGTGATTCTTATATTTACGAAGTTCATGGTGTAAGGACGATACTGATGTTTCAAAGGTTCTCCCAAGTCACCGCATCCTAACCCGAACCTGTCTTAAAGCCCAAATTTTTTTTCAGAACAACACTTTTTTCTAGGAAAAATTTTATTATTATTTTTGTGGGGCTAAAAATGTGGGAAAAAAAATGAAGGTGAACCAAAAATACTTATACTAATGACTCTTCAAACACATGCATTTTCTAAAACAGAAACAAAAGTAAATAACTGAAGGGAAATAAAAATAAACTACTAAAACGACGGAAATAAAAATGATAAAATCTCCTCCCACACTTAAATCAAACATTGTCCCCAATGTTTCGAAGTAAGCTAAGGAGAAAGGAACCTGGCAAAACTAGTGAGGACCGCTGGTGCCCTCGCCGCCCTGTGCTGAACGCTCGGAACGACGGGATCTGCTACGGTGATGGTCTCGCTGGTCCATCCTAGCCTGCAATTCTTCCTGAGCAGCTTTCACCTCACGAAGGTTATCTAAGATGGAACCCTGAGTGGCCTCCATAAGCTGAAAGTGCTGATGATTATACTGCTGTTGACGGGACTGCTCATTGGTGATCGCAAGCAGAGTACGGGAGATGGTCTCGTAAGACTGGTCTGCTCTCCGCCGTGACTCTTGCATAAAGCTCATTTGGTCCGCCATCTGTTGCTGAATGGAAGAGAGCAGGTCTTCATGCCGTGCTTCTCTAGCCATATGATCTCGCCACATCTCCTCCGTAATATAAAATCCGGGAGCAGCTCCTGCAAAAGCGTTAGAAGCAGATGGTGCGGTGTGTGATTGTGTAGGGCGAGGGGGGGACACACGCTCTCTATGGTCATACTCATCATCTGTGTCGGGCCCCTCATTGTCATGGTCATTAGGAGGAATTGGACCTAAAAAAGGTGGTGCAGTAAGGTCATAGGTCCAGTTCCTCTCGAATCGTACATCTGTACGTCTACTGCATGGTATAACAATTAATTCGATGGCTACCCCATGAATCATTAACTCATAACCACCAGCCCTCCTTGATCGGCACAATTTCATGTCTTTCAGAAATTTTAAATTAATTGTGCGAGGGGGCAGTGGTTCCAAGGTAGCTACCTCATCATTTAAATTCAGTGCCCGAGCAATAGACGTAATCAATCCGCCAAAAACTATCGGTCCACCCTTATTTATCGTTAAGCACATGTGGGCGATCATAAATGGGACCAGATTGATTCTAATATTTGTGAGGCATCCTTGCAAGAACAAAAGTTCTTTGCTATTAACTTTGTTTTGATTCTCCCGGCCAAAAATAGAGCATGCCAAAAGATATCTGAAAATTCTTATGGCCGGGTTATGAATGGTCGAGGCGAGTAATCCCTTAAAGGAATCAACAATAGTATCTGACAACCTGCACCAGAAGGCGAATACCTCGACTGACCATTCAGCACTAGAAGGAGCCTCACAAACAGCGCCCTGCCCATGAGGGAATCCCAGTAGACCTGCTAGTTCATCGGTACTGTACTCATACTCAACAGCAAACAATCTAAAATGCACGGTACCGACTGTGCTAGCAGTGTCGGGACGGACGGTATAAACCAATGAACTCAAAAACTCAACCGTCATCCTCTCATAGGTGGGTTCTTTTGCGGTGAAAATAGTGCCTAAACCTACAGAGTCTAACAAATGAAAAATGCTATGATGAACCCCTAAAGCGTGCAAACAAGAATCGTCGACATACCTTGTCGAGAGAATTTCTCGATCCTGAAGCTTTTGAAGTTGTTTCCTCTGCCTATTCCCGGCTTGTCCTTCACGAAGAGTGATTCCGTTGAACTCCATTGATGAAGATGGTGAAGAGGGTGGAAAAATGGGTATAACAAAGGTTGAATATTTTTGGGTTTTTGTTGATGGATTTTGAAATGGAAGGGTAAAAGATGATGATTGAATGTTAGAGATATGAGTTTCAATGGGGTTTTATAGGGATTTTTCGGAGGAAAAAAATGGGTTTGGAGAAGTTAGAGGTTCAAAAATGGTGAAAATGGAAGTTCTGCCCCGAATTTACAGGGACGCCGTCGCGGGCACGATGGGTGTGTCGCGGGCGCGACAAGGTAAATCCGCTGATGGGCCTTTGTCATTTTGAATGGGCCTTTGTGTCCTTCATTTGGCCTTGGGGGGGGGGGGGGGGGGCCTCTTTAGCATTCCACATTTCCTAAAAATGTAGTTTTGCACAAAATTTTTATAAGCATATATATATTATTTTTTATAATAATAATTTTTTCTATATATTTTGTCAAAAAAATAAAATAAAATAAAAGAGAATATTAGCATATAAACATAAAAAAACTCAAATCTCAATATAAATAGGAAATATATCAAATGTAAATAGTAGGAAATATGTCTGGGTGATACTGGAAGTAAATAAATGCATAAGAAATATAGTAAATAATACGAAAATGGAAATCAAGATGCCTGGTCATCTCCACGGAGTCTCGCTATCTCACGACGGAGCTCCGCTATGTCTTCATGCAGCACATCGGACTCAGTAGCGTGGGTCAGCTCTGACACTTCCATCCTCAGGTGTAGGTCAGCAAGAGTCTGTCGGAGATCTGCTATCTCCTGGCGCATCATCGCCATCTGGGTCTGCATATCTGGAGTACCTAATGAATGATTATTTGACCATACCGTGGTCCTGTCAGCTGGTGGAGCTGGAATGTATTCTGGCTCTGGGCAGGGTCGTGGTGCGTCTACCGTCTCACCGTGTCCCTCTAAGGCATATGTCCAGTTTGCTGGGTCATGGACACTGGTCATAACAGGATCTGGCAAAATGAAGTGATGTATGGTCTCACCATAGATCAAGAGTCTGAACTGAGAGGGATTAAAGGAATTTCTTCTCATCAGCCCCCGATCTAAACAAAAATCGACATCCATGGTGGTATGGCTGCAGTAGGGAGTCAAATGAAATAGCTTTCGGCCAAGGCCTAGAGCAGCAGCAATCTCAGTCACATTACCTCCTACATGTATAGGTCCTCCTGCCCAGGTGGCAACACCACTAAAAGAGTACAGCATAAAGTTACCACAAGCTAAACGACGCGACTGATTCGCACAAAACATGAAAAATATGTCCTCTTCAGTAACGTGGTCATCAGTATCTGCTCTCCCAAAGAATGTATGAGCAATGATCATCTGAAAGTATCGGAGAGCTGGGTTATGGATAACCTGTGAAATGTGAGTGTCAGGGTCAGGGCCTCCACCCCCAGAGATGTCACTCCAAAATTTCTCCACGTCTCTATTCATGAAGTAACCCATGGGCAGCTCAGGGATAGCGCCAACTCCAGTCTCAAATCCAAGAAGATCACCGAACTCAGTATGGGTGAACGAATACTCTGTGCCAAATAACCTAAAACTAGTGTGGCCATCTGGTCCCAAGTATGGATCATAGGAGAAAGAGCTGAGGAACTCCAGAGTGAGGTTCCTATAGGTGGGATGCAAATCATCAGCGTACTGGTCCCATTTGAGCTGGTGGGCCAAGTATCGGACACTGGGCTCTATGCCCAAAGCTTCCATGCAATCACTGTCTGGGTAGCGAGTGGGTGCCATGGGTCTGAGTGAAAGCATCGCATAACGCTCTCTCTGAGCGTCGTCTCTAAAGGTCACGTGCATGTCGTCAACTGGTGGCATCCTGAAAGAAAAAGGGTTAGGAAAAACAGGCCCTGAAATCAAACACACAAAACAAGTTAGACATATATGTACAAACAAGCAAACAAACGTAAATCAAAATAGAAGAAAAATAAATACGAAAAGGAAAAGAACCATGGGTTGCCTCCCATGCAGCGCTTGTTTAACGTCGTTAGCTCGACGAGTTCAAGTCATGTATCTGGTGCGAGGATAGGTGGGTCTGTTAACGTGAACCTGGAGTAGTATGCTGGAATGTCGCCTCCTTCATAATGCTTAAGCCTTTGTCCATTTACTACGAACGGACTGCAAGATTTGTTCTTAATTTCCACTGCCCCGGATTTTAGGACTTTGGAAACTTCGAACGGGCCCGTCCATCTGGATCGAAGCTTACCTGGAAAAAGTCGCAGTCTTGAATTGTATAGAAGAACGGGGTCACCTATGTTGAAGTCTTTCTTAATGATCTTCTTGTCATGCCATGCTTTGGTTATCTCTTTATATATGATGGCGTTCTCATAGGCTGATTGTCGGAGCTCTTCTAGTTTATGTATGTCTAAGATGCGTTTCTCACCAGCTGCTAGGTAATCAAAATTTAAGGTTCTGATGGCCCAATATGCTTTGTGTTCCAATTCAAAGGGTAAGTGACATGATTTTCCGTAAACTAGCTGGTAAGGGGTTGTTCCAATGGGAGTCTTGAAGGCTGTCCTGTAGGCCCACAGTGCTTCTGAAAGCTTCTGTGACCAATCCTTTCTGGATATCGAGACAGTTTTTTCTAAGATATGCTTGATCTCTCTATTGGATACTTCTACTTGCCCATTGGTTTGCGGGTGGTAAGGTGTGGCTACTCTATGTTTAACTCCATACTTCCTCAACAGTTTGTCAAAAATCCTAGATATAAAATGTGATCCTCCATCACTTATGACTAGTCTGGGAACTCCGAATCTAGGGAATATATTCTGCTTGAACATCTTAATCACCACTCGAGTGTCGTTTGTGGGTTCAGCTATAGCTTCAATCCACTTGGACACGTAATCGACAGTGACTAAAATATATTTGTTTCCTAAGGATGACGGAAAAGGTCCCATAAAGTCGATTCCCCAAACATCAAAAAGTTTTACTTCTTGAATGTTTCTTAATGGCATTTCATTTCTCCTCGAGATGTTTCCGGAGCGTTGACATGGGTCACACTTGGTTATATATGTATGAACATCACGCCATATAGTTGGCCAATAAAGACCAGCTTGTAAGATTTTAGCGTGAGTCTTAGATGTGCTTGTGTGTCCTCCGTAGGGTGCTGAGTGACAATGTTCTATGATATGGTGCACTTCTTCCTCTGGAACACACCGGCGAAAGATTCCGTCAGTGCCTCTCTTAAAGAGGAGTGGTTCATCCCAATAGAAATGTTTAACGTCATTGAAGAACTTCTTTTTCTGCTGATAACTGAGGCCAGGAGGTATTATATCTGCAGCAAGATAGTTAACAAAATCTGCATACCAAGGTACATTATTTACCGCTAAGGATTTTTCAGAGTCTTCTAGGGTTTCTAAACTTATATCTCCAATGGCATCTAGCTTAGCGATTAACCTATCGTAAGCAAAGTCATCATTTATGGGTACTACATCAGGTTTCAAGAACTCAAGCCTGGAAAGGTGATCGGCAACTACATTCTCGGTGCCTTTCTTATCTCTGATATCAAGATCAAATTCTTGCAATAAAAGTATCCACCGGAGTAACCTAGGTTTAGCATCCTTTTTATTCAAAAGGTATCGGATGGCGGCATGATCAGTATAAACAATTATTTTGGCTCCCACCAAATAGGATCTAAATTTGTCTATGGCGAAAACTACGGCTAGGAGTTCTTTTTCTGTGGTTGCATAGTTTAGCTGAGCGGCATCTAGAGTTCTACTGGCGTAGTAAATCACATGTAACTTCTTATCAGATCTTTTCCCTAGCACTGCTCCTACAGCGTAATCACTAGCATCACACATGATTTCAAAAGGTTTTGTCCAATCTGGTGGTTGCATAATGGGTGCTGAGATTAAAGCTTGTTTTAAAAGGTTGAATACTTCGTTGCATTTTTCATCAAAAATGAACTCGGCATCTTTCATCAGAAGACCTGTCAAAGGTTTAGTGATCTTAGAGAAGTTTTTAATGAAACGCCGGTAAAATCCAGCACGTCCAAGAAAACTTCGAACTTTAATTGTTTTGGGTGGTTTAAGATTCTCTATCACCTCGATCTTAGCTTTATCAACTTCAATGCCTTTTTCAGAAACGATATGTCCTAGAACTATACCTTCAGTGACCATGAAGTGATATTTCTCCCAATTTAATACCAGGTTTACTTCGACACATCTCTTCAAGATCTTTTCAAGGTTGACTAGACAGTTATTGAAATCAAATCCGCAGACTGAGAAATCGTCCATGAATACTTCCATAATTCCATCAAGATAATCAGCGAAGATTGACATCATGCAACGCTGAAAAGTTACTAGGGCATTACAGAGTCCGAAAGGCATACGTCTATAGGCAAAAGTTCCATATGGGCATGTGAAGGTTGTTTTCTCTTGGTCATCAGGGTGTATAGGAATTTGGAAAAAACCTGAATATCCGTCGAGGTAACAGAAGTAGGAATATCTAGCCAGACGTTCCAACATCTGATCTATAAAAGGTAATGGGAAATGGTATTTCCTAGTGGCTTTGTTTAATTTTCTGTAATCTATGCACATACGCCAACCTCCTTCTATCCGTTTTGTAACGTGCTCACCTTTTTCGTTTTGAACCACGGTGATGCCTCCCTTTTTAGGTACTACATGCACAGGGCTTACCCATTTACTGTCTGAGATCTGATATATTATCCCTGCTTCCAACAACTTAAGAACTTCCTTCTTAACGACCTCACTCATTATAGGGTTAATCCTCCTTTGGTGTTCTCTCGAAGGTTTAGCATCTTCCTCAAGTGAAATCCGGTGCATGCACACGGATGGACTTATTCCTTTAAGATCTGAGATGTTGTACCCTAGTGCTGAGGGATATCTTCGCAAGACATCTAAGAGTTGGTTTATTTCATTTTGGTTCAGAACGGCACTGGCTATAACTGGTCTGTCCATTTCTTTGTCTAAAAACTCATATCTTAGATTCTTGGGTAATTCTTTTAATTCTAAGGTTGGTTTGCTGGGGCTTTGTATAGGATCTGGAGTTAAGGATAGACATTCAAAAAGGCTATCATCTATGTAGGGTTCCATACTGTCATCATCTTTCTCAATGGGCGTTGAAGGTAGTTTTATTCTTTCTATTGGCTCTTCCTGATTAAGTTCATGGACACATTCATCGATAACATCAACTGCATAACATGCATCTCCTATTACTGATGCCGCAAGAAACTTTGCTAGGACAAACTCTATTTTTTCGTTACCCACCTCAAAAGTCAATTTTCCTTTCTTGACATCTATTATGGCTCCTGCAGTTGATAGGAAGGGTCTACCTAGGAGGATTGGGATATCTTTATCTTCTTTGATGTCCATTACAACGAAGTCGGTGGGAATGAACAACTTGCCTATTCTAACTGGGATGTCTTCTAATACGCCTACAGGGTATTTTATAGATCTGTCAGCTAATTGGAGAGACATCTTAGTAGGTTGTAAATCTCCTAGTTTCAATCGTTCACAAACTGCAAGGGGCATTAGGCTTACACTGGCTCCTAAGTCCAGAAAGGCTTTATCTATGACATGATTCCCCAAAATACAAGGTATGGAGAAATTCCCCGGATCTTTGTCTTTTTTGGCAAGTTTGTTCTCGGAAATGGAATTACACTCCACTGGTTTTGGATCGTCAAGTCTACGTTTATTGGTGAGGATGTCCTTCAGGAATTTAGTATAAGATGGTATTTGGGTGATGGCTTCTGTAAAAGGAATCTCTACATGAAGTTTTTCTATAATTTTAACAAACTTTTGGAATTGGTCATTGATCTTAGTTTGTTTGAGTCTTTGTGGATAGGGAATTGGTGGTTTGTATGGCTGAGGGGGTGCTGAAGCTTTGTCAGTAACTTCTCCTTTATCTCTGTCTTTTGGTTTCTCAGGCTCCTCACCTTCGGGGGTAGCGTCCTTTTTGGAAACTTCGGAGTCACTCAATGTTGGGTTTTTAGGCCCTTCATAAGTGGTTCCACTTCGTAAGGTAACAGCGTTAGCTTGCCCTCGAGGGTTCTGTTGAGGTTGTCCGGGAAATTGTCCTCCAGGAGTAGTTTGAGGTGCTTGCTTTAAGGCTACCTGAGAGATCTGGGTTTCAAGCATTTTGCTGTGGGTGGCCATTTGATCCATTTTGGTTCCTAGTTGGGTAAGCAGCTCATTCACATGAATATTCTGATTTAGGAACTCTTTGTTTTGCTGGGCTTGTGGTGTCATAAAATCATTTAGCACTTTCTCCTGAAGTATTTTTTTTTAAACCACCCCTTATAAAACCAAAAACCATCTTTTACCACTCCCCTTTACCTGATTTGCTGACCTGGCAGTGGTTAAGTGGCTAATTGGGATTATGGATAAATGGTTAGTGATATGAGTAACATTGTGGTTCATCCCCCCCGGGTCAAATTAGGTTTTGCATTTGGAAACTTGAACGAAGAAGAAGCTCATAGCAAGACGCAGGCGAAGCCATGGAAGCGAGCAAGGTCGAAGACGAAGCCATGGATGCGAACTTCGAATTACAGGTAATGTCAAGCCTCCTGCTTCTTTGCATTGCGTTTCTCAGTGTCGTGGGTTTTCACATGTTAATTTCTTATTTCAGAAAAATGCACGGTTTAACGTTGTTTTTCGGCATGGAGGGGAGTTTGTAGTGCTTAGTGATGGAGAGACGATATATAGGGGTGGTGTGTCTACTGCGATTTCTGGGGAACACTTAGATATGTTTAGCATGACTCATATTCACAACATACTCACTGGGTGGGGTTACGCTGAAGGGTCGTATAGAATGTGGGCGAAAATCACTGAAATTGATCCAAAGCATTTTCAGATTAAGAATGATGAGGATGCATATGATTTTGCTTCTTATCACTGTGCGAATCAAGTGGATGGGGAACTTTTTCTGGAACATGATGCAAGTGGAAGTGGAAGAAGCCCTAACTGTGTCAATCAAACGACGGATTTAGAAGTCAGTGATGAAGAGATTGTTGAAGGCTTGAACGATAGTGAGGATGAGAGGACCACTGCTCTTGAAGACGGGTTTGAAGGTATTGATGTGAATATGCCAATTAGTCAGGGTCCAATAATAAGTGGGTTATTAACTTGTTATAGACAGAAAGATGTGAATGATGAGGAATATGTTAGTGAAGAACTATTGAGTTCTGATGTGGATAACTCAGAAGATGAAAAAAAACCAAGGTTTGAGAAGTTTAAGAAAGGAGAATTGAATAAGAGTTTCAAGTTTAAGTGGGGTATGGAGTTCAATTCCCTAGATGACTTTAGGGAGGCAATTCGTGAGTGGACTGTTTTAAATGGGAGGGAAATAAGATTTGTGAAAAATGAGGGGTATAGGGTGAGAGTGGAATGTAAGTCAAAGTGTGGTTTTTTAATACTTTGTTCCAAAGTGGGCCATAAGCACACTTATGCAATTAACACTATAAAGGACACCCACACATGTGCTAGGGTTTTGGATAACAAAACTGCAAGTTCAAAATGGGTGGCCAAGGCAGTGGTAAAGAAAATGCAAACTTCAGAAAAAGTTAGGATCACTGATATTATACAAGACATGAGGCAAAACTATTCAGTTGGTATTACTGTGGCAAGGGCTTGGAAAGCTAAGATGATTGCAAGGAAAATCATTGAAGGTGATGCAGATAAAGAGTATGCAAATCTATGGAGATATGCAGCTGAGTTGCATAGGGCAAATCCTGGGAATACAGTTAAGATAAACCTTGATAGACCATCACCTTCCATTCAACCCAGGTTTGGTTCCTTTTATTTCTGTTTTGATGGATGTAGAAAAGGGTTCATCAATGGTTGTAGACCCTTCATTGGGGTTGATGGGTGTCACTTGAAGACTACATATGGAGGTCAACTTTTGATAGCTGTGGAGAGGGATCCCAATGACCAGTATTTCCCACTTGCCTTTGGTGTTGTGGAAACAGAAACAAAGGAATCATGGAGGTGGTTCATAAAGATGCTCATGGAAGATGTTGGAATAGAGAATAGATATGTTTTTATTTCTAACCAGCAAAAGGTAATCCAATATTTAACCCTAGTAATTATTTTCATTATTTCAATTGTGTTTTGTTTCCTAGTAATTGTTTTCTTTGTTTTAGGGTTTGGTTGCAGTATTTGAGGAAATGGAAGCTAGAATCGAGCATAGGCTATGCTTAAGGCACTTGTATGCTAATTTTAAGAAAAAGTTTGGTGGTGGAGCACTCATAAGAGATCTTATGATGGGAGCAGCCAAGGCAACATACCAGCAAGCATGGCAACAGAAGATGAATGAGTTAAAGGCAATAGATGCAAAGGCTTGGGCTTGGCTTATGGGAGTTCCTAAAGAAAGTTGGTGTAAGCATGCTTTTAGCTTTTATTGTAAGTGTGATGTATTGATGAACAACATTTCAGAATCTTTTAATGCCACCATTTTACTTGCTAGAGATAAACCCATACTGACCATGTGTGAATGGATTAGGAAGTATCTCATGAATAGGTGTAGTAACTCTATTTTGAAACTTGATAACTGGCCACACAAAGTAATGCCCATTCCTAGGAGAAGATTAGATAGTGAGGTTGCTAAGAGTGGTCATTGGTTACCTACTTGGGCTAAGGAAGAAACCTTTCAAGTAACTCATTCATTTAACAGACAAGAATTTATAGTGGATATAGCTAAAAGGTCATGTAGTTGTAATTTTTGGGACTTAGTTGGCATCCCATGCAAGCATGCTATTGCTGCTTTAGGTTTTAGGCAGCAGGACCCTGAAAAGTTTGTTCATGAGTGTTACACAAGGGATAAGTATGCCATGTCTTATGGATTTTCTATTAGCCCTATAAATGGAATTGATATGTGGCCTGAAGTTGAAAGTCCAGATCTCCTACCTCCTAACTACAAAAAGGGGCCTGGTAGACCAAGAAAACTAAGAATTAGGGAGAGTGGGGAAGAAGGTGCAAGATGGAGGTTTCCTGGTGTATCTTATAGATGCACTAGGTGTGACAAGACTGGGCATAATGTCAAGTCATGAAAGAGCAAGAGAAAGAATCCAGAGGCCCTGAAAAGAAAGGTATGGCACACTAAGTATTGATATCTCACTAAATATAGATGCACTACTGTTATTGATATCACACAAACTAATTAGATGCACTACTGTTATTGATATCACTACTGAATATAGATGCACTAATGTTATTGATGGAAATGTTGGTATGTTATGTGCAGAAACTAAATAGATCAAAAGGTGGAAATGTTGCAGAGCCATCAACTGGGCCATCTCAAGCAAGTGTTGAGCCAAGTCAAGCAACTGTTGAGCAAGGTCAAGCAAGTGTTGAGCCAAGTCAAGCAACTGTTGAGCAAAGTTAAGCAAGTGTTGAGCAAAGTCAAGCAAATGTTGAGCAAACTCAAGCAACTGTTGAGCCATCTCAAGCAACTGTTGAGCAAATTCAAACTGAGGATTCACTGTATGGAGACATCACAGATGACATGATATCAAGCCTACCCGACATAATTTCTAAAAATAAGGGCAAGGCAAAGGTCAAAGAGGAAATCAAACCATTGAGAAAGAGACAAAGTGAGAGAATTAAGGAGAATTGGTTTAAAAAACCCAAACCATTCAAAGGCCCTGGTTCAGACCCACATCAACCACTGTGTTTGACTGAAGAGGATGAAGGACATGCCTCACATACTACAAGGAGTACTCCTAAGAAGGCACCAAAAAGTTCACCCAAAAAGGCTTCAAAATCTACTCCTAAGAGGGCTCCAAAGGAGAAATTTGTCAATGATCTTTAACTTTTCTGCTGTGATCACCTTTTGTAATGATTTGCAATGTTTTCTGCTACTTTTTTCAAGCACACTTTTGGTGCTATTATGTAATGACAACTGCTAGTTAATTCAGGCACACTTTTGGTGCTATTATGTAATGACAGCATACTATTTTGTTATGTTATATTATGTGTTTTGGTACTGTTATACAACTTGTTTTGGCATTGTTATGTTTTGCTTATGTTAGACAACATCTTTACATATAACCAGAAAAACTTGTGACAGAAAAATAATGAACAACTTGTTTCAATAATGAACAACATATCTTCCATATAACCAGAAAAACTTGTGACAGAAAATTAATGAACAACTTGTTTCAATAATGAACAACATATCTTCCATATAACCAGAAAAATACAATATCTTTCCATTGACATACATAACTTTCAAAATACATAAAATACAAACAGAACTTTACATAAATTTATACAACATGGCAACAATCAAACAAAGCATCACAATTACAATCTTCAGCTTAAAATTAACCCTTCTTTGAACTTCAAGCTTCAGCTTCACTTTCTCTAATTTCTTTGTCATTGATTCAATATTCACTTCTTCCATTACACACTTCTTACAAAATGATTCAATAACACTTCTCCCTTTGCTTGAGTCTTCAATTTCATCATCCCATAAAAAAAATTCACAGCCATTCCCAGCATTGCGACATTTCCAGAACTTCCTGTTGCGGTTTTTACTTTTATTGGAGACCCACATCTTCATTGCTCTACCACAACCACAAACGGGTAAACCTAGAAACGAAACTGAATTCTCACTGCTACCACAATACATGATACCAACAAACTTGCAGACACACGATCTTGAACGAAGAATAAGAAGAACAAAGAGGAAAAGGAAGAAATCGACCGAAGAAGATGAACAAAGCAGAAACCCACGGCTGGAAAGAGTAGAAGATGAACGAGGAAGACGGTGAGGAAAACGCAGACGAATTTGGACAAACCCTAGCAATTGGGGATTTTATTGAAACTGTTAATTTGCTAATTAATCACTAACCATTTATCCATAATCCCAATTATCCACTTAACCACTGCCAGGTCAGCAAATCAGGTAAAAGGGAGTGGTAAAAGATGGTTTTTGGTTTTATAAGGGGTGGTTTAAAAAAAAAATAGTTCAGGGGGGCAATTCCAAATGTCGCCCTATTGGCAGGGGGGTATCATATATTTAACCCTATATTTTATTTCATTTGATTTAAATAACTTGTTACATTGATTGTGTGACAATATTTTTCTAGTATGTCTTGCTTAAACAAGTTGTATGTTGGCAGCAAGAGTAATGTAGTTTTCCTCTTGACAGTAAGAGTGAATGTCGACCTAGTGGCATAATATATTTTTATATATGATATAGGATTGGATGTTACTCTTGAATGCAGGAAGTAACTGAGAGAATATTTTTGTAGTGCTATATCATGTGCGATCTCGTTGTCTATCTGGAATTGGAATGTTTTTGCAGTCCCTTTTGAATGTTTATTGTGCCTATTAGGTTGAAATTGTGTTGCTAGCTCCTAACCTAAATGAGGTTTTAATGTTTGATCTACTGGCTGTTGTTTTGACTTGTGTTTAGTGGTGTTGTTTGATCTGCTAAATTTTGCTTAGTTTGATTCTATAACACATTCTTGTTCTTTATGAACAAATGTAAATTTGTTTTCTTGTATTTTGAAGGATATGTGAATTTATTATCTTGTATTTTGAAGGATATGTGAATTTGTTATCTTGTTATTGTAAAAAATTTGTTAACAAAATTGTTACTTAGCTTACTAGCTATGATTACACATGGCAGCCTAGTTTTCTTGTTACACATGGAGTTTCCTATATACTCCCTCCGTTCCTTTTTAAGTGTCACTTTTAGAATAATTTTTTGTTTCTTTTTAATTGTCACTTGCTAGGTTTAAGGAAGTATTGATTGCACTTTTATCAAAATTACCCCTATGTATTTATTGAAGAGAGAGAAAAAGTAAAATAAATGTAATAAATAAGTAGGGGTATTATAGGTAAAAAGATAATTATTGTATAAAAAGTAGTAATGTTGATTAGCTTTCTTGGTATGTGTAAAAAATAAAAAAGTGACACTTAAAAAGGAACGGAGGTAGTATCTTGTATGCATCTATAAATGGGCATTGCCTGGATATTCATATGTACCATCATTACATAATGATTATCATTAAATAGGAAACCAAAATTAAGTTTAATTTTAAACAGGTTTTAGTAGGATCCCAAAAAACAAATAAAAATAAGAAGATTAAAAATAGCATCGGCTAAATCAGCCAAATCAGCCGCTACCTTAAACCAATAAGATAGTTAGTGTCGCCTAAATTCGACACTACACGATTACATGTTACAAGCTAGCGTTGCAAAAAACTGACACGAAAGGGTTACATGTATCAAGCTAGCATTGCTAGAAACTGACACTACATGATAATGTGTAATATTATAGCGTTCCTTTGGATTGACGCTATATGATGACATGTAACACTCTAGCATTGCAGGAGAGCGACACTACATGATGACATGTGAAACTTAGTTGTGTGGCCTAGCTAACAAGATATTAACACGTGTAACACACTAGTGTTGACATAGACCGACGCTAGTCTCTGCCATTGCGTGGGCTAGCCAACCATATATTAGTTTCTCTCTAGCGTTTACATAAGTTGACGCTGTATGTAGTGCCGGCTGGACACTACGCTAAGCTTCCAGCTTTAGGACGTTTGCCTTGACGTCGACGCTAAGTCGACACTAATGCCAGTTAGCGTCGATTTTCTGTCACTTAACAAGGGTTTTTTCTCGACGCTAAATTGCAGTTTTCTTGTAGTGGGCTTACGACCCAGGAGACCGTTCATGGGAAATCGGTGGAGGTCTCCTTGAGGGATAATAATGCCAAACCAGAAATGGTGAATGTATTATTGCTTCTCGACCTGAGAGCTCGTGAGACTGATGACTTGCTTAGAGCCTTGTCCAAGACTAGAACCCACTTGTGAGAGGGGATATGTTTTTTTACAGGAAACTTTGGCCTTCATCCTACCCGATTTTCTGGTGTTTTTGTCAGTGCGAGCTTTTGAGCATGGTTTTCTGGTATTCTCGTCAGATGAGACTTTTGAATCTGTTATGTTCGACCTGTTTCATATTAGTGCAGCAGATATCTAGAGTATATGGGAGTCGTGATCCCATGTCTTTGCAATCATACCATCATATCATTAATGCATTTTAACCCACATGTTTCTTTATTTCCAGGGATTTATCTTATTTGTAATTCTAGTTGCCGAAGCTTCTTCTTCAAATGGACACTGGTAGAAAACACAATATCAGCTACAAGTATCAGTCGCCTGCTTTGAGTTTTCTTCATCAGTTGGTTGCTAGTACTACTTCTGACAACTTGGAAGACTTCAGGAAGAGTTATGGAAAGATTCTCAGTGTGCTTCATATTGTCACTGATTATGAGAAGGGAGCTATTAATACATTGCTTCAATTCTATGATCCGTCGTTGAAGTGCTTCACATTCTGAGAATATTAGCTGGCTCCGAATATGGAGGAGTTTTCTCTTATTTTGGGGATTCCGATGGAAGATTAAGAGGAATTCTACAGCTCTATGCAGATTCCCGAGCCTCGGGATATTGCCGACACCCTTTATTTGAGTACATCAGTGGTGAAGGCCAATCTTAAGACTAAGGGAGGATTGTCTGGTTTTCATTTGGGTTTCTTGGTGAAGGAGGCTAAAGTTTATGTTGATACTGGTACTTGGGGAACTTTTAACGCCATCCTTGCTCTCTGCATATATGGTGTTGTTCTTTTTCCCAATATGGCGGACTTCGTGGACATGAATGCCATTCAGTTGTTTATGATGAAGAATCCAGTGTCTACTCTCCTGGGTGATGTGTACCATTTAGTGCATACGAGGAACAAAAAGAAGAAAGGAGGACTTGTCTTTTGTTGCGCCCCACTTCTCTATAAGTGGTTCGCAAGTCATCTCCTTCGTAGTAGTGCGTTTGTAGAAACCAAGGATTCTTTAAGGTGGTCAGAGAAGTTAATGGGCCTGGTTGCTAAAGACATTATTTAGTTCGACCGAAGATTGCTGGGGACGGAGATGATCTACAGTTTTGGAGAATTTCCAAATGTTGCATTTTGAACATCGCCTGACAGCTTCTGTGTCATTCTTTTTTTTCCTCTTTGGAGCACCTTTACTCTTCACCGTCGTTGGATCAGCTATGACTGACTTTTCTGTCCCAATATGATCGTCAGTACTACAATACTTTTTCTGTAAATTCAGAATGTCATCCACTATTTCCCCATAAACACCATTATTTTTTGAAGCTTGTTTGCAAAAAGTAGTAAACACAGACCAATATGCACCAAACCGAGCTTGCTCAATAAATTTTGAATCAACTGAACCATTACAATTCATGTTTAAATATTTAATTTTTGCATTCTTGGTCCATGGTAGGAATGTGATCAACATGTTCTTCCTTCATGACATAAAACATATGAGAACATGGAAGCCCACGAGAATCAAGTAACCTACACGAACATTGAAGTGTTGTACCATCATAAACAAATTATCTTTCATATTTTTCCCGACAATATATTGTCAATGTATAAATATTTGTATCCCCGCGAGCAAATCTGTTCTTAAAAATCATTGCACAAGCCTTCATAATTTCATTTTTAATTTCTTTGAAAATCTTCGTTGTATAAATTTTAGCAGCATTGCTCTCAATCAAGCGCAAGTGAGTTGTCAACATAAGTTCTAAAAACTTTAATTTAAAATCGACAATCAGTTCATTATTTCTACACTCACCCAATGCCTGCTCATAATTGTGCATAAATTAAAAAATGCAGCCTTTCTTCCTGACATAACACTTGATTATTGCATTAACAACTTCACATTGAGACGTAGTTCTTATACGTCCAAGAAACTTATCACGTAGATATGCAGTTGCCTATAGTGACTTGTTTTGATAGATTTTTTTCAACCCAAAGATTTCCTACCAGTTTGTTTTATTTAATTAGCTCTGACCAAAAATCTTCAAATTGATCCTTTGTAAAATTTGAGTACATGTATTTTTTAAAACCTTTCAAAAATTCTAACAACTTTACAATTTCACCTACATTCTTATTCAAATGCAAATCACATAACCGGTGGGTCGCATTCGGTAACACTTGTTTTATAGCTTCCCTCATATCCCCATCTTTGTCTGTTACAACTGCTTCTGGGTATTTATCTTCCATGCACTCTAAAAAACACCTCAACAACCACTTATATGTCTCTGTTGTTTCATCTGATACCAATGCAACACCAAAAATAACTGTGAGTGGTGGTTACACCTTGAAACTATAACCAATGGGTAGTTGTATTTGTTCTTCTTTTTAGTTGTGTCAACCACAACCACATCGCCAAAACAAAAATAGTCATATCTACTGCTCCCATCGACCCAAAAAAGATACTTCATTCTTCCATCACTGTTGACAGCATATTTAGCATATAACATGGGATCAGTAGATGACTTTACATTTAAATAAATTAAAGAAGCGGAAACACCACCATCTTTAATAGTATCACACATTTTTTTATCAAAATAATCGTATAAATCCTTCTTTATAAACCCAACACCATCATATCCACCCTTCTGAGCAACCATGTACCCCATTATATAACAAGTTCTAATTCCATGTGACTAAAGACCATCAATCGAAGCTCTAGCTGCTTTAGAAATTTCATGATAAATAGGGTGTAAGTGCACAGACCTAGATGAGGTTAATTCATGGTTATGAGCCTCTTCAAAAACTGACACTACATATATATCCTTGCTGGCTTTGTGGTGCACACGAAGCCTATCCGGACATTTATTACAGGTCAAACGTCTGTGATCTCTTTTCCTATCAACCATACTTAAGTGTTTCTTCTCTCTTAAACCATGTTTATTGCATACAAACTGCCTCATTACTGTTATTTTACTACCCTCAAGCCCTCTTGTCCTAACATCACTTTTCCTAATGGTAAAACCTTTACATTTACTATACCGATAATCAAATTCATAAGCTTCATCAACAGTACCAAATTCCATAGCATTGAAATTAATATTCACCAATCTATCACTTACAACTGCATCTACTTCAACCATATCATCATTGTGAATATTATCAATGCCATCTCCTTCATTTGAACTTTGATACCCACTAGATACCGAATAATTGCCATCCTGAGCAACATTAGAGTTAACATTAGATGTATCACTATCACAATAACGAATGTCGTTGGAATCATAATTGTCGTAGTTTTCCATAGTAAGCCTGAATTAACACAATTTTAACACAACAAAATTCAACATCAATCACAATAACTAATTTCCTAATTAAATCAAAGGTACCTAACAAAATTGAAAATTTGAAATCATCAAATATGAAATCTATGTATAGAAAACAAATTCAAGCATATGCCCTACTTCCCAAATTTAAATCAAATTTAACACCAAAGCTGAATTAACACAATTTCTAACACAACAAAACTCAACATCAATCACAATACCTAATTTCCTAATTAAATCAGAGGTACCTAACAAAATTGAAAATTCGAAATCATCAAATATAATACCCATGTACATAAAACAAAATCAAGCATAAACCTTGATTCCCAATTTGAAATTGAATTTAATACCCCCAATTATACTTTATTTGAAATCAGTAAATCTCAATAATTAATTTCAAACAAATATAACAAACATTTTTGCATTTACCTTAGCAACAATGTTCTCAATATGAAGATAAAGAGATTTTTGATCAAATATGGGAAAGAATACTAAATGACAATTGAGCACGATGAATAACTTCATTTTGTTCAAATATGGCAGACGAACACGAAATTAGGGTTTCAGGTGGAATGAGCATGATGAGTGTGATGTTGATGAAATGAACAAGATGAATATGACATTGATGTTGGTCTGAGGTTGTCTTAATTGATTTTCATAATAACAATTAAAATTTTAAAACAATATAAAGATTGGGGTAATTTTGTCACTTTTAATATGTTAGGGACTTAATTGCAATATTCATTACTATGAGGTTAATAGTAAGTTTCATGTATGATATAATCCTATGTGGCATTCTAGGATTTTAGGGCACATTTTTTATTGGCCAGAATGTGACTCTTCAAAGAAGTCATTTTAATGACTTCACCTTAGAATTTTCCCTTTAACATTGTTATCTAAAACAACAATATCCTAATGTCACTACTGGATGTCTGAAACACCAATATTAATCTTGCTACCTTCTACTGAGCAAACATCACTATCTTCGTTTGAATGCAAAGCGTCATCTTCTTACTAATAACCAAAACAATCATCTAAATGTTCCCCAAATGAAGAATCTAAACCACCAGGCATATGAATTCATAAAGGGCCTTGGGTGTCCTCAACTAACTTGACTATAAAGAGAAGTCTGTTGATATGGACTTCTAATACTTCATTCAAGCACTACAACAGATAAGACCTTAGACAACGCTTTTTTTGCCCTTAGACAGCGCTTTTAAGCGCTGTCTAAACCTGCACTGCTATAGGTTTAGACATCGCTTGGGTATTCCCAAAAGCGCTGTCTAAAAGGGGGTATATTTAATGAAAAGCGCTGTCTAAGCCCTACCTTTTTTACATTTTTTTGGTATACCTTAGACAGCGCTTTATCCAAAAGCGCTGTCTAAGGTCAACCTTTTTGAACTTTTTTAGGTATACCTTAGACAACGCTTTTGGTAAAAGCGCTTTCTAAGGGCCACCTTAGACAGCGCTTTTGTCAAAAGCGCTTTCTAATCCCCACCTTAGACAGCGCTTTTACCAAAAGCGCTGTCTAAGGTATACGAAAAATTTTATATAAATTTTTTTAAACCACAATTTTTACCAGGTTTTTTCAACCAGAATTTGACCTGTTTTTCAACCAGCAATTTTTTTTCACCAAAATTATATATTTAAAACAATTGGCAATTCAAACCAATATATATATTTAAAATTACAAACCAAAATTATATATACACCTATTTATAATTACAAATCATTACATTTTTTCTACAAATGCACATATTACTTATACTAGTACTTTTGCATCCAACCAAAGCATTGCTTCAAATCTACATTATAGGTCCTGAAAACACAAAGATTGTAATTCAATTAAAAGAATACATAAACAAAGTTACACATATTTAAATTCTCATCAATTAAAGTAAGAGTACAATATTATACCTTGTAAAATTCCGAGCTCCATAATGTATTGACACCAATCCTCTTTAATTTCATCTAATTGAGAAATTGAGTAATGAGCACACTTGCATTCTTCAAAGTACTACATAATAATATAACATAGTTTGATTTAGTTTTAACTATTTCATTAGACATGAGAGATATGTGTTAATATTAAAATAACTCATAAGTTAGAAATACATACATCAGATGGAATCTCTATTCGATCCAACAAAAGAGTGTCTCTCATAAACCTCAACATGAAATAGCCGCAATCTATTTGATTGCGTTGCCGAGGACACTACAAATGAAAAAAAAATATGGATAAATCCTAAGTTTTATCAAGTAGCATCACTAATATAATAAAACATGTGATAATTAATATACCTTCACATAATTCCATGTAATAATGGGGTTGACTCTCCGCCGTGGTAGATGGCTATCTCGTAGTGCTAGGAAAGCTTGTATAGCGCTAATAAAATATAAGTGAATATTTAGAACAATTCACATAAATAAATAAATAAACAAATAAATATACACATTCATATTTAGAACAATCTCACTTACGTGTCAATACACTTCTTCAAATCCGGGTATGTTGTCCAATCATTTCCTAACGAATCCAGATAATACACCATTGCTCTACTAGGATTAATTGCGACCAACAACCAATGTCCACTGTAAGATTAAACAAGTGTTAGATGGAAACTTTCTACACGACGTCAAAATACAAAAAAACTATAATAGATGAATTTAGAATGAAAATCTAACCCAGTATTAAACGGTAAAAAGAACAACTTTTCTGTTTCTTGGTTGTCCATAAAGACGTCGCATATATACGCCAGGACCTCATCTGGTTTATTGATTATTAAGGTTAAGTTGACAGACGCCGGGCATAGGAATGCAAATCTTTGCTGCAATCCGTGTGGGCGCATAACTCTGTCATACAGAAACCTTAAATAAAAACATCATTAACATTAGACTATTCATTTGAAACATAAAGTAAATAAGTTGTTCAATTAATATACCAAAGTAGATCGGATATATACCTCACGTATGTATTGACAACAGTGCCGCCCAATTCTTCATGATTGAAAACTTGCTCGAAGTCTTCATTACTAATAATTTGGTCATGTTCAAAGCCATAGATACCTTTCTCCATATGTATAAGACGAACACCTCCGGTGATAATATCTGTCACTTGTAGATACGTCTGGAGGCACGACCTAAACTTGGAGATAGGTTGTTTTCTACCCCTGCTCTTCTTAGCACCAACATTTTTTTGCGTTGAAATGTTGCTAATCTCTTTAACAGGCAGCTATATATCATATAATTTGTTAGATGAAGTATAAGATATCCAATTTAACATTTTCTATGCATAAATATCATATAATTGTGATGTACCTGTTTTTTTGAAACAACGGACTCGGTATGCTCCGGAATCCGCTTATCCTTTGTTTTGGATCTTGTTGGAGTCTAAATAACATTACCATGTAAAAAATGAAAATAAAATGCTCGTAAAATCTTTGAATCTACACATTAAGGTTAACAAAGGTTTATAACGGTTTTAAGCATACCTCATATCCTACGAGTATGAGGTTTGACGACCATGCAACATACGACCCTATAGCAGCTCGCACCAATGTTACATGCGAATCATCGTCAGGATAGGGTAATGGTGCTTCCTCCTCTATAGCAATATCAACTGATACTTTCAAACTTCCAGTAGGGAGGGATTTATTGTGAAGTAATTGTACCCCATTGTTACACACTTTTCCCTTTACAACCTTCCGATAAGTTGGTGAAGATAAGAAGAGCTGACATTGGGAAACACCCTAAAACCAAAAATAAATATGCCATTGTTAATGTGTATATATGTCATTTAAATAATTTAAGCTACTAATTTAATTTCATAAATATATAAATAACTACCTCTGGAATAATCGGATGAAAGCTGCAGTTGATACTATCTTTCTCCGATCCATCTCTAACACCTGAAGCGTTATCCCTTTCTTTTTCCTTTCGTAATTCCCGAACCTCAGCTTCTAGTGCTTCCAATTTAGCTTGAAGTTCTGCATTACTAGCAACCTTTCCCTTTTTAATATTCAAGGAGGTCGGGGTGATCCCAAATGCCTTACCCCTCACCCGACCAGAATACTCAGGGACATCTAATGCCCGACTAAGTATGCTCCTGGTATCATCTGGAGATACAGACTGAGATAACGCCTCCTGAAAATCAGATGAATATCGAATATTTGTCAAATATTTGTTAATAAAGTTTTGATTTAATTAAAGAAATATTGTTATACTTACACATTTCTCAAATACTTGTAGAACCTCTTCTGCAACAACTCCAGACTTGCCCACACGGGCTTCCTTCCACAAGACATGTGCAGGAAGAGATGTTTCAGAGCTATTCGCCTTTTGTAACTACATATAAAGCCAAATAATATGATCAAATATAACTCATGATGAACAATTATTATATCATTGCAATATATTGATACTTACCAAAGATTGCTCCAAACGTCCATATCCAACACGTCCTTTCCTGTATTTATACTTTGGAGCTGATGCTCTTTCCTGATTAATTGCACTTAATCGCTTAAATTCTGGGGTTTGTCGTTTGGATTTAAACGTTACCCATTCTTGTGGTGAAATCAAACTTGCATATTTAGATGGATACTCTCCATCAACAAAGTTATCGTCAGCATCCCTAAGATAGGTGCGGTTTAAATATGTCCTAAACCCTCTTAGGAGCTTCCCTGCCAATCTCATCAAAAAAGCTTTTCTTTCTTCCTCGACGTTGAAGAACCTCTAAAAAAACCATACACATTGGTTAGTACAAATAATTTGAAGGACATAATTAGTTGGCATAATTAAAGACATAATTATGGTACCTTTATCTCATTCCAAATTTTTTCTTTGGTTTCCTTCAACTGTTTGGTTCTCCAATCATCACAAGTAATAAGAACCGCATTCCTTACAAGTGCACCAATGAAACTTGTTAAAGTATGACCGTTAGGCTCAATAAGTGTATTCGAAGCGCTCCAATGCACATTATAAGTGATGCCTTGATCTCTAACACAGATCACTCTCTTCATAATGGTTATTCCTCTTCTAATCTCTTCTTCCATAGATCTGTTACTTCCAACTTGAATATCGGGATCATCATCATGTGGGTGATCATCATCATGTGGGTGATCATTGTTAGTAGCCATCTAACCTGTAATAAATAAATCAAGGATATCAAATATAATATATAACAAATATAATAAAGAAATCAAGGATATCAAATATAACAAATATGACATAATATTTTACAGTACTAATGTAGATAAGTCAGTAGTTTCATCGATGGCTTGTAATTGAACCTTAATTCAACATTTGAACATGCTGAATTATTTTAATTTAAAATGACTCCTACCCTTAATCTAACAGTTAGTGCAATGGCATATAGTCAATACATTTTCATTTTTGCTCATTTTTTACGTGTATGATCAAAACTAGTGTATGTTGTATGCAGCTCATGACATGCTTTCTTTTCTGTTCATGTTCTTTCTGCATGTATTAAATTACTTTATGCTGTAATAAAGATAAAATATTTTAATTTGATGCCATCACTATGTTTCTTAGCTAATGTAGTACCTAATTGTTGCAGCCTCATTCACTGGATAATCAGGCTTTTGTAAGGAAGTGCATCAAACATAATATTATAATAAAACTTCATTAACAAACTCATCAAACATACTCATCAAACATACACATTCACTACAAAACTTCATTAACAAAACTTCATTAACAAAACTCATTAACAAACTCATCAAACATACTCATTCACTACAAAACTTCATTAACAAAACTTCAAACATGCTCATTCACTACAAAACTTCATTAATAAAACAGTCCAACATAACTTCTGAGCTCAAAACTCATCAAACATACTCATTCACTACAACATTGTAAAGCAACAAAACCCTATAACAACAATGTAAAGCAACAAAACCCTATTCTTCACAACAACGACGTACCTTTAACGACGGTAACAACGGCAATGCAAGAACGAAATGTATCAGTTACAAAGAGCAGAAACGAACGACGACAATGAGTTCGCAACGGACGACAATACAACGACGGCAACGGACGGACGTCGATGCAACGACGGCAACAACGAACGACGGCACGATGGAGGACGGTTGACGGTGAAGGTTTGAGTTCGCAAGGGTTTTGAGCTCAGTTCGCATGCAGGGGAGAAGAAAGAGCGAAAATATGAAAATGAATTAATACGGACTATTCATATATTTTAATTTAATTAGACCTTAGACAGCGCTTTCCATAAAAGCGCTTTGAAAGGTGGACCTTAGACAGCGTTTTTAAAAGCGCTTTCTAAGGTTGGCCTTAGACAGCGCTTTTGATTTTATTTTTTTTTAATTTTTAAGACCTTAGAAAGCGCTTTTTAGGAAAGCGCTGTCTAATATTTTCCTTTAATTTTTTTTTTAAAATTAATAAAACTTTAGAAAGTACTTTTTACCTAAGCGCTGTCTAAGGTCTTATATTTTTTTTTAAATTTATAAGACCTTAGAAAGCGCTTTTAACTAAAGCGCTGTCTAATAGTTTCCATTAATTTTTTTTTAAATTTATAAGACCTTATAAAGCGCTTTTGACCAAAGCGCTGTCTAAGGTCTTATATTTTTTTGCGCTTTTAATTTTTTTAACGACTAGTTTCCTTGTTTTTAACTTATAGCAGCGCTTTTGTATTAAAGCGCTGTCTAAGGTGCGATGTAATAACTTATTTTTGTTGTAGTGAAGGCAGTCGAGTGCTTTGTTCTAACCAAGACACAGACAACGTTCATCTTAGACTGTAACCTAGTGTTATCATCAGAGCACTAGAATCTTAAAAAAAATTCAAAAAAAAAATCCAGGTTTCCAAGCGTGACTAGAAATACCATAATAATGAAGCCAAGTGACCCCCCATTTTCGTCCACATCTAAAGGTTTCCAAGAACAAACCTCTTTGAACCACTGATTTAGCCAAACCCTACCATCCTCAAATAAGGCCTTTATTTCCCTTTCAACTTGATCTTCAAGTAAATAGAGAGTTGCTCACAAAGATGTTACTTGAATGGGGAAGTAATTATCAGTGTTAAAAATCTCCTGCATGTTATAAGGAATTATCAAATTATCGACAAACCCAACACAAGCTTTGCAAAATCTGGTAAAATCCTTCTCCTCAAGACTGAAACACAGAAAACATTAGGTTTCCTTATTGGTAAAACCACCTTTGGACCTCAACACATTTGCATATGAACCTCTTCCACTAGATCCTCCATGTTCCTTATTAGCCTTGTGCTTCCGTTGATGATGCAAAAACGCGTATTCCCCAGCTTTCTTCCACCCGTCTCAAAAACCCTCATTTCTTACATGCACTATCGAAGGCCGACTTCTTTGAAACCTAGGAAAGTTGGCGGAAATTTTCCTATTTCACAAGAAAATGTTGTCCAACTTTGTGGCTAGCAATTTCTCATCCCTTACATCAATGAATCTCACGAAACCATACCTTCTACCTCTTATGTCATGCTTTGATTGAATCATCACTTCATAAATATCTCAAAACTCCTGAAATTCCCCCTACATTCATGCTTTTAATAATACATGTAGTGCCCTTAATTCTTAGTTTACTTAGCATTTTTTACTTGTACCTTTTTAGCAGTACTCTTAAAATTTTCAAATAACTCATACAAATACATAATTAATCAATCGACCTATAATATTTTGTCAAATATATTAGTGACTGAAATTTATCTTTTAAAGATAAATAAGTGGGGTGTCACATATTCAAACCTGCGCCATTACATTTATGTTTCTGCACTGCTACAAACTAAACAGAGTTAACGAGATTGCTACCAACTAAAATATATTTTGCATGCATCATTCAATATAAAATTTTAAAAAATATAAAAAAATTCACACATTTATTAAATTCAAATGTAAAACTTCGGGCATATTTCCTTTTTTGAAATATTCAAAGATAAAACATCTGCATATTTGAAGTATCCAAACCTGTCAATTTGAAATTCAAAAAATTTAAACTCAAATTTCTCAATTGTTCCTCAAATTCATTTATTAATAAAAATATTCGTGATGAAGATTATCAAACTCATAAATCTCTTTCTTTAAGAGTTGCTTTAATAACACATTTGGCTCACTTGCGACCATTATGAACCCTTTCAAAGACACATCACTGTAGTTTAATTTTTGAGCTATCATGATTTGCCAACCAGCTCTTTCAATTTAATTAGTGCATGTGTTTTATGTTAACTTTATACTTTCCCGGTGGACAAAGGCCCGCCAGTAACGCCGCATAAGTTCTTTGTTGCACCATGAATCAGCAAACATAATCATCAAAAATCACTTATATTAACCTTTCTCATTCATACCACTTCTTTGCGTGTCTCCCTCGTATGCATCATGCATGCAATAATAATCCCTTTTTTCCTCACTACGCTTAGACAGATAATGTTATTATTTGGTCAAAACCAGCATTGATTACTGCATGTGGCACTTATTAAACTTATTATTTTGAACGTGTAATATTTATTAAACAATAGATGATGTAGATATTAATTCATTATCATCTTCATTTAGCTATAATAATTAATAACTAATCCATCATTATAGTTAATGCTAATGAGAATTATATTATTCTTTTCACCGACTATCTTAATTAAGTAATCTTAGTGTTCTTTATAGCAACCCTAGTTGAGCTTTCTATATAAGAACCATTACCCATGTCACATTCAACCAAATATCACCTTTGAAAACTCTCTCATATTTGTTTGTCAAAAGAGATTTTTTTTTCTTTCGCTCAAGCTTCACATATCATCAAAGAAAAAGATGGCACAACTAAACCTAACAATCATGGTCATTTTCCTCTCTATATTTTCATGTTTTGCGCGAAAGGAGCCATCCTTAGCCCATCATAACTCCCAAAATATCCAAAATCAAACCGAAACTCAAACTCAAACCCGAACAAAAACAATGGAGTACATAGAGTCCTCATGCCAAGGAACACGGTACCCAGATCTATGCATCCGTTCGTTAGCCTCATTCGCTAAATATTCTACCATAGACGGACCTGACCACTTAGCCCACATAGCTCTTTCCGTAAGCCTAATCAAGGCACTTCAAACAAGACGTTACTTATTAAAAATAGTTAAAGAAATCGAAGCAATCAACAACGGTAGCCAACCAGGTTACGCGTACTTAACTATGCAAGACTGTGTGAAACAAATCGGTGATAGTGTTGATCAACTTAGCCAAGCGATTAAAGAGCTTCGGAGAGTGGACAAAGGTACCATTATTGATGATAAAATGTTGTGGCATATAAGTAATGTTGAGACATGGGTGAGTACTGCTTTAACCGATGCTAGCTATTGTGTTCAATCGTTTCCTGGTCATAGGATGAGTAAGAGGACTGCTACTATTAAGGTTAAGGCACAAAATGTTGCTGAGGTTACTAGTAATGGACTTGCTTTGTTTCATAGATATGCTGCTAAATATAGAGCAGCAGCAGCTGCTAGAGCTGCCAAGAAATTACCATAATCAATAGAATCTCAAAACTTTGGTTCATCTAGATGAATATTCTTTCTTTTATGGTTTTTTTTAATCTCAAGGAGAGATTCAATGTAGTTTTTTACAAAGTGTGATATATATGGTTGTATAAATTAATGTATCCATCACAATAATGAAAGAAGTTTTTGTTTGTCTTGTCCAAAAAGAAGGTTTCCATTAGATATTAATTTCTTTTTAGTTTGTCATTCAATTTTATTTTGTTACTCTCTTTGTCCCAAATTATAAGGATGATTTGAAAAATATAAGTCTTTATTAGAATAGGTTGGTTCCTGATACAATACTCTCATTTGATATTTTGAAAATGATATTTTAAGAGAACAATTTATTCTGGAGAGTTTGTTTAAGTCCACATATAATATAATATATTCTATCTGAAGCAAAGTCCAAGAGAAATATTCTTAGCTCCAAAGAAGAATATTTACTATTTATAAATAAAGTTATTTTTCATAGGAAAATCCGGGTTTTCAAAAAAGTATATATATATACACACACACAGGTAGACAACATTGACCGAATTGCGTTAACAAAAATTGACCATATTCATTGTCTTTAACTTTCGTTTATCTTTAATTTTTTATATTGGTTGTTGTACTAACAATTGGTATCATAACCTGATTAACTCTGGTGCAAAATTCGAAGTAACATGGTTCGAAGAGACGAGTAATTTCAAATTATGGCAAGGGAGTGTTAAAGATATGTCGGCTCAGCTGAGTTTACAGGTGATGCGTGAGACCAAACCAAACAACACAGAGGATATCAATTTGGCAGAGATGCAGGAAAAGGCCGCAAAATTGATTATGCTATGTGTTTCAGATGATGTGATGTATCATATTCTGGACCTGACGACTCTGAAGGAGGTTTGAGACAAATTGGAGAGTCTATATATGTCAAAGACGCTAATGAACAAATTGTGTGCGAAATAATGACTATAGAGTCTGAAGATGCTGGAAGTATCGGATTCGCAACAACATGTCATTGTCTTTAACAACATAATCACCGACTTGGTGACGCTTAAAGTGAAGTTTCATGACGAAGATAAGACAATTATCTTGCTCTGTTCTTATCCGGTTTTTATGACCACTTAGTGACTACTCTTACCAACGAGAAATAAACTACCAGTTTTGATGTGATTAATGCCATATTTTGGTCTCATTCTTAAAGAAGACAAGGTATAGAGGAAGGGACTCAAGGTGATAGTCTATATGTGAAAATAGATCAAGACTGTGGGCGGAACAATGATGATTGAGGTTCTAGAAACAAGAGGTATAAATCCAAGAATCGTAAAAAAGCTAAGTGTTATAGTTGCAAATGGGTTGGGTATTATAAGCGGGATTGTCCAAACAAAAAGCAAGGCTCATCCAGTTATACAAATTTGGTTCAAAGCGATGATTTTGACAGTGAAGCAGATATATTGTGTGTTTCATCCATCAAGTGCACAGATGCATGGATTCTTGACTCTTGTTGTTCTTATCACATAATGTTGTATTAAGAATGAATCACTACATTCAAGTTAGGTAATTTTGGATTTGTTTATTAAGTGATGATAATGCATGCACTATCATTGAAATGAGACAATTTAAAATTTCCATGGACGATGGTGGCTTGCGAACATTGAACGAATTCATATATATTATTTAATTGAGAAAGAACTTAATTTACCTAAGTAATCTACGAGAAAATGGTTTCTTCTACATGTTTAATGGAGATAAGGAAATTATGAAGGTTAGCAAGGGTACATTGATTGTGATGAGAGCAAGGAAGACTACAAGTAACATCTACAAATTATTGGGGAACACTGTTGTAGGTGATGTTGCATCAATTGAGTCTGATAATGATGCAATCAAACTTTGGCATATGTGTCTGGGTCATCTTAGTGAGTGTGGGCTGATGGAACTTCATAAGATAAATCTATTGAAGGGAGTTTTTAAGTTTAAGTTGGAATTTTGCAAATATTATACTTCGGTTCAAGACTGGAAAATACAAAATATAGGGGATTTTAAACTATGTGAATTCTGACGTGTGAGGACCTACAAAAGAGGTTTTCATGGGTAGTTCCAAGTATTTTGTAACTTTCATAGATGATTTTTCTCACAATGTTTGGATGTATTTCTTGAAGCAAAAATATGAAGTCTTTACCAAATTCAAGTTGTGGAAGGCAAAGGAAGAGAATCAAACATGTAGAAAAATCAAGTATTTGGTGTCAAATAATGGGACGGAGTACACTGATTTGAAACTCAAGAGTTATTGTGAAGAGCACATTATTCAAATACATATCTCAATTCACAAGACACCACAATAAAATGGTATTGAAGAGAGAATGAATATGTCTCTAACTGAAATGGAAAGATGTCTCTTTTTAAATGTTAGACTATAAAAAGGTTCTTGGGAAGAGGCTGTTCAAATGGCGTGTTATCCTATTAACAAGTCACCATAAGCTTCATTGAAGGGGAAAATTGTAGGGGCGCTATGGACATGTGTTGAAAAGTATTTTAGGTGGGTTGTTTTTATCATATCCGCAGAGATTGTTTTGATATCTGGATGCTTGTCGTTCAATAGTTTAAAGTTCTAAGAAAAGGGTTTTCAAAGAGTTCTTGTAACATATGTTTTTGTAGCAAAAAGTAAACTAGAGAAAGATGTTTTGTTTTAAGAAAAGCATGTCAAGATTAGATTTCGTTAACCCCTTTCATACATATCCTATTAATCAAGCATGTGAACTTAGTTTCGATCAATACAATCGCATATCCTCGCAAATCCGTTTATTTCTAAAGCGGCTTTGTGGGTATTATTGTTTTAATCGCTAGATGATTTCTCGAAATAACAATCGAAACAATAAACATAAAGATCAATACAAAGCAAATATTAACTTCCAAATCTATGTCTAGAGTTTGTTTGTTAATAGATGAAGAAATTAGATCAAGACTTGGAAAATCTATGTCTAGAGTGATTCAAATCATACATACAACATTAAAAACAAAGATCTTCATCATCTATTTATCATCAACCTTGTTCACATGCCAAAGATGAAAAGAAATACATATTAGTAAGGTTAAATACCTCTATTCTTGACACAAAAGGGGTTAGCTAGTCATCACCATGGTAGCTTGATCAACAAGTAAAAAGGAAAGCTTTGATAACATCAAAGTCGAAGAATCGAAGAGTGATGCTCCAAAGTTTTGATTCTCACTTATCTTGATATTTTTAAGCTTTTTGCCCTAAAAATCACTTTATAATCTGAAAAGTTGCTAAAAATGAAAGTTGTTAGAAAATGTTTTCTCAAGTGGCTACTTATACAAAGTACAAAAAATTCCTATAACTGGCACCGCGCTAAGCGCCATCAGGGGCGCGCTTAGCGCGATCAACACAAAGGCGAAAAATTCCCAGAAAGCACGCTAAGCGCGGTCGGAGCGCGCTAAGCGCGGTCAAAGGCCCTTAGCTATAACATTTTCATCAAAACCGCGCTGAACCCGCACTGAAAAGCGTACTAAGCGCGGTTTATGTAACACCCTTCTACCCCAAAAAATACTCACAAATAGAATAACTAATTAAAGATAATAAGTCAGAGTAAATCACCATAATGGTGCCAAATTTCGTCATAAAACATCTAAATAACATTCTGCTCCGTAACACGGGTTTCAAATCATTTATAACAATTGTTTCATCAATGCACTCAATGAGCATTTTCAACCATCGCAGCGGAAATCTTAGTCATCAAAACATCTTTATTTAAAATACTTCAAAGAAGACTTCATAAAAAAATAATAATAAAGAACATATCGTTCCACTCAAACGTTCCCGACCCTGATGTTACATATTAGAGCAAAACACCTTCTAAATTCAAAGGAACTAAAACTGAATAACTCCAAAGGCTAAATCTTCACGCTCCAATAGAGCTAATCCTGATCACCTGCATGTTACCCACGTGGAGGCAACATTCAAACAGGCAGGGTGAGTAATCACGAATCATTATATGAGATATAAAGAAAAAGATATACAAGTACAACAATATCAATAGTTTATTTGCACCGTCATAGTATCGTCAGACAAAATAAGCATCATTAAGTCATCATCGTCGTACATCACTTAAAATCACGTCATCAATAACATCGTTTATTCATAATTATGCAATGCCACATAGTATTAAATACAACAACATAGACTCATACATGTGGTATCAATTCATTCGATGGACATTGGGCCATCACCCTCCAAAGATCCCCACCATAGGATCGATCCTCCCTTGGAACCGGAGCACATCATAAACACTTCAATCCACACAATGGGATTGAAGCCACCACTGGACCGAAGTCCTAACATCATCACTGGACTGAAGTCCTAACATTGTCACTGGACCGAAGTCCTAAATTATGCTATGAATGCATGATGCAAAACGTCATAGTAATCACCATCATAGGATCATCAAAGTTGCATCATCATTCATGAGAATTCATCAAAACACCATAGTATAACTTCAATCACATACGTCATAATTCATCATAATACTTCACAATTCATCATGTTATAATCATTACGACACGACACTTCAATTGCCCCACGACACAAAGTCAACAAGGAAATAAGACAACACGAAGAATACAACAGAAAAAACATCTGCTCCTGCTCGCCTGGTGCTAGCCCGGCGAAGCAGTTCGCTCGCCTGGGGTTCTCCCGACGAAGCAGGGGCGAAGTACCTCCCTCATACAAACTCCAGTAGCACCTCTTTTTCACCCTTATTTCGCCTTTACTCTCGTCAGGCGAGGCTGGGGCGAAATTGCTTCCCCCGGTGACACGGGAAGCTTGCCTGGCGAATCAGGCGAAACTGCAACTTCTCAGTTGCGATTTTGCACCAGTTCAGAACCAAATTATCTTGCAATTTCAATACCATACAGTCCAAAAATGCACATCAATCACAAGGCAATCATACTACAATAACACATCACAATAGACAACATATACATCATTCCCTCTCATCTTACACATCCCCAAATCACCAATTTCATCATAATTTGTCATATAATCATCATGTTCCCCAAATCCCCTTAAACCCCAACTACCTACATACATCTAACTCTATATCAGTTATAATGGTAAGCGATACTCCCCATACCTTAGAATTCTCAACAATTGACCTCTTTCTCTGCGTTTTACGGATGATCTTCTTGGTTCTCTGTGCCCTAGCTCGCCCTTCACAGTTTTCTCCAACTTTTCACGATCGTAAAAGTGAACTTCTCCACTCCCTCTTTTCCTTTTCTCAACATTACCCCTTGGACCCTTATTATGGTTTTCCCACCTTACCCCCACTTATACCCTTACAAAAGACCACCTTACCCTTAGTGTTCCACTCTCTTTTATTTTAATTAATAATAATAATCTAAATAATATTATTCACATTATCTATTATTATTATCACTAAAATAATTCCAATTCATCACTTATTTTTTAAATACTCTAATTATTCCCTTAGCTTATCAATATCCCACAACACACCATACAAATACACCATGCGTCATAATATTTCATTAAAATTCACCGAAATTCACGAACAATTATAATAGATCAAATAAATAAATATTATACTCATTTTGGGGTGTTATGACTCTCCCCACTTAAAGAATTTTCGTCCTCGAAAATTACCTGAAGGAAACAGAGTCGGATACGACTCCCTCATCTGATCTTTGCGCTCCCAAGTCCAACTCTCACCAGCTGGTCCACCCCACAATACCTTCACTATGGAAATCTCTTTACCCCCGCAATTGTTTCATTTCTCGTTCATCTATCCGCACAGGTAATGCTTCAACAGTCAGGTTATCTCTCACCAGTACATCATCCATTTGGATAACATGCGACATATTCGGAGTGTATTTCCTCAACTGAGATACATGAAACAATTGAAATTCTGGTACATGTGCAGAATTCAGATGTCCTATAACATGACATTCGACATCTGGTCTGACATGAATACACATGGCAAGGTTTATAACAAAAAACACGGTACTGAAAAGATAAAAACAAAGCACACAGAATTGTTAACCCAGTTCGGTCTAATACACCTACTCTGGGGGCTACCAAGCCAGGGATGAAGTCCACTATCAGCAGTATCAATTCAAAGCTAAACTCCCCGTTTACAACTTATCACTTAATCACTACCCAATGACCCTTCTACCTAGATCCTCTCTAGATATGAGAAACCCTTCTCACTCCCAATCATCGCAATGATGTGTAGCAGTTGATAATCCGCCACTACATCAACGACTCTTTAACTAAACAACAGTTCATCAAGGAAGACACCCTTCAAAGACACAACTTAGAGTTACTTAAAAGCTTCCTCCAAGAACAATACTCCTCTTACTTAACAGCTTCGAGGATCATACTAACAAACTGTCCAACTCACAAGTCGAGTGGTACAGGAACTATCCCTAATAATAGAACTTTTACATCTTTGGTTGCGTTACAATTCTAGGTTACAATGCATCTATATATAACCTATTCCCAACTTGATTTGGGCCTTCAAAATCACAGCAAATAAGCTGCTATAAATCAGCAGAAACTTCTGCTACATAATAGGTCTTCAATCAAATATTTCCTAATATGTCTCCATATTTAGAAAGTAGTGAAAATCCGAAAACCAACACAAAATCTCAACCCAATTACTTTGGACGCCACATAGGATAACTAAATATTCACAGAATATTCAGTAACAAATAACAATTAACAGAATTTTCTTTTAATCTAATAACAGACGCGATGTCCTATGATCCAGGATGGGACTTCTTTATCCGACATGTTGAATGCAGTACATTAGAACATCTTAATTAACCAGCACATGACAGCAACACAGCAACACCTTAAAACGACCATGCACTCATACCAGCTTAGTGCATCACAACCTGTCAAGACATCACACTTAACATCTCCACAACCTGCAACTAATCTAATATGACAGATACTGAACATAACTAGTTAGTGCAGAACAGAATGTCAAGACATCCTCCTTGACATTTTCACAACTTGCAACTAAACTATTATGGCAGATACACAAAACAACATGTTAAAACAACTTTAGTGACATAAAGCTATCATATAGGTTTTAACAAAATTTAGCCAACACAAATACTGCATAGTTGCAGAACTAACAAACTCCCCCTTTGGCAAATTTTGGCTAAAACCATCATATCATATCAAATATATCAGCAGCAGAAGATAATCACACACATCAGTAGCAGATAAACTAATTATCAGCACTGCAACACATACATATCAAATATATCAGCAGCAGAAGATAGTCACACACATCAGTAGCAGATAAACTAATTATCAGCACTGCAACACATACACAAGCAGATCAGCACTCAATCTTCATCTGCACACATATACAACAACAGCAATTTCACAACAACATTTACCAACTAGCTCACCACTCACACTAGCAATCACACATAAATGTTAGAACATCATATGGGACATCAGCTATCAGCACATCATGCAATCACACACTCTCCCCCTTTTTAGCCATATTTGACAAAGCTATAACACACCAGAGCATACAACCTTTGGATAACACAACCAGCTCCCCCTCAAGGAAACAACCAAGGACACTTACTTCTCCCCCTGACGTGGATAACTAGTGCACCTGAATGGAAACATAAGACACATCTTCATGTCTTCAAGGGCTCACTCCCAGTCCAGCCACCTGCTGAAGCACATTCATTTTGGCACCACAATCTCTTCTGACAATAAACAACAGTCACTCACACATGAAGTTACAATTTGGCTATTCGTGAGGAACATAAGGATCACCATCCTCCTTCAACCAAACTGTTAGATAAATATCAAGGTCACATAGATCCCCCAACTTTCCAAAGGCAGTCATTCCCTATCTTCAGACTTCCAATCAATCAATACCTGATCTACTTCATTCTCCATCCAAGGCAGACCTTCTACTTCATCATTCTCCCGTATGACTACGTAGACGCTCCTTAGGCACCAAGCTCCTGAACCAGACCACAATCATCCTTCACCAAGGAAATCCAACCCAGATAATGTTCCAACACCAAGTTAGAACATCTGCCACACACTAAGACATCATCACCATGATTCTTGATATGCTCCACCAACTGGACTTACTATAGCATAGTAGTCCAAAAAACTAGAGAAATAAACTCTCATCCACCTTCAAGAAGAATAATCTCCTTGAGTCTTCAACTCACCACCCTTCTGCCCAAGAGTAACTTGTTCCAAGACAATCCTCAATAATAACCAGCTGCCACACTCTGATTATCTTGATTCTTCAAATCCACTTCTGAGATCAACCAAATGCCACAGTTTGATCACCTCATTCATGAATCCTCATATGAAAACAACCAAATGCCACATTTTAATCTTTTTCACGTTTGTCAGAACTCTCACAGAGATATCCTGATCCACCAAGGAAACTTGATCTTCAAGTCACATGTTCCAATTGCTCAAGAGCAAACACACTTAGACTCCCTAAGCCATGGTCATGTAACATCTTCTCCTTCCTGCAGCTCCCGCAAACTGCCAAGAGAACGATCTTTTGAAACATCCTATTGTTCATTCCTGTAGATCACCCTATCATAAGCTGATGTGCCACATCACTAACTGAGACTTCTGATGTTAAGCTAGATGTCAGAACATTATGACATCCAACTGTTGAATTCAGCTCTTCCTTCTGCCACTCAGAAGAACCTCCTCCCTTTGCAGAAACAGATTTCCATGCTCTCATAGACTTGATTCAATAATCAAGTTTGAGTAGACAACCTCCATCCTACTCAGAAACTCCAAAGACTTCAAACCTACCACATATGAATCTTCAGAAGATAAGTATTTCAAGACTACCCCATAGCTATACCAAAGAATGCCACTTCCCTTAGTAGAGCCGTCAGTAGAAAACCAGAGATAACAGCGACATATCCTCGACTTTCACAAAAAACCATGCTCCAAAGCACCTAGATCAGAAATAAACTGATCCAACCATCAAGATTATGATGGCTTCATAGTCTTCCATCTCCATTTTCAACAGCATAATTCAGGTCGTCACACACCAACACACCAAATAGAGAAAAGTAAATTCTCAACACTTCTGCAGTCCTGCACTTTTACATCAGACATATACATAGTCTCCCGTCAATGTATTTTGTCATTAGTTGAAAGCACAACATCTTAGATAAACGCTCAGCTCCCGTCAGAGTATTCACTATCGGTTAGATGCACATCCTTATCAAAAACAGACAAATACTCAACTCCTGTCAAGGTATTTATCATATGTGATAAGATAACCTTCAAACACAAGGTACGACATTTGGTCTGACATTCTTTTCCTGCACACTTGTGGCACTAGCTGATCCCTCTTTTATCAATCCACACCACTGATCACTTCAGGTTAGGGAAGTGGCTTGACTTGATACTCCACCATGAGCACAACTAACTTCCTTGGCTGAAAACTCAACACCTTTGAGATGTTGTTCCAACATCAGATCTGACAACAATCTCAAACACATGGATTTTACACTTACTATGGTTTTGGAGGTAACGTCCGTAGTAATCCATGTACACCTCTTTGCAGGGGATACAAGAGTTCACCAATAGCTGATCATCCTTTCTGATCAGACCATAAATACTTGCATGATACACACCATCAACACGTCTGCATCTTTTACTCTTCCAAGTGTTCCATCATGTGGAGGACATCACATAGTTGAACCTAAGCTAGATGAAGACTTCCCTTGATCATCTTAAAGGTCTTCAAAACTAATCCAAGCTCCAGCAAAACTAAACAACAGCAAGACTCAGAGTCACTTTCCTAATTAGGTCAAGTATTAGAAAGACTCTTCTAGAGACCAAAATAAATGGCTCCATCCTTTCTTCAACAGATTTCTTGAAGAGTAAATCAACCACACACTATAGTGCCTTTAAGAGTGGACTTGAGAAATAAAACTCAAGTATCGTTGGCAACTTTGCACATTTGGTTGAAACAGTGTTGCATACACTACATCATCACACATCAACTCTTCTGAGGAGACCAACCCTACTGCCCTTCCTTTACTAGCGACACGGGGACCCCCAGGGTTCCATCAGATACCATGCAGCGGAATACACACCAGAAAACTCCTCTACAACCTTCAGGCAAAACATAATAACTCTTGCACAAACACGACACTCCATGTGCAATAGGTCAACATAGGTTTGAAAATAAATCAAACCACATAGCAGCTCACCACCAAAGCTACAAGCCTGATAACAATAGACAGGTCCAATACACACCCTGTCATGAACAGTCCATCCTCCACTTCTAGGGACCATTCAAACAACAAAATAAACTTCTCCAAGTTCAAACAACTTTTCAGTAGGTACCACCTACCTTGCCCATGACTAAAAAGTATCTTCCCTAGGATCTCACCCAAAAACAGAACAGGATGCCTGCTCTGATACCAATTGAAATTCTGGTACATGTACAGAATTCAGATGTCCTATAACATGACATTCGACATCTGGTCTGACATGAATACACATGGCAAGGTTTATAACAAAAAACACGGTACTGAAAAGATAAAAACAAAGCAAACAGAATTGTTAACCCAGTTCGGTCTAATACACCTACTCTGGGGGCTACCAAGCCAGGGATGAAGTCCACTATCAGCAGTATCAATTCAAAGCTAAACTCCCCGTTTACAGCTTATCACTTAATCACTACCCAATCCTTCTACCTAGATCCTCTCTAGATATGAGAAAACCTTCTCACTCCCAATCATCGCAATGATGTCTAGCAGTTGACAATCCGCCACTGCATCAACGACTCTTTACCTAAACAACAGTTCATCAAGGAAGACACCCTTCCAAGACACAACTTAGAGTTACTTAAAAGCTTCCTCCAAGAACAATACTCCTCTTACTTAACAGCTTCGAGGATCACACTAACAAACTGTCCAACTCACAAGTCGAGTGGTACAGGAACCAACCCTAATAATAGAACTTTTACATCTTTGGTTGCGTTACAATTCTAGGTTACAATGCATCTATATATAGCCTATTCCCAACTGGATTTGGGCCTTCAAAATCACAGCAAATAAGCTGCTATAAATCAGCAGAAACTTCTGCTACATAATAGGTCTTCAATCAAATATTTCCTAATATGTCTCCATATTTAGAAAGTAGTGAAAATCTGAAAACCAACACAAAATCTCAACCCAATTACTTTGGACGCCACATAGGATAACTAAATATTCACAGAATATTCAGTAACAAATAACAATTAACAGAATCTTCTTTTAATCCAATAACAGACGCGATGTCCTATGATCCAGACGGGACTTCTTTATCCGACATGTTGAATGCAGTACATTAGAACATCTTGATTAACCAGCATATGACAGCAACACAGCAACACCTTAAAACGACCATGCACTCATACCAGCTTAGTGCATCACAACCTGTCAAGACATCACACTTGACATCTCCACAACTTGCAACTAATCTAATATGACAGATACTGAACATAACTAGTTAGTGCAGAACAGCATGTCAAGACATCCTCCTTGACATTTTCACAACCTGCAACTAAACTATTATGGCAGATACACAAAACAACATGTTAAAACAACTTTAGTGACATAAAGCTATCATATAGGTTTTAACAAAATTTAGCCAACACAAATACTGCATAGTTGCAGAACTAACAAAACACATCATGAAGGATCGCAACCGACGGTGATAAAGCAACTCGATAGACCACTTCTCCTATCCTCTGCATAATCTGATACGGACCAACAAAACGCGGAGTGAGCTTTCTAGACTTCAAAGCTCGACCCACACCAGTTACCGGCGTAACTCTAAAAAACACATGATCTCCCTCTTGAAACTCAAGTGCCTTTCTCCTCTTATCATGGTAGCTTTTTTGACGACTCTGCGAAGCTCTCATCCTCTCTTGGATCATCTTAATCGTTTCAGTCGTCTCCTGCATAATCTCAGGTCCGAGTACAACACTCTCGCCCGACTCATACCAACACAATGGAGTCTTACACCTCCTACCATACAACGCTTCATACGATGCCATCCCAATACTAGCATGGAAACTGTTGTTGTATGTGAACTCAATCAATTGCAAGTGGCTATCCTAAGATCCTCTTTGGTCCAACACACAAGCCCTTGGCAAATCCTCCAAAGATTGGATAGTCCTCTCTATCTGTCCGTCCGTCTGCGGATGATATGCATAACTCATCCTCAACTTAGTACCCAAAGCATCTTGCAAACTTTTCCAGAATCTCGACGTAAATCTCGGGTCTCTATCCGACACAATACTCGAAGGTATCCCATGCAACTTCACAATTTCCTCAATGTACAACTCAGCTAACTTCTGCATCGAATGATTAATCTTCATCGGCAAGAAAAAAGCCGATTTAGTTAATCTATCCACAATCACCCAAATCGAATCATTCCCCTTCGCAGTCTTCGGCAACCCCGACACAAAATCCATGTAAATACTATCCCATTTCCATTCCGGAATATTCAACGGTTGCATCATACCCAAAGGCTTTTGATGTTCAATCTTTGACTTCTGACAAGTCAAATAAGCATAAACAAATTCAGCAATATCCCTCTTCATACCTGGCCACTAAAACAACTTCTGCAAATCCTGATACATCTTTGTAACACCGAGATGAATACTCATTCTACTTCACTGTCCTTCCTCCAGAATACTCTTTTTAATTTCTGGAACATCCGGAACACACACTCTATCTCTAAACCTCATCACGCCATTCTCGTCAATCTGAAATTCACATCTATTACCTTGGTTTATCAAGGCCAATTGATCAACCAATGTCAAATCAGATTTCTGCCCCACTCTGATTTCTTCTAGAATACCACTCGTCAGTTTCACCATTCCTAACTTCACACTGTCAGGAGTCTCTTCACGTACTAAACTAAGATCTCGGAGTTGCTCGATTAATTCCAATTCTCTCACCATAAGCATCGACATATGCAATGACTTCCTACTGAACGCATCAGCCACCACATTTACTTTCCCAGGATGGTAACTCAAATCAAAATCATAATTCTTCAACAACTCTAGCCACCTCCTTTTCCTCATATTCAACTCCTTATGATCGAATAAGTACTTTAAACTCTTATGATCACTGAACACCTCGAATTTAGAGCCAAAAAGGTAAGGTCTCCAAATTTTTAACACGAACACCAGAACTGCCAATTCTAAATCATACGTAGGATAATTCCTTTCATGAACCCTCAATTGTCTGGAAGCATATGCAACAACCTGACCATTCTGCATCAGCACTCCACCAAGACCCATCTTTGATGCATCGCAATATACCACAAAAGACTCACTCAGATTAGGAAAGATTAATACCAGAGCGGTCGTCAACCACCACTACGCCAAACAAGACCTTAGACAGCGCTTTTTTTGGCCTTAGACAGCGCTTTTAAGTGCTGTCTAAACCCGCGCTACTAAAGGTTTAGACAGCGCTTTGGGTAATACCAAAAGCGCTGTCTAAAGGTGGGTATATTTAATGAAAAGCGCTGTCTATGGTACCATTAGACAGCGCTTTTTGACATTTTTTAGGTATACCTTAGACAACGCTTTTTTTAAAAGCGCTGTCTAAGCCCCACCTTTTTGAACTTTTTTAGGTATACCTTAGACAGCGCTTTTTGTGAAAGCGCTTTCTAAGCCCCACCTTAGACAGCGCTTTTAGTGTAAAGCGCTGTCTAAGGTATACGAAAATTTTTATATAAATTTTTTTAAACCACAATTTTTACCAGGTTTTTCAACCAGAATTTGACCTGTTTTTCAACCAATTTTTTTCCAGAAAAATACCATAATTTGGAGATTCAAATCAATCCAATTTGACCTATTTAAATGTACCAATTTACACCAAAATTATATATCCAAAACAATTGGCAATTCAAACCAATATATATATATATATATATATATATATATATATATATATACAAATCATTACATTTTTTCTACAAATGTACATATTACTTATACTAGTACTTTTGCATCCAACCAAAGCATTGCTTCAAATCTACATAGGTCCTGAAAGAACACAAAGATTGTAATTCAATTAAAAGAATACATCAACAATGTCTATAGTTAGAAAGTTACACATATTTAAATTCTCATCAATTAAAGTAAGGAAAATCCAACAGCAAAAGACTATAAAATGATTTATGCATAACATTAGATCACTTCAATTTGTGCAGAACAATCCAACAGGCAAGGTGGATAACAGAACACAATTAATAAAGAGGTAAATAACAGCAAAAAACGAACCTGGATCTATGCCATCAGTATTTGGGGCATTAAGAGGGGCCAAGATTGTCATCCCTTTGATCACAACATTACTGAATCAAAACAAAACATTTTATTAAACCTAAGTGTTTATTAAACTTCAAGTCACTTTTATAACTAAGCACTTATATGATAAGTGTTTATGTTATAAGCGTTAAATTAAGAGGTTTATCCAAACAAGACCCTTTCTTATACTTTGCCAAAGCCGTTAGGTGATTTTTAAGTCGTACAGTGTTGAACTATAGAAGAGACAAATAGCCAAAAAGGTCAAACAAACCTGCAGTAAACAGGATGGATGGTCCAGAAAGGAGAATTTCTGAAAGTGAGATTTGAAACTAGAACATTTTCTGAGTTCATGAGTTCAAGGAGGTGGCCTCTTGTGTGCTCCAGTGTCTTGTTCCACCAAAGTTCCCACCACATTTTCCCTTGACCATCAACTGTCCCATTTTCTCCTACAAAATAATATAATACATATAAACAATATGAGAATCATTAGTGATGTAGCAAGCACTAACACTTGATATAAAAGGTTTTTGGTGTCTGAGACACACAATTGTAGTATAGTTACATTCAAAATTTCAAATTATCATCAATACAGGAGGAAAAAGCTACTATATTTGTTTACCTGTGATTACAACATTACGGAGTCCATTAGCATGTATAAGACTAATGTGTCTTCCTCCTAACCTCTCTCTTCCCCTTCCATAAGATGGCAAAGGTTCAATAATAGGCCATTCTTTCGGATCCTGTGAAATGTAATCCAAAACTTTAAATTCATAAATAAAAAATCACACTTTCATCCTATTTCTAAAAGCATAAACAAGTTAATAAATAAATAAATAAACAAAAATCACAGAGGTGCCAAAAATGAAACAATCATCATTTTATTTGGTGGGTTCCATGTGATTGCAGTAATTGTACTGCCACCAAATATAAACAAGTCAAAAGCAACATTTCACCACTTTTACTAATAAAGATACACAGAAAACAACAGATTTAATGAGAACACGACATAAAACAAAACTTAAACAAAAAAATTGATTTATTTCAACTTTCTCCACTAAAAGACACAGATGGGAATCACATGCCGAGGCTGAAAAGTCTATTTCATTTTCAGTAATATATTGAAAATGAATAATATAATTTGAAAAAAATATTAAGAAAAGCAAAAAAAATTAGGGCCTGACCTGAGAACCCAAAATAATGGCACCGTGATGAAGAAAAAGCGTAAAATCACTGGTGAGATTAAAACTACCGGTAAGCCACGTTCCAGCGGGGATATTAAGCTGGGACCCACCTTTACCTTGAAAGCGTTGCATGTATCGAATAGCGTTTCGGAACGATTGGGTGTTGGAGGTTTTGCCATCGCCGACGGCGCCGAAGTCGACGATCGACTTGATGATTTTTCTGGGAGGAACGTGGTGGAAGAACATCATTCTATCAAAAGAACACTAAAACCTAACAGAACATCATTATATCTAAAAAACTCCAAAAATATGGTAACAAGAACAAAACCTAACAGAAAAATATGAAACTCACTTAAAACCTAACATAAAAAGAAAAACTCTTACCGGAACAGTGGAGCACGGTGGAGTACGGTGGAGGATGGTAGAGGACAATGTAGGAAGGACGACGGCCGGACGGACGACGACGAGAAAGGACGGACGACGGCGGTGAAAGGACGGACGACGGCGGTGGTTTCAGCTGGTTCGTTCTTGTTCGCAAAAAGAGAGGGAAAGAGGGAAAGAGGGAAACAACGACGGCAACGGACGGACGACAATGCAACGACGGCAACAACGAACGACGGCACGGTGGAGGACGATTGACGGTGAAGGTTTGAGTTCGCAAGGGTTTTGAGCTCAGTTCGCATGCAGGGGAGAAGAAAGAGCGGAAATATGAAAATGAATACTGACTATTCATATATTTTAATTTAATTAGACTTTAGACAACGCTTTTCATAAAAGCGCTTTCTAAGGTGGACCTTAGACAGCGCTTTTAAAAGCGCTTTCTAAGGTTGGCCTTAGACAGCGCTTTTGATTTTTTTTTTTTTAATTTTTAAGACCTTAGAAAGCGCTTTTAAGGAAAGCGCTGTCTAATATTTTCCTTTAATTTTTTTTTTAAAATTAATAAAACTTTAGAAAGCGCTTTTGACCGAAGCGCTGTTTAAGGTCTTATATATTTTTTAAATTTATAAGACCTTAGAAAGCGCTTTTAACTAAAGCGCTGTCTAATATTTTCCATTAATTTTTTTTTTAAAAATTTATAAGACCTTATAAAGCGCTTTTGACCAAAGCGCTGTCTAAGGTCTTATATTTTTTTGCGCTTTTATTTTTTTAAATGAATAGTTTCCTTGTTTTTAACTTATAGCAGCGCTTTTGTATTAAAGCGCTGTCTAAGGTGCGATGTTATAACTTACTTTTGTTGTAGTGCACTTCTTCAACTCCACAAAACTCTCTTCACATGTAACATCCCACACATAGGCTTAACCCTTCCGAGTCAATTGAGTCAAAGGTAATGCCAACTTAGAAAAACATTCGATAAACTTGCGATAATAACCTGCCACCCAAGAAAACTTCGTATTTCTGTAGCAGACTTTGGAGTCTCCCACAGTAACACAACATCAATCTTATAAGGATCCACATCAATTCCACCACTCGATATTACATGGCCAGGTGTAACACCCCAAAATTTTCGTTTCTCTTTCTAACACTAACTGGCTTATGTTTCATTTCACTTTGCATTATCATCTGTGCATATCATTGGTTCTTTACAAGGGGTCAAGGTATCTTTGTTCTCAGAGAGAAGAGCATCCACTTCAAAGGCAAGCTTGAGTTTATTTTCAATCTTGGGGCTCCTTTAAGGCCTCAAGGCCCTCATTTCATCAAGGCATGGATCATAATCAATGGAAGCACTAATCACATCCTCCTAGCTTGAATTCTCAAGATTAGGGTTTTTAGAATTCTTGGGTGAAGCACTCCAATGGGCAAGGTTTTTGAAGCTTTATCATCATCATGATACACATTTCATCTTTGTTTAAGAGATTCTACATCATAGTGAGAGGAATTTGAGTTTTGAGCATGGGTCAATTTCTCCTGGACTGTGGGCACCAAAATTAGGGTTTTGCATAAAATCAGTTTATTTCTGATTTTTTGGGCAAGACTTGATTCCATGGTATTCCATATGTCCCTAAGTATCTAGAAATGGAAGATTGTCCATCAATTTTATTCAGAGGGTTTTCAATTGACCAGATGATTTAAAATCAGGAGAATTGGGGATAAAGTCAACTGTGCAGTGAAAAAGTCAACTCCTGACTTTTTGAGGTCAACTTAATTTTCAAGTCAAATATGGTCAATGGATGAGATTTGGTCAAGGAATGTTCAAGGAATTGTCAAAAATCAAGAAGTTGAGAACTTGCCATTTTTGGAAGAAATTAGGTTTTAAAAGTTACTATTTTTGGAAAGTTTTCCATCATTTCCAAAGACAATTTTCACTATGACTAAGGCTTCATTTGCAAATCTTTTCCACATGAAAGTTGTAGTTTGAAACATTTCCTTCAAAATGGGCACAAGAACCATGTCATTTGGATCATTTTTCATTGAGTTATGAGTGGGCAAAGTGAGCCATTTCAAACTTGTAATGTTGCAAAAACTTAGAATTTTTTCTAAGTTAAATTGGGCAGCTTCAAGGACACACTTTCATGGCCAATTTCCACACACTTCCAAACCTTATTTCAACCTGATTTCAACATGAATCTTGTTCTATCATCTTCCTGCATGAATTTGAGCTTAAGTTCTCTTCATTTGGACCATTACTCACCAAGTTATGATTAACCCAAGTGAAACATTAGAAATTTCTCCAAGTCCTTAGGTAAGTTTCATGGACACAATTTCAACGCCGTTTTTCACTCGATTCTAAGCTCTATCTCATTTGATAATTAGCATGAAAGTTGCTATATGTCATTCCTAATTTATGGTGATGTCAAATGCAAGCCATTTGGAGCCATGTTCATTGAGATATCCTCATCCAAAGAGGACCTCACGCAACTGCGCAAAACACTTCATGGCATGGTATGATCCTGACCTTGCAGCAATGTATGCACCTTAAATTCCCACGCATGACCTCTTTTTGTACCAACCAAAATCATGCCTAAAATGACCAGACCGCATGCAAACCCCATGCACCCTATTTTCACTTTTTGGCCACAATTGGAAATGCAAATTCACAACAAACTTCTTCCCACGTGCCTTTCTCATTATCCAATTTCACACTTAATTCATAATCCCTTTCCACTCAGAATCACACTCCACACACCCTTCATAGTGCTAAGCCCGTGTGTGTGCAACTATTGGATATTTTTGGCAAAAATTTCAACTGAATCTCTTTCACTCAGTATCAGGCCCATACATTTCACAAATCCATGCTATTTAAGTCACACAAACCCTAGAACACGGGAGAGCTCATTGGTGTGCATCAGAATTATGCAGCAACCACTTCATCACCTTCAAAAATTTCTCTCTTCCAATCGCACTACTTCCAAAATTCCAGTTCATTTTTGAAGCTTGATCCGTCATCCTTAAGGTTTAGAGAAGCTTTCCACAAGGTCTCCTTCGCTATTCACGCATGACTCAAGAGCCAGGGGAGCTGCTCCGTTAGGTATCTCATTTTTCTTTTTACTCTCATGTTGAGTGTGTTTTTGGACCATTGAGATGTGTATTTGAAACCTGTTGCTTGTATAGATCAAGTTTTTGTGACTGTTGTTTCATTTCGATGATGTTTTAAAATGTGGCATAAACTTTTGTGGCTAGATTTAATCTTGTTAGAATTGTTTTTATCAAAAACTAAGCATGGATTTGAGCTCTCCTTGAATTTTCCTTTGAAGTGATGTGTGGTTTGGTCATTTTTATGATGGTCGGGCTGCAACTCCGGCGTGTGTAGCTGGAGAAGACGAACGGAGCCCTAGCTCCGGCGTCGCTGATGTGTTTGGCTGTTGACTTTTGACTGTGAGCTGGCGGCCATGTGGATCCAACTGGGTAACAAATTTGGTCGCGTGGCCTTTTTGTTTTTTGTTTCTGAATTTACATTATGATTTGGACTGGGCTTTTATAATTTTACTCTTCGCACCCTCCAAATTTTAAGGCCCAATGCGTGTATAACATGATTGCCTTGTATCTGGCCTTACTGAACACACCCCCCCAGCTCGTTCCTTGTTTACATTTTCTTTTCGTTATTTATTTTTTCATTTTATTTTTGTTTTAATACTTAAAACTCATTTAAAAAATAAAAAAAATATGCTTCTGAATCATTGATGTCTTGGGATATTTTCCATAATTTTTATTTTATTTTTCATTTCTTTTTACTATTTTATTTTGATTTAATTTGAGAGTGTATTTCCAATGATACCCTTCATCTAGGGTTAGGAAATTTCTTGACCATTGCTCATATTTTGAGGCTAAGTTTTTAGCCACATTTAGGCCTTGATATAAGGTTGATTTGATTCTAGATTGGGCTTAGTTTGAGTTACTTTTTAGTGACTTGCCATTCAAGTTTTGTTAGCCCTCAATTCATGCTCGATTACTTGCCTACATTGCCTTGTGGATCACTTTTGGACATGTTCTTGAACTTGTTTTACTCCCATCTTTTCTACATGTTTAATTGAATGTTTAAACTTGTCTTTGGATATTTTTTGGGATTTTATTGAATCCCTTTTCTATTTTTGGTTGATTCTTTCATTTGATGATGTTTTGAGCATGTTAATGCCCACACCTTGACCTTATTTTGTGCCTTTGAATGACATGAACCTCTTTGATGCTTGGTGACCTTTCTTGGATTGATATGAAATGTTTAAGGTCCTGATTTGCCTTAGCTCTTGATGCATTGATCATCCTTTGGTGTTGTCTTACTTGTATAAGAACATGTGAATCATTTTGGACTTAATCTTGTTGAATACATGCCTAATTTTGACATATGATTTGAGTATGATACTTGATGATCCTTCTTGATTGGTTTAAGTTTGATTATGGTTCACGGATTATGCTCTTGCTACTGACCACTTGAATTAACATCATGTTTTCTGTAACACCCCAATTCCCATCGCGAATAAATAATACATAGATAAATCAGAGTAGCTAAAAATTTATTTTTCCGACAGAAACAAGGATGCCACATTTAAGTAAATAAAACACAATCCCTGCTCATAAATTTCTGATACATAACACAATTAATTGAATACCCTCAAGGGGAAACGTTTTCCATATAAAAGGAAAGGTCAATTATGGAATAAAGCGGAAAGATCCATAACTGACTTGTTTTACAAATAAATGGTTTATAATGTCAAAGTACACATACAAAAGTAATACCAAAATATATTCAACAATTATATACATATATAACATAATCGTTCCCCGACTCCCGTGCTACGTATCAGAGCAGACACCAAGACCGACAACAGAACGAAGGGCTAATCTTCACAAAAAGACCTCTAGCAACTCTAATCTGCAATGCCTCATAGAGCATTATAGAACAGCAGAAGGGTGAGAAATAACAACTAAAATCAAGATTGCATAATAATATGAAAATACATAACAATTCACATGCATAGCTATTCTCCCCACAAACACTACATACTAATACATATAACATACCACATATACGTAACATATATCTATTAATCCAACGATATAGCATATATCAAGTATCCGATATACTCACATATTTGCACATAAGGCATACCAAGTCATAGCATTTAGAGACACATCACACATCACATAGCCTATGTCTACGCATAAAACATGTGATCCACAACCAATGCATTTATCACATATGCACCTCAAATTACCAATGCTATCACAATCTCAACACATAACAAATTAATGCACAATTTCCACACATAATCAATCAAATCATGATTTTCCACACATAATGCATCCATGATTTATGCAAATGCACAGAGACCGACACAACGACTCTATGCAAATGCCATGCGGTACCGACTTCCAATGTTTCTCATCACTAGTTCACTCAGGAACTCTGCTGGAACCATCGCTCGTTACATCACTGTAACTCCCCGTCGGGCATACGATGTTCCCCGTCGCTCACACCCCACACGGGCACACGACGTTTATGGATCGCTCACACCCCACACGGGCACACGACCCGATCGTTCACACCCCACATGGGCACACGATCGTCTATAACCATCGCTTTTGGTCCTCTTATTTTTAAGGCGATTCATACCTCTTATTTTTAAGGCTCACGATGTTATAGCAGATTCCCTCTGGAATCAATCCATCACTCAGGACGTCACAAGAATGCATATCATGATGCTTGGCATTCAATGACTCATGACATTCAAAATGCACACACATACACATCCACAATCATGCATATATCATCAAATACCACGCTATGCATTTTCCTGCCCTTAGGCCACAAACCATCAACCACAACAATTACAACAACTTGTCACATGCTTCAACATCATCACATTCATGCAATGCAAAACAATTCATACAATGCACTTCAAACCATAAAGACCACCAAACAACATACATTGAATTTCACACAAACAATATGTTTCATCATAATCCACCAACTTCAACAATTAGCATTTTATCATATACATTCATATCAATTCACATCAAGAATTACTCACCCTCAACCACAACAATCATACAATGTATTTCACCATACAACAACATCATTATCACATGCTTCAGCATCATATAGATAGCACAAAAGACCCACATTTATACGACGATAACATATCGCATCAAACACAAACAAACACAACAAAACCTACAAATCACTAATTATCCTCTACCAAATATTCTTAGTTAAATCATGGCCTAACATCACCATTTAATAGCATATTATGTTATCTATCTATTGCCTCAAGTCCCACATTAATCGGACTCGCGATTCGGGAGTTACGGTGGAAACATAAACCTCACTTTCCACACATACATCACTTTTCCATATTTTCTTATCAATACATGGCTTAAACATATGTTTCTATTCCACTATCATAAAGAGCATTGAAAGAGCTTTCCAAGGCATCCGACCGTGCCTCAATCCGATTTACGGATCAAAAATTATGAAGGAAACAAAAACTGAAAATCTGTCACGTTCGCAGTGCGAAGCTCCCAGCGAACCATGGCAGTAGCAAAAATGACATAACGTTCGCAATGCGAACGGCTAGCGAACTTCGCTGATTCCTTCGCTGTGGCTCACAGTGCGAACTTGCGAAACTCAGAATTTCCAGCAGCGATAACATAGGTCATTTGGGGTCAAAATACATCATTTCCCCCACCCAAACACTTCCAAAACATCCTAAAACAACCAAAACATGATCCAAACCTAACAACAAGTATTCTACTCAGTTTTTATCGAATTTAATTCGCGAAAACATCGATTTTTATCAATCTCTCCTAATTCCAATCGATACGAAAAGTCGTGAAACAATCAAAACAATTACAACAAACAACACATACACATACACAAGCAAGATATAATTGAAACTTCTCACCTTACCCGATTAATCGCGCTCGAAACGGAGTTTTCCCGATTTCTCCTCTTTCTCCTCTTCTCTCTTTCTTTCTTCTCCTTTTCTTTCTCTTCTTTTTCTTTCTCTCTATTTTCTCTCAAATCTCTATTTATATAAAATATCTAAACCCCTAAAAGACTATTTTACCCCTCAGCTCAAATATCTCGCAAACGCTCTCAAAACGCGATAAAACATAAACAGCGATGAAAAATAATATAGTCAAATAAAAATCAAGAATAAAATAATATAAAACAAAAATAATTAAATCGACTCGATTAAATAAATAAGACAAAACCGGGGCGTTACATTTTCACTTCACTTGGTCATTGTTGATTGATTTCCATGATGCACTTCATTAGCATTTGATTGTTTCCACTTTAGTTCATGATGCATGTTAATGTGAAGCTTTCTTACATGTTTGAATTGGATGATCATGATATGACTTGAGTTCTAACCTTGGTTCATTCTCACCTCACTTTGTTCATAACTCATTTGTATGATGGTTAATGGTGTTCAATTGTGATCCTAATGCAAGTTGTTTGTACTCATTCTTGTTTGCTTCTACCTTCTTATTTGAACTTCAATGTGTGTTTCCTTTGAAGCATGTTTGAATTGGATGTGATATACATGATGTGCTTGCTGCCCTACCTTGTTTCTCATCCCATGTTTCCCTGTCTTCTTCTTCTCTTACTTCTTTTCTTTTCTCCTTTGGATCCTAAGACTTGTTTAAGTCTTGGATTTGCTTTTGCATGCTCCCTTAGGGTTTCCTAGTCCAAATTAATCTTTGATTGAGCTTGGATTAGGATAGACATTAGGATTCAATCCATGTATGCTAACATTTGGTAGAATTTCCCCTTCTTACCTCAACCTTAGGGCTACCTTTGCATGATAACATTAGGATATAATTCCCTTAGTGTTTTCTTTTCAACTTTGAGTCTTCTCTTCTCATCTCAAAACAATTCTAAAACACTTAATAAATGCTATGAGCATTGTGCGCCATGAGCCTTAAGTACATAGGAAATGAAGATTGAGGGGTCTCCCTTCACTCTTCTAGAGTGTTTAGCATACGTCCCATTGGGGGCGACCATGCGACGCATTCGCTCCTATGTCATAGACTTTAGTGCAATGTGAGTTTCAAACTAACTTCAATCCACTTCTGTCTAAAAAACACAAAAACAAATTCAAATCTTTTTCATCCTTCGGGATTGTTGGGTTTCAAATCATTTTCAGAAAAGAGCGCGTTACTTCTGTTTTGTCGCAAACAGGTGTCATACCCCAAATTTTGACCACTAAGATTCCCATCATTGTGCAAATCATCAACACAATATGGATGAACTTTCATACTCATTAGTCTCCCCAAAGATGGGTGAGCATTCTCTACACTCAAAGAATTAGGGTTCCAAGCCCTCTCAGAGCATTTAGACAAAGGATCAATCAAGGAATGTCATGATCTTCAACTGGTCTAACCTCTCAAATATCCACAAAGGATCAAGAGGTCTCTCACATCAAGAATCAAGCATAAATATGCAACATTCCAAGTGGATCAAGCTTCAAGTTCATCTAATACAAAGTCAACTGACGCAGAAAGTCAAAGTTTGAGTTTTGGTCAACTTTGAGCTTCACAAGCCATTACTCAAGAAAATATGATGGATGATTTAATTTGATCAAATTTAAATCAAGAAATCATGGAAAATTGCAAAATTGATCAAATTGAAGGAAACTTAGAAATTTTTTCGAAGTTAAAATCATGTTCAAGCGCACAACTTTTCAAGGTTGTAACTATTGGTCCAAGCATCCATTTATTTTGATTAAGGGATACTTTTAAAGAGGGTATTTGATACTTCAACATTGTATAAGGAATCAACTCAAAATATCATAAGGATTAAAAGATATAAGTGATCAAGGTTGGGAATTCTTAATGTCAAATGTTCCGACATTTCATAGGACATCATTAATATTTTTCCAGCAAGAATGTCCCAACTTCAAGGATGTTTTTCTCCATGATCCAAGTTGATTCAAGCAAAACCTTGAACATCAAAGTTGAAGTACGTAATCTCACCTTTCCAGAAAGTCCTAGAAAGCTCATTTATCATTCTCGAGCAGAACGTTATGGTCTCTACAAAAGGCATTGATAAAACAGAATTTTCATGACAGCTTTTAGGACAGATTTGATCACACAAGTTCAAGATCATTTTGACAACTTTACAAGTCTTATCTTCACAAACCTTGAACATCAAAGTTGAATTACGTTATCTCAGCTTTCCAGAAAGTTGTAGAACGTCTATTTATCATACTCGAGCAGGAAGTTATGGACTTTACAGTAAGGCTTACTGCAGCTATTTTTTAGGACAGATTTTGTGCACTTTTTCTTGTGCCACACAATTTTCAAGCTTTGTCACCATGCAGGACAAGCATCAAAGATGCAATTCACTTCAAATCAAAATATCATAATGGATTAAAATATATAAGTGATTAGAGTTTGGAATTGTTAATGTTCAAAGTTGTCAAATGTTTCAACATTTCATAGGACATCATTAATATTTTTCCAGCAAGAATGTCCCAACTTCAAGGATGTTTTTCTCCATGATCCAAGTTGAACCAAGTCTAGGGTCAAACATCAAAGTTAAAGTATGTCATCTCAGCTTTCCATAAAGTCCTGGAACAACCATTTATCATTCTTGAGCAAGAAGTTATGGATTTTACAACAAGGCTTACTGCAACTGATTTTTAAAACAGGTTTCAGGAAAGATTTGCACATTTCTTGTGCCACACAAAATTTTTAAGCCTCGTCATCATTTTGGACACATCTGAGGATCAAATCCAAGGGGGATGATCTGATCCATAAGCCTCCAAAGTCCTTGGAACCAAAAGTAGCATGCCAAACCTAAAAATCCCTAAAAGAGGGACAAGACTCCAATTTTGGTTTGGAGAATTTAATGAATGCTTAGAGGTGGCATGGACTGAGCTTCCTCTAACTGAATTCAGTCAAGTTTCATCCAACAACAAGGGAACCAACAGCCTGTGCCCTAACCTCTAGTCAATGGCTAGAGGAGACTTGGATTCTCATTGATCAACATTGGCCAAACTTCTACAGCAGTTGCCATTCACTATTGCTGCCAAAACAAACTTGCTCTACTATAAATAGAGCTCATTTATGCTCAGTTTGAGTACACCAAAGCCATCAAACATATGCTTTCCTCAAAATCACTTCTTTCACTCCAGAATGCCTTCTTTAGCAAGGTAATTCTGAGTTTTTGAGTTAGAGAGCATTTCCACCATAGCTCATGATCCAAACACATCCAATATGTCATATCTAAGCTGTCCAAACTCTCACAAGTGACCTATAACACCAAAATCACAAAGTCACCTCTCAAAACCTCAAAATTGGACTGTTTTGAATTTTTCAAGCCATGTCTTGATTCAATCACTTTCCAAACCAGATAAAGCCTCAAACACACTCCAAATATCATCCTTGAACTATCCCAAATGGGCCCCCCATCTGGAACACCATTTGAGAGAGTTAGCATTTTGGCCACTTTTGCCCATTTTGCAAGAAAGAGCTCAAACTTGCTCCAGAGGTTTCCAGCTAATTCCAACCATCCTAAAAGCTTCTAAGAGGTCATTTGAGGGTGTCCAAAGCATCAAATCATTTCTGGAACAAAGTACTTGGTAGGTTGCACAAAATCTCCAAAAAAGAGGTAAGCTTCACAACTTGATTTCTTTGAATCATGCTTTCCTTTGATGTCCACATACATGCATCATATTGAACAATTCTTGAAGCAAAAATGTAGTCCTTAATGTGTATGTTGTGATCCTCCTACTGTTTGCACTTTAACATGTTTATATGTGGAGTTTATGTTGTTTTAAAATCCATGTGCAGTTCTGGTTTTTTGCTTCGTGCATTCTGTACATTAAGTTTCAGTATGTATGAGTAGTACCATTGGATTCCTTGCGAAAAACCAATCAAGATAGGTTCTTACGGATTTTAATTTCGTTAAAAATTGAGAGAGTTATGAGTGTTGGAAGTTTGATAAAAAAGATGTTGAAAACTAAAAAAGATGTCGAATATGATGTTGTGACATCTTTCCTCTTTTTCTTATTTTATCTTCAAAACTCAACCAATTCTTTTACATAGCAAAAATCATCATTTTCCAATTTTGTTTTACACACTTCTTATTCATACTCCATAATATTTTAATCCACAGAAAAAATCACAAAAAAATATTATTATTTGATATATTTTTAATATATTCAAAAATATTGTTTTAAATTGTTTTAAATGCTTTTAAAATGATTTCTTTTTCTTGATTTTTAAAACCAAAATAATTTTAAATATTCATGTGGATAAAATACTTTTTCATAAACCTTAATCATTGTTTATAACATGATTAATGATTTTATTTGATATTTTTATCATTTTTTTACTTGATTTTTCTTTGAAAAATGCCTTTAAAAAATGAAATTGGGGTTTCTTTGATTTTCACCCTACCAAATATTTTTCAAACACTTCTTGGGCCTCTAGTAGAGTGTAAGACCCAATCCCCCTTGAAAACCAAAATAGTTTCGGCCTCATTCATTGTATAAGACCCACTGTGTTTTCAAAAAAATCTCGGCGCGATCGCCATTTCAAATCAAATCATCCGGGCCTACCCTCGTGTTATAAGCCCTATTTCTTTTTTTAAATTTATTTGGGTCTCTCCTTGAGCTGTAAGCCCCACCACTTGTATAAAAATAAACCTTTGGTCCTCTTGAGAGAGCATAAGACCCATCCCTTTGTACAGAAAACCTTTTTGGGCCTCAGTCACTTGTATAAGTCCCTGTACAAATTCAAAACCATAGTGCAATCACTGATAAAACCTTGGGCCTCTCCTTGAGCTGTAAGCCTCAACAACCTTTTCAAAGCACTTTCTCCTTTGATTTTGTATATAATATTGTTATCAAAGCTTTCTTTGTTGAACAAACTAACAAAACAGCATGGAAGCTCTACAACCGAGTAAGTGTTTACCCGCTTTCTTTATCCGCTTTCATATATATAACTGTATTGTGGGGCTGCTCACTGTAAGTCTTCTTTCACAAACTTTTATATACTCGTCATATATCCACTGTGTAATACTAATATAGTTATTCAGAGTTTTCCCCGGCAACTACGTCTAACACTAGGTAAAGCCCTGTTGGTCACTCTTAAATACAAACAAAACTAGATCCCCATAGGATTACCAGACACAGTCTTCCCTCCTCTTGGGATTAAACAATATGGAGACGTGAAAGGCAGCATTCTCGGTGAACCCATTCTCAGACTGTCACTCTTAGAAATCATCAAAGAGACTCTACTCCCCAGATATGATCTTTTCTCCGTGAATGACATCTCTTGAGTTTCTTCCAAATTCTTGGACTTTCCTGGTTTGATCTATTCTCAGTGAATGGCATGTCTTGAATTTCTCGGGGTTTTGGGGACCCACGGGCTTCTTAAAAGCATCCCCGCCTCCTCTTGGACGTTGTACAAGGACCCTTTCGGCTTCTCAAAAGCTCTCATGCCTTCTCTTGGGCTTAGTACAAGGACCCAGAGATCTCTACAGGTATAGGAACATAACCTAGTCATCAATTTGCTAGAGCTGTCTTTCTGAGTCAAGGGTCAGATCAGTTAATGGGTTGACCTTCATCCCTTAACATACCAGCCTTCTCTTGGGCATCATACAAAGATCTTTCACTACCTGAGAATCGATTTCTCAAAACACCAATAGGCTTGGACAGTCTCAATAATCTTTGGATTTCCCATTTCCTTAAAGAACAGGAAATAACCCTGATCCTCTGATCAAGCCCAAAGCACAACAATACCTTTAATCAGTCCCTTTATAAGAACTGATTTTCTCTTTTATCCAACATACTGGACCTGTTACTAAACTGAAACAGTCACCAGCACACTAGCCTCCTCCTGGGCTTTGTACAATGATTCTCCCCAGCGGAGCTAACCTTTTCACACTCTCTTGTTGAGTATAAAAGACTCTCTTGTTGAGTCAAACCTTTAGCCTCCATCTTGGGCTTCATACGAGATACAAAATCACTCTCTTGTTGAGTATACAAGACTCTCTTGTTGAGTCAAACCTATAGCCTCCATCTCGGGCTTCGTACGAGATACAAAATCACTCTCTTGTTGAGTATAAAAGACTATCTTGTTGAGTCAAACCTTTAGCCTCCATCTCGGGCTTCGTACGAGATACAAAATCACTCCCTTGTTGAGTATAAAAGACTCTCTTGTTGAGTTACACATTTTAGCCTCCATCTCGGGCTTCGTATGAGATACAAAAACACTCTCTTGTTGAGTATGAAAGACTCTCTTGTTGAGTCAATACACCTTTTAACCTCTCTCTCGGGCTTTGTACGAGATACATAAAAGCACTCTCTTGTTGAGTAACCCTTTTTGCCTCTCTCTCGGGCTTCGTACAAGAGACATAAAAACACCCTCTTGTTGGGTCAATAGCCTCCTCTTAGGCTTTGTATAAGGAAACCCCGGTTGAGTCAATCAACCTTTTAGCATCAAAATCTGTGCCTTGATCACAGGATACAAACATCAACAACTCATTTTCCTTCATCTAATTGCTGTAAGCGGCAAGCCTCTGGATTATTTACATCCACGCCACTGTCCCTCTTTTAGCATGAGAAATTCCTTAGGAAAGATGGCATTGCTCTAAACTGAGTTAAAGTCTTCTCCTTCAGGTTGAAAATCCCCTATAAAGGAAATTATGGCATTGCTGGATTCATATATCCCAGTTAAAGTAATTCTCCTTTATAACCAGTCACGCAACAGTTGTGATAAACAGACCAAATACTCCTCTTTAGAGATGACAAATTCTCTCTAAAGTAAAAACCCTTTAGCTTCACATCTTTGGCTTCGAACAAGATACAAATAGACCCTTCAGCTTCACATCTTGGGCTTTGAACAAGATAAAAACCACATTTTAGCTTCATGTCTTAGCCTTTGAACAAGACACCAAAACAACCTTTTTCCTCCCATAGAATAGGAGGAACTACGATCGCTCTGATTTCCCTGTTCGTTAAACTGAAACACGTAGGCATAAGATTGGAAAAATCTTAGCAAGCACACTAATAAAAAACATCAAATCCAGTACTTATCCAAAATACCCATGAATAGTCCCGTCATTTGATTCTTAACAAAATAAGCAGAGAGAGGCCCACAATCTAAACCGCATCTGTAAACCAACAGTCATCTGTTTAAACTCAGTATGCAAGCAGGGTTAATTGGAGACATATATTTCCCTTCCTTAGTAAACTTAATAAGATAAAAAATGAATCGACCTGTAGTACCCCAGAGCGACAGTGCTTAAGAACCACGTCCAAAATCGCTCGCTACGGAAAAATGGCGCCCACCGTGGGGCCACGCAGGGCATCTTGTCCCTCTTATCTCTCTGGTTGAAACCTTAAGTCTAAAAACTGCCAAGAGAAATGGCGACTTCACTGGGGACCAATAGAGATCTTGTTCTCTTCCCATCTCTTAGGATCATAAGACTAGAGGTCTAGGGTGATTAAGACAAATATATATACTGCTTTTCCTAATTGATATATGTGTTTATTTTTCTGCTAATGGGAATGCGTGTGATGCCGCATGTGGAATGATTGAGTATACACCTAAGATAGGTGATGGCTAAACAAGTAATCTTACAGGGAGTGACTCCCAAATAAGAGACCTCGACCATCGGATAAGTGGAGGCACCCTTTTGCAGATTCAATGCCTATACGACTTCGGTTGTTGAAAGCAGTGTTGTTCGATTGTGGTCGTCGGTGAAACTGATTTAGTAGACTAAAACCATTTTGTAGTGCGGAAGCTATCAGAAATAGTTGTCATGCGATACTACCATCATTTGAGGCTGATGATCTATTCTCGGTGAATAGCATTTACTCTAAGATACTGTAGCTCGCTTGCGATCTGCTTACTGTTGTTATCCTGGGAGGAGCTGATGATTTTGAGGACAGGTACAAAAAATACCAGTATAAACCTTTGGGGATGGGTAGAGCCTTGACTTCATGACACCGACCCTTTGACCCCATGTTTTTTCTATGTTTTTGTGTGATGCATTCATGCATTCATTTAAAAAACATTAAAACATTCAAAGAAAAATCTTCTCTTCTAATCTCTCTTTTTCAAATTAAACTAAGACAATGATTGCAAATATCAGAGAGAAAGGAGATTGCACTAATGGATTTCGGTAGAAGGAAAACTCATAAGTACACCTTCAAGGTTCCAAAGTTGGAGGATTTGAGAGGTTTGGTGAGAATGATCACCAACCACGAGGCTTTCAGAGCCAAGTACGGAGGACTGCTGTCCTTGTTAAGGGTCCATGTAATCGAAGGAATCCTGTCCACGCTAATCCAGTTCTACGATCCAGTTTATCACTGTTTCACATTCCCGGATTATCAGCTAGCACCAACACTGGAGGAGTATTCTCACTTGACTGATCTACACATTACTGATCAAGCTCCCTTTTCTGGACTGGAAGAAATTCCAAAGGATCAAACCATTGCACGAGCAATTTATTTGGACGAGTCAGAAGTCAGGACTCACATGACAACTAAGGGTGGCATCCAAGGTTTGCTAGCCCAGTTCTTAACAAAGAAGGCTCTATACTTTGCTAGTATATGAAATGTGGCCGCTTTCGAGAGCATTTGTTTTGCTCACCTACGGGTTATTTTTGTTTCCCAACATTGATAACTTCGTAGACATCAATGCCATTAAGATTTGTCTGATTGGAAACCCTGTACCGACCTTACTCGCAGATACGTATCATTCGGTACACTTATCCATCTGAACACCTCAGGGGGAGACCAAGGAGGAACCAACTCTGATCTCAAGCCTCCCAAGTCCTTGGAACTAAAAATAGCATGCCAAACCTAGAAATCCCTAAAGAGGGGACAAGACTCCAATTTTGTTTTGGAGCATTCAATGGATGCACCAAGGTGGCATGGACTGAGCCATTTCCAAGTAAATTCAGTCAAGACTTATCCAAGACCAAGGGAACCAGCAGCCCGTGCCCTAACCTCTAGTCAATAGCTAGAGGAGACTTGGATTCTCATTGATCAACATTGGCCAAACCTATGCAGCAGTTGCCATTCACTATTGCAGCCAAAACAAACTTGCTCTACTATAAATAGATCTCAATTGTGTTCAGTTTGAGTACACCAAAGCACTACAACACTTGCTTTCCTCAAAATCTCTTTCTCTAGGCAAAAATACCTTCTTTAGCAAGGTAACTCTGAGTTTTTGAGTTAGAGAGCAATTCCACCACAGCTCATGATCCAAACACATCCAATATGTCATATCTAAGCTGTCCAAACTCTCACAAGTGACCTGTAACACCAAAATCACAAAGTCACCTCTCAAAACCTCAAAAATAGGACTTTTGTGCATTTTTCAAGCCATGTCTTGATTCAGTCACTTTCCAAACCAGATAAAACCTCAAACACACTCCAAATATCATCCTTGAACTGTCCCAAATGGTTCCCCCCATCTGGAACACTATTTGAGAGAGTTGCTATTTTGGCCACTTTTGCCCCTTTTGCAAGAAAGAGCTCAAACTTGTTCCTGAGGTTTCCAGCTGATTCCAACCATCCTAAAAGCTTCTAAGAGATCATTTGAGGGTGTCTAAGGCATCAAACCATTTCTGGAACAAAGCCCTTGGCAGATTGCACAAAAACTCCAAAAAGAGGTAACCATCACAACTTGGATTCTTTGAATCATGCTTTCTTTTGATGTCCACTAATCATGCATCTCTTATACATGTTATATGTGTTGTGTTTGCACCAATTTATCATGTAATTCATGCTTGCACCAAGAGATGACACAAAAAATGCAAATCATGGCCTATTTCAAAACCACTATCGGGTTTTTCAATAGGAGGATGATCTGAAAATAACACCACCACCATTGGATTCCTTGTGAAATTCTAGGCAGGATAGACCTAAATTTTGTCACAATCCATGTAACACCCCGTATTATTTAAATGATCAATTGGATATCAGATGAGATCAAATAAGCATCTATGTACTCTATCTTTGGATAATTGGATTAATGGGATCCTCTAAGTACTTTAAGTATTCCCAGGGTTCGCCTAGTGAAACAGGGGTGAAGCGCAGCGAATGGTTTCGAGGGTTCGCCTAGCGAACCCGGCAGCAAAGGTCAGCGAATGTTCGCCAACGTCGTTCGCCTAACGAACATTGTTTTTTTTTCCAGTTCTGTTTGGTTCTGCCTTGGTTTGCCCAGAGGTTCGCGAAGCGAACGGCAAGGCGAAGGTTCGCCATGGGGTTCGCCTAGCGAAATTTGTGTCTGTTCTGGTCTGTTCGTTGATTCGCCTGGAGCTTCGCTCAGCGAAGGCAAAAGCGAATGCTTGCTGGGGATTCGCCTAGCGAACATGACAATTTGTGCAGTTTTATTTCCTTCATAACTTTCGATCCGTAACTCGGATCAGGATGTTCTTGGTGGCATTAATTAATTAGGGGGTTTTAAATGAAAACAATGTTATGTGATATGTGTGAATCCATATCTTTTGGATCATAAGTCCGATTACGGCATAACGATAGCCGTTACAAAGCTGTGAAAGTATCCTATGGGATAAAAGAGAAAAGTATGGATTTTGATACCCGATTAAATGAATCGGAGGAAACCAAGAGTGACGATTTATGTGTGAACTAGTATGTGGGTTATATATGACTTGTTATGTTATCTTGTGTGTTTTATGATTGATGTTGTGATATGCTTGTCTAATATTGTGGTTGAACATATTTGAGAGAATAAAATGCATGTTAAAATGAATTAGGGAGAGTGAGAAAACTCACCCCAAACCTAATGATATGATTCTAGGTTGTGATTAGAATTGATAGAAACTCTGGATGGCGACGCTCGTGCATTCACTGACGAGTTCTGGCCTGGAGTAGATAACCTAGATGGCGATGCTCAGGCACTTGATGTATAACGGTGCATCAGTGACGAGTATTGGCCTATGAGAGAGTGAACACTAGTATGGAACACGTGTATTTTTGTTATGTTTTATGGTTAAAGGCATATAGGCCTAAAGGCTAATGTGGCCTAGAAATGTTGATACAATTATGGTTGTATGTGAAATCATGAAATCATAACCATTACTCCATTATATGCAGTTCATGAGTAACGAGCTCATCCGGAATGAATGCACGATTTCTTGGTAGGTTTGATTCCCAATGTTATAGTACGAATGAAGCCTACGGGTAAAGAGACTTGTGACAGTGTACGGGCCGTGTGAAGTGACGGATCACGATGTACGGACCGATGATCCCAAATCCATTTCGTATGCCAAGAAATCTACGAGGGTCCATGACTCGTTCCTACTTCTAGACGTAGAAGAGGTCGGGAGAAAAGGGATGCCTTGACAGGTTATCGATTAGTGATACTTTTGAGTAACGAGCTCAATATCGTGTTTCCATATAGTGTGAGATTGTGAGATTGTGTACTCAAGGTGTTGCGATGAAAATCGGATAATAAGCTATTACTTAACTTGCATCATTTTCTTTTACAACCGACTTTGATTTATCCAAAGGAAAGGTTCAAGATCGTTAAAAAACCTAAAGGGGGGAGATCTAAGGTTCGGGGGTTGGTTATACAAAGGGAAGGTATTAGCACCCTAAGTATCTGTAGTACTCTACAGGAACCTCTTGCTAAGTTTGTGTTATGTTATGTTTGCTTGCTAAGAACACGAAATAGAATTAGTCTCGTCCTAATCATGATTTAATCGAGGAATCGATAATCAATGATTCTTGACTTTCATCGACTAAAAAGTGAATGAAACTGAAATAAAGAGAAAGTGGTCTCATATTGATCAAAGTTTTGTTGATTCAATGAAGTCAACCAAACCATGAAGTTTGTTATGTCATCGACCAAAATAAAGATAATGAAACCGGAATGAAAAAATAAGGTTGGTCTCGTCTTAATCAAGATTTAAATCGATAAATCGATAATCTTAGATTTTTGACTTTCATCGACCAATAAAAATAAGTAAAAAGTGGCCTCATATTTATCAAGACTTTACTGATTTGAAATAATCAAAGTCAAGATTTATGCAATGTCATCGGCCTAAAGTAAAGAAAATGGACTCGAAATGAAGAATAAAGTTAGTCTCGTCATGATCAAGATTTAATCGGAGGATCGATAATCTTTTGATATTCGACTTTCATTGACCAACAAAAATAAAGAAATGAGCCTCATACATATCAAGACTTTTTAGTCATTTTGCATAAATAAACTAAGTCATGATTTTGTAATATCATTGGCCCTAAAAATCGAAATAAAGATCGTAAGCGAAAAATAAAAATCAAAACAAAATTCGAAAGAAAAAGTTATGAATTCAAGAAATAACATGATAAATTGAAACTAAAAATTCAAAGTGCTCCTAAAATAAAAACTAGAGAAACAAAATTAAGAAATAAATGGAAAATAAAATAAAAATAGTATGAAATAATAAAAGGGTGGTGATGAAGCATGTTTTTTGTCTTTTTGAATTTTTATCTTATCTTTTAAACATCATTCATAATAAAACCAAACAAAAATTATAGGATATTACAATACTTTTTCCAGAAAAATATTAACATGCTAATGAACTTGATAACAGCATAGATAAATGATCATAGTACTTTGAAAACCGAGAAATAAAAGAGGTGAATGTTACCTAGTGGAGACGGTCCACTGCCTCTTCAATGACACGAGTTTTGGAAAAATGAAGACGAGCCTTCTCTCTAGAAAATTTGCAAGAATAATTAAGGGAGAAAATTAAGAGAGTATTCAGCCTTTGTGTGGGGTGAATCTGGTGTGTCCCAAAATGAGAGAATGAGAGATCTTATTTATAGTGTGAATAAAGTGGGAGTGTTGATGTGGCAATCCATGTGACTTTATGAGAATGATTCTTGGCCATTGATGAGTGAAGTGTGAGAATGATTTTTGGTCATTGATAAATCCAAGTTGGCAATCCATGTGAAGTGTTAGAATGATTGAGTGGTCCCCACTTACCATGAAGATAAACAAAATAAAAGTAATAATAATAATAATAATAAAGCTTAGTAATAATAAAACTCATAATAATAAAACTAATAATGATAATAAAACTAATAATAATAAAATTAATAATAATAATAATAATAAAGAAATAATAATAATAAAACTAAAAATAATAAAAAAGATAATTGAAAATAGTTAGTGAAAAAAAGAAATAAAACAAATTAAATCCTAACAAAAAATGCATGATTATTGATATGTTTACTAAAAATGCGAAAACAGAGACCAATGAAAAGGATATGCAAACGATCAGAACCAGAGGGTAAAATTTGGGGTACAACAGTTGCCCCTATTTAAATAACTTTACCGGATGGCACGAGGAATGGAAATCCTTGGTGCATCAAGGTGAAAGTTATTTAAATATAGCAAACCGAAAATTTTGCCCTTAGATGGAATGCAGATGCTAAGGACAAGCAGTAGACATGCAAATGCTGCATGCCATGAACTTCTAGTATGATGATATGATAGTGCAAGAATGCAGACAAACAAAACACCAAGGATGAAGGGCAATCCACCACAGGTGAGCTTACTGGGGAAGGATAAGGTTAGCATTCACGAGAAAGACTCACTGGGGATACAGACTGTCCAACGATAGACTCACTGGGGAGACTCTAAGGATGCACCGGGGATAGAAAAATAAAAAGGAAATCCTACAGGTCCTCACTGGGGATGGGAGCCAGAGAGGTGCTCTTCACTAGGGAAAAGTCTAAGGAGATGGACGAAAGGTTTATAGGTGACCGGACGACACTGGGGAAATGAAAGTACACTCTTTACTGTGCATAGAACCAGAAAGAAGACATGATCTCCCCTGGGGATCAATTTGGAATAAAAGGATAGACACCAATAAAAGATTTTCTGGGATTTTCTTATACTGAAGAGTTCAAACGGGATCTTCAAGAAAAACCAGAAAAGACAGAGAAAGACACATCCGGAAAAACATCAGATGGCAAAAAAAAACCAGTCATCCAATAATGGCTGTGAATGAAGGGTACAAATCATAATATCTAATAATGGCTTTAGATGAATGTGAACAGAGACTACATTCAAGAATTGCTTTGAATGCAAAGAAGCCAGTCATCCAATAATGGCTTTGAACAAAAGGTATAAATCACAATATCTAATAACGACTTTAGATAAAGTGAACAAAGACTCTATCTGAAAAATATCAGAAAGAGAGACACATCCGGAAAAGCATTGGATGGTAAAGAAACCAGACATCCAATAACGGCTTTGAATGAAAGGTATAACTCACAATATCTAATAATGGTTTTAGATGAGTGTGAACAAAGACTACATTCAAGAATGGTATTGAATGCAAAGGAACCAATCACCCAATAATGGCTTTGGATTAAAGGTATAAATCATAATATCTAATAATAGCTTTAGATAAAAGTGGACAAAGATTACATTCAAGAATGGCATTGAATGCAAAGAAACCAGCCACCCAATAGTGGCTTTGAATGAAAGGTGTAAATCATAATATCTAATAATGGCTTTAGATGAGTGAACAAAGATTACATTCAAGAATGACATTGAATATAAAAAAAAACCAGTCATCCAATAATGGCTTTAGATGAAAGGTATAACTCATAATATCTGAGAAGGCATCAGATGAAAGTGAACAAGATAGAAATCCAAGAAAGCATTGGACAAAAGGAACCTTAGTATTCAAGACAGCATTGAATGAATGTGAACAAAGGTGAAATCCAAGAAAGCATTGGATGACTATGAACTTTTAGGAATGGCACTGAAAGTAAAGGTAGATCACTATATTCAGGAATGGTATCGAATGATAGTGAGAAAGACATCCAAGAACGACACTGAATGCAAAGGAGAAAACTCATCCAGGAATGACACTGAATGGACAAAAAAGACTTTCAGGAATGGCACTGAAAGATATCCAAGCAAATTTGATGAGGATTACAAAAGAGAGGCAAAACTTCCAGGAATATCACAGGGAGAAACAAGGGGAACAAGATATCCTGGAATGGCACTGGAGATCACAAGAGACAGACATCCAGGAATGGCACTGGAGATCACAAGAGACAGACATCCAGGAATGGCACTGGAGTGAGAGAATATAAAGATCCAGGAATAGCATTGGAATGAGAGAAGACCAACATCTATCAACAAAATTAGATGCGCAAGAGAATGATAACATTCAGGAATGACACTGAATGAAAAGGACAGGTAACGTTTTGGTAAGACGTGGATAACGACACGACCTCGGGAGAAATGCAAATGAGGATAAAATACTCATGTTATGCATATGGTATAAATTATGCAGATGATATATGATCAAATGCGAATGCAGATGTCGACGACATGGCTCGAATCTCTGGGAAGACAAGACTGGAAGACTGATTCCTCTACACGGAGATCACTGCCATTCTGCTTGGGACTAGAGATGCTTCTGCTGAACACATCTTTGCCACACTAATAAACTGTATCTAGTGATGATCCTTGTAAAGAAGGATGGAGAGCTGATTGGGGATTCTTCAAGTAAACTGCCCCAGATTAGCTGATTATTGTAGATGAGCTGATCATTGCTTCGGCTTGATTGATTCTGGAAATGACTGTTTCACGGTGCTCTTGGAAAGCTTGCCGTAGTTTGGGTCTTGAAAATGATTGTTTTACTGTACACTGGGAAAGCTTGCCCCAGTATGAGTCTTGAAAAATCTTATGTATAAACCGATTTTGAGAAGTCGCCATTAAACCTCAAATCTTGAACTGATTCTCAACGGGATATGGAAGGAACTTGCCCCTGATTGGATCACCGACCAAGTTTCTCAATTGTTTGAAAATTCCTTAAGAAGAAAGCTAGTTTGCAAACGAAAGTATTTGTACAAACATGGTAAATGCAAAGTTCATGCAACTTTTGAAATCAAAATCATTTTGAAAGAGGTGCAAAGTATATGGGATACTGGTCAGAACACGGTGGTTCAAGACATTAAAGTGAAACGTTTAAGCAAAGGGTGTAATACCCAAAATAGGTGACCTGCAAAGATCTTTTGGAGTCAGTTTACGCAACCTTGCTGTAGTATACTTTCAAAATAACCTTGCTTCATTTAGGTCTTTTGAGGGTTATAGCGTGGGCTGGGTCACGGTTTAAGAAACAAAGGATAAAGGCTCAAAGTTTATTTGTACCCACCCAATCTACGTGATGATCTCCAGTCCTATGCTCAGTTAACTCAAACTATGTACTCAGGTTCCCATAGGTTAGGAATTGCACTGATGGTAGTAATGATGGTTCACAAGTCAAAGGAGTCGAAAATGGCAGTCACTACTTCCTTACAAAATTGTTTGCCATTGAGGTCTTTCAGGATGAGGGATTTAAAGATTTCTTCTTTTTTTTTTGTCGAACAAACATTTTTTGTATAAGACAAGGTCATGAGCTTCCCATCTTTCTTAGCTTTTGCCTTGAAAGGGACTCGGCTCATTCTTTTGGTAAGGATTTCTTGACGATCCTTCTTCATTTATCACTTTGGGAACAACTTGTACTACACTTATTCATTTAATTAGGAAGAGTTGAAAGGTTGTGAACGTCTGCCTTAATGACTACGGTGAACCATCATTGGCGTTTGAACTTGAAAGACATCTTCGACACTTGTTTGTTGTACGCGAAGGAAAATTTATGAATGCAACCTTTTGTTGAAAGTCGTCTTGCATGAAGCTCTTGTAATTGAATGCACAATCCAGTTAACTGAGAACTACCCTGCCCCAGGTTAAGATTGCGGGTTTTTGTTTATAAAGAAAGAAACTCCTACTTCTAGGCTCAAAGGGGTTAACAAGGGGTTATCTTCCTTATTTCTCCAGTGTTTAGGGATTGAAACAATGCCTTACATCATCAGCAAAGTTTTGATTTGAAAGCATATCAACAGCAGTTATGAGTATTAAGTATCATCATCCTCCATCCAATCTTTGCATAATCAACAGAAAGTGGACACAAATTTTTTTTATTTTATTTTTCATGAAAGAGGAAGCAATAAGAAGTAAATAGCAAACACAAATGAATTGAATCAAAAGTTGCAGTGCTCATTTCATTAATTGTGAAAGTACAAACATAATTTGAAAGCAAACACCCATTACAAAATAAAGAAAGTGAAAACAACAAGAAACAAAGGCCTAGTGACTAATCAACACAAGGATGAGCTGTCCTGTCTGAAATACTGGCTTTTAGGAGGATATCATGCTGAAGTCGACTGAAGCTTCACTTGGCGTGCCCTGGCAGAGGATTCCTCTGAACATTGGGATTGTCCTTAAAGGAGAGGATTTTGTTCCTCATCAGCTCTTGTACTCTAGCCTTCAATGCAAAGCAACTTTCCAAGTTATGGCCTGCACCACCTTGATGGTATTCACAATGAAGATCAACCCTATAGCCGACTGGAAGAGGATTTAGAGGAGGAGGCAGAGGCCTTGTGGTAATCAAACCTTGTTGAACCAAACTAGGATAAAGTTCAGTGTAAGTCATGGGAATAGGATCAAATTGACCCCTATTACGATGATGGCTCTGTCCTACAGCCGGACGTTGGAAAGCTTGAGTGGGTCGTGGTGCAGCAACCACAGGAGTAACAGCAGCAACGGTAGGGTGAACAACATACTGAGGTCGGGGACGAGTGTCATACCCCAAATTTTGACCACTAAGATTTCACATCATTGTGAAAATCATCACCACAATATGGATGTACCTTTGTGCCTCATCAATCTCCTCAAGGAATTGTTGAGCATTCACTACTATCAAAATTAGGGTTTCAAGCCCTCTCAGAGCCTTAGACAAAGGATCAATCAAGGAATGACATGATCTTCAACTTGTCTAGCCTCTCAAGTAGCTACAAAGGATCAAGAGGACTCCCACTCCAAGGATTAAGCACAAGGCTGCTCCCTTCTAGGTGGATCAAGTCTCAAGATCGACAGTGTCACCAAATTAGGGTTTTGGTCGACCAGGGCCTCCAGATGGAAAAATTTCATCTGGGCACAAGCCAAGGATCCAAAACACAACCTAATATACTCCATGGAACCTCATGGACCCAATCATCCAGTCAATTTTGCCTCTGGGGATGCATTCATAAAAAATCAGGAATTAGGGTTTCTTGACCTAATTCACCCCTAAGTTGACTTTTAGGGCAAATCATGAGCCAAGACCTCAAAGGAGGATTTGAGGGTCTCTAATACACTACATTGATCCATTTTCAACAATGGATTGATCCAAGAAGCTTGAGCAACAAGCCTCAATTTCATCTGCACCACAGTTAGGGTTTTAAGGGAAAAAGTCAACTGTAACTTTGACTTTTAACCAGGACATGCTCCTAAGCCCTATGACATGCATCAATATACCCTATGACACCCATGGAACATGTCCATCAAGTTTGATTTAGGTCAAGGACATGATTTCCTGAAGAATTGCACAGTTTGGAATTCATCTGATAAAAAGTCAACTGTGCACAAAAGTCAACTTTGACTTTTTGAGATTTTTCACAAAAATGGATTTTTAACCCTAAAATGATGTTAATGTATGATTTGAATCATCATTCATCAAGAAAAATCAAGAAAAGTTGGATAACTTGTAAAAGGGGTAACCATAAAAACTTAGAAAATTTTCTAAGTTAAAAATAAAGTGGCTAGGGTACCAACTTTGGAGGGTCATAACTCCTAAACCACAAAGCCATTTTCTCCCATCCAAAGCTTGATTTGTAGATCTCATTTCCCTCTACAAAAACTTCAACTAGACCTAACTCCAATTCATTGTGGATTTTGAGCTATGAGTGAGCCAAAATGGCTGAAAACATGAAAGTACCACTTTTCCAACACTTAGAAAATTTTTTGTCCAAGACTGATTTTGTTGGAAACACCAAAACTTGTGGGGTTTTTTCACACAGTTACAAGCTGAATCAGTTCCAAAGATAAACGTCAATGTTGTTGCAAATGTTGCCAAGAATCCAAGCAACTCAATAGCATGAAACCAATCCACTTGTGCCAAGAATTATGGCTGCCACAACACATCATGTCAAGGCTGCCATTAAAAATCAGTTTGGGGGTTTTGTGCCATCCACGATTTCTGAGTCAAAAGGAGTGATCACTATGCCACATGCCTTCAATCTGATCATGAATCAACTGATTCAACTGATAGGGTTGAGTCAAAAAGCCAAGGAATCTTCCAACTTGAAATTCATCCACTTTGGCACATTTTGCCTTGAATTCAAAGGGGCATTAATGTGGAATAGTGCATTTTCAACAAAGCCACTATACTCAGTCAAGTTCTCTGATTAAACAACAATAAAAACATCTGAAGAATGTGATTTTGGTCAAGGCATAGCCCTGCTCTTGGGAATGGCTAGTTTGCCTTGCTTGAGAAGAAATCCTCCAAGCCAATCCATGCAAATGTGATCTGATCCAGCAGCCATTCATTATTCCTCCAAGACAAAAGTTGATCACCTATAAATAGAGGTTCCAATGGATCATTCAACTCACACCAAAGCCAGTTACAACACTGCTTTCTCTCATTCTTCCTTAAACCTCAAGTTTCTTGGTTTTTGAGTAACCACTATCGGGTTTTGAGTTGCAGCCTTAAGCAATCAATTCCAATTGCTCAAACACATCACATATGATGTATTTGAGGTGTCCAAACACTTAAACACTGACTGTAACACCTCAGGCTCAAAATCACCCTTCAACCAAGCCATTATGCCTCAAGTATGCAGGTGGTGGTCTCCAGCTTGATCCAAAGAGTTTCAAAGTGTTCCAAAGCTTGCAACACACTCCATAACATCCATTGAAGTTGTAGGGATCATCAATTCACAACTGGAACAAGGTTTGTACAGAGTTCCATTTCAGCTTGCATCAAGGTAAGCCTCAAAACTCCAACTCCATGATCCATGCATATTTCCTCGCATGATATTTTTGCCAATTGCTTGCCATCATATGTTGATTGTTTTCCCTCAAAAAATTTGATCATAGCACTCATAATCATGCCTACTCGATTGCTTTTGCAAAATTAGGGTTCATTCGGCCACAATGATATAATTTGCTATACACTGAAAATGAATGAAATTGGGTATTGCCATCTTCTTCCTTGTGAAAAAACGCATGAGTTTGGTGTTTGAATCATGTCAAATGGTTGAGAAATGAGAGAGATGGAGGGCTTGATGCACGAGCTAGAGGACGAAGATGGCCATGGCGCCATTTTCAGAAAATCCAACTAGTTTGATATATATTTTTCACTTGCCATGTTATTAATGAATGGGCATTGCGCCCCAGTGGTTGATCAGCTGGTTTGTATGTATTGGCAAGCGAAAGGTCTGGGGTTCGAATCCCCCTCGCCCCAGACCTTTTTTTTATCACTTTTTCCTATTTTCCTATTTTTCATATTATTTTGTTAATGATTTGAAAAATTAATAACTCACTCAATTTTAATTATTTTTGACTGATTCTTTTTGCAAAAAATCATAAAAATGTTGAAATATTCTATTCTAAAAAAAATTAGATTTATATTATGTATTTAATATAATTATGATTTTTGTGAATAAATTCATTTTTTATTTGTTTTTAAACATTTTAAAATGAACACCCATCTTGAAAAATCAAGACCAAATGAGTTTTAATATCTCTTGTGATTTATACCTCATTTTTCAAACCTTAAACAAAAATCACAAGTGGTTTATTCAAATCTATTTGGTATTTTTCATTGATTTTCTTTAAATATTTACTATTTAAAGATTAAAATTAGGGTTTCTTTGATTTTCACCCTCATCAAACAATTACACTTGGGCCTCTATTAGAGTGTAAGACCCAACCCTTTTTTTTTGTAAAATACAAACTATTTTTTGGGCCTCACTTATTGTATAAGTCCCACTGTATTTTCAAAAACCTCGGCGCGCTCGGTAATTCAAAAATCACACCTTGGGCCTCTCCTTGAGCTATAAGACCCATTCAAAATTTTTGGGACTCTAATAGAGTGTAAGACCCAATCCCCTTTTAACCAAAATCATCTTGGGCCTCACTTATTGTATAAGTCCCTTCGTGTTAAAAGAAAATCTTGGCGCGATCTCCATTTCAAACGAAAAAGACAACTGGGCCTACCCTCGTGTTATAAACCCCACTCTTTTTCTTTAAAAACTTTTTGGGCCTCTTGAGAGAGTGTAAGGCCCAACCCCCTTGTACAGAAAACATTTTGGGCCTCAGTCACTTGTATAAGTCCCTCTGTACAAATTCAAACAGTGCGCTCACTGATAAAACCCTGGGCCTTTCCCTGAGCTGTAAGCCCTAAATCTTTCTTTTTTAAAGCACTTTCTCCTTTGATTTTGAATATACTGTTGTTTTCAATCTTTCTTTGTTGAACAACTAACCAAACAGCATGGAAGCTCTATGTAACGCCCCAGTTTTGTTAGATTTATTTAATAGAGTAGATTTAATTGGTTTTGGTTTTATATTATTTTATTATTGACTTTTATTTGGCAATATATTATTTTTCATTGTTGTTGATGTTTTATCGCATTTTGAGAGCGTTTGAGAGATATTTGAGCTGAGGGGTATTTTGGTCTTTTTGGGGGGTAGATATTTTCATAAAAAGAGAGAAAAGCGAGAAAAATAGAAAAGAAGAGAAAAAGAGAAAGAAAGAAGAACAAGAGAAGAAAAAAGAAAAGAAAAGATTGGAAAAGCTAGGAAATCGTCAAGACAACTCTAGGAATCGAATTTAATCGGGTAAGGGTGTGAAATATTATTATCTTATCCATGTGTATGATTATGTATGTGTGTGTTTGAATTGTTTCGATTCTTTTAGAGATATATGTGGTTAGGTCGAATTGGACAAAGTCGATAAAAACCGATGTTTTCATTGTTAGAATTCGAAATAAGTTACGTAGTCGTATCGAGTAAGGTTAGGTCGTCGTATAGCGTGCTTTTTATTCGATTTGGTGATATTTGAAAATTTTGGTTTTTGAAAGGTTGAAATTTAATCGAAAAATCGAACGTCGTAGAAATTTTGTTTATGTGTTCTAAATTGTTCTTATGTTTTTGGTGGTTGCGCGTATATGTTTGTTTCGGTGAAAATGTTCGATTTAGTCGAGTTTTCGGGTATTTCGGAAAAATTACAGCAAGGGTGTAATTTGAGAAATATGGTTTTTGAGAAAAACAGAGTTAGGCATCGATACATAACAGCCATGTATCAATACAAAATGGTTTATGTATTGATACATAACCCTTATGCATCGATACATACTGTAGAATTTTAAGAAAACAGAATATTCACTACAGCATGCGTCGACACATGCGTGCTATGTATCAATACATGTTGTCTTTTTGCATCGATACATAAGCCTATGTATTGATACATACTGAGTTGTACCAGAAAATTCTGGTTTTTCGGGGAAACTTCGGAAATTCATATCTTCTAAACCGTAAGTCGGTTTTGATCCCCGTTCGAAGCGTTGGAAAGCTAATGAGATGTTCTTTCTAGGAAAAATGGTTTTGAGGTCAGAACCTGGTTCAATTAGAGCATTATTTTCAAACCGTATCGTAGTGTCAGGCCTCCGGTTTATGTTTTTGCGTTATTTTGAAATATCCATATCTTTTGCGTTGTTTATCCGATTGAAGTGTTCTTTATATGGATGGGAAGCTAAAAATATGTTCTATGATTTGGTGAAGAAAAATATTATTTTTAGCCGACTTTTAACCGACTTTTCTGGTAAACCGTAAATCGAATTGTTTGGTTATTTGTGAAAACGTTCGGTTGCCGTTTGGTACAATTGATGTGAATGTATGTGGATTGTGTGTGATGAATGCATGACTATATTTTGAATATGTATGCATGTCAAGAGTGTCATGAGTCATGTTGTATGTGAAGCATCATGATGTGCATTCTTGCATTGTGGGGATCTAAGATGAATCCGTTGTAACGTCGTAAGCCTTTTGAGAGGTGGGGGCGATGATTACAAACGATTGTAAGCCTTTTGAGAGGTGGGAGCAATCAGATTGTAAGCCTTTTGAGAGGTGGGGGCAATCCATAAACATTTTAAGCCTTTTGAGAGGTGGTAGCAATGGGTGAACATCGTATGCCCGACGGGGAGTTACACTAAGTAACGAGCGATGGTTCCAATAAGTTCTTCAATTGAACTTGAGATGAAATGAGTCGGTACCGCATTGCATTTGCATAGAGTCGTGAGTCGGTCTCTATGATTTGCATTGGTCATCCTTGTTTTTGTGCATGGATGAATGAACATGAATATATGTGTTTATGTTGAATGATAAGCATTGTGACGAATATGCTTGGTTTTGTATATATATATATATATATATACACACACACACACACACATATATATATATATATATATATATATATATATATATATATATATATATATATATATATATATATATATATGCCTTGCGATGTATATTGAATGAGATGTGATGAATTGTGATAAGAATTGTATCGTTGTAATGATGCATTGAAGAATGAATATAATATGTATGTTTATGTGGAATGGTAGAATGGTGAGAATGTGTTATGTGTATACTTTTGTGCTGAGATATATGATTATATGCATTGTTATTATGATAATATTTCTCACCCTTCTGCTGTTTTATAATGCTCTATGAGGCATTGCAGATTAGAGTTGCAGGAGGTCTTTTTGTGAAGATTAGTCCTCCGTTCTGTTGTCGGTCTTGGTGTCTGCTCTGATACGTAGCACGGGAGTCGGGGAAACGATTATGTTATTTATGTATATAATTGTTGAATATATTTGGTATTACCTTTATATGGAAAAGTTTCCCAATTGAGGGTAATCTATTTTATGCTATGTATCAAATTTATGAGCAGGGATGATGTTTTGTTTATTTAAATGTGGCATTCCTGTTCCTGTCGGAAAAATAAATTTTTAGTTACTCTGATTTTATTTATGTATTATTTATTCGCGATGGGAATTGGGGTGTTACATTAGTGGTATCAGAGCAGGTCGGTCCGTCCGGCCAAGTTGTTGAGTCAGTTGGTGTGACAGTTGAATACTGTCGATGTTGTTGGTTGTCCCTTAGTACGTGATATGTGTGTGGAGCACTGTCGGTACTTTCTGGTTTCCTAATCTTTTGTCTTCAGGTGTTAGAATGAGATAAGTGGGGGAGAAGCTGGTACTTCTCCAAGTTGCTTCAGTTGTGGAGTGTTGGCTCAGTGTGCCGTTGGTTGCAAGAGTGTAAGTGTTGTTTGGACAGTGTGGTTCCCAGTTCTGGAGGGAATGCGGAGGTAAGGTTTATGTCAACTAAGGATTTGTGCCTTAGGTAGTTTTGTGCGCAGGATGTAAGGAATGCTATTATAGTTTGGTAAAGACGGTTTATGCCTCATCATGATTGTCGGCTGTCTATTGACAAATTGAGGAACTGATCACCCTTAATCTCTTGTTGATAGTAGACGAAAATTATGTTGGATGGAATAAATGTGTCTTTTCGGCTTTGATAGTGTGTGTAATGAATTGTTTGGGATTTGAATTGTGTTGGTTTGGTAAAGTTGGATTTTGAGGTGTGGAAACCATGGAAGTACAGCAGAAAATTCTGGTTCTGGTGAGATTCGCCAGGCGAATTGGGAATTCGCCAGGCGGATTAGGTCTCGCCAATAGTTCGCCAGGCGAGGTGCTGGCGAAGGGGGATTCGCCAGGCGAAATCGAAAGTCGCCAGGCGGATCTGGCTGTTTTCCAATAATTGACTTTCCTTCAAAAATTCATATCTTTTGACTCGGGTGTCCGATTTAAGCGTTCTTTATGTCGATATGAAGCTAAGAAAGTGTTCTATACTGTGGAAAGTGAAATTATTGTTTATGAGACGGATTGGAGGTTTTGATGTGTTGGTCCAGTGGGAAGTCATTGAGAGAGAACGATTGGGTATCGTTAATGGTTGTTCTCAGAGAGTAGAGTGTGAACTCAAAATTTGACGAGGGTGAAGATTTGAGGTTTGGATCTGCTAAGTAAGTAGAAAACTCTTAGTAGATGGGACTAAGATGTTTGTTTGGTCTGTGACGATAGTGTTCTGGAAATTGGCAGGAAGTCACGGTTATGGGCCGTCAGTTGTGCATGGTTTTTGGATGTGTTTTTGGATGGAACATTAAGGTGTTGTCTTAGAGAGCTCCAGCTTTGATAGTAACAAAAAGGGAATGATGGTTGAATGGAATAACAAGTATGAGATGTACGATGGTATTGAGACTATGGAAAGAAAAACTTAGAGTTCTGGAGAGGTTTGGAGATTTTGGAATTTTAGAGCATTAATGGGAATTTTGAGAAAACCTTAAGTGTGGATGTAGTATTTGGGAGTTCCTTTGGGATGGTCGTTGCTACATGTTAGAATTTATGGAATTTGGACTGTTAAGCGAAGAAATTGTGTATGGATTACGGGCAGTTTTATAAGGTAACGATTGAGAATGAGTGTCCATTTTCATGAAAAAAAAACTGGAATGGTTTGGTTGAGTTTGAGTGGAATCACAATTGTTTGGAATGTGTGATAAGAATGGTGAATTGTATGAGTTGGGGCTTTGATCGATTTTATGTGACTGGTTATGTTTGTTATCATCGGAATAGGTTGTTATTCACTCGATTAAGCTTGTATGTAAGTCTGGACAAGTTTGGATGAGGGTTGGGCATTACAATGCTCAGTGATGTTATTCGGTGTTAGTAATGCGTCTGTAAGGGTTATGGAGTAGATGAATCGTATCTTCCATATTTATTTGGATAAGTTCGTAATGGTTTTGATTGAGGATATTCGGATCTGTTATAAACTCAGAGGAAGAACAGGTAGAGTGTTTGAGAATTGGATTACAAGTGGTGAAAAGAGACGAAGTTTTATGCTAAGTTATTCAAGTGAGAATTTTGGTTGAAAAGGTTAGTTTTCTTGGATATGTTATTTCTGATGATGGTATTTGTTGTAGATTCATCGGAAGTAGATGCGGTTCTACAATGAGGGGTTCCGAAGTTGGTTGAGGAGATTAGAAATTTTTGGGCTCAGTTGGTTGTTACTGCAGACTATGGAAGACTTTACTAAGTTCGTACTTCGGTTATCTCAGTTGACTTGCGAAGGGTGAGTCATTTGCTTTGGATGTTCGTTGTGAGTAAGTATTGGTGAGCTGAAGTAGAAGTTGTCTACGGCTCTAGTTTTGATTCTGTGTGATCCTAATAAACCGGTTGTGAGGTGTCTCTGATGAGTTTAGTCTATGTGCTAATGCAAGAGAGTAAAGTCGTGGTTTATGCTTTATGACATTTGAGGATTCATAAAAGGATCTATACTATTTTGTATTTGGAATTGGTTGCGGTTGTATTGTTTTGGGAAATTTGAAGGTGTTATCTTTATGGTTCTAGGCTCGACGTGTTTGGTGATCACAAGAGTTTAGAGTACTTGTTTGGTCTGAAAGAATAGAGTATGAGACAACAAGGAGGGTTGGAATTCGTGATGAGTTATGAATTTGGCTTAGATTATCCTTCGGGAAAAGCTAAGGTTGTGCCTGAAAAGTTAAGTCGAAAGTTGTTATGCATGTCTGTTTTGATGGTCAGAGAATTGAAATGATTTGAGCAGTTCTGAGACTTGTGTCTGGTGTATGAGGTAACACAGTAGAGTGTGAGGTTGGGTATATTAACAGTGAATAGTGATTTTGGTGAACATGAGGAAGAGTTACACTTTGGACGTAAGATTGGTAGTTTTGGTGGTTACGAGTAATCAAAGTGCGCAGCGCAAGCGTGAGGTGGCACATATTGTATGTACGTGTGGGACTTGTAAGAGTTCATAGGTTGAACATTGAGAACATGTAGGAATGGTGAGACTATTGGACGTTTCAGAATAGAAGTGTTAGGTGAAAGGTTTGAATATTATTCATGGGCTACTATGTAAATGGATGTTTTGATTGTATGTTCGATTGGTGAATCGTAGCATTGTTGTGGTATGGTTGTGTGACAAGGATGTTGGTGTTCTGGTTTTGTTGATGTTGTTGAGACCTTGTGGTGTCGTGGAAATTTATGTTCTTGTTTGTGTTGTTGCCTCGTTTCCATGGTGATGGTTCGAGAGTGTGTAGCTAATTTCTGTGTGGGGAATTAGGGGAGTGTTACCTAGGGTAGGGTAACGATCTTGTTGTGTTTCGGTTCTAGAGTGAACCCGTGTGTTGGTATCTTGGCTTTCTTTGAGTCGTGAGTTTGTCGTCAAGTGCATTGTATGGGCTTTGCATCTTGCAGTTGTAGTTGTCGTCGTTGTCGTTTCGTTGTGGTAGTTAGCAACGTGGATTGTCAGTTGTGTTATTCGTGGTGTGCCTTTTGTTGGCATGTTGGTTTGTTAGTCGGATGCGAGAGTCGTATCCGGAGTTGTTCGTATCGGTTAGATTTTCGAGGACGAAAATGTCTAAGTGGGGGAGAATTGTAATGCCCCAGTTTTGTTAGATTTATTTAATAGAGTAGATTTAATTGGTTTTGGTTTTATATTATTTTATTATTGACTTTTATTTGGAAATATATTATTTTTCATTGTTGTTGATGTTTTATTGTATTTTGAGAGCGTTTGAGAGATATTTGAGCTGAGGGGTATTTTGGTCTTTTTGGGGGGTAGATATTTTCATAAAAAGAGAGAAAAGAGAGAAAAATAGAAAAGAAGAGAAAAAGAGAAAGAAAGAAGAACAATAGAAGAAAAAAGAGAAGAAAAGATTGGAAAAGCTAGGAAATCGTCAAGACAACTCTAGGAATCGAATTTAATCGGGTAAGGGTGTGAAATATTATTATCTTATCCATGTGTATGATTATGTATGTGTGTGTTTGAATTGTTTCGATTGTTTTAGAGATATATGTGGTTAGGTCGAATTGGACAAAGTCGATAAAAACCGATGTTTTCACGGTTAGAATTCGAAATAAGTTACGTAGTCGTATCGAGTAAGGTTAGGTCGTCGTATAGCGTGCTTTTTATTCGATTTGGTGATGTTTGAAAATTCTGGTTTTTGAAAGGTTGAAATTTAATCGAAAAATCGAACGTCGTAGAAATTTCGTTTATGTGTTCTAAATTGTTCTTATGTATTTGGTGGTTGCGCGTATATGTTTGTTTCGGTGAAAATGTTCGATTTAGTCGAGTTTTCGGGTATTTCGGAAAAATTACAGCAAGGGTGTAATTTGAGAAATCTGGTTTTTGAGAAAAACAGAGTTATGCATCGATACATAACAGCCATGTATCAATACAAAATGGTTTATGTATTGATACATAACCCTTATGCATCGATACATACTGTAGAATTTTAAGAAAACAGAATGTTCACTACAGCATGCGTCGACACATGCGTGCTATGTGTCAATACATGTTGCCTTTTTGCATCGATACATAAGCCTATGTATTGATACATACTGAGTTGTACCAGAAAATTCTGGTTTTTCGGGGAAACTTCGGAAATTCATATCTTTTAAACCGTAAGTCGGTTTTGATCCCCGTTCGAAGCGTTGGAAAGATAATGAGATGTTCTTTCTAGGAAAAACGGTTTTGAGGTCTGAACCTGGTTCAATTAGAGCAGTATTTTCAAACCGTATCGTAGTGTCAGGCCACCGGTTTATGTTTTTGCGTTATTTTGAAATATCAATATCTTTTGCGTTGTTTATCCGATTGAAGTGTTCTTTATATGGATGGGAAGCTAAAAATATGTTCTATGATTTGGTGAAGAAAAATATTATTTTTAGCCGACTTTTAACCGACTTTTCTGGTAAACCGTAAATCGAATTGTTTGGTTATTTGTGAAAACGTTCGGTTGCCGTTTGGCACAATTGATGTGAATGTATGTGGATTGTGTGTGATGAATGCATGACTATATTGTGAATATGTATGCATGTCAAGAGTGTCATGAGTCATGTTGTATGTGAAGCATCATGATGTGCATTCTTGCATTGTGGGGTTCTAAGATGAATCCGTTGTAACGTCGTAAGCCTTTTGAGAGGTGGGGGCGATGATTACAAACGATTGTAAGCCTTTTGAGAGGTGGGAGCAATCAGATTGTAAGCCTTTTGAGAGGTGGGGGCAATCCATAAACATTGTAAGCCTTTTGAGAGGTGGTAGCAATGGGTGAACATCGTATGCCCGACGGGGAGTTACACTAAGTAACGAGCGATGGTTCCAATAAGTTCTTCAATTGAACTTGAGATGAAATGAGTCGGTACCGCATTGCATTTGCATAGAGTCGTGAGTCGGTCTCTATGATTTGCATTGGTCATCCTTGTTTTTGTGCATGGATGAATGAACATGAATATATGTGTTTATGTTGAATGATAAGCATTGTGACGAATATGCTTGGTTTTGTATATATATATATATATATATATATATGCCTTGCGATGTATATTGAATGAGATGTGATGAATTGTGATAAGAATTGTATCGTTGTAATGATGCATTGAAGAATGAATATAATATGTATGTTTATGTGGAATGGTAGAATGGTGAGAATGTGTTATGTGTATACTTTTGTGCTGAGATATATGATTATATGCATTGTTATTATGATAATATTTCGCACCCTTCTGCTGTTTTATAATGCTCTATGAGGCATTGCAGATTAGACTTGCAGGAGGTCTTTTTGTGAAGATTAGTCCTCCGTTCTGTTGTCGGTCTTGGTGTCTGCTCTGATACGTAGCACGGGAGTCGGGGAAATGATTATGTTATTTATGTATATAATTGTTGAATATATTTGGTATTACCTTTATATGGAAAAGTTTCCCAATTGAGGGTAATCTATTTTATGCTATGTATCAAATTTATGAGCAGGGATGATGTTTTGTTTATTTAAATGTGGCATTCCTGTTCCTGTTGGAAAAATAAATTTTTAGTTACTCTGATTTTATTTATGTATTATTTATTCGCGATGGGAATTGGGGTGTTACACTCTACAACCGAGTAAGTGGTTATTGCTTTCATTTACCGCTTTCATATACATATAACTGTATTGTGGGGCTGTTTCACTGTAAGTCTTCTTTCATAAACTCATATCAACCGTGTAATAATAGTATAGATATTTCGAGTTTCCCCAAAAACTACGTCTAGAACTAGGTGACGTCGTTTCGTTTATTCGTAGAAATAGACAACTAGATCCCCAATAGGATCACCAGATACAGTCTTCTCTTCGGCTGTTCTCATTAGGAATTGTCAAGAAACTCTACTCCCAGAGATGAATGTATTCTCCGTGAATGGCGTCTTTGAGTTTCTTCCAAATTCTCGAACTTTCCTGGCTTGATCTATTCCTTGTGAATAGCCTGTCTTGAACTTCTTGGGGTTTGGGGACCCACGGGCTTCTTAAAAGCATCGGCCTCCTCTTGGGCATCGTACAAGGACCCACAGGCTTCCTAAAAGCAACCCCGCCTCCTCTTGGGCTTAGTACAAGGACCCATCGGCTTCTTAGAAGTATTCACAGCCTCCTCTTAGGCTTCGTATAATGATTCTTCCTCCGAGAATGATAGCCTCCTCTTGGAAATCGTACAAGGACCGATCGGCTTCTTAAAAGTTTCCAGCCTCCTCTTGGGCTTCGTACAAATTGTCCCGACGACCTCCTAGAGGTATAGGAATAGAAATTAGTCATCTGCATATAACAGTCCTTTCAAAGAGTCTACTACTGTTTCTCAAAGCATAGTACAAAAGATGAAACTCTAGACACGGACAGTCTAATCTCCTTGAGTTTTCCAGACATTCTCAAGTGACCCCTTCGTTAAATAGGAAGAAAACCCATAGACTCGAACAGTCTCAATACCCTTCGGATGTCCCACTTCCTTGAAGAACAGGAATAACCCGGATCCTCGAATCAAATCCTCGAGTACAACGTTGCTCTTATAAGAACTGATTTTCTCTTTAAATCAGCATACTGGACCTGTCACTCAACTGAAACAATAACCATAGCCTCCTCTTAGGCTTTGTATACTGATCCTTCTCCAGTTACAATAGCCTCTCTCTTGGGCTTTATACAATGATTCTCCCCAGCGGAGTCAAACGACGTTTAGCCTCTATCTCGGGCTTTATACGAGATACAAAAAGGTTCTTATTGAGCCAAACAAATGTTAGACTCCATCTCGGGCTTCGTACGAGATACAAAAAACTCTCTTGTTGAGTCAAATAGCCTCCATCTCGGGCTTTATACGAGATACCAAAAGACTCCATCGTCAAGTCAAAACCTTTTGGCCTCTCTCTCGGGCTTTGTACGAGACACATATCAGCCTCCTCTTAGGCTTTGTATAAGAAAACCACTGGTTGATCCAATCAACCTTTTAGCATCAAAGCTGTGCCTCGTTCACAGTACACAAACATCAACAACTCCTTCCCCTCCATTTAATCGCTGTAAGCGGCAAGCCTCTGGATCATCTACATCCATGCCACTGTCCCTCTTTTAGCATGAGAAATTCCTAAGGAAAGATAGCATTGCTCTACACTGAGTTAAAGTCTTCTCCTTCAGGTTAAAATCCCCTATAAAGGAAATTATGGCATTGCCGGATTCACACCTCCCGGTTAAAGTAATTCTCCTTTATAAACAGTTGTGACATACAACCCCCTCTTTAGAGATGACAAATTCTCTCTAAAGTCAACACCCTTTTAGCTTCATATCTTAGGCTTTGAACAAGATACAAATAGACTCTTCAGCTTCACATCTTGGGCTTTGAACAAGATACAAATCACCTTTCGCTTCATGTCTTGGGCTTTGAACGTGACACCAAAACAACCATTTCCTCGCATAGAATAGGAGGAACTACGATCGCTCTGATTTCCCTGTTTCGGTAAACGGGAATACGTAGGCATAAGATTGAAAGAAAAATCTTAGCGAGCACACTAAACAAAAACCCAAAATCCCATATGTCCTAATCTGAAGCAGTATCCTAACAAAATCCCAGAGAGAAATCAGTATTGGCGAAAATACAAATAACCAGTACAAAGGCCCCCCCACATTGATAGCATTCGTAACCTAACAGACCGCTGTTTAAACTCAGTATGTAAAGCAGGGTTAATTGGAGAATCTATTTCCCTTCCTTATTCAGCTCACAATAGGATAAAAAATGAATCGACCTGTAGTTAAAACTCAACCGCACAGAGCGACCACGCTTAAGAACCACGTCCAAAATCGCTCGCTACAGAAAAGTGGCGCCCACCGTGGGGCCAATTTCTAAACCTTTTTTCTCTTCACTTATGTGAAAACCACAGATTGGGGCTCCGCCGGGGAACCCATTTTCTGTCAGGAACTTAGGATTCATAGCTTTAAAGGTCTAGGATGTTTAGGACAAATATATATACTGGTTTTCCTAATTGCTATACCTGTTTATTTTTCTGCTAATGGGAGTGCGTGTGATGCCGCATGTGGAAAGATTGAGTATACACTTAAGATAAGTGATGGCGACGAGGTCGACCATCAACCTCAGTGGAGGCTGACCAATGCAATCCATTCTCTCATCTAGACAATGGGCCGATTGTGATGTCTGAGAAGCTGAGGAGCCAAACCCTTTTGTAGTGCGGAAACTATCGGGAATAGTTGTTACGCGATACTACCCTCATTTGAGGCTGGTGATCTATTCTCGGTGAATGGCACTTACTCTAAGATCGCTCTACAACTCGCTGGCGATCCGCTTGTTGTTTTGCTTTCTTGGGAGGAGCTGATGATAATGAGTACAGGTACAAAAATCACCTTAGTATAAACCTTTGGGGATGGGTAGAGCCTTGACTTCATGACAACGACCCTTTGACCCCATGTTTTTCCTATGTTTTTGTGTGCTGCATTCATGCATTCATTTAAAAAACATTAAAACAAAAAAAAATTCTCTTCTAGTCTCTCCGTTTTTCAAATTAAACTAAGACTGTGATTGCAAATATCAGAGAAAAGGATTGCGATAATGGATTTTGGTAGAATGAGAACTCATAAGTATACCTTTAAGGTTCCAAAGCTGGAGGATTTGAGAAGGTTAGCGAGGATGATCACAAACCAAGAGGCTTTTGTAATACCTCAAAATTTGCCCACTTGTTTTACCTTTTACTGGCTTATGTTTCATTGCATCGCATTTAGATCTTGTGTGCATCTCATAGCATACCTATTGCATAAGGGCATGTGATCAGTGGCCTGCAAGGTGTTGGTCATTCAAAGCAAGGGTCTTCAAATAAGTCTCAAGGATCCCTTAAGCCATATATTATCACACTTTGATCCACAAGGCATGGGAAGAGAAGAATTCATCAAGAAGATTGGGCAGTGTATCATTTCCTACACAAGGCAGTCAAAATTTGGGATTTGACCCCTAAATGGGCAAGCTCTTTGAGTTTTTATCATCTCCAAATGGCATATCTCATCTTTGTTAGACGGGATGTACCTCATATTCAGAGGAATTTGGATTTGGAGGATGTGCTATTTCCTCCTAACCAGATGATACAAGATTAGGGTTTTGACATAAAGTCAGTGTATTTCTGATTTCTTGGACAAAACTTGATCTCATGGCATTCCTTGTGTTTCTAAGCATATATTCATGGAAAATTGCTAATCAATTGGTTTCAGAAGGGTTTCAATTGATCAGTTGCTTGATAATCAAGAAATTGGGGAAAAAAGTCAACTGTGCAGTGAAAAAGTCAACTCTTGACTTTCTGAGGTCAAATTCATGAAATTCATGTCATATATGTTCAATGGACAAAATTTGATCAAGGAATGATGGAGGAATAATGAAAAATCAAGAAATTACAAAACTGCCAAAAATAGAAATTTTGAGGTTTCCAAAAATAGTAAGTTTTGGCCATTTTAGCACCTCTCTTTGAGTCAGGCTTTCTCAATTTTAAAGCATCAAATCAAAAATCCACCAGGCCACAACAAATGATCTTGTTTCAAGCTTCAAATCCATATAAAGAAATCTTCCATCGGATCAAAATTGAGGGAGTTATGATCCGTTAAAGTTTGACAAAACTAGGTCAAAATCCAAGTCATGGCAAGGCAAGTGCAAGCCCATGCGCCATAATTTTGTCGAACACTTGGTGTTCCAAATGTCTAGCCACTTTTATCAATGATGGAAGCTCCAAAATAAAAAATGTTGAACATCAAAGTTGTTCATCTCAATGTCCTCTTCAACTTTGATGTTGGACATTTTTCCATTTGAGCAAGTTATGATAGGGCTATGATGGTCCCAAGTTGATGTGTTCATGCTGAATTTTCCAAGTCAGATTGCCATGCCACCCTACCAACCTGCCAAGCCCATGCACCAGTTCTGAACCATGATGTTTGGAGTCATTTTACACTATCCTACAAGCCTCTATTCAATTCAATTTCAACATCAAAATTATTCTCCTATATCTACTCTTTCATTTGCCACAAAAATTACACATTTCCATTCATTAAAGTGAGAGAATTTCATCACCAAACTTCCTTATTTTAATTGATATTAAGCTGCTTTAAAACGAGAAAAAGTAACATTTGTTGTTGTGGCTAATTCAAGTATTCACATACATGCTACACATCAGTCCACATTCCATTTTATTAAACTAAAAATTTCCTTACATCATCACCATCCATTTTAAACCTCACCATACACTCCACAAACTCACCCACACCATAGCAAACCTTCCCAACTCACCTCTAACTGTCATGACTCAGTTAGTTAGAGTCCACTCAGTTAACTTCACACCAACTCACTTAACCAACTCAGTTTACCATGGTTAAACACACTTAACCCTAACTATATAAACAAATTTACACACAATTTCAAGTCTCTCTCTCATTTTTCCATTTTTCTGAAATTCTTCTCAATCTTTCTCTCCACTTTCTCTTTAATCTCACACATTTCTCACACTTTTCATCATAATTTCTCAAGAAATCTCAACTTTCTCTCTCACTCTCAAGAGTTCAGATTCAGATTTCTCTCTCGTTTCTTCATCATTTTCGAAGATTTTTGGAGCAACATCATCTCCATAACCTCCTCTTTCTACTGTATGCATTAGATTCGCTTGAATCCACCATCGAAAAATCTCAAGTTTCACTCATCACTTCCAATTTCTACTCCAAGCAAGTATTGGATCTGGTTTTCGCCTTTATTTGGCTCAAAGTGTTGATTTGAAGATCTTGTAAGGAGTTCTTGGATTTCTAAAACAAAAAAATTACATCTCACAAGGTTAGAGATCTTGAAACTTTTCCTTTAGTTCATCATAATTTTAGAGATTTACAATGTGAAATTAGTTATCATGCATTGCATCTGGAAGTCCTGAAATGATGGCACACCACTGTTTGTTTAATTTGAAGTTTATGTGATTTTGTGATTTTTGTGAAATTCATATTGAATGTGTCACTTTCGTGCCATTTTTCTTGATGTTAGAATGATCTTTTGGTGATTTAATTGGTATATTCATGATCTATGAAGTTTGGGCTTCAGTTTGGTATCTTACTTTGTTAATTTTCATTAAGATTTGATGAAGTTATGTGAGGTAGAAAATTGAAAAAAAATCTGCGTTTTCATGTTGTTGTGTGAGTTTTATTATCCTTTGCATGAATTAATGATGAGAAAATGAGGTGGCTGCATTTTATTGGGTAAGTTCTTGCTTTTAATGATTAGTTTACAATGATTAATGAATGATGAGTGGTTGATTGGAGAGAGAGAGAGGGCGTGTGGCGAGTTCTGGTTGGTGGAGCAAATGTACTTTGCGGCTAGCCAATGGAGGAGCTACACCGCATTAATGATCCATGGGCTTCTCATGTGACACAAGTTTTGGTCCATTTAGACGGACGCGTGTGGGAGGGTGTACACTAGGTTGTGTGAGCTTGCATCATGAGCCGTTGGTTTGGAAATATTGGATTGATCGTGTGGTTTGATGGGAAGTTCTATGGCATTGAAAATACACCGCCACTACACCTGATTGTGCGCTTTATGGACTGGACAAAACCTTTTTTCGCACCCCCTCTTAAAAGCCCAAGCCATTTTTAAACTACAATATTACTTTTCCAGCACCCCTCCCCCCCCCCCTCCCCATTCTAATTCCATTTGCATTTTAATTCTTTCCATATAGTTTCAATTTTATTTTAATAAAAATACTAAAATTCATTAGAAAATTCTGAAATAATTTACACGTGTTCTTAACACATTTATATAATTTTTCATCATTTTTAATTATGATTTTACTAATTTTAGATCATATTTTCGTAATTTCCTTTCAATTTCTTTTTTGATTGATCTTCTTTATGATACTCAAACTTGCACATTTTCTTTCTCCCATCTCACATAATGTTTTTCATCCGTTCCTTTTGCATTGGTTAGATAACATACTGAAGTGTCTAAAAATATTTTTCCTTTATTTTTAAATTCATCTTATAGGATGTTTGTATGATCATCTTTACACTTCTTTTGATGGCATTTCAATATGACTTTGTGCATGTCTTTGTGACACTTTTATCTTGAATTTTGGTCTGAGTTTTTAATATGTGTTTAGCCTCTGACTTAGGATGTTTAGGACTTGTTTTTACAATTTCCTCATGTGCTTTAATATTTGTTCAATGCCTTGCCTTTGAAGCTACTTAGGTGCACTTTATTTCTCTTCCTTTTAACATGTTGTGATAAGGCACTTGTGCCATCCATTTTATGATTGCCTTGTGTGATATTATAGGTCACCTTTGTTGCATTATAAGTCACTTATGTTTGCATTTAAATTTGGTATGAGTTTGTGTATTTTAATGTGAATTTTGACTTGTTTTCATCTCTCACTTCCTCTTATGCTATAGGTGATTCATGTTTGCATTTTTGTGTACCATCTCCTTCATACCATTTGCATCTCATGTATAATATGCTACTACCCATGTTCATTCATTAACCATTTCACATGTTATGCATTTATAATATGTCATTTTGTGCATTTAATTGAACATGTTTCTCTTATTCTCACTTCTACTTCATCTTATCTCCTCCACTTGCACTCTTCTATTCTTGAATTACATGATGGTTCATATGCTCTATAAGACCTTTGTCAATTGAATGTAATTCTGACCTTGACCTTTCATGAAGCATAAATGCATGATCACTTTGCATTTCCATCCCTTCTTCATCTATTTCTTCTATGGTTCACTTCTTTAATGTTTAGGACATTACTTGTACATAGTTGATTTGTGTTTGATGTCTTAACATTAGAGAGGACTCTTATTGTTTAGATTCTGACCTTGATTAGTTTGTATCTCTTAGGATCCTATTTCCTTGATTCTTAATTGATTTGATCATCACTTGTTGTTTCTTCCTTTATTTCATACTTGCAAATATTGTGAACTAACTTTTTCATGTAGGTGTATGGTCAGTAAGTGTGGGGACATAGTTCCATCTACACTCCTCTCCCTCATCTTCTCTTATTTCATTTAAATAATTCAAGTTGTAATTTTGATAAGCATTGACATGCTTTCCTTGCATAACTTCTTCTTCATCCCTCTTTAAGATCAACTTAACTTCCATTTTGGAAGTAAGTTACTTCTTTTGCTCTTCTTCTTCTTTCTTTTAGAAGTAGGTTTCTTAAACCTCATTAACCATAGGATCCCCAAGCATGGTAACACTAGGGTGTGTCTTAGTCTCCCCTTAGTTTTCACCTTTACCCCTCTTTTGAGTCACTTCTTCTCTTCTCATAATAAAAGTAAAAAAACACTTAATAAAGGCATAACAAATATTGTATTTAGGCCTTTCATGTGGGAACAAGGAGGTGAGGGGTCTTCTCTCATTTCTTTGGGAATGTTTAGTGTACGTCCCGTCTTGGGTCGATATGCTAGGCATTCGATCCTACATGAGGGACTTAAATACAATATGCGTTACAAAACACACATAATAAAAAACACTTCTTTCTAAAAGACACAAACAAACAATAACGTCTTTCCTTCGGGAATTCTTTCCTCATATTACTCACTCTCGATGTAAGAACGTGCTTCTCCTCATTCTCTCGCAAGACGGTAACGCCTAAGTCTCCATACAGTGAGCCGCAACACCTGAGCTAGAACATTATCCGTTCCTTAAAAAAAACACAAACAATCCATCCCTAGTGAGGGGAACTACGTCGCTCTGATTCTCATGCTCCCGATGAGATATGTAGGCAGTGGGGTAGGGCCCATTCGAGCACTTCTTTTATTTTCCCTACATTTGTTTCTCTTTCCCTCTCCTTTCCTTTTCCAGTTCTCCAGCTAGCAGTTTCTCTTCCAGTATCCTTTTCTTACACCCTTTGATTGAAGCAGCAAGCGTGGATCCCATCGGGTACGATGGATGCAAGGGGGTGCTAATACCTTCCCTTCGCGTAACCGACTCCCGAACCCAGATCTTTTGGTCGCAAGACCATGCTCTTTCCTTTCCTCAAGTTTACGCAGTGTTTCCTTTCCCTCTCTTGGGATAAATACACATTGTTGGCGACTCTGTTTCGGTGCCACTTTCACGTTTGTACCTGGATGAAAATCCCGGGAGCGACAGCTTTCAGAGCCAAGCACGGAGGTTTGCTACCACTATTAAGAGTCCATGTGATTGAGGGAATCATGGATGCGCTCATTCAGTTTTACGATCCGGTTTATCACTGTTTCACATTCCCGGATTACCAGGTCGCACCAACGCTGGAGGAGTATTCTCATCTGATCGATTTACATATCACAGATCGAGCTCCATTTTCTGGACTGGAAGAAATTCCAAAGAATCAGACCATTGCAAGAGCAATTCATTTGGACGAGTCTGAGGTCAGGACTCACATGACTACTAAGGGTGGCATCCAAGGTTTGCCAGCCCAGTTCTTGACAAAGAAAGCCCTGTATTTTGCCAGTATAGGAAATGTGACTGCTTTTGAAAGCACCTTTGTTTTACTCGCCTACGGGTTATTTTTGTTTCCCAACATCAATAACTTCGTCGATATCAACTCCATTAAGGTTTTTCTCATTGGAAACCCTGTACCGACTTTGCTCGCAGACGCGTATCATTCTGTACACTTGGGAGATTTGTACAGCGGAGGGGAGATCACATGCTGTGTACCTTTGCTTTACAAATGGTTTATCTCCCACTTGCCCAAGTCTGCTGCTTTTTGGGATTGCAAGAGTGCCTTACGTTGGTCGCAGAAAATCATGTCCCTCACCAACTCTGACATTGATTGGTGTAATAGGATTTATGATGGGATCAGGATCATTGACCGTTGTGGAAACTTCCCCAACGTACCCCTTATAGGATCTAAGGGAGGAATCAATTACCATCCAGTTCTCGTTCATCGTCAATTTGGATACCCGATGAGACACGTCCCACGGGGTGTTCATCTGGAAGGTCTTTTCTTCAAAGAAGGAGAAAACGACAGAGCATTAAAGATGGAAATAGTGCAGGCCTGGAAGCACGATCATAAGAAAGGACGAGAGTCTTTAGGAAAACCGGACTGTGTCTCGGTGGAGCCTTATCTCCATTGGGTACAAACTAGAGCTCTCAAGCTAAAAATGCCTTATCCTCGTTACGGAATTCTTCCGCCGAGGGAATCTGTCATGTACTTCATGACTGAAACTGAAAAGCTTCAGGTTACTCTCAACAAAGTTCAAAAGGAGAGAAGGTCTTGGAAGAATAAGTACCGCACCCTCGACGTAGAGTGCATCAAAATACAGCAATTACTAAAAGAGAAAGACGCTCTGATTGAAATTTTGGAGCAACATGCTGTAGAGAATCAAGATGACCAAAGGAATTTGCTCGCTCCTTTCACTTGGCAAAGGAATGACAACCCGACAACGGCCCAAGAGCCCCAGTCAAAGAAGAGGAAGATACCAGAGTCAGCACCCGATTTCTCTTCAGAGAGGACTCGGGACCCATTAGCTTAGGTTTTTGTTTCCGCAACTTGTAATCTACTGTATTTCCATTTCTGTAATCCTTTGAATTTCAATAAAAAGGGGTTTCCCCACAGTTTAATATTTTGCAATCTAATTGTCGAAGTTTATTTTGACTAAACCAAAAAATAATTAATATAATCATTGTATTCATCAGTCTCACATCGCATTTTCTGCTTACCTACGAATCTCAAGTTTGTGTCTCGGTTCTAGAGTCAAACTGTCTCATTCGTATAATACTCGGGCCAATCGTCAAAAAAAGATGGATGATCTTGAGGAAGAGAACAGAGAGTTGAAAGAAGAGATCGACGCTCTGAGAGAGGATATGAGAAAGCTTCGTAACGACATGCAAGCCATGGCAGAAGCTCAACTACAAAGAACTGTGATCTCAGAGATCACCTCAACGCCCATAGTGGAGAAGTATGATCCTAGGTATCAAATGCCAAAAGATCTTCCTTGGGGCATGCCTGTTAACTATATCCCGGAAGGATATGTTCCGCCGATCACTGAAGATCAGGGAATCATAACAGAAGCCGCTGGGCCTGAAGGTTACAAACTTTGGGAAAGCGAAGATGCCAGGGGCATACTGAAGACTCCTAAAGGTTACAAACTTCGGGAAATGCCAAGATCCGCTGCCGTAGTTACGGTACCACCCCCTGTGGTGCACACTGTCCCGGAAGGACAGATTCCACCAATACCTTCTGGTAAAAAGGAAACTATGTTCGATAGAATGGATGAATTCCAGGAGCAGTTCCTGGAAATGCAGAAGGAGCTGCAAGCCATCTGCGGTCAGGATCTATTTGGAAAGGACGCCGCAGACCTTTGTCTGGTCCCAAATGTGAAAGTTCCGCACAAGTTCCAAGTGCCCGACTTTGAAAAATACAAGGGTAACTCTTGCCCTCAAAGCCATCTGGTGATGTACGCTCGGTGAATGTCAGCTCAAACGGAGAATCAGGACCTACTGATTCACTATTTCCAGGATAGTTTAACCGGTGCCGCACTCAAATGGTACATGGGTTTAAACCGTACATTATCAGTACATTCAGAGATCTTGGTACTGCCTTCGTCCAACAATACAAATACAATTTGGACATGGCACCCGACAGAGATCAACTCAGATCAATGTCGCAAAAGGACAAGGAAACCTTTAAGGAATACGCTCAGAGGTGGCGTGAGATTGCCGCTCAAATTTGTCCACCTCTTGAGGAAAAAGAGATGACAAAGATCTTCTTAAAAACCTTAAGCTCATTTTACTATGACCGAATGGTTGCCAGTGCACCCAGTGATTTCACCGAGATGGTGGGCATGGGTGTACGTCTTGAGGAAGCCGTCCGAGAAGAACGTTTGGTAAAAGACACTGGATCGACGAGCGGTACTAAAAAATACGGTAGTGCTCTCCCTAAGAAAAAAGAGCAAGATATTGGGAATATCTCTCTCGGAAAGCAAAGGCGACGGTACCAACCAGTAGCAGTTGTAACTCCTGCTATCGGCCCTGTGCCTATTCCTACGTATCAACCTCAGGACGCGCAGAGCCGACCTGATCAGCAAAGGACACAACAGCCTCTTCAGCAAGCTCGTCCTCCATACAACAACAACCGTACAACACGACCATCAGGGTTTGATCCTATACCCATGTTGTGCGCAGAACTATTTCCATTACTACTGGCTAAGGGGCACATTCAGACTAAATCTCCTCTTATAGTACCGGAAAATCCGCCTTTCTGGTTTAAGGTGGATCAAACTTGCCCTTATCATCAAGGAGGTCTAGGGCATAACATCAAGACTTGTCTCAATTTCAAGTCCGACGTACAAAAACTTGTTAGGAGCGAGGTCTTATCCTTCAAGGATACGAATCCTAATGTTCTCACGAACCCGCTGCCTCAACATGAGAAGGCTGCAGTTAATTTGATATAAGGAGAGACTAACGATGTCTATCAAATTCACGATGTACTCTTGTTGAAAACCAATATGGTCAAGATGCATTATAGACAGAGTGGATATGGCCATGTGCCACCTCATAATTATCATCAATGTGATGTCTGCTCTAAAAACAATCAAGGATGTTCTGTGGTGCAAGCAGCTCTGCAGGAACAGATGGATCTCAGATGGATCCAAGAGCACCGAGTTCGTGGAGTTAACATGGTCTATGCGAATTCCAACATCATTCAAAATCGCAATATCCGTGCAATGAATGTCAACTTGGTGGCGATGTACTCAAGGCAAAGCCAGTATCATAATCTGCCGCGGCACGATTACAATTCTTGTCTGACTTGCTCGGTAAACAAACATGGATGCTCTTTCATACAGGAGGCCCTCCAGCGTCAGATGGATCTTGGATGGATCCAAGAGTACCATGATAGGAATCCCTATCAGATCAACATGGTTCAGATTTTTGATATTCGTGTAATGAATACCAACCTGGTAGAGTTACATGCTGAACAGGTCCGACTCGGATTCTTAATATCATATGACTATCAAAGCTGTAAAGCGGGTTGCGAAAACGATCGAGGTTGTACCCTTGTCCAGGAGGCACTTCAGCACTTGTTAAATCACTGGTGGATGCCAATCTATATGGATGAAGATACTCAGTAGATTAGTATCAGTAACAGGAATCCTACTCGGCGTCAGAGTCAGGATGTCCGATCAATGGAAGCTAACCTAGTGAGGTTACATTGTATTCAAAGTGGGCGTGGCCAGGTGCCACCACACAATTATGACCGTTGTAGCATCTGTTTGGAAAGTAACCAAGGGTGTTACCTTGTGAGAGCAGCTCTTCAAGGTCAGGTGGATCGTGGAGAGATTCGTCCATATCCGGGTTCTGGATCCATCAACTGGACGCCGAACTACCTTGCCGATCAAGTTGAGGATGTTGTCACAATCTCTGGTCATCATAGGACCAGGGATGTTTTTTCCATTACCCCTCTACTTGACAAATCAAAAGTTCCCAACCGGGAACGGATCGAGATTACTTATGATGGTCAGAAAAATCAGAAGGTTCCCATAGTCATCTATCTACCAGGACCACTACCGTATGAATCAACTAAGGCAATCCCTTACAAATACGGTGCAACGACAATTGAAAATGGAAAGGAAATTCCATTACCCTCCTTTGTGAATATTGCAGACATCACTCGTGTAACACGGAGTGGTAGAATCTTCAACCGAGGGGTTGAGGAACTTAACAAAGAAAAGGAACTTCAGACAAAAGCTCCTGATCTACCAGTCAGTCAATCCAGTAATCCCGACCTTTCGAAAAATGATGATGAGATGCTGAAACTCATCCAAAGGAGTGAATACAACATTGTTGATCAACTGTTACAAACTCCTTCAAAGATCTCGGTATTATCACTGTTACTCAGTTCAGAAGCCCACAGGGAAGCTCTACAGAAAGTCTTGGAGGAAGCCTTTGTGGAACAAGATGTAACAATCAGACAGTTCGATAGCATTGTCTCTAACATCACTTCCTGCAACAATTTGGGATTTAGTGATGAGGAATTACCCGAAGAGGGTCGTCGTCATAACATGGCGCTTAATATCACAGTCAACTGCCAGGACGATGCTTTAGCCAGCGTACTGGTAGACACAGGGTCAGCCCTGAATGTTATGCCGAAGTCCACTTTGATGCAATTATCATTCAAAGGCCCTCCGATGAGAATTAGCGAGGTTGTCGTCAAAGCATTCGACGGATCCAGAAAAACGGTTATCGGCGAAGTTGATCTTCCCATAACTATCGGTCCTCACACTTTCCAAGTCACTTTCCAGGTCATGGACATCCGGGCAACGTACAGTTGTTTATTAGGAAGACCTTGGATACACCAGGCTGGAGCGGTTACTTCAACCCTCCATCAAAAGCTAAAGTTCGTCAAGAACGATCAACTTGTCACGGTTTGTGGGGAATAAGCCTTGCTTGTAAGCAACTTATCATCATCTGCTAGTATAGAACCCGAGGAGGTTATTGGAACTCAGTTCCAAGCACTGTCGGTAAGCAAGAACAATCAATCCCAAGGAGGAACCTCGATTTCCTCATACAAAGATGCTATCAAAGCGGTCGAGAGTACTGATACAACAGGATGGGGACAACTTGTCATTCCTACTAGCAATAAAACAAAGAAGGGTCTTGGTTTTTCTGCAACATGTACCCGGACAGCTGCCAGCGATGAAAGTCTTCATCCCTTTCAAAACTTCTTCCACAGTGGAGGTTTCCTTCACCCAGTGTCTCAAGCAGTACATGCTATCAATGAGGAAGATCCCTCTGACACAGATGAAGAGTGGAAGTCATACCTTAACGAGGACGGTTATATGTCTCAGGAAGAGGTGCCTATACCATTTTGCTATCCCGCACAGAGTCCGAGATTTATACCACCGTCAGATGTCGAAATGATCTATGGAGATTGTGATCCGGAAGGATGTCGTGCTCTGCCAAATTCATTAGAGGAAGACACTCTGATGAAAGACAACTTTGACCACAATTACTATGGCCCAATGGATGGTCTGCCAATGTGGCAACCTTATCCAGGAGATTTAGGGCAAGAAAGTCAGCCGAACAATGAAAATCAGCTGAGTCTCATTGAACAGAATACCTGTGTCCCCACCATGTAATGGGATCAACACTCAGGTCATTCAGAAACTATTCAACATGAAGATGAATTCGCAACGTTTGCAGGACTTGAATTCATCAACTATGCTTTTCCCGAGGTCAATGTCATCGAGAGGGATGACTCCTCCAGTTCCAAAGAAGTTTGTGACACCTTGGGACAACCAAGTGGAAAATACGACTTTATGGTCAAGTACACCGCTCCCGAAAGCTCTCGTATCAGGCTGAAGACATCCAGCCAACTGGATGGGGAGATACAGCTGAGAGCACCAATGCTATGCAAAATACAACTGAGGAATTCTCCTACGACAATTCTGCCTGGGAAACAGATTTCAATGATCCTGCTCCACCAAAAATCAGCGTTATTTCTGAAGACAAATTGAGGAAGGTGCCAGACTTTGTGATTCACCGAGGAGTTCGCTGCCAATGGGTTGCCGTCGAGGTTCCAAAGATCGTTCATCAGTCAAAGTAATTTCCATCTTTAACCTTTCACCCTGCCCAAGTGAAACAGTTGTTTTGATAGGGCTCGCTTTCTGTAAATTTCCCTCTTCGCTTTGCCCAAAGCGAAAGAGTTTTGCTTTATAGGGTTGTAGTTTCAAGAATCGACTTGTTCATAAATAAAAAACGTCGTTCTGTAATTTCCGCATTAATTGTTGTTTTCTCTTTTCGTTTTTCAGAAAATGGTAATCCTAAAAAAACAAATAATAAAAACAAGCAGTAAAATAAAACACTGCACACACTTGTATTTTCTCTATCTCTTCTAAACACGAATCATCACGTCATGCAGATTGCTTGTTTTAAACCCCGTTGAAACATACGATCCGATGCCTTCTCCCAACTTTGAGTTCCCGGTATTTGGGGCTGAAGAAGTTGACAACGAAATTCCAGAAGAGATCTCCCGACTACTCAGACAAGAGGAAAGGTCCATTGAACCTCATAAAGAACTGTTGGAAACGGTAAACTTGGGTTCAGAACAAGAGAGGAAAGAAATAAGGATTAGGGCACTTCTCAGTCCAACTGCCAAAGAGAGTTTGATAAAGCTTCTTAAAGAATTTCCCGATGTATTCGCTTGGTCCTATCAGGATATGCCAGGGTTGGATACCAGCATCGTGGAACATCATTTACCGTTGAGATCGGAATGTCCGGCAGTAAAGCAGAGGTTGAGACGGACTCACCCGGACATGGCCATCAAAATCAAAGAGGAGGTACAAAAATAGATTGATGCGGGTTTCCTCGCCACGTCAGAATATCCTCAATGGTTAGCCAATATCGTACCCGCTCCGAAAAAGGATGGAAAGGTCAGAATGTGTGTCGATTACAGGGATCTAAATAAGGCAAGTCCAAAGGACGATTTTCCTTTACCACACATTGACATGCTGGTAGACAGTACAGCAAAGTTCAAAGTCTTCTCCTTCATGGATGGATTCTCGGGCTATAACCAGATCAAAATGGCGCCGAAAGACATGGAGAAAACTTCATTCATTACCCCATGGGGTACCTTTTGTTACAAGGTGATGCCGTTCGGTTTGAAGAACGCCGGGGCAATCTATCAAAGGGCCATGACTACTCTGTTTCATGACATGATACACAAAGAAATTGAGGTATATGTCGATGATATGATTGCAAAATCAAAAACAGAGAATGAGCACGTTGAACATCTGTCAAAATTGTTTGAAAGTTTAAGAAAATTCAAGCTCCGCTTGAATCCTAACAAGTGCACCTTCGGTGTCCGTTCAGGGAAACTACTAGGGTTCATTGTCAGCCAGAAAGGAATTAAGGTTGATCCTGACAAGGTCAAGGCCATTCAAGAAATGCCTTCTCCGAAAACTGAAAAATAAGTCAGAGGATTCCTGGGACGTTTGAACTACATCTCTAGATTCATATTCCTTATGACCGCGACCTGTGCGCCAATCTTCAAATTACTTAAAAAGAACCAGGATTGCATTTGGTCAGAAGATTGCCAAACCGCCTTCGACAGTATCAAGGAATATCTGTTGAATCCTCCGATTCTATCACCTCCAGTGGAAGGAAGGCCACTGATCATTTACCTCACAGTCCTAGAGGACTCAATGGGATGTGTACTTGGCCAACAAGACGAAACCAAACAGAAAGAGTCTGCCATTTACTATTTGAGCAAGAAATTCACCGACTACGAAACTCGGTACACGATGCTCGAGAAAACTTGCTGTGCTTTGGCTTGGTCAGCCAAACGTCTACGTCAATACATGATTCGTCATACTACTTGGTTAATCTCAGAAATGGATCCAATCAAGCATGTCTTCGAAAAGCCTGCTCTCACGGGAAGAATCGCCCGTTGGCAGATGTTATTATCAGAATATGACATAGAGTACCACGCTCAGAAAGCCGTTAAGGGAAGTATTTTAGCCGATCATTTAGCTCATCAACCGATTGATAATCAAGAATCAATCGGGTTTGACTTCCCAGACGAAGATGTCATGTATCTAAAGATGAAAGATTGCGATGAACCGCTACCCAGTGAAGGGCCAGAACTAGGTTCCCAATGGGGACTTGTCTTTGACGGAGCAGTTAATCATTATGGAAACGGAATTGGGGCAATCATTGTTACCCCTCAGGGTACCCACATTCCTTTCACTGCCAGACTTACGTTCAAATGTATGAACAATTAGGCCGAATACGAAGCTTGTATTATGGGTCTCGAAGAAGAAATTGATTTAAGGATCAAAAACTTGGATGTATACGGCGATTCAGCCTTGGTTATCAATCAGATAAAAGGAGATTGGAACACATACCAATCAAGATTGATTCCTTACAGAGACTATGCAAGAAGGTTGTTACCTTTCTTCGACAGAGTTGAGTTTCATCATATCCCTTGTGAGGAGAATCACATGGCTGATGCATTAGCCACCCTCTCTTCCATGATTAGTGTGGATCAATGGAACGACTTACCTAAGATCGACATAATGCGCCTTGAAAGGCCCGCTTACATCTTCACGATCGAAGCAGTCATAGACGACAAACCTTGGTATCACGATATCAAATGCTTCCTTCAGAAACAAGAGTACCCACCTGGGGCATCCAGGAAAGACAGAAAGACCCTCAGAAGATTGGCTGTAAACTTCTTCCTGAGCGGTGACACTCTCTATAAGAGAAATTTTGACATGGTCTTGCTCCGATGCGTAGACAGACCAGAAGCAGACATGCTTATGAATGAAATTCATGAAGGATCCTTTGGCACTCATGCCAACGGACACACAATGGCGAGAAAAATTCTCAGAGCAGGGTACTATTGGTTGACAATGGAATCCGATTGCTACAAGTACATGAGGAGGTGTCACAAATGTCAGATATACTCCGACAAAATTCATGTACCGCCATCACATCTCAAAGTTCTCTCTTCCCCATGGCCATTCTCGATATGGGGAATCGATATGATTGGCTTGATTGAACTTAAGGCTTCAAACGGACATCGGTTCATCCTGGTAGCCATTGACTACTTCACCAAGTGGGCCAAAGCAGCGTCGTACGCTAATGTAACTCGACAAGTGGTGGTCCGATTTATCAAAAACAATCTCATCTGCTGTTATGGTGTTCCAAGCCAGATCATTACTGATAATGGATCTAACTTGAACAATAAGATGATGAAGGAGTTGTGCACAGAGTTCAAGATTAAACATCATAACTCATCTCCCTACCGACCCAAGATGAACGGAGCGGTAGAAGCAGCTAATAAGAACATCAAGAGGATTGTTCAAAAGATGGTTGTAACCTACAAAGACTGGCACGAGATGCTACCCTTTGCTCTTCACGGTTATCGCACATCTGTCCGCACTTCAACAGGGGAAACCCCTTTCTCTCTAGTGTATGGCATGGAAGCAGTGCTCCCCATAGAAGTAGAGATCCCATCAATCAGAGTATTGATGGAAGCTAAGCTCACCAAAGCTGAATGGTGTCAAAGCCGACACGACGAACTGAATCTGATTGAAGAAAAGAGAATAACGGCACTATGCCAAGGTCAATTGTATCAACAGAGAATGAAGAAGGCGTTCGACAAAAAGGTTCGACCCCACATCTTCAGGAAAGGAGACCTTGTGCTCAAGAAGATACAATCATTTCTCACTGATTCTCGGGGCAAATGGACCCCAAATTATGATGGCCCCTATGTGGTCACGAAAGATTTCTCAGGCGGCGCCTTGAGACTTGCAACCATGGACGGAGAGGAAGTTGCCTACCCCACGAATTTTGATGTAGTCAAGAAATACTTCGCCTAAACTAAAACAAAAAACGTCTCGGTGGATTGAAAACCCGAAAGGGCGGTCCAGGCAAAAGTTAGAGGCATAAAAAAAAATCATCCCGATGGATTGGAAACATCACAGTACAATCCAGGCAAAAATTAGGGATAATGGCAAGTAACTATGTTCAACAGAGGCAAGTCCCTCGGCAGCAGTTACACCATCCATCGGAGGAAAACTCCAGTCAAGGTCATCTTCGACAGAAGCTCAGGATGCCCCGAATTCAAAGTTGGTAGAAGGATAGTGGTCGTTATGTTTCAATGTAGCCCTTTTTCCCATAAATTACCATTTTTTAACTTTGTAAATACTCTTTGGAATCACGCGTTTGGCTGATCCCCATCTTATCAATAAAATTTGAGCCCTTGTGCTTTTGTTTGTAATTCTTATTTGTTTTAGCTTTACAGAACGACATTTTAACATGATCAACGAGTCTTGAAATAAAACAAAAATGAATTTACTTGTTAAAACTTTTTCTGCTTTAAAATAAAGACGACAATTTCTTTTGACTGTTGAACATCAAAAGAGCATCAACCGCTTCTCCAGAAGTAAGCGAACTTCAAAGTGCAGAATCAAAGTACTCCTTCTAACCCAGTACGCCTGAATGAAGGGATCAACTATGTCAGAGACCTTGTTTCGTCTGACACGCCACGGCAGAGTTCTTACCTCCTAAGCCCGACCAACATAGTTCCCCGCGAGGACTACTTTTCCTAAGCAAGGTGGAATTGCTATCTTGAACCCGCGATATTTCTACACGCCCCGCGATGGCCGAGTATCTAGTCATGTTCATCTTTTAGTTTGTGTGTCGTGTCGGTTTTGTCAGCATATACATACACACATCATGCATTATTGATTTGCATTCACATTTCATATTGCATCACTATCACTCTAGTTGGTCTTATCCCCTAGTGATAGAAGTTCTCTCAATCGAGTCGTCAGTTCTTGCCTCGTCAGGAAACGCTGTGTCTGAACAGCCTCGCCCCCAGTCTATTTCTGGAAGGAAGTTGGCCCTTGACCACTTTGATAACTTGAACCTCTGAAAAACCAGAGGAACTTTTAGTCAGCATCACTCTTCGCCATTGAAGATGATATCCTTGCTTTCCCGGATTAAGGAAAATCCACAGAGAAAGCCTCGTAATCAGAGATTCGGCAGCATGCCAGTTTTTCTCCGAAAAGATCGCTGATGAAAAGGTCCTCGGCACCTCAAAATTGGACCCCATCATATGGCATTTCTCCGGGAAGATCCCGAGAAAAGTATGATGTAAGATCCCACGCAGAAGCAGCCTCTCAAGAGACTCGCTTTCCCCAGTAGAAACAAATGGCGTCTCCAATAGAGAAGTTTGTGCAACTCTACAACTCAGACGATTGGGTTCCCCAGTAAGTATGACATCAACTTTTTCTGTCAATAAAGTTTATTGACAAAAGAAACTTAGACCAGTTCCTCGGTAGGAAACCAGGATCGAGGGGAAGTTAACAAAGGAAACTGAGACCAGCTCCTTGGCTGAAGACCAGGATCGAGGGGAAGTTTACCTTTTCTAAGCCTCAGTGTTTAGCAAAAAAAGATGAATGCATGAGCTACCATTCATAACCACCATCAAAATTTCGGGTATTCTGATATTTAATCCTTTTGCATCCCGAATGCCCGAATACCTTCGTCATTCACACCTTCGTGTCCAAGAAGATTAAATAGGGGCATCTGTCATACCCCAAATTTTGACCACTAAGATTTCCCATCATTGTGAAAATCATCACCACAATATGGATGTACCTTTATGCCTCATCAATCTCCTCAAGGAATTATTGAGCATTCACTACTATCAAAATTAGGGTTTCAAGCCCTCTCAGAGCCTTAGACAAAGGATCAATCAAGGAATGACATGATCTTCAACTTTTCTAGCCTCTCAAGTAGCTACAAAGGATCAAGAGGACTCCCACTCCAAGGATTAAGCACAAGGCTGCTCCCTTCTAGGTGGATCAAGTCTCAAGATCGACAGTGTCACCAAATTAGGGTTTTGGTCGACTAGGGCCTCCAGATGGAAATTTTTCATATGGGCACAAGCCAAGGATCCAAAACACAACCTAATATACTCCATGGAACCTCATGGACCCAATCATCCAGTCAATTTTTCCTCAGGGGATGCATTAATAAAAAATCAGGAATTAGGGTTTCTTGACCTAATTCACCCCTAAGTTGACTTTTAGGGCAAATCATGATCCATGACCTCAAAGGAGGATTTGATGGTCTCTAATACACTACATTGATCCATTTGCAACAATAGATTGATCCAAGAAGCTTGAGCAACAAGCCTCAATTTCATCTGCACCACAGTTAGGGTTTTAAGGGAAAAAGTCAACTGTAACTTTGACTTTTGACCAGGACATGCTCCCAAGCCCTATGACATGCATCAATATACCCTATGACACCCATGAAACATGTCCATCAAGTTTGATTTAGGTCAAGGACATGATTTCCTGAAGAATTGCACAGTTTGGAATTCATCTGATAAAAAGTCAACTGTGCACAAAAGTCAACTTTGACTTTTTGAGATTTTTCACAAAAATGGATTTTTAACCCTAAAATGATGTTAATGTATGATTTGAATCATCATTCATTAAGAAAAATCAAGAAAAGTTGGATAACTTGTAAAAGGGGTAACCATAAAAACTTAGAAAATTTTCTAAGTTAAAAATAAAGTGGCTAGGGTACCAACTTTGGAGGGTCATAACTCCTAAACCAAAAAGCCATTTTCTCCCATCCAAGGCCTGATTTGTAGATCTCATTTCCCTCTACAAAAACTTTAACTATACCTAACTCGAATTCATTGTGGATTTTGAGCTATGAGTGAGCCAAAACGGCTGAAAACATGAAAGTACCACTTTTCCAACACTTAGAAAAAATTATGTCCAAGACAGATTTTGTTGGAAACACCAAAACTTGTGGGGTTTTTTGACACAGTTACAAGCTGAATCAGTTCCAAAGATAAACATCAATGTTGTTGCAAATGTTGCCAAGAATCCAAGCAACTCAATAGCATGAAACCAATCCACTTGTGCCAAGAATTATGGCTGCCACAACACACCATGTCAAGGCTGCCATGAAAAATCAGTTTGGGGGTTTTGTGCCATCCACGATTTCTGAGTCAAAAGGAGTGATCACTATGCTACATGCCTTCAATCTGATCATGAACCAACTGATCCAACTGATAGGGTTGAGTCAAAAAGCCAAGGAATCTTCCAACTTGAAATTCATCCACTTTGGCACATTTTGCCTTGAATTCAAAGGAGAATTAATGTGGAATAGTACATTTTCAACAAAGCCACTCTACTCAGTCAAGTTCTCTGATTAAACAACAATAAAAATATCTGAAGAATGTGATTTTGGTCAAGGCATAGCCCTGCTCTTGGGAATGGCTAGTTTGCCTTGCTTGAGAAGAAATCCTCCAAGCCAATCCATGCAAATGTGACCTGATCCAGCAGCCATTCACTATTCCTCCAAGACAAAAGTTGATCACCTATAAATAGAGGTTCCAATGGATCATTCAACTCACACCAAAGCCAGTTACAGCACTGCTTTCTCTCATTCTTCCTTAAACCTCAAGTTTCTTGGTTTTTGAGTAACCACTATCGGGTTTTGAGTTGCAGCCTTAAGCAATCAATTACAATTGCTCAAACACATCACATATGATGTATTTGAGGTGTCCAAACACTTAAACACTGACTGTAACACCTCAGGCTCAAAATCACCCTTCAACCAAGCCATTATGCCTCAATTATGCAGGTGGAGGTCTCCAGCTTGATCCAAAGAGTTTCAAAGTGTTCCAAAGCTTGCAACACACTCCATAACATCCATTGAAGTTGTAGGGATCATCAATTCACAACTGGAACAAGGTTTGTGCAGAGTTCCATTTCAGCTTGCATCAAGGTAAGCCTCAAAACTCCAACTCCATGATCCATGCTTATTTCCTCGCATGATATTTTTGCCAATTGCTTGCCATCATATGTTGATTGTTTTCCCTCAAAAAATTTGATCATAGCACTCATAATCATGCCTACTCGATTGCTTATGCAAAATTAGGGTTCATACGGCCACAATGATATAATTTGCTATACACTGAAAATGAATGAAATTGGGTATTGCCATCTTCTTCCTTGTGAAAAAACGCATGAGTTTGGTGTTTGAATCATGTCAAATGGTTGAGAAATGAGAGAGATGGAGGGCTTCATGCACGAGCTAGAGGAAGAAGATGGCCATGACGCCATTTTTAGAAAATCCAACTAGTTTGATATTTATTTTTCACTTTCCATGTTAATAATGAATTGGCATTGCGCCCCAGTGGTTGATCAGCTGGTTTGTATGTATTGGCAAGCGAAAGGTCTGGGGTTCGAATCCCCCTCGCCCCAGACCTTTTTTTTATCACTTTTTCCTATTTTCATATTTTTCATATTATTTTGTTAATGATTTGAAAAATTAATAACTCACTCAATTTTAATTATTTTAGACTGATTCTTTTTGCAAAAAATCATAAAAATGTTGAAATATTTTAATCCACAAAAAAATTAGATTTATATTATGTATTTAATATATTAGTATTTTTATGAATAAATTCATTTTTTATTTGTTTTTAAACATTTTAAAATGAACATCCATCTTGAAAAATCAAGACCAAATGAGTTTTAATATCTCTTGTGATTTATACCTCATTTTTCAAACCTTAAACAAAAATCACAAGTGGTTTATTCAAATCTATTTGGTATTTTTCATTGATTTTCTTTAAATATTTACTATTTAAAGATTAAAATTAGGGTTTCTTTAATTTTCACCCTCATCAAACAATTACACTTGGGCCTCTATTAGAGTGTAAGACCCAACCCTTTTTTTTTGTAAAATACAAACTATTTTTTGGGCCTCACTTATTGTATAAGTCCCACTGTATTTTTAAAAACCTCGGCGCGCTCGCCAATTCAAAAATCACACCTTGGGCCTCTCCTTGAGCTATAAGAGCCATTCAAAATTTTTGGGCCTCTAATAGAGTGTAAGACCCAATCCCCTTTAACCAAAATCATCTTGGGCCTCACTTATTGTATAAGTCCCATCGCGTTAAAAGAAAATCTCGGCGCGATCGCCATTTCAAACAAAAAAGACAACTGGGCCTACCCTCGTGTTATAAGCCCCACTTTTTTTCTTTAAAAACCTTTTGGGCCTCTTGAGAGAGTGTAAGACCCAACCCCCTTGTACAGAAAACATTTTGGGCCTCAGTCACTTGTATAAGTCCCTCAGTACAAATTCAAACAGTGTGCTCACTGATAAAACCCTGGGCCTCTCCCTGAGCTGTAAGCCCCAAATCTTTCTTTTTTAAAGCACTTTCTCCTTTGATTTTGAATATACTATTGTTTTCAATCTTTCTTTGTTGAACAACTAACCAAACAACATGGAAGCTCTACAACCGAGTAAGTGGTTATTGCTTTCATTTACCGCTTTCATATACATATAACTGTATTGTGGGGCTGTTTCACTGTAAGTCTTCTTTCATAAACTCATATCAACTGTGTAATAATAGTATAGATATTTCGAGTTTCCCCGGCAACTACGTCTAGAACTAGGTGACGCCGTTTCGTTTATTCGTAGAAATAGACAACTAGATCCCCAATATGATCACCAGATACAGTCTTCTCTTCGGCTGTCCTCATTAGGAATTGTCAAGAAACTCTACTCCCAGAGATGAATGTATTCTCCGTGAATGGCATCTTTGAGTTTCTTCCAAATTCTCGAACTTTCCTGGCTTGATATATTCCTTGTGAATAGCCTGTCTTGAACTTCTCGGGGTTTGGGGACACACCGGCTTCTTAAAAGCATCGGCCTCCTCTAGGGCATCGTACAAGGACCCACAGGCTTCCTAAAAGCAACCCCGCCTCCTCTTGGGCTTAGTACAAGGACCCATCGGCTTCTTAGAAGTATTCACAGCCTCCTCTTAGGCTTCGTATAATGATTCTTCCTCCGGGAATGATAGCCTCCTCTTGGGCTTCGTACAAGGACCGATCGGCTTCTTAAAAGTTTCCAGCCTCCTCTTGGGCTTCGTACAAATTGTCCCGACGACCTCCTAGAGGTATAGGAATAGAAATTAGTCATCTGCATAGAACAGTCCTTTCAAAGAGTCTACTATTGTTTCTCAAAGCATAATACAAAAGATGAAACTCTAGACACGGACAGTCTAATCTCCTTGAGTTTTCCAGACATTCTCAAGTGAACCCTTCGTTAAATAGGAAGAAAACCCGTAGACTCGAACAGTCTCAATACCCTTCAGATTTCCCACTTCCTTGAAGAACAGGAATAACCCGGATCCTCGAATCAAATCCTCAAGTACAATGTTGCTCATATAAGAACTGATTTTCTCTTTAAATCAGCATACTAGACCTGTCACTCAAATGAAACAATAACCATAGCCTCCTCTTAGGCTTTGTATAATGATCCTTCTCTATTTACAATAGCCTCTCTCTTGGGCTTTATACAATGATTCTCCCCAGCGGAGTCAAACGACGTTTAGCCTCTATCTCGGGCTTTATACGAGATACAAAAAGGTTCTTATTGAGCCAAACAAATGTTAGCCTCCATCTTGGGCTTCGTACGAGATACAAAAAACTCTCTTGTTGAGTCAAATAGCCTCCATCTCGGGCTTTATACAAGATACCAAAAGACTCCATCGTCAAATCAAAACCTTTTGGCCTCTCTCTCGGGCTTTGTACGAGACACATATCAGCCTCCTCTTAGGCTTTGTATAAGAAAACCACTGGTTGATCCAATCAACCTTTTAGCATCAAAGCTGTGCCTCGTTCATAGTACACAAACATCAACAACTCCTTCCCCTCCATCTAATCGTTGTAAGCGGCAAGCCTCTGGATCATCTACATCCATGCCACTGTCCCTCTTTTAGCATGAGAAATTCCTAAGGAAAGATAACATTGCTCTACACTGAGTTAAAGTCTTCTCCTTCAGGTTAAAATCCCCTATAAAGGAAACTATGGCATTGCCGAATTCACACCTCCCGGTTAAAGTAATTCTCCTTTATAAACAGTTGTGACATACAACCCCCTCTTTAGAGATGACAAATTTTCTCTAAAGTCAACACCCTTTTAGCTTCATATCTTGGGCTTTGAACAAGATACAAATAGACTCTTCAGCTTCACATCTTGGGCTTTGAACAAGATACAAATCACCTTTCGCTTCATGTCTTGGGCTTTGAACAAGACACCAAAACAACCATTTCCTCCCATAGAATAGGAGGAACTACGATCGCTCTGATTTCCCTGTTTCGGTAAACGGGAATACGTAGGCATAAGATTGAAAGAAAAATCTTAGCGAGCACACTAAACAAAAACCCAAAATCCCATATGTCCTAATCTGAAGCAGTATCCTAACAAAATCCCAGAGAGAAATCAGTATTGGCGAAAATACAAATAACCAGTACAAAGGCCCCCCCACATTGATAGCATTCGTAACCTAACAGACCGCTGTTTAAACTCAGTATGCAAAGCAGGGTTAATTGGAGACATTTATTTCCCTTCCTTATTCAGCTCACAATAGGATAAAAAATGAATCGACTTGTAGTTAAAACTCAACCGCAGAGAGCGACCGCGCTTAAGAACCGCGTCCAAAATCGTTCGCTACAACGAGGCCTTCTTGTTTCAACCATGGCAGCGTTAGTATGATCTATCTTTTTCTTCTGAAAGTTACCATAGGATTTCTTCACAGCATTGGAAGGTTCAACAGCCTTGGATATTTTTCCCTTCTTAAGACCTTCCTCTAATCTTTGGCCAATAGTAACCAAATCAGTGAAATTGGAGGAAACACTTCCAACCATCTTCTCCCAATAGAATGGGGACAGGGTATCCATGAACATTTCGGTTAGCTCTTTCTCAGCCAAAGGAGGTTCAACCTGGGAAGCCAACTCTCTCCAGCGCTGGGCATACTCCTTGAAAGACTCTCTATCATTCTGAGACATGTTTTGCAGTTGACGGCGATCAGGAGCCATGTCGAGGTTATACTTATACTGCTTCATGAAGGCATTTGTGAGGTCTTGGAAGCTATGGATAGAGTTTTGCTCGAGACCCATGTACCATTTAAGTGATGCTCCACTCAAGCTGTCTTGAAAACAGTGGATAAGCAACTTATGATTCTTGGCATGAGCAGTCATCCTGCGAAGATACATGACCAAATGAGCTCTTGGGCAAGAGTGACCCTTGTACTTCACAAAATCTGGAGTTACGAACTTAGCAGGTATAACAAGGTCTGATACTAAGCACATATTGTCTGCATCCACATTAAAGAAATCAGTACCCTCAACAGCTTTGAGTCTCTTCTCTATGCTCTGAAACTGTTCTCGGACAACTTCAGGTTCAACAAAGTCTTCACGGTCTTCACCTTGAACACTGGCAGCATTGTACTCATAGAGGGGATTCTCGAAAGGAGCTCGAACAGTCTGTGGAACAGCATGGACCACAGGTTTGGGCTCGGTGAAAACAGGAGCTTGAAAGACATGCATAGCAGTCTGACCAACCATAGCAGTAGATGCAATTGGTGGAGAGTAGTTGCGTGGCAAACCAAACTCTGGCCAAGTTGAAGGTGGCATCTGAATTAGTGGAGGATCAGCGCCTGAAACTTCCTGGATGACAGTCCTTTGGGGTTGCTCTCCCCTAGCAATCAAAACTTGGAGCATCTCAGTGAGTTTAGTCATGCTCGACTTAAGGTCATCGATCTCCATTCGGACCTCAGCATTGTGCGCCTCTTGCTCTGACATCTTGCGTCTGTAATTAGCTCTAGTCCGGTATCGGTGTCGAGGAATTAGCTTGACGACTCACAGATGACACTAGAAGATAGAGACCACTGGAAATGAGTAGCTGGGTAGACAGACGTATGCAATGAGACATGCAAAGATGCAAATCAAATGCAATGCAATGCAAACAGGATGCAAAAACACATGCAACAGGATCAAGGGTTCGAGATCACAACATGAAGTCTAGGTAAAGAACCAACCACAGGGTGTGTACTAGATTTCTTGTATCTGCAGAGCAAGGTTCTAAAGAGTTCCCAGAGTCAACAACCCATCTTTCGGATTTTATCAACTTCCCAATTGCTTGGTGATCAATAAAATCCTCAAGAGAGTCTCGTCTGAGCGTAGTATCGCGTAGCAATCATTTAGGATTACTCCCTCATAATCATCGCACTACATCCTAAATAGGCCAGGTGGGGAAAAGGGATAACTAAAGGTCATCAGTATCTCTGGCTCCTAGGTCGAAAGTAGTAACGCATTCACGATTGCTCGTTCAACATTTACCACCTCCAAGAGGGCCTCAACTGAGTGTGGACTTCAAGTTCCCTCCTTTGGGATTTCTCCCTCGAAGTTCCCTTGACTATGTCCACGGTTCCTAAACATATGTGTTCTCTCAAGTCCGGGTTAGGACTTATCTCACTCATAGATACCATGTTAACCCAAAATAAACAGGATAATAAAGCAAGAACAAAGATACAAGTATATAAGCAAATATGACATACATAAGAATATACAAGTAAATATGCAAACATGAGTAACATAAAAAACAAGATTGGCTTAACCCTCTTAGGAAAGGACTAGCAATAGGTCTAACTGAGTTTCCCCAGTGAAGTCGCCATTTCTGTTGCGGTGAAAATCGGATAACAAGCTATTACTTAACTTGCATCATTTTCTTTTACAACCGACTTTGATTTATCCAAAGGAAAGGTTCAAGATCGTTAAAAAATCTAAAGGGGGGAGATCTAAGGTTCGGGGGTTGGTTATACAAAGGGAAGGTATTAGCACCCTAAGTATCTGTAGTACTCTACAGGAACCTCTTGCTAAGTTTGTGTTATGTTATGTTTGCTTGCTAAGAACACGAAATAGAATTAGTCTCGTCCTAATCATGATTTAATCGAGGAATCGATAATAAATGATTCTTGACTTTCATCGACTAAAAAGTGAATGAAACTGTAATAAAGAGAAAGCGGTCTCATATTGATCAAAGTTTTGTTGATTCAATGAAGTCAACCAAACCATGAAGTTTGTTATGTCATCGACCAAAATAAAGATAATGAAACCGGAATGAAAAAATAAGGTTGGTCTCGTCTTAATCAAGATTTAAATCGATAATCTTAGATTTTTGACTTTCATCGACCAATAAAAATAAGTAAAAAGTAGCCTCATATTTATCAAGACTTAATGATTTGAAATAATCAAAGTCAAGATTTGTGCAATGTCATCGGCCTAAAGTAAAGAAAATGGACTCGAAATGAAGAATAAAGTTAGTCTCGTCTTGATCAAGATTTAATCGGAGGATCAATAATCTTTTGATATTCGACTTTCATTGACCAACAAAAATAAAGAAATGAGCCTCATACATATCAAGACTTTTTAGTCATTTTGCATAAATCAACTAAGTCATGATTTTGTAATATCATTGGCCCTAAAAATCGAAATAAAGATCGTAAGCGAAAAATAAAAATCAAAACAAAATTCGAAAGAAAAAGTTATGAATTCAAGAAATAACATGATAAATTGAAACTAAAAATTCAAAGTGCTCCTAAAATAAAAACTAGAGAAACAAAATTAAGAAATAAATGGAAAATAAAATAAAAATAGTATGAAATAATAAAAGGGTGGTGATGAAGCATGTTTTTTGTCTTTTTGAATTTTTATCTTATCTTTTAAACATCATTCATAATAAAACCAAACAAAAATTATAGGATATTACAATACTTTTTCCAGAAAAATATTAACATGCTAATGAACTTGATAACAACATAGATAAATGATCATGGTACTTTGAAAACGGAGAAATAAAAGAGGTGAATGTTACCTAGTGGAGACGATCCACTGCCTCTTCAATGACACGAGTTATGAAAAAATGAAGACGAGCCTTCTCTCCAGAAAATTTGCAAGAATAATTGAGGGAGAAAACTAAGAGAGTATTCAGCATTTGTGTGGGGTGAATCTGGTGTGTCCCAAAATGAGAGAATGAGAGATCTTATTTATAGTGTGAATAAAGTGGGAGTGTTGATGTGGCAATCCATGTGACTTTATGAGAATGATTCTTGGCCATTGATGAGTGAAGTGTGAGAATGATTTTTGGTCATTGATAAATCCAAGTTGGCAATCCATGTGAAGTGTTAGAATGATTGAGTGGTCCCCACTTACCATGAAGATAAACAAAATAAAAGTAATAATAATAATAATAATAAAACTTAGTAATAATAAAACTAATAATAATAAAACTAATAATGATAATAAAACTAATAATAATAAAATTAATAATAATAATAATAATAAAAAAAAATAATAATGATAAAACTAAAAATAATAAAAAAGATAATTGAAAATAGTTAGTGAAAAAAAGAAATAAAACAAATTAAATCCTAACAAAAAATGCATGATTATTGATATGTTTACTAAAAATGCGAAAACAGAGACCAATGAAAAGGATATGCAAACGATCAGAACCAGAGGGTAAAATTTGGGGTACAACACAAGGTCATCTCCCTTCCCCTTGACTTGAGTTAGGATTTAATAGAACCTAGTAAAGCCGAGAGGACCTATAGGACAAGGAACTCACTGAGATTTGATGTATCTCACCCCACTATAGTTTCTATATTTCAGGTGCAGGTTTGGTTACAAGTGGAGCGATGCAAGGATGTTTCAAGAGAAGCTTAGTTAAGCTTATTCCGCTGTGTATTATTTTGTTGTATATAATTGAGGATATTGTATATTATTCTTAGTTTTTATTATTTTTGGCTAGTTTCCATGACTTGTGTCATGTGTTGTATTTAGGTTTTAGAAATGGACAAGTATGTGAACTATGCCACTAGGCACTTTTGATGTGTCAGTACCAAATAAAATGCTTGTTTGGTATTATTCTAGATATATATTATACAGGGCGTTACAATCCATGGAGAAATGAGAAAGTTATGGCCTTTACGTTTTCAACCAAAATCTTGCCTTGCCTTGCTTTGGGCCAGGCCAAAAACAAGGCAAGCCTTGTATATTTGTGGTTGTGTTTCAATCAACGGATGTATCACCACCCCAGTGGTAAGGCGCACGCCCTATACACAAGAGGTATGGGGTTTGAGTCCCCCTCGCCCCAGATCCTCTCTTTGCTATTTTTTCCACTTTTTATTGTTTTTCTTATTATTTTTAATGATTTGAAAAATTAATAACTCCCTCAATTTTAATTATTTTTTATTGGTTCTTTTTGCAAAAAATCACAAAAATTTTGAAATATTTTATTCCACAAAAAAATCAAATTTAAATTGGTTATTTAATATAATTAGTATTTTTGTGAATAAATTCCTTTTTTATTGTTTTTAAACATTTAAAAGTGAATATTTACTTTGAAAATCAAAACCAAAGGAGTTTTAATTCATCTTGTGATTAAAACCTCATTGTTCAAACCTTAAAAAAAAATCACAAGTGGTTTATTCAAACTCATTCGATATTTTTATCATTTTATTTGATTTTCTTTAAATATTTACTTTTAAAGGAAAACAAAATTAGGGTTTCTTTGATTTTCACCCTCACAAATCATTTTCAAACACTCATGGGCCTCTAATAGAGTGTAAGTCCAAACCCTTTTTGTATATAAACCATTTTAGGCCTCACTTATTGTATAAGTCCCTCTGTACATTTTTAAAACACTGGCGCGATCGTCGTTTTCAAACAAAAAACCATTCTGGGCCTCCCCTTGTGTTGTAAGTCCCATACATCTTTCAAAAAACACTTTTGGGCCTCTTGGTAGAGTGTAAGACCCAATCCTTTGTAAATAAACCTTTTTTGGGCCTCAGTCATTGTATAAGACCCACTGTGCTTTCAAAAACCTCGACGCGATCGCCGTTTTCAAAACAAATAACCCTGGGCCTCTCCTTGAGCTGTAAGCCCCACCACTTGTACAAAAATAAATCATTGGGCCTCTAATAGAGTGTAAGACCTAACCCTTTTTTAACCAAAACTTTTTGGGCCTCAGATATTGTATAAGTCCCTTTGTGTTAAAAGAAAAACCCTCGGCGCGATCGCCAATTCAAAAACAAATCATCTGGGCCTACCCTCGTGTTATAAGCCCCATTCATTTTCTTTAAACACCTTTGGGCCTCTTGAGAGAGTGCAAGACCCATCCCTTTGTGCAGAAAACCTTTTTGGGGCCTCAGTCACTTGTATAAGTCCCTGTACAGAACAACAGTGCAATCACTGATAAATCCTTGGGCCTCTCCTTGAGCTGTAAGCCCCAACAAACCTTTCAAAGCACTTTCTCCTTTGATTTTGAATATAATATTGTTATCAAAGCTTTCTTTGTTGAACAAACTAACCAAACAGCATGGAAGCTCTACAACCGAGTAAGTGTTTACCCGCTTTCATTTATCGCTTTCATATATATATAACTGTATTGTGGGGCTGCTCACTGTAAGTATTCTTTCACAAACTTTTATATACTTGTCATATATCCACTATGTAATACTAGTATAGTTATTTAGAGTTTTCCCCGACAACTACGTCTAGCACTAGGTAAAGCCCTGTTGGTCACTCTTAAATACAAACAAAACTAGATCCCCATAGGATTACCAGACACAGTCTTCCCTCCTCTTGGGGTTAAACAATATGGAGACGTGAAAGGCAGCATTCTCTGTGAACCCTTTCTCAGACTGTCACCCTTAGACATTGTCAAAGAGACTCTACTCCCCAGAGATGATCTTTTCTCCGCGAATGGCATCTCTTGAGTTTCTTCCAAATTCTCAGACTTTCCTGGCTTGATCTATTCTCGGTGAATGGCATGTCTTGAACTTCTCGGGGTTTAGGGACCCACAGGCTTCTTAAAAGCATCCCCGCCTCCTCTTGGGCGTTGTACAAGGACCCTTCGTCTTCTTAAAAGCTCTCATGTATTCTCTTGGGCTTAGTACAAGGACCCAGAGACCTCTACAAGTATAGGAACAAAACCTAGTCATCAATTTGCTAGAGCTGTCTTTCTGAGTCAAGTGTCAGGCCAGTTAATGGGTTGACCTTCATCCTTTAACATACCAGCCTTCTCTTGGGCATTATACAAAGATCACTCACTATCTGAGAATCAATTTCTCCAAAACACCAGTAGACTTGGACAGTCTCAATACCCTTTGGATTTCATGTTTCCTTAAAGAACAGGAAATAACCCTGATCCTCTGATCAATTCCAAAGCACAACAATACCTTTAATTGTTCCCTTCATAAGAACTAATTTTCTCTTTTATCCAACATACTGGACCTGTCACTAAACTGAAACAGTCACCAGCACAATAGCCTCCTCTTAGGCTTTGTATAATGATCATTCCTCAGTGAAGTTAGCCTCCTATTGGGCTTTGTACAATGATTCTCCCCAGCGGAGTCAAACTTTTAGCCTCCATCTCGGGCTTCGTACGAGATACAAAAACACTCTCTTGTTGAGTATAAAAGACTCTCTTGTTGAGTCACTTCCCTTTTAGCCTCCATCTCGGGCTTCGTACGAGATACAAAACCAGTCTCTTGTTGAGTATAAAAGACTCTTTTGTTGAGTCAATCCCTTTTAGCCTCTGTCTTGGGCTTCGTACAAGACATATATAAAAGCACTCTCTTGTTGAGTCAGTCACTGGTTAGCACTCTCTTGTTGAGTCAAACCTTTTTAGCCTCTCTCTCGGGCTTCGTACGAGACACATAAAAGCACCCTCTTGTTGGGTTAATAGCCTCGTCTTAGGCTTTGTACAAGAAAACCCCGGTTGCGTCAATCAACCTGTTAGCATCAAAATTTGTGCCTCGTTCACAGTATACAAACATCAACTCCTTTTCCTTCATCTAATTGCTGTAAGCGGCAAGCCTCTGAATTATTTACATCCACGCCACTGTCCCTCTTTTAGCATGAGAAATTCCTAAGGAAAGATAGCACTGCTCTACACTGAGTTAAAGTCTTCTCCTTTAAGTTAAAAATCCCCTATAAAGGAAATTATGGCATTGCTGGGTTCACATATCCCAGTTAAAGTAATCCTCCTTTATGACCAGTCACCCAACAGTTGTGACAAACAGACCAAATATCCCCCTTTAGAGATGACAAATTCTCTCTAAAGTCAAAACCCTTTAGCTTCACATCTTGGGCTTCGAACAAGATACAAATAGACCCTTCAGCTTCACATCTTAGGCTTTGAACAAGATACAAACCACATTTAGCTTCACATCTTGGGCTTTGAACAAGACACCAAAACAACCTCTTTTCCTCCCATAGAATAGGAGGAACTACGATCGCTCTGATTTCCCTGTTTCTTTAAACGGGAATACGTAGGCATAAGATTGGAAAAATCATAGCGAGCATACTAATAAAAAACCCAAAATCCCGTACCTTCATACATCAATCGAAAAGCATCAGTCCTAACATCTTACAAATAATCCAGACACCGTGTTCTTAACAAAATAACCTAAGAGAGACCCACAATCTTAATAGCATCTGTAAACCAACAGTCATCTGTTTAAACTCAGTTTGCAAGCAGGGTTAATTGGAGACATCTATTTCACTTCCTTCATCAGCTTCAATAGGATAAAAAATGAATCGAACTATAGTACCCCAAAGTGATAGTGCTTCGCAACCACGCAAAAATTCGCGCTACAACCTCTGATCCCATGCCTTGGGAAAACCAATGATGCATGTGCAATGCTTATGACCTAAATGCATATGAAAGGTGAAACATAAGCCATTTATTAAGGGTATAAATAAGAGGGCAAATTTTGGGGTGTTACAGCTTCCCCTATTCAATCAACTATGGACCTGAAGGGATGAGAGCATCGAATTTCAGACATTCAAGGTAAATAGAGATTGAATACCAAAGGAAACTGAAAATTTGCACTCTGTGGGTATAAATAAGGGGTAGAAGATCTGATGAGTGTGGAAGACCCTACTGGGGATAAAAGGGTAGGTGAGATTGAGAAATCTGCTATGGAGAAGAAACGACACATACCGGTGTCTAAAATCATGGGATAAGATGTAGACTAGGTTTGGATCACCGATACAGGCGAGTATAGAAAGATGATACAGACGGGTGTCAAAGAATGAGGACAAACACGAACGAGTGCTTAGGTTAACGACACTGACGAGTATCGAAAGATGATACTTACGTGTATCAAGGAAATATGAACACGAACGAGTGTTTAAGTTAATGACACAAACGAGTATCGAAAGATGATACTTACATGTATCAAGGAAAATACAGACACGAACGAGTGTTTAAAGAACCAGGAACAAGCACGACTTTCAGACATTTAGGATAAAAGGAGATTGAATACCAAAATAACCACACAAAGTTTGCAACCTGTGAGGGGAGAGATGACTCTTCTGGGGAACAAGTAATAAGAGGTATAAAACCATGAGCACGGACGGGCGTCAGAAATCAATACGGATGAAGTATTAAAACAGAGCGACACAAACACGGACGGGTGCTTGACTGCTCTGGGGATAAACACATACAAGTGCTTAATACCAATACAGACGAGTGCTGGAGAAATTACTGCGAGTATATGAAATCCAGGATCATTACGAACGAATATTTATGAAGCCGAAACAAACACAGACGAGTTCCTAGGACCCATATGGACAAGGTATTGAGGAAATGAAACCGAACATGAACAAGTGTTAAAAGAACATGGACGAGTGTCTAAGAATTTAGGATCAATATGAACGAGTATTGGAGAAACTGAAACAAACACATACGAGTGTCTAAGACCACGAACGAGTGTCTATAAATCTAGGATCAATACGAACGAGTATTGATGAAACTGAAACAAACACGGACGAGTGTTGAAAGACCACAAACGAGTGTCTACAAATCTAGGGTCAATACGAACGAGTATTGATGAAACTGAAACAAACACGGATGAGTGTTGAGAGACCACGGGCGAGTGTCTACAAATCTAGGATCAATACGAACGAGTATTAATGAAACTGAAACAAACACGGACGAGTGTCTAAGATCAATATGAACGAATATTGATGAAACTGAAACAAACACGGACGAGTGTCTAAAGAAATGGGGATCAATACGGGCAAAGTATTGAAGAAATGAAACAAACATGAACAAGTGTTGGAAGAACAATGTCTCAAAAATATCAAGATTAACGGATCCAAACCTCGGACGATGGGTGTGAGGGATGACTCGGAGGGGATAATGGAATCCTAGTCAGACGACTCTGCTGGGAAATGAAGATCAAAAGGGTAAGATTTAGAAATTTACTACCCTAAGGATTGGTTGAAGCACCTGCTTGGGCTATGGTTACATTGTTCTCTGCTGGAAAAAAGAGAAGCCTAAACAGACGACTCTGCAGGGAAATATCAGTAAGATGAACGAGTTCATTGGCAACTTTATCGGGGATAAAGGTGAGACTGAACCTCCCGAGTTAAACCACTTTCTATTAGGGGACTTCTGGAAACGAGAATATCCAAACCTGGCTTATGCTTCGAATGCATATGTTTTAATTTCTATGGCGTAATGCTCCATATGAAATGGAAATGCTATGCGTATGAGGATGCAATGATTACTACATGCAAGATGCAAAGAGAATATTCGACCAGGGATAAAGATTAGCAACTCTGCTGAGGAAGTGATCACTAATTTGATCTTCTGACTTTCTGCGGAGAAAAGACCAATAACTCGGCTGGGGGGGAATGTTGATAGACATGGACTCTGAATTGCGGGGAGTGATGACTTGGCTGGGAAGACATCACTAGAACCAGTCCTGCTTGAGAGGAATTTATAACCATAGAAATTTGCTGGGGAAATGACAACCTTCAGACCTGGATACTAGGGAACTGAGATCAAACAAGTCTCTGCTAAGGAAGGGAATGCTTGTTGACTTGATGATGAAATTGTATACTAGTACTTTGTGGGGAGAGTAACTCCACTGGGGACGGGAGGTCAAACAAGCCTCTTGCTGGGGATGCCAACCTGTTTAGGGAGCAACAAATCACCTTACCCTGCTTGGGGTCTGAACTCTTACTGGAGGAACGACAAATCCAACTCTGACTGGGGAACCCAAATCTCTGGATTCTCGCTGGGGAGGATAATAAGAAATATAGCATTCTGCCAAGGATGATATCACCTTAGCTACTTCTTCCAGGGAGACGTACATTCTCATGTCTAAACGATGCCACCATTACTGTAAGAGGAAAATGGTCTCTGACTTGCACATACTGACCATTGAGTGCGAGTGCCTGTGCCTGCAACAGAAAAAGATACACACATGTGCCCCGGGGTATTATATGGTCTGAATTTATCACCCAACGACACTCAACATTCAAAGAAATTCTAAATGTTTTCACGCATGTTCTTGTAGAGCTTTAGTGTTTTCAAATGCAATGTTTATAAAAGATTCAAGGACGAGAGAGAAAGCTATTTGAATTAAAATGAGTTTTATTGATTGAATTGCTCTGTAAATAGGCATTTACATTAGGAAGCAATTCCTAGAAAGAGGTAATTGCATAAAAAGAAAAGAAACTACGCTAGTGGCAATGTAAAAACAGATTCACATTGAGTTTCAATTCTGCTATGGCTCGCATGCCTTCAAAACGCTCAGAATACTCTGCTTTCCGAGAAGGGTGATTGGACTGATTCCTATCCTTCGAGATTTCCAGTTGTTGAAAAGAGATGTTGTACAGACTACTCAGATCGCAGCCTTTCGCTTTAATCCCTAACTTTTGCCTGGATCGCCCTTTACGGGTTTTTAATCCACTGGGATACCCATTTTTGCCTAAGTTTCCTTTTCAGGTTTTCAACTTAGCGGGTTTACTCATTTTTGCTTTTTTATCCCTAAATTTTTCCTCAACCTCTTTCTTTTTCATGGTTCGCCGGGATGCCCTTTTTTGCCTGGACTTATTCTTTTTGCTGTCCAGCGGGTCTCTTTTATGCGAAGTATTTTTTAACTGCGTCTGAGTTCACAATGTAAGTAAAATCTTCACCGTCCATAGTTGAAAGCATCAAGGCTACGCCAGAGAAAAGCTTCTTAACAACATATAGGCCTTCATAATTCAGGGTCCATTTGCCCCTGTGATCTGTCTGGGGAGGAAGAATCCGTTTCAACACCAAATCACCAGCCTGAAAACAACGAGGATGCACTTTCTTATCAAAAGCCTTCTTCATCCTCCTCTAATATAACTGCCCATGGCATACAGCTGCCATTCTTCTTTCATCAATGAGGCTCAGCTCGTTGAATCTTGTTCGGACCCATTCAGCTTCGTCTAGCTTCACATCCATCATAACCCTCAGAGAAGGGATCTCAACTTCAACTGGTAGGACTGCTTCCATACCATACACGAGTGATAATGGATTTACACCAGTTGACGTACGTACTGAAGTACGATACCCATGTAAAGCAAAAGGCAACATCTCATGCCAATCCTTGTACGTCACAACCATTTTCTGCACAATCTTCTTAATGTTCTTATTGGCTGCCTCAACAACACTGTTCATCTTCGGACGATACGGAGAAGAATTGTGATGTTCGATTTTGAAGCTCTGGCACAACTCTTGCATCATCTTGTTATTGAGATTGGAATCGTTATCAGTGATGATTCTTTCAGGAACCCCATAACAACAAATGATCTCCTTCTTAATAAATCGGGCGACCACTTGTTTGGTGACATTTGCAAAAGAAGCTGCCTCCACCCACTTGGTGAAATAATCGATGGCAACTAGAATGAAATGGTGCCCATTGGAAGCAGTGGGCTTGATTTTTCCGATCATATCTATGCTCCACATAGCAAAGGTCCACAGAGAAGTCATAACATTCAAAGGATTCGGAGGCACATGCACTTTGTCAGCATAAATCTGGCATTTATGGCACTTTCGAGCATATTTGAAACAATCTGATTCCATGGTCATCGAGTAATAACCTGCTCTCAACAACTTCTTTGCCATAGCATATCCGTTGGCATGGGTACCAAAGGAATCTTCGTGCACTTCTTGCATCAACATATCTGCTTCGTGTCCATCCACACATTTGAGCAAGACCATGTCGAAATTCCGCTTATACAACACGTCATCCTCGTTCAAGAAGAAGCTACCAGCCAATCTTCTTAGAGTCTTCTTATCATTGTTGGATGCCCCAGCTGGGTACTCTTGACTTTTCAAAAAGTACTTGATATCGTGATACTAAGGCTTACTATCCACAACTTTCTCGGCTGCAAACACATAAGTGGCCCATCAAGGCGCGTCACATAAATTTTGGGCACATGGTTCCACCAATTCACTTTAATTATTAAGGATAACGTAGTCGGAGCGTCTTCCATCTGATTTTCATCACGAGGTATATGGTAAAGCTTCAATGTATTGAAGAAAGTCAACAGTCTTCTCGTGTAATCTCTGTACGGAATAAAGTTGGGCTGATGAGTATTCCAATCTTTGTTGACCTGATTGATCACCAAAGCAGAAACCCCAAATATGTCAAGAATTTTAATCCTTAGATCAATGGCCTCTTCGATACTCATAATACAAGCTTCATACTCAGCTTCATTGTTGGTACATTTAAAAGTCAGTCTGGCGGTGATAGGTATATGAGAACCCTTCAGAGTGACAATAACTGCCCCTACTTCATTACCATTTACATTAACGGCCCCATCAAACATCAGACACCACTTAGAATCATGATCTGGCCCTTCGTCAACTAGCGGTTCTTCACAGTCCTTCATTTTCAGTACTTGATGTCCTCATCAGGGAATTCAAATTTCATCGGCTGATAATCATCAAGTGGTTGCTAAGCAAGATAGTCGGACATAACATTACCCTTGATGGCTTTCTAGGAAGTATATTGAATGTCATATTCTGTTAGGACCATTCGCCAATGAGAAACCATTCTGGTGAGAGCTGGCTTCTCAAAGTTGTATTTAACTGGATCCATCTTGGATATTAACAGAGTTGTGTGAGTCAGCATGTATTTTCTCAAATGCTTAGCAGCCCATGCCAGTGCACAACATATCTTCTCAAGCATTGAGTATCTTGACTCGCAATCATTGAACTTCTTGCTCAGGTAGTAGATGGCATGTTCTTTCCTACTTGTCTCATCATGTTGACCGAGTACACAACCCATCGAGTTCTCGAGTACTGTCAAATACATTATCAGTGGTCTCCCTGGAACTAGAGGTATAAGGATCGGAGGTTGCTGAAGATATTCTTTTATTTTTTCAAATGTCCTTTGGCAGTCATCGTTCCACCTGATAGCCTGATCTTTTCTCAGTACTTTGAATATGGGTTCACAAGTGGCCGTAAGATGAGAGATGAATCTAGCAATGTAGTCCAACCTCCCTAAGAAACCACAAACCTGTTTTTCTGTTCTAGGCTCAGGCATCTCTTGAGTTGCTTTTACTTTTGCTGGATCAACCTCGATCCCTCTTTCACTGATGATAAAGCCCAACAATTTGCCAGACCGCACCCCGAAAGTGCACTTATTCGGATTCAGCCTCAACTTGAATTTTCTCAACCGTTCCAAGAGTTTCTGCAAATTCACCAAATGTTCCTCTTCGGTCTGTGACTTCGCGATCATGTCATCAACATAGACTTCGATCTCCTTATGAATCATATCATGAAAGAGAGTTTCCATTGCGCGTTGATAGGTTGCCCCTGCGTTCTTTAAACCGAAAGGCATCACTTTATAACAGAAAGTTCCCCATGGGGTAATGAATGTTGTTTTCTTCATGTCCTCTGATGCCTTCTTAATCTGATTGTATCCTGAGAAGCCATCCATGAAAGAAAATACCGAGAACTGAGCTGTGTTGTCAACCAAAACGTCAATGTAAGGTAATGGGAAGTCATCCTTCAGACTCGCTCTATTTAGATCACGGTAATCAACACACATCCAGACCTTGCCATCTTTCTTAGGTACCGACACAATATTTGTAACCCACGGTGGATAACTGGTAACAGCCAAGAAACCTACATCTAACTGCTTATGGAATTCTTCCTTGATCTTGATTGCCATGTCTGGTTTTGTTCTTCTAAGCTTCTGCTTGACTGGAGGGCAATCCTCTTTGAGAGGCAATTGGTGCACAACAATATCCGTGTCAAGCCCCAGCATATCCTGATACGACTAAGCGAAGATATCAACATATTCATGCAACATTTCAATTAATCCCTTCTTCACATTCTCTTCTAAGGCAGCCCCGATCTTGACTTCTTTCATAGCGTCCTCGGTTCCCAGATTAATAACTTCCAATGACTCTTTATGTGGCTGAATGGCAATTTCCTCCTGTTTCAACAACCTGTTTAATTCCTCGGGAAGTTCACAATCTTCCTCACCATCCTTTTCGGCTTGGTAAATCGGATTATCAAAGTCATAATAAGCTATAGCAGAATTGTTATCAATGAAATCCGGTGAAATGCATTTGCATGAATGATTATTCACGCTTTATGAGTGCAAAAAAACAAACATTGCCATTTATTATTAAAAGTAAAAAGAAAGACAGGGTGCACAATATTTGAATGCGAAAATGATCTTTATTAATGGTAAAATTGAATGTGTAACAAAGTAAGCCCTACAATGAATCTCTACGCCTTGGGCAGAGCGTATGATTTAACATGAAAACAAAGAAAATTACTCTTCGTGAAGAGTGACTTGGACGAAATCTTCAGCATACCAGTTGTTAAGCTCTTGACCCGGGACAGACGGGCGTATCCAGTTGTTGATGTCGCAATCACTGTCTCCGTCTTCGTCGCTCAATGCAAAAATCTGACCAGGATCAATAATTTCAACACTGGAGAAAGTAATGGGTCCTTGACGGCCTTGAACCTTTGGTCCTCGATAACCAATTCCAAACATGTTTTCCTTGACGGGTGTTTCAATTACTCGACCCCAACCTCCTGCATTGCCTGACTGTACCACAACTTGGGCCTATTTGTAAGATGCAATGGAGACTCCTGGCTTCTTCTCTGATGGAGGAGGGACTTCTTGCACATTCACAGTTTCAAATGTCTGACACAACATCTCATGGATTTCGCCGTCCATCTCAACATACTTGAAGGAAGACAGATGGCTTACGAAGATGTCTTCTTCACCACAGACGGTGACTACTTATCCATCCACAACGAACTTAACCTTCTGATGGAGAGTTGATGATACAGCCCCAACGCCAAGAATCCAAGGGCGCCCTAACAAGCAATTGTATGCGGGTTGAATGTCCATTACATAAAATGTAATGTTGAAGACTTGGGGTCCCACCTTAATAGGTAATTTAACTTCCCCAAAAACTGATCTCTTTGATCCGTCAAATACTCAAACTACCAGGTCACTTGGTCTGAGCACTACTCCTTCAATATCAAGCTTGATTAGTGCCTTTTTGGGAAGCACATTAAGCGAGGATTCTATATCTACTAGCACACGAGACAAAACAGCCCCTTTACATTCCATAAAAATGTGAAGCGCTTTATTGTGGTTTCTGCCCTCCGATGTCAAATCAAAGTCGGTAAAACCCAGCCCACGGCTGGCATTAACATTGGATGACACATCTTCCAATTGATTGACGGAGATCTCCTGAGGCACATACGTTGCATTCAAAATTTTCAATAAAGCATTACGGTGCACTTCAGAACACAATAACAGAGACAAAATGGATATCTTCGACGGAGTCTGATGAAGGTGATCTACAATCTTGTAGTCACTTTTCTTGATAATCTCCATAAATTCCTCAACATCATTCTCAAAAGATGTACCGGGATCTGCCCTCTGTACAGGCTCTTCATTCATCACTTGCTTGCCTTTGGCCTTCGCCAAAGCATCTGCATTATCATTCCGGAGAGTTTGTGGCGCAAACAACCTACCACTTCTAGTGAACCCACCAACACCTACATTGTCAATATTCGAATCAGTCATAGCCGGAGTATCAACTTCTTGTTTTTGACCATTATAATACACTTCAGCACCGTAGTGCCATGGAATTGCCTTATCACTTTCAAACAGAATCGGTCCAGGAACTGTAATGGTTACTGGAGCCCGCCTTGCTGGCACCAGAATCTGCACAGGCGTGAAAGGAATGGTAATTTTTGAAACATCATTATCAATACTAGAAACTTGATTGAATTGCAAACACCCACCATTCAGCAAATTCTGAATACCACTTCTCAACTTGTCGCAACCATTCTCTTAAATCAAACAGTCCGAACAACCCATATCACAACCAGGGAATACGCCCCCTTTCAACAGACGACCCTTCACGACCAACAATGACATCTTGACAGCCCTAAGATCAAATATCAACTTCAGACCATTGTCTTCTTCAATAGCATTAACGGTTTCCCCACCGTGGGTAGGCATCTGATTCTGAATAACATTCGGAGCGGTAGGAGGAGCAAAATTGATAGCTTTAGAATCGATTAGATCTTGAACCTTATGCTGAAAGGCTCGACATCTCTCAATAGTATATCCAGGAGCACCTGAATGGAAGTCACAATGCGTGTTGGCATCATACCCAGGTGGGAGCTTTGCCGGAGGGGTACCCAGTGTATGGAGTTCTACCAGATTCAGCTTAAGCAGTTGTTGAAGCAGCATGGCGTAGGACATTGGTAATGGATCCAAGTGCCGGTCAGTCGTTCTTTGTCTCTGTTGATAGGCTTATCTTGGAGCATGCTGTTGTTGAGGGTTTTGTTGTTGTGTAGTAACAGGAATTGTCACAGTAGCTGCCAGATGATACGGGGCCTAATACCCCCTATTTCTGCTCTTCTGAGAAGACGTAGCATTAGTTTCTCCTTCGCGCTTTTTACTTGCGCTTGCAAAAGGTTTCCTCACACCGAAAGATGACCCGACACTATCTTGAATCTTACCCAGCTTAATCAGATTCTCAATTATTTCTCCAGCGACAACAATATCAGAAAAAACAGTTGACAGGCACTCTGCAAGGCATTCCAGGAATGGACTTGCAACGTCCCCATGAACAGATCAACCATCTCTCTTTCAAGTAACGGTGGTTGCACCCTCGCCACTAACTCACGCCACCGCTGGGCATACTCTTTAAAGCTTTCCTTACTTTTCTGAGTCATACTCTGCAACTGAGTTCGATTAGGTGCCATATCGAAGTTATACTGATACTGTTTCAGAAATGCCTCAGCCAAATATTTCCAGTTCCTGACTTGAGTTCTTTCAAGCTTCATATACCACTCTAGAGATGCCCCAGACAGGCTATCTTGGAAGAAGTACATCCACAGCTTATCTTCCTTAGAATAAGCAGATATCTTCCTGAAGTAGGATTGTAAATGAGTTTTCGGGCAAGAGTTGCCATTGTATTTGTCAAAAGATGGAGCTTTGAATTTGGGAGGGATCCTCACTCCCTGAACTAGCCCCATGTCTTCCATATTAATGCCCATAGTATTCTGACACTCTACGGCCTTGAGCCTTTCAGCAAGCAATTGATACCTCCGGTCTCCGTCACCATTGTTACTAGCCAAATCTACATTCATTAAAGAAAACTGATCCTCGTGATTGTCCTCCAAATGAGGAATAGGAATATGAATGGGGATAGCACCCCCAGCAGCTCCACCAACGGGAATACCACCAGCGACTCCAGCAACGAGAATACCACCATTAACCCACCAACGAGAATACCACCATTAACCCCACAGACGAGAATACCACCTCCAAACGGAGGGTCAACCTGATTGTCAGTGTTTGGAACTTCAACTTCGGGCCTCTGAGTCATAGCCCTCAACTCTTGTTGGCCCTGAGCCACCCCTTGCATGAGGTCCATTAATTGGTTCATACGGGCCCTCATTTCAGTCATCTCTGCCTGCATTTCTTCCATAGCTCGATGTTGATTTTGGCGCGTTGAATAGCGGTGGATATAAGAATCAGCAATCCTGGCTGTTAATCAAACAAGGTTAGGAAATCCAGAAATAAGCACCTGTTATGCAAAATGAAATGTATGAATGCATGCATATGTCATGTTTAATCATTTCCAAGGTATATCTACACTTTGATTCCAGTGTTAATCGGGCGGGGGATCAGATACGTTGTTGAGAAAATATCACAGGAACAAATAGATATTGCAGAGAAAATACAGCTAGAACAACATTGTTGAGAATACCACTGAAACAACATAGCTGAAATAAATATCTCATCATATAACACTTCAGAAAGTCATACAGATATGTCTGATACAACCAAGGGTGAGTCCATCAACAAGCCTGATGGTAATCACAATAGAGAACAGACAAATCAATCCCAAACCCTTAGTCCATACAAATTGGTCTTGACTTCTTTGAGAAGGGCTTCGGTGTCAAGATGAGTTGGTCGCTCTATCAGCCCTTTGATCAGCTTGTTTCTCTTTCCAATATCTTGGTTCAGCTTAACAATATGCTATGCACTATCGTCATCTCCAAATGCATCTCTGAGCTTTACCTTCTTGATCCCTACTTGAACTTTGAGCTCTTCAATTTCCATCTGAGCTTCCTTCAGCTTGTCATAGAAGTGCTTCTTGCCTCTTTTTGCCTTTTGGAGTTCTTCCTTTAGTTCCTCATTTTCAGCCATGATTTCACCCCACATGTTCTGAGAGTCAGCAAGCTTGACATTTGCCTCAGACAAGAGTTGCTTAGTTTGCTTGTGAGCCCAGGCGGAGGATTCTGCAGCCAACTTAGCTTTCTGGTAGAACTGAGCCCTGTCTGCAAAGTCTTTCTCCTTCTCTGCTAGCAGCTTCGTTGCATCTTGAGCCTTACATTCCAATCCCATGTTGATATGCAAAGCATCTTGAAGATGGCTACTCAAGTCGGATTTCTCTACACATAGCTCGTTCATAAAAGCTTGCAGCTTGTTGAATACTTGAATAGCAACAGTAGTGGGTTGCTCTATCATTAATGGGTACAAAGGTGGCTCCCTTGAGAAATTCAAGAGTACCTCTTCCACTTTCCTCTGAATCCACTCAACATAAGAAGGATAAGCTCTACAATCACTCTTTCCAAGAACAGTCTTCCCTTTCTTGTGAATATGCGCCCAAGCATTTACAGCTCTCCTCAGCATCTCCTGGTCTTCGGCACCATTAAAGAACAAAGATTCTGCAACGTCTTGGTCTTCGGGAGGATTACTTAAAGCATACCCAAACTGTTTGTCGGCCAGAATAGGGTTGTAATTGATTCCACCTTTCCTACCCACCAAGGGCACATTTAGAAAGTTTCCGCAAGTGGAAATCATCTCTGTACCCAACAGCTGATGATCAAACTAGACGATGTTATCCGCAGTCAGACCCATTATCCTCTTAGACCACTTCATAGAATCCTTTGTATCAACAAAGGCACTAGTTTAAGGAAGATGATTCAGAAACCAATTGGACAAGAGCGACATGCAACAACTTATAGACCCCCCTTCTCTTCTCGTTCTTGAAGTGCACCGAATGATAGAAATCACCAAGAAGAGTAGGTATTGGATTTTTCAAGATGAAGATTCTAACGGCGTGCATGTCCACAAATTCATGTACATTGGGAAATAAGACAATCCCGTAGATGCATAGAGCTAATATAGCATTGAAAACAGTCCAACTTTTGGCATTGGCATACTTTCAAGCTTGGCCAACTAAAAACTCCAACTGAAAACCTTTAAAACCTCCTTTATCAACAACATTATCACTAAGAACCGATTGACCCACAATAAGGGCAGCTGCAACCTCTTCTAAGTTTGGACACTCCTCAGAAAAGAACGGTATTCTTTGCTTGACAGGGATTCCCAGGTTGAAAGAGAATTCTTCCAGTGTCGGAGCTAGAATATAATCCATAAAGATGAAACAGCACAATGGAGGCTCATAGAACTGCAGGAGTGTATGAATAGCATCGTGCTCATAGTTCGTGATATTACAGACAACATTCAATAACCTCCCATATTCCTTTCTGAAATCAGTAAGAACACCAGGATCAGCCATAACAACTACTTCATGAAGTAAATCTAGAGTCGGCTTAGGAAACCTTTAGGCCACATTGTTCTTTGTCTTGGTATCCATCCCTATAGAACCCACTGACCAGAATCAATAGTAAGATATAAACCTGGAAATGAAAAAACATGAATGTTAGGGTATGAAAATGCAATGCAAAGGCATGGTATCAGAGGTTCCACATATAACTGGATGTGTCTGTGCTGAACTATGTGAATAGTGTCTGTGCAGAACTGTGTGAATAATAACTGACTAAATATAATAGGATGAGCTGTCCACTTCTATAAGAATACCAGAAAACCGGGTAGGTTAGAAGTCAAAGTTACTTGTAAACCTGTAAACACCCAGCCCCTTTCACATGTGGGTTCTAAAACCAAGGATCCTCAGTGTCATGGACTCTTAGGTCGAGAAATGATGATACATTCACTATTTTTGGTTTGGCATCATCATCAATCAAGGAGGCCTCAACTGATTCCCCTCAAAAACGTCATCCTATAGCAAGTTCCCAGTTTCGGGTCCTCGGATCAAGAAGCGTAATGTGTTTACCATTTATGGTCTGACATTATTGCCCCTTGGGTGGAGTGCCTCAACTGAGTCATCGGGAATGGTCACCAGAGTCGACAACTTTCTAAGTTAACAACCTGACATGCACAGGACGCACAAATCAGAATATCTCCCAAGAAAACCTCGTCTGGGTGTGGATTTCGTGTAAACCAAACGTACCAAGACGCTAAGTAGGCCACACTACTTTCCACTATAGTCCTATGTGTACACTCAAGCCTGGGTATTGGGCTTATCTATCAGAACACACTTCCCACTGAAGCTAGTGGGATTATACCTGAGTGAATCGCACACTCAAAGATATAACAGATTCACCACCAAACTTTATTTAGTCCCAGAGGACAGGGAAAATATCGATAAAACCCAAGGGGAAGAGAAATGGGTAAGGGGGTCGGTTATGCGAAAGGAAGGTACTAGCACCTAACGCATCCGCCGTACTCGACGGGAACCATTTCGCTTGCTTCTAGGCTTAGATGGGTTATCTATCTAAAGGCTTCTAGCTAAAAGAAAAGAGAGATTAGAGAGGAAAGGAAGAAAGTGCTCGCGGAGGATTAGGTCCCTCGTGCCTACGTACCCTTATAGTACAATGAAGAAATCAGAGCACTGTAGTTCATGGAACCAGGGAAAGAGAAGAAGAATGGAAGAAGGTGAAAGTGTGCTCGCCAAGATCATCGCAATCTTGTGTCTACGCATCTTACATTCGAATGAATAAAGAATCAAAGCATCCGTAGTTCGTAGAACCAGGGAAAGAGAAGTAGATTGGAAGAAGGTGAAAGTGTGCTCGCCAAGATCATCACAATCTTGTGCCTACATATCTTACATTCGAATGAATGAAGAATCAGAGCGTCCGTAGTTCGTGGAACCAAGACAGAAAAGTAAAAGGAAAGTGGTGTCAAAACTAAGAGCAAAAGAATTAGAGAAAGATCAGCTGGGGATGCAAACAAAATTGGTGTCAGAACCAAGAAAGGAGTGCAAAGGAAAAGATAGTAACTGCTGAGGATAAAGTGCGAGAATGGTGTCGAAACCAAGAAGATAAAGGAGCAAAAGGAATAGAAGGGACTCCACTGGGGAAGTAGGAGAACAAAGCAACTATGCAAGGGACCAGAGGGTTAGCGACCCTGTTGGGGACCAAACAAAGGGATGGTGTTGAAACCAAGAGAGAAAAAAAAGTTCGGTATGTTAACTGACTGGCAGTGGTTAACCGAAGAAATAGAGATTACAACTCTGTGGGGAAACAAAGGTTTAGTGTCAACAGGCAGGCTGTGATGAACTGAAATGATAAAGTACCGAACCAAGAAAAGTTGTTTGACTCTGAAGGGATTTCGGTATATTAACTGATAAACAGTGGTTAACCAAAGAAAGAAAGATTGTAAATCCGCGGGGAGAAAGGTTTTAACAGATAGACTGTGATTAACCAAAAGAATGGGTGTAGAACCAAGCGAAGGTTATGATCCAAAGGACGGGTATGGAACCAAGCAAGGGTTGGGACCCACTAGGGATGTTGGTATTGACTGAACAAGCAATACTTGACCAACGAAAGGGGTATTTGAACCAAAAGGAGGTTGCTAACCACTGGAAATTCGGTGTGAACAGAAAGACTATGATTAACCGAAAAGAAACGAGTGATTAACCAAGAGAAGGTGTTCGACTCAAAAGGAACTCAGTATGTTAACAGATATACTATGGTTAACTGAAAAGAAGTTCAAATTGGTGTTTTAACTGACAGACAGTGGTTAACCAATCAAGAGGGAGAAAGAACCAAGAGAAGGTTACGAACTCCGCTAGGGTTTCGGTGTTTAACAGGAAGACTGTGTTTAATCGAAGAAAAGGGATTCTTCAGGGGAATCAATAAGCAATGATTGACCACAAGAGAAGGATACTGAGGCAAGAGATGGGTGTTAGCCCAAGAGACAATGATCTTTAACCAAGAGAATGGTGATTGATCAAGGAGAGATTGAAAAAGAGCAAGAGTGATCAAGGATCGACTCGACTGAAGATTGAGATACACAACAGCTTGGAGATAGAGACAATTATTCCAGGCACATGGTAATTCGTCCCCTACCCAAAATAATCAATATGGGTGTAGGAATTCTCCACTCTCATCCCTTCTCTAGCACCAAAGTATAGTGCAGAAATTGAAATAGACATCATAACAACGCCAATTTGTACAGTGCTCCATTGTGCTGTGCGAAGCTCCGGCTCGGCGGGGGATCAAGAGAACAAGAACTCTAAAGGAAGCCTAAAGAGAAGAGTAAGGATGGATCAACTAAACGAAACCAAGGTTTCGATTAATCAATTAAAGGGAATTGATGTGCTAACAATTTTCCAAAGAGAGGAAAATCATTAAAGCAAAAGTGTGGATTATTGCTTGTACATGATTAAACTTGCTCAATGAAGAACAAATTTAATGTGATCAAGAATGAAAGTGCAAAACAGTACCAAATACCAATTAGCATTCATCTTGAAACATGTTATCATGTGAACAAAAGAGGTGCAATAATGATCATGAGAAAACATTGTCAAGAATGCAAACACATTTCAAGAATCGATAAATCGTGCATCGATATATTGTAAGTATGCTTCAAACAGAGAGTAAACAGCACCTAAAACATCCACAAATATCAAGCATGTCAATCCATGGAAGTTAGAGGAGGAAAGCATGTTAAACATGCTTAAAAAAACTCAAAAATGACATTCTGTTGCAGTGGTAATCGATTACCACATTCAGGTAATCGGTTACCTGCTTAAAAGCAGCAGAATAAGTGAAAAAATGTGCAGGGTAATCGATTACCACTGTAACAGTGGAAAAAAAAAACAGCAAAAACAACTTTTCAAAAGCAATTTTCAGCACCTAATCACTTATCCAAACTACCACATGCTATGGTATGAATTTGTACACGAAAATCAAGTTTAACAACACCAAATAACCAGCAAAGGAATCAATTAACTCATCAAAATCATGAATCAAGTAATGGCATAATCAATTTACACACAAAAGCATCAAAACTGCATTGCGAATGATATGAAAACGTTCGAAACAGTAAAATGAGCAAAGAAGGACCAACCTACAAGGCTGAGATGTGCCTTGGATGTTGTTGCAAATGAATCTTGGTGAAGATAATAAAAGAAAACCAAAGGAATCTTCAATTGTAGCCGAATCATATCGAAATTGAGCAAATTGCGACGAAATCTCCAAAATACGAATTTGCACCGTAGAATCTTGAAGCAAACACTTGAGATGAATCTAAAAGCTAATACAACTCTAGAAAATCAAGTAGAATAGTAAGATGATGAAGCTTAAGCTCAAGAGAAAAGCACTTTCAATGTGAAAGTTGCTTCTCTTCAATGGTGATAATGAAGCTTTAGTGTGGTTTGAGGAAGAAGATGAAGATGAGGGATGTAGAAATCGCAGAAAATGCAGAGAGAAATGAGAGAATTGAGAGTGAAGACAGTGAGAAATGTGTGAAATGGTTGAAAGTCCTTTGTGAAATGGTGGAACCATGTTTATATAGAGTTTTGATTTGGAGTTGATAGGTTTGGAATGTGCTTTGGAGTTAGCTTTGGAGCTAGCTTGGGAGTTAGATACACTTGACTCACCGAGTCGGAAGTTGACTCGGTTAGTTAGTTAGTTAACTCGGTGGAGCAATCCCAATGTAAATCCAAATCAAAGGCTCACATACTTGGAAATTAAGGAACATGGTGCACTTAATTCAAAGTGATGCATTGGAATAAATGTAAGTGGAGTGTCTTGAATGATCTTGGACTGTCTAGAATGTTCCACACAATGCTAGAACCAAGTAGAACCCAAGAGAAAGGGAAGTGCAAAGTTGTTGTCCTGAAATGTAGCAGAAACTGCAAATCTACACAGGGTAATCGATTACCCTATTTTGCCTAGCAAAATGGTAATCGATTACTCTAGGAAAAATTTGCCCAATTTGCTTAGAAAAAGGTGCTGGAGCTCCTGTTTCAATTTTCCACTTCTTGTTTTGATGAATATGCATAGAAACCCTTGTTTTGTGCTTGTTTTGATAATGTGATGACTTTATGAGGATGCGATTAATCGGGCTTAGAAAACCTGAATATTCCTACAACAAAAACACAAAGAAAAAATGCGAATGCGTATGCTGGCGATGCGAATGCACATGCTTGTGCAAAAGGCAAAAGGGGAGGTCAAATTTCGGGTTATGACACCCGCCAAAGAAAACAACAATCCAACACAGTCCAGTATATATGGCAATAATGAAATGTAAAGCAAGTAAATACGATAAAAGTAATAAACATGCGTTAAAAGCCATAAATAAAGCAGGTAAAGCATACAGATAAACACCCAATAACTGAAAAGAAACAAGCACTAGGATTGACTCGCTTAGGGATAGGAAAGTCCCCAGCAGAGTCACCAGCTATCGCATCTGCGAAAATCAACCGGCGGAAAAGACATAAGAGTTGCCACCGAAAGTTTCTAAAACCCTAATCTACCAAAGATGGAAACTTTCCATAATTCTTGATTTTTCATGATTCCTTTGATATTTCTTAATCAAATCTCATCCATTGACCATATTTGACATGATGAACATGAGTTTGACCTAAAAAGGTCAAGAGTTGACTTTTTCCTTGATGAGTTGACTTTATTCCCAATTTGTTTGATTTTCAACCATCTGGCCAATTGAAATCCTTCTAAATGAAATTGATGGTCCATAATCCACCTCTAGATACTTGAGAACACATAGAAAACCATGGAATCAAGTCTTGCCCAAAGAATCAGAAATAAACTGATTTTAGGCAAAACCCAAGTTTTGGCCTTGAAGGTTAGGAAATATTGACCAATGGTCAAAACCCTAATTCCTCTGGAGTGAATGAAGATCCTCTTAAACTAAGATGTTGTATGTGATAAGATGATGTCAAAGCTTCAAGATTATTGCTCAATGGAGTTGTCATATGCTCATATGGCCAAAACCCTAACTGGATGATCGAGAGATAAGAGGGGGTGATTCTCTTCAAGTTTCTTGCCAATCTCAATCTCTTGATGAAATGGTGAATCAAATGAGATGTCTTGAGGTCTGAGTGCTCGAGGGTACCTCATTCTCTTTGCTTTGAACCATCCATACCATGGAAATCTCTGATCCCATGCCTTGGGAAAACCATTGATGCATGTGAAATGCTTATGACCTAAATGCATATGAAAGGTGAAGCATAAGCCACTTATTAAGGGTATAAATAAGAGGGCAAATTTTGGGGTGTTACAATAGGTAATTCAACACTTGAAATTTCACAATCAACTCGCAACAATGCAAACAGTGCAAACATTGAGGCTTCGTCTTCTAGAAGTTCATCCACTTGCTTAGCAGACAAAAACATCAGTTCTCCATTATCACCAAACTCAGGAAACTCCACGGTCTTATTATAACAATTGATATGAACATAGTTGAACTCCAACCAGTTCATTCCAAGGATTACATCAATTTTGTGTAAGGGTAAACACACCAAATCCATCACGAAACTCTTCCCAAATACCGTCAAAGGACATCTCGAACACACAAAAATAGTAGTAATAGAACCATTAGCAGGAGTTTCTATCACCCTACTACCGTTCATACCAAACAATTTCAAACCCACCTATTAGCACATTCAATCGAAATAAATGAATGAGTAGCACCAGTATCAATAATAGTAACCAACTCCGTATTGTTAATAAAACAAGTACCTTGAATCAAGTTATCCTTCTTAGAGACTTCTGAACCGCTCAAAGCAAACACTCTTTCATTAGTCTGAGCAGCAGGATTAGTCTTCTTCGGCTTCTGGCATTGGGTACTGATGTGACCCTCATCCTTGCAATCGCTAGCTCTATAGCCTCTCTTACCACATCTGTAACACCTCAACACGCTATTGTTGCAATCCTCAGCACGGTGGCCTTGCTTTCCACACCGCTAACACTTAACAGAAGTGGGAGTTACTGCTCCACTTGTCTTCTTCCCATCTGAAGCCTTTTGCTTCCCTTTGTCAGATGGAGTCACATAAGGTTTTCCTCTAAACTGCCCTTTCTCTTTCTTCTCACTAAGATGCTTGTAGTGAGCAGATCTAGCGTAACTGTCCTCATTATAGATTCTACTCTTATCCACCAGCTCAGAATACATTTGAATCTGTTGGTAACTAATACCCTTCTTGATCTCTGGTCTCAGCCCATTCTCAAACTTGAGACATTTAGAAACCTCAGCATCAACACGGTTATAATGAGGACAAAACTTCACCAGCGCCTCAAATTTGCAGCATACTCTGCCATAATCATGTTTCCTTGCTTTAATTCAAGGAACTCTATATCCTTATTACTACGAACATCCTCAGTGAAATACTTCTCCAGGAACTCTTTATTGAATACAACCCAAGTTATTTCAGTTCCAACATCTTCCAATCTCTGACGGGCGTTATCCCACCAATCTTCAGCTTCTTCTGAAAACATATGAGTACCAAACTATACCTGATGAGCGTCAGTGCATGCCATCACTCAAAAGATTTTCTCAATCACTTTGAACCACTTCTGTGCACCCTCTGGATCATGAGTACCCACAAAAGTTGGCAGATTGTCCCTCTCAAACTTCCCCAAAGAAGGAAACTCATCAGGAGCTCCACCATTCTGATTGTTATGTGCATTCTGAGTCATTTCTTGAGCAAGCGATTCCAACACGTCAGCAATAGCATGGTCGTTTCTCCTAGCCATTCTGCACACCATCAATCATCATTAGAAGAAACAAACTATTGACAGTGTACACACACTCGTCGACTAACAGGTGTCATACCCCAAATTTTGACCACTAAGATGTCCCATCATTGTGTCAATCATCATCACAATATGGAGGAACCATCATACCTCATCAATCTCCCCAAAGATGGGTGAGCATCCACTACAATCAAAATTAGGATTTCAAGCCCTCTCAGAGCCTTAGACAAAGGATCAATCAAGGAATGACATGATCTTCAACTTGTCTAACCTCTCAAACATCCATAATGGATCAAAAGGACTCCCACTTCAAGGATTAAGCACAAGGTTGCTCCCTTCTAGGTGGATCAACTCTCAAGATCGCCAGTGTCACCAAATTAGGGTTTTGGTCGACCAGGGCCTCCAGATTGAAAATTTTCATCTGGGCATGAGCCAATGATCCAAAACATAACCTAATATACTCCGTGGAACCTCATGGACCCAATCATCAAGTCAATCTTGCCTCAGGGGATGCATTCATCAAAAATCAGGAATTAGGGTTTCTTGACCTAATTCACCCCTAAGTAGACTTTTGGGACAAATCATGAGCCAAGACCTCAATACATGATTTGAGGGTCTTTAATATACCATATTTATCCATTTACAACAATGGATTAATCCAAGAAGCTTGAGCAACAAGTTCCAATTTCATCTGCACCGCAATTAGGGTTTCGCGAGGAAAGTCAACTGTAACTTTGACTTTTGACCAGGACATGCTCCCAAACCCTAAGACATGATTTAATATACCCTATTACACCCATGGAACATGTCCATCAAGTTTGATTTAGGTCAAGGACATGATTTCCTGAAAAATTGCACAGTTTGGAATTCATCTGATAAAAAGTCAACTGTACACAAAAGTCAACTTTGACTTTTTGAGATTTTTCACCAAAATGGATTTTTAACCCTAAAATGATGCTAATGTATGATTTGAATCATCATTCATCAAGAAAAATCAAGAAAATTTGGATAACTTGTAAAAGGGGTAACCATAAAAACTTAGAAAATTTTCTAAGTTAAAAATAAAGTGACAAGGGCACCAACTTTGAAGGATCATAACTCCTAAACCACAAAGCCATTTTTTTTCATCCAAAGATGGATTTGTAGCCCTCATTACCCTCTACAAAAACTTCAACTAGACCTAAGTCCAATTCATTAAGGATTTTGAGTTAGTGAGTGATCAAAGTGGCTGAAATGTGAAAATATCACTTTTTCCAACACTTAGTGAAATTTTCACTAAGTCCAAATCTGCCTTCACTTTTTGCCAAATGTAGAGGGATTTTTCACTTGGATTCAAAAGAGATCAAAACCAAACATGTTCAAACAGTTGTTGTATCATGTAAGGGCTTTCCAAAATGGTCAAGAGCATTACCAAATTCAACTTACACCATGAGTTATGACATTGGAAAGTGGCCTTGCTGAAATCTGTCAAAGGCAAGGCAGAATTTGCAACTTTGCTCGATTTGCCAAAATCAGCCAAATTCAAATGCTCCTATCCACTTGGACACATATGAGGATTGAATCTAAATGGGACAATCACTGAGCCAAGCCTCCAAAGTCCATGGAACAAGAAATAACATGTTGAACCTAGAATGGCCAAAATAGGGACAAGACTCCAAATTTGGATTGAAGCTTTCAATGGAAGCATCAAGGTGGCATGGACTGAGCCATTCTCATCTGAAATCAGTCAAGACTTATCCAAGATCAAGGGAACCAAAGCTCTGTGCCCTAACCTCTAGTCAATGGCTAGAGGAGACTTGGATTTTCATTTGCCAACATTGGCCAAACCTACTTGCCAGTTCCCATTCACTATTCCTTGCAAAACAAACTTGCTCTACTATAAATAAGCTCAATTGTGATCAGTTTGAGTACACCAAAGCCATCTAACAGATGCTTTCCTCAAAATCTCTTTCTCTTGGCAAAAATGCCTTTCTTAGCAAGGTAGCTATCGGGTTTTGAGTTTGAGAGCTTTTCCAATCAAACCAATCACTCACACACCTCACATACATCATATAGAAGTGATCCAAACACTCACATAACATCTGGAACACAAATTTCACAAAATCACCAGCTGGTTGCTCAAACTTTCAATCAAGTTGCAGCTGAGGTACCACAAATCGTTCCAGCCATTTTCAATCAAGTCCAAGCATTCAAACACACTCCATAGGGTGTAAGGAAGCTGTTCAGATCATCACCACTTATCTGTAACACCTCCAAATCAAAAATCACATTGCACTTGCTGTCACGGCCTAGAGGTAAGCATAAACTTGGTCATCTCTCAATCTATGCATATTTCCTCGCACAATAATTTTGCCATATGTTCATAATCATGCATGGAATGTTTCCCCTCAAGTAATTGCTTTGTTTGAATCGTGTATCAAAAATCCTAGCCTTCATGTAGAAATTAGGGTTCTTGAGGTTTCTTCGTGATTTCATGTTTTATGTTAAATTTAAATGAAATTAAGTGTCATAGACATGATCGTGAGGTTGAGACGAGCATAATGATATGTGGATTGCATGTTATAATCAAGTATTCAGGGAGATTGGATGGAAAACGCAAATCAGCCAAACCCAGAACACGCGCGTGTTCTTCAGCTTGTTCTTGACGCCTTTTTTCCAAATTCAAATATTTGAATTTTGTGATTTTGTTTAATTGATTCAAAAATTAATTTCTCTCTGAGTTTTAATGATTTTGAGTTGATTCTTTTTTTAATAATTCACAAAAATGTTAAAATATTTTATTTTCCCAAAAAATCCCAAAAATATTATTTATTTTGTATAATTGATATTTTTGCAAAGAATTAATGTTTTAATTGTTTTTGACATTTAAAATATTTTTTCCACCTTGATTTTGCAACTTTTAATGCTTTCTAATTATTTTGTAGGCTAATACTTAATTTTTGAAGAATTAGTCCAAGATCACAATTTGCTTTTCACATGTTAAACAATTTTGATCATTTTAATTGAATTTTTATTCAATTAAATACATTTTTGAAAACAAATTAGGGTTTTTGGATTAATTCAACCCTCATAAATCATTTTCAAAACACTTTGGGCCTCTAATAGAGTGTAAGACCCAATCCTTTTTTGACCAAACCATTTTTGGTCCTCAGTGTATTGTATAAGTCCCGATACAGTAAAAAACAAATGGCGCGATCGTCGCCTTTTGAAAAATAACCTTTTGGGCCTCTCCTTGAGCTATAAGACCCATTCAAAACTTTTGGGCCTCTAATAGAGTGTAAGACCCAATCCCCCTTTTAACCAAAACATTTTGGGGCCTCGGATATTGTATAAGTCCCTCTGCATTAAAAGAAAACCTCGGCGCGATCCCCATTTTTAAACGGAAAAATCATCTGGGCCTACCCTCGTGTTATAAGCCCCACTCTTTTTCTTTAAAACATTTGGGCCTCTTGAGAGAGTGTAAGACCCATCCCTTTGTACAGAAAACCATTTTGGGCCTCAGTCACTTGTATAAGTCCCTCTGTACGAATTCAACAGTGCGCTCACTGATAAAACCCTGGGCCTCTCCTTGAGCTGTAAGCCCCAAATCTTTCTTTTTCAAAGCACTTTCTCCTTTGATTTTGAATATACTGTTGTTTTCAATCTTTCTTTGTTGAACAACTAACCAAACAACATGGAAGCTCTACAACCGAGTAAGTCGTTATTGCTTTCATTTACCGCTTTCATATACATATAACTGTATTGTGGGGCTGTTTCACTGTAAGTCTTCTTTCATAAACTCATATCAACTGTGTAATAATAGTATAGATATTTCGAGTTTCCCTGGCAACTACGTCTAGAACTAGGTGACGCCGTTTCGTTTAGTTCGTAGAAATAGACAGCTAGATCCCCAATAGGAGCACCAGATACAGTCTTCTCTTCAGCTGTCCTCATTAGGAATTGTCATGAAACTCTATTCCTAGAGATGAATGTATTCTCCGTGAATGGCATCTTTGAGTTTCTTCCAAATTCTCGAACTTTCCTGACTTGATCTATTCCTTGTGAATAGCTTGCCTTGAATTTCTCGGGGTTTGGGGACCCACGGGCTTCTTAAAAGCAGCGGCCTCCTCTTGGGCATCGTACAAGGACCCACAGGCTTCCTAAAAGAAACCCCGCCTCCTCTTGGGCTTAGTACAAGGACCCTACGACTTCTTAGAAGTATTCACAACCTCCTCTTAGGCTTCGTATAATGATCTCTTCCTCCGGGAATGATAGCCTTCTCTTGGGCTTAGTACAAGGACCGATCGGCTTCTTAAAAGTTTCCAGCCTCCTCTTGGGCTTCGTACAAATTGTCCCGACGACCTCCTAGAGGTATAGGAACAAAACTTAATCATCTGCATAGAACAGTCCTTTCAAAGAGTCTACTACTGTTTCTCAAAGCATAGTACAAAAGATGACACTCTAGACTTGGACAGTCTAATCTCCTTGAGTCTCAAAGACATTCTCAAGTGACCCCTTCGTTAAATAGGAAGGAAACCCGTAGACTCGGACAGTCTCAATACCCTTCGGATTTCCCGATTCCTTAAAGAACAGGAATAACCTAGATCCTTGGATCAAATCCATGAGTACAGTGTTGCTCATATAAGAACTGATTTTCTCTTTAAAATCAGTATACTGGACCTGTCACTTAACTGAAACAGTAACCATAGCCTCCTCTTGGGCTTTGTACAATGATCCTCCCCAGCGGAGTCAAACAACATTTAGCCTCTCTCTCGGGCTTTGTACGAGACACATAAGGGACTCCCTCGTTGAGTCAATCACCCTTTCGCCTCCATCTCGGGCTTTATACGAGATACAAAAGGGTTCTTACTGAGCCAAACGAATTTTTGCCTCCATCTCGGGCTTCATACGAGATACCAAAAGATTCCCTCGTCGAGTCAAAAACCTTTTAGCCTCTCTCTCGGGCTTTGTACGAGACACATATTAGCCTCCTCTTAGGCTTTATATAAGAAAACCACTGGTTGATCCAATTAACCTTTTAGCATCAAAGTTGTGCCTCGTTCACAGTACACAAACATCAACAACTTCTTCCCCGTCATCTAATCACTGTAAGCGGCAAGCCTCTGGATCATCTATATCCATGCCACTGTCCCTCTTTTAGCATGAGAAATTCCTAAGGAAAGATAACATTGCTCTACACTGAGTTAAAGTCTTCTCCTTCAGGTTAAAACCCCCTATAAAGGAAATTATGGCATTGCTAGGATCTGCGTATCCCGGTTAAAGTAATCCTCCTTTACAGTCAGTCACCCAACAATTGTGACATACTACCCCCTCTTTAGAGATGACAAATTCTCTCTGAAGTCAACACCCTTTTAGCTTCACATCTTGGGCTTTGAACAAGATACAAATAAACCCTTCAGCTTCACATCTTGGGCTTTGAACAAGATATAAATCACCTTTCGCTTCACGTCTTGGGCTTTGAACAAGACACCAAAACAACCATTTCCTCCCATAGAATAGGAGGAACTACGAACGCTCTGATTTCCCTGTTTCGGTAAACTGGAATACGTAGGCATAAGATTGAAAGAAAAATCTTAGCGAGCACACTAAACAAAAACCCAAAATCCCATATCTCCATCAATCAAAAGCAGTAATTCAAAACATCAGTCCTAACATCCTAATCCTTGTTCCCCGCCAGAAACCTTTTGCCTAGATAAAAAGAAAGAAACCGTATTGGCGAAAATACAAATAACCAGTACAAAGGCCCCCCCTACATTGATAGCATCCGTAACCTAACAGACCGCTGTTTAAACTCAGTATGCAAAGCAGAATTAATTGGAGACATCTATTTCCCTTCCTTCATCAGCTTTAATAGGATAAAAAATGAATCGACCTGTAGTTTAAGCTCAAACCGCAGAGAGCGACCAGCGCTTAAGAACCGCGTCCAAAATCGCTCGCTACAACAGGGGATTGACATCATACAAAAACCTGGCCGGGCAGGCCGATCTGCTCTGATATCACTAATGTAACACCCTTCTACCCCACAAAATACTCATGAATAGAATAACTAATTAAAGATAATAAATCAGTGTAAATCACCACAAGGGTACAACATTTCGTCATAAAACAACTAAATAACATCCTGCTCTGTAACATGAGTTTCAAATCATTTATAACAATTGTTTCATCAATGCACTCAATGAGCATTTTCAACCATCGCAGCTGAAATCTTAGTCATCAAAACATCTTTATTTAAAATAATTCAAAGAAGACTTCATTAAAATAATAATAATAAAGAACATATCATTCCACTCAAACGTTCCCGACCCCGATGTTACATATCAGAGCAGGACACCTTCTAAATTCAAAGGAACTAAAACTGAATAACTCCAAAGGCTAAATCTTCACACACCAAGAGAGCTAATCTTGATCACCTGCATGTTACCCACGTGGACGCAACATTCAAACAGGCAGGGTGAGTAATCACGAATCGTTATACGGGATATAAAGAAAAAGATATACAAGTACAACAATATAAACAGTTTATTTGCACCTTCATAGTATCGTCAGACAAAATAAGCATCATTAAGTCATCATCATCGTATATCACTTAAAATCATGTCATCAATAACATCGTTTATTAACAATTATGCAATTCCACACAGTATGAAATGCAACAACATAAACTCATGCACGTGGTACCAATTCATTCGATGGACACTGGGCCATCACCCTCCAAAGATCCCCACCATAGGATCGATTCCCCCTTGGAACCGGAGCACGTCATAAACACTTCAATCCACACAATGGGATTGAAGCCACCATTGGACCAAAGTGAAAGTGAGAGAAAGACACAAGAAAGGGGGGGTTTGAATTGTGTATTTACTCTTTTGACAGCTTTTCACTTCTTGTCGTTAAAGCACTTAGGACAACATCAGAGTTCGTTGAGAGACTCTGATTGGCTAAGATACTATCAGGCTTGCTATGCGTGAAGCATGAGAACCAATAAGAGTCTGAACATAAACTATATTTCTCAGAACTTGCAGTGCGGAAGCTTATTAGAGTTAAGCTGCAAGGTTTTGACTTGCTTGTGTAAGGTTCTGATACTCAATATAGAAACATAAATAAGAACAACAAGCATAAGAGTAAAGGACACACGATATATCCTGGTTCACCACAAAGGCTAATCCAGTCCACCCTCCTCAGGTGATTTCTCCTTGAACACAAGGTCTTAATCCACTATAATCAATCTCGATTACAGATGCACGGGCAATAGCCGGTGACTAACCACTTGCACAGCCGCACTATGACTAACATACAATGAACCATTCAGGGATTCAACTTAATGAATATAACAAACATTGACCTGCAGGTTCCAATCTCGCAAGATCAACTGCTAGGCTTTCACGACTAGACGTTCAGGGATTCATCGCAATGAATATAACGCTACTGACCCTATTTCAGGCTTTTCCCACAATGACATCTCACCATTATCTTCTCGAGTCTCCGGTCACACTGACCACTCAAGGAATCCTAATTCACCAAGAATTAGTTATACAGGAGATTACAAAGATGCTTCTTAACAAGCATATTACTCCTAAGCTTAAGTACAAAGAACACACAAGTGTTCAAGCAAGATGTGAGCAACAACTCCTCGCTATTCTAAGAAACTATAGAGATGTATAATGATTTGACAGTTGTCGACATCTTGTAGATCTTCTTCTTCTTCTTCTTCAGGGTGAGCAAGCTTTAAACAACAACTCTTTGCTTCAGATATTCAATGTAGCGCTGACGAGAAGGTGGTTGATGACTTGACTGATTTGCAATGTTGTCTTCTTCATCAACAACTTCTATACCAATTTATTGTTGTTGTGTTGAATGATTATCTTTGAGCTTCAACAACAATGGCCATGTGCAAATGGTGATAGCTTTGGATATTCTAAGTGTTACAACGAGAACTCATTATTGTTGCTATCTTCACACAATGACTGTGATCAATTCCCAATTTGTGGACTTAATCGCTTTTTGGACTTCGTTATCTTTAGAAGCGAATACTCTTTCCTTTAAATAGCCTTTAAAGATCATGACTTTTCAGAGTTTGGCTTTTGACCACAGGTCTTCATCTCAGAACCTTGTTATTGTCACAACTCAGTGGTTCATCAAAGCTTGATTTTTGATCAGATACCAATTGAAGGTTAATATTTGTGATCAATCAACGCTTGATTCTGAATCTGGTACTCATGATTTGATTCTGGTATGATATCACGTGATGTGCTGAGTCTTATACCAGAGTGTCGCTCCCGAAAGATTTGCATCCAATGGTACAAACGCGAGAGTGGCGCGGAAAACAGAGTCGCCAGCAATGTGTATTTATCCCAGGAGAGGGAAAGGAAACACTGCATAAACCTGAAGGAAAGGAAAGAGCGTGGTCTTGCGACCAAGAGATCTGGGTTCAGGAGTCGGTTACGCGCGAGGAAGGTATTAGCGCCCCCACGCGTCCATCGTACCCGATGGGATCCACGCTTGCTTGTCTCAATCAAAGGGTGTCGTCAACTGGAACTCCGCTGCTACTGGAAAGGAAAAGGAACTGGAAAAAGGGAAAAGAAAAGAGAGAGAGAGCAAGAAACAAATGTAGGGAAAATAAAAGAAGTGCTCGCATGGGCCCTACCCCACTGCCTACGTATCTCATCGGGAGCATGAGAATCAGAGCGACGTAGTTCCCCTAACTAGGGGTGGATTGTGTTTTTTAGGGAACGGCTTACGTTCTAGCTCAGGTGTTGCAGCTCGCTGTATGGAGACTTAGGCGTTACCGTCTTGCAAGAGAATGAGTAGGAGCACGTTCGTGCGCTGAGAGTGAGTGAGATGAGAAAAGAATTCCCGAAGGAAAGACGTTATTGTTTGTTTGAAGTTTTTTAGAAAGAAGTGTTTTGATTGTTTTGTGTTTTGTAACGCACATTGTATTTAAGTCCCTCATGTAAGATCGAATGCCTCGCACAACGACCCGAAATGGGACGCACCCTAAACATTCCAAGAAAATGAGAGAAGATCCCTCACTATCTTGTTCATACATGAAAGGCCTAAATACAATGTTGGTTTTGCCTTTATTAAGTATTTTTTACTTTTCTTTTGAGATGAGAAGAGAAACGACACAAGGGAAACTCTAAAGGGAAACTAAGAGTCCTAATGTTATCATGCATGGATGTCCTATGGTTAGTGAGGTTTAGGAGAAAAGACTACCTAACCTAATGCTAATCCTACTCCAAGCTTAATCAAAAATTAAGTTGGACTAGGTAGCTCTAAGGGAAAAAGAATCCAAGACTTGAACAAGTCTTGAGATTCATGGGATGAGAAAGAGTGAAAGAGAAGAAAAGAGAATGAGAAGAAAAGAAATGAGATACAATAAATGGCAGCAAGCATATCATATCAAAAATGTCCAGGTCAAATCAACAATCTTGTCTCAAAGATCAATGCAAAAACACTCAAGTAAACATGCAAAGCTAAACATGAAAGAATGCAAGCATACTTGAATGAAATGCACAATGAAGCAAACATGGACTTCATATCAAAATGAAATTAGAAAGGCAAGATGAAAATGAAGACAAGTCAGCACCAACATCATATTATCATCAACAACTCAAGTGTGCACAAGTAGTTCAAAACATGAAGCACTAATGATCCAAATAAATCCACAAAAGGAGAGGTAATGATACTCATCATACAATTCAAACCAAAATGATAAAGTGAGATGAAAAACAAGTAATGAACCCAAAGGGCAGTAGCATACACATTAACATCATGCCAAGATCAAACTCAAGTCATACGAGATTAATCATCAAGCAACACATTCAAAACATGTATAAAAAATTTAGAAAGACATTCACTTATCATTCATGCAAGCAAAGCAAAGAAACATGTGAAGCAAAGAGTGAGAACACGTCACATAGAGCACCTTAAACCAAGAGGGTTAGAACCTCTAGCATGTCATACAAATCAAACTAAAGGTTTCATACATGAGTGGATTCACACAAAGAAGCAATCGCAAGATTAGGTTGAACATATCACAAGATTCAAGTCCAAAACAACATCAACTTGTAAAATCAAGAACAAATTGAAAAATGATCAAATTAGGATGATTCCAAAGCCACTAGTAGGCTCAAACAGAATATGATCATACCATAAAAACATCTCAAGCATCATTCCGTCACAAGTAAGCAAATGCACTCAAACTAGATCATGTATCAAAGTATACCTCCATCAAACTTGCATCACAAACAAAATTCAACCAAAAATAGTAAAGTGGATCAATAAAATACCAAAAAATATTCAAACAGAAGTTAACTCAGTCAAGTAACATATGCAAAAATATCAAACCAAAATTCACAAACTAAGCATCTCAAACAATTAGGTAAAGAACACCTAAGAAACATGGTTTAACATGCAAAAGAGAGAGACCAAAATGAAATATGGAAAAGTTTTAAAAATGAAACAAAAATGTTTTTATGCAATTTAATATGTCACCTAATAAATTCAAAAGGAATGGATTAAAAATGTGTTGTGGATGAAGAGAAATAAAATTCGCAAGTTGGAGTGTGCAAGTGAAACAATTAAGAAAGGAAAATAAAGCAATTAATTAAATCAGATGCCATAATAAAAATAAATGAGAAAATAAAATATGGAAAAATTTGAGAAAACTTAGAAGAGGTTTCATGGTTTTTTGTATGATTTTTAAATTTATAAAAATAATTTTAGAAATTAAATGCAAAACAAACAAATAATAAAAATAAAAAATAAAAAAAGAAGTGAAAGAAGCAAGGGGGTGCAATCAGTAAAGAATTCACGTTGAAATAAAGGAAACGGGCTTAGGGGGGGGGGGGGGCGTAATCAGCAAGGCCCAAACACACAAATCCACCAACGAAGTCAACAGAAAAAACCATGGAATTAGTCAAAACGCAGGTGAAATCAAGACCATCCAATCAATCCAACATTCAAAAACATGTCAAACCAAATCCACAAGATCAAAATTAATTAAAACCAACGGTCTAGATTTCCCAGGCACACCACTGTCAACACGTACACGCACACACAATCAGATAGTAACTCACCATACACCCCCACGCGCCATGCACATGCTTCATTTATTTGTTGGCAAAAAATCAACCGCATGATTAAATTAACGAGCCAAATTGCATCACCCAGTCAAAAAATTATTTTAAAGCAATGATCCAGATTGAAGCACACGGTAACCTACGTGGGTGAGCGTACATGCAAGCATTAAATTAAAAACAAACAAAACAAAACACGTGGCAGCAAGAAGTGCGTTAGATCCAACAACGAACGGTCACGATTGCTTCTTCTTCATGGAACCTCCCTTGCCGGACTGAAACTCAGGCAGCCGCCGGAGCTAGGGCTCCGGCCACCCTCTCCGGTGAGCTGTAGTGAAAAACTCTCCAGAAAATGCGCATGGGTACTCTATCTTGACCAGAAAAACGCAAGGATCTCAAATATCCAGTCCATTTTAACAAACAATCAACCAATAAGGAGAATCGAACAAAAACAAAAATAGATCTAAAACTTTAAATCAACAATACACACATGATACACGTCCAAACTTCAAATAAAATAGATCATCATGCTCAGGGAAGTTCACAGATCATTATGCATATCAAAAATTCAAGTTCTGTGAGTATGAAAAATTCACCAACCTGAACCTTGTAGAACTTGAAAACCTCCAAGAAATCCCTCCAAATACCGCAGATCCACTCCTTGGAACCTCTAGATGCAAAATAAATGCAACTAGAGCTTGAAATCGTGCTAGATCTTGAGATTTAAGTTTGAACCCTCTTGAATGGCACTTGGTGAAATCTTCAGTATGAGCTCAAAATAGTAGTGGATTCTTGCTCTATTCTCTTCACTGATCAAGAATATGAAGAGAAAACTCAAAGAAGCTCCAAGAAGAATGAGATTCATTGAGAGGAAGTGTGAGAGAAAAAAACCACAACTGTGCAAATGAGAGTCTCTACCCTAGCTGTGAGGGTATGTGTAAGCATATATACCCATCATTACTTCACTGATTAGGATTAGGAAGTGATTAGAACTCTTATTAATGAGATTTGGGTGAAATTGCAAAAATGCATTTTACACCACCACCACTAATTCACACGTGGGAAACCCTTGCCACCAGTATAATTCACCTCCAATTTACTCATGTATCACTTCTGAATTGATTTTGGGCCTTGTACTTTCTTGGTTTGCAAGTTTTGAATTAATTTGACATTTTTGCACTTTGTGAAAATAATGAGAAATATGGCATGGAATGAATTGATTCAAAGGCCAAAAATACTCCTCTTGACTTGTATTTTGACATTGTAATGTGACATGAAGCAATTGGTAACATTAAAAGTCGATTTGTGCAAAAATGCAAAAGGTGGAAAATTTGACTTATAATGAATCCATGAAAAGCACCTTTCATTGTTTTGGCCATAACTAGAGTTCCACAAATGATATGGAAATGTTCTAGTACTTTTTGGAAATGGGAGAAAAATATCTTCAACTTTCATGTTGGAGGAAAATTCATGTGGAGCTTCCTAATGATGAAAAGTCAAGTTGAATGTGGTGGAAAAATTGCCAAAAATGGAAAGTTTGTATTATAGGTCATTTTCCAAATTTAGTAACTTTTGCACAACCTCTTGATTCTTGATGAATGGTATGAATCTTGACAATTGAAGACCATATGAGGATGTGAGACCTTGAAAACCATGAAAAGACCCTAAAAAATTCTACAGCTGACTTTCTACTTTACATTTGACTTTTGCTTATTTCACCAGCAACTGATCCACTGAACAGTCTTCACCATGAACCATCAACAAAATCCCCATCCATGAACACTTGTGAGCATATGGAAACCATAAAACATGCTTGAACCCCCAAAGTCTTCAAGAAACTCTCTTGAAACCAAAAACCCTGATTGGCCTCTCTGGTTAGGAGGGAGAGATCCACTTGCAATCTTTTGCCATGCTTGATCTTAAGAAGACACGATGAACCCCATGAGCCACCTTGAAGCTTGAGACTTGAGAATATGGACCAAGTGCCTTGATCCCATGCCCTATGCTGAATGCCATGCTATGCAAACTATGACCTACTATGGAATGCAAATGAGTCAAGCATAGACTAATTATTGAGAAAACAAGAAGGTAAATTTTGAGGTATTACAGCTGCCCCTATTCAATCAACTGTGAATCTGAATGGATGAAAGCGACGGCTATCAGGAATTCAAGATACATAGGGATTGAATACAAAAATAACCGAAAAAATTTGCACTGTGGTTAGAGAAAATGCTGTAAAGCTAAGGAAGAAAAGTTGGTGAAGAAGACCTTGGAACCATTGGACCCCATAGGAAACCTGTCGGGAACTAGTGAAGTACCTGTCGGGAACCGGTGAGATACCTGTCGGGAACTGGTGATATTGGACCTGTTTTGCCTATCGGGAATGGGCAAGTGTACCTGTCGGGAATTGGTGAGCTTGGACCTGTTTTGCCTATCGGGAATGGGCAAGTGTACCTGTCGGGAACTGGTGAGCTACCTGTCGGGAACGGGTGAGCTACCTGTCGGGAACGGGTGAGATACCTGTCGGGAACTGGTTAGATACCTGTCTAGAACTGGTGAGATTGGACCTGTTTTTGCCTATCGGGAATGGGCAAGTGTACCTGTCGGGAACTGGTGAGCTTGGACCTGTTTTGCCTATCGAGAATGGGCAAGTGTACCTGTCGGGAACTGGTGAGCTACCTGTCGGAAACGGGTGAGATACCTGTCGGGAACGGGTGAGATACCTGTCGGGAACTGGTGAGCTTGGACCTGTTTTGCCTATCGGGAATGGGCAAGTGTACTTGTCGGGGACTGGCAAGGTTCAAACCAAAGGGAGCTGTCGGGGACGGCTACAATTTATAACCAAGGCTTACCTATCAGGAATGGGTAACGGGGCCTGTCGGGAACTGGCATGGTTAAAACTCAAAGGGAGCGGTCGGGAACGGCTATAGTTTATAACCAAGGCTTACCTATCGGGAATGGGTAACGGGGCCTGTCGGGAACTGGCATGGTTAAAACTCAAAGGGAGCGGTCGGGAACGGCTGCAGTTTATAACCAAGGCTTACCTATCGAGAATAGGTAACGGGGCCTGTCAGGAACTGGCATGGTTAAAACTCAAAGGAGCGGTCGGGAACGGCTGCAGTTTATAACCAAGGCTTACCTATCGGGAATGGGTAACGGGGCCTGTCGGGAACTGGCATGGTTAAAAATCAAAGGAGCGGTCAGGAACGGCTGCAGTTTATAACCAAGGCTTACCTATCGGGAATGGGTAACAGGGCCTATCGGGAACTGGCATGGTTAAAACTCAACGGAGCGGTTGGGAACGACTGCAGAAATCCTATCGGGAATGGTTCCAAGAGACTTGCAAGTTGAGAGATATGACTCTGTGGGGAGAAAAATGATGAAACCCTTTGTATCGTTTCGCAATGTCTGTCGGGGAATGAACTAGGCATTCTTTCTGGCTTTGTCAATGATGTAAGGAGCAAAGTTCTGGACTCTCGCACGAGTTATCAAAACCGGCCTATGCTTCACATGTATATGTTTGAATTTTGCCGTAATGCTCCATACGAAATGGAATGCTACGCATTTTGGAGGATGCTATGCGTACTATATGCAAAATGCAAAGAGGTCCTCAGCAAAATAAATGCTGAGGAAAGGAAAGACAACTCTGCTGGGGATAACTAGCTGGATTGACTTCGCGGTCGCAAACCGTACTGGGGAAGACAAATTGACCTGATCTCCTGATCTGGGCTCTGGCCTGACAAACCTGTCGAGGTTACTAAAGGAAATGATAACTTTGCGAGAGAGGCATCATCTAAACCAGTCTTCTTGGGGGATAACTATAACCATAGAACTCCGCTGGAGAAATGAACTTACAACAAACTCTGCTGGGGAGAACCACTTCAAAGTGTCTCATGCCAGGGAATGTTTCTTAAGAGAATTTTACAGAAGATCCGACATCTTCCAACTCTTAAACTAATACCGAGACTTGAGCTAGGATGCAGTAGTTGGGAGGCCACTCTGTTGAGGATAATAAATCTGGAATACTCCTGCCGGGGGATTTCTTGATGCTCCATACTTGAGATGGTCAACCACTTGCTTTTGCCCCAAGATACAAGTCTGATCTGGAGAAAACGTCCCAAGAGGATTTTATAGAAGATTCGACATCTCCAAACTCCTGGACACTCACTGAGTCTTGAACATCAACTGTAAGGCGTGTGAAGGAACTCTACTAGGGAGTTTACAACCATTATCAACATAGAAAAGCTTGTAGCTGTTAGAAGTACTGAATAGGATACAATACTACCCTTTTGACAACGCTGCTGGGGATCATGAAGCTTTGTAAATACGCTAGGGGTGACTACCTCCAAGAATAGCCTTCCTGCTGAGAAGCTGTCTTTGCTTGGGGAGGAATAACAATTCCCACCTTGCTGGAAAAAGATACCCTCTGGCTCTTTGCTGGAGGGAAAAGACTCCAAAAGTCCCACACCGGGAACAACTCAGTGCGAAACACAGTTCCTTTAACTCTCCACCTTGCCCCAGATCACAGGGTCTACTTGAAGCAATCGTCTTAAGAGGATTTTACAGCAAACCTGGAGTTCAACCATGCCCCAGGGTTTTCAAACTCTTAGAGATGCATCCGGTCTGGACATAACTGTCCCATGATTCGTGAAGTAAACCACCTCGAGAGGGTTCGTAATGACCTGAAAGGCTCTGCCACAGTATTCTGAACCTTGCGGAGGTGCTATTGATTGATTGTGTTCTGAAGGGAAAATCTTCTCGCGCCCTTGAAGTGACCTGCCCCAATACAAGTCTTGCAATTCATCTGTCTCTGACCGACTAGTCTTCGAGAGATTTACCAAATCTCGACGTGATTGCCCCATTTTACACGCTTGTGGAGAGATTTATCAGATCTCGACATAATTGCCCCAGTTTGAAGAAATTTTCTCAACATGAATGCCCCATGGTTTATTGTACTCTGAAAAGACCTTCTCTACTTGAATGCCCCATGGCTACATTTTGAAGAGATTTCCGGGTGTGATTGTCCCAGATTGGTTACATCTCAACACAAATAGCTGGGAACGCCTTTTTCCCACATAATCTTTCAGCAACACGTCTTCTGGAGTCTCAGGCACCTCAACTTGGCCAGTTTAAGCTTCCCTGCTGATGTTCATCGTGTGAGCTTCTTTGATGTCAAACACATGCAAGCAGAAAATGTTTATTATGAGAATGACAAATCTAATGCAACACTCATGTTATCCTTGAAGTCCTTATTGAACATATGTCGCACAACCGAGTTACGACACTTATCTTCGAAAGGAAAGCAATACGCACATGCAACACCAACAAAAATCTTATTAGCACAACTCATGGGAGTCAGGAACGCTGTCTCGTTGAAGTACGCCTTCGGACTAAACCCTGTTTCAATTAGGACTTTTAAGGGTTGTAACGTGGCCTGGTGCACGGTTTTGAGAAAAAAAGGATTTATGGCTCAAAGTTTATCGGTACCCACCCATTCTTCGTGATATTCTCCAGTCCTATGTTCAGCTAATTTGACACAAGCGCTCGTCTCTCAAAAGGTTTTGTGATCTTTAAAGAACCCATGCAATTGATGGTTCGAGACCTGATGAGGTTTTGGATCAACAGTCACCCCTTTTGTCTTTTGTGTCTATAGTCACACGACTTTGTTCTTATCAAGGATTTTCTTCATAATCCTTTTGGCTTTTTGCTTTCTCATTCTTTTGCTTTTTTGTTCCCTAATTTTTACCTGGACTGACTCTTTTGAGTTTTCAACTTTGAAGTCTAGCGGAATGCCTTAACTTTTGCCTAAGTCACTTGCTTCCGAGTTTTTCGACTTAGCAGGTTTTTTCTTTTTTCTCTTTTTTCTTTCTTTTTTTTTTGAACAAGTCGTGTGACACCGTTTTTCCTGACTTGTTTGAAAGGGCCGTGACTGTTTCACTCTTCGGTTGGTGAGGAGTAACCATTGTGGTTCTACACCTCTTAACCTCTTGATAGTGGAATGGAAGGTAATGGATCCTAAAATGTACACTCCTTCTGAAAGTTGAACACTTGGTCAAACTAACTGACGCCTACCCTGCCCTTGGGTTAAAATTGAGGATTTTCGTTTTCAGAAAGAAACTCCTACTACTAGGCTCAAAGGGGTTAACAAAGGTCTATCTCCTTATCTCTCCAGTGTTTGTGAATTGGAAACAATGCCTGTACATCCTTAACAGGGTTTTATCCTAAAGCGTACCATTAGAAATCTGCGTTCTTATTTCGTCATCCTCCCTCCAAGAGTCCAGACAAGAAAGGTTGGTATTGCAGTGCATATAACATGACATGAGTGCATAAAAGTAAGATACTTCAAGAACAACACATCATTGCATTAAAATCAACATTCAAGCACAAACAAGATTTTACATGCAGACAATGTTTAAACAAACAAAGAAAAGCTACGTATGAAAATGCAGTAAAGAAAATAATGATTGCCATTGCTGAGGAGGCTTGGCTCCGACTGGACTGATTGCTTCAGGGGATGTCTTGGTGGTCTCAAGTGCTCACTTGGGGAACTTCAGTTAATGTACAGACCCTCTTCAGTGAAAATGATAAACCCCACGTCAATGAGATCCTGCACCTTGTGTCTAAACACCTTGCAATCTTCAATGGTATGCCCATGTGTCCCCGAGTGATACTCGCATCTAGCACTCTTGTCATAATTCGGAGGAATAGGACACGGAACAGGGGAAGCTTCCTTTAGTTCGATCAAAGAGTCTTGAATTAAACGGTCAAGCAGATAACTGTAAGGAACAGTAATGGGATCAAACTTCCTCCCCTGCCTTCTGGGCTTTTGTTGACTCTTCATATGACAGTTCTGTTGCCGATACCTACTCGTGCCTTCCTCTCGTTCGGGCTCTTTCCTCCTTAAACTTGGCTTAGGAATAGGCAACAGTTGAGGGCGAGAGGGTTCCAAGACCACAGGTTGCGAGAAATGCCCCTGACTTGGTGCAACTTCATTAGGGCAAACCGGGATGTTCACTTCTTTCGCAGCAACAGGAGTAAGACCACCTTGTACACTTACGCCGCCCGTCATGAATTCAATTGTTTTCTAGTCAATCAGATCCTAAACCACATGATGAAAGGCTTTACAATTCTCCACATCATGCCCCGGTGCGCCAGAATGAAAATCACAATGGGCATTTGCATCGTAATCGAATGGGAGCTTTCCACGAGGAGGATTTACCGTCCGAAGTTCAACCAATTGGAGCTGAAGTAAACACCTCAATAGCTGAGCATAAGACATGGGAAGTGGATCAAAGATTCTGTCAGCTTTCTCCGACTTTGGTAGGTATTTCCTAGCCTTGGGGCCATCCAGGGAAACAAGAGGTAACTGCTGGTGAGTAAGTTTCAGAACTCCAGGTGGTGCAGAAAATCCGTGAGACACATCACTCTTGGGAACAGGTTTCACAGGCAAGGGTGGAACGACAACTTCAGTTGTAGCCTCAGGTGTGGGATTACCATCCTTTCTGAGCACATTTCTCACAACTTCCATAACAAAACTCATCTGGGTCTTCACTTGATTGACCTCTTCCTTCAGCTTTTTCTGGCCCTGAATCAAAGCTTGCATGTCCACCATAACGTGCCCCAGTTGGGCTTTCATCTCAGTCACCTCCGCTCGGAGTTGTTCCATATCTGAACCCTGATTGTGGCGAATCGAGTAGTTGGAAGAAGTCATGTTTGATATCCTGCAGAGAATACCCAGTCAGAATGAGAAATCCGCTCCGGAACACCTGTTATGCAAAAATGCTTATGATTATGAGGATGTGTAGCGAGCGATTTTGGACGCGGTTCTTAAGCGCTGGTCGCTCTCTGCGGTTTGAGCTTTAAACTACAAGTCGATTCATTTTTTATCCTATTGTGAGCTAAATAAGGAAGGGAAATAGATGTCTCCAATTAACCCAGCTTGCATACTGAGTTTAAACAGCGGTCTGTTAGGTTACGAATGCTATCAATGTGGGGGGGGGGCCTTTGTACTGGTTATTTGTATTTTCGCCAATACGGTTCTCTTTCTTTTTACCTGGGCAGAAGGTTTCTGACGGGGAACAAGGATTAGGATGTTAGGACTGATGATTTTGAAATACTGCTTTTGATTGATGAAGATATGGGATTTGGGTTTTTTGTTTATTGCGCTCGCTAAGATCTTTTCTTTCGATCTTATGCCTACGTATTCCCATTTACCGAAACAGGGAAATCAGAGTGTTCGTAGTTCCTCCTATTCTATGGGAGGAAATTGGTGTTTTGGTGTCTTGTTCAAAGCCCAAGACATGAAGCGAAAGGTGATTTGTATCTTGTTCAAAGCCCAAGATGTGAAGCTGAAAGGTCTATTTGTGTCTTGTTCAAAGCCCAAGACGTGAAGCTGAATGACCTCGACTTTAGAGAGAATTTGTCATCTCTAAAGAGGGGAGAAGGAGAATTACTTTAACTGGGATACGCGGATCCGAGCAATGCCATAATTTCCGAAGAAAGGGTTTTAACCTGAAGGAGAAGACTTTAACTCAGTGTAGAGCAATGCCATCTTTCCTTAGGAATTTCTCATGCTAAAAGAGGGACAGTGGCATGGATGTAGATGATCCAGAGGCTTGCCGCTTACAGGGATTAGATGAAAGGAAAGGAGTTGTTGATGTTTGTATACTGTGAACAAGGCACATCTTTGATGCTAAAAGGTCGATTAGATCAACCAGTGGTTTTCTTATACAAAGCCTAAGAGGAGGCTAATTTCTGCTAGGAAAATCATTATACAAAGCCTAAGAGGAGGCTATTTTGTGTCTCGTACAAAGCCCGAGAGAGAGGCTAAAAGTTTTTGACCCAGTGGGGCATATCGTTATACAAATCCTAAGAGGAGGCTATCAAAGAGTTGACTCAGTTGGAGAATCTTTTATACTCAGTAATAGAGTGTTTTTGTATCTCGTACAAAGCCTGAGAGAGAGGCAAAAAGGTTGTTTTGACTCCACTGGGGAGAATTTTGGTATCTCGTACGAAGCCCGAGATGGAGGCTATTGTAACTGTTTCAGTTGAGTGACAGATCCAATATACTGATTTAAAAGAGAAAATCAGTTCTTATATGAGCAACACTGTACTCAGGGATTTAATTTGAGGATCAGGGATATTTCCTTCTCTTTGAGGAAACGGGAAATCCAAAGGGTATTGAGACTGTCCGAGTCTGCGGGTTTCCTTCCTATTTAACGAAGGGTGCTTGAGAATGTCTTTGAGACTCAAGGAAGTTAGACTGTCCATGTCTAGAGTTTTATCTTTTGTACTATGCTTCGAGAAACAGTAGTAGACTCTATGAAAGGATTGTTCTATGTGGATGACTAGGTTATGTTCTTATACCTCTAGGAGGTCGTCGGGACAATTTGTACGAAGCCCAAGAGGAGGCTGGAAACTTTTAAGAAGCCGACGGGTCCTTGTACGAAGCCCAAGAGGAGGCTATCATTCCCGGAGGAAGAGATCATTATACGAAGCCTAAGAGGAGGCTGTGAATACTTCTAAGAAGCCGTAGGGTCCTTGAATAATGCCCAAGAGGAGGCCGATGCTTTTAAGAAGCCCGTGGGTCTATCATCTCCTTTCCATTAGGAGAGATAACTCTTTTAAAGATAAAAACCACTGGTAAACGTGCGAGGTTTACTATCCAGCGACTTTTAACTTTTAAAGAGGGTTCCTTAGTTAAGGTCCAAGATTATGACCGTAGTGGGTACCCAAACCCCGAGACATTCAAGGCAAGCTATCCACAAGGAATAGATCAAGTCAGGAAAGTTCGAGAATTGGGAAGAAACTCAAAGATGCCATTCACGGAGAATACATTCATCTTGGGGAGTAGAGCTTCTTGACGATTCCTAAGGAGGACAGCCGAAGAGAAGACTGTATCTGGTGCTCCTATTGGGGATCTAGGCGTCTATTTCTACGAATAAATGAAACGGCGTCACCTAGTTCTAGACGTAGTTGCCGGGGAAACTCGAAATATCTATACTATTATTACACAGTAGATATGAGTTTATGAAAGGAGACTTACAGTGAGCAGCCCCACAATACAGTTTATAATATGAAAGCAGTAAATGAAAGCGGGTAAACACTTACTCGGTTGTAGAGCTTCCATGCTGTTTGGTTAGTTGTTCAACAAAGAAAGATGAAAAACAAAAGTATATTCAAAATCAAAGGAGAAAGTGCTTTGAAAAAGAAAGATTTGGGGCTTACAGCTCAAGGAGAGGCCCAAGGTTTTATGAGGGTTGAATTAATCCAAAAGCCTAATTTGTTTTCAAAAATGTATTTAATTGAATAAAAATTCAATTAAAATGATCAAAAATTGTTTAACACATGGAAAACAAATTGTGATCTTGGATTAATGCTTCAAAAATTAAGTATTGACCTACAAAATAATTAGAAAGCATTAAAAGTTGCAAAATCAATGTAGAAAAAATATTTAAAATGCCAAAAACAATCAAAACATTAATTCTTTGCAAAAATATCAATTATATGAAATAAATAATATTTTTGGGATTTTTTGATAAAATAAAATATTTTAACATTTTTGTGAATTATTAAAAAAAGAATCAACTCAAAATCATTAAAACTCAGAGAGAAATTAATTTTTGAATCAATTAAACAAAATCACAAAATTCAAATATTCAAATATATGAAAATGGCGCCAAGAACAACACCAAGAACACGCGCGTTTTTCAGTTTGCCCAGATTTGCATTTTCCATCCAATCTCACTGAATACGTAATTATAACATGCAATCCACATATCATTATGCTCGCCTCAACCTCACGATCATGTCTATATACTTTAATTTCATTTAAATTAAACATACAACAAGAAATCACGAAGAGACCTCAAGAACCCTAATTTCTGCATGAAGGCTAGGATTTTTGATACACGATTCAAACAATGCAATTAATTGAGGGAAAACATTTCATGCATGATTATGAACATATGGCCAAATTATTGTGCGAGGAAATATGCATAGATTGAGAGATGACCAAGCATGTGCTTACCTCCAAGCTGTGACAGCAAGTTCAAAGTGATTTTTGATTTGGAGGTGTTACAGATGAGTGGTGATGATCTGAACAGCTTCCCTACACCCTATGGATTGTGTTTGGATGGTTGGACTTGATTGAAATTGGCTGGATCATTTTGTGGTACCTCAGCTGCACTTTGGTTAAAACCTTGAGCAACCAGCTGGTGATTTCATGAAATTGATGTTTCAGAAGTTATGTGAGTGTTTGATCAGCTCATATGTGATGTATGTGAGGTGTGTGAGTGATTGGTTTGTGCAGAATTGCTCTCAAACTCAAAACCCGATAGCTACCTTGCTAAGAAAGGCATTTTTGCCAAGAGAAAGAGATTTTGAGGAAAGCATCTGTTAGATGGCTTTGGTGTACTTAAACTGACCACAATTGAGCTCTATTTATAGTAGAGCAAGTTTGTTTTGCAAGGAATAGTGCATGGCAGCTGGTAAGTAGGTTTCCTCAATGTTGGCCAATGAGAATTCAAGTCTCCTCTAGCCATTGACTAGAGGTTAGGGCACAGAGCTTTGGTCCCCTTGGTCTTGGATAAGTCTTGACTGATTTCAGATGAGAATGGCTCAGTCCATGCCACCTTGATGGTCCCATTGAATGCCTCATTCCGAATTTGAAGTCTTGTCCCTACTTTGGCAACTCTAGGTTCAACATGCTATTCCTTGTTCCTTGGACCTTGGAGGCTTGGCTCAGTGATTGTCCCCTTTGGATTCAATCCTCTGAGGTGTCCAAGTGGATTGGAGCAATTGAATTTGGCTGATTTTGGCAAATCGAGCAAAATTGCAAATTCTGCCTTGCCTTGACAGATTTCAGCAAGGCAACTTGCCAATGTTGTATCTCATGATGTAGGTTAAATTTGGCAATGTTCTTGGCCATTTTGGAAAGCTCTTACATGATACAACAACTGTTTGAACAAGTTTGGTTTTGATCTCTTTTGATTCCAAGTGAAAAATCCCCCTACATTTGGCAAAAAGTGAGGCAAAATCTGACTTAGTGAAAATTTCACTAAGTGTTGGAAAAAGTGACATTTTCACTTTTCAGCCACTTTGATCACTCCATAACTCAAAATCCTTAATGAATTGGAATGACTTGTAGTTGAAGTTTTTGTAGGTGATAATGAGGGCTACAAATCCATCTTTGGATGAGAAAAAATGGCCTTGTGGTTTAGGTGTTATGGTCCTCCAAAGTTGGTACCTTTGCCACTTTATTTTTAACTTAGAAAAATTTCTAAGTTTTATGGTTACCCCTTTTACAAGTTATCTCACTTTTCGTGATTTTTCTTGATGAATGATGATTCAAATCATACATTAACATCATTTTAGGGTTAAAAATCCATTTTGGTGAAAAATCTCAAAAAGTCAAAGTTGACTTTTGTGCACAGTTGACTTTTTATCAGATGAATTCCAAACTGTGCAATTCTTCAGGAAATCATGTCCTTGACCTAAATCAAACTTGATGGACATGTTCCATGGGTGTCATAGGGTATATTCAATCATGTATTAGGGTTTGGGAGCATGTCTTGGTCAAATGTCAAAGTTACAGTTGACTTTTCCCTTAAAACCCTAATTGTGGTGCAGATGAAAATGAAACTTGTTGCTCAAGCTTCTTGGATCAATCCATTGTTCCAAATGGATCAATATGGTGTATTATAGACCCTCAAATCATCTCTTGAGGTCTTGGCTCATGGTTTGTCCCAAAAGTCAACTTAGGGGTGAATTAGGTCAAGAAACCCTAATTCCTGATTTTTGATGAATGCATCCCCTGAGGCAAAATTGACTTGATGCATGGGTTCATGAGGTTCCATGAAGCATATTAGGTTATGTTTTGGATCATTGCCTTGTGCCCAGATGAAAATTTCCATCTGGAGACCCTGGTCGACCAAAACCCTAATTTGGTGACACTGTCGATCTTGAGACTTGATCCACCTAGAAAGGAGCAGCTTTGTGCTTAATCCTTGAAGTGGGAGTCCTTTTTTATCCATTGTGGATGTTTGAGAGATTAGACAAGTTGAAGATCATGTCATTTCTTGATTGATCCTTTGTCTAAGCACTCAGAGAGGGCTTGAAACCCTAATTTTGATTGTAGTGGATGCTCACCCATCTTTGGGGAGACTGATGAAGCATGATGGTTCATCCATATTGTTATGATAATTTTCATAATGATGGGAAATCTAAGTGGTAAAAATTTGGGGTATTACAGGATGCAAATGCAATGTTTATTCATTTTGAGGCATTCCTTCCTTCGATTCCAGTTTGACCAAAAGAGAAGAGCGCATATCCTTGAAGCTGCTAACAGTAACAGAACGCCAGAGGTGTACATCAATAATTTGGAATACCCATCATACAGCCCAGTGAGTGTGTGAATCATTGTATAATCTGACGAAGAATCCACCTCAATAGTTACCAACAAATCCAATAGAATAAATGAAAAAACCCACAGCCAGGTGTGGAACAGTCAAATACAACTTGTTTTCGAACAAATACAACTGAATAGTATGAATACAAATAAAGGGAAACCCATCAACAAGCCTGATGGTGACTCCCAGAATAGCAACAATACAACTCAAGCACTGAGGCCATATAAATCTTCCTGGACCTCCTTGAGAAGCGCTTCAGTAACTGGATCATTTGGGCGCTCAGTAAGACTTCTGATCAGTTGACTCCTTAACTTGACAACCTCTTCTAGCTTTCGGATTTGATCTTTGACAGCTGACTCTTTGGCTTTCTTTACTCCGGCGCGGATCTTCAGATCTTCGATCTCTTGATTAGCTGAACTTAGTTGTTGGGGAAATTCACTTTCCTTGCTCTTCAAATTTTTCCTCAACTCGTCGTTTTCAGCCCTGATTCTCGCCTCGATCTCCCTCCGACATTCGGAAAACTCATCCCATCGCTGTTATCCTTTGGCAAGGGCACTCTCTGACTTGGTCAACTGCTTATTGATGCGCTTGCACGCCTCCTTTAGTGCCATCTCATTCTGATTGACCTTACGAATGTAGATAGTGTCTTCGGCAATTCTCTTCTCATTAGCCTCATGACGCTCAGTCAACTTCTGCAGTTCATACTCAACCTTACACTTGTCACAAAGAGTCTTTCTGAGTCCTTCACTTAGCTTCTCATTCTTTTTGACAGTCTTATCCATCTCTGCTTTAAGCTTGTCATATTCAGCAATGCTTATCATGGTCACTGGTTCTTCAGCCACTGGGTCGGACGGTCCTTCTTGAGAAAACGGCAAAAGAGTAATCTGAACCCTTCTTTTCAACCAGGCATCATATTGAGAGGAAGACACATTGTTGCACTTTCCGAAGACGAATTTACCCTTCATTTGCAGATTAGCCCAAGCTCCAACCGCTTGCCTTACCAACAAAAGGTTATCATTCACAGGGAAAAAGAAAGACTCTTCCAAATCACCATCCCTTGGAGGCTCTGCTAAGGCAAATCCTAATTGTCTCCTGAGAATAACAGGGTTATAATTAATGCAACCTTTTACTCCCAAAAGTGGCACATTAGGATGTCTTCCACAGCTGCTGATGAAATCTCCCCCCATTGTTCTCTGATTGAGCCAACAGATATCTTTTGCGGTCAACTGAATCATCCTCTTAGCCCAGTTCTTCGTAGTTTGAGGATTCAAAAAAGCCTCTGAATTTGGTAAATGCCTCATGATCCACTTATGGAACAGAGGTGCACAACATCTAACCAAACCTTCTCGCTTCTTCTCATTTTTGAAGTGCACAGAATAGTACAAATCACCCAGGAGGGTAGGTACGGGGTTCTTCATTACAAAAATATGGATTACACTCATGTCCACAAACTTTGGTTCATCAGCAAACAGCATAATTCCATAGATACTCAAAGCCAGGATTGCACAAATGGTTTCCCACTGAGACTTAGCAGCACATTCTTCAGCTTTGGCAACCAAGAAGTCCAGGTGAAAACCAGATAAACTTCCTTTGGTGGTGAGGTTATCTGCTACCACAGGTACGCGCATATGGAGAGCCTTAGCTATTTCTTCATGCTTTGGAGGGTGCATGTCAACGTTGAATGGAATCTGGTACTTGAGAGGCACATTTAGCAGCAAAGCATACTCTTCTAGCATTGGGCCCAGCTGAAAATCCAAGAAAGTGAAACACCTTAGCTGTGGGTCATAAAACTGTAAGCACGTATGAATGACACTCTTTTCTGAAGCATCCAAGTCAACAACCACAGTCATAATCTCCCCATAAGCCTTCCGGAACATACCCATATGGTCTGGAGTAATAAAAGCAATCATCTTCCGTAACTGTCCCACCTTTGTGTCAAAGAAACTATAGTGTACATTGTTCTTCCTCGGAGCATCCATAACTGCAAAAGGGAACTGTCAACTGGGACCGAAAGGAAGTATACCCTGCAAATGAATAAACATGAAGGTTAAATGCGAGAATGTTAATGATGATATGTATGCAAGGGCATGCGATCACTGCTGCACAAACAATGATGAACCCACTGTACTGCAATCTGAGTTTGGTGAGATATACAACCCCAGGATAAGAAATCCAATAACCAATACAGAACCACATGTGAACTGATTACGATCATAACATCAGTAACCAATCCAGAACAAATAAGAAAACCAGGTATTCTGAAGGTCAAGGGTTCCTGCACACCTGTAAACAATCCCCCTAATCTCACATGGAGGTACTAGGATGTTCAGTATCCCGGGCTCTCAGGTCGAGAAATGATGATACGTTCACCATTTCTGGTTCTGCATCATCACCAATCGAGGAGGCCTCAACTGATTCTCCAAAGCGGAAGATCCTCAACTTCAGAGGTTTGAGAAGCAATAGCACATTCAGCCCGAAGGATACAATGCTACCGCATATCAAAGAGGTCGTCTGCTGATTCACTTCAAAACAAAGAGGGGTCATCCTAACAGGTCATCCAGACATAGCAGCTCTTCCAGATAGCTCTACCATCGTGGGAAATCCACAACGCAGAATTCTCTAGAGAGAACCACATTCAGGCTGTGTTTCATATTCCCTCCTCGGACCGAGATGGAACGCGAGAGGACATGAAACACGCTAATCCTAAGTGCACTCAGGCCTGGGTATTGGGCCTATCTCTCAGAATACCCCATCCCGCCAAACAGAAAACAGTACAGCAGTGCAGCATAATACATCATATGAAATGAAAATGCAAAAATGCAGTAAATACAGTAATGTACAGTAAAGCAGTAAATAACCATACAATAAAACAGTAAATACAACACAATAGTAAACACCCAATGAAAGAAAAAACAGACAAGCGCTAGGATTGACTCGCTAAGGAAACCAGGGTCCCCAGCAGAGTCGCCAGCTGTCGCTCCCGAAAGATTCGCATCCAACGGTACAAACACGAGAGTGGCGCGAAAAACAGAGTCGCCGGCAATGTGTATTTATCCCAGGAGAGGGAAAGGAAACACTGCATAAACCTGAAGGAAAGGAAATAGCATGGTCTTGCGACCAAGAGATCTGGGTTCGGGAGTCGGTTACGCGCGAGGAAGGTATTAGCACCCCCACACGTCCATCGTACCCGATGGGATCCACGCTTGCTTGTCTCAATCAAAGGGTGTCGTCAACTGGAACTCCGCTGCTACTGGAAAGGAAAAGGAACGGGAAAAAGGGAACAGAAAAGAGAGAGAGAGCAAGAAACAAATGTAGGGAAAATAAAAGAAGTGTTCGCATGGGCCCTACCCCACTGCCTACGTATCTCATCGGGAGCATGAGAATCAGAGCGACGTAGTTCCCCTAACTAGGGCTGGATTGTGGTTTTTAGGGAACGGCTTACGTTCTAGCTCAGGTGTTGCAGCTCGCTGTATGGAGACTTAGGCATTACCGTCTTGCAAGAGAACAAGTAGGAGCACGTTCGTGCGTTGAGAGCGAGTGAGATGAGAAAAGAATTCCCGAAGGAAAGACGTTATTGTTTGTTTGGAGTTTTTTAGAAAGAAGTGTTTTGATTGTTTTGTGTTTTGTAACGCACATTGTATTTAAGTCCCTCATGTAAGATCGAATGCCTCTCACAACGATCCGAAATGGGACGCACCCTAAACATTCCAAGAAAATGAGAGAAGATCCCTCACTATCTTGTTCATACATGAAAGGCCTAAATACAATGTTGGTTTTGCCTTTATTAAGTATTTTTTACTTTTCTTTTGAGATGAGAAGAGAAACGACGCAAGGGAAACTCTAAAGGGAAACTAAGAGTCCTAATGTTATCATGCATGGATGTCCTATGGTTAGTGAGGTTTAGGAGAAAAGACTACCTAACCTAATGCTAATCCTACTCCAAGCTTAATCAAAAATTAAGTTGGACTAGGTAGCTCTAAGGGAAAAAGAATCCAAGACTTGAACAAGTCTTGAGATTCATGGGATGAGAAAGAGCGAAAGAGAAGAAAAGAGAATGAGAAAAAAGAAATGAGATACAATAAATGGCAGCAAGCATATCATATCATAAATGTCCAGCTCAAATCAACAATCTTGTCTCAAAGATCAATGCAAAACCACTCAAGTAAACATGCAAAGCTAAACATGAAAGAATGCAAGCATACTTGAATGAAATGCACAATGAAGCAAACATGGACTTCATATCAAAATGAAATTAGAAAGGCAAGATGAAAATGAAGACAAGTCAGCACCAACATCATATTATCATCAACAACTCAAGTGTGCACAAGTAGTTCAAAACATGAAGCACTAATGATCCAAATAAATCCACAAAAGGAGAGGTAATGATACTCATCATACAATTCAAACCAAAATGATAAAGTGAGATGAAAAACAAGTAATGAACCCAAAGGGCAGTAGCATACACATTAACATCATGCCAAGATCAAACTCAAGTCATACGAGATTAATCATCAAGCAACACATTCAAAACATGTATAAAAAATTTAGAAAGACATTCACTTATCATTCATGCAAGCAAAGCAAAGAAACATGTGAAGCAAAGAGTGAGAACACATCACATAGAGCACCTTAAACCAAGAGGGTCAGAACCTCTAGAATGTCATACAAATCAAACTAAAGGTTTCATACATGAGTGGATTCACACAAAGAAGCAATCACAAGATTAGGTTGAACATATCACAAGATTCAAGTCCAAAACAACATCAACTTTTAAAATCAAGAACAAATTGAAAAATGATCAAATGAGGATGATTCCAAAGCCACAAGTAGGCTGAAACAGAATATGATCATACCATAAAAACATCTCAAGCATCATTCCATCACAAGTAAGAAAATGCACTCAAACTAGATCATGTATCAAAGTATACCTCCATCAAACTTGCATCACAAACAAAATTCAACCAAAAATAGTAAAGTGGATCAATAAAATCCCAAAAAATATTCAAACAGAAGTTAACTCAGTCAAGTAACATATGCAAAAATATCAAACTAAAATTCACAAACTAAGTATCTCAAACAATTAGGTAAAGAACACCTAAGAAACATGGTTTAACATGCAAAAGAGAGAGACCAAAATGCAATATGGAAAAGTTTTAAAAATGAAACAAAAATGTTTTTATGCAATTTAATATGTCACCTAATAAATGCAAAAGGAATGGATTAAAAATGTGTTGTGGATGAAGAGAAATAAAATTCGCAAGTTGGAGTGTGCAAGTGAAACAATTAAGAAAGGAAAATAAAGCAATTAATTAAATCAGATGCCATAATAAAAATAAATGAGAAAATAAAATATGGAAAAATTTGAGAAAACTAAGAAGAGGTTTCATGATTTTTTCTATGATTTTTAAATGCATAAAAATAATTTTAGAAATTAAATGCAAAACAAACAAATAATAAAAATAAAAAATAAAAAAAAGAAGTGAAAGAAGCAAGGGGGTGCAATCAGTAAAGAATTCACGTTGAAATAAAGGAAACGGACTTAAGGGGGGGCGCAATCAGCAAGGCCCAAACACACAAATCCACCAACGAAGTCAACAGAAAAAACCATGGAATTAGTCAAAACGCAGGTGAAATCTAGACCATCCAATCAATCCAACGTTCAAAAACATGTCAAACCAAATCCACAAGATCAAAATTAATTAAAACCAACGGTCCAGATTTCCCAGGCACACCACAGTCAACACGTACACGCACACACAATCAGATAGTAACTCACCATACACCCCCACGCGCCATGCACATGCTTCATTTATTTGTTGGCAAAAAATCAACTGCATGATTAAATTAACGAGCCAGATTGCATCACCCAGTCAAAAAATTATTTAAAAGCAATGATCCAGATTGAAGCACACGGTAACCTACGTGGGTGAGTGTACATGCAAGCATTAAATTAAAAACAAACAAAACAAAACACGTGGCAGCAAGAAGTGCGTTAGATCCAACAACGAACGATCACGATTGCTTCTTCTTCATGGAACCTCCCTTGCCGAACTGAAACTCAGGCAGCCGCCGGAGCTAGGGCTCCGGCCACCCTCTCCGGTGAGCTGTAGTGAAAAATTCTCCAGAAAATGCGTATGGGTACTCTATCTTGACCAGAAAAACGCAAGGATCTCAAATATCCAGGCCATTTTAACAAACAATCAACCAATAAGGAGAATCGAACAAAAACAAAAATAGATCTAAAACTTTAATCAACAATACACACATGATACACGTCAAAACTTCAAATAAAATAGATCATCATGCTCAGGGAAGTTCACAGATCATTATGCATATCAAAAGTTCAAGTTCTGTGAGTATGAAAAATTCACCAACCTGAACCTTGTAGAACTTGAAAAGCTCCACGAAATCCCTCCAAATACTGCAGATCCACTCCTTGGAACCTCTAGATGCAAAATAAATGCAACTAGAGCTTGAAATCGTGCTAGATCTTGAGATTTAAGTTTGAACCCTCTTGAATGGCACTTGGTGAAATCTTCAATATGAGCTCAAAATAGCAGTGGATTCTTGCTCTATTCTCTTCACTGATCAAGAATATGAAGAGAAAACTCAAAGAAGCTCCAAGAAGAATGAGATTCAATGAGAGGAAGTGTGAGAGCAAAAAACCACAACTGTGCAAATGAGAGTCTCTACCCTAGCTGCGAGGGTATGAGTAAGCATATATACCCTTCATTAGTTCACTGATTAGGATTAGGAACTGATTAGAACTCTTGTTAATGAGATTTGGGTGAAATTGCAAAAATGCATTTTACACCACCACCACTAATTCACACGTGGGAAACCCTTGCCACCAGTATAATTCACCTATAATTTACTCATGTATCACTTCTGAATTGATTTTGGGCCTTGTACTTTCTTGGTTTGCAAGTTTTGAATTAATTTGGCATTTTTGCACTTTGTGAAAATAATGAGAAATATGGCATGGAATGAATTGATTCAAAGGCCAAAAATACTCCTCTTGACTTGTATTTTGACATTGTAATGTGACATGAAGCAATTTGGAACATTACAAGTCCATTTGTGCAAAAATACAAAAGGTGGAAAATTTGACTTATAATGAATCCATGAAAAGCACCTTTCATTGTTTTGGTCATAACTAGAGTTCCACAAATGATATGGAAATATTCTAGTACTTTTTGGAAATGGGAGAAAAAGATATTCAACTTTCATGTTGGAGGAAAATTCATTTGGAGATTCCTTGATGATGAAAAGTCAAGTTGAATGTGGTGGAAAAATTGCCAAAAATGGAAAGTTTGTATTATAGGTCATTTTCCAAATTTAGTAACTTTTGCACAACCTCTTGATTCTTGATGAATGGTATGAATCTTGACAATTGAAGACCATATGAGGATGTGAGACCTTGAAAACCCTGAAAAGACCCTCAAAAATTCCACAGTTGATTTTCTCCTTTACAGTTGACTTTTGCTTATTTCACCAGCAACTGATCCACTGAACAGTTTTCACCATGAACCATCAACCAAATCCCCATCCATGAACACTTGTGAGCATATGGAAACCATAAAACATGCTTGAACCCCCAAAGTCTTCAAGAAACTCTCTTGAAACCAAAAATCCTGATTGGCCTCTCTGGTTAAGAGGGAGAGATCCACTTGCAATCTTTTGCCATGCTTGATCTTAAGAAGACACGATGAACCCCATGAGCCACCTTGAAGCTTGAGACTTGAGAATATGGACCAAGTGCCTTGATCCCATGCCCTATGCTGAATGCCATGCTATGCAAACTATGACCTACTATGGAATGCAAATGAGTAAAGCATAGACCATTATTGAGAAAACAAGAAGGTAAATTTTGAGGTATTACACAGAGTATCTTGAGTCTGAAACCAAATGAAGAATTTCTTCTCATACCACTTGAGAGGTATTTCCTTAATGTGCTGAATTGATACCAGTGAAGGTATTTGATAATAATTCACAGCTTCGCTCTGATTAATGAGTCTGATACTAATCTTTGTGTACTGAGTCTGATTACCAATTATTGATTTAGTCTGATACCAAATCGTTTTTGTTTCAATTTATTTTTGGTAAACATCAGAACGACTTCTTTCTTGGATCTTCAATCCAGATCTTCAGACTGCTCTTGACTTCTGATTTGCACAGTTCCTCTGAGTAAGCATCTTGAGCATGTGTACTTTGTCTTGACTGCTTTCAGAGTTTTCTTACTTCATCTGATTCTTAGACAACTTCTATTATATGATCAGAGTTCTTCATTCTTAACCTGTCCCTGTTCTTAGAATGCCTAGTGAACTTGTTTGGAATTCCTCGGATAACATCAAACAACAACGTTAGTAGCAACGTATTTTTAATGATTGATTACTTTTGTTTGAGTTGCATTCTTTGGATTTCCTCTTCTCAATTATTTCCTCTTCTCAATCAAAATTATTATATTTCTCTCCCTTTTTGACATCATCAAAAAGTGCTAGAGCATAAGGGCATTTAAGCATATAATTCCTCTTTCCATTGAACATCATATATTTCTTCCTTATTTGAGCATTTAAGCATTTAAGCATATAACATCATCATATATATACTGGATATGTTAAACAACATAGAACCATAGAGCCAGCATTTGAGCAGTTAAGAGTAATCCAAGTCATTTAGTGATAACCATCTTTAACCATAGTAAATTTATTTGAAGGATTTTTAGATGGAATCATCTGATTACTAATTGAAGGTTTTAGATCATCAATAAAGATTAATTACAAAATTTCATTTATGAACAATCAGATAGAAGCATCAACATAAAATAGTTTTAAAATGTATAGCAAAGGTTGAGCTTAATCTTGAAAAGTTCAAGATAACCAAAACATAGATAATTCAAACACAGATTCCTAATTAGAAAGGTTTTTAAGTAATCGTAGACTTAATAAAACTGAGTTTTCATGGGTCCTTATGAGTTAGACTAGAGCGAGCCTAAGGATGATGAAGAAGATGAGAGAAGGTTTTCAGAATCATCATTTCTTGAGACATGCAACCTCTCTTCTACTTGAGTAATTGCCAGCCTCTTGCTCTTTACAATTTCTACTGAGATCCATTCATGGAACTCAGTCCAGATATTACTTATTTCCATGGAGTCCACACAGGAACTGGAAGCTTCTACTAAGCTTTGGATTTTTTTGATTGCATTGTCCTTAAAGGATTTTACTGCATCACTCACGGTTTTTGATCTTTTAGATGAGGGTTCCTCATCATCAACCATTTTCTGCTTCTTACTTCCTTATTTCCAATTTGTGCGTTCTTGAAGTACATCGGTAATATTCTTCATGTTGATCCAAACACTGATATCTTCATCCTTAAATCTCTTCAGATAGTTTCTGACTTCTGCCTGATTGTAAGTGGCAAATTTTGGAAAACCTTTAACTGGGACCCTGGGAGTCATAGTTAGTTCCCTAAAGAATGTATTGTCCAGAGTGGTGTCTTCCTTCATAAGATCCTCAAACTTGAGAATCTTCCCAGCGCTTTTAAGCAGCTTTCTTGATTCACCTTCATTGATTAAAATGTCATCAACTACTCCAGATTCAACCAAAATGTCAGAGATGAGTCTTCCGTACGGAATAAGTTTGATCTCCGGATTAGAACCACTTCTGGAGTTTCTTATGGCTTCCTTCAGAAGTTTAAAGAGAACGGAAGGGAGATTGATCTTAATTCCTTTAAGTAGAAGGAACAAGACACACTTCTGAGTGTCGTTGAGTTGATTTGCAGGAAGATGATGAAAAATTGTTCCTTGCAAGATTCTGAACCAAGCTTGTAATGGTTCTTTCAGGTTTAAGAATACTTGGTTCTCAACCACTATTCCTTCTTTGAAAATAAGGGCTATGACTTTGGATTCTCTCTCCTAACTAAGTAGATCCTTGGTAATTCTGAATCCATTATCCTCATGCTCCAAGAGATCTGCAATAGTCTTTTCAGATATGTAGACTCTTCTTCCAAAGACCGAAGAACTAATGAGAGTCGAGCCTGCATTAGCATGAATCTAGAACTCTTTAACCAAGCATCCATAGGTTGGTCCTTCCAACCTTTTGAAGTAGTTACTCCATCATTGTGCTTCCATTGAGGGAGTCATATCACATCCATTTGACTTTAGATTGTTGAGGTTTACAACAGTTTCAGACAAGACTATGAGACTGTCAACTGGAATTTGTGTGGTTGTGAAAATTGAAGCATTTTGTGAGACGAAAGCCATTTTTAGAGAGTGATAAGGAAAATTGAGATTGATTAGGCTAAAGATTCAGGTAAGTAAGAGTTGTGTCGCTGTCTTAGGGTTTGATGCTTTTATAGGTGAAGGAGTGAAGTAAACTCTGTGGAGAATTTGAAACCGCAATGGTTGATTTTCCTAGACGCACTAAGCAACGTGGAAAGGTAGGTTAATGATTAGTTTTAATCAAGAAACGTGACACAATGTTAATAAGTGGTAATGGAACCGTTACTTAATCATGACCTATGGGAATTTATGGTCTGTAAACACTCCTAAGCCTTTTCGTGTGAATTTAAGCAGCACTCATCGTTTTATTATTAATTAGATAATCGTGATCGTAAGAACCATTCAATCAAAAACACATAGAACATACTTAAGAAATATAAATATCAAGATTTTACATAAGTTTAGTCAAGTATAACTTTTAATTAACAAAAATGACTAACTTCCTATCTTAAACTAAGAACGTCATAGGTTGACAAAACTCAGGAAGGATCTTCTCAGTCATTCCATTTCTTCTGCAATGTCCAACAACTCCTTGAATATCAAGAATGTGGGAGATAACCATGCAGTAGGGAACTTGATAAATTGTGTCTTTCCTAGACAAAAGGATTTCTTCCTTCAGATGATTATACATGGTTTGGGGCAGGTTTATTTTGACTCTACAAACTAGGAAGAAAATAAATAATCTTTCTTTTTCAGAAAGCCATCCTCCTCCTCCTTCTCTTGGTCTTAGATTAGTTACCATTAGCTTGTACCAGTCTTTGGCTACAGGATTGAGGGTACAGGGTAGAGTTGGATGACCCTTAATTTCAAAGATCACATGCAAATGTTTGTCAAGACAAACATTGTTAATGTTATCCTCCACGGTCAAACCAACCTCGATACAATCAATTGCTTTTGCAATGATGGTAGGGTTGATTATGACAGGACAGCCAGCGACCACAGATAAAATGAAATTCTTGCCAAAATCATATTCTAGTGATCGAGCATTTGCCTAGAACTCAGTTACGAGTGCAAGGAAGATAGGTCCATCAAGCATGGAGAAATAGTTTTCCCAGTTCTGAAATTTAATTCAAGAGAAAACACTTAGTTTGTGGAGAAGAGGTAGATGGTTCACGTTTAGAGTGTATTCCTTTAAGAGTTGGAGGTCAGTAGTTTATCCTCTGATATTGTGTGAAGACATTTTGAGTAGGTTAGTTGAGGAAGAATGTTCTAAGCTTCTGGATAGAGATTCTTCCTAGAAGGGGAGTTGTGTTGTGAGGAGAACTAAGGAGTGATAGCTATTTATTAAGCTTGGAATGCGCGTGGTCAACATTTCCTAGGCACGCTATAAATAGTGGTGACGATCAGCTGAAAGGACGCATGATAGACTTAAAATGCCGTATACTTATGGATAGGGTTATAGCGGCTGACACCATGCAATTATGAATGTTTATTTAATTTCTTCGAAAATTGTCTAATCATAAATGCTAGAAAATCTAAATTACTCTTAGAAGAATACTAGTGAACAGTTAGTGATTAAAATAATCAGGAATAAAAACAACCATACCTTAGGAATACAGATATCTCTTTGGAGACTTATCTTAGCGTTTTCCATTTTGACTCTGATCTTTCTTTCTAGGGAATGTCTGAGTGAACTACTGTTGGTTCTTGGGTTCTTCAAGATTTTCTTACATTCTGGTTTCTGAAGAATATGAATATTTTTCGATCATCGTCTTTCATCCTCAACTTCCTTCAGAGAGAGCTATCAGATATTGTTGAATTATGTAAAACTCTGAGTCTGAGCAATGTGGATATTTCCTACATTCTGATCATAAGAATCTAGACTGCTTGCGAGGTTATGAGCTGAAGAGAATTGATTAACGTCTTCTGACTATGTTTCTTCAACGATTGTAGATTATGTCCAAGTATCATCAGACATGCGTGTAGCACAATTTGCATGACACTTCTTGATCTCACAATGCTGATTTAACTTGACTATAGACTTAGTCCATCAAAGATCAACAACATATCTTCTTTCAAAAGAATGTCAACTGATCAGCAACTTAAATCCTTTTGACTTCAAGAGATGACTTTTGTTAATCCATCAACTTGAACATCTTCTGATTTCGGATTAAAGTGGTTCTGAGGAACTTATCAGATAGAGTTTGATCAATAACATTAGTTTCAATTTAGATAGAATCTCAGGTTTAACAGAACTCAATCATTTGAATATATTCGGATCAAGTACTTGATGAATCATTTAATTTCTTCTTCCTGAATATTCTTTATAGTTTATACTTTCCAAGAAAAAAATATTCAGTACTTCATTGAGTATTTCAACTTTAAGATTCAAATGATGAATCATTTTTAAGAGTTTGAATTCTTCAGATTTTATGACTTCAACAGACTTCACTTTGAAGTTCGAACAATCTTTCTTCTTTACATGAAGAAGTTCTGAATGAGCTTTAATCGAGAAAGTCAAGGGTGGACCTAGTCTGTTTCTTGAAAACATCTCAGGAGCTCATAGAGAGTTATTCTTCAGTAGCCCAGATTTCATGTCTTCTGATAATTCAACCTTGAGCAAATACATGGTTCCTCTACACGTATCTTCCAAGATGAGCATTCAGCAGATACTACTCCTTATCCGATGAGTCCATCTAATCAGTTGATTCTTCAATCTTCAACAAGGCTTTAGGTGAGAAAAGATTTTGTTGATCAGCAAAGCTTCCAGAATCAGTGATTTGCTCAAGTAGTCAGATTGATTACAATTTTGTACACTGTCAACTTCTGAACTGTTAATAAATTGTAAGTGGATTTCATTCTTACCCAGAGTATTTCTACGCACCTCATCTGGATCTTTTTCTGACACTGTTAAGTGTTTGATATCGATCAATAACAGAACTGGAGCTCTGATACCAATTGAAGGTGCGAGAAAGACACAAGAAAGGGGGAGGGGTTTGAATTGTGTATTTACTCTTTTGACAACTTTTCGCTTCTTGTCGTTAAAGCACTTAGGACAACATCAGAGTTCGTTGAGAGACTCTGACTGGCTAAGATACTATCAGGCTTGCTATGCGTGAAGCATGAGAACCAACAAGATTTTGAACATAAACTACATTTCTAAGAACTTACAGTTCGAAAGCTTATTAGAGTTAAGTTGCAAGGTTCTGACTTGCATATGTAAGGTTCTGATACTCAATATAGAAACATAAATAAGAACAACAAGCATAAGAGTAAAGGACACATAATATATCCTGGTTCACCACAAAGGCTAATCCAGTCCACCCTCCTCAGGTGATTTTTCCTTGAACACAAGGTCTTAGTCCACTATAATCAATCTCGATTACAGATGCACGGGCAACAGCCGGTGACTAGCCACTTGCACAGCCGCACTGTGACTAACATACAATGAACCGTTCAAGGATTCAACTTAATGAATATAACGAACATTGACCTGCAGGTTCCAATCTCGCAAGATCTACTGCTAGGCTTTCACTGCTAGACGTTCAGGGATTCATGGCAATGAATATAACGCTACTAACCCTATTTCGGGATTTTCCCACAATGAAATCTCTCAATTGTCTTCTCGAGTCTTCGGTCACACTGACGACTCAAGGAATCCTAATTCACCAAGAATTAGTTATACAGGAGATTACAAATATGCTTCTTAACAAGCAGATTACTCCTAATTTTAAGTACAAAGAACACACAAGTGTTCAAGCAAGATGTGAGCAACAACTCCTTGCTATTTTAAGAAACTACAGAGATGTATAATGATTTGACAGTTGTTGACATCTTGCAGATCTTCTTCTTCTTCGTCTTCGGGGTGAGCAAGCTTTGAGCAACAACTCCTTGCTTCAGATCTTCAATGTAGCACTGACGAGAAGGTGGTTGATGACTTGACTGATTTGCAATGTTGTCTTCTTCATCAACAACTTCTATACCAATTCATTGTTGTTGTGTTGAATGATGATCTTTGAGCTTCAACAACAATGGCCATGTTCAAATGGTGAGCTTTGGATATTCTAAGTGTTACAATGAGAACTCATTGTTGTTTCTATCTTCACACAATGATTGTGATCAATTCCCAATTTGCGGACTTAATCGCTTTTTGGACTTCGTCATCTTTAGAAGCGAATACTCTTTCCTTTAAATAACCCAGTAGAAATATAGCCGTTTGAAATATTGTTGGCTGTTAGAAAAGAGACGTTGCGTAATAACTAGCTGTACTGACACATCTCCTTTTTACTGTGGGAGAAGTGACGAGATATATCTTTCTTGGGCGCCGTGTACAGTTACTCACAACGATAACATGTGACTTCTGAACTTCAGAGGCTTCTGATGTTTAATTGATGAAGCATGAGTAGAGTCTTCTTAATCAGGATATCTGATACGTCAAGTCTTCAGTCAATTGAAGAAGTCCATTAGGAATCAGTCTTCAGAACTTCAGCACTTGTCTTTGAGCACGTTATCCTTTACTTCTTCAAGTCTTCCGAAACTTCAGAACTTGTCCATTAGGAATCTGTCTTCAGAGTCTTCAAACCTGATCTTCAGAACCTTAATCTTCAGAACACATAAGTCTTCAGAGTCTTTCTGCACTTGGTCTTCAAAGCCTTCTGCCTTCAGAACTCCAAGTCATGAGAGTCTTCAACACTTCGGTTCTCTTCTTCAGAAGCTTTGCAATCTTCAGAATCTCGATCACTTTCAGAGAGCATCCACAAGAGCATTGCATTAGCAATATCGCATCCTTGGATCTCACTGATCACGATCAGATACAGAAGAGTTCTTGCTTCTTGCGACTCGTGTCACACATAGTAACTTTGCATATTATCAATTTCGCTCATCAGGCTGGTGCTTGTTGGATCTGATACTTTCTATGAATATGATCTGCACACAACACACATTAGAACATAAAATGGTTCTTTCACAAATACGTATTGTTATCATCAAAACATAGATTGATATGTAGAGACAATTCTTGCTCTCACACAAAGTCCTAACATTATCACTGGACCGAAGTCCTAAATTATGCTATGAATGCATGATGCAAAACATCATAGTAATCTTCTTCATAGGATCGTCAACATGAAGAATAAAATAGAAAAAACATCTGCTCCTGCTCGTCTGGTGCTCGCCCGGCGAAGCAGTTCGCTCGACGAAGTAGTGACGAAGTCCCTCCCTCATACAAACTCCAGTAGCACCTCTTTTTCACCCTCCTTTCGCCTCTACTCTCGCCCGACGAGGCTGGGGCGAAATTGCTTCGCCCGGCGAAACGGGAAGCTCGCTCGGCGAATCATGCGAAACTACAACTTCTCAGTTGCGATTCTGCACCAGTTCAAATCCAAATTATCTTGTGATTTAAATACCATACAGTCCGAAAATGCACATCAATCACAAGGCAATCATACTACAACAACAACACATCACAGTAGACAACATATGCATCATTCCCTCTCATCTTACACTTCCCCAAATCACCAATTTCATCATAATTTGTCATATAATCATCATGTTCCCCAAAATCGCCTAAAACCCCAACTACCTACATACATCTAACTCTATATCAGTTATAATGGTAAGCGATACTCCCCATACCTTAGAATTCTCAGCAATTGACCTCTTTCTCTGCATTCTACGGATGATCTTCTTGGTTCTCTGTGCCCTAGCTCTCCCTTCACAGTTTCTCCGAATTTTCACGATCGTAAAAGTGAACTTCTCCACTCTCTCTTTTCCTTTTGTCAACATTACCTCTTGGACCCTTATTATGGTTTTCCCACCTTACCCTCACTTATCCCCTTACAAAAGACCACCTTACCCTTAGTGTTCCACTCTCTTTTATTTTAATTATTAATAATAATCTAAATAATATTATTCACATTATTTATTATTATTATCACTAAAATAATTCCAATTCATCACTTATTTTCTAAATACTCTAATTATTCCCTTAGCTCATCAATATCCCACAACACACCATACAAATACATCATGCGTCATAATATTTCATTAAAATTAACCGAAAATCACGAACAACTATAATAAATCAATAAAATAAATATTATACTCATTTTGGGGTGTTACAGTTTACCATTGAAAAATTGCGAATTTGATCTTCAAAGCCCTCTTCCATCAACCATAGGTTCCAAGCATCAACTTGTAACACCCCAAAATTTGCCTCATCAATTCTTAACCTTTTGGCTTATGTTTCATATCATTGGCATCATCATTTATGCATATTGAAATTCTGGTACCAGACGTGTGATGTTAAGGTGCGATGTCACAACAACACACTCTGCATAATGGACAGAATAAGCAACAAGATAACACAAGGAATTGTTCACCCAGTTCGGTCTAACTACCTACGTCTGGGGGCTACCAAGCCAGGGATGAATTTCACTACTTGTAGATATAATTTACAGACTCAACACACTAGTTGACAATCTCCTAAACTTATACTCTACTAGTGACTTTCTACCTAAGAAACCACTTAGATATGAGAACACTACTCAATCCCCTAAAATACTCAAAGAACACCCTCTTTGAGTTTCCTTGATCTTGCTTCCTAGCTTCGATCAACCAACAACTCTCTATTGCTTCACAACTTCTAGAGAGGACAGAAACATAACACCTATTCAAACCCTAGAATAGTGTAAATACAAGCACTCTAAACAAACTCTAGACACTAAGCCTCCAGCTCTTGATCTTCAATCTGTTTTCTGTACCTTCTTCCTTGGTCTTGTGCGCTTTATATAGCTCCTTGAATTTGGATTGGATTTGTCACAATATTTGATCAGATTTGTTAATTAAAAACTGAATCTTTTAAAACAGATTTTATCCCCAAAATCTTTTTAAATCTTCCACCTTTTAATTCTCCAACAAACCTGCAATCAAATCTCCCATGTAACAGAAAATATCTAGCCCAAGATATTCTCATCCAACGAGTCAACACTCTCCACAATTCCAGCTAATACGCGACCCTAATAACAACAAGCCCATGCTGTCATTAGCTTCAGTTCTGTAGGTCTGATGTTGCAACATCACCTATGTGACATCAGACATCCACTTTAGCAACTAGCAACCTTAACACAGCCCAGTGTTAAGTGCAATGTTATGACATCAAACATAGTTAACCTTCACAACTTAGTACAGCCCAGTACTAAGACTCAATGCTGCAACATCAACACCATGACATCAGCATTGAACACCTTGTTGTTTTACCAAAATTCTAGCCAATCCAGGAACTTACAATCTCCCCCTTTAGCTAATTTTGGCTAAAACAATCTCTGCATCTTCAGAGACTTCAGCAGCGGAATATCTTCAATATTTTGAAACTTTAACTTGCAGCAGTTTGACAATCTTCATATAGTCTTCATTACTTGATCTGCTGCAGCACCATCTTCATTATTGACAACAGCCAATTGGTGCTCCCCCTCAAAAACTTGAACCAGCATCACAGCTGTTCAGTTGCTCACAATGTGCAACACATCTCCCCCTTGATGTCTGCTTTGCTGCACTCTTCAATCTTCAAATATCTTCATTAGCGGCTCTATCTATACTGCCAACACTCCCCTTCAACAGCTGCATCAACACTTTTCAACTAAACACCTTATTCTTTTTAGCAGCAGTAACTACTCTTCTCTTTATGGCATTTATTAACTCTCCCCCTTTTTAGCAGCAGCAAACACTCTTCTCTTTATGGCATTTATTAACTCTCCCCCTTTTTAGCCATAATTTGACAAACCTCAACAAGTAACTCGTATGACACCCTGTACAAAACCATACTTCTTCTGCCAGCAATATCCATATTTTGAAAATCCAGACATATTCTTCATCCATCCAGTTATGAAGGCTTCACACAATCATCCACAAGCTTGATCAGCATGCAATCTTCACAATAAATGCACTTTTGCTGCAAGATCCATAGACAAGTACTCCCCCTGTCATGATTAACAAATGCTCTAGATGAAGATGAACCTTTGAGCACTTTTTCTGAGTACATGCATTTTGGTACCACTGTCCCTTTCTCCAAAGGTGGTCATTCCCTATCATACTTTTTAATCACTACCTGATCCACTTCAGTCTTCTCTACATTCTCCATCCAAGGCAAATCTTCTACATCATCATTCTCTCGTATGACTATGTAGGTGCTCCTTAGATATAATGTAAGCACTAAGCTTCAGATCCAGAACAAAGACATCCTTCACCAAGGATACTCTTGACACCAGGGTATTACATATGCTCCACTACTGGATTTACTATCAGCAAAATAATCCAAACTCAACACTGTGTCACAAACTCCACAAATTCTCATCTTACTTATAAGCTTTACTGAGATCCAGTCTCTTCAAGAGATCACACTTCCTCTTTCCTTACATCCACCAGTAGTTGTTGAAACTGGTGATGTCTTCAAAGACAGTAGTCATGCTTAAACACATGACCATAATCTCCACTTCTTCTGACCAAAATGCTAGAGCATTCAACTCCACATGTCCAATCTTAATCATCTTCCAGATCTAACCACCAGCAAACATGATGTTATAACATCTTTTGGGACATCAGCTTCTCATCACCATTCACAGAGAAGTCCTTCAAGAAGCTCCCAATAAAACATAGTCAGAGCAACTTATTCATACACACCTGAATACCATAAGTTCCCACACCCTCTCTGAACCATATCCTAGCAAACTCAACCATATCCAGAGTATCCATACCCAATTCTTTTTCCAGAACATACTTCCACCATTTTATGAAAAGCACAGGATTGTTATCTAGTATGGCCTTTTGAATTTTCTCAGAAGTTCTAACAACAACGGCTTCCTTCATTTGAGAGCTATCTTGGACATTATCATCAGACTTATCTCTGATCTTCCTATTTCTGGAAGAGATGAGCACTTTACTCCTGGATTTTGTAGTACCATCCACATAGATCTTCTGCTCATCAGTTCTCATCTTTGGAGGTGACTCAATATCTTTCCTCCTCCTTGATTTCAGTCGTTTAGCAACCCCAGGAACCACTTTTGCAATTAGTTCATCATCACTCTTCTTTATTTTAAGGCTAGAAGTACCTTTCTTGACTTGAGATGTTTTAACATCAGCTCTAGCATCTGCATCTTCCAACCTAAGGATTGTCAACTTGTGGAGTTTTTCTTCTGAACTATAGGAGTCATTAGTCAGGTTATCATCTTTCTTGGCCTTGCAAGTATTCAGCTCCCAATACTTCTTAAGGTCACAGCTTTTGATCCTTCCATCAACATTGTTGACTCCTTCATCTTGCTCACATAACTGACTACTCACATCATCCAACTTAGGAGTAATAGCACCATAAGTCATTAACCCAGATTGACTTTTCACCATACTTTCACACTTGATGTCATCATCTGATGTTACAGCATCATCACTAGATAAGCTGTCCACTTGAGGTATCCACTGATAGCAATTATCTTTTGATCTTACTCCCTTCATCACTACCTCATTCTGCTCATCAGCTACCACACATTCATCTTTGGTGTAGCTTACGTTGTAATCTTCATCACAAAGTTGACTTATGCTAATTAAATTAGCACTCAACCCTTGAACAAGGAGCACATTATCAAGAGTAAGGCCATCATGATTCTTCACTCTTCCAACTCCTTCTACTACTCCTTTTTCACCATTGCCAAAAATAACACCATTTGCATGGCAAGGATTGAACTCTACCAAATGCTTCTTGGATCCAGTCATGTGCTTTGAACATCCACTGTCAAAGTACCATGCATCCATAGCAAAATGTTCATCTGATGTGTGAGCCAATAGACACTTCACCTTCTCCTTAGGTACCCATTGTTTAACAACTTTGGGCCTGTACTTTCTCCATCTGTTTTGAGGCTGAGGGTATCCATGCAGCTTGTAGCAAGAGTACTGCATATGTCCAAACCTTCCACAATAAAAGCATCTCATCCTTTCATCTCTGAATCTTCTGCCATGATGAGATTGCTTAGGCTGCCATCCATAATGTGGTCTCCTCCAACCATAACTGGCCTGCCTTCTATTATGCTGGTATCTTCTTCCATAAAGAGGCTGAGAATGCTGTTTCCTGGATTGTCTCCCATGATGGTGTGGCTTTCTTCTTCCATAGATATGAGGAACAACATTGGTGTAACCATACCCCTGATGTTGAGACACCTGATAAGACATGTGCTGTTTGAACTGAGCAGCTTGCATGCTCTTGTGGTGTTGTGGGGGCATATACTGACTAGCTCCTTGTGGCTGCTTTCTCTTCTGATTAGGACCAGTCTTCTTCTTAATCTTCTTAGGTTGTGAAACATCAGCTTTCTTAGGTGTAGGATCCTGCTTCTTTGGCTGATGTTCAGACAAAGGTTGTGACACTCCCTTCTTTGAACCTGAAGTGCTTGCTTCTGAAGTTCCCTTATCCTCAGCCACATAACCTATCCCAGCTTTGTCTCCAGTAGCTTTTTCTGACTGCAGTATCTTGTCAAGAGTGGTTGTCCCACTGTTCAACATTCTAACAGATTTAGTCATATGATTAAGATGAGCTTTGACACATAAGACTTCTTTTTCCAATTCAGCTTTGTCATTCTCTAGCTGAGCAATCTGTTTCTTCTGTTGATTCCTCTCCTGACATAGTTCAACACTCTTTAAGCACAGCTCTTTGTAGGTTGAAGCTAGCTCCTCATAGGTGACTTCTCCATCACTATCATCATCAGATTCAACAATTCCTGTCAAAGCTGTAACATGCTTTGCTGACTCACTTTCACTTTCACTATCAGAGTCAGACCAGGAAACTGTCATGCTCTTCTTCTGCTTCTTCAAGAATGTGGGACACTCTTTCTTGACATGTCCATACCCTTCACATTCAAAGCACTGAACTCCTTTATCTTGGGCAGTCTTCTCTTCATCCTTCTCTTTTGCCTTGCTGTTGTCAGAAGAGATGTTCCTGACATTAGGCTTGGAGTTATTGTTCATCCTCTTGAACACTTTGTTGAACTGTCTTCCCAACATAACTATGGCTTGAGACAGATCCTCCTGAGACTCATCATCTGTAACTTTCTTAACTTCTGTAGGAGTGGAAACCAAGGCTATACTTTTGGGCTTCTTTTCAGGTTCTTCCTCATTCAAACCAAGCTCAAAAGTTTGAAGAGATCCAATGAGCTCATCAACCCTCATCTTGCTGATGTCTTGTGATTCTTCAATGGCAGTTACCTTCATCTTGTACTTCTTAGGAAGAGACCTCAGGATTTTCCTTACAAGCTTTTCTTCTGACATCTTTTCTCCAAGGGCACTGGATGCATTAGCCAGCTCAAGCACACTCATATGGAAATCATGGATAGTCTCCTCTTCCTTCATCTTCAGACTCTCAAACTTCGATGTTAGAAGCTGGAGTCTTGACATCTTAACTCTAGATGTTCCTTCATGAGTGGCCTTCAAAATATCCCATGCTTTCTTAGCAACCTCGCAGGTATTAATTAACCTGAAAATATTCTTATCCACTCCATTGAAGATTGCATTTAAAGCTTTGGAATTTCCAAGGGCAAGCTCATCTTCTTCCTTGGTCCATTCTTCTTCCGGCTTCAGCTTTGAGGTGCCCTCTTTATCTTTGCCAGCATCATCTTTTTCAAGCACCACAGGAGCTTTCCATTCTTTAATGACAGCCTTCCAAGCTCTGCTGTCCAATGACTTTAAGAAAGTAGTCATTCTAGGCTTCCAATACTCATAGTTTGAGCCATCCAATATAGGGGGTCTGTTGACAAATCCTCCAACCTCTTTGTCCATCTTCACACCAGAAAGTACCTTCCCTAGATCTCACCCAGAGACAGACAGGATGCCTGCTCTGATACCAATTGAAATTCTGGTACCAGACGTGTGATGTTAAGGTGCGATGTCACAACAACACACTCTGCATAATGGACAGAATAAGCAACAAGATAACACAAGGAATTGTTCACCCAGTTCGGTCTAACTACCTACGTCTGGGGGCTACCAAGCCAGGGATGAATTTCACTACTTGTAGATATAATTTACAGACTCAACACACCAGTTGACAATCTCCTAAACTTATACTCTACTAGTGACTTTCTACCTAAGAAACCACTTAGATATGAGAACACTACTCAATCCCCTAAAATACTCAAAGAACACCCTCTTTGAGTTTCCTTGATCTTGCTTCCTAGCTTCGATCAACCAACAACTCTCTATTGCTTCACAACTTCTAGAGAGGACAGAAACATAACACCTATTCAAACCCTAGAATAGTGTAAATACAAGCACTCTAAACAAACTCTAGACACTAAGCCTCCAGCTCTTGATCTTCAATCTGTTTTCTGTACCTTCTTCCTTGGTCTTGTGTGCTTTATATAGCTCCTTGAATTTGGATTGGATTTGTCACAATATTTGATCAGATTTGTTAATTAAAAACTGAATCTTTTAAAACAAATTTTATCCCCAAAATCTTTTTAAATCTTCCACCTTTTAATTCTCCAACAAACCTGCAATCAAATCTCCCATGTAACAGAAAATATCTAGCCCAAGATATTCTCATCCAACGAGTCAACACTCTCCATAATTCCAGTTAATACGCGACCCTAATAACAATAAGCCCATGCTGTCATTAGCTTCAGTTCTGCAGGTCTGATGTTACAACATCACCTATGTGACATCAGACATCCACTTCAGCAACTAGCAACCTTAACACAGCCCAGTGTTAAGTGCAATGTTATGACATCAAGCCCATGACATCAAACATAGTTAAGCTTCACAACTTAGTACAGCCCAGTACTAAGACTCAATGCTGCAACATCAACACCATGACATCAGCATTGAACACCTTGTTGTTTTACCAAAATTCCAGCCAATCCAGGAACTTACACATATCATTGGTTCTAAGCATGGGATCAAGGTATATTGGTTGGCTCTAAAGAGGAGGGTATATTTTTTAGAGGCTCAAGCAAGGGATTATACTTAATCTTATGGCATTTTCAAGCTCCAAAGACCTTTCATCATCAAGGCATTCTCAACCATCTCACACAATTATCTAGATCAAGGTTACAAGCATTAAACATATCCTCCTATCTTGTGTTCATGAATTAGGGTTTTGGTAAAAGGGCACCTGTGGTTATTTCCTTAAGTAAAGTAGTGTTCTATGGCTCAACACACATCCCAAGGGTTCCTTACATGAGCCTCAGGTAGTGGAAGAATGATTAGGGTTTCATCTGGCCAAGAAAGTCAACTGTGGCTTCACAAAGTCAAAGTCTTGAATTTCAAGGTCAGCCATGGGTATGCTATGTCCTCTTGAGTTTTATTTCATGTTTGGATCAAGAAAAATCAAGGAGAAACATAAAATTAGGAGATCGGTTGAATTAGGGTTTTAGTGGTGAAATTTCTAAGTGTGAAAATCTCAATTTCTAGCCATCTTGCAACATCCATAACTTTTTCATCCTTGATCCAAATGGGGCAAACTTGTTATCAAATTAAAGAGGACATCATGAATTACAAGTTTGAAGAAGGCATGATGTTCAAAAGATCAAAGGACAATAAGTTATGAAATCATGAATTTGGGAAAAAGTGAAAAACGAACTTTAGTACTTAGAATTTTTTCTAAGTGTTAATTGTCAAGTTCAACCATGGTTTTTCAAGGCCATATTTCTGATCAAGGTCTCATCTCAATTTCCTTCAAACATGAGATTTGTAGAGAATTATCCAAGCTTTATTTTAAGTACTAGAACTTCTCCATTGGATGTGTAAACTCAAGTTATGAAGTCACAAAGTTAGGGTTTTCATTATGTCAAATTTAGCAAGGTTTTGTCAACTTCATGAACCAACGTTCCAAAGCCTCTTTCACTATGATCAAAGCTCCAACTCAATTTCCTTCAAACACCAGAGTTATAGATCATTCTTTAAGCTTTACAACCATGGCTAGAACTCATTATTTGGCTCATTGTAACTTAAGTTATGGCTTCTTAGAGTAAAAGTTTTTTCATGTTCATTTTGGTTTCATGACTTAGAATTTTTTTTAAGTTTCTTGGCCAATTTGTGGACACACTTTCATGTCCATTTCCACATAGTTCCAAGCTTCTATTCAAGATCCCATATACATGAATTTTATTCCTTGCCACATGATCTTCATTTTAAGCTCAAGAACTCATATTTTGGCCAAGAATTCTTCAAGTTATGATGGTAGGAAGTGGCATACGCATACATGGTCATGATGTACCATATGATTGTTATTTGTCATTTCTTTGATCACCTCTTGTGGCATGGTACTTCCACACATATTGTCATTATACACCATCAAGTTCCTTACCAAAATGAGCCAAGCCAAGCCTTTTTGAACATGTACCCTTCATGTACATTTTGCACCAAAATGGAAAAGAATTTGTTTGCATAAACTTAGTATTGCTCTCATGCTCACGTGCCAAGTCTCTTTCCACAACATTCTCATGATGCCTTCCACTCAAGAAAGCACTCAATACACCCCTCACAATGCCAAACCCCTATGCACCATCCATGCGAATTTCTTTTGCAAAATTGGCAACAATCCGTTTCTTTCCATGATCCTAAAACTCTATTTTTTGACATCCATGATGATCTGTGGCGTGTGTTGATAATTCTGATGTATTTGGTTTGGAGTTTGGACGCATGGTTTGGTGGTATGATGAGTTTCACGTTTTGAGTCCAAACTTTCTTTCATTCGATGCTTCTTATGTGTTGACTATTCGCGATTTTTAATGTGATATTATTAATCCTCGTGGAATTCTGATCAGAATAGTGTATTCGTGTGCGTGTTCTGGTGAATTTTTCATTGCAGGTGACCGGAGAGGGTGGCCGGAACCCTAGCTCCGGCGACTGGTAAGGTTCAGTCCGGTGAAGAGGTTGGATGAAGAAGAAGAAATCAGAGCCGTCCATTCGCGTGATCCAAGGGCGTGTATTGTGCCACGTTGTTTTAAATTTATGTTATATTTCATGGTTTTGGTGTGTGTCTTTCCATGAGTGTTAACATGTACCTACAATCCTGACCATTGTTTTCATTTGATATTTGAATTGTTGATGTAATCTGGTGCGTTGGTGTGATCATGTGGTTGTGAGTGTGCCAACAAATTAAAAATATCATGTGCCTATCACTTGGCTTTCCATGGTATGCTGATGGTCGTGTTGGCGCGTGGATACTTGGGTTGTGTGTGCATTTGAATCTGAACCATTGATTTTATTGATTTTATGATATGTTTGACCTGATGTTGGGCGTTGGATCAACTGTGTGGTTGTGATTGAACTTGATTGTTGACTGAAGTCCATAGTCTCCCTTTGACTTCGATAGTGGACCTTTGGCCTTGGGCCTTGCTTTTTGCACCCTTATGTTCAGCCCATCTCATAATTCCAACGTGTTTGTATTACTGAACACACCCCCCATGTTTATTTCAAGTTATTTATTTCTTTTAGTTGCATTGTTTCATTTTAATCATTTTAAAAATAGATAGGTGCATTAAAAAATTACCAAAAAATTCATAAATCATACTTATAATTTTATAAAATATTCACAAATTTTATTTTATTATTTTATTTTATTTTTATCATCTAAATTAATTATTTTAATAATTTCTTTTTTGAATTGTTCATATTATGCATACCATGACTTGTTTATTTTATTTCTCACCATCCATAAAACCTTTTGAGTTCATTCTTTTTGAATTGTTTCACCAACATTTTGAATGTCATTAAAACATTTTTATCTCATTTTTAAAACTTTTTCATATTGCATTTTAGTCCTCCTCTTTTGCATATTAAGTCATGTTTCTTGTCTGAACTTTGCTTGATTATTTGAGTGACTTATATTTCGAATTTTTGCATGAGTTTTTAACATGTTGTTTGTATCTGGTTGAGGTGTTATGGGTTTTAATTTGGTAATTTTATAAGATGTTTTGCTAATTATGAGATTTCTCTTTGTTTGAGGTCTTCTTGTATGCACATCCTTGATCATGTCTGAGTACTTGTTTGAAAAGGCACTTGTGCCATTGTTTGGGTTTGCTTCTTTGACTTCATAATTCATTTTTAGGTCATCCACGTCTGTCTTGGTTGAATTTCATTTGGTTTATAATCATTTCTCTTTGGTTTGTGATTTGTTTGAGTTTCATTTGTCTTATTGTCACTTATATCTGTTTGCACTAACCTTTTATGCAGGGGCTGAGGTAAGTTATTTGAGGGTATGGATAGTTATCATTGTCCACTCTCACTCTTTATTTCTCTCATATTTTCTTTTCCTTAGGCTTAGGTTGTTGTCAAACCTCCCCTTAGGGCCATCTTTGCATGATAACATTAGGATAAATTTTCCCCGAAGTGTTTTTCTTTTCTCTTGAGTCCCTTTTCTCATCTCAAAACATCTCTAAGATACTTAATAAGGTCAACTTGCCTTGCACACGAGCCTTAAACATAGGAAATGAAGATTGAGGGGTCCCCCTTCTCTCTTCTAGAGTGTTGAGCATACGTCCCATTGGGGACGACCATGCGACGCATTCGTTCCCGTGTCATAGACTTTGGTTCAAGTTGAGTTATAAACTAACTCAAGTCACTTCTATCCTAAAAATACAAACCAAATTCAAACCTTTTTATCCTTCGGGATCGTCAAACTAAAGGCTACTTTCAAAAAGGGCATGCTACTTCCCGTCTGAGTCCCAAACAGGCATCGACCCTAACTGCCGGACGCGAGCTTAACGTCGCTCATAAAAAACACAAAAAGAACTTGGTCCGAACTACGTTGACTCTGAATTTCCCATTGCACAAAGAGAGTACGTAGGCCTAGGACGTCGACATCCTACCGAGTCTGTCTTTATCATTCCCTTCCCCGTTTTAGTGCAGCCATAGATTTTAGGATAACTCTCCCTTAGAATAGACAACAAGCGTGGATCCCATCGAGTACGATGGACGCGTGGGGTGCTAGCACCTTCCCCTCGCGTAACCGACTCTCGAACCCAGGCTATGGCTGCGATGACCATTCCTTTCCCTCTTCCTCAGGTTTGTACGGTGTTCCCTTTCCCTCTCTTGGGATAAATTTACATGGCTGGCGACTCTGTTTACCGCGCCACTTTTGCGTTTGTACCTGGATGAAAATCCTGGGAGCGATAGCTGGCGACTCTGCTGGGGACTCTGGTTGACCTATGCTGGTCCATCCCTAAGCGAGTCAATCCTATCGCTTGCTTGTCTTTGTTCTCTTTGGGTTTTTTTTTTGCTTTATTTGTTGTATTTTATTTTTACCGCATTTTCTACATTGCATATTATTATCAGCTGCTGCACTATTTTTCTGTTTGGCGGGTTGGGAGTTCTGAGAGGTAAGCCCAATACCCAGGCTTGAGCATACACGTAGGTCTAGTGTGGCAAGTAGTGTGACTCGTGTGGCATTTGGCCAGACGTAGTATACATGAAAACCCCACATCCAGACGAGGTTCTCTTTGGTGATGTTCTATCCTGCGCATTGGTGCAGATGATTGAATGTAACTTGGAAAACTGTCGACTCTGGAGACCATTCCCGAGAACTCAGTAACGGCACTCCTCCCGAGACGTGATAATGGCAGACCAGAAATGGCAAACCCATTACACATGTCGATCCGAGGACCCAATGCTGGGAACTTGCTATAGGGTGTCCTTTTGGAAAAGAATTGGTGGAAGCACTCCTCGTTTGGCGATAGTACTGTACCCCGAGGGATGAATGTACTATTGCTTATCGACTTCAGTGCCGAAACTGAGGACTTGCCATGGTATATTTTCTTTTTGAGGGGAATCAGTTGAGGCCTCCTCGATTGGTGATGATGCCAAACCAGAAATGGTGAACGTATCATCATTTCTCGACCTGAGAGCCCGTATTATTGAGGATCCTCGGCTTTATAGTACCCACATGTGAGAGGGCAGGGTGTTTACAGGTTTTCAGTAACCTTGACCTTCAACATATCCGATTTTCTGATCAGCAGATTTATCAGTGTGGTACTATGGTTATTCTGGTATTCTGGGTATTTGGGCAGATCCTTGAGATTATACAGTTGTTCAGTGCAGCAGTTGTCCAGTCTGTGTGGCATCCTTGATCCCATGTGTGCATTTGCATCATCATTTTGCATCCTAACATGTTTATTCATTTTCAGGGCTGCATCCTAACTTTGATTCTGGTTTTTGAAGACTATTAAGGATGAGTACTGAGAAGAGAAAGACCATCGTAGTGTACAAGTTCCCATCACTTTTTCTGGATACTGTTCACAAGATTGTGCCTATGGCAGAACCTGGGGTATTGGCAGACTTTAGAGGAGAGTATGGAAGAATTCTAAATTTTGCTCGCAACATCACTGAATACGAGTATAGGGCTTTGCACACTCTGGTGCAATTCTATGACCCTCACTTGCGTTGTTTTCTATTCACTAATTATCTCTTGGATGTTGCCATTAAAGAAGAAGCTCCTTTCTATCCTTCTGAAGAACTTCCTGATTTGGAAAAGGTTTTCGAGGCTTTGCATTTGGATCCATCTTTGTTGAAAAATAACATTGCCAGTAAGGGAGGGTGTAAAGGCTTTCATGTGAAATTTTTGGTAGAACAGACTGCTGTGTATGCTAAGGCTAGATGTTGGCCAGTTTTCAACGCCATCTTGGTTATGTGTGTCTATGGGACGGTGTTGTTTCCAAATATGAAGGATTTTGGGAACATGCACGCTGTCCGGATATTTACCATGAAGAATCCGGTACCTACTTTGCTTGGAGATCTGTATTATTCAGTGCATTATAAGAATGAGAAGAGGAGGGGAGGACCCCTTTATTTTTGTGCACCAATCTTCTACAAATGGTTTGCTGATCGTTTTCCCAAATCTGGGGCATTTGCAGATACTCAAGGAACTTTGGAGTGGTCCAAAAGATTGATGGGCTTGAGGGCAAATAATCTAATTTGGGTTAACCGTGACTTGTTGGGCCAAGATATCATGATTAGTTGTGGAGGTCTCCCAAATGCGCCTCTAATAGGAAGGAAAGGGGGAATTAACTACAACCCTATTCTTGCTATTAGGCAATTCGGGTATGCCTTGAAAGAGCCACCAAGAGACGAGGAGGTCCAAGAATCTTTATATCTGAGTGGGGAAATCAATCCAGAACTGTTAAATAAAGCTGCAAATACTTGGGGAGATCGTCATAAGAAAGGAAAGACTTCTTTTGGGAAGAGCAACAACAGAACATTTCCTGCATATGAAGATTGGATTCAGAAAAGGGTAGAGGAGAAGCTTTTGCCATTCTCCAAAAAACCACCATCTTACCCCTTGCTGATTGAGCCTCCTACAACAGTTGAAATAGAGAAGTTTAACAAGTTGTGGGCTGAAAAAGAAAAGCTGCGAGAAGAAAACAGTGAGCTACAAAGAGAGATTTATCAGTTGAAGCATGAGCGGGGTGAAGCTGCTCATATCGCCAAGTTGAAGACAGAGCTTCTCGCTAAGGCAGAAAAGGAGCTAGCTGACAAAGTCACATCCAGACAAAGGATGAAGCAAGATCTAGACGGTATCAGTAAGGTTCTCGAGTCTAAGAAGGAGGAATTGGACAAGGCTTTGTTAAAAATTCACAGGTTCAATGCTCACCGAGACACTGCAATGGCTGAGAATAAGCGAAAGGAAGACGATTATCTAGCTCAGATTGATCAGTTGAAGTTGAAGCTCAAGAAGAAAGACGCTGAGATCCTATCAGGGGTATTCCAGAGACAAGCAGTCGAGGGTCGACTCAATGGAGCCATAGCCTCCATAGAGGAACTGAAGATCCAAGCTGAAGTGAAGAGACCTAGAAATGAGGGTCCTAGCGTGGATGATGTTTCTGGAGAAGACGCTTGGGAGTTGCATTGCCGATACTTGGAAGGGATCATGCATAGGAGAGACATTCTCATTCAAGAGCTAATTCAGAGACCGAACCATCCCGACACCAAAAAGCTGTTCAAGGAAATTCAAGACTGGAGCAAAAAGCATAATGGATTGGGGGGATTGACACTTGTGGACTTTGATGACATGCCGTAGTTTTCTATTTTCTTTCATTATTTGGACCACCGCCAGGCTTGTTGGTTGGGATCTATGATTATTGTGTTCAGACTTGTTATCTTGGAGTTGTGATTGTTGACATTTGGCTTTCCTCTGGTTTTCTTAATATATGAGCAGAAGTTCCGTTCTATCTTGTTGTTAAACTGGAATCAAGGGGTGGATCGCCCTGCGAATATTATAAACATGTTCATTTGCATTTGCATATTCATAATCATTTTTCATAATCATTTTGCATGACAGGTGTTTATCTCTGGTGCTCTTACTTTGTTCTCCTCCGCACTACAGGATTGATCAGCCAGTTCATCGGTATTCTACTCAGTCTGTGATAACCAGAGGATAGCCATGGAACAACCCCGTGCGGAGATGCTTGAAATGAAGGTTCAGATGGGGCAGCTTATGGGGAATATGCAAACTCTTATGCAAGACCAGAAGATGCTGAGGGAGGAGGTCAATCAGATGAAGACTCAGATGGGTTTGGTCATGGAAATTTTGAATAGGGTGTTAAAGAAGGAAGACAGTCCTGTGCTCGCTTCCACAACAGAGGTCCTTACTCCTCCCTTCTCTTTGGGGTTAGCTCTAGATCATGTATTGCCTCGTGAATTCCCTCCACAACCCAAGGTTCCAGAACTTTCCCAACAGCAGCCAGGTCTTGGCTCCCAAGAGAAGCCCAAGAGTAAAAAGTGTACACAGAGAGGGAAGCAGTCTGAAAGAGTTTTTCATCCGCTCCTTATGCCATATTTTTAGCTATTGCAGCATCTTCTTCAGTTGCAACTGGTGCAGAAAAGGACTTTGGCTCCTCTTACTGGTAATCCCCCACCAGGCTACAATGCAAGAGCCCATTGTGATTTCCATTCTGGGGCACCAGGGCATACTGTGGAGAAATGTAGGGCCTTTCAGCACCAAGTCCAGGATTTGATTGATGCAGGGGCAATTGAATTCACGTCGGGCGGCGTAAGCATACAAGGTGATTTTACCTAAATTGTCGCAAAGGAAGTAGAGACTCCTCCCCTCTTTGCAGGATCCACCTCATGTCATGGACTTTCTCCACCACCTTTTGCTGCAGAAGCTCTACGTCAGCAACCTTTGTTTGTGCCTCAGCCAAATATGGAAAGGAAAGTGCAAGCGCAGGTGGGGCGCCCAAATCAGCATCGACAGCAGAATTATCAGCAGCAGGGACAACCGAGGCTAAGAAGGCCCGAGAGGATATTTGATCCTATTCCTATCCCTTATAGTCAGTTGTTTGCTCGTCTGCTCAAGAACTCTCTGATTCAAGCGAGGAGTACCACGCCGGTACCGTACCCTATTCCTCTGGATTATGACATGACTGCTAGGTGCGAATTCCACTCGGGAACGTTTGGGCATACAATTGATAAGTGTAATGTATTCCAGCACAAGGTGCAAGACTTGATCGACTCGAAGGTCATCACGCCAGATGGTACCCCTTTGGATTGAAGCCTCCTTTCTCAAATAAGCACTCAGTCTGCAAGTATGTCCAGACAGAATCAAGCTTCCTCAGCAATGGCAATCTTCGGCTTCTTTACTACATTTTCATTTGTAGTTTTTCATTTCTTGTTAAAGCATCGTATGCATGTAAGACTTGTTTGTTTTTTATGATGATATTAATGCAACGAGTATGTTTTCCTTGAAGTAATCCATTCGTGTTAACTCTTAAATGTTTATATGCACTGCAATACCAATTTTCTTGTCTAGAACTCTTAAGGGAGGATGACGAAACAAGAGCGTAGATTTCTAACGGTGCGCTTTTGGATAAAACCCTGTTAAGGATGTACAGGCATTGTTTCTAATTCACAAACACTGGAGAGATAAGGAGATAGACCTTCATTAACACCTTTGAGCCTTGAAGTAGGAGTTTATTTCGTACGAAAAAACCCTCATACTTAACCCAGGGGAAGGGTAGGCATCAGTTAGTTCGACCGAGCGTTCAAATTTCAAAGAGAGTGTGCATCTGAGGATCCATTACCTTCTATCCCACCGTAAAGAGGTCAAGAGATGTGAAACCACAATGGTTATCCATCAACAATCAAGGAGTGAGGCAGTCACAACCCTTTCAGGCAAGTAAGACAACCAGTGTCACACGCTTTGTTCAAAAAAAAAAAGAAGAGAATAAAAGAAAGAAAGCCCGCTAAGTCGAAACTTGAAAACAAGCGACTTAGGCAAAAGTTAGGGCATCCCGCTGGACTTCAAAATCGAAAAAACTTAAAAGAATTAGTCCAGGCAAAATCAGGGAAATAAAAAAAAAGGGCGAAAAACAAAAAGATCAAAAAAAAAATCCTCGATAAGAACAAATTCGTGTGATTACAAACACAAAAGATAAAAAGGGGTGACTGTCATTCCAAAACTCCCTTAGGTGCCAAACCATTAGTGGCATAGGTTCCTTAAAGATCATAAACCTTTTGAGAGATGAGCGTTTGGGTCAGATTAACTGAACATAGGATTGGAGAACATCACGAAGAGTGGGTGGGCACCGATAAATTTTGAGCCATAAATCCTTTTTCTGAAACCGTGAACCAGACCATGTTACAACCCTTAAAAGTCCTAATTGAAACAGGGTTTATTCCGAAAGCGTACTTCAACAGGATAGCGTTCCTGACTCCTATAAGTTGTGCTAATAAGATTTGTTGGTATTGCATGTGCGCATTGTTTTGCCATTCAAAATCAAGGTCGCATCCCAGCTAGTGATTCGTTCACAAGGCTTGGCGATGCATTTTCAATAAAGCTTCAAGGTTAACATGAGTGTTGCATTAGAATTGTCATTCTCATAACAAACATTTTCTGCTTGCATGTGTTTGATATCCAAGAAGCTTACACGATGAACGACAGTCGAGAAGCTCGATCACGCCAAGTTGAGATGGTGAAAACTCCGAAGGACAATCATGTCAAGGGGTATGTGGCTAAGAGATTGTGCGCGGCCTGGGGGTTCCCGATAAATGGTGATAAGATGCAGCTAATCTGGAGCAGTCACGTTGAAAACTCTCCCTAAAGCAGCCGAACAGGGGCAATCAGGTCGATTTGACAAATCTCTACAAGATCAGTCAAGGGGAAAAGGTTCTTCAAGAATTGGGGCAGGCCACCTCTAGAGCGTGGGAGATTGTCCACTCCTGAAAATGGTTAATTGAAAACACCTCCTCAAGGTTCAAAATACTAAAGCAGAGTATTTTCAAGTCATTACAATCCCTTTCGAGGTAATGTACTTCATGGATTATGAAGACTGGGGCAGTTATGTCGAGATATGATAAATCTCTCCAAAGAGTTTGAAGACCCTGGGGCAGTGCGAACGCCCGGTCTTCTATAAAATCCTCTTGGGTGATTTTTTCTATTAGACCTGGTGGTTTGGGGCAAGTAGAAAGTCCAAAGGGCCATTTATGAACATAGAGACAGGTCAGGTTGAGTGGCAACAGGATCGTACTTCCCCAGTAGGATTGCTCTCCCCGGCGTTGAGATTGCACCTTTCCTTAGCAGAGCAGACCTTCCCCAGCAGGAGACTTGGGAAGTATTTTCTCCGGATCAAGACGTTACCTCCCCACAGAATCAAGTGTTCACTTTCCCCAGCCAGTCAGGAAGTGTACCTTCACCGACGATGTCACATTCTAGTCCCCAGCAAGGTGGGAGTAAAGTCATTCTCCCCATCAGCAGGCTAAGTTCAGCAGTATCCCCAAGCAGGATGGTATTATGGGCTGGCATTCCCCGGCAGGTCCTAAGCCCATCTGTTATTGGCAATCCTCAGTAACAAACTTCCGGTTCCGTTATTGGTATTCATTCTTAATTCCCCCAGCAGAGGAGAAACCTCAGGTTTTGGATGTTACCTTCAGTAAAGGACATGTGTGATCCCCGGTAGTGTGGATGTTCTTTCGGGATTTCATCCCCAGCAGAAGTTATTGATCCAAAGAGTCGATCAGTATGATCCTTCTCAACAGAGTTCCTGGATTTAGAGGACAATTTATTTTTGTCATCCCCAGCTGAATTGGTCTTTTCTCTCCAGCATTTATTTTGTAGGAGGGACCCCTTTTGCATATCATAAGCATTGACATTGCATCCTTGAAACGCGTAGCATTTCCACTTCGTGTGGAGCATTACGATAAAGTTCAAACATTTGCATTCGAAGCATAAGCCAGGTTTGATGCTTTCCTTGCCAGTTCTCTTTCCCAGCAGAGATGGCATAACTTAGGAGATTTTGGAGGGATGCGTTTCTCATACTTGTGCTCCCTGGCAGAATCTTTTATTTAGACTTCTCCTTTCCCCAGCGGAGTCATCTTATCTGTGGATTGTGAGTCTGTTAGAAGTTTGCCTTTGTTTGGCCTTTCTCTTGAAATCCAGTTCTTGCCTGGTAGTCAGTTCTCGCTTGGAATATTTTGTTTGGCAATTTCCTTTTCTCAGTAGGGGTGGTATAAACCAGAAGTTTTGTTTCACGTTATCCCCGGCGAAGTCCACTTTATGTTGGTTATCCCTTGCGGATACAATTGAGATTGTATTCGTTTTGTGGGTGCGATTGAGGTCGTATTCGTATATCTTTGTGGGTAGAGTGATTGAGGTCAGTCTTCCTTTTAGGGTACAATTGAGGTTGTATTCGTTTTGTGGGTGCGATTGAGGTCGTATTCGTATTTTCTTTGTGGGTAGAGTGATTGAGGTCAGTCTTCCTTTGCGGGTGCAATTGAGGTTGTATTCGTTTTGTGGGTGCGATTGAGGTCGTATTCATATTTTCTTTGTGGGTAGAGTGATTGAGGTCAGTCTTTCTTTTAGGGTACAATTGAGGTTGTATTCGTTTTGTGGGTGCGATTGAGGTCGTATTCGTATTTTCTTTGTAGGTAGAGTGATTGAGGTCAGTCTTCCTTTGCGGGTGCAATTGAGGTTGTATTCGTTTTGTGGGTGCGATTGAGGTTGTATTCATATTTTCTTTGTGGGTAGAGTGATTGAGGTCAGTCTTCCTTTGCGGGTCCAATTGAGGTTGTATTCGTTTTGTGGGTGCGATTGAGGTCGTATTCATGTTTTCTTTGTGGGTAGAGTGATTGAGGTCAGTCTTCCTTTGCGGGCACGATTGAGGTCGTATTCGTCCTATTTTTGTGGGTATGGTTGAGGTCATACTCCATTATTTTTCAGCACGCTCCATTTCGTTATTCTCACCATTAGTAAATTTCCGGGGCTCTTTCGGTATTCAATCCCCGTGTATCCCGGAATGTCGGAGAGCCGTCGCTATCATACCTTCAGGACCAAGTTGATTGAATATGGGCAGCTGTAGCACCCCGAAATTTGCTCTCCTTACTTTAGTACTAACTGGCTTATGTTTCATTTCATTGTTGCATTATCATGTGTGCATATCATTGGTTCTTAGCATGGGTTCAAGGTGCCTGAGGCAGTTCAAGAGGAGAAGATGTTCTTCAAAGGGTCAAGCAAGAGTCCTTATATTGCCCAAGAGAGCTCAGGTGGATCACTCTTTCCTAACCAGTGCAGAGATTAGGGTTTTGAGATTCTTGGGTTTATTTCTCCAATGGGCAAGCTTCTTGGGTTTTTATCATCACCAAATGGCATATCTTATCTTTGTTAGAGAGGATACACAACATAGTCGGAGGAATTTGGATTTGGAGACCGTGTTATTTCCTCCTAGACTGAGGGTACCAAAATTAGGGTTTGCTATAAAGTCAGTTTATTTCTGATTTTTTGGGCAAGACTTGATTCCATGGTATTCCTTGGGTCCCTAAGTACCTAGAAATGGAAGATTGTCCATCAGTTTGGTTCAGGAGAAGTTCAATTGGCCAATGGATTGGGAATCAGGAGAATCAGGAGAAAAGTCAACAGTGAGAGGGGAAGTCAACTATGGAATTTTGAGGTTCTCTCCAAGGTTTTCAAGGTCTCACATCCTCATATGATCTTCAAGAGTCAAGTCTATACCATTTATCAAGAATCAAGGGTTGGTACAAAAGTTACTAAATATGGAAATGACCTATAATTTGAAAGTTTCCTTTTTGGGCAAGTTCTTACACTACATTCAACTTGACTTTTCATCATCAAAGAAGCCTCAAATGAATTTTCCTCAAACATGAAAGTTGAAGATATTTTTCTCCCCTTTCTAACAAGTACTAGATGGTCTCCATATGATTTATGAAACTCAAGTTATGATCAAAAGAAGGCAAAGTAGTTTTTTAGGGTTTTCTCATGGTGCCATTTTCATTTTGGGACATAGTGACCTATATTTGGTTCCATTGCTTCAAGGCACATTCTAACATCAAAGTAAATTCCATAAGGACCATTTTTGGCCTTTGAACCAAGGGATTCCATGACTTATTCATTACTTATTTCACATGGTGCAAAATTGTAAAATCATTGAGAACTCATGAACCAAGACATCTCAAGGCCCAAATCCAATTCAGGTGTGATTAGCAATTGAAATATAAGTGATCCATCATAGAATGTTTGGGTGTACATGCATGGAAGAGGGTGTATTTCACATAATGCAATTTTCCAAAATCACCCAAAACTCATTAAGTGAGGAATTAATAAGGCCCAAGTGATCATCAGTGGATTAACCCTAAGTATTTAAAGTTACTCATGCACTGGTTGGGAGAGAACACACGTGATTTTGAGGAGAACAAAGTTTGCAACCCTAAAGCTTGATTCCTTCAAATCTCTCAATCAATTAGGGCTTTTCACAAAATTTCTTCACAGTCTTCATCCTTGGAATCCACAGAGCACTAAGCAACCATCATCGGAGGCTAATAGCAAGGGCAAAGGTTGCGTGATCTCAGGCTGGTAACATTTTCCATGATCCTAAAACTCTATTTTTTGACATGCATGATGATCTGTGGTGTGTGCTGATAATTCTGATGTATTTGGTTTGGAGTTTGGATGCATGGTTTGGTGGTATGATGAGTTTCACGTTTTGAGTCCAAACTTTCTTTCATTCGATGCTTCTTATGTGTTGACTATTCGCGATTTTTAATGTGATATTATTAATCCTCGTGGAATTCTGGTCAGAATAGTGTATTCGTGTACGTGTTCTGGTGAATTTTTCATTGCAGGTGACTGGAGAGGGTGGCCGGAACCCTAGCTCCGGCGACTGGTAAGGTTCAGTCCGGTGAAGAGGTTGGATGAAGAAGAAGAAATCAGAGTCGTCCATTCGCGTGATCCAAGGGCGTGTATTGTGCCACGTTGTTTTAAATTTATGTTTTATTTCATGGTTTTGGTGTGTGTCTTTCCATGAGTGTTATCATGTACCTACAATCCTGACCATTGTTTTCATTTGATATTTGAATTGTTGATGTAATCTGGTGCGTTGGTGTGATCATGTGGTTGTGAGTGTCCCAACAAATTAAAAAGACCATGTGCCTATCACGTGGCTTTCCATGGTATGCTGATGATTGTGTGGGCGCGTGGATACTTGGGTTATGTGTGCATTTGAATCTGAACCATTGATTTTATTGATTTTGTGATATGTTTGACCTGATGTTGGGCGTTGGATCAACTGTGTGGTTGTGATTGAACTTGATTGTTGACTGAAGTCCATAGTCTCCCTTTGACTTCACTAGTGGACCCTTGGCCTTGGGCCTTGCTTTTTGCACCCTTATGTTCAACCCATCTCATAATTCCAACGTGTTTGTATTACTGAACACACCCCCCATGTTTATATCAAGTTATTTATTTCTTTTAGTTGCATTGTTTCATTTTAATCATTTTAAAAATAGATAGGTGCATTAAAAAATTACCAAAAAATTCATAAATCATACTTATAACTTTATAAAATTTTACCAACTTTTATTTTATTATTTTATTTTATTTTTATCATCTAAATTAATTATTTTAATAATTTCTTTTTTGAATTGTTCATATTATGCATACCATGACTTGTTTATTTTATTTCTCACCATTCATAAAACGTTTTGAGTTCATTCTTTTTGCATTGTTTCACCAACATTTTGAATGTCATTAAAACATTTTTCTCTAATTTTTAAAACTTTTTCATATTGAATTTTAGTCCTCCTCTTTTGCATATTGAGTCATGTTTCTTGTCTGAACTTTGCTTGATTGTTTGAGTGACTTATATTTTGAATTTTTGC